>CM077159.1:57029202-59949366 GCA_039583875.1 Platanthera guangdongensis | reverse complement strand
AAATTGATTCGGCCAGCACGGTGACGCTTTTTCCTTTGCTTCTAAACGACGGGGCAACCTTTGGGATCCAGGTTGAGGTGATGGCAGGCAACCTCTGCATCGATTCCTAGCATCTCTGCAGCACTCCAAGCGAAAATGTCCACATTCTCTTGCAGACATACGGTCATCTCCATCTTCCCCTCCAGCGTCAGGGATCCTCCAATCTTTAACAGCCCTGGCTCTCCTCCCTTGGAGATCACCTCCAGCTCTTCTAGCTCCTCAACAGCTCCCAGCTCTTCTTCCTTCTCCAGAACCTTCTCCAGCCACTCCGCATCCTCCATCTAATTGATGGTGTTGACGGCGTTCAGATAGCACTCCCTAGCAGCCTTCGGATCGCCTCTGACCCGCACTTGGACATCGCCCTGGCAGTACTTCAGCCACAGATAGTACGATGATGGAACCACCTTGAAGTATTTGATGAGGAGTCGCCCGAAGATGGCGTTATAGCAGCTTGGTGCGTCGGCGATGATGAACCTGCATCGGATTGAAGTACCACCAAGGGTTACAAGAAAATCTGCTCCTCCCTCCACCTTTTTTCTCTCCAGAGAAGCCAAAGAGGGGTCTGTCCGCAGCTAGGATCCTAGACGCTTCCACCTGCAGCCCGACAAAGGTCCTCTTGAAAATGATGTTCACCAAACTCCCGTTGTCTGCCAGAATTCTGTCAACTGTGAAGTACTCGATGGCGGCTTGGATGATGAGGGCGTCATGAAAGGGTTCTCGTTTCCCAACATGTCCTCGAAAAAAGTGATCTCCAACGGCGACGGCGCTTGAGAGGTCAAAGTGACGCACTAGTGGTAAATCTGATGGAGACTCCCATTGCGGGAAGCTCCAAGCCCGGCTCCTCCATTGATTACTCCAACCTACCCACCTACTGGGTCGTGGACCACTTCCCTGGGACCTCCCTGGTCGACTTGGTCCTCGTTCCTCCTCCCCGGGGCTTGGAACGCTATCGGTCCTGCTGGACCTCCTGCCTAGGCTGTTCCCTCTTTGTCGCTCCGGCTTCCAACCTCCTCGCCGTCTCCCAAGTCTGGGCAGGCCATAGTCTCGTGCCCCCCTACTCAATGCAGATCGCAGTAAAGGGGAATCTCCGTTGTCTGGTTCCTCACTGGCTGAACCCTCTTGTGATGCATATTCCTTTATCGGGCAATGGTCAACGCCTCTTCCCGGGCTCTTCCTTGCCTCATCCTCTGCTGGTGGTCATTCTTCCTCTCCTGATTTTGGAACTGGGGCCTTCCAGGTGGCCTCCATAGGGGCTGATTCACGAGATATTTAAATCGTCGTGTTTCTGCTCCTCTCCGGAGCCGTTGTGGGCCTCCTCTCTTCTTGTCAGCGAGAGTCTGTGAGGCCTCTCCTACCTCCTCTTCTCTTCTGTTGTCTTGGCTCTTCAATTTTCCTCGGCTCTTCTCTTCTCCGCTCTCCTGCCTCTCTGGCACTACTCTGATCCTCACCTCCGAAATTCCTCCTCTTCCTCTGCTTCCCAGGCTTTCCCCATCCAGCCTTGCCAAGAAATCTGGAATTTCTCCTCTCCCTGCAAGAATGTGCTGCCCTATTGATCATCTCCTCGAAAGATCTTGGGATCTTGGACCCAATCTCTAGGCTGAACAGGCCCTGCTTCAGGCCGAACTTCAGAGCCAGCATCAGGGTGAATTCATCCACTGCCTCGACTTCCAGAACCTCTTCCTGAAACGGTCGATGTAGTGGTCGAGACTCTCGCGCTGCCATTGTACGATCTTGAAGAGAGTGTTTGTCTCCTTTTGCCTTTTCTTGGACGTCGCGAGCCTTATCATCAAGCCCTGACACAGATACTCGAAGGAATAAATGGAACTTTCAGGCAACTGGTGAAACCAGTCTCTCGCATTACCCTTGAAGGTAATGAAGAAGAACCTGGACTTGAAAGCATAATTCATGTTGCGGATCGACACCACGTCTCGAACTATTGGAGATGCCTGACCAGTCATCTCTGTCGGAGTAGCTGTTTAGGAGGGACTCTCTGAAACCTTTGAGAACTGGGGCCGCTAGGATCTTGTCACAGAAGGGGCTCTTCTCTCCTTGGTGATGGCGAGTTTCATCCTCAAGAGTATCTTTGTCATACTCGCTACCCTGGCGAGTATCGCGATATCTCGCCGGCTGTTCCGCATCTCGAAACCTGATCCACTGGCTGCTCGTTGGATGGTGTCGCGACTGTATTGGTTACTCTTCCCCGTCTCTAGCTCGCTCCTTCCCTAGTCGCCTGGGTGGCGCTTCTTCCTCTGACGGTGTCACGCGACGAGGCGAGGTCGCTGTGACATCAGGACAAGGAAGGAACCCAACCAGGATATTTTACTCGATCCTCCTCGCGAACTCTTCAAACATCATCACTGCCACAAAGTCGCTTCCTCTCGCAGAGTTGTTGAATCCTACCGAGTTGCCGACTATCTCCTCATGCTCGCCTCCATTCACCATCTCGCCTACTCGCGGAACCTTTTTTCCTCGGCTGCGATCTAAACCACACACCGCACCAAAGTGTTGAAGGCATGAAAATTCCTACTCCAAAATTTGGATCAAAGCAGTCTCATGTTACCAGTTCAGTGATCGGGCTCGACGGCTAAGGGGCTAGGGAGTAAAAACAGACAGGCAACTAAAATGACCTCAGGTGCTGCGGCCGGGAGGTCTCACCCCGTACCTGAATGTTTAGAAGAAGCTTCCCCTCCACAACTAAAAATTGTCGAATAGGGTACGAGGTAGATTCTAGCTGGCGACTAAGTCAAGGTGGCGGCTAAGATGGATAGTCTCTAGCTCGCAACCTGTCTCTCTGAAGAAAGGATCCAAAGGCTCAGCTCGAAGTCTAGGAAATGAGGTGGTCGAAATTTTTTGCAAAATTCTGAAGACCATCTCCTCGTACCCCTGAGGTCCTATTTATAGGCAAATCCAAAAGGAAGGGGGTCTTATTTATAGCCCCACCCCTGGAAACTAGGCGACTTCTTAGAGGAGCTCGCTCGGCAAGGAGAGTAACCGCCCTAGTGGCCTACCTGGAGAGTGTGCGAGGGGAGCTTGCAACACTAGCACAGGCCTTCTGCTGTCTTGCGTGTTGACTCTGACTTTTGTCTTGACTTGCTGACTTTGACTCTTTTGACCTGGTTCTGGAGGGGTCCACCCTCGACGAATATGGATTGTACATTGTGGGGTATCCTAGGAAAACCAAAGGGTACTACTTTTACCTATCGTTCGAAGGCAAAGTGTTTGTAGCAAGAACTAGTGTATTTCTAGATAAAGAGTTCTTATCCAGAAAGACAGCTAAAATAGAACTTGAAAAAATTTAACCACAAACAAGAAATGAACCGGAATTGGAACCTGGGCAAGGACTACAAGTTATTGTAGCTAGAAAGCTTACTAAAGAAACACAAGCTAGTAGACCTAGATTTGAGTCTAAGATGTATGAATTTCTCATGTCTCAAATAGGTAATTTGTTGTTTATAGACCACGATGATGAGCATGCAACCTACCAAAAGGCTGTGAATGGACCGAACTTCAAGAAGTGGTTTGAGGCCATGAAATCTGAAATGGAATTCATGTATGTAAATCAATTTTGGACTTTGGTGAAACCACCTAAAAGGGTACGACCCATATGTTGTAAGTGGGTCTTCAAAAAGAAGACTGACATGGATGAGAATGTATAGACATTCAAAGGGCGATTAGTAACTAAATATTTCAAGCAAATTCATGATGTTGATTATAATGAAACATTTTCCCCTGTCGTCATGCAAAAGTTCATCAGAATTCTGCTTGATATTGATGCATATTATGATTACGAGATCTGACAAATGGATGTCAAAACGGTTTTCCTTAATAGAAACCTTCTTGAGGAAGTATACATGACATAACCCGAGAGTTTTTTATCTCCAAATAAAACCACTAAAATATGCAAGTTGTAGATATTCATTTATAGATTAAAATAAGTTTCTCGAAGTTGAAATCTAAGCTTTGATGAGAAAATCAAAGGGTTTGGTTTCATCAAAACGAAGATGAACATTGTATTTACAAAAAGGATTACTAGGAGCATTATCATATTCTTATATTGTGTGTAGATGGCATACTGCTCATCAGGAATGACATTCTGACCCTGCTAGATGTTAAGAACAGGATAGGGGGCTGTTTTTCTATGAATGATATGGGTAAAAAAACGTATATACTAGGTATTAAGATCTATAGAGATAGATCGAAAAAGTTGTTGGGTTTGACCCAGAGTACGTACATTAAAAAGGTGTTGAAACGGTTCTACATGCTTGAGCCCAAGAAAAGATACGTGTCCATGTCTCATGGTGTGAGCCTCTTTAAGGACCAATGTCCTAAATCTTTGGAAGATAAGGACTGCATGAAGATGATTTTATATGTTTTGGCAATTGGATCAAATGTATATAATGTTATGTACTCGACCTGATATCTTATATACTTTAAGCATGAGTAGCAGATATCAATTTGATCCTGGTGATGATCACTGGACAGCAGTCAAGAATATCATAAAGTACTTAAGAAAGACTAAAGATGTATTCTTGGTGTTTGATGGAGAGAAGAGCTCGTTGTAAATGCATACACGGATGCTAGCTTCCAAACTGATAGGGATGACTTAAAGTCTCAATCAGATTTTGTCTTTTGCCTGAATGGAGGAGTTCTGAGCTGGAAGAGTTCCAAATAAGAGACAGTTGTTGATTTTACGATAGAGGTCGAGTATATCGTTGTTGCAAATGCAGCGAAGGAGACTGTATGGATTAGAAACTTCATCGGCGAGCTTGATATAGTTCCTAGCGGTGTTGATCTGGTAATTCTTTACTATGACAACAAGGGTGTCATTGCACAGACTAAGGAACCTAGATCTCATCAGCGCTCCAAGCACAAACTTCGGCGATTTCATCTTATTCGAAAGATTGACAATCGAGCAAATGTGAGAATATGCAGAGTACCGACTGAAGACAATATAGCAGATCCACTAACGAAGGCTCTTTCATAGAGGAAGCATGATTGATATTCTAGATCAATGAGTATTAGATACCTGAATAATCAACTCTAGTGGGAGTTGTGGATTTTGCATGTGTCGCTTGTTATTCATGTGATGAATCGAGTATTGTATATTTCCTTTTACATTTATGACAAGTTCTTTTGTTGTGTAAATTGTTTATATGTGATAGATTAATTAACATAATAAATGTCATTAAAATGTTTGTTTCCATAAGAATTCAAGTGCGTGACTTGAATGTGAGGGCATATGTTTATAAGAAGCATCATTCTTAAATGGTCTCTAGTCGAAGTGTTATCTTAAAAATTAGGCCGATGATGATACATTAAGACTAGTATGTTGGCTGACTGATGATCGGTTCTCACAGGTCATGAAATTGTAATATCAACTCATCACATAGATACTTGTTAGTGAACAAGTTGTACTAGACAGACCCACCATGAAACTACTTTGTGGATTGTTATATGAATGTGTCACAATAAAGACACTAGTGTTTGTAGTTTTTTGACCTGAAGTCACAACATTCATCAAGTGAGGAAGAGGTACTTTTATGTCATCTAAAATCTTCCTTGAGAAAGGTTGATGATATGGTAGTTATTGAATATCTTACAAATCATTTGGGTGTTTATGTATGAATAGAAATGAGATTTGCCCTCTTATACGACAGGAGTTGCATCCATGGGCCCTTTGATGGAATGAGACTGAGAAACGCATGGTCATGTTTGGTTAAGTCAATATATGATATTGAGCTCACCAATTTCTTAAAGTCCATTCTAGATCAAGAAAAAAGAACTGAATAATTATGAGGGTGACAGGGTCCAAACCTCTAGTTCAATCCAGATATACAGGACAAAGACAAGACATCACTGATACATTAGTCATAAACTGACTTATTGAGTTATGAACTCTTATTGTTTGGGTAGCAACGATGCAATGCTAGATGTCGCTCATTGTTTGTGAGACTTTTGTTGATACGTTCTAGATCAAGTGGGAGACTTTTGTAGTTTTCAGGATGATCTGTAAGTAGTCAAACAGTTATTCTGACTGCCAACGCAATATAAGCCTATAACATCGCACATAAGAGCGTTTGGAAAAGTTGTAGGAAGGATTGTGATGGTCTTACTCATATTGGATATGAGTGAAGGACCAATCCAATGGTACATATAATATCGGCGCAGGTTGGGACGAGTACTTATCGACGCACGTCGAGTTCAATTCAACGCAACCGAAATCGAAATCAAAACGGGCTTAAATCGACCCTTGCATCGAGTACATATCGGCGCACGTCGAGTTCTATTCGACATAGGTTGTATCGAGTACTTATCGACCGACATCGAGTACAATTTAATGTATGTCAACGTAAGACGAGTTATTAGCAGATTGAGGGGGCTCATGTTTGTCTTACATCAATGGGTATAAATAGACATGGGAAAAGGATTTTCTACAGTGTGGCTTTTTAAGCTTAGACGGGTAAAGGGGTTTCCCAAGCCAAGATCCATAATCCGTCGTGACCTCTTCCGTGAGATCCATTTAACTGTTGTCTCCTCTCCTGGAATGAATCTAGCAATTTCTAGAGATGCTGAGGACACTCCTTCGACCCAGATCTTGTTGGACAAGACTTTGGGATTCTTCATTGTTTGTGTGGACTGTTGTAGAGTCGCAGATCTACTTCTATGCTTGAGACGCATAACTGCTAGTTCGATTCCGACAGAGAACTAAAGAAAAGAAATTTTATGGAGCATCTTGGTCGATTGTTGTGAATCGAACCAACACAGGTAATCATTTCACTGGTTGTATTTATTTCTTGATTCATGGATTTCGCAAGATCCATTGTTGTTTAGGGTTTTCTTGTAAGTTTTATTTTGTCGCGCACATCTGATGTGTTGATTTTACTCAGGTAGAGAAAACCCAACAGGAACATGGTCATATCAGATTAGGTCTCTTGCTGAAGGACGTAACCCAAGTGATGTTGTTGAGGTAGACTCATCTTCTGAGGGGAAAGCTCCAGTTTCTGTTGCGCTTCCTAGTGTTCCTGTAGCCCTTGCTCCATAGTGGTGTGTGGCGAGGAGTTTTGAAGATCAATTTCTAGATTTCTATGAGAGTTGTGTGTATTGAGGATGCAGTCTCTTGGCAGAATGATCATATCTACCCCATTGGCGAACACTTGGGGATAGCCCCAACCAGGCCGTTGGGTCATGCTTCATCGTCGCGCAGCCGCAGGACTCCGACCTATCCATCTTATCCCCCATCTTATCCCCCTTTCTCAATGACCCTAGAGTTTCTTGGCATGAACAATGGAAGTTATTTCAGTTTTTGTATGTTTTAATCTTGTAATATTGAACTTTTTTTCTCGGGACTACTGTTCGGTGTGGTGGACATAGCTGATTCCATTAGGAATCTTGTTCTTATTTCAGTTATGCTTTCTTCTGTGTCTTTATCTTGTGTGTCTCACCTTTGTCACCACTTGTGTGCATTACATTGACGAGAGTTATATTTAGAATTAATTTACTGTGTGATTGAACAAGTAGATAATTGTGGTGTTGGAGCTCACCCTGCAGATATTTTTATGGGATGTGCAGTTGATCACTTGACGTCAATCTATCTTCTGGTATGATCAAAATAAGAGCATGGGGTAACCTCATCCCTTTTCTTTTAATTACAGTTCAGAATTCATGCTATATTCATTGCATAGCATCATTTAAGTTTGGAGAGAGTGCTGGCATTGTGATACCTGCACCGCATTTCACATGTGCATGCCAGAAGCACACTTTAATTTCAAAAGTTTAAAAAATTTATGACTGCAGAATTTTTATTTCACATGCTAAATTTCTTGCCTTGCACACCACACCACAACTACTTAAACAAGCACTTGCTCAATTGCAAGTCTCCGGTAGATTTAATTTTTCATGATAATTAGGAATTTAAATGCTTGAATAGGTTTTGAATTGTGGAGTAGCATGTTGACTCGTTTAGTGCTCTTAATCGAGTGCACACGTCTTGTGTAGAAATTTTAAGTAGAATTAACTTCTTCACATACTATTAGGATTATAATTTTCTAATTGCATTAAGATTTTTTATTCTACACTTAATTTGTGAATCTGGTAGAATTCAAAGGACAATAGGTGAGTGTGCAGAAGATCGCTAGAAATATATTACTCGAGTCGGACGGAAGGATATTCTTTCTTTGTTGGAACCTGAGACCGGGCGGTTAGCCTTTCTAGTAGCAGCAGTTTGATTGTTCGTTGGTCTGGCGGTTTGGGCCAGCGTCTTGTCTGATTGCTATCCTAGCGGTTTGGTAAGAGTCCGCAGTAGCGGCCTGGTGGATATCCGCACTGCGGTCTGGGGGCTATCCGCAGCAGCGACTTGATGACTATCCGCACCTGTGGTCTGGTGGCTACCCGCACTGCGATCTGGTGGCTATCTGCAGATTATCCGTAGCAGCGGTCTGGAGATTAGCCGCAGCAGCGGTCTGGTCATTAGCCGCAGCAGCGGTCTGTGTTGGAGTTACCATGATGATCTGGAAGTGATCAAACATGTAATCTCACTGCCAACGCGATATGAGCCTGCAGGGTCGCACATAAGAGATGTGGAAGAAGTTGGTTGATTGACTGTGTTGGTAAAGATTACCAATCACCGACCTGAATAGGGTTGTAGGCAAAGTGTTGCCTTAAAAGGATCGTCGGGTTGGGCAAATGTTGCCTTGGAAGGCTGGTTAGATTGTCGTCCGAGGGTCGATAGCATTCGTCGAGAATCGTCTTTCTGATTCCCGCCGATCGACGAGAATCATCTCTTTGATTCTCTCCGATCGACGAGAATCGTCGCGAATCAACATGCTGATTCTCGACGATCGACGACTTCGACATGTATCGTCGACCGCGGCTCGACGATCGACGAGTTCGTCGTGTATTATCAAGTCATGCTCGACGATCGGCGAGAATCGTCGAGTATTGCACTCGGATTCTCGCCGATCCATTATGATGCTCGATGATTGATTCTCGCCGAACCTGCTCAGTGATTCTCGCCGATTGTCGCCGATTCTCACCGATTGATACTCGCCGATTCTGAACCCTATTTCGGGGTGGTCTGCGGATAGCGATTTTCCTGGGTTTATTTATACCTTTGGTATAAATACAACACTTAGGGTTTTCGGGAAAAAGCTCGCGATTTTCTCCTGTAGCAGATCAAAACCCGCGACGGAAGAGTTCCGTTCCGCGATCGTTCCGCCGATCCCGAATCCCGCCGCCGACGGAAGGGTTCCGCCGCCGCCGTGTTCGCTCCGTCGACCCCCTCTCCTCCGGCGATCGTCGCTGGCGCTGCAATCCGTGGCGCGGACCTAGCAGTCCGTGGGAAAGCAAGGTGCGGTCTTCTCCTTCCCGATAATCCGTGCGACGGATAGATCGGCGTTCTCCCGCTCGTGTGGACTTCTGCAGAAACGTGGACATTATTCCACGTAGAACTCGCCGCTAGCAGGAAGAAGAAATTTGGAGCATCTCCGTTGAGTTGTGACTCAACGCCACCGAGGTAATTTTTGCCTAGTTTTTGCTAACTTCTTGATTCAACGTTCATAGCCCGATCCACATCTCTTTGGGTTTTTCTTGATGTTTATTTTTCCGCTGCGTGCACAAGCGTTGTGCCATCCTCATAGAGAAACCCAACAGTGGTATCAGAGCCAGGTTTCGGTCATGATCGTTGTTTTGGAAGTTTGTTATTCCAGTGCGTGTAAACCTAGGGATTTAGAAGTGTTCTAAATATCTAGATTTAGTCTTGGTTCCCGCCAAGAACGTCTGGAATTGCGTGGAAATTTCTAAGTGTTAGAAATTGTTGTCTCCTTAGCAGTAACCATCCCTCGAGTATATTTTGAATTGTGAATCCAACATAGAGAGATGAGCTTGTCTACTCCTTTAAGTTGAGTTGTCTTCGCCTTTGTCCAATGCATGTAAATCTGAGGATTTGGAAATTTTCGGATGTTCAGATTTAGCTCTTCCTTCTGTCAAATGTTGATGGTGTGAGGATGTGCACATAAGGGATGCATGTGGTTTAGAATTTTGTTTTTCTTTGGATGTGCACATTGATCAAATGTTGATCATGGTTAATTGTTAACCTATAATTGAAAAAAAAATCCCTTCATCTAATATTAAGTGTTCGGATGCCTTCCGATGGATGACACTCTTCCTGCCTCGATCGATGAAGTGTGGGCTTGCCAAAGCAAGGTGCATTAATCTATCTTGGTAAGCGTGCGAGCGGATAATTGTGATATCTCACTGTCGACATCGGGTCATACTTAACTAGGTGACCTCAAAGGTTGAGTGCCTAGAGGCATAGGGTTGGCATGCACCATATGTTGGATGTGAATAAGGAGTTATTCACCAACCATACAAGAATTGCATGAGAATGCAATTGGCAAGCGTTGCCTACCTAAATAACCGCATCGTGAGAGGAACGCCAAAGCGGACTCATAGTGTTGGTGAAATACGGATCTTGTCCACTAAGAGAGTAGCTCGCATGAACTCTCCGAATTGTTAGTGAGGGCTATCATTTCGAATAAAATAGTGGGAGTATTTTTAATTGAAGTCCAAATTAAAATAAATTGTATTTGAAATTTGGTACTGATTTTATTCTGCATAAATTCTTGTAGAATTCCATGGCAAGTGTTTCACACTCCACGTTGTCTCTGAGAGCCATCCTTGAGAAGGATAACCTCAGTGGGACAAATTACATGGACTGGTACAGGAACCTGAGAATTGTTCTCAGGCAGGAGCGAAAGCTCTATGTCTTGGAAGAAGAAGCCCCGAGGTGCCGACCGGGAACTCTTCCCGTGCTGAGAAGGATACTTATAAGAAGTATACTGACGATGCTTTGGATGTCGAATGTCTTATGCTTGCCACCATGAACTCTGAGCTTCAGAAGCAACATGAGAACATGGGGTGCAAGGAGATTGACGAGCATCTCAAGAAAATGTTTCAAGGGCAGGCTCGTCAAGAGAGGTTCGACATCACGAAAGCGTTGTTTCAGTGCAAGATGGGAGTTCGAGACTCAGTAGGGACTCACGTACTCAAGATGATTGGGTATATCGAGAACCTTGAAAGGCTGGGTTTTCCTCTTGGTCAAGAGTTGGCCACGGATCTGATCATGCAATCGTTGCCGGACAGTTATGAGCAGTTCGTCTTGAACTACAACATGAATGAGATAGACAAGACACTGCCCGAACTCCTAGGCATGTTGAGAACTGCCGAAATCAACATGAAGAAGGCCAAGCCTGCCAACCCCATACTGATGGTGCATAAGGGCAAGGGCAAAGTCAAGGGTTCCAAGAAAACGAAGGTGGGACCTAAGTCATATCTTAAGCCCAAGTCTTCAGCACTGATGAAAAAGAAAAGCACGGTGAAGGAAGGGAAATGCCACCACTGTGGCAAGGCTGGTCATTGGAGGAGGAACTGTCCTTCATACATTGAGGGTCTGCAGAAATTGAGGGGAGGTATGACTTCCGCTTCAAATGTTTACGTTATAGAGATAAACCTTTCTGCTCCTTCATCTTGGGTATTGGATACCGGATGTGGTTCTCACATTTGTACAAATGTGCAGGAACTGGGAAGGAGAAAATTGCTGAGTAAAGGAGAGGTGGACCTCCGCGTCGGCAATGGAGCAAGAGTTGCTGCTGTAGCCGTAGTGGTTTATCGTCTTTCTTTGCACAGTGGGCTTTTAATAGAACTTGATAATTGTTATTTCGTTCCGGCCATAACTAGAAACATTATACCTATTTCATGTTTGGACATGATTGGATTTTCTTTTATAATTAAGAACAACTGTTGTTCTATATTTAAGAATGATGTTTGTTATGCTGTAGCCCAATTGTTTAATGGTCTTTATGTTTTGAACTTGGACCATCTGATCTGTAATGTAGATAATAATAAAAGACTAAGAACAAATGACTCGAACCCTACTTTTCTCTGGCATTGTCGTGTGGGCCATATCAACGAGAAGCGCATATCCAAGCTCCATAGAGATGGACTTTTAGACTCATTTGATTATGAATCATTTGAGCGATGCGAATCTTGTTTGTTAGGCAAGATGACTAAAGCTTCTTTCACTGGTTATACTGAGAGGGCTGAGGATCTCTTGGGTGTTGTACATAGTGATGTATACGGACACATGAGTTCCATGGCTAGAGGTGGGTATTTCTACTTTGTTACATTTACTGATGATTTCAGTAGATACGGATATGTGTATCTTATGAAGTGCAAATCCGAGATCTTTGAAAAGTTCAAAGAGTTCAAGAATGAAGTAGAAAACCAGTTGGGTAAAAGGGTTAAAGCACTCCGATCTGATCGAGGTGGCGAATACCTGAGTCATGAGTTCCGTGATCATCTGAAGGAGTGTGGTATTGTATCACAGCTCACTCCACCTAGAACACCACAACATAATGGTGTGTCTGAGAGGAGAAATCGTACTCTCTTAAACATGCTACGTTCGATGATGAGTCATGCAGACTTGCCTGTTTCCTTTTGGGGTTTTGCTTTAGAGACTGCTGCAATGACATTGAATCGCGCTCCAACTAAAACGGTTCTGAAGACACCATATGAGATATGGACTGGGAAGCGTCCTAGTATGTCGTTCATTAAAATTTGGGGTTGTGAGGCATACGTGAGACGTCAAATGCCTGACAAGCTGGAACCCAAATCGGATAAATGTTATCTGGTGGGATATCCTAAGGAAACGAAAGGGTATTACTTTTACCTACCGTCTGAGGGCAAAGTGTTTGTCGCAAGTACTGGTGTCTTCTTGGAGAAATAGTTTTTATCAAGAAAGACTGAAAAGGTAGAGCTTGAAGAAGTTCAAGAACCACGTGTAGTGAATGAACCGGAATTGGATTCTGAGACAGGACTACAAGATGTTGTAGCTAGAGAACCTGCTCAGGGAACACAAGTCCTACGTAGATCTGGTAGACCGAGATTTGAGCCTGAGAGATATGGATTTCTCGTGTCTCAAATAGGTAATGTGTTGCTTATGGATCATGATGATGAACCAGCAACCTACCAAGAGGCTATGAATGGACCGGACTCCGACAAATAGCTTGAGGCTATGAAATCCGAAATGGACTCCATGTATGCAAACCAAGTTTGGAACCTGGTGGAACCACCTGAAGGGATTCGACCCATAGGGTGCAAGTGGGTCTTCAAGAAGAAGACCGACATGGATGGGAATGTACAGACATTCAAAGGGCGACTGGTGGCTAAGGGTTTCAAGCAAATTCATGGTATTGACTATGATGAGACCTTTTCCTCTGTTGCTATGGTAAAGTCCATAAGGATATTGCTTGCTATTTCTGCGTATTATGACTACGAGATCTGGCAGATGGATGTCAAAACGGCTTTCCTTAATGGAAACCTCCTTGAGGAAGTGTATATGACACAACCCGAGGGTTTTGTATCCCCAGATGAAGCCACTAAAATATGCAAGCTGAATAAGTCCATTTATGGACTGAAACAGGCCTCTCGAAGTTGGAATCTTCGTTTTGATGAGAAAATCAAAGAGTTTGGTTTCATCAAGAATGAAGATGAGCCTTGTGTTTACAAGCGAATCAGTGGGAGCATTGTTGTCTTTCTGATATTGTATGTAGATGACATACTGTTGATTGGGAATGACATTCCTACCCTGAAAGTTGTTAAGAACAACCTAGGGAACTGCTTTTCAATGAAGGATTTGGGTGAAGCGACTTATATACTCGGTATTAAGATCTATAGAGATAGATCGAAGAAGTTGCTGGGTTTGACCCAGAGTACGTACATCGAAAAGGTGTTGAAGCGGTTCAACATGCTTGAGTTCCAGAAAGGATTTTTGCCCATGTCTCATGGTGTGAATCTCTTTAAGGACCAGTGTCCAAAGTCTTGTGAAGATAAGTACCGCATGAAGTTGATTCCATATGCTTCGGCAATTGGATCAATCATGTACGCGATGTTATGTACTCGACCCGATGTCTCCTTTGCTTTGAGCATGACTAGCAGGTATCAGTCAGACCCCGGTGAGTGTCACTGGATTGCAGTCAAGAATATCCTGAAGTACTTAAGAAGGACTAAGGATGTGTTCTTGGTGTATGGTGGTGAGAAAGAGCTCGTTGTAAGTGGTTACACGGATGCTAGCTTCCAAACTGATCGAGACGACTCCAAGTCTCAGTCAGGTTTTGTGTTTTGCCTGAATGGAGGAGCTGTGAGCTGGAAGAGTTCCAAGCAAGAGACAGTTGCTGATTCTACAACAGAGGCCGAGTATATCGCAGCAGCTAATGCGGCGAAGGAGGTTGTATGGATTAGGAAATTCATCGGCGAGTTTGATGTAGTTCCTAGCATTGTTGGTCCCGTAGTTCTCTACTGTGATAACAATGGTGCAATTGCACAATCTAAGGAACCTAGATCTCATCAGCGCTCCAAGCACATACTCCGGCGGTTTCATCTTATTCGTGAGATTGTCGAACGAGTAGATGTAAACATTTGCAGAGTGCCGACTGAGGAAAATATTGCGAATCCGCTGACAAAGCCTCTCGCGCAGAGAAAGCATGATGGTCATACTAGATCGATGGGTATACGATACCTAAATGATCAACTCTAGCGAGAATCTTGTGGGTTGCATGTAATCTTGTATTTTGTTGGCTGTTTGTTCATATGATGAACTGTGTACCTAATTTTCCTTTTACAATTAATGGCAAATTCTTTTATTATGTTTTTCTATATGATAGTTAAATGTTAACATAATAGATACCCTTAGAATGTTCGCTTCCATGGGACATCAAGTACGTGACTTGAATGTGAGAGCCCGTGATTTATTTGAAGCTTCATTCTTAAAGGTCCCTGGTCGAGTATCATCATAGAAGCTAAGGGTGATGATGATACATGAAGGCTAGCACGTGCGTTGACTGATGACCGGTTCTCACAGGTCATGATATTGTGATATCAAGTCATCACGTGGGTACTTGTTAGTGAACAAGTTGTACTGGACAGACCCAACCTGAGACTGCTCTGTGGATTGTCATTCAATCGTGTCACGAGTAGGTCTCAATTGACAATGGTGTTGTAGTCCTTTGACCTGAAGTCACAGCATTCATCAAGTGAGGAAGAGCGTGCTTTGATGTCATCTAAAGTCTTCCTTGAGAAAGGTTGATGATAAGGGTGGTTGTTGGGCATGTTACGAATCATTTGGGTGTTTGTGTGTGAGCAGATATGGGATTTGTCCTCCTGTATGACATGAGTTGCATCCATGGGCCCCTTGATGGAACTGGACTGAGAAATGCATGGTCATGCTTGGTTGAGTCAATATGTGATATTAGACTCACCATTCTCTGGAAGTCCGTCCTGGATCAAGAAACTTGGATTGAGCTATTACGAGGGTGACACGGTCCATGCCTCTAGTTCTTTCCGGATGTAAGGGACAAAGGGACAAAGACAACGCTGATACATTGGTCATAAAGGCTTATGAGTTATAAACTCTTATTGCTTGGGGAGCAATGATGCATTGCTAGATGCCGCTCATTGTTTGTGAGGTTTCTGCTTTGATACTTTCGAGATCAAGTGGGAGTCTGTCGGAGTTACCATGATGATCTGGAAGTGATCAAACATGTAATCTCACTGCCAACGCGATATGAGCTTGCAGGGTCGCACATAAGAGATGTGGAAGAAGTTGGTTGATTGACTGTGTTGGTAAAGGTTACCAATCACCGACCTGAATAGGGTTGTAGGCAAAGTGTTGCCTTAAAAGGATCGTCGGGTTGGGCAAATATTGTCTTGGAAGGCTGGTTAGAATGTCGTCCGAGGGTCGATAGCATTCGTCGAGAATCGTCTTTCTGATTCCCGCCGATCGACGAGAATCATCTCTTTGATTCTCGCCGATCGACGAGAATCGTCGAGAATCAACATGCTGATTCTCGACGATCGACGACTTCGACATGTATCGTCGACCGCGGCTCGACGATCGACGAGTTCGTCGTGTATCATCAAGTCATGCTCGACGATCGGCGAGAATCGTCGAGTATTGCACTCTGATTCTCGCCGATCCATTATGATGCTCGATGATTGATTCTCGCCGAACCTGCTCAGTGATTCTCGCTGATTGTCGCCGATTCTCACCGATTGATACTCGCCGATTCTGAACCTTATTTCGGGGTGGTCTGCGGATAGCGATTTTCCTGGGTTTATTTATACCTTTGGTATAAATACAACACTTAGGGTTTTCGGGAAAGAGCTCGCGATTTTCTCCTGTAGCAGATCAAAACCCGCGACGGAAGAGTTCCGTTCCACGATCGTTCCGCCGATCCCGAATCCCGCCGCCGACGGAAGGGTTCCGTCGCCGCCGTGTTCGCTCCGTCGACCCCCTCTCCTCCGGCGATCGTCGCTGGCGCTGCAATCCCTGGCGCGGACCTAGCAGTCCGTGGGAAAGCAAGGTGCGATCTTCTCCTTCCCGATAATCCGTGCGACGGATAGATCGGCGTTCTCCCGCTCGTGTGGACTTCTGCAGAAACGTGGACATTATTCCACGTAGAACTCGCCGCTAGCAGGAAGAAGAAATTTGGAGCATCTCCGTTGAGTTGTGACTCAACGCCACCGAGGTAATTTTTGTCTAGTTTTTGCTAACTTCTTGATTCAACGTTCATAGCCCGATCCACATCTCTTTGGGTTTTTCTTGATGTTTATTTTTCCGCTGCGTGCACAAGCGTTGTGTCATCCTCATAGAGAAACCCAACAGTCTGGTCATTAGCCGCAGCAGCGGTCTGGTGGTGAGCCGCAGCAGCGGTCTGGTGGTTAGCCGTAGCAGCGGTCTGGTGGTTAGCCGCAACAGCGGTCTGGAGGTTAGCCGCAGCAGTGGTCTGGAGGCTAGCCGCAGCAGCGGTCTGATGGTTAGCTGCAGCAGCGGTCAAGAGGTTAGCCGCAACAGGTGTTCAGAGGCTTCCCAGGAGATTGTATATATTGTATAGTTTGGCGGTTTGACAAAATCAAACCGCTCAGCCAGCGCGGCTTGTATTTAGTCTGACATCGCTTGTTGTATTCTCTCATCTCCCTCTTTTTCTATAAATAAGGCAGCATACCTATGTATTGTTTATCTTTTTGGAGCAATAAAATTTTCCTTTATTTAGCTCTTTTTACATAGTATCAGAGATAATCGGTCCTTTGCTCCAATTTGCTCGTGGTTTGCTTTTCTAACCACTTTCGATTTTATTTTGCTTGCGCGGCTTCTTCCTGCCCTGCCATCCCTTTGCTTTTTTTTTGTTTGTGTGGCTTTGTTGGTGTTCGCGCGATTTCTTTCTCCTGTGCTCCTGCGGGTTGGTTTTCTTCTCGTGCGGGTTATTATCTCTACTCGCGCGGTCTCTCTTTTTCTTGTTCGCTCGGTTTGTTCGGTTAAACCGTGTGGTTTGTTGTTGTTTTCTATGGACACTTCATCTTCTTCTTCCACTTTGTGCGCTCCTCTCTCTCTTTCTTGTAATTCTACCTCCGGTAATTTGGGCACCGCTTCGAAGCTTACAGGTCCAAATTACCCTGATTAGAGTGTGCCTTTTATTTTTTTGTTGCGCTCTAAGCGTAAGCGTCATCATTTGACTGATGATCCCCCTCCTTTTGGCTCTGCTTCTTTTGATGATTGGAACGCTACTAATGCTTTGGTTCGTACGTGGTTGGCCAACAGTTTGTCTGATGAGTGTCTTCCTGTCATTCGACATGATCAGACAGTCAAGACTGCTTGCAATCATCTTGCTGCTTTGTACTCTAAGGGAGCACAAACTTCGCGCATTTATACTTTATATGAGGATCTTTTTGCTCAACTGTCATGACGATGTTGTTGCTTATCAGGAGGTTCAAACTCTTGGTGCTAAGCTTCTTCAGCATCGACATTTTTCTGTTGATCTCGCTGAACAACATAAACACTTTCAGGAGCTTCTTGTTGTCTGCTACTTACCTCGTCTACCTGACTCGTATGATATAATTCGACAACAAATTCTTGGAGAGGCGGATACTCCTACTTTAGATGTTACTGTTGCGCGCATTTTTGCTGTTACAACTCTTCTTCAGCGTCCTTTGTTTCCATCTCCATCTCCTGATTATGTTGCTCATCCAGCTCGTCATGACAACCCTTGGGGTCGAGGTGGCCGTACTGGTGTCCGTGGTTACTCTAAGTTTCTTTGCTCTCATTGTGGCAAAGTTGGTCACTTGGTTCATCGTTGCTGGGTCAAACATCCTCACCTTCGTCCTGCTTCTGTTGATTCCTCCAAGAAGTCTATTTCACTTGCTACTTCTGGTGCTGCTCAGTTGGCTAATACGGGTAGGTGGCTTATTGATTCTGGTGTTACTAATCATATGACAGAAAAATCTTGTCTTTTCTCTTATCTTGACAAGAGTAACTGGTTACCTCCGGCTCTTATTGTTGATGGTTCACCGTCTCCGATTTGTGGGTCTGGCACGGTGCATGTTACTCATTTTCTTCAGCTGCAGGACACTTTTAATTTCCTGAATTTTCCATGCAATCTTACTTCTGTCACTGATCTTTGCAAACAGTTAAATTGTGAAATTATTTTTACTGCATGTACTTGTGCTTATAAGATTTCTCAATCAAAGGAGACAATAGCTCATGGGACTGAAAGCGGCGTCTTGTTCTACATTGATACTTATTCTGCCTTTTTTTGCCGCCTCTTCTTTACTTCAGTGGCATCTTTGTCTTGGGCATCCTCCTGCTCGGATTCTTTATCAGCTTCTGTCTAATTTACCTCGAGGCAAATCTTCTCTCGATTGTGAGGCTTGTCAATTTGGCAAACAACACAGGTCTATTTTTCTCGCTAAGCATGAACGTAGTTCTTCACGTCCTTTTGAACTTGTTCATTCGGATATATAGGGTCTGCTCCTCTTCAGACTATTGGTAGGGGTAGTTTGTATTTTGTTACCTTTATTGATGACTTCTCTCGGTGTACTTGATTATATTTGTTACAAGAACGCTCTAAATTTTTTTCTATTTTCACTGTGTTTTATAATAAAATTCGTACATAGTTTGATACCCCTATTAAAATTCTTCATACTGATAATGCTAAGAAGTATCTTAGTCATCAATTCACATCATTTTGTCTGCATCATGGCATTGTCCATCAAACTACTTGTCCTTACACGTCTCAGCAGAATGGTGTTGCTGAACGTAAGAATCATCATGTTCTGGATGTGGCTCGTAGTCTTCTTACTCATATGCATGTTCCCAAGTCTTATTGGAGTCATGTTATTCATCTCTCTTGTTTTCTCATTAATCGAATTCTGTCTTTGGTTCTCAATGGCAAGAAACCCTTTTTGTCATGTATCTTAGTGCGACTCTGTTTCCTTTACCCTATCGTGTCTCTGGATGCACAGTGTTTGTCCATTCTCGTTCTTCTAGGTTATTGTCCGACGCAGAAAGGATATAGGTGTTATGATCCTGTTCTCCGGAGACACTATGTTTCTGCAGGTCACTTTCTTTGAGGATGCTCCATTCTTATCTCCTTCCTCTATTCTCCCTTCTTCTGGTTCTTTTCCTCTTGTGTCGGTACCTCTTCCAGAGCCTGTACTTCCTGCTTCTCTTTCTATTTCTGATTCTCCTATTGTCCTTGATTCTTCTACTAAGTCGCTGCCAACAGCTCCTGGGCCAGTAATCTCTCCTTCGGATGGAACTGATACCGTAGACAGGACAGACCTTGAGCTTCTGATTTCTCTTCGGAAAGGTGTTCGTTCATGTACACAACATCTTTTTTGGGATGTGGTCTCTTATGCGCAGCTGTCTCCTCTGTCTAAGAGCTTTGCTCTTGCTTTATCGACGAATGTTCTTCCTACCTCCAAAACATCAGACTTTTGTCACTTCATTATCCTCGATTTCGGCACCCAACTCTGTGCAGGAGGCTCTCCAACATCCTGGCTGGCGGGCGGCTATGGAAGAAGAGATGACAAATCTCTAGGCTAACCAGACCTGGACATTGGTACCATTACCTACCGGTCAGACACCTGTTGGGTGTAAATGGGTCTTTATGATAAAGCATGCTCTTGATGGAACGATTGACCATCTGAAGGCCTGCCTGGTGGCTCGTGGCTTCACCCAGCGGCAAAGCCTCGATTATGAGGAGACATTCTCGCCTGTGGCCAAGCTGAACACCGTCCGGGTTCTTCTCTCAGTATTCGTGCATCGACAATGGTCATTACACCAACTGGACATCAAAAATGTCTTCCTCAATGGCGACCTCCAGGAAACGGTTTTCATGCAGCAACCGCTTGAGTTTGAGACAACGGTGAAGTCCCGAGTTTCTCATCTCAAGAAGTCCATCTATGGTCTCAAACAATCCTCTCGGGCATGGTTTGACAAGTTCAGTAATGTCGTCCGGCAAGTCGGCTTCACTCGGAGTTCAGCTGACTTCTCACTATTCACACGTCATCAGGCAACAGGAACAGTTCTTCTGTTGGTGTATGTTGATGATATTTCGATCACTGGAGACGATTCAAAAGGCATCGAAGCAGTCAAACAGCACCTCAGATCCGTTTTTCAAACCAAGGATCTGGGACATCTTCGTTACTTCCTTGGTATTGAGGTCGCAAGACGACCAGATGGACTCGTCTTCTCTCAAAGGAAATACTGTCTGGATCTCCTTCAGGATGCTGGTTACTCAGGATGCAAATCTACTACTACTCCGATAGACGCAAATCATAAGTTGTGTGCACACTCTTCTGATACAGACCTTCCTCTTAAAAATCCGAACACTATCTGTAAGACCCCCCCCCCCCTCCCGGATCCCAAAACACGGCACGAAGGGGGAGTCTTATGCCCGGAACAGCCGCCTTGCGGTAGCATTAGCACACAGGCTAACCTGTACCACAAGACGCCTATTCCGCCGGCTACAACAATATCAATAGAACATGACAACCCAACCAAATATAATAAGCAAGAGAAGTCAAATCCACACTAAGTATAAATGTCCAAATACATCAATAAAGGAGAAGCTAAAACATGCTTCTACAGTATATCAGAGTACAACTAAACATTGCCCAAACGGGCTACATCAGGGTAATCAAAATACTAACATCGGTAACTGACGGTATCGACGGCACCGTCACTTCAGGCCCTGTCGTCCTGGCCTGGCTGTCCTGCTGCGTAGTCTGCGGCTGCTCTACATGCGGCGTGACCTCCTAAAAAGGAAGACGTAGCAACCGTTAGTCGAAACGACTAAGTGGTTTCACATCCGCTCCCCCGGCGACTCCTCGGCACCGGGCGGAGAAAAGGAACAAGGGCAATATATATATATATGCAAGTAAAAGAGGTACAAGCAGGTGGCAATAGAGTAAGAGTAACATTATCATAATCAGCAGTTATTTAAGAGCTATACTAAACTAACAAGTATAAGTAACAGCAGGAAAGTAACTTCACTTATAAGAATGTCCATACAAACTTATAAGTTATGGATCGGGTTACATAAAGGTAACTCATCGTATAAGAGTGCTCATACAAACTTATACGATGAGAATCTTGTTGTGCAATGTTATGAAATGTTATGAATGTTATGCAATGACTCACCCATGATCACACTCATGCAATTGTCATGTCGACACAGACTGTAGTTCCCACTTTTCGAGCAGGTAGCTAACCTCTCAGGCATCAGCCGCCGTGGCCAGGCGGTGACAGTAGAACGGGCACTTCTACTACTAGGCGGGTATCCGCACTACTTCACCTAGCCCTCCATACGCCTCAACGCTAAGAACACAACAGCGGAGCCCATGCGTACTATGGCCCAGCGGGGTCTTGGGTAGATGTGCACCAAGAACACAGCCCGAACTGGCCTTGTGTGACCCGGAAGGGCCTCGGAAATAAGCACGAGGACACAGCCCAACCGTTCACTTGGCACGGAAGGGGCCCCGGGACGTGAACACCGAGGACACAGCCCAACCGCCCAAAGTCTAACTGTCAACTCCCGTCGGTGTGACGATCGGCGAGTCCGTAGACCTGTCACACTATCCTTAACCCAGGATTACGACACCGCGTGTCGACTCACACCACATGCAATTTCACACCACCGTGGCATGGAAGGGGCCTCGGAAGAAGGCACGAGGACACAGTCCAACCATCCATCCATATCCTATCTCAACACAAACCAAACAAGTGACGGTCAACACCGCACTTACATCCTTTCACAATACTACCCGTAGGGAGACGACGCTCTAAGTATTGGACTACTAACTCATTCCATTAATCAAACATACCCATTATCATAATTTATTCTTCTACGTGACTTTCCAAATGATATCAACTTATTGTAAACATGATGCGCATATAGAGATTTATCAACATTTCCAAAAAGACAATTCGTTTAAGTAAGCTTGCTTCACAATTCGATTATATGAAATCTGATTATTAAACTTCGCCAATCATGCATCTAAAATGATTAATCATAAAAGAGTTTATTCAAGACAAGTAACTTGCAATATTAAATCCAACGAATTCAAATCTATATTATATAAAATCCCAAACTTTAAGTGCAGAATTAATCTGGACAGCAACTTTGACCGGAGATATCCGAAGTTACAGGAATCCAGTGGAGACGTGTAACCCCTCGATGGAAAGGTCTTTCCATGGGCTACAGCTTCCATATTCAGACCTCAACCCAGATTTGACATTAACCTATTTGAAATCGGACTCGAAGTCCGCTGTGTACAGAACACAATTTCTGCATGCAGGGTTTGCTGAACACCATTTTCGTTCAGACTTTCCCGTGGCTACAGATATCGCCTGAAGTCGTGCAACCATTCGTTGGAAAGGTATTTTCAAGCGCTTCAACTTTCGTGTTTAGTCGAAAGCCCATATCTGGTCATATCCTTCATGAAAATGGCCTACAAGATCGCTGCGCGCAGAATACAGATTCAGCACGCATCTTGAGGCGGAATAAACGGCATCGGTTTTTCTTCCTCCTCAAGTCGATCCTCTCAAATCTCCTCCAGAAATTTCCTCCAGCCTTATTCAACCTCATGAGGCCAACACTCTTCACGAAACCATCACCCATCATCACATAGAAGAAGAGAGTGGTTGAAGAGATCTAAAACCTAGAACACAAGTCCTAGCATGGCCAAACCTAGAAGACTTCTTCTCTTCATCAAGACTCTCTTGAGCTGATGTCTCTCCTAGGAAAATAACTATAGATCTAGCACCAAGGGAGAGGGTAGGAAACTCACATCGATTCCAGCGGTTCCTCCATTTCCGGTCATGGATCTCGTAATTCTCCTTGGCGGCATCTTCTCCTTCACGGCGATGGCGGATTTTCTCCTGTAGAACTTGCTCCCGCAGTTTTCCCTCTCACCAAGAGTTCTCACAGGAAATAGGGAATGAAATGAGCATGAAAACGGCTAGGGTTTTCTCTTCCCTTATATATGAAAAGTGACACGGGTAGGGACACGCCCGTGTCTTTACCCGTGTCCCGCTTGAGCGAAACGGCAACGACGGTTTCCGTGTCGGTTCAATACTTGACACGGGTGGGGACACGCCCGTGTCCCGACCCGTGTCCACATGACACGGCCGTGTTCCTGGCCGTGTCCTTGGTCGTGTCCTTCTCTGGATACATTTCGACGAACTCAACTCGACACACACGGAACACGGATAGAGACACGCCTGTGTCTCTACCCGTGGCATACAATTCGTCGATCTCGACACGCCTCGTCGAGTCCAACTCAACACACACGGGTAGGGACACGCCCGTGTCTCTACCCGTGTCATACACTTCGTCGATCTCGACACAGATCGTCGATCTCGACACGCTTCGTCGAGTGTAACTCGACACACACGGGTAGGGACACGCCCGTGTCGCTACCCGCGTCATACGATATCGGCACACCTCGTCGATCTCAACACGCCCTGTCGAGTGTAACTCGACACACACGCACACGGGTAGGGACACGCCCGTGTCTCTACCCGTGTCACATTCACACGGGTAGTGACACGCCCGTGTCACTACCCGTGTCCTTCTCTGCACTGATTTCTCCACTACTCCACAAGTGCAGTCCAATTCCCTGCACTTCTCAGGACTCGAGTCAACCCTCCTGACTCAAAAACACACACGATGGGCCTAGAGCGATTTGGGACGTTACAAATCATATAAACAAAATAAAAGATTTCGTCCCCGAAATCATGCTTAGGCTGTGGGGAGAAAAGCATAACAGGAAATTTAACATATGCTTTTAAATAAAATTACCTTGAACAAACAACTCCGGGTAGCGTTGCTGCATCAAATCTAATGGCTCTCATGTGTACTCCTCCTTCCCATGGTTGGATCATAGTACCTTCACCAAGGGAACACTTTTGCGGCGCAATGTTCTTGTCTCGCTGTCAACAATCCGCACCGGCTCTAGTCGCACAGACCTATCTGACGCCACTGAACCATCAGTAGTGGGAATATATTGGTCGGGCCACAACAGTGCTTTTCGAAGCGACGACACATGAAACACGTCGTGGAGATTCTCTAGTTCTGGTGGTAACTCCAACCGATAAGCCAACGGGTCAATCCTTTCCAGTATAGTATAAGGCCCAACATACCTTGGGCTGAGCTTTTTCACCCCACGCACCCGCGACACTCCATGCATCGGCCGAATCTTGAGGAACACTTTATCACCCACTTGGAACTCCACCATTCGGTGCTTTGCATTATAATACTTCGCCTGCCAACTTTGAGCCTCCAACATGAGATCTCGTATCAATCTGACCGCCGCATCAGTATCATCTATATATTCATTTCCCAATACCTTCGGATCTTCGTCCTGCACCAGAGACAAGGTAGTCCTGCACCTTCTTCCGTAAAGGGATTCATGGGGCGCCATACCGATGCTCGCCTGATGGCTATTATTGTAGGAGAATTCCACCAGTGGTATGAGTCTTTCCCACGGTTCTCCTCTGTCCAGCACACACAACCTCAACAAATCCTCCAGTGTTCTGATGGTCCGCTCAGACTGCCCGTCCGTCTGAGGGTGAAATGCAGTACTAAAGGTTAGGCGCGAGCCCAAATACGCCTGTACCGCCTTCCAGTCCTTGGATGTAAACCGATCATCCCGATCCGAAACAATTGTCTTGGGCACGCCATGATACCGTACGAATTGCTCCACAAAAAGGCGTACCAAAACATCCACGTGTGATTCCTTCTTCATTAGAATGAACCGGGCCACCTTTGTCAGTCGATCAACAATAACCCACACTGAATCATTCCCGGAGCGGGAACGAGGTAGCCCATGGACAAAGTCCATGGAGATATCCTCGAACTTCCACTCGGGAATGGGCAACGACTGCAACAAACCACCGGGACTCCTGCATTCAGCCTTCACTCTTTGACAAGCTTCGCAATGTGTAACATAGTAACGAACATCCTTCTTCATTCCGGGCCAGAACATGGTCTTCCGTAAGCTGGCGTATATCTTGGCAATACCTGAGTGTACAGAATATTGAGAGGAATGTGTCTCTTAAAGGCCAGTGAGCCGAACGGGAAAGGGGAAGCTGACACGCGTCTGGTCGTTCGCCATGATGGTTGTGACCGTCGGCGTTGACCTGCCGATTTGAGCTATGAGAAATAGCTGAACTGTACCTGCATTACGTCCGTCCGACTAGACTGCCTAAAGTAATTGACATTGTTAGAGCGCATAATGAGAGTCTTAGATCTGGAGCCGGAAAGACTAGAAATGCTCAAAGTTGACCGTCAAATCTCGGACCTCTGAACGGTGGTGGGACCCTGGCAATCTGGTACACCGAGAATATGCCCTGAGTGCACGGAACGTTTGGCCGCAGAGGCACTCGTCTGTAATATATTGAATGGTGCTTGAGTGCGTCTTCTTGTGATTTATCTATGTGTTAATATTATGCCTGCAGGGAAGGAATACCGCTGCCCCGGGAATTGGGTAGCGTCGTTATAAATTGGTCAGTTGAAAGCTGACTATTGTCTTGTTTGTCGTCCTTGTGGTGAATTGTCCCTGTGCAGGTGCTGGAGAGCCGAGCAGGAAATAGCGGGTTGAAACCATTGATGTTATGTCGGCCCTTGAAGGCTAAGCGAAGAACTTTATTGTTTTTATGTGTGGTCGGGCTGCGCGCCGATGTCTGTAAATCACACTTTTGAAGCATAACTGTAAGGCCTTAAAGTCGTGACTTTTTTGTATTTTGTAAACATTCCTGAGATATATGTATTTATAGTGGACATTCACACGTATTGAGTTCAAGTTAACCCCATGAAGATTTCGCTAGAATGCTCTGAGTCAGGATTCGTTTGGTCTTTTGATATTAACATGTTACCTCACTGACTGTATGTGCAATATGGCGTGGGGTCCCGGCCGTACCATCTGTTATATTTCATGTGACGGGCAGAGATGTCACAATTTTGTATCAGCTTGTCTTGGTCTTCCTCCTGCGAATTCGTGGTCGAATTCATTTGAGGGATGGCGGGCACGTGTCTGTGCTTACCGTAATAACAAAAATGAACTCAAGAATGTCCACTTAGCAATGAAAATACACATGTTTGAGGAACATGCGCGTTCTTAATAATCGTTGTTTGTTTTTTACTAGTCGCTAAATTGTGTATTTTACACTTACATATGTCTAGAAGTAGTGTGGGGCAGTCTGAACCCCAACATTCTGTTGAGAGTGCGGCACCAGCTGATGTGCCCACACCTCCTTCTGCGGAAACAATACGCTGAGTTGCTGAGGCAGTGTTTGCAATGATGAATGCACAACCGACTGGGCAAGTGCGACATGCGATGGTGTCAGTACATATTGGTGTAGCCAAGCATATAGCTGTTAGGCAAGTGCCTGCTGAGGCTTTGGTTGATAAGCGAGCGACTGAACGACAGCTGAAGCAATTCATGAGCTTTAATCCTCCTACGTTTACGGGCACAGGATCCCCGACGCAGGCAGAGGACTGGCATTCGCGAGTCCAGAGGATATTGACAGCGATAGAGACAGAGGAGAAATAGAAGGTCATCTTGGCCACTTTCCTGTTGGAAGGAGAGGCTCGGTTTTGGTGGGATGAATTGGAGTTACACCACTTCGCAGGCAGAAGACTATCGGAGACCTCGATGGAGGAGTTTTCGAGATTGTTCTTGGCAAAGTATTCGTCGTCGCAGCGGATTGCCATGGAAAATGAGTTCCGGGGTTTGACTCAGGGCGGGGGTAGTGTGGATGACTACTTGCATGAGTTTACCAGGTTGGGACGTTATGCGGGGTCTACTTTTGTTGACGAATAGCGTAAGACCAATAGGTTCTACGAGGCACTGCGAGATAAACTGAGGTTACTGCTCTCGGGTCGGATGAACCAAGGATTTCAAGTGTTGGTTAATACGGCTCGTTCGTTAGAGAAAGACATGAAGAGGGTGCAGGGCAAAAAGGATTTGGTTGTGATAAAGCCCGAGTTCAAAATGCCACGTCCTGGAAAGTCTGACTATCGCAAGAGATGGAATATAAAGTCCAAGTCTTCTAGACAGACTCCTTCTACTGGTACTTCTGGAGCAACTTCAGGGCGAGGCCCGCTCACATGTTACACATGTGGCAAGGTGAGACACAGCCCGAAACTGTTGGAGTGGCCCTCCAAAGGCGCAGAAAAAGGCAGGAGCATCTTACGATGAGAAGGGAAAGACGGTGGAGTATACTGCATCCTAATATGCTCCAGCTCAGTAAAGGGTGTAAAATATTGGCCAATAGGAGGCCATCAAACAGGCTGATGTCATCACAGATACGAGTAGTATATAGTTTTCATGCTTTATATACTTTATATCTTGTGAATTGCTTGTGTATAACATGATAAGTATAGGCTTTGTACTTATTCGGGACCATCCAGCGACGACACTGTTCGATACAGGTGCTTCGCATTCGTTTCTATCTGAGGACTTCGTATCGCGGATCGGAGTGCCTATTTTTATGTCGACAGATAGAGTAAAGGTGTTGTTACCTAACGGATGCGTGATGCGTGCGGATAGATCTTGTTGTCTTGAGGTACGGATTTGAAGTCAGGATTTCGGATTGGAAGCGTCTGTGTTGCCGATATCTGAGTTTGATGTAATCTTCGGTATGGACTGTCTCTCGGAGCAGCGTGCATGTATAGATTGCAACACTAAATAAGTCACACTGGGACAAAACACCGAACAAGAGACTAAGTTCACTGGTATGCGAGGATCGAGCAAAATATTGATGTCTGCTCTCCAGGTAGTCAAGGCTGTTTGGAAGAGCGCGGAGTTGTTCCTCACGCAGTTGGAGGTTGTTGAGACGAAGTCCAGTTTGAGTGACGTTCCTATCGTATCGGGTTACCGCCCCAGCGGGAGATTGACTTCGCTATAAAGTTGGTGTCAGGTGCGAAACCTGTGGCCCGCTCGCCGTACCGTGTTGCGCCAAAGGAGATGACGGAACTAAAGGTTCAATTGCAAGATTTGCTAGAGCAAGGCTATATACGTCCAAGTATGTCACCTTGGACTGCACCAATCCTCTTTGTGAAGAAGAATGACAGAAGCTTGCAGCTATGCATTGACTATCGAGAGTTAAACAAGCTGACGGAGAAGAACAAGTATCTGATTCTACGGATTGATGACATTCTCAAGACGGCGTTTGGTACACGCTACGGTCATTATGAGTTCATTGTAATGTCGTTTGGGCTAACAAATGCGTCATCGGTATTCATATACTTGATGCATCGGACCATTAGGCAGTACTTAGACATATTTGTGATCGTTTTTATTGACAACATACTGGTGTACTCTCAATCAGAAGATCATGCAAATCACTTGAGGATGGTTTTGCATACCCTGAAAAGAAACAAACTCTATGTCAAGTTCTCAAAGTGCGAGTTTTGGCTGTCGTCAGTGGCTTTTCTTAGCCATGTGGTTAGTGGAGAAGGTATTGTGGTGGATCCGGCGAAGATAGTTGCGATACGGGAGTGTCCTGTGTTGTCTAATGTAGCTGAAGTCAGGAGTTTCCTTGGACTTGCGGGCTACTATAGGCGCTTCGTAGAGAACTTTTTATGGATAGCCTTACCTCTCACCACACTGACGAGAAAAGATCAGAAGTTCATTTGGACTCCTGAGTGAACGCGAGCTTTTGAGGAGTTAAAAGTCGTTTGACCACAGCGCGTATCTTGAGTTCGTCATGTGATACGGACGGCTATGAGATTTATAGTGATGCTTCAGGGAGCGTTCTTCAGTTTGGCAAGGTTATTGCTTATGGCTCACGCCAGTTGAAAGTGCATGAGCGAAACTATCTAGTCCACGACTTGAAGTTGGCGGCTGTGATTCTTGAACTTCTGATGTGTCATCACTACTTATATGGCGTGAAAATTGACATCTTCATGGACCATAAGATCCTTTAGAACTTATTAGATCAAAAGGATCTAAATATGCGGCAACGGAGGTGTTTCTGAAGGTCTCTCCGATGTCAGGTGTTAAGAGATTTAGAAGGAACCATAAGCTGGATCCCAGGTATGTGGGTTTTCAGATTCTGGAGCGCATCGGAGTTTCTGCCTATAGACTGGAAATGTCTGTTTCTTTCCCTGGTGTTCCCGACGTGTTTCACATGAGCCAGTTGCGGAAGTGTATTCGTAGTGATCGACATCTTCTTGACTCTGTGGCCCAGTTGCAGTCTAATCTCTCGTATGTCGAAGAGTCTGTCCGTATTCTGGAGACGTCAGATGGTGTGCTAAGAAAAAAGACAATTCTGATGGTTAAGGTTTTCTGGCGCAATCAGGACGATAGAAATGCAACTTGGGAATTGGAATCCGCAATGAGAGAATCTCATCCTCAGCTGTTCTCCGAGTCTTCCCTGCTTAGTATTATTGTTTAATGAATTCTTTTATCATTTCTCTCCCTCTGCCCTCTTGTTTCGTTTCGTGCTCCAAGTTTCGGGACGAAACTTCCTTTTTGGAGAGGTGACTGTAACGCCCCTGATTTTCCGACAATTATTTAATTCTCTCGGTGACGTCATAATGACGTAAGGGGGCGTTACGTTAACGTGGAGTTGATGTGCGTCGCCGTTAGTGCGTTTTCGCGTCTGTTCGGTCGAGTCGGCAAAATTCGTGAATCCTTGTCGAAAATGAAAAATTTCATGTTAGGAAATTAAATTAATTAATTTTTGGCATGCTCGTCAAGTTTCGTCGCGATCCGAGCGATATTCGAGGCTCGGCGAATTTCCGAAGTTTTGTAGAATTTACGTTCGTCGTAAACTTTGAAAATTTATATCTCGAGAACGGCACGTCGGATTTTGGTTTCGTCTACGTCGTTAGATTCGTAGCGTCAGTATTCTCCTACGGTGCGAATTTCGTTTAATTCGGGGCGCATTTGGACCTCCGTTTTGAACCTGTATTTTCTTATTCAAAATATATAAATATGATTATTATAATATTAAATCACTATTCAAAAATGAAAAGTACTCTTCATTTCTAAAGTTTGATCAAGGGTATATTTGCAAAATTCACTATGAGGACAAAAAAAACATTGTTCGTGCAATTAGTTCTCGGGTATTTTTTCCTTCTTCTTGAGTAGCCTGCAGCTCTTCTCGATAAGCCCCGAAGCCTGTACTCGAGAACTCAAAACCCCCTTCTCGGGAAGTCCTGAAGCTAGTTCTCGAGAGGTCTGGGTTTGTTCTCGAGAAATCTTTGTCCCCTTCTCGAGAAATCCTGTGTTGCACTCGAGAAATTTGTGGTTCGTCCTGAGAAATCTGTTTCAACCTGCATTCGGGTGCCGTTTTGAGGGTCAAAACGGCGTCATATGGAGAAATGGTTAACATGAATTTTGTTCGTCTCGACGAGATCTAGAACTTTCGTGTTGATCACTCTTCGATTCGGAGCCATCTTTAGCCTCTATTTTTATTTTCCGCGTGTCCGCACTTAAATTCTTCGCTTCCTTCCTGTTTAGACAAAAACATTTACACACACACACATATATATATATTCTTATACTTAAGGATAAATAGAACAACATCATCTTCTTCTTGACCGAGCTAGAGAGCGAGAGTGACGGCGAGGGTTCTAAGTCGTGAAACTTCGGATCGCCGTCGTCGGAGCTACGGTTCTCGGAATCGCAAATCGAGCATAGATCCGGAAAGCTCTCGCCGAGATATTCATGTTTGTGGTAAGTATTTCTCATTTCGTGGAAGTTTTTCGTTAGGGTTTTCGGCCCTAACCTCTCTTTTGGCCAAATTCTTGTAGATTTCGCTTCCTCGCGCCTTCTTTTGGCTAGATCCACGACGTGGAGTAAATTGGAAGACCGAGTGGAGTAGAAATCGATGATTTATGTTAATATGCATATAGTTACTTTCAAGTATACAAAACTGCATTCTGAAATATTGACATGTCATAACTTTTTAACTGCAAAACTTACTACTTTTAAGCGCTATAAAAGATTTTTTTTATTTATATTAAATATAGAAATCACATCATCATTACATTATATTAGGCTTTCATTCTCATATAGGATAACAAATGAATCTAACTAAGTATTTTCCGCTGCATAAACTTATATATTTTCTCACAAATGAACTAGTGATCCACCCGACCGAGGGACACGGTCAGTAAACTCAAAAAACTTATATGTATTTTTAAACTTAATTTCATAAGTCTTTTACATAAAGTAAATGTGAGGACTTGGTTGCCTGAACGTCTGCAGTTGTCCCCTGCACGGCGTGTCATCACGGCGCGTATTTTCTCTTACTCTGACGTATTATTTAAATACGGAAAAAATGCGAGTTGTGACATACATTACACTCCCGGAAAGGAAAATGTGGTCGCAGATGCCTTGAGTTGACGGACTCCGGTACGGGCAAGTTGGTTGCAGATGCATGATGAGCGTCTGATCCAGGAGTTGAAGGCATTAGAGATTTTTTGTGTTGACAAGAATTCTTCTACAAATGCGTGCTTGAATTGGACGGAGATGCAGTATGACCTTGCAGACAGGGTTCGGCAAACAACAAAACTCGATGAGAGTATGAAACGCTATGCAAAGGATTGGTCAAATTCTCAATTCTCCTTGGATGACGGTCTTATGAGAAAAGACGGTCATTTGTACATCTCGAATATAGATAAACTACGGGAGGAATTGATGTACGAAGCCCACTTCACGAATTACTCAATTCACCAAGGGAGCACAAAGATGTACAAGTACATGAAAAAGATGTTCTGGTGGTCGGGTTTGAAGAAAGACATGGTTCTTTACGTGGCAAAGTGTCAGACTTGTGTCTTAGTGAAAGCAGAATGTCAGAAGCCTGAAGGTTTCCTGAAGTTGTTACCAATTCTGGTATGGAAGTTCGATGATATCTCTATGGATTTCGTGCATGGGTTTCTGAGATCACAGAGCGGAAACGATGGCGTGTAGGTGATCGTTAACCGATTGACAAAAGTATCGCACTTCATAGCAAACAAGAAGGACGATTCGGTGGAAAAGTTGGCTAAGTTATACGTGGACAACATAGTATGATTGCACGGTGTGCCCCGTAGCATCATCAGTGACCGAGACGGGCCCTTTACGTTGAATGACTAGAAGCTAATCCACTAGTTGTTAGGTACTCAACTGAAGTTCAGTACGTACCTGGTGCTGACTCGAGGTGGGCCCATTAGTGGGACTCCAGGGTGGCGGGAAGGTGTGACGTCTGTCTCGCATCACTAGTTCTCATGGACACTACCATTACTAGTGTTTTCCTCCTGGAAGGTCATCATGTCATTGTTGACCATCCCGAGATTTAAGTCCCTAAAAGGCTTTGACGAGTTTTCCCTCCTCCACTTTAGTGATGGATCTTATGGGCCATCGGATGGGCCTTATCATTTGAGAGGTACCTGTCACACCAACGCTTCGCACTATTTTGTCACCATCTACGACGTCCCTACGGGTGATGACGCCGGTCACGCCAGATTTTTCTATCAACCATCCGGTAAGCCTCCTGATATGTCACCCCATGTTAGTGATACTTAAGTCTTTGTCAGGCTTTCTTTTTGGAAGTGTGTCGAGTATGTTGTGCTCCATTTGCATCATTCGCTTCATTTTATGAGTCGGTTGAATCACTTGCTCATCATTTTCATGCACTTCATGATCTGGTCGGTAAGAAAATTGCATCAAGTAATGATTATTATAAATATCAAGCAGATCAGCAGAGGCGCAAGCAAATCTTTGAGACAGGAGAACAAGTATTGATTTGCATTCGATCTGAGAGGGTCCCGCAAGGACCAGCAAAGAAATTAAGCGCACGCAGAATGGGCACTTATACAGTTGTACGACGGATTGGTACGAACGCATATGAGATAGACATCCCTCATGGTATGGGCATCAATCGAGTATTCAACGTAGAGGATTTGAATCCTTGCTACGAGGAGCACGTGTATGTGGACCGCTTTTCCACACCTCTACCCAAGCCTTCATCTCTCATAGCCTCTCTACCTGAGCCTTCACCCCTTATTGCCTCCACCAGTTCCTCTTTGTTGCCACCCGCGGAGTCGCACCATGCAGCTAGCTCTGCGCCACCGACGATCCCACTGACACTGCAGCCAGACGGAGATACATTATGGTCAGACAAGGATACATTATTGTCAGACAGAGATGCATCACAGCCAGCGCGACCAAGTTCTACTCACGGTGTTCTTCTGTTCATTGGCCATGACTACTACACTGCAGGCGGGCAAGATATTGTGCGGTATCTTGTCTGTTGGAGCGGTCGGCCACTACTCAGTGCCACTTGGATATCTTCAGAGAAGCTCGAGAGACTTGCCCAGTGGCTACACAGCAAGGATGACTACTTGCACACACCGAAGATGAGTGTTTTAAGTCGGGGGAGTTGACGGTGTGCCATGACCGACTCACGGGTATTCCCACAGGAGGCGGTGATTCGCTGCCCGTATGGACGATCGAAGTCTGTGGTCGTGTCCGGATGTTCGATCTGAGTCAGATTCATATAGGATTTTTTATATGTTAAGATGTATTTAGCCCTCGATCGCTCCAGACATATTGCGACGTCCAATTCGGGTGGTTTGATTTCAGTTTGCAGTTATCAATGTTTTTATTTTATTTTAGGGTTATCAAAACAGTGTCTTGCGGTTCCATGGGGGTATCGAGAGTTTTGGAGAAAGCCAAAACCGTCGGTCAATGGTCTTGGTGCGACGCCAAGAAGCGACTCCCGGATTCCCTGCTGTCATCTCATGTTCCTCTTCCATTCCCTTTGATCCCAACCGACAGTGAGTCCCTTCTTCTTCTCCCCTACATTTCCCTCGCCTGTAGCTTCCCGCCTTTCCGTCGGAGCCACGCCAACCTTCTTCCCCATTTCGTTTCCCTCCACCGTTTCGTGGCCCCTTCCTGTTTTCCATAGTTCTCCTTTTTGTTCATCTCCACCACCCTCTTACTACTCTTTCCTCGTCCGCTCAGCACCTCCCGGTGTCCTCCTCTCCCGTCAGCTACTACCCTGCCCTCATCCCTACAGTAATGATGTAAACTAAGGGTGTAGTTTTCGAAATAAATACTTAAAGCAAATATTTTATTTTGTTATAAAATAAAATTGTGATATTTTGAAATAAAAAAAAAATTTAAGTTTTAAAGGTGCGCCGAGTGGCCCGAGTTGGCCAAGTCAAGTGTCATGCGCGATATCCCGATCATCATAATGAGCTTTCATTGATTCGCTGAATATTTGTTAAAGACAGAACGCTCGAGCGCTACCAAATTGAATATTTCACGCGACTCACACAACCACAAGCATAATCACAAGACAACTTATGAAATAACGGCAACAGTAGTAGATTGAACGTTCGAGGCAAGCTTAATATTATTTAATTGAGTCATATAAAATTAATTTGATAATTCGGAAACAGCGAAGGAGTGCGTTACCCAGGCGAGACTGGATTTCCCAAATCCAACGGTGAAGAAGTATCCTGGTGAGGCGCGGCCCGGGAAGGAAATGACCAGTCCTCTACCGGACTGAGCAGGAGTCAGATCGCCGGAAATAAGAGGTTGTCGTCGACGGCGACCCGAGAGCAGAGGCAGACTTTCGACGGACAGGGTTTTGGGCGGCGGCTCTTAACATGTACGGGCGGCGGAAGCTTGCACAGGCGAAGAGGCCGACGGGGTGCTCGCACGGAACGGGGAGGAAACAGACAGAGGGCGGAAGTTGGAGGAGATCACGGTGTTGACTCTGGCGGCAGACGCTGGACTGGCAGAGAACAGAGGTGGGGAGTAGGACCGACAACAGAGGGAGGAAACGAAAGGATTCGTTTCTCCTCTGAATTTTCCGGGTTCTTCCTTCTTTGTCCAACGAGACTGCAAACTTATAGCTTAAATTTTTGGCTTCTTTCCTCTTATTCTATTCTCAGATTTCCACAAATGTTTTGAGGCACACCTCAAATTCATTTTCAAAGATATTTTTCCAAATTGATTTTGGCAGTTTTCCAAAAAAATATTGATTTCCAGAATATGTTTTAGCACGAAAATATTTTCAAATTGTAGCTTGATTTCAAAAGATAGCACATTTATTTGACTTTATTTTCATTGGGATAATTTTATGCTTCTCTTAAATAAATTAAGATTACCCCCTAACGTCCTAACTACTCAAATTACCGGACATTTTTATTAAGGGTCTCACCGATCGGTCTCACCGATGAGCCGAGACTAATAACGATTGTATGAAAGGGAATACATGAAATAAATAGTTGCAAAGGAAACGATCAAAAATAAAAACCGCATGAAATAAATAAAGGTGCGTGATGGCGTCACGCGTCCTTGGATGCGGCGAGAGTTGCATCAAGTAAACGCCTCCCTTCCGCCCTCTTCCCTGTCCAAACCCCTTCCTCCCCCACCCCCACCGCCCAGCAGCCCTCCCTCTCCCCCATTATTTCCCCTGTCTGTTGACCTTACACCAGCCCCAAATTCCCTTCCAGTCACCGTTTATGCCCACCAAATCATAGCCAGCCCAAATTCCCCCATTCAGTCTAGAGCAGTAGCATCCCATGTGGGAGGGCAACCAGGTCTGGGAGACGGGGCCTAACATTATATTACCATCTTTGTCTTATATTACAGATGTGAGATGTTGAGCATTTTTAAGGAGACCTTTGGGGCATTTCATTTTTTACTCCGATACTCATTCAGGAACCTTTTGTTGCATCAGGTTTTTTTATATATTGTGGACTTTTATGCTTTTGTCAATATTGGAGTTCTGCGTTTTCTTTTATTGATGGGTTGGCAAAGTGATATATGAAGTTAGCCGGAAGAATATGCATCTTGTGGTGGAGGTTAGCTCATGTGTTGACACTACCGCAAGGAAGATGTTTTAGTCATAATGCTCCCCTTAGTCATGTTCAGTAATCCAAGAGGGGGTTTTACATCCGAAGTAACACGAATTTTTGAGCGTGAAATCGTCAAGTTATTCCAGAATGCCAATGTATCTTTAACGGGAAAGGTTATTCAATCAAAGATTGTTAGACATTGGGTAATGATTTCCGCCCACGCCCCAACAAATGTTCTCAAGCTCTTTGATGTTCCAGAGGGAGAGGAAGAAGAAGTTCGCTTCATTGATTTTGAACAAGCCCTTGAGTGGTGCGTGTATTCAGGGACACCCTTCGTAATCTTATATAGAAATAAGAAGACTACTCCAGGGAAATTAATGGCAGACATAGTAGGAAAAATACAAATCTGCTAGACAGGCTCGTACGATAAAATCACCAAGGAGATGTTTGAGCTGGTGGTGTTGGTGCAGGTTTTGTCACTGAAGTTCTTTCACGCACAAAGATGCATCGCAGAGGGAAAAAACTACAACCAACCAGTTACTAGCCCTACAGATGGTTAGGTGAATAAAAAGGAGCACGAAAAGGAGGTGTCGCTAAAAGCGACGAACACCGGATTTGACCTGCCGCGGTGAATGTCTTTCTTGTGATAGGCCTCTTGATTAATTGTAAAGCGGTTATAGGCAAATACAAGCGAGTACAAGAGGAAATGAAGAGAGAAAAGACAGGTGAAAACCGAACTTAGTGTCTGCACCGACAGCCGGGTAGGTTATGGCTTTCATTCGCGGTCCCCTTTCATGTGCCCTTGGCCCCCTACTTCTACTAGAAGGTTGGCGGCATGAATGGTTACTAAAATGTTGGCATTTTAATGCCCTATTTAACGCAACATTAATTATGGAGCCGCTCGAGGTACATGAAGAGTCGGGATGCGGAAGGTTGAGAGAAGAAACCTCATACGCGGCTGCTGGATTGGAAAGTCCGTCGGGGATCCTAGGGAGAATTTGCTACGACCTTGTCGACTACCCATGATTGAGCTCTTACGGGAGATGCACGTCCTCTCCATCACCTAATGTTGTGCCTGTGACTTCCTGAGGAGTGCTCGCAGATGCCTGGATCATCTACATGCATCGTGCTAACCGTCACAAGATTTGAGTTAACATAATCCCTGCACTTTCTGAGTCTTTGCGAACTTCAAAAAAAACTATATAGGTAACTGCAAAGCCTGGGACGCTAATCCCTAGTCGTCTGGTCTATAAATAGCATAAGCCATCTTATAGCCAAAACAGCCTTCTAAAGCTCTGGACAAGTTCAGTGAACATCCTAAATGTTATCAAGCAGAAATGACACTATCCTTGCCCTACTAGGAGTCACTGGCGATAACGCGAAGAAGACTGCTCACTCATGGTTGGAAATGTGTTGAAGAGTTCATCGAGCGGCTCCAAAAAGTCGTAGGTGCCTTTGCAGAAGAATCCGTCATCGGTCGATGAGTAGATCCCCTCCGTAGGCAAGTTTGATGAACATATGAAAAGGTTCCCCAATGTTGGAGGTAACTTGATGTCGGACACCAAAGGGAACCTTCCCGCGAGTACTTCTAATCTTTTGTCGAGCACTCCCCAAAAGCCAAAAGAGCTGAAAACACAAAAGACCTGCATTTAAAAAACAATTTTGCCAAAAGACCAGGATGAGCCTCATGCGGACACAGTTCGTGAACCAGAAAGAATGGTGCCAAAATTTGTTGAGGAGAAGACCGTTCATGAAGATCCAAACCCATTCTGCCAATAGATCAAGAAAGACGAAGCCTCCAAAGCAAAGCACCGGCTAGCAGAACCTCATTATCCCAAGGAACCAAAGGAAGGTGATTTGTCGGAAGAAGATGAGGCCGACATGGATGAAGACCAGAGTCTTGATGACAGAAACTTTGAAAGAGCGATCGAAACTAGGACGATATCCTCAGTGGAAACTCTAAAGGTAAAGCAATCGAAACTGCAAATCAACTATCAGTGATTAAGGTTAAGCCCCCAGAACTCACCAGAAGGGCAATATAAACGAGGAAAAGGAGCCATGATGACCAAGATGCGGACGCTCGACGAACACGGTTGGAGGAGCTCTCCAAAAGTATACTTGTCAATTTCTTTCATGCTAAAATCACTTTTGAAGTTTTGTAAAATTTGTTAAGTTAAATATGGGGAGATTGTTGGGAAAAACCCTTCTGATTTAGCTTAACAAATTATGTTTAGTTATTTTACATCATAGGTTTATTAACCATGATATATAGCGAGAGTAATTTTGTATTAGAAGTCCTAAGATGTCATGGATATAAAAGACATACGAAAGACATACTGATTATAAGAGAAAAGTCAAAAATTTCCAACATGTGTCGCGTAAAAGTCAACCCAACTTTGACTAGAAGTCGACGCAACTTCAACTGAAATTTGACGTTACTTCAAATAGAAGTCAGAGCAACTAAATTTGATAAGTCGACGACACTAAAAGAATTATATCGATGCATACTTAGAGATGATATCGAGAGAATGTCGACTACAAATTGAATTTTACAGATAGTTAGAAATCGATGTTGCTTCAACAAGAACTCGGCGTTAAGTTGACAGGTTATCTTAACAGAATTTGTTTTGTGGCTTCAATCTAAATAAAATCAAAAATAGGTTTACATAACAGATTCTTGGAGACGTTATAGGATGTCGATCTATATATATATGATGAGATACAAAAAATGATTTGAGAAAGAGAGATAAACTAACACAAATTATCAATCATCAATAGCAGACGATCAAGAAAATCATATCAGATCGTGAGAAGATTGAATTTGACAGAGAAAGCTTGGAAGATTATCATCTGTAATTGAATATCTTCCAGTATCAGTCGATTAGTTTGATAGTTGTTGAATCTGACAAGAGAATTAGTACTTCTCATGAAAAAGTTGCAACAGATTCGGAGAAAAAATTTGAAAGATCGTCTGGAGATTGGGCTCATAATCTTTGTTACTTTGATATTCAGAGATTCATCAGAAGTTCCAGAGATCATCATCAATTTTCCTCAGAAATCTGAAGAGATGACACTAAGAGAACAATCATTTTAACTTAAATCTTCTCTTAATTTTCTTTTTACATTTGAGAAAAAGAGTTTTAAGAATCCCTTTGCAAAGGATTTAGTGAAAGCTTTAAAGAGTCTCTTTGAGAAAAGACTAAGATTGTAATTGGCTTAAGATCTCCTAATAAAAAGATCTGTGGAGGTTCTACGAGTCTCTTGATCAAAAGACTCAGACACTGTGATAGTGAGTTCCTATTGATGGGGTAGAAGAGTGGATGTACCTAAATTGAGGGAGAACCACTATAATCCATGTGTATTCTGTGATTTTGCTTTTATATCTTATTTTGTGTTGTTGTGCTGTGATTTTAATTAATTGTATCTGATTATTGTTTATAGTTTATGTAAATGCAAATTCTGTGAATTAATCAAAGTATTTGAAAATAATTTAAATCTCTATTCACCACAGCGGTAAAGAAAAGTCTGAGGAATATAGCAACTGGACTCCTATTTCAATTATTATCACAGATAGGTTGATCATCAATAGACTAATCTATAGAATATTAATCTATAAAAGGTTAACACCTCGATCAAAATATCATTTTAGTTGCAATAATAAACTCAAATCTTTTATTTACAAAAAATGTCTTCAAATACTTTAAAAGGATTTGCATATACTAAACCAGGACATTTTTGAATCAATCTTGACAAAACCACCAATGTCATATAGAAAGGATGCAAATGACAATATAACTGCAGAACTTGTACCAAGAAATGAATGGACTGATATAGAGAAGGGAGTTAAAAATTCTGATGCAAAAGATATGAATATCTTGGTCTTTACCATATCAGATGCCATATTTCAAAAGGTTGTACAATGTCTCTCAGCAAAAGAGATATAGGAATCACTCTCAAGGATTGTTGATGGAAGTGTAGATGAGAGAAAGGATAGAAAATCAATTCTAATCTCTTACAATAAAAATTTCCAGAAGAAATCTGATGAATTTGTAACAGAGATGTATGATAGATTCAGTATGACAATTAATGAGTTAAAAGGACTAAACAAGGATATATCTCTCACAGAAATTAATGATAAGTTGCTCATGTGATTTCCTAGTACATGGGATTCCAGAATTTGGGCTATTAGAGAAGCAAGGTGTCATAAGGAAATCATTACAGATGCTTTGCTTGGGAAATTGAAATCTTATAAGCAATTACTGAAAAGTAGAGCAGAAACTGAAGCTAAAGAGAATAGTTTATCTAGGGAAAAATCGTTGCATTCAAAGTTCCTAAGGATGAACCATCTGTTATAGAAAATGAAATGTTCAATCTTCTAACAAGAAGACTTAGAAAATGGATTAAATCAGAAGGTTCAAGAAGCAGAGACAGCAGTATGGGAAAACCAAAATTTGACAAGACTCCCAATAAGGAGATAATTTGTTTTACTTACAGAAAATCTGGACATATTTCAACAGAAAACAGCACAAGAAAAAATCAAGCTCAAAGGATCAAAAAAAGAAATATTTGAAGAAGAATGATAAAAGAAAGGAAAAAGGTTTTATTGCTGAAATCTGGAGTGACAGAAGCTCAAAATCCAGTTCTTCATCAGATAATGAAGAAGAAAAAGCTACTGCAAAAGCTTGTTTCGTGGCTCTAAAGATAGAATGTGATCATGATTCAATTGAGGTACCGGAATATTTTTATAATATAGACTTTACTTCTGATGACTTTAAGATATGTTTTAGAAATTCTGCATATATCAAATTGAATCTGAACATCAAGTTGAACTCTTAAGAAAAGAATTAGAAGAATTAAGATATGAAGGTCATTACTACAAAAATTATAACTACAGGGTTGAACTAAAAAATTTAGAGAAACAAAGATCTAATCTAATTATAAAAAATAGAAAAATACAAGCTAAGTTAGCTATGATAAAAGGTTCAAATAATATGTTAGAGGATAGGGATCAAAAGCAATATCAAATAAATAAGAATCACACAAAGAAAATAAATCATCTAAACTTAGGTAACAAATTTGATAACCTAAATGTAGTATCAAATGATTCAATGTATAATAAATCTATAATTTTGGTTAAAAAATATATAATTTTGGTTAAACAGAAAGATAATCAATCTATGAATAGAAGAGAAAACGATTTAACAAATATTACTAAGGCTCCGTTTGGGAGGCCTTATTTTCACCGGTCAAGCGGCCACAACCGCATGAATCGTGTCTTAATTATGCTCTGATTCATGTGGTTGTGACCACTTGACCGGTGAAAATAAGTCCTCCCAAACGGAACCTAAGTCTAATGTAAAAACATCATTAGAAATCAATAGGAAATTTATGAAAAAGAAATATTAGGTGATTCAACCTTTGAAAAACACAAATCTTGCTTACTAAAAATATGAGTCATCTAATCATAAATCAAATTTATCAAAACCAGAATTGAAAAGGGATGGATTTAGAGAAAACCAAAGAAAATATAAAGTATACACCACAAATAGTTTTAATACATACAATGTTAATGTTTATCATAATCATGAGAGTATATGCACAAATTGCCTAAGAAAAGGTCATGATATCAAAAAATTGTTGGATAAATAGACCTATCAGTTATTATCCAAAGAGATATTCTAATAAACCTTTATATACCTTTATCACTTTTCTTATAATGGCAAAATGAGTAATAGGCATAAAGTAAACTGGGTTCCAATTAACTCTTAACTTATAAAAACTGCAAAAAATCTTCTTATGTGAATAATATAAACATACAGTATTTATTGGATTTATTGCTGGGAAAAACAAGCAAATGACTTAAAATTTAAGTCTGTATTCGACGCAACGCTGAAAAGGAGTCGACAGAATGTCAAATTCTACTCAACGCAAGGTCTGAGAATTGGTTACTATGAAGAGTTTATAATCTTATCGACGCAACGTCAATATAAATATCAACGCTTGCGTGAACTATGACTAAAATCTTAATACGTTGAATATAACTCGACGCAACGTCAATTACCGAAAGGCCCGTTGAATTATTGATTCCCTAATTTTTTGACATTCCGTCCATGTTTATATAATACGTATTTCATTCAAAACTTTTCATCTTCCCGGCTCTCTATTTTTTCTTTCATGTTTACTCTTCTTTGGAAAGAATATTTTCAGGAAACATAATGGCGCCAAAGACGAATTCAAGATTCAGCATTGATCTGGAATCATTCACTGTAGCGGCTGAGAAGTTCCTAGGAATTCTGAAACTATTCACTAATTTTGGCATCAATAAACTTATCTCAACACGATGCAGATTATTTGATACAGAGATATTTGAGTACGTCTCAAATGTTCAGTGCAAGGACGACGGATCATTAATTGCAACCATAGCTACACAGGAGGTACATATAACAACAGAAATGGTACAAAAGACATTTGATCACAGGAGGTACATATAAGAGCAGAAATGGTACAAAAGACATTTGATCTCTCAACTAGATTTTATTTTATTGAACTATCTGAAGAAGAGAGAAAAGTGGTATTAAGAATAATGAATTTTTCAAAGAACATGGTTAGTGAACTAAAGAAAATAGATCTATCAGAGGAATATCAGTTTCTGGCTGACATTGTTGGGAAAGTATTGATTTGCAAAACCTTAGCACATGATACAATACCTAAGATCCAACTAAATCTAATGGGAGTCGCAGTGTTAGGAAAGCAGATCAACTATTGAGAAATGATAATATAGCTTATTGGATACAAATATAGACAAGGAAAGAATGCCTACATGACTATAATGAGTCAAGTACTGCTGAAGAATTTTCAACATCTATGTATATCCAAGGGAATACCAATACCTCTTAGAAAGAAATTGTCAATTGCTCTTTTCACAAAATGGACTGGACAAATAGCTAAATCAGAATCTCAACGGGAGTCTATACTTTCATCTTCTCAGCAAAATGTCATTAATGATGTACCAATTCCACCCACTTTAAAGTAATCTTTATTACCACCAGAGCAAATTGCTCAAGAAACTAAAACTGATTTAACATTCAGTCAACTCCTGTCGATGTTAATACAATAAATCTGCATCAGTCATTTCTTCAACTACTCAAGTAGTAGAATTAGTTACTTCTACTTATCCTCTACGATTAAAGAGCATGCTTCTCAAATAAAAATTGCAGTGGATAATATACATCTTCAGCAAGATTTGATTACTACTTCAGTCAGTTTATGCAAGCAAAGATCTCTTCTTCCAACATTAAAAAATCATTCTTAACCTCTCTTGCATGTGAGGTCAAGAAGGGGGAGAGTTAGGATGAGGAAGAAGATTTTATTGAAGTTACATCATCATTGAATGCGCATGATCCATACAAAATTGCTGGAAATGAGAATGTATTGGCTGAATTTGAACAAACTTGTGCACCAAACCAGGGGGAGTTAGACGTAAAATAGATGGATGCACAAAGCCAGGGGGAGTTGGCTATTCAAATTGTTCACTCAGAAAAAGTCAGTGATAATGAAGAAGAAGAAACCCCAGTATTTTCAAAAAGAGCAGTGATTATTTCTTATACCTCAAAGGGAAAACAACAAAAGTTATCAAGGAAAAGGAAGAAGCCTGCTATAGATCGTATTCTATCTACTAAAGTAAAAAAAAATAAGAAGTTTTATTGCAACCAGTACTCAGCCATCTGGAGATATTCTTAAGACATGTGTAGGAAGCTGTAGTTCTGCATCATTCTTTCTACCTCATGTCATTCATATTCCACTAGAAGAACAACATGTGGTTAACATGTATAATGGAACTTATAATATCCCTATTATACCACTACCAAAACATCTTGCTGACAAAAAATCAAAGAAGCAAAAGTTTGATGCTGCAACAAAATTAATCAGGGGTAAAAGTGCTGTGAGATTGGAAAATGAAATGGAAGAAATCAGAAAAAATATAGGTGAACTGGCTAAAAGAAAGATTAAATTGAATGGAGTATATAAGAATGCTCAGAAAGACTGGGAAAGATTAATTTCAATACAAGAGTTTCTTAAAGATAAATCTGATTATTGAAGATTCAAAAGTCTGATGTATTATATTGAGTTGACAAAAGACAAGCTGTTGGAGAAACTTTACAGTTATTTGCTTAAGTTGTTTATTTCTGAATCTACTGATAAAGCTTGTTGACAGTCAGACAAAAAGTTGTAAATACATAGATAATCTGAAGGTACAAATTTTTTTGGAAGAAATTTTATGAAAATCTCATATATTCAGTTGTCTTATATTTATGTCTTTTATCATTCTTATCTATTATAAGTACACTCTCAGTCAAAATTTTGTATAATTTATTGTTGTACATTTGTAAAATCACTTTTGAAGTTTTGTAAAATATGTTAAGTTAAATAGGGGAGATTGTTGAAAAATACCCTTATGATTTAGCTTAACAAATTATGTTTGGTGATTTTACATCCTACGTTTATTACCCATGATGTATAGTGAGGGTAATTTGGTATTAGAAGTCCTAGGATGTCATTGATATAAAGAACATAAGAAAGGCATTCTGAATATAAGAGAAAAGTCATGAATTGCCAACATGCGTCGACAAGAAGTCGGCGCAACTTCGACTAGAAGTCGGCGCAACTTCAACTGGAATTCGACGTTACTTTAAATAGAAGTCAGAGCAACTAAATTTGATAAGTCGGCGACACTTAAAGGATTATATTGACGCATACTTCAAGATGATATCGAGGGAACGTCGACTATAAAGTGAATCTTACAGATAGTCAGAAATCGATGTTGCTTCAACAAGGCGTTGACTGCTGTTTTTAGCATAATTTGTTTTGTGGCTTCAATCTGAATTAAATCAAGAAGTGGTTTACATAACAAATTATTGGAGGCATTAAAGGATGTCGATCTATATATACATATGATGAGATACAAAAACTGATTTGAGAAAGAGAAACTATCACAGATTATAAATCATCAATAACAGATGATTAAAAAATCATATCAGATCATGAGAAGATTGAATTCGACAAAGAAAGCTTGGAAAATTATCATCTATAATTGAATCTCTTCCAATATCAGTCGATTGGTTTGATAGTTGATGTATCTGATAAGAGAATTAGTACTTTTCTTCTCAAGAGAAAGTTGTAACAGATTCAGAGAAAAAGTTTGAAAGATCATCCGAATATTGGGCACATAATCTTTGTTACTTTGATATTCGAGGATTTATAAGAAGTTCCAGAGATCATCATCAACTGTCCTTAGAAATCTGAAGAGAGGACAGTAAGAGAAGAATCACCTTAACTCAAATATTCTCTTAATTTTCTTTAAATTATCAAATTAGTCCCTAAACTTTGTGACCTTTTTCAAATCAGTCTCTAAACTTTCAAATAATTCAGATAGATCCCTAAACTATTAAAATCAGTTCAATGTAATGTCAAATTGGTCCCTATGAGGGTATGGTCCTTGTACTGGTTTTAATAGTTTAGGGACCTATCTGAATCATTTGAAAGTTTAGGGACTGATTTGAAAAAATTCCCAAAGTTTAGGGACCAATTTGTTAATTTTGCCTTAAATTTGAGAAAAAGAGTTTTAAGAATCGCTTTGCAAAGGATTCAGTGAGAGGTACTAAGAGTCTCCATGAGAAAAGACTCAGATTGTAATTGGTTCAAGATCTCCAGATCAAAAGATCTGTTGTGGTTCTAAGAGTCTCCCGATCAAAAGACTCAGACGTTGTGATAGTGCTTTTCTATCAAGAGGATAAAAGAGTAGATGTACCCAGATTGAGGGGGAACCACTATAATCCTTGTGTCTTCTGTGATTTTGCTTTTACTTCTTATTTTGTGTTGTTGTGCTGTGATTTTAATTAACTGCATCTGATTCTAGTTTATAGTTTATGTAAATGCAAATTTTGTGAATTAATCGAAGTATTTGAAAATATTTTAAATCTCTATTCACCCCCCCCCCCCCAGAGAAAACTCTGAGAAATATAGCAACTCCTATTTCAAAGTGTCCAATTCAGCCTCATGGCGCTCTGGAACCTATTCCAGCTCGCGCGCGATTGCACGGGAACTTGTATATAAGTTCTAGTATGCTGCAGGTGTTGAACCTGCCCAACAAGGTTTATGGATGTAAAAATCGGTTCTACATGTTCAAGGTGGACCTCGGAGTCTTGGAGACAATCCCCAATCTACAGGAGGAAGCGGTGTTCGCGAAACTATCGATCGAAGGATTCGAGAAGGCGACCGTTGAGTTCTTCTTCAAGGCTTGTGTTGGAGCAAAATTTATCACATAAGTCCTTCCACGCAGAACACTAGGGAGTTTAGCAGAGAGGTCAAAAATTGTAGCCGACCGGTACTAGCCCTGTGGTTAGCTAGGCGGACAGAAAGAAACACAAAAGAAAAGTGTCGTTGAAAGCGGCAAACAATAGAATTGACTCACCGCGGCGAATGCCTCTCTCGTAACGGGACTCTTGATTTATAGAAAGGCGACTACAAAGTGGGTGGTATCGAGTACTAGTGAATACAAGCAAAATTGAAAAGAGAAAAAGGATATTGATGGTCTAATTTAGTGTCCAAACCTACAACTGGGCGGGTTTTGGCCTTTGTTTGGTCCCTGCCATTCGTGCGCCCCTGGCCCCTATTTATACTTAGGGGTCGGCTGCCTGAATGGTTGTCAAAACAACAAGCATTTTAGCCCTCCCTCTCACCGCCTCCCTCTCCCCCATTATTTCCTTTGTCCGTTGACCTTACACCAGTCCCAAATTCCCTTTCACTCACCGTTTATGCCCACCAAATCATAGCCAGCCCAAATTCCCACATTCAGTCACTGTTATGCTCACCAACAACTGCATTTGTCGTCTTATGCATACGTGAATTGTGGTATAAGTTCTTATCCTTTATTGTTGTTTATTTTGGCACTCAAACCGTGATGGATTTCTCTCTTATTTGTTATTAGTATGATCATTTGTATTACTTGCGAGATTTATTCTGTGTGCGCTTAGTAGTATTTGTGCCTCAATCAATTTAAAAATTGATAGTTGTTCTCTCTTAATTAATTATTTGGGAATGCACGTACCTCTGTCATTTATTATAATAATTAATTACTAACTGCAATTGCTAGCGCGGACTTTCTCCAGCATATTCATCATTTTCATCCTATTTAGGAGTGCATTTAGAGAGTCCACCCCGAGTCGGTCTACCACTGCATCAGAAATATCTTGGTACTTTTGTATAAAAACAAAAGAAATATACAAAATTGTGTTAATTAAGAAGGAATTAAATTAATGAGTCAAACCATGAAACTATTGAAACAAGTAATAGAAAGGAGAGTAAGAAGAAAGACGAGCATTTTGGAGAATCAATTTGGATTCATGTCAGGACGGTCGACCATGAAAGCTATACATCTCTTGAGGAGACTCATTGACAACTATCGAGAAAGAAAACAAGATTTGCATATATTGTTTATCGATCTTGAGAAGGCTTATGATAGGATTCCAAGAGAGATCTTATAAAGAGTCTTAGAAAATCAAAACGGAAATGTATCATACATTAACATAATCAAAATACGTATACAAATTCAATGACAAATGTGAGAACATCCGGAGGATTAACACAGGAATTCACTATCACTGTTGAATTGCATCAAGGTTCAATTTTAAGCCCTTATCTCTTTACCCTTATCTTAGATGAGCTCACCAGACATATCCAACAAGCAATACCTTGGTGTTTATTGTTTGTGGATGATATCGTTTTGGTCGATGAGGCGCGCGAGGGTGTAAACGCAAAACTTGAATCTTGGTGAGACACATTAGAAAAGAAGGGTTTTAGGTTGAGCAGAGCAAAGACGGGGTATATGGAGCTTAAATTTAACAGTGCAAGGACGGATGACTTCGTTATTAAGTTGGGTGATCAAGATATTTCCCGCAGTGAGTGTTTTAAATGGCTTGGATCGATAATTCAAAATGTAGTTATTGATAAAGATGTGACACAGAATCCAAGCAGGTTGGTTGAAGTGGAGAGGCGCATCCGGGAACTTATGTGATCGTAAAGTACCATTAAAAATTAAAGACAAGTTTTGTCGTACTGCAATTAGACCAGTGATGCTCTATGTTTCTGAGTGTTGAGCAGTGAATTGTGTACATAAGCAAAAAATGGGAGTTGCGGAGATGAGAATGTTTATGTGGATGTGTGGACACACGAGACTGGATAAAATTAGGAATGAATATATTACGAATAAGATAGGAGTAGTACCAATTGCAGAGAAGATGGAAGAAGCTCGACAAAGATGGTTTGGACTTTGGACACGTACAAAGGAGGCACATGTTAGGCGTTATGAGAGTCTAGTCACTAGGCATGTTAAACGAGTGAGGGTAGACCAATAAAGACTTAGAATGAAACTATAAGGTAAGACGTGATGTACTTAGGCATTAGTGAGATTATGACTAAAGATAAAGCACAATGGCGACAAAGGATCAATATAGCCGACCACACTACAGTGGGATAAAGGCTTGAGTGTTGTTATATATATAAATATATATATACACACACATATAAGGGATTTTTGTATATCCGCGTGCTGCGGATATAAGCAATATATGTGGGGTTCTTGTAGCCGTTGGATTAATCCAACGGCTACAGGAACCCCTGCTATTAAAAAAAATTTCAACCGCGTCAGATTTTTAATAGCGGGGCGGCCGGTGGCCGGCGATCCCGCAACCTCTGGTTGCCCGGCTGTTAAAAAAAATTGCAACAGCTGCAGCCGCCGGCCGCCGCTGTTGTTGGCAAATTTTTTTTACATCGAGGTGGCAGGCAAGCCCGCAGCCGCCGGCCGCCCCGCTGTAAAGCGCAAAGCCCACGCGTATATAATAGTTATACGCCATTAAATCCTATATATATATATACACACATACATATACATATATATACAAATATATATATATATATATATATATATACAGCCATACACGCATATATATAAATATAAATTATATGTATATATATATGTATATGATACGATGTCAGAGAGGAATCCAGCAAGGGGGAGGGCCGGCGATGGTGAGGGAGAGGAAGGAGGAAGGATCGAGAGGAAAAGCTATGTAGCAGCCCTAAATCTCATATATCAAAAAATAAAAAGAGTACATCACCACCCCTTGATAGGTGTGGGGAGTGCAGATAAAGAAAAGATAGTGCAAAAAATAAAGCGTGCACATAACAAAATATAAAGTAACAAAATGCAAATAAGATAATCATGTCGGCGGCGCATCTTCGTTCTCTCCTCCACACGGACCCGTCATTGTCTTCCTCCGTGTGTGAACTCGTCATGGCATCACGTCAGCATGGTCGTGTCTCGTCGGCATGCGCAACTGTAGCAATGTCGTCGTCTGTAAAATATGTCTTGTCCCCAAGGCAACAGTCGGTGAACTGCCGGTAGGGACCTCCTGCGAGCCACGTAGCTTTGGACTCGAGACGGTAAGATGCAGCAAAAGGGACCTCCTGCGAGCCAGAGCCCCTCTAAAAATGGTAGTGGAGATCAAGTAGCTTGGTTGGATAATACAGTGCCAACTGATGTCTTTCTTCCGGACCAGAAGAACCTAGCTAGAAATTGGGCTTGTACAAGAACGGTTAACGTACCCCATCAGCATCCCCTGCAGCAAAGGCTCGAGCTCATCCCTCCGCCCATGGTCAGAACGGAACGACTGTGCCGAGGCTGCTGTGGTCCTAGGCTGGAGGGAATTAGCGTGGTCAGTCGGCTTGACTGGTGACAATCCTGCCAGAGGTTGGATGACGTCAACGAGCACAATAGAAAGCTCTTGGTGGTCCGTCGAGGAAGTAAGAGGCACATCGGACGGGCACGAGAGGGCCCACATCCCCGCGGAGAGGCAAACATTTGTGGTCTGCTGGATGGTGCAGAGGGAGACCGGAGAGCAGAGGAGGGCAGATTCACTGTCGAGGCGACATGGCGGGCCCCCGTGGAGGAACTGCATGGTCATAGTCGCACAAATGTCGCGTACATTACCGAGCGTGCGGAACTAAGCCACCCCCAAAATGACGTCGATAATGTCGAGGACAAATGCGTAGAAGTCCGCGATCACAGAATAAGACCCCACAGAGAGACACGTGGCAGTGCAACGGCCCTGAGTTGGTCGGCGAAGTCAATCGCCCAGGAAGACCGCAACATCCGAAGAGGTGACCGAGGGAAGACAGAGTCATTCCACCAGGCGCTCGGAGATGAGGTTGTGGTTTGCGTCGCTGTCCAACATGATAATGGCAGACGATCTTGCAACATACCAGAGAGCGGCATGGTCTGTTGGTCGGAGATTCCGCCCACCAAGGCACAGGATAACTCCAGGCGGTGGAATGAAGTCGGGGTGGGGTCGAGGGGTATACCCTCCATTGAGAGCTTCAAGGCCTCAAAGTCAGCCAAGATAACCTCAAGGTTGACATCGTCGATGATGGTGTAGAACTAACTCCCTCACGGAGCACTCGTAGTTGGGGGAGTAAGGTTGGCGGCACTGAAAACAAAGACCCTTGCTATGAAGCTCATTGTAAACACTATTTGAGAGGCACTGAGGGGTCGGTGGGCGGCTCGGCCAGTTTCTCCGAGGCGGCGGCTATGGTGGAGGAGTCGTGGCTGGTGGTCGCCAAGGCGGCCGAGGCAAGAGGTGGTCGGCCGTAGGAGCAGGTGGTCGGGGGAGAGGTCGGTCTCCACTAGACGTGCCAAGTCCATGGCGTACAAGACTGCATGGAGGTGGTGCGTGTGAAGACGATAGCGGATTTGTGGCACTAGACCATGAATGAAGAAGCACAGGTAAAGATCGGGCGGTAGCCCGGGAACGTGGGAGACCAGGGCGACGAACTCATCAATATAGTCGTTCAGGCCGCCTGTCTGGTGGATAACGCAAAGACACTCGATAGCGGAGGAGACGGAGTAACGGGTGTCATACTGTCGGATAATCACCTATTTGTATTGACGTGTTATTTCAGTTTTTCGTTATTTTATTTTAGGCTTATGTGTGTGAGTGGTATTTCCTTTGTATCTCTTATATATATATATATATATATATATATATATATATATATATATATATATATATATATATATATATATATATGTATTTCCCCCTAAGAGAATGAATACAATTTCTCTATTTCCTCTCATTTGATTTGGTATCAGAGCGGGCGAGCCCCGATCCCGCCGAGCCCTAATTTCCCGCATCGTGCGCCTTCACCCCCCCCCCCCCTCTCCCGCATCCTCCTCGACGTGCCTTTGACGCCTCTTCTGCGTCGATGTGAGGGCCTCGCTGATCCCGCGCCTTCGTCGATCCCATGTTGCTTCCGCTGATTTCTTTTTTTTCTTTCTTTCGATCTTTTCTTCTGTCGCTGATTTGGTTGGTGTTTAACACCCCTTCCCTCATTTCATTTCTTCTCATGACCAAGATCTGTGATCTACGGTCTCCTTTTCTTTTGGGATGGGTTTTTCTTCTTGTGCTTAAGGGTTTCCCTGCTTTCCTCCCTTGGAGATTTTTTGGGGCGTTCTCTTGTTCCCATCTCATGGATTCCTCCCTCTTTGGTTCGACTGATGGCTTTGTTCAGCGCGTTACTACCGCCCTTTTCAATGAAAAAAAATTATCACTTGGTCCAACTCCGTGCGAGTCCATTTTGTCGGACATGACAAGCTTGATTGGCTTGAACCTAATGGTGTTCCCAAGCCTCCCGACGAAAATGTTATCCGTCAATGGTGAACGGAAAATTTCAAGATTCTCAGGTGGCTTCAATGTTCCATGAAGCCCCACATTTACGAGCAGTTCATGCGATTCGATTCAGTGTCGTCTCTTTAGGCTGCCTTGACCCGTACCTACGGTCACACACGCGTTGATGCACGGATTTATTCTGTCTTCCAGGAGATTTCTACTGCTCGTCAAGGGGACCGTTCTTTGCACGAGTACTTTACCTTTCTCTCAGGGCGATTCCAGGAGCTTTCTGACCTTGAGCCACTTAGTGTTTTTCCACATCCAGAGGATCTGCATGTTGGCAAGCGGCGGCAGGAGAAGCGGGAGACTTATCAGTTTCTGATGGGCTTGAGGCCCGAGTTTGAGCAGATTAAGGTTCAGATTGTCAGCAAGAACCCTCTTCCTGATATCTTGAACGCTTATTCCATGGTGGAGGAGCATGAGCGACGTGCCCGCCTGACTGTTGTTTCGTCCGTTCCAGCTTTTGTTCCTCTTCCAGACCAAATGGCCCTGGCTTCAGGTCGTACTTCTTCTGTGCGTGGGGGGCGTACTTCTACCACTAAGGGTCGCGATGGTGGCCGCGGCAGCCCATTTGCCTCTGTTCAGTGTCAGCACTGCCGCCGTACTGGTCATGAGAAGGCCCGATGTTGGCTGCTCTTTCCTCACCTACGCCAGCAATCCCCCGCCACGCGTGCTACCGTCATTACTTCTTCCGACTTTGGGGGTCAGCCTGATTCCAGTGCCTCTTTCGGGGCCCCTTCAGCCGACTGGAGTCAGCTTATGGCTCAAGTGTTGCAGCTTGAGTCTCAGCTTCAGCTGCAGTCTCCATTTCAGATTCCGCAACAGCCTCTTCCTGCTCAGTCGTTGTCTGCCTACTCGTCGTTCTCGTCAACTTCAGCGTCTTCGTTAGGTACCCCGATGGCCTTTCATGTCACTCAAGAGGGGTCTTTCTATCCATGGGTGATTGACCCTGAGGTCACTGATCACATGACTGGTTAGACACACTTATTATCTTCTCTTCACTCTCTGAGTGTCCATCGGTAGTTCATCTTGTCGATAGCTCTGTGACCCCCATTCTTCACCGAGACACAGTTCCTCTGTCTCTCTCCTTATCCTTGGGTTTAGTTCTTCATGTCCCTAAGTTTGCTTTAAATCCTCTTTCTGTTAGTCAATTGACTCGTCCGATGCACTGCTCGGTGACATTTTTTTCCTTCTGATTGTGTTTTTCAGGACCTGACCACGAGGACTTTTGGCTACGGCCGTGAGCACGACGGGCTTTACCAACTGGAGCTCCCACCTCTTTCTCCATGTCTCTCATCATTGTCCATCGTTGCGGCTGCAACTTCACCTGCTCTTTGGCATGCCAGACTGGGGCATGTGAGTCCTCCGATTGTGTTGTCTCTTTTTCCGAGTGTCTCGTTTGAGCACTTTATTCAATGTGATGTGTGTCAGCTTAGTAAACATACACGCACTTCCTATCCTGTAACTGTTTCTTATAGTTCTGCACCGTTTGATATTTTTCACTCAGATGTTTGGGGGCCTGCCCCGGTTGTTTCTTATGATGGATTTTGATACTTTGTTACTTTTATAGATGATTTTAGTCGTTGTTGTTGGGTCTATCATATGCGTGCTAAATTTGATGTCTTTGACTTATATACTCAGTTTACTAATATGGTTGGGACTCAGTTTTCCTCTCATATTCGGGTCCTTCGCTTCGATAACGGGGGAGAGTATACTTCTTCCTCTTTCACTGCTTTCCTTTCTAGCCAAGGAACGCTTCACAAATTCTTTTGTCCCTATACACCGTTCCTGAATGTGACTCGGTATCTTCTTTGTTGGTCTCACGTCCCCGAGTCATTTTGGAGTGTTGCCTTTCTTACTAGGACCTTCTAGGTCAACCGTCTGCCTTGTCAACCTTTAGCGGGTCGGGTACCCCTTAGTCTCTTATCTCCTAGTCGTACTCTATTTCTCGTTCCTCTCCGGGTGTTTGGATGTGTGTGCTTTGTCCAGGACCGTAGTCCGACTCGGACAAAACTTGATGACAAAGTTATCCGCTGCTTATTTCTGGGATATTCCTCCTCTTCCAAGGGCTATCAGTGTTTTGACCCCTCTTCTCGCGAGACTTTTCACTCTCTGATTGTTACGTTCTTTGAAGATGTCTCATTCTATGGTTCCTCTACTGTCCTGTTTTACCCTCTGTTTCGCCACATCCGACTCCGGTTTCCCTTGCTCCGTTGCACGACTCGCTTCTGTTGCGGACATACACCTGTGGCCCCGGGGTCCTTCACATGTCCACCCCATTTTTCGGGATCCACTGGTTACGCTCAGCTCACAGGACCTTGTGCCACATCCTCTGGCAGGTGATGTTCTTCCCTCCTCTGACTTACCCATTGCACTTCGCAAGGGTAAGGGTTCTTGTGTTATTAACCATCCTTTGGCAAGCTATGTATCCTACCAGCGTCTTTCCCAGGGTTATCGGGCCTTCCTGACTGTTACTGACCAGATCAGAGTTCTGTGTTCGATGACTGAGGCATTCCAGCACCCAGAGTGGGTGGCGGTCATAGAGGATGACATGTTCGCATTACAGATGGCTGGCACCTGGCATTTGGTTCCTCTTCCCGCAGGTCGGAAGACTATTGGTTGTCATTAGGTTTTCACCGTCAAGTATAATGTTGACGGTTCTCTTGATCGATACAAGACACGCCTTGTCGCAAAAGGCTTCACTCAGACTCCTGGGGATTACAGCGTGACCATTGCCCATGTGGCCAAGCTCTCTATTGTCTGTCTTCTTGTTTCTCTCGCTGCCTGCCATGGGTGGCCTCTTCATCATCTGGACGTGAAGAATGTCTTCCTCAATGGTGATCTTGTTGAGGAAGTTTATATGAATCCTCCCCCCGGTTACAAGCTTCAGGGGGAGTATTTGGGCCGTGTTTGTCTTATGCAGAAGTCCTTGTCTGGGCTGAAGTAATCCCCTCGAGCGTGGTTTGAGCGGTTCAATACCGTTGTGCTTCAGAGTGGGTTCACCAGATGTCATGCTGACCACACATGCTTTGTTTAGACTGTTGTGGATGGTCGTAGGGTTATTATTCGTGTCTATGTGGATGATATCATTCTTACCGGTGATGACAGCTCGGGGATATTTCAGATCAAGGGTGTGCTTCAGAAAGCATTTAAAGTGAATGATTTGGCACCTCTAAAGTACTTTCTCGGAATTGAGGTTGTCAGATCTCAGCAGGGGATCTCTTTGCCTCAGCGTAAGTATACACTCGACCTCTTAAGTGATACTGGCCTTCTTGGGTGCTCTCATGTGTCTACATCCATGGATCTGAACCACCGCCTTCACGCCGAGTCTGACGATCCTCTCCCTGAACCAGGCAGATATCAGCGTCTTGTTGGCACACTTATCTACTTGACCAACACTCGCCATGACATTAGCTTTGTTGTGAGTGTGGTCAGTCAGTTCATGCATGCTCCACGGACTTCTCACCTAGATGCAGTATTTAGATCCTCCACTACTAGAAGGGATCTCCCGGCCTAGGGCTCTTCTACCATTCATCTTAATTCCTAGGGATCTCCCGGCCTAGGGATCTCCCGGCCCTTGGTCTCACCTGTTACACGGACTCCGACTATGGTGGTTCCCTCACTGATCGACGTTCTACTTCGGGGATGTGCACCTTCTATGGTGGCAATCTTAATTCCTAGAAGAGCAAGAAGCAGAGTGTTGTCTCCTGCTTGTCTGCTGAGGCTGAATACTGGGCTATGGCCCATGGCGCCACTGAGCTCCTTTGGCTGCGTACTCTCTTGACCGAGCTTGGCTTTCCTCCTTCTGGTTCCTCGAGTCTTGTGTGCGACAACCAGTCCGCTCTCATGCTTGCCTCCAACTCAGTTCTGCACGAGCGGACTAACATATTGAGGTTGATATTCACTTCCTCAGGGAGCACATCCGTTCAGGGACTCTTGAAGCGTCCAATGTTCCCTCCGCAGAGCAGATTGCAGATGTCTTCACCAAGGCGGTTGGGCCTTCCAGACTTCTCTCTACAAGGGGCAAGCTGGGCTTGATTAACCTCTTCACGCCAGCTTGAGGGGGAGTATTGACGTGTTATTTCAGTTTTCCATTATTTTATTTCAGGTTTATGTGTGTGAGTGGTATTTCCCTTGTATCTCCTATATATATATATATATATATATATATATATATATATATATATATATATATATATATATATATATATATGTGTGTGTGTGTGCATTTCCCCCTAAGAGGATGAATACAATTTCTCTATTTCCTCTCATTTGATTATTTGAGCACGTGTCAGGAGAGGCACGGGTTGGATTGGTGGAGCCACTGCGCTAAGTGGAGGGTCGACCTGTCCAAGCCAACCACAGCTGTAGATACCTTGGCATGCCTCGGTGTGTAGTTCAGGTCAAAATATAGCTCAGCTTTGGCGATCGAACCCATCGGGTCAACGTCGACAAAAGAGGAATGTCGAGGGAGAAGACAGACCGTCCCGGAATGGGTGCAGCGATCCCGGAGGGAATGGGTGGCGGCCCAGCGCCGAGTAGAGAGCTGTCATCTGCGGGTGAGTCGAAGCCGGACGCAGAGGAAACGGCAGAGGAGGACGATTGAAGGAAGTCAATCTTGGCGTGGAGGGAGAGGAGGGAGGCGTGCATGGAGGCGAAAAATTGCTCTTGAGCCTCCACGCGACGACTAAGGGTGTTGGTGGCTGCATCCGGAGGGAGATCACCGGCGTAGCAAGTGTTCGGGGCTATTCCAGCAGCTGCTTAGAGCACGGTAGCCAGGAGGTGCTGGACGAAAGGATGGGATAGCGGCGAAGGAGGAGAAGTGCGGCTACTTGGGGCACGGTAGCCGAACACATGTGCGTGAGGAGCGACGAGACGCGCATGCGTCGGAACGAACCGCAGGAGACATACGCGGCACAATATCGATTCCGGAAAATGCAATCGAGCGGAAAGTTGTGGCGGCAACAGGAGCAATGGAGTTGGATCGGCGCGAATATGGAGATCGGGTACTGAAATCGCAATCGCGGATTGAGGCAAAGTCGGACGGCATAGGTGAGGCAAAAGCCGATCAGCACAAGCGGGAGTGCGCGGTCGGGGATCAGGAGAGCAACCGTCGGCGATGTGCGGGCGGTGAGGCGGGTCGGTCCAAATTGATACGATCCTGGAGAGGAATCCGGGGGGGCGGCGATGGTGAGGAGAGGAAAGAGGAAGGATCAAGAGAAAAAGCTAGGGATCAGCCCTAAATCTCATATATTCAAAGATAATGAAAAGAGTACAGCACCAATCGCTTATAGGTACGGGGTGCGGATAACGAAAATACAATGCAAAAGGTAAAGCGTAAACATAACATAATATAATGTAATAGAGAGCAAATAGGATAATCTTGTCGGCGGTGCATCTTCGGTCTCTCCTCCTCCAGACGGACCCATCATCGTCTTCATCCACGTGTAGACTTGTCACGGCGCCTCGTCGGTGTTCGCATGTCTCGTCGGCATGCGCAACCGTAACAGTATAAATATTGTAAAATAAATAAGAAAAATATGAGTAAAAAAAAGAAAAAACATGTAAAATTAAAAAAAATGTCATCGCATGGGAGGAAATTGTGCATTATCTAAAGGTCCTACAGCCAAACTGCGGACGGAGAGCGCCTACGAAGTTCAGAGTACTGTCACCACAAACCGGATATAGTGCATGAGATATAGTGTAAGTTTGATAATTCTCTGCATTTATATCAAACTTACACTCAAAATGAGTAAATCCACAATTTCTGCAACCCTAGGGTGTCAATTGGAGACACATGACAGAAAAACCAAAAAAAACCTAACTAATCAAGAGGAAGGAAATATAATTAGAAAAAAACATTTTAAATAGGAAAATAAGCTGTCACCGAAGAAGAAAAATAATGCATACAAGTACACGTGCTTTTCAGTTATTTATGGATGAACGTGCATGCAGTAGGTAGCTATACATGTGACACGGTTAATTTAAAATATCACAATCTTTCATCAAAAAAAGCATTTGAAGGGATTACATTAAATTAGGTTTCATGAAGATGTACCAAACGGAGATCTATTGGTAATAACACATTGCTTAGTTTATTGGAATTGAAGAAAAGAAGGTAAAGACTCACTAATCTCATCACTGAATTCTTTATGTTTTCTTCACCATTCTCATATGCACCTTTTAATGAACGTGGAAGCACCTTCCAAAATTCATTTACAAACTCACTTCCCTTGCGCCTACTATTCTGAATTATATCATTTGCAAGATACAGAAAAGGAACCATTTGTTCTTTTGAAGAGCTGCTGAATAATTGCTCCCAGATCTCAACAATTTGCCTAGCTTTCTTTCTTTGATTGATACACCAATTTGATAATGCTGTTGAAAAGGAAGACAAGCATGATCAAGGAATCGCTCAAAAATGTTTCCTGAAAAATATGTCTATTGCCAATGCAACAAAAAAAGACTTAGTTACGTAGTATCTAAACTACACTTGTTACAAAGAGAATATGTAGAGTTTACTTTTTATCAATTATGTCGAAGATGGTTTTGAATTAAGTAGAAATAAATAATAAATTTCAATTTGTAACTGAGCTATTAGTGGTCGTTTTATTAATTTAATACTTGCAGATTTATTCCTATAACCCATCCCAATAAACTCAACATTTCTAATCAAAGATGGATTGGCAATGGTATTCTGTTCATATCTGCACCAACGGAATCTAGCAGAACTGATGTGATCTACAACCTAGGGCTGAAGTTTTGAAATATAAAATTGTGATCTTTTAAAATAATTTTGGTGCGAGAGAACTTCACGGGCTATTTTAAAAGAACTAAACAATCAAGGCGTCTCAAACTATCATAAGGTCACCGCACGCGCGTACTAACGTCATGAAACTCAATTCTACAGGCACAGAAAATTAAGTGGAGTCATTAGCGCGTAGAAAACAACGGTAAGTAGGAGATGAAATCAATTAGGGCAAGCTCTAACAATTATCTATTCATATATAAATTTTAGTATAAAATATCAAGGCTTGAGAACGAAGAGGTTGAGAGGTATACCACGGGTAGAATGAGAGTGGCTGATGGGTCCCCGGAAGGTGTATGAGAAGGTTGTAAGTAGCTGATACTCCAAAGAAGGGACTGTAGGGCTCCGGACGGACGGGAGGTGGTGGTGGAAAGCTGGAGGCTGGCAGGGGAGGATTCGTCGTGGATAGCAGGGGCTCTGACAGCAATGGCAGGCCTGAGAAGGAATTGGTGTGTGGCTGAAAGGGGTGGGAGGGTTGTTTGCCCATCGGATTCGTCGGGGAAGGCCGCAGGAAGGGTCGTCGGAGCCCTAGCTAGGCTCCCGTGTAAGCTTCGGCGGCGTATGGGGGATGCATGGGCGGAGCAGAGGCGCGGGAAGGGAGTCGCTGGCCCAACTTGGAGAAGGAGGCTTGCTTGTCGTCGGCATCTCCAGGAAAAGCTGCGGGAGAGGTCGACGTTGTCCTAGGCGAGGCTTCACGAGAACGGGCGGGCACTGGAATGATCAGCTTCACCACAATCGTGTAGGCTTCCGGGAGCTAGGGCGGCGCTAGAGGGGATGAGTTTTTATAGCATAGGAATTTCTTCTTTTATGAGTAATGGGCCTTTGGAAGTGGGCTGGTTTTAAAGCATAAACATCTAAATGAAATAGGTAATTTTTAAAGCTTGCCCTAAACTAACTTATCTCTTAAAAGACCGGACCTATGCATTTAGAACTCGGTGGTCGGTCACCCCAAGGAGCCAAACAAAAGATATGCGTGAACAACATTCACAACAAAACATTACACAAAAGCGTTAATAACATGCGCGAATATCTCAACACAACAAAACAAAACCAAACGCGTCACGAAATGCGCTACACAAATAAAACAGAGACAAAAAAAAATAAAGATGTGCCGCGGGTTGCATCGATTCTCCCGGGGTTGAAAGAGCTCGATCCCGACGAGACTTGATGTAACCTGCACATAGAAAGTCCAAATGTCGATTGGAGAAAATGTTGAATGGTTGTCCTGTTGATGTCGTCACTGCGAACCAAAACCTGGAAGTAACCCCTCATCCCCAAAAACTCACAATCCATTAGTCAAAATTTCATGTCAAATATTTAAATAAACAGTAATTATTAGAGTTTTCAGGGGATTGCAGAGGCGGTGTGTGGGGAAACATGTGGCAGGAGGGAGAACGGGAAGCAAGTAGAATCAGCCCATGGAATCAGTAACTTATAATGCAACATACACTCGCTCGATAGATTCCTACGAACATCTGCTAGACCCAGATCGATTGTCGCTTTGATTTCACCCGATGAAGTTCCTCTCAAGTCGCAAAATTTTAAACAGACCCCAATTTTTTCGTCCAAGATCTCCCATAAGAATCCATAGAAACGGGTGTCCCGATGAGGGGTGTAAGGTCTACGGGTCGTCTCAACTCTCCTAGTACGGCCCGGCCTGAAAATCTCCGACAACAAACTATAGTGGTGGTGTGGCTCAACATATTCGCCTAGAACCAAAGGAACGTGATGGGGGCTAAACGCGTGCTCATCGAAGACAAAGTCAACAAAAGGTGGTGCTTCCAAAGCGCCCGAGATGGATGACTCCCGAGAAACAGACGCAACTTCCTAGAGCGGGGGCCCTGTCGAAGCATAGCACTAAATAGGAGTGGAGTAGTGGCAGCTAAGGATGGTGAAACAGATGCTGATGAGGCTCTCCCAGGTGCCCTAGGAATAGGACCATTCTTCAATGAGAGAAGAATAATCTTGCGCACATGGTGATTGAATGAATGGGAGTTCCTCACACCATCATGCAGAACATGTCGGTCATACTGTCATGGTCGTCCTAGAAGTATGTGGCAGACATCGATGGGGGTGACATCACATAACACCAAATCACGATACACATCCTCGATAGAGAACTCTACCAGACAATGATGAGTAATGGGTATAGTCAACGGACTACTAACCCCAGATAAGAGGTACGACGGCTCTAAGGGGCGTGTTACGAGGCCTAACGTTTCTACCATGAGCTGAGAGACATAGTTTTTCATGATGCCGCTATCAATAATAATGGAACAAATGTGTCCCCGAATGCGGGCGGTAATGCGGAAAATTTATTTCCTCCGAGAATCAAACTCAGTGGTCTCGCTAGAGGAAACCAAACTAGAGTGGAGAACACAGACTAAGTGCTCTACTTGCTCGCCCTCGACCTCGATGACACTATCAACCTCGGGCAGCGACTCGGGCTAGGGGTCACTAAGGAAGATGATGCAACTCGCGTCGCCTCGTTTTTTATTATTTTATCGCGCATGTCTTTTATTATTGTAGCGCGTGTTTTTGCGCATTTCTGGATTATTGTGTAGCATCAAGTTGTATCGTGCACGTTATTAGCGATTTTGATGTAATTTTGTATCGCGCACACTTTCGCGCAATTTTTGTTTGGCTCGTTGGTGTGACCGGCCAACGAGACCCTAAATGCATAGGTCCGGTAATTTAGGAGGTAGGTTAATTAGGTCAAGCTTAATTTTAATTAACTATTTTATTTTGTAGGGTCCCCTATGTCTATGAGCCGGTTAACTTTAACTTTGGGTTTGTTGTGAAATGCCTATAATCATGTTGTCATCAAATTCCTTCTAGTAAACCCACCTATTCAAATCCCATTTACCCCTCAGTTGAAACCATAATCCCCGATTATATAAGCAGCCCCTCTTTCATGTGAAACACGGGTGGAATAGAAACCGAACGAACCAAATTAGGTTTCGTTCGATTCCTTCCAGCGTCGCTCCCTGCAAGCTCGACACCACCGCCTGCCTGCTCGACTAGAGGCCCGACGCCGCTCTTCCCGTCGTTTCTCCCTCCCGGTCCTCCTCCGACGACGAAACCACTGTCAGAAGCCTCCTTCCCCGCCGTCTAGCTTCTCCTCTCTGCTAGTCGACACCACCCGCGGTAACCCGAGCTTTCCTGCGCTCAGTTTTTCCAACAGTATCATCTCATGAAGCTCCGTCGGCCGCCGTTTTCTTTGCCTGAAGCTCCACCTGCCACCGACGAGTCCTCATGTGCTTTGCTCCGGCGGAATCAGAAACATCCGGTGATCCTCCTTTCTTCCAGTTGGGTGCAGCCGTGTCCTTAAGGACACTGCTACTTCCTGAGGTCCCGACAGCCTCCAGACTGTTATCCCCTACCTGTTACCAGTTGTTCCAGCGATTCCAGACAGCCCAGCTATTGAGGGCCCGTGCACCACTGTTGCCACTCCTTCCCCTTGTGGTAAACCTCTCCATCTCCTCTTCGTTTCATTACTATGTTTTATGCTCGGATTTTTTAAATGAATAGTAAACTATTGAGAGCTTGCCCATAATTAATTGTCTCCTAATTATCGTTATTTACATATCCGCATTACCACTCTGTTGAATGTTATGTTTGTGGAATTGTGATTTTGCAATGTTACTACGCACGTGCGGTAGTCTTACGATCGTGTGCAACGCCTTGACCGTTTAGTTCGTTAAAATAGTCTGCAAAGTTGGCTCGCGCCGCATTTATTTTAAAAGATCACTCTGTTATATTTTAAAACTACAGCTCTAGGTTTCAGTTTACATCAGTTTGGTATCAGAGGGACGGTGACTCGCTTCAATCGCGAGTCACGCGATCCGAATTTCAAAATTGTTTGCAAATAATCCTCTAATAATAATTAAAAAAATGTGTGATTTAGATACGCGTATTAAAGCGTTGCAGAAACCCGTTGAGTTTGTCACTGCAGAACTCAAGCAGAATTTGAGTGGGTTGTACACCTTTCTTCACAACCTAGAGATGACAATGCGCACACATTATGCTGCTCCTGCATACCTTCCCACCTTATATCGCATAGTGGAACTCGAGGTTAGGTGTTTCGATAGTTCTCCACATCGCGTCAGTTTCACGGCGAGCACTTTAGCTCCACCCACCCCCACTGTGACGCTCGCTTCGGTCGGGGAGATTCTTCTCGAGCCCCTACTCCAGGAAGAAAAGTTTCCTCCTATCTTTATCACCCTGACTAATGTCGTGACTCCACGTGTCTCCACTACAACACCCCCTTCGATCGAGGATGTTCTTCTCGAGCCCCTGCTCCAAGAAGATGAATTTCCTCCTTAACCCTTCCTCCCGATTGACATGGTGTGTCCACTTGCCCACACTGAGTCACAACCTTCAGTCGTCGAGCTGTTTCCTGTGACCCTCGAGTCACCACTCTATATTGATTTTATTTTTGGCGCGCATGCCTTTTGTTCACGACATTTCCCTTTGGTTTTAAGCGCACACGTTGAGTCACCACATCACAGTCGTTGGAGTTCTGACACTTCTAGGTTTAGTAGTCTTAAGGGAGTTGAGACGATACTTCGATATTTCACTCCCCATCGGGACACCCGTTTCAAGGGATTTTTATGGAAAATTTTACACGGTAAAATTGAGAACTTCTTAAAATTTTGTGACTCGAGTGGGACGTTGACGGGTGAAATTAGGACGATATTTGATCCGGGTCTAGCAGACGTCCGTAGGTGTCTATCGGACGAGAGTATGTTGCGTTATGAGTTACTGATTCCACGGGTTGATTCCACGGGTTGATTCCACTTGCTTCCTGTTCTCCCTACTACCACATGTTTTCCCCCACACACCGCCTCTATCATCTTCTGAAAGCTCTAATAATTACTGTTTATTTAAATATTTGGCATGAAATTTTGACTACTGGATTGCGAGCTTTCGTGATGAGAGGTTACTTGCAGGTTTTGGGTCGCAGTCATGGCATCAACAAGACAGTATGCAGCATCTCTTCGATCGACGCTTAGACTTTCTACTTGTATGTTACATCGAGTCTCGTCGGGGTCGAGCTCTTTCAACCCCGGGAGAATTGATGCAACACTCGTAGCCTCATTTTTTATTATTTTATCACACGTTTTTTATTATTGTAGCGCAAGTTTTTGCGCGTTTTTTGGATTATTGTGTAACGTCAAGTTGTATCGCGCACGTTATTAGCGTTTTTGATGTAATTGTGTATCGTACACACTTTCGCGCAATTTTTGTTTGTCTCGTTGGTGTGACCGGTCAACGAGACCCTAAATGCATAGATCTGATAATTTAAGAGGCAGTTAATTAGGGCAAGCTTAATTTTAATTAACTATTTTATTTTGTAGCGTCCCATATGTCTATGAGCGGGTTAATTTTAACTTCGGGTTTGTTTGAAATGCCTATAATCATGTTGTATCAAATTCCTTCAAGTAAGCTCATCTATTCAAAGCCCATTTACCCCTAAATTAAAACCATAATCCCCTATTATATAATCAGCCCCTCTTTCATGTGAAACACGTTTGGAATAAGAGATTGAACAAACAGTTTAGGTATCGTTCGATTTCTCGCCCAACGCCGCCTCTGCAAGCCCGACGCCGTCCTTTCGTCCCCCCCCCCCCCCCCGTCCAGCTCTGGCGCCGCCTCTGGATTCCCTTCCAAGGGTCGACGACAACTCCAGCTGTTCTGCCCTTCCCCGACGGCGACCTCCGACTACTCCTGCGCCTTCCAGCGCCACTCTACATCAACGAAACCATCCGAGAAGCCCTCTTCAGCCATCGACGAGCTCGCCTGAGCATACCTAGGCTCCAGCGACCCCTCCTGCTTCGTCCTCCACCAGATCCCGTGAACCTGGTGCTCTCCTCCCCTCCCTGTGCTGGACGCCTCCACTCCAGCTCTCGCCACCATCATACATCTGTATGACTGGCTTCTTTCAGACAGGCCGATCCAGAGCCAGCCTTCTGTGGAGTCTCGAGCCCTAGCAGCCTTCCTTTCACCTTCCAGGAGTCCCTCCAGCCGCGTCTACTCTACCCGGGGTATACCTCTCGATCTCTGGGCTCCCAAACCATAGTTATTTTTATGCTCAAATTTCATTAAATAGTTAATTATTGGAGCTTGCCCAGCTAATCTCATTTTCTAGTTATTGTTATTTTTCATTGTCTTGTTTGCCCGCCGCCGTATTTCTGCGCTTGTGGAACTATGACTCATAACGTTTGTATGTTTGTGTGGTATCCTTGCGTTTGCGAGCGACGCTAGGTTGTTTAACGATTTTAAATAGCCCGCGAAATTCCCTCGCGCCACATTTATTTTAAATAGGTTGCATTTTATTTATTTCAAAACTACACACCCACCCTAGTTTACATCAGAAGACCTCATACTCAGGTTCACCCCTGGTGGTGGAATCAATCACTGCAACGAACTGGCGTCGCGGACACTCAGAAGATTTGTGTTCAGGCTCCATATACTTAAAGCATCGAAACACTCCAGTGTTGGGTCGGGCTCCTATGGTGTCCTTATTCTGGATGGGGCAAGGGTGAAGAGTTGGTGCCACAATAATGGTAAGGGGAGGAAGGGGATCAGAAGTACCAGATGTGGAGGTAGAGGTGGTGGTACTCGAGGTAGGCCTCTGACCAGATGTCCTCTTCTGGAGAGCCTCCACTCGATGTGCTCGGCTGGAGATCTCTTCCAGGTCCCGAAAATCATGAAGCTCTAACTGGTCACGTATCTCATATCGCAGCCCATTAAGATAACGGGTCACAACCATGTGGTCTTCCACCTTCAGATCTAAGTGAGACTGGATGACAAGAAACTCGTTGGTGTATTCGTCGATGGTTTGCTTATCTTGTCATAGGTTGTGATACCTATGATACAAGATTTGCATGAAATCAGTGGGGACGTACCTGCTCTTGAGTTGAGCCTTGAACTCAACCCAAGTGGTGATAGGCAGTTGTCCATAGTGTATCGCATCCGCTCGACCTGCCCCCACCATGTGAGTGTGGGGCCCTTCAGCTTCAATGTAGCATACTCCACCTGCTGCTACGCAGGTGTGCGCTTCCAAGTTCCAGCTGAGGAATCGCTCAAGTCGATCGCACCAGTCAAGACACACCTCAGACTCTAGTTGCCCTCAAAATCTTCAACATCTAATTTAATACATGCATCCCACCTAGCTGCATGCTCGTTTTCGTGATGTACAGGTTGGGGTTTTGGTGGTGGAGGCGTGGGGGGTTGTGCACGAGGGGCCCCTAAGTGAAAATGTGCTTCCAAGTTGTTAATTGAGGTGAGTAACCTTAACATGACCTGGTTCGAATCTCTCACGGAGACAGAGAGTGCGGCGACAGTGGCTATGAGTTCGTTCATACATTTACCAATGTCTCCTAAACTTCCCACCATGTGTTCGACTCTCGAATCCATGGATAAGTTTAAAACTCTTAAATTTTGAAATTTTTGACAACTACCGTCGCTCGGCTATCCCACGATCGGAGTGAGATATCCCAGCAGTCACATCAAACTGATGTGATTTAAAACATAGGGTAGTAGTTTTGAAATATAAAATTGTGATTTTTTAAAATAATTTTGGTGCGAGAGAACTTCGCGGGCTATTTTAAAAGAACTAAACGATCAAGGTGTCACAAACTATCATAAGGTCACCGCACGCACGTACTAACGTCATGAAACTCAATTCCACGGGCACAGAAAATTAGGTGGAGTCATTAGCACATAGAAAACAATGGTAAGTAGGAGATGAAATCAATTAGGGCAAGCTCTAACAATTATCTATTCATATATAAATTTTAGCATAAAATACTAAGGCTTGAGAGCGAAGAGGTCGAGAGGTATACCACGGATAGAATGGCAGCGGCCGATGGGTCCCTGGAAGGTGTAGGAGAAGGTTGTAAGTAGTTGATACTACAAAGAAGAGACTGCAGGGCTCAGGACGGTCGGGAGGTGTTGGTGTAATGCTGGTGGCTGGAATAGGAGTCGTCGTGGACAGCAGGGGCTCTGACAGCAGTGGTGGGCCTAAGAGGGAGTTGGTGTGCCTGGAAGGGGCAGGAGAGTTGTATGCCTGTCGGATTCGTCAGGGAAGGCCGCAGGAAGGGTCGTCGGAGCCCTATCTAGGCTCTTGCGTCAGCTTCGGCGGCATATGGGCGATGCTGGGCGGAGCCTTAATTGTCAAGGTGCGCGCCTAGGCGCGTCTAAGGCGTCGGGCGATGTGCCCCAGGCGCGCCAGTCTTTCGAGTTTTTTTTTTAATTTGAGATGGGCAAAAACATGATCTCAGACGTACCCCTAGGCACACTTGGGCGCCCAATTCGCGGAAATTGGGCGCCCAATTCGCGGAAATTGGGCGCCCAATTCGCGGAAATTGGGCGCCCAATTCGCGGAAATTGGGCGCCCAATTCGCGGAAATTGGGCGGCCAATTCGCGGAAATTGGGCGCCCAATTCGCGGAAATTGGGCGCCCAATTCGCGGAAATTGGGCGCCCAATTCGCGGAAATTGGGCGCCCAATTCGCTGAAATTGGGCGCCCAATTCGCTGAAATTGAACGAATTGGGCGCCCAATTCGCTCATTAAGCGAATTGGGCGCCCAATTCGCTCATTGAGCGAATTGGGTGCCCAATTCGATCAATCAGCGAATTGGGTGCCCAATTCGCTCAATATCCTTTTTCCCCCATTTATGCGCCCCACGTATCTCAGGCGCGCGCCTGCACCTTGAGCCTAAATTCCAGTGGCTCATTGCGCCTCGGTGCGCCTTACGCCTTTGATAACTTAGGGCCGCGGAGCAGAGACACGGGAAGAGAGTCGCTGGCCCAACTTGGAGAAGGAGGCTTGCTTGTCGTCGGCGTCTGCAGGAAAAGCTGCGGGAGCGGTCGACGTTGTCCTAAGCGAGGCTTCACGAGAACGGGCGGCATTGGAAGTAACGGCTTCACCACAATCATGCAGGCTTCCGGGAGCTAGGGCGGCATTGGAGGGGAAACTGAACAAATCAAATGATTCGTTCAGCTTCTATTTCCCAGTCGGCTTCAATGGGAGAGGAGGGATTGTTTTTATAGCTAGGGTAGGGCAACATTTGCTATTGGCAGTCATTCTTAATAATATAGGAATTTCTTCTTTTATGAGTAATGGGCATTTGGAAGTGGGCTGATTTTAAAGCATAAACAACTAAATGGAATAGGTAATTTTTAAAGCTTGCCCTAAACAAACTTATCTACTAAAATACTGGACCTATGCATTTAGGGTCTCATTGGCAGGTCACATCAACGAGCCAAACAAAAGAAATGCGCGAACAACATGTGCGACAAAATATTACACAAAAGCACTAATAACATGCGCATATGTTGTTGTATGGTGACCGAGCGGTCTGGCGGTCTGCCCCTGGCGGCTTGGAGACAGGGTGGTCTGGCGGTCTGCCCCTGGCGGCTTGGAGACCGGGCGGCCTGGCGGTCTGCCGTTGGCATCTTGGAGACCGCGCGGTCTGGCGCTTTCTCTCCAGCGGATTGCTAGGCGGTTGTTGCTAATTGGTGACCGGGCGGTCTGGCGGCTTGACTCAGGCGACTTGAAAACAGTGTCGGGTTGTCTTCTCTTCTTTGTAGTTGTCATACGGTTAGTCTAACCGCGCGGATTGTGCGGCTTGTATAGATGTTTGTTCCTGTAATTATTAGTCTCACATTACTTATTTGTAATATCTCATCTCTCCTCCATTTTATAAAAAAGAGGGCATACCTTCGTAATACACACATTTTTTGGATAATAAAATTCTGTTTGTTCAAATTTTTGGTCTACTTTTTCTTGTTCGCACATGGTATGAGAGGAGTCGATCTTTTCCACCTGATTCTGTGATCTTCCTCTGTCCGCGCGACCTGTCTTCTCGCGAGTTGTCTTCGCGGCTTGCTCCTTCTCGCGACCTGTCTTCGCGACTTATTTCTCACTCCTGTTTGCGCCCTGTTCGGGCGGTTTCTTTCACATCCTTCAAGTTGTCCTTTCTTCTCACTGCGGCCTGCTCTTAAGTCGTTGCGACCTGTTCCTAGTCGTCGCGCCCTCCTCTTCTCGCCGCGACTTGTTCTTCTCGTCGCAACCTGTTTATCTAGTCGCGCCCTGTTATTAGTCGTCGCGACCTAACCTTCTCGCCGTGACTTGTTCTTCTTGCAGCTTTCTGCTCTCTTCTATGGCTCCCTCTGATATCTCTACCACTACTACTCCCGTCGCCGCTCCTCCTTCTCTCACTCCTTCGGGCAACCTTGGCACTGTTTCCAAACTCATCGGTCCCAACTATCCGGACTGGAGTGTCTCATTCACCTTCTTCTCCGCTCACAACGCAAACATCATCATCTCATCGATGACCCTCCTCCTCCAGAATCCGCTCTCTTTGATAATTGGGACGCTAGCGACGCTCTTGTTCGCACTTGGCTAGCTAACAGCCTTTCTGATGAGTGTCATCCCCATCATCCGTCATGATGAAACGGTCAAAGCTGCTTGACTTCATCTTGCCGTTCTCTACTCAAAGGGGGCTCAGACGTCTCGCATCTATACCCTCTATGCAGACCTCTTTGCACGTCCCTCTATGTCTCCGGCTACCGCCTATCAACAAGTTCAGGCTCTTGGAGCCGAAATTTTTCAGAACCGTCCTTTCTCTGCCGATCTGGCCGAGCAACACAAGCACTTTCAGGAGCTTATGGTTGTGTGTTATCTTCTACGACTTCCTGAGTCTTATGACATGATCCGTCAACAGATCCTTGGCGATGCGGAATCTCCCACCTTGGATGTCACTGTTGCCCGCATCGCCGCGGTTACCTCTCTACTACAACGTCTGCTGTTATCCTCCCCTCCTCAACTGAAACACTATGCTCACCAGACTCAGCGGAGTGGCTCTGGTGGCCGCAACCACCAATCCAGCGAGCGCGGTCCTTCTCGTTTTCTCTGCTCTCATTGTGGCCGCACCGGCCATACAATTGATCGCTGCTGGAAGAAGCATTTTCATCTTCGACCCACTGGGGACTCTTCCACCTCCTCTTCGAAGCAGTCCTCTTCGGTGGCCACGTCTTCAGGTAGTGTTCACGTCGTTACTCAAGGTAAATGGCTAATCGACTCTGGTGCTACCAATCATATGACCGGCAATCCTCAGTGTTTTTCACTCCTAGAAACACATGATGGGTTGTCCCCAGTCTTTATTGCGGACGGCTCTCCCTCACCGGTCAAAGGGGCGGGAGTGGTTCAAGTCACTCCGTCTCTTCGCTTGGCGAATACCCTCTACGTGCTCAAATTCTCTTGCAATTTATTATCTGTTACTTCTCTGTGCAAGCTAGTACAGTGTTCCGTCACATTCACACCTACTTCATATTCTTTTCAGGATTCGGGCTCCCAACGGACGATTGCTACTGGAACTGAGAGCAGCGGACTCTACTTCCTCGATAACATTTCTGCACTGTTCGCATTCTCCTCCTCTTCTACTGATCTTCTCCAGTGGCACCTTTGTCTTGGTCATGCTCCTGCATGACTTCTTCGTCAGCTTCTGCCCCCACCTTCCTCCGCAGAATCCTCCTCTCAACTGTGACGCATGTCAGCTTGGCAAGCATCACCACTCCTTCCCACTGAAGCAAGGTCGTGGATCTTCTCGTCCATTTGATCTAGTTCACTCTGATATCTGGGGTGCTGATCCTACTTTCACCATAGGTCGGGGTAGTTCATATTTTGTAACTTTTATTGACGATTTCTCCCGATGTACGTGGATATCTCTTAAAAGATCGCTCTGAATTATTCGTTGTATGCACATATATTTATTCTATGATTAAGAATTAATTTGATGTTTCTATTAAAATCTTTCTCTATAATAATGCAAAAGAATATCTTAGTCATGATTTTTCTTCTTTCTGTATGCAAAATGGGATTGTTCATCAAACTAGTTGTGTCTATACCTCACAGCAAAATGGCGTGGCGAAACGCAAAAACCGTCACCTCCTCGATGTCGCGCACACTCTGTTGACACAAATGCAAGTTCCTCGCTCCTATTGGGAAAATGTTGTTCTCATCTCCTGTTATCTCATCAATCGCATTCCCTCCACGGTTCTCCACGGTAAAACCCCATTCTTCATTCTCTATCCAGGCAAGAATATATTTCCTCTCCCTCTGTGTGTCTTTGGGTGCACAGCCTTTGTGCACTCTCCCTCAACCACCCATGACAAACTCTTCTCACGGGCCACCAAATGTGTCTTTCTGGGTTACTCTACCACTCAGAAAGGTTATTGTTGTTTTAACTCTGTTGTTCGCAAGCAGTTCGTCTCTGCGGACGTAACCTTTTTTCGAAAATGTGTTTTATTTCTCTCACGACTCCTCTTCTCTTCTTGATGTTCCTGCTTCTCCTACCATCCCTTCCGTCTCATCTACACCTACCGAGATTTCTCCTCATCCACCGTGTCTACCATCTCCTCAACCGTGTCCACCTACCGAGATATCTTCCTCTTCTCCGCAGCCGTCTCTCTCTACTCCCAGGCCAGCTCTCTCGGTCACGGATGCCCCGAAAACTGAGGAACACTCCGACCTGGATCTTCTCATTGCTCTTCGCAAGGGGGTGCGGGCATGTACCAAGCACTCGCTAGCTGCTGTTATTTCCTATGCTCATCTTACTCCTTGCAGGACTTTTGCATTGGCGATCTCTGCCACTGTCACTCCCCGCACCTACAAGGAAGCTCTTATTATTTCTCATTGGAAGGCGGTCATGGATGAGGAAATTGAACCCTCACTGAGCGGGGTACATGGACCCGTGTTCCTCCTCCGTTGGGCACCGATGTTGTTGGCTATCGGTGGGCCTTTGTTGTGAAGCTCAGTAGAGACGGCAGTGTGGATCGTTACAAGGTACGCCTTGTCGCCAAAAACTTCACTCAGACTTATGGTATTGATTATTTTGATACCTCTCATGTTGCTCGTCTCAGCACTATTCGGGTTCTTGTTGGATCCCTAGTTGGATTTGGGCTGGGTTCACTAATTAGGATGTTTGACCCACCATGTATAGTCAGGGTCATGTCCTTGAGTCCTAGATTTTAGGCTAAGTCATTAGGTTCAACCATACATGGACCAGCCAGCAGAAGACTCAAGACTTAGAAGAAAATCAAGTTCAGAAAATGAGTTCGGCGTTCGTCGGACTCAGCTCGACGTTCGCCGGACTCAGCTCGACGTTCGCCGAACTCAGCTCGACGTTCGCCGAACTCAGCTCGACGTTCGCCGAACTCAGCTCGACGTTCGCCGAACTCCGCTCGACGAACTCAGAGTTAATTCTCTGAGTTGAGCTCGACGATATTCGAGCTCAGGTCGACGAATTCTGGAAGTTCAACTTCAACACATTCTTTCAGAATACTTTCTCTGAACTCAGGTCAACGAAGACAAGTTATCAGCTCAACGAACTTTGACCAAAGTATTGGCAAGTTATTCACAGAATGCAGTTCTCTGAACTCAGGTCGACGAACTTGGATCTCAGGTCGACGATCAAGTTTTCTCTGGTCGATGAACATGATATCTCTGGTCGACGAACTTTGGTCTCAGGTCGACGAAATCTGTTCTTTGGTCGATGATTTCTGTGCAGATCCTGACTTAAAATTTTCCCTCTTTTTTGTCCTATTCCATATATTATTTAACAATAATTCATGAGTAATTAATGCATATATTCTCTGAATATAGCCGTTATTTGGCAGCATATGGTATTCATCAGGTTAATTATTTGCTTGATTTACTGGGATAGTTGGGAAACTCATCAATGCAAATATTCTCCAGTCGATTTTCATTATCCAGGCCGTCAGCAATTAATGCAGACAATTCAAAATTCAAAAGAGAATTCGACAGAGATATATAAAAGGGATTTTCTTTTCAGTCGACATGATATAGAGTACACAGCACAAAGAATAGATAGAAAATACAGAAATAGTCTCAGGCATTCTCAGTGCAGAAAACATTTTGTTTTCTCATTAACCTTACTGAAGAAGAAGAACAACAACAATCACAATCAGAGTCTTCTTCAACTTCCATTCCAGGAGCTTTCAAGGACAACATATTCAAATCAGTCAAGAGTTCCTGGATTATCTCAAGTCAAGGAAGAAGACTTACTCTCTGTGCAAGGCTTCAAGTGACTTCTGGAAAAGCCTTGACAACAGCAATCCACTTGTCTTCTCAGTTGTTTGAGAAAGAGAAGACATCATCAATCTCTCTCCCCCCTCCTGTATAAAGGGTTTATTAACTCCCTTCAAAAGTTTATTTTGATTTTTGGACACTTGATCAAAAGCTCAAAGGTGGCAGTCACCTGATCAAAACCTACTAGTGGATTCCTACCATGGTGGTAGAAGAGTGGATGTACCCAGGTTGGGGAACCACTATAAAATTTCTTGTGTTGTCTGGTTGCCACTTTTTTTTTTATTCTTGATGTGGCTGTGTTTGGCTTGCTGTGCTGTGGTAGTTTAGTTTAGATAATTTTCTTTTTATCCATTACTACTGCTGGTATCATTCTATACTCTGATAGTTTTAAAAATAGCCATAAAGTTTTAAATTACTCTATTCACCCCCCCCCCCCCTCTAGAGTAAATCAGATCGAACCACATCTTTCAATTGGTATCAGAGCAGTGTTCCTTTGGCTGTACAAGCTAACCCTTGAACCAAAAGATACTTTTTTAGATCTGATCTTAGTTTTTTTTATTACACAGCATGGCACAGAACAAAGACTATGCAAGCACCATACCTCCAGTCTGCAATTTGAATAAATTTGCAATCGGAAAGGCAAGAATAAGGTTGTATATGAATTTCATTGATGAGTACATCTATAATTCTATTTTGACAGATCCTCCTCAACCAACAGCTGCTACATCAACTTCAACTTCAAGCACACATACTGTTCCACAACCTGAGTGGACAGAGGCTTAGAAGAAAGCAAAGATAGCAGATGCTAAAACCATGAACATTCTGGCTCAGACTATGTCAAATGACATATTCCAAAAGGTGGCTGAATGCACATCTGCCAAAGTAATCTGGGACTCTCTAAAACAGATGATTGCTGGCTCAGCTTATGAGAGGAAAGACAGAAGGTCAAAAATAGCCATAAAGTTTTAGATTACTCTATTCACCCCCCCCCCCCTCTAGAGTAAATCAGATCGAACCACATCTTTCAATTGGTATCAGAGCAGTGTTCCTTTGGCTGTACAAGCTAACCCTTGAACCAAAAGATACTTTTTTAGATCTGATCTTAGTTTTTTTTATTACACAGCATGGCACAGAACAAAGACTATGCAAGCACCATACCTCCAGTCTGCAATTTGAATAAATTTGCAATCGGAAAGGCAAGAATAAGGTTGTATATGAATTTCATTGATGAGTACATCTATAATTCTATTTTGACAGATCCTCCTCAACCAACAGCTGCTACATCAACTTCAACTTCAAGCACACATACTGTTCCACAACCTGAGTGGACAGAGGCTTAGAAGAAAGCAAAGATAGCAGATGCTAAAACCATGAACATTCTGGCTCAGACTATGTCAAATGACATATTCCAAAAGGTGGCTGAATGCACATCTGCCAAAGTAATCTGGGACTCTCTAAAACAGATGATTGCTGGCTCAGCTTATGAGAGGAAAGACAGAAGGTCAACTCTCATCTCACAGTATGAGAACTTCAAGAAGGAAGAGACAGAATCTGTTGGTGATATGTACAACAGATTAAGTGCAATCATAAGTGAGCTGAAGATCTTGGACAAAGACATCTCTCTCACTGAGATCAATGACAAGATCCTCATGTGCTTCCCAAGCTCATGGGATTCCAGGATTTGGCCAATTAAGGAGGCCAGAAGTTTAAATGAGATTTCCACAGAATCTCTCCAGGGAAAGATCAAATCTTATGAGCAGTTGATCAAGTCCAGAGAAGCTGCAGAACAAAGAACTCCTCCAACAGCAAGAAAGGAGCAGAATATAGCTTTTAAAGCTACTGAAGAAACTGAAGCTCTCACATCAAATAAAGAACTTCTGAGTCTCTTAGCCAAGAGATTCTACAAAATGGCAAAGAAGAACTTCATGAGAAAATCATCCAGGCATGTTGACAAACTCAGGTATGATAAAACACCAACTAAAGAAATTGTGTGTTTTGGGTGCAGGAAGCCAGGACGTTTCATCTCAGAGTGTCCTGAGAATCAAAAGAAGGAAAGAAGAAGAGAGAAGGACTACAGGAAGCAGCACTACAGCAGGCCTTCCTCCACCAAGCATAAAAAGAAGGAGAAGGGCTTTGTGGCTAAAACCTGGAGTGATACTGAAGAGCAATCTTCATCTTCCAGCTCCAGTGAAGATGAAGAAGAAGCAAAGGCAAGGGAAGTTTGTCTCATGGCTATCAATGTCTCTTGCAGCCCATCAGATGTTGAGGAACAATCAGAACAATCAGATAATGAAGAATCTGATTCAAAGACAGATCAGGTATTATCATCTTTTGATTACAATTCTGAAAATTTCAAAACTGAATTCAAATCTCTTTGTATAGATTTAATAAATTCTGAAAAAGAAATTAAGATACTTAGGGAAAAATTAACAGATCATGAAAACTTTGTCTCTGAAATATTAAATTAAAAGATGAATTAACTTTGTCTCAAGAACAGATTATATCATTAAAATCTGAATTAACTGAGGCTAAAAAACTTGAAGAATCCCTAAATGGGAGAAACATCAAGTTGATGGACATTACAAGCACAGTTAATGTCAGGTTAAATGACAAGCTGGGCTTAGTTGCATCATCAAGTCAACCCTCACTAATTCAGAAAAATATTTTGACAACACCTATTAAATTTGTATCTGAAAAGGAAAAGAGAAAATAGATAATAATAAAAAATGTTAAACCAACTGAACCAAAACCTAAGAACAAGAACAAGAAAAATAAAAAGAAAAATCATAACTATAACAATGTTCAACAGATTTCGTCGAACGCAGATCGACGAAATGTGTACAGTTCGTCGAACTCCAGTCGACGAACTCCGAACGCAGATTTCTATTATAATAATTCGTTGAACTACGATCGACGAAACCAATATGGTTTGTCGACCAGAGATCGATGATTTTGGGGCCCAGAAAATGAATATTTCCATTTTCTGAGTGGAGTTCGACGAACTCATCCCCATTCGTCGAACTCAGGTCGATGAACTCACTTGAATTCATCGAACGCAGTTCAGTATAAAAGAAATTTTGATTCTTCTAAAACTCATAATCAACCAAGATCATCCATAAATCAATTTAATTAATGGATTATACCACCTACAAGATATCACACTTTACGTTATAAATGTCAACCAAAATATTCATTTATTTCCAGTTTTAACTATGTGAAGAAAGAAGGACCCAAGGTAACCTGGGTCAGGAATGGCTAATCTGTTTTATTGCAGGTGAAAGACTATCCTACCACAGAGCAACATTGGTATTTGGATAGTGGTTGTTCTAAACATATGACTGGAAACAAGGCCAACCTAACTCATTACAAGTCAAAGTTAGGACCCAAGGTAATATTTGGTGACTCCAATTATGGCCAGACTGAAGGCTATGGACAAGTCAAGATTGGAGTTGTCACCTTCAGGAATGTTGCATATGTAAGTGAACTGAAGCATAACCTTATCTCCATAAGTCAGTTACGTGATGAAAGGTTTCAGGTATCATTCACTAAAACTTCCTGTATTATTGCTTTTTTAGATAACCATGTAGTTTTTACTGGCACTAGAGTAGGAAATATTTATATAGTCAATTTTAAATCTGCAAAAACAGAAATATGCTTGTTTAATTCAACTAGCAATAACAATGACCTTTGGCATAGGAGATTAGGTCATGTAAACTTGAAAAACATTGTCAAACTATCTATGGACCACCTTGTTAGAAGATTGTCCTCTTGCCCCTACAAGAAGGAAAGCCTTTACAGGGTTTGTCAATTATGCAAGCAAATTAAAAATAGTTTTAAATCAGTAAATAAAAGTGACTCACCTAGATCATTGTACTTGCTACATATGAACTTTTTTGGCTCTATTGCAGTACAAAGTCTACGAGGGAAATCTTATACTTTAGTGATTGTAGATGACTTCTCTAGATTCACTTGGGTATTTTTTCTGAGATCTAAGTCTGATAACTTCAAGGTTCTTACAGATTTTCTCAAAAACATACAGATTGAGTACTCTACTCCAGTTGCATTGATCAGAAGTGATCATGGTACAGAGTTTGAGTCTCTTCTTATGCAAGAGTTCTGTGAGAATGAATGTATCAGGCACTGCTTCTCAGCTCCTAGAACACCTCAACAAAATGGGATTGCTGAAAGTAAGAATAGAACCCTAATTGAATCAGCAGGCATATTGCTTGCAAATGCTCATTTGTCTCTATCCTTTTGGGCAGAGGCTGTGAGCACAGCAAATTATGTACTGAATATAAGTCTTATACACAAACTTAAGAATAAGACTCATTATGAGCTACTTAAAGGAAAGAAATTTAAAGAAAACTACTTCAAAAATTTTGGTTGTTTATGTTACATACACAACAACAATAAGAAACACATTAGAAAATTTGAAGTCAAGACTGAAATAGGAATTTTTCTTGCATATTCCCAAGTAAGCAAGGCTTATAGGGTGTTTAATAAATCAACCTTGAAAATTGAAGAAACTATTCATGTTTCTTTTGATGAAACTAATATGTTTTACAAGAAGAAGATTCCTTCTACCAGTAATTCTTTGCAGGAACCAAACTTATGTGAGAAGCTAAATGAATTGACCCTCACCAATGAGGCTGTTAGTCATCCATCTGCACAAATTGCTGAAGACAATGAAGCTGAATACAGTGAAGATGATACTGAAAACAGTGAAGAACCTCCAACAGTTAATATAATTCCACAAGAGCAATTTATTCACCAAGCTGTTGCACAACCAACTCCACCTACTGAATTTGTCACACTTAGAGACCGCTCTGTATCTCAAGTGATTGGAGACATTTCAATTGGTGTGCAGACAAGGCATCAACTCAACCAAGACTTGATGCATGTCTGCTTCATATCTCAAATTGAGCCTCAATCCATTAAAGATGCAGAGCAAGATCCCCACTGGATTGTTGCAATGCAAGAGGAGCTCAACCAATTTGGGAGATGCAGAGTATGAGATTTAGTTCTAAGACCCAAAGACTACCCAGTCATTGAAATTAAATGGGTATTCAGGAACAAGCTTGATGCCCAAGGTGTCATAATAAGGAATAAGGCAAGGCTGGTTGCTCAAGACTATAGGCAAAAGGAAGGGATTGATTATGACCAGATTTTTGTACCAGTTGCAAGGTTGGAAGCAATCAGGATTTTCTTTGTATATGCTGCCTACAAGAAATTCAAGATTTATCAAATGGATGTCAAGAGTGCATTCCTCAATGGTGTACTTAAAAAAGAGATTTATGTTGAACAACCTACAGGTTTTATTTCTCCTACTTATCCCTCATATGTTTTTAAATTGCATAAAGCTCTCTATGGTTTAAAGCAAGCTCCAAGAGCTTGGTATGAAACTTTATCCAGCTTTCTTTTAGAGCATAAATTTTCTAGAGACATAGTAGATAGGACATTATTCACTAGACATCATAAGGATCAAATTTTGTTAGTACAAATTTATGTAGATGACATTATTTTTGAGTCTACAGATTCCAAACTATGCAAGTGCTTCTCTGACCTCATGCATTCAAAGTTTGAAATGAGTAGCATGGGTGAGCTCTCCTACTTTCTTGGTCTTCAAGTGAAGCAGCTACCTGATGGCATCTTTATATCTCAATCTAAGTATGCTAAATACCTTATCAAAAAGTTTGGGATATCAGATGCCTCAGCCAAGAAAACACCTATGGCTACAAATGTTGTAATTGACTCTGATGAACATGGGAAACTTGTTGATCAGAAATTATATAGGGTCATTGTTGGGTCTCTATTACATCTTACAGCAAGTACACATGATATAATATTTGTCACATGTCTTTGTAGTAGGTTCCAAGTGAACCCCAAAAAATCTCACCTTACTTTCTTTAAAAGGATTTTAAGAAAAAAAATGGGGGGTCCTAGTCTAGGACTCTGGTATCCAACTGAGTCAGAGTTTGAGTTAACTGGATACTCAGATTCTGACTTTGTTGGATGTAGAGTGGACAGAAAAAGTACCTCGGGGACATGTCAGTTCCTTGGTATGAGATTAGTGTCTTGGTTTTGCAAAAAGCAGTCATCTGTGTCTACCTCAACTGTTGAATCAGAATATATAGTTACTGGCAGTTGTTGTTCCAAGATGCTGTGGATTCAGAACCAGCTCCTAGATTATGGGTTCAACTTAAATAATTCAACTTTATTTTACGACAACACAAGTGCAATTTTCATTGCACAAAATCCAGTCCATCACAGTAGAACTAAGCATATAGACATTAGGCATCATTTCATTAGAGAGTGTGTGGATAAAAATAAAATTAAGATTGTCTACATCTACACTGATTTGCAAAGAACAGATATCTTCACCAGACCCTTGGATGAGAGGAACCATCTGTTCTTTATAAATCAGCTTGGCATGATCAATGGAGAAGTCTTAATTTAATTTCTGTCTGTGGTCAACAAAATTTTCAAAGTTCGTCGAACGGAGATCGACGAACTGTGAAAAGTTCTAGAGAAATTCGCCGAATGGAGATCGACGAACTCTCTATGTGTGAAGTTCTTTCGTCGGACGGAGATCGACGAATTGCTTCAGAAAACTTTCGTCGAACTGAGCTCGACGAAATGTTTTCACTTCTTCTGACTGAGATCGACGAATTCTTTTGACTATAAAATATTTCGTCGGACCCAGATCGAAGAATTTTTATTTTTCGTCGGACGGAGACTGCCGCTTCATATTCTGAAAACTATATATCTAGGTTTTCTTTGAGCTCCGTCCCGCGCTTTCTGTTCCTTTGCATTTGATCTCTGTTTTTCTTCTGCAGGCGAAAACAATGGCGATTCCGGCTTCCTCTCTTGTTGTCATGAAGTTTGACATGGGATTTGATATTGACTTCGAATCTTTCCAGCATTCTGACCCGATTTTTGTGGAAATTCTGAAATTGTTTGAAGAGCACAATCTGCAAAACTTCATGACTCGCAGAATAAAGATAGCAATGACTGGAGTTAAGGAATGGGTATTTACATCTACAACATCAGAGGAAGATACTATGACGGGAACAATATCTGGTAACACAATTTCTCTTTCCCCACCATTTTAACTGAGATTTTTGGTTTGTTGAATGGTACTGAAGAATTAGAGATGGACAATGAGAAATATGAGAACATGTTAATTACCATGGGTCACTCTGGAGAAAACCGGATGCGTTGGACGGCAAGTGTACCGGTCGCACAAGTAATATAAAATGGGTGAATTTCCCCAAGTATCGATCTCTTCAAGAACACAGTAAGGTGGAGTTAATTTCGAGGAGGACTTGAGATTGAAGTCTTTTGGTCGGAGCTAACTGGGGGGGGGGGGGGGGGGGGGGGGTTGATGGCTGCGGAAACAAAAAATAAAACACTAACAACTACTCATATGCAACGCCGCTATGTGATACTTCGCCAGGCGGGATGGAAGACTACACGGGCCGCTATGCACCGAATCGCTAGGCGGATGGACGAGTAGGCTTGCGGATGAGGTGGTTAGAACGGCGGAATGAGGGTCGTAAGCACCTCTTCGCCACGCACGCCTCTAGCAATAGCTAGAGCGGCAAATTCGGATGTGGTGGAGGATGGAAAATAAAGGCGAACCTCAAGCAAATAACATAAATATGAAATCACATAGACATGATTGTATAAATATGTTTTACAAAACTAAGCACACTTCATCAAATACAAGAGTTTAGGCTACACTATCAACAACAAAAGAAGAAAAGTGTGCGAAATCGACCGGATCCGAAGTCTTGCGGAGGATTCACGGAAGGAATCGCCGGGTTGTAAATCTGCGTCCTAGCTCGGTCCTAAACTGCGTCCGGGGTAGAGGAGGCTGTTACTCACTCCCAATAGACCCGTCTTTTTCGTGTCACGATCCGGCGGAGGATGGCACAAACTTCTCCTAACTTGATGGAGAAAGTTAAATCAAACTCTTCTTGAAACTCAAGGATGAAGGAGGAGGCTGACAGGAAGCTCGGGCTTGAATATGGCGTTGAAAGCTTGCCCGGAGCACCTCCTTAGTATGGAAGATGAAGGGAAATGGAGGAAACCTACTGATGTAGGGTAGGATGTGTGCCGTGCAACCTAGACTACTCAAGTGAGTGGACACGTGGATACTATATGTAAATGCACCAAAATCCGTCCGGCAATTAATTCAAATGAAAACCACAACCCACGCAATCAAAATACAAGCGAGAACAATTTTAGTTTGAGCGATTAGGCAAGGCTTTCCTCCAAACGGAGGGACAAAATTAAGCGCGGCACGGATGGCTCCTTCCTGCAATCACAAATCTTTACGGGGCAAAATTCCACAAGTGAATGTTCAAACAAACATGAGTAATCCAAGCAATATTCAAGTGCCGAAAATTAGAGTTCCATACAACAACAACTCACAAATAAGGGAATGTCCGAGGGGGGTGAGATCCGGCGGTTTTGAGGGCAGATCCGGGTTCGCGTGTCGGGATGGTGGCTGTCCGCGGTGGAGAGGGTTTGCGGTGGGCTGAGAACGGGTAGATCCGGCCAAATATGGAAGGATCTGGACAAGGGAAGGATAGATCCGGTGGTGGAGAGCGGATCCGGGTTAGGAATGGTGAAGGGGTTATGGAGAATTGTAGATCGGGGTTGGATCTCTCGGATCGGGGTTGATCCAAGAGAGGGGGAGGCCGATTGAGGGTGGTAGCACTAGATCAAGATAGATCTAGGGTTTTTGGAGCGGCGGGAAGTGGATCCACGAAGGGGGAGAGGAGGAGAGGTCGGCTAGGGCAAAGGGGGCCCAAGGAGGGGTCGGTTTTGTGAGGGGAAGGGGCTGCGGGACTGAAAACGGGGAGGAGGGGGCTGCTGTCCAGGTAGCAGGCTGGCGGGTTTCAGGTGGGGTTTTGGAGGGGATTCGGTGGCCGGAAGGGGGAAGAGGAGGTGAAAAATGATGGAGGGGGTTAGGGTTTACCTTGGGGATGAAGTTCCACCGCTAGGAGTCGGCACCTAAGGCTCCACGGCGTCGGCACCGTGGCTTGATCGCGGAGTTCTGGAAATGACTTCCTCCAAAACCAGTCATCCCTCTCCAAGCCTCAAACACTCCTATTTATAATATTCTAAGCATTAGGGCAACCCGGGATTGACGGCTATGATTGGCTGACGCATTCCCGTGCCAAATAAAAGGAAAAGAACTGAAAATAACAAAGTTATATATTAAAAAGATTCGCGGCACGCATCCGGACGCATCCGCGGGATCGGATCGTCCCTCCGATCAAGTCTTCCGGCGAGAATAGACGAAAGTGGGCCCCGCCTTGTCATGGGCCGCCGATGGTCCCCCATCAGCTTCCTTGGAGGCGGAAAACGGCGGGGAAGAAAGTCTGTAATCAGGTCCGTCCAAATGGTGAGAAATCTGCGCTTTAAATAAAAGCAGGTCAGAAATATAGGCACGCACGGTTTGGCGCACGACCGTGCGTTAACCGTGCGTTATTAATTTGCAGTCCAAGCTTGCAGAAGATGAAGCGTTGACCCGTGCGTTTTACTTCGCGCACGGGCGCTTCCGCCCGTGCATGAAGGAAATCGCACGGGTAGCGACAGAAAGCAGGAAAGCGGGGAAAAACGGTGGAACCGTGCGTTTTACTTGCGCATGGGCGCTTCCGCCCGTGCGTGAACAAATCGCACGATTAACCACAGAATGCAATAACAAGAAGCTACAGAAAAACCGTCTGTTTCCTTCACGCACGGTTCCGAAGAAACCGTGCGTTAAGATCGTCGAGCTCAGTTCGTCGAGCTCAGTTCGTCGAACTCAGCTCGACGGTTCTCCTGCACAAACAAAACGCACGATCACAAAGGACCGTGTGTTAAGAAAACGCACGACTGTGCGTTTTCCTCAAACCTGCATTCCAGACTTGGGGAAAACGCATCACCTGCATACAAACAAATAAAACCAAAGAGGACCCTCCAGCAAAGCAGAGATGCAACAAAAGCAACTGGAAAGAGCCCCTGGGGAGAACCATGTGCATACCCCCAACAATAGAATGCGCAATTGCACACTCATGTGCCAAAATAGTGCACAAAATGGTCATAGACCGACCGATGCAAATATAACCGAATATCGGTTGAAATGTGGTGCACGAGTGAGAAAACAAGCTCAGATGAGTCCGAAAAACTCTATATAAATCGGACTCATCACACCCCCAGACTTACATGTTTGTGCGTCCCGAGCAAACAAAATCTATGCAGATAGGGAAAATGATTTAGCTAACATAGAAATTGTGATATGGAGTACCATGCGAAGTCGCATGCTTGTACGCGTAAAAATATAAATAGAGGAAATTTCTAAGTATGCAAAATAATTTACACTTTTCACAATGCGTATCAACATTTTATTATTACACAAAAATGGAATCACGGTGAATCTTCCGGTCACGCATAGGAGAAAGTAGACTAATCGCTAGGCGAGCATTGCCAAAGATCGGGGCGGATAATCTCCAAAGGAATCCACCAATATCGATGACCATAAGCTTGCCCGTTCGCACTCTCTCCACGGCACTGGTTTGGTTCACACACGAATCAGTAGGACTTTAGGTGAAGAGATGGGGCTTGGGTTACGGTGAGGTAAACAAAGATAAACAGGAAGGCTACTCACCTAACCCAAATGTGTTATCATAAAAGGAGTCCCTCAGCTAAGCAAAATACACGCGGGGACACCACACCCCCAGATATAATTTTTTTCAAATATAGGTGTGTGCACGGCCTACTCCAAATACAATCTCCTCTCAATTAGAATTTTCAATTATACTTTTTCTTTTTTTTTTACTTTTCATTTTCACATATATTTCTTTTCAAAACATTTTTTTAAAACAGTTTCAGCAAATAGAAGTTTTGGAGCACATCCACATATTCACAAGTAATAACACCGCATCAACACCCCAACATGAAAAATGTAAAACACTAAAGCTCGACTTGGGTGTGCGACTAGGATCGGATTTGAGGCTTTGGTGAAATAAAGGTGGAGCTGAATCAAAAGAATGGGTAGGCACAACGGGGCTAGCGAGGATAAGACGTTAGGAACGGTACAAAGCTCAAACGGGCCAAAACGATGGCCTACATCACGCTCATGCATGACTAACCTATACCCATGCTTCAAGAATAGTTTGGGGAAAGTTCTTAGCCAACGAGAAAGACTATCCATCCACCCGACTCGAGCATTACGAAACTAACGGTCGTCTACACACATCCCTATGCTACCGTCGGATTCGCACCGAATTCACCAATTTTTGAGTAGAATAAAAAGCATTTACACAATTAGAAAAATATAAAACTATAAGCATACAGAAAAATTAAATCTACTCTAATTTCTACACAAGACGAGAGCACTTGACTAGGAACACAGCAAGGTCAACATTTTACTGTCTCACAATCCTATGTCAGCACAATAATTTTCCCAAATCATACAAAAGAAACAAGTTTAACTCGCAGCACGCTAACAACTAAGCACGCGCTCATGTGGGTGCAGTGATGTGCGATGCCATGAACAAATCAAAATAAAACAATAAAAGTTTCTAGTATGCACATGAAATGTGCGCGTGCAAAAGGTAACACATACTGACTCTCCCCCAGACTTAAACTAAGCTACACAGCATATGATATAGAAATTTAAATCAAATAGAGACAAGGGGAGAGGTTACCCAATGCTCAGCTAGTGAGCATACCAGAAGACGCTTGAAAAACATATACAGGCCCGCCAAATGAAGAATCACAACCCCACCAATACGAGTTTGTCATGAATACCTGCAGGGGTGACCTCCGCAAAAACAAAAGAAAACTATACAAAATACAAAGGCATACTAAAACTAAAGTAGACATGGAAAATAAAAATACATGAAATGAATGATAAGTACGGGGGTTATTGTCATCCCAGCACGACTTATTAAATTCTATACATTTCTAGCTAATGGGCCTATGAAAAAAAAATGCACAGGTAACTGTTCCAGTGTACGTTGCGGTAACGGGTACCGATACGGTGATAAAACAATTACCCCTCTACCTACATAATAATACTCGCCCAACACAGGTAGAGGAAATAAGAAATAAGAAAAAGAGGAGCGTTGGTCCTCGCTCGTCTTATCACACAAAAAATCCTTGCCCAGCAAGGTATCGTCTACAGGGAGACGACCGGAGGAGAGGGCAATAAATGGAGCTTCCTCAGCAGAGGAGGAATCAACCTCCTCGTGAAAGAGAATACTATCATCCATGACTCGAGCTGAAAGCTCCAAGTACTCCTGAAGCACCTGCGAAGACTCAACCCGCACAGGCTCAGATGCAGAAAGGGGATCAAGAAATAAAGGAGAAGAAAAACTTAAATAATCAGAAATAGGGGAAGTGGTCCCGGTCTCACTCCCAGCAGGATCCAAACATAGATCACCGTCGGTGTCATATGAGTCATAGCAAGGAGAATTCGAGAGCTCGAGGTCCTCGGTGGTGGTTTGGACCTCCTCATCCAACAAGGAAGTGAAAACTTCCTCATTAGAAAGGATCTCTTCATCATCCCACCTCGGTGCGTCATCATGTTCCAAGGTGTCACACTCTCCATGGGAGAGAATAACGTCCTCGACCCACATTGGCGCAACCTCAGGCTTTGAATGACTATCAGGCATAACATCATCAACCGACTCCTAGAAATGGGGATAGATAATTCATGCAAAGAAAGCGGAGGAACAACATCAAAGAAAATATGTGCGGGTTCCTCCGGTGGTGAATCCAAAAGAGGGGAAGAATGCATAGGGAGAGACGACACCACAATGTCGTCACACCGATCAGCAGAAAGTTTGATGGGTATATCCGCAGCAGTCCCCCATAGACAAGGTGGTACTGTGAATATATCATCAGAATCAGAAGGGGAAGCCAGTTGAGAGGTGGATGGAACGATTCGAATATCTGGTCCATCATCCTCCTCCAACTGGCGCTGAAATTTTGCGCAATCTTTCAATACGTGATCTGTGCTACGACAACACAAACACCGTTTTCCATTACTCTTCAGTTCTGGTGGTTAATAAAAAGAAGGTGAAGGCGTAGAAGAGAAGTGACCATAAGACTGGGGTATGGTGTATGAAGTACCATAAGAGGACGGTGCTCCATACACTGAACCACAAGAAAGATGCTCACTATCTTCATTGGGGCACTCATCACTACTATGCCTAAAATCCCCGCACCATCTACAAAGGATAATCATATAAGAATACATGGTGCAACAAAGAAGAATTCAGCAACAGAAATAATCTAAGCAAAAATTAACTACACACCAGCAAATAAAAGAAAAGGAAAGTCTATTGCAGAAAAATTAAAACTAGAAAAAGAACAAAGAAAAATAAGCAACAAATTCTAAAAATTAAAGCAAAGAAGAAAGATGCAATGTACAAATGGGAAAAGGGCTTCTACCTCTTATCTCCCTCTCCAAAAACTCACACGACTGTGTTCTCCGGCAACGGCGCCAAAAACATGATGTGTTGGACGGCAAGTGTACCGGTCGCACAAGTAATATAAAATGGGTGAATTTCCCCAAGTATCGATCTCTTCAAGGAACACAGTAAGGTGAAGTTAATTTTGAGGAGGACTTGAGATTGAAGTCCTTTGGTCGGAGCTAATTAAGGGGGGTTGTGATGGCTGCGGAAACAGAAAATAAAACACTAACAACTACTCTTATGCAACGCAGCTATGCGATGCTTCGCCAGGCGGGATGGAAGACTACACGGACCGCTATGCACTGAATCGCTAGGCGGATGGACGAGTATGCTTGCGGATGAGGTGGTTAGAACGGCAGAATGAGGGTTGTGAGCACCTCCTCGCTACGCACGCCTCTAGCAATAGCTAGAGCGGCAAATTCGGATGTGGTGGAGGATGGAAAATAAAGGCGCACCTCAAGCAAATAACATAAATATGAAATCATATAGACATAATTGTATAAATATGTTTTACAAAACTAAGCACACTTCATCAAATACAAGAGTTTAGGCTACACTATCAACAACAAAAGAAGAAAAGTGTGCGAAATCGACCGGATCCGAAGTCTTGCAGAGGATTCACGGAAGGAATCGTCGGGTTGTAAATCTGTGTCCTAGCTCGGTCCTCAACTGCGTCCGGGGTAGAGGAGGCTGTCATTCACTCTCAATGGACCCGTCTTCTTCGTGTCACGATCCGGTGGAGGATGGCACAAACTTCTCCTAACTTGATGGAGAAAGTTAGATCAAACTCTGCTTGAAGCTCAAGGATGAAGGAGGAGGCCGAGAGGAAGCTTGGGCTTGAATATGGCGTTGAAAGCTTGCCCGGAGCACCTCCCTAGTGTGGAAGATGAAGGGAAATGGAGGAAACCTTCCTTGGAGGCGGAAAACGGCGGGGAAGAAAGTCTGTAATCAGGTCCGTCCAAATGGTGAGAAATCTGCGCTTTAAAAAGAAGCAGTTCAGAAAAATAGGCACGCACGGTTTGGCGCACGACCGTGCGTTAACCGTGCGTTATTAATTTGTAGCCCAAGCTTGCAGCAGATGAAGCGTTGACCCGTGCGTTTTACTTCGCGCACGGGAGCTTCCGCCCGTGCGTGAAGGAAATTGCACGGGTAGCGACGGAAAGCAGGAAAGCAGGGAAAAACGGTGGAACCGTGCGTTTTACTTGCGCATGGGTGCTTCCGCCCGTGCGTGAACAAATCGCACGATTAACCACAGAATGCAATAACAAGAAGCTACAGGAAAACCGTATGTTTCCTTCGCGCACGGTTCCGAAGAAATCGTGCGTTAACCGTGCATTAATATCGTCGAGCTCAGTTCGTCGAGCACGGCTCGACGTTTCTCCTGCACAAACAAAACGCACGATCACAAAGGACCGTGTACTAAGAAAACGCACGACCGTGCGTTTTCCTCAAACCTGCATTCCAGACTTGGGGAAAACGCACCACCTGCATACAAACAAATAAAACCAAAGAGGACCTTCCAGCAAAGCAGAGATGCAATAAAAGCAACTGGAAAGAGCCCCTGGGGAGCACCATGTGCATATCCCCAACAATAGAATGCGCAATTGTACACCCATGGGCCAAAATAGTGCACAAAATGGTCATAGACCGACCGATGCAAATATAACCGAATATCGGTTGAAATGTGGTGCACGAGTAAGAAAACAAGCCCAGATGAGCCTGAAAAACTCTATATAAATTGGAATCATCAAAACCCAAACAAATTGTTAAAGAAAACTTATCTGCTGAATATAAGTTTTTGGTTGATGTTGTCGGTAAAGTGTTACTGGGAAAACACACCGCACACGACTACATCACCAGGCACCAGTTCTTGGTGATGGGTGCTCTGGTTGAGAAAAGAGCAGTAAACTGGTGAAAACTGCTATTTGATTTAATCAAGAAGAAAACAATAAGAAGGAAGTGTTAGGGATTATATTATAAATCCCACAGTTAACTTGAATTCTTTATTAGATTCTTTCAGTTTTGTCTACAGAGATTTTCTCCCTACTTCTTCTCATCAGCCTTCTTTCCTATAGTTCCATATACCTCATCAATAAGCCCCACAGTTGCCAAGTAACTCAAGGCAAGTTTTGCTGTAACAGAGCCTCAAATAGTATCAGCTCTCAAGGACAGTTCCTCTCCAGAAGCTATTTCAGCTCCAACATACAAAATGGATGACAGTCCCCTTCGTGATCTTGATGCAATTCTTATGGCTGACATTGAAGGGAAAAATAAGTTAATGGCTGAAAGAACTTCTGAAGCCATTGTTGCTCAATCAGCTTTTCCAGAACCTTCAGTGGCTCCTCCAGCTGAAAAACAAATCTCCAAGATATTATGAAGGCACTGGATGATCTATATGACAATCCTCAGGGATCTTCTGATGAAGATGAGGATGATTCTGATGATGATAGTTCCTCTGCCAAGAAGAAAATTTCTAAGAAGAGAAAAGTTGTTCTCATTACTGCTCCCAAACCAAACCCTACTCATGATACACCATATTACATCTTACAGAAGATCACTCCATATCCTGGGATGCCAGCATGGATGTGGATTTTAAAGAATGAACAAAAAGCCAGAAAGAAAAGCAGGAGATGCTCTCCACCTCCTCCTCAAAAGAACTGGAGAGGTCCTCCTCCTCCTCCATCTGTTGCTGGTGCTTCAGGAAGCAGTTCTCAGAGATCTACCTCCTATGCTCAAACTTATCAAAGACATCAAGGTAGATCCTCAAAATATCAAGAAAGCAGTCAGCACAGGTATTCCAGCAGACAGCAACATCAACAACAACATCAGCAACAGCAACAACAGCAGCAACAACAACAAGCTTCTGAAAATGAAAAAGCTGAAAGCCCAAAAAGGCCAAAGTCTCCACCTATTCCATTTGTGAATCCTGAAACTGAAACCACATCAAGAATGGCCAGATTCCAGGAACTTGTTGGATTATCAATGATAAATAAAGCTATAGCTGAAGGGAGAGATCGATCACAATACTCAACAATGTCAACATACAGAAAGGAAGAATTAAAAAGGTATGATAAGACCAATAAATTTTTTAATGTTGATGCTTACATGAACCTGCATCCAGAGACTGTTGTTCCCAGAGTCACCTCTCTCAATATTATTGGAGCTGCTGATATGACCATGTCCAAGAGACAAGCAGCTAATCCAAATAGAGAAATCAAATTTACACAGCCCTCTGAGAAAGACAAAGATGACAAACAAAAGAAGAAGAAAAAATGATTTACTCCGTTTAATTTTGATTGTCTGAACTTTAATTGTTAACTGTCACAAAGCTACTATCTATGTAAATATTTGCTGAATGTTTCAATTTTCTGTCAGATATATTTATTCTGCTTTGTGAATGTTTTTCTTTCATTTTGTATTAGTGACATCACCCAAATAAGGGGAGATTGTTGGATCCCTAGTTGAATTTGAGCTAGGTTCACTAATTAGAATGTTTGACCCACCATGTATAGTCAGGGTCATGTCCTTGAGTCCTAGAGTTTAGGCTAAGTCATTAGGTTCAACCATACATGGATCAGTCAGCGGAAGACTCAAGACTTAGAAGAAAATCAAGTTCAGAAAATGAGTTCGACGTTCGTCGAATTCAGCTCGACGATAGTCGTACTCCGCTCGACGAACTCAGAGTTAATTCTCTGAGTTGAGCTCGACGATATTCGAGCTCAGGTCGACGAATTCTAGAAGTTCAACTTCAACACATTCTTTCAGAATACTTTCTCTGAACTCAGGTCGACGAAGACAAGTTATCAACTCGATGAACTTTGACCACAGTATTGGCAAGTTATTCACAGAATGCAATTCTCTGAACTCAGGTCGACGAACTTGGATCTCAGGTCGACGAACAAGTTTTCTCTGGTCGATGAACATGATTTCTCTGGTCGACGAACTTTGGTCTCAGGTCGATGAAATCTGTTCTTTGGTCGACGATTTCTGTGCAGATCATGACTTAGAATTTTCCCTATTTTCTGTCTTATTCCATATATTATTTAGCAATAATTCCTAAGTAATTAATGCATATATTCTCTTAATATAGTCGTTATTTGGCAGCATTAATTATGATCTTCATCAGGTTAATTATTTGCTTGATTTACTGGGACAGTTGGGAAACTCATCAATGCAAATATTCTCCAGCCGATTTTCATTATCCAGGGCGTCAGCAATTAATGCAGACAATTCAAAATTCAAAGGAGAATTCGACAGAGATATATAAAAGAGATTTTATTTTCAGTCGACGGGATATAGAGTACACAACACAGAGAATAGATAGAAAATACAGAAACAGTATCAGGCATTCTCAGTGCAGAAAACATTTTGTTTTCTCCTTGACCTTACTGAAGAAGAAGAAGAACAAAAGTCACAATCAGAGTTTTCTTCAACTTCCATTCCAGGAGCTTTTCAAGGACAACATATTCAAATCAGTCAGGAGTTCCTGGATTATCTCAAGTCAAGGAAGAAGACCTACTCTCTGTGCAAGGCTTCAAGTGATTTCTGGAAAAGCCTTGACAACAGCAATCCACTGGTCTTCTCAGTTGTTTGAGAAAGAGAAGACATCATCAATCTCTCTCCCCCCTCCTGTATAAAGGGTTTATTAACTCCCTTCAAAAATTTATTTTGGTTTTTGGACACATGATCAAAAGCTCAAAGGTGGCAGTCACCTGATCAAAACCTGCTAGTGGATTCCTACCAGGGTGGTAGAAGAGTGGATGTACCCAGGTTGGGGAACCACTATAAAATTTCTTGTGTTGTCTGGTTGCACCTTTTCTTTTTGTTTTTGTTGTTGCTGTGTTTGGCTTGCTGTGCTGTGGTAGTTTAGTTTAGATCATTTTCTTTTTATCTATTACTACTGCTGGTATCATTTTATACCCTGATAGTTTTAAAAATAACCATAAAGTTTTAGATTACTCTATTCACCTCACCCCTCCCCTCTAGAGTAAATTAGATCTAATCTCATCTTTCAGTTCTCCTCTCTGTGGTCGTCAACGGGGATTGGCCAATTTCCCAACTGGATGTCAAAAATGTCTTTCTCTACGGTGATCTTCAGAAAAATGTCTACATTGAGCAACCTTCTGGGTATGTTGCTCAAGGGGAGACTTAGGTTTGCAAGCTGAAGAAGGATATCTATGGCCTAAAGCAAAGCCCTCGGGCTTGGTTTGACAAGTTTAGTGGCATTGTGGCGACTGTGGGTTTTACCAGGAGTTCGGCCGATCACTCATTGTTCATTCGCAAAACCTCCCTGGGTCTGATGGTTCTTGTCATATATGTGGATGATATTCTTCTCACTGGAGATAACCAAGCTAGGATAGCCTTGACAAATAAACATCTCTGTCAACACCTAGTCAAGAAGGATATTGGTTCCCCAAGATACTTTTTAGGGATAGAAATCTCTCGAAAGCCCAACTCCTTGGTCCTCTCTCAATGTAAGTATGTTCTTGATCTTCTTAAAAAGACAGGGTTGACTGAGGCTAAACTTGCCCGATGCCTCATGGCTACTGGAAAAGATAAAACCTGGACAAATGACTCGTCTCCTCTATCAGATGTTACGAGGTACAGGCGTCTGGTCGACAAACTCATTTATCTCACGGTAACCAGACCTGACACCTCCTACGATGTAGGCAAGGTTAGCCAGTTCATGCAAGCTCCTAGGGAGTGTCATCTGCAGTCTGTCCGGAGGATATTGGAATATATTAAAGCGGCACCAGGTAAAGGACTACTGTTTCAAAAGAATGGTCATTTGAAGGTTGAAGCATACTCGGATTCTAGCTATGTTGATGATAAAGGAGATCGCAAGTCCACATCGGGCTTTTGCACATTTGTGTGGGCAAACTTTGTGAGTTGCAAGAGCAAGAAACAGTCTGTCGTCTTCAGGTATAGTGCAGAAGCGGAATATCGAAGTATGACGTCGACCACATGTGAATTAAAGTAGTTGCAGACTCTCATGCTTGACTTAATAGAGATCTACAATCATTCTCTACCTATGTTTTGCGACAATAAGGTCGCTATATATATCTCTAAAAATCTGGTCTTCCATAAGAGGACAAAGCACATTGAAGTCGATTGTCATTTTTTTCGGGAAGAGATTTTGAAGAAACAGATCTGTACTCCCTTCGTTACCTCCGACAACGAGTTAGCAGATATCTTTACCAAGCCTGTGTCTGCTTCCTTTTTTCATATTTGCAACAAGCTGAGCATGATTGATATATATACTCCAGCTTGAGGGGGAGTATTGTTGTATGGTGACCGGGCGGTCTGGCGGTCTGCCCCTGGCGGCTTGGAGACCGGGCGGTCTGGCGGTCTGCACCTGGCGGCTTGGAGACTGGGCGGTCTGGCGGTCTGCCCCTGGCAGCTTGGAGATCGCGCGGTCTGGCGCTTTCTCTCCAGCGGTTTGTTAGGCGGCTGTTGCTGATTGGTGACCGGGCGATCTGGCGGCTTGACTCAGGCGACTCGAAGACAGTGTCGGGTTGTCTTCTCTTCTTTGTAGTTGTCGTGCGGTTAGTCTAACCACGCGGCTTGTATAGATGTCTATTCCTGTAATTATTAGTCTCACATTGCTTATTTGTAATCTCACCTCTCTCCATTCTATAAAAGGGAGGTCATACCTTTGTAATACACACATTTTTTGGATAATAAAATTCTGTTTATCAAATTTTTCTGTCTACTTTTTCTTGTTCGCACAGCATACAGCTCAACACAACAAAACAAAACCAAACGCGACACGACATGCACTACACAAATAAAACAGGGACAAATAAAAATAAAAATGCGTCGTGGGTTGCATCAAGAACAAAACGGGATGGAGCTTGTTAAAAGAGCTTTCCGCAAATACCCGTTTTCTTACTCTTTGGCTTAGACAATAAAGTGTTATCTCTACTTTGAGGTAAATTGAACATTGCTAATAGTTCTGTTAGATTATCCTTTATGTTTTTTTTTTTTTGTTTATGATTGTATTCACCTCTATATATAGAGGTGGGTTTCTTGTAATAGATAAAATTTCAACATTTTACCCGGTTCAACATGGTATCAGAGCCCACGGTGTTCCGCGTGCCCTACCCTCCGCCTGTCGTGCGTTCGCCCGATCCCGCTCGCCTTACGCCGGCATTCTCCTTGTCGTGCGCTCTCCCTGTCGTGCGCTCGCTCCCGCTCACCTCTTGCCGCATCGCTCAGCCCGCCTTCCGCCTCTTCTTCCAGCCGGGTCTCTAACCCTCCTGCCCTCCATCCGGCGCCGGTATGCTTAAGCCGTGAGAGCCCAGTTTTTTTTAATCCGGCAACGTCTTTTGCTTTGGGTGTTCTAATGAAGTGGATCTTTTCGTTTTTCTCCTCCGGTTTTTTGATGCCCTAATCTTGTGTTGTCTCAGGATTTCTATTCCTGAGTCATCATGTCTGGAGATGCTGAATCTCCTGCTCCCTCTTCTGGGGTTGCTCCCTCTTTCGGTACCTCCACCCCGACAGTCCTCTTCCGTGGCACCAATGATCATAATACACCCCAAATCACTACCATACGTCTTGACGACTCCAATTATCTTTTGTGGTCTCGTTCTATCACTCTGGCGCTCAAAAGTCGGCGTCTCTTTGGCTATGTCACTGGCAAAATGACGGAGCCCGACATGAATTCGTCTGAATGGCCGCAGTGGGAGTCGGAGAACTCCTTGGTCATGTCCTGGCTTACTAACTCGATGCAGGAGTCCATTGCCCGGAACTACCTATTCCTCGACAACGCTGCCGACATTTGGCACCGCGCAGCGTCTACCTACTCTCGTCGCGGCAATGCTGCTCAGATTTTTCAGTCGCGTCGGAAGATCTCGTTACTTCGACGGGGTGACCGTCCGCCGTCTACATACTACTTGGAGTTCACGCAACTGTATTAGGAATATGATCACTTTGATCCTCTTACCTTTGTGAGCCCTATTGATGAGGCAATGGTTCGGGCCCGGGATGACCGCAATCGTATATTTGAGTTTCTTCATGGACTGCATCGCGACTTCGATCAGATCGGTGTTCAGATTTTGGGCCGACCGCAGATATCATCCCTTCCCGAGGTCTACAGTATTGTGCAGCAGGAATACGATCGTCGTCTGACTCTTCTTCCAGACCCGATGCCTGAGGGGTCAGCTTTGGTGGCTACTGCCCCCTCTCTTTTTGGTACTCGTCCATCTCGGGACTCCAGGTTGAAGGCCTCTGATAAGGATCATCTGCTATGTGATTATTGTGGCAATAATCGTCACACTCGGGATACCTGCTTCCAGCTTCATGGGTTTCCTAACCCCAGAGGGGGTGCTCCGCCTCGTGGAGGTCGTGGTTCTGGGCGCTCCTCTGGTCGTAATGCTGCTCCACGTTCTGCTCATCTTAATGATGCTTCTGTCGCGGTCCCTCCTGGATATTCCAGTTCTGATGGCTCTGCCCCTCCTGGTGCCCTCACGCAGGAACGAACTACGGACCTTCAGTTTACAGCGGATGAAATGTTGGCTCTTCGACGCATGATGTAGGGCCTTTCTACAGAGCCTTCTGCCTCTTCCTCCTACGCTCACATGGGTCTCCCAGGTGCTCACTCTGCTACTTCTCATCCTTCTACCCAGTGGATTATTGACTCTGAGGCCACAGATCATATGACTGGGTCCTCTACAGGTTTTATATCGTATACTCCTCTTTTTGGCCGTGATAAGGTGAGCATTGTCGATGGTTCCCTTTCCTCCATTGCCGGCAAGGGTTCCATCTCCTGCTCCTCCCTCGCCTTATCTTTTGTCCTCCATGTTCTGAATTTTACTCGTACTTTTTTTTCATTAGTCACCTAACTAACTTCATGCACTGCTCTATATGACATTTCTTCCATCTTCTTGTGTTTTTCAGGACCTGACGACGGGGAAGTTGATTGGCTCTGGTAGCATGGTAAATGGGCTCTATGTGCTCAACTCCGGTCAGGCTACGTCTCCTCTGGCACTTCATTCCAGCATTGCCCATCCTTTGTACTCATGGCACTGTCGTCTGGGACACCCTTCTGTTTCTGTTATAAAATTGTTATTTCCCGATGTCTATTGTTGTATTTGTCTCTTTTGTCTGTGATGTACGTAGATTAAACAAACATCATCGTACCTTGTTTACGCATGCTTCATTGTCAAGTTCTATTCCTTTTGCTGTTATTCATACTGATATCTGGGGTCCTTACCCGACATCTTCTCTTTTTGGATGTGTGTGGTTTGTTACTTTTATTGATTGCTTCTCTCGTACTACATGGTTGTATTTGATGCGTAACAAAAATGATTTTTTTCGATTTTCCGACGGTTTCATTGCATGATCTCCACTCAATTTCACTCCGAAATTAAAATTTTTCTTAGTGATAATGGTTGCGAATACATCGATTCGCAGTTTGAGCAATATCTTGCTGATCGTGATATCCTCCACCAGACTACCTGAGTGTATTCTCCCGCACAAAATAGTGTGGCTGAGCGGAAGAATCGTCATCTCCTGGAAGTCGCTCGTTGTCTTTTGTCCACTATGCAGGTCAGAAAAATAGGCACGCACGATTTGGCGCACGACCGTGCGTTAACCGTATGTTATTAATTTGCAGTCCAAGCTTGCAGAAGATGAAGCGTTGACTCGTGCGACAGAAAGCAGGAAAGCAGGGAAAAACGGTGGAATCGTGCGTTTTACATGCGCACCGGCGCTTCCGCCCGTGCGTGAACAAATCGCACCATTAACCACAGAATGCAATAACAAGAAGCTACAGGAAAACTGTTTGTTTCCTACGCGCACGGTTCCGAAGAAACCGTGCGTTAACCGTGCATTAAGATCGTCGAGCTCAGTTCGTCGAGCTCAGCTCGACGTTTCTCCTGCACAAACAAAACGCACGATCACAAAGGACCGTGTGCTAAGAAAACGCACGACCGTGCGTTTTCCTCAAACCTGCATTCCAGACTTGGGGAAAACGCACCATCTGCATACAAACAAATAAAACCAAAGAGGACCCTCCAGCAAAGCAGAGATGCAACAAAAGCAACTGGAAAGAGCCTCTGGGGAGCACCATGTGCATACCCCCAACAATAGAATGCGCAATTGCACACCCATGGGCCAAAATAGTGCACAAAATGGTCATAGACCGACCGATGCAAATATAACCGAATATCGGTTGAAATGTGGTGCACGAGTGAGAAAATAAGACCGGATGAGTCCGAAAAACTCTATATAAATCGAACTAATCAAAACCCAAACAAATTGTTAAAGAAAAACTTATCTGCTAAATATAAGTTTTTGGCTGATGTTGTCGGTAAAGTGTTAGTGGGAAAACACACCGCACACGACTACATCACCAGGCACCAGTTCTTGGTGATGGGTGCTCTGGTTGAGAAAAGAGCAGTAAACTGGGGCAAACTGCTATTTGATTTAATCAAGAAAAAAACAATAAGAAGGAAGTGTGCTTTGGACGGATTCTAGGAATCGTCCTTCAAGAAAAGACTCCTGAACATCTGGTCTCCACGGCAGTGTTCATAAATACCTCCAAAAGGCTTACATCTGCCATGTTCGGCAGATGGGAGAGGAAAATAACCAAGCCATCCAAGGCTTCATCCTCTGCAAGGACTTCTGAGAGCACCAGGGTTGTAACAGCCGCTCCTCCACCCCCAGAAGAAGTTCCTTCCTCCACCAACATTCCTTCTCCTCCTCAAACTCAACCACAACAACAACAACATCTACCCACACCAGCTCCATCACCAATTCAATCTTCAGTTCATACTCTACCAACTCACCAACAACATCAACCCACACCAGCATCAACCCCAGTTCCATCTCCTTAGCACATCACTCCACCTCAATCTCCACTTCCACCTCATTTAAATGACATACACCCTGACACATTTATGTCATCTCACATCTTCAATCTACTGTTTCCTCCACCATCTCCACATCAGGAACCCATCTCCTCACCCACACCCACAGTCCAACCTTCTACCATTGTCAATCCTTCAACTGCTACTCCTTCAGTTCCCCACACTGACATACCATCCACTGCTCCAGACTCCACACATACAGATTCTTCCAGTCTATTCTCTGTATGCTCCAATTGTGGACATCACACTCCCTACTCCTCCACTGCTCCAGAATCCCTCTACCTCAATTTTTCTGATATAGCTAAAGACCTTCTAGCATTCATTTCTCCCACCCTTAATAAACTTCTAACTGATGTTATAGCTCCACTTTCTGCTTCCATCCAATCACTTTCTTCCAAAATTGCTGCTTTGTCCCCTATCCCTTCTTCTGGCGGACTGGCTTCAGGATCCCCTAAAACCAGTCAGGGGGAGCTGCTCTGTGATGAAGAAGCTCCAGTTCTGACAGCAGCAGAAGTAGCAGCAGAAGCAGCAGCAGATTCAGTGATGTCAGATTTTTCAGAAGAAGCAGCAATTCCAGCTGAAATAATTGAGTTATATATTGATTATGATACAGATATGGATGATACAGTTATACCAGAAATAAAGACTGTTGGTGATTATATTATAAATCTCACAGTTAACTTGAATTTTTTACTAGATTCTTTCAGTTTTGTCTACAGAGATTTTCTCCCTAGTTCTTCTCATCAGCCTTCTTTGGTTATAGTTCCATATACCTAACCAATAAGCCCCACAGTTGTCATGCAATTCAAGGCAAGTTTTGTTGTAACAGAGCCTTAAATAGTATCAGCTCTCAAGGACAGTTCCTCTCCAGAAGCTATTTCAGCTCCAACATACAAAATGGATGACAGTCCCCTTCCTGATCTTGATGCAATTCTTATGGCTGACATTGAAGAGGAAAATAAGTTAATGGCTGAAAGAACTTCTGAAGTCATTGTTGCTCAATCAGCTTTTCCAGAACCTTCAGTGGCTCCTCCAGCTGAAAAACAAATCTCCCAAGATATTATGAAGGCACTGGATGATCTATATGACAATCCTCAGGGATCTTCTGATGAAGATGAGGATGATGATTCTGATGATGATGATAGTTCCACTGCCAAGAAGAAAATTTCTAAGAAGAGAAAAGTTGTTCTCATTGCTGCTCCCAAACCAAACCTTACTCATGATACACCATATTACATCTTACAAAAGATCACTTCATATCCTGGGATGCCAACATGGATGTGGCTTTCAAAGAATGAACAAAAAGCCAGAAAGAAAAGCAGGAGATACTCTCCACCTCCTCCTCAAAAGAACTGGAGAGGTCCTCCTCCTCCTCCACCTGCAGCTGGTGCTTCAGGAAGCAGTTCTCAGAGATCTACCTCTTATGCTCAAATTTATCAAAGACATCAAGATAGATCCTCAAGATATCAAGAAAGCAGTCAGCACAGGTATTCCAGCAGACAGCAACATCAACAACAACATCAGCAACAGCAACAACAGCAGTAACAACAACAAGCTTCTGAAAATGAAAAAGCAGAAAGCCCAAAAAGGCCAAAGTCTCCACCTATTCCATTTGTGGATCCTGAAACTGAAACCACATCAAGAATGGCCAGATTCCAGGAGCTTGTTGGATTATCAATGATAAATAAAGCTAAAGCTGAAGGGAGAGATCCATCACAATACTCAACAATGTCAACATACAGAAAGGAAGAATTAAAAATGTATGATAAGGCCAATAAATTCTTTAATGTTGATGCTTACATGAACCTGCATCCAGAGGTTGTTGTTCCCAGAGCCACTTCTCTCAATATTATTGGAGCTGCTGATATGACCATGTCAAAGAGACAAGCAGCTAATCCAAATAGAAAAATCAAATTTACACAGCCCTCTGAGAAAGACAAAGATGACAAGCAAAATAAGAAGAAGAAATGATTTACTCTGTTTAATTTTGATTGTCTGAACTTTATTTGTTAACTGTAGCTACTATCTATGTAAATATCTGCTGAATGTTTCAGTTTTCTGTCAAATATATTTATTCTGCTTTGTGAATGTTTTTTTTTCATTTTGTATTACTAATCTCACCCAAATAGGGGGAGATTGTTGGATCCCTAGTTGAATTTGAGCTAGGTTCACTAATTAGAATGTTTGACCCACCATGTATAGTCAGGGTCATGTCCTTTAGTCCTAGAGTTTAGGCTAAGTCATTAGGTTCAACCATACATGGATCAGCCAGCAGAAGACTCAAAACTTAGAAGAAAATCAAGTTCAAAAAATGAGTTCGACGTTCGTCGAATTCAGCTCGACGATAGTCGTCCTCCACGATGCATCTTCCGAAATCCTACCAGGGTGATGTCGTTCTTACTGCGGCATACCTCATCAATAGTATGCCCACTCGTGTTCTTGGGAATGCTACACCCCTTGACACTCTTCAGGTTCCCCCTTCTCGGCTTCTCATTAGGGTGTTTGGATGTGTTTGCTTCGTTCATATCCACCACCCCCACCCTTCCAAACTCGATCATCGGGCACTAAAATGTCTTCATTGGCTACTCTCCAACGCAAAAGGGGTATAAATGTTTTCACCCTCCTACCAAGAAAGTATTTGTCACTATGGACGTTACGTTCCGTGAATCCGAGGCATATTATCCTGTCTCGGATGCCTCTCCCTCGCATACTCTCATTTCTCTTACATCGGTTCCTCTGCCCATACTACCACTGTATTCCTCACTTCAGGAGGAGCCTCTATCTCTACCAGTGGAAGTGAGTCCACCTCCCGTGCCTCCTCTACCAGTGGAAGCGAGCTCTCCTCCTGTGCCTCCTCTACCAGAGGATATACGTCCTCCTCCTAGGCGTCCTCCTCCGAGCTTGCAGGTTTATACTTGGCGTACAAAGCGGACGAGCACGCAAGATCCGACTATGCTACTAGGACAGTCAGTGGAACCTGACTCAGGGCCTTTCGATCAACCGATCTCCCTCAGGAAAGGTATCTGATCTTGCACTCGCCATCCTTTATCACATTATGTATCGTATGATTCTCTTTCTACTACCTACAAGTCTTTGTTTCTTCCCTTGTTGTTTCTTCCATACCTGAATCATGGCAGCAGGCTCTGGAGGTCCCTATGTGGCATGAGGCGAAGGTTGAGGAAATGAATGCTCTTAAGAAAAACCATATATGGGATTTGGTTACCCTTCCCTATGGAAAGAAGACGGTTGGGTGTAAATGGATGTTCACTGTGAAACAGAACTCACAAGGGATTGTTGAAAGATGCAAGGCTAGGTTGGCGGCAAGAGGTTATACGCAAACCCTTGGTATTGACTATCTGGAGACGTTTTCCCCGGTGGCAAAGATGGATACTATCAGGGTCTTGTTATCCTATGCTGCTTGCAAAGGCTGGGAGCTCTTGCAACTTGATGTGAAAAATGGCTTCGTCCACGGTGATCTAGATGAGGAGGTTTACATGTCTATTCCTCCGGGCCTCACTCCTACAGGTGCTGCGGGGAAAGTCTGCAGATTGAGAAAGGCTTTATATGGGCTAAAGCAGTCTCCAAGAGCGTGGTTTGGGCGGTTTCTCAAGGTCATGCTATCTTTTGGTTTCCATCAAAGCAATGTTGATCATACTCTGTTTATTAAACGAAGGATTGGAAAGCTCACTGCACTTATTGTGTATGTTGATGATATAGTCATAACAGGGGATGATATCGAAGAAATCCAGAGGTTGAAACAGAAATTGGCTAGAGAATTTGAGGTCAAAAATCTGGGTAAACTCAGATATTTCTTGGGTATTGAAGTTGCTCGATCCAAGCAGGGGAGCTCCCAGCGTAAATACACTTTAGATCTTCTTGAGAATGTGGGGATGAGTAGATGTAGACCAGCTGACACCCCGATTGAAGCAAACCACCGATTGGGGCGCGATGATGGAGAGGAAATTGTTGATATCTCTGAGTTCCAAAGATTAGTGGGGAGATTGATATACCTGTCTCACACTCGTCCAGATATTTCCTATGCGGTGAGCATCGTTAGCCAGTTCATGCATGCTCCTAAAACTCGTCATGTGGATGTTGCTCACAGAATCCTCCAGTACCTCAAGTCTACACCATGAAGGGGTATCCTGTTTGCTCCCAATACCGGTCTAAATATTGAAGTTTATACTGACGCTGATTGGGTCGGATCTGTTGATGATAGGCGATCAACCTCAGGATATTGTACCCTAGTTGGGGGTAATCTTGTTACTTGGAGGAGTAAGAAGTAACAAGTTGTAGCAAGATCTAGTGTTGAGGCAGAGTTTAGAGCTATGGCTCACGGGATCTGTGAAGGGTTATGGCTTCGCTCTGTGATAAGTGACCTTGGTCTTATTGAAGCAGGACTCATCCGGCTGTACTGTGATAATAAGTCAGTTATCAGTATTGCGCACAACCCTGTGCAACATGACTGGACTAAACACATCGAGTTGGATCGACACTTTATCAAGGAGAATTGAGAGAGAAAACATGTGCACACCTTTTGTGCCCTCCGACCAGCAGCTAGCTGACATTCTCACCAAAGGATTGAGTGAGAACGTATTTAGCAATATTGTGGACAAGTTGGGCATGGTTAACATCATGTGCAACCCGCGTCGCTTCGTTTTTATTATTTTTATTGCACGTGTCTTTTATTATTGCAGCGCATGTTTTTGCGCATTTTTGGATTATTGTGTAGCGTCGAGTTGTATCGCGCGTATTATAAGCGCTTAATTGTTATTTTGTATCGCGCATGTTGTTGCGCAATTTTGATTTGGCTCGTTGGTGTGACCGACCAATGTGACCCTAAATGCATAGGTCCGGTATTTTAGGAGAAGGGTTAGTTTAGGACAAGCATTTAAAATTACCTATTTTATTTAGATATATATGTGCTTTAAAAATCAGCCCATTTTGAAGCCAACCTCCAAAGCCCATCTCAAACTATTAACCCTAACCTTAGCTTATAAAATTAAACCCCTCCCACTATTATTCCAGGCTGGAAAATGAACTGATTAAACCTTTTTTTGATTTCTATCGATTCTCTATCCAGCGCCAGCCCTAACACCACGATTCCTCCCCTGTTCCACCCGAGCTCCCGATCGGTGCCGGCGAGCTTTCACCGCCTGAAGCCGCTCCCTCCTGTGAGTGTCATTCTTGGCGGCAAGCTCCCTGAGCCGCGACACCTCTTCTCCAGTCGCCGTTTCCAGCCAGACTCCCAGCGATCACGACTCTGCATCGGCGACCCTACCTCTTCGACGAATCCAGCAGACGAGTTCCCGTCGGCCGCCGTTTTTGTCGCAGGAACCTTCCTAGGGTTCCGACGGCCCATCCCGATCGGCCCATCCCCGACATCCAGCGAGCTCTCCACCTCCAGTCTCCTTCCTCACCTTCCAGAAAATCCTGAAGTGGCTGCTACTCCTTCGATTTTAGTTGGTATACCTTGCTTCTTCTAGCTCCACTCCTGCAGTTTATATTTTGTGCTTAAATATTTAAAATTGTCGTTAATTATTAAGAGCTTGACCTAATTAGTCAGATCTCCTGATTACCGTTATTTTTTGTTACACGTGCATGCCACCAATTATTATTGTGTCTGTGGAATGATGTCTCATGACGTCGCTACAATCGCGCGGTAGTTTTGCGAGTGTTTGTGACACTTTGGTCACTTTAGTCGTTAGAAATTGCCAGCAAATCCTCTCGCGCCGCTTTAATTTTAAAGTTCTCTATTTTATGTTCTTCAAGTAAGTACTCTACGTAGTGTCGACATCCATCCAGAAAGAAAATTTAGAAGTTTTCATTCAGAATTATTTGAAGAGTATAACTATGGAAGTTATTTGAACCTTAGAGAGTTGATTTAAGGAAAGAGATTTCTAATAGAATTTTTGAAGAATCTATGGAAGAAATTTGAATAGGTTGACGGGATTCCTGAAGAGAGTACAGAAAAATATTATCTCATTCATTCTGAAGACAATCTCATAGAGGAAGGAATTCGAAATTATTCAAAGAATGATATACTCAAATTTCAAGAAGAAGAAATCAACCAAGTGAAGAAAATATACAGAAATCATCAGTCAGAGAGACGGCTACTTCTTCCTCTCCTCTCTGCAATAGACAATCTGAGAACAATCGGAGAACAATCTGAGAACAATGGATCAAAGAGCTTAATAATTTTTTCTTCTTCTCATAAAGGATTAATCATATACAAAGATCCAGTCCACTATAGTGTCATGGAAATCCTCAAAAACTATTGAAAGAGGATTTAATTCAGAAGACATACTACTTCTCACTTTCTCTCTTACTTTCTCTTTCACTTTTGTCTTGTGAAAAGAGTTTTTAGAATCTCTCTTCAAAGGATTCAGTCTGATTCAAGATTTCGCTATTAAAAAATCTAGGTGTCTAGTTCAAGATCTCCTTATCAAAAAAATCAATTGTATTAGTTCTGAGAGTCTCCTTACAAAAGACTCAGTAATTATTTCTCAGAGTCTCCTTATCAAAAGACTCAGTCACTGGTTCTGAGAATCTCCATATCAAATGACTCAGGCACTGTGATAGCGGATTCCTACCAAAGTATTAGAAGTGTGGACATACTCGGATTTTGGGGAACCAATATATTTCTTGTGTCTTATGTGTTGTGCTTATTTTCTGTGTTGTTTTTTGTTTTTTGTTTCCTACTTTAATTTGTTATTATGTTTACTTAATTGTGGCTTTGTGATTGTGGATGTTAATCTGAGAATAATTGACTATAGTTTATAATTTGGGTAATTTTTAAATCGTGGCGAGAGTTTTTTGTTTTGGTTGAAGAGACGCGCGAGTGTAAACACAAAACATGAATCGTGGCGAGATACTTTAGAAAAGAACGGTTTTAGGTTGAGCAGGGCAAAGACGGAGTATATGGAGCTTAAATTTAGCAGTACAAGAGGGACGGATGACTTCATTATTAAGTTGGGTGATCAAGATATTTCTCGTAGTGAGTGTTTTAAATATCTTGGATCGATAGTTCAAACAGACGGAAGTATTAATAAAGATGTGACACATAGAATCCAAGCGGGTTGGTTAAAGTGGAGAGGGGCGTCAGGGACCTTATGTGATCGTAAAGTACCACTAAAACTTAAGGGCAAGTTTTGTCGTGTGGCAATTAGACCCGCGATACTCTATGGTTTTGAGTGTTGGGCAACGAATTGTGTACATGAGCAAAAAATGGGAGTTGTGGAGATGAAAATGCTTAGGTGGATGTGTGGACACACGAGATTGGATAAAATTAGGAATGAATGCATCAGGGATAAGACAGGAGTAGCACCAATTGCAGAGAAGATGCGAGAAGCTCGACTAAGATGGTTTGGGCACGTACAAAGGAGACCATTAGAGGCACCTGTTAGGTGTTGTGAGAATCTAGTCACTAGACATGTTAAACGAGGGAGGGGTAGACCAATAAAGACTTGGAATAAAACTATAAGAAAAGACATGATGTACTTAGGCATTAGTGAGATTATGATAAAAGGTAAGGCAAAATGGCGAAAGGATCCATATAGCCGACCCCACTATAGTGGGATAAAGGCTTGAGTGTTGTTGTTATTGTAAACCATAAAATACTTGCTTAAGAAGAGGAGAGCAGATATAGTTGAATTATACGGGTACCAAGAGGAAATCCAAAATACTTGAACAATGAGACTTTATATTCCAATTTTTTAATAAAAATAAATCAAATCAGGGAATAATAGGGTATTTCCATATAGTCGACCCCACTATAGTGGGATAAAGGCTCGAGTGTTGTTGTAGTGATTAATAGGATATTATAATGAACTTAATGAATCAAAACCAAAACTGTAAGGTGGAATACACAGAGTCCCTTCGTTTCACCCAATGAGAAGACGTGAAGGAAAAAAGAGAAGGAGCTTTCAGAGCAGTTAACATGAAGAAGAATTAGAAATCATTGATCTTGCACAGTACCAAAGTCGCAGACCTCAATCGACGTCGGAGAACAGGGCCAATGTCATCGTCAAGGAAGAAGGATACTTCTTACTTCAAAAGCATCGATCGAAGGAGGGTTTGAAATGGGAAAATCAAGCCCTAGCTTCAGATGAAGCTCTAGCGCAGAAGAACCAGCCGAGAGGAGAAAACGATCGACATGGGATAATGAGAATGAAGTATAAGTATCTCGAAATCGCTAGAGGCAATAAGAATAAGCTCATAATTACCAAATACTCATTATGCCCCTCCATATAAACCGTTTGATTGCCGTCAACGGTCAAAATAAATCGACCTTGAATCCACTTGAGGCCATCTTAGGAATTTAGCAATTCCATTAACACAATTAAATTCGGACAACATAATATCAAGCCCTTATATGTCGTTATAGTAATCCAATTGGTAAATAGAAGCTTAAACAAGATCACTTATCATAAAATGCAGTATGCTAAATTAATCCAGATGATTATAGAAGACTAAACCCATCAAGAACAAGTCAGCCGCATATGCCAGACACATAACCCATCAAGAACAAATCAGCCACATAAAGAAAGCATTGTTATGTAAAGTGTGTGAATAAAATAAGAAAAATTTAAGAAACTTTGTCATAAAAAAACTCGGCAAAAGATTTCGGAAACTTCACGATAGCACTCGGCACTGGCGTTCTTTTTTAACATCATTGGGGATTTATAATTTAAATTTTTAAGTCAATCAAATTTAGGTATTACATAGCGAATACAAATGATGGCAGCAAAAACAGGGGCCCTAGCGACGAAGCTCGAGATATTGTTGGTGAGATAAACACTAGGATGGTGGGGGTACGGGCGGTGGCAGGATCAGCAGAATTGGCATCAACGGGCAGATCAACGGGGGTCTAGGTATAGGTGGGTGATCCAAGCGATAGAGTGGTGGTCGAGGCTTCGACGGTTGCAGTGGCTAGTGGTGTGGTTGGGAAGAGTAGGGACTAGGGCCGTGTAGAGTTCCCCTTTGAAGCAATGAGCTTGTTCATGGCACAGGAGAGAGTTGTCTGGTTGTGGGCACAAAGGCGGGCTCGGATGTGGGGTTGCATGCCCGAGAGAAAATACTCCAGATAATGGTTAGGGGAGAGTCCGGTGACATGTGTGATGACCATGATGAACTAAGTGATGTAGGTGGAGATGGTGTCGGACTGGCGAACAAAATTGGGGCACTTCCAGGCATTACCCGCTTTTCTTGTCATAATGACGGAGAAGTTCCTCTTTCAAGGTGGGTCGGGTGGAAGTGTTCAATAAAGGTGAGTCGGATTGATGTCTTCAACGGGTTGTGAGAACCTCATGCACTCAATGGCAGGTCGGTTGGGGGTGATGGTTGCGATTTTGAAGGTGTCGGGGGGCAGTTGGCAGCAGTGAGAAGAGTAAGATCTTGTAATCGGGTTCTAGGCGATCCAAGTAGGTGGAATCAGTGAAAGTCGAAGTGAAGGTGTCCTCATTTGCACAAAGGGTCATGGAATAAGTACAGAACATGTAGCAAATGGACGAAAGAAGAGAATGTAGAATGAAATGTTTGTATGGGAGGCGAGCCTAGAGTGGGAAAAAGGTAGTAAAGGTAGTTGGGCACTGGCGGAAGGCGGCGATCGTAGAGGACGTGATGAAACAGAAGGTAGACGCGTCGATGAGGAGCGTCATCGAGGAGAGAGAATGGCGGTGTGGCGGACTGCTAGAGTTGGAGTCGAGTAGGAGCTAGAACAGAGAGCTGGAGGAGTCGTTGGAAGCGATGCAGGAAGGCCCCTATTAGAGTCAACTGGAAAGATTGGAGCCATGACCGTACACATCAGAAGGGTTTTGGTGTCAAAGTCGAGTTGAGGCGCCAAACGTGCGGTCAACAAAGAGTGTTGGACCATCGCCGATCAAAAGGTATGAGCGAGCAGAGAGCGGATTAGGGGTCGAAATACCTCTTTGGTCATCGGTGTACACGAAGAGTTTGGCGGAAAGAGGCGCATAGTGAGCCGGCGCGAGGAAGAGAACTTCATCCAGTAAGGTTGATCCCGCAAGAGACGAGATGCGTCGAGTAGTCCGTCATCTAAGACTGCAGATGAAGCGGTGGCAATGCACAATTGGGAGTCGTAAGATGGGCACTTCTACTAAGGGAAGGATTGTTGCACAGAAAGGTGTGGCGATGAATAGAGCACGTCAAACCCGCATTAGCAGGAGAAGCAAGAAAGTGAATTGGACGGTGACGGAAACTAGAGCAGTAATTAGGTGGGAAACTTCCTGAGGAGACAATGGTTGGATTGATGCTTTACCGCAACCTAGGGTAAGGCGTCGGAAGTGGAAGGTCGGAGGTCTTCAACTATCGTCGAACAATATAAGTTGATTAATACGAACTAAGATACATGATATAGAGACAAGCTCGATCCTTCAAGAGTCTACTCTTCAAGAGAGTCAAAAACCTAAATGATCCTAGATCCTCTAAAAGATTCATTGTCACTCTCTTAGATAAGCAAGATTGACATATACATAATTACTGAATTTCCCTAAAGCAACATATGTAGATAGGAGATTGTGTGAATTTCCCGGGGAGTCGTCTTCATATCATGGAATGAGGACCCTTTCTCTAGTGAGGGTCAAACTGACTCTTTCTTGCTCTCTTGACGGACCAATGTAATAGTTAGGAGAGGGCTTCCAGTTCTTTCTCTTTTGATCTCCATTGAAAACTTCTGTAAGTAAGAGATTATGTAATCATTATGTACACAAGAAAATTTTTTGACTCATAGCTGTGTCTCCCCCTTTTGAATACTGGATATATATACTCATGTGATCCAGGATAGAAAGTCGCTGTCATTTTTCACCTGAGAGAGATCTTCTCAATTAATCACCAACAATGGCTACTTTCTGTTTTACTGAAAAATCATTGACCATCATCTCAAATATATCTATTATTGTTAGCCGCTTCTTTTGATGCTTGACAATAGCCGATTCTGTCAGTTACTTAGCTCTTGTGTTTGACTATCTCCAATCTACTCAATGAATTGGTGTTTGGCTAACAGATTTCATTTTTCTTTATATCATCCCTTTATTTTGTGCTTCCCCTCCTGGATAGTATATCTTTTGTTGGTTATGGTTCAGTACTTTTTTTGTATTATTTGTGCTTATATATTGAGCATAGTTCCTTTGTTGTTCGACAAACTTCTTCAGTACTCCCCCGAGTGTATGGTATTGTGTATTCCCACCTGAGTATATGATTTCTTCTGTGCTAAATTTTCTCGACAAAACTGGCGCTGCACAACAAATCTTGTAATGCTCAGCGAACCTACTAATAATGCATAACACAGATGTTCTACCCTATATATTCACTCTAAGAGCATATAAAATGTATTCTTTTCTTCGCTGATAATAATCTCTTTAACTAAATTATAAGCGATTCCCAACACTTTCACTGAGTTCTATGCTCTAAATTGCTTATTACTTTTCATTACACTTTTGTCTTCAAGATTCTAATTCTTCCCACAACAACTGTCCTTCTATCCTTATCCACAGCGTTCCTTGTCTTCCTTGGATTATTTTGGATATCCCTTATCCTTCATGATCCTCAACGTCCTTCCCTATTTGCACTTGATCTTCCTCATTCTTCACATCCCCCTCACCACTATTTTCTAGCACTTCTACTGTTCTTATAGCAACATCAAGTAAAACCTACAATCAGCTACATGCTAGTGAGATTCGTTAAGATTGGGATGGTTAAATTTCTCTATTTCTTGAGTGACACCTTCAAGTTTCAAAGAAAGGCTACAAATAATGAAATTTATGTTCTGAGTAACAAAAGTTCAAGACAAGTATGCACACAAGAGAACAAGATACTGAAGGTTGTAAAGTGAGGCAACCAGTTCAAGGGTGGGAGGAAAGAGTTCAACAGGGCAGACAACACACGATGCATTTAATGGCAGTAGACAAAAGAGATTTTAGTTCTCAAAAACTGTATAAAGTAAAATTACTAACTAAGGATCCTTCTCAAGATTTCCAAGAAAACATAGGGTTAAAGGAAGGGGCACAATAAGCATTGGACACAAATAACCAAAAAGCGAACTTTCCTTCTACATTCCATGTACATGAAATAACAGAGTAAAAATTACACAGTAATGGTTTAAGTAATTGGTAAAGTCCATTTAAAAACTACATCTTGATCTAATCATAATATTTATGTTAGCAGGCCTACTGTTAGTAGGATTACGGAACATCGAGCAGTAAATGTCATCCACTGATGTTTTGGTTAAAAGCACATCAAAATTCAGTCAAATCAAAAGTATCTAATAAATATTTGAGAACTGTAAGATAAAAAATCAAAACAGGTATAAGCTTATAGGATACATTCAATGCTTTGCTGAGAATTATTGAGCTTAGATAGCTTCTCATTTAATATCTGTGTGCTAAAAGCAGGATCCATTCCTCCCCACTAACAGTAAATCTTCATGCTAAGAGATACCTGTCCAAAAGTTAGAACAATTTCAGCACCTCATACCTGAGTAAAATTGACGGCATGATAATTACACAGAAAAAAATCAAATATGGATAGAGCCAAAATATCATATGGGCTGTTAATAAAGCCTATTGATGCAAAACAGCAGAAGCGTGGAAGGAAATACTGAAATAGTATGACACGAACATGATTTTTAACCAACAGAAAAGAAAAAATATTAGTGGTCATGAGTTGAGTTGACCAAGATGGCCTCAACTCAAACTCAAAGGCTACTAGTTTTGTTCAAACTTAGCCCCAAGTCTAAAATGGCCATTTCAAGTTTGACTTTCAAGCTAACTCGAGCAAAATCTTTTTGTTTAAGAAAAATCAAATCCCAGATTTAAGATTGAACTTACTTCATTTAGAGGCATAACTAGCAAGTAACATACCAACATAGATAGAAAAAGATGAATTTTTACAAGTAAACAAAACCCTTAGACACTCACACATATATGCATAGTTCATAATATCATTACCATAATAAACAGAATAGTTCAAAACCTGAAGAAAAAATAGAAAATAATAAGTATAGACATACATTCTGTAGAAACAATACACAAAATAGACAACTCATACAGACACGGGTGTAAGTGTCTACACACACACACACACACTACATATAAAAGAATGTGTATATTGATGCTAACAGCATCTAAAGATTCACAACCATTAGATCAACTCAATCAATGGTGGAGATAGATGAGGAAGAGAAACAAAACAACAACACTCAAGCCTTTATCCCACTATAGTGGGGTCAGCTATATAGATCTTTTGTCACCATTGAGCCCTATCTTTTGTCATAAACTCACTAATGCCTAAACATATCATGTCTTTCCTTATAGTTTCATTCCAAGTCTTTATTGGTCTACCCCTTCCTCATTTAACATGTCTAGTGACTAGACTTTCAAAACGCCTAACAGGTGCCTCTAATGGTCTCCTTTGTACGTGTCCAAACCATCTTAGTCGAGCTTCTCGCATCTTCTCTGCAATTGGTGCTACTCCTGTCTCATCCTTGATACATTCATTCTGAATTTTATCCAGTCTCGTGTGTCCACACATCCACCTAAACATTCTCATCTCCGCAACTCCCATTTTTGCTCATGTACACAATTCACTGCCCAACACTCAGAACCATAGAGCACCGCTGGTCTAGTTGCAGTACGACAAAACTTGTCTTTAAGTTTTAATGGTACTTTACGATCACATAAGATCCCTGACGCGCCTCTCCATTTCAACCAACCCGCTTGGATTTTGTGTTACATCTTTATCAATACCTCCGTCTTTTTGAACTATCGATCCAAGATATTTAAAACACTCACTACGGGAAATATCTTGATCACCCAACGTAATAATGAAATCAATCGTCCTTCTTGCACTGCTAAGTTCCATATATTCCGTCTTTGCCCTGCTCAACCTAAAACCTTTATTACAAAAGTGTCTCGCCAAGATTCAAATTTTGCGTTTACACCCTCGCGTGTCTCATCGACCCAAACGATATCATCCGCAAACAATAAAGACCAAGGTATTGCTTGTTAGATAAGTCCGGTGAGCTCATCTAAGATAAGAGTAAAAATATACGGGCTTAAAGCAGAACCTTGATTTAAGCCAACAGTGATGGGCAATTCCAGTGTTAATCCTCCAGAAGTTCTCACCCTTGTCACTGAATTTATATACAAATCTTTGATTATGTCAATGTATGATACATTAACACCTTTCTTTCTCCACAAGATCTTTCTTGGAACTCAATCATAAGCCTTCTCAAGATCGATAAACAGCATATGCAAATCATGCTTTCTTTCTCAGTGATTGTCAATGAGTCTCCTCAAGAGATGTATAGCTTCCATGGTCAAACGTCTTGGCATGAATCCAAATTGATTCTCGGAGATGTTCGTCTCTCGTCTTACTCTTCTTTCTAGGTCTCCTAAACCTATAGGTGAGAGAGGAGACTCTAGGTCTCCTAGACTAAAAAGGTGATTAGACTAAAAGTAAAAAAAAGTTTGGAGGAGAGTTGATGACATTAAATAGGGAGAGGGAGAAGAAGAGGGAGAAAAGAAAGAGAGGTGAGGTAGAAGGGGTTGAGAGAGAGGTAGCTGCAGCCTGTGTGATGCACACAGGCGTAGTTCATGTGGTCGTGCAGGGACGGAGCATGTGCGCACTCAAAGCAACCACGAACTAGCAGAGCTTGTCCTCAAAAGCATTCGTGCACGGGCATATCCACATGCACGACTAATACACGCGTGCGCATACACACGTGCGCTTAACCACCATCACTCTTAGTTCACTTTTTCATCATCAACTTAATCAACAACATCTATACCCTGTATTAGTACAATGTGTGTGAGAGAAACAAGGACACGCGGGCGTGCACATACACACACACTTAACCATCATCACTCTTAGTTCACTTTTTCATCATCAACTTAATCAACAACATATATACCTTGAATTAGTACAATGTGTGTAATCTGCATCTTGTATAAATTTATTGCATTTATGATGTATAAGATTATGTAAAAATAAGGGTGCGTGTATATATAAGCAAGTTGTTATGGTCCTTCACAAAGGACGGCATTATCAACCGTTGTAGGATGGATCAAGGGAGCACGCTCTCGCCTTTTATTTCATTGCTTTGAATGCCCTATTGTGACTACTGAAAGAGCGAAAACCAATTGAGACGAAGAGATCATATAGAGAGGATGGTAGATATTCAACCAATGGCAAGAAAAAGGGGAAAAGATTAGAAAAGAGAGTTGACATAACAAATATCTGCTCCCTTTTATCATATCTGCTACCTTTTATCGTATCGGCCTCCTAGGGATAAATACACCACAAGAAATTGCAAAAACTCCCTCATGAAAAACTATGAAAAATAAAGGTTGCTCGATGACACCATCAGATTCTGATGCGACTGTATAAGGCTCCCAAACCAAACAGAGAACTGTCCCGTTGTTTTTATTCAAATACAAGGCCTGATATTTTCATATCGAAGGCGCAATTTGAACATAAACTTATGTTCAAGCAGGAGCATGATATATTCATCTCTGTATTGCCAACGATTGCATGCCCTATAGTGATTGGAATTACATGTCCTATAGTGATTGGTGGAAATGGCAGAAATAATTTTGGTGTGTTCCTAGAAACTGTTTCAGTAATCATAAATGGAAGATCGGGTGAAACTTTGTCCTGACAGAGAGTTCCAAGCAATAGGTGACCATGCCAGTTCACTCACTCACCTTGCATGGGTGGTAGAATTTTGGTGAGAGCTTATGGGTGTTGGTATGGCTAATGGTAATTTGGTGGTACCTTCCAAGCTTTAGCCATAACCAATCACCTACATCCAACTATGTGTTTTTGAGCATAGCACTATTTCATGTGTTTTGCGCCTGTAGGAGGTGCCCCCTATGCAATAGCAATAATCATGTCACATCATTGTAATTCTCACTCCATACCTTCCATTTTGTTGTATATGGTATATAAGAAAGGAGGCGAGAGGAATCACGACCTAACATTACTCTAAATTGTATTTTTTGCAGTATCAAGTGGTACGAGATATTGTAACAATACTTTAACCAATATAATCCAAGATACTTAATCATGTGATCCATCATCCATCGGATATCTGAGGTAGATCTTGATCATTTTGTTAACAATTTTGAACTAGCAATCCGAATAAGGATGATAAGAGAATTATAAAGACAACTTAGTGACCATAAGTTAAATAGCTCTTGCCAAAAACATGCTTGTGAAGACTTTATCGCAACCCACACAACTACCTCATGCAGCCAATGTAGGAGAAATAAAACATGGGCTATATTGATAGCGTTGTAGAAATGATGTATTGGGATGAGTGGGTACCTTAGAAAAGTAATTTGTCGCAATACAAAGAATTTTTTGACGTAAACCATCAATGAAATCCATCTAGATGTCAACTCATACTTGATTTAGGACATTTAATAGTTGGAGTAAGCATGTCGGAGTAAGACGAGCCCTTTTTTTGATAGATAAAACAATTCCCGATATACACAAGTACTTGGTGCATTAGCCCTCGCCCAAAAAAATCCCATGAATACGAGTGAAGTTTTATGTATACCATCATGTGTGGTGTCATTTATGGAGGAGATGATAATGAATGTTATAGACGATGCTAGGATGGGAAAAAGCTTCATAATGTAGTACAAAAGTCCCACTGGGAGAAACCATGCGCAGCTGCCTCATGGTCTTGTTCCATCCTAGCACAAATATGGGGAAATATAGATGATGCCTAGATTTATGTGCGCATGTTATCAAAGAGACTCACTACTGGTCGAGAAAGGGCGTATAATGTTCTAGTTTTCTTCCTCCCGAGCAAAAACTCCATTGTGAATTCAAAGCTTATAAACTTTCTCCATCAATCTTGTTAAGGTGTTGTGGTCGGTTTTAGTTCCAGTAGATACCTCGAACTCAAGTGATCTAGTTGGATCAGAAAGTCACCCCCACAAGTACGATCACCAATATGGCGCCACCTTTTCCAATCAGATGAATTCATATTCATAGAAATTGTGACAAACAAAGCATCTCAATTCTATCAATTACTATTTTTAGATGATGCCTAGTTATTTGAAGGGGTCGTTAGCATCTACAGTCAGCTGGGGATAGACCTTCGTTTTGCATCGGTCCATCATCCCAGGAGCAACGGGCAAGTGGAGGCGGCAAACAATATAATTGTGAACTTACTGAAAAAGAAGGTGGAGAACCTGAGATGAAACTGGGCGGATCATCTCTCCGCGGTCCTCTGGGCCCTAAGGACTACATCCAACACTGTTATAGGGGAAACCTCTTTCAAGATATCCTATGACTCTGAGGCCATGCTGCCAGTGGAGTTTGAGGTAAAGTCACCACGAGTGATCGCCGCGGGAGAAGGATACGAGGAATGGAGAGTGGAGAATGAAGATGAGTTGAGGCTTTCACTAGACATCGTGGAGGAACTTCATGATAAGGCAGTCATTCGACAAGAGTAAGTAAAGCGCCGGATGGCCAGGTAGTTTGATAAACATATCCGGGTCAAGCAACTTGTAAAGGGAGATCTCGTCCTTAAGAAGGTCGGTGTGGCCGAAATGTTAGCGGCAGTTGGGAAGCTCAATCCGAATTGGGAGGGCCCCTATATAGTGTAGGACGCCTTAAAGTCAGGGGGATGTCACCTCCAAAATGTGGAAGGGGCCCCCCTTGACCGCACATGGAGTGGTGAAAACTTAAAGCATCTCAATTGTTGATCTCAATTCTATCAATTACTATTTATAAACTACTTAGAATATGACTCCATCCTGATCTGGTTGGATTTTTATCTTGCAGTCGTCGTCGGGCTCGGCTCAGGATGGAGTCGTCGACCTGGGCTCAAAAGGACGTCGGAGAAGTTCCTTCATTTTCGGGAATGCTCAAGAAAACAAAGACATTGACTACTTAAATTTAAAGTTGGTCTGCAGATAGATGTTTATGGTCTACGAATAATTATTATCAAATAATTATGATCAATAAATGAATCTACCTCAAAGAACTTTTGGAACATCCACTTGGTTTTGGTACCATGGTGGGAAAATGATATTGTGCAGCTACTCTAAGAAACTATTTTTGTCATGGCACATCTTATTTCATTCTTTTGATGGCTTTTCAAAATAGAGCAACACGTAGCTCCAAAAATGTAGGTAAGGATTCATTGGTTCGCAAGTCCAGTGCTAGACTGCATATTACATATGGGTATTTGCAATGACCGGTCAATGGTCATTGCTTAATATGGGACCTTGTTTAGCGGCATGAGAGCTTCCCTCCAAAAGGCCCTAGAGGCGGGTGTGTACTACGCTGAAAGCAATCGTAGTAAAGGGCCTAGTTTCTTGAACATGTAGTTTGGTTGAAGCTAGGTCAGAGAGTGTCTTCATAAGATTTTCCTTGAGTTCTCTGATTGGGCCATCCTATTTTTCCATAAAGATGGTCTCTAATACCAAGCTGTCATGGAACTTTTGCAAAGGATCGTGCCATCGGCCATTATAGAATGGGATCAAAGGAGCCAGCCGTCATATTTTCATTCCTTGTAAATGAATGCCACATTATGACAGCCAAAAGAGGAAAAACATGCTAAGAAGAATAGATCTTGATAAAGAGAAAAAGAGGAAATATCCAACCTAGGGCAAGAGGATAGGGAAAAAAAAGATGTAAGATAACAAATTTTTGTTCCCCTTCATCATATGAGGCACCAAGGGCTTAATACAACCCAAGAAATACCATAAAGTCCATGAAGAAATTAGAAATTGCAAAAAATAAAGGTTGTTTGTTGAAGCCATTGGGAGCCCGATACAACTGTATTGTCAAAATAGAATTATGTTATGTTGTATTTGTTCATATCAGGGAGCCAATATTCGTATTAGCTGCACGTTATTCGTATCAAGGGCCGATTAGAACAAAAACTTTTTTCAAACATTTGCACCCTGATCGGCTATGTTGCATCGACATGCGACATGACACGACATGCAACTCGTCCATTCTCCTAAACTACTAATTTCAACACGTTCGGACACCTTCGTTAAATTCATACTTTAAAATTATAGAAATTGTAAAATACTAATAAATAGACAAGAAATGAACAAACCATATAAAAATGTAATGCTCATACTTACATATCATATATCATCTAAAAAGACAACTAATTTCATGTCCGGCTCGTCCAGTGAGAGATTTGCAATTCCCAGCATGCCAACATCTTCGAATATATCAAAAGTATTTTCGTCAATATCTCACATCTTTGTTTCTCCTTGTGTATATTATGGATTTTGTTTTCTTGAAAGTAGACGCAGATTGCTATGTATGAAAACCAGATCTTTTGCACGCTTTGGTGTCATTCTATTTCTCTTCATTAAGTGCACAAAAGAATATGTACTCCAATTTCTCTCCGTGCATGATGATGAAGATGGTTGTCTAAGAAGCTTTAAGGCTAAGCTTTGCATGGAAGATTACCTGAGAGAGAAATTACCTGAGAGGAAGAAGGAATACTGAACTTGTTGATCTTCTGACGGCGTGTTGCCGACTGGTAGAAGAAAGTGCTCGGAACAGGAGGAATCAGGAAGTAGAGCTATCCCTGAATGAAGACGAGGATTAGGAAGGGGAAGTAGATCTAAGAGTATACGGTTTATCTTGGAAAAAGAAATAGAGGAGTAGGAAGTGGAGATCTACCTGAAGAAGAGCAAGTGTCGCAGATGGCGGTAGAAGCAGATCGATGGTGGTAGAAGCAGATCGATGCTAGCGGTGGCCGCAGATCGACGATGGTCGGTGATTTCTATACCGAGCAAACGAGCATGAAGAGGAAGCAGAGCGCAGAGCGCAGATGCCCTAATCGGGAAGAAGGCGGAACACGAGTCACGGGAGAAAAATTGAATGCGGGAGGCGGAAGTCTATTTTTAATAAATAAATAGGCGGATCACGGGACTCGCGTGTCCAATTTAGCGGGACACGCGAGTCCCGAATGAGTGCGTGTCCGGAACTTCCGACATGCATGTCCGAGCGTGTCGGCGTGTCGGCGTGTTGGACGCGTGTAGGAGTGTCTGACACCGACACTCTGGCCATTTTAGAGTGTCAGTGCTTCATAGCTGGTCGGGATCTTGATCCACCGAACAGGAGCCTGCAAGCTTCGGACTTACATTGCTTGCGATCCGCCCAGCCTACCACTTCCTCGTGAAGGTATGGCTGATGAAAACATCCACAGTACATGCATATTTAGTCAATTTGGTGTTGAATTAAATTTTGTTTCAAGTGAGTTACTATCAGATAGATGAAAATCATTTTGATTTAAATTCAAAATAACTATCCATCGAATGTTGAGCTTCAGACATAAATAATCTTATGACTCACAACTAGATATTCTAAAACAAATACTGCGAGTCAAAAGATTTTGTTCCACAAAAAAGTATCTTCGAGATTTCAAGGCCTCAATACTCAACCAACTATTCATATAAATTACCTCCTCCATCAACTTCTAAGTAAAATGGGTGGTTGAATATCACTAAGGCAAAGGAGGAAACCATTTTCATGTAACATATAGCATGTAATAAATTGATAGTAAGAAACTTAAATTTGAGTTTTGTTTCCCCCGCAACCACTTAATTGATCTAATAAGGGACTATTTATACTTAAAATATCTAAGAATAATAACTTAATTATTGACCAATTAACCCATAGAACACAATCAATTAATGACTATTAGGATGCTGACCTGAGACTTAGTTAAAAATTAAATAGTTCTAACTCTGCTAATTAATGTAGAAATGGGAGTAATAAAGGAATAACTAATTTGAGTACGCTAATAAGTAATTGTTTAAATAAATCTCAGTAATGTAAGTATTAAACAATTAATCAATAAATCACATGTTAATTTCGATACATAGTTTCTGTAGAAAACAAAGGGAGAAACTTGTATATACTTCTTTTATATATCAAATACAAGAGAGAATACAAATATATAGGAGAAGAGAGGAAGGAAGAATCATATACAATAGATGTGGGACTAAAGGAGAAGGAAGAAATGGGCCTATAAATGGGTTTTTACATCATTTATCCTTATTTCTTCTAACACTCCCCCGCAAGCTGGAGCGTACAAGTCGTAGGCATCAAGCATGGACAAGAACTGGTAAAACAATTTGCGAGGTAATGTCTTGGTAAGGATGTCAGCAACTTGCCCAGACGCAGGAACATGTTCAAACTTTAGCATCTTTGATTGAACCTTTTTCCCGAACAAAGTGACAATCAACCTCAATATGTTTAGTCCGCTCATGGAACACAGGATTTTTCGCAATATGTATTGCAGCTTGACTGTTACAAAACAACGTCAATGGTGAGGACAACCTAACTCCCAAATCCATTAGAAGACTTTCCAGCCAGGTTAGTTCTGATGTAACGGCTGTCATCGCACGGTACTCAGCCTCAGCAAACGAGCGAGCAACCACCGTCTGCTTCTTACTCCGCCACGTGATAAGATTTTCTCCAAAGTACAAAAACCAGTAGTCGAACGTCGATCATCCAACGAGCCCGCATAATCCGCATCAGAGTATGCAATAAGAGAAAGGGAGGAAGATGGTTTATACACAAGTCCTTGCCCAGGGACAGTCTTCAGATATCTGAGAATCCGTTCCACTACCTGAAGGTGAGAAACCCGTGGGGTATGCATAAACCGACTAACCACTCCAACCGCAAATGATATATCTGGTCTCGTAACGGTTAGGTGTATCAGTTTCCTACAAGACGACTATAGTATTCTGGATTTGGAAGTAGAGAGTCAGCCTCAGATCCCTGAGCACACAACATATGGTTGACTTCCATCGGGGTCTCCGCTGGTTTGCAACCCGAGAGACCAGCATCTTTCAGAAGGTCAATGCAATACTTAGCTGGGATAAGACAAGGCCATCAGGTCACTGTGCTACCTCTAGTCCAAGAAAATATCAAAAATTTCCCAGATTTTTGATTTGAAAGATACAATTTAAATGTCATTTAACATGTTGTATCCCAGCAGAGTCATCACCAGTGATCAGAATATCAACCACATAAACCAGAAGTATTATATTCTCCGTTGATTGGTGACGGTGAAGAGAGAGGAATCTGCCGAGCCTTGCTTGAAGTCAACCTCACAAACAGCCTTGCTGAATTTTCCAAACCACGCCCGTGGAGACTGTTTGAGATCATAAATGGATTTGTGAAGTAAACAGACACAAGACTCCCCTGTGATCTCAAACCCGGGCGGTTGTTGCATATAAAAAGTTTCAAGAAGATCACCATTCAAAAAGGCATTCTTGATATCCAGTTGGTGGAGGGGCCACTGGCGATGAACAGCTAAGGAGAGCACGACCTGAACCGTATTTAATTTCGCAACGGGGGAGAACGTTTCCTCATAATCAAGCTCGTACTGTTGAGTAAAACCCCATGCCACAAGCCGAGCATTTAAGCGATCAACTGTCCCATCTGCGGCATTTTTTATTGTAAAGATCCACTTGCAGCTAACACAACTGTGGCCAGGAGGAGGAGACACAAGATCTCAAGTATGATTACCACACAGAGCAGTTATTTCTTCATCCATGGCGGCACGCCACGCCGGATGCTGGAGAGTCTTCTACACAGAGTTGGGTATAGAGATAGAGGAGAGAGAGGGAGCAAAGGTAAGAAGAGGTGAAGAGAGTCGATGTAGAGAGACATAATTGGCCAAGGGATGAGCCGTCGAGGAGGATGCCGAATCAACAGTTCACGAGATCACACTGGTAGAGGGAAGTTGTTGTTGTGCAGCTGAACGTGGAGGACGACGAGTGTAAACTTCAATGATAGGATGTTTGGAGGGGACGGGTTTGGAGGGTACTGGTGGTGGTGTAGGAATCGGAAGCAGAGGAGGAGTAGGGAGAAGTGGTGGAAGCGGAGACGTGACGGGAATGATGGGTCGAGGTAGCGCAGGCGGAAGAAGGGGATCAGAAGGACTAGCGTGATATGGTTGGTCTTCATGAAAGGAGACATCAGCAGACACAACCACCTTTCCAGTGATAGAATTAAAGCAAACATACCCCTTTTGAGTGTGTGAGTACCCAACAAACATAGCTTTGGTAGCACGGGGGGCAAGCTTGTCAGTGGAAGGACCAAAATGGTGGACATAACAGGTACACCCAAAGACACGAAGTGTGAGAGAGAAGAGATTCATGGATGGGCAAATGAGAGTAATGGGTGCCACAAAGTTGAGGACAGACGAAAGCATGTGATTGATGAGGTGACAAGTAGTAGAGACTGCAAAGTTCCAATAGAGTGGAGGAACCTGCATTTGGATCATAAGAGATCTAGCCACATCAAGGAGGTGGCGATTTTTCACAGATCGGGGGCTAAAATTCTCAAATCTGGATTGATCTTGAGAATAGGGTTGTTTGGAGGTGGATCCATGAAAGGGGGATGATGGAGGGCGGTGGCGGCTGTGGATGGGGCGCCAGGGTTGTAGCAGGGGCAGCAAGGATGGTTCTGGTGGTGGGGGTCTAGAAAGGGGTGGTCGGCTGATTTGGAGGAGGCAGGATGGTCGGTTGTTGCAAGGTGGAGAGGAATTGGCGGCTGACGATAAGGAGCCCTGAAGGCGGGGGGTTGTAGAAACTATAGGTTTTACAAAGTTAATTTCATTATTGAACGGTAACAAGAAAAGAGAACAAAACTTCTAGACAGCGGGGTGGGTGATTTTCAGCAGGGCTATGAGGGGGATTTGGTTGTTGTTTGGGGCTGTGGAGGCTGAGAGAGGGAGTTGGGAGGGGGGAAAAGAGGTTTATGGATGGGCAATATCTTGGGGAGGAGTTTGAGCGCCTAAGAGTGGTCACCTAGGGTTCCACGGCGTCGGCACCATGGGGTGATCGCGGAGTTTTGGGATTTCAATCTCCAAAAATCTGCAATGTCTAGATCAGCCCCCTATCACCTCTATTTATAATAAAATAAGGATTAGGGCATCCCCCATTAACGGCTATGATTGGCCGGAGGTGGGGCCACCCAAATACATCAAAAAAATGCAAATATAATAAACTAATATATGAAATTGATCTGCAACGCGAATCCAGACGCATTGCGGAGTCCGATCGTCGATCCGGGCATGCCATATATGGAAAGTCACCAATTGGCCCCAAACGGGCCCCAAAACTTGTCATCCACTGCAAGTGCTCGTCTATGCTCCGCATCAATCTCCTCGGCTTGAAATAATTCATCTCCTGATGAATAGGGATCATAATTCTCTCGCCGCATGACAGGCAAAACTCGAAGAAGTCCATCAAAGGTTGCTCAAGTGTCGTCGTTGGAAAAGTGTCATCGCCGATCAACTCCCCCTGACTAAAAAGCTGTCATCTCTGGTGAATGGAGACGGATGTGCTGAAGTCGAAGTCCAGGGGCTAATCGATCAAGCTCTGCTGCAAGTACTCAGGTGTCATCAATGTCTGTGGTAGGAATGTACTGACGGCGTATGGCCTCCGTGATACTCTCAACATTGAACTCACGAGTGGTGGATCCCGGTGCAATCGGCGGCGTCGTTGGTGGAACCAAAGAAGACGAGTCCCCATGTGGGTGGGTGTCAAAAGTAGGTGAGTAGTGGTGGCCATCAGACATAGGTGGGCTATGAGGGTGGCAAGGCAACGGGAGTGGAGATGTGGGCGGCTGGAAATCCCCACTGCTTGGGTCCAAATACACGTGAGGCTCGTAGTACGGCGTCATATCCTCAACACTAAATATCAGGTGGATACCCATACTTGCAAGGAAATCAAGATCATAGGTGTCTGTTTTGATCTATCTCATGATTATAAAGGGATTCATTCGTCTAACGCTCAAGCCTTTAGTAAGCCTCGCACGGAGCCTCACAACGCAGATTCTCATCATCACCTACCCGCCTTCATGAAGTATCTGCACTTGTCAATGAACATCCACATGTGATTTACAAGATTTATTACCAATATGGATTATTCGTCGGACCGACTCATGACACACATGCAATCGATGAACAGACAACACAACAGACTCATGCAAAAGAAGACGAAAAGACTCAACAGACTCATGCAAATGATGTAAATGACACAAGACCAACACAACATGCTCTCTATGAGAGAATCTAATAATGACCTAAAAACTCATCAAAGGACGTGGCCTATCAGGAGGCTCTCTTGGTGGAGTGTAGAAAAACTCATCCCGTGTGAGACGAGTGCTCAGATGATCATGAGAGACATTCATACTCAAATACGAGCTCGTAAAGAGCCAAATGTTTCTCGGAGAACGTAACACATCAGGGGACTCACTAGGAGGTGTGTACGAAAAGTCATCGCGAATGAGACGACCACCTAGATGAAAATCGTGCACACAAACTAGAAGGCATGACTATATAGTGTGGTGAGTGTCCCCGAAAGTAAAGAACTCGTCTAGTGGGTCAGCGGGTGGTGTATCCCAAAACTCATCAAGAATGTGATGTCATATGGTAGGTTCTCAAGATATGAGTATGCTCAAGTGTACTCAAGGAAGGCACTATATACGTCATGCTCCACTCAAGACCTATTTTCCGGGGCAAGGCCAGAGATGATGGTGAAAGAGACGTCAATAACTCGAATCTCATAAACGAGAGGCTCAACTGAATCGCATCCTCACCAGGATGTGGGGGCTCATCAGGCGGCTCAACAGGGGGGTCGTCATAGTGCTCGTCACCAGGATCATGATTCTCCATATGAGTACCATCGCAAGGGGTAGGGTCCCCGTGAATGGATGACATGGTCATAACAAGATCAACACCAGGCTCTGGGCTCTCAGTCGTGATGTGACTCAGAGCCAAGACAATGGGAGGGCAACATAGACCTACACTTATGATGGGTCTGCGGGTGCGATGTCAAGAAATGGGTCTGTGGTTGGGGTGCTAACTAACCCTGTGCATGGCAAAAGAAGAGGTGTGGGTGAGGGGCACATCACTACAAACTCAATAGGTCGCTCAGGCTCAGTCTCAGTCGGGGTCACCATAGGAGAGTCAGAAACAAAAGATAGGTTACTTACTGGGCTAAGCACCTCACTTGGGTGAGAGCAATCTGCATCAGGTATCACTTCAGTCATGTCTAACGGAACAATGATAGGCAAAGTGGTTCCCTTGGTGTGGGAGGAGCTCGTACTGCAAAGGTCAAGGTGAGGGTCCAACCGACCAGCTCTGACGGATCTCATAGACTGTTCGTAATGAAGGGCAAGCTGATACGTCTGCTCGAGTGACTTCAAGCTATGATAAACCACCTTAGTACAAATGTCTGATCGAAGCCCAGACCGAAATCTGAAAGTGGTCATGGTTGGGTTCTCTCGGATATCGCTCTTCACAACTAACTCATCAAATTGATCTCTATACTCAGTGACAGACATGGATTCTTGCTGAAGGGAAAATAATTGGTCTAGCAAACGACTATAATACGACGAAGGCAGATACCTCTGATACAATGTACGCTTCATGTCCAGCCAACTAGTGATTTGATGTAGACGGTCTCGCTTGCGGGTCCTCTCAACGCTAGACCAGTAAGCCCTCGCCTGATTTAAAAGTCTAAGTTTTGCAAACTTGACGCGACGCTCACCTAATACCTTAAAATAATCAAGATAACACTTCATATCCACGAGCCAATAACTGAAAGACTCGGGACTCGATGAGCCGTCGAAGGAAGGGGCAGTCGTACGAAACTGACTCTCAAGATCTCTCTCGGAACGAATATCCTCATAATAATCATTCTTAAGGTAACCGAGTCGTGTCGAAGTATCAACACGATCCGCTCGGGAGTACGGATAAGAACGACGACAATCATCATAATGATTGTCCCTAGCATAGTGGGGTCGTGTTGATGGGTCAACACGATCTCTGGAAGTAGCGTGTTGCGATTGCGAACAATCATCGTAGTGTCATGTGGGTCTCCCTGAATGAGATCTATGAGGGCGGGTGCAAATGGACTCGAGACCACCAAAGTGAGGAGAAGAATAATTGTGACACCTAGACATAATGAAAACATATAGACTCTACGATTGCATATCGAAAAGTGTACGCAACCTCCTCTGATACCAATTGATGCAGGGCGAATCTATAGGCGGCGGAAAATCAACGGCCTAACCCTACATGCTATGCAAAAGTCCGACTGTGAGATCACAAATTAGATAATAAATAGAACATCTCACACAGATAAATTCACAGCAAGACGGAAATAATTTATTAGGGCGAACAAGTTTAGGCTTTCCTCCGCGTGGAGGGTCAAAGCTAGAGCGAGCTGCGAATAAATCCTGCAAATCACAATAATAATCTAACGACAAAACTCTACAATACAAGATATCCAAGCAAATATAATGTCCAATCCGATAAATAAATGCTGAAGAATAATAATCCAATACAACAATACTCACTAAATAGTGGGATGACCAAAACACTAAAGATTTCGGAGCCGGATGCGTTTTGACGGCGATCTAATGTGAAACCGGCGGCGTGGAAATAGCGGAGGTGGCTGTCCTCGGCGGTAGATGATGAGATCGGACAAGAAATGGGTAGATCCGGCCACGTACGAGTAGATCTGGGTCGGGGAAGGGTAGATCCGCTGTTTTGGGTCAAATCCGGGCTAGGGAGTGGTGTACGGGTGGTGGAAATAACGGATCGGGGGCTGAAGTTCTCAGATCTGAACTGATCTTGAGAATAGGGTTGTTTGGAGGTGGATCCACGAAGGGGAGATGATGGAGGGCGGTGGCGGCTGTGGATGGGATGTCGGGGCTGTAGCAGGGGCAGCAAGGATGGATCTGGTGGAGGGGGGTCTAGAAAGGGGTGGCCGGCTGATTTGAAGGAGGCGGGCTGGTCGGCTATTGCAAGGTGGAGAGGAATTGGCGGCTGACGGTAGGGATCCCTGAAGGCGGTGGAGAGGGGGGCTGTAGAAACTATAGGTTTTACACAGTTAATTTCAGTATTGAACAGTAACAAGAAAAGAGAACAAAACTTTTGGACAACAGGGTGGGTGATTTTCAGCAGGGCTATGAGGGGGATTTGGTTGTTGTTTGGGGCTGTGGAGGCTGAGAGAGGGAGTGGGAAGGGGATAAGAGGGCTATGGATAAGCAATACCTTGGGGAGGAATTTGAGCGCCAAGGAGTCGTCAGCTAGGGTTCTACGACGTCGGCACCGTGGGGTGATCGCGGAGTTCCGGGATTTCAATCTCCAAAAATCTGCAATGCCTAGATCAGCCTCATATCACCTTTATTTATAATAAAACAAGGATTAGGGCATCCTCCATTAACGTCTATGATTGGCCGTAGGTGGGGCCACCCAAATACGTCAAAATAAATGCAAATATAATAAACTAATATATGAAATTGATTCACAACGCGAATCCGGACGCATTGCGGAGTCCGATCGTCGATCCGGGCACGCCATATATGGAAAGTTGCCAATTGCCCAAAACAGGCCCCAAAACTTGTCATCCCCTGCAAGTGCTCGTCTATGCTCCGCATCAAAACCCTTGAATTCAAATACGTTTAAGTGTTTTTTATTCTCGTATCCAAGGTTGTAAATGTCAGATGCCGATGTTTGATCGCGGAGACATGTCAGAGATATTTTAAAATATTGGATTTCTATATCATGTAAATATATATATACCGCGTATACTTATGTGTTCTAAAAGTAAAAAAATAGCATAATAAGTAAACAAACAATGATTCATATACATTACAAAATAATTCGAAGAGTATACAAAATAAAATATTAGTGACAATGAGTCATCTACAATAATTTTATCTAGACAACACTATATTTTATAGCAAATAACATTAAAAAATTAAATATCCTTACTTGAAAATAAGACTTTGTCTGCATAATAAAATTGTGTTAAAAGCATACAAAATCATTACTAATAACATGCTGATGTTTTAATATTTTATTACAGGCATACTTTCGTAACCGCGGTAACTCACCGGAGTAGTGGTTGGAGGTGGAGATGGCAGTGGCAGGGATACCGTGAAGCTGAAACTGCGACTGCCTAGGCGGGGATGCTCGTTGGAGGAGAGAGTCACCAAGATCTCACAGCAAGACATAAGGAAACTAGAACTTCATTTCATTGATAACTTCATTACATGACTCCATGGGCTTATATAAGAGTCTCAATGGCATGAGCGTAAATAACCCGAAAACATAAACATAAAGGACTAGAACCGACTAATAAATGAAACGACTCGTCTAATACATTTGACTCAACATAATGTTGGACTCAATAATAATAAAACTAGGTACTTGACATATAGGATCCTTAATATCCCATCTGTCCTCGAAATCGAGCTTGCCCTCAAGCTCGAGCTTCACGTGGATAACCGCATCATATGGTATCTTGATCTCTCTCTAGAATAGCATCTGGTAGTGGGCCGCGTCGTTGGGAGCTTCGGCAAGGAATTGCAGTGCCGTCAGAACAACGGACGGCGATTGGACTGTCTCATGGGGCTGTCGAAGAGGCAGTGAGCAGTAACAACAGGGAAGCCGGAGGGATGACGATCGCAAACAGAAACGGATCTCGTGGAGTCGGGGGAACAAGTGCCAGCTGAGCAAGGGCAGGTAAAGGAGGCGGCGAGATGGCCGAAGGCAGGAACGGGTCTGTCGAGGTCGGCGAGGCGGGGGTCGGCGGAGCAAGAACCGACAAAGGAGGCGATGATGTTGTCGTGGCAAATAGAGTCGGGGTTGGCGGAGCACTTGCTGACAGTAGAACCGGAGGAACAATCGCCGCGAAGAGCGATGGTGCGTCAGTGGTCGGCGAAGATGGCGACTAAAAGAGGAGAGGCAGATGCGACTGTGAACCCTTGGGCGGAAGAGCGGCTATTAAATTATCAAATTTGTGGCAGAGCGTGGTCATGGCGTCCCAACAACGTGCTTCAACGTCTCGAAAACGCACGTCCCAGGAAATAATCATTTCCTCGGTGGAACGGATGACAGCAATCTCCGCGACACAAAGCATGCGGCCCATGATAATTAATGATTAAGTAATAAGTTCAATTAAGAATTAAATGAGTAATTTAATTAGTAATAATTAATTAATCAGAGAAACGATTAATCAATTAAAAATAATTCATTAATTTAGAAGGTATGGGGCAGATATGCTGTGCAACTCAAGAAGTAAAGCAACGGGATAAGGATGGCTTATAAGGAAAGGGCTAGGGCTCGAGAAGTAAGGGCCCAACGAAAATAAAATAAATAAAAAGGTGGTCTGCGTTTCAGGCGACTCGAGAAAAGTTGTGGGGGTATGGGCGAACCCGATGCGGTGGGCTCGAGGGAGGCATTGCTGTGCAGGGCTAGGCTCGAGGAGATCTTGCGTGAGGATTGTCAATGGAAGAGCTGTTGTTTGACGTCTGCGGCTTCGATGATGGGGAAAAGCGGTGGCAGAAGTGTCGATCGGCGCGAGAGGCGGAGACGACGTGTAATTGGGCATCGAAAGGCGGAGACGGGGGCTGCAAGCGGGAAGGGAAAGGTTGCATAAGGGGGTCAACGATGGGGAAGGAGGGTTTCAAAGGGTACGAGCAGGTGGAGGCAGTCACGTCGAGTCGTCGAGGGCGAGCGGCTTGCTGGAGGAAAGAATGGGGTTGATTGTTGGTTGTACCCTAGAAGGAGAAGAACGTGGGGGAGGTTGGCTCTGATGGTCTGTGGAAGCCCTGCGGGAACGTGGCCTGTTGAAATCGGTGACGGCAGTGAAAAAGTCGAGCAGAGGAAGTCTGGAGTGGAGGAAAGACGAGCTATGATACCAAAGTTGTTACGGACCTACTTCCATAACCACGGTAACTCGTCGGAGTGGTGGCCGGAGGTGGATATAGCAGCGGTGGAGATATTGTGGAGTCGGAACCGTGGCTTCCTTGGAGGGGTTGCTCGTTAGAGGAGAGATCAACCAAGATCTCACAACAAGGGATAAGAAAACGAGAACTTCATTTCATTGATAACTTCGTTACATGAATCCATGGGCTTATATAAGAGTCACAATGGCAGGAGCGTAAATAACCCGAAAACATAAACATAAAGGACTACACCCAACTAATAAACGAAACGACTCGTATAATACATTTGACTCGATATAATACGGGACTCAATAATAATAAAACTACGTACTTGACGTATAGGATCCCTAACATATTTTTAAATAGAAATTAACAAATGTATAGTACAAAATAATTATACAAACTTGATTATAAAAATTAACACCTATGAAAGATAATGAAACAATAAATCTAATCAATTTAAGCATATATAATGCATTACAAATATATAATTTAAGTTATGTAGACTACTATCATAACCTAAAAGTGGAAGCTATTTTCAAAAGTCGTATCAGTCTATATATTGGAAAAAATCGAATATGTCGGCTTATAATTTATAAAAAGACATGTTTTTTCAGAAAAAAACGTTATTTTGCCTATAAAAATAATATGTCGGCGAACATGTCAGACAAGTCGGAGGGCATTTAAAATACAATTTGTATCTACAAAAAAAGTTGGTTCACTGGACGACGAGTAAGAGAGATTGGCTTGATCACCCAGCTCAACTCACAAGCCATATAAAAAAATTCATTGAAGGCATTTTTGAATGAACACAAATAAGTCGTTTTTTATTATATAGAACATCTAAAAGCCAGATTCTATCAAACAGCACAACGGGCTTAAACTCCAGCAACTTCCACTGAAGCAGCTTCATGATCTACTGTAGAAAAACATAAAAAAGATGAAGCCTTTTGATCAAAATAAGGATAGCACTGTGCAATCAATACAAAACTTTGCATCCCACTAGCAAACTCTTGGTTATTACCCAAACTAATCTAAAATGTACAGATGCAGTGCAAGGCAAATCCTTTAAAAGAACAATATCCCAAGCCCCAGACTCTAGCATTGCAACACCCATACATCTGCTCGCATATAAAGAGGAAACACAGGGAAGACCGTCGCCTTCTCCAGTCACTTCTTCCACACATGAGAAGCTAACGTGGAAGACTGTCTTGCTCGAAAGTACGGTAGAAGAGGAAACTCTAAGCTTTAATTGCACAAAGATGAAGAGAGTGGAGGAGAGGGAATACCGGAAAAGATATTTTAGGGCGGATTGAAGGAGCACCGTAATCCGAAGCTTTTTTCTACTAGAAAGACGCCTGGTTCCACAACTTCGTTTTACGGAGTGAGGGATAGAAGGAAAAAACTCTTCAATTGGAGAAAGGGGGCGGAACGAGCGAGAGAGAGAGAGAGAGAGAGAGAGAGAGATGCTCGATTTCTTCCGCACAGCGACTCGTCCGGGACGCGGGGATGAAAAGTGCAAACTCTCAATGGTCACTGAACCAAGAGAGATTTTTCCAACCCGGCTAACCAATTACTACTGCTCTTATGTTTTTTTGTATTATACATATCCTAAAATTTTAAATTTAACATTTTGCACCCTTCAAACTGTTAAATAAAGGACTGCGCACCCTGCTCTTTGAATCAAGTGAATTTTGTTTTAATAAAAACAAACATATTTATGAAAGGAGGGTATTTTAGGTATTTAAAATTTTAAAACCCTAAAACTATGCATTTCCTCACCCTATCCCCCATTCGCACATTCGCACATTCGCACATTCCTCCTCACTGCTTCCAGCGAGCCTAGCGGCACTTCCGACTGCTTCCAGTGAGCCCAGCCCTCGTTGACCCGTTGACGAGAACCGAAGCATAGTAGTCGTTTCTCCCCATTATACAACCCCGTATCCGGCCGAGTGGGATCCTCCCCAGGTAGCGGGCTCGGGATATGCTATGGGCAATGATTTGGTGCAGCCCTGTTCGAGTACGTGCAAGTACTCGTGCATGCGCGTGAAGGTTTTATTTGTAAAGGCTATATATATGAATATATATATTTATATATGGATAAATAGATGTTAATTATGAGAATATAGGGATAGATTTTATTATACAAATATAGATAGAGAGGGGGACATCGGGTCCAGGAAAAAAGGAGAAAAAGGGGCAGATGGGGGCATCGGGTCAAGAGAAAAAAGGAAAAGCAATAGAGAAAGAAGGAGGGGGGTTCGGGTACAGAAAAAGGGGGGGAAAGGGGGGAGAGATCGAGAGGAAGGAGGAAGGTGGAGGCCAGCCCTAAAAGCCCGATCCCTGGCTCTTTCCAGTCGCCTGTGGGAGCCGAGCCGGGATCTCCTTCCCCATCGCCGCCTGGAGCAAGGCCGTCCGGGATTTTCTCTCCCGTCGTCGCCCAGAGCTAGGTCGGCCAGGAGATCCTCTCCCGGCTCCTCCTTGCTGCCTGTAGAGGCCGAGCCCTGGCTCCTTCACCGTCGCAGCCGCCTGGAGCAGGGCTGGCCGAACCTTAGCTCCCCTTCCCCGTCGCCGCCTGCAGCAAGGCTGAGCCTGGCTCTCCTTCACCGTCGCAGCCGCCTGGAGCAGGGCTGGTCGAGCCTTAGCTCCCCTTCCCCGTCGCCGCCTGCAGCAAGGTCGAGCCTGGCTCTCCTTCACTGTCGCAGCCGCCTGGAGCAAGGCCGGCCGGGATTTATTCTCCCGTCACCGCCCAGAGGTAGATCAGCTAGGGGCTCCTCTCCCGACACCGCCATCAAAACACGCGTCAAGGGTAACGAAGTTCCTTCTTGGGCAGGTGAAGCCCTCAATTAACATATTTGCATGGAAGCCCCTCCCCACTAGCGGGTGGGGGAATGGTTCTCTCCGACGGGTCGATGTGTATATCCCCGCAATTAATTGCATTTAATATCCGGAAGCGTGAGTACGGATTTAGGCATGCTGTGTGAAGGTCATCCGGACTTGTGAGCCGAATTGGTGATGTTCTGAGGTTCCCGGAAAAGACTCCGAGAAATTTGTATATTATATATTTGTAGGGAATAAGCACCATAACCCCGAAAAGGGGGTGGGTGCAATATTATTGGGTCGCTTTTAGTTGACTGATGTTTAGCTTGTCGCCGCTTATCGAGACGTCGACGCTCGGGTGTTGCAGTATCAAGCGGGAAGTGGCGGGCTTAAGCTTAAGTTTGTGCTGGCCCTATAAGGCCTAATTTGCTTATGTTGTCGTCCTGCGTGCCGAAGTATGGAATTTATATTCCTGTAAATTAAAATGCATGTGTTGTTGTATGTATGTTATTTATCTTTTTGTCTTAGGCGAGCGGTATTCTTGTGAACCACTCGTCCCGTGGGGACCTCGATGTAAAGTTACCGGGAAGCCCCGAGGGTTTGATAGCCTTTCAGAACAACGAAGTTATGTTGTTGGCGGCCCAATTGGGGCTACATAAGGTAGAGCTGTTCGGCGGGGTTACGCCATCGGTAGGTGGGTGAGTAGCATTTTGCATAGACCCAAGGAGACACATCTGGGTAGGAGAGAGTTGGTCTTGAGATCCTTCTTAGATGTTCCAGTCGGCCAAGAGTGCCCTCCGAAGGTGTCTTAGCTCAGTCTTTGGCTTTGGAAGGGAAGAGTTTGTTAGTCTTCCGGGTACGCGGTGGGACCTCCACACTGAGACCTTGGGTCTGTCCCTTGTGTTCCTAGTCTCGTGCCTAAATCGTTCGCTTGAGGATAGTACGTGTGTGGTCACCTCTCTTTTGGGACCCCGAACTCCACAGAGGTCAATTTTTGGTTTCAACACTTTTGGTGTGGTGAGCGTGGAGAGTGACCAGCACAGAAGAACTCAGGCAAATGTCATGGCTATAGAAGAGGAACCAAGTGAAGACCAGGGTCATGCGCTGACATTTCGTGTATAAGGTCCTCATACTTGAAGTCATCCCATCCTATAGTTGTTGTTGGAATCACATAGCCTTTGGAGTAGGATTTGCACCTGTTTGAGGAAAGGAATGGTTCATCTAATCATGTCGCGCCTTAACTCGGGATCTTTTATATTTGATGAATATTTCTCAAACCATGAACCGTCTTGAAACCAAGTTTAGCGTACGGATGTACGTTGTTAATATTCGGTTAAAGTTGTACTTTTAGGAATTTTGTTGAAGGATGATTATGTTTAAATATGGGCAAGGATACATTGCCATGATGAGAAATGTTGGCAATTGCTCTGTGGAAAAACACAAGTGAGGAAAATAACAGAAAAACACTATTGCTGAAAGTTTTTTAATATTTTTGTTGGGTACATTGGTTTAAATGTACCTGATTTGAAGAAGCTTCACCCAACTCAATGATATACATCATAATGTATTTGATGTACTTTGAGTTACTTGTGCAGGTTAAGTATTTGCAGGACTGAAGCAAAAATTTCTAAGTGCATGTGTCGACACCCAGAGGGAAAGTGTCGACACTTAAGAAAGCTTGTGTCGACACCCAGACAAGCAGTGTCGACACTTGGAGTCATTATGTCGACACCTAGGATGCAGAGTCGACACCAGACAGAAAGTGTCGACACAAGGAGCTGTGTCGACACTCAGTGAAGAAAAGTGCAGTAAAGCTGTGTCGACACAAGGAGCTGTGTCGACACCCAGTGGAACTGTGTCTACACCAGAAAGTGTCGACACTTGGAGCTGTGTCGACACTCAGCAAAAGTCAGCAGAGACTAAGTATAAGTGTCGACACCAAGAATAATGTGTCGACACTCCACAGAAGAGTCAACATTTGAAGTAAGTGTCGACACCCAGAACAATGTGTCGACACTCAGCTGAAGACTCAGCACTTGAAGAAAGTGTCGACACATGGAGCTGTGTCGACACTTAGCAAAGAACAGCAAGATCAACAAAATATTCTAAGTTCAAGTGTCGACACTATGGGAATGTGTTGACACTCAACTGAAGTCTCAACAGAATAATCAAGTGTCGACACAAGGAGCTGTGTCGACACTCAACAAGTTTCAACACTGAAGACATGTGTCGACACCAAGAAGCAGTGTCGACACTTAACAGATTCAACACCTGAAGATGTGTCGACACAAAGGAGATGTGTCGACACTTAGAAGAATTCAGCAAAATACAGAAGATCAAGTACTTGTGTCGACACTCAATTTCAGTGTCGACACATGAAGAAGAAACTGTGTCGAGACATAGTATCTACAACACAAGGAGTTGTGTCGACACCTTGTAGACTTGTGTCGACACTTACACAACTTGTGTCGACACTTGGTCTATAAGTGTCGATACTTAAAGACAGAAAGTCTCGACACTTTCAGACAGTTAGAGAACTTTCAAGAACTGACTGGTTGACTTGACAGCTGCCGTTCCAGCCGGTCTACAGTACATGTCAGAGATGTCAGAATTCAGTTATGGACCGGACCAGCCGGTTACCATGAAGAAGGCCTATAAATAGGCTCATACAGACTACAGAAACTGTGGTTGATATAGTTGTTCACAGAGTTGTTCAAATCATTGATCAAGTATCAAACAAAGAAGATCTAGCTATTCCTTGAAGAATAAAGTGCAGATCTAAGAAGTTGGAGAGAGAGAGCTCCATCCAAGAAATCAGCCATTGGAACTAGGCTGAGAAGAAGGGTTCAGATTTATTCTGAATTCTAAGTGGCAGAGGTCAAGGATCAACTGCAGAAGGAGTCAATCTTATTGAGTTCTACTTTCAAGAAGCTTTGAAGAAAGCTAAGTCAGATTGAGTCCAGCTGAGTTCTTCCAAGAACTCATCAAGAATCTCACAACTTATCTCTCTTTCATCTAAGTTGTAGAGTTTATACTTTTTGTATACATTTTATCTTGTAGGATCCTTTGGATCTAAGTTTTTGTAAGCCTGTAATTATAAATGCTGAGTGTAGGGCTTGAGAGCCTGAGTATAGGAGATTGAAATCTCTGAGTGTAGGCCTTGGTGGCTGAGTGTAGGCCTTTGTGGCTGAGTGTAGGCCTTTGTGGCTGAGTGTAGGCTTTGAGGAAAAGCTGAGTTGTAGGGCCTTGGGCCTGAGGTGTAGGAACCTGTTTTGGGTTCTGAGACAGTGGAGGAGTTTGGCCGAATCTAGTACACTGCTAGATAGGCGAAGGGGGAAAGTGGATGTACCCAAAGCTTGGGGAACCACTATAAAACTCTGTGTCTGCTGTGATTGTGATTTGTTGTGTATGATGTGTGTTTGCTGTGATAAAATAGTTAGAATTCTGTGATATTAACTGATTGCTGCCATTAAAGTTTAAAAAGAATTTGGTCACCTATTCACCCCCCCCCCCTCTAGGTGTTTAGATAGTATATCTTTCAAGTGGTATCAGAGCCAGGTTCCTCAAAAAGGACTAACAGTCTGAGGAGATCCTGATTGACAGAGTCAGTCTAAGTCAAATTACAGATTCAAGAAAATCAAGAACCATGGGTTCCACAGATAATCACAAGAAATTGGGATCCATGAAATTACCTATATGTAGGAAAGAGATATTTGGGATCTGGAAGGAAAGGGTAAGGCTGTTTATGGAAGCCTCAGACCCTAGAATTTATATCACAGTAAAAGAAGGGTCATATGTGCCCATGAAGATATCAGTTCTAGATGCAAATCAGAGAACACCAAAGGATTTCTCTGAAATGACTAAGGATGAGATTGTCCTAGCCACCATGGACAAAATGGCTCAAAACATTATAGTGAGTGTCATAGATGATGCAACTTTTCAGAATCTAATACACTGTAAGACAGCCAAAGAGATGTGAGATACTCTTATTGTGTATATGGAGGGTTCTGAAGAAGTAAGGCAAGATAGAAAATCCTTGCTAAATCAAGAGTATGAAAGTTTTAGACAAGGAAAGGGTGATAGCATAACTGAGTGCTATAAGAAGTTCTATAGGATAGTGAATGAACTCATGTCTTATGGAAGAGAGTTCAGTAATTATGAACTCAATGACAAGTTTCTTAGGTCCCTAACAAAAGATTGGGACACCAAGATCTGTGCCATTAGAGAAATGGCTAAGTTGGGAGAAATTCCTCCACCTACACTGTTTGGCAAATTGTTGTCATATGAAATGCAGTTGACAGTGAGGAAAGAGGAGGAAAAATCAACAAGAAATGAACATAAGGAAAGAACTGTAGCTTTCAAGACAGAAGCCCCCAGAAAGTACAGGAATAAGTCACCAACTCCACCTCCAAAGGATGCTGGATCAGAGTCAGATGAGTCTGTCAGCACAAAGTCTGAAAGCAGTGAAAGTGATGAAAACTTTGTTGCCTTCACTAGACATTTTCAGAAGTTCTTGAAGAAGAAACAGTGGAGGTCAAGGCCTTCTACTTCACAGGTAAAAGAAGACTTCTATCAGAACAAAAAGGCTTCAAAGAAGGACAGGAAGAGGACTAAATCTAGCAAGGCAACTGTTTCAAAAATAGTGTGTTATTGCTGCAACAGACAAGGCCATGTTGTTGCAGATTGTCCAGAAAAGAGAAAGGAGTCTAGTGACAGGAAGAAGACTCATTTTAAAGGCAAGAAAGAAAAGTCATTTGTTGCCAAAAAGGAGAAGACTCTGTCAGATATTTCTTCTTCAGAAACTGAGTCAGATGCTGAGGCATACATAGGGCTGTTTGCTGAAGAAGAAGAAGAAGAATTCATGCAGATTATGGAGTCTATATATGAACAAGAAGACATTCAATGCCAAGGTCTAATGGCTTTGACAGAGAGTGACAAAATCCTGTAGCAGCCAGGACCCAGTAAGGTACAAAGTTCAACTTTAAGTTCAGTTTCTTGTGTCAGTACAGAATCAGATTCATCATCATCTAGTGATGAGAGTATATCTGAGTCTGAGGAAGATATTCATCAGCTGATAGATGAATATAAAGTGTTGTTGCAAGCTTATAAGAAGAGCAAGTCCCTAGCCAAAAGTCAGGCAAAGGAAATTGCTGATCTCAAAGCTGCTGCAACAGATTCTGAGAAGCTATTTGATCAAAAGCTTAATGAGATAGCCAGACTGAAGCACATTACAGTGATTCAGATGGGGACTATCTCCTTTAAGAATGATCAAATCAAGAGTCTGGAGATTAATCTTCAGAAGGAGAAGGACTTAGTTGCTAGGTTTTCTAAACCTAAGTCAGTGTTACCCATAATTGATGAATTTGTTCATCACAAGGTAAAGCTGGACTGGGCTTTACTAGACCTGCAAGGACTGAGCAGTCCAAGTCCAAGTCCAAGGGCAAAGCCCCAACACTCAACAAGTCAGCTGTAGATAAGACAGCAAAGACTGTACCTAAGCAAATGTACAATAAGTTTGAATGTTGGTGCTGTGGCAAGGTTGGCCACTTTGCAATGGACTGTTGGCACAATACTAGTGCCAAAGTGAGTAGCAAACTGCCTATTGGAAAACCAGTAGGTAGCTTTGTCAGGTTGCAAACTAACAAGTACCAAGGACCCAAGAATACTTTGGGTTCTAAGGTTCACTAATCTGTTTTGCAGGTGAGTCCAAGTGGTCATGCCCCAATATGGTACTTGGACAGTGAATGTTCCAGACATATGACTGGAACTAGAGGATTACTAAGGGACTACATTCCAATCAAAGATGGTCCAAAAGTAACCTTTGGTGGTTCTGAAAAAGGAATCATCAAAGGGTTTGGTAACATTTCTAGTAACTTAGTTACCATTACTCAAGTGGCTTATGTTAAAGGGTTGAAACACAACCTAATAAGTATAAGTCAATTAAGTGATGTAGGGTATGACATCTCATTTGTGAAAAATGGTTGTCATATCAAGAGGTCAACTGATCAAGAGATCATTTTGACTGGTTATAGGAAAAGGAATGTCTACTGCCTAGACATTATGTGTGAGACCAATGGTTCTCAAGTGTGTCTTGTAGCTGATGAGACAGTCTCTCATTGTGTCAAATGGCACAAGAGGCTTGCCCATCTTAACTACAAGACTATTAGCAAACTCTTTAGCAAAGAGTTAGTGAGGAATGGTCCTCAAGTTAAGTGTGTTAAAATGGTATTTGCTCAGCTTGTCAAAAGGGCAAGCAGACTAGATCCACCTTTAGAAGCATAGAAAACAAAGATGCTGTGAGGTGTTTATACCTCTTGCATATGGATCTCTTTGGTCCAATGCCAATTCACATCCTAGGTAGGAAGGTCTATACCTTTGTAGTTGTAGATGACTACTCAAGGTTTTCCTGGGTGTTCTTCTTAAGATAGAAATCTGAAACACCTAGTGTCTTCCATAGCTTTGTCAAGCAAATTCAGAATGAACTAGATAGTACAGTGGTCAAAATTAGAAGTGACCATGGTACTGAATTTCAGTCTGATAGCATGACAAAACTATGTGAAGAATTTGGGATATTTCAAGAATTCTCTTCACCTAGAACAGCTCAGCAAAATGACATTGCTGAGAGGAAGAATAGGACCTTGATAGAGGCTGGTAGGACCCTATTAAGTGATACATCACTGCCAGAATATTTCTAGGCTGGAGTAGTTAACACTGCATGCCATGTTATAAATAGGGCTACCATCACTAAAGGCCTCAACAAGACCCCCTATGAAGTTGTGAAAGGCAGGAAACCAAACCTATCCTACTTCAGGATCTTTGGTTGCAAATGCTTCATACTTAACAATGGGAAGTCTTACTTGACTAAGTTTGTTGCCAAGTCCCAAGAGGGAATTTTTTTTGGGTACAGCAACAACAGTAAGGCTTATAGAGTCTACAACTTGTCTACACAAGTTGTAGAAGAATCTGTACATGTAGTATTTGATGAGACTAAACTGATTAACAATGAGTTGTCTAGTAGTGTATGCAGCCCCACAGGTTTAACAAAGAAGATGGACAAGCTTACTATAGAAGAAGTACCTACTGCAAGACAGCAAGTAGAAGACAGTGGTTGTTGTCCAGCGGGAGAACTACATGTACCAATTGCTGATGAAGTTCAAGGAGTACAACATGATGGAGATGCTGAAGAGGTTCAACCAGAAGTTAGGATGCCTCCAGCCAACAGGCATCTTAGAGATCATCCAATAGAGCAGATTATTGGAGATCCAAGACAAGAGGTACAAACAAGGAGCAGAAACCTGAATACAACAATCTACTCCAGTTTTTTATCTCAAGTTGAACCTAAGAAGTTTGAAGAAGCCATACTAGATCCACAATGGACTGAAGCAATGCAAGAAGAGCTTAATCAGTTCAAGAGGTGCAAGGTCTGGGAACTTGTTCCTAAACCTAAAGACCACAATATAATAGGAACCAAGTGGATCTACAGGAATAAGATGGATGAACAAGGGGTCATCATTAAGAATAAAGCAAGATTGGTTGCTAAAGGATATAGGCAAGAAGAAGGTATTGACTTTGATCAAACCTTTGCTCCAGTAGCCAGACTGGAAGCCATAAGGATGTTCTTGGCCTATGCAACCTTTCAAGGATTCAAGGTTTACCAAATGGATGTCAAGTCAGCATTTCTGAATAGTAATCTTAAAGAGGAAGTCTATGTGGAACAGCCTTCAGGTTTTGTTGATTCAACTCTACCTCATCATGTCTATAGACTTAGGAAAGCTTTATATGGGTTAAAGCAAGCCCCTAGGGCTTGGTATGAAACCCTATCTAGTTTCCTCATTGAGAACAAGTTCTCAAGGGGGAAAATAGATAAGACTCTATTCCTTAGGGAATCTAGAGGCAAAGTTATACTAGTCCAAATATATGTAGATGATATTATATTTGGGTCTACTGAAAGCAGCCTTTGCAAAAAGTTTGCAAAACTTATGCAAGGTCAATTTGAGATGAGTAGTATGGGAGAGCTGAAGTTTTTCTTGGGTCTCCAAGTTAAACAGACTGAGAGTGGTTTATCCATATGTCAGTCCAAGTTCACCCTAGAACTCATAAGGAAGTATGGTATGGATTCATCCAGCACCATGAAGACTCCTATGGGGTCAAGTATGTCTCTCAGCAAGGATGATGCAGGGAAACCTGTAGATGAAACCTTGTATAGAGGGATAGTTGGCTCCCTATTATACTTGACTGCTAGTAGACCAGATATCATGTATGCTACATGTGTCTGTGCAAGGTATCAAGCCTGCCCTAAAGAGTCTCATTTGACAGCAGTCAAAAGAATATTGAGATATCTAAAGGGCACTCCCTATCTAGGCCTCTGGTACCCTAGGAATGGGGATTTTGAACTAACAGGTTATTCAGATGCAGACTTTGCAGGATGCAAAGAAGATAGAAAAAGCACTACTAGAACCTGTTAATTCCTAGGTGGGAGACTAATTTCATGGAGTAGCAAAAAGCAAACAAGTGTGGCTATCCCCACTGCAGAGTCAGAGTATGTGGCTGCAGGAAGTTGTTGTGCTCAACTTCTGTGGATACAACATCAGCTTGAGGATTATGGATTTCAGGTAAGTAGAACTCCACTCTTCTGTGATTCTACTAGTGCTATTTCAATAGCTAATAATCCTATATCTCATAGTAGAACAAAACATATTGAAATTAAATATCATTTTCTTAGGGAGCATGTAGAAAGAGAAGATATTTTACTTGAATATGTTAAAACTGATAATCAATTAGCTGATATGTATACTAAGCCCCTAGAAGAAGCTAAGTTCAATAGATTTAAAATTGAACTAGGAATGATAAACTTAGAGTAAGTTTACAGAATTGAAAATGGCTAAGTAAAAAGGTGTCGACACATAGAGATTTCTGTGTCGACACAGAATAGTGGTGTCGACACTTCAGGAAAAAGGTGTCGACACATCTAGGAAGTTGGTGTCGACACTTCAGAATAGTAGTGTCAACACATATCAAGTAGGTGTCGACACATCCAATGTGGTGTCGACACTTAAGTTTTACTCAGAATTTTCTAAGTAAAGTCTCGACTACATGCCGAGTTGTGTGGTGTCGACACATAAACAAGTGTCGACACATATAATCTGTTGACTAAACTTGTGTCGACACATATGTGTCGAGACATTATAAGTCAGTGTCGACACTTATTGCCAGTGTCGACACAATTTAAGTTAGCTGTCCCGCCTGTTCATCTTCAAAATTAGAAAGGTATAAATAGGGTTTTGTCTTTGTTTGTCGACACGTTTTCAAAGTCTCGAGACCAAACTTCTGTGTCGACACCTCTCTTCTCTCAAGACAAATTCTACAAACCCTAATGGCGCCTAAGCTTGAGGAGAATGTCAACGAAGGATACGAGCTGGTGCGCGGTGCTTTTGAGGATGCCGATCAAGAAATTAAGACAGTCGTAACCATGGTAGCAGATTCAGGGTTAGAATATCTAGTGTCTGAACCTACTAAAATCTGGAAGAAAGAGGTTCTAGAATTCCTCCATGGAGCCAAGGTGGACGAATCTGGATACAAAATCAAATCCAGAGTTCATGGAGCAAAGGTTAAGGTATCCCCTAAGAGCTTGAGGAAGATTCTACAGCTACCAAGAACTCAAGAGGAAGATGAGGTTACAGCTACAAAGACCAGGGAAGCTCTAACCTGGTGTGGACTGGATCCTAAGATGAAGCTTGGATCAGTGTTTCTCAGGAAGGGAATGAACAATCAAGGGAAATTCCTTTCAGAGATTGTTGGCAAAGTCATAATCAGCAAGCCAGGAGGGCATGACAGAGTGTCTGCCCATATGTTTAGTATAATGACTAGGATAATCTTCACTCTAAAAACTGACTGGTCTATGGTAGTTTATGAGAAGATTAAAGAAAGCTTGAAGAAGCCCAATCTGGGCAGGATCATAAGTCTATACCTAGCTGGTACTATACCAGAGGTTATGCATCAGGCTGCTGGAAGCAAGATAAACCATATGAGGAAGATGGATTTAAGAATATTCTCCAGATGGGACAGAGTGTTGACTAAGGAGATGCCAACCCCTGAGAAGATAGTTCCTGAGAAATAAATTCCTCCAAAGAAGAAAAGGAAGACTGCTCCAGTGGCTCAAGAGTCCACTAGCAGCTCAGACAGTGAAGAACAAGTTGTCTTCACTCCAGATGAAAATGAGACAGAGCCTGCTGTGAAATCTCCTGCTCCTCAAGATGATGCTGAGATCCAGGGGGAGCTACCTCAAGCTAGCCCCATCCACAAGGATCAAAGCCAGGGGGAGCTTCCAGTTGTAGATGAACCCACTACACTAGAAAGTGAACAAGCAACCAACACCATACTAGAGGTAATCACTGAACTAAAAAATTTGGTTTTTCCTATAGAAGATACTGATTTGTCTGATGTTCATCAGCAAACTCAGCTGGATAACCAAGTCCCAGATGCTGTCTTGGAAGACACATCTATTGCAGCTTCAATAGTTCCTGATTCAGTGGTTGAAGAGACCAGAATTTCTCCTGCTCAGTCTCCACAAGAATACACCATGGAAGATTTATTCCTAAATCTGGATCAAGTAGATTTTGGCAAGGAAACTGATGCTGCTGAGAAGGAGAATGCTCCAGTTGAGGGGGAGCAAGTAGTTCATGTTGCAGACCTTGAGAAGGCACCAGATGTGCAAACTGAGAGGCCTCCAAGCCCTAAGGAGAGGGTGGATATAGCCAGCACTTCTGCCTCTGAAGATGAGGAGATTGCTAGGGCAAAGAAGAAGAAATTTCAGGTCTTCAGGAGAAGAAGCCAAAGTTATAAGAAGGCTTTGCAAACTGTAGCTCCACAACCTATAGTTCAGCCAGCACCATCCATAGACTATAGTGATCTGATGGTTGCCATGCAGCTCAAGTTGGATGAACACAGAAAAGCACTAGAAACTTATGTGGATGAAGGGCAGAAGTCTCTCCAATTTGATCTTGCCCAGGACATCAAATCAATAAGATTTGAGATGAATCTTAACAAGAAAGAGATGACAGACTGTTTTCACAAGGGTGGAAATACAGTGGTGTACTTGACTACACACCAGGAGAAGATAAAAGCACAAGTGGATGACATAGCATTAAAGCAAGGGTATGTTCTTGAAAATCAGATAAGGATGAATGACAATCTTACTGCTTCCCATAATGCAATTGCCACATAACTGAAGAATATAGCTGCAGGGCAGACTCCAGCTATAACAAAGGCAGATTTTGACAAAGTATTTCTACAAGAAATAACTGCTCTTAAGACTGCCATCCAAGACTCACAGAAGCTTATAACTGACAAACTCCAAAGGTTAAAACCTTTCTTTAAGGATGGAGTCAATTACTTGGATAATAAGGTGAGATTTCAAAAGGATGATGTGAGAGATCATATAGAAAGAGAAGTCATAAAGGGGGAGAGAGTGTTAGTCAAGACCAGCTCTGATCGTGCCAAATGGATATCAAATTCTATCAGAGCTACACTGGGTTATCCTCCTCTTTGTGATGATGATAATGTGGCAGAATCTGGAATTCAACCTGCATATCTAGGAGGGGAGCAAGCTGAAGTTGCTCAAGTCATCTACCCTCCTCCAGATTTTGATATGATTCATGCTGATGTACAGTCTATGTATAGCCCACCTGGGGGCAAGGATAATGTTATTATTGAGAAAGTTGTTCAGCCTATTTCTGAAGCCATGCAAGAGGCACTGCAGAAAGAAGAAGAGACAAGATTGTCTAAGAAGAGGTTTAGGGAACAAGCTGAACAAAGGCCAGACTTTGAGCAGTGGAGCCCCACCTCAAGGAACATTATATTGACTGCCTGGAAAGCTGCCAAAGATAACATTCAAGACAGGAATAAGTGGTTCTCTGAAGCTGAATGGAGAAAACATGAATCTAGACAGGAGGCAATAATCCAATACAGAAGGAAGGCCAAGATGGGAAAGCTACCTCCTACTGCTCAGGAGCCTAGCAAGTACTTTCCAAAGCCTTACCATTATTTTGAAAGGCAGAAGATTAAAGCAGAAGAGCTTAAGAAGAAAGATCTGAAAGGCAAGAAGCCTGCTGATGCTGAAGTTGCTGATGCTCCTATTCAAGCTAAAGTTCATGCTGGCAAAGGAATAGTGACTAAGGAGCCAGAACTGAAATAGAATTAGAATTTTCTTAAAGTTTACTTTGTAATCTTTTTGATGAAAAACAATTTGTGAACTTCTGAAAATGTATAAGACAGATATTAGAACAGTATGCTATGTGTTAAATCTATTTCATATTTGTTCTGTGATGATGTATTTGTATACATGTGTGATTGATACATGTTTATGTTTACCCTGCTGTATATAATCCTGCTTTACATCATTTTGTTATTTAATTATGAATGGTGTATATCATTGACTAAGGGTTATGACTTCTCCAAATAGGGGGAGATTGTTGGGTACATTGGTTTAAATGTACCTGATTTGAAGAAGCCTCACCCAACTCAATGATATACATCATAATGTATTTGATGTACTTTGAGTTACTTGTGCAGGTTAAGTATTTGCAGGACTGAAGCAAAAATTTCTAAGTCCATGTGTCGACACCCAGAGGGAAAGTGTCGACACTTAAGAAAGCTTGTGTCGACACCCAGACAAGCAGTGTCGACACTTGGAGTCATTATGTCGACACCTGGGATGCAGAGTCGACACCAGACAGAAAGTGTCGACACAAGGAGCTGTGTCGACACTCGGTGAAGAAAAGTGCAGTAAAGCTGTGTCGACACAAGGAGCTGTGTCGATACCCAGTGGAACTGTGTCTACACCAGAAAGTGTCGACACTTGGAGCTGTGTCGACACTCAGCAAAAGTCAGCAGAGACTAAGTATAAGTGTCGACACCAAGAACAATGTGTCGACACTCCACAGAAGAGTCAACATTTGAAGTAAGTGTCGACACCCAGAACAATGTGTCGACACTCAGCTGAAGACTCAGCACTTGAAGAAAGTGTCGACACATGGAGCTGTGTCGACACTTAGCAAAGAACAGCAAGATCAACAAAATATTCTAAGTTCAAGTGTCGACACTATGGGAATGTGTCGACACTCAGCTGAAGTCTCAACAGAAGAATCAACTGTCGACACAAGGAGCTGTGTCGACACTCAGCAAGTTTCAACACTGAAGACATGTGTCGACACCAAGAAGCAGTGTCGACACTTAACAGATTCAACACCTGAAGATTTGTCGACACAAAGGAGATGTGTCGACACTTAGAAGAATTCAGCAAAATACAGAAGATCAAGTATTTGTGTCGACACTCAATTTCAGTGTCGACACATGAAGAAGAAACTGTGTCGAGACATAGTATCTACAACACAAGGAGTTGTGTCGACACCTTGTAGACTTGTGTCGACACTTACACAACTTGTGTCGACACTTGGTCTATAAGTGTCGACACTTAAAGACAGAAAGTCTCGACACTTTCAGACAGTTAGAGAACTTTCAAGAACTGACTAGTTGACTTGACAGCTGTCGTTCCAGCCGGTCTACAGCACCTGTCAGAGATGTCAGAATTCAGTTATGGACCGGACCAGCCGGTTACCATGAAGAAGGCCTATAAATAGGCTCATACAGATTACAGAAACTGTGGTTGATATAGTTGTTCACAGAGTTGTTCAAATCATTGATCAAGTATCAAACAAAGAAGATCTAGCTATTCCTTGAAGAATAAAGTGCAGATCTAAGAAGTTGGAGAGAGAGAGCTCCATCCAAGAAATCAGCCATTGGAACTAGGCTGAGAAGAAGGGTTCAGATTTATTCTGAATTCTAAGTGGCAGAGGTCAAAGATCAACTGCAGAAGGAGTCAATCTTATTGAGTTCTACTTTCAAGAAGCTTTGAAGAAAGCTAAGTCAGATTGAGTCCAGCTGAGTTCTTCCAAGAACTCATCAAGAATCTCACAACTTATCTCTCTTTCATCTAAGTTGTAGAGTTTATACTTTTTGTATACATTTTATCTTGTAGGATCCTTTGGATCTAAGTTTTTGTAAGCCTGTAATTATAAAGGCTGAGTGTAGGGCTTGAGAGCCTGAGTGTAGGAGATTGAAATCTCTGAGTGTAGGCCTTGGTGGCTGAGTGTAGGCCTTTGTGGCTGAGTGTAGGCCTTTGTGGCTGAGTGTAGGCTTTGAGGAAAAGCTGAGTTGTAGTGCCTTGGGCCTGAGGTGTAGGAACCTGTTTTGGGTTCTGAGACAGTGGAGGAGTTTAGCCGAATCTAGTACACTGCTAGATAGGCGAAGGGGGAAAGTGGATGTACCCAAAGCTTGGGGAACCACTATAAAACTCTGTGTCTGCTGTGATTGTGATTTGTTGTGTATACTGTGTGTTTGCTGTGATAAAAAAGTTAGAATTCTGTGATATTAACTGATTGCTGCCATTAAAGTTTAAAAAGAATTTGGTCACCTATTCACCCCCCCCCTCTAGGTGTTTAGGTACTATATCTTTCAATTTTGTTTTGGATGGGCTTCATCTCATGACACTTCTCTTCATATTGATGGATAATTTCTTTTTTTACATAGTACGGTAGCTTCTCTCTTAAAGAACTCATATCCATTTTATTTCGTCATTTTGGCGGTAGAGCTATGGAGTTAATCCATGCTTATAACTAGTTTTTGACAAGAAGAGTGGGAAATGGGGAAATGTCCATGAGAATATGTGAAAATGATATTTATGTGGTCAAATGAATGCCTAATCCTTGTAAAGTGTGTAGTAAATATTAAGATGTGTTTCTAAGAATAAAGTAATTTAGATAATTTTGAGTTTAGCATTTATATTAGCAGATGAATTAAAACTTCTAAATTTTAATTCAGTTAGTTGCACTTCTTCGCCATCAGCTTTGCCCAATTATTTGGATTCGATTTATGAATTCTCCATTCAAAACTGTTGTGGTCATGACCGGTTAAATCTATACTACAATGTTTTGGCACAATTTTTGTTAGGATTACCTTTGGCCTACTCCTTTCCTTCTTAATTTTAGCACTAAATTTATATGTGCATTTTCTACTGTTTGTTGTATATGTCCTAACTCAATTTTCACTACTTTTTATTGAATATGTCATTTCCCATTCATATTAATCTTTATGTTTTTGTTTGACACATTCAAAACTGTGCTTGTTGCATTTAAATAAAGTTCAAAAGTCTCAACGATTTTCTCTTATCCTATGTACACTCCCAGACATTTTTAAATTTAAGTTATTTAGGTTTAACTCTAAAAGTTAGGTCATTACCTAATGTCCCTAGTAAGAAACTTCTCTCTCTTTATAAGAGATCCAATATTCTTATATTCAGACATCTTAATATCAATCGATAATAAGTATTTAGTATGACACAAGCTGTTAGTAGTTTCTCCAATTTTGTATCCTTTTTGCTTTCCTTAATAGTTGTCATCTTTGAGAAGCATATGCAGAGGTATTTTCCATTTTCCAATACTGGTAAATATTGTTGCACCCTTCTAATATAATGAAATTTCAAGTGGTTTCTTCTATGTCATGAGAGTAAAGCAGATGGATGAAAAGACCCCGAGCAGACCCACTGACCAGGCTCTCACTTAGCTGGCAGGGTCGTAGGCTCACTCGGTGGTTGGAGGATGTTTGGAGATGAGACCCCAAACAGACCCGCTGACCAGGCTCTCACCTAGCTAGCAGGGCTGCAGGCTCACTCGGTGGTTGGAGAATGTTCGGAGAGGAGACCCCGAGCGCTGCTCGGCCCCATGTAGACCCGCTGCGCAGACTCTCATTAGTTGGCAGGTCCGGAGTCTCGCTTGTGGGAGTAAGGGACCCCGAGCGTTGCTCGGCCCCAGGTAGACCCGCGACGCAGGCTCTCATTAGCTGGTAGGTCCGAAGGCTCGTCTATGGGGGAAATGATTGGTTCTTGGAGACTTGGTTCTTGGTTCTTGGAGACTTTTGCACTACCCCAAGCCTGGCTCGTCCCCAGGTAGACCCGCTGCGCAGGCTCTCAGTAGCTGGCAGGTCCGAAGGCTCGCCTGTGGGGGTAGGGGACCCCGAGCGTTGCTCAGCCCCAGGTAGACCCGCTGCGTAGACTCTCATTAGTTGGCAGGTCCGAAGGCTCGCTTGTGGAGGAAAAGATTAGTTCTTGGAGACTTGGATCTGGGTTCTTGGAGACTTTTGCACTACCCCGAGCCTGGCTCGGCCCCAGGTAGACCCGCTGCACAGGCTCTCATTAGCTGGCAGGTCTGAAGGCTCGTCTGTGGGGGTAAGGGACCCCGAGCGTTGCTCGGCCTCAGGTAGACCCGCTGTACAGGCTCTCAATAGCTGGCAGGTCCGAAGGCTCGCCTGTGGGGGAAAGGATTGGTTCTTAGAGACTTGGTTCTTGGTTCTTGGAGACTTTTGCAGTATCCCGAGCCTAGCTCGGCCCCAGGTAGACCCGCTGCGTTGTCTCTCATTACCTGGCAGGTTTGAAGGCTCGCATGTAGGGGTAAGGGACCCCGAGCGTTTCTCGGCCCCAGGTAGACCCGCTGCGCAGACTCTCATTAGCTGGCAGGTCTGAAGGCTCGCCTGTGAGGGTGTTGTGAACCAAGGTCCAGCGGGATTGGGTGTGTGTGGGACTGCATATTTGGACTTCCCCATCGCGTTCCAGGTCTGGGTGTTGACCCCGGTGGGCCCCCGTGTGGCGGAATATCCCTGCCATCCCGTGGATGGATTAGTCCCACATCGCCTGCAGTGGGTGGTCCTTGGTGTTTATGTACCCCCATCCCCCCTTCCTATCACCTCGGGGTTTTGGGAAGATGTGTGGTGACGGGTGGTTTCCACATGGTATCAGAGCCATCCCGCTGCGGGGGTGTGTTGTGAACCAAGGTCCAGCGGGATTGGGTGTGTGTGGGACCGCATATTTGGGCTTCCCCATCGCGTTCCAGGTCTGGGTGTTGACCCCGGTGGGCCCCCGTGTGGCGGAATATCCCCGCCATCCCGTGGATGGATTAGTCCCACATCGCCTGCAGTGGGTGGTCCTTGGTGTTTATGTACCCCCGTCCCCCATTCCTATCACATCGGGGTTTTTGGAAGATGTGTAGTGATGGGTGGTTTCCACAGAGGGAAAGGATTGGTTTTGGAGACTTGGTTCTTGGAGACTTGGTTCTTGGTTCTTGGAGACTTTTGCACTACCCCGAGCCTGGCTCGGCCCCAGGTAGATCTGCTGCGCAGGCTCTCATTAGATAGCAGGTCCGAAGGCTCGCCTGTAGGGGTAAGGGACCTCGAGCGTTGCTCGGCCCCAGGTAGACCCGCTGCACAGGCTCTCATTAGCTGGCAGGTCTGAAGGCTCGCCTGTGGGGGAAAGGATTAGTTCTTGGGGACTTGGTTCTTGGTTCTTGGAGACTTTTACACTACCCCGAGCCTGGCTCGGCCCCAGGTAGGCCCGCTGCGTAGGCTCTCATTAGCTTGCAGGTCCGAAGGCTTGCCTGTGGGGGTAAGGGACCCCGAGCGTTGCTCATCCCCAGGTAGACCCGCTGCACAGGCTTTCATTAGCTGGCAGGTCTGAAGGCTCGCCTGTGGGGGAAAGGATTCGTTCTTGGAGACTTGGTTCTTGGTTCTTGGAGACTTTTGCACTACCCCGAGCCTGGCTCGGCCCCAGGTAGACTCGCTGCGTAGTCTCTCATTAGCTGGCAGGTCCGAAGGCTCGCCTGTGGGGTAAGGGACCCCGAGTGCGCTCGGCCCTGGGTAGACTAGCTGCTCAGACTCTCATTAGCTGGGCAGGGCGGTAGGCACACCTGGGGGGAAAGGATTAGCTCGGCGTGTACAAGAGAATACAAAGAGGTATAACTTTGATGTTTCATAATATCACGAGAAATTATATACTGATTAGAAAGAATATTATCGAACCTTTATCACTCATTATAATGATCAAATCAATAATTCTATATTGGGTAAAATTTCTTATATGAGTAAACATTATTTACATGATCATGATGATGTTACTGGTACTGCTTCTTCTATACTTTATCATAGAGCTATGCGTCTCAATCAAATAATAGTTGGTGATATGATAAATCATCAATAAGAAATTGCTAAAACATTTGCGGCATCATTAAAAGTTTCTGCAAGGAAAAACTTATGTTATATTAGAGTTAATGGGCCTTTTGCTATCATATCAATAATAAGAATGACATCTACTCTTGATTCATTTACAACTTCATCATTCATTACGATATACCAATGTGATTTTATGGGGTCACTCAAATGTGCACGATCAACACATTCGAATATTGATACTGTTATTCAATCAAAAGCACGTACTTTAAATAGAAATAGTGTAGCACATAATTTACGATGGTCTTACAATATACTTAGCTTAATCACTTGTGAAATGGAACATGCTCAAGATCAGGCTGTGCTTTTTTGATGGGAGACAGTTAAATCAAATCATAGCCAATTCATGTTTTCATCTTGCTGTTAATAGTGATCAGTTCGCACAAGCCGCAAAACAAATACGATATTTTATTTACATCTATTATGGGATTAGGAGCAAGTCCCTTGGCAATTTGTGCAAAAATAGTTTTTTTCGTCCCGCTACATTATGAGAATTGCTATATATGTTCAGAATGCTAAAGTTAGTTTTTTCAAACTTTTTTTTTGAGTCGGCTCCCACTCGCCAGATACTTGGGGTTGGACATTTCTTTCCAAGCGCGGAACTCGCTCGAAAAGAGCGGAGATTGTGTACAACCCCATATCCGGCCGAGTGGTATCCTCCCCAGGTAGCGGGCTCAGGATATGCTATGGTTGATGATTTGGTGCAGCCCCGTTCGAGGACGTGTGAGTACTTGTGCATGCGCGTGGAGGTTTTATTTGTATAGGCTATATATATATATATATATATATTTATATATGGATAAATAGATGTTAATTATGAGAATATAGGGATAGATTTTATTATACAAATATAGATAGAGAGGGGGACATCGGGTCCAGGTAAAAAGGAGTAAAAAGGGGCAGAGGGGGGCATCGGGTCAAGAGAAAAAAAAAGGAAAAGCAATAAAGAAAGAAGGAGGGGGTTCAGGTACAAAAAAATGGGGGGGGGGGGGGGAGGGGGGGAGAGATCAGGAGGAAGGAGGAAGGTGGAGGCCAGCCCTAAAAGCCCGATCCCTGGCTCTTTCCCGTCGCCTATGGGAGCCAAGCCGGGATCTCCTTCCCCGTCACCGCCTGGAGCAAGGCTGGCCGGGATTTTCTCTCCCGTCGTCGCCCAGAGCTAGGTCGGCCAGGAGCTCCTCTCCCAACTCCTCCTCGCTGCCTGTAGAGGTCGAGCCCTGGCTCCTTCACCGTCGCAGCCGCCTGGAGCAGGGCTGGCTGAGCCTTAGCTCCCCTTCCTCGTCGCCGCCTGCAACAAGGCCGAGCCTGGCTCTCCTTCACCATCGCAGCTGCCTGGAGCAGGGCTGGCCGAGCCTTAGCTCCCCTTCCCCGTCGTCTCCTGCAACAAGGTCGAGCCTAGCTCTCCTTCACCATTGCAGCCGCTAGGAGCAAGGCCAACCAAGATTTATTCTCATGTCACCGCCCAGAGGTAGATCGTCTAGGGGCTCCTCTCCCGACACCGCCGTCAAAACACGTGTCAAGGGTAACGAAGTTCCTTCTTGGGCAGGTGAAGCCCTCAATTAACATATTTGCATGTAATCCCCTCCCCACTAATAGGTGGGGGAAGGGTGCTCTCCGATGAGTCTATGTGTACATCCCTGCAATTAATTGCATTTAGTATCCAGAAGCATGAGTACAGATTTAGGCATGCTGTGTGAAGCCCATCCGGACGTGTGAGCCGGATTGGTGATGTTCTGGGGTTCCCGGAGAAGACTCCGAGGAAGTTGTATATTATCTATTTGCAGGGAATAAGCATCATAGCCCCGAAAAGGTGTGGGTGCATTATTATTGGATCGCTTTTAGTCGACTGATGTTTAGCTTGTCGCCGCTTGTCGAGACGTCGGCGTTCAGGTGTTGCAGTATCAAGCGGGAAGTGGCTGGCTTAAGCCCAAGTTTGTGCCGGCCCTAGAAGGCCTAATTTGCATATGTTGCCGGTCTGTGTGCCGAAGTATGAAATTTATATTCCTGTAAATTAAAATGCATGTGCTGCTATATGTATGTTATTTATCTTTCTATATTAGGCAAGCGATATTCTCGTGAACCGCTAGTCCCGTGGGGACCTCGAGGTAAAGTTACCGGGAAGCCCCGAGGGTTTGATAGCCTTTCAGAACAACGAAGTTACGTTGTTGGCGGCCCAATTGGGGTTGCGTAAGGTAGAGCTATTCGGCAGGGTTACGCCATCGGTATGGCGGGTGAGTAGCATTTTACATAGACCCAATGAGACACATCTAGGTAGGAGAGAGTTGGTCTTGAGATCCTCCTTAGATGTTCTGGTCAGCCAAGAGTGCCCTCCGAAGGTGTCCTAGCTCAGTGTTTGGCTTGGGAGGGGAAGAGTTTGTTAGTCTTTCAGGTATGCGGTGGGACCTCCACGCTGAGACCTTGAGTCTATCCTTTGTGTTCCTAGTCTTGTGCCTAGATCGTTCGCTTGAGGGTAGTAGGTGCGCAGTCACCCCTCTTTTGGGACCCCGAACTCCACAGAGGTCAATTTTTGGCTTCAACACCCATATCAGCTCCCAAGCAGCATTTGCAGCAGAGCACCAAAGCGCTGACTCCCATGCTTTTCCCGCTGTCAACTCCTCCGTCGAGTGTCGAAGGTACCTGATTTTAAGGCTTTCCTGAAATATTTTCAGTGCTCTCCCGCGATTGACTGCATTTCCAAGCATTTCTTATTGTTTGGGCTTTGTGATTTTGTTTCCAGCTAGTACTCATGTGAACTACATTGTTTTCCCCGAAGTTGTTGATTCCTCCATTGAGCACTGAATAAGGTACTAGATCCTAATGCATTACTGAAATTTTTTCAGCGATTTCTCCATTGTTCCCCTGCATTTACAAGTGGTTCTCATTATTAGGTTTTGTGATTTTTTTTGCAGCTACTCCTCCTGCGAACTCTCTTGCATTTCCATCAACTACTTCAAGGATTTTTGAAGAAGTCATGATCTCTCTGGCAGGTATACAATTCTTTCTACTTGGTTCTGTTTTTCAGCAACTACTACAGGGATCTAGCCCTTGTTAATGTGTAACGCCCCAAAATTCAAAAGAGGGACGGACAGCGTTCCGAGCCAAGTTTGGGTCTTGGTGAGGGTCACACGGCCTAGGACACGGGCGTGTCCCTGGCTGTGTCCTGCTCAAGTTCGACGAAGAACTCGTGTGGTCGATGTTTTGGTCTCGACGAAGTGTCGAGAGATTGAACACGGCCTAGGACACGGTCGTGTCCATGGCCGTGTCGTGCTCGGGTTCGTCGAGAGCCCGGGAAGTCGACGAACTGCGCTCGATGAAGTGTCGAGACAGTGAACACGGCCTGGGACACGGGCGTGTCTAAGGCCGTGTCGTGCGCTTGTTCGACGAATTTTCCGCAAAGTCGACAAGAAGACAGTCGATGATCGTCGAGACTTCGAACACGGCATGAGACACGGGCGTGTCCCAGGCCGTGTCCTGCTCGGGTTGTTGGTTGGGCCGTGTGAGGGGATAGACACGACCAGGAGCCTAGGCGTATTCGTGTTGGACACGGGTATGTTACATGTGACATGGGCGTGTCGAGTACCCGTGTTCTCCTTGGGTTGTGTTTGGTCCTGTGTCGATGGAGGAACACGCCCAGGCACACGGGCGTATACTACGTGACACAGGCGTGTCAGCTTTGACACGGGCGTGTTGAGAGCCCATGTCCTTTTTTGAGTGCGACGATTTTGACGTCGATTGAGGCATACGGCCTTGGACACAGGCATGTCGCAAGCCGTGTTCGGCCCAGGTGTTTTGGTTTTAAGTTCGGATCGTGGCCGTTCGTTTCCTTCTAGTGAGATCTGATGGTCCCGGGCTTTCCTTGCTGAGTTATGTCCGGGAATAGGGTTTTAAAACCCTCATTCTTCATCAAGTACTCTCTTTCTAAGTTCTAGAGAGAAGGGAGAGCAAGGAAGAAGGTGAAGGAGAGATCCGGCTGCCGGAGAAGCTTCAGAGCCCCAAATCGCGAGCCGAGTCCAGATCCGCGGAGGTAAGTCCGTTGCGGTGGTTTTCATCCGGCTAAGTTTCCATGACTAGGAAGAGGGGTCGTAAGGTAACAACACTTCGCCTCCTGGTTTTAGGATGCGTGTTTAACATCTTTTATTTCAAGCTTTTGGGCACCAAGTCTCTTAAATGAGAGGGGTTTGGGTCACCATGGTTCAAGAGGAACCTCCGGGCCGATTGAGTCCGTCCCCGGCATACTTTTGCATTAGAGATTAGCTCTATTAGTGGATTAGGCTTGTGGGTAAAGCCGTGTTCGCGACCGTTAGTCTGACTCGGTGATGTTGCATCGAGCTTTAAGGATTTTGTAGAAATCCGTTGCGACAAGATGCCGTTTGTGATGTTTGTGTTTTCCCCCTTTTCTCGAGTGAGTACGTGTAGCCGGAACCGGACAAGGTTAGCTCCGCAATGCCGATATATGGTTTCCTTGGTGGACAAGGTTAGCTCTGCATTGGTGGTAGATGGTTTCCTTGGAGCGCGGGGACGTTGCAGTACAAATGAGGGATTAGGGTGCGAATGATATTACATTGTGATGTGCTAAGGCGCGACTGTGTCTTCGTGGTCGGCTGGCTATCCCGTGACGTGCAAGTCATGTCTGGAGAGTGTCCCGGCGAGACTAGTCCCCTTCTATGAGACTGAAGAGAATGCCAAGCATGGGGCAAGCCCGGGCATTGAGGCCATGAGCGGGTGGGGTCCAGTAAGGGTTCTTAGAATCGGTCAGTGTGTTAGATGGAATCCTGACATGATAAGTCAGAGCTTGCAGGCAAGCCCGGGTCTAAGACCATGAGCTGGTGGGGCCATGGAAAGAGTTCTGTGTGGCGGCTTGTATGTCGTTAGGGGAATTACAGTGCCCCTTTTATTTGTGGCTTAACGCCAATGGGGAAAGTGAAAGTACCAAGATGTTTGATGATGTGCTAGATGCGTACGCGATAGGGTGGCTTGGGTGAAGCCCGAGTTCTGCATACATGCTGCATAGTAGGCCCCTTTTTATTATATGCTCAACATAAAAAACGTGCATGTTGTTTGAGACATCCAAGCCTGTTCTTTTAGTACTTTACTTGTTTATGTATATGGTATACGAAGTGCTGACTTGCAGGTTGGAGGGGTACCCCGGGGTCCGTTAGGGGCGGCCAGGAGGAGATGTGTTTGTTACACAGTTTGAGGTCAGCCTTTACTGACCCACGTTACAACAAATTTTTACAGGGCAAGGATCGGAAGCAGGAGCTAGCTCGCCGGCCAAAAGGTCCTAAGCCTCATGAAGTGTTTCCAATTCTGCCCTAGCTATATTTTTGGTGTCTCTGTATGCTTGATGCTTTTATTTTTCTGCTTGCATGCCGAGGTAGTCTAGGAGTGTTTATGTGCATTGTTATTGATGTTACCTTTTTGGAGTTTGGACTCTCTATTGTTGTAAGGCCATAAGGCCGTTTCGATACTCTTGTGTATGTGGATAACTTCTAGTCTTGTTTGCTATTTCCGCTGTTGTTAGATATGGAGTTTTGAGAATGGGTAGTTATATCATCTTTTAATGCTAAAGCTGTGGCGTCTGTATGTTGTGGGGCCCCGACCGGACCCATATTATACGGTCATTACAGGGGAGGTGTTATAATTTGGTATCAAAGCGAGATTTGATTCAAGGTCAGCGCGTATAGAAGTTATTCACATAGGAGTAATGCGGGACCATGAGTGTCCTTATGTTTGAGTCTTGCGATTAGAGACTGATTCCTTGTTTCCTTGCTTTTATTAAGAGTGCAAGCAATGAGGTGGGTACGTCAAGACAAACTTCTGTCGTATGCCTGCAGAAGCAATGGTGGCAGCCCAAGCGATAGCGACAGCTCAGGTAGCAACTCCTGCTACCTCGGATACGGCGACGGCCGTGCCGGGCGGAGAAGCCAGTGAGTAGAGCCATTGGCCGAAAGAGTGGTGGTCGGATATGGAGACCGGCAGATGAAGTATTTTTTGAGCTTCCATCCTCCCACGTTCAAGGGACTTGGTACGCCGACTGATGGGGAGGATTGGTGGTCATAGATTCAAGAGCTTCTGAGGGCGGCAGAGACGCCAAAGGAGAAGAAATCTGAGTTTGCGGCTTTCATGTTGGAGGGAGACGCAAAGTTGTGGTGGGTAAGCCATAGCGGCCGCCAGTTTCCTCGACACACCCCGTTCATGGAAGAGTTTGGGAATGCTTTCCTAAAGAACTATATTCCCGTTTCGACGAGGTTAGCCCTTCAAAGACAGTTTCTGCACTTGGTGCAGCGGGATAAGATGGTGGACAAGTATGTTTAGGAGTTCACTCTGTTGGGTCGTTATACAGGAACGACAATGACAAACGATGAGGAGAGTGATAACCTCTTCTACTAGGGGCTGAGGGAGAATCTAAGGCAACCCCTCATCGCCATGAAGAGAGCTGGTTTTAATGAGTTCGTTGAGGTGGCCAGAATGTTGGAGAGTGATCTGGAGCGAAGCCAACACCGTAAGGGGTTTGCACCCAAGCAAAGGGAAGGGAAGCCTTCTCAATCCCAAGGAAGGTCTGAAGGGAATAGGTGGAGGAAAAAGCCTCACCCATTCAAGTCCGGTGAGAAAAGAAAGTGGACGTCCGGAGGGTCTCACTCTAAGGGACCGCCGACATGCTTCAATTGTGGTAAGGTGGGGCATATTGCTCGTTTTTGTAATCAAGGGGGTGCGGAGCAGGAGCCAAGGCAGGAGCAGAGTGTGCGCTCCGACCCCAGTGCCGTAGAGAAAGGGAAGATGGCAGAGTCTAGCGCTTCTCGTTTCCAACCGGTGCAACCAAGGTCCTATAACCTTGGACAGTAGGAAGCGATCCGCCAACCCGATGTGGTGAAAGGTATGAGGAAGTTTAAGTTTAACCTTGTGCTTCATACTTTTAGACCGTTATATGTGATGTCTATGTTTTAGGCTTTGTGTTAGTTTCCGAATGCCCCGCTAGGGTATTGTTTGATGCGGGATCGTCACACTCTTTCCTTGCAGAAAGCTTCATCCAGAGGATTGGAGTTGAGTCATTCTCGGCGGGTGCAGAGTTGAAGGTGTGCATGCCCAATGGGTCATCCATGACCACCGGGGAGAAAGGGCGCATTTGCTGGGAGCTAGGCGGAGTTGACTTCGTGTTGATAGCAGCGGTCCTACCGTTGGTTGAGTTTGATATGATATTGGGAATGGACTGGCTAGCAGAGCAGCGTGCCAGTATTGATTATCTGTCCAAGGTGGTGACCCTAAGAAGCGAAGGGCAGACAGAAGTCAAGTTTGAGGGCCTTAATGGAGTGGCCTATTCCCTGATTTCGGCCATGCAGTTGGCGCGGGCAGTTAACCAGGGTGGAGTAGCTCTTGTAGCATTATTGGAGGTTTGCCTTTCCAAGTTATCACTTAGGGAAGTGCCCGTAGTGGAAGAGTTCAAGGATGTGTTTCTGGATGAACTTCCTGGAGCGCCTCCTCGGCGGGAGATTGATTTCTCGATTGAGTTAGTGCCTGAGGCTAGGCCGGTGTCACGTCCTCCGTTCAGGATGGCACCAAAGGAGTTGGTCTAACTCAAGTTACAGTTGCAGGAACTGTTTGAGCAGGGGTATATCAGACCCAGTTCTTCACCGTGGAGCACGCCTGTGCTGTTCGTGAAGAAGAAAGATGGTAGTATGCGGTTGTGCATAGACTACCGAGAGTTGAATAAATTGACGGTCAAGAATAAGTATCTGATTTTCGGATAGGTGACCTGTTTGACCATCTGGTGGGTCGGTGGTGTATTCAAAATTGGACTTGAAGTCAGGATATTATCAGTTGCGAATTTGAGACGAGGACATACCCAAGACAGTGTTTGGTATGAGGTATGGTCATTTTGAGTTCTCGGTGATGTCGTTCTGGCTGACGAACGCACCATCCATATTCATGGATTTGATGAATCGAGTATTTCAGAAATACTTGGACTCTTTTGTAGTTGTCTTTATTGATGACATTCTGGTGTACTTCAAATCAGAGGTGGAGCATGAGACTCACTTGAGAGTAGTCCTGCAAGTGTTGAGAGAGAACCGGCTTTATGCAAATTTCTCAAAGTGCGAGTTCTGGCTAGAGAGGGTGGCATTTTTGGGCCACATGATTAGTGGGGATGGGGTGGCGGTAGATCCAACAAAAGTGGAAGCCATCAGAGATTGGCCGATTTTGAGAACCGTGGCGGAAGTCCAAAGTTTTCTTGCACTAGCCGGGTAATATAGAAGATTCATGGAAAACTTTTCGCGGATAGCTCTACCCCCCACATCACTAACTCAGAAGGATCAGAAGTTTGTGTGGACTCAGCAGTGCAATCAGGCATTTGAGACACTGAAGGAAAGGCTGATGACAGTCCAATCCTAAGTCTACCGAAGGGGACCGAAGGATCTCAAATTTTCAGTGACGCATCGGGATGCGGTTTGGGTTGTGTTTTGGTGCAACATGGTATTGTGATAGCCTATGGGTCTAGGTAGCTGAAGCCTCACGAGAGGAATTATCCCGTCCATGACTTGGAGTTGGCGGCGGTAATTTTCGCGTTGAAATTGTGGCGTCACTATGTCTATGGTGCGAAGGTGGAGATCTTCACGGATCACAAAAGCCTGAAGTATCTCCTGGATCAGAAGGACCTGAATATGCGACAACACAGGTGGGTCGAGTTCCTTGGAGACTACGAGGTGGCGATTCAGTATATGCCAGGCAAAGCCAATGTGGTGGCAGATGCCTTGAGTAGGAAATACTCGGGGCAAGGGAATTGGATTGACGCTCATGATGAGCGGTTGGTGTGGGACTGGGAGTCCCTTAGCATGGTATGCGTAGCAAGAGGCGAGTCTAGCGTGGCTCGGTTGAACTGGATTGAAATGCAGAATGATTTGTCCGATCGTATTCGGGAAGCGAATCGTTTTGATGTGGAGTTTCAGCCTTACGTGGCAGAAGATCAAACGGGCGAGAGCGGCGCCTGGGAGTTGATTGATGTGATTCTGAGGAAGGACGAAGGATTTATGTACCACAGTTCGGCAAGCTCCGCGAGGAGTTGATGTTTGAGGCTCACTTCACAAAGTACTCCATTCACCCGGGCAGTAAAAAGATGTACCTGGATATGAAGAAATCCTTTTGGTGGCCTGGACTGAAGCGAGACGTAGCTTTGTACGTGAATCGATGCCAACCTTGTGCCTTGGTGAAGGCCGAGTGTCAGAACCCGGGCGGGTTACTGAAGCCTCTTCCAATCCCCGAGTGGAAATTCGATGACATTTCCATGGACTTTGTGCATGGGTTACCTAGGTCGCAGCAGGGTAACGACGCGATTTGGGTGATTGTGGATCGCTTAACCAAAGTGGCTCACTTCATCCCAAATCGGAAGCAGGACAACGTGAAGAAGCTGGTAGAGTTGTATATGCGCAACATTGTGCGACTACATGGGATCCCTAAGAGTATAGTTAGTGATCGCGACGGACGTTTCACGTCCAAGGACTGGAGGTTGGTTCAGAAAAGTCTGGGCACAAAGCTAAAGTTCAGTACGGCTTTCCATCCTCAAACTAACGGGCAAACTGAAAGAACGAACCGTACTATGGAGTATATGCTGAGGATGTGTATTCTTTACTTCGGTAAGAAGTAGGAGGATCACCTCTTCATGGTAGAGTTCGCTTATAACAACAGTTACCAAGCATGTATAAAGATGGCGCCATACGAAGCTTTGTATGAGAGGCGGTGTCGAACACCGATGTCTTGGAGAGAGGCGGGAGACACCAAAACTTTGGGAAAGGAAGTGGTTGTCGATGCATGTGAGTTGGTGCAAACCATTCAAGAGCGCATGAAGGTGGCTCAAGACCGACAAGCAAAGTATTTCAATACTCATCACAGGAAGTTGGAGTTCGCGGTAGGCGATTGAGTCTATTTAAAGATCAAACCGTTCAAAGGCGTTTCACGGATTCGCCGACTCAAGAAGTTGATTCCGAGGTTTTTGGGACCTTTTGAGGTTGTAGAATGGGTGGGAGAAGCAGCATACCAGTTAGCATTGTCCACAGAGCTGAGTGGATTGCACGACGTCTTCCATGTCTCCGTCTTGAGGAAAGCCTTAGTAGAGGCTAGTGTGGTGATCGAATCAGCAGCGGTGCCGATAGAAGAGGACTTGAGGATGCGAGTTCATCCAGTTACTATAGAGGATTCAGAAATTCGGCAATTGCGGAACAAATAGGTCAAACTCGTAAAAGTCTGATGGAACAACTGCGGTCGTGAGGATCTCTCGTGGGAGCGAGAACAAACCATACAGGAGGAGTATCCAAAGTTATTCCTTTCAGGTATAATTTAAGTTTTGTGTACCCTTTTTGCTTTCTGTAATTTCATTACGAAATTATTTTAAGGGGGAGAGAGTTGTAATTCCCCAAAATTCGAAAGAGGGACGAACAGCGTTCAGAGCCAAGTTTGAGTCTTGGTGTCACACGGGCATGTCCCTGGCCGTGTCCTTCTTGGGTTCGATGAAGAACTCATGTGGTCGACGTTTTGGTCTCGATGAAGTGTCGAGAGATTGAACACGGCCTAGGCCATAGGCGTGTCCATGGTCGTGTCGTGCTCGGGTTTGTCGAGAGCCTGGGAAGTCGACGAACTATGCTCGACGAAGTGTCGAGACAGTGAACACGGCCTGGGATACGGGCCTGTCCAAGCCGTGTCGTGCGCGTGTTCGTCGAATTTTCCGCGAAGTCGACAAGAAGGCAGTAGACGATCGTCGAGACTTCGAACACGGCCTGAGACACGGGCGTGTCCCAGGCCGTGTCCTACTCGGGTTGTTGGCCGGACCGTGTGATGGGATAGACACGACCTGGAGAAAAGGCGTGTTCGTGTTGGACACGGGCGTGTCACATGTGACACAGGCGTGTCGAGTACCCGTGTTCTCCTCGGGTTGTGTTTGGTCCTATGTCGATGGAGAAACACGCCCAGGCACACGGGCGTGTACTGCATGACACGGGTGTGTCAGCTTTGACACGGGCGTGTTCAGAGCCCGTGTCCTTTTTTGGGTGCGACGGTTTCAGCATTGATTGAGGCACACAGCCTTGGACACGGGCGTGTCGCAAGCCGTGTTTGGCCCAGGTGTTTTGGTTTAAGTTTGGATCGTGACCATTCGTTTCCTTCTAGTGCGATCTGATGGTGCAGGGCTTTCCTTGCTGAGTTATGTCTGGGAATAGGATTTGGAAACCCTCATTCTTCATCAAGTACTCTCTTTCTAAGTTCTAGAGAGAAGGGAGAGCAAGGAAGAAGGTGAAGGAGAGATCCGGCTGCCGGAGAAGCTTCGGAGCCCCAAATTTCGAGCCAAGTCCAGATCCGCGGAGGCAAGTCAGTTGCGGTGGTTTTCATCCGGCTAAGTTTCCATGGCTAGGAAGAGGGGTCGTAAGGTAACGACACTTCTCCTCCTAGTTTTAGGATGCGTGTTTAGCATCTTTTCTTTCAAGCTTTTGGGCACCAAGTCTCTCAAATGAGAGAGGTTTGGGTCGCCATGGTTCAAGAGAAACCTCCGGGTCGATTGAGTCCATCCCCGTCATGCTTTTGCATTAGAGGTCCGCTCCGTTAGTGGATTAGGCATTGTGGGTGAAGCCGTGGTCTCGACCGTTAGTTCGACTCGGTGATGTTGCATACGAGCTTTAAGGATTTTGTAGAAATCTGTTGCGGCAAGATGCCGTTTGTGATGTTTGTGTTTTCCCCCTTTTCTCGAGTGAGTACGTGTAGCTGGATCCGGACAAGGTTAGCTCCGCAATGTCGGTAGATGGTTTCCTTGGTGGACAAGGTTAGCTCCGCATTGGCGGTAGATGGTTTCCTTGGAGCGCGGGGATGTTACAGTACAAATGAGGGATTATAGTGGGAATGATATTGGATTGTGATGTGCTAAGGTGCGACTGTGTCTCCGTGGTCGGCTGGCTATCCCGTGATGTGCAAGTCATGTGTGGAGAGTGTCCCGGCGAGACTAGTCCCCTTCTGTGAGATTGACGAGAACGCCAAACATGGGGCAAGCCCGGGCATTGAGGCCATGAGCGGGTGAGGTCCAACAAGGGTTCTTAGAATCGGTCAGTGTGTTAGACGGAATCCTGACATGAGAAGTTAGAGCTTGCAGGAAAGCCCGGGTCTAAGACCATGAGCGGGTAGGGCCTTGGCAAGAGTTCCGTGTGGCGGCTTGTATGCCGTTAGGGGAATTGCAGTGCCCCTTTTTGTTTGTGGCTTAACTCTAATGGGGAAAGTGAAAGTGCCCAGATGTTTGATGATGTGCTAGATGCATATGCGATAAGGTGCCTTGGGTGAAGTCCGTGTTCTGCATACATACTGCATAGTAGGCCCCTTTTTATTATATGCTCAACATAGAAAACATGCATGTTGTTTGAGACATCCAAGCCTGTTCTTTTAGTACTTTACTTGTTTATGTATATGGTATACAAAGTGCTGAATTGCAGGTTGGAGGGGTACCCCGAGGTCCGTTAGGGGAAGCCAGGAGGAGATGTGTTTGTTAAACAGTTTGAGGTCAGCCTTTGCTGACCCACATTACAACAAATTTTTACAGGGCAAGGATCACAAGCAGGAGCTAGCTCGCCGACCAAAAGGGCCTAAGCCTCATGAAGTGTTTCCAGTTTTTCCCTAGCTATATTTTTGGTGGCTCTGTATGCTTGATGCTTTTATTTTCCGTCGTGCATGCCGAGGTAGTCTAGGAGTGTTTATGTGCATTGCTATTGAAGTTACCTTTTTGGAGTTTGGACTCTCTATTGTTGTAAGGTCATAAGGCCATTTCGATACTCTTGTGTATGTGGATAACTTCTACTCTTGTTTGCTGTTTCCGCTGTTGTTAGATATGGAGTTTTGAGAATGAGTGTATCTCTATTTACAAACAAATTGCCTCATTCTGGGATGTTTATTGGATCTGTTATAGTTCGTTAACCTGATGTAGTTAGTCACTTTTATTTTTATGACTGCAACTACTTAATGTTGAAAGATTTGCACGATATGGCTGAAGTAGTTGGTCATATGTGGTAGGTTAGATTTTTCGTTGTATTGCCAGAACTAATGATTGTAGTAATGGGATTCTGATTGAAAACGATGATGATGTACAAAATTTGATAAAGTTTATCAATACAGAAAGAGTAGCAGATATCTACATTGAAACTATTGAAACTCAATTTGACTCTGTTGTTTATGAAGGAACTAGTGAGGCTCACAATGAATATAGAGAGTCAATATTAGAACATTAAGATGACAGTGATTCAATTAGTAACGAAGAGGACACCGATTAAAATGACTTCTTTTAGCGATGATTTTGAAGACGGTGATTTTGACTTTGTTGATTTGGATTATGATGAGTATGTTGATGAAGCAATTGAATGGTTGGGACTTAATGAGAGAAATAAAGGAATTATAAGTGCCCAAAACCAGATTATAGAGCACCGTAAGAACAAAATTCCTTCTGCATCTAATCCAAATAAAGACAAATCATCACGATATCATGATAATGCCAATGACTATAATTTTGAGTTTGAGGTTGGCATGTGCTTCAATACGGTTGAAAATCTTAGATATGTTGTTTGTACTTACTCAAACATTCAAGGAAAGCCTGTTAAATTCACAAAGAATTGTAGTGATAAGCTACAAGTTTCTTATGAATGTGGATGAGTTATGTATGCATCTTTTATTTCTACAGATGACAAAACTTTTCAAATAAAAACCATAAAAGGAGAACATTCTTGTTATAGAGCCACAAGCTCTAAACACTACACTTCTGATTTTTTAGCAAAAAATGTCAAAATCATTTACGCACTAACCCGGATTAGCCAATTACATCTATGTAAGAGATGATGCAAATGGAAATAGAACATTCCTCTCTATTTGAAAATTGTATAGGGCTAAAAAACATGTAAACAAGTTAATTCATGGTTTCGAGTTATAACAGTATGTAACGCCCCTGATTTTTGGTTGTTTATTTTAAATTCCTGTAGTGATGTAATAATGATGTTAGGGCGTTACGTTGACGCGTAGTTAGTGGACGTCGTTGTGGGAGCATGTTTTTTGCTCATCGGGATCCGAGATTTTGACTCGGTGGATTTTAGTAGGTTGATGTTTGTTTTGACTTCGGGAAATTTTAACCCAAGTTTGGTTTGTCAAATCATAATTTCGACTTCGTCGTTAGTTTTGTAGCATCAGTATTTAGCCTTGGTGCGAATTTCGTGGAAATCCGAGGTGATTTGGGTTTTTTGGTTGGTTGGGCGTGTAGCTAATTATAATAATAATAAAATAATATTATATGCATATATAAGCTTGTACGTTATAGCAAAACCCTATTCATCGTCTCTCCCAAGTCGTCAGGCCGATTTGCGGGAGAAAGTAGGCGACGAACATCGCAAGGTCTTCGACTGCCACCTGTAGGAGTTCCGGGGCGCAAAATTGTCATCGGCGGGTAGATTCGGAAAGCTCTCGTCGAGATCTACGCGTGCACGGTAAGTTTTCCCCATTTTGTGGATTTTTGGTATTAGAGTTTTTGACCTTGACTCTTGTTTGCCCCGAAAAGTTTCAGGAATCGTTGCCTAGGATTTCTTGCGCCCGATCCTTGGAGCGGAGCGCTCGTGAGGCCGAATTTCTGAAAATTTGAAGCAAGTTGTGACTTTTTCCCCTTACTATGTTCTAGTTTATTTTACATTTCTTCCCTCTTTCTTCTTCCCTCCATAGAAGGTATGAGTAGTGTAGGGTTTGGCTATGTCAGAATCCGCCCGGTAGTGTAGGAGACTGACCAAAATTTTGTCGAATATTCATGTGAGGGTAAGTCCTTTCCGTCGAGTATCTCAAATTACCGAGTCTGACTAAAATTCGTCGAGTATTATTGAGAGGTTAAGTCCTTTTTGTCAAGTATATATGGTTTGTAGTCAAATTTGTCAAGTGATTAAGTCTTGGCGTCGAGTTCATTGTGTGAAACTGGTTTGGAGTCAAATTCGTCGAGTGTTTAAGTGTTGGCTTCGAGTTCGTTGTGTGAAACTGGTTTGGAGTCAAATTCGTCGAGTGATTATACCTTGGCGTGGAGAACGTCGAGTGTTTGGCCTTTGGCGTCAAGAGCGTCGAGTGTTTGGCCTTTGGCGTCGAGTGCGTCGAGTATTTATGAGAAGCTAAGTATTTTTCATCAGGTAATGCCTTTGGAGTCGAGTGTGTTGAGTAAAACTACTTTGGAGTCCAGTGCTTTGAGTATAGTTGTATTGGCTTCGAATGCGTTGAGTGAACTCAACTAGGCGTTGAGTTAAGTAAATTCGTTGAGTTAAGTCTTTTTCGCCAAGTTTCGCCTTAAGGTAAGGGAGATTCGTTGAGTATTATCGACGAATTCCTCGTGGACTTAGAAGATTATGTGCCGATTCGTCATGTATCGATGTAAGGGTAAGCCGATATGTCGGGTATACTCAACGAATGGTTATGGACTTAGAATGTTTCTCGCCGAATGAGGTATTCGTTGAGCATTGACCTTAGGGCAGATTTTTTCGGGATTTTCCTTCCTCTTTGTCGTTGAGGAAATCTTAAGGTTATACTTGAGTTTTATTGGTGTTCAGGACGTATGTTTATGGATAAGTTGGCAGTGGATAAAGGTCCACCAACATTATGTCAGTTCGTGAATCATTACGCATGGTGGTTGGTGTTTTTTTATTGGATTGCTGGGTTGTGTTGGACAACGTGGTCACCACCATAGTGCCTTTTTGAGATGTTTTGTAACGACTTCATCCATTCATATAGTATATACAAGAAGGTCCGGCCGGGGCCCCATAGTATATACCACAAAACAGGTGGGGAAGTTACGGAGCGATACTAGAGTTTCGCGTCCTAACTCATTGCATTCTAGCGGAAGCCTATAACACACAATAGAACTCCAAACATGAATGTCCACCATACAAATATCCACATTAATAGATAAACAGGAATGTTCACCAAATACAAAGTCAGTTGGGCTTATGGCCTTAGAAGTCCTTTTACAACAGTGGCTCCCAAACATTGGCGCGCAGGCCGGCCACAAATATACAAAACAAAGTATTTTAAGCTTAGCCTTCAAGGGCTAGCAACAACAACAACAACAGCAGGGACGTCAACCTTTATGTGTCCAACTTGGTTCTCCAGCACCTGCACAGGAATAGCCCACCCAACGGTGGCAAATAAGGCAACGGTCAGCGTTCAGCTGACCAAATTATAACGACCCTACCCCTTTACCGGGGCAGTGACATTCCTTCCCTACAGGCATAGCAATTCTCATGCATATATATATTCATCACATATTGTGCACTCACTCACAAACATTCCATCACAATCGCCAGCCACGCGGCCCGACGATCCATGCACTCAGGGCACATTATTGGTGTACCGGTGAACCAGGGTCCCACCACCATATCAGGGAAGAAACCTAACAGCAAAAGTTGAGCATTTACTCCATGGAGTGCAACCAGAGATTTTAGTCTTAATGACCCGGGATTGGCCCGTAGTCCCCCATGGTGTCGTGGCGCGCATGCCTAAGACTCACTATGCGCTCCAATAGACCACACATTCAGGTCTCACGTCGGACAGACATAACGCAGGTCGGATCATCCACCGCCCCCCTGTTGCTCAAGTCGTCTTTCCATCACCGAGTACAGCGTACTCGCGGCTAAGAAAAAGACGCGGGTCGGTTTCACCTTACCTGTTTGGCATCAAGCCGTAAGAGCTCTTCCATCTCATACATAGCCATCCTGTCCTTGCAGGACTGGCTTCACAATCACATATTAGCTAGGTGCCACGCTCAGCGATAGCGATAGAACTCATTTTCCATCCCTAGCTCGAACCAGCATTTGCGGGTATTTCTTGGGCGTTCACGACAGTACTTCCTGCTACTACCCTTCACAGGCACAACCCACCAAGCATCACCAATATCAAGGGTATTTTCCTAGATCTCCAATCCAGTACTTCCTGCTACTGCCCTTCACAGGCACAACCCATGAACATCACAATCAATACAAGGGTATTTTCCTGGACTACCACTTTAGTACTTCCTGCTACTGCCCTTCACAGGTACAACCCATCGAATCCTTAAATTACACATTTCATCGCGGAGTCTTCTCCGGTGTGTATATGCAACATCACCAATCCAGACCAACCTTTCCAGATGGACTTCACACAGCATGCCTATTCCGTACTCTATTTCCGGATCTATATGCCAAATGATTGGGGATTCCATGAATCAACCCAAGGGACTCCCGTAACACGCCACCCTCTAGTGGGGAAATCCTATGCACATGCCAAAAAGGAAGCCTTTTCATGGCTAGGAAGAAAGATCGTTACCCTTGAAGATCGCTTCGGAGCAATGGACTTTTAGCCGGCTGGAAAGGATAGCAGCAGCTTTGCCTCCACAATGCTAGCCTCGGATCTCGAAACGGAACTCCGCAGCTCCACCGATGGCCAGCTCTCCTCATCCTCCGTCTTCCTCTCTCTAGGTTTGTAAAAAGAGGATGACCAAACTCAAATGAGAATTCCCATCTCATCTTTTGGCCTTAAGGAAACAGGGAGGAGCTAGAGCCATTAGATCTCAGCTAAGAAAATGGACGGCCATAATTTTGCCACAAAAGACTGAATTTTGCCTGACACGGCCTGTGTCACGCCCGTGTCACATGCCGTGTACCTTAAGAGGCACACAACTGACTTATCCAGACCAGTACACGGTCATGTAACATGCCCGTGTCATGAGCCGTGTCACCGGACACGCCTTCAGACACGCCCGTGTCTGTGACCGTGTACTTCAGGCTACACAAAACCAAATCAACCCGAGTGGGACACGACCAATGACACACCTGTGTCATTGGCCGTGTACCCCAAGACACAACCATGTCACACCCGTGTTCACCAGGACTCAAATGCCCTGGGCACATCCAGCAAAGGACACAGCCTGTGACACGCCCGTGTCATAGGTCGTGTGCCCATACAAGGCAGCATACACGCCTGCAGCTCCACTTCATCGAGCTGAAATCGTCGACCAGAGGAGGACACGACATCTGACACGCCCGTGTCAGAGAGCGTGTTCCCTCATGTTTCGTAGAACGGGATTCCGTCGACCACTCGCCGGCTGCTCACCCGAGCAGGACACGCCTTGGGATACGCCCGTGTCCCAGGCCGTGTTACCCAACTTTTCCCAATCCTGGGATTTGGGGTGTTACAACCCTCCCCTCCTTACAAAAATTTCCTCCCCAAAATTTGCACACAGGAAGGAAATCAAACACAAGATGTTTTATTCCATAAACGTTCATACAACGTGACACGCACTGCATAACAGTTACACAAAGAGCTCAGGAAATTCATCTCGCATGGTCTGCTCTCACTCCCATGTTAGCTCTTCAAGGCCGCAATTGTCCCACAGGACCTTGACCATGCCGATCGTCTTATTCCGCAACTGTTTATCGGCACGATCCTCGATCCGAATGGGCCTAACCTTCATCGTTAGCCCATACTCCACCAGCACACGATCAGTCTCGATCACTTAAGCTAGATCTTTGACGGCTTTCTGAAGCACCGAGATGTGAAACACATCATGTAATCCACCCAAGTCTGCCGAAAGAGCTAGCCGATATGTAGCTTCCCCAATTCGCTCCACCACTTCAAAAGGACCAAGATACCTCGGGCTCAACTTTTTCAGTCGCCGAATCCTGGACACGCCTTTGACAGGTTTGATCTTCAAGTATACCCAGTCGCCCACCGCAAACTCCACGTTCCGGTGCTTGATGTTGTAGTATTTTGCTTGACGATCCCGGGCTATCAGTAGCCGCTCCCGAATAGTGCGTATCGTCGAGTTAGCTTCCTCGACTTCGTTACGCCTATACACTTTGGATTCGTCTGCTTCTGCCTAAGCTAACGGCATACGACACTTCCGACCATACAACGCTTCAAACGATGCCATACCGATGCTCGCTTGGTAGCTGTTGTTGCAAGCAAACTCCACCAGATAGAGATGATCTTCCCATCTCTTACCAAAGTCCATGGCGCACATTCGGAGCATATCCTCCATAGTTCTGTTGGTCCTCTCAGTCTGGCCATCCGTTTGGGGATGAAAGGCTGTGCTGAATGTCAATTTTGTGCCCAATAGCTGATGGATTAGCCTCCAATCATTCGATATAAAGCGCCCATCTCGATCACTCACAATGCTACGAGGAACACCATGTAGCCGTACGATCTGCTCCACATAGAGCTTTGCAAACTTTCCAATGAATCGTCCCGTTTGTTCGGAAGGAAGTGTGCCACTTTTGTCAATCGGTCCACAATCACCCAGATTGAATCATTCCCGCGCTGCGATCTCAGCAACTCGTGCACGAAATCCATTGAAATATCATCGAACTTCCATTCCGGAATCGGCAACGACTTCAAGAAATTGCCAGGATTCTGGCATTCTGCCTTTACCACAACACAAGTCTTGTATTTGGCTACATAATGAGCGATATCGTTCTTAAGTCCTGGCAACCAGAACATCTTCTTCATATCTCTGAACATCTTTGTGCTCCAAGGGTGAATTGAGTACTTCGTAAAATGGGCTTCGTACATCAACTCTTCTCGCAGTTTACCTTACTCGGGATGCACAACCGACCCTCATTCCGTAAAAGGCCGTCATCCCAGGAGAATGTGCCCTCTGGCCCGTCCTTTGCATAGCGTTGGAGACTTTCATCCAGCTCTGTTACTCGTTGAATTTTGTCTGCAAGGTCATATTGCACCTCCGTCCAGTTCAAACATGCATCAGCTGTGGAATTCTTGTCAACACAGGAAATCTCTAACGCTTCCAACTCCTGGATTAGACATTCATCATGCCTCTGCAACCAATTGGCCCTTGCCGGCGCCCTCCAACTCAAGGCATTAGCGACCACATTTCCCTTCCCGGGAGTATAATGAATCGCAAAGGTGTAGTCCCCAAGGAACTCCAGCCACCTTCATTGTCGCATATTCAGGTCCTTCTGCTCCAACAAATACTTTACGCTCTTATGGTCCGTATAAATATCCACTTTCACGCCATAAAGATAATGCCACCAAAGCTTTAGTACAAAGATCACCGCCGCCAACTCTAAGTCGTAGACGGGATAATTTTGCTCATGCACCTTCAACTGGCGTGAGCCATAAGCAATCACTTTCCACTTTTGCAGAAGAATGCAACCTAAGCCGCTTCCTGAAGCATCACTATAGATCTCGTATCCTTCGGTACCACATGACGATGTCAACACAGGCGCCGTGGTCAACCGACTCTTAAGCTCATCAAAAGATCGCACGCATTCCAGCGTCCAAATGAACTTTCGATCCTTTCTCGTCAGTATGGTCAGCGGCAAAGCGATTCGCGAGAAGTTTTCAACAAATCGTCTGTAGTAGCCCGCCAGTCCGAGGAAGCTCCTGACTTCAGCCACCGAAGACAACACCGACCACTCTTGTATGGCCGTTATCTTCGACGGATCCACTGCGATGCCCTCCCTACTTACCACATGGCCTAGAAAAGCCACCGATGATAGCTAAAACTTGCATTTCGAGAACTTGGCATAAAGCTTATTCCTTCACAAGGTATGCAACACCAACCGCAAGTGGTTTGTGTGATCAGCTTCAGATTTTGAGTACACCAAGATATCGTCAATGAACACAATCACGAACAAGTCCAGGTACTCTCGGAACATCCGGTGCATCAGATCCATGAATACCGATGGCACATTGCACAGCCCAAACGACATTACTGTGAACTCCTAATGACCGTAACGTGTTCCAAACGCGGTATTGGGAATGTCTCCTTCCCGTATCCTCAACTGGTAATAACCAGACTTCAAATCCAATTTCGAGTAGACGGTTGATCTCACCAGCTGATCGAATAACTCATCAATCCGTGGAATCAGATACTTGTTCTTCTCTGTCAGCTTATTTAGTTCGTGGTATTCAATACATAACCGCAAGCCGCCGTCTTTCTTTTTCACAAACAGAACAGGTGCACTCCAAGGTGACATACTTGGGCGTATATATCCCTGCTCCAGCAACTCTTGCAATTGGATTTTCAACTCAGCCATCTCCTTTGGTGCGACGTGATATGGCGAGTGGGCCACAGGTTTCGCACCTGGCACCAACTCGATCGTGAAGTCGATCTCCCGCTGGGCTGGTAGCCCAGGAAGATCCTTAGGGAACACATATACAAACTCCGAAATAACCGAAACATTACTCACACTGGCCTTGGGCTCAACAACCTGAATCAGTATGAAGTATAACTCCGCGCCCTTCCAAACAGCCTTGAAGACTTGGAGTGCAGACATCAACGTCCCGACCACTCCTCGCATACCAGCGAACTTAGTCGCATGCTCGGTATTCTGGCCCAATGTGATCTCTTTGGCATTACAATCAATCAAGGCATGCTACCCCGCGAGCCAGTCCATACCAAAGATCACGTCGAATTCCGATATCAGCAGTATATATGCAGTTAAACAAAACTCTTGACTTCTAATGAGAACCGCCACATCGCAAGCCCGATCCGCGAGCATCAAACAACCATTCGGTAACACCATCCTGACGCTCTCTGTCCTCACATGACTAGGTACTCCCAGTCGAGCTATAAAGTCATGAGACAGAAATGACTGCGAAGCACCCGTATCAAACAGTGCTCGCACAAACATATCCCGAATCATAACAAAGCCTGTGACAATTGTATCACACACAAGCCACATACAAAGCATACAATAAACAAAGCATGCAATAAGCAAGACAATGCAATAACGTAACTCGTACCTGTGACGACGTCACTCTGCTTAATGGCCTTCTGCAGGCCAAGGTTGTAGTCTCAGGGCTGCGCCTGGGATGCAGAGGACTCCACCACTGCCTTTCCCTTCTCAGCATAGGACGCTCCCGCCTTCTTTTCTCCTTTCGGCGGAACAATCTGACAGTCACGGGCGATATGCCCCACTCATCCACAAATAAAGCACGTACGAGTTTCTGGCCTTGACGTGGCCCCCGACGTTGCACCCGATGCAACCGTAGATGGAGCTTATCCTGACGACTTGGACCTTTTGCCCCATTTCTTCTTATAATATGATTTCCCAGGTCAGGGCGCCTTGAACTTTGGCTTTGTCACAGCCAATGCCCGCTTCCCTTGCACCCGTTTCATGTCCTTTTCTAGCGCATATGCAAGGTCAACCAACGCCTGGAATCCTTGGTTCACTGAACTTGAAAGCAGGAATCGCAACTCGTCCTACAATCCTTCATAGAACCGATTCATTTTCCGCTGCTTATCGGCGAAGATCGAACCCGCATACCGTCCCAACCTCGTGAACTCATGCAGGTAAGTTTCAACACTGCCTTCTCCTTGCGTCAGCCTTTGGAACTCGTTTTACATGGCAATGCATTGTGCCGCTGGTAGGTGCTTTGCCAGGAACATTCGAAAGAACTCCTCGATCTACACTTGTGTTAACGGCCTACCCGCTAAGTGGTGTACTTCCATCTCGTCCCACCATAAATACGCCTCTCCTTCGAGTAAGAAGGTGGCTAAGGTGACCTTCTGATCCTCCTTCGTCCTGATCGTCGTCATTACCCGCTTGACGTGCGACAACCAGTCCTCCACCTGCATGGGAGATCCCATGCCCGTAAACGTCGGTAGATTGAAACTCATAAACTGCTTTAACTGTCTTTCAATTGCTCGAGGATCCACAACCGCAATAGGTTCTGGCCTCGCCGCAACCTGTTCTGGCCTCAATGCCGGCTGCGCCTGCCCTTGCGCCTGCCCAGTAGGCTGTGCTTGAATCATCGCAAACAGGGCCTCAGCAACTAATCAAACAGTTTCCGCAGAAGGGGGAGGTGTAGGCACCTCAGCTGGTGCCATACTCTCATCAGAACGCTGGGGCTCCGACTGCCCAACACCACTTCGAGTCACCTAAAGGTGGACAAGACACGCACATTAGCAACCTCACACAAGCAATCACAACAAAATAGGAACTCGCAGGTTCCTCAAACACATGTATTTTCATTTCTAAAGTGGACATTCAAGAGTTCATTAGTGTTAACACGGTTCGAACGTACACATGCTCGCCACCCCAGAAAAGAATTCGACCATAAATTCGAAAGGGAAAGACCGAGACAGCTGATACCAAAAATGTAACGACTCCATCCGTTCATATAGTATATACTAGAAGGTTCGGCCGGGGCCCCACAATATATACCACAAACAGGCGGGGAAGTCACAGAGTGATACCAGAGTTGCGCGTCATAACTCATTGCATTCTAGCGAAAGCCTATAACATACAACGGAACTCCAAACATGAATGTACACCACACAAATATCCACATTAATAGATAAACAAGAATGTTCACCAAATACAAAGTCAGTTGGCCTTATGGCCTTAGAATTCCTTTTACAACAGTGGCTCCCAAACATTGGCGTGCAGGCCGGCCACAAATATACAAACACAGTATTTTAAGCTTAGCCTTCAAGGGCTAGCAACAGCAGCAGCAACAGCAGGGACGTCAACCTTTATGTGTCCCACTTGGTTCTCCAGCACATGCACAGGGACAACCCACCCAACGGTGGCAAATAAGGCAACGGTCAGCGTTCAGCTGACCAAATTATAATGACCCTACCCCTTTCCCGGGGCAGTGTCATTCCTTCCCTGCAGGCATAACAATTCTCATGCATATGTATATTCATCACATATTGTGCACTCACGCACAAACATTCCATCACAATTGCCAGCCACGTGGCCCGACGATCCATGTACTTAGGGCACATTCTTGGTGTACCGGCGAACCAGGGTCCCACCACCGTATTAGGGCCGAAACCCAACGACAAAAGTTGAGCATTTACTCCATGGCGTGCAGCCTGAGATTTTAGTCTTAATGACCCAGGATTGGCCCGTAGCCCCCATGGTGTCGTGGCGCGCAGGCCTAAGACTCTCGATATGCGCTCCAACAGACCGCACCTTCAGGTCTCACGTCGGACGGACATAACGCAGGTCGGATCATCCACCCCCATTGCTCAAGTCGCCTTGCCATCACCGAGTATATCGTACTCACGGCTAAGAAAAAGGCGCGGGTCGGTTTCACCTTACCTGTTTAGCATCAAGCCGTAAGAGCTCTTCCAGCTCATACATAGCCATCCTGTCCTCGCAGGACTGGCTTCACAATAACAGGATAGCTAGGTTCCACGCTCAGTGGTAGCGACAAAACTCATTTTCCATCCCTAGCTCGAACCAGCATTTGCGGGTATTTCCTGGGCGTTCACGCCAGTACTTCCTGCTACTACCCTTCATAGGCACAACACACCAAGCATCACCAATATCAAGGGTATTTTCTTGGATCTCCAATCCAGTACTTCCTGCTACTGCCCTTCACAGGTACAACCCATCGAATCCTTAAACTACACGTTTCATCTCGGAGTCTTCTCCGGTGTGTATATGCAACATCACCAATCCAGACCAACCTTTACAGATGGGCTTCACACATCATGCCTATTCTGTACTCCATTTCCGGATCTATATGCCAAATGATTAGGGATTCTATGAATCAACCCAAGGGACTCCCGTAACAAGCCACCCTCTGGTGGGGGAATCCTATGCACATGCCAAAAAGGAAGCCTTTACATGGATAGGAAGAAAGATCATTACCCTTGAAGATCGCTTTAGAGCCATAGACTTTTAGCCGGCTGGAAAGGATTGCAGCGGCTTTGCCTCCACAACGCTAGCCTCGGATCTCGAAACGGAACTCTGCAGCTCCACGTGTGGCCGGCTCTCCTCCTCCTCCTTCTTCCTCTCTCTAGGTTTGTAGAAAGAGGATGGCCAAACTCAAATGAGAATTCCCATCTCATCTTTCGGCCTTAAGGAAACAGGGAGGAGCCAGAGCCATTAGATCTTAGCTGAGAAAATGGACGACCACGATTTTGCCACAAAAGGCTGAATTTTGCCTGACACGGCCTGTGACACGGGCGTGTCACAAGCCGTGAACCTTAAGCGACACATAACCGACTTATCCAGACCAGTACACGGTCATGTGACACGCCTGTGTCATGGGCCGTGTCACCGGACACGCCTTCAGACACGCCCGTGTCTGTAGCCGTGTACTTCAGGCTGCACAAAACCAAATCAACCCGAGCGGGACATGGCCAATGACACGCCCGTGTCATAGGCCATGTACCCCAAGACACAACTGTGCCACACCCGTGTTCACTAGGCCTCAAATGCCCTGGGCACATCCAGCAAAGGACACGGCCTGTGACACGCCCATGTCACAGGCCGTGTGCCCATACACGGCAGCAGACACGCCTGCAGCTCAACTTCGTCGAGCTGAAATCGTCGAGCAGAGGAGGACACGACATCTGACATGCCCGTGTCAGAGGTAGTGTTCCCTCATGTTTCGTAGAATGGGATTCCGTCAACCACTCACCGGCTGCTCTCCCGAGCAGGACACGCCCTAGGACATGCCCGTGTCCCAGGCCATGTCACCCAACTTTTCCCAATCCTGGGATTTGGGATGTTACATGTTTGGTCTGTTGGGTTGTGTTGGACAATGTGGCCACCACCCTAGTACCTTTTTAAGATGTTTGGTGTGATGGTTCGTGTTGGACAATGTGCCACAGGCTCAGTATTGTTTTTTTCCATGAGTTAATGATTCACGTGTTTAGAGCTGTTTAGTCACTTCTTTTCTTATTATATAAACGCGTATTATTATGCTTACACTTTCATATCGTATCGAAGCATGGCTTCATTTTGCACTTGGTGCAATTCCTCATACTTATACCTTTGAGAACTCTTTCTTACTTATTATGTTATGACATATTTGCTGTGTTTGGACATCTTTTCTTGTATGGGTTGGTAACCATTTTGTCTCTGTTGATTATTGCTATTATTGATCTTTGATTGTCACTTGTACTTTCTTGCTGGGATATTCTTTTTTTTTTGAATGCCTCAGGCTTGGAGCAGTAGCCGATCGAGCGGCTACGGTTGGAAGTTGCTGGTGTCTGCAACTATTGTAGTTGTCCTTTTCTCACTGTTGTGAGGTAGTTTTGTTATTTTGTTTTTTAGTTCAAACATACATGCTTTTTGGTGGGTTCGTGTCAGGTTGTTGACGCTCATTGGAGATTTTTGAAAGTTGCTTAACTGAAGGTTAGCTAATCACCTAGAGGGGAGGGGGGGGTGTATAGGTCTTTGAAGTTTTATTAGTTCTTTTGCTGATTTCAAATTAATCTATATAGAGCTTGTCTTTAGATCCTGCAATAAGAAAGAAAACAAGCACCACAGTAAACACACAGATTTATAGTGGTTCCCCAATTGGGTACATCCACTTTCCCTCCCACCTATCCAACTTATTTGTTGGACTAGGCATAAACTCCACCAATATGCTCCTCAGAGCTTACATCTCAGGCCCTCGGCCTTATACACAGATTCTTCACAGAATCCAAACTTAGAACAACAAGGGTTCCTACCTCAGAGCCCTATAGAGCTCCTACAGCTTAGTGATCCATTGATCACCTACCTCAGCCTTATTTCTAAGGCCTACAACTTAGGCTCTTCAGCCCTACAACTTCAGGCACACAACCTTACTCTCAGAGTGCTGCAGCACTCCTACAACTCAGTACCCTTCTAGGTACCTACAACTCAGCCTTCTCCAAGGCCTACAACTAAGTGACACACTTGTCATATACAGCTCAGTGACTCTCCAGTCACCTACCTCAGGAACAAGGCCCTACACTCAGGCTGGGAGGACAACCCTACCTCAGATCCACACTTAGATCCTACCTCAGAGAGCAACACTCTCCTACCTCAGGCAATTAAGCCCTACAACTCAGATCCACTCTTGGATCCTACCTAAGTACCCCAACAGGGCACCTACCTCAGTGATTAATTAGTCACCTACCTCAGGCACAAAGTGCCCTACACTCAGATTCAGATAAACTGAATCCTATAGGAAGTGAATACATAATGTTTAAGAAAAATAAAATAACTGACTCGGAGATAAATTTCTGAGTATACCTTGCTGGACTGAGCAGATATCAGCCCAACACTCTTGTTGTAGAAGGAATTAGTCCTCTTCTACAGCTAACACTTTTCTGCTTCATGGATGAACAACTATCAGCTTGTTGAATGGATGAATCAACTTCTCTGTTCTAGAGAGAACTATCTTGTAGAACTTGAAGATCTTCAACTATCTTCCTTTGCCTTCTGGCTATCTCTACTGGACTTGAGCTTTCAAGCTTAATGGAAAAGAAGATGTCCAGCCGCCTCTAGTTTTCTTTCTGTATTTTCTGCATTTGTTTTCCGTTTCACTAATTCCCTTTTCTTTTTTCCTTTTTATATGCGCTAATTTGAATCAACGACATAAATGTGTGTGGGCCTAGCCAAGTATTGGTGAGCCCCACCTCCTTCAGAAAAGGACAAAGCAGCTTTCAACGCCACTGCAGCTTTTCCGCAACGGCTACATGTAAGTTGACTTTGATGACATCAGCAATGGTCATCACCATCTGGACTTAGAAAATATTCAGAAATCCATAAAGCGTTGAGTGATGTTAAGTCACTCAATGCCATCTGTCTTGGCTCTCAACGCTTCTGGATTTGTGAATTTTCTCTGGATTTGTCTCTGCAGTTCTGTCTCAGCGGTCTCAGCGGTTTCTTATTAACAGCTGAGACAAGCTTTTGTCTCAGTGCTTTCTGTATCAATGGTCTCAGTGGTCTCAGTGGTTTCTTATTAACAACTGAGACAAGCTTCCGTCTCAGTGCTTTATTCTCAGCGGTCTCAACGCTTTCTTCTCAGCTATCTCAGTGCTTTCTTCTTAGCTATCTCAGCTGTCTCAGTGCTTTTTTACCTTAGTCAGTTTTTCTGGCATTAGTTGCGTTCGACGATCTATGGGCTGAGCTCGAAGAACTCTGATCTTCTCAGCGGTCTCAGAGATTTTTTGCCTTAGTTAATTTTTCTGGCTTTAGATCGACAAGTGTTGAGCTGAGCTCGACGATCTGTAAGCTGAGCTCGACGAACTACAAACTGAGCTCGACGAACTTCAAGCTGAGCTCGACAAACTTTAAATCCTGAGATCTTCAGCTTATCCCAAGGAATATTGAGCTGAGCTCGACGACTAGCGAGCTGAGCTCGACGAACTGCGAGCTGAGCTCGACGGATTTTGAGTTTATTGCCAAACTCATTTTTCTTCACCTGTCCAATCAGGGACTACCTGCATGCATGAAATAAAGTGTAAATGTTTACTTTAGGATTGAAAATGACCTAGAAGGGGGTGAATATGTGCAATTTAATCATATCTCCCCTTTTCTTTAATCAGAATACTACTTTATATAAAGCGATTTACTCAATTAGATAATTAGCAATTAACAGAATTATCACAGCACAACAAATCAGCGCACACAACACAATGCACACATATTTATAGTGGTTCCCTAATTTATGGGTACATCCACTTTCTCTCTTTGCCTATCTAGCAATGAACTAGATTCATCCAAACTCCTCCCCTTTCCTTTACTCAGATCTTTAAATCTTACAGCTCAGAGCCCACCCAACTCTTACAACTCAGACTTCACAAGTCTTACCACTTAGATCACCAAGATCATACACCTCAAGTTCTTTCCAAGAACTCTACCTCAGAATGAATCCTCACCCCTACTTCTCAGGCAACAAATGCCCTACAACTCAGAGAATTTTCAACTTCTCCCACCTCAGGAAATCCTAGCCCTACCTCAGCCTTTATAACACATGCTTACAATAACAAGTGTTAACCCCTCAGTCCGCAACACATACAGGATGCCAAGGCCCTGCTTCATTATCCGCGGACTCAATTTGGCGACCCACATGGCCCGTCGACTCAGCATAATTCTAAGGTCCCTGGCCTATTACAGGCGGATACGCTTCGACAGTCTACCCAGCTTGGCGGAGCAGCAACAATCAGCCACCCCAAGGCTGATCCCCCAATGGAGGACTCAACGCTCTGTTCGTCCGGTTTGCCATGCCTTTGGATCTCTGGATTGAATCCACTTTGGCGGACACAGTGTCTAGTCTGCCCAGGCCGCCGTCCTCCAGCAGGATTGCGCCTAGCAGCAGCAGATGGAAGCTCCAGCCCGCAAGCCCAGTCCGCCCCTTTTGCGCGGACTGGCGTGTTCTTTCTTTTTGCTTCCCGTCACCGCTGCCTGGTTCTCCTGTACCCCGGGCAGTAAGTTATTTTAGCCCTGCCCGTTTGGGCAGGCCCCCATCCTATAAATAGGGGGGAGGTGGTGCACCCAAGGCACGCTGACTCGTGCCCAGGAGCCTACTTGTTAAAGGCTGCAGACTCGAATTTCGTACTTTACGGACTCCAGCTTGCTTAGCTCTTACCTCTTCTTCTTTTCCTTCACTTGTAATCAAACCCTTCTTCAGTCAAAGAAAAGCCCGTCACAGGAGAGGAATTTAGGATGCAACGGGCGATGTCTGTTGTTGCCGTCGCTCATGGCCCTGCTGTTCTTGCTCTCGTCTGCTTAGTAGATTACTACTCGCAGTCTCTCTTTCCCCTTCTATTCCCCTGTGCTCGAACTATTAGCTGGTGGTGCTCGCCCCTCTTTGCATTTTCGTGCATCAACAGTTAACACGCGACTTTCAGATTTGGGTAATATTTCGAATACAGCGGACAGACATGTCAGACCGCTGAGCTCGCTACTCAGACCGCTCCATCTCTTCAGAGGATTCACTTTGGGATGCAATCGAGCAAGCTCGCTTCGAGGCCGAGCAATACCATAGGCAGACTGATCAACGTCTTGACACGATCAGCCAAGCCCTGCTTGTGTTAACCCAACGGCTTGCTCCCTAGGCCGCAACAGAACCTGCGGACTCGCCAGTCCGCTAGACTCCAGCTCGCCGAACTCCGCTTCGGCAATCGCCAGTCACTCCTCGAGATCCTGTCCAGACCACTGCCCCTCTGCGCCCTCAGGAGGAGCAGTTTGCCTCATTCATGAATTTTTTCAGAGAAGCAGCCAGGGGCACTCCTGCCCTCCAGCTCCATTTTGCTGATTGCCAGTCCGCCGAGCCCGCGGACTCCCCAGCTTCAGTCCGCCATTTTCACCCTGCTGAATTCAAGACTCCATCTCCCTTCGTTGATCGAATCCGATGGGAGTTGGCTCCAAATAATTTCAGGGAACCTCGCCTTCCATTCTACTCAGGGGAGACTGATCCAGTCGCCCACCTCCAAGCGGTCAAAGGGGCAGTTGCACTGAGATGCCTCTCCGACGCCATCAAGTACAAACTTTTGGTTACCACTCTCGAAGTACAGGCGAGAGAGTGGTTCTATGAGCTGCCTTCGGGCACAATTTATTCCTTCGCTGAGCTTCACAGCGAATTGTTGCTGAGGTTTGCTACCTCAAGAAAGAGAAAAGATGGACCAGCCGCTCTCTTTGAAATCAAGCAAAGGGACAACGAATCAGTCGCACGATTCGTTGATCGCTTCCAAAAGGAGATCCAAGGGGTAAGGAACGTGAAACTCGACTACTATAAGGTTGCCTTGATTCACGGCCTCCGGTAAGGCCCCTTGAAATTTAAAGCAACAACAAAGGCACCAGAAACATACCAGGAGTTGATCTCCATGGTTAACCGATTTATTGAAGGCGAGAACGCCAACCCCACGTATGTTTCATCCCTGACAGCTAAGGCTGAAGGAAGGGTTGCATCCGGCTCTTCTTCTCACAGCAAGCCCCCTAGCCTAGATTTCCAGCCTCCTTCTCAAAGAGGCCGGAATTTCCGCCATAAGAAACCTTTTCTAGGCCATCAACAGTTTCAAGATCAGAGACTGCCGTTGGCCGCCACTCCTGCCATTCCGCTGCAAACACTTCCCATCCTCCAGCAAGCAGCCCTGCTTGCTCCGGGCCGGTGTGATACTAACTCCATGGAGGAGGTTGCGGGTCTGGATCTTGACGAAGCCATCCAGATCTTGCAAAAGAAATCGGAAGAGAAGAAACAAGGGCCTCAGAGAGAGTGAAGGCCAAGAAACAACACACATTTCTGCCAGTTCCACAAGGAGAAGGGTCACTTGCCTGAAGATTGCAAAGCCTTTCGTATGCTAATTGAGAAACTGCTTGCCGAGGGCCAGATTGATTTGAGCAAGAAAGACTCTTCTTCAAAGCCGTCCACCTCCAAAGGCAAGGAAGTAGCTGAAACTTATCAAGAATGTGTGGAGGTAGAGGACGAAGGTCGTCTGGGGCCAATCAACGTTCCGGTTGGATGCTTTGATGCAGATGATGAAGGAGTCCTGGGACGACTCTTCTTTATTCACGGTGGGGCAGGAACCGAGTCTACTCGGAAGTCCTCAATCTTAAGGGTCACTCGAGCAGAGGTCTTGCGAGGTTTCTCTCTCGGGTTGGAGACAAGAGTGCTCCTTTCTTTAAAACTCTTCGATGAGCGTCCAAGTTCGAATGGACAGAAGAGTGTTCTCAGGCCTTTGAGCAATTGAAGAAGCAGCTGACTTCAACACCTCTGCTCCAGAGTCCCCGGTCAGGGGAGATGCTTTTCTTGTACTTAGGAGTTGGCCCTGAGGCAGTCAGCTCTGTTCTTCTTCGAGAGGAGAGCAGGAAACAGTTCCCGATTTATTATGTTAGCCTTATTCTGAAAAGTGTAGAGACACGATATCCGATTCTGGAAAAGTTAGCCTTGACACTAGTCATGTCAGCTCGCAGACTCCGTCCGTATTTCCAAGCACACTCAATTCGAGTTGTTACTGATCAACCTTTGAAAAGTGTGTTGGAGAAACCAGAGCATTCTGGCAGATTAGCCAAATGGGCAATAGAATTGAGTGAATTTGAAATTTCTTTTGTGCCCAAGACAGCCATCAAAGCTCAAGTTCTAGTAGACTTCCTGACTGACACAGCAGAGTCCAGTTCTGATCAAGCAGAAAGGTCACCTTTGGCTTGGACCATCTATGTTGATGGTGCCTCAGGCAGAGATTATTCTGGAGTAGGAGTGGTTCTGATTAACCTAAACGACATTAAACTGGAGCAGGCCATCAAGTTCTATTTTCCAGTGACCAATAACCAAGCCGAGTATGAAGCCTTGCTAGCAAGCTTGAGACTTGCAAGAGAACTCAGAATTGATCATGTTCATATCAAGACTGATTCTCTGGTAATGGCGTCACAAGTCCTTGGTAACTTTGAGACAAGAGAGTCGATCTTGAAAAAAATATCTTGCTCTTGTGAAAATAGAAGTCGGCAAATTCAAGAGCTTTACCATTGAGCACATCTCTAGAACAGAAAATGAGGAGGCAGATGTTCTTGCCAAGTATGGACTGCCATGAGGAGGAACAACTTCCAAACTCTTCCGCCCGGCAGTGAAGGAAGGAGAGTTGATGCAGGTTGATCAACGTCCCTCCTAGATGGACCCATTCATTCTTTATCTGTCAACAGGGGACTTTCACCATTCAATCAAAGATCAGAAAAGGTTCAGAATAAAAGCAGCTCACTATTACTTAGTGGCAGGAATCCTCTACAGAAAAACATTCTTCTCTGCCATGGCCAGATGTGTTTCAGAAGAAGAAGCTCCCGTTGTTTTGCAAGAGGTTCATTCAGGTGAGTGTGGAAGTCACTCAGGAGCAAGAACTTTAGAAAGACGGATCCTGCGACAGGGATATTTCTGGCCCACCATGAAGAGAGACTCTGAGGCTTATGCCAGAAAGTGTGTTCAATGCTAGAAGTTTGCTCCACTTCAACACCAGGCTGCTCAGTCACTCAGATCAATTGCAACTCCTTGGCCCTTTGCAGTTTGGGGTATGGATCTCATTGGTCCTTTTCCCATGGCAAGCGGACAACGACGTTTCATCATAGTGATGATTGACTACTTCAGCAAGTGGATTGAAGCAAAGGCATTGGCAAAGACAACAACTCAGGTTATCAGGAATTTCATTTGGGGAGACATTGTCTGCCGACATGGAGTACCAATGGCTATAGTCACCGAAAACATGCCACAGTTCAACAACACAGAGATGATTGATTTTTGCAAGCAGATTGGAACAGAATTGCGGTTTGCATCAGTCCATCATCCCAGGAGCAATGACCAAGTTGAAGCAGCCAACAAGCAGGTCCTTAATTTACTTAAGAAGTAAGTGCAGAATCTCAAAGGCAGCTGGGCTGATCAACTTTCATCGGTCCTCTGGTCCCTAAGAATGACACCTTCATCCGCAACTGGTGAAACCCAGTTTAAACTTTCTCATGGCTCAGAAGCCCTCATTCCAGTTGAGTTTGAAGTACCATCACCCAGAGTTCTGCTTGCAAGACAAGGTTTTGAGGACTGGCTTGAGCTGAACAATGAAGAGATGAAATTCAGCCTGGAACACATTGAGGAAATTAGAGACAAAGCAGCAATAAGGCAGTAAGAGGTAAAGAGAAGGATGGCCCGATATTTTGATCAGAACGTAAGGATCAAACACTTTCAAGTGGGAGATCTGGTTCTTAAAAAGTTGATGCTGCCGCAAGAGCTGGCTCAGTTGGAAAACTTAATCCAAATTGGGACGGCCCCTTCATTGTCAAAGAAGCATTAAAAAATGGCGCTTATCGCTTGCGAACATACAAGGGAGAGGATATGCCACATACATGGAGCAGAGATGATCTCAAGCGGTTCTATTCCTGAACTTTCTTTTTTCCATTCTATGTAGCCTCTTCAAGAATCATTATGAGTAAAAGCTGCTTGCTAACGCTTCTTCAAGTGTTTTATCTATTCAAACATAACAGTTAGCTCGCTGGACAAGGGAGATTCCAAAACGGTTCCGTCCTTGAACTCTCTTTTCTTTCTTATGCTAGCTTTGCAAAGGCCTCTCATTAATCAAAGGATTCGTACTAACACTTTTCCTAATGTTTTCTCTTTCTCTCCCAAACATCAATAATGGTTACCTGATACCAGGAGACATCGCCGAGTTCAGCAAACCTCCCCTAGAGCCGTTGTCATTAGCGTAACACCACAAAGACCACGTGTTGCAGGGAGATTTCGCACCGTGTAGTGGGAGCTTGCAGGCTCTAGTGCGGTAGGATTCTGAACTTCGGATCCCGGCTAGTACCTGACCCCGCCTCTGCATTATGGAGGGACAGGGTGGGAGTTAAGCCCTAGCATGCCACTTTAGGGATATCGTTACAACTTCAATGATCGCGTGTGGAAAGTTATGCCGCTCCAACCGCACCTACCTACGAGTCATGTTAGATTGTAACCCTCGAACACTCCATGGTACCCTCAAGCAGTGCCTGCAGGATGCCCACAACTTGGTTGATCTTGAAGGAAAGTTATGCCGCTCCGGTCGCAACTGCCAAAAAGATCAACTTAGACGGTACTCTAGGCAAGAGGGCATAGGACTGTTCCATTAGGTCTGTAAAGGCTTGTAGCTCTGTGAGAAAAGCTATGCCGCTCCGGCCGCACCTGCCCACTTGGTCACAAGTCTGCATCTTACTCTTCACAGGGATATTTTAGTGCGGACTGCATTTCTGTTATCCGCTCAGTCCGCCAGTTTTCCTTGGATTGATCGTATATCTTGTGGCCCGGTGAGAAAAGCTATGCCGCTCCGGCCGCACCTGCCCGCTTGGTCGCAAGCTATAGATCATTTCATCTATTTAGTGCGGACTGTATTTTTGTTATCCGCTCAGTCCGCCAGTTTTCCTTGGGTTGATCGTATAGCTTGTGGCCCGGTGAGAAAATCTATGCCGCTCCGGCCGCACCTGCCCGCTTGGTCGCAAGCTATAGATCATTTCATCTATTTAGTGCGGACTGCATTTCTATTATCCGCTCAGTCCGCCAGTTTTCCTTGGGTTGATCGTATAGCTTGTGGCCCGGTGAGAAAAGCTATGCCGCTCCAGCCGCACCTGCCCGTTTGGTCGCAAGCTATAGATCATTTCATCTATTCAGTGCGGACTGCATTTCTGTTATCCGCTCAGTCCGCCAGTTTTCCTTGGGTTGATCGTATAGCTTGTGGCCCGGTGAGAAAAGCTATGCCACTCCGGCCGCACCTGCCCGCTTAGTCGCAAGCTATAGATCATTTCATCTATTTAGTGCGGACTGCATTTTTGATATCTGCTTAGTCCGCCAGTTTTCCTTGGGTTGATCGTATAGCTTGTGGCCCGGTGAGAAAAGCTATGCCACTCCGGCCGCACCTGCCCGCTTGGTCGCAAGCTATAGATCATTTCTATTAGAATATGTGCAAACTGTGAAATTGTATCCGCCCAATCCGCAGAATTGGTTCCCGGTTGGTCTTTTCAAGCTCACGGTTTGGCAATAGATATAAGGCCGCCATGCTTATATTGTCATTAAGCTTAAAAGATTGACAAAGAGAATCACAGACTGTTATTGGAACTCGTTAGAGTCCGCCTGATCTTTTCGTCAACCAATTAAACTTCTCATTCTTCTTGCGGCGGACAGTGGTCAGATTATTAAATTTTCTAATTAGCAAGTCAAAAACTCATACAGTATGGATGATCTTTGCATCACACGGACTGCTACATGGAGATCGAACTTTACTACGTCAATACAAAAAATAAAAAACATTGCAGGAGACACACTGATACCAGAATATCCTTTTCTATTTGATCAAAAATTAAGTTACATCTTTCGTGTATTCGGCGGACTACAAACTTGAGTCCGCTCTATTTACAAAAGAAAACAAAAATATATTAGTCAGCCTCGACGATTTTCTATTTCTTCTCGGCAGGGAGTGCAGGGCTCAGGCTTTCGACATCAATCTCCGGAGAATAGCCCCCCGAGCCGCTTCCACTGCTGCCATCTGAACCAGTGCTTGTCGCGGACTCGCTATGCGAGCTCTTGCCAACAGAGGAAGATGCAGAGGTGTCGGACTCAGCGGACTGTTCTCCGTCTTGCTGGCTTGAGCCAGTGTCGTCAGCTATTGCCTTGATGCCTTCTTCTTCGCCTTCTCCTTCTTCTTCTTCTTCTTCGGCTTCTTCTTATCCTTCTTTTTTTCCTCCTCGACGATGACGTCTTTTCCCTTGGCAGCCCGCTCCATTGCCGCAACCTGCTCTTTCAACTTTGGGAAGAGCTGCAAGAAGGGAACACCGTCCACTCCTTCCTTTGCGAAGCCGCCGCGGACAAATCACTCGATTGCGATTTCAACGGTTTCCTTCACAAAGGGGAGCATAGCGGTCTGAAAGTTATCATTTTCCAAGTCGTAGGCGACCTGCGCGAAACAGAGGAACAAACATCAGTTCGCGACGGACTTCAAATTGAGACCGCTGTAAATACAACTCACTCCCAATTCTTCCTTCTGCCGAGCGACCTTCTTCCCTAACCGCACATGTCTTTCCTTGAGCACCCTTTTCTCTTCTTGAAGTTGCTCGTTCTGTCTAAGCAGGTCTCTGGCCAGGGAACAGACAAAGTGGTTCGTCACCACGCTGTTCGCACTTGCCTGGGAGGCCAGTAGAGGGAGATCGACAGCATCAACCTTTTTCAAATCGCTCAAGTTGTGCTTCCCATAGAGTGCGGAGAGCGTGACATGAGCATGACGAGTTATTCTCGAACTTTTCCACAAAGGAAGCGCTGTCGATAAGCGGACATGTTTGTTCTTATTGTGCCAGTGTATCATCGGGTTCCCCCTCAGATCCTTCTGGTGGTTGCCGAAGCCCTGCATTGTAAAGCTTTCAGAAGAGGAGTAGTCTGCCGTGGGATCCCCCTCTTCTTTCCTCTTCCTTGCGACCTCTTGTTTCCTTTCCCTTTGAGTTGGCGTGAATCCGCTGGGCGTCTGTGGCAGGTTGGCGGGCACAGCCAAGGTCGCTGCAAAAGCAGAACAAGGGTTAACACATAGGTCGCTGCGGATACACACCATAAGTCTGTAAAAGCTTACTTTCTTCGCGCGAAATGTCCGCCAAGCTCTCCAACAGCGGGATGTAGTACTCGATGTCGAGCCTGGCATCAGCTAGGAATTTGACAATGGCAGACTCGATCGCATCCAGCTGGATACTCTTGAAAACGGAGTCCGCGCGCTCTTGTGGATAAGTATGCGCGAACCCAAGGTCGCCTTCGAAGATCAAGAACCTTGAGGTCCAGTTATGGATCTTGTTAGGAAGACCCACAACCTTCATTCCTCTGCAGTAGAAGTAGATCACTCACTTATAAGGGCGGCCTCCAGATGATGTTATTGAGCGGACTGAGAACATTTTGCGGAAGATATTCATTGAGAAGGCGATCTTCTCAGACCACAGGTAAGAGATAAAGCTGCAAATGGCAGTAAGGGTGTTGGGCGCGAGCTGGCCCGGCACTATCCCGTAATGTTCAAATATTTCGACGATCTCCCATAATAACGGAAATTTGAAGCCGCTATCAAAGTGGTCGATGGGTATGGCGATCTGAGTCGCCGTTGAAAAATTTAGTCTTTCCTCATGGGCGGGAAGCGGACAAGCAAGTTAGAGTCCGCCATTTTACTTTCAACAAAAGCCTCAAGGTCGGCCTCCGTTAGAGTGCATTTTTGGTGGTCGGCATCATGGAAAGCAACCGCAGCATCAATCCTGGCGGACACCATCTTGGCAGGCCGCAGGGTCCTCAGCTACACTTGTTTCCCTGCATAGAAGAAGCAACGAGGCTATATTTATAGTAGTGGGGCCTGACAGCTTTTTTGGCCAGGCCGCATAGCTCGCTTATTCAGTCCGCATAATCCGCCATGATCCAATTGTTCACGCAAGAAAAGTTAAAAACAGCGCAGACACAAACTTAAATTCACACTACTGCTTTCAGTCGAGTACCTGCCAAGCAAAGTTCAAAGCACAAAATCAGGCGGACACAGTTTCAGTCCGCCCAGTTCGCGACACTTCCCACCTGCAGATAAGTTAAATTCTGAGAAGCGGACACAGTATTAGTCCGCACAGTTCTTCACAGATCACAACACAAATTAGCAACAGAATGTGCGGATATCGTATTTAGTCCACATAAAGCGCTGCATAGTTCATCACAAGCCACAACGTAGAGCATTGTTTAAAACACAAAAAATTATACATCAAACAAATCAAGTTCGTGGTTTTGCGGACTCAGCGGTCTTTAGTTTCAGTCCGCGTTGACCTCTCCGTCCTATCTCTACACAAGTGTGCTGCCTGGTCGCTTATTTGGAGAACCTCGCTATACAAGCGACAGATGTGGTGATGAATGAAGTTAATGGTCCGGTGCACGTGAGTGGCCTCCCGATCTACCCGACTCAGGGGAACCATCAGCTCCATTGCCGGCCTCAGCTCTTCATCCGCGGCATATTGGCCACCACCTACCGGTGCTGCGGCCTCCGGAGCAACGTGATCTGGCAATCGTGATCTTTGCTCAGCAACCTCAGCAGCCCGCTTCCCCTTCTCTTCCCGTGCCAACGCCAAGTGCTTACCTTTATAGAAGCGGACATCATCAGCAAGCCTTTTCTTCTCCCTATCAGACCTCTCCAGTGCCCTTGAGATGCTGGCGATCTGATCCTTTAAGGCCTTCTCGCGCTCCTCCGATGCCTTCTCGCGCTCTTCCGTCGCCTTTAACTCCGCTCTAATTTCTTGAGTTTCAGCTTGAAACTTCTTCTCTAACTCTTTGATGTTATTCAGGTTGGGCTGCTCACCTCTTGCGGACTCATCATGCGAGCCCGCGTCAATGCCAGTATTTGGTGTAACAATAATTTCCCCACTCTCGATAGAGCCCGGTGGTGACTTTCTACCTGCAACAAAGAAGGTCAATTTCATCATTCAAATACAGTCCGCAGCGGACTCAAAGAATCAGGATAAAGGATCACTTTTAGAAAAAGTAGCAGCGAATTGCCGGCTATCGAAGATAGGCTGCCTTGCCCGCTCCGGGTCAAAGGCGCTTAACCGTTTCTTCCTTTCGCGATGGACTTTGACTCTTTTTTCAGCAGCAGAACTTTTTGAAACAACAATGTCATCGGTCTCAGTGATGATCTTAATCGGTCTCGAGTTTCGCTGCGGCGACCTGTAAAACCACTGACGCTTAAAATATTTTGGTGCCTGTTGAAGGTTACCTGTCTGTAACAGCTCTGCGACAGTCTGCAGATCCTCAACATTCTTTTCCGCCGCGGCCTGCTTCGAGGCCGCCTCGACCGTAGCTACATGAGCGGCGATTTGCTTCTTCTGCTCCGCCATCTTCTCTTTCAGTCTTTCCCTCTCTTTTTCCTCAACAATGGATAAAGAGGGGAGTTCGCCGCCCTTGACCCCAAAGATTTCCACCTCAAGCTGCAGTACACCCAGCAAGGATTCACTGATTAGATCAAGTTGATCGACGTCTATGGAATCTAGTATCTCGTCCGTGGATAAACTGACCGTGGAGAGGGAATTGTCTCCCTGGACTTGGGCCTCCGGTGTAACTAAGTCGCTTTCAGGAACTTCTTTCTCGCGCGGTCTGTGCTGCAAGTCCGCATCTCCAATCTGCACGGAGATATTTTCTCTTTCATCGCTCGCAGCTTCTTTTCCACCCGCTCAGCCATAGTCGACCCGTCCCTCTTCCTCTTCTTTCCAGAAGGGCCCCTTTTCTCGGCACAGTCCGCGGCATCCTAAATCTGGCTGGCTCTCGCGGACCGTCTCAAGGTTCACAACGACCAATGCCTTTGAAGGCGCGTCTTTCCCAACCTCTTCTCCCGCAGTGAGCCTGTCTTCATCAAGGTTAACGATGGGCTCCTGCGCATTGGGGGATGATACTTCGGTCTCATTATTTTCGCCAACTGTGTCCGCCGAATTCGCGGTTTTTTGAGTAGGGACTGTGTCCGACAAATTTAGTGACTTATCACTTCTCAATGGCTGTTCAGCGTGAGGGACTGCAACATCCCCCTTCTCGCGTACAAATATATCAGCATCGCGGACTGCTTTCTCAGCAGGCTTCTGGATATGGGAACTCTCTCCAGTAGAGCGGACAAGCTCCCCTCTCGTCGCTCTCTTCATTATTTTCTTAGTTTTCATTGGTGTTATTGTCTTCTCGCTTTTTGCAGTAAGACTAGTGAAGAAAGCACCAAGCCTTGCCATGCCGGACTACAAAGTGGAGACCGCAAGCGGTGAATAGCGCCCCGTGTCGATCAGAATTTTTAACAGTTCCAGGCCCTCCAATAATATTTATAGCGCGGACGGCATTCATGAGGCTTGCGGACTCGGCGGTTAAGAAAACATTTTCGAAGTTTTCTGGAAACTTAAAAATGTGCGGGGATTCTGTTAACCCCTCAGTCCGCAACACCTACAGGATGCCAAGGCCCTACTTCATTATCCGCGGACTCAATTTGGCGACCCACATGGCCCAGCGACTCAGCATAATTCTAAGGCCCTGGCCTATCACAGGCGGATACGCTTCGACAGTCCGCCCAGCTCGGCGGAGCAGCAGCAATCAACCACCCCAAGGCTGATCCCCCAACGGCGGACTCAACGCCCTGTTCGTCCGGTTCGCCATGCCTTTGGATCTCTGGATTGACTCCACTTTGGCGGACGCAGTGTCCAGTCCGCCGTCCTCCAGTAGGATCGCGCCTAGCAGCAGTAGATGGAAGCTCCAGCCCGTGAGCCCAATCCGCCCCTTTTGCGCGGACTGACGTGTTCTTTCTTTTTGCTTCCCGTCACCGCTGCCCGGTTCTCCTGTACCCCAGGCAGTCGGTTATTTTAGCCCTGCCTGTTTGTGTAGTCCCCCATCCTATAAATAGGGGGGAGGTGGTGCACCCAAGACACGCTGACTCGTGCCCAGGAGCCTACTTGTTAAAGGCTGCAGACTCGAGTTTCGTGCTTTGCGGACTCCAGCTTGCTCAGCTCTTGCCTCTTCTTCTTTTCCTTCACTTGTAATCAAACCATTCTTCAGTCAAAGAAAAGCCCGTCGCAAGAGAGTCATTCAGGCCGCGATGGGCGAAGTCTGTTGTTGCCGTGGCTCACGGCCCTGCTGTTCTTGCTCTCGTCTGCTTAGTAGATTACTACTCGCAGTCTCTCTTTCCCCTTCTATTCCCCTGTGCTCGAACTGTTAGCTGGTGGTGCTCGCCCCTCTTTGCATTTTCGTGCATCAACAACAAGAGAATAAATCTCCTCCACTGAGATCTACAGATAGATATTATAAATTGAATATAATAGAAAATAGAATCAGAAAATGTCACCCAGTATGAGATTTGTGCAACTGCTTTTTGATCCGATCTTGATGATTGTGCTTCATTTGATTCTGACAAGATAGATCTGATCTAGGCTGGAGAGATGTTGAAGATGATTCTTGATTAGACTTCTCTTCACCTTCTTATAATTTTCTCTATCTTATTATTCTTCTGAAGACTGCATCCCTTTAAATAGGCTCTGACAGGAGTAACCGACTGATCAGGTTAATAACTGATAGTTCTGACAGCTGTCTGTACCTCTGTCTTGATATCTGTACTTAGGAAATAAGTCTGCTGAAGTGTTGAGACTTGGTTTTTAAATGTGTTGACACAAGTCCTGGGTGTCGAAACTGCTCCTGTAGTGGTATCAACACACTTCTGAATGTGTTGACAAAGCTCTTCAACATGTCTCGACACAACTTCTGTGGAATGTGTCGACACAAGTCTTGTGTGTCGACACAGTTGTCTTCAGTCTCGTTACAGCTTGATTATTGTGTGTCTACACTAGTCCTGAGTGTCGATATAGTTGTCTTTAGTCTCGACACAGCTTGAATAGAGTGTGTCGACACTAGTCCTGAGTGTCGACACAGTTATCTTTAGTCTCGATACAGTGTGTCGACACAGTTGTCCTTATTGTCGACATAACTTTTCTTTGTCTCAGCATAACTTGTTCAGTGTGTGTCGACACTAGCCCTGAGTGTCGACACAGTTTCTTTCTTATATCATAGTGTTGGCCCAAGTCCTGGGTGTCGACACAACTATCACCTTGACTCGGCACTTCTACCTTAAGTATATCGACACTAGTCTTGAGTGTCTCGACACTTTGTACTTAGCTTTAATTACCTGCACATATGAACTTAACATCTATCAAATACAACAATGTTTATATCATTGAGCTGAGAAGACTTCTTCAAATCAAGTACATTGAGACCAATGTACTCAACAATCTCCCCCTATTTGGAGAAGTCATAACTCAAATACAATGATATAAAACAAGATACCACAAAATAAAGATAAAGACATTTAAACATACAGTGCAGTTCAGTAAGTGAATTATCACAGATAAACACACAAACTTAAAAATAATGCTGAGTAGAACATAAGGCAAACAATTTATGTCCTAATGCATCAACACATGAAATGTATAATAAACCATGATTTCCATTAATTGTTTATCACAGAATTTACTGATACAAGTTTTATTTACAAAATAGTTACAGATCAAAATGTTCATAAGAAATATAAAACTTAGAAAGTCCTAAGGCAGCTCAGGTTCTTTAATAACTATGTCTTTGCCGGATTGTATCTTGTCTTTCATTTCAGTCTCCTTGTCCTCAGCAACTGCCTTTCCTTTGACTTCCTTAGCTTTAGCTTTTGCTATGCTTCTTCCTTCAATCTTTGCCTCTCAAAATAATGATATGGCTTTGGGAAATACTTGCTGGGCTTTAGGGATTTAGTAGGAAGCTTTCCTCTCTTCATATCTTGCCTGAATTTTTGAATCACCTCCTGCTGTTTCAAGTGTTTAGCCCATTCCCGTTCAGAATACCATTTCCCTCTGTCAGTAATATTAGTATTCATAGCTTTACATGTAGTAAGAATGATTGATCTAGAGGTTGGACTCCATTGCTCAAAATCAGGTTTAGTCTCAGCCTGTTCTCTAAACCATTTCTTTGATAGCTGAGCCTTAGTCTCTAAAGCAGTAGCAGGCCTGCCCACTTTCTCAAATATTACATTCTTATCTATGCCTTGAGGAGGACTATACATGTGGTGAATAACTGCTTGAACAGACTTAAAATTGGCTGGGGATGCACGAGGAAATAATTCAGCAGGAGGTGCTTGAAGTAGAGGTGGTTGTTGACAACCAGATTCTGCTGTTTGATCACCCTCATACCATAGGGGAGGAAAGCCTAGAGTATCTCAGATATTATTTGCTATCCAGGTAGCTTGTTCAGCACTTGCCTTAATCATGACTCTCTCCCCCTTTATGACTTCTCTCTCAATATGATCTTTTAGATCATTCTTTTGAAATCTGACCTATCCATCAACATAATTGATACCTGTAGTCACTGTATTCTTAACCCTCAGTAAATTATTGTCCAAAGTTTTGTAAGAATCTTTGATATCCTTAAGGAGAGATTCAGAATGACTTTACAGTTTGGTATTTATATCTATGCCAGTAGAATCAATTTTGCGTTCCAAAACAGTAGTTTGGGTCTTAATTTGTCCCAAGGTAGTTTCATGCTTCACTATCAGATTCTCATTCAGTCTGTTCTGATTTTCAAGGACACAGCCTTGCTTGATTGCCACATCATCCTATATTTGCTTGGCATCCTGTTGTTGCTTTTCCAGATAAACTACTGCATGAGCCCCTTTCTCAAAGAATGAAGCCATTTCAGTCTTCAAAAGATTGACTTCAAATCGTATTGACTTGATCTCTTGGGCCAGTTGAAATTGCAGCTCCTTGTTGCTTTCATCCATATATTTCTCTAAATCTTACCTTTGCTTATCAAGCATAATCTGTAGTTGTACAAGCAAAGAGCTGTGATCTATTGTAGGAGCAAATGGTGGTCCAGACTGAAGATATTGCTTGTAGCTTTTGCTCTTCTTCTTCATTGCAAAAAGCTTTCTTTTCTTCTGTTGAGAAGCATTTGCATCCTTAGAGTTAGAAGAACTGACCTCTTCAACTTGAGGTGTCTCTTTAATTTTCTCAGTGACAGGGCCAACTCCCCCTCAATTCTTGTACCTTCTTGATTAATAGGGAGATTATCCACAGTAATATCTGCATGCTGAATTTCATCAGCAGGTATCTCAATATGAGAATCTGCAATTCTCTCTTCCTGAATATTTATATCTTTTAACATTGGAACTTCTTCTTCAATCTCTTGTAGATTTGCTTCTCCCATCACTTGATCAGAGATTTCATGTGCAGGATCTTGTGACTTCTCTAGGTCTTGAACCACATCCATTATGATTGTTGTTGCTATATCCATTGGCAATTCTGCGAGGTTCTCCCCCTCAGCTAATTCTTTTTCTGGGATGATCTCCCCCTGCACTTGTGCACTAGTCTCAGAGAATTGCCTAGGAGACCTGCCTTGTACTTCCTCCGGATTTTCATCTGAACTAAAGTTTACCACTTCTTCAGAATCACTAGTGGATACTACTTCCTTTACCACTGTTTTCTTACCTTTTATCTCCTTTTTCTGCTTAGGTGCTTGAGTTTCCTTAATCAAGACTCTGTCCCACCTAGACAGGATTCTTAGGTCATTCTCCTCATATGATTGATCTTAGTTCCATATTTTTGATTGATACAATCTGGAATTACCTTTACCAGATATAAATTAATTATTCTGCCCATATTGGGCTTCTGAATTCCTTCTGAATATTATCAAACAACACTTTATTCCAGTCAGTATTGATTTTGAAGATAATTCTAGTCATCAGATTAAACATGACAATAAAAATTCTGTCATGTGCTCCAGTCTTGCAGAGGAACACCTTTCCTACTATTTCTGATAGGAATTTACCTTGGGAATTCATTCCCTTCCTGTTGAAATAATGTCCAAAACTAGTGGTTGGTGGTAGTCCACACCAAACTAGTGCCTCAGCTGTCTTGGTTGAATCCAGTTCATTATCCTTTGAAATTCTTGGAATCTTAAAGACTTTAGCCAGTCTTTTGGTAGTTACCTTTATCCTTTCTCCATTAATAGTGGATTTTATCTTGTCAGAGTTAGAGTTTAAGGAGGCATTAGAGAAAAATTCAGATACCTCTCGCTTCCAGATCTTGGTTGGTTCTGAAAGAAGATACTCTAACCTTGCCTCATTCACAAGGTCAATAACTTTCCTTATATCTTCAGAAGCGGTGTCGAATGCGTTGCACACCAGTTCATATCCCTCGTTGATGTGATCGTCCATCTTTGGTGCCATTCTTGTTGAAATATCTTGAGTTTGAAGTGTGTCGACTATGAATTTCTAGGTCTAGACACACAACGATTAGTCTCTCAAGATTACTGGCGAGTGAAGTCGACAAAACCTAACACCTACTATTTATAGCATCAGTCTTTCGAAGGTGAAAAGGCGCGATGCATTTAGTGATTTTCTCAATATCGGGAAATTTCTGGAGTCGACAAAGAAAACCTAAGCCGTCGAGATGTGTCGACACAAGGTTTATGTTTCTTGACACAAACCTAAAGGTCTCGACATAAACTTGTAATATCTCGACACACATCCTCTTATCAGTGTCGACACACATCCGCTAATCAGTGTCAACACACAGTCACGTGTCTCGACACACCTTTTCTACTAATGTCGACACACACTGCAGTGTCTCGACACACCTGTACTAATAGTGTCGACACACACCCTGGTGTCTCGACACAATTCTTTGACTTAGACAAATTTTGTGTTTTGACTTATATTTCCTGACTAATTAAAGTAAAAATTTTAAAATATTTGTATTCCTAATTAATCATTCTTTTAAGTGTAATTATTTATTCAATATTCAACATGTCTAGTTCAAATTTAAAATAATTGAACTTACTTTCATCTAGGGGCTTTGTAAAAATATCAACAACTTGTTTTTCAGTTGGAATATGTTGTAAGCTAATATTTTATTTTTCTACATTCTCTCTAAGAAAGTGATATCTAATTTCTATATGTTTAGTTCTACTATGAGAAACAGAATTATTGGCAATAGAAATTGCACTAGTAAAATCACAGAACATAATAGATTTACTTAGTTGAATACTGTAGTCCGGTAGTTGATGTCTAATCCACAACAGCTGTGCACAGTAACTTCCAGCAGATATGTACTCTGATTCTGCTTTAGAGATAGCAACACTTGTTTGCTTCTTGCTTCTCTAACTGATAAGTCTTTTCCCTAGAAATTGGCAATTTCCAGAAGTGTTTTTTTTGTCTTCTTTACACCCTGCAAAATCTGCATCTGTGTACCCAGTAAGTTCAAAATCACTATCCCTAGGATACCAAAGCCTAAGATTGGGTGTGCCCTTAAGATATCTCAGTATTCTCTTAACAATAATATAATGAGACTCTTTGGGGGCATTCTTGGTACCTAGCACAGACACATGTTGAGAACATAATATCTAGCCTACTAGCAGTTAAATACATGAGTGATCCAATGATGCCTCTATAGAAGGTTTCATCAACTGGTTTTCTAGATTCATCCTTGTGTAGTGACAATGTAGAACCCATTGGAGTTCTCATGGTAGAAGAAGTCTCTATACCATATCTCTTAATCAACTACTTAGTGAACTTAGATTGAGAGATGGATATTCCATCCTCAGATTGTCTAACTTGGAATCCCAAGAAGAACTTTAGCTCACCCATGCTGCTCATTTCAAACTTACCTTGCATAAGCCTTGCAAATTTGCTACACAGCATCTCATTGGTAGGTCCAAAAATTATGTCATCTACATAAATTTGGACTAAGATGCTTGATCCTTTGATGTTCCTTAGGAATAATGTCTTGTCTATCTTTCCTCTAGAGAACTTATTTTTTATAAGAAAGGTAGAGATGGTCTCATACCAGGCCTTAGGTGCCTGTTTTAACCCATACAAAGCCTTGTGTAATCTGAAAACATAGTTTTTGTGTTTAGGGTCAACAAAACCTGGTGGATGCTCTACATAAACTTCTTCCTTCAATGTACCATTTAGGAATGCTGACTTTACATCCATTTGGTAGACCTTGTATCCTTTGAATGCTGCATGGGCTAAAAACAATCTAATGGCTTCTAGCCTAGCTACAAGTACAAAGGTTTGGTCATAATCTAATCCTTCCTCTTATCTATATCTTTTAGCCACTAATCTAGCTTTGTTATTGACTATAACCCCATACTCATCTAATTTATTTCTATAGATCCACTTAGTGCCTATGATATTGTGATCACTAGGTCTAGGAACTAGACACCAGACTTTACATCTCTCAAATTGATTTAACTCTTCTTGCATAGTCATTATCTAGTTGGGATCTTAATTGGCATCTTCAAACCTTTTAGGTTCTACCTGTGAGAGAAAACTAGAGTATAGAACCTCATTGTGATGTCTACTTCTAGTAGTCGCACCTAATCTGGAATCACCTATTATTTGATCTATAGGATGATCTCTAAGATGTCTAACAGCTACAGGAAGGTGTCTATTATCATCTAATACTGCAGGAGGATTAGGGTGATTCTCTTCCTCCCCCTGAGCTGATGCAGTATCTTCTATAGGAACTTCTATATTGTCCCTAATGTCTAACTCCAAGTTAGGCGAGTCACTTATATTTAGTTTTTCCAATCTAAAATTTACAACACCTAGACTAGAGCTGTTAGAGATATCATTACATATAACTGATAATTCATCAAATACTACATTAATAGATTCTTCTACAACTTGATATTTCAAGTTGTAGATCCTGTATACTTTGCTATGAAGACTATACCCTACAAAGATTCGTTCATAGGATTTATCTAAGAACTTGGTTAGATAAGTTTTCCCATTGTCCAAGACATAAACTTACTTCCAAAAATTCTGAAGTAAGACAGATTTGGTTTTCTGCCTTTCATTAGTTCATAAGGAGTCTTGTTATGATATTTGTTAATCAAGACTCTATTTTGAACATAGCAAGCTGTGTTTACAGCCTCTGCCCAAAAATATTCTGGGAGAGATGTATCACTCAGCATTGTTCTAGCTGCCTCAATAAGAGTTCTATTTTTCCTCTCAACAACTCCATTTTGCTGTGGTGTTCTTGGAGAGGAGATCTCCTGAAGGATCCTTAGTTCCTTAGAGAAATTTGTCATCCTTTCAGATTGAAATTCTATACTATAGTCACTTCTAAGTTTGACCATTGTACATCTCATCTCATTCTGAATTTGTTTGACAAAATCAGCAAGGATGCCTAGAGTTTGACTTTTTCCTTAAGAAGAACACCCAAGCAAATCTGGAGTGATCATCCACAATCACATAGGTATAAGACTTCCTTCCCAAACTAAGAACTTGCATAAGACCAAATAGATCCATATGAAGTAAGTACAAACACCTCTCAGTGTCTTTGGACAGAATACTCTTAAAGGAGACTTTTGTTTGTTTGCATTTTTGACATGCAGGACATTTGCCTTCTTTGAAGCATTTTAATTGTGGGCTATTTCTAACTAAGTCCAAAGAAAATAGTTTACTCATAGATTTGTAGTTTAAGTGAGCCTACCTCCTATACCACTGTACACACAAAGTGTCTTTCTCACTAGCTACAAGACATACTGGTGATTGTTCATTTATACTAAGGAAATTTAGAAAATAAATATTCCCACTCCTAGTACCTGACAAGATGATCTCTTGATCACTTGAATTCCTTATCAGACACTTGTCATTGTGGAAGACAATTTCATATCCTATATCACAAAACTGACTTATGCTTATCAGATTGTGGTTCAATCCTTTCACATAAATAACTTTAGTGATGGTAACTAGGCCATTAGAAATGTTACCATACCCCTTGGTAAGTCCTTTCTCTGACCCTCCAAAGATGACTTTTGTTCGATTCTTAACTGGAGTGTAGTCTCTTAGTAAACTCATTGATCCAGTCATATGCCTGGAACATCCACTATCCAAGTACCATATTGGCCTATTAGTGGTACTTGGCTCCACCTGCAAACACAAATTTAGTTCACCTTAGGCACCCAACAAGTTTTGGGGCCTTGGTTCCTGTTAGGCTTTGTTGTGTGAAACACAACAGACTTTTAAATAAAGGTGGTTGAAATTTATATGAAGGACGTGTTGGATTATACCAACAATCTAGGGCAAAATGCCCAACCTTCCCACAACACCAACACTCAAATCTGTTGTATCTCATTTGAAGTTGTTCTCTTGTGCAACACAGAATTCTCATCCAATTTCCAAGGTAGAGGTACATAATTCACACCCTTACCTTTCAGATTTGAGTGAGCTACACTGGGATCAGCCCCAAGAATTCCTTGGCATCTTGGATTGATCACTTTCTGTGGTGGTTCTTGGCCTATATTGCCTTTTGACATCTGATCCTTCCAGCAAGGCTCTTTATTGACCTTGCTGGTAGAGCACTCAAACATCATGTGTCCAGGAATACATGATCTCAAGCATCTATTAGAAGGCAGATACTTGACTGGTTGCCTATCTGGATCACTTGGAATTTTATCCATGAATACAAACTTCTTTTTAAATTTTTTTCTTACCAAACCCTACACCACTTCTAAATAGTGCAGAAAAGGTATCTATGATAGGTAGAACTGACTTAGGCTTTGAGAACTGAGTCAGGAGCCGTCTTTACTGAGCAAGCTTTGCTTCCAGGTCTTTGACCGTCTTGACCTGTTCAATTTTCACCTCTGTCTGGCTATCTATCTTGTTAGTTAATTCAATTAGTTTCAGTTTTTGTAAATCCAACTTTGTGATGGCACTTATCAACAGAGAAGATACTCCTCTCAAGGAATCTAACTCTTTGGCCTGATCCTTAGCAAGCTGTTTGATTTCAATTAAGGCCTTTAGTACCTTCCCATACCTGTTGATAAGGGAGTTAAAATCTGTTTCAATGTCTAAATCATATTCTTTACTATGTGAACATGATTCATTTTCTGATGCAGAAATAGAATCTGAGTAAAAACTACTAGAGATTGATTTTACCTTAGCAGGATCTGAACAATCCTGATCTTATTCTCCTGGTTAAGTTTTCTCAATGGCCATCAGACCTATAAGAGTCTCCTCCTCTTATGATTCAGATGAATCAGACTCACTGTCAGACATTATCAACTATCTTTTTGCCAATAGGCTTTTATCAGCCTTCTTGTGTTGTCCATCCTTCAAGTTCTCAGACTTTTTGTCCTTCCTTTTTGATGGGCAATCAGCTATGACATGCCCTTTTCTGTTGCAATAATAGCACACTATAGTAGTTTTAATATATTTATTCTGAGAAGAACCATACCTTTCTCCAGAATTCTTCTTCCTGGGTTTATCTAGATGATTGATCTTTTTGTGAGAAGAGTCTCATGCTGAACCCTTCCATTTTCCTTGTTTTCTTCTCCTTAACATCTTCTTGAACTGTCTAGAGAAGAGTGACATTTCCTCCTCAGTTATTTCTCCTTTTATTGAGGATGATTCTGAGCACTCAGAGGCAGTTTCCTGTTTTTCTGTGAGTATTGACTTCTCTCTGACTTTTCTGGATGACTCAGCCTTTAGAGCCAAGGTCTTTTCTCTATTAAGTGCTCTAGATGATTCTTCTTCAAACTTTCTGAGATTCAGCTGTAACTCATGAGACAACAGCTCTCCAAATAGGGCTTGGGGGTCTATGTTGGCTAAGTTTCCCATTTCCCTTATGACACAGATCTTGATGTCCCATTCTTTGTTCAGGGACCTCAAGAACTTATCATTAAGTTCATAATTAGTAAAACTTCTGCCATAAGTCCTCAGGTTGTTAACAATTCTGAAGAACTTTTCAAAACACTTGGCCACTGAATCCTTTTTATCTTGTCTGAAGGCTTCATACTGTTGATTTAGCAGAGATTTTCTATCACCTCTGACTTCTTCAGTACCTTCCATATAAACTATCAAAGACTCCCACATTTCTTTGGCTGTTCTGCAATGAATCCGATTCTAAAAAGTGGAATCATCTATTACACTTACTATTATATTCTGAGCCCTCTTGTCCATAGAGGCAAGAATGATTTCATCCTTATCCATTTCCATGCAAGTCTTGGGTGTCCTGATGTTTGCATCAAGAACTGACACTTTCATGAGAATGAAAGGTCCTTTAACCACAATTATATATATTCTTGGATCTGCTGCCTCCATGAATAATCTGACTCTTTCTTTCCATATTCCAAAGTTTTCTTTGGAGCAGACATGGAGCTTAATGGAATTGTTTTCTCTCAGGGCCATGATATTTCTTTCTTTGCAATCCTTTGGATTCTCACTAGGCTGTTATGTCTTTTTCAGTGAACCTCCCCTCTGATACCAATTGTAAATGTTTACTTTAGGATTGAAAATAACCTAGAGGGGGGTGAATAGGTCCAATTTAATTATGTCTCCCCTTTTCTTTAATCAGAATACTACTTTATATAAAGTGATTTACTCAATCAGATAATTAGCAATTAACAGAATTAACACAGTATAGTAAATCAGCACACACAACATAATGCACACAGATTTATAGTGATTCCCCAATTTATGGGTACATCCACTTTCCCCATTCGCCTATCTAGCAATGAACTAGATTCGGCCAAACTCCTCCTCTTTCCTTTACTCAGATCTTTAGATCTTATAGCTCAAAGCCCACCCGACTCCTACAACTCAGACTTCACAAGTCTTACCACTCAGATCACCAAGATCCTATACCTCAAGTTCTTTCCAAGAACTCTACCTCAGAATGAATCTCCACTCCTGCTTCTCAGGCAACAAATGCCCTACAACTCAGAGAATTTTCAAATTCTCCTTCCTCAGGCAATCCTAGCCCTACCTCATCCTTTATAACACAGACTTACAACAACAAGAGAATAAATCTCCTCCACTCAGATCTACAGACAGATCTTACAAATTTAATATAATAGAAAATAGAATCAGAAAATATCACCCAGTGTGAGATTTGAGTAACTGCTTCTTGATCTGATCTTGATGATTGTGCTTCCTTTGATTCTGACAAGATAGATCTGATCAAACACTTCTTAGCTTTTCAAAGCTTCTTGAAGTAGAAATTAGGGTTGATCTAGGCTGAAGAGATGTTGAAGATGATTCTTGATCAGACTTCTCTCTACCTTCTGAATTGTAGCAGAAGCTCCAAACTTATTTCTTCTTAAAATTCTGCTGCTTCTCCTCTATATTGTTTACAATTTTCTCTATCTCACTATTCTTCTGAAGACTGCATCCATTTAAATAGGCTCTGACAGGAGTAACCGACTGATCCGATTAATAACTGACAGTTCTGACAGCTGTCTGTACCTCCGTCTTGATATCTGTACTTAGGAAATAAGTCTGCTGAAGTGTTGAGACTTGGCTTTTAAATGTGTTGACACAAGTCCTGGGTGTCAACACTACTCCTGTAGTGGTGTCTTCTGAATGTGTCGACAAAGCTCTTCAACATGTCTCGACACAACTTCTATGGAATGTGTTGACACAAGTCCTCTGTGTCGATACAGTTGTCTTCAGTCTCGTTACAGCTTGATTTTAGTGTGTCAACACTAATCCTGAGTGTCGACACAGTTGTCTTTAGTCTCGACACAGCTTGAATAGAGCGTGTCGACACTAGTCCTGAGTGTCAACACAGTTGTCTTCAGTCTTGATATAATGTGTATAGAGTGTGTCGACACTAGTCCAGAGTGTCGACACAGTTATCTTTAGTCTCGACACAGTGTGTCGACATAGTTGTCCTTAGTGTCTACACAGCTTTTCTTTATCTCGACACAACATGTTCAGTGTGTATCGATACTAGTCCTGAGTGTCGTCACAGTTGCTTTCTTGTATCATAGCATTGACCTAAGTCCTAGGTGTCGACAGAACTCTCACCTTGACTCAGCACTTCTACTTTAAGTATGTCGACACTAGTCTTGAGTGTCTCGACACTTTGTACTTAGCTTTAATTACTTGCACATATGAACTTAACATCCATCAAATACAACAATGTTTATATAATTGAGCTGAGAAGACTTCTTCAAATCAAGTACATTGAGACCAATGTACTTAACATAAAGCACACATCAAATACATTATGCGTGTATATCATTGACCCGTTTGACTTCTTATAAATCTGGGATATTGGGATCAATAGACCCAACAATCTCCCCCTATTTGAAGAAGTAAAAACTATACAGGTCATTGACAACACAACATATTCATCATAGACAAAATTTAACATTAGTAGAGTGTAGAAAAGTTACCAGATTACCATATTTCTCCAGCCTATGGAGAATTACTTACTCCTCCTGGCATGCTGCCATCCATACTATTTCACCTGTCTATTACTCTTACCCCTTTGACTCCCTTTGACTCTATCCTCCCCCTTTTTGACTTCTGCAATAGGGAGCATTCTGTGGGGTTTTTCTCCCCCTATCCGTCTGGAGTAGATCTTCCACTTTGACTCAATCCAGTTCGGCTCACTTCAAATTCTATTGGGCTAGCTCCCCCTCAACAGTTGCACATTATCTTCATAATCTGGAGGAAAAGCATGTTCTACCTGCAAAATAAACAGTGAAGCCTATGGTAGAAGAGAGAATTAAAGCTACACAACATTCAACATACCAAATTAAAATTTTAAGGTGTTGAACTTGGCTTCATCTAGTGGCTTAGTGAAGATATAAGCCACTTGCTTGTCTATGGAGACAAACTCAAGGGAGATGTATTCCCTTTCCACATGTTCTCTAATGAAATGATACCTAATTTCTATATACTTAGTCCTGCTATGGGAGACAGAATTCCTGGCTATAAAAATTGCACTAGTAGAATCACAAAAGAGTGGAGTTCTACTTATCTGAATATTGTAGTCCTGAAGTTGATGCTTGATCCACAACAACTGAGCACAGCAGCTTCCAGCTGAAATATAATCTGACTCTGCTGTTGATATTACAACACTCGTTTGTTTCTTGCTGCTCCAAGAGATAAGCCTTCCACCTAGAAATTGATAGGAGCCTGAAGTGCTGAAGAGTTGGATGACAAGTGTACCGGTTGCACAAGTAATATAAAATGGGTAAATGTCCCCAAGTATCGATCTCTCAAGGAACACAGTAAGGTGGAGTTAATTTTGAGGAGGACTTGAGATTGAAGTCCTTAGGTCAGAGTTAATGAAGTGGGTCTCGATTGTTGAGGAAAAAGAAAATAAAATGCTAATGAACGTGAGCCGTTGGCATAAATTGACGTGAGCCGTTAGCATAAATGAGGGTCTTCAGCGGTCTATGGCTTAAATTGACGTGACCCATGCTGGGAAGACAAAATGCTCATAGTTTGACCGTCAAAGTGGCGGTGGTGAGACTGGGGTATCTATGACTTAAATTGATGTGACATTGACCAGTTCACCGAGAATGTGCCCTGAGTGCACAGGGCATGTGGTCGTGCGTGCCAACGCATTTGATGCAATGCATATATATACTGTTTGGTTATGCTAATAAAGTGCAGGGAAGGAGCATCAGCGCCCCGTTTGGTGGCGAGATCGTTATAATTTGGTCAGCATTGCTGACCGTTGCTTTGGTTTGCCACCGCTGCGGTGGATTGTGCTTTCAGGTGCTGCGGAGCCGAGTGGTAAATAGCGGGCCAAAGCCCAAGTTGCTGAGCCGGCCCTCGAAGGCCTAATTTTGAGTGTTTTCTTTTATTCATGTATGACCGGCTTGCATGCCGAGGTTTGAAAAACATGTAATTTGAGGAAAATAATTGTAAGGCCATAAGGCCAGTACTTGTGTATTTGTACTTCATTTATGTTGGCTTTGTAGTGGACATTCATGCTAGTGTTGGGTTCTTTATTAATGCAACAATTTTAATTGCTTCCGCTAGAATACTTTATGTAGGACGTTGATATTAGTTGGATGGTTTCCATTGAGTAACCACCTGGTCTGTCTTTGGTATATGACGTCAGGCCCCGACCGGACTTACTGCTATATGCTATGTAACAGATAGGGGGTATTACACATGTCTATTGTCGTGTAAGGGCACACGACCTGTGACACGGGCGTGTGACATACCATGTCCTTTTCTTTACTTGGCCAGGGCAGTGAGGCCTGGTGAACACGGGCAGGACACGGGTGTGTCTCTAGGCACACGGCCTGTGACACGGGCGTGTCACATGACCGTGTCTTTGTAACGCCTTGAAACTCAAAGGAGCGATGGGAGACGTTTTGGGCCAGTTTTGGGTTCTGGCTGTAGGCACACGGCCTGGGACACGGGCGTGTCCCAGGGCGTGTCAAGCTTGTGTCGACACTCAGTCGGGAAGTCGACACTCTGTTCTCGACATTGTGTCGAGACTGGGCACACGGCCTGCGACGCGGGCGTGTCGACCCGTGTCGACACTTAGCCGCGAAGTCGACTCTATGCATTCGACGAAGTGTCGAGACATGGCACACGGCCTGCGACACGGGCGTGTCGCAGGGCATGTCAACCCGTGTCGACACTCGTCCCGGGAAGTCGACACTTTGAGCTCGACATTGTGTCGAGACAAGGCACACGGCCTAGGACACGGGCGTGTCCAAGGCCGTGTCATCAGGTCGACGATCTTCGCTCGACGAAGTGTCGAGTGTCGAGACCGTGTACACGGCCTGGAGCCCAGGCATGTCAAGGTGACACGGGTAAGGACACGAGCGTGTCCTAGAACCTGTGCAGTGCTCGGGTTGTTTTCGGGGAAAAATGATGGGGGTACACGACCGGCCACACGGCCGTGTCAGGTGGAACACGGGCGTGTCAACTCAAACACGAGCATGTTCGATACCCCTGTGTTGTTCCACGTGATTCGATTTTGACGGTGAATGAGGCACACAGCCCTGGACACGGGCGTGTGCCAGGCCGTGTTCGGTCCAGATTGGGCATTTCAGTCCCGAATCAAAGCCGTTCGTTTCTTTATTTTGGGATCCAACGGCTGGGGGTTGTTCCTAAAGGGATATACCCGGGATTGGACTTAGAAACCCTCACTTTTCATAAGTTGTTATCTTTCTAAAAGCTTAGAGAGAGAGGAGAGCCAAGGAAGGAAGAAGGAGCTAGATCCAGCCATTGGAGGAGCTTCGAAGCTCCAAATCGAGAGCTGACTCCGGATCTACGGAGGCAAAGCTAGTGCGGTGCTTTTTATCCGCTTAATTTTCAATGGCGCCAAATAGGAACGCTAGGGTAACGATTCTCTTCTTGAGCATGAGTAGCTCTCCTTCTTTGCATAGGAAGCCCGCTCTCGTGAGTTTGCGGAGAGTTGGAGGCATTCCTTCGGGTAGATATGTGAAGTCCCCGTTGTTTAGAGTCCGTAGCTGAGAACGAACATAGGCATGATGTGTGAAGCCTACCCGGACATGTTGGTCTGGATCGGTGATGTTGCATTGCATAAATGCCGGAGAAAACTCCGCGCGATTGATTGTTTTTCGGGTTTTCTACGTGGTACATTGCAACAGGGAGCCTTGGGGATTAACCCAAAGGTGCACCCGGAAAACTGGGCGGATGCGTGATCTTGCCAACTTGTGGGCCTAGGTGCCAATTAGTACATAACTGGGTTATGTAATATCGTACGTTCAATTCACGGGCTTCGGGGAAGCTTAACCCGTGCCGATGATATTTAAGTGTCGTGGCAAGTGAGCAACGGGTTGAGTGGGAACCGTTCCGGCGTTATGCCGAGGGCATAGAGGTCGGGTCTTTCTGTCGATGACATTAAAGTGTCGTGACATGGGTTGTTGATGACATTAAAGTGTCGTAACGTTTGCCTAAAAGACCATTTTTGCTCACGAGTTATTGCCGTCCTGGAGATGGTGGTGAGTTAGCGGCTTAGACTGCGATCACCGAGAATGTGCCCTGAGGGCACGGGGCGTGTGGCCGTGCGTGCCAACGCCTGTGATGCATTGAGTTATTATATTGCTCGCTTATGCTAAAGAATTGCAGGGAAGGAGCATTGCCGCCCCGAGCTGGGGGCGAGATCGTTATAATTTGGTCAGCATTGCTGACCGTTGCCTTGTTTTGCCACCGTGCGGTGGTTTGTTGTTTGCAGGTGCTGCTGGACCAAGCGGTCAATAGTGGGCTAAAGCCCAAGTGCGAAGCCGGCCCTCGAAGGCCTATTTTGGAAGTGTTTACTGTTTTATTCATGTATGACCGGCCTGCGTGCCGTGGTTTGTAAATCATGTAATTTCAAGTGAAACATTTTGTAAGGCCTTAAGGCTTATGTTGGTATTTTGTATAACATTCCTATTTTGGGTTAGTGGACACTCATGCTTTAGTGCTGGGTTCTTATTTGCAACCTTTATAAACTACTTCCGCTAGAATGCTCTGTGTAGGACGTTGATTGGTTGGATGGTTTCCATAAGTAACCACCTGGTCTGTCTGTAGTATATGGCGTCAGGCCCCGGCCGGACCTACTGCTATATGCTATGCGACGGATAGGGGGTGTTACAGTCTTGCTCGGGCTGAGATGGGTGTGTACCACCTGAGGTACACGACCATAGACACGGGCGTGTCTGAAGGCGTATCATGTCACACGACCTGCGACACGGGCGTGTCCCACGGTCGTGTACTAGTCTAAAGGAGTCGGTTGTGTGCCGCTTATGGTACATGGCCTGTGACACGGGCGTGTCACAGGCCGTGTCAGCCAAAATTCAGACTTTTGTGGCAAAATTATGGCCGTCCATTTTCCTCAGCTGGGATCTGATGTAACGCCCCCGGTTTTTTTGTGTTTTGTATGATCATTGGCTGGCGTTACGATGACGTGTTTCCGGCCCTTTGCCGTTGTAGAGCGTGGTCTTAGCTCTTAGGGTTCCTTGTGTAGCCTTGTTGTAGCCTGTTATCAAGATTCCCCAGCTAGCCGGAGTCTTTTTGATGACTCGGTTGGGCCTCTTAGGGAATGCTTATGTTTTTGGCTTCGGGTGGTGATATCTAGAGTTTTGTTCGTCGAATGCTAATTTCAACTTCGCAGTTGTGTTCGTAGCGTGGGTTTTTAGCTGCGATGTGAATTTCATCAATTTCCGAGATGTTTCGGGTCTCGCGTCGTTTTGATATTGCGTGTAAGTAATTATTATGTATTGATTGTTTATTATTAAAACTGATGCTTATATATAGCCTTAGGTTAGAAATTAGGGCTCGGTTCTTTGCCTCTTTTCATTTTCTCTTTTTGGAAGAAGCCGCCGCCTGTGCGAGAGGAGGAGAACCGCCGGACTACCCGAGCCTTCAGACGCCGATTCCTGGAGATTTAGCGGTCGAAATTCGATTTCGAGAGTGGATCTGGATTGCTCTCGCTTGGATCTGCATTCCTTCTGCTCCTCGGCTTGGTGCTCTGCGGCTAGATCTGAGAGTGAGGGAAGTGGCCGACCAAGCCTTGCTGGTATTGAGGCAAGTGATGTTCCCTCATCCTTGCCAAAGCTGATCCTTGTTTTTCTTCTTGATTTAATTTTATCTCTCTCCTGCTTAGATCCTAGGTGTACTCTAGGATTCGTCCCCGATTATACTGCGGTTAGTGTAGAGAAGTTCTAGTTAAATCTCAGTTTTTCCTGAGAGAATGTGTCTAATAGGGACGGATTTGGCACGGCTCAGGTTGAGTAGTTGCAATTGCCGAAGGATGATGAAATTTTCTTAGAGAGGCGCCTTGTTCTCGTTTTGGTTGGTTGCTGGGTCTGGCGTCAGTGGCCAGTCGAGGTGTCGACACATTGTGTCGACACCAGCCAGTCGAGGTGTCGACACCTTTGTGTCGACACCGGCCAGTCGAGGTGTCGACACCTTTGTGTCGACATCGGCCAGTCGAGGTGTCGACACCTTGTATTGACACCGGCCAGTCGGGGTGTCGACACTTTGTGTCGACACTGGCCGCGGTAGTGTCGACACCTTGTGTCGACACCGGCTAGTCGGGGTGTCGACACTTTGTGTCGACACCGGCCGCGGTAGTGTCGACACCTTGTGTCGACACCGGCCGCGGTAGTGTCGACACCTTGTGTCGACACCGGCCGCAGTGGTGTCCACACTTTGTGTCAACACCGGCCGCGGTAGTGTCGGCACTTTGTGTCGACACCGGCCTGTTGTGGTGTCGACACATCGTGTCGACACTGGTTGCTGTGCCGGTTTTGGGTCAGGTAAGACTCGGAGTTAGTTCGGGTTAGGCGTGCAAGGCCGCGTCGGTTGAACCCGACGTTTTTGCCTTGGGATCGTGTGTTTCTTCAGGATTGTTAGTGTGACTTTTCCCTAGGGGGGTATTGGGTGTTCGGCTAATTTTTTGCATGCCGACTCTTGGGTTGTGGCAGGTGGTGGAGTTTTGGTGGCCTCTGGAGGGGTGGTTTTATGTGGAGAGCTGTGGCCACCGCCTTTTGCCCCGGTTTGGGTTGGCGTGTGTGGGACCCTGATGCTGCCACTGTTTGACCCCTTAGCCCTTTTGGATCTGGTTTTGGTTATGTATTCAGATCCATGTTTTGAACACTGCCATTAACCCACGTGTTAGAACTGTTAGTACCTTTCCTATTCTATGACTTCTTCTTTTGGCGTATATGTATATCTCTTGATGCTGTTGCAGGCTCTTTTGGTAGGGCATATTGTTTTTTTATTGCTCGCACTTGGTGTGCTCTGCTGTGCTTTAGACAGTGCTCTTTTCTTACTGTCATCCCATTTCTTTTGCTCATAGCAGTGGTTGCCGGGTTGGTAAACCCTTCTTAATTGCTCATAAATCTAATGCTCTATCTACCCTTTTGATTATTTTCTTGCTGAGGTGTTCTTTTCTTGAATGCCTCAGGTCCAGGTTGTAGCCAGTTCAGCGGCTAGTTCTTTTGGAGGGGCTTGTTGGTAGCCTCTTGTGTAGCTGAGATAGCTGATCCCCGATTTTTGTGACGTAGTTCTTTACCTTTCTGTATAGACATACATACTGTAACATCTCATTTCCAACTAGACCCCTAAGAATGGTTTTAGCCATGACTAGGTCATGGCAAAGCTTAGGAAGCCAGGAATGGGCCAGGAGATAGGGGACAAAAAGGTGGGAGACCATCATGGTCTGCAGATAGTAGAACTCTAAACAATGGCTTAGGATGACCATGGGCTACACCTTAACCCCAAGACCCTACCACAACACCCCTAATACTTGGGAGACCCATTAGAGCCAAAAGGACACATTAGGGTCAACCCAAGAGGCCCAGTTGACCAAGGTCAACCCTAGCCCTAAATGGGTCAAACTAGCCTACTTAGGGCCAACTGACCTACTCCTAGCCTAAAGGACCCCTCCTATGCCCTCCTAACCCTAAAGTGAGGTCAATGGGTCACTAAGGACACATTGGGGTCAGCCCTAGAGGCCAGGTTGACCCAAGTCAACTCAAGCCCTAACCTGGTCAAAGTACCCTTACTAAGGGTATGTGACCTCCAAAGTACAGGGTAACCCTACTCAAGTAACCCTAGACCTTAAGGGAGCCCAATGGGCCACTAAAAACCCAATGGGGTCAACCCAGATGGTCAAATTGACCAGGTCAACCCTCATTTAGGTCAAGTCAAACTTAACCCAAAAGGGCTAACCCAAGCCCAAGCCACTTCTCCCTTAGGCTAAACCCATTCCCATGACCATCATAATCAAGTGGGCTGCATTTAGTTTGTGAGGTTGACTAGTCAACCAGGGGTGACTAGGAGAGAGAAAGGAGCTCCCCTCCATGATAATGGAGGAGAGAGAAAATGAGGAAGAAGAAGGGGAAGAGAGAGGCCGGCCAAGGAAGGCTAACAGCCACCAATTATGGCTATAATCAACTCCTCTAGGGGAGAGGAGTTGGTTCCAGCCGTTTCCCGGCCACCAAGGGGTGGGTTCAGCCCCCCTCCACACAACCCGAGCCACACCTTTAATGGTGTTAATGGCCATTGAAGAACCAGCCTTCCCCCTCCCCCGTTTGCCATTTAAACACCTTCAGGGAGCCAGGGGGATCATTTTAGAGCTTTTACCTGGAGGAGACGAGCCATTCCACTGTGCAGTTGCAGAAGCCGAGCGCCGCCGCCGTCGTCAATGGCATCCCGCCGCTCCTCTCGCATCCAGGCCGCCAGGAAGGTCCTCCTCCTCTCCTTAACCCGCGGGTAGATCTTAGGATTAATTAGGCTTAAGTTTCGGGCTCAATTGAGCCCGATCCAATCCTGGATTTCTCCTGGTTTCGGCAAGAAATCCTCTTGCTGTATCCGCCGGAAAACGCCTCTCCGGCGGCGGAGCCGCCGCCTGGCGATAGCCACCACCTCAACGGAGGTGTTGGTGGCGGTGGCTGGCCGGGGAAGGGGCTGGATTGCCGGCGGCAAGGCTTGGAAATCGCTCCAGGCGGGACGAATCTCAGCCATTGGCTCAATGAAGACGATGACCAGATGCCGTTGATCCTTGCGCCAAGATTCGTGCTGCATCAGTATTAAACTATAGGAAATTAATTTCATTTATTTCAATCTGTCACACTTTTGATATTTAATGTCTTAAATTTTTAAAAATAGTTAGAGGCTCTGTATGAGAAAATGATCAACACATGATTTGTAGCCCTTTCTGTCTACTTTATTTTAAAATTGGTTTGAACCAATTTAGGCTTCTGGTTTGATTAGGGAACTCATTTTGGTGGGACATACCCTTAGGGCTAGGCAGACATTAAATTGAGTGCCCACCCTTCACCCCTAGCCCAAATTAGTTAAAATTTTGGAAGAGAGTCCATCCTAGCTATACCTAGGGCCTGTCCAAAAATGGGAATTTTTGGAGAAACTATTTCTATAGTTTTTGTAAATATTTAATAATTATTAGGTAAATTAAATAGGTGCCCTAAACACCTCCAAACCCTCCCAAATTTTGGTGAGTGGTCCCTGGCTTCCAATTAGGTACCTGTATAAAATTTCATTCAATTTGGATGTGTTTTGAATAGGTTTTGACCCAACCCTAACTACACCTTTATAAGGGCATTTTGGTCAAAAGTTGCACTTTTGGTTTTGAGTGACCAAATCACCTCAACAGAGGCTGAGATTTGGGCCACTGGCTTGTTATAGCACTTATCACCTCCCCATGGAATATGGGGTAGGGAGGAATAGATTTGCCCTAAGTTCCTAGGTCAAACCCTAAGGAGGGACCTTTTGGCCTTGTGAAGGGTATGAGTCCTAAACACCTTGGATGAACTCCAAATTTTGCAAGGAGGTTCTTTGGACATATATAACCCTCTGTTAAAAATATTAGCTAACTTTGAAAATGGTAGGGCCCCCAAAACCCTAACCCTAGCTTAGGTCCTAAAACTTGTAGTGTAGGTTTAGGTTAGCTAAACATCTTGAAACTTAACCAAATTTGGGTAGTGAGGGGATTAGGGTATTTTGAGCCTCTGACAATTTACTTGAGGATTTTTGGACAATGGTTATAGCACTTCATTTGTAATCAATAGTAATGCCCTATTAATTATTTTGGCTATTGTGGTCTCACTGCCCATAGAGAGGGTATGAAACATGGGCATAGTTGGTTTTAGGTTATAATAATCTTGTATGAATTTTGTTAGAATTTTTGGGTATCTACTTAGGGCATCTACTTCACAAGTGCTTTATTTTGATTACATATTAATAATTCTTGTCAGAGGCCATTACTTACTGAAAAATCATGAAACTTCCTGCATAGTGTTTTTAGCTCAATGTTATCATATGGAAATTTTTGTGGAAATATTTGATGACTGATTAGCATACTTTGTTCATTAACCCTTAAATTAGAGAGTTCATAAGAAAATCAAATATAGCCCTATTTCCAAATGATAAATTATGAAACTTTTACTAGGGTACTTGTAGTCCATCACAATCATCCCTGAATTTTCTCTTAATTTTTGGAGGTGTTATTACTATAGAAGCTTTTAAAATGACTTTTTATGAGGCATCTTTGAAATTAAATTTAAAGGCCTAAACCTTGCTGAAAAGTTAGAAGACTTAGGATTTAGAGTTGATTAGGCATTTTGTAATTATCATAAATTTAGTGGATTATTATCTTGTCTGAAAATGGTACTTCATGTTCAAACCTGGGCCTTTTGGGACACTAGAATAAATAAATTAATTATCAGACAAATTAGGAAAATTATGGATTTCTGGATTTATACTTCAAATGTCTTTTTAGATCTCTAATAATTATCCTAAGGGTACTGGATGAATATTTCATGTACTTCCCTTTTTACGGGTCATGTAGCTTAAGTGGTCTGCATATAGCAAAACTGCAGGATTTCATTTGGATGTGAATTAGGGTAAGTATGATGGGTCTTGGTGGTTTGCTGTAAGGACAAGTGGAAGGGGCTGCATCTATGGAAGATGAGTGAGTAGGGTGTGGTTTTGTCTAGGGTTATAAGCGTTCGGGTCCGACGAAAGATCGTCCCACCCAAGGAGAGTTGGAGTCAAATCACCCTAGGATTAGCATATCGAAATATGAGAAAATAATGGGTAAGGGAATCAACCAATAATAAAATAAGTACCTTGCGAAAGGGAACGCTGGGCGTAATCCCAACACAGTTCCTAGTGCCCCTTGAGAGCCCTTCACAGGGAATACCGGGGGCAGTCCTGGGTTAACGTAAACTGTTTAACAAGCTGAAAAGAGTAACTTAGTAATTAGGGTTGCACATTCCACAACACTGATGGCACCAGAGGTTGGTTAGGAGCTTCGGCTCGGATGGTTAAAAGGCGGACTTTGGGTCCGGGGAGCTTCGGCTCGATTGCTTGAGACGGACGTGTTGGTCCGGGGAGCTTCGGCTCGATTCTTGATTACGCTAATTTGCATGTGCATAACAGGAAAGGAAATTAAGGTGGTGGGTCTTCGGTATTGGAGGGTCGATGCACCGACGCCAATACGTTGACTCGGCAAGTGTGGTTAGCACTTCGCCAACAGAAGTCCGGTGCGCCAGCCGGCAAGAGTACGCAGGAGTCCGCTTCGTGCACCAAGCGTTGAGGCGTACGATAGGTCTGACCGGTAGTGCTTTACTGGTTTAGAGGTGGGCGAGGCCCAACCCACCGCTTCCGTCTGCCACTACGGAGGTATCCTGGGAGGTTACGGCTCCAGAAAGGGGGAACTAAAGGTCTGTGTGCACAGAGTCGGGTGTGTGTGTTGCACTTGCATGTCCATCATACCCACTTGCATGTCATAGCATAATCGTTACCTTAAACCTTGACACCTAAAGTATAAGTGGAATGGGACGCTTATACTTTAGGACCTGCAAAATGACCCCTTAGTCTATAAGCTTGTGTGGGCAAGTTTATAAATTAAGGTTAATTTTGATATATTTAGTTACTGCTGTTTGACCACCGACACCCCAACGTATAAATCGGTATGAGACTTTTTATACGATGGGAGCCTTGCAAAAGACCCCTTGGCTTATGTGTTTTTCACATAAGTGAAGGTTACATTTCATATTACAGCTTATTGCCTTTATATGCTATAGAACTTGCTAGAATAGGACCGCTGCCATCTGCTTTTGATATTCTCCACCTTCAAGTCCTCCCCTTTCTTCCTCTCCGCTCGGTGCCTAGGAGCCGTGGGGGAAGGGGTGGGGGATGATAGGACTTAGTCTTTTAGACTAACGGTTTTCGAACCGCATCATTTAGGGGATCGCGGAGACCAGCATGGAGGAGCAGCCCCAGAGTCCGGTGCGCTTGGAGGTGGGGCAGTCTAGCTCCGGAGTTCACACAGCCGGGACCGTGAGTCTCGACCCTGAGTAGTTTTCTACTTTTGATTCTGCATGAGAGATCTTGTAGTGAGGATTTGATGTACCGGGCATAAGCCCGTTTTGCTACTATGATGTTACTTTCTGTGGAGACTCCCTTCGTGGAGTTATATTTATTATGTCATGTGATTCTCTGTGGACAGATAGTTTACATTTACTTCACTATTATGCTACTTTTCTGTGATCGAAATGGCTGGCAGAATCGGCGCTTTGTGGTGATGACGCTTCAGGGCGTGAAGGAGTCACCGCAAAACGGCGGTTCTGGGCCTAAGACCCCGGTGTCGAAAAAGGAAAAAAAGGGGGGGGGGGTCTTACAAGTGGTATCAAAACGAAACCTCGATCAAAAGTAGCGGTCCACAACCCTGGGTCACCCCCCGCGCGAGTTTAGTTTGGGGGCAAACTAAGCAGCGGAAGCAGTGGTGTGCCCATATGGGGGGAATCACATGTAAATTGTCCACTTTCATTAGGCGTTGAGTCGATTACCTATTAATGTAGCTCGTTTTGCATCCCCCAGCTCAGCCCACCCCACAAGGTGGAGCTCAGCAGACTCCAGACATTGCACCACCTCCCATGGTCCCCACACCTTTCCTCCAGTCAGACATGGGGCAAACCCTTACAGCTATCCTTGAGGCCTTCCGGGCTCAGCAGGCTCCAGCCCACCAGCCAAACCCAGGGGCCAACTGGATGAGCACCTTCCGAGGACTCTCTCCCCCATCATACTTAGGGACAGAGTCGGCAGTACGGACAGAGGAGTGGCTGGATGTTATGTACGAGATGTTGACTGGGATACGATGCCCTTGGGAGGAGAGGGTGGCCCTGGTGGTATCTTGCTTGGAGTCCCATGCTAAGAGGTGGTGGAAGACGCTGTTGGACACGACTTTTGCTGATAGGGAGATTGCAGAAATCACTTGGGAAGAATTCAGGGCCACGCTGCTGGAGCACTTTGTTCCTCAGTCGGCCAGGGACGAGTTGGAGGAGCGGTTCTTGCAGCTGAGGCAGGGCACCAGGACGGTGGTGGAGTACCACCGAGAGTTCGATCATTTGGCCCGATATGCGGGCTCCTACCAGCTGGACGAAGCAGGATACGTCAAGAGGTTTTATAAGGGCCTAAAAGAGGAGTTGAGGGAGGCCCTGGTTTTTGTCTCTAACGGGCCCATCTCCCGGATTTTGGAGATGGCGAAGAGGATTGAGGCCGACTGGCACACCACTCGGGGCCGGAAACGGCAAGCGGAGGACCAGGGCCGGAGGGCCCGAAATGATCAGCGGCGAGGCACCATACCAGATGGAAGGAGGGCAGAGGAGCAACCTCGTCAGGAGTTGAGGCAGGAGCCGAGAGAGCAGGTGGTTTTGGCCCCTCAGCCTCTCCGGATCCAGGAGATGCAGAGACCCCGGGGTATGGCGTATCCCCCGCCGGAGTGCTTCCATTGTCATCAGGTGGGACATCTCCGAAGAGACTGCCCTATGAGGGGGGCACCACCTCCAGCACCACGGGGTGGCCCACCGGCCCAGCATTTCGGAGGTCGAGGACGCGGCCGAGGACGTGGTTACCTGGGAGGCGACCGCAGGCAGAACGGGGAGCAGATTTACGCTTTGGACTTAGCACAGCCCCGGAACCCGGACAGGATTATTGCAGGTATGAAAATAATTTTAGTTTGAATTATTCCCTGCTCATATTAAGTAATGATAGAACTACTACACAACCTAGGTTAGAAAACCTTACACCCAAGTTCTTTCTTAAAACTGATTTAGGAATGGTGATGGTGGGCGGCAAGCCTGCCCATACCCTGTTCGACACGGGGGCGTCACACAACTTTGTGTCGGAGGATTTCGTCAAGGATCTGGACCAGATTCGACATTATACGAGATTACCCAGAAGGGTGCGTCTCCCCAATGGGATGGAGATCCAGTCCACAGAGAAGTGCCTCCTGGAGGTTACCATAGACGGGGTGACACTCGAGGCTCCGGCGACGATCCTGAGAATGCCGGACTTCGACCTTGTCTTGGGCATGACATGTCTTGTCTGGAACCATGCTCAGATTGACTGCCCGGCAGGGAGGGTCGTGCTGAGACACGGCGACACTTATGCGACATTCGAAGGTACTACTCCGGCTTCCCGCCGCCTGCTTTCATCTATTCAGGCCGTTAAGGCTCATATGCAAGGGGACGAGGTATATCAAGTATTATTCGAGATGACTGAGGAGAAGGGCCTGATTGCTAACATTCCGGTGGTTCGTGACTACGCCGATATTTTTCCGGATAAGCTGCCAGGACTGCCACCGCATAGGGAGAAGGACTTCCAGATTCAGTTGGTACCAGGGGCTAAGCCGGTATCCAAGGCCCCTTATCGGATGGCCCCGAAGGAGTTGGCGGAGTTTCGGACACAGTTGCAGGAGCTGGTGGAGGCAGGATTTGTTAGGCCGAGCTCCTCATCATGGGGAGCTCCTGTCCTATTCGTGAAGAAGAAGGACGGCACTCTATGCCTATGCATTGACTATCGAGCACTAAACAGGCTGACCGTCCGAAATACCTATCCGCTCCCCAGGATAGACGAGTTGTTCGATCAGCTGGAGGGAGCCCATTATTTTTCGAAGCTGGACTTGAGGTCAGGCTACTACCAGCTGCGGATCCAGGAGGAGGATATTCCGAAGACGGCCTTTAGTAGCCGATATGGATTATATGAGTTCATCGTGATGCCCTTCGGGCTCACGAATGCTCTGTCGGCGTTTATGATCCTCATGAACCGGGTCTTCGAGGCTTATTTGGATGTGTTCGTCATAGTATTCATAGACGACATCCTTATCTATTCTAAGACGGAGGAGGAGCACACACGACATCTGACACTGACCTTGGAGAGACTGCGGGAGCATCGCCTTTATGCGAAGTTCAGCAAGTGTCAGTTCTGGCTGAAGGAGGTGGCCTTCTTAGGCCACATTATCAGCGGAGCCGGACTGGCGGTGGACCCGGCAAAGATTCAGGCAGTCAGGGATTGGCCGCCGCTGAAGACGGCCACAGACGTGCGAAGTTTCCTGGGACTTGCCGGTTATTACCGGAAATTCATAGAAGGATTCTCTCGAATCGCCCTCCCGCTCACATCCTTGTCGAAGAAGGAGGTACCGTTCGTGTGGACCCCGTAGTGCCAGACAGCTTTCCAGGAGCTGAAGGATCGGCTGACCTCGGCTCCCATTCTTACTCTCCCCTCGGGGAGGGAGGGATTTCAGGTCTACACCGACGCATCATATCAGGGGATGGGAGCGGTGCTGATGCAGAACGGACACGTCATAGCTTATGCCTCCCGCCAGCTGAAGACCCATGAGAAGAACTACCCAGTGCACGACCTTGAGATGGGAGCAGTTGTGTTCGCACTGAAGATATGGCGGCACTACCTTTATGGAGTCCACTGTGATATATACTCCGATCATAAGAACCTTAAGTACGTGGACACGCAGAAGGAACTGAACATCAGGCAGAGGCGGTGGGTGGAGTTTCTATCCGACTATCAGTACGAGATGCACTATCACCCGGGGAAGGCGAACGTGGTAGCAGATGCACTGAGTCGGAGAGCCGCCACAGCAGGAGCAGAGCCTCAGTTGATGTCTATGGAGCTGCTGCAGAGACTAGAGGACATGCACATTACTCTGGTGTCGTCTGATGATCCTGAGCTCTATGAGGAGTACTTGGCCGCGATGGGCATTACCGATGACATCAGAGACCGAGTCAGAGAAGGGCAGAGGCAGGATGCCAAGTTAGAGCCCATCTTCCAAGCTCTGGAGGCAGGCACTGCAGGAGATTACACACTGAGGGACGACCTGGTGTGCTTCAGAGGACGGGTGTATATACTGGAGGGAGGCCAGATCCGGGAGGATATTATGACGGAGGTGCACGACAGCCGGTATTCTGTACACCCGGGGATCACAAAGATGACGGCTGATTTGAAGAAGACGATGTTCTGGCCGGGCATGAAGAAGGATGTCTCTTACTTCGTGACCCATTGTGGGGCATGTCAGCTGGTGAAGGCGGAGTGCAGGAACCCCGCAGGATTATTGCAGCCACTCCCGGTGCCGGAGTGGAAGTTTGATGACATAGCCATGGACTTCATACATGGGCTTACCCGGTCTCGGACAGGGAATGACTCGATCTGGGTAATCGTTGATCGGTTGACCAAGGTGGCTCGATTTATACCGATCAGGAAGGACGATTCAGTAGGAGTACTGGTGCGGAAGTTTGTGGAGCAGTTCATTCGTTATCATGGCGTGCCCAGGACGATAGTGTCGGATCGGGATGGCCGGTTCACCTCCAGGGAGTGGAGATCCGTGCAAGCTTACTTAGGCACACGATTGACCTTCAGTACTGCATTTCACCCCCAGACAGACGGGCAGACAGAACGCACCAACCGGACGCTGGATGACCTTTTGAGGCTATGCATCTTGGACCGCGGGGAACCGTGGGAGAAACTCTTACCCCTTGTCGAGTTCTCCTATAACAACAGCCACCAGTCCAGCATCAGGATGGCGCCTTACGAAGCCTTGTACGGGAGGAGATGCCGGACCCCGCTTTCTTGGGTTCAGAACGAAGATCCGAAGGTGTTGGGGTCAGAGTTTGTTGAAGACACCGAGGCACAGGTGAGGCTGATCAGGGACAGGATGCTCGAGGCATAGAGTAGACAGGCTAAGTACTATGACGCCCGGCATCGGCAGGTGGAGTTCTAGGTGGGGGACCGGGTGTTTCTGAAGATCCGGCCCATACATGGAGTCTCGCGGGTGCGTGGTCGGAGGAAGAAGCTCAGTCCTAGGTACATGAGCCCTTATAGGATCCTGGAGCGGATCGGACCCCTAGCCTACCGGCTGGAGTTACCACCAGAGCTGGAAGCGTTGCACGACGTCTTCCATATTTCTTCGCTGAGGAGGGCCCTGCTACCCCGGAGCAGCAGATTTTGACCACCGAAGGGCCGGTAGCTTCAGACCGGTCGGTTCGTTTGGAGCCATTGAGGATCGATGACCGAGGAGTACGGGTCTTGCGACGCAAGAAGGTCCCACTAGTTAAGGTCCTGTGGAGGAACCACGGCCAGGAGGAGCATACCTGGGAGTCGCAGGACCTGATGCGACAAAGATACCCCGAGCTATTCAGTCAGGTATACCTCTCAGACCCCTCAAGATGTTAATTTATTTTTCCTGCTTTAAATTTACTAAGGGCTGCTCTAGGCAGATAGAGGCTTATCTTTGTCTATTGGGGGCTTATCCTTGTTTATTGGGGTCTTGGCTGCCGATTGGGCGAAGTGGTCATAAATCTAGTTTTTCCTTTAAACCTAGATTAGCAAACATGGCGTCATGATGGGATGTTACAAGTTTCTTTTCTTCGGTAGAAATTCCCGTAGGCTCAACCTTGATTTCGGGGACGAAATCTTTGTTTTGTTTATTGGGATTTGTAACATCCCATTTCCAACTAGACCCCTAAGAATGGTTTTAGCCATGACTAGGTCATGGCAAACCTTAAGAAGCCATGAATGGGCCAGGAGATAGGGGACAAAAAGGTGGGAGACCATCATGGTCTGCAGATAGTAGAACTCTAAACAATGGCTTAGGATGACCATGGGCTACACCTTAACCCCAAGACCCTACCACAACACCCCTAATACTTGGGAGACCCATTAGAGCCAAAAGGACCCATTAGGGTCAACCCAAGAGGCCCAGTTGACCAAGGTCAACCCTAGCCCTAAATGGGTCAAACTAGCCTACTTAGGGCCAACTGACCTACTCCTAGCCTAAAGGACCCCTCCTATGCCCTCCTAACCCTAAAGTGAGGTCAATGGGTCACTAAGGACACATTGGGGTCAGCCCTAGAGGCCAGGTTGACCCAAGTCAACTCAAGCCCTAACCTGGTCAAAGTACCCTTACTAAGGGTATGTGACCTCCAAAGTACAGGGTAACCCTACTCAAGTAACCCTAGACCTTAAGGGAGCCCAATGGGCCACTAAAAACCCAATGGGGTCAACCCAGATGGTCAAATTGACCAGGTCAACCCTCATTTAGGTCAAGTCAAACTTAACCCAAAAGGGCTAACCCAAGCCCAAGCCACTTCTCCCTCAGGCTAAACCCATTCCCATGACCATCATAATCAAGTGGGCTGCATTTAGTTTGTGAGGTTGACTAGTCAACCAGGGGTGACTAGGAGAGAGAAAGGAGCTCCCCTCCATGATAATGGAGGAGAGAGAAAATGAGGAAGAAGAAGGGGAAGAGAGAGGCCGGCCAAGGAAGGCTAACAGCCACCAATTATGGCTATAATCAACTCCTCTAGGGGAGAGGAGTTGGTTCCAGCCGTTTCCCGGCCACCAAGGGGTGGGTTCAGCCCCCCTCCACACAACCCGAGCCACACCTTTAATGGTGTTAATGGTCATTGAAGAACCAGCCTTCCCCCTCCCCCGTTTGCCATTTTAAACACCTTCAGGGAGCCAGAGGGATCATTTTAGAGCTTTTACCTGGAGGAGATGAGCCATTCCACTGTGCAGTTGCAGAAGCCGAGCGCCGCCGCCGTCGTCAATGGCATCCCGCCGCTCCTCTCGCATCCAGGCCGCCAGGAAGGTCCTCCTCCTCTCCTTAACCCGCGGGTAGATCTTAGGATTAATTAGGCTTAAGTTTCGGGCTCAATTGAGCCCGATCCAATCCTGGATTTCTCCTGGTTTCGGCAAGAAATCCTCTTGCTGTATCCGCCGGAAAACGCCTCTCCGGCGGCGGAGCCGCCGCCTGGCGATAGCCACCACCTCAACGGAGGTGTTGGTGGCGGTGGCTGGCCGGGGAAGGGGCTGGATCGCCGGCGGCAAGGCTTGGAAATCGCTCCAGGCGGGACGAATCTCAGCCGTCGGCTCAATGAAGACGATGACCAGATGCCGTTGATCCTTGCGCCAAGATTCGTGCTGCATCAGTATTAAACTATAGGAAATTAATTTCATTTATTTCAATCTGTCACACTTTTGACATTTAATGTCTTAAATTTTTAAAAATAGTTAGAGGCTCTGTATGAGAAAATGATCAACACATGATTTGTAGCCCTTTCTGTCTACTTTATTTTAAAATTGGTTTGAACCAATTTAGGCTTCTGGTTTGATTAGGGCACCCATTTTGGTGGGACATACCCTTAGGGCTAGGCAGACATTAAATTGAGTGCCCACCCTTCACCCCTAGCCCAAATTAGTTGCAATTTTGGCAGAGAGTCCATCCTAGCTATACCTAGGGCCTGTCCAAAAATGGGAATTTTTGGAGAAACTATTTCTATAGTTTTTGTAAATATTTAATAATTATTAGGTAAATTAAATAGGTGCCCTAAACACCTCCAAACCCTCCCAAATTTTGGTGAGTGGTCCCTGGCTTCCAATTAGGTACCTGTATAAAATTTCATTCAATTTGGATGTGTTTTGAATAGGTTTTGACCCAACCCTAACTACACCTTTATAAGGGCATTTTGGTCAAAAGTTGCACTTTTGGTTTTGAGTGACCAAATCACCTCAACAGAGGCTGAGATTTGGGCCACTGGCTTGTTATAGCACTTATCACCTCCCCATGGAATATGGGGTAGGGAGGAATAGATTTGCCCTAAGTTCCTAGGTCAAACCCTAAGGAGGGACATTTTGGCCTTGTGAAGGGTATGAGTCCTAAACACCTTGGATGAACTCCAAATTTTGCAAGGAGGTTCCTAGGACATATATAACCCTCTGTTAAAAATATTAGCTAACTTTGAAAATGGTAGAACCCCCAAAACCCTAACCCTAGCTTAGGTCCTAAAACTTGTAGTGTAGATTTAGGTTAGCTAAACATCTTGAAACTTAACCAAATTTGGGTAGTGAGGGGATTAGGGTATTTTGAGCCTCTGACAATTTACTTGAGGATTTTTGGACAATGGTTATAGCACTTCATTTGTAATCAATAGTAATGCCCTATTAATTATTTTGGCTATTGTGGTCTCACTGCTCATAGAGAGGGTATGCAACATGGGCATAGTTGGTTTTAGGTTATAATAATCTTGTATGAATTTTGTTAGAATTTTTGGGTATCTACTTAGGACATCTACTTCACAAGTGCTTTATTTTGATTACATATTAATAATTCTTGTCAGAGGCCATTACTTACTGAAAAATCATGAAACTTCCTGCATAGTGTTTTTAGCTCAATGTTATCATATGGAAATTTTTGTGGAAATATTTGATGACTGATTAGCATACTTTGTTCATTAACCCTTAAATTAGAGAGTTCATAAGAAAATCAAATATAGCCCTATTTCCAAATGATAAATTATGAAACTTTTTCTAGGGTACTTGTAGTCCATCACAATCATCCCTGAATTTTCTCTGAAGTTTTGGAGGTGTTATTACTATAGAAGCTTTTAAAATGACTTTTTATGAGGCATCTTTGAAATTAAATTTAAAGGCCTAAACCTTGCTGAAAAGTTGGAAGACTTAGGATTTAGAGTTGATTAGGCATTTTGTAATTATCATAAGTTTAGTGGATTATTATCTTGTCTGAAAATGGTACTTCATGTTCAAACCTGGGCCTTTTGGGACACTAGAATAAATAAATTAATTATCAGACAAATTAGGAAAATTATGGATTTCTGAATTTATGCTTCAAATGTCTTTTTAGATCTCTAATAATTATCCTAAGGGTACTGGATGAATATTTCATGTACTTCCCTTTTTACGGGTCATGTAGCTTAAGTGGTCTGCATATAGCAAAACTGCAGGATTTCATTTGAATGTGAATTAGGGTAAGTATGATGGGTCTTGGTGGTTTGCTGTAAGGACAAGTGGAAGGGGCTGCATCTATGGAAGATGAGTGAGTAGGGTGTGGTTTTGTCTAGGGTTATAAGCGTTCGGGTCCGACGAAAGATCGTCCCACCCAAGGAGAGTTGGAGTCAAATCACCATAGGATTAGCATATCGAAATATGAGAAAATAATGAGTAAGAGAATCAACCAATAATAAAATAAGTACCTTGCGAAAGGGAACGCTGGGCGTAATCCCAACACAGTTCCTAGTGCCCCTTGAGAGCCCTTCACAGGGAATACCGGGGGCAGTCCTGGGTTAACGTAAACTGTTTAACAAGCTGAAAAGAGTAACTTAGTAATTAGGGTTGCACATTCCACAACACTGATGGCACCAGAGGTTGGTTAGGAGCTTCGGCTCGGATGGTTAAAAGGCGGACTTTGGGTCCGGGGAGCTTCGGCTCGATTGCTTGAGACGGACGTGTTGGTCCGGGGAGCTTCGGCTCGATTCTTGATTACACTAATTTGCATGTGCATAACAGGAAAGGAAATTAAGGTGGTGGGTCTTCGGTATTGGAGGGTCGATGCACCGATGCCAATACGTTGACGCGGCAAGTGTGGTTAGCACTTCGCCAACAGAAGTCCGGTGCGCCAGCCGACAAGAGTACGTAGGAGTCCGCTTCGTGCACCAAGCATTGAGGCGTACGATAGGTCTGACCGGTAGTGCTTTACTGGTTTAGAGGTGGGCGAGGCCCAACCCACCGCTTCCGTCTGCCACTACGGAGGTATCCTGGGAGGTTACGGCTCCAGAAAGGGGGAACTAAAGGTCTGTGTGCACAGAGTCGGGTGTGTGTGTTGCACTTGCATGTCCATCATACCCACTTGCATGTCATAGCATAATCGTTACCTTAAACCTTGACACCTAAAGTATAAGTGGAATGGGACGCTTATACTTTAGGACCTGCAAAACGACCCCTTAGTCTATAAGCTTGTGTGGGCAAGTTTATAAATTAAGGTTAATTTTGATATATTTAGTTACTGCTGTTTGACCACCGACACCCCAACGTATAAATCGGTATGGGACTTTTTATACGATGGGAGCCTTGCAAAAGACCCCTTGGCTTATGTGTTTTTCACATAAGTGAAGGTTACATTTCATATTACAGCTTATTGCCTTTATATGCTATAGAACTTGCTAGAATAGGACCGCTGCCATCTGCTTTTGATATTCTCCACCTTCAAGTCCTCCCCTTTCTTCCTCTCCGCTCGGTGCCTAGGAGCCGTGGGGGAAGGGGTGGGGGATGATAGGACTTAGTCTTTTAGACTAACGGTTTTCGAACCGCATCATTTAGGGGATCGCGGAGACCAGCATGGAGGAGCAGCCCCAGAGTCCGGTGCGCTTGGAGGTGGGGCAGTCTAGCTCCGGAGTTCACACAGCCGGGACCGTGAGTCTCGACCCTGAGTAGTTTTCTACTTTTGATTCTGCATGAGAGATCTTGTAGTGAGGATTTGATGTACCGGGCATAAGCCCGTTTTGCTACTATGATGTTACTTTCTGTGGAGACTCCCTTCGTGGAGTTATATTTATTATGTCATGTGATTCTCTGTGGACAGATAGTTTATATTTACTTCACTATTATGCTACTTTTCTGTGATCGAAATGGCTGGAAGAATCGGCGCTTTGTGGTGATGACGCTTCAGGGCGTGAAGGAGTCACCGCAAAACGGCGGTTCTGGGCCTAAGACCCCGGTGTCGAAAAAGGAAAAAAAAGGGGGGGGGGGTCTTACACATACTCACTAGTGGGTTCGTGTCAGGTTGTTGACGCCCACTGGTGGCTTCATGTGATGCTGGGTATGAATTTAAACTGCCATTGTTGCCTATTTGTGGTTGTTTGCATTCTTCTGGGAAGGATTTATGCTAGGTTTCATGTTAGATATTTTAAACCCTAAAAGCATTACTATATGTATCTCATGCATAGCATATTTATAAAACCAAGACACTATTTTTCCTTAGCGTAAAAGACTATCTTTCATATATACTATATTCACTTTAGAGTCGTGCTTACCATGAGTCGTCCCTCGAGGACACTTATGCTCATTTAGGGTGTCAGCTTAATTGAACCAAAGTATTTTCTACTGCGTGTAAATATACATTTATTTGTGGACTAGCTGATCAACCGTGCCGAGGGATACGGCCTTTCAACATAACTGGTTTTCTTTCATAATTAATTAAAAAGTTTCCTTTAAATCTAAGGTCTGGAGTTTTGCCTGAGCGTGTGCAGTTATCCCCTGCACGACGTGGCATCACGGTGCGGGTTTTCTCTTGCTCTGATACGATTTTATCGTTGAGAAAATGCAGGTTGTGACAGTTGGTATCAGAGGGAGGTTGCTTGACAAATGGTCGGACAACCTTTCCCTTGTTTGCATTAGTGGTTAGCGTCATACCATACACACACCGATATGTCATCAGCACATCTTGCCTAAAGCACGAACACTACACTCATGAGCATAAAGAAGTATACGGGGCATATTATGTAGTATGGGATCCATAATATGTGTTTGTATATGGATCCACCATAGGAGGCAACATGTGAGGGTTATGTAGTATGAGATGCATAACCTCACCACATGAATGCGGCTAGCACGTTTTCTTTTTTTTCGTTGCATGAAAATGTTATGTAGTATGTGATGCATAACATTTTCATGTGTACGCCGCCCATGGCATGCATTAAGGCCTTTTTAGAATTCATAGCACATCATGCATAGCATAACATCTCATAAGCACAACGTGCCAAGCTAAAGATTTGCATGATAACATATGTACATGCATGGTTTTGAGTCAAGCAGAATACAAATACATGCATTCATGGTTTAGGCACATGAGTTAGCATGATGGTGGTGAACCATCTTAGATTAAGCATCACATCATCATGGTGAAAACAACTCCCAGAGCAAGTTTGGCAGTTAAAGTTCATATTTAAGTGTGTTTGACTGTACCAGGTAGTTTTGTTCTAGCTGTTGGGCTAGGTTTTGTCTAAAGCTTGTGCGATTATAGGATGGCGAGACGTCCTGCGATGAGATCGACCCCCCAATCCGAGGGTGAGACGTCAGGAGCGCAGAGCGAGGCGTTGGTAGAAAACCTGCGATAGAGTAACGAGGCCTTATCGAGGCAGGTAGTGGCTATGCAGGCTCAGATTCAGTCTCTTGTAGCAGCGGTGGCGGGACAGACTCCAAGAGTTCAGGACCCCACTGAGGTGGTAGCTGTTCCTACCCCTCCTGCTCCTCCCGTGCCTTTGGTTGTGGTGCCCCCGGAGATGACGTTCATATCCCAGTTTCAGCGGCTTAGGCCCCCCACTTATGATGGGCAAGCAGATTTCATGATTTTGGATGACTGGCTGATTTCCATTGAAGAGATGTTCTCTTACTCTGGGATTGCGGACGATCAGAGAGTGATGCTCGCTGCCTATCAGCTCAAGGGCTTAGCAAAGAGTTGGTGGCTGAGGGAGAAAGAGAGCTTGGTGGCAGGATGCACTTGGGAGTCATTTAAGGTGATGTTGTTAAGTAAGTTTCTGCCTTCAGTCGAGCGGGACCGGCTAATGAATGACTTTCTTCATTTAAAGCAGAGGAAACTCACGGTTAGTGAGTATGAGATTGAGTTTAGTAAGTTGAGTGGGTTTGCTCCGAGTCTGGTGAGTGTTGAGGCAGACCGAGTTAAGCGATTTCTGGGTGGACTAAGAAGCGACATTCAGCAATTAGCGAATGCCTACAGAGCAGTCAGTTATGCCGGTGTGGTTGAAGCTGCCTTGAGGGTTGAGGCCATTGAGAATGCCAAGAATAGAGGCTAGCAGTTGAGGAAGGATAAGCGGAAGTCTGGTGGAGGGAAGAGCCCTCAGGAACCTGATGCTGTCTCGAGAAAGAAGATCAAAGAGATTTGTAGCTTTTGTGGCCGGCCAGGCCACCCCTTTGAGAAGTGTTTCAAAAGGTTGGGAGAGCAGAAGAAGGAACAGGTGCACGCGATTCAGGGTGTTTCCAAGGGAGACTTGGTGTGTGCCTTGTGTGGGAGGAAGGGGCATGAAGTTGCACGATGCTGGTTAAAAGATAAAGTCTGTTTTCAGTGTGGGCAGAAGGGTCATCTCAAGACAAGGTGTCCACAGCTCCAGCCTATTCTGCAGCCAGTTACCCTCCAGGCTTTACCACCGCCTCAACAAATGGATAGAGGAAAGGGGAAGCTGAATGTGCTTTCGGCAGATGAAGCGCAGACTTCTACCCAGGTTATCTCAGGTTCGACTCCTCCCCAGTCATTTTGTTATGTTCCCTTTTTGGTTGTAGCTTTGTTTTAGCATTTGTTGCCTTAGATGCGTGCGCTATTTGTAGGACGATTTAAGGTAAAGAACCGCTGGGCGCGCGTTCTCTTCGATTCAGGCGCTACCCACTCGTTTGTGGCTAGAGCCTTCGTGGAGCGGTTCAGTTTGGGCCTCAATCGTGTTGGTGGTGCCTTTTGCGTTAAGTTCCCCTCCGGTGACTCTGTGGTTTCAGACCTGGGTGTCCTTGATTGTCCGATTTTGTTAGGGGATTTTCTAGAAAAGGCAGATCTGAAGGTGATCGACCTGGAGGATTTCGACATTATTTTGGGCATGGACTGATTGTCAAGGTACGATGCAGTTATCCAGTGCAAGGGTAAGCGCTTGGACTTCGTCAAGGACAACGGTCAGCCAGGGGGCGTTTATGGGTATTCTCTCCAGGACTCTCCAGTCATTTCTGCGGTGCGTGCTCAGAAGTTGCTTGATTCTGGCTGTTTTGCCTGTGTGGTCTCTCTGGTAGGGACGATTGTTAGTGTGCCACGTTTGGAAGAGATTCCTGTGGTGTGTGACTTCTCTGATGTGTTTCCTGACGATCTTCCCGGTCTTCCACCCGATCGAGATGTCGAGTTTGTTGTAGATTTGGAGCCAGGCATGTGTCCTATTGTAAAGGCGCCGTACCGGATGGACCCGCGAGAGATGGAAGAGTTGCGAATTCAGCTGGATGAGATGTTGGCAAAAGGTTTCATAAGGCCGAGCTCTTCACCTTGGGGTGCACCAGTGCTGTTCGTTAAAAAGAAAGATGAGTCGATGAGGCTGTGCATCGACTATAGAGAGCTGAACAAGGTTACTATTAAGAACAGGTACACTTTGCCTCAGATTGACGATTTGTTTGACCAACTGCGTGGTAGTGCCGTGTTTTCCAAGATTGATCTTCGTTCGGGCTATCACCAGTTGAGGATTCGGGAGTCAGATGTTCCGCGGACGGCGTTCCACTCTCGTCATGGGCATTTCGAGTTTTTGGTTATGTCATTTGGTTTGACTAATGTGCCCTCAGCTTTTATGGATCTAATGAACAGAGTTTTCAAGGATTTTCTAGATAAGTTCGTGATTGTCTTTATAGACGATGTTTTGGTGTACTCTAAAGATGCAGAGGAGCATGATCGACATTTGCGTCTGGTCTTGGCGACTCTGAGAAACCATAAGCTATACGCCAAGCTGAGCAAATGCGAATTTTGGTTGCCTCAAGTTTCTTTTCTAGGCCACGTGGTTAATAAGGAGGGAATATCGGTGGACCCAGAAAAGATCGCTGCTGTTAGGGAGTGGGAGAGGCCTGCTACTCCCAAAGAGATCAGAAGCTTCTTGGGTTTCGCTGGCTATTATAGAAGATTTTTAGAGGGATTCTCTACCTTGTCCGCGCCGTTGACCAAGTTGACGCAGAAGAATGTAGCCTTCATATGGGATGGCAAGTGTGAGAAGGCTTTTGAGGAACTAAAAAGAAGGCTATGTTCGGCTCCAATTTTGTCTTTGCCTACGGAAGGTAGTGAGTATGATATATATGTGGATGTGTCGCGCGTCGGACTGGGTTGCATTTTAATGCAGGGTGGGAAGGTGATTGCGTACGGGTCGAGGCAGCTAAAGACTCACGAGAGGAATTACCCTACACATGACCTGGAGTTTGCAGCTGTGATCTATGCGTTGAAATTGTGGAGGCATTTGCTATATGGCGCGCAGTGCAAGATTTTCACGGATCATAAAAGTTTAAAGTATATCTTCACCCAGAAAGAATTGAATCTGCGCCAGCGGCGATGGTTGGAGTATGTGGCCGACTATGATGTTGAAATCCAGTACCATCCGGGCAAAGCGAATGTGGTGGCCGATGCCCTAAGTCGGAAGTCAGGGAAGATTTTCAATCTCTCTGCCGAGCGTCTAGTGGAAGAGTTCCTTTTGATGGACATTTCTGTGGGAAGCTGCGATTCACAGAGTAGCTTGGCAGTGGCAGAACCTTCGTGGATTGCGCTTACGAGACTGCATCAGAAGGATGATCCCGATCTTCAGCATTTGTATCTTCGAGCTGAAAAAGGTGAATTACCAGATTTCTCTATAGATGATGCGGGTACCTTGAAGTATCGTGGCAGGTTTTGCATCCCCGCCGTTGGAGATATCCGGGATTTGGTGTGCAGAGAAGCCCACGGATCTAGTGTTGCCTACCATCCAGGGTCTACCAAGATGTATCATGATTTAAAGCAGATTGCCTGGTGGTATGGGATGAAGAGAGGTATAGCCAGATTTGTTTCTGAGTGTCACACTTGCAGGCGTGTGAAAGCCGACCATGGGAGGCCTGGTGGCAAGCTGACTCCCTTGGAGATTCCGACGTGGAAGTGGGAGAGTATCTCGATGGATTTCATTACAGGCTTACCGAGATCTCCTAAGGGGCATGATTCAGTTTGGGTAATCGTAGACAGATTGACGAAGAGTGCTCATTTCGTACCATTTAAGATCGATTATCCGATAAGGAAGATAGCCGAGCTGTATCTGGAAGAGGTTATCAGATTGCATGGTGTACCCGTAAGTATCATATCAGATCGAGACTCTAGGTTCACGTCTCGTTTTTGGAAGAGACTCCAAGAGGGGTTAGGTACAGATTTGAGATATTCCACAACTTATCATCCGCAGACCAATGGTCAGACGGAGCGAGTGAATCAGATTATGGAAGATATGATCCGATGCTATATTCTGGACCACGGAGGAGCGTGGGATGAGCGCTTGCGGCTTATGGAATTTGCGTATAACAACAGTTATCAAGAAAGCTTGCAAATGGCTCCTTTTGAAGCTTTGTATGGGAGGCGCTGCAGGACTCCCTTGTTTTGGGCTGAGCTTGGCGAGGGACCTTTGTTTGGTCCAGAAGTGCTCGAGGAGATGGAAACCACTGTGAAGCTTATTTGGGAAAAGCTTCGTATAACCCAGGAGAGATATGAGAAGAACGCCAACCGGCGTAGATCGGACTTGGAATTTGTTGTGGGGGACTCGGTGTTCTTAAAGGTCTCCCCGTTGATCGGAGTTAAGCAGTTTGGCAAGAATAGGAAGTTGGACCCGAGGTACGTGGGGCCGTTTCTGATTGTTGAGAGGATTGGGTTATCAGCCTATAGGCTGTCTTTGCCCGCAAATTTCCCTGGCGTGCATGATGTCTTTCACGTCAGTCAGCTGCGGAAATGTGTGCTGAATGGTAGGCAGGTTTTGGATTCTGTGCCCCAGTTGGAGCCGGATCTTTCTTATGTGGAGGTGCCTGTCCGCATTTTGGATTCTCAAGTTCGTGCGTTGCGGAAGAAGACTATTCATATGGTTAAAGTTTTATGGAGGAATCAGGATGTAGAAAGCGCGACTTGGGAACTGGAGTCGGCTATGAGGGATGCTCACCCTCATCTGTTTCCCTGATCTTGTGCCTGGTATGTTCTGTTTTATTTATATATATAGCCATTTCCTGGCTCTTTCCCTCTCCTTCTTTATAGGAGTGTCGTGAGTAAAGTTTCGAGGCGAAACTTTATTTTAAGGGGAGTGGCTGTAACGCCCCCAGTTTTTCTGTGTTTTGTTTGATCATTGGCTGGCGTTACGATGACGTGTTTTCGGCCCTTTTCTATTGTAGAGCGTGGTCTTAGATCTTAGGGTTCCTTATGTAGCCTTGTTGTAGCCTGTTAGCAAGATTCCCCAGCTAGCCGGAGTCTGTTTGATGACTCGGTTGGGCCTCTTAGGGAATTCTTGTGTTTTTGGCTTCGGGTGGTGATATCCAGAGTTTTGTTCGTCGAATGCTAATTTCGACTTCGCAGTTGTGTTCGTAGCGTGAGTTTTTAGCTGCGATGTGAATTTCATCAATTTCCAAGATGTTTCGGGTCTCGCGTCATTTTGATATTGCGTGTAAGTAATTATTATGTATTGCTTGTTTATTATTAAAACTGATGCTTATATATAGCCTTAGGTTAGAAATTAGGGCTCGGTTCTTTGCCTCTTTTCATTTTCTCTTTTTGGAAGAAGCCGTCGCCTGTGCGAGAGGAGGAGAACCGCCAGACTACCCTAGCCTTCGGACGCCGATTCCTAGAGATTTAGCGGTCGAAATTCGATTTCGAGAGTGGATCTAGATTGCTCTCGCTTGGATCTGCATTCCTTCTGATCCTCGGCTTGGTGCTCTGCGACTAGATCCGAGAGTGAGGGAAGTGGCCGACCAAGCCTTGCTGGTATTGAGGCAAGTGATGTTCCCTCATCCTTGCCAAAGTTGATCCTTGTTTTTCTTCTTGATTTAAATTTATCTCTCTCCTGCTTAGATCCTAGGTGTACTCTAGGATTCGTCCCCGATTATACTGCGGTTAGTGTAGAGAAGTTCCAGTTAAATCTCAGTTTTTCCTGAGAGAATGTGTCTAATAGGGACGGATTTGGCACGGCTCAGGTTGAGTAGTTGCAATTGCTGAAGGATGATGAAATTTTCTTAGAGAGACACCTTGTTCTCGTTTTGGTTGGTTGCTGGGTCTGGCGTCAGTGGACAGTCGAGGTGTCGACACATTGTGTCGACACCAGTCAGTCGAGGTGTCGACACATTGTGTCGACACCAGCCAGTCGAGGTGTCGACACCAGCCAGTCGAGGTGTCGACACCTTTGTGTCGACACCGGCCAGTCGAGGTGTCGACACCTTGTGTCGACACCGACTAGTCGGGGTGTCGACACTTTGTGTCGACACCGGCCGCGGTAGTGTCGACACCTTGTGTCGACACCGGCCAGTCGGGGTGTCGACACTTTGTGTCGACACCGACCGCGGTAGTGTCGACACCTTGTATCGACACCGACCGCAGTGGTGTCGACACTTTGTGTCGACACCGTCCGCAGTGGTGTCCACACTTTGTGTCGACACCGGCCGCGGTAGTGTCGACACTTTGTGTCGACACCGGCCTGTTATGGTGTCGACACATCGTGTCGACACTGGTTGCTGTGCCAGTTTTGGGTCAGGTAAGACTCGGAGTTAGTTCGGGCTAGGCGTGCAAGGCCGCGTCGGTTGAACCCGACGTTTTTGCCTTGGGATCGTGTGTTTCTTCAGGATTGTTAGTGTGACTTTTCCCTAGGGGGGAGGGTATTGGGTGTTCGGCTAATTTTTTGCATGCCGACTCTTGGGTTGTGGCAGGTGGTGGAGTTTTGGTGGCCTCTGGAGGGGTGGTTTTATGTGGAGAGCTGTGGCCACCGCCTTTTGCCCCGGTTTGGGTTGGCGTGTGTGGGACCCTGATGCTGCCACTGTTTGACCCCTTAGCCCTTTTGGATCTGGTTTTGGTTATGTATTCAGATCCATGTTTTGAACACTGCCATTAACCCACGTGTTAGAACTGTTAGTACCTTTCCTATTCTATGGCTTCTTCTTTTGGCGTATTTGTATATCTCTTGATGCTGTTGCAGGCTCTTTTGGTAGGGCATATTGTTTTTTTTATTGCTCGCACTTGGTGTGCTCTGCTGTGCTTTAGACAGTGCTCTTTTCTTACTGTCATCCCCTTTCTTTTGCTCATAGCAGTTGTTGCCGGGTTGGTAAACCCTTCTTAATTGCTCATAAATCTAATGCTCTATCTACCCTTTTGATTATTTTCTTGCTGAGGTGTTCTTTTCTTGAATGCCTCAGGTCCAAGTTGTAGCCAGTTCAGCGGCTAGTTCTTTTGGAGGGGCTTGTTGTTAGCCTCTTGGGTAGCTGAGATAGCTGATCCCCGATTTCTGTGAGGTAGTTCTTTACCTTTCTGTATAGACATACATACTCACTAGTGGGTTCGTGTCAGGTTATTGACACCCACTAGTGGCTTCATGTGATGCTGGGTATGAATTTAAACTGCCATTGCTGCCTATTTGTGGTTGTTTGCATGCTTCTGGGAAGGATTTATGCTAGGTTGCATGTTAGATATTTTAAACCGTAAAAGCATTACTATATATATCTCATGCATAGCATATTTATAAAACCAAGACACTACTTTTCCTTAGCGTAAAAGACTATCTTTCATATATACTATATTCACTTTAGAGTCGTGCTTACCATGAGTCGTCCCTCGGGGACACTTATGCTCATTTAGGGTGTCAGCTTAATTGAACCAAAGTATTTTCTACTGCGTGTAAATATACCTTTATTTGTGGACTAGCTGATCCACCGTGCCGAAGGATACGACCTTTCAACATAACTGGTTTTCTTTCATAATTAATTAAAAATTTTCCTTTAAATCTAAGGTCTGGAGTTTTGCCTGAGCGTGTGAAGTTATCCCCTGCACGACGTGGCATCACGGAGCGGGTTTTCTCTTGCTCTGATACGATTTTATCATTGAGAAAATGCGGGTTGTGACATCTGATGGCCCAGACTTCTTCCCCCTTCTTTATGGCCGAGAATTGAGATGAAAATCTCATTTGGATATTGGACATACTCTTTCTAAGAAACTAGAGAGAGAGAGAGAGGAAGGAGGAGGAGGAGGAGGAGGAGGAGGAAGGGGGCCGACCACCGGTGGAGCTGCGGAGTTCTATTTCGAGATCTGAGGCTAGCGTTGTAAAGGCAAGGCCGCTGCAGTGCTTTCCAGTCGGTTAGACGTCCATGGCTCTGAAGCGATCTTCAAGGGTAACAATCTTCCTTCTTGGCCATGTGAAGGCTTCCTTTTTGGCATGTGCATGGGATTTCCCCACCAGAGGGTGGATTATGAAGGAGTTCCCTTGAGTTGATTCTTGGAATCTCCAATAATTTGGCATATAGATCCGAAAATGGAGTACGGAATATGCATGCTGTATGAAGCCCATTTGGACAGGTTGGTCTTGATTGGTGATGTTGAATATATGCACTGGAGAAGACTCCGTTGTTAAACGTGTAGTTTATAGAGTCGAGTGGTTAGGCCTGTGAAGGGCAGTAACAGGAAGTACTGGAGTGGTAGTTTAGGAAAAGACCCCTGTGATGCTTGTGATGTTTGATGGGTTGTGCCTGTGAAGGGTAGTAGCAGGAAGTACTGGTATGGGAGCCCAGAAAAATACCCGCAAGTGTTTGTGATGTATACTGAAGATCAGAGTGTCTGGAACTGCAGATGGCTACAGGGATGGCTGGTCGAGTGAACCAACTAAGGTTTGGGCTAGGGACGGAAGGTGAGTTCTGTCGCTACTGGGAGTGGCTCCTAGCTAACATATTATTATGAAGCCAGTCCGTGGTGGATATTGTGGCTATTGTGATGCCAGTCCTTTGTGGACAGTGTGGCTATTGTGAGCTGGATGAGCTCTCGTAAAAGGCCTCGTGCCGAACAGGAGGGTGAAACTGACCCGCGCCTTATACTTAGCCTCGGGTACACTGTACTTGGTGATGGTAAGGCGACTTGAGCAACGAGGCGTGGCTGTTCCGTACCTGCGTTATGTCCGTCCGACTCGAAGACCTGAAAGTGCGGTCAGTTGGAGCGCATAATGAGAGTCTTAGGCCCGCGCGCCAGAAAGACTAAATACTCAATTTTACCTTTGGGTTTCGGCCCTGATACGGTGGTGGGACCCTGGTTCGCCGGTACACCAAGAATGTGCCCTGAGTGTACGGATCGCCGGGCCACGTGACTGACGGTTATGATGGAATGTTTGTGCGTGAGAGCACAATGTGTGAAATATAATATATATATATATATATATATATATATATATATATATATATATATATATATATATATATATATATATATATATATATATATATATATTTGCATATGAATTGCTATGCCTGCAGGGAAGGAATGCCACTGCCCCGGGAAAGGGGTAGGGTCGTTATAAGTTGGTCAGCTGAATGCTGACCGTTGCCTTGTTTGCCACCGTTGGGTGGGCTGTCCTTGTACAGGTGCTGGAGAACCGAGCGGGACATTTAAAGGCTGATGTCCCTATTGCTGCTAGCCCTTGAAGGCTAAATGAAAATATTGTGTTTTGTTTATGTGTGGCCAGCCTGCTCGCCGATGTTTGGGAGCCACTTCTATAAAGAGCAATTGTAAAGCCCTTAGGCCAAATGACATTGTATTTGATACATTCCTATATAAACATGTGTGTTTATATTAGTGGACATTCATGGTTGAAGTTCTGTTTTATGTGAAAAGCTTCCTCTAGAATGCTATGAGTTAGGATGCGCAACTCTGCAATCAACCCGTGACTTCCCCGCCTATTTTGTAACATATGGTGTGGGGCCCCGGCCGGACCTTCTATTATATGCTATATGTGTAACGCCCAGAAACTCAAAGGAGCGAAGGGGGACGTTTTGGGTCAGTTTGGGTTCTCGCTGCAGGCACACGGCCTGGGACACGGGCGTGTCCCAGGGCGTGTCAAGCCTGTGTCGACACTGAGACGGGAAGTCGACACTTTGGTCTCGACATTGTGTCGAGACTGGGCACACGGCCTGCGACACGGGCGTGTCGCAGGGCGTGTCGACCCGTGTCGACACTTAGCCGCGAAGTCGACACTCTGCTTCGACGAAGTGTCGAGACATGGCACACGGCCTGCGACACGGGCGTGTCGCAGGGCGTGTCAACCCGTGTCGACACTCGTCCCGGGGAGTCGACACTTTGGTCTCGACATTGTGTCGAGACAAGGCACATGGCCTAGGACACAGGCGTGTCCAAGGCCGTGTCATCAGGTCGACGATCTTCGCTCGACGAAGTGTCGAGTGTCGAGACCGTGTACACGACCTGGGGTCCAGGCGTGTTGAGGTGACACGGGTAGGGACACGGGCGTGTCCTAGAACACGGGCGTGTCAGGTGGAACACGGGCGTGTCAGCTCGAACACGGGCATGTTCGATACCCGTGTGAGGTTCCAGGCGAGCCGATTTTGACGGCGAATGAGGCACACGACCCTGGACACGGGCGTGTGCCAGGCCGTGTTCGGTCCAGATTGGGCATTTCAGTCCCGAATCAAAGCCGTTCGTTTCTTTATTTTGGGATCCAACGACTGGGGGTTGTTCCTGAAGGGATATACCCGGGATTGGACTTAGAAACCCTCACTTTTCATAACTTATTATCTTTCTAAAAGCTTAGAGAGAGGGGAGAGCCAAGGAAGGAAGAAGGAGCTAGATCCGGCCATTGGAGGAGCTTCGGAGCTCCAAATCGCGAGCCGACTCCGGATCCACGGAGGCAAAGCTAGTGCGGTGCTTTTCATCTGCTTACTTTTCAATGGCGCCAAAGAGGAACACTAGGGTAACGATTCTCTTCTTGAGCATGAGTAGCTCTCCTTCTTTGCATAGGAAGCCCGCTCTCGCGAGTTTGCGGAGAGTTGGAGGCGTTCCTTCGGGTAGATATGTGAAGTCCCCGTTGTTTAGAGTCCGTAAGCGAGAACGGACATAGGCATGATGTGTGAAGCCTACCCGGACATGTTGGTCTAGATCGGTGATGTTGCATTGCATAAATGCCGGAGAAGACTCTGTGCTATGGATTGTTTTTCGGGTTTTCTACGCGGTAGATTGCAGCAGGGAGCCTTGGGGACTAACCCAAAGGTGCACCCGGAAAACTGGGCGGATACGAAATATTGCCAACTTGGTGGCCTGAGACACAACTTGAACATAACCGGGTTATGTGAATTGTGATGGAAATGGGACTCGGTGGAAGTTTGACCCGCACATATGGCTTAAATTATCGTTGCGATGTGAGCACGGGTTAGATGGAACCGTACCCGTTCTATGTCGTTCGGTTAAAGAGACCTAAAGGCACGTGGCACTTGCCGTTGGCATAGATTAGGGTCTTCGGCGGTCAATGGCTTAAATTGTCGTGACCCAGACCAGGAAGACAAATTGCTCATAGGTTTGGCCGTCAAAGTGGCGGTGGTGAGTCCGGAATGTCTATGGCTTTAATTGACGTGACATCGACCGGTTCACCGAGAATGTGCCCTGAGAGCACGGGGCGTGTGACCGTGCGAGCCAACGTTTGTGATGAAATGGCTATATATATATATTGCTCGCTTATGCTAATGAAATGCAGGGAAGGAGCATCGCCGCCCCGAGTTGGGGGCGGGATCGTTATAATTTGGTCAGCATTGCTGACCGTTGCCTTGTTTTGCCACCGTGCGGTGGTTTGTTGCTTGCAGGTGCGGCTGGACCAAGCGGTCAATAGCGGGCTAAAGCCCTTTTTGCGAAGCCGGCCCTCGAAGGCCCAAATGGAAGTGTTTACTGTTTTATTCATGTATGACCGGCCTGCGTGCCGTGGTTTGTAAATCATGTAATATCAAGTGAAACATTTTGTAAGGCCTTAAGGCTTATGTTGGTATTTTGTATAACATTCCTATTTTTTATTAGTGGACATTCATGCTTTAATGCTGGGTTCTTTGTTACAACTTTTATAAACTGCTTCCGCTAGAATGCTCTGTGTAGGACGTTGAGATTGGTTGGATGGTTTCCATAAGTAACCACCCGGTCTGTCTGTAGTATATGGCGTCGGGCCCCGACCGGACCTACTGCTATATGCTATGCGATGGATAGGGGGTGTTATAATTTGGTATCAGAGGATTGGTTTTGGTCGGGCTTAAACTGAATTCGTGGACGAATTCTTTTTAAGGGGTGGTGAGCACATTGTGTGCGTCATCGTTATAATGGTAAAAGAACCCATGAATGTCCACTTAGGAATGAAACTACTCGTGTTTGAGGAACCTGCGTGTTCCTATAATTGCTGTTTGCAATTTTATTTGGTCGCTTAACGGTGTTTTGTACCACTATAGGTGACCAGAAGTGGTGTTGGGCCGTCAGAACGCCGAGTTTCTGAGGCTAGTAGTGCACCGGAAGTTGCTCATGCAACACCTCTATCGGCTGAGAATATACGATTGGTGACTGAAGCGGTGTTGGCCGTGATAAATGCGCAGCCTGCAAGGCAAACGCAGCAGCCCGCTCCTGCGATGGAGCAAGAACCTCTTCAAGAGGATGAGCCGAGGAGAGTGGAGCAAGTGGTTGTGGAACCGGTGGTGCCAAGGAGGTCAACTGAGAGGCAGCTTAAGCATGTTATGAGCTTTAACCCTCCGTTATTCTCGGGGTTGGGAACCCCATCACAGGCTGAAGACTGGCTCTCCAGGGTGAAGAGAGTCATGACAGCAATGGAGACGGAGGAGTGGCAAATGACCACCATCGCTACGTTCCTTCTGGACGGTGAAGCGAGAATGTGGTGGGAAGGATTGGAGCTGCATCATTTGAGAGGTAGACAACTTATAGACATTCAGATGGAAGAGTTCTCGGGATTGTTCTTAGCAAGATACCTCCCTTCTACTCAGAGGATTTCGATGGAGAACGAATTTCTGAAGTTGGTTCAGGGTGAGAGGAGCGTGGATGAATATCTCCATGAGTTCACTCGTCTGAGTCGTTATGCTAGCTCCACCATTGTGGATGAGGAGCGCAAGACTAATCGCTTCTATGAAGGCTTGAGAGATGAGTTGAGATTACTACTTTCGGGGCCGATGACGCAGGGTTTCTCAACCTTGGTCAACACTGCCCGGTCCTTGGAGAAGGACATGAAGAATGTGCAAGCAAAGAAAAGCTTGGGTGATAGGAAATCTGAATTTAAAGTGCCGACTACTTCAAAGTCCGGCTATCGGAGGTCTTTCAAGAAGCATAGGACTTCGGGTCCAGCTCCTTCTGGTGCTTCTAGGGCGACTACGAGTCGGACCCCGGGCGTGTGTTTTACTTGTGGAAAGACGGGGCATTTTGCCCGTGACTGTTGGAGCGGACGTCCTAAGTCCGAGAGAAGGCCGGGAGCTACTTATGAAGAGAAGGGAAAGGCGGTGGAGTCGACCGCATCCCATTATGCTCCGGCCCAACCAAGGGTCTACAATCTTGGCCAACAGGAGGCCATCAAACAGGCTGATGTGGTGACAGGTACGGTTTAATTTATAGCAAGTCAATTTCTTTAAATACTTGTTATGCACATGTTACCTTACCATTGCTTGTTTAGGATTTGTATTGATTTGTGAAAATCCGGCACGAGCACTCTTCGATACGGGAGCTTCACACTCCTTGTCCGAAGGATTTATATCACGCATCGGAGTCCCTTCTTCGATGGCGAAGGATAAGTTGGATGTGTTGTTGCCCAATGGGTGTTCGATGCGAGCGTATAGGATCTGCGATGTTAAGATTCGTATTGGGGAGCAGGAGTTCGACCTACGGGCGTCTTTACTTCCGTTAGTGGAGTTCGACGTCATATTTGGCATGGACTGGCTCTCGGAGCAGCAGGCCCATATAGATTGCGGTAGCAAGGAAGTCAAGCTGGGAGCAAGTCGTGAGACGACTTTTACGGGCTTAAAGGGGTCGAGCAAGACGTTGATGTCTGCTCTTCAGGTGGTGAAGGCGGTTCGTGCCGGAGCAGAACTGTTCTTTACACTAGTGGAGGTTGCAAAGCTGAAGCCCGCATTGGATTGTATTTCAGTGGTATCAGAATACCCTGATGTGTTCCCCGCAGATCTTCTTGGAGCCCCGCCTCAACGGGAGATAGATTTTACGATCGAGATAGTGCCAGGTGCAAAGCCTGTGTCACGATCTCCTTATCGGCTAGCGCCTAAGGAAATGGCGGAGCTGAAAGTTCAACTGCAAGAGTTGTTGGAGCAAGGGTATGTGCGCCCGAGTTCTTCGCCTTGGAGCGCACCGGTCCTCTTTGTTAAGAAGAAGGACGGAAGCTTGAGGCTATGTATTGATTATCGGGAGCTCAACAAGCTGACGGAGAAGAACAAGTACCCAATCCCCCGGATTGATGATCTTTTTGATCAGTTAGTCGGGTCGACGGTGTACTCGAAGTTGGATCTCAAGGCTGGGTACTATCAGCTGCGAATAAGGGAGAGTGATATCCCGAAGACAGCATTTAGTACGAGATACGGGAATTATGAGTTTACGGTCATGCCGTTTGGGCTGACTAATGCGCCGTCAGTGTTCATGGATTTGATGAACAGGACTTTCAGGGAGTACTTGGATCATTTCATGATCGTCTTTATCGATGATATTTTGGTGTACTCGTAAAGTGAGGAAGATCACTTCAAGCATCTTCATTTGGTGTTGGAGACGCTAAGGAGAAATCAGTTGTATGCCAAGTTCTCGAAGTGCGAGTTTTGGCTATCCTCAGTGGCATTCCTCGGGCATATAGTGAGTGGAGAGGGTATTGCTGTGGATCCGGCGAAGATCGTTGCGATACGGGAGTGGCCTGAGCTTGTTACGGTAGCGGAAGACCGGAGTTTTCTGGGGCTTGCCGGCTATTATAGGCGCTTCGTAGAGAACTTCTCGCGGATAGCATTACCTCTCACTACTTTGACGAGGAAGGAGCATAAGTTCGTTTGGACGCCGGAGTGCGCACGAGCTTTTGAGGAGTTGAAGTGTCGGTTGACCACGACGCCTGTGCTGAGTTCGCCATGTGGGACCGAAGGCTACGAGATTTATAGTGATGCTTCGGGCAGCGGTTTGGGTTGCGTGCTACTGCAACACGGAAGTGTAATAGCTTATGGCTTAAGACAGCTAAAGGTGCATGAGAGGAATTATCCGGTCCATGACTTGGCGTTAGCGGCCGTGATTTTTTCCTTGAAGCTGTGGAGACACTATTTGTACGGTGAGAAGATTGATATCTACACCGATCACAAGAGCCTGAAGTATCTTATTGATCAGAGGGATCTGAATATGCAGCAGCGTAGATGGATGGAGTTCCTGGGGGACTATACATTCAAGATCCACTACGTGCCTGGTAAGGGTAATGCAGTTGCGGACGCGTTGAGTCGCCGAGCCCCAGCTCAAGCCAATTGGCTATCGGTGCATGATGAGAGGTTAGTGCGGGAGTTGGAGGCATTGGAGATTGTTTGTGTGGATAGACAATCAAGAACTGAAGCAGTTCTGAATTGGACTGAAGTCCAATATGACCTGGCTGATCATATTCCGCAGGCTTTGGATATGGATGCTCATATGAAGCAGTTCATGGTAGAGGCTCTGGATGGGTCAAATTCCCAATTCGTCGTGGAGGACAGATTACTTTGGAAAGACGATCGTCTGTGCGTCCCAAGTGTGGGCAATTTATGGGCGGAGTTGTTGTACGAGGCACACCATACCAAGTACTCGATTCACCCGGGGAGCACGAAGATGTACCGTGATGTGAAGAAACTGTTTTGGTGGCCGGGTTTGAAGAAGGATGTGGCGCTATACGTAGCAAAGTGCCAAACTTGCGCCTTGGTAAAGGCGGAGTGCCAAAAGCCGGGAGGATTTCTTAAGTCCTTGCCTATTCCGGAGTGGAAATTTGACGACATCTCTATGGACTTTGTGCACGGTTTGCCAAGGTCGCAAAAGGGGAAAGACGCCATTTGGGTGGTTGTTGATCGATTAACAAAGGTGTCGCATTTTATTCCGCATAGGAAGGATGATCCGGTGGAGAAGTTGGCAAAGCTTTATGTGGATAACATAGTACGGCTTCATGGTGTGCCCCGCAGCATCGTGAGTGACCGAGATGGGCGGTTCACGTCCAATGACTGGAGGCTAGTGCAACAAATGTTGGGAACAAAGTTGAAATTCAGCACAGCCTTCCATCCGCAAACGGATGGGCAGACCGAGAGGGTCAATATAACCATGGAAGACATGCTCCGCATGTGTGTATTAGATTTTGGAAAGCAATGGGAAGACCACCTTTATTTGGTGGAGTTCGCCTACAACAATAGCTACCATGCGAGTGTTCAAATGGCGCCCTTCGAGGCCCTATATGGTAGAAAATATCACACGCCGTTGTCTTGGTTAGAAACGGGTGAGTCAAAGTTGTTTAAGGGATCGGAAGTGCAGGATGCTACTTCTTTGGTGAGAACCATTCGGGAGAGGTTGCTTATCGCTCAGGACCGGCAAGCAAAGTACTATAATGCCAAGCACAGGAACGTGGAGTTCGCTGTGGGCGATTTTGTATACTTAAAGATCAAGCCGTTCAAGGGTGTCTCACGGGTGCGGCGATTGAAAAATCTAAGCCCAAGATACCTTGGACCGTTTGAGGTTTTGGAGCGAGTTGGAGAAGCAGCCTATCGATTGAAGCTTTCAGTGGAGCTTAGTGATTTACATGATGTATTCTATATTTAGGTACTTCGGAAGGCGGTGCAAGAGCCTACGCAAGTGATCCCGGTCGATCAAGTGCCGGTGGATAGCGGGCTAACGACAAAGGTCAAGCCCGTGCGGATTGAGGACTCGGAGGTCAAGCGGCTACGCAATAAAAAGATCAGGATGGTCAAGGTCCGGTGGGATAATTGCGGTCGTGAGGAGCTCTCTTGGGAGCGAGTGCATACTATGCTTGACGAGTATCCGGAGTTGTTCCGCTCAGGTACAAATTTTGGTTTTGTACATGTCTTTCCTTTATGTCATTTCGTGGACGAAATTCTTTTAAGAGGGGGAGAGTTGTAACGCCCCGAAACTCAAAGGAGCGAAGGGGGACGTTTTGGGTCAGTTTGGGTTCTGGCTGCAGGCACACGGCCTGGGACACGGGCGTGTCCCAGGGTGTGTCAAGCCTGTGTCGACACTGAGACGGGAAGTCGACACTTTGGTCTCGACATTGTGTCGAGACTGGGCACACGGCCTGCGACACGGGCGTGTCGCAGGGCATGTCGACCCGTGTCGACACTTAGCCGCGAAGTCGACACTCTGCTTCGACGAAGTGTCGAGACATGGCATACGGCCTGCGACATGGGCGTGTCGCAGGGCGTGTCAACCCGTGTCGACACTCGTCCCGGGGAGTCGACACTTTGGTCTCGACATTGTGTCGAGACAAGGCACACGGCCTAGGACACGGGCGTGTCCAAGGCCGTGTCATCAGGTCGACGATCTTCACTCGATGAAGTGTCGAGTGTCGAGACCGTGTACATGGCCTGGGGTCCAGGCGTGTTGAAGTGACACGGGTAGGGACACGGGCGTGTCCTAGAACCCGTGCAGTGCTCGGGTTGTTTTCGGGGAAAAACGATGGGGGTACACGGCCGGCCACACGACCGTGTCAGGTGGAACACGGGCGTGTCAGCTCGAACACGGGCGTGTTCGATACCCGTGTGAGGTTCCAGGCGAGCCGATTTTGACGGCGAATGAGGCACACGGCCCTGGACACGGGCGTGTGCCAGGCCGTGTTCGGTCCAGATTGGGCATTTCAGTCCCGAATCAAAGCCGTTCGTTTCTTTATTTTGGGATCCAACGGCTGGGGGTTGTTCCTGAAGGGATATACCCGGGATTGGACTTAGAAACCCTCACTTTTCATAACTTATTATCTTTCTAAAAGCTTAGAGAGAGGGGAGAGCCAAGGAAGGAAGAAGGAGCTAGATCCGGCCATTGGAGGAGCTTCGGTGCTCCAAATCGCGAGCCGACTCCGGATCCACGGAGGCAAAGCTAGTGCGGTGCTTTTCATCTGCTTACTTTTCAATGGCGCCAAAGAGGAACGCTAGGGTAACGATTCTCTTCTTGAGCATGAGTAGCTCTCCTTCTTTGCATAGGAAGCCCGCTCTCGCGAGTTTGCGGAGAGTTGGAGGCGTTCCTTCGGGTAGATATGTGAAGTCCCCGTTGTTTAGAGTCCGTAAGCGAGAACAGACATAGGCATGATGTGTGAAGCCTACCCGGACATGTTGGTCTGGATCGGTGATGTTGCATTGCATAAATGCCGGAGAAGACTCCGTGCTATGGATTGTTTTTCGGGTTTTCTACGCGGTAGATTGCAGTAGGGAGCCTTGGGGACTAACCCAAAGGTGCACCCGGAAAACTGGGCGGATACGAGATATTGCCAACTTGGTGGCCTGAGAGCCAACTTGAACATAACCGGGTTATGTGAATTGTGATGGAAATGAGACTCGGTGGAAGTTTGACCCACGCATATGGCTTAAATTGTCGTTGCCATGTGAGCACGGGTTAGATGGAACCGTACCCGTTCTATGTCGTTCGGTTAAAGAGACCTAAAGGCACGTGACACTTGCCATTGACATAAATTAGGGTCTTCGGCGGTCAATGACTTAAATTGTCGTGACCTAGGCCAGGAAGACAAATTGCTCATAGGTTTGGCCGTCAAAGTGGCGGTGGTGAGTCCACAATGTCTATGGCTTTAATTGACGTGACATCGACCGGTTCACCGAGAATGTGCCCTGAGAGCACGGGGCGTGTGGCCGTGCGAGCCAACGTCTGTGATGAAATGGCTATATATATATTGCTCGCTTATGCTAATGAAATGCAGGGAAGGAGCATCGCCGCCCAGAGTTGGGGGCGGGATCGTTATAATTTGGTCAGCATTGCTGACCGTTGCCTTGTTTTGCCACCGTGCGGTGATTTGTTGCTTGCAGGTGCGGCTGGACCAAGCGGTCAATAGCGGGCTAAAGCCCTTTTTGCGAAGCCGGCCCTCGAAGGCCCAAATGGAAGTGTTTACTGTTTTATTCATGTATGACCGGCCTGCGTGCCGTGGTTTGTAAATCATGTAATATCAAGTGAAATATTTTGTAAGGCCTTAAGGCTTATGTTGGTATTTTGTATAACATTCCTATTTTGTATTAGTGGACATTCATGCTTTAATGCTGGGTTCGTTGTTACAACTTTTATAAACTGCTTCCGCTAGAATGCTCTGTGTAGGACGTTGAGATTGGTTGGATGGTTTCCATAAGTAACCACCCGGTCTGTCTGTAGTATATGGCGTCGGGCCCCGGCCGGACCTACTGCTATATGCTATGCGACGGATAGGGGGTGTTACAATATGAACGGATAGAGTCGTGGCAATACGCTTGCCCGTTCACACTCTCTCCACGGCGCTAGTTTGACTCAAGCGTGAATCCGTAGGACTTGGGGAAAATAATGGGGCTTGGGTATATACGTAGGTAAGGATGCAAAAGGATAAAAATGATGGCTACACACAACCCAAGTGATCTCATACATATGAAATCCTCTCGCCAACAAAACATGCTGGTGCACCACACGACCAGACTTAAACTTGCCAACACGAGTGTGTGCACTGCCTAACACCACAACGATAATGCGAACAGATTCTTCATTTTCACATTCTTATTTTATAAAAATCAGCACATATATTTTTTTTCTTTTCTTTTTCCAGATTTTTATAATACACTTTCATACAAATTTTCAAGAAAACTTCACCGTACAACCACATATCAACACCACATCAATAACACCAATGGAAGAATTAACATACTAATACATCGAGCTTGGGGTGTGCAACTGGGAAAAGCTTTTAGGATCTGGTGATCGCGAAGCGGGGCTAAATAACCAGGAGGGGTAGGCTCAAAATAGGCTAGCAAGGATTATCGTTAGGACAGGTACAAGGCTCAACCAGGCCAAAATTGTAACGCCCCGAAACTCAAAGGAGCGACGGGGGACGTTTTGGGTCAGTTTGGGTTCTGGCTGCAGGCACACGGCCTGGGACACGGGCGTGTCCCAGGGCGTGTCAAGCCTGTGTCGACACTGAGCCGGGAAGTCAACACTTTGGTGTAGACAATGTGTCGAGACTGGGCACACGGCCTGCGACACGGGCGTGTCGCAGGACGTGTCGACCCGTGTCGACACTTAGCCGTGAAGTCGACACTCTGCATTCGACTAAGTGTCGAGACATGGCACACGGCCTGCGACACGGGCGAGTCGCAGGGCGTGTCAACCCGTGTTAACACTCGTCCAGGAAAGTCGACACTTTGGCTCGACATGGTGTCGAGACAAGGCACACGGCCTAGGACACGGGCGTGTCCAAGGCCGTGTCATCAGGTCGACGATCTTCGCTCGACGAAGTGTCGAGTGTCGAGACCGTGTACACGGCCTGGGGTCCAGGCGTGTTGAGGTGACATGGGTAAGGACACGGGCATGTCCTAGAACCCGTGCAGTGCTCGGGTTGATTTCGGGGAAAAATGATGGGTGTACACGGCCGGCCACACGGCCGTGTCAGGTGGAACACGGGCGTATCAGCTCGAACACGGGCGTGTTCAATACCCGTGTGTTGTTCCAGGTGATTCGATTTTGACGGAGAATGAGGCACACGGCCCTGGACACGGGCGTGTGCCAGGCCGTGTTCGGTCCAGATTGGGCATTTCAGTCCCGAATCAAAGCCGTTCGTTTCCTTATTTTGAGATCCAACAGCTGGGGGTTGTTCCTGAAGGGATATACCCGGGATTGGACTTAGAAACCCTCACTTTTCATGAGTGGTTAGTTTTCTAAAACCTTAGAGAATGTAGAGAGCCAAGGAAGGAAGAAGGAGCTAGATCCGGCCATTGGAGGAGCTTCGAAGCTCCGAATCGCGAGCCGATTGCGGATCCACGGAGGCAAAGCTAGTGCGGTGCTTTTCATCCGCTTACTTTTCAATGGCGCCAAAGAGGAACGCTAGGGTAACGATCCTCATCTTGAGCATGAGTAGCTCTCTTTCTTTGCATAGGAAGCCCGCTCTCGCGAGTTTGCGGAGAGTTGGAGGCATTCCTTCGGGTAGATATGTGAAGTCCCCGTTGTTTAGAGTCCGTAAGCGAGAACGGACATAGACATGATGTGTGAAGCCTACCCGGACATGTTGGTCTGGATTGGTGATGTTGCATTGCATAAATGCCGAAGAAGACTCCATGCTATGAATTGTTTTTCGGGTTTTCTACGCGGTAGATTGCAGCAGGGAGCCTTGGGGACTAACCCAAAGGTGCACCCGGAGAACTGGGCGGATACGAGATCTTGCCAACTTGGTGGCCTGAGAGCCAGCTTGAACATAATCAGGTTATGTGAAATGTGATGGAAATGGGACTCGGGAGAAGTTTGACCTGCGCATATGGTTTAAATTACCGTTGCGGGCGCATATGGTTTAAATTACCGTTGCGTTGTGAGCACGGGTTAGATGGAACCATACCCGTTCTATGTCGTTAGGATTAGAGCCATTGGCATAGATGAGAGTCTTCGGCGGTCTATGGTTTTAATTACCGTGACCCATGCCGGGAAGACAAACTGCTCATTATTTGGCCGTCCAAAGGGGATGGCGGTGAGTCGGCAGACTTAGACTGCGTTCACCGAGAATGTGCCCGGAGTGCACGGGGTGTGTGACCGTTGAGCCTCCGCCTGTGATGTAATGATTTTTTATATTGCTCGCTTATGCTAATGAAATGCAGGGAAGGAGCATCGCCGCCCCGAGTTGGGGGCGGGATCGTTATAATTTAGTCAGCATTGCTGACCGTTGCCTTGTTTTGCCACCGTGCGGTGGTTTGTTGCTTGCAGGTGCTGCTGGACCAAGCGGTCAATAGCGGGCTAAAGCCCGAATGCGAAGCCGGCCCTTGAAGGCCTAATTGGAAGTGTTTACTGCTTTATTCATGTGTGACCGGCCTGCGTGTCATGGTTTGTAAAACATGTAATTTGAAGTGAAACATTTTGTAAGGCCTTAAGGCTTATTTTGGGTATTTTGTATAACATTCCTATTTTGTATTAGTGGACATTCGTGCTTTAATGCTGGGTTCTTATTTGCAACCTTTATAAACTGCTTCCGCTAGAATGCTCTGTGTAGGATGTTGAGATTGGTTGGATGGTTTCCATAAGTAACCACCCGGTCTGTCTGTAGTATATGACGTCGGGCCCCGGCCGGACCTACTGCTATATGCTATGCGACGGATAGGGGGTGTTACAAAAATGATGGCCTACATCACCCTCACACTAGACTAACCATGCACCAAAGCTTCGAGAGTAGCTTGGGGCAAGTTCTTAGCCACCGAGAAAGACAACCCTTCCTCTCGACTCGAGCAATACGAGGCTAGTGACGGCTCCACACATTCCTACACTAACGTTCGATTACTCCATATTCAATACTTTTGAGTAGTACAAGCAATATTTACAAATACAGAAAAGTATAAATGTACGAGCATAAATAAAAATTAAATCTATATTATTTCTACAAACCATGAGTACTCGATTAGGAGCACTGTATGATTTTCGAACTACTATATCCTAAAATCCTAAGCCATCACCACTATTTTAAAGTTAACACAAAAGAATAAATTTAACTTGAGCCGAGCGCGTGCTTAAGATCGCACTCATGTGGATGTAGGTGCACGAGGCAGACTTGATAATATAGAAACAAAAAAAAATGAAAATATACTTTTGGTATGAAAGTGCTAATTGTGCATGTGCATAGGTAACCCACATAACTCTCCCCCACCAGACTTAAACTAAACAATCTATCCAAGATTTGCAATATAAATAGAGAAATAAAAGTTGGGGGAGAGGTTACCCCATGCTCAGCAATTGAGCATACCAGAAGCTCGTAATCAAGCATGAAGCCAAACCTGCAACAAATATACTTCTCCGCTGCACAAGGGAAAAGCACCCTACAAAATAGCTCCAGCAAAAAAAATGTATACACAAAGCCATAACAAATTTAATCTAAGCAATGCTTGGGAGTTATTAAACTAAACACAATCATCACGTATATAAAACAAAACTAAACATAGTAACACAAGAACGAAAGTCACTGCAAACAATAAATCTACTAACCACCCTGGGGACGAAGCCCCAACTGAATAAAGTATAGTACATAATCAGTCCAAACAACAAAAACACAAATAATGAAGAAAAACAACAAACAACCCCCAACTGAGGAGAAAAGCAACAATCACTCAGGCTGATCAGGAAAAGATGGAGGCGGAGGCGGAGTACGGGCACGAGAAGTAAAAGCTCGAGCAGGGACAGCAGGGGCACCTGAAGAAAGTCAACAATGCACGTCGTCATGCCATGCTACTCACACAACAGCTCCTCCATCTGCATATGCCGCGCGTAGAAGTCGGGATAATCCTCGGCGAAACTCCTACGATGCAAGGCATGGGAAAAATAAGGCGTTGGGGCCAGGGGCACGTGATGGACCGACGCGACATCGTCGGGCCGGCGGGACTCCGAAGAGGATCCTGCATCTGCATAAGAAGCTCTAGCTGGCTTCTCACGCTCCACAGTACGAATAACATAGCGCCACGTACCACCAGAGGAAACTCGATGTATCACTCTGAAGGCATTCATCATGGTGGCCGAAATAAAATCGCCACGGGAAACAGGAGTCATGGCGGGCAAAGTGTCAAAAACTCCTAATCCCTTGGTGATTTGCGTAATAAAGTGCGACCCACCAATGGCCTTCAGAGGCACGTACGTGGCCTGGTGAAGGAAGTAATCCGCAAGAACCCGACCGAGGTGGAGCGGGACGCCATGATGCATGCTGTAGAGGTAGAGAAGATCCGACCACCCTACTACATTCTAACTCATCGAGCGAGCGTTGATGCTGTGCCAGATCAAGTACTGAACATAGCAGAGTGCATGCGAGATGATATGGGATGACTTGGTTGACCGCGCCTCGTACTGCTGTGACAGCCCGGTGATCTCCTACCAGAATGTGTGGGGAGAAGCACCGGTTGGGAACTCAAATGGTCAGGAAAGAACGTCCGACTTTGTTAGTTCGTCAACCATGTATACCCCCGCATAAACAACAAGCATACCCACACTAAAAGTGTATGTACGTAAGTTCATCCGGAATGTCACCGCAGTGGACTCACTAGTGGCTGCGTCACATCGTTCCAAAATGCGGAAGGTGGAGAGGAATTCGAGCGTGAGTTCACGAAATCCGGTCTCCATAATTGAGAAGAGATGACGCCACGAACCCACGTCGAGTAAAGGGTCCACCTCCAGCTTTAGACCAACGACCGCGAGCTCCTCGTCCGAAATGAAACGAAAATCCAAAAATGGTTTTTGGACCAAACGATCAAACCACGTGATCGTCTTAGGTCGCCCAAAATGAAGCATCCACTCTGCATCTTCAGTATTCACCGGAGCATCCGGAGTATCTTCCGGCTCCGCCGGAACCATAGTCCGCGTAGCGGAGGAGGAGGCACCGCCGAAGCTGCGCAGCTTACTAATCACCTACTTATAACCCATGGCAATGAGGAGAGAGAGAAAGGGAAAGAGATGAGGAATGAAGGAGGATTGGGAGGAGGAGATGGAGATCTCGCTGGAGAAGATGGAGGAGAAGCGGGAGATTGCGACAGACGCAGGAGAATTAGGGATAGCGTGCGTCAAAATCGCTCGACCGGCATTTTTATAAGTAAAAAATGCAAGGTCATGCGTTTTTGCTCCTCACGTTTTCCTAAAACCGTGCGTTTTGCAAAAACAGCCTGATTCTCCTCATTTTCTCCAAGAAGTCTCCTCCTGCAACAACAACGAGAAAAACAAAAGCAAATGGAGCAAAGAACCTCCTGAGTGACTAGGCAATCTTCCCGAAATAGGTGCAAGCACACAAACATCTCGCAAGCATGCATTAAGGAAAAAACAAAATAAACAACACTCACAATTATTTCTAAAACAGTAAAAATTAACTAACTAATCCTACTCCTAGATAAGTACTGGGGTTATTGTCATCACAGCACGACTTATTTGATAGACGAAAAGTCCTAGCTAATGGGCCTATGAAAATAAAAGTGCATAGGTAATTGTTCCATTATCCGTTTCGATAACGGGTACCGATACAGCAATAAAACAGTTACTCCTCTACCTAAATAATAATACCTGCCCAACACAGGTATAGGAAATAGAAAGTAAGAAGAGGAGGAGCACTGGTCCTCACTCATCTCACCACAAAATAAATCCTTGCCTAGCAAGGCATCGTCAACCACAGATTCGCAGGATGCGATGGCGACTGCATAAGCACAAGGCACATCGTCATCCCAACGTACCTGTGGAGACTCAACCTGCACAAGCTCAGATAGAGAAGGGGGATCAAGTAATAAAAGAAAAGAATAACTAAAGTAATCAAAATAGGGGGAGTGGTCCCGGTCTCACTCCCAGCAAGATCCAAGCATAGATCATCGTCGGTATCATATGAGTCGTATCATGCGGAATTCGAGAACTCGAGGTCCACGGTGGTAAGGGGGACGACCTCATCCAATAAGGAGTTGCAAACCTCCGCATCAGAAAAAGGATATTCCTCATCCAACCGAGGTGCGTAAAAGTGTTCCGAAGATCCACCTTCTCCGTCGGAGATAGTAGAGTCATCATCCCACTTCGGCGCAACCTCAGGCACCGAATCATCCAAAAATACGGCATCATCAGCTGACTCACAAGAAAAGGGAGTAGCACGATCAGGCAAAAATTGCGGAGGGGCAAAACTGCTCTTGAAATCAGGCATATAATGAGCAGACCCCATCACAAAATCATTCGCAGGCGCCACCCCGTTGACAGGAACAATCTATGTATCCCATATAGGAGCGCCCATGAGTTCCTGATCCTCTTTTTGTTGGCTAACAACAGAGTGATCGCCATCACTCAAGGGAATCTCGTAAAAAGGGAGCGAGGGACCCATGAAGGATTTGTATGCAGCGAGAGATTCTTCGGTAATCTCAACGAGTAAAGAATGCGCCAGATGAGCAATGTCAGTGTATGGGCCAGGAAACACCATGGTAGGCCTATCCACAACAGTCTTCTGCGAATGGGAGGTTGCTGCGCATACGCCCTCAGAGGGAGAAGGCTTGCACAAGCGAGGGCAATCCTTCACCATGTGACCTACATCTTGATATAGTAAACACCTAATACAGTGCTCGACATTCATAACAGCCATGGCGTCGATGTATCAGCGCAAAGTGTTATAGAGATGGCACTCGGCTACGGAATACATCGTGAACAAAAATATTTACCGAAAAGGTGCTACACAACTAGAATAAAAATTCCACGGATCTGCTATCTAAACCACAAGTCAGAAAAGGGATACAAAGAAAAGCAACAAATTTTAAAAACTAATGCAATAAAAAAACATGAAATGTACAAATGGAAAAGAGCTTCTATCTCCCTCTCCAAAAACTCACAAGACTGTGTTCCCCGGCAATGACGCCAAAAACTTGATGTGTTGGATGACAAGTGTACCGATCGCACAAGTAATATAAAATGGGCGAATGTCCCCAAGTATCGATCTCTCAAGGAACACAGTAAGGTGGAGTTAATTTTGAGGAGGAATTGAGATTGAAGTACTTAGGTCGGAGTTAACGAAGGGGGTTTCGATTGTTGTGGAAAAAGAAAATAAAATGCTGATAAACTACTCCTATACAACACCGCTATGCGATGCTTCACCAGGCGAGATGGAAGACTACACGGGCCGCTATGCACCGAATCGCTAGGCGGATGGACGAGTAGGCTTACGGATGAGGTGGTGAGAACGACGGAATGAGGTTCGAGAGCACCTCGTCGCTATGCACACCTCTAACAATCGCTAGAGCGGCAAAACCGGATGTGGTGGCGGAAGGAAAAAGGCACACCTCAAGCAAATAACGTAAATTCAAAATCACATAGACATGATTGTATACAAACGCATATCAAATTAAACATATTTCATCACATACAAAGAGATCAATTACCTATCAACAACAAAACAAGAAGAGAGTGTGCGAAGTTGACCGAATCCGAAGTCTTGCTGAGGATTCACGGAAGGAATCGCCGGGCTATCAATCCGCATCCTAGCTCGGTCCTCAACTGCGTCCGAGGTAGAGGAGGCTGTCACTCACTCCCAATGGACCCGTCTTCTTCGTGTCACAATCCAGTGGAGGATGACACAAAATTCTCCTATCTTGATGGAGAAAGCTATATCAAACTCTTCTTGAAGCTCAAGGATGAAGGAGGAGGCCAAGAGGAAGCTACGGCTTTAATTTGGCGTTGAAAGCTTGCCGGGAACCCTCTCCACGGTGGAGAATGAAGGGAAATGGCAGAAATTTGCCCTAAAAGGCGGCTAGAATGGCTGGAGTCCGGTCCTCTCAAATGGAGGAAAATCTGCGCTTAAATAGAAGCAGGTCAGAAAAATTGTCACGCATGGTTTGGCGCACGACCGTGTGCTAACTGTGTGTTATTAACTTCCAGGCCAAGCTTGCGGAAGAAGATGCGCTGACCCGTGTGTTTTACTCGCGCACGGGCGCTTCCACCCCTGCATGAAGGAAATCGCACGGGTAAACACAGATCGCAGGAAAATAGGAACACACAAGGGAACCGTGCGTTTTACACGCGCATGGGCGCTTCCGCACGCGCACGAGCGCTTTCGCCTGTGCGTTAACAAATTGCATGATTAGCCATAGAATGGAACAAAAAAACACACAAATAAGAAAGCTACAGGAAAACCGTGCGTTTCCTTCGCGCACGGTTTCGATGAAACCGTGCATTAACCGTACGTGAAAATCGTCGACCTCAGCTCGACGAAATTCGTGGAGCTTGGCCCGACGATTCTCCTACTCAACAAAATGCACGATCTGGCACAAAACGTGCATGAAAGAAACACACAGCTGTGCGTTTTCCACAAATCAGAATTCCTGCCTTGGGGAAAATACACTACCTACACAGTAATGACACCAAGCTAGAGCACAAGCTCCCAACACCAAAATGCAGCAAAATCAAGCAGAAAGAGCCATGGGGAGTACCATGTGCTTACCCTCAATAACAGAATGCGCAATTGCACACCCTTGGGCCAAAATAGTGCACAAAATGGTCAATTACCGAACGATGTAAATATAACCTAAAACCGGTTGAAATGCAGTGCACGAGTGAGAAAATCAGCCCAAATGAGTCCAAAAAACCATATAAATATCGGACTCATTAAGTGCATTTCCTGTCCTCCTTGTAGCTTGCAAAATCTGCATCTGAATAGCCCGTTAGTTCAAATTCCCCATTCCTGGAGTACCATAGGCCAAGATCTGTGGTGCCCTTAAGATACCTCAAGATTCGTTTCACAACAGTGTAGTGAGACTCTTTAGGGCAGACCTGATACCTAGTATAGACACATGTTGCATACATAATGTCAGGCCTACTTGCAGTGAGGTAGAGAATGAAGCCAACTATACCTCTATACAGAGTTTGATCAACAGGTTTCCCTGAATCATCTTTGCCTAAAGGCATACTTGAGCTCATGGGAGTTCTTATGGTGGAAGCATTCTCCATGCCATATTTCCTGATTATCTCCCTGGTGAACTTTGGCTGGGATATGGATAGACCATCATCAGTCTATTTTACTTGGAGTCCCAAGAAAAATTTCAGTTCACCCATACTCCTCATCTCAAACTTCCCCTGCATAAGTTTTGCAAACTTCCTGCAGAGGTTGTCATCAACAGAGCCAAATATTATGTCATCAACATAAATCTGGACTAGGATGATCTTGCCCTTAGATTCCCTTAGGAATAGGGACTTGTATATCTTCCCCCTTGAGAATTTGTTCTCAATGAGGAAGGTAGACAATGTCTCATACCATGCTCTTGGGGCTTGCTTGAGCCTATAAAGATCATTCCTAAGTCTATATGCAGCAGTAGGAGAGTTAGAATCTATAAAATTTGGAGGCCGCTCTACATAAACCTCTTCCTTCAAGTCTCCATTCAGGAAGGCAAACTTGACATCCATCTGGAAGACCTTGAATCCATGGAAGGCTGCAAATGCAAGGAACAGTCTGATTTCTTCCAACCTTGAAACTGGGGAAAAGTTTGATCATAATCAATCCCCTCTTCCCATCTATAACCTTTGGCCACCAGTATAGCTTTATTCTTTATTACAATGCCATTTTCATCAAGTTTATTTCTGAAAATCCACTTGGCTCCAATGCATTATGTCCATCTGGTCTGGGAACCAGCTTCCAGACCTTGCACCTTTTGAACTGGTTCAGTTCTTCTTGCATTGCACCAATCCAGAATTGGTCTTGATTTGCTTCTTCAAATTTCTTAGGCTCTTCTTGTGACAGGAAGCTGGAATAGAGAGCTGTATTGAGACTCCTACTTTTGGTCTGTATACCTTGGCTAGCCTCACCTATTATCTGATATGGAGGATGATCTCTCAGATATCTGACTGCTTTGGGCAGCCTGACTGCTTCCTGCCGATTATCATTTTCTTCAGTAGGTTGGTCTTCATTTCCAGCTTGACTGTCCCGTGCTTCCTGTAGACAACATCCCTCTTCACATTCTTCTTGCATAGCTGGGTCTTTATCTTTGATGGAGAGCTTTTCAATCATGACTTCTGTACCTATAGAGCTAGGCAAAGAGCTTGACAACTCACTGTCAATCATGCATGACTCATCAAACACTACATGTACAGATTCTTCTACAACTTGATTTGTCAAGTTATAGACTCTATATGCCCTACTATTATTGCTGTACCCAACAAAGATCCCCTCATGGGATTTGGAAGCAAACTTAGTCACTTTTGACTTACCATTATTTAGGATGAAACACGTGCAACCAAAGATCCTGAAATAGGATATGTTTGGTTTTCTGCCCTTCAAGATCTCATAGGGAGTATTCTTGTGGCCTTTGGTGATAGAAGCCCTATTGAGCACATGACATACAACATTAACTGCCTCAGCCCAGAAATATTTATGGAGAGAAGTGTCACTCAATAATGTTCTCCTAGCTTCTATGAGAGTCCTATTTTTCCTCTCAGCTAACCTATTTTACTGGGGTGTTATTGGAGAGGAGAATTCTTGAGGAATCCCTTGCTCTTCACAGAATATAGTCATGACAATAGAATGAAACTCAGTTCCATGGTCACTTCTCATTTTGACCACAGAGTATGCAAACTCATTCTGAATTTGCCTGACAAAATTCATGAAGATTTTAAGGGTTTCATCCTTTATTCTAAGGAAGAACACCCAAGTAAACCTGGAATAGTCATCAACCACCACAAGGGTGTAGACCTTCCTACCTAGACTATGAGCAGACATAGGACCAAACAAGTCCATATATAGGAGATATAATCATCTCACTGTGTCCTTGACCCTAATGCTCTTGAAAGAGGTTTTAGTCTGCTTACCCTTTTGGCAAGCAGCATAGATACCCTTCTTGGAGCATTTTATTTTGGGACCATTCCTAACTAGATCATCACTAAAAAGTTGACCAATGGTCTTATAATTCAAATGAGCCAGTCTCTTATGCCATTGGACATAATATGAGACTTTGTCATTTGCAACTAGGCATATAGGGGAACTATTATCTAAGCAAGAAAAGTTTAAGCAATAGACATTCCCACTCCTAGTGCCTGTTAAGATGACACTTTGGTCACTTAACCTCTTGATGTGGCACTTATCCTTGTGGTAGGAAATGTCATAACCAAGATCACATAGTTGGCTTATGCTTATGAGGTTGTGTTGCAACCCCTCCACATAAGCCACCTTTGTGATGGTGATTATGCTATTTGAGATATTACCATAGCCTATGGTTATCCCCTTATTAGAGCCTCCAAAGATGACCCTGGGTCCATTCTTTACTCGAGTGAACTCCTTCAATAGCTCCTTTGTTCCAGACATGTGCCTGGAACATCCACTATCCAAGTACCATTTAGGGGAATTGATACTTGAACTAACCTGAAAAGAACACAAATCACCTTACCTTAGGACCCCAATTTCTGTTGGGTCCTAGGTTCACATTAGTCTAAAAATAACCATGGCTTCCTGCAGAATTTCTGACAGGTTGGCAACCTATGGACACTAAAGGGTTGTGCCAGCAATCTACAGCATAGTGGCCCACTTTTCCACAATACTAGCACTCATAAATATTGTATCTCCTTTTCTATTTGGGACCACCATTAGGCTATACTGCTCCCTGAACAGTGGATAGATGTGCTGCTCTATACTTCTGTCTTCTTTCTGCAACCGTTTGACTGAAGGACAGTCTTTCAGCTGTCTGTTTTGGTCTTTTCTGAAAACCACTAGCTGCTTGTCTCTTTTCAGCTAACATGCATCTGATAGCATTTGAGATTGCCATTCCAGCCATGCCAGAAGACTCACCTTGAGTCACTACTTTTGTTGGATGATTTAGATTCACTCCAGCAGCATTATCTTTGAGTTTTGGGGCTGGAGCACAAAAAACAAAGGGTCTAGGATGGGCCATTTAAATTTCCTCATGGGCAGCCTTAAAGGCCTTCACATGGCTGTATCTTCCACCATGGCTAGGGCCACATTGGTCCATATCAGTGGATCTGCCATTCTCCCAATGACCATAACAGCTTTCATGGTCATACTTGTTAGAAGACAACAAAACTTTCTGAAAAGGAATTTGAGGCAATGAGGCTAGAGGCATAACTGGTTCCTTACCTTTCCCTTTCCTTTTGGATTGGAAGGTCTAGCAGGTTCCTTAAATCCCAACTCTTTCTTATCAACTTGGGTAAAGTCGATGTCAATTAAGGCAGCACAATGTTTGGCTTAGAAAATTTGGTCACTAGCAATTTCTCATTTAAGAGATCATTTTCAAGTTTCTGGATAAGTTTCTCATTTGGGACTCTTGCCACAGACTCACTGTCAATGATCTCCTTGAGCTGGGCTGCTTGTGCAGCCATGTCAGTGAGGGCTTTTTCTTGGTCTTCACACTTGCTTTTAAGACTAAGAAGCTCTTTTGCCTGTCTCTTGGCAAGTAGCTTGCACCTCTTGAATGCCTGAAGAAGTTCTCCATACTTGGAAATTATGGAGTTGACATCAACCTCAGAGTCTGAATCCCCTTCATATCTTGATGATTAAGCATCAGAGTCTGAGCCAGCCTCATGACTTGAAATAAAAGGTTGTGATTTAGCATGTACCTGAGTTTGACCAGGCTGATCCTGGCTGCTCTCTTCATCTATCATTGTCATCAATCCATGGCATTGAGCATCTTCTTCTTCATATTCATCCATCTCCGAGTCACTATCTGAGTGATACAGAGGGGCCCTGATCCCTATTCTAGCAACAGGGTATTCCTCAGGTTCCTCTTCATCAATAACAATAAGCCCAATGTAGGCTTCTTCTTCTTCAATGTCTGACCCGAAGGAAGAGTCAGTCCAGGTCTTTTCCTTCTTGGCCACAAGGGACTTCTCTTTCTTCTTTTCCTTGTGGCCCTTCTTCACTCCTTCTTCCGTCCTCTTCACTGGGCAGTCAGCAACTACATGCCCAGGTTTGCTGCAGTAGAAACAAATAACATTAGAGAAAGAATGTTTGTTAGAATTAGAAGCAAACCTGTCCTCCTTATAGGATTTTCTTCTATGCTGTGAGGAAGAGGATGACCTTCTATTCTTCCAATGCCCCTTCTTCATGAATTTCTGGAATTGCCTGGAGAAGGCAACAAGGTCCTCATCAGATATATGGCTATTAGAGGAGCTGAACCTTGAGATCTCAAATTCTGACTCAGCAGTTCTCCTGACTGGAGAGATCTTCCTTCTGCTCCTAGCTGAAGCATCAGCTTTGAAGGCCACATATTTCTCCTTTCTCTGTGACTTACTGATCTTCTATTCTTCTTCCTTCCTTGCTGCAAGCTATATCTCATAAGACAATAGCTTTCCAAATAGGGTTGGAGGTGGAGTGTCAGCTAGCTTGCCCATCTCCCCGATGACACAAATCTTTGTGTCCCAATCCTTTGTAAGGGAGCTGAGAAATTTGTCATTCAGCTCATAGGTGCTGAATACCCTTCTATATGTTCTCAATTCATTAACAATTCTGAAAAATATTTCAAAACTTTCAGCAATGCCCTCAGACTTTCCTTATCTGAAGGCCTCATACTCCTGGTTGAGCATGGATTTTCTGTCATCCCTCACCTCTTCTGAACCCTCCATGAACACAACTAGGTTGTCCCACATCTCCTTGGAGGTCTTGCAGTGCACCAGATTCTAGATTGTAGAATCATCTACTGCACTAACAATGATATTTTAAGCTCTCTTGTCCATGGAGGCACGAAGGAGCTCGTCTTTGTTCATTTCTTCATAAGACTTAGGAGTCTGGATGTTGGCATCCAGAACTGAGATCTTCATAGGGATGAAAGGTCCCTCTTTGACTGTGTGTAGATCCTAGGTTCAACAGCTTCCATTAATAGCCCGACCCTTTCCTTCTAGTGGCCAAACCTTTCCTTTCTGCAGATTGGTAACTTCATGGCCCCCAGTTCTTTGTAGTTTACACCAGACCCCATCCTTATTATTTGTAGCTAACCTTGGAGCTATACTCAGATTGTTAAATTCTTTTTGAGTAACCTCCCTCTGATACCACTTGAAAGTTGCTTAAATGAAGGTTAGCTAATCACCTAGGGGGTGAATATGTGTTTGAAGTTTTATTAGTTCTTTTGCTGATTTCAAATTAATTTATCTAGAGCTTGTCCTTAGATCCTGCAATAATAAAGAATACAAGCACTACAACAAACACACAAAGATTTATATTGGTTCCCCAATTGGGTACATCCACTTTCCCTCCCACCTATCCAACTTATTTGTTGGACTAGGCATAAACTCCACCAATATGCTCCTCAGAGCTTACACCTCAGGCCCTTAGCATTATACAGAGAATCTTCACATAATCCAAACTCAAAACCATAAGGGTTCCTACCTCAGAGCCATGCAGAGCTCCTACAGCTCAGTGATCCGCTGATCACCTACCTTAGCCTTATTTCTAAGGTCTACAACTAAGGCTATTAGCCATACAGCTTCAGGCACACAGCCCTATTATGCAAGTGTTGCAGCACTCCTACAACTCAGTACCCTTCCAGGTACTTACAAGTCAGCCTCCTCCAAGGCCTATAACTCAGTGACACACTTGTCACCTACCTCAGGCACAAGGCCCTACACTCAGGCTGGGATGACAACCCTACCTCAAATCCATAATTAGATCCTACCTCAGAGAGCAGCACTCTCCTACCTCAGGCAATTAAGCCCTACAGCTCAGATCCACTCTTGGATCCTACCTCAGTACCCCAACAGGGTACCTACCTCAGTGACTAATTAGTCACCTACCTCAGACACAAAGTTCCCTACACTCAGATTTAGATAAACTGAATCCTACAAGAAGTGAATACAGAATGTTTAAGAAAAATAAAACAACTGAATCAGAGATAAATCTCTGAGTCTAACTTGCTGGACTGAGCATATATCAGTCCAACACTCTTGCTGTAGAAGGAATTAGTCCTCTTCTATAAATAACACTTTTCTGCTATACAGATGAACAACTATCAGCTTGTTGAATGGATGAATCAGCTTCTCTGTTCTGGAGTGACCTATCTTGCTGAACTTGAAGAGCTTCAGCTAGCTTCCTTTGCCATATGGCTATCTTTGCTGGACTTGAGCTTTCAAGCTTAATGTAGAAGAAGATGTCCAGTCGCCTCTAAATTTTTTTTTTGTATTTTCCGCATTTGTTCTCTGTTGCCCTAATCCCCTTTTCTTTTTTCCTTTTTATATGCGCTGATTTTAATCAACAAAACAAATGTGTGTGGGCCCAAACAATTTTTGGTGAGCCCCACCTCCTTCAAAAAAGGACAAAGCAGCTTTCGGTGCCACTGCAGTTTTCCCACAACGGCTACATGTAAGTTGACTTTGATGACGTCAGCAATGGTCATCACCATCTGTACTTGGAAAATATTTCAGAAATCCATAAAGCGTTGAGTGATGTTAAGTCACTCAACGCCATCTGTCTTGGCTCTCAGCGCTTCTGGACTTGTGAATTTTCTCTGGATTTGTCTCAGCGGTTCTGTCTCAGCGGTCTCAGCGGTTTCTTATTAACCGCTGAGACAAGCTTCTGTCTCAGTGCTTTCTGTCTCAACGGTCTCAGCAGTTTCTTATTAACAGTTGAGACAAGCTTCTGTCTCAGCGCTTTCTTCTCAGCGGTCTCAATTCTTTCTTCTCAGCTATCTCAGTGCTTTATTCTCAGCTATCTTAGCTGTCTCAGTGTTTTTTATCTTAGTCAATTTTTCCGGCTTTAGCTGCGTTCGATGATCTGTGGGTTGAGCCCGACGAACTCTGATCTTCTCAGTGGTCTTAGCTCTTTTTGCCTTAGTTAATTTTTCTGGCTTTAGCTCGACAAGTGTTGAGCTGAGCTCGATGATCTGTAAGCTGAGCTCGACGAACTTCAAACTGAGCTCGACGAACTTCAAGCTGAGCTCGACGAAATTTGAATCCTGAGCTCTTCAGCTTATCCCAAGGAATGTTGAGCTGAGCTCGACGACCAGCGAGCTGAGCTCCACGAACTGCAAGCTGAGTTCGACAAATTTTGAGTTTACTACCGAACTCATTTTTCTTCACCTGTCCAATAAGAGACTACCTGCATGCATGAACTAAAGCACACATCAAATACATTATGCGTGTATGTCATTGACCCATTTGACTTCTTATAAATCTGGGATATTAAGATCAATATACCCAACAATTTTGTTAAATGTTGAGTTATTTGCTAGCTGCTAAGTCACTTTCTAGTTGATTTGTTGGTTTTACTTGCTCTCTGAGAAGATTTTATATTAGGATTGCATGATTAGTTATTTTCAAGCTATAATGCTATCCTTATGCTTATCTCATACTCATGATATCTTTTAAATCAAATGTCATTATATTTTAACGAACATAAAAGCTCTTTTCCTACTTATATTAAATCTAGAGGTATGAATATCATGAGTTGATCTATGTGGATGTTCATGCTCATGTAGGATATCAATCAATGTAAATAAAGAATTTTTCGCGACGTATATTTATATTTTCATCCGTGGACTAGTTGATGCGCCGAGGCGAGGGATACGACCATCAAACTTAACTATAAATATGGTTTCTTCAACATAAACTTGAGAATTTCATGAAAAGTATCAGGTGTAGGTTCTTGCTTGAGCGTCTGTACTTATCCCCTGAACAGCGTGGCATCACGACGCGTGTTTTCTCTTACTGATATCATTGAAATGCAGAGAAAATGTGGGTTGTGACAAAGTATGCTAGTATTTGGGACTATTGTGAGGAAATCCGTCAAACCAATCCAAACAGAATAATAATAGTCCCGTGTAAAAATGTTTCAACCAACCAAACATGTATTTTCATGAGGTTGTATGTATTCTGGGGAGCTTTAAGAAGGGGTTTCTTTACCAGTCATTGACCGATTATTACTCTTGATGGAACTCATCTGAAGACATCAAATAGTGGAGTTTTATTGTGCGTAGTTGGTATTGATAGAAATAATGGTATGTATCCAATCGCCTACTCAATGGTTTTAAGGGAGAATAAAAAATCCTGGGAATGATTTATGACTCTATTAATAAATGTTTTGAAAATTGAAAATAATTTTGTATGGACCATAATTTCTGATAAGCAGAAGAGGATAATAGGAGCATTGAAATAATTACTACCTAATTCAGAACATAGATTTTGTTTGAGGAATATGTATTGTTCAAGCCGAGAAAATTCTCTACTCCAAAAATCGGAACATGGCGGCTTAAGGTTTCCAGCTCAACGGTAGGGCTCGACGGCTAGCGGGCTAAGGCATGAGAGTCGTCGAACAACAAACAGGACCCTAGGAGCTGCGACGGGAAGGTCCCGCCACGTACCCAGAAGCTTAGAAGAAGCAACCCCTCCACAACCAAAAATGGCTGAGCAGGGTGCGAGAAAGACTAGCTGGTAACTAAGTCGCGGTGACCAAAGGGGATAGTCGCTAGGTCGCAACATGGTCTCTCTAAAATAGGAATTCAAAGGCTCAGTTGACATCCAAGAAGAAGAGTTTGCGAGATCTTGACGAGATTTTCAAGTGTCTCTCCTCATACCCATGGGGTCTTATTTATATTGAAATCCAAAGAGGGGGGGGGGGGGTCTTATTTATATCCCACCCCTCGGTGACTTCCTGGAGGAGCTCGCACGACTGGACGAGTAGCAGGCCTAGTCACCTACCTAGCGAGTATGTGCGGGGAGATCACCATACTCGCCTAGGACTTCTACTGCCTGGCGCGTTGACTCTAACATCTGTCTTGACTTGATACTTTAATTTCTACTGACTTGGCTCTGGAGGGATCCACCCTCGATAAATATGAGTTGTACACAATCCCTACTCTTTTCGAGCAACATAGGAACTCAGAAAGAATCATCCAACACTTATTCGGCGAGCTGTTTGGCCGAGTATCTTAGTTACTCGCTCTTGATGGATTCCTGCTGAATTCTATAAATAGGGGGTTGACTGGACTTTGAGGCACACATTTTGAACTCACATGCGATGTCGAAATCTATCGAGGTAGCCTACCAAGCCATCATTGTCGCACTGTCGAGATTCTTCGAGCCTTCAAGGCCTAAAAGGCCGCGAGAAGACGAAGTTGCTTTCGATCTACCTCGAGCCAAGAAGAAGAAATCGAAGAAGCTGAAGAAGATACTTGCCTCCAAAGCCGACAATCTGCCCCCACCGGACAAGAATGTCGCCTCCCCGATCGACCAGCCTGAACCTTCCACTTGCACCCAACAACTCTTGCATGATCTCGGTCTGAGCGACATTCCCGAGTCATCTGCCCCCGTCTTCACTCTCTTCCCTCCGTCAACTTCCCCTCCTACTCTGGAAGTCGCTGGATCCCAAGAATAGCTGCAGGCGGATCTCGCTGCCTCGCAAGGTCGCCATCTTATCGAACTCTATAAAAGTATGCTGATTGATCTGTTCCTATATTGATTCGTCTTTATATCCGCAGATCCCCCAGCGACCACTTCAGGCGAGGTTCTGGACGTCTCCCCATTGCGAGGAGTTCCACTGGTCGCTCTCGAAGCTTGGCATCCGCTTCGAAGCACTCACATTGTCCGAATCAACGTCGGCTTCAAGAAGGGGTCTAAAAAACAACTCTTACCAGCGAGGAAGGAGGATCCTCTGGCGACTAATACCACACAGCCTGGGACAGGCAAAGTCCTTCCTCCTTCGATTACTTCGACGCCGCCGACGGCGAGCATCCCACCGCCGTTGTAGACTCTTCTAGTGAAAACCACGCTGTCGGCGACGAGCAATGTAACACCCCAAAGTTGGAAAACAGAACTTAAAAGTGGCTATCGTCGAGCGATAGTGGGTATCGCTGGTGATAGCGATAGCACTCAATGAAGCATTGAGTAGACTCGACATTCTCAATGCACTCGACTCTCTCAACGCACTCGACGAGGCATTGAGTGAGCTATCAGAGTGGCGATAGTGAGTATCGCCGGGCGGTACTATCACGTATGGCAGCAGACGTGTGAGATGGCCTAACGATAGCCGAAGAGCGGTGGTTGAATGACATTATCGCCCAGGCGATAACGGATATCGTCAGGCAATAGCATTAGTTCTGACTTGTCAACTGAACCTGTGGCCTTTGCTTTCTTTTGATGAGAGGATCATGTGGTTGCGTTTATTCTCGAGGCTGCTTAACAAGAGAAGAGGTGGAGAGAAGATTCATTTCTATTCTCCCACTCTCTCTCATCAAGTTCTTTGAAGAAAGTAAGAAGAAGGCCGAGGTTGAGCTTTTCTAGCTTAGTTGAGGGGATCCCTTAGTCGGAATCAAGAATGAAATCAAGATCTGTGAAGAGTAAAGCGATGAGCTCCTTTCCATCCCGATAGAAAGCTTGCTAATGGCTTCGAAACGAGTTCTGAGGGTAACTATCTTACTTCTTGGACGCGTGAAGTCCTCCTTTTGTATATGCATGGAATCCCCCACCAAAAGGTGGAGAATCGTGGGAATTTCGATGAGTTGATACGTGATATCCCCCGGTGGTTTTGCATATAGAATCCGAAAATCGCAGTACAAAATCGGCATGATGTGTGAAGCCCATCCAGACAAGGTGGTCTGGATTGGTGATGTTTTATTTTATGTGCTGGAGAAGACTCCAAGTATAAATGAGTTGTTTACGAGGTCTATGGGTTGTACATGTAAAATGAGAGTAGCAGGAATTACTGGAGTTGTGCTCCAGGAAAATACCCAGAAAATACCACAATTTGCATAACTGTTGGATATTGCCGGGTGACATCGAGTATCGCTGGCGATTGCTCTTGGTGAGCTATGATTGCTGTGAAAGACCAGTTTTTTGGCACTGCATGATGCTGTAGAGTTTTGGCTGGAAAGATGTCCCCGAAAGTCTTTAATTCAAGAATAGCTAAATCACCTAGAGGAGTGGGTGGGGGGGGGGGGTGAATAGGTTATTGGTATCTTTTAAGTTCTTCTTGCTATTTCCTTACTAAGTGATCTAGAGTTGTCCTTAGTACCTACAATATAAATGAAGAACAAACAACACAACACAACACAACACACAGTGATTTATAGTGGTTCCCCAATCGGGTACATCCACTTTCCCTCCCACCTATCCAACTATCTTGTTGGACTAGGCACAAACTCCTCCAAACTGCTCCTAAGAGCTTACACCTCAGATCTCTCAGGATCTCTAAGTCTCCGCCAAGACTTACTTCTCAGCCACAAAAGCCTACAACTCAGTGGTCAGCAGACCACCTACCTCAGGCTGTTAAGCCCAACACTCAGGATGGTAGGACAGCCCTACCTCAGATCTATGAAGGATCCTACCTCAGAGCTCTGCAGTGCTCCTACACTCAGTGACCTACAAGCCACCTACCTCAGCCTTATCTCTAAGGCCTACAGCTTAGGATTTTCAGCCCTACAACTTCAGGCGCAAGGCCCTACTCTCAGAGTGCTGCAACACTCTTACAACTCAGTACCCCTCCAGGTACCTACCTTAGTGCCCTTCCAGGCACCTATAGCTCAGTGACAAGCTTGTCACCTACCTCAGGCCAAAAGGCCCTTCACTCAGATCCACACTTGGATCCTACCTCAAAGAGCAACACTCTCCTACCTCTGGCAATTAAGCCCTATAACTCAGATCCGCACTTGGATCCTACAGGATGAAAGTGGGTTGATGGATATTCTTGACACAAGAGAAATTTCTCTATGTAGAGCTTCTTGACTGAGACAGACTCAACCCAACAATGACTACAAGAATTTATTTCCCGAGTCTACCTCACTGAACTAAAAAGTACTTAGTCATAACTACTTCCACAACAACAAGTAATTACTTGAGCTGGAAGTGTCTTGCAGAGCAAAGTTCTTCCTCTTCCTGAACTGAGCCTGAAGCTCAACCCTAACTACTCCTTCATAGCACTAGAGAATCTTCCTGGAGGTCAGTACAGTTACTGCAGCTAATTGCTATTACCTGAGCTGAGAAAATCTCAGCTCTAACTTTGCAAACTAGGATAGCTCTGGCTCTTCTTCCTTTCCTGGGCTGAGGTGATTTAGCCCTGACTTTGACTCTTGAGAAAAAATCCCATGAGTATTACTTCAGATCTCTACTTCTTCAAGCTTCTTCTCTTCACAGCTTCTAGATTAAAGTCTTCAAGATGCTTGTACAGCTAGAACTGTGAAGAACTTGCAACAAGGGACGTCCCTTAGCTGATACCTCTTTCCTCAGAGAAATACTTTGGACTAGCTTGCTGGTATAGATGAAGATCACACTAGCTATCTTGTTGTTGATGATGTTGATATCAATAGCTAACTTTGCTCTTCGTCTTGCTGACTTGAGCTTCCTGTTCTTCACCTCAACAACAATGTCGGAGAAGAATAACTATCTCTTTTCTTTTCTATGAAGTCTCACTTCCTCTGTACGCCTTTTTCCTTTAATTGATTTTGACCCAACGACTCTTGAGTAGTGGGCCCCACATGTTTAATGGACAGCAGTAAGTTTGAGCAGTGGGCCCCACACATTTAATGTCCAGCAGTAACTTTACTTTAACGCCAACTGTCGTATAGTATGTTTGGGGCAACATTTATCGCGTACTGTAGCCATCCTGCCACTAATTTGAAATATGTTTACTTGTTGACTTGCTGACGTCATAAGCTGTGGGCTTAGCCAAAAATCAAATAACATTAGCATAGGTGTTGAGTGAGTAAGCATCACTCAATGCCAAAACACTTAGACAGATTTACTATCTCATAACGTTGAGTGAGTAACCTTCACTCAATGCCAAACTACTTAGAATTGAAATCTGTTTCTAGGCATTGAGTGATTCAGCTTCACTCAATGCCAACTTGCTTTATCAACTATCTGCTGCTTGGCGTTGAGTGTGTGAGCATCACTCAACACCAAACTCCTTAGAAAAAATTTTATCTTCACTAGGCGTTGACAACGTTGAGTGAGCAAACTCCACTCAATGCTTTTTGCCTTAACTATTTTTCTGCTTAATTATCTCAGCGCTTTCGTGTTCTTAGCTGAGACAAACACTTATCTCAGCGGTTGTGCTGAGACCAACTCTTGTCTCAGCAGTTGTGCTGAGACCAACACTTGTCTCAGTGGTTGTGCTGAGACCAACACTTGTCTCAGCGGTTGTGCTGATACTAACTACAGTCTCAACGGTTTTGCTGAGACCAACACTTGTCTCAGCGGTTGTGCTGAGACCAACACTTATCTCAGCGGTTGTGCTGAGACTAACTCCTATCTCAACGATTTTGCTGAGACTAACATTTCTCTCAGCGCTTTTGCATTGAGCTTCTCAGCTGTCTCGATGCTATTGCCTTAGGAAAAATCTTCCTTCTTCTCTGACATTGAGAGAGTTGAGTGTGTCTTCATCACTCAACGCTTTTATCATAGCCCAATTTCTGAACTTAGTTCGACTAACTGAACTGAGTTCGATGAATGGAGAACTGAGCTCGACGAACTCTGAATCCCAAGCTTCTGACTTTAGCTCAGCGACTAGTGAGCTCAGCTGGATGAATGGTGAGCTGAGCTCGATGAATTTTGAGTCCCACACTTCTGAGTTAAGCTCGATGAATGGCGGGATGAGCTCGACAAACTCTGAACTTAGATCGACTAATTTTGAAGTTCGACTAAGTTCAACTCATAGCCTTTTTGCTGTGATCTTAGCTCGACGAATGGTGAGCTCAGCTCGATGAACTTTGAACTCAGTTCGGCGAATTTTCTGAACTGAGTTCTACTCACAGCCTTTTGCTGTATGGCGTTGAGTGTGTATTCATCACTCAATACCTGTGAACTTAGATAGATTTCTTTCAGCCCACAACATAGGTAAGATTTTACCTGACTTGGCCACTTAGGCTACTTCCTGCCTTTCCAACATCTTCACTTTGTGACCACCTATCACATCACTTAGACAACCTGTCTAGACTTGTTCCATAGAACATCCTACATATGATGAGCTTAAACAACATCTAATACAACTATGCTCTTAGTGTTGATGGAGATGCCTCTTCAAATCCAATCTGGGGAACATTGTGGGCAATGGACCCAACAATCTCCCCCTATTTAAAGAAGACAGAAAACCCAGAAATACTAAGAGGCATTATCATGATAGGAAAAATAATTTCATGTAGCTGTAGACATTTCTACACACCTGCTAGATTTTGTTATATTAATACAATGTGCTCTAATTAATTGTATTGACTTAATAAGTTAAGTCAATGCATCCGCATACTACTTGAGCAATTTCTCAAGTAATATAAACTCCCCTTTCTACCACTTAATGTTTAAATGGAGCACCACTAGAAGCATTGCCCCTTATGTATTGCCACATATCTCCCCCTTTCTATCTTCTTTAATAGGTATATCCATTGAGGGAGTAGCAAGTATCATGGGAGAGATTATCACTTGATCCTAGACAAAGTCCTATGTTGATACTACTAAGGAAATCATCCTAATGATCAGTCTACTAGATTATGAGTCATACCTTCTATGTTGATACATTAATACAACAAAACACTGCATCACTTGAACTTGCTGCACACATAGTTCCACTTGCTGATGTTATATCTACAGAATTAGCATTCACCTGTGGTGATATTATTGATACACCACATCACTGTAACCCCTTAGCACTTGAGTGACTCATGGATCTACTTGAGCTGGCTGGTAGTTATCTCTCTTCTCATGATCTCCCTTTTAGTCTATGCATTGTCCTTAAGACAAACTAATCAGCAGTTGTGATAGCTGATCTACTGCAGTAGCTGTCTGCTCCCCCTTAACTGAGGCATCCTTTGTCAGATTCTTGGTAGAAATTCTAGTCTATGCCAGTCTAGATACCACTTGATGGTCTTTATAGTCTTGATGTCACATCAAGGACTTATTTACCTGCAAGAAAAGTAAATCCCGCAACACAAACTGAAGTTTGGAGCTGCTGAAGCTATCCTAAGTTTCACATACCCAACTCAACCAAGAGGGTGTTGAACTTGACTTCATCTAGTGATATGATAATCATGACAGCCACTTGTTAGTCAAGACAAACTCAGGATTGAGTTCTTCCTTATGCTCCCAAAATTATTGATACTTAATCTACATATGCATAGTACTGCTATGACAATCAGGATTCCTAGCAACTTAGATTACACTAGTAGAATATCAATATAAAAGAAATTCTACTTATCTGGAGGTTATGGTTCTGATGCCATAAAATTTCTATTTGACAATCTTGGGTTCGATGAATTATTCAGATTTTGTCGAGCTCCGTTCGATGAATGAAGGTTATTTCATCGAGCTCCGTTCGACGAATGAAGGTTATTTCATCAAGCTCCATCCATGTTGATGCTTAGTAACTCCCTTGCACCTTGCCTTTGGCTTCAGCTTTCTGATTAGCAGTACAAGAGTGTTCAACCCACTTAGTACTATCTTGATCATTACATATCTCCACACTTGATCACCACTTAATAAATCCCTTCTTGGTTTCTGAATATATAGGGAGGAGCTGGTCTGTTTTGATTCTTTTCTCCCCCTAGCTGATTGCAACTGATACCATTGGTGCAGCTGCCAGCTTTCTCTTCTCATGAGCCTGAATGTTCTTTAAAACCACTTGATACTGAGTCTTTCTCTCATACTCAGCAATGTCCATGGGGATAAGCTGATCCTCAGAAGTAATGCTGATCTATTCTATGTTGTGGGAACTTTGGGTAAGATTCAAGCTTGTCCAACAACCTTGATTGAACATGCCCCCATCAGCATTTGCACATATGCTGTCCTTATGACTGTCAGTCAACATTTCAGTTGATGATATCACTTGACAGTTTGATCCTTTTGTATAATGAGTTTTTTCAGCTGAGCACAGTGTGCCTCTTCCTTGCTGCTCACATAAGAGCTACTTGTGCTTCCCTCAGAGATGAGTACAACCTACTTGTCCTTTCCAGATTTACTAGTGTGGCAATAAGATTTTGTTCAACCAGACATTCCTGCTAGCTAGATCCAGCTGGCCTTCATCCATGATCATGGCCAGTTATCACTCCTATAGTGATTGTACCATTTGACTAGAGAGCATATCTCTAGAGTAGATACAACTAACCCAGCTCTCCCATGCCACTTGATACCACTTGTACCCTTCTTTAGGAATGTACACAGCATCCTTATCCTTGGAGAATGATCCATAGGATAACTTCCTTGTTCCAGTCCAAGTTCTGGAACATCTTCTGTCCGAGTACCACATGGGGGATGGGAACTTAGACTAACCTGCAAAACAAAATTATCTTACCTTAGGTTCCCAATAGGTATTGGGTCCTAGGTTTTGATTAGACTGAAATCTAACTTGCCTACCTGCAGCATTTCTGACAGGTAGACAAACTCTTGCTCTATACATAGAAGGATTATGACAGCAATCTAGGGCAAAATGCCCCACCTTGCCACAAAACCAACGCTCATGGATATTATATCTTCTTTTCTGAGCAGACCTTACAGTGTGGTTAAATGATGACTGATCAGAAGGAAGAGGAACAACAACTTTCTTCAGGTTCCTTTTAGCAAGGATCTGACTGAAGGTTATTCTTCCAGCAGGCTTCCTTTGCTTGCCCTGAATGGTACTTACAACTATCTTCTTTTTAGAAGACAAGATGTTTATATCATCAGAGCTAGCCAAGTTAGGCTTACTAGTAGACTGACCCTTAGTCGGAGTCCTTGCTGGATGGGTTTGAGTGAAAGCCACTGCATTTCCCTTGTGAGTTGGGGCCGAGGCACCAAATATAAATGGTCCAGAGTGTGCCATTTGTACTTCTTCATGGGGAGCCTTAAAGGTGTAAGGCCCCATTTTTTTCTTTTAAACCACCGGGGTCTTATGTCGAGAATCACCGCTTTGCGGTGACACCAACACACCCAGGAAGGTCGTCACTACAAAACGCTGATCCTGCCGGCCATACCGATCGTAAAAAGTTAGAATAAGTATAAAGAATACAATCAAACTAGTCCACCAGAATCACATATATAATATAAATCTCCACGAAGGGAGAGTCCACAGAAAAGAATAAACAAGGTACTAAAAAGGGCTCCTGCCTAATACATCATATCCTCACTACAAGTCACTCAACACTGAAGCAAATCTATAATAACTACTAAGGATCGGGACTTACAGTCCCAGCTGGCTGGACTCCAGAGCTAGACTGCCCCATCTCCATGTGCACCGAACTCTGGGGCTGTGTCTCATGGTGTAGCTCCACGATCCCCTAAAATGATTTGGTCAACGACCATTAGTCTAAAAAGACTAAGTCCAATCATCCACCACCCCTCCCCCAATGGCTCCTAGGCACCGAGCGGGGAGGAGGAAAGGGAAGGTAATGAAGGTGGAGAGTAACAAAGTAGTCCCATACCACCGGAACTAGTCTAACAGTTCTATATAAATAGGTAGAGTAAAGCTGTAAGTATAAGAAAGGTAAACAAGAAACATATAACCTTAAATTATATGAATGACCATACAAACTTATAAGTTAAGGGGTCTTATGCAAGGCTCCCATTGTATAAAGAGTCCCATATCAATTTATATGATGGGGTGTCAGTTATAAGCAAGTGCTAAATATCCAAAGGAAAATAACCATAACTTATAAGCATGCTACACAAACTTATAAGCTAAGGGGTCATTTTGCAAGGCCTATTGTATAAAGCATCCTATACCACTTTATACAATAGGTTACATGGGTTATATTCAATGATGATGCTATGTCATGCAAGTATACCATGATGTGAACATGCAAGTGCAACACACCCACTCGACTCTGTGCACACAGACCTATAGTTCCCCCTTTCTGGAGCCTAACCTCCCAGGATACCTCCGTAGTGACAAATGGAAGTGGTGGGTTGGGCCTCGCCCACCTCTAAACCGGTATCACACTACCAGTCAGACCTCTCGTACTCCTCAACGCTGGTGCACTATGCGGAGCTCCTGCGTACTCTTGCCGACTGGACTGCTAGACTTTATTTGGCCAAGTGTAAAACCACACCTGCCGAGCCTTCGTATCGGTGTCGGTGTGACGACTCTCCAATACCGATGACCCACCAACTTATATCTTATGCACACACAACATTAATGAATTTTCCACCGAGCCAAAGCTCCCCGGACTATCCCGTCCGTCACAATCATCTGATAAGCCAAAAGCTCCCCTGACTAGTCCGTCCGTCACAACTATCTACCGAGCGATAAGCTTGCAGGGCTAACCTGCCCATCACTAAAACCATCGAGCCTACTACTCATGAGACCCAACCTAACTCCCACAACACCAGGGAGTGTGAGTATAAGAGTAAACCTAGTTATACTAGTTACTCTTAAACATTGACTATTCTTACGGTTTACGTTAGTCCAGGACTGCCCCCAGCATACCCGGTGAAGGGTTCTCAAAGGGCACTAGGAACTATGATGGTAGTTAAAGCCCATCATTCCCTTTCGCAAAGCACTTACTATTATTGGTTAATACCCAATTCCCGATCTCTGTTAATATTTCTCTGGATCTAACCCTAGTGTGTTTTGACTCTCTCACCCCCTCTCTCTCTCTCCACATGAAAGACGATCTTTCGTCTATCCCGAGCACTGCTTACACTAGTCAGCTCATCACTTCTCCCCATGATGATTCCTAATAATGAACTCATTTTCACTTCACCACAACCAGTAAGCTAATAACCCAAACCCCCTGTGTCCATTTCACATTCTATCACGATTTCTGCAGTTTTACTATATGCGGACCAATCTAAGCTATATGATGTATACTATAAGAGGTACTCCAAATTTTTATCCAAAAGCCCTAAAATATTTATTGGGGGCCTATCATGATATATTTAGTCTAAATCCAGAAACTTGGAATTTTCCTAAATAAATTGGCATTTAATTAATTTTACCAAAAATTGGTACATGGATGATTTGAACATGAAGTACTAGATTTACTTATGATATGACTATACAAAAATTGTGAACACTATAGGATAGCAAGATATCAACGAATACCAAATTTCATAAGTTTTTATAAAAAACATTATCCTTCAAATAAACAATCCAATGTAATTCAAACAAATAGGGGTAATGAAGGGAGTACCATAAATACTTGTCCAAAAATTATACACAAAATAATAGAGCTTTATTATGATCATAAAACCTTACTAACTAAATTTCATGCAATTCCAGGGTCAGTAAACTATATATAAAAATATCTCAACCAAATCCATCATGGGGCACTTTGTGAAGGAACATCCTTGTAACCTCAAATAAGCAACATGTAAATATTTTTCCAAGCTTCTTTATGCCCTAAAAAGTACTATGGCTAAGTAACAAAATTTTCGGGCAAGCTATAGTTTTTATTTTTTTTATCAAAGTAAGGTGCACTAGTTTACTTTACACATAATGTACTAAAAAATGTTCACCTATACCAAATAATTGACTAGTGCATCTACATGCTATTTGATCAGCTTTTCCAGAGTTTGAAATCATTCTAAGACATAAAAACCATAATTACATCAATATCATCAAAAGGGCAAGATGAAGTTTATAACTACAAGGGTGATTTACTGTTATCTAGGCACCCTATAATAAATTCCCGAGCTATATATCACTATGACAATACTCCTACCACAATACCACCAAAATCCAAGGTCATATGACCCATTGAATATTCCCTAAGGTGTAAAGACCTAAATATCTACTGTGTGCTCTAAGTGCGGTGCATATGTCCAAAGTCCACCAAATCCTTTCCTAGGGCATTTCACCTCCCTAGGATCACATGGACTAATCAATGGGTCCATCCAAGGATATAACACACTATGTTCTTCACAAATACTCAAAGTTCAACCTTAGGGTTTGAACTTGGTTCCTAGAGAAAATCTACCTTAATCTATACCACCCCCATGTGAGGGAGTTAAACATCATAACAAATCAGTGGCCCAAGTTTCAACCTCTGTTGAGGTGATGTCCACCTAAAACCCACAAGGGACACCTTGACCTAATTACCACTTATTGGTCCAACTTAGGGTTTGCTTATTTCCAAACTAAATCATCTCCAAATTGGATGCCAATTTATACAGAGCCTTATAATGACCCCAAGGACCACTCAACAAAATTTGGGAGGGTTTGGAGGTCATTAGACCCTTTAAATAATTCATACATGGATTATTAAATTTCTACAAAACCTTTAGAAAAATATTCTCCAAAAATTCTCAATTTTGGATATGTCCTAGGTATAGGTAATAGGGACCCCCACCCAAAATTTCAAGTCATTTGGATAGCTAGATCGATAGGGGAACTCAAAATAATCTCTGATCTAGCCTTGGTATAGAGCACACCAAAATGGGTGTTGTGGTCAAACCACTTATCCAAATTGGTTCAAATCAATTTTAAATTAAACTAGACTTCAAGGGCTACAATTTTAATGTTGGTAATATTTTCTGTAGGGGGATCTATTATTTTTAATATTTAATTTAAACAGCCTAGTAAACAGGACAGAAAATACTTAAAATCAAGATAATTAAATATGATCCAGCACGGATCTTGACGCAAATCTGACGCCTCCTGGTCATCTTCTTCCTCCAACCAAGGGCTGGGATTGCCCGAACCTGGATCAACTTTTCAAGCCATTTTCCGGCCACACGGCCACCTCCCTGGCCGGCCATCACCACCACCTTCGTTGGCTATCGCCGGGCGGCGGTACGACCGCCGGAGGGGCAGTTTCCGGCGAACCCGTGAGGTTGAAAAAACCTTGAAAAACTGAATTTTATCTCACCCGATCGGGCTCAATTGAGCCCGATTTCTCTCCTAAAAGATTTAAAGATCTAGCCCATAGAGAGAGGAGTAGAGGAGGACCTTTAACCGGGCTTGCCGAGGAGCGTGGTGGTGGTGCGCCATGGCTGGTGGTAGAGCTTGCGGGTGTTCTGCAACAGCACTACGAAAGTGCATATCTCCTTCAGGTAAAGTGTGGAAACGTCTCCTCTAACCTTGGGGAAGCTTTTAAAAGAGCCAAAAGGGGGAGGGAAAGGCTTAAGGGATGAATTCCCATTTTCACCATTAATGGTGAAATTTCGGGTAACTGAATTCCCAATGTTTTAAGCCCCTTGGTGATCTGAAAAATGCTGGAAACTCTTCCACTACCCCTGAGGAGTTGAATCCAACCATCAATGGGGGGGGGGGATTTGTGGGGGTTTCACCTTCCATGCCATTATTGACCCTCTTTCTCTCTCCTCCTTATTGAAGAAATTGATTTCAGCCATCTTGAGGCTGGGAAAAATGTCTGGTATCCTCTAACTGATGAGGGGAAGATGAATCAAGACTTTGGAATCAATTGGAGCGGGACTCTTGCTCTTCCATGGCCATTAATGGCTTTCTCTCTCTTCTTTCTCTCTCTTCCTTATGGAAGAAATTGAATTCAACCACTTTGGTGGCTGGCTATGATTATTTAACTCCTCATAACTGATGAGTGGGAATGTATCCATCAATTAGAGAGGCCCTTGGTTTCCCTTGGACATGAATGCCCTCTCTTTTTTACTTCCTCTCTCCTCCATTAAAGGGAAAATGGAGTTTACTCTCTCCTAGTCACCATGGCAAAATTTGATGACCACTCCAGCCTATTGGCAGCCCATTAGCTCATAATATTAGATAAAATAAAGTTAGCCCAAGTGGGGGAATTGAGCTTGAGCTTGGGTTAGCCCATTTGAGCTAGTTTGACCTAACCTTAGGGTAGAGTTGACCTTGGTTAACATGACCATTTGGGTTGACCCCAATGGGTCCTCGGTGACCCATTGGCCTCCTCTAAGGTCTAGGAAGACTTGGGTAGGGTTGGTTGGGCATCTTGGAGGTCACTTGACCCTTATTTAGGGTACTTTGACCTTTTTAGGATTGTGATTGACTTGAGTCAACATAGCCTCTTTGGTTGACCCCAATGGGTACTTGGTGACCCATTGGCCTCCCTTATGGCTTGGGAAGGTCTAGGTGGGTCCGTTTGGCCGAGGGTAGGTCAGTTGACCATGTATGAGCTTAGTTTGACCTGATTAGGGTTTGGGTTGACTTTGGTCAACTTGACCATTTTAGTTGACCCTAGTGGGTCCCCATAGATCTAATGGAACCTCTATCAGGTTAGTGATGTTGTGGTGGGGTCATGGTGTCATGGTGAAGCCCTATGGTCATCCCTAAGCTAGTAATTGGAATTCTACTATTTGTAGACCATGGTGGTTTCCACCTTCATGTCTAAGCTCACTTGGTCATCTTGGGATTCCTAAGGTTTTGTCATGACCTAGGCTTGGCAAAACCACTCTTAGGGGTCTTATTGGAAATAATATGTTACAAAAGGCACTCATTCCCCTACCCTTTCTTCTCCTATTGTAAGATACACTTTATTCTTATAAGAAGAATTCCTATTCTTATAGTGACCATACTTGCAGTCCTGGTCATTCCTATGAGAAGGGAGGATTACCTTATGAAAAGTTGATTGTGTAACTAAATGAGAATTGCCTTTACCTTTGGAAAGGTCAACTCTTGTGCTTCCCTTGACTACCAACTCCATCTTACCCTTTTGAGAGGAGAATGACTCTATTTAGGGCAACATAACTTTAGGCTTGCTGTATTCAGCCACAACCCTTCTCTCCGTTAGGAGTTTCGCTTCAAGATCCAAAATGATATTGTCCTTCTGCCTTATGGTATAAATTTAGATGATTGAGATGACCTTCAGTTGGCTGACTTCCCTCACTTTCTGATCCAGCAAGGATGTTGTCTCAGATTGTTGAGCAGCAACTAGTTGTAGAGAGATAATCTCCACAGCCCGCATCTGGGCCAACTTCTTGCTTCTTCTCAAAGCATCCAAGATTTTACCATACTTGTCAATTAATTGATTGACATCTACCTTCGATTCATAGTCATCTTCATCCCTGGATGAGGATGCATCAGAATCTGGACTGGTCACATGACCTGAGCAATAAGAAGAACTTGACAGATATTATACCTGATGTAGACCAGGCTGATCCTGACAGGATTCTTCTTCTTATGTCATGGTAATTATCCGAAAATAATTGCAATCATCTTCTTCTTCATCATCCAGCTCTGAATCACTTTCTGATTGTGATTGATGCCGTGGCCTCGCCACCACTACTTGATGATGATCCGGTTGCCGAGGCGTTACAACATAAAGACTATAGGAGCCATGATGATGCTAACGGAAGACAACATTACAACCTCCATCCACGGCGCGTGAAGCCTACTTAAAGATCTAAATGAAGGCCATTTATATTATTTTAGATGCTTGATTTTATTTGGAACTTGTAATATTTTAATTTCCTGCATTTTTACTTTGGTGTGCGTTTAAACATTTGGGTGTGCTTAACCATCCAGATTGATGAGATTTCATCTCAATCTTGGATGGTTGGATCTATTTTTGTAACTCCTATATATAGGGGCTTATTTGGTGAATGAAAAGAAGAAGAATTGAACCCTAAAAAGAACTCCTAGGAGAATTCGACAAAGAGAAATCCTCCTAGCCGCCGCCCCCCTTGTGGTGTGAAACACCCCTTGCTTCCTCCACCCCTCTTCGGTGCGACTCCGACGTAGATTCCTTCGGTGTGACCCCAAGGAAGAAGGTTGCAGCCCCATTCGGTATGACACCGGTGGATCTGTGGAGAGAGTGATTCTCCCACCATATCTTGTGTGCACAGTGATTCCGGGTTGGGTAAACTCTTCCCCTCTCTTTGTGCTTCCTCTCTTAGATTTGTGGAAGGTGAAACATCGTGTTCTCCATGTCTTTAAACTTTAATCGCTTTCAAATATCTAAAATAAAATCGTTATTGTTCGTGTTTCCTTTTCTCCAGAGCGGGTAGGTCCATTTTGCTTGAGCGGATCTTGGCCTATAGCCTAGGTCTTGCTCTCAAAAAGGATTGACAACCTTTGCATTTTATTTGGGAATGAGCCGACTCTTTTTGTCATCGCTGTTTTAGAGTCGATCCTTCTACGAACGTGTTTATGCTTTGTGCGCGAAAGAGATCACGTATTAAGGGCGATAGATGCTTGTGTAGGTGCGGCGGGTCTAGAGTGCGTTGTTGGCGAACTAGAGCCTTCTCTCGTGTAGATTTCCGTTAGCGACATACGCTACACCAATTTGGTATCAAAGCGAGGTTGCTTCAACTTCTATGTTGCAAACATCCTCGCCCTCTTTCGTTGCCACGAATTAGTAAAAAAAAGCAAACTTTTTTTTTTCTGGTCTGCAAATAGCGGTCTAAAATCTTTATTTTTCTGCGAAAATATATAAAATAAAATTTCTAACGTTCGTAATTCCTGTCACTTTAGGAAAATTTTTTAAAAATCTTGTTTTAACTTTAGGACCAGCTTCAAAAAAAAATCATCTTTGAAAATTTTGGGTAATCCTGTATGCGAACTAGACTAGGAACGAAGTACCCTACACCGTCTTCGTCTAGAATGGCCGCGAATGAGCAACAAGATGCGAATACCGAGGCTATTGAGGGACTACGAACTGAGATGACGGAGCTTAGGACCATGCTAGCCCAAATCCTACAGAACCAAGAACGACCACCTCCACCCATTAATGTGAGACCACCCAACCGACACCAACCGGAGTCGATTCTGACTCGGATGGGAACTCTCCCCGAATGCCTCGACTAGATCATCACCATGAGCGTTACTTCGATATTACTAGGGCCATTAAGAACGATGACCCCACCTACGACGACATGGGAGATCCACAGATCTTCCTCACCTTGGTAGTGGACATGGAATGTTACTTCAATTGGCACACCCTCACGGACCATCAGAAGGTCCAAGTCGCCAGGATGAAGTTAACTGGGCGTGCTAAGACAAATTTTCTAAATGAGGAGCGTAGGCTAGGGACCGGGAATGGAGTCCCACTTATAGGTTGTGCGGTGATGAAGAATTTGCTATCTGATCAATACGTCCCGGCATACTACCGAACACAGATGTTCGACGAGCTTTCCACCCTGCGGCAGGGCTCAAATTCGGTAGCTGAATATATGGGAGAGCTGAAGGACCGCATGGTGCGTTGTGATCTTAGGGAGATCCCCATGGTCACCTTGTCTAGATTTCATAAAGGGCTACAACCCGAGATTCAAAGGAAGCTCTTGCGCTACGGTCATACAGACCTGAACACGACCTTCAATGCCGCCCTCGACATTGAAAAACATCTGCCCTCTAAGGCCCACTCCCGCTATTCCCATGCAAAGAATAAGACCACAGCTGGAGCATCTGCTTCCACATATCCGGATAAGGGAAAGTTTAGGTCCACCGAGTCGAAGTCTATAGTGATCACTGTTAGGAATGCTAGGAATCCCACGAGTGAGCGTATCCCCATAGGAAAGGTTAGCAAGTCCAACGCTACATGTTACTCTTGCGGAATTCAAGGTCACTATGCCTTTGAATGCCCAATAAAGACTAAGGTCGTAACCCTATTAGAGACGTCTACCGATCCCGCTGACTTAGTGTATGAGGCTGCTGAGGAGAGTGACCCAGAAGGGGTCCCAAGTGATTTAGAGGACGATCACCACCTTATTTTGATGTGTTGTATCTTGACCACTCCTCTTTCGTTAGATGATTGGAAGAGGATGAGTATATTTTCTCTGATTTTTAGAGTAATGAGAAACTCTGCAAGTTGATTGTCGATAGTGGTAGCTGTGTGAATGTCATTTCTGAGAACGCCGTCACACGTATGGCCCTGACCACGGAACCACACCTGACCCCATATCAGGTAGCTTGGATAAACAAGATCACCATCCCGATTAGCAAGCGATGCCTGGTCCCCCTCTCATTCAAATCATATACTGATGAGGTATGGTGTGACGTCCTCCCGATGGATGCTTGTCACGTGTTACTAGACCGCCCTTGGCTCTATGACCGTGATGTGACGCATTTTGGTAGAGCTAACACGTATGAATTCAAGTTCAATGGCAAAACCATTACGTTGAGGCCGACTATCTCGAAGGTACCTGTAGGACCGGTTAAGGACACCATGATCCCAGTTGATAGGAAGGCCTTGAACCTAGTTGGAAGAAAAAAATTTATTAAGGACCCGTTTCTTGATGGAGTGATGTATGCGCTAGTCCTTCTGAGTGCGAAGATGGATTTTGGAGTATTGGATGATCTGCCCAGTGATTTACGGGTATTTTTGGAAGAGTATAGGGATACGTACCCGGATGAGTTGCCATCGACATTACCTCCACTTAGAGATGTTCAGCATGCGATAAATCTTATCCTGGGGTCTTCCTTGCCCAACCAGCCCCATTACCGACTCCATCCCGCTGCCCATAAGGATTTGCTGGTTCAGATAGAGGACTTGTTGAAGAAGGGGTTTATTAGGACTAGTATGCGTCCATGTGTTGTTCTAGCTCTGCTTGCCCCCAAGAAGGGTGGCTCATGGCGAATGTGTGTTGATAGTCGGGCTATCAACAAGATTACCGTCAAGTATAGGTTCCCTATCCCACATTTAGATGACCACTTGGATGTATTATCTGGCGCCACTATATTTTCTAAGTTGGATCTTAGGAGCGGTTATCACCAGATTAGGATCCGTAAGGGTGATGAATGGAAGACTGCGTTTAAATCTAAGGATGAGTTATATGAGTGGCTTGTGATGCCCTTTGGGTTATCCAATGCCCCCAGCACCTTCTCCCAAATGATGACACACGTATTTAGACCGTACTTGGGGAAGTTTGTGGTAGTTTATTTCGATGACATCTTAGTCTATAACACCTCCACTGCCGAGCACATCTCCTATTTGAGAGTAACCCTATCCACCTTGAGGAAGGAAACTTTATTCCTAAACCTTAATAAGTGCATATTCTATGTTCCAGATGTAGAGTTTCTAGGTTATATAGTCGGGTCTGAGGGAATTCGAGTTGATCCTGGAAAGGTTCAGGTGATTAAGGACTGGCCCGAACCGACTAGCCTATGAGAGGTGCGTAGTTTCCATGGTTTGGCTACTTTCTATCGCCGCTTCATATGAGATTTTAGTAGCATTATGGCACCTATTAGTGACTGCATGAATAAAGGTGAGTTCACTTGGACGAAGTCCGCCACCTTTGCCTTCCAACGTATTAAGAAGCTCATGACCGAGGCACCGGTGTTACGTCTACCTGACTTCACCAAGGTATTTGAGCTTACCTGTGATGCGTCAGGGTAGGAATAGGAGGTGTTTTGAGTCAAGAAGGTCACCCAGTCAGTTATTTCAGTGAGAATCTAGAGGGCGCTAAGTTGAATAATTCGAACTACGACGGAGAGTTTTATGCTGTTGTTAGGTGTTTGCATCATTGGTGTCATTATCTCCTCTCAAAGGAGTTTGTAATCCTCTATGATCATGATGCTTTACGTTTCATAAATGGTCAGCACAAAATCAGCCAGCGCCACGCTAAGTGGGTAGCTTTCTTATAAGGGCACACTTTTAGCCTTAAGCACCTTAAGGCATCTGACAATCGAGTTACCAATGCACTTAGCCGCCTTACCCTTGTACTGTCTACCATGCAAGTCAATGTCGTCAGATTCGAACGAGTTAAGGATGAATACGCCACTTGCCTAGATTTCTACGAGATGTATTTCTCCACCCAGGATAGCTCTCCAACGACCATATCTGCATTTGTTCTTAAGGACGGTTATCTTTTTAGGCACGAGAAGTTGTGTATTCCTCGATCCTCCTTACGACATCACATTATTTGGGAATTACATAGCGGAGGTCTGAGTGGACACTTTGGCATGGATAATACCATTGCACTCGTTGAGGAGAAATTTTACTGGCCTATGCTTAAGGCGATGGTTTGGGGAATAGTGAGTAGTTGCCGGACATGTCAAGTATCTAAGGGCACTAAAACCAATGTTGGGTTATACACCCCTTTACTAATTCCTTCCATACTGTGGGAAGACGTGAGCATGGATTTCATATTAGGCCTCCCCACCACTCTTCGTCGACACGACTCCATTTTTGTAGTTGTGGACAGGTTTTCAAAAATGGCATACTTTATCCCATGTAGTAGGACCAACAACGCATCTCACGTAGCTAAGTTATATTTTCGGGAGGTTGTTAGTCACAGCGGAGTGCCGAAGATAATTGTCTCGAATAGGGACGTGAAATTCACTAACTATTTTTGGAAAACTTTATGGATTTTAATGGGGACCAAATTATTATTTTCCGCTGCCTATCATCCGCAAACCGATGGTCAGACGGAAGTAATCAATCGGAGTTTGGAGAATCTTCTAAGGTGTCTTGTGAGTGATCACAAGGGAACTTGGGATCTACTTCTTCCCCATGCACAATTGGCTTACAATAACTCTAAGAATCGGTCCACGGGTATGTCCCCTAACGAGATTGTTCACGGGTATAAGGCTCCTATGCCACTTGACTTGATTCCGTTACCACCTATATATAAAGCAAGTCAATTCGCACAATCCTTCGCCCAACACATTCATGACTTGCACGCACATATCCGGGCAACCTTAGCCTCCCAATATGAATCCTATCAAACACAAGCTAATCAACATAGGAGAGTGTCACACTTTAAAGTCGGCGATCAAGTTTTAGTCCGCTTAGTTCCCGAGCGACTACCAACTGGCACCGTTAGAAAGTTTGCTCCAAAGTGCGCCGGCCCCTTCCGGATTATAAAGAAACTCGGTGATAATGCTTTTGTCTTAGATTTGCCTGTTGATTGGGGTGTCACCCATTTTTAATGTCTCGGATTTGACGATGTTTGTTTCGCCTCCACAAGAGTTGACTTCTTTGTCATCTTCTCCTTCCACTCAAAATTCTTTGGGTTTGGGGAGTGGGAGTATGGATGATCTCTCTCCCCTGGTCTCCACAGGTTTAGCATCGGATGGTAAGTTGCCTTCTTTTATTCCCATTGCTGACATGTTTCCAAGGTTTCCCAAAACTTTTCTTATACTAGACAGGATACTTGATGCTGAGCTGCTTACTACCACCGATGGTGCTACCCGCCGCTTTCTCATCCATTGGCGTGACCGCCTTCCTTCCGACGACTCTTGGGTACTCGATCCAGAGCTTCAAAAATTGGATGCCGCTCTTCTCTGCCGCTATCTCTTGGACCACGCATCAGAGATGCGTGACTTTGAGCTGGGGAGGATTGATGTCGCGGCCTCGCCACCACTACTTGATGATGATCCGGTTGTCGAGGCATTACAACATAAAGAATGTAGGAGCCATGATGACGCTAACAGAAGACAACGTTACAACCTCCGCCCGCGGCACGTGAAGCCTGCTTAAAGATCTAAATGAAGGCCATTTATATTATTTTAGATGCTTGATTTTTTTTGGAACTTGTAATATTTTAATTTCCGGTATTTTTACTTTCGTGTGCGTTTAAAAATTTGGGTGTGCTATTAACCATCCGGATTGATGAAATTTCATCTCAATCTTGGATGGTTGGATCTATTTTTGTAACTCCTATATATAGGTGCTTATTTGGTGAATGAAAAGAAGAAGAATTGAACCCTAAAAAGAACTCCCAAGGAGAATTCGGCCAAGAGAAATCCTCCTAGCCGCTTCCCCCCTTGTGGTGTGAAACCACCCCTTGCTTCCTCCACCCCTCTTCGGTGCGACTCCGATGTGGATTCCTTCGGTGCGACTCCAAGGAAGAAGGTTGCAGCCCCATTCGGTGTGATGTCGGTGGATCCGTGGAGAGAGTGATTCTCCCACCATATCTTGTGTGCACAGTGACTCCGGGTTGGGTAAACTCTTCCCCTCTCTTTGTGCTTCCTCTCTTAGATTTGCGGAAGGTGAACCATTGTGTTCTCCATGGCTTTAAACTTTAATCGCTTTCAATTCTCTGAAATAAAATCGTTATTGTTCGTGTTTCCTTTTCTCTGGACCGGGTAGGTCCATTTTGCTTGAGCGGATCTTGGCCTATAGCCTAGGTTTTGCTCTTAAAAAGGATTGGCAACCTTTGCGTTATCTTTGGGAATGAGCCGACTCTTTTTTTCATCGCTGTTTTATAGTCGATCCTCCTCTGAACGTGTTTATTCTTTGTGCGCGAAAGAGATCACATATTAAGGGCAATAGATGCTTGTGTAGGTTTGTCGGGTCTAGAGTGCGTTGTTGGCAAACTAGAGCCTTCTCTCGTGTAGATTTCCGTTAGCGACATATGCTACACCAGTGATAGAGGGGCACTGATCTCCATTCTAGCATCTGGAGGATTGACTTCTCCTGCTACAACAACTTCATCTTTAGCAATAACAATAACTAGCCGAATGTAGGCTTCTTCTTCTTCTTCTTCAGACTCTGAACAACTATCAGAAAGACTGACTTCCTCTGTCCCTTCCATGTAGCCAGTGAGAGAATCCCACATCACTTTGGCTGTCATGCAGTGGACAAGCATCTAGAAGGTGGAGTCATCTATGACACTTACCATGATGTGTTGTGCCCTCTTGCCCATAGATGCCAAGTTGATTTCATCTTCAGACATCTCTGCATAACTCTTTGGGGTCTTGATTCTTGCATCTGATGTAGAGACCCTCATGGGAATGAAGGGTCCTTCTTGAATTGAAGCCAAGACTCTAGGATCACTGGCTTGCATGATCTGCCTGATCCTTTCTTTCCATGTCCCAAAGTTCTCCTTGCTGCAGACTTGAAGCTCCATTTAGCTCCACTCCTTATGGTTCTCATTTGAACCCACCAATGCTAACCTTTTAGCAATCCTTTGAGGTCTACTCAGACTATTAATTACTTTTTGAGTAACCTCTCTCTGATACCACTTGAAAGTCTTTAATTCAAGGATAACTAAATCACCTAGAGGGCAGGGGGGGGGGGGGTGAATAGGTTATTGGTATCTTTTAAGTTCTTTTTGTTGTTTCCTTAGTAAGTGATATAGAGTTGTCCTTAGTACCTGCAATATAAATGAAGAACAAATAACACAGCATAACACACAGTGATTTATAGTGGTTCCCCAATTTGCTACATCCACTTCCCCCCCACCTATCCAACTATATTATTGGACTAGGAACAAACTCCTCCAAACTGCTCCTATGAGCTTATACCTAGATCCCCCAGGATCTCCAAGTCTCCTCCAAGACTTATTTCTCAGCCACAAAGACCTACAACTCAGTGGTCAACATACCACCTACCTCAGGCTGTTAAGCCCTACACTCAGGCTGGGAGGACAACCCTACCTCAGATCCATAAAGGATCCTACCTCAGAGCTATGCAATGATCCTACACTCAGTGACCCACAAGCCACCAACCTCAACCTTATCTCTAAGGCCTACAACTCAGGATTTTCAGCCCTACAGCTTTAGGCACAAGGCCCTACTCTTAGAGTGCTGCAACACTCTTACAACTCAGTACCACTCCAGGTACCTACCTCAGTGCCCTTCCAAGCACCTACATCTCAGTGACAAGCTTATCACCTACCTCAGGCCAAAAGGCCCTACACTCAGATCCATACTTGGATCCTACCTCAGAGAGAAACACTCTCCTACCTCAGACAATTAAGCCCTACAACTCAGATCCGCACTTGGATCCTACAGGATGAAGGTGGGTTGATGGATATTCTTGACACAAGAGATATTTCTCTGTGTCAACCTTCTTGACTGATATAGACTCAGCCCAATAATGACTACATGAATTTATTTCCTGAGTCTACCTTCACTGAACTAAGAAGTACTGAGTCCTAACTACTTCCATAGCAACAAGTAATTACTTGAGCTGGAAGTGACTTGCAAAGCAAAGTTCCGCCTCTTCTTGAACTGAGCATGAAGCTAAGCCCTAACTACTCTTCACAACACCAGGGATTCTTCCTGCTGGTCAATGAAGTTACTATAGCTAATTGCTGCTACCTGAGCTGAGAAAATCTCAGCTCTAACTTTTCAGACTAGGATAGCTCTGCCTCTTCTTACTTTACTGGGCTGAGGTGATTTAGCCCTGACTTTGACTCCCGAGAAAATGTCCCCCGAGTCTTCCTTCAGATCTCTACTTCTTCAAGCTTCTTCTCTTCACAACTTCCAGATTAAAGTCTTCAAGATGCTTGTACAACTGGAACTGTGAAGAACTTGCAGCAAGGGTTAGCCCTTAGCTGCTAACTCTTTCCTCAGAGAAATACTTTGTAATAGCTTGCTGGTGCAGATGAAGATCATACCAGCTATCTTGTTGTTGATGATGTTGATATCAACAGCTAACTTTGCTCTTCGTCTTGCTGAATTGAGCTTCCTATTCTTCACCTCAGCAACAGTGGCGGAGAAGGAGAACTATCTCTTTTCTTCTCTCTAAAGGCTCACTTCCTTTGTACGCCTTTTTCCTTTTATTGATTTTGACCCAATGGCTCTTGAGCAGTGATCCCCACACGTTTAATGGCCAGCAACAAGTTTGAGCAGTGGGACCCACACATTTAATGTCTGGTGGCAACTTTACTTTAACGCCAACTATCATACCTTAGGTATGCGATAACATTTGTCGCGTACTGTAGCCATCCCGCCACTAATTTGAAATATGTTGACTTGTTGACTTGCTGACATCATCAGCTGTGGACTTAGCCAAAAATTAAACAACATTAGCATAGGAGTTGAGTGAGTAAGCATCACTCAACACCAAAACACTTAGACAGATTTACTATCTCATGGCGTTGAGTGAGTAACCTTCACTCAATGCCAAACTACTTAGAATTGAAATCTGTTTGTAGGCGTTGAGTGATTCAGCTTCACTCAACGCCAACTTGCTTTTTCAACTATCTGCTATTTGGCGTTGAGTGTGTGAGCATCACTCAACGCCAAACTCCTTAGACAAAATTCTGTCTTCACTAGGCGTTGACAGCGTTGAGTGAGCAACCTCCACTCAACGTTTTTTGCCTTAACCATTTTTATGCTTAACTATCTCAGTGCTTTCTTGTTCTCAGTTGAGACAAACACTTGTCTCAACGGTTGTGCTGAGACCAACTCTTGTCTCAGTGGTTGTGCTGAGACCAACACTTGTCTCAGCGGTTGTACTGAGACCAACACTTGTCTCAGCGGTTGTGTTGAGACTAACTCCTGTCTCAGCGGTTTTGTTGAGACCAATACTTATCTCAGCGGTTATGCTGAGACCAACACTTGTCTCAGCGGTTATGCCGAGACTAACTCCTGTCTCAGCTGTTTTGCTGAGACCAACATTTCTCTCAGCGCTTTTGCATTAAGCTTCTCAGCTGTCTCAGCTATCTCGATGCTTTTTCCTTAGGCAAAATCTTCCTTCTTCTTTGGCGTTGAGAGCGTTGAGTGTGTCTTCATCACTCAATGCTTTTTTGCCTTAGCCAAATTTCTGAACTTAGTTCGACTAACTGAACTGAGTTCGACGAATGGCGAACTTAACTCGGCGAACTCTGAATCCCAAGCTTCTGACTTTGGCTCAGCGACTGTTAAGCTCAGCTTGATGAATGGCGAGCTGAGCTCGACGAATTTTGAGTCCCACACTTCTAAGTTAAGCTCGACGAATGGAGGTCTGAGCTCGATGAATTGCGGGTTAAGCTTGACGAACTCTAAACTTAGATTGACGAATTTTGAAGTTTGACTAAGTTCAACACATATCCTTTTTGCTGTGATCTTTTCTCGACAAATGGTGAGCTCAGCTCGACGAACTCTGAACTCAGTTCGACGATTTTTCTGAACTGAGTTCTACTCACAGCCTTTTGCTGTATCGCGTTGAGTGTGTCTTCATCATTCAATGCATGTGAACTTAGATAGATTTCTGCAAACTCACAACATAGGTAAATGTTTACCTGACTTGGCCACTTAGGATACTTCCTGCCTCTCCAACATCTTCACTTTGTGACCACCTGTCACATCACTTAGACAACCTGTCTAGACTTGTTCCATGGAACATCCTGCACATGATGAGCTTAAACAATATCAAATATAACTATGCTCTTAGTGTTGAAGCCAGTAACCCGGCCTTACCTAGAGTTCGGACTTGACGTTGCAGCTCACACCTACTCTTTTCGAACCACTCACTTGCGTGAGTCTCAGAATCAAAAACAAACCGAGGGCCTCAGCTTGGAGGTCCCACCTCTTACCCGAAAGAATCAGAAGCTCTTTCCCTCCCTAGCTAGTGCTGAGCTAGGTGCCTTGGAGGAAGAAGATTGAAAGGGTTCAACAATATTTTCAAGGCACCTTATCGGTCAATTTATAGGCCTCTGAGTTTGACCTGCCAATAACCAAACTGAATCGACCTGAAATTACCAAAATACCCTAGGTTGGGTCTGCCAACAGCCAAACTCCGCTATTTTGGAGGGTTATACACAAACTACAGAGGGCAAAAGGATAAAATTACCTGGGGTAAAAGGGTAAAATCCCACCTTGGGGGTAAGAAATTAAAAACACCTTTTCTTATATGGAGACTGAGAAAACAAACGGTGTGCGGGACGAGCATATCTGTTCGTATCGCAAGTCCCCCGCCTTGCAAGAGGCGTCTCGCCACAAAGGGTCAGTGCGCAACGCGAGAGCTGTCTCGCCGCTCTGCTGTTCCCGTCTCGCCCATCATATTCTGCCTCTTTCTAAGATACCAGCGAGTTGGCCCTATGGTCCCACTCGCCCCTACTGTCCTCTCGGCCATCTCTTGAATAACTCAGCACTCCCCCTCGAGTTACTTCCCGTGAGCCCAAGGTTGTACACAATCCCCGCTCTTTACGAGGTTGCCCAAAGGTCGGAAATAAAGTCCAACCGAGGCTCGCGGTGTTCAAATTCATTTATGAGAGAATCTTTGGCGGGGCCCCCCTCCGGGGTCTATAAAATGCGACACTTATCCCCATCTTGGAGATTGTCCTCTTCCTCATTTCCTCATCCCTTCTACCGTCAATATGTCTCATAGCCAGAGTTTTCGCGAGCGTCTCGCCATGGTCCGCAAGCAAATCAAGGCCAATATGGTTGCCCTGGCCCCCGCTCTGGCTCTCACCCCCGCTTCTTTACCCTCGTCATCTTGCCTGAAGAAGGCAAAAACCGCCGACCCTCCATTCTCGGCCGATGAGACTACTCCCGCATCCTTGGGAGTCCATGAACCTCCCCCGCATCCTCCGGAGAGAGACATGTGATTCTCGACTCCTTCCTTCGCCTCTTTCCCCTTTTCTTTTTTTTTGTCTCACTTATTGACTTCATGCTTTATTCAGGGAAATCTCGCCTATTCCCCCTGCCTGCAAATCCCCCTGACGTCACTGAAAAACCTTGTCAAGACTCCGACTTGCCTCAGCGAACCACCCCCTACTGCGAAGAATGATGACCTCTCGCGGCTTGTGGGGACTTCTTGCATCCCGAGTAAATGAACTAATCTTGCCTTTTTGCTTCATATAAATTTCCATTCCCTCACCAGGTGCATTCGAGACCGCCAGGATAAACTTTCTCTGTATAGCTCGCGGCCTCCAAGCCTTCTTACGAGACCACCCTTCATTACGATCTTCGACTTTTCTTGTGTAGGTATCCAGATCGACTCGGCAGTGGAGGACTTCTCTGGGCCGCCCCCCTCTTGCCTCTTCCTCACCTAGATGAGATTGACGACTATCTGGGCGATCCTACGGATCCGATGGAGATGAAGCGTAGGACAGTTGGAATGCTTCAAAAATATACACACATTATCCGCGAGATGGAACGGGACAAGCAGGCCACCGACCGACGCATCGATTGGCTGGAAATTGAGTGTACTCGCCTCTCCTCCGAGATCGATGCCAGGATTGAAATAGTTGAGACCAACCCCCAGGCCATCATAAGCGAGATCGACCAGTAGCTTCGCTTCGCACGCCGCAGTCTTGATGTCATTCGCGCCTTTCATATTCCCGGTCGGCCTCCATGCGTGGGGTCTCGCAGCGGTCGTTGGAGGTGGCACAAGAACTGAAGGCCATCCATCCCCTCTCGCTTGTTCAATTGTCTCGCTCCTTTAATTATGCTTTGTAATTCTACTGCTTCTAATTAACTATCTCACCTATTTAATTATATTTAATTATAACTTGTTATTTGAGCCCCATGGACATGATGCCCGCCTCGTGCAGGACAAAATAATTAATGATGCTATTATGTTGACTTCTCTCATGTTGTGCTTTTATTATAGATGTGTTAATTGATCTGCCTTTTCCCTTTTATTTTGGCTCATTGGAAAGATCACCGTGAAATGCCGCGCTTCGATGTCTGGAGAGAGAGAGAGAAGACGAACCGCCGGGCTGTCCCTTCAACTTCCCCCTTCATATTTTCCTGCTCATTTTCCACTCTCAGTATCCACTATAAATACCTCCCCCTCCTTATATCAAAACATTTTTACACCTGAGCGGACCCCTCCAGGTGCGTCTTAAATCCAAGCTTCTCGCCTACTTTCCCTCGCGGCTCTCTCGTCATCCTTTTTTCCACTTCCTCTCACTCTCATCATCTCTCCTGCCATAGGAAAGAAAAGGACTGAAGAGGGCAAGGGTCGTAGCTACTGTGGCAAAAGATTCGCCGATCATGACGGAGGGTTTTGAGTCTCGGCCACCGAAGGTTGGCGAGTCGATCAATACTTTCTATCCCGGTGAACTCGCCTTCCCCATCTCGTACTTTGAGTCGGGGCTGAGGCTCCCCCTTTTTCCAGAGGTAGAATAGGTTCTAAAATACTTTGGAGCCGTCCCTACACAACTAAACCCGAATGCCATCTCAGTTTTAGTTGCATTAGCCAGCTACATGTGCCGAGAGCGCATCGAATTCAGTCTCAACGTCTCCCGCAAAATTTTCATCTACCACGCTAACCATGACAGGGTCTCGTACTTCACAGGACATGGGGTGAAGGTGTGCGAGACCCCCAATAAAAATCATCACTGGCTCACTCGCTTCATCTTTATCCGCGGGAATCTGGGTGGCGTTCCGCTCGACCCCGTGTCGCCCGCTGAAATATACTATGCAACTCCCAAGGTCGGAGGCACAGGCAAAGATCTCTGCGAGTTCTTCGCGGGGAAGAATTTAGAGGTTAACTACCTGAGGCGAGACCTCGACTCGCTCCTTCCCATATTTCCTGGTGAAGGTACACTCGCGCTACCTTGGTCTTATGTTTATCTTTCCCTTGTTTCGCTCTAACCATTTACTCGCTCAGGAGAGGGGAAAATTCCAGTTCATCCCCCCTACTTGAGCAACGCTGGGCCGTCCAAGGGTCTCGCACTCGCTAGCATGGCAGCGGAGGCGGCGAAGGAATCATTGGCCCCCGCCCCCAAGAAAAGATCTGGGGATGATGCTACTGCTCCTCGACATAGCCCAAAAAGAAAATCAAGAAAGTTGTGACGTTCTCGAAGGGGAAAAAGGAGATTGCCAGGAAGGAGAGGAAAGAGATGTCGGGGGTCCCTGAGCCCCATCACTGTGGAAGATTCGCAGTCGCCTCACCCTCAAGCCACCTCGCCGTCTCGCGAGGCGGCACTATTCGACCGGCCCGCCAACACTTCGGCCCAATCCGCTGAGCTACCATCTCGCGAGACTGGCTCCTCCAGTTGCCCAGCCCCCTCCTTGCATCAAAACTATAACTTGGGGCCTGTGGTAAACGATGCTGCCGGCGACCCAATCCTTATGTAGGAAAAGGACTCAAATCGGGTGTCGGTATCCACCCTTCTTCCCTCATGGAAGGAGCAGGACCCTCCCACCAGGCACGCCTTCTCCATCAGTTACGGCCTCTATGGCAGTCTTGGGACAGAACCCCTCGATAAGGAATCATCACGAGACCTTGTCTTGAAGACTGCTCAAGCTCAACTTCGCGCCCTGGAGCTCTTGCACCGAGTCTCGCGCCACCTTGCTTTCAATAACAAGAAATGGAAGGATGCTGAGGCGGGCCTCACGGTGGAGCGAGAGAAGTCAGATGGCCTTGAGAAGAGGCTAGCGGTTGCTGACAATATTCTCTCCAAGAGCCAGGGCGGTGTGGTAAGCTTTTAAATTTCATTCCAGACTAGTTTCACTCTCGCGTAAGATTTTGTTGAATGACGAGATCTTTACAGGATGCCGAGATGGAAGATCGGATGCGTTCGCGCATAGCGGCCCTGGTGGAGGAAAAAAAACTTGAAGGCCCAGAATGCTCATCTCCTGAACAAGCCCCTGTCTGCCTCTCACTCGGATCCTCTTCAAGCACCTCCACCTCCTCATTATTCTTTTTGACGAGGTCAACAAGATCTGCCGGGACTCCAACATCAAGACGGTCGAGCTCGTTTTGAAGATGATGAAGGAGCTGGGGGTTGTTAGAGAAGATGCCGAGACGGTCACTACCCGCGACCTGGTGCCACAACTCTATGGCGAGATGGATGAGGGTTCTCTTCCAGTGAAGAGGGATGGAGGGGCGTCAGCGAGACCTGAGACTTCCCCCCTCCTCTTTTTTGCTTCCCTCCTTCACTTGTTTTACTTGTTTTTTAGACACTGAAATATTTCTTTTTGAGATGCTGAAATGTTTCGCGGGAGAATGTTTCCCTCTTCTTTCTGTAATAAATAAGGAAATATCTGTTATAATCCTTTGCACTATGTTCCTCTTAGTTTATTTTGCTTTATCTACTGCCATCTCAGTTTGAGAATTGGTTTAGGGCACGACTTATTAGACTTCTCCTCGCCACTTCTGTGCGCGAGACCGTTTGGCCTTCTCCCCTCGTCTCGCCTCGAGACGAATCTAGCGCGAGTAGACCCAGGAGACCAACCCGCTTTTATGAGAAATCACCCCTCTTTAACCTTTTATGCGAGACCCGCCCTTTGTCCACGAGTGCCTACTCGCTATGGGCGAGACCCTCTGTGCCAAGCGCCGATTGGGGATGCCCATCCTTATGTGCATGACACCAATCTCTTCTTATCATAAGGGTCCTTCATATTCCACAAACTTCCCTCATTCTCTGGTAAGTATAAAAATTTTTATTTGAGGGATTCGACCATTCATTCTGACACTGAGTGAGCCTAGACCCCCTGCCAACTTGATGAGAGCCTAATCAGCGGGTCTTCCTGAGGTCTCCCTTCCAAACAACATCCAACCACCGAGTGAGCCTATAGTCCTGCCAGCTAGGTGAGAGCCTGGTCAGCAGGTCTGCTCGGGGTCTTGCCCTCCAAACAACCTCCAACCACCGAGTGAGCCTACAGTCCTGCCAGCTAGGTGAGGGACTAGTCAGCGGGTCTGCTCGGGGTCTCCTCTCCAAAACAACCTCCAACCACCGAGTGAGCCTACAGTCCTTCCAGCTAGGTGAGAGGCTGGTCAGTGGGTCTGCTCGGGGTCTCCTCTCCAAAACAACCTCCAACCACCGAGTGAGCCTACAACCCTGCCAGCTAGGTGAGAGCCTCGTCTGCGGGTCTGTTTGGGGTCTCCTCTCCAAAACAACCTCCAACCACCGAGTGAGCCTATAGTCCTGCCAGCTAGGTGAGACCCCAGTCAGCGTGTCTGCTCGGGGTCTCCTCTCCAAAACAACCTCCAACCATCGAGTGAGCCTACAGTCCTGCCAGCTAGGTGAGAGCCTGGTCAGCGGGTCTGCTCGGGGTCTCCTCTACAAAACAACCTCCAACAACCGAGTGAGCCTACATTCCTGCCAGCTAGGTGAGATCCTGGTCAGTGGGCTTGCTCGGGGTCTCCTCTCCAAAACAACCTCCAATCACCGAGTGAGCCTAAAGTCCTGCCAGCTAGGTGAGAGCCTGGTCAGCGGGTCTGCTCGGGGTCTCCTCTCTAAACAACCTCCAACCTCCAAGTGAACCTACAGTCCTGCCAGCTAGGTGAGAGCCTGGTCAGTGGGTCTGCTCGGGGTCTCCTCTTCAAAATAACCTCCAACCACCAAGTGAGCCTACAGTCCTGCCAGCCAGGTGAGAGCCTGGTCAACGGGTCTGCTCGGGGCCTCCTCTCCAAAACATCTTCCAACCACCAAGTGAGCCTACAGTCCTGCCAGCTAGGTTAGGGCCTGGTCAGTGGGTCTGCTCGGGGTATCCTCTCCAAAATAACCTCAAACCGCCGAGTGAGCCTATAGTCCTATCAGTTAGGTGAGAGCTTGTTCAGCGGGTTTGCTCGGGGTCTCCTATCACAACCCGCATTTTTCACCGCCAATAAAGGTGTATCAGAGTAGGGGAAAATGCACGTCATGATGCCACGTCAGCATGGGATAACTGCGGACGCTAAGGCAAAACATCTACTTAATCATGAAGAAAGATTCTTAAGTTATTTAAAGGTAAAAATCGATTTAAGTGGTAGTTAACCGTATCCCTTGGCTTAGTGACTCATCTAGTTCATAAGAAAAGTTATTATACGCTACGGAAATTACTTCTTTTATGAAATTAGACGCCCTACAAGAGTTTAGAGGTTCCCAGAGGACACCTCAAAGTATGCAAGTTCTAAATTTATAATAGCAATAAAAGTGGATTTTTTACGGTCGTTAAATATAATATTTTAACATTTTAAAGACAAGCAATGCATGAGGTAATAATAGTAGTTTTATACTTGAAAATATCTACCATGCAATCCTAACAAAAAACATCCTAGAGAGCAAGTAATCATATACATAGAAGAAAAAATAGCAGCTAGCAAGTATCATGATATAAAGGAAAACAAACAAAGGAAAACCCGGAAAGAAAAACCCCGTAATGACCTGGGTTTAGAGCTCAGAGGCCCACCACAACCCTTCCTAGTCTGGAGGCGTGTCTCGCCCCACGGCGTCACCATGAAGAAAACCATGATATAAGTCTTAAGAGAACAATGACACATCAGATTCTATCAGACAATTCTTAATTTGACATGGTTGATCAATATTTAGGAAGAATTTACAATCCTATACGAACTATAACACGTCCCACTAAACGTTGAGGAACTGTTAAAAGAGTAAGATCCCACCACATGTAATACTAACAAGATTGGGTAACAAAATCAAGAACATGGTGATTATAAACGAACTAGAAAAAAGATCTAAACCGCACTAAAAGTCAGCAAGTTTATTAATAATCATGACAACACAAGTTAGAAATTTCTGTAAAACAGGGTAAAGAAAGGAAGAGAAGGAGGAAACCATCACTTGCCTTGGTTTTACCGGGAAATATTCTCCAAATCACTCCTTATCGTAGATCGGGGCTAAAGAAGAAGAGGGAAGTCAAAATCTATCAAAAAATAGCCGAAATAGAGGTTAGGTCCAAAACCTTTGCGAGAAAATCTGAAGGAATGGGGGAGATTTTACAACGATGGCGTAGATCTCGTTGAGAGCTTTCTAGATCTATATTCGGTTGAATATTCCAAGCACCAGAGCACCATCTGCGGCCACCAGAAGGATCACAGAAAAACTTTCTCTCTCTCTCACGCTGCTCTTGTTCGGGAGATGAACAGGGAAGTTCGGTCAAAATGAAGGAGGAAATAAGAAGTAGGTATATATATACCTAGGGTCAAATTTGGATAACCACAATTAAGAAAAGAATTGGGGTCGGCTGAACCGGGCATCTCGAGAAGAAGTATAGATTTCTCGAATAGAAGAACGTACCACTTCAGTAGAAGAATCATTACTCAGGTAATAAGGAAGAGATTTCTCGAGATCAAGAAGATTACTCGAGAGCAAGGAAGAAGATCACTCGAGAACCAGGAAGGGGATTACTTGAAAACAAGAAGACTACTCGAGAATAGGAAATCATGTTCTCGAGTTCACAGGGCAGATCTCGAATTCTAAAGAAACATTTCTCGAGTACAACAACAGACTTCTCGAGAACTAGAAGGGCAGTTCTCGAGTACATAAAAACTTCTCGAGAACTAGAAGGGCAGTTCTCGGGAACAAAGATCATTTCTCGAGAATAAGAAGAACTTCTCGGGAACTAACATCATTTCTCGAGAATAAGGGAAACACCACTCGAGAACAACGAACCCAGTTCGCGAGTACAGAGCCAAAATTTCTCGAGAAGAAGGGCACTTCTCGAGTACAAGCGATTACCTCTCGAGAACAGAAGCATTTCTCGAGAGCTAGAGGAGGAAGAAAATATCCCGATCGTCGAACGCAAAACCCGTTCGACGAAATCAGTTCGAAGATCATCGTACGAAAAATCCCGTTAGATGAAATCAGTTCGAAAATCGTCGAACGCAAAGGAAACACCTGCTCGACGAAGTCAGTACATAATTCGTCGAACGCAAAGCCAGTTCGACGAATTCTGCTGGAGGTTCGTCGGGCCCAGAACCCAGAACTGCTCGACATTTGTCGAGCTCAGCTCGACGATCGTCGAGCGCCATACAGCGCCCAGAAATTCAAGGGAAAATAACTAAGTTCGACGAAAACCTACCCCTTTAGGAGAGTTTCCCGAGAATCAAAACAAGTTTAAGGCTTTGACAAAAAATTATCATAATCAAATGGTTGACATAAAAATATCATAATCAAATAGTTGAACAAGGAAGTATGAGTTCAAAACAGAGGCCCAAATGTGCGTTGAATTAAACAAATTCAACAATGACGACAACCCTAGAATCCGACGTACCATTTCTTAAGACACAACATCAAATGCTCTCACAAGCAAAAAGATCACCACAAGGGTCCAAACACGCACCGAGACTCCAAAATGCTCGGAACACAATAGAACTGGACAAGCACAAGGCCTCAAAACCTCATCCTTAATATCAAGGAAAACATTCCAACCGACCAGAATCCCAAAATCTGGGTAAACAAGTTCAACGGACGCGAAAACGCACAAACGGTGCATCGCCATCAACAAAACAAAAAAGGGTAATGACCCGACGTCAAAATTATGACGTCGACAAACCAAATAATGACATCAGAAAATCAGGGGCGTTACAGTCACACCCCCTAAAAAGAAGTTTCGTCCCAAAACTTAACACAACCTTAAAACCAAACCCAAACCAAAACCCATTTATTACCCAAAACCTGAAGACATACCTGAACTAAGGGAAGAGATGTGGATGAGTTTCTCTCATCACCGACTCCAATTCCCACGTTGTGCTCTTGACGTCTTGATTTTTCCAGATAACTTTAACCATAGGGATGGTCTTTCTCCGCAACACTCGATCTTGAGAATCCAGAATACGAACAAGTTCTTCCATGTATATATGGTTTGGTTGAATCTGGGGCACCGAGTCAAGAACTTGACGATCACTACAGATACACTTCCGCAACTGGTTCACATGGAACACATCATGGACACCAGGGAAGGTAGCAGGCAACTCCAGCTTATAAGCTGACACTCCGATGTGCTCAAGAATTTGAAAAGGTCCCACATACCGGGGGTCCAACTTGTGGTTCCTTCCAAACCTTTAACATCTGACATCGGAGAAACTTTCAGAAAAACCAAGTCCCCAACGACGAACTCCAGATCAACCCTTCGTTGATTAGCATATTTCTCATATCGCTCTTGTGCCACACAGAGCTTTTCTCGAATATGAGTCATGACACAATTCATCTCATCATGGGATTCCGGACCTAACAATGATCTTTCACCAACTTCAGCCCAAAACAAAGGAGTCCTATAACACCTCCTATATAGGGCGTCGAACGGGGTCATATGCAGACTCTCTTGGTAACTATTATTGTACGCAAAATCCATGAGTCTGAGGCGTTCATCCCAAGCACCACCATGATCCAAAATATAACACCTGATCATGTCTTCTACGATCTGATTAACTCTTTCTGTCTGACCATTCGTCTGGGGATGATAGGTAGTGAAATATCTTAAGTCGGTACCCAACCACTCCTGTAAACTCTTCCAAAAACGAGACGTAAATCTAGAGTCCCGATCCGATACGATACTGACAGGCACTCCATGTAATCTGATAACCTCATCAAGGTACAATTCAGCTATCTTTGTAACGCCCCCCATTTTTACAGAGTTATTATTTGGTTTGTCGACGTCATAATTATGATGTCAGGGTGTTACACTTCTCCGTTTTGATGTCGGCACAACACCGTTTGCGTGTTTTGCGTCTGTTGGGTCTGTTTGACCAGTTTTATTCTGTTGGGATTAAAAGTTTTTCCTTGAATTAAGGTTGATGTTTTGAGGACTTGGACTTGTCCGTTTTTGTTGTGTACCGAGCATTTTTGGGGTCTCGATGTGTGTTTGGGTCCTTGTGAGGATTTTCTTTGCTTGGGTAAGCTATTGATTATAGTGTCTCGAGAATGGTACGTCAGATTCTAGGGTCGTCTTCGCTGCTAATTCGTAGGATCAACACTTTATCCCGGAATATAAGGCAATCTGAAATTTATCAAATTTACCCTGTTCAGTTCTCGAGAAGACCTGGAGTTCTCGAGAAATCCCTTGTTGTTCTCAAGAACAGTCTTTTCTCCCCCGGGTGGTGTTCTTCTGTCTCCGAGAACTACTTTTGTTCTCGAGATGCCTTTGCTGATCTCGAAAAATACTTTTGTTTTCGAGAAGACCATTTCCGTACTTGAGAACATCCCTCCTTGTTCTCGAGAAGACCTTCTTGTACTCGAGAACAACCCTTTTGTTCTCGAGAAGACCATTTCTGTACTCGAGAACAACCCTTCTGTTCTCGAGAAGACCTTCTTGTACTCGAGGATAACCCTTTTGTTCTCGAGAAGACCATTTCTATACTCGAGAACAACCCTTCTGTTCTCGAGAAGACCTTCTTATACTCGAGAGCATCCCGTATGTTCTCGAGAAGACCATTTCTGTACTCGAGAACAGCCCTTCTGTTCTCGAGAAGACCTTCTTGTGCTCAAGAACAATCCTTTTATTCTCGAGAAGACAATTTCTGTACTCGAGAACATCCCTTCTGTTCTCGAGAAGACCTTCTTGTACTCGAGAGCATCCCTTATGTTCTCGAGAAGACCATTTCTGTACTCGAGAAATGTGTTCTCCCACCCGAGAAATCCACTCCTAGTTCTCGGGAAATGCTTCTTGCCTCTCGAAATTCCTACCTGCTTGTTCTCGAGTGCTGTGGCCTTCTTCTCGGGATGGCCGGTTCAGCCTGACCCGATTCTTTTCTGAGTACGGTTATCCCGATATTACCCTAGGTATATAAATACCTACTTCTTATTTCCTCTTTCATTTTGGACTGACTTACTATTCTTCTTCTTCCCGAACCCGAGCGGCGTGAGCAAGAGAGATAGTTTTTCCGTCAATCTTCCGGTGGCTGCCAACGGTGCTTCGATGCTTGAAATCTTCAACCGGTCATAGATCTGGAAAGCTCTCAGCGAGAGCTTTGTCATCGTGGTAATATCTTCCCCTTTTCTTGAGATTTTCTCGCTAAAGTTTTCGATCATAACTACGATTTTTGGCCGTTTTTGTTAGATTTCGGCTTCCCTTGTCTTCTCTAGCCCCGATCTACGTCAAGGAGTGATCTTGGACTTCTTTCCCCGGTAAAATCAATGCAAGTGGTGGTTCTTCTTTTTCACTTCCCCCTTTACCCTAATTTCTTGCAGGAATTTCTTATTGCATGTGTTCACGATTTATAGAGTTAATGTAATGATATATCATGCCGATATGATCTCTTGACTAATTTCAATTATAATCATCATGTTCTTGAATTTTGCTATCTAGCTTGGGTGGTGAAGATTATACGTTTTGATGAAGTGATTAAATTCCACCTTTATTACTGATCCGTATTTTTCGTGTAGGGTGCGTTAGAATTTGTTTAGGAATGTAAACTCTTCCTAAAAGTTGATCAATCGTTTCATTCTACAATTATCTGGTAGAATCCGTTGTGCCATTGTCGACTTGAGATTTCTATCATGGTTTTATTCGTGGTGATGCGTGGGGCGAGACAAGTCGTTAGTCCCCGATTGGACTATGGTGTGCCTCTGATCTCTAAAATCGGATCGTTACGGGGTTTTCCTTTCAGGTTTTCTTTGTTGCGGGTGTTATTAGTAGGTGAGTCCACCGCCGCAACGTTCGATCTCCATATTATCACTTTGTGGGGCTATACCGGGTTTTTGGGGGCATTTGCGGTGTATGGTGGAGTATCCAGTCTCCCTCGCTTTTAGAGGGATGAATTGTCTTTGGGGTTGGCCACCCCTCCCGTTCTAGTTTTTGGTGGAGTTGACCACAAGTTGCTAGTAGGGGGTTTGTTCCTCTTCCCGATGAATCAATTCTTTTTTTCCTATGGTTTTGTGCATTTGGGGTGCTGCTATTTTGCGTGACATTTCACGCAAGTGTTTCCCATTCTTTGTTTTACTTTTATACCTTGCCGCTGTACCTTAATTGAGTATTTTTTTCTTTGGTCTTGGGTTGGTACCCCTTGACCTTGGTTACGTTTTGTCTTACTTTCTGCCATCACTTGTACCTTCTTGCTGAGATGTTCTATCTTTGGAATGCCTCAGGTTCAGAGCTATAGCTGAGTTCGGCGCTGGTTTTGGAGTGCTTGAGCGGCAAGGTTCGCTGTGGTTGTTGACTCGCCTTAGCGAGACAGTTTGTTGTTTATTTTGCTTTTCTAGTTCAGACATACTTGGATTTATGTCGGTTCGTGTCAGTTTGTTGACGCCCAAATGACTGTTGTTCTTTTTGATACCTGCTAGCTGCTTAATTTTTCTGTGGATGTGGATTTCATGCTCTCTGAGACGTTTTATGTTAGGATTGCATGTTAGTTATTTTGAAGTATAAAAGCTACTACTATTATCTCATGCATTGCACATTTTCAAAATGTTAAATCACTATATTTAGCAAACGAAAAAAACTACTTTTATTGCTATTATAAATTTAGAACTCGCATACCTTGAGGTGTCCCCTGAGAACCTCTAAGCTCATGTAGGAAGTTTAATCTCATAAAAGAAGTATTTTCCGCAGCGTATAACTACTTTCTTCGTGGACTAGATGAGCCATTGAGCCGAGAGATAGACTAACTACTATACACAAATTGATTTTTAACTCTAAATAACTTAAAGAACCTTTCTTCATGGCTAAGTAGGAATTTTTCCTGAGCGTCCGCAGTTATCCACTGCCGACATGGCATCATGACACACATTTTTCCCTTACTCTGATTTACTTATTTGGCGGTGAAGAAATGCGGGTTGTGACAATCTTCTTCATAGAATATCCAATCTTAAAAGGTACAAAGTGAGCACTTTTAGTCAATCTATCAACTATCACCCATACAGAGTCATGCCCACGAGGAGATCTCGATAAGCCAGTGATGAAATCCATCAAAATACTCTCCCACTTCTAACTTGGAATATCAAGCAGTGTCAATTTACCAGCAGGACACCTATGATCAGCCTTAACACGCTTTCACGTATAATATTCCGCCACAAATTTTTTTATATCGTTGTTCATCTCCGACCACCAAACTATCTACTTTAGATCTTTATACATTTTAGTGGAACCAGGATGGTAGGCAAAACTGGAACCATGAGCTTCAGTACATATTTTAGCCCGAATATCACCAAAAGTGGGAATGCAAAATCTACCCCGATACTTTAAGGTATCCAACTCATCCAAGGAGAAATCAGGTAGCTCTCCCTTCTCAGTTCTATTCCGGAGATGCAACAAATCCGGATCATCCTTCTGGTGCGCTCTAGTAAGGGAAATCCAAGAGGGTTCTTCTGCTTTCAAACTAGCAGGCACAACACTATTCCCAACTTCAATGTCCATCAACAAGAATTCTTCTACCAACGACTACGCAGGCAAATTAAAAATGTTGGCAGTCTTTCTACTCAAAGCATCAGCTACTACGTTAGCCTTTCTTGGGTGATAAAAGATTTCCACATCATAATCAGCCACATATTCTAACCATCGACGATGGCGCAGATTTAATTTCTTCTGAGTGAAGACGTACTTCAAACTCTTATGGTCTATATAGATCTTGCACAACGCGCCATACAATAAATGTCTTCAAAGCTTCAGCGCATAAATTACTGTAGCAAACTCCAATTCATGCGTAGGATAGTTTCTTTCATGAATCTTCAATTGTCTTGATCCATACGCGATCACCTTCCCAACTTGCATCAAAATACAGCCAAGTCCAATATTTGATACATCCACATACACAGTGTACTCTACCCCTTCGGTAGGCAAGGCTAAGACTGGAGCAGTACACAATCTCTTCTTCAACTCTTGGAAAGCTTCTTCACACTTATCACTCCAAATGAATGCAATATTCTACTGGGTAAGTCTAGTTAAAGGAGCAGACAATACTGAAAACCCTTCCACAAATCTTCTATAATAGCCAACAAAGCCTAGGAAGCTCCTAATCTCCTTAGGTGTAGAAGGTCTCTCCCATTCCATTACAGCAGAAATCTTGGTCGGGTCTACGGAAATACCATCCTTGTTTACAACATGCCCATAAACGACACCTGAGATAGCCAGAACTCACACTTGCTCAGCTTCGCATAAAGCTTATGCTCCCTCAGGGTCAACAAAACCAGTCGCAAATGTTGAGTATGCTCCTCAACACTATGAGAATACACTAAGACGTAATCTATGAACACGATCACAAAACAATCCAAGAAATCCTTGAAAACTCTATTAATTAAATCCATGAACGCAGAGGGTGCATTAGTCAACCCAAAGGACATCACCAAAAACTCAAAATGTCAATGCCGCGATCGAAAAGCGGTCCGTGGAATATCTGCCTCACAAATTCTCAACTAGTGGTAGCCTGAACGAAGATCAATCTTTGAAAATACCGAGCTACCATGCAACTGATCAAATAGATCATCAATCCTTGGTAGGGGATATCTATTCTTAACGGTCACCTTATTCAATTCTTTGTAATCGATGCAAAGCCTCATCGATCCATTCATCTTCTTAACAAACAATACTGGAGCACCACAAGGAGAAGAACTTGGTCTAATAAATCCACACTGCAGCAATTCATCAAGCTGAGTATGTAACTCATCCAACTAACGTGGAGCCATGCAGTACGGTGCTTTGGCAATAGGACGAGTACCTGGCTCAAGGTCTATCACAAACTCTATCTCCCTCACCGGAGGAAGTCCTGGAAGACAATCAGGAAAAACATCTAGAAACTCTCGCACCACCGAGACATCCTCAAGACATGGTGTAAAAAAGGTAGTTCCCAAAGCAGAAATAGAAACCAAAAATGCCTCACAACCAGACTCTAAAGCACAACAAGCACGTACTGCAAAAATGATAGGATAAACCCTGTCTTGAAAACCTTAGACACTCATAGGTTGGCCATTGTCCATCCTGAAATCCAGTCGCTTTGCCTTGCACTGGATGACCGCATCATACTTGACAGCAAGTCCATGCCTACGATTACATCAAAGTTCGCCAGATCCAACACCATCAAATCCGCAAAGGCTAGAAAATCGCCTAGATAAATAGGGCATCTCAGAACTCCTTGATTAGATATTACAGATTCACCGGAGGGAAGCTTGACACTGAAGGAGTCTCCTAACTGATCCATGTTCAAACGATGTTTATCTACAAACCTCCAGGCCACAAAGGAATGGGTGGCACCCGAATCGAAAAGAACACGAGCCCACCTATTCTGCACCTTAAACTCCCCTAAAACCATAGCATACATAACTAAACGAACGAAAACTAGGGCAACAAAAGAGAATAAAATTCAACTAGGGTATAACCTAAAATCACTTGAGTAGAGGTCTGATCTTCCTCTCTGGTCATAATATTTAGCTTCCCTTTCCCTTTGTCCTGGTTTGGCGGCGGCGGCAGAGCCCGAAGCGGGGTAGGGTGCAGTAGAGTCTGGGCCTGGTGGAAAGAAGAATTTAGGTGCCCCTTCTGCCTGCACTGGAAGCAAGTCTTATCCTTCGACCAGCAATGAGTGATGTCATGAACCTTCTTTTCACAGATCGGGCACACCAGATCACCCTTGGGTTCACCTTGGATGGCGAGCACTTGTTGCTACTTCAGGGTGGCAGTCCTCTTGAAACACCTTTCAAAGGGGTGGCCAGGTCGACCACAGAAGCTACATACTTCCTTACTTTTCTTCTTTGAAGAAGGGACAGATGCCCTAGAGATTCCATCCTCATCACCTTTCCTCTTCTCTTTCCTTGTCGCAACACCTTGATTCTTGGCATTTTCGATCACCTCAACCTTCAGAGCGGCTTTCACTACCTCAACATAACTTTCAGCTCTATAAGCACATGCCAATTGTTGGACATCGCTTCTTAATCCTCCGAGAAAATGCTTCACTCTCCCTGCCTCTGAGGCTACCAAATTAGGAGCAAATCTGCTCAGCTTACTAAACTCAATCTCATAATCGCTCACTGTGAGCTGTCTCTACTTCAAATGTAGGAAATTATTCATCAAACGGTCCTGCTCGACTGATGGTAAGAACTTCTTAAGGAGCATCTTCTTGAAGGACTCTCATAAGCATCCTTCCTTCAAACCTTCCTTTTCTCGAATCCACCAAGTCTTTGCCAGGACTTTCAGCTAGTAGGCCGCAATCTTTACCTTTTGGTCTTCAGTAATCCCCGAATATGTGAACATCTCATCCATAGTGATGATCCAGTCGTCCAAATCCATAAAGTCGACACTCCCGTCATAAGTGGGATGTCTTAATCACTGGAAATGCGATATAAGGTTCATCTCCGGTGGTAACGTCACTGCATTGCAACTAACTTCCTCGACAAAGCCTCATTACTCTGACACAAACTCTCGATTAACGCATCACTCTGCGCACCTGACGACTCACCCTCTGACTAGGGAGTCTACCTCGTCGTAGGACGCTTTGGCGACATTTCTAAAAAAGTAACGAACGACTTGTCAAAATTCCTAGATTACAACTAGGCCACGCAACTAGTTCAGACCAAACTTAAGACACTTGCTTACGCTGCAACTTGCTCTGGGATTTTATAATGATGCTATGTCCTACTTAGGATGATATACTCTCATCCTATTTACTCGTGTGCCTATGATATGAATGCATGAATTCTTCATTCTTCTTTAAAATCATGTGTGTACGTGTGTCATCATGTAAACCTTAACTTAGCATGCGTGGATATGCTATGATATGCTATTTATGCAGTGCTATGCATTTTAAATGGGCCTTAATGCATGCATGAGTGGCGTACACATGAAATGTTATGCATCCCATACTACATAACATTGCATGCAACGAAAAAAGAAAACGTGCTAATGGGCACCCATGTGATGATGGTTATGCATCCCATACTACATAACCGTCACATGTTGCCTCCTATGGTGGATCCATATACAAACACATATTATGCACCCCATACTACATAATATGCCCCGTATACTTCTTATCATGCTATGAGTGTATTGACTATGCTTCGGTTAAGACGTACTGATGACACATTGGTGTGTGCATGCAAATGAATGACGTGAGACAAACTAAACGAGATTGGCTGGTTCAACCAACATGTCAAACCAACCTCCTTCTGATACCAACTATCACAACCCGCATTTTTCACCGCCAATAAAGGTGTATCAGAGTAGGAGAAAAATGAGCATCATGATGCCACGTCAGCAAGGAATAACTACAGATGCTAAGACAAAACACGTACTTAATCATGAAGAAAGATTCTTAAGTTATTTAAAGGTAAAAATCGGTTTAAGTGGTAGTTAGACGTATACCTCGGCTTAGTGGATCATCTAGTACACAGGGAAAGTAGTTATACGCTGCGAAAATTACTTCTTTTATGAAATTAGACGCCCTACAAGAGTTTAGAGGTTCCCAGAGGACACCTCAAAGTATGCAAATTCTAAATTTATAATAGCAATAAAAGTGGATTTTTTTACGGTCGTTAAATATAGTGTTTTAACATTTTAAAGACGTACAATGCATGAGGTAATAATGGTAGTTTTGTACTTGAAAATACCTACCATGCAATCCTAACATAAAACATCTCAGAGAGCAAGTAATCATATACACAGAATGAAAACTAACAGCTAGCAAGTATCCAAAATCAACAATCATGTGAGCGTCAACAACTTACACGAACCCACGTAAAAAGAAGCATGTCTGTACTAGCAAAGAAGACAAAACAACAATCTACCTCATTACGACGAGGCAAAAATCCACAACCAAGACAGCTGCCCAGGAACTCCAACACCAGCACGGCTATCAGCTACAGCTCTGAACCTGAGGCATTCCAAAGACAAAACACCTTAGCAAGAAAGTACAAGTGAAGTCAGAAAGTAAGCCAACAGTAAACGAGTCAAGGGGTACTAACTCAAGACCATGGAAAAATACTTACATAAATTACAACAGTCAGGTACAAGGTAAAAAAGAGAAACACTTACGTGAAGCATCACATATAATCACAGCACCCCAAATGCATAATACTATGAGGGGAAAGAAAGTCAAGCTTAAACCATCAGGAGAGGAACAACCCCTATTAGCTACCTTTGGTCAACTCCACCAAAATAATAAAAACGGGCAGAGTGGCCAACCCAGAAGACCATTTATCCGTCTAATTGCGGGGGAGACTGGATACTCCACTATTCACCGCAAATGCTCCAAACACTTGGTAGAGCTCCACAAAGTACTAATAGGGAGAACAAACATTGCAGCAGTGGTTTTGTCCACAAATAACACCCGCAACAAAGGAAAACCCGGAAAGAAAAACCCCGTAACGACCCAGGTTTAGAGCTCAGAGGCACACCACAACCCTTCCTAGTCTGGAGGCGTGTCTCGTCCCACGACGTCGCCATGAAGGAAACCATGATATAAGTCTCAATACAACAATGACACATCAGATTCTACTGGACAATTATAGATTTGACATGGTTGATCAACCTTTAGGAAGAATTTACAATCCTATACGAACTCTAACACGTCCCACTAAAGGTTGAGGAACAGTTAAAAGAGTAAGTTAACATGATGGCACAGATCGAGGCTAAAAAAGATGAGGGAAGTCAAAATCAATCAAGAAATAGCCGAAATAGAGGTTAGGTCCAAACACCCCAGCGATAAAATCTGAAGGAATGGGGGAGATTTTACCACGATGGCGTAGCTCTCGTTGAGAGCTTTCCGGATCTATATTTGGTTGATGATTCCGAGCACCGAAGCACCGTCGGCGGCCACCGAAAGGATCACAAAAAAACTTTCTCTCTCTCTCACGCTACTCTGGTTTGGGAGATGAACAAGAAAGTTTGGTCAAAATGAAGGAGGAAATTAGAAGTAGGTATATATATACCCAGGGTCAAATTTGGATAACCGCACTTAAGAAAAGAATTGGGGTTGGCTGAACCGGGCATCTCGAGAAGAAGTATAGATTTCTCAAGTAGAAGAATGTACCACTCGAGTAGAAGAAACATTACTCGGGTAATAAGGAAGAGATTTCTCGAGAGCAAGAAGATTACTCGAGATCAAGGAAGGAGATCACACGAGAACCAGGAAGGGGATTACTCGAGAACAAGAAGACTACTCGAGAACAGGAAATCATGTTCTCGAGTTCACAGGGCAGATCTTGAGTACTAAAGAAGCATTTCTTGAGTACAACAACAAACTTCTCGAGAACTATACAGGAAGTTCTTGAGTACAACAAAACTTCTCGAGAACTAGAAGGGTAGTTCTCGGGAACAAAGATCAATTCTCGAGAACAAGAACTTCTCGGGAACTTACATCATTTCTCGAGAACAAGGGAAACACCACTCGAGAACAGCGAACCCAGTTCTCGAGTACAAAGCCAAAATTTCTCGATAAGAAGGGCAATTCTCGAGTACAAGTGATTACCTCTCGAGAACATAAGCATTTCTCGAGAGCTAGAGGAGGAAGAAAATATCCCGATCATCGAACGCAAAACTCGTTCGATGAAATCAGTTTGAAGATCGTCGAACGTAAAAACCTATTCGACGAAATCAGTTCGAAAATCATAGAACACAAAGGAAATGTTGAGTACATTGGTCTCAATGTACTTGTTTTGAAGAAATCTTCTTAGCTCAATGATATACACATTGTTTTATTTGATGGATGTTAAGTTCATGTGTGTAGGAAAATAAAGCTAAGTACAAAATGTTGAGACACTCAGGACTAGTCTCGACATATACTGAACAAGTTGTGTCGAGACAAAGAGAGGCTGTGTCGACACTAAGGACAACTGTGTCGACTCACTGTGTCGAGACTAAAGACAAGTGTGTCGACACTCAGGACTAGTGTCGACACACTCTATTCACACTGTGTCGAGACAGAAGACAATTGTGTCGAAACTCAGGACTAGTGTCGACACACTTTAATCAAGCTGTGTCGAGACTGAAGATAAATGTGTCGACACTCAAGACTAGTGTCGACACACTCTTTTCAAGCTGTGTCAAAACTGAAGATAACTGTGTCGACACACAGGACTTGTGTCGACACATTCCATATAAGTTATGTCGAGACAAGTTGAAGAGCTATGCCGACACATTCAGAAGTTTGTCGACACCACTACAAGAGCAGTGTCGACACCCAGGACTTGTGTCGACACATTTAATAGTCAAGGTTCAACACTTCAGCAGACATGTTTCCTAAGTTCAAAAATCAAGATGGAGGTACTGACAACTGTCAGAACTATCAGATGTCAGTTATTAACCGGATTAGCCGATTACTCCTATCAGAGCCTATTTAAAGGAATGTAGTCTTCAAAAAAAGAAGAAGCAACACAATTTTGTGAAGACAAAAGTCTGAAGCATCAACTACAATTTAGAAGTGGAGAGAGATCTGATCAAGAATCATCTTCAACATCTCTCCAGCCTAGATCAACCCTAATTTCTAATTCAAGAAGCTTTGAAAAGTTAAGAAGGGTTAGATTAGATCTATCTTGACAAAAATTAAAGGAAGCACATTCATCAAGATCAGATAAAGAAGCTGTTACTCAGATCTCTCTTATTGGGTGATGTTGATGCACGAAAATGCAAAGGGGGTCGAGCACCACCAGCTAACAGTTCGAGCACAGGGGAATAGAAGGGGAAAGAGAGACTGCGAGTAGTAATCTACAAAGCAGACGAGAGCAAGAAGAACAGCAGGGCCGTGAGCCACAACAACAACAGACTTCGCCCGTTGCGGCCTGAATGCCTCTCTTGCGACGGGCTTTTCTTTAACTGAAGAAGGGTTTGGTTACAAGTGAAGGAAAAGAGGAAGAGACAAGAGCTGAGCAAGCTGGAGTCCGCAAAGCAGGAAATTCGAGTCGGCAGTCTTTAATGAGTAGGCTCCTGGACACGAGTCAGCGTGCCTTCGATGCACCACCTCCCCCCTATTTATAGGATGGGGGCCTGCCCAAACGGGCAGGGCTAAAATAACCGACTGCCCGGGGTCCAGGAGAACCGGGCAGCGGTGACGGTAAGCAAAAGGAAAGAACACGCCAGTACCCGAAGAAGGGGCGGACTGGGCTCGCGGGCTAGAGCTTCCACCTGCTATTGCTAAGCGCGATCCTGCTGGAGGACGACGGCCTGGGCGGACTGGATACTGCGTCCGCCAGAGTAGAGAATCCAGAGATCCAAAGGTATGGCGAACCGGGCGAACAAAGCGTTGAGTCCGCCGCTGGGGGATCATCCTTGGTGGCCGATTACTGCTGCTCCGTCGAGCTGGGCGGACTGTCGAAGCGTATCTGCCTGTGATAGATCAGGGACCCTAGAATTATGCTGAGTCCCCGGGCCATGTGGGTTGCCAAATTGAGTCCGCGGTTAATGAAACAGGGGTTTGGCATCTTGTAGGTGTTGCGGACTGAGGGGTTAACATAATCCCCGCACATTTTTAAGTTTCCATAAACTTCAAAAATGTTTTCTTAACCGCCGAGTCCGCAAGCCTCATTAATGCCGTCAGCGCTATAAATATTGCTGGAGGGCCTGGAACTGTTAAAAATTCCGATCGACACGGGGCGCTATTCACCGCTTGCGGTCTCCACTTTGCAGTCCGGCATGACAAGGATTGGTGCTTTCTTCACTAGTCTTACTACAAAAAGCGAGAAGACAATAACACCAATGAAAACTAATAAAATAATGAAGAGAACGACGAGAGGGGAGCTTGTCCGCTCTACTGGAGAGAGTTCCCATAGCCAGAAGCCTGCTGAGAAAGCAGTCCGCCATGCTGATATATCTGTGCGCGAGAAGGATGCTGCAGTCCCTCATGCTGAACAGCCATTGAGAAGTGAGAAGTCACTAAATTTGTCGGACACCATCCCTACTCAAAAAACCACAAACTCGGCGGACACAGTTGGCGAAAATAATGAGACCGAAGTATCATCCCTCAACGCCCAGGAGCTCATCATTACCCTCGATGAAGACAGGCGGACTGCGGGAGAAGAGGTTAGGATAGACGCGCCTTCAAAGGCATTGGTCGCCGCGAACCTTGAGACGGTCCGCGAGAGCCAGCCAGATTTAGGAAAGGCTGTCGCGGACTCTGCCGAGAAAAGGGGCCCTTCTGGAAAGAAGAGGAAGAGGGATGGGTTGACTGTGGCTGAGCGGGTTGAAAAGAAGTTGCGAGCAATGAAAGAGATGAATATCTCCGTACGGACTGGAGATGCGGACTTGCAGCACAGACCGCGCGAAAAAGAAGTTCCTGAAAGCGACTTAGTTACACCGGAGGCCCAAGTCCAGGGAGACAATTCCCTCTCCACGGTCAGTTTATCCACGGATGAGATACTGGATTCCATAGACGTCGATCAACTTGATCTAATCAGTGAATCCTTGCTGGGTGTACTGCAGCCTGAGGTGGAAATCCTTAGGGTCAAGGGTGGCAAACTCCCCTCTTTATCCGCTGCTGAGGAAAAAGAGAGGGAAAGACTGAAAGAGAAGATAGCAGAGCAAAAGCAAAAAATCGATGCTCATGTAGCTACGGTCGAGGCGGCCTCGAAGCAGGCCTCAGCGGACAAGAATGTTGAAGATCTGCGGACTGCCGCAGAGCTGTTGCAGTCTGGTAACCTTCAACCGGCACCTAAATATTTGAAGCGTTAGTGGCTTTACAGGTCGCCACAGCGGAAGGCGAGGCCGATTAAGATCATCACCGAGACTGATGACATTGTTGTTTCAAAAAGTCCTGCTGCTAAAAAAAGAGTCAAAGTCCATCGCGAATGGAAGAAACAGTTAAGCGCCTTTGACCCGGAGCGGGCAAGGCGGCCTATCTTCGATAGCCGGCAACTCGCTGCTGCTTTTTCTAAAAGTGATCCTTTATCCTGATTCTTTGAGTCCGCTGCGGACTGTATTTGAATGATGAAATTGACTTTCTTTATTGCAGGTAGAAAGTCACCACCGGGCTCTATTGAGAGTGGGGAAATTATTGTTACACCGAATACCGGCATTGACGCGGGCTCACATGATGAGTCCGCAAGAGGTGAGCAGCCCATCCTGAATAACATCAAAGAGTTAGAAAAGAAGTTTCAAGCTGAAATTCAAGAAATTAGAGCGGAGTAAAAGGCGGCAGAAGAGCGCGAGAAGGCTTCGGCGGAGCGCGAGAAGGCCTTGAAGGATCAGATCGCCAGCATCTCAAGGGCGCTGGAGAGGTATGATAGGGAGAAGAAAAGGCTTGCTGATGATGTCCGCTTTTATAAAGGTAAGCACTTGGTGTTGGCACGAGAAGATAAAGGGAAGCGGGCTGCTGAGCAAAGTTCGCGATTGCCAGATTGCGTTGCTCCGGAGGCCGCAGCACCGGTAGGTGGTGGCCAACATGCCGCGGATGAGGAGCAAGGGCCGACAATGGAGCCGATGGTTCCCCTGAGTCGGGTAGATCGGGAGGCCTCTCACATGCACCGGACCATTAATTCCATTCATCACCACATCTTCCGCTTGTATAGTGAGGTTCTCCAAATAAGCGACCACGCGACACACTTGTGTAGAGATAGGATGGAGAGGTCAACGCGCACAGAAACTAAAGACCGCTGAGTCCGCAAAACCACGAACTTTATTCGATTTATTTGATGTATAATTATGTGTGTTTTAAACAATGTTCTATGCTGTGGCTTGTGATAAACTGTGCTGCGCTTTATGCGGACTAAATAAGATATCCGCACATTCTGTTGCTATTTTGTGCTTGTGCTGTGATCTGTGACGAACTGTGTGGACTAATGCTGTGTCCGCTTCTCAGAATTTAACTTGTCTGCAGGTGGGAAGTGTTGCGAACTGGGCGGACTGAAACCGTGTCCGCCTGATTTTGTGCTTTGAACTTTGTTTGACGGAAACATCAGTATGAATTTAAGTTTGTGTCCGCGTTATTTTTAACTTTCGTTGCATGAACAATTGGATTATTGCGGATTATGCGGGCTGAATGAGCGAGCTGTGCGGCCTGGTCAGAAAAGCTGTCAGGCCCCACTACTATAAATATTGCCCCGTTGCTTCTTCTATGCAGGGAAACAAGTGTAGCTGAGGACCCTGCGGCCTGCCAAGATGGTGTCCGCCAGGACTGATTTTGTGGTTTCTTTCCATGCCGCCGAACACCGAAAATGCACTCTAATAGAGGCTGACCTTGAGGCTTTTGTTGAAAGTAAAATGGCGGACTCTAACTTGCTTGTCCGCCTTCCCGCCCATGAGGAAAGACTAAATTTTCAATGGCGACTCATATCGCCATACCCATCGATCACTTTGATAGCGACTTCAAATTCCCGTTATTGTGGGAGATCGCCGAAATATTTGAACATTACGGGATGGTGCCGGGCCAGCTCGCGCCCAACACCCTTGCTGCCATTTGCAGCTATATCTCTTACCTGCGGTCTGAGAAGATTGCCTTCTCAATGAATATCTTCCGCAAAATGTTTTCAGTCCGCTCAATAACATCATCCGGAGGCCGCCCTTATGAGGGAGTGATCTACTTCTACTGCAGAGGAATGAAGGTTGTGGGTCTTCCTAACAAGATCCATAACTGGACCTCAAGGTCCTTGATCTTCGAAGGTGACCTTGGGTTCACGCATACTTATCCACTAGAGCGCGCGGACTCCATTTTCAAGAGTGTCCAGCTGGACGCGATGGAGTCCGCCATTGTCAAATTCTTAGCTGATGACAGGATTGACATCGAGTACTATATCCCGCTGTTGGCGAGCTTGGCGGACATTTCACGTGAAGAAAGTAAGCTTTTGCGGACTTAATGTTTGTATCCACAACGACCTTTGTGTTAACACTTCTTCTGCTTTTGCAGCGACCTTGGCGGTGCCCGCCAACCTGCCATAGATGCCCATCGGATTCACGCCTACTCAAAGAGAAAGGAAACAAGAGATTGCAAGGAAGAGGAAAGAAGAGGGGGATCCCTCGGCGGACTACTCTTCTTCTGAAAGATTTACAATGCAAGGCTTCGACAACCGCCAGAAGGACCTGAGGGGGAACCCGATGATCCACTGGCATAATAAGAACAAGCATGTCCACTTGCCAACAACGCTTCCTTCGTGGAAAAGTTTGAGAATAACTCGCCATGCTCATGTTGCGATCTCCGCACTTTATGGGAAGCGCAACTTGAGCGATTTGAAGAAGGTTGCCGCTGCCGATCTCCCTATGCTGGCCTCCCAGGCAAGTGCGAACAGCGTGGTGACGAACCACTTTGTCTGTTCCCTGGCCAGAGACCTGCTCATGCAAAACGATCAGCTTCAAGAAGAAAAAAGAGTGATCAAAGAAAGAAATGTGCGGTTAGGGAAGAATGTCGCTCGATAGAAGGAAGAGCTGGGGGTGAGTTGCATTTGCAGCAGTCTCAATTTGAAGTCTGCAGCGAACTGATGTTTGTTCCTTTATTTCGCGCATGTCGCCTACGACTTGGAAAATGACAACTTCCAGGCCGCTATGCTCCCCTTTGTGAAGGAAACCATTGAAATCGCTATCGAGCGATTTGTCCGCGGCGGCTTCACAAAGGAAGGAGTGGACGGTGTTCCCTTCTTGCAGCTCTTCCCAGAGTTGAAAGAGCAAGTTGCGGCAATGCAGCGGGCTGCCAAGGGAAAAGACGTCATCGTCGAGGATGAGGAAGAAGAAGAAGGCGAATAAGAAGCTGAAGAAGAAGAAGAAGAAAAAGGCGAAGAAGAAGGCGTCAAGGCAATAGGTGACGACACTGGCTCTAGCTGATGACTACTTTTAGTCATCATTTTTGGTATAGTTTATAAACCTAAATTCCTAAGTTTAGTTAAAATTTTGTTTATTTTATGTTATGTTTTGTTTTATTTCTCGTATGTTATGATATTATAATTTCTAACTTTATTATGTGTTTTATATTTTATGTTGTGTTATGTTTAGTTTAGTTTTAATGTTTAATATGTTTGTTGCTATGTTTAGTCTTATTAATATATATATTATATTATGTGATGTTTAATTTTATTTGTTATAATTATTATGTTCAATATTAATGAATAATATTATGTGTCTAATGTTTGTTTTGTCTTGTTATTTGTAGGTTCAAGTCCAAGTTCAACATGCAGCCCTCTTCAATGCATGCATCCCTCAAATCTTGGTGCAGCCGACCCTCCTTCATTAAGTCAAACCCGATCCTATGCAGCCTTTCATGTGCATCCCCTCTTTCATTCTCACTCTCTCCCCTTTATTATTCTCTCTTCCATTTATTCCTCATGCATCTCACCACTCATCCCCTCTCTCTTATTAATTTCTCCATCCATGCACCTTGCCACCAATGCATTGAACCCATCTCCTTTTCTTCCCCTTCATTTAATGCCATGCATGAACTTCTCTCCCTTTACATGGCCGGCCACCCCCCTTGCCCCCTCTTCTTCATTTTCATTCTAGAAGCTTCTCCATCTCCTATAAAATCCACCCCATCCCTCAAGCCAAAGGAGAAATTTTTGGGAAGTGAAGTTTTGACTTGAATGTGAGTGTTGAGTTGGAGAGTGCTTGTGAGTTGTTATTAGTTTCATGATTGTATTAGTTTTTTTCCATTATTGCAAGTTTTTCTTCCTAATATAGTCTTATCTTTTTAAAGTTTTGTGTACTCCCTGTTTTGCAAGTAATGAAAATGTTCCTCTCTTATCTTCTTTTGTCTTCCCTTTCAATTATGCGTAGCTAATTTTCTTTAGCGTTCGATCGTGAGGATCCATAAAATGAGATGAGGGTTTATTTTGTTTCATAGTTTTATTTTTGCTTAATTTTACTCGATCCTTCTTTGATTTTTATTTTGTCGACTCCGTATTTCCGGTATACGGTAGTAGGCTTGGGATCTCATATTTGAGTAGCTGAGAGGCTCGTGAATGTGAAGGATCACTCAAAGAAGGAAGGAGTTGAACGCAACCCTAGAGATAGGATGACGTAAATCTTCCAGATTGGAGTCAAATCCAATAGTGCGGATCACCTCGATAATGCGGCTTTAGGCCTTTTTGACTTGAAAGAGATTTCGGTCAAAACGTCTATAAGTCAGGGGATTTAATGCTCTAGCGAGATTATTTCCTAATTTCGGATCCGTCACGGTCGAGTATGATTTGCAAATTTAAAACTGTGCCTTTTCATCCCTCTCATTTCATTTTATGGTGAATCTTTGATCGAATGCTAGCTTTTTATTATAAATTTTTTCGTCTAAAAAATTATCTTTCGTTTTAGTTTAAAAATTCTCAAAACCCATTTTCTTTCGGCGGGATAATAGTTCAAGCGTGAGTAGCAGTATTTGACAACCCCATGTTTAAATACGACCTTGATACTACAATTCGACAGGTACACTTGCCTCTACGGGTTTAGCCCATCACAAGCCAGCAAGGCGGAGAACAGTCCGCCGAGTCCGACACCTCCGCATCTTCCTCTGCTGGCAAGAGCTCACATAGCGAGTCCGCGACAAGCACTGGTTCAGATGGCAGCAGTGGAAGCGGCTCGGGGGGCTATTCTCCGAAGATTGATGTCGAAGGCCTAAGCCCTGCACCTCCTGCCGAGAAGAAACAAAAGTCCTCTGAGGCTGACTAATGTATTTTTGTTCTTTTGTAAATAGAGCGGACTCAAGTTTGTAGTCCGCCGAATACATGAAAGATGTAACTTAATTTTTGATCAAATAGAAAAGGATATTCTGGTATCATGTGTCTACTGCAATGTTCTTTATCTTTTGTATTGACGTAGTAAAGTTCGATCTCTATGTAGCAGTCCGCGTGATGCAAAGATCATCCATACTGTATGAGTTTTTGACTTGCTAATTAGAAAATTTCATTTAATAATCCGACCATTGTCCGCTGTAAGAAGAATGAGAAGTTTAATTGGTTGACGAAAAGATCAGGCGGACTCTGACGAGTTCCAATAGCAGTCCGCGATTCTCTTTGTCAATCTTTTAAGCTTAATGATAATATAAGCATGGTGGCCTTATATTTACTGTCAAACTGCGAGCTAAAAAGACCAACCGAGAAACAATTCTGCGGATTGGGCGGATATGGTTTTCACAGTTCGCACATATTCTAATAGAAATGATCTATAACTTGTGACCAAGCAGGCAGGTGCGGCCGGAGCGGCATAGCTTTTCTCACCGGGTCACAAGCTATACGATCAACCCAAGGAAAACAGGCGGACTGAGCGGATAACAGAAATGCAGTCCACACTAAATAGATGAAATGATGTATAGCTTGCGACCAAGCGGGCAGGTGCGGCCGGAGCGGCATAGCTTTCCTCACCGGGCCACAAGCTATACAATTAACCCAAGGAAAACAGGCGGACTGAGTGGAGAGCAGAAATGCAGTCCGCACTAAATAGATGAAATGATCTATAGCTTGCGACCAAGCAGGCAGGTGCGGTCGGAGCGGCATAGCTTTCCTCACCGGGCCACAAGCTATACGATCAACCCAAGGAAAACTGGCGGACTGAGCGGATAGCAAAAATGCAGTCCGCACTAAATATATGAAATGATCTATAGCTTACGACCAAGCAGGCAGGTGCGGCATAGCTTTCCTCACCGGGCCACAAGCTATACGATCAACCCAAGGAAAACTGGTAGACTGAGCGGATAGCAGAAATGTAGTCCGCACTAAATATTCTTGTGAAGAGTAAGATGCAGACTTAACGGAATGGTCCTCTGCCCTCTTGCCTGGAGTACAGTCTAAGTTGATATTTTTGGCAGTTGCGACCGGAGCGGCATAACTTTCCTCCAAGATCAACCAAGCTGTGGGTCTCCTGCAGGCACTGCTTGAAGGTACCATGGAGTGTTCGAGGGTTACAAACTAAGATGACCCGTGGGCAGGTGCGGCCGGAGTGGCATAACTTTCCTCACGCGATCATCGAAGTTGTAATGATATCCCTAAAGTGGCATGGTAGAGCTTAACTCCCACCCTGTCTCTCCATAATGTAGAGGCGGGGTCAGGTACTAGCCGGGATCCGAAGTTCAGAATCCTAACGCACTAGAGCCTGCAAGCTCCCACTATACGGTGCAAAATCTCCCCGCAACACGTGGTCTTTGTGGTGTTACGCTAATGACAACGGCTCTAGGGGAGGTTTGCTGAACTCAGCGATGTCTCCTGGTATCAGGTAACCGTTATTGATGTTTGGGAGAGAAAGAGAAAACATTAGGAAAAGTGTTAGTACGAATCCTTTGATTAATGAGAGGCCTTTGCAAAGCAAGCATAAGAAAGAAAAGAGAGTTCAAGGACGGAACCGTTTCAGAATCTCCCTTGTCCAGCGTGTTAACTTTTACGTTTGAATAGATAAAACACTTGAAGAAGCGTTAGCAAGCAGCTTTTACTCATAATGATTCTTGAAGAGGATACATATAATGGAAAAGAGAAAGTTCAGGAATAGAACCGCTGAGATCATCTCCGCTCCATGTATATGGCATATCCTCTCCCTCGTATGTTTGCAAGTGGTAAGCGCCGTTTTTAACGCTTCTTTGACAATGAAGGGGCCGACCCAATTCAGATTAAGTTTTCCAACTGAGCCAGCTCTTGCAGCAGCGTCAACTTTTTTAAGAACCAGATCTCCCACTTGAAAGTGTTTGATCCTTACGTTCTGATCAAAATATCGGGCCATCCTTCTCTTGACCTCTTCCTGCCTTATTGCTGCTTTGTCTCTAATTTCCTCAATATGTTCCAGGCTGAATTTCATCTGTTCACTGTTCAGCTCAAGCCAATCCTCAAAACCTTGCCTTGCAAGCAGAACCCTGGGTGATGGAACTTCAAACTCAACTGGAATGAGGGCTTCTGAGCCATGAGAAAGTTTAAACGGAGTTTTGCCAGTTGTAGATGAAGGTGTCGTTCTTAGGGACCAAAGGACCGATGGAAGTTGATCAGCACAGCTGCCTTTTAGATTTTGTACTTTCTTCTTAAGTAACTTAAGGACCTGGTTGTTGGCTGCTTCAACTTGGCCATTGCTCCTGGGATGATGGACTGATTCAAATAGCAGTTCTGTTCCGATTTGCTTGCAAAAATCAATCATCGCCGCGTTGTTGAACTGTGGCCCGTTGTCAGTGATTATAGCCATTGGTACTCCATGTTGGCAGACAATCTCTCCCCAAATGAAATTCCTGATGACCAGAGTTGTTGTCTTTACCAATGCCTTTGCTTCAATCCACTTGTTGAAGTAGTCAATCATCACTATGATGAAACGCCATTGTCCACTTGCCATGGGAAAAGGACCAATGAGATCCATCCCCCAAACTGCAAAGGGCCAAGAAGTTACAATCGATCTGAGTGACTGAGCAGCCTGGTGTTGAAGTGGAGCAAACTTCTGGCATTGAACACACTTTCTGGCATATGCCTCAGAGTCTATCTTCATGGTGGGCCAGAAATATCCCTGTCGCAGGATCCATCTTTCTAAAGTTCTTGCTCCTGAGTGACTTCCACACTCACCTGAATGAACTTCTTGCAAAACAATGGGAGCTTATTCTTATGAAACACACCTGGCCATGGCAGAGAGGAATGTTTTTCTGTAGAGGATTCCTTCCACTAAGTAATAGTGAGCTACTTTTATTCTGAACCTTTTCTGATCTTTGATTGAATGGTGAAAGTCCCCTGTTGACAAATAAAGAATGAATGGGTCCATCCAGGAGGGACGTTGATCAACCTGCATCAACTCTCCTTCCTCCACTGCCGAGTGGAAGAGTTCGGAAGTTGTTCCTCCTGATGGCAGTCCATACTTGGCAAGAACATCTGCCTCGTCATTTTCTGTTCTAGAGATGTGCTCAATGGTAAAGCTCTTGAACTTGCCGACTTCTATTTTTACAAGAGCAAGATATTTCTTCAAGATCGGATCTCTTGTCTCAAATTTACCAAGGACTTGTGATGCCATTACAAGAGAATCAGTCTTGATATGAACATGATCAATTCCGAGTTCTCTTTCAAGTCTCAAGCTTGCTAGCAAGGCTTCATACTCGGCTTGGTTATTGGTCACTGGAAAATAGAACTTGATGGCCTGCTCCAGTTTGATGCCGTTTGGGTTGATCAGAACCACTCTTGCTCCAGAAGAATTTCTTCCTGAGGCACCATCAACATAGATGGTCCAAGACAAATGTGACCTTTCTGCTCGATCATAACTGGACTCTGCCGTGTCAATCAGGAAGTCTGCTAGAACTTGAGCTTTGATGGCTGTCTTGGGCACATAAGAAATTTCAAATTCACTCAATTCTATTGCCCATTTGGCTAATCTGCCAGAATGCTCCGGTTTCTCCAACACACTTTTCAAAGGTTGATCAGTAACAACTTGAATTGAATGCGCTTGGAAATACAGACGGAGTCTGCGAGCTGACATGACTAGTGCCAATGTTAACTTTTCCAGAATCGGATACCGTGTCTTTACACTCTTCAGAATATGGCTAACATAATAAATCGGGAATTATTTCCTGCTTTCTTCTCGAAGAAGAACAAAGCTGACTACCTCAGGGCCAACTCCTAAGTACAAGAAAAGCATCTCCCCTGGCCGGGGACTCTGGAACAGAGGTGTTGAAGTCAGTTGCTTCTTCAACTGCTCAAAGGCCTGAGAACACTCTTCTGTCCATTCGAACTTGGACGCTCCTCGAAGATTTTTAAAGAAAGGGGCACTCTTGTCTCCAACCCGAGAGAGAAACCTCGCAAGACCTGCTAACCTCCCCCCTAACTGTTGAACTTCCTTAGGTGAACGGGGGGGGGGGGGTAGGCATATCAAGAATAGCTTTTACTTTGTCTGGATTGGGGGCAAGTCCCTCTGGAGTAAGGAGATGACCAAGGAACTTCCCCTTACTCGCCCCAAAGGTGCACTTCAACGGGTTGAGCTTCATTTTATATCTACGCAGAGTAGCGAACGTCTCTGCTAGATCTTGCAAGTGCAGCGAAAAAGACTTACTCTTAATCAAGAGGTCGTTTACATATACTTCTAAATTTCTTCCTTTCTGTTGCTTAAATACACAGTCCATCATGCGTTGTTAGGTTGCACCAGCATTTTTAAGCCCAAAGGGCATCATAAGGTAACAGTAGCAACCATCATTGGTAATGAATGACGTATGAGGAACGTCAGGTTTATGCATTCTTATTTGGTGATAACCAGAAAATGCATCTAAAAACTCATAAAGGAGTACCCTACCACAGAATCAACTAAAGAATCTATCCGAGGCAAGGGGTAACAATCTTTGGGGCATGCTTTATTAAGTTTTGTAAAGTCTACACACATGCGCCATTTCCCTCCTGGTTGGGTATTGAATTTCACTAATGAAATTTGCCTTGAGTAGCTTCGCGACCTCCTCTCTTATTGGTTCAGCAAGCTTCGTTGCTACATCTCTTTTCTTCTACTGCACAGGCTTGCAGTTCTGATCAACATTAAGGTGGTGGCAAGCAACATCCGGATCCACGCCTGACATGTCTTCTGCTGACCAGGCGAAGATATCCAGGTTCTTCAACAAGCAGGAGATCAGCTCGGCCTTTTGATCTTCAGGCAATTCCGAGTTGATGGAGAGCTTTCTCTCCTCCCCGTCAGCAATGGGGACTCCTTGCATCACCTGGGCAGGTTCCAGGTGAGCTCCTCCTTCAACAGTAGTTTCTGAACTTGGAGAGGCTTCTGTAGCTACTGCTGGAGCAATGGAAGGACTGGCATCAACCATGTTAACAGTACGAACATAGCACTCCCTTGCTCTTCTTGGGTCACTCCTGACCCGACACATCTGTCCATCGGCGAAAAACTTGATCGCGAGGTGGTAAGTTGAGACCACCGCTTGATACTTGTTCAACAAAGGTCTGTCGAAGATGGCATGATAGCTACTGGGAGCGTCAACCACTATGAATTGAACTTGCTTGGTTGCCCCTCCAAGCTTTACTGGAAGGATGACGCTTCCTTCAACTTCTTTTCTCTCCCCAAAGAAGCCGTAAAGTGACCCTTCGGTGGAAAGCAGAGGCTTTCCAGTCTTCAGGGCCTCAAAGGTTGATTTAAACAGCAGGTTGACTGAGCTTCCAGTTTCAACGAGAATCATGTCAACTGTGAAATCCCCAATAACAACCTTAATCACAACTGCATCATCGAATGGATTTGCTGTTTGGGATAGATCAGCTTTTCCAAATGTGATGACCTCGCTCGGTGGAGTAATGGAAGAGGAAGATGCCACCTCTGCTCGAGTGACCCTTTAGATTGAGGACTTCCGAGTAGACTCGGTTCCTACCCCACAGTGGATAAAGAAGAGTCGCCCCAGGACTCCTTCGTCATCTGCATCAAAGCATTCAACCGGAACGTTGATTGGCCCCAGACGGCCTTCGTCCTCTACCTCCACACATTCTTGATAAGTTTCAGCTACTTCCTTAACTTTGGAGGTGGACGACTTTGAAGAAGAGTCTTTCTTGCTCAAGTCAATCTTGCCCTCGGCAAGCAGTTTCTCTATTAGCATACGAAGGGCTTTGCACTCTTCGGTCAAGTGACCCTTCTCCTTGTGGAACTGGCAGAAATGCGCATTGTTTCATGGCCTCCACTCGCTCTGAGACTCTTGTTTCTTCTCTTCTGATTTATTTTGCAAGATCTGGATGACTTCGTCTAGATCCAGACCTGTAATTTCCGCCATGGAGTTAGTATCACACCGGCCCGGAGCAGGCATGGTTGCTTGCTGGAGGATGGGAAGCGCTTGCAGCGGAATGGAGAGAGTGGTGCCAACAGCAGTCTCTGATCTTGAAACTATTGATGGCCGAGAAAAGGTTTCTTATGGCGGAAATTCCGGCCTCTTTGAGAAGGAGGCTGGAAATCTGGGCGAGGGGGCTTGCTGTGAGAAGAAGAGTCGGATGAATCCCTTCCTTCAGCCTTAGCTGTCAGGGATGAAACATACGTGGGGTTGGCGTTCTCGCCTTCAATGAAGCGGTTAACCATGGCGATCAGCTTCTAGTATGTTTCTGGTGCCTTTGTTGTTGCTTTAAATTTCAAGGGGACTTCCCGGAGGCCATGAATCAAGGCAACCTTGTAGTAGTCGGGGTTCACATTCCTTACCCCTTGAATCTCCTTTTGGAAGCGATCAATGAATCGTGCAACTGATTCGTTGTCCATTTGCTTGATTTCGAAGAGAGCGGCTAGTCCATCTTTTCTTTTTCTTGAGGTAGCAAAACTTAGTAACAATTCACTGCGAAGCTCAGCGAAGGAAGAGATTGTGCCCGAAGGAAGCTCATAGAACCACTCTCTTGCCTGTCCTTCGAGAGTGGTAACCAAGAGTTTGCACTTGATGGAGTCGGAGAGGCATCTTAGTGCAACTGTCCCTTCGAACGCTTCTAGGTGGGCGACTGGATCAGTCTCCCCAGAGTAGAATGGAAGACGAGGTTCTCTGAAGTTGTTTGGAGCCGACTCCCATCAGATTCGATCAACGAAGGGAGACGAGGTCTCGAACTCAGCAGGGTAAAGAGGGCGGTCTGAAGCTGGGGAATCCGCGGGCTCGGCGGACTAGAGGTCAGCAAAATGGAGCTTGCGGGCAGGAGTGCCCTTGGCTGCTTCTTTAAAAAAATTCATGAATGAGGCAAACTGCTCCTCCTGAGGGCGCAGAGGGGCGGTGGTCTGGACAGAATCTCGGGGAGTGACTGGCGATTGCCGAAGCGGAGTTTGGCGAGCTGGAGTCTGGCAGACTGGCGAGTCCGCAGGTTTTGCTACGGCCTGGGGAGCAAGCTGCTGAGTTAACACAAGCAAGGCTTGGCTGATCGTGTCAAGACGCTGGTCAGTCTGCCTGCGGGATTGCTCGGCCTCAAAGCGAGCTTGCTCGATTGCATCCTTGAGAGAATCCTCCGAAGAACTGGAGCGGTCTGAGTAGCGAGCTCGGCGGTTTGACATGTCTATCCGCTGTATTCGAAATACTACTCGAATCTGAAGGTCGCGTGTTAACTGTTGGTGCACGAAAGTGCAAAGGGGGTCGAGCACCACCAGCTAACAGTTCGAGCACAGGGGAATAGAAGTGGAAAGAGAGACTACGAGTAGTAATCTACTAAGCAGACGAGAGCAAGAAGAACAGCAGGGCCGTGAGCCACGACAAAAACAGACTTCGCCCGTCACGGCCTGAATGCCTCTCTTGCGACAGGCTTTTCTTTAACTGAAGAAGGGTTTGGTTACAAGTGAAGTAAAAGAGGAAGAGGCAAGAGCTGAGGAAGCTGGAGTCCGCAAAGCACGAAATTCGAGTCCGCAGCCTTTAATGAGTAGGCTCCTGGACACGAGTCAGCATGCCATGGGTGCACCACCTCCCCCCTATTTATAGGATGGGGCCCTGCCCAAACGGGCAGGGCTAAAATAACCGACTGCCCGGGGTACAGGAGAACCGGGCAGCGGTGACGGGAAGCAAAAGGAAAGAACACGCCAGTCCGCGAAGAAGGGGCGGACTGGGCTCGCGGGCAGGAGCTTCCACCTGCTGTTGCTAGGCGCGATCCTGCTGGAGGATGGCGGCCTGGGCGGACTGGACACTGCATCCGCCAGAGTAGAGAATCCAGAGATCCAAAGGTATGGCGAATCGAGCGAACAGAGCGTTGAGTCCGCCGCTGGTGGATCACCCTTGGTGGCCGATTACTGCTGCTCCGCCGAGCTGGGCGGACTGCCGAAGCATATCCTCCTATGATAGACCAGGGACATTAGAATTATTCTGAGTCTCCGGGCCATGTGGGTTGACAAATTGAGTCCGCGGATAATGAAACAGGGGATTGGCATCTTGTAGGTGTTGCGGACTGAGGGGTTAACATGTGACATTTTATAATTCAATTATTCTTTTACCTACTCTCATTGTGTAAGATCTACCTATAGATTTGAGTGGAGGAGAAATATTCTCATTTTTTGTAAGCCTGTGTTATAAAGGCTGAGGTAGGGATAAGATTGCCTGAGGTAGGAGAAGTTGGAAATTCTCTGAGGTGTAGGGCAGGTGTTGCCTGAGAAGTAGGAGTGTGGATTCATTCTGAGATAGAGTTCTTGGGACAAACTTAAGGTGTAAGATCTTGGTGATTTGAGTGGTAAGACTTGTAAAGTCTGAGTTGTAGGAGCCGGGTGGGCTCTGAGCTGTAAGATCTAAGGATTTGAGTAAAGGAAAGAGAAGGATTTTGGCCGAATATAGTTCATTGCTAGATAGGAGAAGGGGGAAAGTGGATGTACCCATAAATTGGAGAACCACTATAAATCTGTGTGCATTATGCTGTGTGTGCTGAATTGTTGTGCTGTGTTTATTTTCCGAATTGCTGTTAAGTATATCATGATTATCTGACTGAATTAATCATATTAAATAAAGTAGTACTCTGATTATTAAAAAGGGGTGACATAATTTAAATTGGGCCTATTCACCCCCCTCTAGGTCATTAACAATCCTAAAGTAAACATTTACAATTGGTATCAGAGGGAGATTATCTGAAAAAAGCTTAACAGTCTAGTGAGAATCCAAAGGATTACAGAGAAAGATATATCATGGCCCAGAGTGAAAACAATTCCATTAAGCTCCCGATCTGCTCCAAAGAAAACTTTGGAATATGGAAAGAAAGAGTCAGATTATTCATGGAGGCAGCATAGCCAAGAATATACATCACAGTGATTGAAGGACCTTTCATTCCCATGAAAGTGTCAGTTCTTGATGCAAACATCAAGATACCCAAGACTTACATGGAAATGGATAAGGATGAAATCATTCTGGCCTCTATGGACAAGAGGACTTAGGATATTATAGTAAGTGTAATAGACGATTCCACTTTTCAGAATCTGATTCATTGCAAGACAGCCAAAGAAATGTGAGAGTCTTTGATAGTTTACATGGAAGGAACTGAATTGGTCAGAGATGATAGAAAATCTCTGCTAAATCAACAGTATGAAGCCTTCAGACAAGATAGGAAAGATTTACTGGCTAACTGTTTGGAAAGTTTTTCAGAATTGTAAAAAACCTGAGGACTTATGGCAGAAGTTTTACTAACTATGAACTTAATGACAAGTTATTTAGGCCCCTGAACAAGGAATGAGACATTAAGATCTGTGCCATAAGAGAAATGAGAAACTTAGCCAACATAGAACCCCAGACCCTATTTGAAAAGCTGTTGTCTTATGAGTTACAGCTCAATCTCAGAAAGTCTGAAGAAGAATCAGCTAGAGCACACAATAGAGAAAAGACTTCGGCTCTAAAGGCTGAGTCATCCAAAAAGGATAGAGAGAAGCCAACTCTTTTAGAAAAACTAGAAACTGCTTCTGATTGTTCAAAATCATCCTCAACAGAAGGGGACCTAACCGAGGAGGATCTGTCTCTCTTCTCTAGGCAGTTCGAGAAGATGTTAAGGAGAAGAAAACATGGCAGGTGGAAGGGTAAAGCTGGTGACTCTTCTCACAAAAAGATCAATCATCCAGAGAAACCCAGGAAGAAGAATTCTGGGGACAGGTATGGCTCTTCTCAGAACAAATACAATAAAACTAATATAGTGTGTTATTGTTGCAATAGAAAAGGGCATGTCATAGCTGATTGCCCAACAAAAAGAAAGGAGAAAAAGTCAGAGAACTTGAAGGACGGACAACACAAGAAGGCTGACAAAAGCTTCTTGGCAAAAAGACAGTTGACACTGTCTGACAGTGAGTCTGGTTCATTAGGATCAGAAGAGGAGGAGGCTCTCATGGGCCTGATGGCTATTGAGGAAACTCAACCAGGAGAAGAAGATCAGGATTGTTCCGATCCTACTAAGGTAAAATCAACCCCTCATAGTTTAGCCTCAGATTCTTTTTTTGCATCAGAAAATGAATCATGTTCACACTCTTCTAATAATAAAGAACATGATTTAGACATTGAAGTAGATTTTAACTCCCTTATCAACAGATATGAGAAGTTACAAAAGGCCTTGATTGCAAGCAGACAACTTGCTAAGGATAAGGCCAGAGAATTAGAATCCTTGAGAGGAGTATCTTCTCAGTTGATAAGTGCCAACACAAAGTTGGACCTACAAAAACTGAAACTTATAGAATTAACTAACAAGATAGATAGCCAAACAGAGGTGATAATAGAACAAGTCAAGTATATCAAAGACATGGAAGGAAAGCTTTCTCAGGAAAGATAGCTCCTGACTCAATTCTCAAAACCTAAGTCAGTGCTACCTATCATAGATACCTTTTCTATACCATTTAGAAGTGGTGTATGGCATGGTAAGAATAAAAAGTTTAATAAGAAGTCTGTACCCAAGGGTAAAACTCCAAGTGGTCCATATAGGCAACCAGACAAGTATCTGCCTTTTAACAGATGCTTGAGATCATGTGTTCCTGGACACATGATGTCTATGTTTTCTACCAGTAAGGTCAATAATGAGCCTTGCTGGAAGGATCAGATATCAAAAGGTAATATAGCCCAGAACCACCATAAAAAGGTGATCAATCCAAGAAGCCAAGGAATTCTTGGAGCTGATCCCAGTGTATCTCACCTAAATCTGAAAGTTAAGGATGTGAATTTTGCACCTCTATCTTGGAAATTGGATGACAATTCTGTGTTACACAAAAGAATAATTTCAAATGTGCAATCAAAGAAAATATACAACAAATTTAAGTGTTGGTGTTGTGGGAAAGTTGGGCATTTTGCCCTAGATTGTTGGTATAATCCAACAGCTCCTTCATATAAGTTTCAACAAGCTTTATTTAGAAAGACTGCTGTGTTTCACATAGCAAAGACTAATATGAACCATGACCCAAAAACTTGTTGGGTGACTAAGGTGAACTAAATTTTTGTTTACAGGTGGAGCCGAGCACCACTAATAGGCCAGTATGGTACTTGGATAGTGGGTGTTCCAGACATATGACTGGATCAAGGAGTTTACTAAGAGATTACACTCCAGTTAAGAATAAACCAAAATTCATCTTTGGAGGGTCAGAGAAAGGACTCATCAAGGGATATGGTAACATTTCTAATGGCCTAGTTACCATCACTAAAGTGGCTTATGTCGAAGGATTGAACCACAATCTGATAAGCATAAGTCAGCTTTGTGATATAGGATATGAAATTATTTTCCACAATGACAAGTGTTTGATAAGGAATTCAAGTGATCAAGAGATCATCTTGTTAGGCACTAGGAGTGAGAACATTTATTTTTAAATTTCCTTAGTATTAATGAACAATCACCTGTATGTCTTGTAGCTAGTGAGAAAGACACTTTGTGTGTACACTGGCACAAGAGGCTGGCTCACTTAAACTACAAAGCTATGAGTAAACTATTCTCTATGGATTTAGTAAGAAATAGTCTACAACTAAAATGCTCCAAAGAAGGCTTATGTCCTGCATGTCAAAAATGCAAACAAACAAAAGTCTCCTTTAAGAGCATTCAGTCCAAAGACACTGAGAGGTGTTTGTACTTACTTCAGATGGATCTATTTGGTCATATGCAGTTCTTAGTTTAGGTAGGAAGTCCTATACCTATGTGATTGTGGATGATCACTCCAGGTTTGCTTGAGTATTCTTCTTAAGGAGAAAGTCAGAAACACTAGACATCCTTGCTAACTTTGTTAAACAAATTCAGAATGAGATGAGATGTTCTATGGTCAATCTTAGAAGTGACCATGGTACAGAATTTCAACCTGAAAAGATGACAAATTTCTGTATGGAATTAGGAATCTTTCAGGTGTTCTCCTCTCCAAGAACACCACCACAAAATGGAGTTGCTGAGAGAAAAAATAGAACTCTTATTGAGACAGCCAGAACAATGCTGAGTGATTCATCTCTCCTAGGATATTTCTGGGTTGAGGTTATAAACATAACATGCTATGTTCAAAATAAAGAATTGATCAACAAGTATCACAACAAGACTCCATATGAACTAATGAAAGGCAGAAAACCAAATCTGTCCCACTTTAAAATTTTTGGTAGTAAGTTCTATGTTCTGGACAATGGGAAAATTTATCTAACCAAGTTATCACTGAAATCCTATGAAGTAATCTTTGTAGGGTATAGTCTTCATAGCAAAACATACAGGATCTACAACTTGATGCATCAGGTTATAGAAGAATTTATTAATGTAGTGTTTGATAAATCATCTGTTTTATGTAATAAGATCTCTAACAACTCTAGTCTAGGTGTTGTAAACTCTAGAATTAAAAAGCTAAAAATAAGTGACTCACCTAACATAGAGTTAGACATTAGAGACAATATATAAATTCCTATAGAAGATACTGCAACTGCTCAGGGGGAGGAAGAGAATCACCCTAATCCTCCTGCAGTACTAGGTGATGATAGACACCTTCCAGAAGTAGTTAGACACCTTAGAGATCATCCTATAGATCAAATAATAGGTTATGTCAGATTAGGAGTGACTACTAGAAGTATACATCACAATGAGGTTCTATACTCTAGTTTTCTCTCTCAGGTAGAACCTAAATGGTTTGAAGAAGCCAATTCAGATTCCAACTGGATTATGACTATGTAAGAAGAGCTAAATCAATTTGAGAGTTGTAAAGTCTGGAGTCTAGTTCCTATACCTAGTGATCACAATATCATTGGAACTAAGTAGATTTATAGAAATAAATTATATGAATATGGGATTATAGTTAAGAATAAAGCGAGATTAGTGGCTAAAGGATATAAATAAGAGGATGGGTTAGATTATGAGCAAACCTTTGCACTTGTAGCTAGGCTAGAAGCCATAAGATTTTTTTTAGCCTATGCAGCATTCAAAGGATACAAGGTCTACCAGATGGATGTAACGTCACCATTCCTAAATGGTACACTAAAGGAGGAAGTCTATGTAGAGCATCCACCAGGTTTTGTTCACCCTAAACACAAAAACTATGTTTTCAGATTCTACAAGACTTTGTATGGGTTAAAATAGGCACCTAGAGCCTTGTATGAGACCATGTCTACCTTTCTTATAGAGAATAAGTTCTCTAGAGGAAAAATAGACAAGACACTATTTCTTAGGAACATCAAAGGATCAAATATCTTAGTCCAGATTTATGTAGATGACATAATCTTTGGGTCTACTAATGAGAAGATGTGTAGCAAATTTTCAAGGCTTATACAAGACATGTTTGAAATGAGTAGCATGGGTGAGATAAAGTTCTTCTTGGCAATCCAAGTTAGACAATCTAAGGATGGAGTATCCATCTCTCAATCTAAGTTCACTAAGAAGTTGATTAAGAGATATGGTATGGAGAATTCTTCTACCATGAGAACTCCAATGGGTTCTATAGTGTCACTACACAAGGATGAATCTGGAAAACCAGTTGATGAAACCTTGTATAGAGGCATCATTGGATCACTCCTGTATTTAACTACTAGTAGGCCAGATATTATGTTCTTAACATGTGTCTGTGCAAGGTACCAAGCATGCCCCAAAGAGTCTCATTATGCCGCTGTTAAGAGAATACTGAGATATCTTAAGGGCACACCCAATCTTGGGATTTGGTATCCTAGGGATAGTGATTTTGAACTTACTGGGTACACAGATACAGATTTTGCAGGGTGTAAAGAAGACAAAAAAAGTACTTCTGGAACTTACCAGTTTCTAGGAAAAAGACTTATCATTTGGAGTAGGAAGAAGCAAACAAGTGTTGCTATCTCTACAGTAGAATCAGAGTACATATCTGCTGGGAGTTGCTGTGCATAGTTGTTGTGGATTCAACATCAACTACTGGACTACAATATACATCTAAGTAAATCTATTATGTTTTGTGATTCTACTAGTGCAATTTCTATTGCTAATAATCCCGTTTCTCACAATAGAACTAAACATATAGAAATTAGATATCACTTTCTCAGAGAGAATGTTGAAAAAGAAAATATAAGCTTACAGTATACTCAAACAGAAAGACAAGTTGCTGACATTTTTACAAAACCTCTAGATGAAAGTAAGTTCAATCATTTTAAATTTGAACTAGGCATGTTGAATATTGAATAAATACTTCCAATTAATTATAACAAAAGTTTGTACAATTCTTAAAAAGACGACTAATCAGGTATACAGATATTTAAAAAAACAACAAGAAAAACTTTAATTAGTCAAGAAATATTATTCAGAACACAAAATTTGTCTAAGTTAAAGAATTGTGTCGAGACAACAGAGTGTGTGTCGACACTATTAGTATAGGTGTGTCGAGACACCACAGTGTGTGTCGACACTATTAGAAAAGGTGTGTCGAGACACGAGACACTGTGTCGACACTGATTAACGTATATGTGTTGAGACATTAAAATTTACTGTCAAGACCTTAAGGTCTGGGTCGAGAAACATAAACCCTGTGTCGACTTAAGTCGACACATCACAACAGATTAGGTCTTCTTCGTCGACACCAGATATTTCCAAATAATGAGAAAATTACTAAGTACAGCGTGTCTTTTCACCTTCAAAAGACTGATACTATAAATAAGAGGTATTAGGTTTTGTCGACTTCATTCGCCAGAAATCTTGAGAGACTGATCACTTTGTGTCGAGACCTAGAAATCCATAGTCAACACATCACAGACTCAAGTTCTTTCAACAAGAATGACACCAAAGATGGACAACAACATCAACGAGGTATACGAGCTGGTGCGCAACGCATTCGAGTCCGCTTCTGATGATATAAAGAAGGTGATTGACATAGTAAATAGGCTGGTCTAGAGTATCTTCTTTCAGAAACAACAAAAATTTGGAAGGGAGAGGTATCTGAATTTTATTCTAATGCCTCATTAAACCCTAAGTCAGGCAAGATAAAATCCTGTGTTAATGGAGCAAGGATAAAGGTAACAACCAAAAGACTAGCTAAAGTCTTTCAAATTCCAAGAACAACACAGGATGATGAACTGGATTAAAGCAAGAAAGCTGAGGCCCTAGATTGGTGTGGACTAGCTCCAACCACTATTTTTGGAAATTCTTTAAACAGGAAGGGAATGAATTCCCAAGGAAAATTCTTATCTGAAATAGTAGGAAAGGTGCTCCTCTGCAAAATTGGAGCACATGACAGGCTTTCTAAAGTCATGTTTACCCTGATGACAAGAATTATGTTCAAGATAACAACTGACTGGAATAAGGTAGTGTTTGATAAGATTGCAGAAGGAATTCAGAAGCCCAATATGGGCAGAATAATTAGTTTATATCTGCTAAAGGTCATCCCAGATAATATCAATCAGAAAAATGGAACTAAGATAAATCATATGAGGAGAATGGACCTGAGAATCCTATCTAGATGGGACAGAGTCTTGACTAAAGAGACATCAGAATCTAAAAGGACAAAAGAGGTAAAAGGTAAGAAATTTGTGCTAGAGTAAGTTGTATCCTCTAGTGATTCTGAAGAAGAGGTACACTTCAGTTCAGATGATAATGTAGTGAAAGAACAAGGCAGATCTCCTAGGCTTTCCCCAGAGACCAGTGTACAGGTGCAGGGGGAGAACATTCCAGATAAAGAACTAGCTGAGGGGGAGAACCTCAATGCATTACCAATGGATACATCAACTACAATAATAATGGATGTTGTTCAGGACCTAGAGAAATCCAAAGATCCTGAACATCAAATCTCTGAACAAGAGAATGAAGAAGAAGTTCTTATGTCAAAAGAATCAAACAACCAGGAGGAGAGAATTGAAGATTATCAGATTGTGATACATGATGCTGAAATTTAGCATGTAGATATTACAATGGAAGGTACAAGAATTGAGGGGGAGTTGGCCCCCGATACTGAGAAAACTAAAGAGACACCTCAAGTTGAAGAGGTCAGTTCTTCCGAATCTGAGGATGATGAAGCTTCTCAACTGAAGAAAATGAAATTTTCTGAAATTAAGAAGAGGAGAAAGAGCTATAAGCAATATCTTCAATTTGGACGACCATCAGTTCCTATAGTGGATCATAGCTTTTTGCTAGTTCAACTACAGATCATGCTTGATAAACAAAGATAAGATCTTGAGAAGTATGTAGATGATAGAATAAGGAGTTGCAATTTCAGCCGGCTCAAGACATCAAGTCCATAAGATTTTAAGTAAATCTTTTGAAAACTGAATTGACTACATTCTTTGAGAAAGGAGCACATGCAATAGTCTATCTGGCCAAGCAACAACAGGAAGCCAAGAAACTACAAGATGTTGTGGCAATCAAGCAAGGCTGTGTCCTTGAAAATCAAAATAGACTGAATGAAAATCTGATAGTGATGCATGAAACAACATTGGAAGAAATTAAGAACCAAACCACTGTTTTGGAAATCAAACTTGATTCTACTGTCACAGATATCAATAACAAACTGCAAAGTGATTCAGAATCTTTCATTAAGGACATCAAAGATTCTTATAAAAACTTGGACAACAATTTACTGAGAGTAAAGAATACTATGACTTCAGGTATCAATTACCTAGATGGACATGTAAGATTTCATAAGAATGATCTCAGAGAGAATTGAAGATTATCAGATTGAGACACCTGATGCTGAAATTCAACATGCAAATATTACAATGGCCAATATCAATATTGATAAGGAAGGTAAAAGAATTGAGGTGGAGTTGGCCCCTGATATTGAGAAAACTAAAGAGACACCTCAAGTTGAAGAGGTCAGTTCTTTTGAATCTGAGGATGCTGAAGCTTCTCAACTGAAGAAAAGGAAATTATCTGAAATTAAGAAGAGGAGGAAGAGCTAAAAGCAATATCTTCAATTTGGACCACCATCAGTTCCTATAATGGATCATAGCTCTTTGCTATTTCAACTACAAATCATGCTTGAGAAGCAAAGACAAGATCTTGAGAAGCATGTAGATGAAAGAAATAAGGAGTTGCAATTTCAGCTGGCTCAAGACATCAAGTCCATAAGATTTGAAGTAAATCTCTTGAAAATTTAATTGACTACATACTTTGAGAAAAGAGCACATGCAGTAGTCTATCTGACCAAGAAACAACAGGAAGCCAAGCAACTACAAGATTATGTGTCAATCAAGCAAGGCTGTGTCCTTGAAAATCAAAATAGACTGAATGAAAATCTGATAGTGATGCATGAAGCAACATTGGAAGAAATTAAGAACCATACCACTGTTTTGGAAACCAAACTTGATTCTACTATCACAGATATCAATAACAAATTGCAAAGTCATTCAGAATCTTTCATTAAGGACATTAAAGATTCTTACAAAAACTTGGACAACAATTTACTGAGAGTAAAGAATACTGTGACTTCAGGTATCAATTACCTAGATTGACAGGTAAGATTTCATAAGAATGATCTCAGAGATCATATTGAAAGAGAAGTCATAAAGGGAGAGAGAGAGCAATAATTAAGGCCAGTGCTGAACAAGCTACCTGGATAGCAAACAATATCAGAGACACCTTAGGCTTTCCTCCCCTATGGTATGATGGTGATCAAACTGCTGAATCTGGTTGTCAACCACCTCTACTTGAAGCATCTCCTGCTGAATTCTTTCATCCTAAAGCACCAGCTAATTTTGAATCTATTCAAGCAACTATCCAACACATGTACAGTCCTCCTCAAGTCTTAGATAAGAATGTAATATATGAGAAAGTGGACAAGTCTTCTCCCGCTCCAGAGACAGAAGCTCAGTTATCAAAGAAAAGGTTTAGAGAACTAGCTGAGACTAAACCTGATTTTGAGCAATGGAGTCCAACCTTCAGATCCATAATTCTTACTGCATGGAAGGATGTAAATGCTAATATCACAAACAGATGGAAATGATATTCAGAACAGGAATGGGCCAAACACTTGAAGCAACAAGAAGTTATTCAAAAATTCAGACAAGATATGAAGAGAGGAAAGCTTCCTGCTAAGTCTATAGAGCCCAGCAAATATTTACCAAAGCCATATCATTACTTTGAGAGGCAAAGCTTGAAAGAAGAAGCTATTGCAAAAGTTAAAGCTAAGAATGACAACTGAATGGCAGTTGTTGAGGACAAAGAGCTGAGGTGAAAGCCAAGATACACTCTAGAAAAGGCATAGTTATCAAGGAGCCTTAGCTACCTTAGGATATTCTTAGTTTTCTATTTATTATGGACAACTTGATCTGTAAAAAGCTTGTATCAGTAAACTTTATGAAAAATAATTAATGGAAATCCTGACTTATTCAACATTTTATGTGTTGTTAATTAGCACTAAAATTGTTTGCCTTATCTTCTGTTCAGTATTATTGTTAAATAGGTGTGATTATTTGTGTTATTTCACACACTAAATAGCACTGAATGTTTAAATGTCTTTATCATTATTTTTGTGGTATCATGTTGTATATCATTGAATTGGGGTTATGACTTCTCCAAATAGGGGGAGATTGTTGAGTACATTGGTCGCAATGTACTTGTTTTGAAGAAGTCTTCTCAGCTCAATGATATACACATTATTGTATTTGATGGATGTTAAGTTCATGTGTGCAGGTAAATAAAGCTAAGTACAAAGTGTCGAGACACTCAGGACTAGTGTCGACACACACTGAACAAGTTGTGTCGAGAAAAAGAGAAGCTGTGTCGACACTAAGGACAACTGTGTCGACACACTGTGTCGAGACTAAAGACAACTGCATCGACACTCAGGACTAGTCTCGACACACTCTATTCACACCGTGTCGGGACTGGAGACAACTGTGTCGACACTCAGGACTAGTGTCTACACACTCTAATCAAGCTGTGTCGAGAGTGGAGACAACTGTGTCGACACTTAGGACTAGTGTCGAAACACTCTTTTCAAGCTGTGTCGAGGCTGAAGACAACTGTGTCGACACACAGGATTTATGTCGACACATTCCATATAAGTTGTGTCGAGATAAGTTGAAGAGCTATCTCGACACATTCAGAAGTTTGTCGACACCACTACAAGAGCAGTGTCGACACCCAGGACTTATGTCAACACATTTAATAGTCAAGGTTCAACACTTCAGCAGACATATTTCCTAAGTACAGAATTCAAGACAGAGGTACTGACAATTGTCAGAACTGTCAGATGTCAGTTATTAACCAAATCACCCGGTTAATCCTATCAGAGCCTATTTAAAGGAATCTAGTCTTCAAAAAAATGAAGCAGCACAATTTTGTGAAGACAAAAGTCTGAAGCATCAACTACAATTTAGAAGGTGGAAAGAGGTCTGATCAAGAATCATCTTCAACATCTCTCCAGCCTAGATCAACCCTAATTTCTACTTCAAGAAGCTTTGAAAAGCTAAGAAGGGTTAGATCAGATCTATCTTGACAAAGATCAAAGGAAGCACATTCATCAAGATCAGATCAAGAAGCTGTTAATCAGATCTATCTTACCGGGTGACTTTTTATAATTCAATTTTTCTTTTACCTACTCGCATTGTGTAAGATCTACCTGTAGATCTGAATGGAGGAGAACTATTCTCATTTTTTTATGAGCCTGTGTTATAAAGGCTGAGGTAGGGCTGGGATTGCCTGATGTAGGAGAACTTGGAAATTCTCTGCGGTATAGGGCAGGTGTTGCCTGAGAAGTACGAGTGTGGATTCATTCTGAGGTAGAGTTCTTGGGAAGAACTTGAGGTGTAGGATCTTTGTGATCTGAGTGGTAAGACTTGTAAAGTCTGAGTTGTAGAAGCTGGGTGGGATCTGAGCTGTAAGATCTAAGGATCTGAGTAAAGGAAAGAGAAGGAGTTTGGCCGAATCTAGTTTATTGCTAGATAGGAGAATGGGGAAAGTGGATGTACCCATAAATTGGGGAACCACTATAAATCTGTGTGCATTATGCTGTGTGTGCTAAATTGTTGTGTTGTGCTTATTTTCCTAATTACTGTTAAGTATATCTTGATTATCGGACTGAATTAATCATATTAAATAAAGTAGTACTCTGATTATTAAAAAAGAGTGCCATAATTTAAATTGGACCTATTCACCTCTCTCTAGGTCATTAGCAATCCTGAAGTAAACATTTATAAGAAACACCCGCTCGATGAAGTCAGTACATAATTCATCAAACACAAGCTAGATCGACGAATTTTGCTCGAGATTCGTTGGGCCCATAACCCAGAACTGCTCGACGTTCGTCAAGCCCATAACCCAGAACTGCACGACGATCGTCGAGCTGAGCTCGACGATCATCGAGCCCCATATAGCGCCATGAAATTCAAGGGAAAATAACCGAGTTCGACGAAAACCCACCCCTTTCGGAGAGTTTCCCGAGAATCAAAACATGTTTAAGGCTTTGACAAAAAATTATCATATTCAATTGGTTGACATAGAATTATCATAATCAAATAGTTGAACAAGGAAGTATGAGTTCAAAATAGAGGCTCAAACGCGCGTTGAATTAAATGAATTCAAAAACAATGACAACCCTAGAATCCGACGTACCATTTCTTGAGACACAACATCAAATGCTCTCAGAAGCAAAAAGATCACCACAAGGGTCCAAACATGCGCTGAGACTCCAAAATGCTCGGAACACAACAGAACTGGACAAGCCCAAGGGCTCAAAACCTCATCCTTAATATCAAGGAAAACATTCCAACCGATTAGAATCCCAAAATCTGGGTAAACAAGCTCAACGGACGCAAAAACGCACAAACAGTGCAGCGCCGTCAACAAAACGGAAAAGGGTAACACCATGACGTCAAAATTATGATGTCGACAAACCAAATAATGACATCAGAAAATTGGGGGTGCTACATCTCCTCTCCAAAAAAACTCCAACCACCGAGTGAGCCTACAGTCCTGCTAGCTAGGTGAGAGCCTGATCAGCGGGTATGCTCGGTGTCTCCTCTCCAAACAACCTTCAACCACCGAGTGAGCCTACAGTCCTGCCAGCCAGGTGAGAGCCTGGTCAGCGGGTCTGCTCAGGGTCTTCTCTCCAAACAACCTCCTACCACTGAGTGAGCCTACAGTCCTGCCAGCTAGGTGAGAGCAGGGTCAGCGGGTCTGCTCGGGGTCTTGCCCTCCATCAGTTTCACTCTCATGCCATGAAATAAGACACCTGGGAGTCCATTATATCAAAAGGTCAACACAAATTTACAAGTACTGAAAGATGGAAGAAGGTTATGGATATAATCTTTTTAAGTCATCGCTGCTTCGGGCACGATCGAGGGGTACCCCATCCAAATCCTGGAGGTGGTACCCTCCTGACTTCAGGACCTCCTTCACCACAAAGGGGCCTTCCCAGTTGGGATTGAGTTTCCCTACCGAGGCCCCTCTGCCCGGTGTGTCTACTTTTTTGAGGACTAAGTCACCCTTCTGAAACTATTTGACCCTTATATTTTTATCAAAGTATCTCACTATCTGGCGCTTGATTTCTTCCTGTCAGATCAATGTCAAATCCCTGAGTTCTTCCACTAGATAAAGAGAGAGTTTTTGCTCCTCATCGTTCTCTTCCCGCCATCCTTCGTCTCCCTTCTTTGCAGTGTCTACTCTTGGAGATGTGACCTCGAACTCTATCAGTTTGATAGCCTCCGAGCCATGAGAGAGTTTAAATGGAGTTTCCCCCATGGCGGTAGCTGGTGTGGTCCTCAAGGCCCAAAGAACTAAAGGGAGTTGTTCCACCCAACTTTCCCTCAAGTTCTCCACTTTCTTCTTCAGGATATTCACGATAACCTTATTTGCCTCTTCCACCTGCCCATTGTTCCGAGGATGATGAACTGAGGCAAAATGGAGGTCTATGCCCAGCCGGATACAGAAATCCACGAATCCTCTGCTAGCGAATTGTGGTCAATTATCAGTGACAATGGCCAGCGAAAGCCCATGCCTACAGATGATCTCTCCCCATATGAAATTTTTGACCACTTGCGACATCACCTTAGCCAACACCTTCACCTCCATCCACTTTGAAAAGTAATCCACCATGACCAACAGAAATTTCCTTTGGCCACTAGCTTGGGGAAAAGAACCCACTAAATCTAGCCCCCATATTGCGAAGGGCCAGGGGGCCATGATTGTGCGTAATCTTTTGGCGGGAAGGAGTTGGAGAGGGGCGAAATCCTGACACTTGGCATCTTTTTGCGAATTCCTCCGCATCCTTCCTGAGGGTAGGCCAGAAGTAGCCTTGCCTCAGCACTCTCCCCTCCAAGGTCCGACTCCTCGAGTGACTCCCATACTCTCCCGAATGAATCTCTTCTAGGACCCTTGGAACCTCCCCATTGGATACGCATCGAGACAGTAAACCTGATAACATCTTATGGTATAATGCCCCATCCTTCAGCAGGTAGTATGCTGATTTATACTTGACCCGCTTCTTATCGAAATCCTTCTCGGGAAGTTGCCCCGAGGATAAAAAGATGATGAAGGGGTCCATCCAAAACCCTTGCTGGTCTATCTCCATTATTTCTCCTTCTTTTATGAATGGCGTGAAGAGTTCCGTCACCGTTCCTCCGGCCCGAGGGCCGTATGTGGCGAGTAGGTCTGCCTGAGCACTTTCATCCCTCGGGACATGTTGAATCGAAAAGCTACGGAATTGCCCGATGATGTCTTTGACCTTCACCAGATACATCAGGAGTGTGGGTTCCCTCGATTCAATTTCTCCTCCGATTTTCCCTGCAACCACCATAGAGTTTTTGGAGACCTTAATGTCATGTATGCCCAGCTCCCGGGATAACCTGAGTCCCGTGATAATCGCCTTATATTCTGCTTGGTTGTTAGTGATTGTGAAGTGGATCTTTAGAGCATGCTCAATTCTAGTACCTTCTGGAATTACCAAGATCATCCATCCTCCAAAAGAATTCTTTCCTGATGCTCCATCCACCAGTATCTCCCAAGCAGCTCGAGAGAGTACCTCCGCCTCTAGGACCTCGACTATGTAATCTGCCAGGAAATCGGCAACTGCTTGTGCTCTGATGGCTGGCCGAGGAGTAAAAGTGAGCTCGAACTTACTGAGCTCTATTGACTATTTGACCAACCTCCCAGAATGCTCCACCCTCTCTAGGATGTAGCGAAGGGGGTGATCCGTCACTACCTGAATTGAGTGGGCCTGAAAGTATGGCCTAAGCTTTATGGCTGATATAATGAGAGCGAATGCCAGCTTTTCAAGGATAGGATACCCGAGTTCCGCCTTCTTTAGGACCCAGATTGGGAACTGCTTTTTTCCTTCCTCTCGTACAAGAACCGAACTCACGGCTCCGGTCCCCACTCCTAGGTACAAGAACAAACCCACCCCTTCTCTTGGCCCTTGGAGTAGAGGCGTCCGGATGAGCTGTTGTTTTAGAGCCTGAAAGGCCTTTTCGCATTCAGGCGTCCATTCAAATTTCTTGCCCCCTCTTAGTGTTCGAAAAAAGGCAAGAATTTCTCCCCAGACCGAGAGAGAAACCTGCTTAATCCGGCCAGCTTGCCGGTGAGACGTTGGACTTCCTTGGCACTTTTTGGAGATTCTAATTCTAGGATTGCTTTCACCTTATCTGGATTGGGTTCTACTCCGCATGGGGTAAGGAGGTGCCATAAAATTTTTCCCATGTTGGCTCCGAAGACACATTTTAAAGGGTTAAGTCTCATCTTGTATTTTCTTAAGGTTCCAAAGGTCTCCACTAGATCTAAGATGTGAGACCTGAGATCTCGGCTCTTGATCATCAGAGCATCCACATAAACTTTGAGGTTCCGCCACTTCTACCCCCGAAAGATTTTATCTATCATTCTTTGATAAGTCGCCCCCGCGTTCTTCAATCCAAAGGGCATCATGTTGTAATAGAAACACCCATCTTTTATGATGAAGGTGACATCTTTGACGTCCGGTAGGTGCATTGATGAATTGTAAATATACCTATTTTTATGTACATTAATTTAGTTGTTTTCATTTATTTTTGTCATTTTTACTTATTTTTATTCAATAAATTGCTCCTATTTTTGTAAATATTATACTAACTTATTTTATTTTATTTTTCAGGAAAAATGAAAAATCTGCCAAAATTGACATGTCACGCCCGTGACATATTGGTCACGCCCGTGACCAGGGCGTGACACGTCAAATTCCAGTAAATCTGCAATTTTCGAGGAGCAAAGCGTCGACACGCCCGTGTCACCCGAGTCACGCCCGTGACCCATGCCCGTGACCATCCAGATCGACGGAATCGCGCTCAACGATCGTCGACCCAGCTGACACGCCCGGCGACACGCCCGTGTCACCCGACACGGGGCGTGACCCAAGCCTGTGTTCACTCAACTCGACGATTTCATCTCGACGATCGTCGAGTGTCGACACCAGCCGACACGCCCAGAGTCACGCCCGTGACCTGGGGCGTGACCTTTCCAGCTAGCCCGACAAGACCTGCCCGAAGACTTTCGGCGTGCACCGCGCCCAGATCCACCTGCCTGTCACGCCCCCTGTCACGCCCGTGACCAAGGGCGTGACCACTGCGAGACCGACACGTGTCCAGCCAAAGTCAACTTTCCCGTCAAATCGCCGGCCGCCTTCGTAAATAGTACTGTCACGCCCCCTGTCACGCCCGTGACCAAGGGCGTGACCCATGTAAATTTTTTCTATAAATTCAGAGGTTCTGCTCTGGATTTCTGTTCCTTTTTTGAACCATTTTGTATAGGAGTTATGCTGCTCGGATGAGTCCAAATGCTATGTAAGGGAAATTTCTCCCCCTCCTTTATTTTCTTAACTTTGTAATCTTCGTTTTTAGCTTAATAAAATTGTAGTTTTTCTCTCTTTTATGGATTTGGACTTCAACTATGTGGCTACTCTTATGCAATCTTATTTCTTTCCTTGTCTTAGTTTTTTTTCGTTCTTCTTTATATGTGTGTGTGTGTGTATGAGTATAACTTTATGATTTTATGTTCTTAGTTTTGTTAACTTAGGTTTTTACAGCTTTCCATTTCATTGTTATAAACCCGTAAAAAATGATTTCAAGGTGATTTTTATTTCTTTTAACTTAGATTTTTCTTTTTAGGATGTAAAACTTTTTCGTTCTTTTCGCTTTATTTTCACTTTTTAATCGCTTTTACGGAGTTATAGGAATGATAATATAGTCATTTTAATTTTTCGTACACTTTGATTTTCATTTAAAACTTTTTCCTCTTTTAATTTTTTCGTTCTCTTTTTACGCATTTCTACCGCATTCTAGCGGTAGAAATGTATTCGTTTTAATTTTTCGAGCACTTTCATTTTTCATTTTTATTTGCAAATCTTTTTGCCCGTTTAATTTTTATTTCATCTTTTTATGCATTTCTACCGCATTCTAGCGGTAGAAATGCAGTCGTTTTCAATTTTTCGGTAACTTAGTTTTTTGCAATTTTTTATGTGTGCGCATTTATTTCCGCCTACTCGTTAAGAGTTAAATGACGCCTGCTTATTTTACTTTCTGTAGAGTGCGTGAGTTTGTAATTTTCTTTTTTTTTCTTTTTCCGCCTACTCACTTGAGTTTAATGGCTGGATTTTATTTCGGTAGAGTGTGTGTGTTTATTTTATGTCGAGAGAGAGTGTGTGTGCGTTGCATTTATTTTGTCCTACTCGTTTGAGTAGGACCCGTATTTATTTTCTCCTACTCATTTGAGTAGGACTTGCGTGTGTGCGTTTTACTGCTTTCATTTCTCCCGCCCACGCATTTGCGCCGGGACTCGCAATTTACTGCTTTCTTCAGTCCTACTCGTTTGGGTAGGACTTGCAATTTTCAGCTTTCCTTTACTGCTTTCATTTTACTGCTTTCATTTACTGCTTTCTTTACTGCTTTATTTTCTGCTTTTCTCGCAATCCGTCCCCATTCCGATGAGTGGCTAATCGTTCTTAGCCCTCGGCATCGAAGAGCATTGGGACAGATAAAATAGCTTAAAATAACTAAAGGTCTAATCTTTCTAATTAATTAATAGCACTTAAGGTTTGCCCGGGGTTAACGACGCGTAGGACCACATATCGATGTGTGGGCCCTATTTCCGTTTTCCATACGCTCGCCAAGAGGCCGTGCGTATGGACAGATCACCCCTTGGCAAAGAGAGTTCCGCACTAACCCTCGAGAGAGGAGGCGCGCCAACTCTACCGGATTGGGTTCCCCACCCAATAGCGGGGTTCTTAGCGTAATGCGGGCGTTAAGAGGAATCCTTCGTCGGACGAGAGCCCGGTCGAATAGTCTTAGCGTTCAGGTGAGCGATAGCCCTATAGCTAGGTGAGCTCATTTTAGTGGAACCTCCACGGCCAAGTCTCCGCCTTAATTAATTAGAAATTTAGGAGCTCTTTTTATTTAAAGTTTTTTTTAGTTCAATTGTTTTTTCGGTGCCATCGAGCTAAGCTCTTCATCGGCACCACCTTCTTGCTTTCTTTTATGCTTTCTTTTTCTTTCTGCCATTTTCTGCTTTTTATTATATAAAAATACCCGACAAGTATTATCGGTAAAATAATAGTCCCCTCCAGGGAAGAGTAGAAATAATCGAACCGGACCCGAGAACAATACGACCTCGATATTCCACCCGGAATATCCTGTACTACTCACGATAGGTGCACTTGCCGCCTTTCGTTAAAACTCGATTTCTAAACCTTTTTTTATATATCCAAAATAAATAAATAAATACACGCGCCCCGTTTTCTTAAATAAATTCACTTCCGCCTTTTTTCTCAAATAAAACCGCCGGGTCGCCGCGTGACCGCAAATAATTTTGGAGTTTTAACCATCAAGTTTTTGGCGCCGTTGCCGGGGAATTTTATGTTCGTTATTTTAAACCCTGGAAATCTATTAATTTTACCTATATATATTTATATAAAAAAAAACTAGTTTGGCCAACTAAAAAAAATTATAATATAATAATAATAATAATAATAATAATAAAAACTAATATATATATATAAAAAACTAAAAATCCAAAAAAAAAAAAAAAACTTAACAAAAAAAATATTTTTATTTTCATTCTTGTTTTAAAAAAAAAAAAAACAACAAAAAAAAAAAACAAAAAAATATATAAAAAAAAATAATAATAAAACAAAAAAACTAAAAAATGAAAAACTTAAAAAATATATATTTTAATTTAATTTAACTTATTCTATTTTATTTTATTTTGATTCGGCGCGGTCCTCACTTTTGTGCGCGCTAGGGGATCACATTTTTATCACACAGTGGTCGCTAAGGCCTTCGCTACCTCCGCCTCCCCTACGCGCATTCCCCCCTACCGCCCGCAATCTTTTGGCCGAGTGTATCTTTTTTGTTTTTTCTGTTATCTTTTTGCTTTTCTTTTCTAAATAATGCAGGGCTTCCAATTTGGCCTCCCGGACTCGTCTTAGGGAAGCTCCTACCCTCCCTTTTTTTTGTACTTATTATATTTTGTATTTTATCTGTTCCGCATACTTAGATTGCAACATTGTGGACAATGTTGGGTTTAAGTATGAGGGTGTTTTCGTATTTCTTTATTTGTGCACTTTACAAAAACGCATAAAATTACAAAAACATCAAAAAAATAAAAAAAACTAAAAATTTTTTTATTGTTTTTCCTTGTTTTTATTTCATAAAACTTCAAAACAAAAAAAAAATCTCTCTTCCCCCCTCTTCTTCTTTTTTTGTAAAAACTTGCGTCTTGCCTGCCCGCGACGGTCGACTCATCGAACCAACCATTCAAATAAGAGTCTATTCGCGGGGCCGCAATCGAGTTTTTACTTTGCTTTTTTGTAAAAAAATCTCTCTTTCCCCCCTATCTTCTTTGTAAATAACTTTTCTTTCTCTCCTCTTTCTTGTAAATAGCTTATCCTCAAAAACTAAAAATCAAAAAATTAGAAAAACCCAAAAACCCTAAAAAGATAAAAATCTAAAAATCTTAAAAAGATAATAATTAAAACACAAAAAAAATGATAAAACTCTAAAAAATCAAAAAATATTTTGTTAAAATTATGTAACAAAATAATTCGAATATACCATTTCTTAACTCTTTTTGCTTTCCAAAAATCTAGTTTCGAGTTAATTTATATGCGAATTTTAGTTATTCTTTGCTTACTATTCGTTTATTAATTAAGGTTCGATAGATTTAAGTGTCTGAGGTTAAGATTTAAAGAATTTTTTATGTCTTTTCCTTATAATTGAGAACTTGTTTTTCACCACCACTTCTAATTTTATAAATAGAAGCTCGTTTTTTATGTTAGAAAATAACTTCTATGGATTTCAATTATTTCTACTTCATGCTTTTAGAAATATCGGAACGTTCATTTTAAAAAGGTTGCTCTCAAAACTTTTTTATTAAAATCTAGTTTTCTTTTTGAAATAATAAGCGCACTTCCTTTTTTTTCATGTCTTACTTTGACATGATTACCCCTTTATCCCTTAAAAGATCCTATGTCAATGGGAATAAGATTTCGTTCCGTAAACATAGGCACCCAATAATTTAAAAAGATTATATATGGAGTAAGAGGATAAAATTCATTACTCCTACAAATATACATTGGGTTATTTATTTATTATGAAGAAAGAAAAAAAATTATTATGTGTTAGGAAAATAAGATTTCGTTTTCCTAACTATCCAAGAAAAAAAATTGGAGGTTCGAGAAAAAATTACCTCGCCTCAATATTCAAGCCTTCTTCATAAACCACCAAACCACTTAGCCTATTTCAATGATTCTAGACTTAATTTAAAATTTTTTTGAGAGCATAATTTTTAAATTGCATTATTTCCTTTAACTTCTTTTAAGCTAAAGTTTTTTGTATAAATCCAATCCATCTTTGTTAAACTAACAAAAATAAATTTTTGCTTTCTATTTTATTTTTTCTAGAAGTCTTTTTGAAACTCTTCCTCTATTCATAACATTTCATAAATTAGGATTTAATTCTTTAACCCCGGATGTTTATTTTGATCTTCCTTTTAATTAATTCAAGCGGTAGCTAAACTTAGGGTCTATTTTATTCCTTATAAGTTCATCTCCAACTTTTGCTCTGGAATAGCAAAAGCTTAAGTATGGGGGTATTTGATGAATTGTAAATATACCTATTTTTATGTACATTAATTTAGTTGTTTTCATTTATTTTTGTCGTTTTTACTTATTTTTATTCAATAAATTGCTCCTATTTTTGTAAATATTATACTAACTTATTTTATTTTATTTTTCAGGAAAAATGAAAAATCTGCCAAAATTGACATGTCACGCCCGTGACATATTGGTCACGCCCGTGACCAGGGCGTGACACGTCAAATTCCAGTAAATCTGCAATTTTCGAGGAGCAAAGCGTCGACACGCCCGTGTCACCCGAGTCACGCCCGTGACCCATGCCCGTGACCATCCAGATCGACGGAATCGCGCTCAACGATCGTCGACCCAGCTGACACGCCCGGCGACACGCCCGTGTCACCCGACACGGGGCGTGACCCAAGCCCGTGTTCACTCAACTCGACGATTTCATCCCGACGATCGTCGAGTGTCGACACCAGCCGACACGCCCAGAGTCACGCCCGTGACCTGGGGCGTGACCTTTCCAGCTAGCCCGACAAGACCTGCCCGAAGACTTTCGGCGTGCACCGCGCCCAGATCCACCTGCCTGTCACGCCCCCTGTCACGCCCGTGACCAAGGGCGTGACCACTGCGAGACCGACACGTGTCCAGCCAAAGTCAACTTTCCCGTCAAATCGCCGGCCGCCTTCGCAAATAGTACTGTCACGCCCCCTGTCACGCCCGTGACCAAGGGCGTGACCCATGTAAATTTTTTCTATAAATTCAGAGGTTCTGCTCTGGATTTCTGTTCCTTTTTTTGAACCATTTTGTATAGGAGTTATGCTGCTCGGATGAGTCCAAATGCTATGTAAGGGAAATTTCTCCCCCTCCTTTATTTTCTTAACTTTGTAATCTTCGTTTTTAGCTTAATAAAATTGTAGTTTTTCTCTCTTTTATGGATTTGGACTTCAACTATGTGGCTACTCTTATGGAATCTTATTTCTTTCCTTGTCTTAGTTTTTTTTCGTTCTTCTTTATATGTGTGTGTGTGTGTATGAGCATAACTTTATGATTTTATGTTCTTAGTTTTGTTAACTTAGGTTTTTACAGCTTTCCATTTCATTGTTATAAACCCGTAAAAAATGATTTCAAGGTGATTTTTATTTCTTTTAACTTAGATTTTTCTTTTTAGGATGTAAAACTTTTTCGTTCTTTTCGCTTTATTTTCACTTTTTAATCGCTTTTACGGAGTTATAGGAATGATAATATAGTCGTTTTAATTTTTCGTACACTTTGATTTTCATTTAAAACTTTTTCCTCTTTTAATTTTTTCGTTCTCTTTTTACGCATTTCTACCGCATTCTAGCGGTAGAAATGTATTCGTTTTAATTTTTCGAGCACTTTCATTTTTCATTTTTATTTGCAAATCTTTTTGCCCGTTTAATTTTTATTTCATCTTTTTATGCATTTCTACCGCATTCTAGCGGTAGAAATGCAGTCGTTTTCAATTTTTCGGTAACTTAGTTTTTTGCAATTTTTTATGTGTGCGCATTTATTTCCGCCTACTCGTTAAGAGTTAAATGGCGCCTGCTTATTTTACTTTCTGTAGAGTGCGTGAGTTTGTAATTTTCTTTTTTTTTTCTTTTTCCGCCTACTCACTTGAGTTTAATGGCTGGATTTTATTTCGGTAGAGTGTGTGTGTTTATTTTATGTCGAGAGAGAGTGTGTGTGCGTTGCATTTATTTCGTCCTACTCGTTTGAGTAGGACCCGTATTTATTTTCTCCTACTCATTTGAGTAGGACTTGCGTGTGTGCGTTTTACTGCTTTCATTTCTCCCGCCCACGCATTTGCGCCGGGACTCGCAATTTACTGCTTTCTTCAGTCCTACTCGTTTGGGTAGGACTTGCAATTTTCAGCTTTCCTTTACTGCTTTCATTTTACTGCTTTCATTTACTGCTTTCTTTACTGCTTTATTTTCTGCTTTTCTCGCAATCCGTCCCCATTCCGATGAGTGGCTAATCGTTCTTAGCCCTCGGCATCGAAGAGCATTGGGACAGATAAAATAGCTTAAAATAACTAAAGGTCTAATCTTTCTAATTAATTAATAGCACTTAAGGTTTGCCCGGGGTTAACGACGCGTAGGACCACATATCGATGTGTGGGCCCTATTTCCGTTTTCCATACGCTCGCCAAGAGGCCGTGCGTATGGACAGATCACCCCTTGGCAAAGAGAGTTCCGCACTAACCCTCGAGAGAGGAGGCGCGCCAACTCTACCGGATTGGGTTCCCCACCCAATAGCGGGGTTCTTAGCGTAATGCGGGCGTTAAGAGGAATCCTTCGTCGGACGAGAGCCCGGTCGAATAGTCTTAGCGTTCAGGTGAGCGATAGCCCTATAGCTAGGTGAGCTCATTTTAGTGGAACCTCCACGGCCAAGTCTCCGCCTTAATTAATTAGAAATTTAGGAGCTCTTTTTATTTAAAGTTTATTTTAGTTCAATTGTTTTTTCGGTGCCATCGAGCTAAGCTCTTCATCGGCACCACCTTCTTGCTTTCTTTTATGCTTTCTTTTTCTTTCTGCCATTTTCTGCTTTTTATTATATAAAAATACCCGACAAGTATTATCGGTAAAATAATAGTCCCCTCCAGGGAAGAGTAGAAATAATCGAACCGGACCCGAGAACAATACGACCTCGATATTCCACCCGGAATATCCTGTACTACTCACGATAGGTGCACTTGCCTCCTTTCGTTAAAACTCGATTTCTAAACCTTTTTTTATATATCCAAAATAAATAAATAAATACACGTGCCCCGTTTTCTTAAATAAATTCACTTCCGCCTTTTTTCTCAAATAAAACCGCCGGGTCGCCGCGTGACCGCAAATAATTTTGGAGTTTTAACCATCATGCATGCGTATTTGGTAATACCCTGAAGATGCATCTAGAAAGATCATTAGTGAAAAACTGACAGCTGAGTCAACCAGCGCGTCGATTCGAGGCAGAGGATAACAATCTTTAGGGCATGCTTTATCCAGGAGAGAAAAATCAACACACATCCTCCATTTCCCCTCCCCCTTTTTCACCATTACAACATTACTCACCCACCCCAGATATTTACATGCAGATACGAACCCCGCCTTAAGCAGCTTCTCTACTTCTTCTCTGATGGGTCAGACCATCTTAGTGGTGATGGCTCTCTTCTTCTGTTGTACAGTACGAGCATTGGGGTCGAGGTTGAGACGGTGGCACACCACGTCTGCGTCAACCCCCGACATGTCGGCTACGCTGCAAGCAAAGATGTCAATGTTCCTCTGTACGCATGCCCTGATCTCCTCGTGGTCCTCGGAACTGAGCTATCCACTGATTTTTACCTTCTCTTTTCCCCTTTCTTTGGTGAGGATCTCCATCTCCAGCACCTCTATCGCCGCATTCAGCCTCAACGGCTCCTCCTCTTTCTCCTGCTCCCCTAGCATATCCTCCAGTTTTCTGGCTTCATAGTCTGCTGCCTCATGCTCCACAACGACCACAACCATTTCCTTCAGAAACTTCTCCATCTCTTCCTCGCTTGGGATTCCTTCTTCCAGCCGGGATCCCCCCTGGACGACTCCCCAATTTCTTCCTTATTTCTTTTTTCTTTCCTCCCCCTCAACTTTACTTCGACTCTACCTCTCCTTTCTCCTCCTCTACCCCCATCTCTCCTTATTTCTCTCCTGCCATTTCCGGCTCCACCGCAACGCCTCTCTCCATCTCTACTCCTTCTTCCCCTTAGACCTTTCTCCTTTCTCCTCCTCTACCTCACCTCCAAACTCATATTCCAATCATTCCATCCTCTTCTCCATTTCCTCGGCCTCTCGTTGCCAAGAAATGGTATTCACCGCTATCACATAACACTCCCGGGCGGCCTTTGGATCTCCTCGTACTCTGATCTGGGTCCCCCCGACATTAAGATTCAGGCATTGGTGGAAAGATGATGGGAAACATCTAAAGGCACTGATCAAGGGGCGCCCAAAAATGGCGTTGTAACTACTGGGGGCATCTACTATGACAAAACGACAATTCCTGGACAGCCCCCCCAGAGTCACCTGGAGTCCCACTCCACCCTCGATTTCCTTCCTTTCCCCCGAGAATCCGAACAACGGCCCATCCACTGCCAGCACCCTTCGAGCCTCCACCCTCATCTCACTAAACGCCGTTTTGAAGATGACATTCACCAAACTCCCATTATCAACCAAGATCCGCGACACCGTGAAGTTTTCGATGGCATTCCGGATCACCGTGCATCACAAAAAGGATCTTCGTGGTCCGGCATGTCCTTCCGGGAGAAGGTGATCTTTTCATCCAGGGGAGGGGCTTGTGACGTCGAGGCTATGCTCCGACGGTACATGGCATTAAGGCTCGCCTTACGGGCATCCTCAATCCCAAATCCCCCATGGATCACTCATATCCCACCTCGATCTCCTACATCTGCTCGATCCACACACCGGTCCTCCTCCCCGATCCCAGTCACCTCCACTATGTGCACCAGTAGCTGTTGTTCCCCCTGTTCCTCTAGCTCTCTTCATCTCCTAAAATTCCGGGCAGGTAACTATTGCGTGACCTTCCTCCTCATGGATGTCACAATATGGTAATGCTATCGCCTCCCCTCATCTCCCCTCCCGAGGGTACCTCCTTCTTCCCGCTCCTGCTCCTACTCTTCCTCTTTCTCTGCCTCTACCTCTCCCTCAGCCGATGTCCATAGCTTGCTGAGGCGGGGGTAGGGGTGGTCCATGAACATATCCCCACCCCTGCTGGTTGAACCTTCCTGGTCCTCTTTGATGGTTCCTTCCTCCTTGGGGGAGACCTCTTCCTTGCCCTTGGGCAGGGCCTCCTTGCTGCCTCCAATCCAATTCCTGATATGCCGGTGCCCTCAGCTCTTACCTCCTTCTCCCTTTTTGATGTCTTCCCCCTCCTGATTCTCTTGACTCAACCTCCGTCAACCTTGCCAGTTTTCTAGCGAAGGCTGGGTTTGCCGCCTCCATCATTATCTCTTTCGCGGCCTTCTCCATCAGTCCTTCAAATGACAGCGGCGCCCTCTAGGTTAGGCTAATTTTAAAGAAACCCTACCATAGTCCAACGGTGAAGGCCATCTGGAGAGCAAATCCAGGCACTTCCTGAATATCCAAAATCTCCTCCTGGAACCTGTTTACGTATTAGGCCAAAGACTCATCCGCCCTCTGTCAGATCAGAAAAATCGACTCCGAATTCTTCTTCCTTTTCTTTGAGGTTGAGAAGCGCAACTGGAAGCTTATACTTAGGTCTTCAAAGCTGTATATTGAGCCTATCAGGAGTTGATGAAACTAGTCCCTATATTATCTTTCAGGGTTATGGCAAAAAGACGACACTTGAACGCGTCCGTCATCAGCCTGATGGAGACCGCATCTTCGAACTATTGCAGGTGCTGGAGAGGGTCGTATTTTCCCACATAGTAGTTCATCCCGGGCTCTCTGAACCCTTCTGGGACTGGAGCTGAAAGGATCAACTCGCAGAATGGGGACCATCTCGCCACGAGTCTCGCCGCTCCCACTCTCGCGATAACGTCCCTTGGCGAGACGGTACCCGCAGGGCTTGGGAACAACTACCATCCCGCCAGGTCTCGCCTGCCTCCTTCTATCAACACTTCCTTTCCGGATCGCCTCCTCGGGGCATCCTCTCCAACTCTTACCGAGATGAGTTCATCTTATCGTGCGAGAGCGGGCGCCTGGGGTAAAGGGGTTGAGCAGTCGCCCTGCCGCGAGATCCCCTGTAACATGTCCATGATTCCCTTGATGGACGCCATGAATTCTTCCCTTCCTAAAAATCCTCCCGGGTTCTCAGACCCATCCCCGTCTCCTTCTCCATGACCTCCCGCCATGAGGTAGCTCAAGATTCTTCTATGCAGGCCACCGTCCCCGCTCACTGCACCAAAAATGTTGAAGCTAGTAACCCGGCCTCACCTAGAGTTCAGACTTGAAGTTGCAGCTAACACCTACTCTTCTCGAACCACCCTCTTGACGTGAGTCTCAGAATCAGAAACAGACCGAGGGCCTCAGCTTGGAGGTCCCACCTCTTACCTGAAAGAATCAGAAGCTCTTCCCATCTGTAACGCACCGAAAATTATATTTGAGTTGGTCGCGTAAAAAGGGGATTTTGGTGCCTGTATAGGGGTACACGACCTAGGACACGAGCATGTCCAAGGCCGTGTCTGGCTGGTGTTTTGGCCATTTTCATCTCGAGAAGGACACGACAGGAAACAAGGGTTGTGAACACTTTTGACACGGGCATGTCAGGGGTGACACGGGAGTGTTCATACCCGTATCCCTACCCGTGTTCAATTGGGTCGTGTCGGTTGGCGTGGCGGTTATGTGTGACACGCCCCCGGTCACGGGCGTGTCGAGGACCCGACACAGGCGTGTCGAGTGAGACACGGGTGTGTCTGAGCCCGTGTGAGACTCTGTGTTCGACGATCGTGCCTGGATCGAGGCACACGACCTGGGACACGACCGTGTGCCAAGCCGTGTTCGGCCCAGGTTTGGGGTTTTTTGAGCGGATCTGAGCGTTCTTTTTCTTTAAATAAGATCCAACGGCCCAGATGGTTTCCCTGCTCTGTTATGTTCGGAAATAGAGGATCAATCCCTCATTTTCTCCCTTAGTCTCTCTCTCTCTTAAGGAGTTAGAAAGAGGAGGAAGAAGGAGGAGTTTTCCGGCCGCCGGCGGAGCATCGGAGCACCGTTTTGAGATATGAGAGCGGATCAGTGGAGGAAAGATCGTTGCAAAGATTTCCATCCGTGTAGTTTTCTATGGCGCCAAAGCGTACTACAAGGGTAACGATTCTCAACTTGAGCATGTGAAGCTCTTCCTTTCTGCATAGGGAATCCCGCTCCCGCGAGTGTGCGGTGAGTGCGTGGTGTTCCTTGGGGTTGATGTGAATAGTCCCCCTTGCGTTGCATATAGAGTCCAAAATCGAAGTACGGGCATATGCATTGTGTGTGAAGCCTACCCGGACGTGTATTCTCTGGATCAGTGATGTTGCATTTGATATATTTTGCCGGAGAAGACTCCGTGCTTTGGGTTTTCTATGCGGTAGATTGCAGCAGGGATCCTTGGAGGTTAGCACCAAGGCGCACCCAAAAAACTGAGCGGAATCGTTGTTCTGCTACTTGGCGGTCTGGGAACCGGCCTTGAATATAACTGGGTTATGTGATTGTTTGGAAATGGCAGGATCCGAGAGAAGCTTGGATCGTGCGTACGTCTTAAGGTGTACTACGCATTGTGAGCAACGGGCAAGTGGAATCGGACCTGGGCTATGTGGTTCGGTGCGAGAGACTCGAAAAGGGGACTAGCCATTGGCATAGTCGGGAGCCTTAGACAGTGGTCAGAAAGGCTAGATGCTTACGTGGTTGCCATCTTGGTGGTGGTGGTGAAGACGTTGAAGTGTCAGGATTCACCGTTAATGTGCCCTGAGTGCACGAGGTGTTTGGCCATGCGAGGCTACATCTGTGGCGAAATGTAATTGTACTTTATTGTTTAGCTTGGCTAATGTTATGCAGGGAAAGAGCACCGCCGTCCCGAGTAAGGGGCGGGGTCGTTATAATTTGGTCGGCTTTAGCTGACCGTTGCCTGTTTTCCACCACGCGGTGGAATGTTACTTGCAGGTGCTGCGGAGCCGAGTGCAAAATAGCGGGCTGGAGCCCATGTTGCTGTGCTGGCCCTTGAAGGCCGTAAAGAATAGTTGTTTTTATTTTGTCATGTGTGGCCGGCCTGCGAGCCGATGTATGTAAGACACTATCTGTTAAGTGAACTATTGTAAGGCCATAAGGCCGTGTTTCCCCTTTTAGTGTATTTGGTTTTCATTCCTGTTATGTGGATGTGGACATTCATGATTATGGATCTAACTTTTGGGTTCTTTCAACTTTTAAAAGATTCCGCTAGAATGCTCTATATAGGACGAGTAGTCTTAATTAGATAGTTTGGATATTCTTATGTAACCCTTCCGACTGTCTGTGGTATATGGCGTCGGGTTCCAACTGGACCTTCTGTTATATACCATGTGACGGATGAGGGTGTTACAATTTGGTATCAGACTTCTGGTTACGGTCAGGCTTAAATAAATTCGTGGACGAATTCTTTTAAGGGGTGGTGAGCACATGTGTGCGTCATCATTATAATATCAAAAAGAACCCATGAATGTCCACTTAAGAATGAAAAATACACGTGTTTGAGGAACCTGCGTGTTCCTATAATTGCTTTTTGCAATTCCGTTTGGTCACTTATTGGTGTTTTGTACGACTATTGGTGACCAGGAGTGGCGCAGAGCCGACAGAACATCTGGTTTCTGAGGATTATAGTGCACCCAGCAACGTGCTTGAGACCCCTCCATCGTTTGAAACCATAAGAAGGATGGTTGAAGTGGTGCTCGCTGTAACTAGTGAACAACAGGGAAGCAATGTGCAACCCTTTTTCCCTGAGATGACTTCAATACCGGGTGGTGTGTTGGATCAAGTGACATTTAGAAGGCCATCAGGTCAGCTGTTGAACATGTGCTTAGTGCAGGGTACGCACTCGGTTGATGAGTATTTGCAGGCGTTTCTTTTGATAAGCCGCTACCCATGCTTTGGGTTGGAGAACGAGCAGTCTATAGTTGATAGATTCTTTAATGGTCTGCGTGACGAACTGCGAATTCTACTGCTAGGACCAAACCTATTGGGATTCGGAGCCTTGGTGGAGTCGGCTAGGTCTTTGGAAGCAGATATGGGGAAAATTCACCAGATACCAGTGAGTAGGGTATCGAATTCTGCAAGTCCTATGAGGGATGCATCTCGCAGAACGTTGAGAAAGAGGGTTAGATCATCGACTGGCAAGGTTACTTAAAACTGTCATACTTGTGGCAAGAAAGGGCACTTCGCCCGAGATTGTCGTAATGACGTATAGAAGATAAAGAAAGCTAAGACAGCAACAACCATTGGGAGGAAGGTAATTACATGTTTTAACTGTGCGAAGCCAGGACATTTTGCCCGAAATTGTTGGCGCAGACGACGGAAGTCCGAGAAGAAATCTGGAGATATCTACGAGGAGAAGGGCAAGGGGTCGGAGGCAACCACATCGCACTATGCCCCAACACAGGCAAAAGTGTACAACCTTAGCCAGCAGGAAGCCACAAAGCAGTTTGACGTGGTGACGGGTATGTATAGCAGGTTAGCTTTAAATATTTGTTTCCCTACGCATTTTAGCCTATGACTGATTGTGTTAGGCTTGTTTAGATTGTCGATTGTCCGGTGAGAGCATTGTTCGGTGCGGAAGTTTCACATCCTTTTTGTCCGAAGAGTTTCTATCGTACATCGGAGTACTTCCTTCGATTGCAATGGTCAAATTTGGTGGATTGTTGCCTACGGGTGCCCTTTTCATACTGATATAGCTTGTGGCGTTAGGGTAAGGTGTGGGAGTCACGTCGATGACTTGCGAGCATCGCTATTGCTGATAGTTGCGTGCGATATGATCTCTGCTATGGGCTGGCTCTTGGAGAAGCCAGCATGCATTGATCGTAGTTGCAAGGAGGTCAGTTGGGAGCTAGTCGTGAGATGACATATGCGAGCGTGAAAGGGGTCGAGCAAGACGTTGACGTCTGCCCCTCAGGTGATTAAGGCAGTTCGGTCTGGGGCAGAGCGGTTTGTCACTCTAGCGCAGACTTCGACGCCTAAGCCAAGTCTGGTCAATATCCCAGTTGTGTCCGAGTATCCTGATATGTTCCAAGATGATCTCCCAGGAGCCCCTCCTTAGCGGGAGATAGACTTTACTATTGAGCTGGTACCGGGTGCCAAACCGGTGTCACGCTCCCCCTATCGGATAGCGCCAAGAGAGATGACAGAGTTGAAGGTGCAACTTCAAGAGTTGTTAGAGTAAGGTTATGTGCGTCCAAGTTCGTCTCCTTGGAGCGCACCGGTTCACTTTGTTAAGAAGAAAGATGGGAGCTTGCTGCTTTGTATTGACTACCGGGAATTGAACAAGCTTACGGAAAAGAATAAGTATCCGTTCCCAAGAATTGACGATCTATTTGATCAATTGGTTTGGTCAACGGTATATTCGAAGTTAGATCTGAAGTCCGGTTACTACCAATTGAGGATAAGGGAGAGTGACATCCCAAAGACAGCTTTCAGTATGCGGTTTGGGCATTATGAGTTCACGGTCATGCCGTTTGGTTTGACCAATGCGCCATCCGTGTTTATGGATCTGATGAATAGGACGTTCAGAGAGTAGCTGGACCGTTTTGTGATAGTATTTATCGACGATATCCTGGTGTACTCGCAGTGTGAAGAGGATCACTACAATCACCTGCTTATGGTGTTGGAGACGTTGAGGAGAAACTAGTTGTATGCTAATTTCTCCAAGTGTGAGTTCTGGTTATCCTTGATAGAGTTCTTTAGTCATGTTGTTAGTGGAGAATGAATAGCTGTGGATCCGGCGAAGAAAGTGGCGATACGGGAGTGGCCTGCTTTGACGACAGTGGCGGAAGTTCGGAGCTTTCTGGGGCTTGCTGGCTACTACAGGCGCTTCGTAGAGAACTTCTCGCAGATAGCGCTACCACTCACAACTTTGACTAGGAAGAATCAGAAGTTGTGTGGTCTTCGGAATGCGAACAGGCTTTTGAAGAGTTGAAGAGGCGGTTGACCACAGCGCCTATTTTATGTTCCCCAAGTGGAACCGAAGGGTTTGAAATCTATAGTGATGCTTCAGGCAGTGGTTTGGGCTGTGTTCTGCTATAGCATGGGAGTGTGATAGCATATGGTTCACGACAATTGAAGGCTCACGAGTGAAATTATCCGGTCCATGACTTGGAGTTAGCGGCCGTGATATTTGCTTTAAAGCTGTGGAGGCACTATCTGAACGACGTAAAAGTCGATATATACACCGATCATAAGAGCTTGAAGTACCTGTTAGATCAAAAGGATCTGAACATGAGGCAGCGGAGGTGGATGGAGTTCCTAGGGGACTACACCTTCCAGATACATTATGTGCCAGGGAAAGATAATGTAGTGGCGGATGCGTTAAGTCATAAGGTTCCTGCGTAGGCCAACTGGCTATCAGTACATGATGAGAGATTGGTCCGTGAGTTGGAGGCTTTGGAGATATCTTGCGTCGACAAGCAGTCTAGTACTGAGGTGAAACTGTTTTGGACCGAGGTGCAGTGTGACCTAGCTGATAGAGTTCGGAGGGCTTTGATTCAGGATAACAGCATGAAGCAGATCTTGGATGAATCATTGGATGGGACAAATTCCCAGTTTGTTATTGCGGACTGGTTGTTGAGGAAGGACGGTCACCTATACATTCCTAGTGCGGATAATCTTCGGGAGGAGTTGATGTACGAGGCTCATCATACCAAGTACTCAATCCACCCGGGAAGCACGAAGATGTATAGAGACATGAAGAAATTATTTTGGTGTCCAGGATTGAAGAAGGATGTAGCACTCCATGTGGACAAGTGCCAAACTTGTGCCTTAGTTAAGGCGGAGTGCCAGAAGCCCGGAGGTTTCCTAAAGTCCTTGCCTATCCCGGAATGGAAATTTGATGACATATCTATGGATTTTGTGCATGGTATGCCGAAGTCGCAGAGGGGAAACGATGCCATCTGGGTGGTCGTAGATAGGTTGACAAAGGTGTCGCACTTCATCCCGATCAAGAAAGAAGATCCGGTGGAAAGGTTGGCCAAACTCTATGTGGAGAATATTATACGGTTGCATGGTGTGCCCCGCAGTATTGTTAGTGATCGAGATGGACGTTTCACGTCGAATGACTGGAGGTTGGTGCATAGTCTGTTGGGTACTAAGCTAAAGTTCAGTACAACCTTTCATCCGCAGACGGATGGCTAAACCGAGAGGGTCAACCGGACGTTGGAGGACATGCTTCGCATGTGCGTCCTAGATTTTGGAAAGCAGTGGGAAGATCACCTGTACATGGTGGAGTTTGCGTATAACAATAGCTTTCAGGCGAGTATCGGAATGTCGCCTTTCGAGGCCTTGTACGGGAGAAAGTGTCACACGTCGTTATCTTGGTTGGAGACGGGCGAGTCAAAGCTTTACAAACGTCAAGCAGTGGAAGATGCCACTTCTGTGATACAGACAATTCAAGAATGGTTGAAGGTCGCATATACGTATAGAATACGTCGAAGTCAAACGACTCCGAAACAAGGAAGTCCGAATGGATAAGGTCCGTTGGGATAATTGCGGACGTGAGGAGCTTTCTTGGGAGCGAGAGAAAACTATGTTGGAAGAATACCCCGAGTTATTCTGTTCAGGTAGCTTGTAGTTTTGTGTACCTTTACTTAATTTCGGGATGAAATTCCTTAAGTGGGGGAGATTTGTAACACCCCGAAAATTGTATTTGAGTTGGTCGCGTAAAAAGGGGATTTTGGTGCCTGTATAGGGGTACACGGCCTAGGACACGGGCGTATCCAAGGCCGTGTCTGGCTGGTGTTTTTGCCGTTTTCATCCAGAGAAGGAAACGACAGGAAACACGGGCTGTGAAAACTTTTGACACGGGCGTGTCAGGGGTGACACGGGCGTGTTCATACCCGTGTCCCTACCCGTGTTCAATTGGGTAGTGTCGATTGGCGTGGCAGTTATGTGTGACACGCCCCCGGTCACGGGCATGTCGAGGACCCGACACGGGCGTGTCGAGTGAGACACGGCCATGTCTGAGCCCATGTGAGTCTCTGTGTTCGACGATAGTGCCTGGATCGAGGCACACGGCCTGGGACACGGCCGTGTGCCAAGCCGTGTTCGTCCCAGGTTTGGGGATTTTTGAGCGGATCTGAGCCATTCATTTTCTTTAAATAAGATCCAAAGCCCAGATGGTTTCCCTGCTCTGTTAAGTTCGGAAATAGAGGATCAATCCCTCATTTTATCCCTTAGCCTCTCTCTCTCAAGGAGTTAGAAAGAGGAGGAAGAAGGAGGAGTTTTCCGGCCGCCGGCGGAGCAACGAAGCACCGTTTTGAGATCTGAGAGCGGATCCGTGGAGGAAAGATCGTTGCGAAGATTTCCATCCATGTAGTTTTCTATGGCGCCAAAGCGTACTATAAGGGTAACGATTCTCAACTTGAGCATGTGAAGCTCTTCCTTTCTGCATAGGGAATCCCGCTCCCGCGAGTGTGCGGTGAGTGCGTGGTGTTCCTTGGGGTTGATGTGAATAGTCCTCCTTGTGTTGCATATAGAGTCCGGAATCGAAGTACGGGCATAGGCATTGTGTGTGAAGCCTACCCGGACGTGTATTGTCTGGATCGGTGATGTTGCATTTGATATATTTTGCCGGAGAAGACTCCGTGCTTTGGGTTTTCGGGTTTTCTACGCGGTAGATTGCAGCAGGGATCCTTGGAGGTTAGCTCCAAGGCGCACCCGAAAAACTGAGCGGAATCGTTGTTCTGCTACTTGGTTGTCTGGGAACCGGACTTGAACATAACTGGGTTATGTGATTGTTTGGAAATGGCAGGATCCGAGAGAAGCTTGGCTCGTGCGTACGTCTTAAGGTGTACTACGCGTTGTGAGCAACAGGCAAGTGGAATCAGACCTGGGCTATGTGGTTCGGTGCGAGAGACTCGAAAAGGGGACTGGCCGTTGGCATAGTCGGGAGCCTTAGACAGTGGTCAAAAAGGTTAGATGCTCACGTGGTTGCCATCTTGGTGGTGGTGGTGAAGACGCTGAAGTGTCAGGATTCACCGTTAATGTGCCCTGAGTGCACGGGGTGTTTGGCCATGCGAGCCTACATCTGTGGCGAAATGTAATTACACTTTATTGTTTAGCTGGGCTAATGTTATGCAGGGAAAGAGCACCACCATCCTGAGTAAGGGGTGGGGTCGTTATAATTTGGTCAGCTTTAGCTGACCATTGCCTGTTTGCCACAATGCGGTGGAATGTTGCTTGCAGGTGCTGCGGAGCCGAGTGCAAAATAGCAGGCTGGAGCCCATGTTGCTGTGCTGGCCCTTGAAGGCCGTAAAGAATAGTTGTTTTTATTTTGTCATGTGTGGCCGGCCTGCGAGCCGATGTATGTAAGACACTATCTGTTAAGTGAACTATTGTAAGGCCATAAGGCCGTGTTTCTCCTTTCAGTGTATTTGGTTTTCATTCCTGTTGTGTGGATGTGGACATTCATGATTATGGATCTAACTTTTGGGTTCTTTCAACTTTTAAAAGCTTCCGCTAGAAAGCTCTGTGTAGGACGAGTAGTCTTAATTAGATAGTTTGGATATTCTTATGTAACCCTTCCGACTGTCTGTGGTATATGGCGTCGGGTTCCAGCTGGACCTTCTGTTATATGCCATGTGACGGATGTGGGTGTTACACCCTCCCTAGCCAGTGTTGAACTAGGTGCCTTGGAGGAAGAAGATTGAAAGGGTTCAACAACCTTTTCAAGGTACCTTATCGGTCTATTTACAGTCCTCTGAGTTTGACCTGCCAATAACCAAACTGAACCGACCTGAAATTACCAAAATACCCTGGGTTGGGTCTGCCAACAACCAAACACCGCTGTTCGGGAGGGTTATACACAGACCACAAAGGGCAAAATGGTAAAATTACCTGGGGTAAAAGGGTAAAAGCCCCTCTTGGGGGTAAGAAAGTAAAAACACCTTTTTCTTATATGGTCAGTGAGAAAACAAATGGCGGGCATGACGAGCCTATCTATTCGTCTTGTGAGTCCCCCGCCTTGCGAGAGGCGTCTCGCCACAAAGGTTCAGCGCGCAACGCGAGAGCCGTCTTGCCGCTCTGTTGTTCCCATCTTGCCCATCATATTCTGCCTCTTTCTAAGATACTGACGAGTTGGCCCTATGGTACCACTCGCCCCTGCTGTCCTCTCGACCCTCTCACGAATAACTCAGCACTCCCCCTTGAGTTGCTTCCCGCGAGCCCAAGGTTGTACACTTAGTGTTGTTGGAGATGCCTCTTCAAATCCAATATGGGGAACATTATGGGCAATGGACCCAACAGTTCCAATTGTGGCTGAGTCTGGAGATAGAAGAAAGTTCTGTCGCTAATGCCAGACGATAGTGACTATCACTGACAAAATCTTCCAGATAGCTTTTACTGTTGTGAAGCCTATGTCTGTGAGACAAAGTGTGTAACATGAGAAGCTGTGAGCCTGGAGAGCCCAGCTATTGGCCTTGAGTGCCATGATTGTGCATTGCTGTCTCAAGTCCTGGGGACATGTGAGCGGCAAGTGATGCTGAGAGCTTATTGTGGCCAACAATAAGGCCGGTGAGCTGAATGGGAAAGGGGAGGCTGACCCGTGTCTTGTCGTTTGCCATGATGGATATGACCATCGGCGTTGACCTGGCGATTTGAGCAACGAGAAAAAGCTGAACTGTACCCACGTTATGCCAGTCCGACTAGAGTGCCTAAAGTAATTGGCGTCGTTGGAGCGCATAATGAGAGTCTGAGGCCTGGAGCTAGAAAGACTAGAAATGCTCAAAGTTGACCGTCAAGTCTCTGACCTCTGAATGGTGGTGGGACCCTGATAATCCGGTACGCCGAGAATGTGCCCTGAGTGCATGGAACATTTGGCCACTAAGGCACTCATTTGTGATTTATTGAATGGTGCTTGAGTGTGCCTTTCTTGTGATATATCTGTTGTGTTAATGCTATGCCTACATGGAAGGAATACCACTTCCCCGGGTATGAGGTAGGGTCGTTATAATTTGGTCAGCTGAAAGCTGACCATTATCTTGTTTTCCACAATCTAGTGGAATGTTCCTGTGCAGGTGCTGGAGAGCCAAACGGGAGATAGCGAGTTGCTGCCCTTGTTGCTGTGCCTGCGCTCGAAGGCCAAGCGAAGAGTTTTAGTATTTATATGTATGGCCGGCATGCGTGCAGATGTATGAAAATACTTATAAAAGAGGAACCGTTGTAAGGCCTTAAGACCATTTTAACTTTTGTGTATTTTTTATACGTTCCTATATGGTTTTTATTTATGGACATTTGTATTTCTTGAGTTTAAAATTTATCCCCTGAAGCTTCCGTTAGAATGATCTGAGTTAGGATTCCTTTAGTCTTTGATATTAACATGTAACTCCGCCGACTATCTGTGGGATATAATGTGGGGCCCCGACCGGACCCTATGTTATATTTCATGTGACAGATGGAGTTGTTACAAACATTCCTTTGTCGCCACCACCTCCTCCTCCAGCCAACCTACAAAAACCAAAGGGCACACCCACGTTGCCACCGCCTCCTCCGGCGAGCTCGCAACAACCGACGGCGAGCATGATATTGTCGCCGCCACCTCCTCTGCCTTAGAGCGGCGAACCTTGTCCTGAATTCTGCCCGGACACCTCGAGACCTTGGATCCCGTCGGAGGGCTCGGTGCGAGATCCGGAAAGAAGGCACCCAGCTACTTCCCGCCGAGAAACAGAAGGCGCGACCTTGGAGGTCACAGCTAGGGGCAGCCCACCGAGCGCCCTGGTGGCTCGTCATCAGGCCCGCGAGAACCAACTTGCCACAGCCCTTCTCCTCGGAGATCTCGGTCCCCTCAGCAAGGTAGCTCCCACTACTGCTGAACTGATCTGTCTATTGCTGCTGACTGCTAGCTGATTTGGCGACTTTTCTATGCTTTGACAGACCGCCCGGCTACTCTTGGAGCGAATTTCATCGACGCCCTTGGGCTATCCGGGAAGGAATACTGCCACGCTGCTGCTCGTGCCTACATCGAGCTGGAGGCCAAGTTTGACTAGCTCGCCATCTGTGAACCTCATCGCCGAATCTCGGTACTGGAGGTGAGGATGGCGAAGATGGAAGAACTTTGGGAAAGCTTGGTGGTCTATGATGCCCACTTCCATATAATATAAGAGATGGACAGGCGATTAGCGATTACTAACCATCGCGTCCAGCTCTTTAGTGAGGAGTTGGCATGCATGCGCGATAGTATGGGATATGCTGGGGACTGGCGAGGATGGAAGAGTAGCTACGACGAGGCAAAGAAGCGATTACGGTGACCACAAATCACTTCCGATGAGCTCGCGAGATGGGATGGGCTGGGCGACATCCATATTTTCCTTATCGAGGGTCTCCTAGGAATTAGATTTTTCTTTTATCACTCCATTTGTACTTGCCCTTGGCGACTATGTAAATGACCGAAATCAATTTGTAATAAGCGTGCTTGAATCTCGAATTATATTGCTGAGCTTGTATTTGATTCTTGCTTTCTTCAGTTTACTTGTGTTTTCTCTGCGATGTCTCGATTTTCGTGCAGGTTCCAGCTAGCTGGCGAGATTCTGGATTGTTTTATGTGAGATAGCGTTTGTAGCTTGGATCAATCTTTTGGTTAGGACGCGACTTAGGCGGATTCTCGCACGAGCATGATATACACCCCTGGCCTCTGCCTATAAATAGAATGGGTAGGTGAGACTTTAGTACGCTATTGTGATTTCTGAATTGCTGTTAGTGAGTAACTGTCCTTGCTCGCACCTTATTTTTTATTCTCGCTATTTCTCTCTTTCCTCTCGCACTTAGTACTCTCACAAGATGGTTGCCGATGATGCCAGCGCTCGTCGAGAGGCTCATACGATCAACTTCGCGAGCGTTGTCTTCAAGAAGTCTGCCACAAACGAGCGAGATCTGGAGGATTTTCACCAAAGGCACCTCCCGGAGGGATACTCGGCCGGGCTCCCCGCCCGGAATGAGCGACAAAATACCTTCCTCAAAGGTGAGTTAGTCCTGCCCCTCCGCCACTTCGAAGTCAGCCCGCGACTTCCGCTATGGCCTGAATATCGCCAGATCCTGCAATATTTCGGCATCGTCTCTGCCCTGATCAACCCTAATGGCGTGGCGATGATAATGGGATTCCTCTGCTTCCATCGGGAAGAGGGATCACATTTGACCTTTCCATCTTCCAAAAGGTCTTTGCCTTCGCCACGACTGTCGAGGGAGTCATCTTCTTCAACAACCATGTCTGCACATTGTTTGACACGATAAACAAAGTCCTTCGATGGAGTGAATATCTGGTCATCGTCGTCGGCGACTTTGAAGGCGTGCCACGGAGGCCACACCAACCCGCCGAAGTTGCCTTCTTGTCGTCGATCTTGGAAGGCACGTGCGAGAGGCACTTCGAAGCATTTTGCAGGTGGCAGTTTGATGTCGTCTTCTGGCGCATCAACGTCAATGTGCTCGATTAAGTCCTTCCCTGCGAAGGTACAAATACACGAGATTCCTCTATACTCGTAACATCGCCTCTGTTTGCTTCTAAAATAGTTGAAAGTCTTTGTTTTCAAGGTAGCTTGCAACCTAGAGCGGGGGTGGGGGGGGGGGGGGGGGTGGGGGGGGGGGGGTGTGGTTAATAGGTTTTTTGAAGTATTGTGACTGTATTTAAGTTTCTTCTTTAGTTACTTAGTGTGTTGGCAGTTATTAGTTTTCAAAAACCTACAAAAAGGAAACAACACAAAAAAGCACACACAGAAATTATAGTGGTTCCCCAGATTATGGGTACATCCACTCTCCTCCCACCTTTCTAACTTTCAGTTAGACAATGTATTTCTACAAAACTCAGCTCAAAGAGCTTACACCTCAGATCCCTAAGGATATCTCAGTCTCCTCCAAGACTTACAACTCAGGCACAAGTGCCCTACAACTCAGTTATCAACAGATCACCTACCTCAGGCTGTTAAGCCCTACAACTTAGGCTGGGAGGACGGCCCTACCTCAGATCCACAAGGGATACTACCTTAGAGAGAATGACTCTCCTACTTAAGGATGTTAAGCCCTACCTCAGATCCAAAGGATCTTAAAGCTCAAGCACAAGTGCCTTACAACTCAGTGTGAATGACTCACTTACCTGAGGCCCAAAGGCCCTATAGCTTAGTGATCAAATGATCACCTACCTCAGATCTAAACTAGATCCTACACTCAGAGAGTATAACTCTCCTACAGCTCAGGCAAATTTGCCCTACTTCAGGCCAAAGGCCCTACAACTCAGATCCAAAAGGATCCTACAAAAAATAGTGGTTTAATTAATTTGACACAGAAATTTCTCTGTTTCAACAACTAGGGCTGAGTTATCTCAACTCTATCTTTCTTCACAGCAGCAGGAAGAAATTCTGTCTCTGCTGGAAGAATCTCAAAATATAAATTCTAAACTTGCTGAAGAAGATGGAAGAACGACTTGGTCTTGAGATTTTCAATCAGCTAACTGAACCTGCAGAGGACTGAAGGCTCTCCTCTCTTTTTTTATCAGAAATCTTTTTGATCTTGCTGTAGCAGAAGAAAAATGCTACAACTTACTGAACTTTTGTTTTGATGGAAGGCTTCAAGCTTTTTCTCGGCAGCAATCACGAGGAAGATGAAGTCCAATCTCTCTTTTTCTTGTTGAGTAAAACCCTAAAAGTTGCCTTCAACATCGGGGAGCTGTCCCTTTTATCTTCCTCTGATTAACGACTCTAGGAAGATTGTGGGGACCACCTGCAGCAGACAGCTACATCATGGTTTAACGGAAGAAGTCGTACAGTAGACTTCCAACAGTGTTTGTCGTGTTCTGTAGGTTTCCTGCACTTAATTTGAACACAGTTGACTTGTTGACTTTGCTGACGTCACCATTCTGTGGACTTAGCCAAAATCAAGCATCATTAGTATAGGCGTTGAGTGAGTAAGCATCACTCAATGCCAAAATACTTTGACAGAATTTCTGTCACTAGGCGTTGAGTGAGCAACCTTCACTTAACGCCAAAACACTTAGAAAACTTTCTCTGCCATTAGGCGTTGAGAGCATTGAGTACACTCAATGACTTTTGCCTTAGAAAATATTCTTGCTACTCTGGCATTGAGATAATTGAGTGTTTCTTCATCACTAAATGTTTTTTTTGCCTTAGCCAAACATTCTGTTGCTTGGGGTTGAGTGTAGCGCCCTGAAACTCAAAAGAGCGACGGGAGGTGTTTTGAGCAAAATTTGGTATTTGGTAGGGGGCACACGGCCTGGGACACGGGCGTGTCCCAGGGGGTGTCGTGTTTGGGTCGACGATTTGGTTGAGAGGTCGACGAATTTTGGAGTCGGCGATCGTCGAGCAGCGAACACGGAATGAGACACGGGCCTCTCCCAGGGCGTGTCAAGCTCGTGTCGATGATCTGCCAGCGAAGTCGACATTTTTGCTCGATGATGTGTCGAGATAGGGAACACGACCTAGGACACAAGCATGTCCAAGACCGTGTCGGGTGGTCGACGAACTGTGCTCGACGAAGTGTCGAGAATGTGAACACGGCCTGGAGGCCAGGCGTGTTCGGGTATGACACGGGCGTGTCAAATAGGACACGGGTGTGTCCAAGACCCGTGTGAGTCTTGGGTTGCTGTTGGTCCTGTGTTGATGGAGGAACACGCCCAGGAACACGGGCGTGTACTGACTGACACGGGCGTGTAAGGTCGAACACGGGCGTGTCGGGTGCCCGTGTGTTTTTCGAGACGCGTCGGTTACGACAGCGAATGGGGGACACGACCATGGACACGGGTGTGTCACAGGTCGTGTTCGGCCCAAGTTTTGCATTTCAGCTACGGATTGTGGCCGTTCGTTTCCTCATTTTGGGATCCAATGGCTGGGGGTTATTTCTACTGGGATATACCAGGGAATAGGGTTTCAAATCCCTCACTTCTTTCACTTAAGTCTCTTTCTAAAGTCTAGAGAGAGGGGAGAGCAAGGAAGAAGAAAGGAAGCTAAATCTGGTTGCTGGCGGAGTTTCGGAGCTCCAAATCGCGAGCCGACTTCAGATCTACGGAGGCAAGGAGATTGCGTTGCTTTCCATCTGCATACATTTCCATGGCGCCAAGGAAAAATGCTAGGGTAACGATTCTCTACTTGAGCATGTGAAACTCTCGTTTCCTTTGCATAGGAAGCCCGCTCTCGCGAGTTTGCGGTGAGTTGAGGCGTTCCTTCAGGTAGACATGAATAGTCCCCGTTGTGTAGAGTCCGTAATCAAGAATGGATATAAGCATGATGTATGAAGCCTACCCGGACAAGTTGGTCTGGGTCGGTGATGTTGCATTGCATAAATGGCTGGAGAAGACTCCGCGTAATTGGTTGTTTTTCGGGTTTTCTACGCGGTAGATTGTAGTAGGGAGCATTGGGGACTAACCTCGAGGTGCACCTATAAAACTGGGCAGATGCGTGATTTTGCCGTCTTGGTGGCATGGGAGCCAACTTACACATAACAGGGTTATCGAATTTTGTGCGTTCGATTCGCGGGCTTCAGGGAATCTTAACCCGCGCCGATAACTTTATGTGTCATGGAGAAGTGAGCAACGGGTTGAGTGGAACCATTCTTGCTCTATAATGTTCGGTCTTTGAGGCCTACCGAGGGCATAGAGGTCGGGTCTTTGGCTGTTGATGATTTTAAGTGTCATGACTTCTGCCTATAGGCTGTTGATGATTTTAAGTGTCATAACTTCTGCCTAAAAGACTCAAATGCTCACGAGTTGTGCCGTCCGAGTGGCAGTGGTGAGACCGCAACTTTGACCGGGTTCACCGAGAATGTGCCCTGAGAGCACGGGGTGTGTGGCCGTGCGTGCCTACGCCTGTGATGTAGTGTTATTACTATATAATGCTTGGTTATGCTAATAAAGTGCAGGGAAGGAGCATCGCCACCCCGAGTTTGGTGGCGGGATCATTAGAATTTGGTCAGCATAGCTGACCGTTGCCTTTGTTTGCCACCGTTGCGGTGGATTGTTGCTTGCAGATGCTGCAGGACCAAGCGGTAAATAGCGGGCTAAAGCCCAAGTTGCTGAGCCGGCCCTCGAAGGCCTAAATATTGAGTGTTTATTTGCTTTATTCATGTGTGATCGGCCTGTGAGCCAAGGTTTGCAAAACATGTAATATGAGTAAACAAATGTAAGGCCTTAAGGCCATCGTACTTGTGTATTGTACTTCATTCCTATTGGTTTGAGTAGTGGACATTCATGCTTGTGCTGGGTTCTTTATTTTGCAACTTTAAATTGCTTCCGCTAGAATGACTCTGTGTAGGACGTTGGATATTAGTTGGATGGTATTCCATTGAGTAACCACCCGGTCTGTCTGTGGTATATGGCGTCGGGCCCCGGCCGGACCTACTGCTATATGCTATGCGACGGATATGAGATGTTACAATTTGGTATCAGACTCCTAGTTTCGGTGGGGCTTAAAATGAATTCGTGGACGAATTCTTTTTAAGGGGTGGTGCGTACATGCGTGTGCATCATCGTTATAACATCAAAAGAACCCATGAATGTCCACTTAGGAATGAAAATACACGTGTTTGAGGAACCTGCGTGTTCCTATAATTACTTTTTGCAATTTTGTATGGTCGCTTAACGGTGTTTTGTATTACTATAGGTGACCAGAAGCGGTGCTGGGCCGTCAGAACGCCGAGTTTCTGAGGCTAGTGATGAGTCCACATTTTACACTGATTTTTGGACTCATCTGGGCTAGTTTTATCGTCTTAGCACTACACTTGAGAGCCTTTATTGCTTATTTGTGCTTATGTACCTATTTCACGATTAAGTACACTGTAGGCCCACTTCTGTGTGCTTTCTATGTTTCTATTTAGTTGTTATTCTTTAGCCCTATCTCGGGGATGTGGTGTGCACGTTCTGGTGGCCTATCTGCCCCTTCTACTAGTACTGTGGTCGTGTGCGTGCTCTGGAACTGCTCGGGAGACTCCGACGATGCAGGAATACTGCGCACGACCACTGGACTTACTGCGCACGACCACTGGTCGTGCGCCACTGTTCGTGCGCATTACACCCCCTTTTTCATAACCCTGTCTCGGTAATCGCACGAGCACTGGCCGTAGTGCGCATGACCACTGGTCGTGCGCCACTGCTCGTGCGCATATATGCTGATGCTTCTTGTCCAGGTTGCAGGTTTATTTGGAAAAGCCGCACGATCATCGACCTACAGTGCGCACGACCACTGGTCGTGCGCCATTGATCGTGCACACTGCTTCTGCTTCCTCCGTATATAAGGCCCTGCTCCGCGTTTTAGGTCAACGCCTGTCATTTGCTACGATCAGAGAGTGTGCGGGAATCGCCATTTCACCTCTCCAGCTGCTCCATCACTTCCACCTTCGTCGGGAAGCCATTGCCAACCACTTTGAAGCTTTTCAACTCTCCGGCGAAGCCCTCGGCCATTGATGACTTCAACTCCAAGCTTTCCTGCAGAGTTGGTGAAGTAGATAACCTAGAGAACGGACTTAAAGGCCTTCGAGGTGACAGCTCGTTGGTACCGGAAGCCTCCTTGGACTGAGCCCGGAAGCGGACTGACAACTCGCTACTCCGGCCACGACCCGCGGTGGATCTTCATTCTCTTTTGGTTTACTCCTCTTCCCCTTCCTCTGTGTTATGAATGTTTTGAGAAGTGTAATGAACACTTCCATCCCTGAACATCTAGTTTATTTTATAGTTAATGGAATGTTAGTATCTTCTTATGCTTGTGAGTTCTGTCTGTGAATGCGCCTTGCTCACCCCACATCCACTTCATTCCAGTGCCTTGTCCGATTGCAATCCACACAAGAACACTGCAATCCATTAGCTTCCCTTCCACTCGCCCAACAGAAGTTCGGCATCGCGGCCGACAAACCCACTTCACCTTGCGAAGCGGTGCCTTCGACCCGCATAGCTTTTACTAGTTCAGTAGATCAAAAATCCACAATCTCCCTAGTCCGCTATTTCCTTTTTGTTCTATTTATAACTCTCATAACGATATTCTCGGTATTGTTGCCATTCTACGCTAATTGCATTCCTCAAGAGACCGACACTCGGGGATTTATTCCCAAAACTTTATTACTTGTGCGACCGGTGCGCTTGCCGAATTACACGCATCAAGTTTTTGGCGCCGTTGCCGGGGAATGCAACGATAGAGCGACTCCAGATGACTGAGAATTTTGTTATACGAGTTGTTTTGTTGTTTTTGATCCCTTTTCTCTTGTGTTGTTATTTCCGTCAGATGGACTTGTTAGTTTTATTCGCAGAATCTATGCCAAGTAGTTGTATCCCTGATATTTGAAATCGCTGCAATGTGGGCCAATTTCAATATCAATTGCCGTCATTGTGGAGACATCTCTCATGCTAGCGACAGATGCCCTCAGAAGTATAGTAGCCAAGAAATTCATGAATCGACATATCGTCGACATAAGCCGGTTAGCTACCGACCTGCGGAGCCATTGCCGCACTACTTTTATTCAGCTTCAGCACCAGTTGCACCGCCGAAGCCGGCTAAGCAGTGCATTTTTTGTCGAAGCTGGGATCATGCATTGAAGGATTGCGCCGCGTACCTAGCTGAGCTAGCGGTGGATGACGAGCCGGATTTTCGGATTGTCTCCACTTCAACGTTGGGCAACATCCCTTCTGTATCGGGGTATGTACCATTGCCATCTGTATGTTATGGAGAAGACATCCTAGGTATGTGCACCGATACATGTGCTTATCCCCATTCCGACACTGCTATTTATACTCCTGAAGTGCATACTTCACCTAACATAGAATCTTTTAGTTGTGAAGAGCCAGTGCTCAACGTCCTACCAAGCTTCGTGCCTTCACCTTCTTCTTTGCATAGCATTCCTTCTTCTTCTGACAGTGCTGTTGAGATTGAATCTCAGGTGGAAATTAGCATTTCCCGCGTTCTGTTAGATCCAGTCGAGGAGGACGACTCCGTGGCAGAGGTTGTGACCTCCATCAAATGTGAGGATGCCCGAGGCATGGACGAGGCAGATGCAGCTTCAGAACATTCCTGCACTAGCTTAGACAGCTGTTTGGAAGCATCCACAATTCCGCCGACGGGGGATGACTCCGGGATCATCCCCAAGATCGAGGTCCATTTATGTTATTCTTCTAGTTTATTTCTTGACCCTGCTCTCGTGTCTACTTCCATGCAGGACCACATTGTGGAATTGGTCCAATCAGTACAAGGGCCTGTAATGCGGCCTCGGACTTATTGTAACCAGATGCAGATGGAGTTGGAGCCGATGAGCTTCCCAAGTGACTTTCTGCCCATGCCTGAAACTTCCGATAGGTATACGTATACAGGTATTAGGGCTTATGTTCTATCTCCGTTCCGGTACCCGCTACCGCAGCGTGACCATGAACCTCTGCCTGAGCATTTCCAGTTTCATTCGCCCATCAGTTAGGAGATGCTCAGATTTTGAATAAGTCCTGTTGGGAGACAATAAACCCAACAGTTATCTAGGATAGTGTTTCTTTTGTTACATTTTTGTTTGTATTTCATTATTTGGGTGTGGTAGCCCAGCTGTGTGTTGAGCTCTCTGTTGCACCACGTGGTCAGCAGTGTGAAATAGACTGAAAACTCAGGCGTGTGAAAAATTTCACAGCGCACGACCACTGGTCGTGCGCACTACTTATAATCGCACGACCACTGGTCGTGTGCATGCCCGATTTCTTTTTATTTTCCAGCCGCTGTCCACTGTGCATGCGCCCTAATCTCCCGCTTGGTCCGCTGCACGTGCGTTGTCGGCGCTCGTCCTCTTCCGATTCCTCTCCGGTGGTTCGGCTCTCTCTCCTCCGGTAGGATCCCTCAACTTCATATCTCTCTTCCTCACTTTGCTGTAATGGAACCTGGACGCCGCCCTATAGTAAAGGCCTATCAACGATCCGGTCGTGCTTCAGCAAGCCCTGCGCAGATTTTGGGAAGAATGAGAACCTTTGCTAAGGCATAGCATACTCAACGCTATAATTCCTTGAAGGACAAGCCATTCCTCTCTCAGCAGCTTGTCGACTGGAACGAGCTGCGTTCCATTGGGGATGACAGTGCATTAGCAGAGGCCGTGCTCATTCTCTACTCTTTCGATTTTTGGAGCAAGTTATTCGAGTGCGACGAGCTTGGCTTCCGGGAATTGACATTGGAATTCCTTTCCACATTCACTTGGGAGACAATGGCGAACAACCACTATCTCCCCACTTGTTCCTTTCAGATGATGGGAAATGTCTTCACTGTCACACTGCCCGAGCTTGCCATTCATGCAGGTGTCTATTCCGAGGCAGAGGCATCCCAGATTAATTTCCCCGCATTGTGCATTGATTTTCCAGAGGGTGTGACTCCGTGGTCCTCTTGGCATTCTCTGACCGAAGGGCACGAGGAGTACGTAGCCCGCCGTGCCAAGTCAACAAAGATTGTCTCCCCCGCTCTCAGGTTTATGCAGCATTTGCTTAGTCATTCACTCACCGCTAGGGCCCTGAGCAAGAATGTGGTGGGGTGGCAGGATTTGTTCTCCTTATTTAGCATGCAGCAGCAGTACCCCCTCCATTTGGGGTATATGCTGGCCTATTTCTTCCACCACGAGGCCACTTATGGTCTCGCGGGCGCGATCGGGGGTGCTTACTACATTACCCGCATTGCCAAAAGTTTGGGAGTTTGGAGCCAGCTACCTCCGATGGTGCAGGTCACTGCCCCATCCATGATCTCCAGGGCCAACCTGGTGAGTTGCAATTTGCTACGTGTGGTAGGGAGAAAAGGTGGCCGACAGTTTATTGTCCGCATGCCTGGTGATGCGCCTGCGGGTAGAGATGAAGGGGAAGATGAAGGAGAGCCGGGTGAATCTTCCGCTATGGGTAGGCGGAGTGCAGGAGTGCCACCGCAGCAGAGTCAACAACAACTGAGGCCCCCCATAAAGCATGAGGGGCAATCTAGCCGCCAGTTCAGCTCAGCTCAAGAGCGAGGCGTCCCGTATTTGTTCGAGCGCCTTGCTGATCTGGAAGCTTCCCAGTTTTGGATGTAGGATTTTATTTATCAGCAAGCAGTATGAGGCGGGATGAACATTCAACCACCGCCCACTCGTGTCGCCCCATCAGCACCTGGTCCACGTCCGTCGCCCATCGAGATTCATGACAGTGATAGTGAGGGGGAGTGAGTGGAACTCACCACAGAGCTAGTCTACCACGCCTTCTGTTTCTTTTCTATTGTTTATATTTTCTGAGCAACAAAGCTACTATATTTTTATGAGCGCCCATCTGGGAGCCGACTATTATCTTTTCTTTTTTTATGTATCAATATTCTATTTGAACTGTTAATACAGGTATTTGGTCCACCTTAAGGACAATAAACAAAAGGGCTTTCGGGAGACAACCCAAAGTGGACCATTTGGTCCTATGCTGTGTTTTGAGTTCTGTTTATTTCTTCATATATATATGTGTCCATATTTTGTTTGGCTGGCATCCTTTAATCGGAGGTGCAGGAATATTTGAGGCGCGGCAACTTGGCCGCACTTGGACATCTCATTGCACGACTGGTATGCTCAATTTTGAGCATAGGTACTTCCTACCATAGCTATTTATCCTATTTGGACTGCTTATTTTTACTCGTTGTCAACTTTAAGTCTGGGGGGGAGTATGCTGTGGTCACTACACCACACTTTCTGTTGCATTCCAGTTTCTTGTTTACTTATTTCTTGCTTTATGTTGCACACACTGAATCACCCACACGAGTGCGCTCTTACCCACGCGCACAACCCGAGTTAAATTTATTGCTTTTGTGTAAACTTTAAAATAGTGGTACTGGCTTAGGATTTCAGAATTGAGTAGTTCGAAACTCCTACAGTGCTCCTAATCGAATACTCATGGTTTGTGTAGAGTTAGGATAGAACTAATTTTTCTTTATGCTCGTAGATTTATTCTTTTCTGCACACGTAAATTTTGTTTGTACTTCTCAAAATCTGAATCTGGGATAATCGAACGATAGTGTAGGAATGTGTGTAGCCGTCCCTAGACTCGTATTGCTCGAGTCGGGGGGAAGGATCATCTTTCTCGGTGGCTAAGAACTTGCCCTAAGTTACTCTCGAAGCATTGGTGCACGGTTAGTTAAGCGTGAGCATGACGTAGGCCTTCATTTTGGCTAGTTTGAGCCTTGTTTAGCCATTCCTACCTGTTAACCATTGCATGCCAAATTTGTGCCTACCCTTCCTTTGATCCAGCTCCACTCACTTTCACCAAGGCCTGAAGCTAAACCCACCTTCGCAATCAAATGCTTGAGCTGATTTGTATTTACTGTTTTGCCGAGGTTGTGATTAGTGGACATTGTTTTTGGGGGTGCTGATTTTATTCCCATTTTGATTGCTCCGTTTGGGGATTGCTAGCGCAGAAAAGAAAACAATAATTTACGAAAACAAAAAGCTGATTCACGCAAAAGAAAAAAAAAATAATATTTATGAAAGAATTGCTTTGAGATTTCGATCCCCATCCTCTTTATTGAATTTGGTCGGGTTTAGCCGTGTTCACACCCGGATTTCAAGCTAAGTCTGGGGGCGTGTGCCCCATTCATTTCTAAGTGGCTATTTTGGTTTGGGTTGTTTTCGCTCGCTTTGGTTGCATTGAGCCTTCATGTTTATCTTTGACTACCAAGCCGTCGCCTAAGCCCTATTTCCTCCTACAAGTCCTACTGATTCATGCTTGAGTCTAACCCGCGCCGTGGAGAGAGTGTGAACGTGCAAGCGTATGGTCCCCGACATTGGTGGATTCCTTTGGAGGTGATCCTGAGTCCCGAACTTTGGCAATGCTCACCTTAGTGGCCTGCCTACTTTCTTCCTGCACATGATCGCAAGATTCTCCAGAATTCTAATTTTGAGCAATTACAATATTTATTTACGTCTGTCGAATAGTTTAAACTACGTTGTATAATTAAAAAGTTTTTCTATTATATCTTCTATACCCATGATATATTTGATTTCTCATCTTACTTCTTTTTGAAATTTCTGAGCCAGTTAGCTATCTTCGAGTCCACGGAGTAATGATTTGCTCGGGACATGCAAATGGTTAAGTCTGGGGGTGTGATGAGTCCACATTTTACACTGATTTTTGGACTCATCTGGGCTAGTTTTATCGTCTTAGCAATACACTTGAGAGCCTTTATTGCTTATTTGTGCTTATGTACCTATTTCACGATTAAGTGCACTGTAGGCCAGCTTCTGTGTGCTTTCTGTGTTTCTATTTGGTTGTTATTCTTTAGCCCTATCTCGGGGATGTGATGTGCACGTTCTGGTGGCCTATCTGCCCCTTCTGCTGGTACAGTGGTCGTGTGCGTGCTCCGGAACTGCTCGGGAGACTCCGACGATGCAGGAATACTGCGCACGACCACTGGACTTACTGCACACGACCACTGGTCGTGCGCCACTGTTCGTGCGCATTACATCCCCTTTTTCATAACCCTGTCTCGGTAATCGCACAAGCACTGGCCGTAGTGCGCACGACCACTGGTCGTGCGCCACTGCTCGTGCGCATATATGCTGATGCTTCTTGTCCAAGTTGCAGGTTTATTTGGAAAAGCCGCACGATCATCGACCTACAGTGCGCATGACCACTGGTCGTGCGCCACTGATCGTGTGCACTGCTTCTGCTGCCTCCGTATATAAGGCCCTACTCCGCATTTTAGGTCAACGCCTGTCATTTGCTGTGATCGAAGAGTGCGCGGGAATCGCCATTTCACCTCTCCAGCTGCTCCATCACTTCCACCTTCGTCGGGAAGCCATTGCCAACCACTTCGAAGCTTTTCAACTATCCGGCGAAGCCCTCGGCCATTGATGACTTCAACTCCAAGCTTTCCTGCAGAGTTGGTGAAGTAGATAACCTAGAGAACAGACTTAAAGTCCTTCGAGGTGACAGCTCGTTGGTACAGGAAGCCTCCTTGGACTGAGCCCGGAAGCGGACTGACAACTCTCTACTCCGGCCACGACCCGCTGTGGATCTTCATTCTCTTTTGGTTTACTCCTCTTCCCCTTCCTATGTGTTATGAATGTTTTGAGCAGTGTAATGAACACTTCCATCCCTGAACATCAAGTTTATTTTATAGTTAATGGAATGTTAGTATCTTCTTATGCTTGTGAGTTCTGTCTGTGAATGCGCCTCGCTCACCCCACATCCACTTCATTCCAGTGCCTTGTCCGATTGCAATCCACATAAGAACACTGCAATCCATTAGCTTCCCTTCCACTCGCCCAACAGAAGTTCGGCATCGCGGCCGACAAACCCACTTCACCTTGCGAAGCGGTGCCTTCGACCCGCATAGCTTTTACTAGTTCAGTAGATCAAACATCCATAATCTCCCTAGTCCGCTATTTCCTTTTTGTTCTATTTATAACTCTCATAACGATATTCTCGTTACTGTTGCCGTTCTACGCTAATTGCATTCCTCAAGAGACCGACACTCGGGGATTTATTCCTAAAACTTTATTACTTGTGCGACCGGTGCACTTGCCGAATTACACGCATCAGCTAGTAGTGTAACGTCCCGAATTGCACTAGGCCCCTTGTGCGTGTTTTTGAGCTAGGAGAGCTGACTTGGGCTCAGGGGAGTGCTGACAACTGGGAAGCATGTAACAGCCAAAGTCTGGGATTGGAAAATTTTTGGTGACACGGCCCGAGATACGGGCGTGTCCCAGGGCGTGTCCTACTCGGGTGCGTAGAAGTTGCGAGGTCGACGGAAATGGGTTCGATGAAGTGTTCGGGCGAGACACGCCCCGTGTCACGGGCGTGTCTAGGGCGTGATCTAGGGCGTGTCCTCCTTTGTGTCGACACTCGAGACTTTGGTTGACGAAAATGGTCGACATAGGGAACACGCCCAGTGTCACGGGCGTGTCGGAGGGCGTGTGTTCCCTCTGGTCGATGACCAGCGCTCGACGATCATCGAGTGTCAAGTATGGGGTACACGGCCTGTGACACAGGTGTGTCACAGGGCATGTCCCGCTCATCCTCAAGTAGCTCTCATGTAGGTCGACATATACTCGAGTAGGTGGAAAAGTACTCGAGTAAGAGGGGGTGACACGGGCGTGCCATCCCTGTGACACGGGCGTGTCCTATACGGGCACTCGAGTAGTTGGTTTTCTATCGAGTAAGTCCTCTCGAGTAAGTATCGAGATGGTTACATGCCCCATGTCACGGGCGTGACTGGGCCAACACGGGCGTGTCGCACCCGTGTGTCGTGTCGAGTATTGAACCAACGCATAAAAACCGTCGTAATGATTTGCCTAAGCAGGACACGGGTAAGGACACGGGCGTGTCCCCACCTGTGTCACTTTTATATAAAAGGGGACGTGATAACCCTAGCCATTTCACTCCTCATTATAGCCGTTTTTCTGAGAGAAACTCCTGTTGAGAGAAGGAAGTCGCTGGATCTAGTTCTAGAGGAGAAGATCCGCCGCCGCCGTGGAAAAGAAGATGCTAACGAGAAGAGTCACGAGATCCATGGCCGGAAATGGTGGAAATGCCGGAAATGAGGTGAGCTTCCTACCCTCTCCCTTGGTGCTAGATCTTTAGTTATTTCCTTAGGAGAGATATCTACTCAAGAGAGTCTTGATGGAGAGGAGTTTTCTAACGATGGCCATGCTAGGACATGTGTTCTAGGTTTTAGATCTCTTCAACCTCCCCTTTCTTCTATGTGATGATGGGTGGATGGTTTCATGAAGAATCATGGCCCCTTTGAGGGTGAATAAGGGAGAAGGAATTTCTGGAGTGATTTTGGAAGATCGACCTGAAGAGGAAGATGAACCGATGCCGTTCATTCCTCTTTAAGATACGTGCAGAATCTGTATTCTGCGCGCAACGATCCTGGTAATTTTTAAGTAGGATATGTCCATATCCAGGCTTCTGACTAAACATGAAAGTTGTAGCCCCTGAAAATACCGTTCCAACGAGTGGTTGCACGTCTTCATGCAAAGTTTGTGGCCATGGGAAAGTCTGAACGAACATGACGCCGATAAATCCTGCATGCAGAAATTGTGTTTTGTACGCAGCGGACTTCAAGGCTGATTTCAACTAGGATACACTCAAATCTGGGTTGTGGGCTGAATATGAAAGTTGTAACCCATGAAAAGACCTTTCCATTGAGGTATTACACATCTTCATCGGATTCCTGTAGCATCGGAAATCTCCGGTCGAAGTTGCTGTCCAGATTTATTCTGCACTTAGATTTGGGGTTTATAAAATATGAATTTGAATTCGGTGGAATCGATATTGCTAATTAACTCTAGATTTTGATGAACTATTTTATGATGACCACCGTAGTGCTATGAATGATAAATCTTGTTAATTAAATTTCATAAAACTGAATTGTGGAGCAAGCTTTAATGCTTGGTATGACTTGTTAAAATTGATAGATTATTATAAATGTGCACCATGTTTATAATATGATGAATGAAATGACTAGATACAAATTGGTAGATTATTATTAATGCGCATCATGTTTGTAATATGTTGAAATCATTTGGAATGACAAATAGAAGGATAAGCCATGGCCATGAGTATGTATGATGGTTAGAATGAAATGTAGTAGTCTAATAATTAGAGCGTAGTATCCCTACGAGTTGTATTGTGAATGGATGTAAGTGTGGTGATGACCGTCACTAGTTGGTTTGTGTTGAGAAGTGATATAGATGGATGGTTGGGCTGTGTCCTCGTGCTTACTTCCGAGGCCCCTTCCATGCCACGGTGATGTGGAATTTGCATGCGGTGTGAGTCGACACGCGGTGTCGTAATCCTAGGTTAAGGATAGTGTGGCAGGTCTACGGGCTCGCCGATCGTCACACCGACGGGAGTGGACAGTTAGAGTTTGGGCGGTTGGGCTTGGTCCTTGGTGTCTACGTCCCGGGGCTCCTTCTGTGCCAATTGAACGGTTGGGCTATGTCCTCGTGCCTTCTTCTGAGGCCCCTTCTGGGTCACACCAGGCCAGTTCGGGCTGTGTTCTCGGTGCACATCTACCCGAGACCCCGCTGGGTCATAGTACGCATGGCTCCACTGTTGTGTTCTTAGCGTTTAGTCGTAAGGAGGCCTACGGGAAGTAGTGTGGATACCCGCCTAGTAGTAAAGATGCCCGCTCTACTATCACCGCCTGGCCACGGTGGCTGATGCCTGAGAGGTTAGCTACCTCCTCGAATAGTGGGAATTATAGTCTGTGTCGACATAGCAATTGCATGTGTGTGATCGCGGGTGAGTCATTACATAACATACATAACATTTCATAACATTGCACAAACAAGATCCTCATTGTATAAGTTTGTATGGGCACTCTTATGCGATTAGTTACTTTTATGTAACCCGATCCTTAACTTATGAGTTTGTATAAGCATTCTTATAAGTTAAGTTACTTTCCTCCTGTAGTTACTTGTACTTGTTGATTTACTAATATTGTTATTCAAGTAGAACTACTAGTTTATAATGTTGTTATTCATGTACTATTACCACCTGCTTGTACCTGCTTTACTACTTATATTATACTTGTACCCTTGTTCCTTTCTCCGCCCGGTGCCGAGGAGTCGCCGAGGGAGCAGATGTGAAGCCACTTAATCTTTCGACTAACGGTTGCTACGTCTTCCTTTTTAGGAGGTCACCCCGTAGGTAGAGCAGTCGCAGACTTTGCAGCAGGACAACCAGGCCAGGACGACAGGGCCTGAAGTGACAGTGCCGTCACTACTGTCGGTTACAGATGTGAGTGTTGTGAGATTTTGATGTAGCCCGTTTGGGCAATGTTGTAGCTGTACTCTGATATTGAAGAAGCATGTTTTAACTTCTCTTATTTGATGTATTTGGACATATATGCTTAGTGTGGATTTGACTTCTTCTCTTTTATATTATGGTTGAGTTGGCATGTTTATATTGATATTGGTTGTAGCCGACGGAATAGGCGTCTTGTGGTACAGGTTAGCCCGTGCGTTAATGCTACCGCAAGGTGGCTGTTCTGGGCATAAGACCCCCCTTCGTGCCGTGTTTTGGGATCCAGGCGCGGGGGGGGGGGGGGGGGGGGGTTCTTACAGATGGTATCAGTTTGCCACGATCCTCAACTAAAGAAGTCATTCAACAATGGTCCCACACCCATTCGATTAGTCAGTTTGCGGACAAACTGACTTGGCGGAAGCAGTGGTGGTGCCCATATGTAATTCACATTAAGTTGTCCAACTTTGACCCTACGATTAGCCAACCTGACCTTAGGTAAGTACATTTATACATCGATCTCCTAAGGTTTGGATGACCTTAGGTATGTAAACCTATTGTATAAAGTCTTGCGCAATCCACTAAGGCAAGCACTTTTGTTTATAGCAGATTTTGAATCTAGCAGAGATAATAGATATGGCAGATTTCCTAGGGCAACCACTTTTGTTTATAACAGACTTGAGCTTGGTAGAGATAATGGATATGGTAAAGTGGTTGGAAGCGGGTCTTTTGGGTGTTCAGACAAGCGTTAAGAGACTCACTGAAGGAGTAGTTAAAGCATGACCCAGCTTCAGGACGAGCACTACGAGGAAGAAATTAAGCATTCGTCCTTAGTCTGCCTAAGTTGTTCTAGGAATCTGGCGGGAGCCTTCACAATTCTGATACTTAGGCGTAATGGTTAGTGAGAAACCGACCTATGCATTGTTCGATACAGGTGCCTCACACTCCTTTGTGTCTGAGGATTTCATTAAGGACATAGAGGACATACAATACTTTACTAGTATAGCCCGACGTGTGCGCCTATCGGACGGCTCGGAGATGATTGCGACCGCTAAGTGCGAGTTCGAGATATTTGTTGAAGGAAAGGCCTTTGATACACCTGCCACGATCTTGAGAATGCTGGAGTTTTACATCATTTTGGGCATGACATGGTTGGACTGGCACTTCACAAGGATCGACTGCGCAGAAAAACGAATCTATTTGAGACATGGAGACACCGACGTCATCTTTCAAGGTATTAGCTTTGCACCTCGTATGTTGTTATCTTCAGTTCAGGTTGTAAAAACCCATATGTCGGGGGATGAAGTCTTCATGATCTGTTTCGAGTTGAAGGCGATGACGTTGGATATGAAAGATGTACGGGTAGTGCGGGACTTCCCCGAGGTATTTCCTGAGAAACTGCCAGGATTACCCCGCACAGAGAAGTTGATTTTCAAATTAATTTAGTACCGGGCGCCAAGCCTGTATCCAGGGCCCCTTACCGAATGGCCCCAAAGGAACTTGTGGAGTTTAGAGTTCAACTGCAAGAACTGGTGGAATCAGGGTTCGTTCTCCCCAGCTCGTCACCCTAGGGAGCCGCTATATTGTTCATGAAGAAGGATGGAACCCCGCGTTTGTGCATAGACTATCGGGAACTCAATCAGCTGACGGTGCGAAACACTTATCCGCAACCTCGAATCGATGAGTTGTTTGATCAACTAGTGGGAGAGCATGGGTTTTCTAAGCTGGACTTGCGCTCAGGGTACTATCAGTTGATAATACAAGAAGGGGACATCCGAAAAACGGCCTTTAGTTCAAGATATGGGTTGTACGAGTTCACTGTAATGCCGTTTGGGCTCACAAATGCCCCTTCGGCCTTCATGAGCCTGATGAACAAGGTGTTTGAACCTTATTTGGATGTATTCATCATTATCTTCATTGACGACATCTTGGTCTACTCAAAGACGAAGGAAGAGCATATTGAGCACTTAACCTTTGTTTTGAAGAAATTGAAGGAGCACGCTTTGTACGCCAAATTCAGCAAGTGCGAATTCTGGCTTAAAGAGGTTGCTTTCTTGGGGCATGTGATCAGCGGGGTAGGACTAGCAGTGGATCCAACCAAGGTGCATGCCGTGAAGGAGTGGTCGCCTTTGAAGTCGCCGACCGATGTGAGGAGTTTCCTTGGACTTGCCGGGTACTGCCGCAAGTTCGTAAAAGGATTTTCAAAGATTGCTTTTCCTCTTACTTCATTGACAAAGAAAGGTGTGCCATTTGAGTGGACACCCCAATATGAAGCGGCGTTCCAGGAGCTGAAGGATAGACTTACCTCCGCCCCCATCCTAGCACTTCTGTTTGGGAAGGAAGGATTTCAAGTTTACACTGACGCATCATATCAAGGGATGGGAGCGCTGTTGATGCAACAAGGACACGTGATTGCTTATGCTTCAAGACAGCTGAAGAAACATGAAATCAATTACCCGGTTCACGATTTGGAGCTTGGAGCAGTGGTGTTCGCCTTGAAGGTTTGGAGGCATTATCTATACGGCATCCACTGCGAGATCTTTTCAAATCACAAAAAGAAGTACGTTCATACTCAGAAGGAGTTGAACTTGAGACAACGACGGTGGTTAGAATTTCTATGTGACTATGAGTTCACCATGAACTACCACCCCGGAAAGGCAAACTCGGTCGACGATGCATTGAGCAGAAAGGTACCAGGTTCAAGAACAGAGTCTCGGTTGATGAGTATGGAGTTGGCTTGGATGATTGAAGAGATGGATATTACCTTAGTATATAAGGCTCCTTCGGTAGAGTATACGGAGTACTTGGAAACCATGGGCATAGTTTGTGATATCCGGGTCCGAATCCGGGCGGAGCAAGTAAGGGATGCGGCTCTGGCCCCGACGGTCAAGGCAATCGAAGATGGGACTTTTGACGAGTATACACTAAAAGACGACCTCGTTTATTTTCGTGGTCGGCTATACATTCCCAAGGGTGGTACAATCTGGGAGGATATCTTGAGAGAGACACATTGCTCTCAGTATTCGGTGCACCCGGGTATTGCCAAGATGTACGCCGGCTTGCGGAAGACCATGTGTTGGCCGGGAATGAAGAAGGATGTCCGATATTTTGTTACACACTGTGAAGCTCTTTATGGAAGGAGGTGTAGAACCCCCTTGTCTTGGGTGCAAGATGAAGACCCGAAGGCCTTGGGTGTTGAATATATTGAGGATACCGATGCGACGGTTAGACTGATTCGGGATCGCATGTTGGAAGCTCAAAGTCGGCAGGCAAAGTATTATAATGCAAAGCACCGGATGGTGGAATTTCAAGTGGGTGATAGGGTGTTCCTAAAAATCCTACCGATGCATGGAGTGTCACGTGTGCGTGGTGTGAAAAAGCTCAGCCTAAGGTATGTTGGGCCTTATACTATATTGGAAAGGATTGGCCCGTTGGCCTATCGGTTGGAGTTATCGCCTGAGCTAGAGAACCTCCACGACATGTTCCATGTGTCGTCGCTTCGGTAGGCGCTGTTGCGGCTCGATCAATATATCCCCACAACTGATGGTGCTGTGGCGTCTGATAGGTCTGTGCGACTAGAGCTGGTGCGGATCGTAGATAGCGAGACAAGAAAGTTACGCCGCAAAAGTGTTCCCTTGGTGAAGGTGCTATGGTCCAATCATGGGAAGGATGAATATAAATGGGAGCAGATGGACGTGATGCAAAAACATTATCCGGAGTTGTTTGCTCAAGGTAGTTTTATTTAAAAGCATACTATATTTCTGTTATGCTTTTCTCTCCATAGCCTAAGCCTAATTTCGGGGACAAAATCTTTTATTTTGTTTATAGGATTTGTAATGTCCCGAATCGCACTAGGGCCCTTGTGTGGGTTTTTGAGCTAGGAGAGCTGACTTGGGCTCAGGGGAGTGCTGACAACTGGGAAGCATGTAACAGCCAAAAGTCTGGGATTGGAAAATTTTTGGTGACACGGCCTGGGATACGGGCGTGTCCCAGGGCGTGTCCTGCTCGGGTGCATAGCAGTCGCGAGGTCAACGAAAATGGGTTTGATGAAGTGTGTTGGGTACATTGGTCAAATGTACCTGATTTGAAGAAGCCTCACCCAACTCAATGATATACATCATAATGTATTTGATGTATGTTGAGTTTACTTGTGCAGGTTAAGTAATCACTGGACTGAAGCAAAAAGTTTCTAAGTCCATGTGTCGACACCCAGAGGGAAAGTGTCGACACTCAAGAAAGCACCCAGACAAGCAGTGTCGACACTTGGAGTCATTGTGTCGACACCTGGGATGCAGAGTCGACACCAGACAGAAAGTGTCGACACAAGGAGCTGTGTCTACACTCAGTGAAGAAAAGTGCAGACAGAAAGTGTCGACACAAGGAGCTGTGTCGACACCCAGTGAAGCTGAGTCTACACTAGAAAGTGTCGACACTTGGAGCTGTGTCGACACTCAGCAAAAGTCTGCAGAGACTAAGTACAAGTGTCGACATTCAACACAATGTGTCGACACTAAGCAGAAGAGTCAGCACTTGAAGTAAGTGTCGACACCCAGCACAATGTGTCGACACTCAACAGAAGAGTCAGCATTTGAAGTACGTGTCGACACCCAGAACAATGTGTCGACACACAGCTGAAGACACTACACTTGAAGAAAGTGTCGACACAAGGAGCTGTGTCGACACTTAGCAAAGAACAGAATTATTTCCAAAATATTCTAAGTACAAGTGTCGACACTAAGGGAATATGTCGACACTCAGCTGAAGTCTCAACAAGAAGAATCAAGTGTCGACACAAGGAGCTGTGTCGACACTTAGCAAGAATCAACATAGAAGACTATGTGTCGACACCAAGAAGCAGTGTCGACACTTAACAGATTCAACACAAGAAGATGTGTCGACACAAAGGAGATGTGTCGACACTTAGAAGAATTCAGCAAAAGCTAGAAGAACAAGTACTTGTGTCGACACTCAATTTCAGTGTCGACACATGAAGAAGAATCTGTGTCGAGACATACAAGAAGTTGTGTCGACACCTTGTAGACTTGTGTCGACACTTACACAGCATGTGTCGACACTTGGACTATAAGTGTCGACACTTAAAGACAGAAAGTCTCGACACTATCAGACAGTTAGAGATTTTCAAGAAATGACTGGATGACTTGACAGCTGCCGTTCCAGCCGGTCTACAACACCTGTCAGAGATATCAGAAGTCAGTTATGGACCGGACCAGCCGGTTACCATGAAGAAGGCCTATAAATAGGCATCTACAGTTTACAGAAACTGTTGTTGAAAGAGTTGATCAACTGGTTCAGATTATTATTGAACAAGTCATTGAAGTGGTACACAAAAGTATCAACACAAGAAGATCTTGCAGTCCAAGTGCAGATCTAAGAAGTTGGAGAGAGAGGGCTCCATCCAAGAAATCAGCCTCTGGAACTAGGCTGAGAAGAAGGATTCAGATTCATTCTGGATCTTAAGTGGCAGAGGTCAAGGAACTACTGCAGGAGGATTCAGTCTTATTCAGTTCTACTCAAGAAGCTTTGAAAAAAGCTAAGTCAGATTGAATCCAGCTGAGTTCTTCCAAGAACTCATCAAGAAACTCTCAACTCCCCTCTTTATTTCTGAGTTGTTGAGTTAATAGTTATAATACATTTTTTATCTTGTAGGATCCATTGGATCTGAGTGAATTGTAAGCCTATAATTATAAAGGCTGAGGGTAGGGCTTGAGAGCCTGAGTGTAGGAGATTGAGATCTCTGAGTGTAGGCCTTGATTGGCTGAGTGTAGGCCTTGGTTGGCTGAGTGTAGGCCTTGGTTGGCTGAGTGTAGGCCTTGATTGGCTGAGTGTAGGCTTTGGGATAAAGCTGAGTTGTAAGGCTTTGGGCCTGAGGTGTAGGAACCAATTTGGGTTCTGAGACAGTGGAGGAGTTTTGGCCGAATCTAGTACACTGCTAGATAGGCGAAGGGGGAAAGTGGATGTACCCATATCTTGGGGAACCACTATAAACCACTGTGTCTGCTGTGCTGTGAATGATATTTGCTGTGTATGCTTAGTTATTGCTGTGATAAAACAGTTAGTATTCTGTGATAAAACTGTTGGCTGCCATTAAAGTTTAAAAAGGATTAGGTCACCTATTCACCCCTCCTCTAGGTGTTTAGGTACCATATCTTTCAAGTGGTATCAAAGCCAGGTTCCTCAAAATAAGGACTAACAGTCTGAGGAGATCCTGTTTGGCAGATTCAGTGTTAGGCAACACAGATTCAAGAAATTCAAGAAAATCAAGAAACATGGGTTCTTCTGAGAATCACAAGGAATTGGGTTCCATGAAATTACCCATATGCAGGAAAGAGATCTTTGGGATCTGGAAGGAAAGGGTAAGGCTGTTTATGGAGGCCTCAGACCCTAAAATCTACATCACAGTAAAGGAAGGGCCTTATGTGCCCATGAAGATTTCAGTTCTAGATGCAAATCAGAGAACCCCAAAGGATTTCTCTGAGATGACTAAGGATGAGATTGTCCTAGCTACCATGGACAAGAGGGCACAAAACATAATAGTGAGTGCCATTGATGATGCAACTTTTCAGAATCTTATACATTGTAAGACAGCCAAGGAGATGTGGGACACTCTTATAGTGTATATGGAAGGATCTGAAGAAGTTAGACAAGATAAAAAATCCTTGCTAAATCAGGAGTATGAGAGTTTTAGACAAGGTAAAGGTGATAGCAAAACTGAGTGCTACAAAAAGTTTTACAGAATAGTTAATGAACTCATGTCTTATGGAAGAGAGTTCAGTAACTATGAACTAAATGACAAGTTCTTAAGGTCCCTAACCAAAGATTGGGACACCAAGATCTGTGCCATTAGAGAAATGGGTAAGTTGGGGGAAATTCCTCCTCCTACACTGTTTGGCAAGTTATTGTCATATGAGATGCAGTTGCCAGTGAGAAAAGAGGAGGAGAAATCAACAAGGACTGAGCACAAGGAAAGATCAGTTGCTTTCAAGGCAGATGTCCCCAGGAAGTGCAGGAATAAATCACCAACACCACCTCCAAAGATTGCTGAATCAGAGTCAGATGAAATAGTCAGCACCAAGTTAGAAAGCAGTGAAAGTGATGAAGACTTTGCTGCTTTCACTAGACACTTTCAGAAGTTTTTGAAAAAGAAACAGTGGAGGTCAAGTCCATCTACATCACAAGGAAAGGAAGACTCTTATCAGAAAAGGAGGTCTTCAAAGAATGACAAGAAAAGGACAAAGTAAAGCAAGTCAACTGGTTCAAAGATAGTGTGCTATTGCTGCAATAGACAGGGCCATGTTATTGCAGATTGTCCAGAGAAGAGAAAGGAATCCGCTGACAGGAAAAAGACTCATTTCAAAGGCAAGAAAGAGAAGTCTTTTGTTGCCAAGAAGGAGAAGACTCTATCAGATATTTCTTCTTCAGAAACTGAGTCTGAGGCTGAAGCCTACATAGGGCTGTTTGCTGAAGAAGAAGAGGATGAATTCATGCAGTTAATGGAGTCTATTTATGAACAAGAAGACAGTCAATGCCAAGGGCTAATGGCTTTGACAGAGAGTGCCAAAATCCTGGAGCAGCCAGGACTCAGTCAGGTACAAAGTTCAAGTTTAAATTCAGTTTCTTGTTCTAGTTCAGATTCAGATTCTTCTTCATCAAGTGATGAGAATGTATCTGAGTCTGAGGATGATATTCATCAGCTTATAGATGAATATAAGGTGCTGCTGCAGGCTTACAAGAAAAGCAAGACCCTAGCCAAAAGTCAGGCAAAGGAAATTGCTATTCTTAAAGCTGCAGCAACAGATTTTGAGAAGTCTTTTGATCAAAAACTGAATGAGATAGCCAGGTTGAAGCACATAACAGTGATTCAAATGGGTACTATATCATTTAAAAATGATCAAATCAAGAGTCTGGAGAGCAATCTTCAGAAAGAGAGAGAGCTTGTTGCTAGGTTTTCTAAACCTAAGTCAGTGCTACCTTTAATTGATGAATTTGTTCATCATAAAGGCAAGGCTGGACTGGGCTTTATTAGACCTGCAAGGACTGAGCAGTCCAAGTCTAAGTCCAAGGGCAAAGCCCCAACATTCAACAAGCATGCTGTAGACAAGACAGCCAAGGTAGTACCTAAGCAAAGGTACAACAAGTTTGAATGTTGGTGTTGTGGCAAGATTGGCCATTTTGCAGTGGACTGTTGGCACAATGTCAGTGCTAAGGTGAGTAGCAAGCTACCTGGTGGAAAGCCAGTAGGTAGTTTTGTCAGATTGCAGACTAACATGTACCAAGGACCCAAGACTTCTTTGGGTTCTAAGGTTCATTAATCTGTTTTGCAGGTGAGTCCAAGTGGCCATAACCCAACATGGTACTTGGACAGTGGATGTTCCAGACATATGACTGGAACTAGAAGATTACTAAAGGACTACATTCCAGTAAAAGATGGTCCAAAAGTAACCTTTGGTGATTCTGAAAAAGGAATCATCAAAGGATTTGGTAACATTTCTACAAACTTAGTTACCATTACTCAAGTGGCTTATGTTAAAGGGTTGAAACACAACCTAATAAGTATAAGTCAATTAAGTGATGTAGGGTATGACATCTCATTTGTTAAAAATGGTTGTCATATCAAGAGGTCAAGTGATCAAGAGATCATTTTGACAGGTTATAGGAAGAGGAATGTCTACTGCCTAGACATTATGATTGAGAACAATGGTTCTCCAGTTTGTCTTGTAGCTGATGAGACAGTCTCTCATTGTGTCAAATGGCACAAGAGGCTAGCCCATCTTAACTACAAGACTATTAGCAAACTCTTTAGCAAAGAGTTAGTGAGGAATGGTCCTCAAGTTAAGTGTGTCAAAGATGGTATTTGCTCAGCTTGTCAAAAAGGCAAGCAGACTAAATCCACCTTTAAAAGCATAGAAAACAAAGATGCTGTGAGGTGTTTGTACCTCTTGCATTTGGATCTCTTTGTTCCAATGCCAGTTCACAGCTTAGGTAGGAAGGTCTATACCCTTGTAGTTGTAGATGACTACTCAAGGTTTTCCTGGGTGTTCTTCTTAAGACAGAAATCTGAAACACCTAGTGTCTTCTACAGCTTTGTCAAGCAAATCCAGAATGAACTAAATAGTACTGTGGTCAAAATTAGAAGTGACCATGGTACTGAGTTTCAGTCTGAAAGCATGACAAAACTATGTGAAGACTTTGAGATATTTCAAGAATTCTCTTCACCTAGAACACCTGAACAAAATGGCATTGCTGAGAGGAAGAATAGGACCTTGATAGAGGCTGGTAGAACCCTTCTAAGTGATACATCACTGCCAGAGTATTTCTGGGCTGAAGCAGTTAACACTGCATGCCATGTTATAAATAGGGCTACCATCACTAAAGGGCTAAACAAGACCCACTATGAAGTTGTGAAAGGCAGGAAACCAAACCTATCCTACTTCAGGATCTTTGGTTGCAAATGCTTCATACTTAACAATGGGAAGTCTTACTTAACTAAGTTTGCTGCCAAGTCCCAAGAGGGAATTTTTGTTGGGTACAACAATAATAGTAAGACTTATAGAGTCTACAACTTGACTACACAAGTTGTAGAAGAATCAGTGCATGTAGTTTTTGATGAGACTAAACTTATTAATAATAAGTTGTCTAGCAGTGTATGTAGCCCCACAGGTTTGACAAAGAAAATGGACAAGCTTACTATAGAAGAAGTGCCTGCTGCAAGACAGCAAGGAGAGGAGAGTAGCTGCTGTCCAGGGGGAGAACTACATGTTCCAATTGCTGAAGAAATCCAAGGTATACAGCATGATGCAGATGCTGAAGTGGTTCAACCAGAAGTTAGGATGCCTCCAGCTCACAGGCATCTTAGAGATCATCCAGTAGAGCTGATTATTGGAGATCCAAGACAAGGAGTTCAAACCAGGAGTAGAAACATGAATGCAGCAATCTACTCCAGCTTCCTGTCACAAGTTGAACCTAAGAAGTTTAAAGAAGCAATACAAGATCCACAATGGACTGAAGCAATGCAAGAAGAGCTTAACCAGTTCAAGAGGTGCAAGGTTTGGGAACTTGTTCCTAAACCTAAAGACCACAATGTAATAGGAACTAAGTGGATCTATAGGAATAAGATGGATGAACAAGGGGTCATCATTAAGAATAAGGCTAGACTGGTTGCTAAAGGATATAGGCAAGAAGAAGGTATTGATTTTGATTAAACCTTTGCTCCAGTAGCCAGACTGGAAGCCATAAGAATGTTCTTGGCCTATGCAACCTATCAAGGATTCAAGGTGTACCAAATGGATGTCAAGTCAGCATTCCTAAATGGTAATCTTAAAGAAGAAGTTTATGTGGAACAGCCTGCAGGTTTTGTTGATCCAACTCTACCTCATTATGTCTATAGACTTAGGAAAGCTTTATATGGGTTAAAGCAAGCCCCTAGGGCTTGGTATGAAACCCTATCTAGTTTCCTCATTGAGAACAAGTTCTCAAGGGGGAAAATAGATAAGACTCTATTCCTTAGGGAATCAAGAGGCAAATTCATACTAGTCCAAACATATGTAGATGACATTATATTTGGGTCTACTGAAAGCAGCCTTTGCAAAAAGTTTGCAAAACTTATGCAAGGTCAGTTTGAGATGAGTAGTATGGGAGAGCTGAAGTTTTTCTTGGGTCTCCAAGTTAAACAGACTGAGAGTGATTTGTCTATTTGTCAGTCAAAGTTCACCCTAGAACTCATAAGGAAGTATGGTATGGATTCATCCAGTACCATGAAGACTCCTATGGGGTCAAGTATGTCTCTTAGAAAGGATGATGTAGGGAAACCTGTAGATGAAACCTTGTATAGAGGGATAGTTGGCTCCCTATTATACTTGACTGCTAGTAGACCAGACATCATGTATGCTACATGTGTTTGTGCAAGGTATCAAGCCTGCCCTAAAGAGTCTCATTTGACTGCAGTCAAAAGAATATTGAGATATCTAAAGGGCACTCCCTATCTAGGCCTCTGGTACCCTAGGAATGGAGATTTTGATCTAACAGGCTATTCAGATGCAGACTTTGCAGGATGCAAAGAGGATAGAAAGAGCACTACTGGAACCTGTCAATTCCTAGGAGGGAGACTAATTTCATGGAGTAGCAAAAAGTAAACCAGTGTGGCTATCTCCACAGCAGAGTCAGAGTATGTGGCTGCAGGAAGTTGCTGTGCTCAACTTCTGTGGATTCAACATCAGCTAGAGGACTATGGATTTCAGGTAAGTAGAACTCCACTTTTCTGTGATTCTACAAGTGCTATTTCAATAGCTAATAACCCTGTATCCCATAGTAGGACAAAACATATTGAGATTAAATATCATTTTCTTAGGGAGCATGTAGAAAGAGAAGATATTTTGTTAGAATATGTTAAAACAGATGAACAAGTAGCTGATATGTTTACTAAGCCACTAGAAGAAACTAAGTTCAATAGATTCAAAATTGAACTAGGAATGATAAACTTAGAGTAAGTTTACAGATTTGAAAATGACTAAGTAAAAAGGTGTCGACACATAGACAAGTCTATGTCGACACAGAATAGTGGTGTCGACACTTCAGGAAAAAGGCGTCGACACATCTAGGAATGTGGTGTCGACACTTCAGAATGTTAGTGTCGACACATGTCAAGTAGGTGTCGACACATCCCAAGTGGTGTCGACACTTAGTATTTACTCAGAATTTTCTAAGTAAAGTCTCGACAATGTGTCGAGATATGTTGTGTCGACACATAACCAAGTGTCGACACATAAAATCTGTTGACTAAACTTGTGTCGACACATATGTGTCGAGACATTATAAGTCAGTGTCGACACTTATTGCCAGTGTCGACACATTCTAAGTTAGCTGTCCCGCCTGTTCATCTTCAAAATCAGAAAGGTATAAATAGGGTTCTGTCTTTGTTTGTCGACACGCTTTCAAAGTTTCGAGACCAAAACTACTGTGTCGACACCTCTCTTTTCTAAAGACAAATTCTACAAACCCTAATGGCACCTAAGCTTGAGGAGAACGTTAACGAAGGCTATGAGCTTGTGCGCGGCGCGTTCGACGATGCTGATCAAGAAATCAGGGCCGTAGTAACCCTAGTCGCCGATTCAAGGTTAGATTACTTAGTTTCTGAACCAACTAAGATATGGAAGAAGGAGGTGCTTGAATTTCTGAATGGAGCTGCAGTATATGAATCTGGATACAAAATCAAATCCAGAGTTCATGGAGAAAAGGTTAAGGTAACCCCAAAAAGTCTGAGGAAGATTCTTCAATTGCCAAGAACTCAAGATGAAGAAGAGGTGACTGCTTCAAAGACCAGGGAAGCTCTTACCTGGTGTGGACTAGATCCAAAGATGAAGATAGGTTCTGTATTTAATAGGAAAGGCATGAATACTCAAGGAAAATTCATGTCTGAAATTGTTGGAAAGGTCTTACTCAGTAAGCCAGGAGGGCATGACAGAGTGTCTGCCTCCATGTTCCATATAATGACAAGAATTATCTTCACTTTAAGAACAGATTGGTCAGTAATAGTATTTGACAAGATCAAGGAAAGTCTGAAGAAGCCCAATCTGGGCAGAATCTTAAGTCTCTACCTAGCTGGTATTATACCAGAGGTAATGAATACTGCTGCAGGCAGCAAGATAAACCACATGAGGAAGATGGATCTCAGGATCTTTTTAAGATGGGACAGGGTGTTGTCCAAGGAAATGCCAACACCTGAGAAAATAGTTACTGAGAAAGTCACTCCTCCTAAGAAGAAAAGAAAGATAGCTCCTGTGGCACAAGAGTCCTCCAGCAGTTCTAGGAGTGAAGAACAGGTTGTTTTCACTCCTGATGATCATGAGGAAGTGCCTGCAGTGAAGTCTCCTGCTCCTCTAGCTGATGCAGAGATCCAGGGGGAGCTGCCTCCAGCTAGCCCCATCCACAGGGATCAAAGCCAGGGGGAGCCTCCAGTTGTAGAAGCACCATCTACACTGGACAGTGAGCAAGCCACAACCATCATTCAAGAGGTACTCACTGACCTAAAAACTTTAGAATATCTTATAGAAGATGCTGATTTGTCTGATGTTCCTCAGCAAACACAGCTGCCTAGTCAAGTTCCAGATGTTGTTAGAGAGGACACTTCTGCTGTGCAAGAAGAGATTCCTGCTCCAGTAGTTGAAGAACAAAGAATGTCTCCAGCTTCTTCACCCCCTGAATACACAATGGAAGACTTGTTCCTAAATCTGGATCAAGCAGATTTTGACAAGGAAATTGATGTTGCTGAAGGAGAGAATGCTGCTGCTGAGGGGTAGCAAATGCAAGTTCTGAAGGAGCCTATCAGGCAAGAAACTGAGAAGGCGCAAGATGTGCAAGCTGACAAGCTTCAAAGCCCTAAGGAGAGGGTTGATATTGCCAGCACATCTGCCTCTGAAGATGAGGAGACTGCAAGGGCAAGGAAAAAGAAACTCTATGTATTCAAGAGAAGGAGCCAGAGTTACAAGAAGGCTCTGCAAACTGTAGCCCCACAGCCTATAGTTCAACAAGCTCCAACTGTTGATTATAGTGCTTTACTGATTGCACCGCAGATTAAAATGGATGAACAAAGAAAAGCCATAGAGGCTTATGTTGATGCAGGGCACAGATCATTACAGTTTGATCTTGCCCAAGATATAAAATCTATAAGGTTTGAGATGAATCTCAACAAGAAAGAGATGACAGACTGCTTCCACAAAGGTGGAAATGCAGTGGTGTATTTGGCAACACACCAAGAGAAGATCAAGGCACAGGTGGATGATATAGCATTGAAACAAGGATATGTTCTTGAGAATCAATTAAGAATGAATGACAACTTAACTGAATCCCACAATGCTATTGTCACTGAATTAAAGAATAAGGCTGCTGAACCCTCTACATCTACTGATGCTGCTAAAGCTAAATTTGATAAAGTCTTTCAAGAGGAAATTAATGCTGTAAAGACTGCTATCCAAGCCTCCCAGAAGGTCATATCTGAACAACTTCAAAAACTAAAACCTTACTTTAAAGATGGGATCAGGTACTTGGACAGTCAGATCAGATTTCAAAAGGATGATGTCAGAGATCACATGGCTAGAGAAGTCATAAAGGGGGAGAGAGTGTTAGTCAAGGAAAGTTCTGAGCATGCAAAATGGATATCAAATTCAATCAGGGCTACACTTGGATACCCTCCTCTGTGTGATGACCAAGATGTTGCTGAATTAGGCATTAACCCTGCCTATTTTGGAGGTGAGCAACCAGAAGTAGCTCAGGTCATTTATCCACCTCCAGACTTTGAAATGATTCAAGCAGATGTGAGCACAATGTATAGCCCACTTGACGGCAAGGACAATGTCCACATTGACAAGGTTGTTCAACCTATATCTGAAGCTATGCAAGAGGCTCTACAAAAAGAAGAAGAGACAAGGTTGTCCAAAAAGAGGTTTAGGGAACAAGCAGAGCAAAGGCCAGACTTTGAACAGTGGAGCCCTACCTCTAGAAATATAATTTTAACTGCCTGGAAAGCTGCCAAAGACCATACTCATGACAGGAACAAGTGGTTCTCTGAAGCTGAATGGAGAAAACATGAAATAAGACAAGAAGCCATTATTCAATTCAGAAGGAAGGCAAAGATGGGAAAGCTACCTTCTACTGCAGTGGAGCCTAGCAAGTACTTCCCCAAGCCATATCACTATTTTGAGAGGCAGAAGATCAAAGCTGAAGAGCTTAAGAAGAAGGACTTGAAAGGAAAGAAGCATGCTGATGCTGAAACTGTTGAAGCCCCTGTCAAAGCTCAAGTTCAAGCTGGCAAAGGCATAGTAATTAAGGAGCCAGAGCAGAAATAGATTAAGAGTTTTCTTGAAGTTTATGTTGTAATCTTTTGGATGTAACACATTTAGTAAACTTCTGAAAATGTATAAGACAGATATTAGAACAATATATGATTCATATATTTCATGTTTGTTCTGTGAATGTGTCTATTTCTTATTTGTTCTGTGCTGATGAATGTGTATACATGTGTGATTTAATACATGTTATGTTTACCCTGCTGAATATAACCCGCTTTACATCATTTTGTAATTTTAATTATGAATGGTGTATATCATTGACTAAGGGTTATGACTTCTCCAAATAGGGGGAGATTGTTGGGTACATTGGTCAAATGTACCTGATTTGAAGAAGCCTCACCCAACTCAATGATATACATAATAATGTATTTGATGTATGTTGAGTTTACTTGTGCAGGTTAAGTAATCACTGGACTGAAGCAAAAAGTTTCTAAGTCCATGTGTCGACACCCAGAGGGAAAGTGTCGACACTCAAGAAAGCTTGTGTCGACACCCAGACAAGCAGTGTCGACACTTGGAGTCATTGTGTCGACACCTGGGATGCAGAGTCGACACCAGACAGAAAGTGTCGACACAAGGAGCTGTGTCGACACTCAGTGAAGAAAAGTGCAGACAGAAAGTGTCGACACAAGGAGCTGTGTCGACACCCAGTGAAGCTGAGTCTACACTAGAAAGTGTCGACACTTGGAGCTGTGTCGACACTCAGCAAAAGTCTGCAGAGACTAAGTACAAGTGTCGACATTCAACACAATGTGTCGACACTAAGCAGAAGAGTCAGCACTTGAAGTAAGTGTCGACACCCAGCACAATGTGTCGACACTCAACAGAAGAGTCAGCATTTGAAGTATGTGTCGACACCCAGAACAATGTGTCGACACACAGCTAAAGACACTACACTTGAAGAAAGTGTCGACACAAGGAGCTGTGTCGACACTTAGCAAAGAACAGAATTATTTCCAAAATATTCTAAGTACAAGTGTCGACACTAAGGGAATGTGTCGACACTCAGCTGAAGTCTCAACAAGAAGAATCAAGTGTCGACACAAGGAGCTGTGTCGACACTTAGCAAGAATCAACATAGAAGACTATGTGTCGACACCAAGAAGCAGTGTCGACACTTAACAGATTCAACACAAGAAGATGTGTCGACACAAAGGAGATGTGTCGACACTTAGAAGAATTCAGCAAAAGCTAGAAGAACAAGTACTTGTGTCGACACTCAATTTCAGTGTCGACACATGAAGAAGAATCTGTGTCGAGACATACAAGAAGTTGTGTCGACACCTTGTAGACTTGTGTCGACACTTACACATCATGTGTCGACACTTGGACTATAAGTGTCGACACTTAAAGACAGAAAGTCTCGACACTATCAGACAGTTAGAGATTTTCAAGAAATGACTGGATGACTTGACAGCTGCCGTTCCAGCCGGTCTACAGCACCTGTCAGAGATATCAGAAGTCAGTTATGGACCGGACCAGCTGGTTACCATGAAGAAGGCCTATAAATAGGCATCTACAGTTTACAGAAACTGTTGTTGAAAGAGTTGATCAACTGGTTCAGATTATTATTGAACAAGTCATTGAAGTGGTACACAAAAGTATCAACACAAGAAGATCTTGCAGTCCAAGTGCAGATCTAAGAAGTTGGAGAGAGAGGGCTCCATCCAAAAAATCAGCCTCTGGAACTAGGCTGAGAAGAAGGATTCAGATTCATTCTGGATCTTAAGTGGCAGAGGTCAAGGAACTACTGTAGGAGGATTCAGTCTTATTCAGTTCTACTCAAGAAGCTTTGAAGAAAGCTAAGTCAGATTGAATCTAGCTGAGTTCTTCCAAGAACTCATCAAGAAACTCTCAACTCCCCTCTTTATTTCTGAGTTGTTGAGTTAATAGTTGTAATACATTTTTTATCTTGTAGGATCCATTGGATCTGAGTGAATTATAAGCCTATAATTATAAAGGCTGAGGGTAGGGCTTGAGAGCATGAGTGTAGGAGATTGAGATCTCTGAGTGTAGGCCTTGATTGGCTGAGTGTAGGCCTTGGTTGGCTGAGTATAGGCCTTGGTTGGCTGAGTGTAGGTCTTGATTGGCTGAGTGTAGGCTTTGGGATAAAGCTGAGTTGTAAGGCTTTGGGCCTGAGGTGTAGGAACCAATTTGGGTTCTGAGACAGTGGAGGAGTTTTGGCCGAATCTAGTACACTGCTAGATAGGCGAAGGGGGAAAGTGGATGTACCCATATCTTGGGGAACCACTATAAACCACTGTGTCTGCTGTGCTGTGAATGATATTTGCTGTGTATGCTTAGTTATTGCTGTGATAAAACAGTTAGTATTCTGTGATAAACCTGTTGGCTGCCATTAAAGTTTAAAAAGGATTAGGTCACCTATTCACCCCCCCTCTAGGTGTTTAGGTACCATATCTTTCAAAGTGTTCGGGCGAGACACGCCCCGTGTCACGGGCATATCTGGGGCATGACCTAGGGCGTGTCCTCCTTTGTGTCGACACTCGAGACTTTGGTCGACCAAAATGGTCGACAGAGGGAACACGCCCAGTTTCACGGGCGTGTCCCATCCGACACGGGCGTATCAGAGGGCGTGTGTTCCCTCTGGTCGATGACCAGCACTTGACGATCGTCGAGTGTCCAGTATGGGGTACACGGCCTGTGACACGGGCGTGTCACAGGGTGTGTCCCGCTCATCCTCGAGTTGCTCTCGTGTAGGTCGACATATACTCGAGTAGGTGGAAAAGTACTCGAGTAAGAGTGGGTGACACGGGCATGCCATTCCTGTGACACGGGCGTGTCCTATCCGGGTACTCGAGTAGTTTGTTTTCTCTTGAGTAAGTCCTCTCGAGTAAGTCTTGAGAGGGTTACATGCCCCATGTCACGGGCATGACTGGGCCGACATGGGCGTGTCCCACCCGTGTGCCGTGTCGAGTATTGAACCGACGCATAAAAACCATCGTAACGCTTCGCGTAAACAGGACATGGGTAAGGACACGTGCGTGTCCCTACCCGTGTCACTTTTATATAAAAGGGGAAGTGATAACCCTAGCCATTTTCACTCCTCATTCCAGCCGTTTTTCTGAGAGAAACTCCTGTTGAGAGAAGGAAGTCGCTGGATCTACTTCTAGAGGAGAAGATCCTCTGCCGCCGTGGAAAAGAAGATGCCGCCGAGAAGAGTCACGAGATCCATGGCCGGAAATGGTGTAAATGCCGGAAATGAGGTGGGCTTCCTACCCTCTCCCTTGGTGCTAGATCTTTAGTTATTTTTTTAGGAGAGATATCAATTCAAGAGAGTCTTGATGGAGAGAAGGAGTTTTCTAGGGATGACCATACTAGGACATGTGTTCTAGGTTTTAGATCTCTTCAACCTCCCCTTTCTTCTATGTGATGATGGGTGGATGGTTTCGTGAAGAATCATGGCCCCTTTGAGGGTGAATAAGGGAGGAGGAATTTCTGGAGTGATTTTGGAAGATCGACTTGAAGAGGAAGATGAACCGATGTCGTTCATTCCTCTTTAAGATACGTGCAGAATCTGTATTCTGCGCGCATCGATCTTTTTGGCCATTTTACAGTAGGATATGGCCATATATGGGCTTCTGACTAAACACGAAAGTTGTATCCCCTGAAAATACCTTTCCAACGAGTGGTTGCACGTCTTCATGCGAAGTCTGTAGCCATAGTAAAGTCTGAACGAACATGACATCCGATAAATCCTGCATCCAGAAATTGTGTTCTGTACGCAGCGGACTTCAAGGCTGATTTCAACTAGGATACACTCAAATCTGGGTTGTGGGCTGAATATGAACGTTGTAACCCATGGAAAGACCTTTCCATAGAGGGGTTACACGTCTTCACCGGATTCCTGTAGCATCGGAAATCTACGGTCGAAATTACTGTCCAGATTTATTCTGCACTTAAATTCTGGGTTTTATAAAATATGAATTTGAATTCGGTGGAATCGATGTTGCTAATTAACTCTAGATTTTGATGAACTATTTTATGCTGACCACCGTAGTGCTATGAATGATAAATCTTGTTAATTAGATTTCATAAAACTGAATTGTGGAGCAAGCTTTAATGCATGATATGACTTGTTAAAATTGATAGATTATTATAAATGCGCACCATGTTTATAATATGATGAATGAAATGACTGGATACAAATTAGTAGATTATTATTAATACGCATCATGTTTGTAATATGTTGAAATCATTTGGAATGACAAATAGAAGGATAAGCCATGGCCATGAGTATGCATGATGGTTAGAATGAAATGTAGTAGTCCAATACTTAGAGCGTAGTCTCCCTACGGGTACTATTGTGAATGGATGTAAGTGCGGTGTTGACCGTCACTAGTTGGTTTGTGTTGATATGTGGTATAGATGGATGGTTGGGTTGTGTCCTCATGCTTACTTCCGAGGCCCCTTCCATGCCACGGTGATGTGGAATTTGCATGCAGTGTGAGTCGACACGCTGTGTCGTAATCCTGGGTTATGGATAGTGTGGCAGGTCTATGGGCTCGCCGATCATCACACCAACGGGAGATGATAGTTAGACTTTGGGCGGTTGGGCTTGGTCCTCAGTGCCTACGTCCCGGGGCTCCTTCCGTGCCAAGTGAACGGTTGGGCTGTGTCCTCGTGCCTTCTTCCAAGGCCCCTTCCGGTTCACACCAGGCCAGTTCGGGCTGTGTTCTCGGTGCACATCTACCCGAGACTCCGCTGGGCCATAGTACGCATGGGTTCTGCTGTTGTGTTCTTAGCGTTGAGGCTTATGGAGGCCTAGGTGAAGTAGTGTGGATATCCGCCTAGTAGCAGAGATGCCAGCTCTACTATCACCGCCTGGCCACGGAGGCTGATGCCTGAGAGGTTAGCTACCTGCTCGAATAGTGGGAACTATAGTCTATGTCGACATAGAAATTGCATGTGTGTGATCATGGGTGAGTCATTACATAACATACATAACATTTCATAACATTGCACAAACAAGATCCTCATCGTATAAGTTTGTATGGGCACTCTTATGCGATGAGTTACTTTTATGTAACCCGATCCTTAACTTATAAGTTTGTATGGGCATTCTTATAAGTTAAGTTACTCTCTTGCTGTAGTTACTTATACTTATTGATTTACTAATATTGTTATTCAAGTAGAACTGCTAGTTTATAATGTTGTTATTCATGTACTATTACCACCTGCTTGTACCTGCTTTACTACTTGTATTATACTTGTACCCTTGTTCCTTTATCCGCCCGGTGCCGAGGAGTCGCCGGGGGAGCGGATGTGAATCCACTTAGTCTTTCGACTAACGGTTGCTACGTCTTCCTTTTTAGGAGGTCACCCCGCAGGTAGAGCAGCCGCAGACTTTGCAGCAGGACAGCCAGGCCAGGACGACAGGGCCTGAAGTGACGGTGCCGTCACTACAGTCGGTTACGGATGTGAGTGTTGTGAGATTTTGATGTAGCCAGTTTGGGCAATGTTGTAGCTGTACTCTGATATTGAAGAAGCATGTTTTAGCTTCTCTTATTTGATGTATTTGGACATATATGCTTAGTGTGGATTTGACTTCTTCTCTTTTATATTATGGTTGGGTTGACATGTTTATATTGGTATTGGTTGTAGCCGGCGGAATAAGCGTCTTGTGGTACAGGTTAGCCCGTGTGCTAATGCTACCGCAAGGCGGCTGTTCCGGGCATAAGACCCCCCTTTGTGCCATGTTTTTGGATCTGGGGGGGGGGGGTCTTACAAATGGTATCATTTTGCCACGATCCTCAACTAAAGAAGTCATTCAACAATGGTCCCACCCCCATTCGATTAGTCAGTTTGCGGACAAACTGACTTAGCGGAAGCAGTGGTGGTGCCCATATGTAATTCACATTAAGTTGTCCAACTTTGACCCTACGATTAGCCAACCTAACCTTAGGTACGTACCTTTATACGTCGATCTCCTAAGGTGTGGATTTGACTCTATTTGATTGGTGTGGATTTGACTTCTTGCTTATATCATGGTTGGGTTGGCATGCATATATTGATATTGGTTGTAGCCGGCGGAATAGGCGTCTTGTGGTACAGGTCAGCCTGTGCGCTAATGCTACCGCAAGGCGGCTGTTCCGGGCATAAGACCCCCCTTCGTGCCGTGTTTTGGGATCCGGGAGGGGGGGGGGTGTCTTACAAGTAGTGTACCAAACGATGCTCCTATAACACCTCCATCGTCTGAAACCATACGATTGGTTGCCGAAGCAGTGTTTGTCATGATCAATGCGCAGCCTGCAAGGCAAATGCAGCAGCCCGCTCCTGCGATGGAGCATGTACCTCTTCCAAAGGTTGAGCCGAGAAGAGTGGATCAGGTAGTAGTGGAGCCTTTGGTGCATAGGAGAGCAACTGAAAGGCAGCTCAAGCACGTTATGAGCTTTAATCCTCCTGTGTTCTCGGGATTGGGAACCCCATCGCAAGCTGAAGATTGGCTCTCCCGAGTGAAGAGAGTCCTGACAGCTACTGAAACGGAGGAGTGGTAGATGACCACTATAGCTACGTTCCTTCTGGATGGTGATGCTAGGTTGTGGTGGGAAGGCTTAGAGCTATATCACTTGAGGGGTAGGAAAATTACGGACGTCTCGATGGAGGAGTTCTCGAGACTGTTCTTGGAAAGGTACTTCCCTTCGGCGCAAAGGATAGCTTTGGAGAATGAGTTCCTGAAATTGGTGCAAGGAGAGAGTAGCATGGATGAGTATCTCCACGAGTTTACTCAGTTGGGTCGGTATACTAGCTCTACGTTCGCGGATGAGGAGCGTAAGACCAACCATTTTTATGAAGGTCTGAGAGATGACTTGAGGCTACTACTCTCGGGGGCGATGACACGGGGCTTCTTGACCCTGGTTAATACGGCCCGGTCCTTGGAGAAGGATATGAAGAACGTGCAAGCGAAGAAAAGCTCTGGTGTTAAGAGGTCAGAGTTCAAAGTACCGAACTCCTCAAAGTCTGTGTTCCGGAAGTGGAACAAGAAAGCTAGGACTTTGGGTCCAGCCCCCTCTACTGGTGCTTCTGGGGCGACTACGGGTCGGACCCCGGCACATGTTACAACTGTGGGAAGCCGGGGCATTATGCCCATGAGTACCGAGGTGGACGTCCAAAGTCTGAGTTGAAGCCGGGAGCAACATATGAAGAGAAGGGCAAGGCGGTGGAGTCAACCGCGTCCCATTATGCTCCGCCTCAACCGAGAGTTTATAATCTTGGCCAACAGGAGGCCATCAAACAAGCGGATGTGGTGACATGTATGATTTAAATTTATAGCAAGTTAAATTTTAAATACTTGTTATGCATGTATTACCTTACCAATGCTTGTTTAGGATTTGTTTTGATTTGTGAGAATCCGGCGAGAGCACTCTTTGATACGGGAGCTTCGCACTCCTTTTTGTCTGAAAGCTTCATATCGCTCATCGGAGTACCTTCTTCGATGGCGGAGGACAAACTGGACGTGTTATTGTCGAATGGGTGTTTGATGCGCGCGAATAGAATCTGTGGCGTTAAGATTCGTATCGGGAGTCAGGAGTTCCATTTGCTAGCATTGTTATTGCCGCTGGTGGAGTTCGATGTGATATTCGGCATGGACTGGCTCTCAGAGCAGCAATATTTTATTGATTGCTGTCGCAAGGAAGTTAAGTTGGGATCATGTCATGAGACGACCTTTACAGGCTTGAAAGGGTCGAGCAAGACGTTGATGTCTGCTCTTCAGGTGGTGAAGGTGGTTCGTGCTGGTGTAGAGCAGATCTTTACACTAGTGGAGGTTGCAAAGCCTAAGCCTACGTTGGACAGTATTTCAGTGGTAGCTGAGTACCCTGATGTGTTCCCTGCCGATCTTCCTGGAGCCCCGCCTCAACGGGAGATATATTTCATGATTGAGCTAGTGTCAGGTGCTAAACCTGTGTCATGCTCTCCGTATTAGCTAGCGCCTAAGGAAATGGCGGAGCTGAAGGTTCAACTGCAAGAGTTGTTGGAGCAAGGGTATGTGCGTCCAAGTTCGTCGCCTTGGAGCGCACCGGTCCTCTTTGTTAAGAAGAAGGACGGGAGCTTGAGACTCTGTATTGATTATCGGGAGTCGAACAAGCTAACAGAAAAGAACAAGTACCCGATGATGAGGATTGATGATCTATTTGATCAGTTAGTCAGGTCGACGGTGTACTCGAAGTTGGATCTCAAGTCCGGTTACTATCAGCTGAGGATAAGGGAGAGTGATATCCCTAAGACAGCATTCAGTATGAGATACGGGCATTACGAGTTTACGGTCATGCCGATTGGGCTGACGAATGCGGTCAGTGTTCATGGATTTGATGAACAGGACTTTCGGGGAGTACTTGGACCATTTTGTGATCATCTTCATCGATGACATTTTGGTGTACTCATAGAGTGAGGAAGATCACTTCAGGCATCTTCACTTGGTATTGGAGACGCTGAGGAGGAATAAATTGTACGCCAAGTTCTCGAAATGCGAGTTTTGGTTGTCCTCAGTGGCATTCCTCGGTCTTATAGTCAGTGGAGAGGGCATTGCGGTGGATCCAGCGAAGATTGTTGCGATACGAGAGTGGCCTGTGTTTTCTACTATAACGGAGGTCCGGAGTTTTCTGGGGCTTGCTGGCTATTACAAGCGCTTCGTGGAGAACTTCTCGCGGATAGCATTACCTCTCACTACTTTGACGAGGAAGGAGCAGAAGTTCATTTGGACGCCGGAGTGCACACGAGCTTTTGAGGAGTTGAAGTGTCGGTTGACCACGGCGCCTGTGCTGAGTTCGCTGTGTGGGACCAAAGACTTTGAAATCTACAGCGATGCTTCAGGCAGTGGTTTGGGTTGTGTGCTGCTGCAGCACAAAAGTGTGATAGCGTATGGCTCGAGAAAGCTGAAAGTGCACGAGAGGAATTATCCGGTCCATGACTTGGAGTTAGTGGCCGTGATTTTTGCCTTGAAGCTGTGGAGGCACTACTTGTATATGGTAAGGGTCAATATCTATACTGACCATAAGAGTCTGAAATATTTGTTGGATCAAAAAGATCTGAACATGCGGAAGCATATATGGATGGAGTTCCTATGGGACTATACATTCAAGATCCACTACATGCCTAGTAAAGGCAATGTAGTTGCAGACGCGTTGAGTCGCCGGGCCCCAGCTCAAGCCAATTGGCTGTCGGTCCATGACGAGCGGTTGGTTCGGGAGTTGGAAGCGTTGGAGATCTCTTGCGTGGACAAGCAGTCGAGTGCTGAAGTGCTATTGAACTGGACGGAAGTTCAGTATGACCTGGCTGATCGGATTCGGCAGGCTTTGGATGTGGATAGCAGCATGAAGCAGCTCATGGTTGAGGCTCTGGATGGATCAAATTCCTAATATGAGGTTGTGGATGGTTTGCTTTGGAAAGACGATCGTCTGTGCGTCCAGAATGTGGGCACTTTGCGGGTGGAATTGTTGTACAACTCGCATCATACCAAGTACACGATTCACCCGGGGAGCACGAAGATCTACCGCGATGTGAAGAAATTGTTCTGGTGGCCAGGACTGAAGAAGGATGTGGCGCTGTACGTGGCGAAGTGTTAGACATGCTCCTTGGTGAAGGCGGAATGCCAAAAGCCGGGAGGATTCTTGAAGTCCTTGCCTATGCCGGAGTGGAAGTTTGATGACATTACTATGGACTTTGTGCACGGGTTGCCAAGACCGCAAAAAAGGAACGGCGCTATTTGGGTGGTCATAGATCGTCTAACGAAGGTGTCGCACTTCATTCCGCATCGGAGGGATGATCCGGTTGAGAAATTGGCAAAACTATATGTGGACAACATAGTACGGCTTCACGGTGTGCCCCGCAGCATCGTGAGTGATCGAGATGGGCGGTTCACATCCAATGATTGGAGGCTGGTGCAGCAGATGTTGGGAACAAAGCTGAGTTTCAGCACAGCCTTTCATCCGCAGACGAATGGGCAGACCGAGAGGGTCAATAGGACAATGGAATACATGCTTCGCATGTGCGTCCTAGATTTTGGAAAGTAGTGGGAGGACCACTTATACTTGGTGGAGTTCACATAGAACAATAGCTACCAGGCGAGCATAGAAATGGCGCCCTTCGAGGACCTTTATGGTAGAAGATGTCGCACGCCGTTGTCTTGGTTGGAAACGGGTGAGTCAAAGTTGTACAAACGCCAAGAGGTGGAAGATGCTACGTCATTGGTTCGAACGATTCGGGAAAGGTTACTAATCGCTCAAGACCGCCAAGCTAAGTACTATAATGCCAAGCACAGGAACGTGGAGTTCGCTGTTGGCGACTGGGTGTACTTGAAGATCAAGCCATTCAAGGGTGTCTCGCGGGTGCGGCGCTTAAAGAAGCTAAGCCCGAGGTACCTTGGACCGTTTGACATTCTGGAGCGGATTGGTGAAGCAGTTTATCATTTGAAGCTATCAGTGGAGCTTAGTGGTCTACATGATGTATTCCATATATCGGTACTACAGAAGGCGGTGCAAGAGCCTTCGCATGTGATCACAGTGGATCAAGTGCCGGTCGAGAATGGGTTGACGGAGAAGGTCAAGCCCATTCATATTGAGGACTCAAAAGTCAAGCGGCTGCGTAATAAAGAGATCAGGATGGTCAAGGTCCGTTGGGACAATTGCGGTCGGGAAGAGCTCTCTTGGGAGCGAGAGCAGACCATGCATGAGGAGTACCCTGAGTTATTTCACCCAGGTACCGTTTAAGTTTTATGTTTCTTTCCTTTATGAAATTTCGAGGACGAAATTCTGTTAAGAGGGAGAGAGTTGTAACGCCCCGAAACTCAAAAGAGAGACGAGAGCTATTTTGGGCCAAATTTGGAATTTGGCAGGGGGTATACGGTCTGGGACACAGGCGTGTCCCAGGGCGTGTCGTGTTTGGGTCGACGATTTGGTTGAGAGGTCGACAAATTTTGGAGTCGACGATCGTCGAGCAGCGAACACGGCCTGAGATACGGGCGTGTCCCAGTGCGTGTCGACCTTGTGTCGATGATCTGCCAGTGAAGTCGACATTTTCGCTCGACGATGTGTCGAGACAGGGAACACGGCCTAGGACACGGGCATGTCCAAGGCCGTGTCGGGTGGTCGACGAACTGTGCTCGACGAAGTGTCGAGACTGTGAACACGACCTGGATCCCAGGCGTGTTCGGGTATGACACGGGTATGTCAAATAGGATACGGGCGTGTCCAAGACCCGTGTGAGTCTCGGGTTGGTGTTGGTCCTGTGTTGATGGAGGAACACGCCCGGGAACACGGGAGTGTACTGACTGACACGGGCGTGTCAGGTCGAACACGGGCGTGTCGGGTACCCGTGTGTTTTTCGAGACGCGTCAGTTGCGACGTCGAATGGGGGACATGGCCCTGGACACGGGCGTGTCGCAGGCCGTGTTCGTCCCAGGTTTTGCATTTCAGCTACGGATCGTGGCCGTTCGTTTCCTTATTTTGGGATCCGACGGCTGGGGGTTGTTCCTACTAGGATATACCCGGGAATAGGGTTTCAAATCCCTCACTTCTTTCACTTAAGTCTCTTTCTAAAGTTCAGAGAGAGTGGAGAGCAAGGAAGAAGAAAGGAAGCTAAATCCGGTTGCTGGCGGAGTTTCGGAGCTCCAAATCACGAGCCGACTTCAGATCTACGGAGGCAAGGAGATTGCGGTGCTTTCCATCCTCATACATTTCCATGACGCTAAGGAAAAACATTAGGGTAACGATTCTCTACTTGAGCATGTGAATCTCTCGTTTCCTTTGCATAGGAAGCCCGCTCTTGCGAGTTTGCAGTGAGTTGAGGCGTTCCTTTGGGTAGACATGAATAGTCCTCGTTGTGTAGAGCCCGTAATCAAGAACGAATATAGGCATGATGCGTGAAGCCTATCCGGACAAGTTGGTCTGGGTCGGTGATGTTGCATTGCATAAATGGCCGGAGAAGACTTCGTGCAATTGGTTGTTTTTCGGGTTTTCTACGCGGTAGATTGCAGCAGGGAGCCTTGGTGACTAACCTCGAGGTGCACTTGAAAAACTGGGCAGATGCGTGATTCTGCCGTCTTGGTGGCCTGGGAGCCAACTTCCACATAATTGGGTTATGTAATTTTGTGCGTTCGATTCGCTGGCTTCGGGGAAGCTTAACCCGCGTCGATAACTTTAAGTGACATGGCGAAGTGAGCAACGAGTTGAGTGGAACTGTTCCTGCTCTATGCTGTTCGGTCTTTGAGGCCTACCGAGGCAATAAAGGTCAGGTCTTTGGCTGTTGATGATTTTAAGTGTCATGACTTCTGCCTATAGGTTGTTGATGATTTTAAGTGTCATAACTTCTGACTAAAAGACTCAAATGCTCACGAGTTGTGTCGTCCGAATGGCGGTGGTGAAACCGCGGCTTTGACCGGGTTCACCGAGAATGTGCCCTGAGAGCACGAGGTGTGTGGTCGTGCGTGCCTACGCCTGTGATGTAGTGTTATTACTATATAATGCTTGGTTATGCTAATAAAGTGCAGGGAAGGAGCATCGCCGCCCCGAGTTTGGGGGCGGGATCATTATAATTTGGTCAGCATAGCTGACCGTTGCCTTTGTTTGCCACTGTTGCAGTGGATTGTTGCTTGCAGGTGCTGTAGGACCAAGCGGTAAATAGCGGGCTAAAGCCCAAGTTGCTGAGCCGACCCTCGAAGGCCTAAATATTGAGTGTTTATTTGCTTTATTCATGTGTGACCGGCCTGCAAGCTGAGGTTTGCAAAACATGTAATATGAGTAAATAAATGTAAGGCCTTAAGGCCATCGTACTTGTGCATTGTGCTTCATTCCTATTGGTTTCAGTAGTGGACATTCATGCTCGTGCTGGGTTCTTTATTTTGCAACTTTAAATTGCTTCCGCTAGAATGACTCTATGTAGGACGTTGGATATTAGTTGGATGGTATTCCATTGAGTAACCACCCAGTCTGTCTGTGATATATGGCGTGGGGCCCTGGCCGGACCTACTGCTATATGCTATGCGATCGATAGGGGGTGTTACATTGAGTGAGCCTTCATCACTCAACGCCAAAGTACATACACTATAACAAATATGTACATCAGCTGTACAACCTCGGGCTCGTTGGATCAGATTGGGCTCGAAGAGAGGGGAAAGTAAAGCAAGATGGACTCTTTGACAGAAGCCTAATCACTAGCAAGTGGGGCCCAGGAAAAGGGCCACTCGCCGGGTTAGGGCCAGTTCGCTAGGCGAGAAGGCCCCAGTGGGTCGGGCGAGAAGGGCCAGTGGTTCAGGCGAGAGCCTTCCCAGGCAAGACGGCCCCAGCGAGAGGTCCCATCCGCTCAGGCGAGAGTCTCGCTAGGCGAGACTAGCCCCATAGGAGCTCTCGCCCGCGAGACGGTGCTCTCGCCAAGCGCCAGTTCAGTTGGAAGGCAGTTCACCTTTTTAGCCCTAGGTGATTTTATGCTTTTGCCCTCGGTGGTCTGCGCATAACTCTTCAGAACAGCGGAGTTTGGCTGTTGGCAGACCCAACCAAGGGTATTTTGGTAATTTCAGGCCGATTCAGTTTGGTTATTAACAGTTCAAACTCAGAAAACTATAAATAGGCCCATAGGGGTTTTTCAGGTGCACTTTTTTTTCCGGGATTTTAAGAGTTTTCCTGTGCTTTCTGAGGAGCTCCAAGCCCAGCATTTGGCTTTGGAGGGGAAGCTCTCAGAGATCTTCTGGGTAAGCGGTGGGACCTCCCTGCTGAGGCTTTGGGTCAGTTTCTAGTCCTTTACAAGCAGTTGGAGGTCAGAGCTTGGGACAAGTAGGTGTTGGCTACACCCCTAATTTCGAACTTTCGTCGAAGTCAAATTTTGGCTTTAACAGTGTGGTGCGGTGGGCGTGGAAGGTAGCTGATACAAGAAAGTTTTGAGTTTAGTCCTATGGCAGGAGGTGAAGGTGAAGGATCTGGTTCAGGAGGTTCCCCCTCCCAGGGAGAGGAGGCGATGAGGAAGATGTTGGAGGACTTCAGGCGAGAGGTCTTGCAGACCATCAGCTTGGCCTTCTCGGCAAGGAGCGAGTGGGCAATTCCTCAAGTCCCAGTGGAGGTGGTCCCGCTCTTGGGCGAGAACGCTCCTGGGCAGCGCCCTGGGAAGGAGGTACCGGTGGAGATTTGCGAGAGGGACATGGCCGCGCGAGAGCTCTTCCCAGGCCAGCGACCCGGGAAGGAGATTCCGACAAAAGTTGGAGAGAGGGAGGCGGCTGTGCGAGAGCTCTTCCCTGGGCATGGTCTCGCAGATCGGGCCAGCCAGCCGAGGCCGCGAGATGTGCCCTCTCGGCAGGAAGGAGGTGAGAGCACTTTCAGTGAGCTCATCATCTCGGCCCCAATGCTGGAGGGGTTCCGGGAGCCCGACATGTCCTACTACTCGGGGAAAGATGACCCTGTACAACATGTGTAGTGGTTTGAAGATGTTGTTTCGATAAGGCAGATGACAGATGCCTTCAAGTATCGGCTGTTTGCCAACACGTTGAAGGAGAAGGCACGAGACTAGTTCCACCAGTTGCCAGCAAGTTCAATCTACAGTTTTGAGGATCTGCATTGAGGGTTCCTGTTAAGGTTCTCGACATCCAAGAAGCGTAAGAAGGCGGCAGAGTGCCTGTTCGCGGTGAGGCAGAAGCAAGATGAGACGTTGGGTCATTATGTTGACCGGTTTCAGGAAGAGATCCTCCTGGTCCAGGAGATCACAGGGTATGCACTGATGCTCGCTTTTACCCTGGGGCTGAGGCCGAGATTCTTTAGCATGAATTTGAAGAGAGTGCCCCCCTCTCTTTTGAGGAGCTCATGGATAGGGCGACAAAGGAGATAGACTTCGAGAGGGCCAATCCGGCGTTTGCCAGGAAGCTAGCCAGGTTGGCGGTGGATGACATGGAGGAGCCGGGAGCTGGGAGGCAGAGGGAGCAGAGAAAAGAGAGAAGGAGGGAGGAGCCCCGAGGATAGGGGCAGCAGGGACTGCATCAAGGACGGGGGGCCCGAGAGTCGAACAACCGGTTAGGTTGGAGGACTCAGGAGGGGCGCCCCCAGTAGCAAGGAGGAGGCTTCCAGGGAAGAGACAACTTTCACGAGTCGAGGAGGTTTGATCAGCCGGCGTGGAGGCAGGAGCTGAGGGGTCACTTTCCGCATCAATAGGAGGCAATGGAGATCGTCCGAGGTAGAGGAGGAAGGAGAGGAGCTCAGGGAGGATCTGGAAGAAGAGGTGGAGAAGGAAGATGGGGTAGGGTGGCGTTACTTTTCTGTGACTTCCACCAGGAGGAGGGTCACGCGACGACCACCTTCCCAGAGTTCTTGGAGATGAGAGAAGCCAGGTGTCTTGGGAGGCAGGATCCGCCAGTAAGAATTGTGGAGGTGCAACATGGGGAGACGGAAGATAGGTGTGAGGATCGGGCAGATGTAGGAACCCGGAGAGGGATCGGGGTGGTCCACGAAAGAGTTGGGATTGAGGCAACTCGAAATGGAAGCCTCCAGACCATGTTCCGAAGTGGGGTAGCCTCGACCTCCCAGGCTCTCCCTCCGGAAGAAAAATTACCTTTTCTTCAACAGATATGCCGGATTATGAGGACCCATTCTGTGATGCCTTGGTGATCCAGACGGTAGTCAAGAACTTCACAGTCTCCAGGATCTTGGTGGACAACGAGAGCTCCGTGAATGTGATCTTCAAGAAGGCCTTTGATGAGATGAAGGTCGAGGGCAAGAGGGTACTAGCTTCGGACGGACCACTGTTTGGTTCTTCAGGAGAGAGGAAGGAGGTAGAAGGAGGGGTAGGGCTGCATGTGAAGTTGGGGGGCATGCCACGAAACTGCAGGTTCATGATCGTGGACGGCCCGAGCTGCTATAACGCCATCTTTGGGCGCCCCCTCATCAGCGCCTTTCACTATGTGTTGGGTACATTGGTTAAATGTACCTGATTTGAAGAAGCCTCACCCAACTCAATGATATACATCATAATGTATTTGATGTATGTTGAGTTTACTTGTGCAGGTTAAGTAATTACTGGACTGAAGCAAAAAGTTTCTAAGTCCATGTGTCGACACCCAGAGGGAAAGTGTCGACACTTAAGAAGACTTGTGTCGACACCCAGACAAGCAGTGTCGACACTTGGAGTCATTGTGTCGACACCTGGGATGCAGAGTTGACACCAGACAGAAAGTGTCGACACAAGGAGCTGTGTCGACACTCAGTGAAGAAAAGTGCAGACAGAAAGTGTCGACACAAGGAGCTGTGTCGACACCCAGTGAAGCTGTGTCTACACCAGAAAGTGTCGACACTTGGAGCTGTGTTGACACTCAGCAAAAGTCAGCAGAAACTAAGTTAAAGTGTCGACACCAAGAACAATGTGTCGACACACAACAAGGAGAGTCAGCACATGAAGTAAGTGTCGACACCTAGAACAATGTGTCGACACTCAGCTGAAGACTCTACACTTGAACAAAGTGTCGACACATGGAGCAGTGTCGACACTTAGCAAAAAACAGCAAGATTGTCAAATTATTCTAAGTACAAGTGTCGACACTAAGGGAATGTGTCGACACTCAGCTGAAGTCTCAACAGAAGAATCAAGTGTCGACACAAGGAGCTGTGTCGGCACTCAGCAAGTATCAACATAGAAGACTATGTGTCGACACCAAGAAGCAGTGTCGACACTTAACAGATTCAACACAAGAAGTTGTGTCTACACAAAGGGGATGTGTCGACACTTAGAATAATTCAGCAAGTTACAGAAGATCAAGTACTTGTGTCGACACTCAATTTCAGTGTCGACACATGCAGAAGAAACTGTGTCGAGACATAGTATCTACAACACAAGGAGTTGTGTCGACACCTTGTAGACTAGTGTCGACACTTACACAACTGGTGTCGACACTTGGTCTATAAGTGTCGACACTCAAAGACAGAAAGTCTCGACACTTTCAGACAGTTAGAGATTTTCAAGAACTGACTGGATGTCTTGACAGCTACCGTTCCAGCCGGTTTACAGCACCTGTCAGAGATGTCAGAAGACAGTTATGAACCGGACCAGCCGGTTACCATGGAGAAGGCCTATATATAGGCTCATACAGTTTACAGAAACGGTTGTTCAGATTATTGTTCAATAGTTATTGAAGTGGTACACAGAGTATCAACACAAGAAGATCTAGCCGTCCAAGTGCAGATCTAAGAAGTTGGAGAAAGAGGGCTCCATCCAAGAAATCAGCCTTTGGAACTAGGCTGAGAAGAAGGGTTCAGAGATTTTCTGGATCTTAAGAAGCAGAGATCAAGGATCAACTGCAGGAGGATTCATTCTTATTCAGTTCTACTCAAGAAGCTTTGAAGAAAGCTAAGTCAGATTGAATCCAGCTGAGTTCTTCCAAGAACTCATCAAGAAACTCTCAACTCCCCTCTCTTGTTTCTGAGTTGTAGAGTTAATATTTGTAAAATCATTTTAACTTGTAGGATCCTTTGGATCTGAGTGAATTGTAATCCTGTATTTATAAAGGCTGAGGGTAGGGCTTGAGAGCCTGAGTGTAGGAGATTGAAATATCTGAGTGTAGGCCTTGTTGGCTGAGTGTAGGCCTTGTTGGCTGAGTGTAGGCCTTGATTGGCTGAGTGTAGGCCTTTGTGGCTGAGTGTAGGCTTTGGGATAAAACTGAGTTGTAGGGCCTTGGGCCTGAGGTGTAGGAACCAGTTTGGGTTCTGAGATAGTGGTGAAGTTTGGCCGAATCTAGTACACTGCTAGATAGGCGAAGGGGGAAAGTGGATGTACCCAAAGCTTGGGGAACCACTATAAAAACTCTGTGTCTGCTGTGCTGTGATTGTGCTTTGCTAATTTGCTGTATTTGCTGTGTTAAAATAGTTAGAATTCTGTGAACTTAACTGATTGCTGCCATTAAAGTTTAAAAAGAAGTAGATCACCTATTCACCCCCCCCCCTCTAGGTGTTTAGGTACTATATCTTTCACTATGTCGCCTCCTCGTTTCATCAATGCCTCAAGTTCAACAATGAAGGGGTACATGTTAGGATCAGGGGGGACCCGAAGGTGGCGAGGCAGTGTTACGTGACGGCGGTCAACACCATATCTTGGATGGCAGAGGCGGAAGAGCTGGAGAGGGAGATGGCAGATCAGGAAGAGGTTGTCAGAGAAGAGGATTTGAGCCTGGAGGAGGCGAGGGAGGAGATTGAGGAGGAACAAAGAGGAGTAGGTGTCCAAGATGTCTAGAGGTACGAAGGGTCGGAGCCGCAAGAGGGTCGACGGGTGAAAGGAGTAAAAGGAGTTGAGAGGGAGGCCCTGAAAGGAGTGGAGGTTGAGCAGCAGTAGAGTGAGAGCCTAGGGGAGGCGATGGAAGTCGAGGAAACAGGAGGGGAGGAAAAGTATGGGCAGGAAGAGGGGGCAAGAGCCGGCTGGGAGCAGTCGCGGCTGGAGCTGGCTAGAGAAGTGGTGGAGATGGAAGTCTTCACCAGTGCCGACCAGGTGCAGAGGGTCCGAATCAGTGGGGGCTTGAGTCCCGAGGATCAGGAACGAGTTCAGGCTTGCATCTAGATCAACGTCGACATCTTTGCTTGGAGCGCGTCTGACATGCTGGGCATCGATGCAGACGCGCCCTGCCATCGCCTGAACTTAGACCCGCGGATGCACCCCATTCGCCAGAAGATGACGACCGTCACTACCAAGATTGAGGAGCCCATCCGCGGGGAGGTCAAGAAGCTTCTGGATGCTGGCTTCATCTCGGAGATCCAGTATCCAGGCTGGATCTTCAACGTGGTAATGGTGAAGAAAGGGGGAGGGAAGTGGCGCATGTGTATTGATTTTTCTTTATTAAATAAATCATGCCCCAAGGTTTGCTACCCCCTACCTCGAATCGACGTGCTGGTTGATTCAGCCATTGGTTTTTCTATTATGAGTTTTTTGGATGCTTTTTCAGGATACCACCAGATTCGAATGCACCCTCCAGATGTCAAGGACGTCTCCTTCATTACAAGGGATGGATGCTTTAACTATAAGATGATGCCCTTTGGGTTGAAAAACGCAGGGGCTACATGTAAACTCATTATGGATCGAGTCTTCAAGGGTCGAAGGGGGAGTAACTTGGAGGTCTATGTTGATTATCTGATGGTCAAAAGCAAGTGTGTGGACTCACATCTTCAGGACTTGGAGGAGACGTTCGCCAGCCTGCAGAAATTCAAGATGAGGCTAAACCCCTTGAAGTGCGTCTTCGGGGCGAGCTGCGGGAAGTTCCTTGGGCATCTTCTGACTCCGGTAGGGGTGGAGCCTAACCCAGATAAGGTGAAGGCCATCCTGGAGCTGGAGTCACCGCGCAACACTAAGGAGGTCCAGCGCTTGACAGGCAAGTTGGCCGGGATAAGCAGATTCCTCTCCAGGTCGGGAGAAAAGTGCTCATCATTCTTCAAGGTGCTGAGGGGTACTCAAAGGTTCGAGTGGACTATTGAATGTGAAGAGGCTTTCCAAATACTGAAGAGGCAGCTCTCCCAGGCTCTTCTACTTCAAAGCCCAAAGGAGGGGGAGGACCTAGCCTTGTACCTTGGAGTAGGAGCAGTGGCCGTGAGCTCGGTCCTGGTCAGGGAAGAGGGGAGGAAGCAATTGTCAATCTACTATGTTAGCAGGATCCTGAAGAAGGCGGAGCTCCGCTACCCCATCTTGGAAAAGGTGGCATATGCTTTAATCGTTTCGGGCAAGAAGCTCCGACCGTACTTCCAAGTGCATTCAATCAAGGTGGTGACAGACCATCCCCTTCGAAAGATTTTTGAGGGAGTGGAGAACTCAGGTAGGTTGGCCAAATGGTCTATCGAATTGAGTGAGTTCGATATCTCATTCGTGCCAAGGCTCTCCATTAAGGCGCATGCGGTGGCTGACTTTTTGGCGGACTACGTTGTTGAGGTCGGGACAGAGGAGCCGCAACCACCAGAGGCGTGGAAGATGATGGTTGATGGGGCATCGGGAAAGCAATCCCTTTGAGCAGGGCTGGTGTTGATAAGACCTCAAGGGGTCACCATAGAACAAGCAGTGGTATTACACTTTCCAGCAACTAACAATCAGACAGAGTACGAGGCCATGATAGCCGGCCTTCGCTTGGCAAAGGAGCTTGAGATCCAGTATATGGAAGCTTTTACGGACTCACTGGTGGTGTAATCACAGATCCGAGGGGAGTTCGAAGCTCGGGAGCCCACCCTTGTGAAGTACTTATCAAGGATGAGGGCGATCATCGGAGGGTTCCGGACATTCTCAATTCAACATGTTCCAAGGGAAGAAAGTATAGTTGCCGATCGATTAGCTAAGTTTGGACCTCGGGGAGGAGGGACTTTGACTGAGTTATTTCGACCGGCTATAGAGGAAGGAGAGTTGATGGAGGTGGATCGGCGACCCTCGTGGGTGGATCCATTGGTGACCTTTCTGACCACTGACGAGCTTCTAGAGGGGACCAAGGATGGAAAAATCTTCAGGCACAAGGAAGCTCACTACCTAATGCTGGAAGGGGGGTTTCATCGGAAGATGTTGTCAGGGCTCCTCGCTAGGTGTGTGACCGAGGAAGAGGTCCTGAGGATCCTGGAGGAAGTGCATTAAGGAGAGTGCGGTAGTCACTCAAGGGGAAGGACGTTGGAGGCAAGGGTGGTGAGGAAGGGTTATTTTTGGCAGACCCTGAGGAAGGATGCGACTGAGTTTGTGAGGAGGTGCTGGAAGTGTCAGCTATACGCCCCCTCCAGCTCTTTCCCGCTCAAAGGCTCCGAAGTATCACGACACCATGGCCTTTCGCCATCTGGGTGATGGACTTAGTCGGACCTTTCCCTCCGACTAGTGGGCAAAGGAGGTTCCTCCTGGTCATGATTGATTATTTCTCGAAGTGGCTGGAGGTCAAGGCATTGGCGAAGGTCACCTCACAGGTCATCCAAAATTTTGTCTGGGGGAGATCATATGCAGGCATGGGCTCCCCTAGGCGATAGTAATAGATAATGGTCCCCCATTTGACAGCAAAGAGTTCATGAGCTTCTGCGCTCAGTTGGGGATAGACCTTAGGTTTGCCTCTGTGCACTACCCAAGGAGCAACGGCCAGGTGGAGGCAGCCAACAGGTTCATCGTGAACCTACTCAAGAAGAAGGTGGAGAACTTGAGGGGAAGCTGGGTGGAACAACTCCCCTCAGTATTGTGGGCCTTGCGGACAACCCTGAACACGGCCACCAACGAGACCCCATTCAAACTTTCCAATGGATGTGAGGCGGTCCTGTCAGCAGAGTTTGAGGTTCGATCCCCACGAGTCGCAGCCGTGGGTGACGGGGATGAGGCCTGGAGGTTGGAAAATGAAGGAGGGCTACGCCTCTCATTGGATATGGTGGAAGAGCTACGTGATGTCACAGCTATCAAGCAGTAAGAGATCAAACGACGTATGGAAAAATATTTTGACAAACATATCAGGATCAAGCAGTTCGTAGAGGGAGATCTGGTGCTGAAGAAAGTGGATGCTGCGGGGAGATCTGCCCACGTGGGTAAGCTCAACTCAAATTGGGAAGGGCCCAATATTGTCGAGAGGGTCCTGAGAACAGGAGGTTACCACCTCCAAGATGTGGAGGGTAGGTCCATGAGCCACACCTGGAGTGACGATGACTTGAAGCGCTTCTACCCATAAGAAGGGCGAGTAAAAATTGTATTACTCAAAGTCAAATTTATTGTAATATGATTCTCAAATTACTTTTGCTTTTTCCTACAATGAAATTCTAACGGCAGGAAAATGAGGCTTTTGCACTACCCCGAGCCTGGCTCAGCCCCAGGTAGACCCGCTGCGCAGGCTCTCATTAGCTGGCAGGTTAGAAGGCTTGCCTATGGGGGTAAGGGACCATGAGCGCGGCTCGGCCCCAGGTAGACCCGCTGCGCAGCCTCTCATTAGCTGGCAGGTCCAAAGGCTCTCCTGTGGGGGGAGAGGATTGGTTCTTGGTTCTTGGAGACTCTTGCACTACCCCGAGCCTGGCTCGGCCCCAGGTATACCCACTGTGAAGGCTCTCATTAGCTGGCATGTCCGAAGGCTCGCCTGTGGGGGTAAGGGACCCCGAGCGAGGATCGGCCCCAGGTAGACCCGCTGTGCAAGCTCTCATTAGTTGGCAGGTCCGAAGGCTCGCCTGTGGGGGAGAGGATTGGTTCGTAGTTCTTGGAGACTCTTGCAATACCCCGAGCCTGGCTTAGCCCCAGGTAGACCCGCTGCGCAGGCTCTCATTAGCTAGCTGGTCTGAAGGCTCGCCTGTGGGGGTAAGGGACCCCGAGCGCAGCTCGGCCCTAGGTATACCCGATGTGCAGGCTCTCATTAGCTGGCAGGTCTGAAGGCTCGCATGTGGGGGAGAGGATTAGTTCTTGGTTCTTGGAGACTCTTGCACTACCCCGAGCTTGGATCGGCATTAAGTAGACCCGTTGCGCAGGCTCTCATTAGCTGGCAGGGCCGAAGGCTCGCCTATGGGGGTAAGGGACCCCGAGCGCGGCTTGGCTTCAGGTAGACCCATTGTGCAGGCTCTCATTAGCTGGTAGGTCCGAAGGCTCACCTGTGGGGAAGAAGATTGGTTCTTGGAGACTCTTGCACTACCCCGAGCCTGGCTCGGCCCCAGGTAGACCCGCTGTGCAGGCTCTAATTAGTTGGCAGGACTGTAGGCTCGCCTGTGGGGGTAATGGACCCCAAGTGCGGCTCGGCCCCAAGTAGACCCGCTGTGCAGGCTCTCATTAGCTGGCAGGTCCGAAGGCTCGCCTATAGGGGAGAGTATTGGTTCTTGGTCTTGTAGACTCTTGCACTACCCCGAGCCTGGCTCGGCCCCAGGTAGACCCGTTGCACAGGTTCTCATTAGCTGGCAGGTCCGAAGGCTCGCCAGTGGGGGTAAGGGACCCCGAGCACGGATCAGCCCCAGGTAGACCCACTGCGCAGGCTCTCATTAGCTGGCAGGTCCGAAGGCTCACCAGCGGGGGAGAGGATTGGTTCTTGGTTCCTGGAAACCTTAGCACATCCTACTTAAACTCATGAAAAACAAATTATATGAGGCAAAGGTTGGAGCAGTGCAAGTGGAGGCAATCCTAGCTGGCGGCCTCGGGGATGGTCTTGCCTACGGCGAGTGGGCACTCGCGCGGGACCGAAGGATCGCTCTAATAATAGGTGAGCAGGTTACATCACTGAAAGCCACTCGCAGCGGAGTACCCTGAGGCGAGGCGAGAGGGTTATACCAGTTAGATCTCACACAAATAAGATGAGGCCCTGAAAGAAGTCAACTCTCCAACAAAGTGGCGAGACAAGACGTAGCACCGTCTTGCAGGCATGAGCACATCATAGGGTCGTCTCGCAGTAAACGAAATAAAGCAAATTGAAACAAGTAAAAGCAAGGCGGCGAGACGGATGGGCAGCACCGTCTCGCAAATAAAGGCAAGCAAAAAGAGTCAAAAGGGAGTTAAGTTATACAGCAACAAGTAGAGTAAACAACAACAAAAAAGAAGGGTGGAGAGGGGTCCGGGATCTCGCATGTAGCAGTTCATTCCCCCACCCCCACCCCCCCACCGTAAGACGAATCTTCACTCTCCTCGCCATAGAGCTGGGGACCAGATAACGAGCGGTCACCGTCTCAGAGTCCTCCTTCACGACCCTCAGCTCCTTCATCATTTTCAGGACCAGCTCCGCCATCATGATCCTGGCATTCCGGCACCGCTCCTCAACCTCAATCAGAGAATATCGAGGCAGAGAGGCCGGGAGGGGTTCGCGGCGATACGACGACGCGGCGTTGGCCTGAAGGCGAGTGACCTCATCTTTTAAATCCTTAATCTCCTCCTCCTAGGCCGCCGCGTGTGAGTGCATCCGCTCCGCCGTCTCGGCATCGTGCGAGACACCCAATCATTAGTAAAGAGTATTTAAGAGGAACAAACCAAGGACAAGTTTTAAGGCTTACCACACCACCCCGAGCTTTCACGAGGAGGGTCTCGGCGTCAGATAGTCTTCTCGAGAGGTCATCAGATTTCACTCGCTCTGCCGCCAGGCCCGCCTCCGCATGTTTCCACTTCTTGTTAGTATAAATCAGGAGGCATGCGGTGCGATGCGAGAGCTCCAAGGCGTGCAATTGGGAGTGGGAGGATTTCAGGACGAGGTCTAGCGAGGACTCGGTCTCGGGGGAGACCACCTCGGGAGCACCATAAAGGACATAACCCACAGAGAAGGCATGGATGGTGGGAACCTCCTATTCATTCCGAGAAGGAAGGAGGGTGGAGATGGACACACGGTTGACGTCCTTCTCCCACACCAGAATAGGGGCGCTGACAACATCCTGGATCGCGAGGACCAGCTTAAAGTTTGGATTAGAAGAGGGGGCAAGGAGACTAGGAGTAGTAGTTTCGCAAGATGTAGCGGCGGCTGGCTAATTAGAAGTGACAACACGTCGATCGGGTGGAGCCGTCGCGCGGGCAAGCGAGACGACATGAGTGGGCGGGGTGTGGGGCGACTGTGAGTCCCCTATGGAGATGGGGGTCAGAGACCCCGGCATCTACTTCTTCTCCCTCGGGGCCTCCTTCTTTTTCCTCTTGGATATGACCACGACTTTCTTCATCTTTTTTCTGGGAGGGCTGGAGCGAGAGGGGGCCGTGTCTCCTGCAGGCCTCTTCGGGGGGGGGGGGGGGGGCAGGAGCCGAGGATTCTCTCGCCTCCTCAGCTGCCGCGCTGGCGAGACTGAGGCCCTGGCTTGGATGGATGTTGCTCTTGTAAAGGGGGTGGACTGGTACGACTCGCTGCCCTAGAAACAGGCAAGGAGGTGATGAGATGGCGAGACGAAGAGATAATCAAACAAGGAAAGAGAGCGAGAGTACCTTGGCCAGGAAGCACCGGAGGAAGCGAGTTGAGGCCTCACCGCAAGAAGTGGACCTCAAAATTCTTGTCGATGAAGCAGTCAAACAACAACTTGTCTGTGCTGCCTACCTGCGGAGGCGCATAAAAGCTCTCGGGGGGCGACACAGGCACGAGCGGGACGCCCCCAAAGTCACCGCGGATGAAGATGAATCTTGTGAGCCAATGATGATTTTTGTTTGGCGTCTCGCACACCTTGAACCCTTGCCCTGTGAAGTACGAGACGCCATCGGCGTTGGCGTGGTAGATGAAGAGCTTGTGGAAGACCGTCAAGCTGAACTCAATGTGCTCCCGACGCATGTAGCAGGCGAAGGCGATTAACACAGAAATGGCGTTCGGGTTAAACTGCGCCGAAACGACACCAAAGTACTTAAATACCTGTTTTACTTCCGGCCAGAGGGACAACCTTAACCCTGCCTCAAAGTGCGAGACGGGGAAGGCGAGCTCTCCCGGGTAGTAGGTATTGATCGACTCACCAACCTTGGGGGGCCTCGATTCAACCCCCTCCTTCAAATACTTTGCGGACGAATTTGCGGTAGTCTTCGTCAGGGAGGCTGTAGAGAGGGAAATCATGATCGGTAAACCTCTTCCCGCAGCAGCTGTGCCCCTCACCTTCCTCAACTCTCTTCTTCCCCATGTTAGGCGAGAATGATGTAGGCGAGATGGTTAAAAGAGAAGAAGAGCGAGAGGAGGAGAGCGAGAGGAGAAGAGCGAGAGAAGGAGAGGCGAGAGGAATGATGTAGGCGAGATGGTTGAAAGAGAAGAAGAGCGAGAGGAGGAGAGTGAGAGGAGAAGAGCGAGAGAAGGAGAGGTGAGAGGAATGAAAAGGCGAGAGGGATCGGCAAGACAGAATGGACAGGGGGGCAAAAGCTTGGACGCAGCAACGGTGAAGGCGCAAATATCTTCTGCTCTGGGGGGGGGGGGGTAGGAGTATTTATAGCGGATGAAGTAAAATGATTAAATGGGTGGGAAAACGAATAGCGGAAGGGGAAGAGTCGGCCGGCGGTTCACTCTCTCTCTCCTAAGCCTCGATTTGTGTGGCCCATCACAATCACAGAACAGAGTGATTAATTAAAGGAAATTAAATGAAAATTAAGAGATAAAAACTAGCGGCAATAAATAAATTAAAAATGCCATCCAGCATAAACCGGGAGCCATGTTCTCAGGCATTGTTGGCGAGACGGTAGCATAATGTATCACACAATTATTACAACATTCAAAATACAGAAACAAAGAAGAAAGAGCGAGACGAATGAACAAAGCAGGTCGAACAGCAGTCCTTAATACGGGAACCATTTCCAGCGGCCACCGCGAGCCCCCGCGCAGGGGTGCCTACTGGGCTAGTGGAAAGCGCGAACGACGCCAAGCCCACTGCACGCGAGACGGAGCTGCGAGTCGACCTAGCCGATAATGTCCTAAGGGTCGGTCCCCTCAACTTCTATCCTATGGTTAACCTCAGAAGACAGGCAAGCACATTCATTCTCCAGACATTCGATTCGCCTATCGGCCGCCTGCCTGTCCTGTTCCATCTTGTTGATGATGCGCGCGTGCTTCCGGAACATCTCGGCTGTCTTGCGCTTCATCTCCACCGGGTCCGCGTGGTCGCCCAGGTAGTCATCAATCTTGTCTATAGGAGGAGGGGGCGAGACAGCGAGACGGCGATAGATAGAAGGTGGCTCTCTTGCCGAGCCGACCGGCACTCGCCACCTAGTACCTCCCCTGCCCGCGCGCCCTACTTTCTTTTTCCTGTATTTGGCTACTGTAATAAATAACTCAAAACATTCTTAGATGTGTGGTTTTCAAATAATAATAAGTATATTGCTTTTTATTCAACTTGGCGCGGGATGGAACGCGCCGGATGTCGGCAAGCTGGGGGTTGGCAAGCTGGGTCGACGAGCTGGGCCGATTGGACAGCTTGACCCCAGATTTCTTTTTCTATAAATAAGCCCCCCACCAACCCCGTACTTGTGCCTTAACTGCTTGTTTTCTCTGTTCCTGCACTTCTCTCTTTCGTACTCGCGCTCCACCCCCTTTTGCGAGCATGGGCAAGACCAATCCTGACACCGACGGTGCACCAAATGCGCCCAGCATTTCACAGACTACTGCTTCTTCGAGGGAAACACCAGCGAGGCCGAGCTCGCTGAGTTTGTTGGCGACCATGTGCCGCCGGGCTTTGAGGCACGCCGATCGAGGGAGGGGGAGGCCATTAACTCCTTCTATGACGACGAACTCGCCTTCCCCATCTCGCACTTTGAGGTGGGGTTGCGACTCCCCCTCTGGCCGGAAATCCGCCAAATCTTAAAGTACTACGACGCGGTACACGCGCAGCTGAACTCGAACGCCATTTTCATGATGGTGGTGTTCACAAGCTACCTCTGGCGAGAGAGGATAGAGTTCAACCTGACAGTGTTCAGGAAACTCTTTTCCTACAAGGCGACGCCGGATGGCGTAGCCTACTTCATGGGTTCGCTGATCAAATGAAAGAATTGGTTTCAAGATACCTAAAACTCCTAGAGGGGGGGGGGGGTGAATAGGTACAAGTCTTTTTACTTAGGCAGATAAAAATTATATCACTGTTAGATCACTTATGCAATATTTATCACAGCACAGTTCACAACACAGATTTAAACAAAACATCAACACAGAAGACACACAGATTTATAGTGGTTCCCCAAGTGATGGGTACATCCATTTTCCCCCTTTGCATATCTAGCAGTGTACTAGATTAGGCCTAACTCCCTTCTTTCTTCTCAGATCCTCAGATCTTACAACTCATAACCCAGAATGGTTCCTACAACTCAGACTTCAGCAAGTCCTACAACTCAGATCCTCCCAGAGAATCCTACCTCAGAGTGAGTCCACACTCCTACAACTCAGGCAATCAAGCCCTACCTCAGCCTCTTCAACAGGCCTACAACTCAGAGAAATTAATCTCCTACCTCAGGCACTCAGCCCTACCTTAGACTCTTCAACATGCCTACAACTCAGAAATTAATCCCCTACCTCAGGCACTCAGCCCTACCTCAGCCTTTATAGATTTAGGCTAACAACTCAGAGAGATAACTCTCCTACACTCAGATCTATAAAAGATCCTACAGTGAAATTGATTAACAAAACAAATAGAACCTTCACCCAAGTAAAGAGAGAAAGGGTTGAAGGTTTCTTGGTCAGTTCTTAATAGATCTGACAGCTTTACATCCAACCTGTATTAGCTTCTTCAAAGCTTCTTGAATTTGAACAAAGTAAGGTTGATCTTCTTGGAGATGATCTTCAATTAGCTTTCTTCTTTTAATTCAGATGTGGCTCTAAATTTTTCTGGCAGACTTGTTCAGGATCTGCCCTTAGAGACTTGTTGATTTCTGGATGAAGACTTCTCTTCTTCTTAGTTGTTGGTTGTCTCTTCTTGTTCAATCTCCGTTTGTTGATAGAAGGTCTTTATATAGACCCCATCTGAGGTTACCGGCTGATCCTGTTCCTAATGGCCTTTTGATAGCTCTGACAGATGTAACTGCTTTGTTGGTTGTGACAACTGTCAAGTCTCCAGTCATGACATCTGATACTTCATTGAACTTTAACTCAGTAGCAAAGTGTTGAGACAATTCTTCAAATGTGTCGACACAAATAGATCATGTGTCGACACAATCCTTGGTGATGTCGACACAGCTCACATAATGTCGACACAACTCTTCATTTTCTTCTTGACACAGCTTCTGTGGAATGTGTCGACACAAGTCCTGTGTGTCGACACAATAGCTTCTAGTCTCCACAAAGGTGATGTCGACAGAATTCTGGAGTGTGTCGACACAAGTCCTGTGTGTCGACACAAGTGTTGTCGACAGAATTCTGGAATGTGTCGACACAAGTCCTGTGTGTTGACACAGTTGTTGTCGACAGATTTTCTGTGTGTCGACACAAATCCTATGTGTCGACACAATCTGGCTCCTGCTGTCGACACAGCTTTTCCCAAGTGTCGACACAATTCTTCTCAGGTGTCGACACTTGTAATTAGAAACTTTTTCTGCATTTCCTTAACCTGCACATTGAAACTCAACACAATATCAAATACACATTGATGAATATCATTGAGTTAGGTGAGGCTTCTCCAAATCTGATACACATTTTCTAATGTACCTAACAATCTCCCCCTATTTGGAGAAGTCATAACCCTTAATCAACGATATACATCACTCTATAATAAAACACAGATTATGATGTATAAAAGGATTATTTAGACGGGGTAACACATAAACAAAACCAGTATATTATTTTCATCACAAAATATGATAAAATATAGTGAACATGAATCAGTGTTTTGTTGAAGTACAAGAAGTTTTTGAACAACAGATTACATAGATTTTAAAACACAAGATTATATAGTTCTAAAATCTAGTCAATCTATTCTAGGACTGATTAGGCTCCTTGATGACAATGTCTTTGCCAGATTGAATCCTTTCTTGTACATTGACTTCAGTGTCATCAACCAGCTTCTTTCCTTTAAGATCCTTTTTCTTGAGTTCTTCAGCCTTAACCTTTTGCCTTTCAAAATAGTGATATGGCTTTGGAAAGTACTTGCTAGGATCCACAGAAGTAGCAGGTATCTTCCCAGCTTTGAGATCTCTTCTAAATTGATGTATGGCATCTTGCCGTTTCTGATACTTGCTCCATTCTTGTTCAGAGTACCACTTGTCCCTATCATGCATGTTATCTTTAACTGCTTGCCAGGCAGTGAGAATAATGTTTCTGGATATGGGGCTCCATCTTTCAAAATCAGGCTTTAATTCAGCCTGCTCTCTAAACCTTTTCTTAGAAAGTTGAGCTTCTTGCTCTCTTTTCAAAGTAGCTTCAGACATCTCAACCTTCTCAATAATCACATTCTGAACATCCTGCGGAGGACTGTACATTTGTTGTACTGCAGAGTGAATGCCCTCAAAATCAGTAGGTGGATACATAATCTGAGCTACTTCCTGCTGAACTGCTTCATGGTAAGCAGGTTGAATTCCTGATTCAGCAGTGTTATCATCATCACACGGGGGTGGATAACCAAGAGTGACTCTGATAGTATTAGTTATCCATTTAGCATGTTCAGATCCTGCATTGACTAACACTCTCTCCCCCTTTATGACTTCTCGTTCAACATGGTCTCTTAGATCATCATTTTGAAATCTTATCTGAGTAGCTAGATAATTTGTTCCTTCTTTATAGAATGATCCGAACTTCAGCAGCTTATCAGCAATTACCTTTTAGAAAGCTTGGATAGCAGTGCTAACATCAATCAAATTTGCTTTGAGTTGTTTATCATACTCAGTCTTTTCTTTAGCAAAGTTTGCAGTGAAAGTAGTTGTTGTATTCTTAAGTTCTGTTACAATAACATTGTGTGATTCTGTCGGATTGTCATTCATTCTTATTTGGTTTTCCAGAACATAGCCTTGTTTCACTGTTATGTCATTTATTTGTGTTTTGGCTTCCACTTGTTGCTTTGCTAAATAGACTACAACATTACCTCCCTTATGGAAGCAATCTGTCATTTCCTTTTTATGTAAATTGACCTTAAATCTAATGGATTTAATATGTTGTGCCAACTGAAGGTTTAATTCTTTATTGCTCTCATCAACATATTTTTCTATGGCTTGTCTTTGTCATCCAACTTTACTTGTAGTTGCATCAGTAGTGAACTTAAATCTACTGTTGGAGCTGGAGTTTGTGGGACAGTCTGTAAGGCTTTCTTATAGCTAGAGCTTCTCTTCCTTAGCTCCATAAGCTTTCTCTTCTTTGCCCTAGAAACATCTTCATTTTCAGAAGAATCAGATGAACTTGCTATGTCCACAGTGTCTTTTGGACTAGAGGGAAACTCCTTCTCAGTCCTTGGCTACTCCCCCCAGTCCTTGCATCTTGTATGTCAGGAAATAACTTTTCTAGAGTGAAGTCTTGTTGCATTTGTACTGGAGGTATAACTTTCTCTTTAGCAGATGGTTCTCCCTCAAATTCCAAAGTTTCTTCCATGGTAATGATATCCTCAGGGACATTGTCTTGGTTAATCTGATCAACATCATTCATATGCTCATTCAGTGGATCATTTTCAGTAATTATAGCAACTTGATTGATATCAAGTAGTACCTCAAGTATAGATTGTGTAGCTGCTTCACTGTCCAGTGCAGCTGTGTGGAAAGGTGGCTGTTGCTCATTAGCTCCCCCTGAGGGTAATGCTTCTTGTTGATCTGAAACTAGAGAAAGCTCATTGGCTCCCCCTTGATTATGCTCTTCCTAGACTTGTGTCATTTGGATGTTGCTTGCAGGAGCCTGCTCCCCCTGCATTTATCCTTCAGTTACAGTCTCTAGAGCAGGAGATTTGTTAGTCCTTTTAGCTCCTTCTTCATCTGAGCTGAAAACAACCATTTCTTCTGAATCACTGGAAGATTAAGTGGTCTTAGAAGCTGTTTTCTTCTTTTTCTGAATCTGCTGTGATTGTTTCTGAGGGGTAGAAACATCTTTGGTCAGAACTCTATCCCATCTTGATAGTATTCTCAAATCCATTCTTCTTATATGATTGATCTTAGATTCTGCAATCTGATTCATTACTTTAGGAATATTCTCAGCCAGATATAAACTCAAGATTCTACCCAGATTGGGTTTCTTAAGACTTTCTTTGATTTTGTCAAAAATAACAGCAGACCAATTTGTTTTCACCTTGAATATAATTCTGGTCATCAAATTGAACATGTAAGCTGAAATCCTATCATGTCCCCCTGACTTGCATAGAATAACTTTCCCTATAATTTCAGAAAGAAATTTACCCTGGGAATTCATCCCCTTCCTATTCATTGAGGATCAAATCTTGGTTGTGGGATCTATTGCACACCATTGGAGTGCTTCTCTTGTCATGGAAAATGTTATTTCATCTTCTTCTTTAACCCTGGGTAGCTGAAATGTTTTACTTAAACTCTTCTGAGTGAGTTTGATCTTAGTTCCTTGTACATATGACCTAATTTTTACCCCCTTTGAATCCATAGATGTTGTCGTGTATAATGCAAGAACTTCCTTTTTCCATATCCTTGTAGGTTCTGAGACTAAATACTCCAATCCATTTTCTGTGATTCGGGTAATCACAGCTTTGATTTCTCTATATCCACTCGCAAACGCATCGTGAACTAGTTCATAGCCCTCGTTAATGTTTTCTTCCAGCTTTTGCGCCATTAGGGATAATAGAGATTTGAAGAGAAGGGAGATGAAGGTCTGTCAACACAAAAGTTTGGTCTCGAGAATTTGGAGAGTGTAGTCGACAGGGTTTTACTTCCACCTATTTATATGTTTCTAAACAAAGAAGGTCAAAAGGCGGGTAGAGATACTCTTATTGTGTCGACACTGTTGGGATTGTGTCGACACAGATTATTAAAGTCTTGATAGAGTTTGTAAAGGTATTTTAATACTATGTGTCGACACCATCGGTGATGTGTCGACACAGACAACTTTAAGAGTCTACATTAATGACTGCGTGTCGACACAGATGACTGTATGTGTTGACACCAATATCTAAGAGTAAGGAGAGCTATGTGTCGATACCAAATTCTAAGTGTCGACACAATCTTCTTGATGTGTCGACAGAATTTTCCTTATATGTCGACACAAACTACTAAGTGTCGACACAGATGTCTTTATGTGTCGACACAAATTTACTTAGTCAAATTTGTCATTCTTATTCTAAGTTCAGCATGCCTAATTCAATTTTAAAATAATTGAATTTAGTTTCATCCAGTGGTTTGGTGAACATGTCAGCAATTTGAAAATTAGTATTGACAAATTCTAAACATATATCTTCCTTTTCAACATGATCTCTAAGGAAATGAAATCTTATTTCTATGTGCTTAGTTCTGTTATGAGAAACATGATTTATAGCAATAAAAATGACACTAGTAGAATCACAAAATAATGGAGTTCTACTTACCTGGATGCCATAATCTTCAAGCTGATGTTGTATCCATAACAGCTGAGCACAACAACTGCCTGCAACAACATATTCAGACTCAGCAGTGGAAATAGCCACACTTGTCTGCTTTTTGCTGCTCCATGACACCAATCTTCCACCTAAAAACTGACATGTGCCAGTTGTACTTTTCCTATCTTCTTTGCATCCTGCAAAGTCATGCTGTACTTCATTGTCCTCTTCATCAGTTTGTGGGTCTTGTACTCCCCCTGGACAACATCCATCATTTTCTTCATCCTGCCTTGCAGGTTGGTCTTCACTAATGGTTAGCTTGTCCATCTTTTCCTTCAGACCTGTAGTGCTACAAGAGATACTAGACATCTCACAGTTTATTAGTTTAGTTTCATCAAAAACTACTTGTACAGACTCTTCTACAACTTGAGTAGTCAAGTTGTAGACTCTGTATGCCCTACTGCTGTTGCTGTATCCAACAAATATCTCTTCTTGGGATTTGGCAGCAAACTTAGATAAATAGTGCTTGCCATTATTAAGAACAAAACACTTGCTACCAAAGATCCTAAAACAGGATATGTTTGGTTTTCTGCCTTTCATAATCTCATAGGGTGTCTTTTTGTGGCTTTTAGTGATGGATGCTCTATTGAGAACATGACATGCATTGTTTACTGCCTCAGCCCAGAAATATTCTGGGAGAGAAGTGTCACTTAGTAGTGTTCTACCAGCCTCAATAAGAGTCCTATTCTTTCTTTTAGCAATACCATTCTGCTGAGGAGTTCTTGGTGATGAGAACTCTTGATGAATCCCTAGTTCTTCACAAAACCTTGTCATGCATTCAGACTGAAATTCAGTTCCATGATCATTTCTGATTTTGACCACTGAATTGTTAAGTTCATTTTGAATTTGCCTAACAAAGTTATGGAAAACAGTTGGGGTTTCAGATTTCTGCCTCAGAAAGAAAACTCATGTAAATCTAGAATAGTCATCCACAACCACAAATGTATAGACTTTCCTACCTAGACTATGAACTGACATAGGACCAAATAGATCCATATGCAGGAGGTACAAACACCTTACTGAGTCTTTGGTATCAAGACTGTGGAAGGAGGATTTGGTCTGTTTGCCTTTTTGACAAGTTGAACACACACCCTCCTTGATGCACTTGACCTGAGGTCCATTTCTCACTAACTCTTTACTAAAGAGTTGACCTATAGTCTTATAGTTGAGGTGAGCTAGCCTCTTGTGACATTTGACATAATGAGAAGCTTTCTCATCTACAACAAGACAAACAAGAGAATCTATATTCTCACTCACAAAACTTAGACAATAAACATTTCCTTTTCTATATCCTGACAAGATGACCTTTTGATCACTTGTCCTTCTAATCTGACACACATTCTTAATAAAAGAAGTGTCATAACCAAGATCACTCAGTTGGCTTATGCTTATTAGGTTATGTTTCAGACCTTTCACATAAGCCACTTGGGTGATAGTGATTGAGCTATTGGAAATGTTACCAAACCCTGTGGGGTACATTGGAATATATGTACCTGATTTGAAGAAGCCTCACCCTACTCAATGATATACATAAAGGTGTATTTGATGTGCTTTGAGTTTATTTGTGCAGGTTAAGTAGTTGCAGGTAAAGCATAAAAGTTTCTAAGTCCATGTGTCGACACCTAGAAGAAAAGTGTCGACACTTAAGAAGGCTTATGTCGACCACTTCTATGTGTTGACACAGACAACTCTGTGTGTCGACACTATTTTACTTAGCCAATTTTTGTAAACTATTCTAAGTTTATCATTCCTAATTCAATTTTAAATTTATTGAATTTAGTTTCATCTAAGGGCTTAGTAAACATATCAGCTAACTGATTATCTGTATTAATATACTCTAGGGAAATATCTCCTTTTTCCACATGTTCTCTTAGAAAATGGTATTTAATTTCTATGTTCTTAGTCCTACTATGGGAGACATGATTATTTGCAATAGAAATGGCACTAGTAGAATCACAAAATAAAGGTGTTCTACTTACTTGAATACCATAATCTTCTAGCTGATGTTGAATCCATAGAAGTTGTGCACAACAACTTCCTGCAGCCACATACTCTGTTTCTGCTGTGGAGATAGCCACACTTGTTTGTTTCTTGCTACTCCATGACACTAGCCTTCCACCTAGAAATTGACAGGTTCCTGTAGTACTCTTTCTATCTTCCTTGCAGTCTGCAAAATCTGCATCTGAATAACCTGTCAGTTCAAAATCTCCATTCCTAGGGTACCAAAGGCCTAGATAAGGTGTACCCTTAAGATATCTCAAAATTCTTTTGACTGCTGTCAAATGAGATTCTTTAGGGCAAGCTTGGTACCTAGCACAGACACATGTAGCATACATGATATCTAGTCTACTAGCAGTCAAATATAGTAGGGAGCCAACTATCCCTCTATACAAAGTCTCATCTACAGGTTTCCCTGCATCATCTTTGCTTAGAGACATGCTTAACCCCATAGGAGTTTTCATGGTACTGGATGATTCCATACCATACTTCCTTATCAACTCTAGGGTGAACTTAGACTGGCATATGGATAATCCATCTTCAGTCTGTCTAACTTGGAGACCCAAGAAGAACTTAAGTTCCCCCATACTGCTCATTTCAAATTGTCCTTGCATTAGTTTTGCAAACTTCCTGCAAAGACTACTTTCTGTAGACCCAAATATTATGTCATCTACATATATTTGGACTAAGATGATCTTGCCTCTGGATTCCCTAAGGAATAGAGTCTTGTCTATTTTCCCCCTTGAGAATTTATTCTCAATGAGGAAACTAGACAGGGTTTCATACCAAGCCCTAGGGGCTTGTTTTAACCCATACAAAGCCTTCCTAAGTTTATATACATAACCAGGTTTAAGGGAATCAACAAAACCTGATGGCTGCTCAACATAGACTTCTTCCTTTAGATTTTCATTCAGAAAGGCTGACTTAACATCCATTTGATATATCTTGAACCCTTGAAATGTTGTATAGGCAAGGAACATCCTTATTGCTTCCAGTCTAGCTACTGGAGCAAAGGTTTGATCAAAATCAATACCTTCTTTCTGCCTATATCCTTTTGCAACCAGTCTAGCTTTGTTCTTTATAATAATTCCATTCTCATCCAACTTGTTCCTAAAGATCCACTTGGTTCCAATAATGTTGTGGTCCTTTGGTTTAGGAACTAGCTCCCAAACCTTGCATCTTTTGAATTGATTTAGCTCTTCTTGCATGGCCTCAATCCAATGAGGGTCTAGGATTGCTTCTTCAAATTTCTTTGGCTCTACTTGGGATAGAAAGCTGGAGTAGAGAACTGAACTTAGATTTCTGCTCCTTGTTTGTACCCCTTGTCTGAGATCTCCAATAATTTGATTGGCTGGATGATCTTTTAAATGCCTATTTGCTAGAGGCAGCCTGTCTTTAGGTTGTACACCTCCATTCTCTTCATTTAGATGCACATCTTGGTATTCTTCAGCTTCAGGAGTATCTTGTACTCCCCTTGGACAGCAACCACCTTCTTCCACTTGCTGACTTGCAGTAGGACCTTCTGCAATAGTAAGCTTGTCCATCTTCTCAGTTACACCTGTGGAGCTGCAAACACTTCTAGGCAATTCATTGTTAATGAGTCTAGCTTCATCAAAAACTAGATGAACAGACTCTTCTACCACTTGAGTAATCAAGTTGTAGACCATATAAGCCTTACTGTTGTTGCTGTACCCAACAAAAATCCCCTCTTGGGATTTGGCAGCAAACTTGGTTAGATAAGACTTACCATTGTTAAGGATATAACACTTGCAACCAAATATCCTAAAATAGGATAGATTTGATTTTCTGCCCTTCACAATCTCATAGGGGGTCTTCTTGTGGCTCTTGGTGATAGTAGCCCTAATGATCACATGACAAGCAGTGTTTACTGCCTCAGCCCAGAAATATTCTGGGAGAGATGTGTCACTCAATAGGGTTCTACCAGCCTCTATCAAGGTTCTATTTTTCCTTTCAGCAATACCATTTTGCTGAGGTGTTCTTGGTGAGGAAAATTCCTGAAAAATTCCAAACTCTTCACACAGTTTTGTCATACTTTCAGACTGAAATTCAGTACCATGGTCACTTTTGATTTTGACCACTGTACTGTTCAATTCATTCTGAATTTGTTTAACAAAACCATACAAGATACTTGGTGTTTCAGATTTTTGCCTTAGGAAGAACACCCAGGAATACCTTGAGTAGTCATCAACTACCACAAATGTGTAGACCTTCCTACCTAGGCTGTGAACTGGCATAGGACCAAAAAGATCCATATGTAAGAGGTATAAACACCTCACAGCATCTTTGTTCTCAAGGCTATGAAAGGTGGATTTGGTCTGCTTGCCTTTTTGACAAGCTGAGCATATCCCATCCTTTATACACTTAACCTGAGGACCATTCCTCACTAACTCTTTGCTAAAGAGTTGATCAATTGTCTTATAGTTAAGATGAGCCAGCCTCTTGTGCCACTTAACACAATGTGAGACTTTCTCATCAGCTACAAGACAAATAGGAGAAACAATGTTCTCACACATAATATCTAGACAATAGACATTTCTCTTCCTATATCCTGTCAGAATGATCTTTTGATCACTTGACCTTCTGATATGACAACCATCCTTGACAAATAAGATGTCATATCCTAAATCACTCAGCTGAATTATGCTAATGAGGTTATGTTTCAAACCCTTTACATAAGCCACTTGAGTAATTGTAATCAGGTGACTAGAAATGTTACCAAAGCCTTTGATGATCCCTTTTTTTGAACCACCAAAGGTAAGTTTAGGCCCATCTTTGATAGATGTATAATCCTTCAGCAACCCCCTAGTTCCAGTCATGTGCCTGGAACATCCACTGTCCAAGTACCATATAGGGGCATGACCACTTGGACTCACCTGCAAAACAGATTACTTAACCTTAGAACCCAAATAATTCTTGGGTCCTTGGTGCCGATTAGTTTGGCTTTTAACAAAACTACCTGTAGCTCTTCTAGCAGGTAGTTTGCTACTCTTCTTGACACTTAAATTGTGCCAACAGTCTATAGCAAAGTGGCCTACCTTGTCACAACACCAGCACTCAAATCTATTGTACCTTTGTTTAGGTACAACCCTGGCTGTTTTATCTACAACGGGCTTCTTGTTGAGTACTGGGGCTTTGCCCTTAGATTTGGACTTTACTGTCCAGGCAGGTTTTGTAAATCCTAATCCAGCCTTACACTTATAAGGTACAAACTCATCTATCAAGGGTAAAACAGATTTGGATTTAGAAAAGCTAGCCACAATATCCTTCTCCTTTTGAAGTCTAACCTCTAGATTCCTAATTTGATCATTCTTAAATGTAATAGTACCCATCTGAATAACAGTAATGTTCTTCAGCCTGGCTATTTCATTTAGTTTCTGATCAAGCAACTTGTCTGAATCAGCAACAGCCAATTTAAGACAAGCAATCTCCTTTGCCTGAGTTTTGTACAAGGATTTGCTTCTCTTCAAGGCCTGCAACAAGTCCCTATATTCATCAATTAACTGATGAATATCTCTGAAATCCACATCACTTGATGCAGATGTATCTGATTCTAACTCAGTACTAGAAATTGAACTTGAAGAACAACTTAGTACCTTACATGGTCCAGGCTGATCCTAGATTTTGTCTCCTTCAGATAAGTCCATCAGCCCTTTGCACTGATTGTCCTCATGCTTATAGATTGAATTCATCAGCTGCATGAACTCATCTTCCTCCTCTTCAGCAAACAATCCAATATAAGCTTCAGCTTCTGAATCTGTTTCTGAAGATGACTGATCAGTCAAACTCTTATCCTTCTTGGCAACAAAGGACCTTTCCTTTTTGCCCTTAAACTGAGGCTTCTTCTTGTCAGTTGACTCTTTCCTCTTTTCTGGACATTCAGCTACTATATGTCCTTGTCTATTGCAACAATAACATACTATCTTTGAGGTTGTATTTTTACTTGGCTTGGACTTTCTTTTGTCATTCCTTGATGACTTCCTGTTCTGATAGTAGTCATCTTTTGTCTGTGAAGTGGATGGCTTAGACCTCCACTGCTTCTTCTTCAGAAACTTTTGAAAATGTCTTGTGAAAGCTGCAAAGTCCTCATCACTTTCACTGCTTTCTGAATTCTTGCTGTCTGAATTTTCTGTGATAGTCTCTGCAACTACTTGAGGTGGAGATGGAGACTTGCTTCTATACTTTCTAGTGGCTTCAGTCTTGAAAGACACAGCTCTTTCCTTATGCTCCACTCTTGTAGTCTTCTCTTCCTCCTTTCTAACCATTAACTGCATTTCATAAGATAACAGTTTTCCAAACAAGGTTGGAGGAGGTATATCAGCTAATTTGGCCATTTCTCTAATGACACAGATCTTGGTATCCCAGTCCTTAGTTAGGGATCTTAAAAACTTGTCATTCAGCTCATAGTTGCAGAATTCTCTTCCATAGGACATCAACTCATTAACAATCCTATAGAATTTCTTGTAGCATTCAGTAATGCTATCAGACTTTCCTTGTCTGAAGCTTTCATACTCTTGATTTAACAAGGACTTCCTGTCTTATCTTACCTCTTCAGATCCCTCCATGTAAACTATTAGAGTGTCCCACATTTCTTTTGAGGTTTTACAATATATTAGGTTCTGAAATGTGGCATCATCAATTGCACTTACAATAATATTCTGGTCCCTCTTGTCCATAATGGCCAGAATTATTTCATCTTTAGTCATTTCTAAATAGTCTTTGAGAGTTCTCTGATTTGCATCCAGAACAGATACTTTCATTGGCACATATGACCCTTCTTTGACTGTGATGTATATTCTTGGGTCAGATGCTTCCATAAAGAGTCTAACCCACTCTTTCCATATGCCAAAAATCTCTTTTCTGCAGATTGGCAATTTCATGGATCCTAGCTCTTTGTGATTCTTAGTAGAACCCATTTTCTTGATTCTTGATTATTCTGATTCTGCCTACAGGATCTTTACTCAGACTGTTATGTCTTTTTTGAGTAACCTCCCTCTGATACCACTTGGAAGAAATAGTACCTAATCACCTAGAGGGGGGGGGGGGTGAATAGGTGAACTTAATCTTTTTAAAATTACAGGCAGAAACACTTAATAATAAGAGCTGTGTTTGCAATTCTCTACAGCAATTCAGCACAGAACATACAATAATCACAGAATTAATCACACACAGAGTACACACAGATTTTATAGTGGTTCCCCAAGGTCTGGGTACATCCACTTTCCCCTTCGCCTATCTAGTAGTGTACTAGATTCGGCCTAACTTCTCCACTTCTTCTCAGATCCTCAGATCTTACAACTCAGAACCCCAAACAGGTTCCTACAACTCAGGCACAAAAGCCCTACCACTCAGTCTTCACCAAGACTTACACTCATAGAACAAAGTCTCCTACAACTCAAGCACTAGGCCCTACCTCAGTCTTCAACAAGACCTACACTCAGAGCACACTGTCTCCTACACTCAGCCTTTATAAGATAGGCTTATAGCTCAGATCCCTTAGGATCCTACAGAAAATAGAGATTACAAAATATATAACCACAACTCTGAAAGAGAGAGATGAGTTGAGTGGTTTCTTCATGAGTTCTTGGAAGAACTTGGCAGAGATCAACCTCCCTTGGCTTTCTTCAAAGCTTCTTGAATTAGAACACAGTAGGGTTGTATCTCTATGCAGATGATCTTCAATCAACTGCTGTCTTGAGATTCTGATTTCAATCTGAATCTTACTTATCAACCTGGTTCAACAGCTGGTCTTCTTAGAAGGATCTCTCTCTCTCCAACTTCTTAGATCTTCTCTTGAAGGTCTTCTTCTTGTTGTGTTGTTTTTTACTTCATTGATCCATGATCAATCTTACTTCATTCATTTCTATCGAAGGAGAAAGGTCTTTAAATAAGCTTTCTCCAAGGTAACCGGCTGATCCGGTTTCTAACAACTTTTTGATGGCTCTGACAGTTGCAGTTGACCAGTTGAAATGGCAGCTGTCACGTCATCCAGTCACTTCTTGAAATCTTTGTCATTGTCTGAAAGTGTCGAGACAGATAGTCTTTATGTGTCGACACAAATAGACTAAGTGTCGACACAAGTAGACTAAGTGTCGACACTAGCCTTTATGGTGTCGACATAACTCCTTGTGTTGTTGTAACATCTTCTCGACACTGCTTCTTCAGAATGTGTCGACACTGATCCTGTGTGTCGACACAAGCCTTTTGTTGAATGTGTCGACTCTGGTTGAGTGTGTCGACACAAATACTTCTTCAATACTTAGTTGATTTCTGCTGTGTGTCGACACAACTGCTTTATGTCGACACATCTTCTTATGTTGAGACTTTGCTAAGTGTCGACACATCTCCTTTGTGTCGACACATTCCTTCATGTGTTGAAACTTTGCTGAGTGTCGACACATCTTCTTGTGTCGACACATGTACTTGAACTTTGTTGAAGTTTGCTGAGTGTCGACACAGCCTCCTAGTGTCGACACTTTTGCTGTCGACAAAGTTTCTCTGGGTGTCGACACTGCCTCTAAGTGTCGACACATCTAATGTTGACAATTCTTCACTGTGTGTCGACACAACCTGTATGTGTCGACACTTTTCTTCTGGCGTCGACTCTGCCTTCCTGGTGTCGACACAATTACTCCAAGTGTCGACACAGTTTCTCTAGGTGTCGACATAAGCCTTCTTAAGTGTCGACACTTTTCTTCTAGGTGTCGACACATGGAGTTGTCTGTGTCGACACTTCAGAGAATAAGTGTCGACACATCCAAAGTAGGTGTCGATACATCCAAGGTGGTGTCGACACTTAGGATTGCACAGAATTAGTCGAGTAGAGTCTCGACTAAGTGTCGAGCTGAGATATATATGTGTCGACACATATATTATGTCGACTATATTTGTGTCGACACATAGCTGTCGAGACATTATAAGTAAGTGTCGACACTTTTGAACAGTGTCGACACAATTCAAGTATTTTGACGTGCTTTTTCACCTTCAATTTTAGAAGGTATAAATAGGTTTTCCCCATTGTTTGTCGACACGCTCACCTTAGTCTCGAGACCAAACTTGTGTGTCGACATCTCTCTTCTCTAAATTCAAAATTTCTTCAAACCCTAATGGCGCCCAAGCTAGAAGAGAACATTAATGAAGGATATGAGCTTGTGCGTCACGCTTTTGATGATTCGGAACCTGAAATCAAAGGTGTGGTAACCCTAATTGCCGAGACTGGACTAGAGTATCTTGTATTAGAACCGATCAAGATCTAGAAGAAGGAGGTCCTTGAATTCTTGAGTGCAGCCACTCTTGATGAATCGGGACTCAAGATTAAGTGCAGAGTTCATGGGACAAAAGTCAAGGTCACACAGAAAAGTCTGAGAAAGGTATTTCAACTACCAAGAATAAAAGACAAAGAAGATGTATCTGCTTCTAAGACTAGAGAGGCATTGAAATGGTGTGGATTAGACTCAAACCTGAAAATTGGATCCGTTTTCAACAGAAAAGGAATGAATATACAAGGAAAGTTCTTATCTGAGATAGTTGGGAAGGTGATACTGAGCAAGCCTGGTGGGCATGATAGAATCTCTGATCACATGTTCAGTCTAATGACAAGGATAATTTTCAACCTTAAAACTGATTGGTCTGCAGTCATGTTTGATAAGATAAAAGAGAGCCTGAAGAAACCCAATCTGGGTAGAATTCTGAGTCTATACCTAGCTGGAAGTATACCGGAAGTGATGAATCAAGCTGCTGGTTCAAAGATAAACCACATGAGGAGAATGAATGTGAGAATTTTCTCAAGGTGGGATTGAGTATTGACAAAGGAAATGCCAACTCTAGAAAAGGAAACACCTCAGAATAAGAAGAAGAAGACAGCCATTGTGGCTCAAGAATCCTCAAGTAGCTCTGAAGAACAAGTGGTGTTTAGTTCTGATGATGGAGGAGATGACAATGCTGGACAGTCACCAGCAAGACAAGGAGATGCTCAGAGGCAGGGGGAGTTACCCTCAGCTAGCCCAATTCACCTGGATCCACTCCAGGGGGAGGCTCTACATGTGGATGAGCCAACTCCATTAGAGAGTGAAAGGGCTACCCACATCATTCTTGAGCAAACACAGATACAACCTCAACCACAAGATGTTGTCATGGAGGACACATCTGTTGCTGATAAAGTAGACTCTGTTTCTCCAAAAATAAGAGATTCTCCTGTACAACCTCAGCATGAGTTTACTTTAGAAGAGCTATTCCCTGATCTCTTACAGACAGACCTTGAGAGAGACATAGCAGCTGTTGAGGGGGAGAAAGTCAATCTTGAGGGGGAGCATGTAGAGGAGACTGCTAGACAAGATACTGGGGAGCAAAGAATTGCTGAAGAGCTACCAAGGACTGAGAAGAATTTACATTCTAGTCCTAAGGATAGAGTAGATATTGCTAGCACTTCTGCTTCAGAGGATGAAAAGGCTGCTAGAGCCAAGAAGAGGAAGTTCCAGGTCTTCAAGAGAAGAAGCCAGACCTATAAGAAAGCACTACAGACAATTGCTCCACAGCCTGCCCTATCTACTGATTATAATTCACTGATGGTGGCTTTACAGATTAAGCTAGATGAGCAAAGGAATGCTCTAGAAAAGTATATGGATGAAGGGCATAAATCCCTGCAATTTGATCTGACACAAGAGATCAAATCTATAAGATTTGAAGTGAATCAAAACAAAAAGGAAATGACTGACTGCTTCCATAAAGGAGGAAATGCAGTAGTCTATCTGGCTACTCATCAAGAGAACATCAAGAAACAGGTTGATGACATGGCAGTGAAGCAAGGCTATGTCCTGGAAAACCAGATAAGGATGAATGATAATCTCACTGCTTCACATAATGCCATTGTCACTGAAATGAAGAATCTAGCTACTGCCCAGCCTGCAGTAAGTGCAACTGCCAAAGAAGAATTTGATAAGAAATTACAGGAGAGCCTCTCTGCTGTGAAAACTGCCATTGAAGATTCTCAGAAAGCTATTTCTGCCCAGCTTCAGAAGTTCAAACCTTTTTATAAGGATGGAGTAAACTATTTGAATGCTCAAATAAGATTCCAGAAAGATGATCTTAGGGATCATATAGAAAGAGAAGTCATAAAGGGGGAGAGGGTTTTTGTCAAAGCCGGCTCTGATCATGCCAAATGGATTTCAAATTCCATCAGAGCCACCCTTGGATATCCACCTTTATGTGATGATGACAATGTGGCAGAGTCTGGAGTAAATCCTGCATACTTTGGAGGAGAGCAAGCTAAAGTGGCTCAAGTGATATATCCTCCTGCAGATTTTGACATGATACATCAGGAGGTACAGTCTATGTATAGTCCTCCTGAGGGTAATCAGAATGTTATTATTGAGAAGGTAGTCCAGTCTATGCCAGAGGTAATCTTAAAAGAGCAAGAGGCATTTCTAAAAGAACAAGAGGCCCAATTATCTAAGAAAAGGTTCAGAGAGCAAGCTGAACTAAGGCCAGATTTTGAACAATGGAGCCCCATATACAGGAATATCATATTGACTGCTTGGAAGGCTGCTAAGGACAATGTCCTGGATAGAGGCAAATGGTATTCTGAACAGGAGTGGAGAAAACATGAGAATAGGCAAGAGGCCATAGTACAATATAGAAGGAAGGTTAAACTGGGAAAGCTACCTCCTAATGCACAGGAGCCTAGCAAGTATTTCCCTAAGCCTTATCACTATTTTGAAAGACAGAAGATAAAGGCTGAAGAGCTAAAAAAGAAAGATCTCAAAGGGAAGAATCCTATTGATGACAATGATGCTCCAGTTCAAGCAAAGATACAATCTGGAAAGGGGATTGTTATCAAGGAGCCTGAGCAGCCATAGGATAGAAATTTTCTTAAGTTTACAATTTGTAATCATTTGCATTTAACTCTATGTAAACTTTTGATTAATGAAAATATTTGGAGTTGTAAGAACAATATTATATGTTCAATCTATTACATTAATTGTTCTGAGATAATTGTTTATAGATGTTCTGTTCATACATGTTTAAGTATTTTCCCTGTCATAAAATACTGTTTTACATCATACTGAAAATTTGTTATGTATGGTGTATATCATTGACTAAGGGTTATGACTTCTCCAAATAGGGGGAGATTGTTGGGTACATTGGAATATATGTACCTGATTTGAAGAAGCCTCACCCTACTCAATGATATACATCAAGGTGTATTTGATGTGCTTTGAGTTTATTTGTGCAGGTTAAGTAGTTGCAGGGAAAGCATAAAAGTTTCTAAGTCCATGTGTCGACACCTAGAAGAAAAGTGTCGACACTTAAGAAGGCTTATGTCGACACCTAGAGAAGCTGTGTCGACACTTGGAGTTATTGTGTCGACACCAGGAAGGCATAGTCGATGCCAGAAGAAAAGTGTCGACACATACAGGTTGTGTCGACACACAGTGAAGAATTATCAACATTAGATGTGTCGACACTTAGAGGCAGTGTCGACACCCAGAGAAACTTTGTCGACAGCAAAAGTGTCGACACTAGGAGGCTGTGTCGACACTCAGTAAACTTCAATAAAGTTCAAGTACATGTGTCGACACAAGAAGATGTGTCGACACTCAGCAAAGTTTCAACACATGAAGGAATGTGTCGACACATAGGAGATGTGTCGACACTTAGCAAAGTCTCAACACAAGAAGATGTGTCGACACACAACAGAAATCAACTAAGTATTGAAGAAGTATTTGTGTCGACACACTCAACTAGTGTCGACACATTCAACAGAAGGCTTGTGTCGACACACAGGATCAGTGTCGACACATTCTGAAGAAGCAGTGTCGAGAAGATGTTACAACAACACAAGGAGTTGTGTCGACACCATGAAGGCTAGTGTCGACACTTAGTCTACTTGTGTCGACACTTAGTCTATTTGTGTCGACACATAAAGACTATCTGTCTCGACACTTTCAGACAGTGACAGAGATTTCAAGAAGTGACTGGATGATGTGACAACTGCCATTTCAATCGGTCAACTGCAACTGTCAGAGCCATCAGAAAGTTGTTAGAAACCGGATCAGCCGGTTACCTTGGAGAAAGCTTATTTAAAGACCTTTCTCCTTCGATAGAAATGAATGAGGTAAGATTGATCATGGATCAATGAAGTGAAAAATAACACAACAAGAAGAAGAACTTCAAGAGAAGATCTAAGAAGTTGGAGAGAGAGAGCTCCTTCTAAGAAGAGCAGCTGTTGAACCAGGCTAATAAGTAAGATTCAAATTGAAATCAGAATCTCAAGACAGCAGTTGATTGAAGATCATCTGCATAGAGATACAACCCTACTGTGTTCTAATTCAAGAAGCTTTGAAGAAAGCTAAGGGAGGTTGATCTCTGCCAAGTTCTTCCAAGAACTCATGAAGAAACCACTCAACTCATCTCTCTCTTTCAGAGTTGTGGTTATATATTTTGTAAACTCTATTTTCTGTAGGATCCTAAGGGATCTGAGCTGTAAGCCTATCTTATAAAGGCTGAGTGTAGGAGACAGTGTGCTCTGAGTGTAGGTCTTGTTGAAGACTGAGGTAGGGCCTAGTGCCTGAGTTGTAGGAGACTTTGTTCTCTGAGTGTAAGTCTTGGTGAAGACTGAGTGGTAGGGCTTTTGTGCCTGAGTTGTAGGAGTGGGATCACTCTGAGTTGTAGGAACCTGTTTGGGGTTCTGAGTTGTAAGATCTGAGGATCTGAGAAGAAGTGGAGAAGTTAGGCCGAATCTAGTACACTACTAGATAGGCGAAGGGGGAAAGTGGATGTACCCAAACCTTGGGGAACCACTATAAAATCTGTGTGTACTCTGTGTGTGATTAATTCTGTGATTGCTGTATATTCTGTGCTGAATTGCTGTAGAGAATTGGAAACACAGCTCTTATTATTAAGTGTTTCTGCCTGTAATTTTAAAAAGATTAAGTTCACCTATTCACTCCCCCTCTAGGTGATTAGGTACTATTTCTTCCAAACCCTTTGATGACTCCTTTTTCAGATCCACCAAAGATCACTTTGGGTCCATTCTCTATAGGAGTGTAATCCTTCAACATCCTTCTTGTTCTAGTCATGTGCCTGGAACATCCACTGTCCAAGTACCATATTGGGGTATGGCTACTTGCACTCACCTGCATCAAATAAAATTACTTAACCTTAGAACCCCAATAATTATTGGGTTCTAGGTTCAGGTTAGACTGAAACTTGTCATACTTGCCTGCAGCCTTTCTGACAGGTAAGCTAGTATTCTTCCTAACAGTTATGTTATGCCAACAATCTAGGGCATAATGTCCCACTTTGCCACAACACCAGCACCCATATCTATTGTATCTTTTCTTAGATACAGGATTAACAACATTGCTATCAACAGACCTTAAAACTGTAGGTACAGTAGTCCTTTTCTTGAGTGCTAGGGCTGATGCATCAAACATTAATGATTCCTGATGATCATAATGTGTTTGTACATGGGCTGCCCTATTGGTAATTACACCCTTGTCATTTAGATTACCAGGCTTACTATGACCATGTGTAATGTCATGATCACACTTGTTAGTGGGCTGCATCACTTTCCTGAAAACAATAGGGGGTTTGATGGTTGGTGGCTGAACTGGGGCTTTGCCTTTTCTTTTGGAATTAGATGCCCTAGTTCTTCCCTTGAAACCTAATCCTGTCTTACTCTTTTGGAGAATGAAATCATCAATTAAGGGTAAGACTGACTTTGGTTTTGAGAACTTAGCCACAAGTTCCTTCTCTCTTTGAAGTCTGACTTCCAGACTCTTGATTTGATCATTTTTGAATGTAATTGTACCCATCTGAATAAAAGTTCTATTTTTCAGTTTGACAACTTCATTCATCTTCAGATCCAACATTTTTTCTGAATCTGATGCAGCCAGTTTAAGGGATGCAATTTCCTTAGCCTGATTTTTGACAAGGTTTCTGCTTCTCTTAAGTGCCTGCAACAGATCACCATACTCATCAATAAGTTGATGAACATCCCTTTCAGATTCTGAACCATCCACATCTCTTGATGCAGATGCTTCTGATTCTGATCCAGTATAATAATCAGAAAATGTAGATAGACTGTTTACCTTGCTGGGACCAGGCTGATCTTGGCATTGATCTTCCTCAGTCAAAGCCATCAGCCCTCTGTAGTGATGATCTTCAGTCCCATTCATTGAGTCCAGCATTTGCAAGAACTCAGATTCTACTGAATCCTCTTCAGTAGTAAACAATCCTATATAAGCTTCAACTTCTATCTCTTCTCTTGAATCTGATGATGAGGAATCAGTCCAGCTTTTCTGCTTCTTTGCAACAAAGGATCTCTCCTTCTTGCCCTTTCTTGTAGCTTCAACCTTAAAGGCAACTGACTTTTCTCTGTAGTCAGACTTATTGCTTTTCTCCTCCTCCTTTCTAGCAGTGAGCTACATCTTATAGGATAATAGTTTTCCAAATAAGGTTGGTGGAGGTATATCTGCAAGCTTGACCACCTCTATGATGGCACATACTTTAGTATCCCAATCCTTGGTTAGGGATCTGAGAAACTTGTCATTTAATTCATAAGTGCTAAAGACTCTTCCATAGGTCATTAGCTCATTAACAATTCTGAAGAATTTCTTATAGTATTCAGCTATGCTATCTGTCTTAGATTGTCTAAAGCTTTTATATTCTTGATTTAACATAGACTTCCTATCTTCTCTCACTTCTTCTGTCCCCTCTATGTAGACAATCAAGGTGTCCCACATCTTTTTGGAGATTTTGCAATGGACCAGATTCTGAAATGTAGAGTCATCTATGACACTCACAATTATGTTCTGTACCCTCTTGTCTAAGGTTGCTAGAATGATCTCTTCCTTAGTCATTTCTGAATAACTCTTTGGAGTCTTGAGGTTAGCATCAAGAACTGATATGTTCATAGGAATAAATGGCCCTTCTAGCACTGTGATGTAAATTCTTGGATCAGATGCTTCCATGAACAATCTGACCCTTTCTTTCCATATGCCAAAATTTTCTTTCCTACAGACATGAAGTTTCATAGATCCAAATTCCTTCTAATTCTCACTTGAACCCATTTTGTCTAACTTATAACTGCCTTTTAGATCAACTCAGACTGTTAAGTCTAATCTTGAGTAGCCTGCCTTCTGTCAGCGCTATTAGCTGGATGGCATTGAGTGATCTTGCCTCACTCAACGCTTTTGGACTCAGGTAATTTTCCTGCCTGCCTTCTCTCGGCGCTATTAGCTGAATGGCGTTGAGTGATCTTGCCTCACTCAATGCTTTTGGACATAGGTAATTTTCTTGCCTGCCTTCTCTCAGCGCTATTAGTTGGATGACATTGAGTGATCTTACCTCACTCAATGCTTTTGGATTTAGGTAATTTTCTGAGTTTCCAGCTCCACCTTGAGTCCACCTGTCATTGTCTCTTGAACTAGCTGCCCAATCATTGTGACAAAGACTAACCTGTATGCATGAACCTAACCATACATCAAATACAACTATGTCTATCTCATTGACATGTTTGACATCATCAAATCAGGGCCATTGGGATCAATGGACCCAACAATCTCCCCCTATTTAAAGATGTCAAAATCACTGATCAAGCATGTCAAAACCACTGATCAATTTTCTTTAGTCAATGAGATACACATTACACAAGAAATAAAAACATATTTATATTAAATTCAGTGAAATGAATTTTACCTACTCCCCCTGGATTTCTGCAGGGCGAGTTACACCTTGGAGGATTACCTCTTAGCTTGATCTCCCCATGACTTTCTCCCACTGTGTTTCTGCCATGAAGGAGCTTGATCCTTTTTGATAGTCATCTTCTATCTCTCCCCCTTGAGCTTGAACAACCAAAGCTAAACATGACCTCCATCTCTCCTCTTTTTTGACCTCTTCAGATAGTTAGGAAGGAGCATTAGGGCTTTTTCTCCCCTTGTGTTCTCTCACTAGCTGATGTAAATGAAGCCAGGATTGCAGCTGCCAACATGCCCTTATACAGGTCTGACTTGTATATCACTTGATACCACTTGACAACACTTGAAATTCAGTATCACTGGAAATTTTCTACACCACTAGAGAAGACTACTTGAAAGTCTCTAGTCCTGCAGCTGCTGATACCACTTGAGAAGAAGCATCTTCTCTCATCTTGGTTTCCACTAGGTCTACAGAACCTGCAAAAAGAACAAACTTGTACCAAGCATAATACCTTAGGGAGTACCTGAAGCTATTCTAAGTTCAACATACCCAACTCAATTTTGAAGGTGTTGATCTTGGCTTCATCTAGAGACTTAGTGAAGATATCTGCCACTTGCTTGTCAGTGGAGACAAACTCTAGGCAAATGTCTTCTCTCTCAACATGCTCCCTAATAAAATGATACTTAATTTCTATATTCTTAGTTATGCTATGTGAAACTGGATTCCTAGCAATAGAAATTGCACTGGTAGAATTATAATATAGGGGAGTTCTACTTATCTTAATACCATAGTCTTCAAGCTGATGCTGTATCCACAACAATTGAGCACAACAACTACCTACTACAATGTACTCTGACTCTGCATTAGAGATAGCAACACTAGTCTGTTTCTTGCTGCTCCATGACACCAATCTTCCACCTAGGAATTAACATGTACCAGTGGTACTTTTCCTGTCTTCCTTGCAACCTGCAAAATCTGCATCTGAAAATCCAGTTAGTTCAAAATCTCTATTCCTAGGGTACCATAGACCAGGATTTGGTGTCCCCTTAAGATATCTTAAAATTCTCTTTTCAGCAGAATAATGAGATTCTTTAGGGCATGCCTGATACCTAGCACATACACATGTAGCATACATGATGTAGGCCTACTAGCAGTCAAGTATAGAAGGGAGCCAATTATCCCTCTATACAAAGACTCATCAACAGGTTTCCCTGCCTCATCTTTACCAACAAGAATACTTGACTCCACTGGAGTTCTCATGGGGGAGGAATTCTCCATACCATTTTTCTTAATTATCTCTCTTGTGAGCTTGGACTGAGATATGGACAAGCCATAATCAGTCTATCTTACTTGGAGTCCCAAGAATAATTTTAGCTCACCCATGTTGCTCATATCAAACTTACCTTGCATAAGTTTGGCAAACTTCCTGCAAAGGTTGTTTCCAGTATATCCAAAGATAATGTCATCGACATATATCTGGACTTGGATGACCTTGCCCTTATATTCTTTAAGAAATAGAGTCTTATCTATTTTCCCCATTGAGAATGTGTTCTCAATGAGGAAAGTAGACAATATTTCATACCATGCTCTAGGGGATTGCTTCAACCCATATAGAGCTTTCTTAAGCTTATAAACATAAATGAGAAAGTGAGGATCTACAAAACCTGGTGGCTGATCTACATATACTTCCACTTTTAAGTCTCCATTCAGGAATGCTGATTTCACATCCATCTGGAAGACTTTGAATCCTTGATTGGCAGCAAAAGCAAGGAATAATCTTATTACTTCCATCCTTGTTGCTGGGGAAAAAGTTTGGTCAAAATATATTCCTTCTTCTTGCCTGTAGCCTTTTGCCACCAATCTGGCCTTATTTTTGATAATAATGCCATTCTCATCTAGCTTATTCCTGTAGATTCATTTTGTTCCTATGACATTATGTAACACCCCCTATCCGTCACATAGCATATAGCAGTAGGTCCGGCCGGGGCCCGACGCCGTATGCCACAGACAGACCGGGTGGTTACTCATGGAAACCATCCAACCAATCAACATCCTACACAGAGTATTCTAGCAGAAGTAGTTTATAAAGGTTGTAAACAAGAACCCAGCACTAAAGCATGAATGTCCACTAATCCAAAATAGGAATGTTATACAAATACCAACAAAAGCCTTAAGGCCTTACAAAATGTTTCATTTGATATTACATGATTTACAAACCACAGCACGCAGGCCGGTCATACATGAATAAAACAGTAAACACTTCCAAATAGGCCTTCGAGGGCCGGCTTCGCACTTGGGCTTTAGCCCGCTATTGACCGCTTGGTCCAGCAGCACCTGCAAACAACAAACCACCGCACGGTGGCAAAACATGGCAACGGTCAGCAATGCTGACCAAATTATAACGATCCCGCCCCCAACTCGGGGCGGCGATGCTCCTTCCCTGCATTACATTAGCATAAGCGAGCAATATAGATATATAGTGTAGTACCCCCCCCCCCCCCAACCTTTTGCCCGGGTCGGGCCGGAGGGGTACTACTGGCCCAAGATGTCCACCCAGGGCTCATAGGGGAAACAATCCACCCTATTCAAGCACTAGATGGCCGTCTTGAGTGGTTCGAATCATAACATTCACAACCCATCAGAATATAGCGGAAGCATTAACAGGAAACCACTACATATATATATAACATATCATATTAATACAGAGGTTCTAGGGCCGAAGCCTTATGCATTTATACATGCCCGTGGGCTATATATATACTACATAAGTCTCTCACACACTCTCTCTTCTAAACTGCTCGGCGGTACTCACGTCTCTAAACACCGGAGACGGCGGGGGTGCATCTGCTCGAGTAGACCTAGCTGCTGGCGTAATCTCCTGCGGCAGCGGGTCACTACGGTGCTCCACTTCCTGTGAATGGTTAATCAAATAACCGTTAGTCACAGAGCTAAGTGGAAACAAATCCCCTCCCCGGATCCACATCCTGGGGACGAGCACGCACCCACCCAACAAAAGTAAATAGCCGAAGCAAGAGAGGGTTAGCATAACATTTCATATATGAACGGCTAGGAGCAATTATAAAAGAGTGCAGTATAACCGGGAAAAGCAGCAATAACATAAAACGGTTATAACAAGGCTCTACTAGCTCATCAGCACAACAGATTTTCATATTTTGAATTCTATCGCAGGCATTCACAGCCGCGCACATACCGCAGGCATTCATAGCCGCGCACATGCCGCAGGCATTCATAGTCGCGCACACACCGCAGGCATTCATAGCCGCGCACACAAATCGCAGGCATTCATAGCCGCGCACACAAACCCTATGTCGACATAGTTTGGACCGCTTCTGTTCCAGCAGGGTAGCGAGCCCCGCGGGCCTCACCGATGTGGCCGTCGGTGACAGTGGCCAGTCCTGCCACTTCTAGGGGTGATCGTACCGCACAACCCCAGGCCCTAACGTACAACCATGTGTACTCCTGGATGTGAGCGACATCCGGCAAATCATTTTGGCCGACCAGCGGAGGAAAACCCGACGGGGAATAAAACGGCCGGTCACCCGTGGTACTCATCTCCCTGTCGCCTTGAGTCGTCAACCTTGCCGCACCGGTACGAACGGTCCGCGGAAGGGACCGACCCGCCACCATTTCACCGCAAGCAATTTACAATCAATCAAACAATTGCAAACAATATAACATCGGGTCTACGACGGCCTGCCTTACTAGGCTTACACTTCGGGCATCAACACTTTGCTCTACTTTCGACAAGGAGCGTGGGAGCGCTTTATTTGGGGCTAGACCTGGAGGACTACCTCAACTCCGGTTATCCCCAACTAAGGCTCAACCTAAACAGCAACTGCTCGTCAGAGCAGGACCCGGGAATATAAAAGTGAATTGCGATAAGATCAAGTGCGGTGGTTATGCTGCTTATTTAGAGTGCTGGAAAGAAATGTGACCAGTACAAGACTGGATAAGCTTGACCAGTACGCAACTGGAGTAGTACTAAATAGAAAGTACTGAAATAAGCCTGACCAGTACGCAACTGGAGTAGTACTGAAATGAAAGTACTGAAATAAGCTTGACCAGTACGAGACTGGAGTAGTACTGAAATGAAAGTACTGAAATAAGCTTGACCAGTACGAGACTGGAGTAGTACTGAAATGAAAGTACTGAAATAAGCTTGACCAGTACGAGACTGGAGTAGTACTGAAATGAAAGTACTGAAATAAGCTTGACCAGTACGAGACTGGAGTAGTACTAAAATGAAAGTACTGAACTGAAAAGAATAAAGGAACTGGACCAGTGTAAGACTGGAATAATCATAAAGAAAATGGTTAGTAGTCCAATCACTCCATTCAGGAGGCTTCAGTTCCATCTCCGTTCTCAGGAGAGATTCAGTTACATCTCCGTTCAGGAGGCACATTCAGTTCCATCTCCATCCAGGAGAGATTCAGTTCCATCTCCATCCCGGAGAGATTCAGTTACATCTCCATCCAGGAGGCATTCAGTTCCATCTCCAGCCAGGAGAGATTCAGTTCCATCTCAGTTTTTAAAGGCTTCCTTGAGTTACACCCTTTATTAAGATCAGATTATGGGTTGGTTGCGCCTTATTAACCACGGCTTAATCGGATTGGGGCTTATCAGGAGTTATACTTTCATTATTCGTCAAGAATAATTCATAACTCACCACTCGTGCTCTCATCTTCCGAGCGTGCCCAAATCGCCCGAGAGTCGAGGCGCTCGACAGTTTTCGTGAAATCTCGAAACACCCGGAGCTTGGACACTTGCCTCGGCCACTCTCGACGATATGAAACTTATTCAAATTAGAGAGGATAGTCGCGCGCTCCAATTTTCATTTTCGAAGAAAACGAGCGTAATAATATCGAGCGCGGTCCTAGGCTTCCATATTTTGGGAAAAATATCAAAACTTATCCCCATGAGCTCAAATTTTGATACAACCCTTAAATGGGTATAAAATGAGCATAGAAAAATTTTCATAATTTTTCAAATAGTTTTAGCCCTTTAATTTGGCCAAATAAAGATTAATTGGGCTTTTAAAAATACCAAATCAACACCAAAAATTCTCAAACTTTTTGTGGAGGAAGCCCTCAATAAGGGGAACATTTTTTATGTTCAAACCTTTCTCCCAAGGAGCCTATTTTGGTCTCTTAAAAATCTACCATTATTAGTAATATTATAATATTTATCAAATATTATAATAATATATAATATATATATATATAATAATATATTATATATTATAAAACAGAGTTACTGTTTATCACCTCCTCCACCCCGCTGTACTGTATCCGCAGCCATTACGGGCTTCTCCAGCCGCCGGCCGGCCACCGGCCGGCCTTGGCTCCACCACCGGCCAACCCGCCGGTGGTGGGCGCTCCCTCCGGCGGTGGTCCGGCGGCCTGCCGCCGCCGGCCACCGCCGGAGCATTTTTTTTTAAAAAATGGACGGGAGGGGAGGGGGTGACGGCGGCGGCGCTCCGGCCGCCGGGAGCGCCATGCAAGACGTCCAAAATGGAGAAGGAGGAGGGAGAAAGCTTCCACCTGAGTTTGGTGGGCTCGGGAGGGGCCGGCTTGGTCGGACATGGCTCAAGGTGGTGGAGGAGGGAGGAGGAGCTCCGGCTTGGCTTTTTCCGGCCACCTGAGCTCCGGCAGAGGGGGGAGAAGGGGGAGGGGAATGCTCTGAGAGCTGTGAGGGAAAGAGAGGGGGGTTGGGTCCTTTTATAGGGTTGGGGAGGGGGAGATTCCCTCCCATTGGGTGGTGTGGGACTAATCCCTCCTTAGGGAGGGATTAATCCCACCCTCCAGCTGTCTAATGACAGCTGGATGTCTCCCATTTTCCCCCATGTGGGGAAAATGGATGAGGCCCCTTTGTGGGCTTGGGCCTTTAGGTGGGAAAGAGAGAGAGAGGGAGAGAAAAGAAGTGGGTGGGCCTCCACTTGTAGTGGTATGGGGGCTTGCTGGTTGGGGCCCATGGAGAGTGAGGGGGGGCATGGGCCATCCTCTTTTGGAGAGGAGGTGAGCCCCTCATTTGGAGAAAAAAATCCAAAAAGTGGATTTTTAGGAGGGTTTGACCAAGTCAACTCTAGGGTGGGTCCCCATTGCTGGTCAAAGTCAAAGTGGGTCCAAGTCGTCGAGGTCGGGTCAAAGTTCGGGTGTCGTGTCATAATTGGTGTGCGCACGCTTTTCGGTGCACAACTATGCTTGATTTGACCACGGGTTGACCAATCGTCATCGAAATTGATCGGGACGACTTCCGTTGACTTCGTATTGACCACACGAGACTAACGCCACTGACTGGGGTTGAATCGGAGTCCGTTTGACGAAAGTCCGAAATTTGCGCGCCGTAACGCGCTAAAATGGCTGAAGTGTGTAAAATTGTCGTTAGACCTCAGATCGTGACGCGACGAGATCCGATGCGCTCATATTGACTATATGAGGTCATAGGAACTGACAGAACTCGATTCGGAGTTCTCTAGCTCGATATCCAAAATCTCGCTCTCGTTGTGTTTTACGAGGAACAGTCACATCCACTATATGACCTCAGGGTCCAACTGAACGAGTTCCGATGCGCTCGTATTGACTATACGAGGCCACAGGTACTGACAGAACTCAATTCAGAGTTCTCTAGCTCGATTTCCCGCCTAGGGTTATTTCCCACCGGGTCATGGGTAGGGTTCGGGCCACTTTTATTGGGCCCACTATGGGTTCTGGTGGCCCAACAAAAGTCGGGATGTTACAATCCAATAAAAATAAAAGGATTTTCGTCCCCGAAAATTTGCTTGGAGTAGGGGGAAAAGTAACATACCTGGGGAAAGAGCTCTGGGTGCTTTTCTCGGAGGAGTTCTTCAGGTTCCCATGTGAACTCTTCTCGTCCACAGTTTGACCATAACACCTTAACCATCGGAATGGTTTTGTTCCGTAGTGTCTTCACCTTGTAATCTATTACTCTGACGGGTTCGAGCTGGACGGATCTATCTGACAGTAGTTGCGCCGGAGGGGTAGGAAGGTACTGCTCTGGTTGCCGGAGGACTCGTCTCAAGGAAGAGACATGAAACACATTATGAAGATTCCCCAACTCTGGGGTAAGGCTAAACGATAGGCGACGGGGCCAACACGCTCTATCACCGGATAGGGGCCCAAGAAGCGGGGATCTAACTTTTTCTGCTTCCTCAACCGGGAGACACCATGCATGGGTTTTATTTTCAGAAACACCATTTCCCCACGCTGAACTCCACCGGTCGGTGTCGCGCATCATAGTACTTAGCCTGCCGGCTCTGCGCTTCCCGCATTCGTTCCTGAATCAGCCGTATCGCTGCCGTAGTGTCATCGATGTAAGCCACTCCCAAGGCTTCCGGGTCCTCTTCCTGAGCCCAAGTCAACGGTGTTCGGCAACGCCTTCCATACAATGCCTCGTACGGAGCCATCTTAATACTAGCCGGTAGCTGTTATTGTACGAAAATTCGACTAACGGCAACAGCTGCTCCACGGCTCATTGTGCTCTACTATGCACAGTCGAAGAAGATCCTCCATCGTCCGGTTCGTCCTCTCCGTCTGTCCGTCTGTCTGCGGGTGGAAGGCAGTGCTGAAGGCCAACTTGGTTCCCAAATATGCCTGCACCCGCCTCCATTCCTTAGATGTGAAACGACCGTCACGATCAGACACGATGGACTTTGGTACTCCGTGAAATCGTACCACTTGTTCTAGGAACATCCTGGCCAGGATATCTACTCCGTCACCCTGTCGGTTTGGAATGAACCGCGCTACCTTGGTGAGTCGATCTACGAACACCCATATTGAGTCATTCCCAGCACGGGATCGAGGTAGGCCGTGGACGAAGTCCATGGAGATGTCTTCGAACTTCCATTCTGGTATCGGCAGGGGCTGCAATAGGCCTCCTGGACTGCGGAGATCCAATGCGATATCCAGGACCGGATACGAGAAGCCCAGAGGATCGACCCAGAGGTAATGTCGATCATCCGATCTCTGCAAGGAGGGGCACAGGAGGATTATAACTTGCATGACGGGATTCTACAATTCAAGCATCGCATATTTATTCCCGCTACTGGAGGGATTCGTGGGGAAATTCTGCAAGAGGCCCATCAGTCGAGGTACTCGATTCACCCTGGCGTAGTTAAGATGTACGTGGACTTCATAACTACGCAGGCATTCACAGCCGCGCACATACCGCAGGCATTCATAGCCGCGCACACGCCGCAGGCATTCATAGTCGCGCACACACCGCAGGCATTCATAGCCGCGCACACAAATCGCAGGCATTCATAGCCGCGCACACAAACCCTATGTCGACATAGTTTGGACCGCTTCTGTTCCAGCAGGGTAGCGAGCCCCGCGGGCCTCACCGATGTGGCCGTCGGTGACAGTGGCCAGTCCTGCCACTTCTGGGGGTGATCGTACCGCACAACCCCAGGCCCTAACGTACAACCATGTGTACTCCTGGATGTGAGCGACATCCGGCAAATCATTTTGGCCGACCAGCGGAGGAAAACCCGACGGGGAATAAAACGGCCGGTCACCCGTGGTACTCATCTCCCTGTCGCCTTGAGTCGTCAACCTTGCCGCACCGGTACGAACGGTCCGCGGAAGGGACCGACCCGCCACCATTTCACCGCAAGCAATTTACAATCAATCAAATAATTGCAAACAATATAACATCGGGTCTACGACGGCCTGCCTTACTAGGCTTACACTTCGGGCATCAACACTTTGCTCTACTTTCGACAAGGAGCGTGGGAGCGCTTTATTTGGGGCTAGACCTGGAGGACTACCTCAACTCCGGTTATCCCCAACTAAGGCTCAACCTAAACAGCAACTGCTCGTCAGAGCAGGACCCGGGAATATAAAAGTGAATTGCGATAAGATCAAGTGCGGTGGTTATGCTGCTTATTTAGAGTGCTGGAAAGAAATGTGACCAGTACAAGACTGGATAAGCTTGACCAGTACGCAACTGGAGTAGTACTAAATAGAAAGTACTGAAATAAGCCTGACCAGTACGCAACTGGAGTAGTACTGAAATGAAAGTACTGAAATAAGCTTGACCAGTACGAGACTGGAGTAGTACTGAAATGAAAGTACTGAAATAAGCTTGACCAGTACGAGACTGGAGTAGTACTGAAATGAAAGTACTGAAATAAGCTTGACCAGTACGAGACTGGAGTAGTACTGAAATGAAAGTACTGAAATAAGCTTGACCAGTACGAGACTGGAGTAGTACTAAAATGAAAGTACTGAACTGAAAAGAATAAAGGAACTGGACCAGTGTAAGACTGGAATAATCATAAAGAAAATGGTTAGTAGTCCAATCACTCCATTCAGGAGGCTTCAGTTCCATCTCCGTTCTCAGGAGAGATTCAGTTACATCTCCGTTCAGGAGGCACATTCAGTTCCATCTCCATCCAGGAGAGATTCAGTTCCATCTCCATCCCGGAGAGATTCAGTTACATCTCCATCCAGGAGGCATTCAGTTCCATCTCCAGCCAGGAGAGATTCAGTTCCATCTCAGTTTTTAAAGGCTTCCTTGAGTTACACCCTTTATTAAGATCAGATTATGGGTTGGTTGCGCCTTATTAACCACGGCTTAATCGGTTGGGGCTTATCAGGAGTTATACTTTCATTATTCGTCAAGAATAATTCATAACTCACCACTCGTGCTCTCATCTTCCGAGCGTGCCCAAATCGCCCGAGAGTCGAGGCGCTCGACAGTTTTCGTGAAATCTCGAAACACCCGGAGCTTGGACACTTGCCTCGGCCACTCTCGACGATATGAAACTTATTCAAATTAGAGAGGATAGTCGCGCGCTCCAATTTTCATTTTCGAAGAAAACGAGCGTAATAATATCGAGCGCGGTCCTAGGCTTCCATATTTTGGGAAAAATATCAAAACTTATCCCCATGAGCTCAAATTTTGATACAACCCTTAAATGGGTATAAAATGAGCATAGAAAAATTTTCATAATTTTTCAAATAGTTTTAGCCCTTTAATTTGGCCAAATAAAGATTAATTGGGCTTTTAAAAATACCAAATCAACACCAAAAATTCTCAAACTTTTTGTGGAGGAAGCCCTCAATAAGGGGAACATCTTTTATGTTCAAACCTTTCTCCAAGGAGCCTATTTTGGTCTCTTAAAAATCTACCCATTATTAGTAATATTATAATATTTATCAAATATTATAATAATATATATATATATATATATAATAATATATTATATATTATAAAACAGAGTTACTGTTTATCACCTCCCCCACCCCGCTGTACTGTATCCGCAGCCTTACGGGCTTCTCCAGCCGCCGGCCGGCCACCGGCCGGCCTTGGCTCCACCACCGGCCAACCCGCCGGTGGTGGGCGCTCCCTCCGGCGTGGTCCGGCGGCCTGCCGCCGCCGGCCGCCGCCGGAGCATTTTTTTTTTTAAAAATGGACGGGAGGGGAGGGGGTGACGGCGGCGGCGCTCCGGCCGCGGGAGCGCCATGCAAGACGTCCAAAATGGAGAAGGAGGAGGGAGAAAGCTTCCACCTGAGTTTGGTGGGCTCGGGAGGGGCCGGCTTGGTCGGACATGGCTCAAGGTGGTGGAGGAGGGGAGGAGGAGCTCCGGCTTGCTTTTTCCGGCCACCTGAGCTCCGGCAGAGGGGGGAGAAGGGGGAGGGGAATGCTCTGAGAGCTGTGAGGGAAAGAGAGGGGGTTGGGTCCTTTTATAGGGTTGGGGAGGGGGAGATTCCCTCCCATTGGTGGTGTGGGACTAATCCCTCCTTAGGGAGGGATTAATCCCCACCCTCCAGCTGTCTAATGACAGCTGGATGTCTCCCATTTTCCCCCATGTGGGGGAAAATGGATGAGGCCCTTTGTGGGCTTGGGCCTTAGGTGGGAAAGAGAGAGAGAGGGAGAGAAAAGAAGTGGGTGGGCCTCCACTTGTAGTGGTATGGGGGCTTGCTGGTTGGGGCCCATGGAGAGTGAGGGGGGGCATGGGCCATCCTCTTTGGAGAGGAGGTGAGCCCCTCATTTGGAGAAAAAATCCAAAAAGTGGATTTTTAGGAGGGTTTGACCAAGTCAACTCTAGGGTGGGTCCCCATTGCTGGTCAAAGTCAAAGTGGGTCCAAGTCGTCGAGGTCGGGTCAAAGTTCGGGTGTCGTGTCATAATTGGTGTGCGCACTTCGCTTTTCGGTGCACAACTATGCTTGATTTGACCACGGGTTGACCAATCGTCATCGAAATTGATCGGGACGACTTCCGTTGACTTCGTATTGACCACACGAGACTAACGCCACTGACTGGGGTTGAATCGGAGTCCGTTTGACGAAAGTCCGAAATTTGCGCGCCGTAACGCGCTAAAATGGCTGAAGTGTGTAAAATTGTCGTTAGACCTCAGATCGTGACGCGACGAGATCCGATGCGCTCATATTGACTATATGAGGTCATAGGAACTGACAGAACTCGATTCGGAGTTCTCTAGCTCGATATCCAAAATCTCGCTCTCGTTGTGTTTCGAGGAACAGTCACATCCACTATATGACCTCAGGGTCCAACTGAACGAGTTCCGATGCGCTCGTATTGACTATACGAGGCACAGGTACTGACAGAACTCAATTCAGAGTTCTCTAGCTCGATTTCGCCTAGGGTTATTTCCCACCGGGTCATGGGTAGGGTTCGGGCCACTTTTATTGGGCCCACTAGGTTCTGGTGCCCAACAAAAGTCGGGATGTTACATATAGCCATTTCATCACAGACGTTGGCTCGCATGGCCACACGCCCCGTGCTCTCAGGGCACATTCTCGGTGAACCGGTCGATGTCACGTCAATTAAAGCCATAGACATTCCGGACTCACCACCGCCACTATGGCGGCCAAACCTATGAGCATTTTGTCTTCCTGGCCTGGGTCACAACAATTTAAGCCATTGACCGCCGAAGACCCTAATATATGCCAACGACAAGTGCCATGTGCCTTTAGGTCTCTTAAACCGAACGACATAGAACGGGTACGGTTCCATATAACCCGTGCTCACATCGCAATGACAATTTAAGCCATTTGCGCGGGTCAAACTTCCACCGAGTCCCATTTCCATCACAATTCACATAACCCGGTTATGTTCAAGTTGGCTCTCAGGCCACCAAGTTGGCAAGATCACGCATCCACCCAGTTTTCCGGCTGCACCTTTGGGTTAATCCCCAAGGCTCCCTGTTGCAATCTACTGTGTAGAAAACCCGAAAACAACCAATAACACGGAGTCTTCTCCGGAATTATGCAATGCAACATCACCGATCCAGACCAACATGTCTGGGTAGGCTTCACACATCATGCCTATGTCCGTTCTCGCTTACGGACTCTAAACAATGGGTACTTCACATATCTACCCGAAGGAATGCCTCCAACTCACCGCAAACTCGCGAGAGCGGGCTTCCTATGCAAAGAAGGAGAGCTACTCATGCTCAAGAAGAGAATCGTTACCCTAGCGTTCCTCTTTGGCGCCATGGAAAAGTAAGCGGATGAAAAGCACCGCACTAGCTTTGCCTCCGTGGATCCGGAGTCGGCTCACGATTTGGAGCTTCGAAGCTCCTCCAATGGCCGGATCTAGCTCCTTCTTCCTTCATTGGCTCTCCTCTCTCTCTAAGAATTTAGAAAGATAACCACTCATAAAAAGTGAGGGTTTCTAAGTCCAATCCCGGGTATATCCCTTCAGGAACAACCCCCAGCCGTTGGATCATCAATTAAAGAAATCAACGGCTTTGATTCGGGACTGAAATGCCCAATCTGGACCGAACACGGCCCGACACATGCCCGTGTCCGGGGCCGTGTGCCTCATTCGCTGTCAAAATTGACTCGCCTGGAACAACACACGGGTATCGAACACGCCCGTGTTCGACCTGACATGCCTGTGTTCCACCTGACACGGCCGTGTGGCCGGCCGTGTACCCCCATCATTTTCCGCCGAAAACAACCCGAGCACTGCACGAGTTCTAGGACACGCCCGTGTCCTTACCAGTGTCACCTTGACATGCCTGGGCTCCAGGCCATGTACACGGTCTCGACACTCGACACTTCATCGAGCGAAGATCGTCGACCTGATGACACGGCCTTGGACACGCCCGTGTCCTAGGCCGTGTGCCTTGTCTCGACACAATGTCGAGACCAAAGTGTCGACTTCCCGGGACGAGTGTCGACACGGGTTGACACGCCCTGCAACACGCCCGTGTCGCAGGCCGTGTGCCATGTCTCGACACTTCGTCGAACGCAAAGTGTCGACTTCGCGGGCTAAGTGTCGACACGGGTCGACATGCCCTGCGACACGCCCGTGTCGCAGGCCGTGTGCCCAGTCTCGACACAATGTCGAGACCAAAGTGTCGACTTCCCGTCTCAGTGTCGACACAAGCTTGACACGCCCTGGGACACGCCCTGGGACACGCCCGTGTCCCAGGCCGTGTGCCTGCAGCCAGAACCCAAAACTTGCCCAAAATGTCCCCCGTCGCTCCTTTGAGTTTCGGGGCGTTACAACTCTCCCCCTCTTAAAAGAATTTCGTCCACGAAATTATATAAAGGAAAGACATGTACAAAACCAAAATTTGTACCTGAGCGGAACAACTCCGGATACTCGTCAAGCATAGTCTGCTCTCGCTCCCAAGAGAGCTCCTCACGACCGCAATTGTCCCACCAGACCTTGACCATCCTGATCTCTTTATTGCGTAGCCGCTTGACCTCCGAATCCTCAATCCGCACGGGCTTGACCTTTGTCATCAGCCCACTATCCACTGGCACTTGATCAACCGCGATCACTTGCGTAGGCTCTTGCACCGCCTTCCGAAGTACCGAAATATGGAATACATCATGTAAACCACTAAGCTCCACTGAAAGCTTCAACCGATAGGCCGCTTCACCAACTCGCTCCAGAACCTCAAACGGTCCAAGGTACCTCGGGCTTAGCTTTTTCAATCGCCGCACCCGCGAGACAGCCTTGAACGGCTTGATCTTTAAGTATATATAATCGCCCACAGCGAACTCCACGTTCATGTGCTTGGCATTATAGTACTTTGCTTGCCGGTCCTGAGCGATAAGCAACCTCTCCAGAATGGTTCTCACCAAAGAAGTAGCATCCTCCACTTCCGATCGCTTATACATCTTTGACTTACCCGTTTCTAACCAAGACAACGACGTGCGACATTTTCTACCATAAAGGGCCTCGAAAGGCGCCATCAGAATACTCGCTTGGTAGCTATTGTTGTATGCGAACTCCACCAAATAAAGGTGGTCTTCCCATTGCTTTCCAAAATCCAAGACACACATGCAGAGCATGTCTTCCATGGTTCTATTGACCCTCTCGGTCTGCCCATCCGTTTGCGGATGGAAGGCTGTGCTGAATTTCAGCTTTGTTCCCAACATTTGTTGCACTAGCCTCCAATCATTGGACGTGAACCGCCCATCTCGGTCACTCACGATGTTGCGGGGCACACCATGAAGCCATACTATGTTATCCACATAAAGCTTTGCCAATTTCTCCACCAGATCATCCTTCCTATGCGGAATAAAATGCGACACCTTCGTTAATCGATCAACAACCACCCAAATGGCGTCGTTCCCCTTTTGCGACCTTGGCAAACCGTGCACAAAGTCCATAGAGATGTCGTCAAATTTCCACTCCGGAATAGGCAAGGACTTAAGAAATCCTCCCGGCTTTTGGCACTCCGCCTTTACCAAGGCGCAAGTTTGGCACTTTGCTACGTATAGCGCCACATCCTTCTTCAAACCCGGCCACCAAAACAGTTTCTTCACATCATGGTACATCTTCGTGCTCCCCGGGTGAATCGAGTACTTGGTATGGTGTGCCTCGTACAACAACTCTACCCGTAAATTGCCCACACTTGGGACGCACAGATGACCGTCTTTCCAAAGTAATCCGTCCTCGACGACGAATTGGGAATTTGACCCATCCAGAGCCTCTACCATGAACTGCTTCATATGAGCATCCATATCCAAAGCCTGCCGAATACGATCAGCCAGGTCATATTGGACTTCAGTCCAATTCAGAACTGCTTCAGCACTTGATTGTTTATCCACACAAACAATCTCCAACGCCTCCAACTCCCGCACCAACCGCTCATCATGCACTGATATCCAATTGGCTTGAGCTGGGGCTCGGCGACTCAACGCGTCCGCAACCGCATTCCCTTTACCAGGCACGTAGTGGATCTTGAATGTATAGTCCCCCAGGAACTCCATCCATCTATGCTGCCGCATATTCAGATCCTTCTGATCAATAAGATACTTCAGGCTCTTGTGATCAGTGTAGATATCAATCTTCACACCGTACAAATAGTGTCTCTACAGCTTCAAGGCAAAAATCACGGCCGCTAACTCCAAGTCATGGACCGGATAGTTCCTTTCATGCACTTTTAGCTGTCTCGAGCCATAAGCTATTACACTTCCGTGTTGCAGTAGCACGCAACCCAAACCGCTGCCCGAAGAATCGCTATAAATCTCATAGCCTTCGGTCCCACATGGCGAACTCAACACAGGCGCCGTGGTCAACCGACACTTCAACTCCTCAAAAGCTCGCGCGCACTTCGGTGTTCAAACGAACTTATGCTCCTTCCTCGTCAAAGTAGTGAGAGGCAAAGATATCCGCGAGAAGTTCTCTACGAAGCGCCTATAATAGCCGGCAAGCCCCAGAAAACTCCGGACTTCCGCTACCGTAACAAGCTCAGGCCACTCCTGTATCGCAACGATCATCGCCGGATCCACAGCAATACCCTCTCCACTCACTATATGACCGAGGAACGCCACTGAGGATAGCCAAAACTCGCACTTCGAGAACTTGGCATACAACTGATTTCTCCTTAGAGTCTCCAACACCAAATGAATATGCTTGAAGTGATCTTCCTCACTTTGCGAGTACACCAAAATATCGTCGATGAAGACAATCACGAAATAGTCCAAGTACTCCCTGAACGTCCTGTTCATCAAATCCATGAACACTGACGGTGCATTAGTCAGCCCAAACGGCATGACCGTAAACTCATAATGCCCGTATCTCGTACTAAATGCTGTCTTCGGGATATCACTCTCCCTTATTCGCAGCTGATAGTACCCAGCCTTGAGATCCAGCTTCGAGTACACTGTCGACCCGACTAACTGATCAAAAAGATCATCAATCTGGGGGATCGGGTACTTGTTCTTTTCCGTCAACTTGTTGAGCTCCCGATAATCAATACACAGCCTCAAGCTTTCGTCCTTCTTCTTAACAAAGAGGACCGGTGCGCTCCAAGGCGAAGAACTCGGGCGCACATACCCTTGCTCCAACAACTTTTGCACTTGAACTTTCAGCTCCGCCATTTCCTTAGGCACTAGTCGATAAGGAGATCGTGACACAGGCTTTGCACCTGGCACTAGCTCGATCGTAAAATCTATCTCCCGTTGAGGCGGGGCTCCAGGAAGATCTGCGGGGAACACATCAGGGTATTCCGATACCACCAAAATACAATCCAACGTGGGCTTTGGCTTTGCAACCTCCACTAGTGTAAAGAACAGTTCTACACCGGCACGAACCGCCTTCACCACCTGAAGAGCAGACATCAACGTCTTGCTCGACCCCTTTAAGCCCGTAAAAGTCATTTCACGACTTGCTCCCAGCTTGACTTCCTTGCGACCGAAGTCAATATAGGCCTGCTGCTCCGAGAGCCAGTCCATGCCAAATATAACGTCGAACTACACTAACGGAAGTAAAGATGCCTGCAGATCGAACTCCTGATTCCCAATACGAATCTTAACATCGCAGATCCTATCCGCGCGCATCAAACACCCATTGGGCAACAACACATCCAACTTATCCTTCGCCATCGAAGAAGGGACTCCGATGCGTGATATAAATCCTTCGGACAAGAAGGAGTGTGAAGCTCCTGTATCGAAGAGTGCTCGTGCCGGATTTTCACAAATCAATACAAATCCTAAACAAGCAGTGGTAAGGTAATATGTGCATAACAAGTATTTAAAGAAATTGACTTGCTATAAATTAAACCGTACCTGTCACCACAGCAGCCTGTTTGATGGCCTCCTGTTGGCCAAGATTATAGACCCTTGGTTGGGCCGGAGCATAGTGGGATGCGGTCAACTCCATCGCCTTGCCCTTCTCTTCATAAGTAGCTCCCGGCCTTCTCTCGGACTAAGGACGTCCGCTCCAATAGTCACGACAAAATGCCCCGTCTTTCCACCAGTAAAACACGCGCCCGGGGTCCGACTCGTAGTCGCCCCAGAAGCACCAGAAGGAGCTGGCCCCGAAGTCCTATGCTTCTTGAAAGACCTTAAATAGCCGGACTTTGAAGTAGTCGGCACTTTAAATTCAGATTTCCTATCACCCAAGCTTTTCTTTGCTTGTACATTCTTCATGTCCTTTTCTAAGGACCGGGCAGTATTGACCAAGGTTAAGAAACCCTGCGTCATCGGCCCCGAAAGTAGTAATCTCAACTCATCTCTCAAGCCTTCATAAAAGCGATTAGTCTTGCGCTCCTCATCCACGATGGTGGAGCTAGCATATCGACTCAAACGAGTGAACTCATGGAGATATTCATCCACGCTCTTCTCACCGTGAACCAACTTCAGAAAATCATTCTCCAACGCTATCTTCTGCGTCGAAGGGAGGTATCTAGCCAAGAACAATCTCGAGAACTCCTCCATCGAGACGTCACCAAGTTGCCTACCTCTCAGTAAGTGCAGTTCCAATCCTTCCCACCACATTCTCGCTTCACCGTCCAGAAGGAACGTAGCGATGGTGGTCATTTGCCACTCCTCCGTCTCCGTTGCTGTCATGACTCTCTTCACCCTGGAGAGCCAGTCTTCAGCCTGAGATGGGGCTCCCAACCCCGAGAATACCGGAGGGTTAAAGCTCATTACATGCTTAAGCTGCCTCTCGGTTGCCCTCCTTGGCACCACCGGTTCCACAACCACTTGCTCCACTCTCCTCGGCTCAGCCTCTTGAAGAGGTTCCTGCTCCATCGCAGGAGCGGGCTGCTGCGTTTGCCTTGCAGGCTGCGCATTTATCACGACCAACACTGCTTCGGCCACCAAACGTATGTTCTCAGCCGATAGAGGTGTTGCAGGAGCAACATCTGGTGCACTGCTAGCCTCAGAAACTCGGCGTTCTGACGGCCCAACACCACTTCTGGTCACCTATAGTGGTACAAAACACCGTTAAGCGACCAAATAAATTGCAAACAACAATTATAGGAACACGCAGGTTCCTCAAACACGTGTATTTTCATTCCTAAGTGGACATTCATGCGTTCTTTTACCATTATAACGATGACGCACACAATGTGCTCACCACCCCTTAAAAAGAATTCGCCCACGAATTTAGTTTAAGCCCGACCAAAACCAGTAGTCTGATACTAAATTGTAACACCCCCTATCCGTCACATAGCATATAGCAGTAGGTCCGGACGGGGCCCGACGTCGTATGCCACAGACAGACCGGGTGGTTACTCATGGAAACTATCCAACCAATCAACGTCCTACACAGAGCATTCTAGCGGAAGCAGTTTATAAAGGTTGTAAACAAGAACCCAGCACTAAAGCATGAATGTCTACTAATCCAAAATAGGAATGTTATACAAATACCAACAAAAGCCTTAAGGCCTTACAAAATGTTTCACTTGATATTACATGATTTACAAACTACGGCACGTAGGCCGGTCATACATGAATAAAACAGTAAACACTTCCAAATAGGCATTCGAGGGCCGGCTTCGCACTTGGGCTTTAGCCCGCTATTGACCGCTTGGTCCAGCAGCACCTGCAAACAACAAACCACCGCACGGTGGCAAAACAAGGCAACGGTCAGCAATGCTGACCAAATTATAACGATCCCGCCCCCAACTCGGGGCGGCGATGCTCCTTCCCTGCATTACATTAGCATAAGCGAGCAATATAGATATATATCCATTTCATCACAGACGTTGGCTCGCACGGCCACACGCCCCGTGCTCTCAGGGCACATTCTCGGTGAACCGGTCGATGTCACGTCAATTAAAGCCATAGACATTCCGGACTCACCACCGCCACTATGGCGGCCAAAACTATGAGCATTTTGTCTTCCTGGCCTGGGTCACGACAATTTAATCCATTGACCGCCGAAGACCCTAATCTATGCCAATGGCAAGTGCCACGTGCCTTTAGGTCTCTTAAACCGAACGACATAGAACGGGTACGGCTCCATCTAACCCGTGCTCACATCGCAACGACAATTTAAGCCATTTGCGCGGGTCAAACTTCCACCGCGTCCCATTTCCATCACAATTCACATAACCCGGTTATGTTCAAGTTGGCTCTCAGGCCACCAAGTTGGCAAGATCACGCATCCGCCCAGTTTTCCGGGTGCACCTTCGGGTTAATCCCCAAGGCTCCCTGTTGCAATCTACCATGTAGAAAACCCGAAAAACAACCAATAGCACGGAGTCTTCTCCGGCATTATGCAATGCAACATCACCGATCCAGACCAACATGTCCGGGTAGGCTTCACACATCATGCCTATGTCCGTTCTCGCTTACAGACTCTAAACAACGGGGACTTCACATATCTACCCGAAGGAATGCCTCCAACTCACCGCAAACTCGCGAGAGCGGGCTTCCTATGCAAAGAAGGAGAGCTACTCATGCTCAAGAAGAGAATCGTTACCCTAGCATTCCTCTTTGGCGCCATGGAAATGTAAGCGGATGAAAAGCACCGCACTAGCTTTGCCTCCCTGGATCCGGAGTCGGCTCGCGATTTGGAGCTTCGAAGCTCCTCCAATGGCCTGATCTAGCTCCTTCTTCCTTCCTTGGCTCTCCTCTCTCTCTAAGAATTTAGAAAGATAACCACTCATGAAAAGTGAGGGTTTCTAAGTCCAATCCCGGGTATATCCCTTCAGGAACAACCCCCAGCCGTTGGATCATCAATTAAAGAAATGAACGGCTTTGATTCGGGACTGAAATGCCCAATCTGGACCGAACACGGCCTGGCACACGCCCGTGTCCAGGGCCGTGTGCCTCATTCACCGTCAAAATTGACTCGCCTGGAACAACACACGGGTATCGAACACGCCCGTGTTCGACTTGACACGCCCGTGTTCCACCTGACACGGCCGTGTGGCCGGCCGTGTACCCCCATCATTTTCCGCCGAAAACAACCCGAGCACTGCACGGGTTCTAGGACACGCCCGTGTCCTTACCCGTGTCACCTTGACATGCTTGGGCTCCAGGCCTTGTACACGGTCTCGACACTCGACACTTCATCGAGCGAAGATCGTCGACCTGATGACACGACCTTGGACGCGCAGTGTCCTAGGCCGTGTGCCTTGTCTCGACACAATGTCGAGACCAAAGTGTCGACTTCCCGGGACGAGTGTCGACACGGGTTGACATGCCCTGCGACACGCCCGTGTCGTAGGCCGTGTGCTATGTCTCGACACTTCATCGAACGCAGAGTGTCGACTTCGCGGGCTAAGTGTCGACACGGGTCGACACGCCCCGCGACACGCCCGTGTCGCAGGCCGTGTGCCCAGTCTTGACACAATGTCGAGACCAAAGTGTCGACTTCCCGTCTCAGTGTCGACACAAGCTTGACACGCCTTGGGACACGCCCGTGTCCCAGGCCGTGTGCCTGCAGCCAGAACCCAAAACTGGCCCAAAACGTCCCTCGTCGCTCCTTTGAGTTTCGGGGCGTTACACATTATGTCCCTTTGGTCTGGGAACCAGCTCCCAGACTACATATTTTGAACTGATTCAGCTCTTCATGCATAGCTTCAATCTAGTAAGAGTCTTTAATAGCCTCTTCAAGCTTCTTGGGCTCTATTTGTGATAGGAAGCTTGAACATAGAGCTGTGTTGATGCTCTTGCTCCTTGTCTGGACACCATGTCTTACATCACCAATGATTTGGTGTGCTGGATGGTCCCTCAAATGTCTCATAGCTGGAGACATTCTTGCTTCAACTAGCTATTCTGCATTGTTCTCAGCTGGCTAAACTTCATTGTCTTCAGGTGGCTGTACTACATTGTCTTAAGCTGTCTGTTCTTCATCCTCAGCTTGTGAGTCTTGAGCTCCCCCTAGACAACACCCATCTTCTTCCTTATCTTGTCCTGCTGGATCCATTTCACTAATGGTAAGCTTGTCCATCACATCCTTTAAACCTGCAAAACTAGAAGAGGTGCTTGGCAGCTCACAGTTAATTAGGTTTGACTCATCAACGACAACATGTACTGATTCTTCTACAACTTGAGTAGTCAAGTTATAAATCATATATGCCCTACTATTGTTGCTGTACCCAACAAATATCTCTTCTTGGGACTTGGCAGCAAACTTAGTCACATAGGACTTACCATTGTTTAGAACATAACACTTGCTACCAAAAATCTTGAAATATGATAAGTTTGGTTTTTTGCCTTTCAGAATCTCATATGGAGTCTTCTTGGGGCTTTTGGTGATGGAAGCCCTATTAAGGACATGACATGCAGTGTTCACTGCATCAGCCCAAAAATATTCTAGGAGAAATGTGTCACTTAACATGGTTCTACCGGCCTCTATGAGAGTTCTGGTTTTTCTCTCAGCAAACCCATTTTACTGGGGTGTTTTAGGAGAGGAGAACTTTTGATGAATCCCAAGCTCTTCACAGAATCTTGTCATGCATTCAGACTGAAACTCAGTCCCATGGTCACTTCTGATTTTGACCACAGTACTATTAAGTTCATTCTAAATTTGCCTAACAAATGTCAGGAAGACATCAGGGGATTTAGATTTTTTCTTAGAAAGAACACCCAGGCAAATCTGGAAGTCATTAACAACCACAAGAGTGTAGACTTTCCTACCTAGACTATGAACTGGCATAGGACCAAATAGATCCATATACAGGAGGTATAAACACCTCACTGAGTCTTTGGTATCAAGGCTCTGGAAGGAGGTCTTGGTCTGCTTGCCCTTTTGGGATGCTGAGCAGATACCCTCCTTGATGCACTTCACCTTAGGACCATTTCTCACTAACTCTTCACTAAAGAGTTTGCTTATGGTCTTGTAATTCAGATGAGCTAGCCTCTTGTACCATTGGACACAATGTGAAGCTTTCTCATCTGCAACTAGGCATATAAGAGAATCCTTACTCTCGCAAAAAAATTGAGACAATAGACATTTCCTCTCCTAGTGCCTGTCAAGATGACCCCTTGTTCACTTGACCTCATAATTTGGCACTTATCCTTGAGAAAACAAATGTCATAGCCAAGATCACAAAGTTGGCTTATACTTATCAGGTTATGTTACAAACCTTTCACCTAAGCTACTTGTGTGATAGTGATTATACCATTATATATCTTACCAAACCCTTTGATTACTCCTCTTTTTGAACCACCAAAGATGACTTTGAGTCCATTTTCAACTAGAGTGTACTCCTTCAGCATGCTCCTTGTTCCAGTCATGTGCCTGGAACATCCATTATCCAAGTACCATATAGGGGTATGGTCACTCAGACTCACCTGCAAAAATAGATCAACTTTCCTTAGGACCCCAATTCTTATTGGGTCCTAGGTGCAGGTTAGAATGAAATTGAACATGCCTACCTACAACTCTTCTGACAGGTAAACTGGTATTCTTTCTCTGGACACTCTTATTGTGCCAGCAATCAATAACATAGTGGCCCACTTTGCCACAACACCAGCACTCATAAATATTGTACCTTCTTTTGAGGATGGCTTTACAACATAGCAGTCCGCAGCTCTCATTCCAGCAGGTACAATAGCCTTTTTCTTAAGTCTTCCAGCCACATCCTAATTTGGGATTTGTCTGGCAGTAGAGGTACTAGGGATATCTTGGACCCTATCATCAGTTCCCTTCATTTTAGCGTGTAAGATCCTGATAGCTTCAGATATACCCAAGTCTGGTATGCTGACAGACTTTCCTTTAGTCAGATTGTGGATTGACAGACATTGAGAATGGGCTGCAACCTTATTTTTGAGTGTTGGGGCTGGTACACCAAACACAAATGGTCCAGGATGGGCCATTTGGATTTCTTCATGGGCTGCCTTGTAGGCACTAGCACCCTTGCCATTCCTAACACCATACTCCCAGTGACCATGAATGCTATCATGGTCATACCTGTTAGATGGTAGCACAACTTTCCTGAAAGACATTGAAGGCTTGGAGTCTAGTGGCTGCACTGGAGCATTGCCCTTCGCTTTGGAATAGGCAGCTCTAGTTCACCCTTTGAAGCCTAACCCCTTCTTACCCTTTTGGGAGGAGAAGGAATCAATCAAAGGCAATACTGAACATGACTTTGAGACCTTATCCACTAGCTCCTTCTCCTTTTCGAGTTTACCTTCAAGATTCCTAATGTGGTTATTTTTGAAGGTGATTGTGCCCATCTGAATAACAATGGTGTTTTTTAGCTTGCTGAATTCTTGTATCTTCAGGTTCAGCATGTTTGCTGAGTCTGAAACAGCCAGCTTCAGAGAGGCAATCTCCTCAGCCTATTTTTTGGCTAGAAGCTTGCCTCTCTTCAGTGCTTGTAGGAGTTCACCATAATTATCAATCAATTGATTGACATCTCCCTTAGATTCAGAGCCATCTTCATCTCTTGATGCAGATGTTTCTGATTCTAGACTAGTTACATAATCTGACATAGAAGGTGTAGAATGTACCTTACTAGGGCCAGGTTGCTCCTGGCTGGGTCCTTCCTCAGTCAAAGCCATCAACCCAAGACAACGGCTGGCTTCTTCTCCTTCTTCAGATCTGGCTGCACCATCAGCTTCTCCAGTGATTACAGCCATCATCTCTAAGAAGTCTGCTTCTACAGATTCTTCTTCAGCAGTAAATAGCCCAATGAGGGCTTCAACTTCATCTTCTGACTTTGATGATGAGGAGTCAGTCCAACTCTTTTACTTCTTGGTAATAAAGGACTTCTCCTTCTTGCCCTTTTGCTGATGTTCCTTCTTTCCACTATCATCCTTTCTTTTGACAGGGCAGTCGTCTTTGACATGCCCTGGCTTACTGCAACAATAACACACCACTTCAGAAGAAGTATGTTTACTAGGATTAGAGCCATACCTGTCCTCTTTAGAGGATTTCTTTTGCCCTCGTAGTAAGCTTCCTTGGGATGAGAAGAAGAGGATGGCCTGCTTCTCCAGTGCTTCTTCTTCATAAATTTCAGAAATTGCCTAGAAAAGGCAGCAAAGTCTTCATCAGAAATTTGGCAGCCTGATGTGCTGGTATCTGAGCTTTCTGACTCAGAATTAGCAACTCTTCTTGGTGGAGAACAAATCTTTCTTCTGCTCTTCCTTGTGGCTTCAGCTTTGAAGGCCACTGACTTGTCTTTGACTGTAGGCTTGCTAATTTTCTTCTCCTCCTTTCTAGCAGTCTGCTGCATTTCATATGACAGCAACTTTCCAAACTGGGTTGGTGGTGGAGTGTCTGCATGTCTGGCCACTTCTCTGATGACACAGATTTTTTTGTCCCAGTCCTTAGATAAAGACCTGAGGAACTTGTCATTCAGTTCATAAGTGCTGAAGACTCTGCCATATGTCTTTAGCTCATTCACAATTCTGAAAAACTTCTCATAGCACTCAGCAATGCCATCTGACTTGTCCTGCCTAAAGCTTTCATACTCCTGATTGAGCATGGACTTCATGTCCTCCCTCACTTCTTTAGACCCCTCCATGTAGACAACTAGTGTATCCCACATCTCCTTAGCTGTCTTGTAGTGGACTAGGTTTTGGATGGTTGAGTCATCTATAACACTAACAATAATGTTTTGTGCCATCTTATCCATTATAGCTAAGATGATTTCCTCTTGTCATCTCAAAATACTGCATTGGAATCTTCAGATTTGCATCAAGAACTGATGTCTTCATTGGGATGATGGGCCCTTCCTCTACTGTGATGTATATCCTAGGATTAGAAGCTTCCATGAAAAGTTTTACCCTTTCCTTCCAAATGCCAAAGGTCTCCTTCCTGCAAAGAGGAAGTTTCATGGATTCAAGTTCTTTATGATTCTCACCTGAACCCATCTTGGCCTTCTGATAGCTACCCCTGGAGATCAACTCAGACTGTTAAGTCTATCTTGAGCAACCTCCCACTGGTACCTCCTGAAAGTTTTGATTTCAAGAACAACTAATCACCTGGGGGGGGGGGGTGAATAGGTCCAATTCCAAAAACTTAAGCAACTAATCGATTAATATCACATCACAACAATCTCATCACAATCAAAACCAATACAGCACAGTACACAAAATTTTATAGTGGTTCCCCAATTGATGGGTACATCCATTTTCCCCCATCGCCTATCTAGCAGTATACTAGATTCAGCCAAACTTCCTTCTATCATTCTCAGATCCTCAGATCTTACAGCTCAGAGCCCAACCGGCTCCTACAACTCGGGCACAAGCCCTACCACTCAGATCACCAAGATCCTATAACCCAAGTTCTTCACAAGAACTTTACCTCAGAGCGACTCCACACTCATACAACTCAAGTAATCCCGCCCCATCTCAGTGTGAATCCACACACCTACAACTCAGGCAACCCTACCCTACCTCAGCCTTTATAATGCATGCTTACAATTCAGTCCTTAGCCTTACCACTCAGATTCAGAATGAATCTTAAAAAGAAATATTAAAGATGATGAATTACGGACACCAGAAAAAAATCTCTGTGCCTGTCTACCTGGACTGAGCAGATATCAGCCCTAACCTCTTCTTCACAACAACAAGATGATATAGAGATCTTAAAATGATGCCCGACTTGTTCTGTAATCAACTAGTAGATGAATCTGCTTCTTCTTCTTCAGGAATATCTCCTGATCTGGACTGAGCAGATTTCAGCCCTTCCTTCTTCTTTGATCCAGCAAATTGATCTTCAGTTTCTTGCTCGGTTTGGATCAGGAAGATAACTTCAACTAGGGCACGCCTAGGCTGATCTCAGAGGACTACTCTGAACCTGATGGTGTAGATGTTGATTGCACAGCAAACTCAGAAGCCCTTCAGATTTGATCTTGAGGTTCTTAGCTTCTATAACAATGGCGGATGAAGACGATGAACTCCGCTTCTCGTTTTTAATCAGAAATTAATACAATTAATTCCTTGATCATTCATTTAGATCTCAATCTCTTCTGCTATTTATAATCCCGTCACATTGGCGAGATGATCGACACGTGTCTTAGTTTTAACGGTGGTTAAAACCTTAGCTATATTACCTTGAGATCCACTGTAGACTGACGACAACGTTAATGTTGATTTGCATCGAATCTGAACTTTGTTGACTTGCTGACTTTGTTGAGTCAGTGATAAGTTGTAAATATACGTATTTTTACGTACGTTATTTAAGTCATTTTTGTTTATTTTCTTTATTTTTAGTTAATTTTCTTTAATAAAATGCTCTTTTTTTGTAAATATTGTTCTAACTTATTTATTTTCTTTATTTTTTTGTAAATATGCTCCAGTCGAATATTGAAATCTAAACATGGTAATGATTCGATTTGGGTGATCGTAGACCGGTTGACTAAAGTGGCTCACTTCATTCCGAACAAAAGAGACGATTCAGTGGAAGTCTTGGCTAAGCTTTATGTTGAGCAAATAGTACAATTATACGTTGTTCCCCGTAGTATCGTCAGTGATCGAGATGGACGCTTTACTTCAAATGATTGGAGACTAATCCATCAACTGTTGGGGACAAAATTACAATTAAGTACGACCTTTCATCCACAAACAGATGGCCAAACTGAGAGGACCAATAGAACAATGGACGATATGCTCTGAATGTGTGCCGTGGATTTTGGGAAGAGATGGGAAGATCATCTCTATATGATAGAGTTCGCCTACAATGATAGCTATCAAGCTAGTCTAAGTATGGCGCCTTTTGGAGCTTTGTATGGTCGGAACTGCTGTATAGCATTAGCATGGGCAGAAACAGGAGAATCTAAGTAATGTAAGCGTAAGGAAGTCGAAGAGGCTAATTCGACAATAAGCTCTATTCGTGAGAGGCTATTGATAGCCCAAGATCGGCATGCAAAGTACTATAATGCCAAGCAACGAAACGTAGAGTTTGCGGTTGGCGAATGGGTATACTTGAAAATCAAACCTTTCAAGGGCGTGTCCAGGATTCGGCGCTTGAAAAAAGTAAAGTCCACAGTATCTTGGTCCATTCGAAGTAGTAGGGCGAGTTGGAGATGCTGCCTATCAGCTAGATCTTTCGGTGTAATTGAGTGGATTGCATGATGTGTTCCACATATCAGTGCTTCAAAAAGACATGAAGGATCCATCTCAAATGATTACAAATGATCGCGTAGCAGTCGAATCGAGGATAAAGCGGTTAAGCAGCTACGGAACAAGACAATCAGGATAATCAAGGTCGGTGAGACAACTGTGGCCGTGAATAACAAACATGGGAGCGGGAGAACACCATGCATGCGAAATTTCCCGATTTGTTTAGCTAAAATGTTGTAACATTTTTTGGTGAAGAAACTATGTGTTATAACATACTTGTTACAGGTTGCTGCATGCCGTTGCTTGGTTTTGATGAGTCTATCGTATGACTGGGATGTAATCCGAGGCCACTTATGTAGAGGGATAGGAAGAAGGAAATCATTATTTCCTTTTTTATTCTCTCTCTTTCCAGTTCTGGAGCAAAAACCTCTCGGCTGGAGCTAGGATTTGGGGTGGATCTTGCTGATGTTGTTGGAGAAGATTTTGTGGTTGAAAACAAGATCTGAAGCTAGATTCGCAAAGGGGAAAGTGAGGCGCTCATTTTTATCTGTGTAGAAAAGCTTTGCCATGGCTCCGAAGACAACAGCAAGGGTAACGATCTTCCTCATTGGATATGTGAAGTCCTTAATTTGGCATATGCATGGATTTACGCCACCAAAAGGTGGAATGTCGAGGGATTTCTGTTGGGTTGATTCCTGAAATCCCCAAGAAGTCTTGCATATAGATTAAAAAATGTATTGTATGGAATATGCATACTGTGTGAAGCCAATCTGGACAAGTTGGTTTGGATTGGTGATGTTTTATTTTACGCACCAGAGAAGACTCTGCGTATAAACGAGTATTTTGTGGAGTCGGTGAGTTGTGCCTGTGAAGTGGAGTAGCAGGAAGTACTTGAGTGGAATTCCAGGAAAATACCCTCGAAGTGCATATGCTGTATGCTATGAAAGTCTAGTGTTTCTGGTACTGTAGGTGGTTGCAGGGTTTCTGGATAGTTGGTCCAGATATGGTTGAGGCTGGGTACAAAAAGTTATTCTGTTACTAACGCCAGGCGATAGTGGTTGTCGCTGGTGATAGCTCCTAGCTAACATGTGATTGTGAAGCCAGTCCTTCGTGGACGTTGTGGCTATTGTGAGCTATGCGCTCTTAAAGGCCGGTGAGCCGAACGGACAAGGGGATGCCAACCTGCATTAGTTTAGACATTGAACTAGCAATTTTAGCAACATGCAAGGGATGAACTGTATCCCTATTATGGTTGTCTAACTTGAGTGCCTAAGTTATTGGCTTCATTTGGATCACATAATGAGAGTCTTGCGCTGTTCGCCATCAAGTCTAAAGTCTCCAACCATGGGCCGTGGAGCATGAATATTCAAGACTTACCGTTGGGTTTGGGACCTGAGAATAGTGGTGGGACCCTGGTTTTCCGGTACACCGATAATGTGCCCTAATTGCACGGAGCGTCGGGCCATGCGGTCGACGTTTGTGTTGTATTGATTGTGCGTGAGAGCACATCTTGTGATATATCTTCTTGTGAAATGCTATGCCTGCAGGGAAGGAATATCACTTCCCTGGGAAAGGGGTAGGGTCGTTATAAATTGGTCAGCTGAATGCTGACCGTTGCTATGTTTACCACCACTGCGGTGGATTGTCCCAATGTAAGTGCTGGAGAGCTGAGCAGAAAATAATGGGATGAAGCCCTTGCTGCTGTTGCTGTGCTGACCCTCGAAGGCCAAATAAAAAAAAATTTACTGTTTTCGTGCGTGTCCGGCCTGCGTGCCGATGTATGTAATCCACACTTATGAAGATTAACTCTAAGGCCGTAAGTCCAAACTTTTTGTGTATTTTGTAAACATTCCTTGGATATAAATAAATGTGGTTGTTTATATCTATGGTGGACATTCATGGTTAGTGAGTTCAATCTTAACCCCTAATGCTTCCGCTAAAATGCTATGAGTTAGGATGTGTGTACTATTTTTTGATATTAACCTGTAACCCCACCACCTATTTGTGATATATAGTGTGGGCCCTGGTCGGACCTTCTATTATATGTCATGTAATAGATGGAGGCGTTACCCCTGAACTCACCATCTCGACTACTCGGAAAGCTTTACTTCCTCGGCCGCAGTCCATGCTCACCACAACAAGTGTTGAAGATGGATAAATTCCCTACTCCAAAAATCGGATCAAGGCGGTCTATGGTTACCGACTCAATGATAGGGCTCAACGGCTAGCAAGCTAAGGCGCGGTAGTCATCGAACAACTAACAGGACCCTAGGTACGGCGGCAAAAAGGTCTCACCACGTACCCAGAAGCTTCAAAGAAGCAACCCCTCCACAACCAAAATGGCTGCGCAGGGTACGCGAAAGACTAGCTAGTAACTAAGTCACGACAACCAAAGGGGATAGTCACTAGGTTGCAACTTGGTCTCTCTGAAAAAATAATTCAAAGGCTTAGCTAATTTCCAAGAAGAAGAGTTCGCAAGATCTTGATGAGATTTCCAAGTGTACCCCTGGGGTCCTATCTGTAGGGAAATCCAAAGAGGGGGGGGGTCTTATTTATAGCCCACCACTTGGCATTTAGGAGACTTCCTAGAGGAGCTCGCATAGCTGGGTGAGTAGCCGGCCTAGTCGACTACCTAGTGAGTATGTGAAGGGAGCTCGTCATACTCGCCCAGTCCTTCTACTGTCTGTCACGTTGACTTTGACCTCTATCTTGACGCGTTGACTTTGACTTCAGCTGACTTGGCTCTAGTGGGGTCCACCCTCGAAAAATACGAGTTGTACATGTATAGTAACTTCAAGAAAACACATAAAGGTTTACAACTAAAATCTTTATTATGGAAAGCTGCGTCTGCCACGGGTATGGTTGACTTCAATAATAAGATATAAAACTCAAACCATTTAATATTGATGTGTATAACTGGGGTGGGGTGGGGGTGGCGGTAGAGCAAGACAACTTAGAAATTGGGCAAGGTCTCACCTTAGCACATGACCAATATGTGATATGCTTATAAATAATTTGTGTGAAAGTTTTAACAATGTTTTAATAAAGGCAAGAGAAAAACCAATTATTACTATGCTTGAGATTATTATAGTTATTTTGACGAAGAGATTGCATACAAAAATGAATAAATTATTGAATATACATGGTGATATATGTCCAAACATTGAAGGTTCTAGAAAATATCAAAATGATAGTACAAAATTTTATTTTTGAGTGGAATGGGTTAGACAAATTTGAGGTGAAGGGGTGGAAATGTAATAAATAGACAGTGGAGTTATCATCTCAAAGCTGATGTTGTCATAAATGGGACCTAACTGGAATTCCGTGTGTTTATGTTGTATCTTGCATACTTTTTAAAAGAGAGAAAATTGAGGATTATGTTGACTATTGGTATACGAAAACTACTTTTCCAAAATCCTACGAGTACATGTTAAATCTAATTAAAGGGCAGAAGAAATGACCAAACACTTGGTATAATTGTTCGTACCATGGAAAACAAAAGGAAAGAAACCCAAAAGACCTTCATTGCATGCAAGAAGAAAAGAACGAGCTGGGCTAGATAACTATAAATATGGTATAGAAAGGCATGAGATTAAATATGCATGTTTTCAATGTAGAGTGACAGAATATAATAAGAAAAGTCAAGCAATAAAGCCGAACAACTATTGCCAACAACATCGAGTTTGAGATCAAAGTTACGGGTTAGTGTTTTATAATTAGCTTTAAATTTCATCATTGTTGAACTAAAATAAAAAAAATATTTTTTTCTCATGCATGTAAAGAAGAAATTTACATCACAAGAAATTTTTACTGAAGCTACAAATTCATAAATTCCATCATTTACAACCGGTTAGAATTGAAGTTTGAATTCAAATATAGTAGTAAATTTTATGGTTTTTTGCATTAATAAATTTTATTGTTTTTTGCAGGATTTGAAGACTTCATGTAATAATTTGGATTGTGGTGATAGTGCGCTGCATTAATATTAAGATGAACAATTATCATTCTCTAAGTAGTTGTTTCAAATATTTTGACATGTGAACTTTAGATGTTCTTTCAGTTGCCATTGTGCCGTATCTTTAATCAGGTGGATCCATTGTTGCCATTGCCCGAGTATATGTTGAAAAGATTGTGACAAATTCATTGATTAAAATAACTTTGAACCTGAGTGAAAGACTATTTAAAATGAATGGTTCACTACAAAATTCGTTGATTAATATTGCGTCAAAATTGAGTGAACGACTAGTACATTGAATGGTGGACTAAAATTGCTCTAAAATTTAGTGAAGGACTAGTATTAAAATTGTTCTAAAATTGCTCTAAAAACTCATTGCAAATTATTTTCCAAATCTCAACTTTCTCAATTTTTTCTCTTAAAAATAATTTGTTGGATTAAGCCGTTCTGGTAACTAAAAATGGTCTCATTAAAATAAAATGAGATCAAAATGATTCTCGGGAAATCCAAAGTCAATGGCGTTCAAAACCTTGCTAAGCGGTCAAGTTGACCTGTGAATAACACCCTTCAAGGACTACAACACAATGCTTTTTCTGCCTAATTGCACATTCATGTTGGCCTGCCAATAACATATTTGAATGACTACAACATCGGGCTTTTTTTACCTATTTGTAAGGGGCTGCAAATAAAACAAAACCTAACGAAAAAATGACCAAAACACCCCTCCTATTTTGAATTATAAAAGAAGAGAAAATAGGATAAATCAGTTAGGGTGCAAAGTTCTTTATTTAACAATTTGGTGGGTGCAAAGTGCCAGGTTTGAAATTTTAGGGTACAATGTGCCAAAGCTCTATATTTCATGGGTCTTTAGACTCTTGCGAATGTGAGTTAGTTTAGTCGCGCGAATGTTTGAAACCATTAATAGGTGTGCTAAATCATCTCATAACTTCATGACACAAACTTTATCTCGCACTTGGCATGATTTTTTGCATGGTAAAGAAATTCCTTCATATATTTAATTTCATATTTAATTTTATATTAAGAGTTTCAATTAAAATTAATTGAGCCAATTGAGTAGCTCCTAATTTTGCTCATCATATTAAAGCAAAATATGAAATTTCATGCTACATTTGGTTTACACTGTGAAAATGGGGAATCACTGATTCCTTCTCTCATGAAACTACCGGCCTATATTTCCTCTTCTTTTATCATTTAAATTTTTAAAATTCCCATACAAGATTTGATAGGATTCCCCATTGGTTTCCCGAACAAAGTTAAAGAAGCCAAGCACCTGCGCAAGGATGGGCATGTAAGCACAACACACGCGCAACATGCCCGCTAAGCACACTGCCCGAAGGCAGGTGCTGTGGATGTCCTTTGTTTTGGGCAATGTGTGTTCGTAGTCTTGATAACATGAAAGATGTTTGCCCTATGTATGCCTGGAATGATCAAACTTCAAAAATTAGCATTCACAATCACAAGTCTGATCTTGCGATAATTTGCGAAAAATAAAGTTAGCAAAGTAGCCAGAAGCACGGGTAGAGCTCCGATGATGGATTTGGAGTTTCCTCCTGGGACGATTGTCATAGGGGTTGCCCCTGACCCTTCTTGATATGAGGATGACATACCATTCACAGATCATTCCTGTGTTTAGTTCTATAATAAACACTCTAATCGCCCTTACCTGACGAGGTGTTTGATTTGTTCCTTGAGTTTGGAAAAACTTTCTACATCGTGCCCTTATCCATAGTGGAACTTGTTGTATTTTGACTGGTCTCCTGCATTTTTAGAGAGAGGCCTAGGCTTACGGAGTGCCTTAGTGCCTTGGATCACGAAGTGTATGTTTGCTCTGGAGGTATTAAGGATCGTGAGGGCTTAACGAAAATAAAGCCCCCTATCTCGGAGGGATTCACCTCGAGGTACATCGCTCATCTTAAGCATCTTTGGTGGGTCGTATCTCTTAATTTTCTTTTAGTTGTCTTTGAATTTTGGTTGATGAACTCATGCTGCCAATAATAGGTAGCGATGTGTGGGACGTTGGGCCATAGAGAACCGCTGATCGTCTTATCTGTGCTCTTTGATGATTATGCTACGAATTTATTCACGTATGATCCATTGAGATGTAGGGTCGAGTTTGGATCCTTTAGTGCGGTAATGGGATTGATGAGTTTATAATTCTTGGGTCGAAGGGACTGGGCGTATTGAGATGGCAGTGCTATTGGGCTTTGTAGGCATGCAGTTCTCGTAGGCGAATTATTTGGCCATGGCGCAATCCAAAATTGGAGGTGGTGGGCTGCCAAGCCCAGAAGTTGAGTGGGGGCGCGAGAGGCAACCAACTATCTTAAGAGTGCAAGCGCTTAACTTTGGCTCTCCTCTATCTGGCATAGGTATTACTCTAATTCTGCGTGGGGCACAAGTATGGCCTCCTCTGCGAGAGGCTTGTCATCGACAACAAAGTTATTGGGGGATTGGTTTTTAGATTCTTTGCATGTTTCCTGGTTTATGGAGGACACACCTCCTTTTACCATTATTACTGGTTGGGGAGTGCTTGTGCATTGCAAGCATTGTTTCTAAGGAGTTGTTGTAGAGTTTGGGAACACTTTACCACAGGCGATACCATGCTTTTGCAGGTCACCCAATTTTTCCTTGGTCTAGAGGTCCGGACTGCCTTAGCTCAGAATTAGATCGGGCGTGCAAACAGTCAATGAAAACACATCAGTAAATGTCAACATGCTTTTTTTGATGTGGAAAACTCGGTAAGGGTTGTTAGATCTTTAGGCGCTCTTAAGGGGTGGTGAATATGGGATTTTTAGATATTTAAATCTTACTTAAAATATCAGAGTTTCTTAAAGAAGTTTCACAATATTTTTTCAGAAAATATAATTTAATAGATCACAATTTTTTTTGATGATTACTTTTAAAGTAGGACATATTTCAATATTCCTTCATTACCACCAGCGTTAGCATTATCGCCTGACGCTAGTAATAGAAAGTGAAATCCGTGCTTGTATTTTAAAAGGTAATTTGAAATATGTTTTCCTTTAATGCTTTGAGGGAGAAATATTATTTAAAATATTTTAGAATACAAAATAAAATCAATTTAATAAAGCAATGAAAGACATGATTTTATTTCATAAGAAATTGATTACAAAATGTTTGATTTTTATAACGCTAGAAATCGAGATGAAATATGAAAAATTCTTTTTTTCTATAAGGACCCTTATCCCAAAGGATTGGTTGGTTCTAGCCCATCTCTCCCAAATAAGGCCTCGAACCGCCCCTAGATCTACACAAGACCTAGTCGCCACCACTAGCGGCGAATAAATAGAATCCTAAATGGATACCAATATCTGCACTGGATGATTTTGCCCCCTAAGTCTCACAATACCTTGTCGCCCCTACTTGAGGAGAATTTCCTACGAAATCCTTCTCCGAATCCGATGTTCTCCTCGAACGATTTCTTAACTCAATTTACAAAAGGATAAAACAAAAAAATTACAAGATAATAAAATAAGTAAGAGAAAACTCCTCAAGGATTTTTGAAGGTGAAGATGAAGGCAATGTAGACATTGACATTCGTGGTGCGTTCGTCCTTCGTGTTGAATAAGTGTGGTAACACTTCCCCTTCAAGAACTCCTTTTGATCTTCGTGTTTTCCCAAGGGATTTATCTTGATTTTATGAAGATGAGGCTCCCTTAAGACATTCTGAGTTGTGGATTTAGGGAAGAGGAATCAATGATCATAGAAGGAGAGGAGCCGTTCTTTAAGTAGGCCTTAGATGCTACCGCCAGCGGTAGCCTTATCGCATGGTGATAGTTTCTTTAGACAACATTCTTCTTCATTTGGAAATCAACATTTTAGGTAACTTTCCATCACTATTTTAAGAAACTTTTCAGTGCCATTTTAGGAAACATTTTCTTGCCATTTTTTTAAACTTGTGATCGCCATTTTAGAAAACTTCTTCTCGACATTTTTGGAAACTTTTGATCACCATTCTTGTCATTTTAAGAAATGAACTTTGGAAACCAGCACTTTTGGAAACTTTTTCTTCCAAAAAATGGGCTCTCAAAAAGATATCGCCCAACGAAAGCAATACCGCTCGATGACAACACTTTACATCTTCAGCAGCTTGCATGCACGACTGATATCCTTCCTTTTTATCAGAGCTATCACCAACAGTATTGATACTACCTGTCGTAGCAACAGAACTTTGGCTTCTGTCTTTTTTGATTTGTTCTTCCATGGGGCACTAAACTTGTAGTTCTTACACACTATAAACACACAACGAACGTGATCAAATATAAACTAAGATTTGTTATTCTCAAACTAAGAGATGCGAAACACATGTTCTAACAAACTCCCCCTTTTTATAATAATAAATCCACTTATGAAGAAATAATGCATAAGAAAAAGTGTTTGTGTTTATATGTGGTTGATAGACATTATAAGCATGCTCCCCCTAGATAAATACCCCCCCTACATGCTTCCTAGTTTGTACTCCCCCTAAATGACCCAAATTTAGTCTCCCTTTTTGGTAAAATCAAAAGAGGGTGGGTTCGAGTGTTTTGGTAATAGAAATTTTATCGGTAGAGATGATTGTAAGGATACCACTTGTTGGAAAAGTATGTTACTACTTGTTTAATTATTGTGACATACTTAAGCTCAAAGTATTTAAAGTTGATACCACATTTTTTTAACTATGGACCAAGAGATGCTATAATTATAAGATTTTCAAAGCATGCTCCATGTTATCTAAGCAAGATATTCTTCCCCATTTTGGTAGAATCAAAAGAGGGTAGAGGAGAGTGTATACAATGAGAATCAATGAGATCTATGTAGAGAAGAATATATGATGCAATTTACAAGTTCATAGATACCACACTACCACTTGTTGACAAATTGTGTGCATGATTGAATATAGTAGTAGAGAGTAAGAAAATACCACTTGTTGAGAAAATAGATGATTATGCACAAGTAGTAAACATAAGAATATGAAAAGCACTCTTAAAATACACATATTTTTTGGAAAATAAGATCATATAAAGGATAAAGTGTTTTAAACCTATTAAGAAGTTGTTTTCAATTCAATTCAACTTCAAGAGATGCTATTTTATTTAAATTTTGTAAGCATGAATTCAAAATATCAAAAAGAGATAAGATCTACAATGCAAGCTAATTTGCTTTTCCAACTAAAAATAAACATTGTACCGGTCATGCTTTGCTATCTAGTGCATTTACTTGAGATTGTAGAGAATAGTACATGTATGCATTAGGATCAATTCTCATGAGTAGAAGTTTATGAAAAATAATGATGTGTACAAATAGTGTTTTGATAAAATATATAATTATATTAATCAAAGCACATGATATATATAATGAATAATGTAACATTAAATACACAAATAATATTACTTCCACTATTTTTCTATGCATGTAAGTAAGGGGTACAACTACCAAGGTGCCCTGCACACAAAATGCTTATTAAGACTTATCAGGGAGCTGAGTAGTGCTTGGGGGATCACATTTATTTTTTTTAATTTTATTTTTATTTTTGTGATCCAGTGTAATAAGAGAAGTGGTGAATATTTTGATTGCTACAAGACACTTTACAATTTATTTTCTAAGGTGCTCAATCTCACAATGCTCATTAAGACTTATCAGGAGGGTGAGTAGTGCTTGGTGGAGTTTTCCATATCAACTCTTATTTGTTTTTTTATTTTAGTGACTAAGGACTCTGAATTCACTTATTTTGCGAACTATATTATTTTAATTTTAAACCATATTTCTCAAATGAATAAGTGCATGAAAACAAAGTATTAAAATAATCAATTAAATGTAGTGTAGGTAACTTATTTATGCATGTTAATTATTATACTATTACACTACACAATCATGCAAGTATGAGATTAAAAATAAATGTAGGTTATCAAAATAATTGAGTGAATAAAATCATTAAAAAAACATACAACATTACTCATACTTAGAGGCATGCTAAGTAATCGTACACATGTTTTCTACATTCAATTTCATTGCACATAACAAGATAATATTCAATGCATGACATAAACAAAACAATGGCTTAAGAATTTTGAAAATTAAATTAAACTTTGTATTTAATCTTTAATTGATATAATTTAATAATCCTTTACAATTAAAATAAATAACAAGAGGTTTTTATAAAAAGTTTCTTATGAAAATACCCCCCAAAACCTATTTTTATTCTTTTGAAAGCATTTTACAATTCTGTATTTAATTTTTTAAAACAATATTATAAATTTAATAGATTTCTAAAAAAATTGAAGTATATTAATAACATATAAATATAAAAATCTTCTATGCTAGAGAAAAATTATAAAAAAATTGAAATATCATTTTTAATGCTATCGCCAACATGAATACTACCGTGCGGCACTAGCAACAAAAATATTGTATTTAGTTTATAAAAAATGATTTTTGATAATTTTTGTAATGATTTTTCTTGATTTATATTTTCTAAGATATGTGACACTAATCACTGTAAAGAGTTTTGAATAATATTGAAAAAGTTGTGGATTTTAGATTTTTAGCATAAGGTGTCAAGAGTACGTGATTTCTAAAAATACTCATGTTTTTAAAATCATGAATGCCCAAATAAGTATAGTATAAAAACATAAGACAAACATGTTCGAATAATGGATATGCATGACATGATAATCATATAGTGTAAGATAATATTCACATATTGGTATATGATTATGACCTAGATTATGATACCTTGGCTATATATCTACACTCTAGCCTCGTATTAAGTGACAGATGTGCATGAAGAGCTACATACATGCCATAGTTTGAGGTATTAATCCCATATGCACACAAAAGATGACACTCAACCTGGCACTCTTTCCCCCCCCAGTGCCTCGCAAGGCCTTACTGGAACCCTCCCCGGTTAAGGATAAGACATGACTTAGAGGTTAAGTCTCTAATGCATACAATCCTATGCTCCTTCGGCAAGACACATGATAAGGGTAAATGATCATGGACATACTAAGCATATGATCCTAAATAATGATTTATAACCTATGGCTTTTATATGTGATGAATTTTAGAATTATTATTTTTGATTTTAATGATAGTTTGATCTTAAAGCCACATAGTTATTATGAAATTGAAATAGTTAATTCTTTTAGTGTGAATATATTTTGGTGATTTTTTAATAATAATTTTTTATTTTAGTTTTTAGAGGAATTAACCAGAACATATATAAAATATCTGATCGTAGAAAATAATAATACTTATCATATTAGAATAATTTTTAGAATTTAATATTTTTTGAAAATCTGTATTTTTAAGAAAAATAGGGCTACCACCGACGTTAGAAACTATTGCCGGGCAGTAGCAATAGAGATTCTATTTTTTGAATAAAACACATGATTTTTACGATTTTTATTCCGATTTTCATGATTATAATTTATCTTTATAGGGGCATCTTATGCAACAATAAAATTAAAAAAAGTATATAAAAAATTGTGCATTTAATATTTTAGACTAAGAAACCTTATAGCCTATTAAATCCATTTCGACAGGTATTCAATTTATAGTGATAATACAAGACACTTGTGGCAATGCATTTAAAAGGATAAAATAAGTTAATTTTTTTTTCGCTTAGCAAGGATATGATTTTTATTCAAATTCATTCAATTAAATTGATTTATCATTAAGCTTAATATTATTAAGTTACATAAATATATATAAAGTGACTTTAGCATGTTGGCTCAAGAAGATGCAAAAACAAAAGAAATTAAGCATATCATGAAGTAGAGTAATGTGTAGTTCCTTTTCGTTTTGTTTCTACTTCATGCAATTGATTAGGCAGAAGTAAATAAGTAATTTAGGTATCCAAAGGGGACCGAGTATAACAGTTCCTTTGGACACCCAAATACTGTGTGTTGATTTTTGAGGAGAATGTGATGAAAGAGCCTTTGCTAGTTGAGTCAATGTTTTGTCTTTAATTTTGGGTCTCCATTCATACTTTCAATGTTTAATATTCTTATATTTCAAATTTCTAGATTTTCAAAATTATTACTTATAAGAAATTTGTGAACATTTAAATTTACATTGGGAGAGGTAAAATGGGGACTAGGATTCATCATACTCTTATGATTAAAAATTCTACTAGCTGTATATTTTATGAAATTTGAAACAGTGGTAGATGCCTTATACATTTTTGAAGATAAACCAAACATAAAATTATTTTTATTATTTGAAATTTTTTGCACAAATAATTTTAACGATTTTAGTTTATGAGTTAAGGCACTATTTTCATTAATCAACTTTTTACTACGCTCTTTTGAAATATTTAGCTCTTTTTTAAAAACCTTGAATTCTTCTTTTAGATCATTGCAATCAATACAAGGTGTAGAAATTTCAATTAAAGAGCAAGAAGGAGAACTAGACATCAAAATTTGGTTCTGCATTAAGTTGTGCTTTTACAATTTTATTTTCTAAATGTAATTTTGAGTTAACAACTTTCAATTTCTTGATTTTGTGTTGAACAATATTTAGCATCCATAATATAGAAATTGAAGTTGCAACAAAGAGATAATTTTTGCTTATAATGTTCTCAAATGTGGTAAGATTTGAACACAAAGTTTTTTTGATGTCATATTCCATGCACGATGTACTTGTGTAACACCCCGAAGTCAATTGGGTCAATTTGGGACAATTTGGGTTCAGGCATGGGTGACACGGCCTGGGACACGGGCGTGTCCCAGGGCGTGTCTTGCCTGAGTTGTGTGGAGTCGTGAGGTCGACGAATTTTGCTCGATGATCGTCGAGTGTCGAGTGTCGAGTGTCGAGTGAGGACACGGCCTGTGACACGGGCGTGTCACAGGGCGTGTCAGTGGTCGTCGAACTCAGCTCGACGTTTTGAGCTAGGGCGTGTTGGCGGGACACGTGTGTGTCCAGGTGCACATGGCCTGGAACACGGGCGTGTGCCAGGGCCATGTGAGTCTCGGGTGCTTTTGCGGGTGTGCAGCCTGTAACGCCCCGAAACTCAAAGGAGCGACGGGGGACATTTTGGGCCAGTTTTGGGTTCTGGCTGCAGGCACACGGCCTGGGACATGGGCGTGTCCCAGGGCATGGCAAGCTTGTGTCGACACTGAGCCGGGAAGTAGACACTTTGGTCTCGACATTGTGTCGAGACTGGGCACACGACCTGCGACACGGGCGTGTCGACACTTAGCCCGCGAAGTCGACACTCTGCGTTCGACGAAGTGTCGAGACATGACACACGGCCTGCGACACGGGCGTGTCGCAGGGCGTGTCAACCCATATCGACACTCGTCCCGGGAAGTCGACACTTTGGTCTCGACATTGTGTCGAGACAAGGCACACGGCCTAGGACACGGGTGTGTCCAAGGCCATGTCATCAGGTCGACGATCTTTGCTCGACGAAGTGTCGAGTGTCGAGACCGTGTACACGGCCTGGAGCCCAGGCATGTCAAGGTGACACAGGCAAGGACACATGCGTGTCCTAGAAACCGTGCAGTGCTCGGGTTGTTTTCGGGGAAAAATGATGGGGGTACACGGCCGGCCACACGGCCGGCCACACGGCCGTGTCAGTTGGAACACGGGCGTGTCAGGTCGAACACGGGCGTGTTCGATACCCGTGTGTTGTTCCAAGCGAGTCGATTTTGCCGGAGAATGAGGCACACGGCCCTGGACACGGGCGTGTGCCAGGCCGTGTGCGGTCTAGATTGGGCATTTCAGTCCCGAATCAAAGCCGTTCATTTCTTTAATTGATGATCCAACGGCTGGGGGTTGTTCCTGAAGGGATATACCCGGGATTGGACTTAGAAACCCTAACTTTTCTTAAGTTGTTATCTTTCTAAAAGCTTAGAGAGAGAGGAGAGCCAAGGAAGGAAGAAGGAGCTAGATCCGGCCATTGGAGGAGCTCCGAAGCTCCAAATCGCGAGCTGACTCCGGATCCACGGAGGCAAAGCTATTGCGGTGCTTTTCATTCGCTTACTTTTCCATGGCGCCAAAGAGAAATTCTAGGGTAACGATTCTATTCTTGAGCATGAGTAGCTCTCCTTCTTTGCCTAGGAAGCCCGCTCTCGCGAGTTTGCGGTGAGTTGGAGGCTTTCCTTCAGGTAGATATGTGAAGTCCCCGTTGTTCAGAGTCCGTAAGCGAGAGCGGACATAGGCATGATGTGTGAAGCCTACCCGGACATGTTGGTCTGGATTGGTGATGTTGCATTGCATAAATGCCGGGGAAGACTCTGCGCGATTGATTGTTTTTCGGGTTTTCTACGTGGTAGATTGCAACAAGGAGCCTTGTGGATTAACCCAAAGGTACACCCGGAAAACTGGGCGGATGCGTGATCTTGCCAACTTGTGGGCCTAGGTGCCAATTAGTACATAACTGGGTTATGTAACATCGTACGTTCGATTCACGGGCTTCGGGGAAACTTAACCCGTGCCGATGATATTTAAGTGTCGTGGCAAGTGAGCAACGGGTTGAGTGAGAACTGTTCCTGCGTTATGCCGAGGGCATAGAGGTCGGGTCTTTCTGTCGATGACAATAAAGTGTCGTGACATAGGCTGTTGATGACATTAAAGTGTCGTAACGTTTGCCTAAAAGACCATTTTGCTCACGAGTTATTGCCGTCCTGGAGATGGTGGTGAGTTAGCGGCTTAGACTGCGATCACCGAGAATGTGCCCTGAGAGCACGGGGCGTGTGGCCATGCGTGCCAACGCCTGTGATGCATTGAGTTGTTATATTGCTCGCTTATGCTAATGAAATGCAGGGAAGGAGCATCGCCGCCCCGAGCTGGGGGCGGGATCGTTATAATTTGGTCAGCATTGCTGACCGTTGCCTTGTTTTGCCACCATGCGGTGGTTTGTTGTTTGCAGGTGCTGCTGGACCAAGCGGTCAATAGCGGGCTAAAGCCCTTTTTGCGAAGCCGGCCCTCGAAGGCCCAATTGGAAGTGTTTACTGCTTTATTCATGTGTGACCGGCCTGCGTGCCGTGGTTTGTAAAACATGTAATATGAAGTGAACAAATTTTGTAAGGCCTTAAGGCTTATACTGGTGTATCTTGTAACATTCCTATTTTGGTGTTAGTGGACATTCATGATTTAGTGCTGGGTTATTATTTGCAACCTTTATAAACTACTTCCGCTAGAATGCTCTGTGTAGGACGTTGATTGGTTGGATGGTTTCCATGAGTAACAACCCGGTCTGTCTGTGGCATACGGCGTCGGGCCCCGTCCGGACCTACTGCTATATGCTATGTGACGGATATGGGGTGTTACAATTTGGTATCAGACTACTGGTTTTGGTCGAGCTTAAGATGAATTCGTGGACGAATTATTTTTAAGGGGTGGTGAGCACATTGTATGACGTCATCGTTATAACGGTAAAAGAACCCATGAATGTCCACTTAGGAATGAAAATACACGTGTTTGAGGAACCTGCGTGTTCCTATAATTGCTGTTTGCAATTTTATTTGAACGCTTAACGGTGTTTTGTACCACTATAGGTGACCAGAAGTGGTGTTGGGCCGTCAGAACGCCGAGTTTCTGAGGCTAGCAGTGCACCAGATGTTGCTCCTGCAACACCTCTATCGGTTGAGAACATACACTTGGTGGCCGAAGCTGTGTTGGCCGTGATAAATGTGCAGCCTGCAAGGCAAATGCAGCAGCCCGCTCCTGCAATGGAGCAGGAACCACTTCAAGAGGCTGAGCCGAGGAGAGTGGAGCAAGTGGTTGTGGAACCGGTTGTGCCAAGGAGGGCAACCGAGAGGCAGCTTAAGCATGTTATGAGCTTTAACCCTCCAGTATTCTCGGGGTTGGGAACCCCATCTCAGGCTGAAGACTGGCTCTCCAGGGTGAAGAGAGTCATGACATCAACAGAGACAGAGGAGTGGCAAATGACCACCATCGCTACGTTCCTTCTGGACGGTGAAGCGAGAATGTGATGGGAAGGATTGGAGCTGCACTTACTGAGAGGTAGGCAATTTGGTGATGTCTCGATGGAAGAGTTCTCGAGATTGTTCTTGGCTAGATACCTCCCTTCGACGCAGAAGATAGTGTTGGAGAATGAGTTTCTGAAGTTGGTTCAGGGTGAGAGTAGCGTGGATGAATATCTCCACGAGTTTACTCGTCTGAGTCGTTATGCTAGCTCCACCGTCGTGGATGAGGAGCGCAAGACTAATCGCTTCTATGAAGGCTTGAGAGATGAGTTGAGGTTACTACTCTCGGGGCCGATGACGCAGGGTTTCTTAACCTTGGTCAACACGGCCCGGTCCTTGGAGAAGGACATGAAGAATGTGCAGGTAAAGAAAAGCTTGGGCTAGATGAGGTCGGAGTCCAGAGGGCCGAACACCTCAAAATCTGTGTTCCGAAAGTGGAACAAGAAAGCTAAGACTTCGGGTCTAGCCCACTCTGCTGGTGCTTCTGGGGCGACTACGGGTCGGACCCCGGGCACATGTTACAACTGTGGGAAGTTGGGGCATTATGCCCGTGAGTGCCGGAGCGGACGCCCCAAGTCCGAAAGGAGGCCGGGAGCTACTTATGAAGAGAAGGGAAAGGAGGTGGAGTCGACCGCGTCCCATTATGCTTCGTCCCAACCAAGGGTGTATAATCTTGGCCAGCAGGAGGCCATAAAACAGGCTGATGTGGTGACAGGTACGGTTTAATTTATAGCAAGTCAATTTCTTTAAATACTTGTTATGCACATGTTACCTTACCCCTGCTTATTTAGGATTTGTATTGATTTGTGAAAATCCGGCACGAGCACTCTTCGATACGGGAGCTTCACACTCCTTCTTGTCCGAAGAATTTATATCACGCATCAGAGTCCCTTCTTAGATGACGAAGGATAAGTTGGATGTGTTGTTGCCCAATAGGTGTTCGATGCGAGCGGATAGGATCTGCGATGTTAAGATTCGTATTGGGGATCAGGAGTTCGACCTGCGGGCGTCTTTACTTCCGTTGGTGGAGTTCAACGTCATATTTGGCATGGACTGGATCTCGGAGCAGCAGGCCCATATAGATTGCGGTAGCAAGGAAGTCAAGCTGGGAGCAAGTCGTGAAATGACTTTTACGGGCTTAAAGGGGTCGAGCAAGACGTTGATGTCTGCTCTTCAGGTGGTGAAGGCGGTTCGTGCCGGTGCAGAACTGTTCTTTACACTAGTGGAGGTTGCAAAGCCAAAGCCCGCGTTCGATTGTATTTCAGTGTATCAGAATATCCTGATGTGTTCCCTGCAGATCTTCCTGGAGCCCCGCCACAGCGGGAGATAGATTTTACGATTGAGCTAGTGCCAGGTGCAAAGCCTGTGTCACGATCTCCTTATCAGCTAGCGCCTAAGGAAATGGCGGAGCTGAAAGTTCAACTGCAAGAATTGTTGGAGCAAGGGTATGTGCGCCCGAGTTCTTTGCCTTGGAGCGCACTGGTCCTCTTTGTTAAGAAGAAGGACGGAAGCTTGAGGCTATGTATTGATTATCGGGAGCTCAACAAGCTAACGGAGAAGAACAAGTACCCGATCCCCCGGATTGATGATCTTTTTGATCAGTTAGTCGGGTCGACGGTGTACTCGAAGTTGGATCTCAAGGCTGGGTACTATCAGCTGCGAATAAGAGAGAGTGATATCCCGAAGACAGCGTTTAGTACGAGATACGGGCATTATGAGTTTACGGTCATGCCGTTTGGGCTGACTAATGCGCCGTCAGTGTTCATGGATTTGATTAACAGGACGTTCAGGGAGTACTTGGACCATTTCATGATCGTCTTCATCGACGATATTTTGGTGTACTCGCAAAGTGAGGAAGATCACTTCAAGCATCTTCATTTGGTGTTGGAGACGCTAAGGAGAAATTAGTTGTATGCCAAGTTCTCGAAGTGCGAGTTTTGGCTATCCTCAGTGGCGTTCCTCGGTCATATAGTGAGTGGAGAGGGTATTGCTGTGGATCCGGTGAAGATTGTTGCGATACGGGAGTGGCCTGAGCTTGCTACGGTAGCGGAAGTCTGGAGCTTTCTGGGGCTTGCCGGCTATTATAGGCGCTTCGTAGAGAACTTCTCGCGGATAGCGTTACCTCTCACTACTTTGACGAGGAAGGAGCATAAGTTCGTTTGGACGCCGGAGTGCGCACGAGCTTTTGAGGAGTTGAAGTGTCGGTTGACCATGGCGCCTGTGCTGAGTTCGCCATGTGGGACCGAAGGCTATGAGATTTATAGCGATGCTTCGGGCAGCGGTTTGGGTTGCGTGCTACAGCAACATGGAAGTGTAATAGCTTATGGATCGAGACAGCTAAAAGTGCACGAGAGGAACTATCCGGTCCATGACTTGGAGTTAGCGGCCGTGATTTTTGACTTGAAGCTGTGGAGACACTATTTATACGGTGTGAAGATTGATATCTACACCGATCACAAGAGCCTGAAGTATCTTATTGATCAGAAGGATCTGAATATACGGCAGCGTAGATGGATGGAGTTCCTGGGGGACTATACATTCAAGATCCACTACGTGCCTGGTAAGGGGAATGCGGTTGCGGACGCGTTGAGTCGCCGAATCCCAGCTCAAGCCAATTGGCTATCGGTGTATGATGAGCGGTTGGTGCGGGAGTTGGAGGCGTTGGAGATTGTTTGTGTGGATAGACAATCAAGTGCTGAAGCAGTTCTGAATTGGACTGAAGTCCAATATGACCTGGCTGATCGTATTCGGCAGGCTTTGGATATGGATGCTCATATGAAGCAGTCCATGGTGGAGGCTCTGGATGGGTCAAATTTCCAATTCATCGTGGAGGACGGATTACTTTGGAAGGACGGTCGTCTGTGCGTCCCAAGTGTGGGTAATTTGCTGGTGGAGTTGTTGTACGAGGCACACCATACCTGATGAATTGTAAATATACGTATTTTTGTGTACATTAATTTAGTCGTTTTCATTTCTTTTTGTCGTTTTTACTTATTTTTATTCAATAAAATGCTCCTATTTTATAAATATATTACTAACTTATTTTATTTTATTTTTCAGGAAAAAATCAAAAATCTGCCAAAAATTGTCAAGTCACGACCGTGACAAATTGGTCATGCCCGTGACCAGGGCGTGACAATGCAAAAACCGTGAAATCAGCAATTTTTTGAGAAGCAAAGCTTGACACGCCCGACGTCACGCCCGTGTCACCCGACACGGGGCGTGACCCAAGACCGTGTCCACCCGCTCGACGTTTTCACCTCATGTTTTTGGCGTCGTTGTAGTATAGTGGTGAGTATTCCCGCCTGTCACGCGGGTGACCCGGGTTTGTTCCCCGGCAACGACGCCAAAAACTTGATGGTTAAAACTCCAAAATTATTTGCGGTCACGCGGCGACCCGGCGGTTTTATTTGAGAAAAAGGCGAAGTGATTTTATTTAAGAAAACGGGGCGCGCGTATTTATTTATTTGGATATAAAACGGTTTAGATCGAGTTTTAACGAATGGAGGAAAGTGCACCTATCGTGAGTAGTACAGGATATTCCGGGTGGAATATCGAGGTCATATTGTTCTCGGGGTTGGTTCGATTATTTCTACTCTTCCCTGGAGGGGACTATTATTTTACCGATAATACTTGTCGGGTATTTATATATATAAAAGAAAGGCAGAAAACAAAAAAAGAAAGCATTAAGGTGGTGCCGATGAAGAGCTTAGCTCGATGGCACCGAAAAAACAATTGAACTAAAATAAACTTTAAATAAAAAGAGCTCCTAAATTTCTAATTAATTAAGGCGGAGACTTGGCCGTGGAGGTTCCACTAAAATGAGCTCACCTAGCTATAGGGCTATCGCTCACCTGAATGCTAAGAGTATTCGACCGGGCTCTCGTCCGACGAAGGATTCCTCTTAACGCCCGCATTACGCTAAGAACCCCGCTATTGGGTGGGGAACCCAATCCGGTAGAGTTGGCGCGCCTCCTCTCTCGAGGGTTAGTGCAGAACTCTCTTTGCCAAGGGGTGATCGGTCCATATGCACGACCTCTCGGCTGGCTAGCATATAGACTACGGAAAAAGGGCCCACACATCGATATGTGGTGCTATGCGTCGTTAACCCCGGGCAAACCTTAAGTAGTTTTAATTAATTAGAAAGATATGACCTTTAATTATTTTAAGCTATTTTATCTGTCCCAATGCTCTTCGATGCCGAGGGATAAGAATGATTAGCCACTTATCGGAATGTGGACGGCTTGCGGAAAAAGCGGAAAATAAAGCGATAAAGAAAGCAGTAAATGAAAGCAGGAAAATAAAGCAGAAAAGGAAAGCTGAAAATTGCAAGTCCTACCCAAACGAGTAGGACTGAAGAAAGCTGTAAATTGCGAGTCCCGACGCAAATGCGTGGGCGGGAGAAAGAAAGCGTGTCCTACTCAAACGAGTAGGACTAAATAAATGCAACACACGCACACACTCGACAGAAATTAAAACTCACGCACACACTCTCTCGACATAAATGAAAACACACACACTCTACAAGAAAGTAAACACACTCTACCGAAATAAAATCCAGCCATTTAACTCAAGTGAGTAGGCGGAAAAAAAGAAAATTACAAACTCACGCACTCTACAAAAAGTAAAATAAGCGAGCGCCATTTAACTCTTAACGAGTAGGCGGAAATAAATGCGCACAAGTACAAAAAAATGTAAAAAAAAAACTATGTTGTCTAAAAATGAAAACAACTGCATTTCTACCGCTAGAATGCGGTAGAAATGCATAAAAAGCTGAAATAAAAATAAACCGGGCAAAAAGGTTTGCAAATAAACGCAAAATGAAAATGCCCGAAAAATTAAAACGAATACATTTCTACCGCTAGAATGCGGTAGAAATGCATAAAAAGAGAACGAAAAAATTAAAAGAGCAAAAGTTTAAAATGAAAAACTAAGTGCGTGAAAAATTAAAACAACTATATAATCATTCCTATAACTCCGTAAAACTTATTAAAAAGTGAAAATAAAACGAAAAGAACGAAAAAGTTTTACATCCTAAAAAGAAAAAGCTAAGTTAAAAGAAATGAAAATCACATTGAAATCATTTTTATGGGTTTATAACAATGAAATAAAAAGCTATAAAAACCTAAGTTAACAAAACTAAGTAAGAAAATTAACTAAAACATAAAACTAAAAAGCTAAACTCATACACACACACACCCATCTTAAATGAACTAAAACCAAGTTAAAACAAAATGAAAAATAAGATTGCTTAAGAGAGTGTTGCTTAGACTCATTCCAACACCATATAAAGAGACGAAAATAACACATTTTATTAAGTAAAAACACAGTTACAAAGGAACGAAAACAAAAAGCTAAAGAGAGGGGGAGAAAATATCCCTTACATAGCATTTGGAAGCATTCCAGCAGCACAACACCTAAGCAAAATGGATCCAAAAGGGAACAAGAACTCAAGCAGAATACTGGAATTTAAAGAAAAAATTTACATGGGACACGCCCTTGGTCACAGGCGTGATAGGGGGCGCGTCAGTACTATTTGAGAAGGCGGCCGGCGATTTGACGGGAAAGTTGACTTCGGGCTGGACACGTGTCGGTCTCGCAGTGGTCACGCCCCAGGTCACGGGCATGATGCTTTCCGCTCGACACTTTCCGCTCGACATTCATCGATGTGTGGGCCCTATTTCCGTAGTCCATATGCTAGCTAGCCGAGAGGCCGTGCATATGGACCGATCACCCCTGGGTAAATAGAGTTGCGTGCATACCCTCGAGAGAGGACAAGGGTAATTCTACCGGATTGGGTTCCCCACCCAATAGCGGGGTTCTTAGCGTAAAGCAGGCGTTAAGAGGAATCCTTCGTCGGACTAACGTTCGGTCGAATAGTCTTAACGTTCAGGTGAGCAATATTCCTAGAGATAAGTGCGCTCACATTTGTGGAACCTCCACGGCCAAGTTGCCTTATTATTAATTTGAAAACTAAGTCCTATAATTATTAAAAATTGTTTTAGTCTTAATCCGATTCGATGCCGAGCGTTAACCCTTCATCGAATATTTTCTAAAACGTTTTTTTTGCTCCTTTACTTTTTCCGTCTTTACTTTACTAAAAAATTCACCCTTATTTTCAGTAAAATAATAGTCCTCCCGGAGGAGTAAGAATAGTCAACACGACCCCGAGAACAATACGACCTCAGTATTCCCGCGAATATCGAGTACTACTTGCGATAGGTGCACTTGCCTCCTATAGCACGCCCGCAGCGATCGACTCACCGAACCAACCACAGTAAGAGTCTGTTCGCGGGCTCATCAAGTTTTTGGTGCCGTTGCCGGGGAACGAACCCGGGTCACCCGCGTGACAGGCGGGAATACTCACCACTTTACACCCGCGTGACCTGGGGCGTGAACACTGCGAGACCGACACGTGTCCAGCCCGAAGTCAACTTTCCCATCAAATCGCCAGCCGCCTTCTCAAATAGTACTGACACGCCCCCTGTCACGCCCGTGACCAAGGGCGTGTCCCATGTAAATTTTTTCTATAAATTCCAGTGTTCTGCTTGAGTTCCTGTTCCCTTTTGGATCCATTTTGCTTAGGTGTTGTGCTGCTGGAATGCTTCCAAATGCTATGTAAGGGATATTTTCTCCCCCTCTCTTTAGCTTTTTGTTTTCGTTTCTTTGTAACCGTGTTTTTACTTAATAAAATGTGTTATTTTCGTCTCTTTATATGGTGTTGGAATGAGTCTAAGAAACACTCTCTTAAGCAATCTTATTTTTCATTTTGTTTTAACTTAGTTTTAGTTCATTTAAGATGGGTGTGTGTGTGTGTGTATGAGTTTAGCTTTTTAGTTTTATGTTTTAGTTAATTTTCTTACTTAGTTTTGTTAACTTGGGTTTTTATAGCTTTTTATTTCATTGTTATAAACCCGTAAAAATGATTTCAAGGTGATTTTCATTTCTTTTAACTTAGCTTTTTCTTTTTAGGATGTAAAACTTTTTCGTTCTTTTCGTTTTATTTTCACTTTTTAATCAGTTTTACGGAGTTATAGGAATGATTATATAGTTGTTTTAATTTTTCACGCACTTAGTTTTTCATTTTAAACTTTTGCTCTTTTAATTTTTTCGTTCTCTTTTTATGCATTTCTACCGCATTCTAGCGGTAGAAATGTATTCGTTTTAATTTTTCGGGCATTTTCATTTTGCGTTTATTTGCAAACCTTTTTGCCCGGTTTATTTTTATTTCAGCTTTTTATGCATTTATACCGCATTCTAGCGGTAGAAATGCAGTTGTTTTCATTTTTAGACAACTTAGTTTTTTTACATTTTTCTGTACTTGTGCGCATTTATTTCCGCCTACTCGTTAAGAGTTAAATGGCGCTCGCTTATTTTACTTTCTGTAGAGATGCGTGAATTTGTAATTTTCTTTTTTTTCGCCTACTCACTTGAGTTAAATGGCTGGATTTTATTTCGGTAGAGTGTTTTTACTTTCTTGTAGAGTGTGTGTGTTTTCATTTATGTCGAGAGAGTGTATGCGTGAGTTTTAATTTCTGTCGAGTGTGTGCGTGTGTTGCATTTATTTAGTCCTACTTGTTTGAGTAGGACACGCTTTCTTTCTCCCGCCCATGCATTTGCGCCGGGACTCGCAATTTACAGCTTTCTTCAGTCCTACTCGTTTGGGTAGGACTTGCAATTTTCAGCTTTCCTTTTCTGATTTATTTTCCTGCTTTCATTTACTGCTTTCTTTATCGCTTTATTTTCCGCTTTTTCCGCAAGCCGTCCCCATTCCGATGAGTGGCTAATCATTCTTAGCCCTCGACATCGAAGAGCATTGGGACAGATAAAATAGCTTAAAATAATTAAAGGTCATATCTTTCTAATTAATTAAAACTACTTAAGGTTTGCCCGGGGTTAACGACGCGTAGGAGCACATATCGATGTGTGGGCCCTATTTCCGTAGTCTATATGCTAGCCAGCCGAGAGGCCGTGCATATGGACCGATCACCCCTTGGAAAAGAGAGTTCCGCACTAACCCTTGAGAGAGGAGGCGCGCCAACTCTACCGGATTGGGTTCCCCACCCAATAGCGGGGTTCTTAGCGTAATGCAGACGTTAAGAGGAATCCTTCGTCGGACGAGGGCCCGGTCGAATAGTCTTAGCGTTCAGGTGAGCGATAGCCCTATAGCTAGGTGAGCTCATTTTAGTGGAACCTCCACGGCCAAGTCTCCGCCTTAATTAATTAGAAATTTAGGAGCTCTTTTTATTTAAAGTTTATTTTAGTTCAATTGTTTTTTCGGTGCCATCGAGCTAAGCTCTTCATCGGCACCACCTTAATGCTTTCTTTTTATGTTTTCTGCCTTTCTTTTATATATATAAATACTCGACAAGTATTATCGGTAAAATAATAGTCCCCTCCAGGGAAGAGTAGAAATAATCGAACCAACCCCGAGAATAATACGACCTCGATATTCCACCTGGAATATCCTGTACTACTCACGATAGGTGCACTTGCATCCTTTCGTTAAAACTCAATCTAAATCGTTTTATATCCAAATAAATAAATACACGCGCCCCGTTTTCTTAAATAAAATCACTTCGCCTTTTTTCTCAAATAAAACCGCCGCGTCGCCGCGTGACCGCAAATAATTTTGGAGTTTTAACCATCAATACCAAGTACTCGATTCACCCGGGGAGCATGAAGATGTACCGTGATGTGAAGAAACTGTTTTGGTGGCCGGGTTTGAAGAAGGATGTGGTGCTATACGTAGCGAAGTGCCAAACTTACGCCTTGGTGAAGGCGGAGTGCCAAAAGCTGGGAGGATTTCTTAAGTCCTTGCCTATTCCGGAGTGGAAATTTGAGGACATCTCTATGGACTTTGTGCACGGTTTGCCAAGGTCGCAAAAGGGGAACGACGCCATTTGGGTGGTTGTTGATCGGCTAACGAAGGTGTCACATTTTATTCCGCATAGGAAGGATGTCCCGGTGGAGAAATTGGCAAAGCTTTATGTGGATAACATAGTACAGATTCATGGTGTGCCCCGCAACATCGTGAGTGACCGAGATGGGCGGTTCATGTCCAATTATTGGAGGCTTGTGCAGCAAATGTTGGGAACAAAGCTGAAATTCAGCACAGCCTTCCATCCGCAAACGGATGGGCAGACCGAGAGGGTCAATAGAACCATGGAAGACATGCTTCGCATGTGTGTCTTGGATTTTGGAAAGCAATGGGAAGACCACCTTTATTTGGTGGAGTTCGCATACAATAATAACTACCAAGCGAGTATTCAGATGGCGCCTTTCGAGGCCCTATATGGACGCCGTTGTCTTGATTAGAAATTGGCGAGTCAAAGTTGTATAAGCGATCGGAAGTGGAGGATGCTACTTCGTTGGTGAGAACCATTCGGGAGAGGTTGCTTAACGCTCAGGACCGGCAAGCGAAGTACTATAATGCCAAGCACAGGAACGTGGAGTTCGCAGTGCGCGATTATGTATACTTAAAGATCAAGCCGTTCAAGGGTGTCTCGCGGGTGCGACGATTGAAAAAGCTAAGCCCGAGGTACCTTGGACCGTTTGAGGTTCTGGAGCGAGTTGGTGAAGTGGCCTATCGGTTGAAGCTTTCAGTGGAGCTTAGTGGTTTACATGATGTATTCCATATTTCGGTGCTTCGAAAGGCGGTGCAAGAGCCTACGCAAGTGATCGCGGTTGATCAAGTGCCGGTGGATAGTGGGTTGACGACAAAGGTCAAGCCCGTGCGGATTGAGGACTCGGAGGTCAAGCGGCTACGCAAAAGAGATCAGGATGGTCAAGGTTCGGTGGGACAATTGCGGTCGTGAGGAGCTCTCTTGGGAGCGAGAGCAGACTATGCTTGACGAGTATCTGGAGTTGTTCCGCTCAGGTACAAATTTTGGTTTTGTACATGTCTTTCCTTTATATAATTTCGAGGATGAAATTCTTTTAACAGGGGGAGAGTTGTAATGCCCCGAAACTCAAAGGAGCGACGGGGGACGTTTTGGGCTAGTTTTGGGTTCTGGCTGCAGGCACACGGCCTGGGATGTAACGCCCCGAAAATTGTGTGCGAGTCGGTCACGAAAAAGGGTTTTTGGTGCCTGTATAGCGATACACGGCCTAGGACACGGGCGTGTCCAAGGCCGTGTCTGGCTGGTGATTTTTTGGCCGTTTTCATCCCGAGAAGGACACGGCCGGGAACACGGCCGGATGACACGGGCGTGTCATCCGACATGGGCGTGTGCCAACCCTTGTCCCTACCCGTGTGCAGTTGGGTCGTGTCCGTTGCCGTGGCAGTTATGCGTGACACGCCCCCAAACACGGGCGTGTCGAGGAACCCGACACGGGCGTGTCAGGTGAGACACGGGCGTGTCAGGTGAGACATATGTGTGTCTTGGCCCGTGTGCGTCTCTTAGTTCGACGATCGTGCCTGGATCGAGGCACACGGCCTGGGACACGGCCGTGTGCCAAGCCGTGTTCGTCCCAAGTCTGGAGAATTTTGTGCAGATCAGAGACGTTCGTTTTCTTTAATTAAGATCGGACGGCCCAGATGAGATACTGCTCTGTTAAGGCCGGGAATAGGGGTTAATCCCTCATTTTTCTCTCCAAAGCTTTCTCCTTCCAAAGTGAGAGAGAAGAGGAAGAAGAAGGAGATTTCCGGCCGCCGGTGGAGCATCGGAGCACCGTTTTGAAGTCTGAGAGAGGATCCATGGAGGGAAGGTCGTTGCGAAGAGTTTTGTCAGCATAGTTTTTTCCATGGCGCCAAAACGGACTACAAGGGTAACGATTCTCAACTTGAGCGTTTGAAGCTCTTTCTTTCTACATAGGGAATCCCGCTCCCGCGAGTGTGCGGTGAGTGCGTGGTGTTCCTTGGGGTTGATGTGAATAAACCCCCTTGTATTGCATATAGAGTCCGGAATCGTAAGTACGGGCATAGGCATTGTGTGTGAAGCCTACCCGGACGTGTTTTGTCTGGATCGGTGATGTTGCATTTGATATGTTTTGCCGGAGAAGACTCTGTGCTTGGGGTTTTTCGGGTTTCTACGCGGTAGATTGCAGCAGGGATCCTTGGGGGTTAGCTTCAAGGCGCACCCAGAAAACTGAGCGGAAACGTGTTCTACTAACTTGGTGGTCTGGGAACCGGCCTTGATCATAACTGGGTTATGAGATTGTTTTGGAAAATTTTGGGATCCGAGAGAAGCTTGGCCCGCGCGTAGGACTTAAATCATATATGCGGCGTGAGCAACGTGCAAGTGGAATTGGACCTAGGCTATGTGGTACGGTGCGAGAAATCCGAAGACGGGCACTGGCCGTAGGCATAATCGGAGCCTTAGACGGTGGTCAGATAGGCTAAATGCTCACTTGGTTTCCATCTTTGGGATGGTGGTGAAGACACTGATATGTCAGGATTCACCGTTAATGTGCCCTGAGTGCACGAGGTGTTTGGCCGTGCGAGCCTACACCTGTGACATAGTATAGTTGTGCTTTATTATTTTATTGGGCTAATGATATGTAGGGAAAAAGCACCGCCGTCCCAAGTTATGGGCGGGGTCGTTATAATTTGGTCGGCTTTTAGCTGACCGTTGCTTTGTTTGCCACCGTGCGGTGGTATGTGCTTGCAGGTGCCGCGGAGCCAAGGGCCAAATAGCGGGCTGGAGCCCATGTTGCTGTGCTAGCCCTAGAAGGCCGTAGAATAGTTGTTTTTAATTTTGTCATGTGTGGCCGGCCTGCGAGCCGATGTATGTAAGGAATGTTTTGTTAAGTGAACATTTGTAAGGCCATAAGGCCATGTACCTTTTCAGTGTATTTTGGGTTTCATTCCTGTAGTGTGTTGTGGACATTCATATTTAATGGATTTAAATTCTGGGTTCTTTCAACTTTTAAAAACTTCCTCTAGAATGCTCTGTGTAGAACGAGTAGTCTTAATTGGACTATTTGAGTATTCATTTGGTAATCCTTCTGACTGTCTGTGGTATATGGCGTCGGGTTCCAGCTGGACCTTTTGTTATATACCATGCGACAGATGGGGGTGTTACAATTTGGTATCAGACTTCTAGTTACGGTCAGGCTTAAATGAATTCGTGGGCGAATTCTTTTAAGTGGTGGTGAGCACATGTGTGCGTCATCGTTATAACATTAAAAAGAACCCATGAATGTCCACTTACGAATGAAAAATACTCGTGGTTGAGGAACCTGCGCGTTCCTATAATTTCTTCTTTCAATTTTGTTTGGTCACTTATTGGTGTTTTGTACAACTATAGGTGACCGGGAGTGGCGCAGAGCCGACAGAACATCTGGTTTCCGAGGATTATAGTGCACCCTGTGGCGCGCTTGAGACCCCTCTTTCGTTTGAAACCATAAGGAGGATCGTTGAAGTGGTGCTCGCTATGACAAGTGCACAGCAGGGAAGCAATGTGTAATCTTTTGTCCCCGAGATGACTTCAATGCCGGGTGGTGGGTTGGATCAAATGACATTTAGGAGGCCATCAGGTCAGCCGTTGAATATGTGCTTAGTGCAGGGTACGCACTCAGTTGATGAGTATTTGCAGGCGTTCCTTTTGATAAGCCGCTACCCATGCTTTGAATTGGAGAACGAACAGTCTATAATTGATAGATTCTATAATGGGCTGCGTGGTGAGCTGCAAATCCTACTGGTAGGACCAAAACTATTGGGATTCCGAGCCTTGGTGGAGTCGGCTAGATCGTTGGAAGTAGATTTGGGGAGGATTCACCCGATGAAAGTCAGTGGGGTATCAAACTCTACAAATCGTAGGAGGACTGCATCCCATAGAACGTATAAAGAGGGGGCTAAGGCTGGGACTAGCAAAGTCATGTACGACTGTCAAGCTTGTGGCAAGAAAGGGCACTTTGCCCGAGAATGTTTGGATGGTGCTCAGAAGATTAAGGAAGCTATGTCAGGAGCAGGTAAGGACTCAGGAGAAAAGAAGGCAGAGTTCAAAGTGCCTAGTTCTAAGTCAGGATTCCGCAGATGGAACAAGAAGTAGAGGACTTCGAAATCAGCCGCTTTGGCTGATGCGTCGGGAGCAACTACAAGTCGAGTCCCAGGAGCTTGCTATATCTGCGGAAAAGTGGGACATTTTGCACGTGAGTGTTGGAGTGGACGTGCAAAGTCCTAGAGGAAGTCTGAAGAGTACAAGCTGGGTCAGCAAGAGGCCATAAAGCAAGCAGACGTGGTGACAGGTAAGGTATGAAATTCTAGCATTTAGCTTTAGACATTTGTCGTCTTTGTGCATGTTAGCCTAGAACCACTTGTCCTAAGCGTTGTTCTGAATTTCATTTATCCGGCAGGAGCACCGTTCGTTAAAGGGGGCTTTGTGTCTCCATTTGCCCAAAGGAATTGTATTGCGTGTCAGAGTACATCTTCCAATGGCAAAAGTCTTAATGGATGTGTTGTTGACTAGTAGTGCTCGATGCGCGCAGATAGAATCTGTTGCGTTTAGGTTTGGATTGTGAGTCAAAAGTTTGATTTGCGGGCGTTGTTTCTACCGCTAGGAGAGTTCAACGTGATCTTTAGTATGGTCAGGCTCTCGGAGTAGCAGGCATACGTTGATCGAAGTTGTTAGTGGGTTAGTTGAGAGCTAGTCTTGAGGCAACTTTCGCGGGCATGAAGGGGTCGGGTAAGATTTTGATGTCAGCCCTTCAGGTGTTCAAGGCAGTTCGGTCTGGGGCAGAACTGTATGTCACTCAAGTGCAGACTTCGACGCCTAAGCCTAGTTTGGACAGTATTCCAATCGTATTTGAGTATCCTGGTGTGTTCCCAGATGATCTCCCAGTAGCCCCTCCTCAGCGGGAGATTGATTTTACCATTGAGCTGGTGCCGGGCGCCAAACCGATGTCACGCTCTCCATATCGGATAGAGCCAAGAGAGAGATGGCGGAGTTGTAGGTGCAATTACAAGAGTTGCTAGAGTAAGGTTATGTGCGTCCAAGTTCGTCGCCTTGGAGTGCATCAGTTCTCTTTGTTAAGAAGAAAGATGGGAGCTTGCGGATTTATATCGATTATCGGGAATTGAACAAACTTACGGAGAAGAACAAATATCTGATCCCCAGGATTGACGATCTATTTGATCAGTTGGTTGGGTCAACGATACATTCGAAGTTAGATCTGAAATCCGGGTACTACCAATTGAGGATAAGGGAGAGCGACATCCCAAAGACAGCATTCAATACGCGGTTTGGGCATTATGAGTTCACATTCATGCCGTTTGGGTTGACGAATACGCCATCCGTGTTTATGGATCTGACGAACAGGATGTTCAGAGAGTACCTGGATCGTTTTGTGATAGTATTTATCGATGATATCCTGGTGTACTCGCGATGTGAGGAGGACCATTACAATCATCTACATATGGTATTAGAGAAGTTGAGAAGGGATCAGTGTATGCTAAGTTCTCCAAGTGTGAATTCTGGTTATCCTCGATAGCGTTCCTTGGTCATGTTGTTAGTGGAGAAGGAATAGCTGTGTATCCGACGAAGATAGTGGCGATACGGGAGTGGCCTACTTTGACTACGGTGGCAGAGGTCCGAAGTTTTCTGGGGCTTGCTGGATACTACAAGTGCTTCGTAGAGAACTTCTCGCGGATATCACTACCACTCACAACGTTGACAAGAAAGGATCAGAAGTTTGTGTGGTCTCCGGAGTGCGAACAAGCTTTTGAAGAGTTGAAGAGGTGGTTCACCACAGCGCCTATTTTATGTTCGCCAGTTGGAACCGAAGGGTTCGAGATCTATAGTGATTCTTTGGATAAAGGTTTGGGCTGTGTTTTGTTACAACATGGGAGATTGATTGCTTATGGTTCACGACAACTGAAGGTTCACGAGAGGAATTATCCGGTCCACGACTTAGAGTTAGCGGCCATAATATTTGCTCTAGAGCTTTGGAGGCACTGTCTGTACGGTGTGAAGGTCGATATTTACACCGATCAGAAGAGTTTGAAGTACCTGTTGGACCAAAAGGATCTGAACATGAGGAAACGGAGGTGGATGGAGTTTTTAGGGGACCGCACCTTCAGGATACATTATGTGCCTGGGAAAGGAAATGTAGTGGCGGATGCGTTGAGTCGTAAGATTCCCGCACAAGCTAACTGGTTATCGGTGCATGATAACAGATTGGTCCAAGAGTTGGAGGCATTGGAGATATCTTGTGTTGATAAGCAGTCTAGTGCCGAGGCGAAACTGTTTTGGACAGAGGTGCAATGTGACAAAGCGGATAGAGTTTGTCGGGCTTTAGTTCAGGATAACAGAGTGAAGCAGATCTTGGGTGAATCTTGGGATGGGTCAAATTCTCAGTCTGTGGTCGAAGATGGGTTGCTAAGGAAGGACGGTCGTCTATGCGTTCCTAGTGCGGACAATATTCGGGAGGAGTTGATGTATGAGGCTCATCATACCAAGTACTCAATCCACCCGGGAAGCACGAAGATGTATAGAGACATGAAGAAATTATTCTGGTGATCGGGTTTGAAGAAAGATGTAGCAATTTATGTGGCCAAGTGTCGTACATGTGCATTGGTGAAGGCGGAATGCCAGAAACCCGGAGGTTTCTTGAAATTCCTTCCTATCCCAGAATGGAAATTTGATGACGTATCTATGGATTTTTGTGCACAGTTTGCCGAAGTCGCAGAAGGGAAACAACGCCATTTGGGTGGTCGTAGATAGGTTGACAAAGGCGTCACACTTTATCCCGGTCAGAAAGGAAGATCAGGTGGAAAAGTTAGCCAAACTCTATGTGAAGAATATTGTACGATTGCATGGTGTGCCTCGCAGTATTGTTAGCGATAGAGATGTACTCTTCACGTCGAATGACTGGACGTTGGTGTATGGTCTGTTGGGTACTAAGCTAAAGTTCAGCACAACCTTTCACCCGCAGACAGATGAACAAACCGAGAGAGTCAACAGGACTATGAAGGACATGCTTTGCATGTGCGTCCTAGATATCGGGAAGAATTGGAAGGATCACTTGTACATGGTGGAGTTTGCGTACAACAACAGTTTTCAGGCAAGTATTGGTATGGAGCCTTGATAATACGGATTGCAGTCAATTTTATTAGGATATTTTCGGGGTTTTAAAGCAATTCATGTCTTGTAAAGTACTTATTTTGATTCCCCTTTGTATATATTTTTGTCGCTAATGCATTTTTTCTGCTTTTTACAGGTTTTCACGGCTTTCAGCCGAATTTTGCTGTGACACGCCCCAAGGTTACGCCCTACCCGGGCGTGTACCTAGGGCGTGTAACCCAGAGGAATGAAGCAATTGGTCCGAAACTGCATTCCGTGGGAACTTAGTGTACACGCCCTCTGTCACGCCCGTGTCACATCCGACACGGGCGTGTTCTAGAGGCGTGTCCCCAGGTTCCGAGGAATCGCCGCAACGCTCTCGTTTTTCCCGCTCCACTGTCGCACCGAAAGTGTCACGCCCCAGGGTCACGCCTGACCCGGGCGTGATATATGGGCGTGTACTGCAGCAATTCCGCCCGTCACCTCCAGCATTCAAATTTAGCTCAACAAAGTCACGCCGCAAAGAACACGCCCCAGGTACACGCCCTACCAGGGTGTGACTTGTGGGCGTGTACTTCAACTACTTCTTCAGAATTAAATTCCAGCCCGAAAATGTCACGCCGAATGTGTCACGCCCGACCCGGGCGTGACAGGGGGGCGTGACCCGACCCGAAAAATTCTATAAATAGAGCCCAACTCTAAGGGTTCAAAAACACCTTTTGCTTTGAGAGGGGAGGTTTTGTCCTTTGTATTTTTGAACTTTTTAAGCATGTCTTTTCATTTTTAGTTCGTAGCTCTAGCTTTATGCTTTTCCTGTATTAGCTCCTAGCTTCTTTCTGTAGTATGATGCTAATAATAGTGTAGTTTACTTTCCATACACTTGTAATCTCTAGTTTTCAAGCTGTAAGATCTCTGTTTCCATTAATAAAAGTGTTGTTTTCTTTTTCGTTTCTGCTCTGTTTTTATTATTCTTCTTCTACTCGTCCCCCCTCTTCCACCTCACCATGATTAACTAATCCTCCATGTACTCGATCTTGATGATCCGAGGTTCGAGTGATTAGGTTATGATGCTTTGAATCTTACCTTTTCTTTTTAGGGTTTAGCTTTGAATTACTCTTGATTTATCACGGGTTGGAGGTATATCATCGATATATACTCTCCACCTTTGCTTTCATTCTGGGCTAGCCGAGAGGCCGAAAGTTTGAAATGAGCACTCAAGAGTAAAGGGAGTTGTTCGCACCCCTCGAGAGAGGCAGACGTTCAAATCTACCGGATTGGAGTAAAATCCAATAGCGGGGTTCACCGCGTAAAGCGAGTTTTAGGCCTCCGATTTAGGCGAGAGTGGGTCGGACCTTCCTAAACTCAGTTAGGCACGACCTTCGAGAGAAGCGTGCCAATATTCATGGAACCTCCACGGTCAAGGACCTTTACCCTAATTAGTTTAGGTTTATTTATCGTATTTTTCTACACTCTTGCCGAGGTGATTTCTGCTCGAGTTCATTTTCTCCTCATCGTTACTAAGCTTAAGTTTAATCGCTCTTTTAGCTCTCTTTATCTTTTCATGCAAGTAGCTCTCTTTCATTGCAAGTAGTTCTCTTCCTTTAGTACGTTTAGCTTTCTTCTAAAAAACCTAATTTTTCCGTCGATAAAATAATAGATTTCGTGTGAGTAAGCTTACTCAACTATTCCCGGATTTCAATACGACACTTGTGTCCCCTAGCTGAATTTCGATAGGTATACTTGCCTTGTTGAATTGTTAGTTTGGTTATTTTCTCCTTGCACATATCTAAGAGACAATCAAGTTTTTGGCGCCGGTGCCTGGGAAGCAACGCTCGTTGATAAATTGAAAACGCAAATATATTAATTTTATCACTTCTCTTTCTCACCCTCCTTCTTAAATTTTTTTCCGCCTACTCACTTGAGTTAAATTGCTGGATTTTGTTCAAGCAAGTGTGCGTATTTTTATTTTTTCCGCCTACTCACTTGAGTTAATTGGCAGGCTTTATTTCAGCAAGTGTGCGTATTTTTATTTTTCCGCCTACTCACTTGAGTTAATTGGCAGGCTTTATTTCAGTAGAGTGTGTTTACTTTCTGTAGAGTGGGTGTGTTTTAATTTTCTGTCGAGTGCGTGAGTGTAGCTTTTATTTTCCGCCTACTCGCTCAGAGTTAAATGGTTGGATTTTAATTACCGCTTACTTCATAGAAACCCACATCACAAATTTTTCTACACCACCTAACTCTCTCGAAAAGGGCAAAGTGGCTCTAAATGCCACTATCTTGTCTAGTACCTTGTGAACCCTTCACCGGGTAGCCCTTGGGAAGTTCGGGAGTTAAAACATAAAAAAATCTATTTCAAAAAAAAAATTTCGAACTTCATTAGCTCTTTTATTTTCTAGTCTTTCTTCTCCTCTCTTCTTCTAGTGTATGACCCGCGGAAGTCCGTCGGTTACTTTGGACCTGGACCACGAAATTGAGCGTACTCTTCGGAGAAGATCGCGATTTCAAGGCCCTACTACCCAAGTGCCGGTTGAGGATTCCGAGTCATTTTCTACCTTAAGAATGGTAGAACCCAACGTGGAGGAAGCCGTGCAAAGGCCTATGTCCTATTATGCACGACCGAATCTCGAGGGTACAGAATCTAGTATAGTTCGCCCTACAATAAATAATAATAATTTCGAACTGAAGCCTAGCATAATTCAAATGGTGCAGCAGTATGTGCAATTTGACGGGCTTCAAGATGAAGATCCGAACGCACACATAGCCAGCTTTTTTAAGATTTGTGACACCTTCAAGATAAATGGTATCACAAATGATGCTATTAGGCTAAGATTATTTCCTTTCTCTCTTAGAATTAAGGCTAAGTAGTGGCTGAACACCCTTCCTAAAAATAGCATAACTACTTGGACGCAATTAACTGAAAAATTTTTGGCCAAGTATTTTCCGCCTGCTAAAACTGCAAAACTTAGGAATGACATTTCTGCCTTTGGACAAATAAACTCTGAGACCCTTTACGAAACCTGGGAAAGATTTAAAGAATTATTAAGACGATGCCCACATCACGCTCTGCCTGTATGGTTGCAGGTGCAGACATTCTATAATGGGCTAAATCAAAGCACAAAGCAAATGATAGACGCAGCTTCTGGCGGTACTTTAAACCATAAGACCCCGGAAGCAGCTCTTGAGCTGTTTGAGGACATGGCCATGAACACTTACCAGTGGAATGTGCCTAGGACCCGCCCAAACAAACCTGCAGGTCTCTTTGAAGTGGACAATGTCTCCCAACTCGCACTGCAAGTTGAAATATTAAGCAAAAAAATTACGGAGATGACTGCTGCCTCCGCCCCTCAGGTATGGGAATCTGCAACTCCTCCCGCCGAACATTTGGATTATGTAAATAATATGCCTAGAACTGCTTTTAATAATTTTTCTGCTGCGAATTATCATCCTCCTGGTTTTAATTTTCCGAATAGTTATAATCCTGCGTTAAGAAATCATCCGAATTTTTCGTGGAGCAATCCATCGAATGCTGTGCGCCCGCCACCGCAAAGTGATTTTTCTGCACCACCACCACCTCCTCAAAGTTTTCCAAAACCTCCAAATTTGGAGGAAATGTTTTCAAAATACATGAATGCTAATGACGCTACGATTAGAACCTTAACCGGAAGTGTTAAAAATTTAGAAAATCAGGTAGGACAGCTCGCTAAAATGATTTCTGAGCGACCCGTAGGGTCTCTTCCTTCCAATACCGAGCCCAACCCGAGAGAGCAAGCGAAAGCTATAACTCTTCAGAGTGGGAAGAAAGTTCCCGGTATGATAAGTGAAGAGCCCGAGGCAATCTCCGCTTCCGCTTTAAAAAATCAAAGCTCCGTTCCCGTTTTAAAAATTCCACCCTCTGCAGAAGAAATTATCACTCCTATTTTAGAAAAACAACTCACTCCACCACCCACCTTTAAAAATAATCCATCCCCGCCATACCCTTCCGAACTTAATAAACAACGACAGGATGATCAATACACCCGTTTTTTAGAAATGTTTAAACAAATCCACATAAATCTGCCTTTCCACGAAGCCATATCCCAGATGCCGAAGTACGGAAAATACCTTAAGGACCTCCTAACCAACAAGAAGAAGTTAGAGAACCTTTCTCATGTCACGTTAAATGCCGAGTGCTCGGCAGTTTTGACAAACGGATTACCGAAGAAAATCAGTGACCCGGGTAATTTCTCTATCTCGTGTGTCTTTGGTGATCTCTTTGTCAAACACGCTTTAGCCGACTTAGGTGCGAGTATTAATCTTATGCCCCTATCGTTGTTTAAAAAGTTAGGAATTGGTAGTCTCAACCCCACATGCATGAGTATCCAGCTCGCCGACAGATCAGTCAAATACCCGTTAGGAATAGTGGAGGACGTCCTAGTCAAAGTTGACAAGTTCATCTTCCCGGTGGACTTTGTCATTTTGTACATCGAAGAAGACGTCGAGGTTCCCCTGATCCTTAGCCGACCCTTCCTTGCCACCTCCCGAGCTATCATTGACGTAAGCAATGGTAAGCTCTTCCTTCAAGTGGGCGACGATGAGGTAACTTTCTCTATCACCCCCTCAATGAAGAACACACTAGCTAATGATGACTCCTGTTTTTTCATGGATACCGTAAGTGAAGAATCCTTCTCTCACACCTCTGATTTTGAAGAAGAATTTTCCAATTTTTGTTCCTCTCCTACTCCTCCAACTGAATCTCTACACCTAAGTGAAGAATCCTCCACCCGCCTTTCTGATTTTGAAAAAGAATTTTTTGATTTCTGTTCCTCTTCTACTTTTCCAACTGAATCGCTGCATGAAGCCGCCATGGCCGCTAGCAACACCCCTTTTAATTTTACATATAAAAAAGTGTACGAGGACATAGTTTTTGAAAAAGAACAAATTTCCAAAACCTCGTATGATGACCCCCCTACCTTGGAACTGAAAGAACTAGCAGAGCACCTTCGATACGCTTTCTCAGAAACGGACTCCAAGCTGCCTGTCATAATTTCGGCCTACCTCACGGATGCACAAAAGGATAAACTTCTTTCAATTTTACAAAAGCATCGCCAAGCTATTGCTTGGCAGATATCTGATATCAAGGGCATAAGCCCATCTTTCTGCACTCATAAAATCTCAATGGAAGATAATTCACGTAACTCTATATAACCTCAGCGCCGTATAAACCCAAACATGAAAGACGTAGTTAAGGGCGAGGTTATGAAATTGTTAGACGCAGGAATTATCTATCCTATATCCAACAGTAAGTGGGTTAGCCCTGTACAGTTAGTACCAAAGAAGGGAGGGATAACGGTAGTAAGTAATGAAAATAATGAATTAATCCCGACTCGGACGGTGACCAAATGGCGAATGTGTATAGATTACCGTAAGTTGAATGACACCACCCGCAAGGATCACTTCCCCGTTGTACAACCCCGTGTCCGGCGAGCAAGGTCACAGGGGAGCTCGGCAGCAGGAGTTCCGGTTTCAACACCCGTGCCGTTCATTGATCAGATTTTAGAACGACTTTCCGGACATAGCTTTTATTGTTTTCTCGATGGCCTCTCGGGGTATCTTCAAATCCCCATCTCCCCCGAGGACCAGGAGAAAACTACGTTTACTTGTCCCTTCGGCACCTTCGCCTACCGAAGAATGCTGTTTGGATTGTGCAATGTGCCAGCTACATTCCAACGATGTATGCTCGCGATCTTTGACAAGTACGTAGAAAGCATTATGGAAGTTTTCATGGATGATTTCTCCGTGTTCGGGAATTCCTTCGATAGTTGCTTAGAGAACCTTGAAAAAGTCTTTGAGCGATGCGAAGAAACTAACCTCGCCTTAAATTGGGAAAAATGTCATTTTATGGTGAGGGAAGGGTTAGTTTTGGGACATAAAATTTCTGAATGAGGTATTGAAGTAGACGTTGCGAAAATAGAAGTTATCGAGAAGCTGCCGCCACCTACGAACATAAAAGCTATAAGAAGTTTCCTGGGTCATGCGGGTTTCTACCGCCGCTTCATAAAGGACTTTTCCAAAATCACCAAGCCCCTTACCAATCTCTTAGAAAAAGACGCCCCATTCATCTTTGATGACCTCTGTCTAGCTGCCTTCAATTTAATAAAAGAAAAATTAGTTAATGCCCCAATCATGATAGCTCCGGTGTGGGATCTTCCATTTGAGATAATGTGTGATGCGAGTAGTTATACGGTGGGAGCCGTACTAGGTCAACGTATTTACAAAAACTTCCACCCCATTTATTACGCTAGTAAAACACTCACATCTGCATAGGAAAATTACACCACAACCGAGAAGGAGCTCTTAGCTGTAGTATTCGCTTTTGACAAATTTCGCTCTTATATTATTCTTTCAAAAATTATTATTTTTACGGACCACTCGGCCCTCAAATATCTTCTCTCTAAAACGGATGCCAAGCCTCGCTTAATTTGCTGGGTCTTACTCCTCAAGGAGTTTGACTTAGAGATCCGTGATAAGCGAGGTGACGAGAACTTGGCCGTCGACCACCTTTCGCGCCTAGACAACCCGTTTATAGAATAATTAGACGAAAATTCTTTTCATTACTATTTCCCTGATAAGAAGCTGTTCATAATTAACACATCTACTTCTCCTTGGTTTGGCCGCATCGCCAACTATCTAGTGGCTCGTGTGCTCCCAAAAGAGTTCTCGTCTCAGCAAAAGAAGAAATTCTTTTCTGAGTTGAAGAACTACTTTTGGGAGGACCCGCATCTTTTTAAAGTCTGTGCAGACCAAGTGATCAGGAGGTGTGTTTCTTTTGATGAAGGATTAGATATTATTAAACATTTGAATGAAGGACCGACAGGTGGGCACTATCAAGCTTCTCGCACCGCTCACAAAGTGTTAAGCGCGGGTTTTTACTGGCCCACCCTGTTTAAAGACGCGCATGCCTTTGTGAGTAGGTGTGATAGTTGCCAACGGTCGGGGAATATTTCGAATAAAAATGAAATGCCACAAAATTATTTCCTAGAGTTCGAAGTTTTCGACCTCTGGGGGATTGATTTTGTCGGCCCTTTTCCTTCTAGCTTCGGGAATAAGTACATTTTAGTTGCCGTTGATTATGTTTCGCGTTGGGCCGAGCCCCAAGCTCTTCCTACAAATGACGCCCGAGTCGTAGTTAATTTCCTAAAAAATTATTTTCTCGCTTCGGTACGCCATGCTTTATCGTTAGTGATAGGGGTTCCCATTTTTTTAACGCGCAATTTTCAAAAATATTAACTAAATATGGCGTTACTCATAAGCTTTCCACTGCCTACCACCCCCAAACTAACGGACAAGTCGAAGTAGTGAATAGAGAAATAAAAAGAATTTTAGAAAATACTGTTTCAACATCTAGAAAAGACTGGTCAGCCAAATTAGACGATACTCTATGGGCCTACCGAACAGCGTACAAAACCGCCCTCGGATGTACGCCATATCGGTTGGTTTATGGAAAATCGTATCATTTACCCGTAGAGTTAGAACACCGCGCCTTTTGGGCCTTACGATTTTTAAACTTCGATCCCCACTCTGTCGGCGATTTTAGAAAATTTCAACTTAACGAACTAGACGAGTGGCGCTCTTACGCATATGAAAATAACAGACTTTATAAAGAGCGGACGAAGCATTTACACGATCGACATCTTAGGCACCCAAAAATCTTTAAGCCGGGTGACCAAGTGCTTCTTTATAATTCTCGTTTACGTTTATTCCCGGGTAAATTAAAATCACGTTGGTCGGGGCCTTTTACTGTTTTAGAAGTCTTTTCTTATGGTACTGTTTTAATTTCCCACCCTGATAAGGGTACTTTCAAAGTGAATGGTCAGCGTCTTAAACTGTATTTCTGTGATGATGTCAGTCTCAACCCTGTTAACTCTATCTTTCCGGCCCTGACATTTGATTAATCTGAACTTTATTTTTCTCAAAAACTTTGAACTTTATTCGAACTTTATTGTTAAACAATATTTGGGACAATCTTATTTTGAGGCGTCGAGCTCAAACGACGCTTTAAATAAAGGGCGCTCTTGGGAGGCAACCCAAGTTATCTTTTTCTGTTTTCTTTATTTTACGCTTTTTGCCCTGACTGGCTCCGGCAAGCTGAAACTTCTGCGATCGCCTGCTCCAACGGTTCTGATTCCATAACAAAGTCCCCCAGACGACGTTTCATGACGACCCACAACACAAGCATGGCGGAGCGGCATCACTCAGCTATCCCTGCAAAATAAAACCGGGGAAGTACCTGTTTTTCAATTCTGTCTTTCATTTCTGAACTTTTCTTTTCTCTCGTTCTCCGACCTCCTTCTCCATTGAGGACAATGTAGATTTTAAGCTTGGGGGATGAGTTCCTCCTTTTTGCTTTTTGTAAATATCCAAAAAATCCAACAAAAATTCAAAAAAATTCAAAAACAAATATATATATATATATGTATAGCTGTATTTTGATATTTCAATAAGTACCCTATGTTTATGTTTTGTTTTTCTCAAACTTCTTTATAAACAACGTAGTTAATTATAATTTTTCTAATCATTTTTTTAATCATATCTCACAAGTAAAATGTTGGCCATGTTGTGTTTCTAATTCACGGTAGCATGTTAAGGTAAAATATTTCTCTAAAACGTGCATTTCTATTATGGTTTTCCGTTCTTTATTTTCTTTACTTTCTCTAAAAATTTATCATCCACTATTTTCCTTTTCGTCTTTAGATAATTTTTGTAAGAACAAATTTTGAATAACGTAGTAGATATGAACGATCCAAGTCACATATTATTTTTATTTTCAAGATAATTTCATCAATCTTCTTTTATTATCTCGAACTTGCTTTTTGAAATTTATCAACTCTATGTTTTAAATAAATTTTAAAAAAGCGTGAAAATGATTTAGGCCATTTTTGTTTATGTTTGAGCTTTTCGGCCAACCTAAAATATTTTACAACTAGTTAGCCGCTTTTGAGCCTTTTTTTCAAATTCATTTGATAACTCCACACAGAATTTCATTTTCACCAAAGCCCAAATTCCTACCTATCTAATCACGCTAATTTTTTTGATAGGAAATTTTGTGTTATATTTGGAGAAATTGTTGAAAAAAGTGTACTCAAAAGCAATGTATTGAAAAAAACAAAAAAGAGAAAAAATGAATGAAAATAATAATAATAATAAAAAAAGAGATAAATAATCATAAAAAAAAAAAAATAAATTTATTTATACATATTTTGTAAAAAATAAATTTATTTTTTGAAACTGGTTGTTTTGGTTTAGTGTGATTTTTAAGCCTCCATATTTATATTTGAATTCCACTCCTATTCATATTCCTAAACCAAATGTTTCGTCCTGTTAAGTCCTTTTGATTCACGCCCTTTTTTTAATTTTATTTAACAACTAAGAAAAAAAGAAAAGTAAATCAGTTTTAGTTTTGGATTTAAACTTAGATTTTTGTTATTTAATTGATATAATTATAATGCGTTGCTTGGATCTTGTAATAACTCAATACGTTCTTTTCATTTTCATTGCCTTGCTCAAATCTATTTAAAGAATTTCGTCAAAATTCTGGATGATTTATTTTTATTAAGTAAAGTTTATAAAAGTTAAACCATACCAAAATAATTGTTTTAGATTTACGTTTTACATTCTCCCTGCCTAGAATTTCGCATAGTACTTGTATAAGTATGATTAAAACTTTTTGAATTAGTCACTTTTATGGTTAGCTATTCTTTATATCTTTGCTTGGGGACAAGCAAAACTTAAGCTTGGGGGAATTTGATAATACGGTTTGCAGTCAATTTTATTAGGATATTTTCGGGGTTTTAAAGCAAATCATGTCTTGTAAAGTACTTATTTTGATTCCACTTTGTATATATTTTTGTCGCTAATGCATTTTTTCTGCTTTTTACAGGTTTTCATGGCTTTCAGCCGAATTTTGCTGTGACACGCCCCAAGGTCACGCCCTACCCGGGCGTGTACCTAGGGCGTGTAACCCAGAGGAATGAAGCAATTGGTCCGAAACTGCATTCCGTGGGAACTTAGTGTACACGCCCTCTATCACGCCCGTATCACATCCGACACGGGCGTGTTCTAGAGGCGTGTCCCCAGGTTCCGAGGAATCGCCGCAACGCGCTCGTTTTTCCCGTTCCACCGTCGCATCGAAAGTGTCACGCCCCAGGGTCACGCCTGACCCGGGCGTGACATATAGGCGTGTACTGCAGCAATTCCGCCCGTCACCTCCAGCATTCAAATTCAGCTCAACAAAGTCACGCCGCAAAAGAACACGCCCCAGGTACACGCCCTACCAGGGTGTGACTTTTGGGCGTGTACTTCAACTACTTCGTCAGAATTAAATTCCAGCCCGAAAAAGTCGCGCCGAATGTGTCACGCCCCAGGGTCACGCCCGACCCGGGCGTGACAGGGGGGCGTGACCCGACCCGAAAAATTCTATAAATAGAGCCCAACTCTAAGGGTTCAAAAACACCTTTTGCTTTGAGAGGGGAGGTTCTGTCCTTTGTATTTTTGAACTTTTTAAGCATGTCTTTTCATTTTTAGTTCGTAGCTCTAGCTTTATGCTTTTCCTGTATTAGCTCCTAGCTTCTTTCTGTAGTATGATGCTAATAATAGTGTAGTTTACTTTCCATGCACTTGTAATCTCTAGTTTTCAAGCTGTAAGATCTCTGTTTCCATTAATAAAAGTGTTGTTTTCTTTTTCGTTTCTGCTCTGTTTTCATTATTATTCTTCTACTCGTCCCCCCTCTTCCACCTCACCATGATTAACTAATCCTCCATGTACTCGATCTTGATGATCCGAGGTTCAAGTGATTAGGTTATGATGCTTTGAATCTTACCTTTTCTTTTTAGGGTTTAGCTTTGAATTACTCTTGATTTATCACGGGTTGGAGGTATATCATCGATATATACTCTCCACCTTTGCTTTCATTCTGGGCTAGCCGAGAGGCCGAAAGTTTGAAATGAGCACTCAAGAGTAAAGGGATTTGTTCGCACCCCTCGAGAGAGGCAGACGTTCAAATCTCCCGGATTGGAGTAAAATCCAATAGCGGGGTTCACCGCGTAAAGCGAGTTTTAGGCCTCCGATTTAGGCGAGAGTCGGTCGGACCTTCCTAAACTCAGTTAGGCACGACCTTCGAGAGAAGCGTGTCAATATTCATGGAACCTCCACGGTCAAGGACCTTTACCCTAATTAGTTTAGGTTTGTTTATCGTATTTTTCTAACCACTCTTGCCGAGGTGATTTCTGATCGAGTGCATTTTCCCCTCATCGTTACTAAGCTTAAGTTTAATCGCTCTTTTAGCTCTCTTTATCTTTTCATGCAAGTAGCTCTCTTTCATTGCAAGTAGTTCTCTTCCTTTAGTACGTTTAGCTTTCTTCTAAAAAAACTAATTTTTCCGTCGATAAAATAATGGATATCGTGTGAGTAAGCTTACTCAGCTGTTCCCGGATTTCAATACGACACTTGTGCCCCCTAGCTGCATTTTGATAGGTATACTTGCCTTGTTGAATTGTTAGTTTGGTTATTTTCTCCTTGCAGATATCTAAGAGACAATCAAGCCTTTCGAAGCCTGGTACGGGAGGAAGTGTCGTACGCCGTTGTCTTGGTTGGAGGCAGGCGAAGCGAAGTTGTATAAACGTCAAGCGGTGGAAGACGCCACTTCAATGATACGGAAAATTCAGGAAAGGCTGAAGATTGCTCAGGATAGACAGTCAAAGTATTACAACGCCAAACATAGAAATGTGGAGCTCAACGTTGGCGACATGGTATATCTAAAAATCAAGTTGTTCAAGGGTGTATCGCGGGTTCGACGCTTGAAGAAGCTGAGTCCGATATACCTTGGACCATTTGAAATCCTGGAGCGTGTTGGCGAGGCGGCGTATAGGTTGAAGCTGTCGACGGAGTTGAGTGGGATGCATGACGTGTTCCACGTATCGGTGTTGCGTAAGGCAGTACAAGAGCCTTCGCAGATCGTTGCGGACAATCAAGTACCGGTTGATTATGAGTTAACAACAAGGGTCAGACCAGTACAAATTGAAGATGTTGCAGTCAAACGACTCCGCAATAAGGAGGTCCGAATGGTTAAAGTCCGTTGGGATAATTGCGGACGTGAGGAGCTTTCTTGGGAGCAAGAGCAAGCTATGTTGGAGGAATACCCCGAGTTGTTCCACACGGGTATCAGTTAGATTTTGTGTACCTTTGTTTAATTTCGGGACGAAATTCCTTAAGTGGGGGAGATTTGTAATGCCCCGAAAATTGTGTGCGAGTCGGTTGCGAAAAAGGGTTTTTGGTGCCTGTATAGGGGTACACAGCCTAGGACACGGGCGTGTACAAGGCCGTGTCTGGCTGGTGATGTTTTGGCCATTTTCATCCCGAGAAGGACACGGCCAGGAACACGGCCGGATGACACGGGCGTGTCATCCGACACGGGCGTGTGCCAACCCGTGTCCCTACCCGTGTGCAGTTGGGTTGTGTCCGTTGCTGTGGCGGTTATGCGTGACACGCCCCCAAACACGGGCGTGTCGAGGAACCCGACACGGGCGTGTTAGGTGAGACACGGGCGTGTCTTGGCCCGTGTGCGTCTCTCAGTTTGACGATCGTGCCTGGATCGAGGCACACGGCCTGGGACACGGTCGTGTGCCAAGCCGTGTTCGGCCCAGGTCTGGAGAATTTTGTGCAGATCAGAGCCGTTCGTTTTCTTTAATTAAGATCCGACGGCCCAGATGAGATACTGCTCTGTTAAGGCCGGGAATAGGGGTTCATCCCTCATTTTTCTCTCCAAAGCTTTCTCCTTCCAAAGTGAGAGAGAAGAGGAAGAAGAAGGAGATTTTCGGCCGCCGGTGGAGCACCGGAGCACCGTTTCGAAGTCTGAGAGCGGATCCGTGGAGGGAAGGTCGTTGCGAAGAGTTTTGTCCGCATAGTTTTTTCCATGACGCCAAAATGGACTACAAGGGTAACGATTCTCAACTTGAGTGTTTGAAGCTCTTTCTTTCTGCATAGGGAATCCCGCTCCCGCGAGTGTGCGGTGAGTGCGTGGTGTTCCTTGGGGTTGATGTGAATAGTCCCCCTTGTATTGCATATAGAGTCCGGAATCGTAAGTACGGGCATAGACATTGTGTGTGAAGCCTACCCGGACGTGTTTTGTCTAGATCGGTGATGTTGCATTTGATATGTTTTGCCGGAGAAGACTCCGTGCTTGGGGTTTTTCGGGTTCTACGCGGTAGATTGCAGCAGGGATCCTTGGGGGTTAGCTTCAAGGCGCACCCAAAAAACTGAGCGGAAACGTGTTCTACTAACTTGGCGGTCTGGGAACCGACCTTGATCATAACTGGGTTATGAGATTGTTTTGGAAAATTTTGGGATCTGAGAGAAGCTTGTCCCGCGCGTAGGACTTAAATTGTATATGCGGCGTGAGCAACGGGCAAGTGGAATTGGACCTAGTCTATGTGGTATGGTGCGAGAAATCCGAAGACGGACACTGGCCGTATGCATAGTCGGAGCCTTAGACGGTGGTCAGATAGGCTAAATGCTCACTTGGTTGCCATCTTTGGGATGGTGGTGAAGACACTGATATGTCAGGATTCACCGTTAATGTGCCCTGAGTGCACGAGGTGTTTGGCCGTGCGAGCCTACACCTGTGACATAGTATAGTTGCGCTTTATTATTTTATTGGGCTAATGATATGCAGGGAAAGAGCACCGCCGTCCCGAGTTAGGGGCGGGGTCGTTATAATTTGGTCGTCCTTTAGCTGACCGTTGCTTTGTTTGCCACCGTGCGGTGGTATGTGCTTGCAGGTGCCGCGGAGCCAAGTGCCAAATAGCGGGCTGGAGCCCATGTTGCTGTGCTGGCCCTAGAAGGCCGTAGAATAGTTGTTTTTAGTTTTGTCATGTGTGGCCGGCCTGCGAGCCGATGTATGTAAGACATGTTTTGTTATGTGAACATTTGTAAGGCCATAAGGCCATGTACCTTTTCAGTGTATTTTGGGTTTCATTCCTGTAGTGTGTTGTGGACATTCATTTTTAATGGATTTAAGTTCTGGGTTCTTTCAACTTTTAAAAACTTTTGCTAGAATGCTCTGTGTAGAACGAGTAGTCTTAATTGGATTGTTTGAGTATTCATTTGGTAATCCTTCCGACTGTCTGTGGTATATGGCGTCGGGTTCCAGCTGGACCTTCTGTTATATGCCATGCGATAGATGGGGGTGTTACATAGGACACGGGCGTGTCCCAGGGCGTGTCAATCTTGTGTCGACACTAAGCCGGGAAGTCGACACTTTGGTCTCGACATTGTGTCGAGACTGGGCACACGGCCTGCGACACGGGCGTGTCGAAGGGCGTGTCGACCCGTGTCGACACTTAGCCCCGCGAAGTCGACACTCTGCGTTCGACGAAGTGTCGAGATATGGCACACGGCCTGCGACACGGGCGTGTCGCAGGACGTGTCAACCCGTGTCGACACTTGTCCCGGGAAGTCGACACTTTGGTCTCAACATTGTGTCGAGACAAGGCACACGGCCTAGGACACGGGCATGTCCAAGGCCGTGTCATCAGGTCGACGATCTTCGCTCGACGAAGTGTCGAGTGTCGAGACCGTGTACACGGCCTGGAGCCCAGGCGTGTCAAGGTGACACGGGCAAGTACACGGGCGTGTCCTAGAACCCGTGCAGTGCTCGGGTTGTTTTCGGGGAAAAATGATGGGGGTACACGGCCGGCCACACAGCCGTGTCAGGTGGAACACGGGCGTGTCAGGTCGAACACGGGCATGTTCGATACCCGTGTGTTGTTCCAGGCGAGTCGATTTTGACGGCGAATGAGGCACACGGCCCTGGACACGGGCATGTGCCAGGCCGTTTGCGGTCCAAATTGGGCATTTTAGTCCGAAATCAAATCCATTCATTTCTTTAATTGATGATCCAACGGCTGGGGGTTGTTCCTGAAGGGATATACCCGGGATTGGACTTAGAAACCCTCACTTTTCTTAAGTTGTTATCTTTCTAAAAGCTTAGAGAGAGAGGAGAGCCAAGGAAGGAAGAAGGAGCTAGATCCGGCCATTGGAGGAGCTCCGAAGCTCCAAATCGCGAGCCGACTCCGGATCCACGGAGGTAAAGCTAGTGAGGTGCTTTTCATCTGCTTACTTTTCCATGGTGCCAAAGAGAAATGCTAGGGTAACGATTCTCTTCTTGAGCATGAGTAGCTCTCCTTCTTTGCATAGGAAGCCCGCTCTCGCGAGTTTGCGGTGAGTTGGAGGCGTTCCTTCGGGTAGATATGTGAAGTCCCCGTTGTTCAGAGTCCGTAAGCGAGAACAGACATAAGCATGATGTGTGAAGCCTACCCGGACATGTTGGTCTGGATCGGTGATGTTGCATTGCATAAATGCCGGAGAAGACTCCGCGCGATTGATTGTTTTTCGAGTTTTCTACGTGGTAGATTGCAACAGGGAGCCTTGGGGATTAACCCAAAGGTGCACCCGGAAAACTGGGCGGATGCGTGATCTTGCAAACTTGTGGGCCTAGGTGCCAATTAGTACATAACTGGGTTATGTAACATCTTACGTTCGATTCACGAGCTTCGGGGAAACATAACCCTTGCCGATGATATTTAAGTGTCGTGGCAAGTGAGCAACGGGTTGAGTGAGAACCGTTCCTGCGTTATGCCGAGGGCATAGAGGTCGGGTCTTTATGTCGATGACAATAAAGTGTCGTGACATAGGCTGTTGATGACATTAAAGTGTCGTAACGTTTGCCTAAATGACCATTTTGCTCACGAGTTATTGCCGTCCTGGAGATGGTGGTGAGTTAGCGGCTTAGACTGTGATCACCGAGAATGTGCCCTGAGAGCACGGGGCGTGTGGCCATGCGTGCCAACGCCTGTGATGCATTGAGTTGTTATATTGCTCGCTTATGCTAATGAAATGCAGGGAAGGAGCATCGCCGCTGATGTGTATAATTCGGCAAGCGCACCGGTCGCACAAGTAATAAAGTTTTGGGAATAAATCCCCAAGTGTCGGTCTCTTGAGGAATGCAATTAGCGTAGAATGGCAATAGTACCGAGAATATCGTTATGAGAGTTAAAAATAGAACAAAAAGGAAATAGCGGACTAGGGAGATTGTGGATGTTTGATCTACTGAACTAGTAAAAGCTACGCGGGTCGAAGGCACTACTTCTCAAGGTGAAGTGGGTTTGTCGGCCGCGATGCCAAACTTCAGTTGGGCGAGTGGAAGGGAAGCTAATGGATTACAGCATTCTTGTGTGGATTGCAATCGGACAAGGCACATGAATGAAGTGGATGTGGGGTGAGCGAGGCGCATTCATAGACAGAAATCACAAGCATAAGAAGAGACTAACATTCCATTATCTAGAAAATAAACTTGATGTTCAGGGATGGAAATATTCATTACACTGCTCAAAACATTCATAACACAGAGGAAGGGGAAGAGGAGTAAACCAAAAGAGAATGAAGATCCACCGCGGGTCGTGGCCGGAGTAGCGAGTTGTCAATCCGCTTCCGGGCTCAGTCCAAGGAGGCTTCCGGTACCAACGATCTGTCACCTCGAAGGCCTTTAAGTCCGTTCTCTAGGTTATCTACTTCACCAACTCTGCAGGAAAGCTTGGAGTTGAATTCATCAATGGCCGAGGGCTTCGTCGGAGTGTTGAAAAGCTTCGGAGTAGTTGGAAATGGCTTCCCGACGAAGGTGGAAGTGATGGAGCAGCTGGAGAAGTGAAATGGCGATTCCCGCGCACTCTCCGATCGCAGCAAATGACAGGCGTTGACCTAAAACGCGGAGCAGGGCCTTATATACGGGGGCAGCAGAAGCAATGCGCACGATCAGTGGCACACGACCAGTGGTCGTGCGCACTGTAGGTCGATGATCGTGCGGCTTTTCCAAATAAACCTGCAACCTGGACAAGAAGCATCAGCATATATGCGCACGAGCAATACGCACGACCAGTGGTCGTGCGCACTACGGCCAGTGCTCGTGCGATTACCGAGACAGGGTTAAGAAAAAGGGGGTGTAATGCGCACGAACAGTGGCGCACGACCAATGGTCGTGCGCAGTAAGTCCAGTGGTCGTGCGCAGTATTCCTGCATCGTCGGAGTCTCCCGAGCAGTTCCGGAGCACGCACACGACCACTGTACCAGCAGAAGGGGCCGACAGGCCACCAGAACGTGCACACCACATCCCCGAGATAGGGCTAAAGAATAACAACAAAAATAGAAACACAGAAAACACACAGAAGCGGGCCTACAGTGCACTTAATCGTGAAATAGGTACAAAAGCACAAATAAGAAATAAAGGCACTCAAGTGTAGTGCTAAGACGATAAAACTAGCCCAGATGAGTCCAAAAATCAGTGTAAAATGTAGACTCATCACACCCCCAAACTTAACCATTTGCACGTCCCGAGCAAATCATTACTCCGTGGACTCGAAGATAGTTAACTGGCTCAGAAATATCAAAAAGAAGTAAGACGAGAAATCAAATATATCATGTGTATAGAAGATATAATAGAAAAACTTTTTAATTATACAACGTAGTTTAAACTATTCGACAGACGTAATGAAATATTGTAATTGCTCAAAATTAGAATTCTGGAGAATCTTGCGATCATGTGCAGGAAGAAAGTAGGCAGGCCACTAAGGTGAGCATTGCCAAAGTGCGGGACTCAGGATCACCTCCAAAGGAATCCACCAATGTCGGGGACCATACGTTTTCACATTCACACTCTCTCCACGGCGCGGGTTAGACTCAAGCATGAATCAGTAGGACTTGTAGGAGGAAATGGGGCTTAGGCGACGGCTTGGTAGTCAAAGATAAACATGAAGGCTCTATGCAACCAAAGCGAGCGAAAACAGCCCAAACCAAAACAGCCACTTATAAATGAATGGGGCACACGCCCCCAGACTTAGCTTGAAATCCGGGTGTGAACACGGCTGAACCCGACCAAATTCAAAAAAGAGGATGGGGATCGAAATCTCAAACCAATTCTTTCATAAATATATTTTTTTTCTTTTGCGCGAATCAGCTTTTTACTTTCGTAAATTGGTGTTTTCTTTTCTGCGCTAGCGATCCCCAAATGGAGCAATCAAAACGGGAAGAAATCAGCACCCCCAAAAACAATGTCCACTAATCACAACCTCAGCAAAACAATAAATACAAATCCGCTCAAGCATTTGATTGCGAAGGTGGGTTTTGCTTCAGGCCTTGGTGAAAGTGAGTGGAGCTGGATCAAAGGAAGGGTAGGCACAAATTTGGCATGCAATGGTTAATAGGTAGGAATGGCTAAACAAGGCTCAAACTAGCCAAAATGAAGGCCTACGTTATGCTCACGCTTAATTAACTGTGTACCAATGCTTCGAGAGTAGCTTAGGGCAAGTTCTTAGCCACCGAGAAAGATGATCCTTCCCCCCGACTCGAGCAATACGAGTCTAGTGGCGGCTACACACATTCCTACACTATCGTTCGATTATCCCAGATTCAGATTTTGAGCAGTACAAACAATATTTACGTGTGCAGAAAAGAATAAATTTACGAGCATAAAGAAAAAGTAGTTCTATCCTAACTCTACACAAACCATGAGTATTCGATTAGGAGCACTGCATGAGTTTCGAACTACTCAATCCTGAAATCCTAAGCCAGTACCACTATTTTAAAGTTTACACAAAAGCAATAAATTTAACTCGGGTTGTGCGCGTGGGTAAGAACGCACTCGTGTGGGTGATTCAGTGTGTGCAACAAAAAGCAAGAAATAAGTAAACAAGAAACTGGAATGCAACAGAAAGTGCGGTGTAGTGACCACAGGCATACTCCCCCCAGACTTAAAGTTGACAACGAGTAAAAATAAGCAGTCCAAATAGGATAAATAACAAGGGAAGGAAGTACCTATGCTCAAAATTGATCATACCAGTCGTGCAATGAGATGTCCAAGTGCGGCCAAGTTGCCGCGCCTCAAATATTCCTGCACCTGCGATTAAAGGATGCCAGCCAAACAAAATATGGACAGATATATATATGAAGAAATAAACAGAACTCAAAACACAGCATAGGACCAAACGGTCCAACTTGGGTTGTCTCCCGAAAGCCCTTTGTTTACCGTCCTTAAGGTGGACCAAATACCTGTATTAGCAGTTCAAATAGAATGTTCTTGGCAGTAGCAAAAGGAAACAAAATTAAAAGTAGAGCAACCAGCATTCAACAAGTAGCGAGAAAGAGGATGGAAAGAGGAAAGAGGATGGCACAATCAGCTATAAGCAGATTTATGGTAAGTCTCCCCGGTGGGATGTGAGAGAACAACAAAGTGTCTTTTTGCATTCGGGGTAGGCATTGTCCCATTACTTCGAGTGCACTCTTTTGCGCGCCGGAAGGAAGCGTAGCGCTCTTCGCGTAAACGCTTGGCCTCTTTCAGTTTCTCCACCGTGGGAGACTTCCAATGTAGGTAGGCTGTGGGGTTTCCTTGTGTCGTGGTTGGTGGCGGCTTATCTGACACCGTGACGGCAACCGGATCTGCCCAAGTTACAGATCGTTTAACAGAATTATACAAATTATTGTCCAGGGATTTCTCCCGAATAAAACTTAGTTCGCCATGCTCAACAACAGAGTTGGGTGGCAGAAGAAAGGCAGTCGTGGCTTTGGTACAATTGATCCCTTCATGGACCAGTAGCTCTTGCTTCTCATCGACTTCCTGAGGGAGTCCGTTCTTTAGCGTCTCCTCCAGATGTGCTTCCAATGCGGGGAGACCTGAATCCAGCTTGACATTTGTGGCACTCAGAGAATTGTTATTTGGGATGGAAGAAAAATGTATGGATGTGTTATCGAGGGTGGACTCTTCGTTTGTCCAAGTGACACGGCCTTTGGAAAAGTCGAGGGATGCCCCACTGGCTGTTAGGAATGGGACTCCTAATATAGGAATGGAGTTATTGTCCTGTGGTCCCAAAACCTGAAAGTCAGTGGTGATACTTGTGCCGTTAACCTCGATTTCAATGTCCCGAACACCGCCCTCCGTGTCAACCAGATTTCCATTAGCTAAGATAAGCGATTTCCGATTTTCAATGTCAACTTGTAACTGCATCTTTGCAACATTTTGCAAAGTGAGTATGTTGTTGGACGCCCTGGAATCGCATAATGCTGGAGTGTCGATGTTATTGATTTTACAATTAATGACAAGTTCGTTGCGGTTTCCCGAAATGTCCTCCCCAAGGCGCTTTCCCTGTTCATGGGGGTTCTTTTCAGTGTTGCTCGGTAAGGTGACTTGGGTGCGCTCGGAAACCACTTGAGCCAATTGGCCCAATTGTGCCTCCAGTTTGCGCATCGAGGCGGCCTGATTTGTCATGTTGGTTTGGGAAATCTCAACAAACTTCTCGAACATCTCTTCCAAAGAATTTTTCTTAACGATGGGGGGCCCTTGGGAATAATTCGGTTGAGGCGGCCGCGGTTGGCTACCGGAAGCATACGCATCATTTTGATGCTGCCCCGGTTGCCATCTTTGGCCAGATGTGTTAGGATTCCAAGAAAAGTTGGGGTGATTTCTCACCCCCGGGTTGTAAGTATTCCCGTAAGGCACTCCCCTGTTTTGATTGACAACAAAATTAACGGATTCATTCAAAAACAAAGATTCGTCTTGTACCTCAACTCCTAAGCATTCGAAGCTGTGATGATCGGTGCTTCCGCACCCTTGACATGAGATTGCCATCACTGGGGCGGTAGGAGCAGGCTTGGGGATATCCAAGGCAAACACTCCACTGGTGCTTCGTGGGATGTTTCTTCCAGCGGTCCAGTAAGCACTGTGGGTTGCGGTGTCTTGTAATACTTTCAGAGCATCATCTGGAGCAAGATTCATGATGGTTCCTCCGGAGGCAGCATCGATCATGGCTCGGTGGTGGGGATCAATAGCAAAGTAGAAACTTTCGACGAGATTCCACGTTTGGAATCCATGATTAGGGCACTTCCTCAGCAGCTCATTAAAATGCTCCCAAACTTCGGCTAAACTTTCTTGATCGGCTTGTCGGAAGTTGGCTATTGCGCGCCTCATGCTCACGATCCGATCCACCGAATGGAACTTAGCTAGAAATTTTGTAGTCAAAGCCTCCCAGGTGGGGGCTGTTCCAGGTGGGAGGGAGTGAAGCCATGTCTTGGCTTTGTCCCTTAATGAAAAAGGGAAGAGGCGGAGCTTGACTGTTTCATCTAGGATTCCAGCGTAGCGGAACGTGGCGCAGATTTTGGAGAATTCTGTAAGGTGCAGATGGGCGTCTTCAGTGGACATTCCGGAGAACTGAGCGTTGTTCCGAATGATATTCAGAATAACTGGTTTAATCTCGAACTGAGGATTGGTGATAGCAGGTCCGAAACCGGGGTATATGCTCCCCGACAGTAGGTGTAGTATAATCCCTCATGGTGCGGACCTGGGGAGGATTCACTTCATTTTTGTCGTCATTTCTGTCGACATGAGGTATCCCTCCAACTCAGTTGCCTGCATTAATATTCAGCTGGTCTCCCATTGGGGCAAAAATGATGGCTGCTGCGCGTCTTCGTGCTAAGAGAGTACGTTCGATCTCTGGGTCGTAGGTGACAAAATCTTTTGTATCTCGACCTTGCATTCACTGTGGCAAACACTACACACTAGAAGGAAACAACAGTCAAAACAAAACAATACTAACTCTTATAACAATATTGGAAGTCATCCGAAGTCGCTCTACAGTTGCATTCCCCGGCAACGGCGCCAAAAACTTGATGCGTATAATTCGGCAAGCGCACCGGTCGCACAAGTAATAAAGTTTTGGGAATAAATCCCCAAGTGTCGGTCTCTTGAGGAATGCAATTAGCGTAGAACGGCAACAGTACCGAGAATATCATTATGAGAGTTAAAAATAGAACAAAAAGGAAATAGCGGACTAGGGAGATTGTGGATGTTTGATCTACTGAACTAGTAAAAGCTATGCGAGTCGAAGGCACCGCTTCGCAAGGTGAAGTGGGTTTGTCGACCGCGATGCCGAACTTCAATTGGCCGAGTGGAAGGGAAGCTAATGGATTGCAGCGTTCTTGGGTGGATTGCAATCGGACAAGGCACATGAATGAAGTGGATGTGGGGTGAGCGAGGCGCATTCACAGACAAAACTCACAAGCATAAGAAGAGACTAACATTCCATTGTCTAGAAAATAAACTTGATGTTCAGGGATGGAAATGTTCATTACACTGCTCAAAACATTCATAACATAGAGGAAGGGGAAGAGGAGTAAACCAAAAGAGAATGAAGATCCACCGCGGGTCGTGGCCGGAGTAGCGAGTTGTCAATCCGCTTCCGGGCTCAGTCCAAGGAGGCTTCCAGTACCAACGATCTGTCACCTCGAAGGCCTTTAAGTCCGTTCTCTAGGTTATCTACTTCACCAACTCTGCAGGAAAGCTTGGAGTTGAAGTCATCAATGGACGAGGGCTTCGCCGTAGTGTTGAAAAGCTTCGGAGTAGTTGGAAATGGCTTCCCGACGAAGGTGGAAGTGATGGAGCAGCTGGAGAAGTGAAATAGCGATTCCCGCGCACTCTCCGATCGCAGCAAATGACAGGCATTGACCTAAAACGCGGAGCAGGGCCTTATATACGGGGGCAGCAGAAGCAGTGCGCACGATCAGTGGCGCATGACCAGTGGTCGTGCGCACTGTAGGTTGATGATCGTGCGACTTTTCCAAATAAACCTGCAACCTGTACAAGAAGCATCAACATATATGCGCACGAGCAGTGACGCACGACCAGTGGTCGTGCGCACTATGGCCAGTGCTCGTGCGATTACCGAGACAGGGTTAAGAAAAAGGGGGTGTAATGCGCACGAACAGTGGCGCACGACCAGTGGTTGTGCGCAGTAAGTACAGTGGTCGTGCGTAGTATTCCTACATCGTCAGAGTCTCCCGAGCAGTTCCGGAGCACGCACACGGCCACTGTACCAGCAGAAGGGGCCGACAGGCCACCAGAACGTGCACACCACATCCCCGAGATAAGGCTAAAGAATAACAACAAAAATAGAAACACGGAAAACACACAGAAGCGGGCCTACAGTGCACTTAATCTTGAAATAGGTACAAAAGCACAAATAAGCAATAAAGGCTCTCAAGTGTAGTGCTAAGACGATAAAACTAGCCCAGATGAGTCCAAAAATCAGTGTAAAATGTGGACTCATCAGCCGCCCCGAGCTGGGGGTGGGATCGTTATAATTTGGTCAGCATTGCTGACCGTTGCCTTATTTTGCCACCGTGCGGTGGTTTGTTGTTTGCAGGTGCTGCTGGACCAAGCGGTCAATAGCGGGCTAAAGCTCTTTTTGCGAAGCCGGCCCTCGAAGGCCCAATTGGAAGTGTTTACTGCTTTATTCATGTGTGACCGGCATGCGTGCCGTGGTTTGTAAAACATGTAATATGAAGTGAACAATTTTTGTAAGGCCTTAAGGCTTATACTGGTGTATCTTGTAACATTCCTATTTTGGTGTTAGTGGACATTCATGCTTTAGTGCAGGGTTCTTATTTGCAACCTTTATAAACTGCTTCCGTTAGAATGCTCTGTGTAGGATGTTGATTGGTTGGATGGTTTCCATGAGTAACCACCCGGTCTGTCTGTGGCATACGGCGTCGGGCCCCTGCCGGACCTACTGCTATATGCTATGAGACGGATAGGGGGTGTTACACAGCCTGATGCACACGGCCTCAGAAACGGGCGTGTTTGACGGCGTGTCAGTGGACACGACCGTGACACGGGCGTGTCACACCTCCGTGTATTGGCTGGATTGAGTCGGTTGACTGCCGCTTAAGGGGTCACGGCCTGTGATACGGGCGTGTCACAGGGCGTGTCAGGCCGTGTTCAGGCTTTCCTGGCCAAATCTGAGCCGTTTGTTTCCCTTTTCCTGGATCCAGTGATTGAGCTCTGTCCAGGTGTTTAGAAGGCCGAGAAAAAGGGGATATAACCCTCTCTTTCTCTTCTTCTTCTTATTCATCTTATTCCAAGAGAGGGAGGAAGAAAGCCCTAAGGCAAGAGGGAAGGGAGGACTACCAGCTGCTAGAGGAGCTGCAGAGTGCGGAGCGAAGATCTGAGAGCGGATTCGTGATGGCAGAGCCGAGGCGGTGATTTCCATCCGGCTTCTTCATGGCACTGAAACGATCTTCAAGGGTAACGATCTCCTTCTTAGACATCGAAGTCCTTCCTTTATGCATGTGCTTGGAATCCTCCACCAAGAGGTGGATTTGCGGAAGTGATTCCTTTGTTGAGTCTGCATCTAGAGCCGGAATTATGGAGTACGACGTAGGCATGCTGTGTGAAGCCCATCTGGACCGGTAGTCTGGATTTGTGATGTTCATGGGTAAACCGGAGAAGACTCCGTGGCTTTGATGAGATGCAAATGGATTTCTGATGTGATGAATGTATGGATGTGATAATGTGAGGAGGCTTTGGTGAAGCTCCTGGTTATGATATGATCAATTGGTAGCACGCCTGGGGAGCGCGAGATAAACCCGGCCTGTTACACCACTAGGGTGGGTTGATCTAGTTAGGTAGGGATCCATTGGTGGCAATGCCTGGGGAGCCGAGTTAAACCCGGCTTACTTCACCACATGGGTGGGTCGATCGGAATAGGAGGGGGGTCGATGGGTGGTAATGCTTGGGGAGCTTGGATAAACCCGGCTTGCTACACCACATGATGTGGGTCGATCTACTCTGGTTGTTATTGGATGCTGTGAGGTTGTACCTCTGATTGGGTTGGGCGGGATGTCGCTGTAACACCCCCTATCCGTCGCATAGCATATATCAGTAGGTCCGGCCGGGGCCCGACGCCATATGCCACAGACAGACTGGGTGGTTACTCATGGAAACCATCCAACCAATCATAACGTCCTACACAGAGCATTCTAGCGGAAGCAGTTTATAAAAGAGTTGCAATAAGGAACCCAGCATTAAAGCATGAATGTCCACTAACACCAAAATAGGAATGCTACAAGATACACCAGTACAAGCCTTAAGGCCTTACAACAATTGTTCACTTCATATTACATGTTTTACAAACCACGGCACGCAGGCCGATCACACATGAATAAAGCAGTAAACACTTCTAATTGGGCCTTCGAGGGCCGGCTTCGCAAAAAGGGCTTTAGCCCGCTATTGACCGCTTGGTCCAGCAGCACCTGCAAACAACAAACCACCGCATGGTGGCAAAACAAGGCAACGGTCAGCAATGCTGACCAAATTATAACGATCCCGCCCCCAACTCGGGGCGGCGATGCTCCTTCCCTGCATTTTCATTAGCGTAAGCGAGCAATATATAATAATATTCATTTCATCGCAGGTGTTAGCTCATACGGCCACACACCCCGTGCACTCAGGGCACATTCTCGGTGAACGCAGTCTAAGTCTGCCGACTCACCACCATCCCTTTGGGCGGCCAATCAATGAGCAGTTTGTCTTCCCGGCATGGGTCACGGTAATTAAAACCATAGACCGTCGAAGACTCTCATCTATGCCAATGGCTCTAATCCGAACGACATAGAACGAGTACGGTTCCATCTAACTCGTGCTCACAACGCAACGGTAATTTAAACCATATGCGCCCGCAACTGTAATTTAAACCATATACGCAGGTCAAGCTTCTCCCGAGTCCCATTTCCATCACATTTCACATAACCCGGTTATGTTCAAGTTGACTCTCAGGCCACCAAGTTGGCAAGATCACGCATGCGCCCAGTTTTCCGGGTGCACCTTCGGGATAATCCCCAAGGTTCCCTATTGCAATCTACCGTGTAGAAAACCCGAAAAACAACCAATAGCACGGAGTCTTCTCCGGTATTATGCAATGCAACATCACCGATCCAGACCAACACGTCCAGATAGGCTTCACACATCATGCCTATGTCCGTTCTCGCTTATGGACTCTAAACAACGGGGACTTCACATATCTGCCCGAAGGAACGCCTCCAACTCACCGCAAACTTGCGAGAGCGGGCTTCCTATGCAAAGAAGGAGAGCTACTCATGCTCAAAAAGAGAATCGTTACCCTAGCGTTCCTCTTTGGCGCCATGGAAAAGTAAGCGGATGAAAAGCACCGCACTAGCTTTGCCTCCGTGGATCCGGAGTCGGCTCGCGATTTGGTGCTTCGAAGCTCCTCCAATGGCCGGATCTAGCTCCTTCTTCCTTCCTTGGCTCTCCTCTCTCTCTAAGAATTTAGAAAGATAATAACTTAAGAAAAGTGAGGGTTTCTAAGTCCAATCCCGGGTATATCCCTTCAGGAACAACCCCCAGCCGTTGGATCATCAATTAAAGAAATGAACGGCTTTGATTCGGGACTGAAATGCCCAATCTGGACCGAACACGGCCTGGCACACGCCCGTGTCCAGGGTCGCATGCCTTATTCGCCGTCAAAATCGAATCGCCTGGAACAATACACAGGTATCGAACACTCCCGTGTTCGACCTGACACGCCCGTGTTCCACCTGACACGGCCGTGTGGCCGGCCGTGTACCCCCATCATTTTTCCCCGAAAACAACCCGAGCACTGCACGGGTTCTAGGACACGCCCGTGTCCTTACCTGTGTTACCTTAACACGCCTGGGCCCTAGGCCGTGTACACGGTCTCGACACTCGACACTTCGTCGAGCGAAGATCGTCGACCTGATGACACGGCCTTGGACACGCCCGTGTCCTAGGCCATGTGCCTTGTCTTGACACAATGTCGAGACCAAAGTGTCGACTTCCCGGGACGAGTGTCAACACGGGTTGACACACCCTGCGACACTCCCGTGTCGCAGGCCGTGTGCCATGTCTCGACACTTCGTCGAACGCAGAGTGTCGACTTTACGGGCTAAGTGTCGACACGGGTCGACAAGCCCTGCGACACGCCCGTGTCGCAGGCCGTGTGCCCAGTCTCGACACAATGTCGAGACCAAAGTGTCGACTTCCCGGCTCGGTGTCGACATAAGATTGACACGCCCTGGGACACGCCTGTGTCCCAGGCCGTGTGCCTGCAGCCAGAACCCAAAACTGGCCCAAAACGTCCCCCGTCGCTCCTTTGAGTTTCGGGGCGTTACAGTCGCCAGCTTGCGAGACTGGTGGACTAGGTCCAGTCAACCAACAAGTTAAAACCTCTGATCGGCGGTGTATGATTGGTGGATTCCGGTACGCCAATAAGGTGCCCTGAGTGCACGGAGCGTCTGGTGGATTCCAACGTTTGTGATGTGATGTGTTTGCTAGTGGGATAAAGAAAATGAGATACATATGATATACATATGATATACATATGATGCTTGATGATGCTTGATGATAGATGATGGCACTGTATGCAGGGAAGGAACCACTACCCCGGGTAGGGGATAGGGTTGTTATAATGGGTCAGCCAAATGCTGACCGTTACTTTGTTTTCTATGTTGGCTTGGGTGGCAAATTGCAGGTGGAGTGAACAAGTGGAAATGGCTAGCTTGCTGCTATCGGCCCTTGAAGGCCATGCGAAGAGTTGTGTTTGGATTTCATGTGTGGCCGGCCTGGGTGCCGATGTACGAAACTATTGCTGTGTAAAAGAGGAACCTGTAAGGCCATAAGGCCAATGTGTGTGGGTTGTTTACATTCCTGGTGTTGGTCTATATAAATGTGGTATTTATATATTGGTGGACATTCTGGTTTGAGTTCATGCTAACATAAAACATGCTGCGGTAGAATGAATGAGTTAAGGATATACATAGAGTTTGATTTCCACAAGTAATTCCATCGCTTGTCTATGCTATATGGCATGGGGCCCAGGCCGAACCCACCGTGATATGCCATGTGACAGGTGGGGCCGTTACAAAGTGGTATCAAAGCCAGGTTGAGATTGTTTGGGAGGAGAGAACATAAATGAACTCATGAATGTCCACCAGGAATGTATGGCATGCACATGATGTGAATGAGTGTGTAGTCAATGTAGCAGTACCGTTATGATTTGAAGTATTAATGGTGTTCTGTACATTGATAGGTGGCGAGGGATGGAGCTGGGCCGTCTGAGCCCCAACGGTCTGATGAGAGTACAACACCCGTTGAAGCGCCTATGCCTCCCTCGGTAGAGGCCATACGGGTGGTAACAGAGACAGTGCTTGCAGTGTTGCAGGCACAACTTACTGGATAGGCAAGGCCTGGTGCAAGGCAAGAGCATGCTGCAGTGGTGGTGGAGGCGCAAGCAAGTGACGAGTCATTGACACGTTTTATGCACTTTCATCCACCTACGTTTGGTGGAGCGCTTTCCCCAACACAGGCGGAAGATTGGTTGGCGAGGGTAAAAAGGATCCTAACTGTAATTAGGATGGCAGAGGAGCAGAAAGTGACGTTGGCCACTTTTCTGTTGTAAGGAGATGCAAGATTGTGGTGGGATGAGATGGAAGTGCATCACTTAGCAGGTCGAGGTTTAACAGAGGTTTCAATGGATGAATTCTCCCGAATATTTTTAGCCAAGTATATGCTAGTGTCGCAGCGGATTGCGATGGAAAATGAGTTTCTATGTCTAGTGTAGGGTGAGTGAGATATTGATACTTACCTGCATGAGTTTACGAGATTAGGGCGATATGTGGGATCTACCTTCGTGGAGGAAGCGCGAAAGACAAATCGGTTTTATGAAGGACTACAGGATGAATTGAGGTTGGCACTTCCGAGTTCAGTGAGCCAAGGCTTCCAAGTGTTGGTCGATACAGCCCGTGCATTGGAGAAGGATATGAAGTGAGTACAAAAACATAAGCGACTGGCAGCAGAAAAGCAAGAGTTTCAAGCGCCGTAATCGGATCAATCAGAGTTTAGAAGATGAGATAAGAAAAGATTTAGGCCTACAGAATCAGCTCCGTCGACTGTTTCTTCGGGGGCTTCTTATGGGCCAGGACGTGTTGATACACGTATATGCTATAAATGTGGGCAGCAAGGACACATAGTAAAATTCTGTTGGAATGCCTCTCCAGGGAGTGAGAAAAAGACAGGTGCGTCATATGAAGAAAAGGGTAAAGCAGTGGCCGAGTCATCTGCACCCCGGACGCAACCTCGCTTTCATGCTATGGACGTGCAAGAGCCGCAAAGCTCAGTTGGAGAAATTCAGCCTCGGGTGTTTAATTTGTCTCTTAATCGAGAACTGCAAAATTGGGAGGCTGAACGGAGGTGAATCGTGACTTGACTCCCTTGGATGCTATGACTGAATAGTAACTTGATGGATTGTCCATTGCTGTGTATGAAAACTATGCTTATATATATAGTTGTGATGAATAAAAGATGGTGTACATATCTATCAAAGTTTGGTGCACTTGAGATCATAATGTCTTGTTTTGATGTATTTTGTGGCTAAATGTGCACAAGTGGGAGTTAGGGATGTATGTTTGTAGTTTGTGCGATGGCTTGGTATGAGAGAAACCGTAACGTCAAATACGGCTCGCAAATGTGCGTAATCAATTGTTTTGTGGCTGATTGGCTGATTGGAGTCAAATTTCGAGGACGAAATTATTTGAAGGAGGGGAGGATTGTAACACCCCAAAGTCAATTGGGTCAATTTGGGCCAATTTTTGTTCAGGCATGGGTGACACGGCCTGGGACACGGGTGTGTCCCAGGGCGTGTCATGCCTGGGTTGTGTCGAGTCGTGAGGTCGATGAACTTTGCTCTACGATCGTCGAGTGTCGAGTGTCGAGTGAGGACACGGCCTGTGACACGGGCGTGTCACAGGGCGTGTCAGTGGTCGTCGAACTCAGCTCGACGTTTTGAGCTAGGGCGTGTTGGCGGGACACGGGTGTGTCCAGGTGCACACGACCTGGAACACAGGCATGTGCCAGGGCCGTGTGAGTCTCGGGTGCTTTTGCGGGTGTGCAGCCTGATGCACACGGCCTCAAACACGGGCGTGTCTGAGGGCATGTCAGTGGACATGGCCGTGACACGAGCGTGTCACACCGCCTTGTATTTGCTGGATTGAGTCGGTTTACTGCCGCTTAAGGGGATACGGCCTGTGACACGGGCGTATCACAGGGCGTGTCAGGCCATGTTCAGGCTTTCCTGGCCAAATCTAAGCCATTTGTTTCCCTTTTCCTGGATCCAGTGATTGGGATCTGTCCAGGTGTTTAGAAGGCCGAGAAAAAGGGGATATAACCCTTTATTTCTCTTCTTCTTCTTCATCTTATTCCAAGAGAGGGAGGAAGAAACTCCTATGGCAAGAGGGAAGGGAGGACTTCCAGCTGCTGGAGGAGCTGCGGAGTGCAGAGCGAAGATCTGAGAGCGGATTCGTGAAGGCAGAGCCGAGGCGGTGATTTCCATCCGGCTACTTCATGGCACCGAAGCGATCTTCAAGGGTAACAATCTCCTTCTTGGACATCGAAGCCCTTCCTTTATGCATGTGCTTGGAATCCTCCACCAAGTGGTGGATTTGCGGAAGTGATTCCTTTGTTGAGTCTGCATCTAGAGCCGGAATTATGTAGTACGGCATAAGCATGATGTGTGAAGCCCATCTGGACCGGTAGTCTGGATTGGTGATGTTCATGGGTAAACCGGAGAAGACTCCGTGGCTTTGATGAGATGCAAATGGATTTCTGATGTGATGAATGTATGGATGTGATAATGTGAGGAGGCTTTGGTGAAGCTCTTGGTTATGATATGATCAATTGGTATCACGCCTGGGGAGCGCGAGATAAACCCGACTTGTTACACCACTAGGGTGGGTTGATCTAGTTAGGTAGGGATCGATTGGTGGCAATTCCTGGGTAGCCAAGTTAAACCCGGCTTGCTGCACCACATGGGTGGGTCGATTGGAATAAGTGGGGGGTCGATGGGTGGTAATTCTTGGGGAGCTTGGATAAATCCGGCTTGCTACACCATATGGTGTGGGTCGATCTACTCTGGTTATTATTGGATGCTGTGAGGTTGTACCTCTGATTGGGTTGGGCGGGATGTCGCCAGCTTGCGAGATTGTTGGACTAGGTCCGGTCAACCAACAAGTTAAAACCTCTGATCGGTGGTGTATGACTGGTGGATTCCGGTACGCCAAGAAGGTGCCCTGAGTACACGGAGCATCTGGTGGATTCCAATGTTTGTGATGTGATGTGTTTGCTAGCGGGATAAAGAAAATGAGATATATATGATATACATATGATGCTTGATGATGCTTGATGATAGATGATGGCACTGTATGCAGGGAAGGAACCACTACCCCGGGTAGGGGGTAGGGTCGTTATAATGGGTCAGCCAAATGCTGACCGTTACTTTATTTTCTATGTTGGCTTGGGTGGCAAATTGCATGTGGAGTGAACAAGTGGAAATGGCTAGCTTACTGCTCTCGGCCCTTGAAGGCCATGCGAAGAGTTGTGTTTGGATTTCATGTGTGGCCGGCCTGCGTGCCGATGTACGAAACTATTGCTGTGTAAAAGAGGAACCTGTAAGGCCATAAGGCCAGTGTGTGTGGGTTGTTTACATTCCTGGTGTTGGTCTATATAAATGTGGTATTTATATATTGGTGGACATTCTGGTTTGAGTTCATGCTAACATAAAACATGCTGCGTTAGAATGAATGAGTTAAGGATACGCATAAAGTTTGATTTCCACAAGTAATTCCATCGCTTGTCTGTGCTATATGGCGTGGGGCCCCGACCGGACCCACCGTGATATGCCGTGTGATAGGTGGGGGCGTGACAACTTGTCATGTCAAAATCCGAGTATGATCGTGTAAGCTTACATTCCTTTTTCTTTGACCGATCGTTCACCAAGCATGAATTCTCATTGATTTCTTCTCTTGGATTCATAAGAAATTTCTGTTGTTCATCATCTATAGAAGGAAGACTATAAGTAATCTCAAGAAATTTCCAAATATTATAAGCAATAGGCAAAGTATAAATAAGTTTGAAAATTTCTTGATCAGGCGCACACAATAAACTATTCTTTGATTTTGCATTTAAAAATATTTCATTTTTATTTTGAATATTTGGGGCTCTATAATATTAATATTCCAAACTTCTTTATCTAAGGATTTTAGAAACTTTTCATTGCAATTTTCCACCATTTATAATTTTCACCTATGAATAAAGGTGGTGCTAAAGATTTTCATTAAGTAAAATTTCATCCCCTCTCGTGGAAGCGAAATCATGAAACGCCATTATTCTCAGTTGTTAAGCCGATTTAGAATACCTAACTCTGATACCACTTGTTGGATTTTTAGGTGCCCTTAGAGGGCGTGAATAAAGGCTTTTGGATATTTAAATCTTACTTAAAATATCCGAGTTACTTGAAGAAGTTTCAGAATATTTTATCAGAAAATATATTTTAATATGTCAAAAAAATATATTGATGATTGCTTTTAAGGGAGACCATATTTAAATATTCCTTCACTACCGCCAAAATTAGCTCTACGTCCTAGCACTAGTAATAGAAAGTGAAATCCATTCTTGTATTTTAAAAGGTAATTTGCAATAAGTTTTCCTTTAATGTTTTGAGGGAGAAATCTTATTTAAATCATTTTAGAACACAAAATAAAATCAATTTACTAAAATAATGAAAGACATGATTTTATTTCATAATAATTTGATTACAAAATATTTGATTCTTATAATGTTAGAAATCGAGGTGTAATTTGAAAAACTCTTTTTTCCTTTACTATACCGACTCTTATCCCCAAGGACCGGTTGGTTCTAGCATATTTCTCCTAGATAAGGTCTCAAACCGCCCCCAGATCTACCCAAGATCTAGTTGACACCACATGTAGAAAATTCACGGAATCCACCCAAGAAACCGACGTCTGCACTGGATGATTTTGGCCCCTAAGTCTCACAAGACCTAGTCGCCCCAATCTGCGGCAAATTTCCCACAATTTGACGTTCAACTCGAACGATTTCTCCACTCTAGTTACAAAAGGATAAAATAAAAAGATTACCAGATAATAAAATAAGCAAAAGAAAACTCCCCAAGGATTTCTGAAGGTGAAGAAGAAGGCAATGTTGACGTTGGCGTTCTTGGTGCATTCATCCTTCATATTGAATAAGCGTGGTGGCACTTTCCCTTCAAGAACTCCTTTAAATCTTTGTGTTTGCCTAAGAAATTTATCTTGATGGTATGGAGACACACCTTTCTTAAGATATTCTGAGTTGCCTCTTTGATGGAAGAGGAATCAATGTTCACAAAAGGAGAGGATCCACTTTTTAAATAGGCCTCGGATGCTACCGCCAGCGGTAGCCTTATTGCCTGGCGATAGTTTCTTTAGGCAACATTCTTCTTCCTTTAGAAATCAATATTTTAGGTAAATTTCCATTGCTATTTTAGGAATTTTTCAAAGCCATTTTGGGAAACTTTTTCATGTCATTTTTGGAAACTTTTGATCTCCATTTTAGGAAACTTTTCCTAGCTTTCTTTTAGAAACTTTTGATCATCATTTTAGGAAACTTTTCCTTGCCATTTTTAGGATACTTTTGGACTTTGGAAATCAGAATTTTTGGCAACTTTTCTTCAAAAAATGGACTCTCCAAAAGATATCGCCCAATTGTATAAGTTGTTGGGTTCTGCTATACGACACAACACTTGTGCGCAGTAGAAATGGAACAAGAAAATCCAAAAGAAATACGGATCTAGCGATGAACATTGATCAAGAAGTAACATAGCCATAAATAAATTATAACTTTGAGAGATTGAATCAATAAGCAACCAAGGTGCTCCAAGAGATCCGAAGATCACTAGTAGCCGAAGTTTTGAGAGTAGAATAGTGTCCACGCCTCTACGGATATCCACATGAGCATGAAGAACCCTTAGACTCTTGTCACACAAGATCTAGGTTGGAAGAAGGTATGCCATCAATGTCTCCACGGTTTACTAGAACCATTAAGGGAGAGGCGACAATGACAAAGACGACGCTTAAAAAACTATTTCCGACGAAGTAGAAGAACGACGAACGGTTGGCGATGAGATCGGCTTTCGCAACCTAGGTGGGACTTTTCCATTGGGAAGAAGAAGAATTGCCTCACTCGATTAGGTCAAAACATAATCACATGTCTATGGAGGATTACTGTTTACATCATATACATACAGTAAACCAAAACTTCCGATACCTGCAGACCACGCTGAACCGGACTTAAAGTAAATAAACCGGAGGAAAAAAAATTCGTCGAATATATACGTCGATATCCGATGAATCAAGAACCATTCGTCAAAACAATCCGTATATACTCAACAAATCGAGACAGGGCAAACAGTCCAAGTAACAAGGCGATATATGACAAATCAGAATCTAACTCGTCAAAACTGTCATGAAGATACTTGACGAACTAAGTCTAATTCGTCGAGATAATATTATGATACTCGATGAATTCAAACGGACTTGTTGAGATGTCATGACTATACTCGTCGAATTCAATACTATTCGTCAAAACCACAAAGACTATACTCGACGAATTTCCCTTGGATTCTTCCGACCACTTACCCGATGACCCATTTTCATTATATAGTTCCCGGAATGAAAATCCTTCATATCTAGAATGTCATAGGCTTGGTCCTTCACTCATATCACATATGAGCATGGCCAACACATACCTTTCCAACTTATCCACCGCATAGGCTCATATTGCATTGCCAGTGAGACTACATGTTTAATCACTTCCAAATCACCATGGTAACACAAATAGAAGTACCACTCGATGACATCACTTTCCATATTCAATAGCTTCCATGCACGACTGGTATCCTTCCTTTTCTGTCAAAGCTATTGCCAGCAGTAGCGATACCACCTGCGGTAGCAACCAAACTTTGGTTTCTCTGTCATTTTGGATTTGTTCTTCCATGGGGTACTAAACCTACAGTTCCTATATATACCCCCTCCCAGAACACAAAACATGGCAGAGTGGAGTCTTATGCCAAGAACAACCCCTTGCGGTAGCATCAACACACGGGTTGACCGATACTACAAGATGCCTATTCTGCCGGCTCTTTATAATATCATCCATGCCAACCAAACATAAAGAAAGTACATAAGTCATATCATCACAATAAGCAAATGTCCAAACATAGTACATGAATAATAAGGAACTACATCGGTTCCTTTAATATTAGAGTTAAACAAAAATTGCCCAAAGGCTACACCACATCGCTCAAACTCACAACTATCACCGGCGACAGTGAAGGTATCGTCATATCAGGCCCTGTCCCCCTGGCATGGCTGCCCTCCTGCATAACCTGCTACTGCTGCTCCATCCGCTGGGTTTCATCCTAAAATGGTATACGTAGCAACCATTAGTCATAAAGAATAAGTGGCTATCACATCCTCTCAACCCAACGACTCTTAGGCACCAGGTAAGAGAAAGGAAAGAAGGTACAATATATATAAACTGTAAGTACAAGCAGGTGGTATAATTCTATTCATCATCAGAGTAGCGATAGTAGTGTATATCAAGTAATATCATCATTCTATACTAGCAATTCATAAATGTAAGAGCAATCAACTACAACATATAATCATATAACAAGAATGCAACTTAACGTTTAAAAATGTCCATACATATTTATAAGTTAAGGATCAACTTATTAGAAAGAAACTCATCATATAAAAGTGCACATACAAATTTATATAATAAGGATCTTATGCAGTGCAATGCAATGTTTTTATATGAATACAACATGATGACTCACCCATGCTCACACTCACGCACACTGCTATGTTAACAGAGTCCTTTAGTTCCCACTTTTCAACAGGTAGTTAACATCTCAGGTCTTATCCGTCGTGGCCAGATGCTGACAATCGAGCGGGCTTCTCCACTCCTAGGTGGGCATCCACACTACCAACCCTAGTCCTCCGTACGCCTCAATGCTTAGAAAATAACAACGGAGCCTCTACGTACTATGACTCAAAGGGTTCTTAGGTAGATGTGCACCAAGAACACAGCCCACACTGGCCTACCTTCATGGCACGGAAGGAGCCTCTGGGAGCGTATCACCAAAGAACCAAGCCCAAACGTCCACTGACATAGAACGAGCCTCGAGAATGAGCACCGAGGACCAAGCCCAACCACCCAAGGTCTATCTGCCAACTCCTATCGGTGTGACGACGGGTGAGCTCGTAGACCTAACACACTATCCTTAACCCGGGATTATTACACCGCGTGTCAACACACACTGCTTGCAATTTCATTTGGCCATGCCATCAAACACCCAAGGGCTCCATCCGAGTCTCTTCTCATCATTACCAATCCAGTGCTCAAAAGCACTCAAGGGCTCCACACAGAGTCCCTTATTATTATACCAGTCTAGTGATCAAAAGCACTCAAGGCCTAACTTAGCATGGAAGACTAATCCTCTTAGTTATCAATCTCGACATATCTTCTTTACCTGAGACAGTGACTAACACATCACATGGCCATGGGAATTTTCACATCTAGCCCTTCTTTTATAAATTAGCTTGCACTTGCATATCAAATCATACATCTTTCCCCAAACTATTTTTCAGTAAACACTTAAGCTTTAACATGTTCGACACAACCTTGCAAGGAATATATCACACATTCTTCCAATAATTGTAAATCACCGCATAGCTATAGACTACAAATTCATGCAACACACATCACAAATTCTTCCAAAACTCACAACGTTCATCAAATTGTTATCAAGTGCATCTTCACCAGATTTCATGAATACCTTATTTGTACAACCAAGGTTCACCCAAAACCATTAGCTTATCATGGTTACATATAACAAATTCATCCAATCCAAAATATCATTTGGATACGATCTTCCTATTAAACCCCAAACATACGGATGCACATTTAACACATAGCTAACTTGGACAACAAGTCTATTCTGGCCTTATATTAGTTTATACAAATCACAACCTACTCATAATACATTACAACACAGTCAGTTCGACTGGACATTCCTGAGGATACATGGATCCCTCAACAACGGGCAACCATTTGTGTACAGCCCAAGATCTAGAAGTGCCCGGATCATGGTTTAAATATAGCATGAATCTTACTGCGCACAGAAAACAGATTTCTCCGCGCATATTAAAGTCAAACGAACGACATCGGTTCGTGTTCTTCCTCTAGCCATTCACACAAAGTTTCATTCAGCTCTTTCTCCTCCCTTATTCACCCTCAATAGACCACCATTCTTCGCCAAACCAAGTCCATCATCTTCATATTGAAGAGAGGAAAGGTTGAAGACAACAAAACCATAAGACAAAGGTCCTAGCGTGGTCTCTTCCTAGGAGATCTTAATTTCATACCAAAGTCAAGCTCTCTTGAGCCGACATCTCTTCTACTTTATAGATAAAGATCTAGAACCAAGGGAAGGGGTGGGAAGCTCACATCATTTCCGGCCATGGATCTCATTATCATCCTTGGCGATATGTTTGGTTTCCTCGTCGTTATCATTCTTCACAGAGAGGGAGAGTTCTTCCTCCAAAAAATCTGACTCCGGTAACTTCCTCGTTTTCATCGGGCTCGACACAGTATTGACGCGGCAAAAATGGCGACGGCTAGGGTTTTTAGTTATACATTTTTATATGGAAGCATTAGAGTTAGGGTTACCCCACCACATGCCATTTCCTCATTGGACTGCTCATCATTACATTACAAAAGTTTCCTTGAAAATACCGGCCACAAAAAGTCACTCAGCACACATCCCGAGCCAGTTCAACCCGTAAGCATAAACCAGTAAACACAGCCTAGCTGAAAATCTGCTAAGTCTAGGCATGTATGTGTCAAGTATCATTCGATGCTTCGTCGAAAGGCATCATGATCACTCGACGCTTCTCGATGAATCCCACTTGCCAAAATATTGTAAGTTCAAGCATCGTATGCGTTGAGTTTCACTCGATTCTTCTAAAGGCATCGTGATCACTCGATGCTTCTCGAAAAATCCCACTGGTCGTAAACATTCTAAGTACAAGCATTGTATGCGTCGAGTACAACTCGACGCTTCGTCGAAAGGCGCCGTGATCACTCGATGCTTCGTCTAAAGAGTCGTGTTCACTCAATGCCTTTTGAATCTAGAATTATTTTAAGTCAAATTCTTCTTATGCGTCGAGTATCACTCGATGACTGCCTACCAATCGATACACTCGACGCTTTATCGAGTCCAGCCGACGCGCTCGATGCTTCCCAAATCCAGAATTATTCTAAGTCAAATTCCTCTTATGCGTTGAGTATCATTTGACGCCTGCCCTCCAGTCGATGCACTCAACGCCCGTTACAAGTGTACACCGAGCCTGAGTCAACTTTCTTAACTCAAAATGCGTGGGATGGGTCTAGCACGAAATAGGACGTTACAAATTCTATAAACAAAATAAAATATTTCGTCCCCGAAATCAGGCTAAGTCTATGTGGGAAAACAAAGTATGAAGAATTACAAGGTTTGCATTTAAGTTTACCTTGGGGAAACAACTCCAGGTAGTGCTTCAACATCAAGTCCACCGACTCCCAAGTATACTCCTCTCTCCCATGATTAGACCATTAGACCTTCACCAAAGGAACACTCTTTCACTGCAAGCTTCTTGTCTCGGTGTCCACTCACCGCACCGGCTCTAGTCGAACAAACATATCAGTTGACACTATTCCATTTGTTGTGGTGATATGTTGATCGGACCGTGGTAGTGATCTCCGAAGCGATGACACATGGAAGATGTCGTGCAAATTTTCTAGCTCAGGTGGTAGCTCCAACTGATAGGCTAAAGGGCCAATCCTCTCCAATATAACATAAGGCCCCACATACCTCGGGCTGAGCTTCTTTCTACCATACACACATAACACTCCATGCATTGGTCTGATCTTCAAGAACACCTTGTCACCCACTTGGAACTCCACCATTCAGTGCCTCACTTTATAGTACTTCGCCTGCCTACTCTGAGCCTCTAGCATGCAGTCTCGTATCAATCTAACCATGACATCAGTGTCATCAATATATTTCACTCCCAAAGTCTTTGGGTCTTTTTCCTGTATCCATGATAATGGAGTTCTACACCTCCTCCCATAAAGTGCGTCGTAGGGTGCCATTCCGATGCTAGCTTGATAACTATTATTGTATGAAAACTCCACTAATAGCAAGACCCTTTCCTAAGGCTCTCCTCTATCCAACACACATAACCTTAATAAATCTTCCATGGTTCTAATGGTCCTCTCAGACTGGCCGTCCGTCTGAGGTTGAAAAGTCGTATTGAAGGTATGGTAGGAACCCATATATGCTTGAAATTCCCTCCATTCCTTCGAAGTGAAGCGACCATCACAGTTAGAGATAATCGTCTTGGGCACTCTATGGTACCACACAAAATGATCCATAAAGAGACGCACCAAAACATCAACATGATACTCCATCCTCATTGGAATGAACTTGACAACCTTCGTCAAGCGATCCACAATCATCCAAACTGAATCATTAACAGAGCGCCAGCGAGGCAACCCGTGGATGAAGTCCATGGAGATATCCTCAAACTTCGACTCGGGGATAGGTAATGACTGTAATAGTCCTCCCGTGGTCCTACACTCCACCTTAACCCTTTGACAAGTCTCACAGTGTGTAACATAATGCCTAAGAGATCTCTTCATTCCTGGCCAGAACATGGTTTTCCGCAAGTCATTATACATCATAGCAGTCCCGGGATGCACTGAATACGTGGTGCAATGAGCCTCTCTCAAGATGTATTCCTGGATTACATTGCCCTTGGGAATGTAGAGCCTGCCACGAAAATGAATGAGGCCTTCCTTCAAAGTATACCCATCAATAGATCCACTCTTAATTGCATTAAACACAGGGGCCAGAGCAATATCCTTCCCTTATTCTGCCCGGATCCACTCACAGATGTCACAACTATATTCAAGACAGCCAAGTATTCTGTATAGATCTCAGAATGATCCTTACACACCAGCATAATCCCCATCTCCTCGTGCACTCGAGCCAGTTCCATAACCATCATACAAGATTCGGGGCACAAAGCGGGTTTCTTTCTACTTAATGCATTAGGTACGTAGTTTGCTTTCTAGGGGAGGTAGTTCGACGTAAACTCATAATCATACAAGAATTCTAACCACCGCTATTGCCTCAAATTCAACTCCTTTTGAGTATGAACATACTTCAAATTCTCGTGGTCCGAAAAGATCTTTTAGTGGACGCCATATAAATAGTGTCTCCAAATCTTCAAGGCGAACACCACTGCACACAACTCCAAATCATGTACCGGATAATACACCTCGTGCTTCTTCAGCTCGCTTGAAGCGTATGAAATCACATGCCCATGCTAGATCAACACTGCTCCCATACATTGATAGGACACATCAGTGTACACCTTAAGTCGTTCCTTCCCAGATGGAAGGGCTAGGATTGTTGCAGAAGTTAGTCGCTCCTCCAGCTCTTAGAATGCAGCCTCACACTGAGGCGTCCACTTATATGGCACACCTTTCTTTGTCAGGGTTGTGAGAGGAAGGGCTATTTTCGAAAATCCCTTCATAAACTTGCAATAATATCCAGCAAGTCCAAGAAAACTTCGCACGCCGGTCGCTGACCTCAAAGTTGACCATTCCTTCACAACACTCAGCTTGGCCGGGTCTACTGCTAATCCAACAACACTAATAACATTGCCCAAGAAGTCAACTTCTCGGGCAAACAAGGAGTGCTCTCTCAGTATCTTCAAAAATATGGCCAAGTGTTCAGCATGCTCCTCGTCTAACTTTCAGTGACCAAAGTGTCATCGATGAAGATGATGACAAAAAGTCCAAATACGGCTCAAACACCTTGTTCATCAAAATCATGAAGACAGAAGTGGTGTTTGTGAGCCCAAATGACATCACCGTGAAGTCATAAAAGCCATATCTCGAGCTAAACGCTATTTTCAGAATATCTTCCTCTTGTATTCTCAACTGATAGCACCCCAAGCACAAATCCAGTTTGGAAAACCAATGCGCTCTGACCAACTGATCGAATAGCTCGTCGATCTGGGGTAAAGGATAGGTGTTCCACACTGTCAGTCGGTTGAGTTCCCGGTAGTATATGCACAACTATAGGTATCCATCTTTCTTCTTAACAAACAAAACAGGGGATCCCCAGGGTGATGAGCTGGGGCGAACGAACCCTGATTCTACTAACTCCTACAACTGAACTCTAAACTTAGCGAGTTCCTTTGGAGCTATTCTATAAGGGGTTCGAGAGATGGGCTTCGCACCCGGTACTAGTTTAATCTGAAAGTCCACTTCTCTATGTGGGGCTAATACTGGTAGCTTCTCGTGAAATACCTTAGGAAAATCCCGCACTACCAGCACATATTTTATGATCATCACCATCTCTTTTAGTTCAAAACATATCATATACACCTCCCCTTTCATATGGGCCTGAAGGGTCTGAATTGAAGACAACAACATTCAGGATGCAAATCTAATAACTTAGAATATGATCACGGAGTCTCCATACCTCAAGGTGATTTGCTTCGCCGCACAATCAATTCTAGCATGGTGCCAATCCAAACATGCCATGCCCATAATAAGATCGAATTATGGCATCCTCAATACCATTATAGGGATTTCAAAATATTTTCCTCCAATATACACTTCCAAATCACACTTAGTAGACTAAGTCATCTCAAAGCCGTCTGGAAGGCGTACTCTCCAAGTGAAACCGATGAAGAATTGCATGCCATTTAAGTATTTTACAAAGTCCACTGATACAAACGAATGAGTGGCACCGGTATCAAATAGAGTGTGGGCTGGTCTCCCACTAACAATCAAGTGCCTAAATATCAAGTCATAACAATCTCAATGCTACATTCATAGCACAAACCAAGACAAGCTAAGGATGAAGGCTCATTATGTATTAAATAAATTATGACATACCGACAATCACGTCTTGAGGATTCCGCTTGAGTCATATCTAGAGCAAACTTCTGCTCTCTAGCAGGTCCAGGATTCCTTCACCGTGGTCCTCATCCTCGACCACAAACTTTCCCTCGTTCTCGCAGAGCTGCCAGAATAGAAACAAGAGGAATATCTCCACCTAGCTGTGGGCAATAATGATGGATGTGGCCCGTCTGGTTGCACTGATAACATACTTGCCTAAATGGTCCTCCCGGTTATTGGTGAGGTTAGAACTGTGGGGTTAGAGTTAGTGTTAGCCGCGGGGCCAAATGTTCCATCCTATTGTTCTAGTGGAAGAGTCTGCCACCTCTTTGGTTTCCACTTCCACCTATAATATTTTGTCCCCTCCTAAAGCTGGGACCTACTTCCATGACGCCCTCGATGGGTCTCTTACTACTAGCCTGGACTCCCAAATGGTCTGCATCCAATCTTTTCCCGTACCTATAATCTCTATTAGGCTCGAGTCTGCTATAAACAAAAGTGCTGGCCTTATGGGATCTCGCAACCCTTTGTAGAACCTCTTCGCATATCCGTGATCTTCCAAATAGTAGGAGTCAGCGAACACTGTTTCAACTGTAGGAATCTTTCCTTGAGCTCCTCTCGAGCAGTGGAGGGAACAAAATGATCTAAGAAGGCCTTAGAAAACCCGTTCCAGCTGATGTCAGTGGATACACATCCTTGAAAAGTAGAGCCCATAAGAGACTTCCACCACCTTTTTGCATATGACTCTAGGACAGGCATAGCTAAGGTAACAATTATACTGGTTGGGCATCTTATTCTGACCATCAGTTCTTGTACAACATCTAGTCATTCCTCTGTGCGAATGACCGATTTAGTCATGTGGTAGACGAGTGGAGAAAAAGCTCGGAAGGTACTCAGCCAATTAGAGCCCAGGGCCTATTGCTGCACCGTAACTTGCTGAGACCTGAAGGCATCTAAGATTATAGTTAGGGTCAGCCCCAACTCCGATTGTTGGAATGGAGTAGGGTTCAGATGGACAAGAATGCCCATCATCGGCTCTGTATATACCACAATCTACGAATAAAGGTACAAACCTAATGTCAGGTTGTCTAATCGTAAGGTAACAACTGGACATACTTAGTGTAAATTACACATGGGTCTTGATGCGGAAAATGGCACCACCAGATAACGTTGTTCAAACTAGTGGGGACGATGAAGGAGGTTGATGAAGAACTGTCGAGCAACCAATTACTTTGACGATTAGGATTAGAGGTTGATGCCGAGAGAGGAGGACGAGAATAGAAGAAGCGGGGCCGCTAGCAGTGGCAACGACAGACTTCGCCCGCCGCGGCTTAAATGCCACTCGTGCTTTCCTTTGATTATGAATCAATTTTATAGCACATGTTGCTCCTTTACATGAAAAATATAAACGATACAAGGGTAAGGTGGCGGTTCAGAGGAAGAAATTTCTAGAGGCTGTGCGGACTGAGTAAAAAGGTCGGCAGACCGTGCAGACTTTTGATCCTGCAGCTCGCTGCCTTAGGACAAACAGACTACGCGATCAGGTAGGGAAGACCACCGAGGTCGCTGGGACAGGCTGTCGGAGGAGCCAAGTTCTAGGGCTAAATCGCGAGGTTTAACTACTGAGGCCATGTAGACAGAAAGTTTTTTCGCGATAAGAGTTAGCGGATAAGATGTTGTGTCCTTAGAGTTTGAATACAATATTTCTCCCTCTTGGGGTTGTCCTGCTCAAAAGAGAGGTATGGGGGTCTATTTATAGGCTCGAGGAGGTGACATCTGTAACTGAGCTTGATGACGTCACCCCGATGTACGAGCAAGCTAGGACCGTGCCTGAGGCATGCTGTGCGAGCTGAGGAGTTACTCGCTTGCTGCTTATAAGAACACATCACAGGGAAGCTGAAGATGCTTTTGGCGTACTGCGCGAAGAGTCCTCCTGATACATGGCGGATAGGGAGTCCACCTCTACTACTAGATGAGATGAGTATGCCACCTTCCGGCGGATTGACGTTAAGTCTGCGCTATGCTGTACGGCTTGAGGGGAGTACGTCTACTGCTGGAAGGTGGAGCAAGTCCACCACCCTTAGGCAGACTGAGACTAAGTCTGCAACCTGTTGGTGGATATCAGGTCGACCACTGCTGGGCGACCTGGAGCAAGAGGCCTTCTTTAGGGCGACCTGGAGATAGGTCGCCTACTACTAGGCCACCTAGAGGTAGGTCGCCTATGCCGCTGGCAAGCTAAAGATTGAATAGGTCACCCCTGCTGCTGGGCGACCTGGAGGCTGAATCCGCTGCCTTTAGCCTAACTGGGATTAAGTCCGCCCCAAGCTTGGGCGTCCACCGCCAATTGTTCTGACAAGGCTACCGCGGACTGGAATGAGAGGCATCCCGTCGCAGGCGGGCTGATGAGAGTTCGCTTACTGGCGGTTGGTTGGAGGAGACCGCTACCCTTCTGGCTAGCCACGCGACCTGATTCAGAGGGCTATCCGCAACTGTAGAAGAAAAGATGCACTGCACAATTAGGCAGACTAGCCCCATGGCCTGAAGGGACAGACTGTGGAAACAGTCTGCATCCCTGCAGAACACAGCTGCTGCGCGACCTAGGTGGTCAGACCGGGGAGACCACACTAAGCACACGGCCTGAGCGGATAGAGAAGTCTATCCGCCCAACCCAAAAAGAGTGCTTAGATAGGCCGCAACCTCCAGGGGGAACTTGGAGCAGGCCACGGCTTGCGAGCTAGCTACCTTGGGAGGGATCACCGATTTCTGGGTTAACATAATCCCCGCATTTTTTAAGTTTGCGGGAAACATCGAAAAAGTAGAGGTAAACCCTAAAATTGCGATCCGCCCCACAAAAATATAGTAGAAAAAATAAGGGGCAGGGAGAGATAAAACTTGATGTCTCTCCTTAGAAAGGTCTTGTAAATACTTATTTCTCTCCTACAAAGTAGAAGATTTATGAGTGGAAAAAGACACATCTTGTGTGTCCCTGAATTATTATATAAAGTGAAGAAGACTTGTGAATTCCTTCTACTGAGCTCTGCAAAACGAAGGTGAGGGGGTATAAAAGAACAATAGCTTACAGGTACCTAAAGGTAGATTGCAAGCGGCTGCAAATCTCTGCGAAAAGAAGAGTGAGAAGCAGATATAAAAGAAAATAACTCGCAAGTACCTGAGGGGAACTTGCAAATATCTGCTAATCTCTGTAAAAAGAAGAGTAAGAAGCAGATATGAATGAAAAATAACTCGCAAGTACTTGAGGGGAACTTGCAAAGATCTGCTAATCTCTACAAAAAGAAGATTAAGAAGCAGATATGAAGAAAAAATAACTCGCAAGTACCTGAGGGGAACTTGCAAATATATGCTAATCTCTGCAAAAAAGAAGTGTAAGAAGCAGATATGAAAGAAAATAATGTGTAAGCATCTTAGGGGAACTTACAAATATCTGCTAATCTCTGCAAAAAGAAAAGTAAGAAGCAGATATGAAGGAAAAATAACTCGTAAGTACCTGAGAGGAACCTGCAAATATCTGCTAATCTCTGCAAAAAACAAGAGTAAGAAGCAGATATGAATGAAAATAATGTGCAAACACTTGAGGGGAACTTGCAAATGTCTAGTAATCTCTGTAAAAAGAAGTGTGAGAAGTAGATGTGAAAGAAAAATAATTCACAACTACCTGAGGGGAACTTGCAAATATTGATGCGGTATAAAAGATATAATTTGATAGCAGAAGAGAAGTCCGACAAACTCTGCTATTAACCGAATAAAAACTGAGCAGAATCAAGTAGAGATCAAACCACAATAATGATCTTCCGGCTTGACTAGATATGATATCCTCAATATGAAATCTAGATCAACCAGATGAAACCATTCTGATTAGACTTCAATAGCATAGCTTGTCAATGAATAGAACCAGATTCTTTGATTGAATAATCGGTGCCAAGAATATGAATAAGCTTAGTAGACACACTATTAATCACATGCGGGAAGAATTTTATATAAGCTGAGCATATAAGGTGTAATACCCCAAATCCTAGAATTTCGAAAAATTGGGTGACACGACCTGGGACACGGGCGTGTCCCTGGGTGTGTCATTCTCGGGTGAGCAGTCGACGCGTGGTCGACTAACTTCGATCGACGATTTTCGAGTGCAGTGTACACGGCCTGTGACACGGGCGTGTCACAGGGAGTGTCCTCGCGGGTCGACGAATTTCAGCTCGATGAAGTTGATTCGGTCGACGATCGTCGAGTGCAGAGTATACGGCCTGTGACACAGGCGTGTCACAGGGCGTGTCCTCACGGGTCGACGAAGACAGCTCGAAAAAGTGGAGCTGGGGCGTGTCTAGTGCCATGTATGGGCACACGGCCAGGGACACGGGCGTGTCATAGGCCGTGTCCCTCTCGGGTTGATCTCAATTTTGTGCAGCGTGTGGAACACAGCCGCAGACACGGGCGTGTCTGAAGGCGTGTCAGGTGACATGGCCCGTGATACGGGCATGTCACATGGGCGTGTACTGGATTTGATAAGTCGGTTGAGCACCACTTAAGGTACACGGCCTGGGACACAGGCCTGTTATAGGCCGTGTCAGGCAAAAAAATATGATTTTGTAACAAATCGTGGCTGTCACTTTCTTCAGCTGTGATCCAATGGCTGAGGTGCCTACCTGCTTCCTTATGGTCGTGGACGAGAAGGAAATTCTCATTTTTTATTTGGCCTTCATCTTTATAAAATCCTAGAGAGAGAAAGAGAGGAAGAAGGAGGAGGAGGAAGAGGAGTTCGCCACCGGTGGTGCTGCGGAGTTCCGACATGAGATCCGAGGCCATCATTACGGAGGAAAAGCCGTTGTGATTCTTTCCAGCCAGCTAGGAGCTCATGGCGCCGAAGTGATCTTCGAGGGTAACGACTTTTCTTCCTAGCCCTGTGACGGCTTCCTTTTTGGCATGTGCATATGAATACCACACCAAAGGGTGCCGTGTTATGGGAGTCTCTTTAGTTGATTCATGGTATCCCCAATCATTTGGCATATATATCCAAAAAAGGAGTACGGAATATGCATGCTGTGTGAAGCCCATCTGGATAGGTTGGTCTGGATTGGTGATGTTGCATATACGCATCGGATAAGACTCCGTGATAAACGTATAGTTTAAGGAGTCGATGGGTTAGACCTGCGAAGGGCATTAGCAGGAAGTACTGGAGTGGTAGTCTAGGAAAATACCCGTATAATGCTTGTGCTATTGGGTTGTACCTGCGAAGGGCAGTAGAAGGAAGTATTGGCGTGGTAAGCCAGGAAATACCCTTGATGCTTGGAATGCTTGGTGGGTTGCGCCTGTGAAGGGGATTAGCAGGAAGTACTGGCTTGGCAGTCCAGGAAAATACCCTCAAGTGATGTTCGGTTAAGCCTAGGTATGGAAAGTGAGTTCTATCGGTAACACGAGGCGTGGCTCCTAGGTAACCGATGAATGTGAAGCCAGTCCTGTGAGAATGGGCTGGTTATGTGTGAACTGATGAGTTCACCTAAAGGAAACAGACAAGGTGAAACCGACCCGCGCCTTTTATGTAGCCGCGAGTACGCCGTACTCAGTGATGGCAAGGTGACTTGAGCAACGGGGGGGGGGGGGGGGGGGGGGGTGGATGATCTGACCCGCGCTTTTTTCGTCCGATGTGAGACCTGAAAGTGCGGTTTGTTGGAGCGCATAGCAAGAGTCTTAGGCCCGCGCTCCATGACATAATGAGTGGCTACGGGCCAATCCCGGTGCATTAAGACTAAGGTCTCTGGATGGACGCCATGGAGTAAAATGCTCAATAGTTACCGTTGGGTTGTGAACCTGATACGGTGGTGGGACCCTAGTTCGCCGGTACACCAAGAATGTGCCGTGAGTGCACGGATCGTCAGGCCGCGTTGTTGACGGTTGTGATGGTATGTACGTGCGTGAGAGCACAATGTATGATATACATATTTTCCTATGAAATTCTATGCCTGCAGGGAAGGAATACCACCGCCCCGGGAAAGTGGTGGGGTCATTATAATTTATTCAGCTGAATGCTGACCATTGCTTGTTTGCCACCGTTGGGTGGGCTGTCCCTGTGCAGGTGCTGGAGAGCCAAGCGGGATGCATAACGGCTGAGGTTCCTGCTACTACTGCTAGCCCTCGAAGGCTAAATGAAAATACTATGTTTGATTATATGTGGCGGGCCTGCGCGCCAATGTTTATGGCCACTGTTGTGTAAAGCCCTGTAAGGCCATAAGGCCAGTTGACTTTATATTTGCTACGATTCATGTTTATATAAATGTGGAACTTTTATATGGTGGATATTCATGTGTTTGAGTTCATCTTTGTGTTGTAGGCTTCCGCTAGAATGTGATGAGTTAGGATGTGCAACTCTGGTATCACCACGTGACTTCCCCGCCTGTTTTATGGTATATGTTGTGGGGCCCCGGCAGGACCTTCTAGTATATACTTGTGAACGGATGGAGTCGTTACATTTTTGGTTTCAGCTTTCTCGGTCTTTCCCTTTTGACTTTGTGGTCGAATTCTTTTGTGGGGTGGCGAGCACGTGTCTGTGCGAACCATGGTAACACTAATGAACTCGTGAATGTCTACCTTAGGAATACAAATACATGTGTTTGAGGAACCTGCACGTTCCTATTTTGTTGTTATTTCTTGTGTGTGGTCGCTAATATGAGTGTCTTGTTCACCTATAGGTGACACGGAGTGGTGCGGGGCAATCGGAGCCCCAACGTTCTGATGAAAGTACGGCACCAGCTGAGGTGCCTACACCTCTGCCTTCTGCGAAAACTATGCAGTTAGTTGCTGAAGCATAGTTTGCCATGATCCAAGCACAGCCAATTGGGCATGCGCAACTGACATTGAGGCCAAAACAGGTTGCGGCGAGGCAATAACCTATAGCGGCTGTAGATCCTCGAGCAGCTGAGAAGCAGTTAAAGTAGTTCATGAGTTTCAACCCGCCTACGTTTATGGGGCTGGGATCCCCTACGCAGGCTAAGGACTGGTTATCACGCGTCAAGCGGATTATGATGGAAATTGGAACGGAGGAACATCAGAAAGTCACCTTAGCCACCTTCTTGCTGGAAGGAGTGGCTCGTTTATGGTGGGATGAGATGGAACTACACCACTTAGTGGGTCGACCATTAACAAAAGTGTCGATGGAAGAATTCTTGAGACTCTTCCTAGCAAAGCACCTCCCGGCGGCACAGCGTATTACCATGGAGAACGAATTCCAAAGGCTAACGCAAGGTGAAGGCAGTGTTGACATGTACCTGCATGAGTTCATGAGGTTGGGACGATATGCACGTTCAATCTTTGCTGATGAGCAGAAGAAGATGAACAGGTTCTATGAAGGACTGCGGGATGAGTTACGATTCCTGCTCTCTAGTTCTGTGAACCAAGGCTTCCAGGCATTGGTCGACACTGAATGCGCACTGTAAAAGGATATGAAGAGGGTGCAGGGGAAGCAGGCTTTGGCTGTGACACAGCCGGAATTCAAAGTGCCCCGACCAGCGAAGCCATATTTCAAGAAGAGAGGGGGCAAGAGGTCCAAGTCGATTGGACAAGCTCCTTCTACCGTTGCATCGGGTGCAACGACGGGGGACTCTTCAAGGCCGGATACTCGTACGTGCTTTACATGTGGAAAAGTGGGGCATATAGCTCGTAACTGCGGGAGTGGTCCACCAAAGGGTGAGAAGAAGGTGGGAGCGTCATATGCGGAGAAAGGAAAGGCAATCGTGGAGTCCTCTGCCTCGCAGGTGCAGCCCCAAGTCTACAATCTTGGCCTTCAGGAGGCCATTAAGCAGAGTGACGTCGGCATAGGTATGCGTTAAGTTATTGTATTGCTTTGCTTCTTGCATGCTTTGTTGATTGCATATTCATATGCGCCTTGTGTGTGTGACATGATTGTCACAGGCTTTGTGATGATTCAGAATACGTCGGCACAAGCACTGTTTGATACGGGTGCTTCGCATTCTTTTCTGTATAAAGAGTTCATAGCACAGCTTGGGATACCTAGTCGTGTAAAGACAGATATCGTCAGGGTGATGTTGCCGAATGGTTGTTTGATGCTCGCGGATTGAGCTTGCGATGTGGCGGTCCAAATAGGAAGTCGGGAATTCTGTTTGACTGCATCTGTATTGCCAATATCAGAATTTGACATAATCTTTAGTATGGATTGGCTCGCAGAGCAGCATGCCTTGATTGATTGTAATGCCAAAGAGATCACATTGGGTTAGAATGCCAAGCAGGAGACTAAGTTTGCGGGGATGCGAGGAGTGGGCGGGACATTGATGTCTGCCCTCCAAGTAGTCAAGGCTGTTCGGAAGGGAGTGGAGTGCTACTTCGCACTAATTCAGGCTGTTGAGCCAAAGGCTGGTGTGAGCGATGTTCCAGTGGTATCGAAATTTGCATATGTGTTTCCCAAGGATCTCCCTGGCCTACCACCCCAGCGAGAGATTGACTTCATGATCGTGTTGGTGCCAAGTGCGAAACCTGTGGCCCGCTCGCCATATCGCATTGCGCAAAAGGAAATGGCGGAGTTGAAAGTCCAACTGCAGGAGTTATTGGAGCAGGGTTATATTCGCCCAAGCATGTCACCTTGGAGCGCGCCTGTTCTGTTTGTGAAGAAGAAAGACGACATCTTGCGGTTATATATTGATTACCGCGAACTGAACAAGCTGACCGAGAAGAATAAGTATCCGATTCCCCGGATCGATGAGTTATTCGATCAGCTAGTGGGATCAACCGTCTAATCCAACTTGGATTTGAAGTCTGGTTACTACCAGTTGAGGATTCGGGAAGGTGACATTCGCAAGACCGCATTTTGAACATGTTACGGGCACTATGAGTTCGCAGTGATGCCATTTGGGCTGTGCAATGCGCCATCGGTGTTCATGGACTTGATGCACCGAACGTTCCGAGAGTACCTGGACCTGTTTGGGATAGTATTCATTGATGATATTTTGGTCTACTCTCGATCTGAAGCCGATCATGAAAATCACTTGCGGTTGGTGTTGCAGACGTTAAGGAAGAATCAGCTCTACGCCAAGTTCTCGAAGTGCGAGTTTTGGCTATCATCGGTGGATTTTTCTGGGCCATGTGGTAAGCGGAGAGGGCATAACAGTGGATCCGGCGAAGATAAGGGCCATACAGGAGTGGCCAGTGTTGTCTTCTATGGCTGAAGTCAGAAGCTTCCTTGGACTAGCAGGCTACTATAGAAGATTTGTTGCGAACTTCTCGCGGATCGCTTTGCCTCTAACCACACTGACGAGAAAGGATCAGAAGTTCGTTTGGACGCCGAAGTGCGCATGAGCTTTTGAAGAGCTGAAGTGTCGGTTGACCACGATGCCTGTGTTGACGTCTCCATATGGTACTAATGGATTTGAAATCTACAGTGGTGCGTCGGGAAGCGGCTTAGGCTGCGTTCTTCTGCAAAATGGGAAAGTGATTGCTTATGGCTGTCGCCAGTTAAAGGTGCACGAGAGAAATTATCCCGTCCATGACTTAGAGTTGGCGGCGGTGATGTTTGCACTGAAATTGTGGAGGCATTATATGTATGGCATGAAGGTGGAGATCTATACAGACCATAAGAGCCTAAAGTACCTGTTGGAGCAGAAGGACTTGAATATGCGACAACGATTGTGGTTGGAGTTCCTTGGGGACTACACCTTTGCAATTCATTATACGCCCGGAAAGGGCAATGTTATCGCGGATGCCTTGAGTCGGAGAGCTCCGGCAAGGGAAAGCTGGTTGCAGAGGCATGATGAACGTCTAATTCAGGAGTTGAAAGCATTAGAGATTTCTTGTGTTGACAAGAATGCTACAGCCGATGCATGTTTGAACTGGACGGAGGTGTAGTGTGACCTTACGGACAGAGTTCGATGTGCAATGGAGCTAGATGAGAGTCTCCATCGCTATGCCAAGGATGGGCCATAGGGCAAATTATCCTGGGATGACGGGCTTTTGCGAAAAGAAGGCCGTTTGTGCGTCCCGAGTTTGGGCAAATTGAGGGAACAGCTGATGTATGAAGCGCATTACACGAAGTACTCAATTCACCCTGGGAGCACAAAGATGTTCAGAGACATGAAAAGCTGTTCTGGTGGCCAGGACTGAAGAAAGATATTGCTTATTACGTGGCCAAATGCCAAACGTGTGCTATGGTGAAGGAGGAATGCCAGAAACCTAGCAGATTCTTGAAGTCGTTGCCTATTCCGGAGTGGAAGTTCGACAATATTTCCATGGATTTCATGCATGGGTTGCCGAGATCTCAGCGCGGAAATGATTCCATCTGGGTAATTGTCAACCTGCTGATGAAAGTGGCACACTTCCTTCCGAATCGGCAGGACGATTCAGTAGAAAGTTTGGCAAAGCTATATGTTGAACAGATTGTACGGCTACATGGTATTCCTGGGAACATCGTGAGCTATCGAGATGGGCGATTTACTTCAAATGATTGGAGGCTGGTCCATCAGCTGTTGGGCACAAAGTTGATGTTCAGTACATCCTTTCATCCCCAAACAGATGGCCAAACTGAAAGGACCAACATAACGATGGAGGATATGCTCCGGATGTGTGCCCTGGACTTTGGGAAGAGTTGGGAAGATCATCTCTCTATGGTGGAGTTTGCCTACAATAACAACAACCAAGGGAGCATCAGTATGGCACCGTATGAAGCTCTGTATGGATGGAAGTGTCGTACTCCTTTGGCTTGGGTAGAAGCAGGCGAATCCAAGTTGTATAGGTGTAATGAAGTCGATGAAGCGAACTCGACGATACGCACTATTCGAGAAAGGCTACTGATGGCCCAAGATCATCAAGCGAAATACTACAATGCCAAGCACCGGAATTTGGAGTTCGCGGTGGGAGACTGGGTATACTTGAAGATCAAACCCTTCAAAGGCGTATCCAAGATTCGATGTCTGAAAAAGTTGAGTCCACGGTACCATGGTCCATTTGATGTGGTGGAGCAAGTCGGGGAAGTTGCATATCGGCTAGCTCCGTCGGCAGACTTGAGTGGATTACATGATGTGTTTCACATCTCAGTACTGCGGAAAGCCGTGAAGGATCCAGCTCAAGTGATCGAGAAGGATCGTGTGTCGGTGGAGTACAGGCTAACGACGAAGGTTAGGCCCATTCGGATCGAGGATCGTGCCAAGAAACAGTTGCGGAACAAGACGGTCGGGATGGTCAAAGTCCGGTGGGACAATTGCGGCCGTGAAAAAGTCACATGGGAGCGAGAGCAGACCATGCGAGCTGAGTTTCCCGAGCTCTTTTTGTAACTGTTATGCAGTGTTTATCGAGTTGTAATGAATGTTTGTGTACTAAAATCCTTCTTTGTGAGTCCTTACTTTCTGCAAATTTCGGGGACAAAATTTTTGTAAGGACGGGAGGGTTGTAACTGTACAACCTTAGGCTCGTGAAAGGTGGCTCAACGAGCGAGAGGGGGAGGCTGGCGAGATGAATTTGATAGGTGAGTGAGACCAGGAGGCCTACCTGCAGAAGGCGAGAGGGAGGGTTCCCTGAAGTAGGCGAGACGCCCCGTGGGTCGAGATGGCTCTAGGAGGCGAGATGGCCTATAGGGCGAGAGGTTGGCGAGACGGATAGGGGGGTCGTCTCGCCCGTCAATCATTTTCCCCATTCGCCATATGGGAGAAGAGATGTTTTTACCTTTTTACCCCCAAGGAGGATTTTACCTTTTTGCCCGTGGTAATTTTACACTTTTACCCCGGGAGGTCTGCGTATAGCTCTCCAGAACAGCAGAGTTTGGTTGTTGGCAGACCCAGCCCAAGGTATTTTGGTCATTTCAGGTTAGTTCAGAAGGGATATTTGCAGATCAGATTCAGAGGCCTATAAATATACTGATAAGGTGCTTGGGATGGTTGTTGAACCTTTCCACTTTCTTCCTCACAGGCACCTAGCTCAGCATTGGCTAGGGAGGGGAAGATCTTCAGTTTCTTCTGGGAAAGAGGTGGGACCTTCGAGCTGAGACCAATCGGTCTGTTTCCAGGTCTCCGACCCACATCGAGAGGGTAGTTCAAGAAGAGTACTTGTGGGCTGCATCCTCAGTTTTGAACTTTAGGAGGGACTAGAATGCTGGTTCCAACCTTGAGCAACCACACGGCGGGAGGTCACGGAGAATGAGAAGGAGAAGGGTCAGAAAACCCAGGAGGATTTGTATGAAGAGAAGAGTTTATGGCTTCAATTAGGGAATCATGGACTTACTGCAAGGGATCTCACGACAGGGAGATTGTTCAACCCCACTGATTCAGGTGCCTGATCTCGCGCCGTAAGAAGAGCTCGTCTCGACGTGAGTGGGAGAAAACGCCCCGGGAAGGCGACCGGGAAAGGAAGTGATGGTGGATGGAGGCGGGCGAGACATGGCTGGAAGGGAGCTATTTTCCAGCCCGGTGAGCGCTGTCTCGCCAGGGGAGGTTGTCGCGCGAGTAGGGGAGGCAAGACCGGTGGCGAGAGGATCGCCTTTTTGCAAGTTGATCCTATCAGCTCCCGTCCCAGAAGGGTTCTGGGAACCCGAAATGAACTATTATGTGGGGAAAGATGATCCCCTTCATCACTTGCAGTGGTTTGAGGACGCGGTTTCAATCAGGCCCATGACAGATGCGTTTAAATGCCGTCTTTTTGCCATCACTCTAAAGGACAAGGCTAGGGACTGGTTTCATCAGTTCCCGACAGGCTCGATATACTGCTTCGAGGACCTGAGCAGGAGCTTCCAGCTGCGGTTCTCGACTTTGATGAAGGGAAAGAATAACCCAGAGTCAATCTTTTTGATTAAGCAGAGGGCAGATGAATCCCTAGCTCAGTACGTGGATAGGTTCCAAGAGGACATCTTGGATATACAGGAGGTGCCGGGGTTTGCCCTCCAAATGGCCTTTACCGTGGGACTACGAGAAGGTTCTTCAAAATGAGCCTCACCCGGAAGGCGCCGCTGTCTTTTGAGGGGTTGATGGAGAAGGCGGCAAAGGAAATAGCGATGGAGGCGGCAAATCCCTATTTTGCAAAAATGTTGGCAAGGCTTACGAAGGTGGAGTCGAGGGAGTCAGGGGGGAGACAGCAGGATGCGAGTAGAAGGGAAGAATCGAGGGTTCCAGCATATCAAGAGCTGGGATGAAGGCAACAGGGGGGCCCTGCCCCAGGACAAGGGAGAGGATTTCCCCACGTGGGGAGGAACCAACTGGGAGGACCGGGAAGATTTCACCATCAAGGGAGGGGGTACGGTCATAGACCACCCCTGCCCCCTCCGCAGCAAGCTATGGCAATCGACCGAGGTAGAGGCAGAGGCCGAGAGAGGGGAAGAGGAGCAGGAGCTGGGAGAAGGAGAAACCCTCAGGAAGGAAGGCAAGAGGGAGAGGTAGCATTGCCATATTGTGACTTCCACGAGGAGGAAGGTCACGCGACGGCTACCTGCCCAGATTTCTTGGAGATGAGGAGAACTAGAGTATCAGGAGAGCAGTAGAGACCGGTACGGATAGAAGAAGTGACGGGTACAGGTGAAGAGGATCGTTGTGTAGATCGAACAGATGTAGGAGATCGAGGGGGAATTGGAGTAATTCATGGAGGGGTGGGGATAGAGGTAGCCCGAAAGGCGAGCCTTCACACTATATATCGCCGAAGTGCAGCTTCAACGTCACAATCCACTCCCCCAGAGGAGAAAATCACCTTTTCAAGGAAGCACATGCCATACCATGAGGACCCTTTCTGCGTCGCGCAGGTGATACGAACCGCCATTGAGAACTTTACGGTGTCACGGATCCTAGTAGACAATGGGAGTTTCGTGAACGTTATTTTCAAGAAGGCATTCAATGAGATGGGGGCGGAGGCCCGGAGGGTGCTGGCGGCGGATGGACCACTGTTTGGGTTCTCAGGAGAGAGGAAAGAAGTCGAGGGGGAGTGGGACTTCAGGTAACCCTGGGGGGGGGGGGGGGCTATCCCGAAATTGCCGCTTTGTCATAATGGATGCCCCCAGTAGTTACAACGCCATTTTTGGGCGCCCCTTGATCAACGCTTTCAGATGTGTTACATCGTCGTTTCACTAGTGTTTGAAGTTAAACTCTAGAGGTACCCAAATCAGAGTGCGGGGAGATCCAAAGGCTGCAAGGGAGTGCTACGTGATGGCAGTGAACACCGTCTCATGGCAGGAAGAGGCTGAAGAAATGGAGAAGAGGATGGAATGATGGCAGCAGGAGCTTGGGGGCGAAGTAGAAGCGAGAGAGGATGAAGATGTTGGAGGAGAGGGAGAAGTAGTGATGGTTCGTGGCATTGCGGGGGAGCCAGAAATGACGGGAGAGAAGGACGGACAGATGGAGGCGGAAGAGGGAGGGGAGTCAAAGGAGGATAGAAGGAGGAGGAAAGAGAAGAGGAAGATGGAGGAAGTGGGAGGGTCGCCCAGGAGGGGGGCCCGGCTGGAGAAAAGAAGAGCCTCATTACAGGATGGAGAGGACGCTAGTAAGTGGGAGATGGAAAAGCTTGGGGAAGAAATGGTGGTGGCTGTCACGGAAGACGAAGCCAGAGAATAGGACGCATTGGAAGAGTAGGAAGGAGAGGAAGAGCCATCAAGGCTGAAGGCGGCCGTGGAGGTACGCGAGGTGGAGATCCACACCAAGGACGGGAGAAAGGAGAAGGTAGAGATCAGCGGCGAACTCAACCCGGATGATTGAGAGAAGATCAAGGCCTGCGTGTAGAAAAATATTGACGTCTTCACATGGAGCACCACAGACATGCCTGGGGTTGATGTGGACGTAGCTTGTCACCGCCTCAACCTCGATTCCAACACTCGCCCAGCACAGCAGAAGAAGAGGGTCATCGCCTCCAAGATGGTCGAGCCTAATAGAGAGGAGGTAGAGAAGTTACTTAAGGAGGGGTTTGTATCCGCCTGTAAGTATCTGGGGTGGGTAAGTAATGTTGTAATGGTTAAAAAGGGGGAGGGTAGATGGAGAATGTGTGTGTATTTCTCTCTTTTAAATAAAGTGTGTCCTAAGGATTACTACCCCCTGCCTCGGATCGACGCGCTGGTTGACTCGGTCGTCGGTTTCTCTTTTATGAGTTTTTTAGATGCGTTTTCTGGATATCATCAAATACGAATGCATCCTCCGGATGTTAAGGACATCACCTTCGTCATAGAGGATGTGTGCTTCTGTTTTAATATGATGCCCTTCGGGTTGAAGAATGCGGGGGAGACCTATCAAAAAATGATGGATCGGATCTTCCGAGAACAAAAAGGAAGGAACCTGGAGGTGTATGTGGATGACTTAATGATCAAAAGCAGGGGCCTCAAATCTCATGTCCTGGACCTCGAGGAAACCTTTGAGACCCTGAGAAAATATAAAATGAGACTCAACCCCCTAAAATGTGTGTTTGGAGCCAATAGGGGGAAGTTACTGGGGCATCTTCTCACCCCATCTGGAGTAGAGCCAAACCCCGATAAAGTGAGGTCAATCCTAGAGTTGGAGTCTCTTAGAAATTCCAAGGAGGTTCAACGTCTCACCGGCATGCTGGCCGGGCTAAGCAGGTTTCAATCTCGAGACAGGGAGAGATGCTCACCTTTCTTCCGGACATTGAGAGGTGGCAAGAAATTCGAGTGGACTCCTGAATGTGAGAAGGCTTTTCAGGCTCTAAAGCAACAGCTCACCCAAACACCTTTACTCCAGGGGCCAAGGGAAGGAGAGGTCTTATTCTTATACTTAGGAGTAGGGACAGGGGCGGTGAGCTCGGTTTTTGTGTGAGAGGAAGGGAATAAGCAATTTTCGATAAATTACATGAGCCGGGTCCTAAAGAAGACGGAGCTCGGGTACCTCATTCTTGAAAAATTAGCGTTTGCTCTCATCGTCTCAGCCCGAAATCTCAGACCATATTTTCAGGCTCATTCTATTCAGGTGGTGATGGATCACCCCCTCCGTCGCATCTTGGAAGGGGTGGAACACTCCGGGAGGCTGGCCAAGTGGTTTATAGAGCTTAGTGAATTCTATCTTGCCTTCATTCCTCGGCTTGCCATTAAGGCACAGGCAGTGGCCGACTTTCTGGTAGACTAAGTAGTTGAGGTCCAAGAGACCGAAGCGTCCCCTCGAGCGGCCTGAAAGATGATGGTAGATGGAGCGTCAGGAAGAAATTCCTTTGGAGGAGGAATGATCTTGGTAAGTCCGGAGGGGACCAGGATTGAGTAGTCCTTGAAGATTCACTTCACGATCACCAAAAACCAGACGGAATATGAGGCGATCATCGCCGGGCTCAGGTTAGCCCGAGAGTTGGGCATACAAGACATTGAGGTCACGACAGACTCCATGGTGGTGGCGGGCCAGGTCAAAGGGGAGTTCGAGGCAAGGGAGCCCACCCTCCAGCTGTATCTAGGGAAGGTCAAGGACATCATCAGACAGTTCCGAAGTTTTTCGATTTGGCACATCCCGAGGGAGGAGAGCACTCAGGCTGACTAGCTCGCCAAGTATGGCCCTCGGGCTGGAGGAACAATGACAGAGCTCTTCAGGCCGTCCATAGAGGAAGGGGAGCTCATGGAGATATGCCAACAAGGGTCTTGATGGACCCCTTCATCACCTTTCTGACCTCGGGACAGCTGCCTGCGGGAGAACGTGACAAGAAGCATACCAGGTACAAATCAGCGTACTACCTGTTGAAAGATGGAGTTTTGTACCACAAGACACTGTCAAGTTTGCTGGCTCGATGCGTGTCAGATGGGAAGGTTCCAACGGTTTTGGAAGATATTCACTCGGGAGAATGCGGAAGTCACTCGGGGAGCCGGACCTTAGACGGGAGGGTGCTGAGACAGGGGTACTTCTGGCCTACTCTCAGGAAAGATGCAGAGGAGTTCACAAAAAGGTGTCAAAATGCCAGGAGTTCGCCCCCCTCCAACTCCTTCCAGCCAGAGGTTACGGACAATCACAGCTCCCTGGCCCTTCGCCATATGGGGGCTAGATCTGGTAGGTCCTTTTCCCCAAGCAAGTGGTCAAAGGAAATATCTTCTAGTCATGGTGGACTACTTTTCAAAATGGCTGGAGGTGAAGGTGTTGGCTAAGGTGACATCGTAAGTGGTCAAGAATTTCGTATGGGGAGAGATCATCTGCAGACATGGGTTACCGCTGGCCATTGTAACGGATAATGGGCCACAATTTGCAAGTAGGGAGTTCGTTGATTTCTGCATCCGATTGGGAATAGATCTCCACTTTTCCTCTATTCATCATCCACAAAGTAACGGAAAGGTGGAGGCAGCCAACAAGATCATTGTCAATCTTTTGAAAAAAAAGTGGAGAATTTGAGGGGAAGTTGGGTTGAACAGCTACCTTCAGTCCTCTGGGCCTTGAGAACCGCACCAAACACCGCCACGGGAGAGACCCAGTTTAAGCTCTCCCATGGCTTGGAGGCAGTCATACCCATCGAGTTTGAAGTCACATCACCAAGAGTAGCTGTTGCAAAGGAAGGATACGAAGGATGGAGAGCGGAGAATGAGGAAGAGCAGACTCTCTCTGGATCTCGTGGAAGAGCTCAGGGATTTGGCGATGGTCTAGCAGGAGGAGGTCAAGCGCCGGATGTCGAGGTACTTTGACAAGCATATAAGGATCAGGCAGTTCGAGAAGGGGGATTTTGTCCTCAAAAAGGTGGATGCAGCGGGTAGAGGGGCTTCCGTAGGGAAGCTCAATCCCAATTTGGAGGGTCCTTTTATAATAAAAGAGTTCTTGAAGTCGGGAGGGTACCACCTCCAGGAAGTGGACGGGGCATCCCTCAATCGCGCCCGAAGTGGTGATGATTTAAAGAGATTTTACCCATAACACTTTTTGTGCATTACAGTTTTATTGGTATACAGTACTTGCAATTTTGATGTGCTCTTCTGATATGATGAGAGTGCAGGTGTCCTTTTTCATGGCATCAAAGGTGAGATCGAAGTGAGGAGGCCCCGAACAGACCCGCTGACCATGCTCTCATCTAGCTGGCAGGGCTGTAGGCTCACTCGATGGTTTGAGAAGGTTTGGTTTGGAGAGGAGACCCCGAGCAGACCCGATGACCAGGCTCCCATCTAGCTGGCAGGGCTGTAGGCTCACTCGGTGGTTGGAGGTGGTTTGGTTTGGAGAGTAGACCCCGAGCAGACCCGCTGACCAAACTCTCATCTAGATGGCAGGGTTGTAGGCTCACTCGGTGGTTGGAGGTGTTTTGGTGAGGATACCCCGAGCAAACCCGTTGACCAGGCTCTCATCTAGCTGGCAGGGCTGTAGGCTCACTCGGTGGTTGGAGATGGTTTGGTTTGGAGAGGAAACCCCGAGCAGACCCGCTGACCAGGCTCTCATCTAGCTGGCAGGGCTGTAGGCTCACTCGGTGGATGGAGATGGTTTGGTTTGGAGAGGAGATCCCGAGCAGACCCGCTGACCAGGATCTCATCTAGCTGGCAGGGCTGTAGGCTCACTTGGTGGTTAGAGATGGTTTTGTTTGGAGAAGAGACCCCGAGCAGACCCGCTGGCCATGCTCTCATCTAGCTGGAAGGGCTGTAGGCTCACTCGGTGGTTGGAGGTGGTTTGGAAAGGAGACCCCAAGAAGACACGCTGACCAGGCTCCCATCTAACTGGCAGGGCTGTAGGCTCACTCAGTGGTTGGAGGTGGTTTGGTTTGGAGAGGAGATCCCGAACAGACCCGCTGACTAGGCTCCCATCTAGCTGGCAAGGCTGTAGGCTCACTAGGTGGTTGTAGGTGGTTTGGTTTAGAGAGGAGACCCAGAGCAGACCCGCTGACCAGGCTCTAATCTAGATGGTAGGGATATAGGCTCACTCGGTTGTTGGAGATGGTTTGGTTTGGAGGGGAGACCCCGAGCAGACCCGCTGACCAGGCTCTCATCTAGCTGACAGGGCTGTAGGCTTACTCAGTGGTTGGAGTTGGTTTGGTTTGGAGAGGAGACCCCGAGCAGACCAGCTGACCAGGCTCCCATCTAGTTGGCAGGGCTGTAGGCTCACTCGATGGTTGGAGGTGGTTTGGTTTCGAGAGGAGACCCCGAGCAGACCCGCTGACCAGGCTATCATCTAGCTGGCAGGGCTGTAGGCTCACTCGGTGGTTGGAGATGGTTTCGTTTGGAGAGGAGACCCCGAGCAGACCCTCTGACCAGGCTCTCATCCAGCTGGCAGGGCTGTAGGCTCACTCGGTGGTTGGAGGTGGTTTGGTTTTGAGAGGAGACCCAGAGTAGACCCGCTGACCAGGCTCTCATCTAGCTGGCAAGGCTGTAGGCTCACTCGGGGGCAAGACAAGTGGTAGGAGCTCACGGAGAGAAGTGTCCATATTTATCAGAAAATTGGTAGAATTTCTAGAAAATAGAAGTATCAGAAATTAGACTAAGGAGGACCTCTGGCAGACACTTGGCAGGGAGAGTCTCGCCGTTAGTGAGTGGGTCTTCCATGTCCAAAGCACAAGCCTAGCATAAATAAAAGGGACCAATCATGAGGAGCGGTGGATCTCCAAGGCTTACATCGCGGGTTGACCTCACGGCGAGACGATAGCTAAGAGTTATGCGATCTCACATGCGGTCGGGGGAAGAGAGATCCAAGGCCTAGCACTTCGGACTATCAAGCAAAATAGCGGAGGGAAAAAGCACAGAAAAATAACATGAAAAAAGATTAATTATGAAATTCCCTCGGGCCATCACAGAACACCACTATCACAGAGAATATATCGTAGAGTATTTATATCATGAATAATTACAAGTACAGGCCAAGATAAAAAATGAGGGGGGGGGGGCGAAGTCCCTGGCCCTGGCGTCTCCATACTCCTCGGCGCTGGAGGATGAACTATCGTCCGTCTCGCCATATAAATGGGGGACCAGGTCGCGGACTGTGACCGTCTCGGCGTCATCACGAACCACCCCCAGCTCCTTCATCATCTTGAGAACGAGCTCCGCTGTTTTGATGTTAGAATCCCGACAGAGAGCGTCGACCTCGTCCATAGAATAACGAGAAGGATCTGGAAATTGGTCCGAAGGAGGTGCCGCGCTGTCCCGGAGGCGGGTATTTTCAGCTTTCAATCTCTTGTTCTCTCCCTCCAGTGCCTCAATGCGTGAGCGCATCCAGTCGACAGTCTCGACATCCTGCGGGAAGGCGTAATCAATAAAATACCATAATAGCTAGCGAATGATGCTGGCGGAACAACAATTAAGAAGCTTACCACACCGCCCTGACTTTACGTGAGGAGGTGGTCGGCGACGGCGAACCACTTCTCAAGATCGTGGGACTTCTCGCGTTCCGCTGCAAGCCTGGCCTCCGCTTCTTTCCACTTGTTATTGTTAAAGACCAAGCGGCGCGAGACCATTGCGAGAGCTCCATTGAGCGAAACTGGGCATGGGCACTCTTTAGAATGAGGTCCCGAGACATCTCATTGTCCGCGGGCTCAACGCCGAGGTCACCATACAGCCCATAGCCAAGGGAGAAGGCGTGACTGGTGGGAGGATCCTGCTCCTTCTAGGAGGGAAGGAGGGTGAACACCAACACGCGGTTGGCGTCCTTCTCCCATAAGAGTACCGGCTCGTCGGCAGTGTCATCCGTCACAGGCCCCATGTTGTAATTGGGGTGCGAGGAGGGAGCAGGGTGACTAGAGGAGCCAGCCTCGCCGGGGGGAGCCCAGCGGGCTGGACAGTGGTGGTGGCGGTTGGTTTAGACAAGACCGTCTCGTGGTTAAGTGAGACAGCTGGTTGGCGAGGTGAGGGAGTTCCTACAGAGATAGGGGACATAGATCCCGATAACTCCTTCCTTTCATTGTGGGCAATCTTTTTCTTCTTGAAGGACACCGACTTCTTCACCCTTTTCTTTGGGCTGTGTCGAGAAGCCGTGTCCCCGTCCCCATAGCTTTTATTTGGAGCGGGGGTCAGCGTCTCCTTCCTGGACTCCGCCGCCATATTCGCCAGGACGAGACCCCTGTTGCTCTGGTAAGGAGGGTGGACAGGGATGGTCCTCTCCCCTAAGCAGGTTAATAGTCAGTATAATGCAAAAAAGTTTACAATGCTAAGGGGGCATGAGTATACCTTCGCCGGGGAAGACAGCAGGAAGCGAGTCGAGGTCTCGCCTGAGGAAGTTGACCTCGAAGGTTTTCCCTGCGAAGAAGTGGCAGAGAGCCTTCTCGCCACCTCCAACCTTAGGAGTTTCGTAGTAGCACTCGGCAGGGGACACCAGGGCGAGAGGGATGCCTCCCAAGTCCCCGCGAATGAAGACAAAGTGGGTCGGCCAGTCATGGTTTTTATTTGGCGTCTCGCACACCTTCAGGCCTTGGCTAGTGAAGTAGGAAACACTGTCACCTTTCGCGTGGTAGATGAACAGCTTGCGAAAAACGGTCAGGCTGAATTCAATACGCTATCACTGCAGGTAACTGGCGAAAGTGACCAACATAGAGATCGCGTTGGGGTTGAACTGCGCGGGAACAACCCCAAAATACTTGAAGACCAATTTAACCTCCGGCCAGAGGGGGAGCCTCAGCCCCGCCTCGAAGTACGAGACAGGGAAAGCTAGTTCATTAGGGTAGAAGGTATTGCCGCACTCGCCGACTTTGGGGGGGCGAGATAGCTAGCCATCTGCGAGAAACACGCTAGCGAAGCGAGTATAGTCTTCCTCTGGTAGCCTGCCGAGAGGGAAATCATGCTCCGCAAATCGCCTCCCACAGCGGCTGCGGCCCTCACCTTCTTCTACCCTCTTCTTTCCCATGGCTGGCGAGGAGGAATAAATAGGAGAGAAAAAAGATTGAAGGGAAAGCGGGACGCGAGAGGTGCTGGGAAGAAGAGGAGTGGGCGGGAGCTCCAATCGCGGAAATAACAAAGAACAGTGATGAAGGCGTGAAGGTGCCTGGATCCTGGAGAAGGGTATTTATATCAAATAGGGAAGAGAGAGGAGACTGAGTGGGAAAACGAAAGGGCGGAAAACGAAGAGGCAACCTGACCGTTCATCTTCTCCCTCTCTCTCTCTCTAGAACCAAAGGGGCGGAAGCACCGCGGCGACTATTTCGATGAGCCGAAATAATCATGACAGATTAATTAATTGGAAAATAAGTTAATTACAACAATGATGAAAAACATGGCACGACATGATATGTAGACAAAATATCATGATGACAAATTATTTCATCCCGCGCGAGGAAAACATCTCGTCCAGAAAGTTTTATGCAAATTAATAAGTAACGAAATTAAGAATACAAGAGAGCCTTCAGAGGGCAAGATGGGGTTGTGACCGCTTAATTCTTGACCCATTTCCAGTGGCCATCCCGACCTCCCGCGCAAGGAGGGCGGACAGGTAGATGAAAGGTGCGGGCGGTGACCAGGCCGCGGCATGCGAGACAGAGGTGTTCGTCCATCTCGTTCAGGATAGATTGGGGGTCTGTCCCATCCATTACGTAGTCGGCCTCGATCTCGGCAGAAAGGCGATTGCACTCAGTTTCCAGCCAGTCCATGCGCCGATCGGAGGCTTGTTTCTCCAGCTCCATCTCACGGATGATATGCGTATACTTGCGAAACATCCTGGACGTCCGTCGATTAAGCTCCAGGGTATCCATTGGATCACCTAGGTAATCTTCGATCTCATCAGGACGTGGAAGAGGCGATATGGGAGGAGACGCGGGAGCGTCCTCAGTATTGGATTCAAAGTGGATGCCTGCGCATAAAGTGCAAAAATTCATAATGAAGGACAATCTCGCGGCCATGTGTCAGGATTACAGGGATTGACCCGGTGATCTCGCATGGGTTAAATGAAAGAATGCGAATCGGTGTGAAACCAAAGAGAGGATGAGTTTTCTTACTGGGGATATGAGGGTTTCCCACAACTCGCGAGAGGTTTTCTTTCCGCATGAGGGGTGGGGAGGATGCCTCGGGCGAGTCGGTGCGCTGGTAAGATTCGTGGGTAACGTTGGGAGGATTTGTAGGCATGGGGGAATCAGCGAGGTTTCCCTGGAAAAGCATGATCAGCAGGCGAGATGAAAGAGGAAAAGAGCTGAGAGGAAGAATCAGAAATTACCCATCTCTCCGACTATCAGTAGTCGGGGGCGTAGAGGAGGTCGCGCCAGCCGAGAGGGGGGGGGGGGGGGCAGGAGGCCTTCGCCTTCTTCGGGCGAGAAGATGAGGGGGCCGAGGAGGGAGTACGCCCAGGTCCGAAAACAGGGTGGCCATGTTGGCTTTATTTTGATTTCGCACCATCGCGAGGCGCTCGCGAAAACTCTGGCTATGAGACATGCTGAGGGGCAAAGAAATGAGGGAAGATAAGAAGGGGCACCCTAAGGGGGGGCTGGGAACTCCTATTTATAGACCCCAGAGGAGGGGGCCCACCAAAGATTCCCATAAATGAATCCCAGCATCACGAACCTCGGTTAGAATTCTTTCCGAGGTTAGGGCAACCTCGAAAAGAGCGGGGATTGTGTACAACCTTAGGCTCGCGAAAGGTGGCTCAGCGAGCGAGAGGGGGAGGCTGGCGAGACGAATTTGATAGGCGAGTGAGACTAGGAGGCCTACCTGCAGAAGGCGAGAGGGAGGGTTCTCTGAAGTAGGCGAGACGCCCCGTGGGGCGATATGGCTCTAGGAGGCGAGATGGCCTATAGGGCGGGAGGTCGACGAGATGGACAGGAGGGTTATCTCGCCCGTCAGTTATTTTCCCCACTCGCCACATGGGAGAAGAGATGTTTTTACCTTTTTACCCCCAAGGTGGATTTTACCCTTTTGCCCCAAGTAATTTTACACTTTTACCACTGGAGGTCTGCGTATAGCCCTCCAGAACAACAGAGTTTGGTTGTTGACAGACCCATCCCAGGGTATTTTGGTCATTTCAGGTTAGTTCAGAAGGGATATTTGCAGATCAGATTCAGAGGCCTATAAATAGACCGATAAGGTGCTTGGGATGGTTGTTGAACCTTTCCACTTTCTTCCTCACATGCACCTAGTTCAGCATTGGCTAGGGAGGGGAAGATCTTCAGTTTCTTCTGGGAAAGAGGTGGGACGTCCGAGCTGAGACCCATCAGTCTGTTTCCAGGTCTCTAACCCACGTCGGGAGGGTAGTTCAAGAAGAGTACTTGGGGGCTTCATCCTCAATTTCGAACTTTATGAGGGAATAGAAAGCTGGTTCCAATAGTAACACCCCAAATCCCAGAATTTGGCAAAATTGGGTGACACGGCCTGGGACACGGGCGTGTCCCAGAGGGTGTACTTCTCGGGTGAGCAGTCAACGAGTAGTTGACTAACTTTGGTCGACGATTGTCGAGTGCAGCGTACACGACCTATGATACGGGGGTGTCCTCGCGGGTCGACGAATTTCAGCTCGACGAAGTTGATTCGGTCGACGATTGTCGAGTGCAGAGTAGACGGCCTGTGACACGGGCATGTCATAGGGCATTTCCTCGCGGGTCGACGAAGTCAGCTCGACGAAGTTGAGCCGGTGCGTGTCTAGTGCCATGTGTGGGCATATGGCCTGGGACACGGGCGTGTCATAGGCCGTGTCACTCTCGGGTTGATCTCGATTTTGTGCAGCCTGTGGAACACAGCCATAAACATGGGTGTGTATGAAAGCATGCTAGGTGACACGGACTGTGATACGGGCGTGTTACATGGGCATGTACTGTATTGGATAAGTCGGTTGAGCACCACTTGAGGTACATGGCCAGGGACACAGGCGTGTCACATGCCGTGTCAGGCAAAAAAATATGATTTTGTGGTAAATCGTGGATGTCCATTTCTTTAGCTATGATCTAATGGCTGAGGTGACTCCCTGCTTCCTTATGGCCGTGGATGAGAAGGAAATTCTCATTTGTTATTTGACCTTCATCTTTCTAAAATCCTAGAGAGAGAAGTAGAGGAAGAAGGAGGAGGAGGAAGAGGAGGTGGACACCGGTGGTGCTGCAGAGTTCTGACAAGAGATCCGAGGCCATCGTTGCAGAGGAAAAGCCGTTGCGGTTCTTTCCAGCCAGCTAGGAGCTCATGGTGCCGAAGCGATCTTCGAGGGTAACGATGTTTCTTCCTAGCCATGTGAGGGATTCCTTTTTGCATGTGCATATGAATCCCCCACCAGAGGGTGGCGTGTTATGGGAGTCTCTTGGGTTGATTCATAGAATCCCCAATAATTTGGCATATAGATCCGGAAAAGGATTACGGAATAGACATGCTGTGTGAAGCCCATCTGGACAGGTTGGTCTGGATTGGTGATGTTGCATATACGCATCGGAGAAGACTCCGTGATAAACGTGTAGTTTAAGGTGTCGACGGGTTAGACATGCGAAGGGCAGTAGAAGGAAGTACTGGAGTGGTAGTCCAGGAAAATACCCGTATAATGCTTGTGCTGTTGGGTTGTACCTGCGAAGAGCAGTAACAGGAAGTACTGGCGTGGTAAGCCAGAAAATACCCTTGATGCTTGGAATGCTTGGTGGGTTGTGCCTATGAAGGGGAGTAGCAGGAAGTACTGGCTTGGCAGTCCAGGAAAATACCCTCAAGTGATGTACGATTAAGCCTAGGGATGGAAAGTGAGTTCTCTCGCTAATGCGAGGCGTGGCTCCGAGGAAACCGATGAATGTGAAGCCAGTCCTGTGAGAATGGGCTGGTTATGTGTGAACTGATGAGTTCATCTAAAGGAAACAGGCAAGGGGAAATCGTCCTGCGCCTTTTATGTAGTTGCGAGTATACCGTAATCAGTGATCGCAAGGCGACTTGAGAAACGGGGTGTGGATGATTCGAACTGCGCTATGTCTATCTGATGTGAGACCTGAAAGTGCGGTCTGTTGGAGCGCATAGCAAGAGTCTTAGGCTTGCGCACCATGACACAATGGGGGGCTACCGGCCAATCCCGGTGCATTAAGAATAAAGTCTCTGGCTGCACGCAATGGAGTAAAATGCTCAATAGTTACCGTTGGGTTGTGAACCTGATACGGTTGTGGGACCCTGGTTCACCGGTATACCAAGAATGTGCCCTGAGTGCACGAATCATCAGGCCGCGTGACTGACAGTTGTGATGGCATATATGAGCATGAGAGCACAATGTATGGTATACATATTTGCTTGTGAAATGCTATGCCTGTAGGGAAGGAATACCACCGCCCCGGGAAAGGGGTGGGGTCGTTATAATTTTGTCAGCTGAATGCTCACCATTGTTTGTTTGCCACCGTTGGGTAGGATGTCCCTGTGCAGGTGCTGGAGAGCCAAGCAGGACACATAATAGCTGAGGTTCCTGCTGCTACTGCTACTGCTAGCCCTCAAAGGCTAAATGAAAATACTATGTTTATTATACGTGGCCGGCCTGCGCGCCAATGTTTGAGACCACTGTTGTGTAAAGCCCTGTAAGGCCATAAGGCCAGTTGACTTTATATTTGTTACGATTCCTGTTTATATAAATGTAGAACTTTTATATGGTGGACATTCATGTGTTTGAGGTCAGCTTCGTGTTGTAGGCTTCCGCTAGAATGCGATGAGTTAGGATGCGTAACTCTGGTATCACCACGTAACTTCCCCTATTGTTTTATGGTATATGCTGTGGGGCCTCGGCTGGACCTTCTAGTATATACCTGTGAACGGATGGAGTCATTACATAAGGTGAGTATAAGCAAGAGGTTGAATGCCATAAATCCTTCAGAGAGATTGAATTTAAACCGTTAACCTGAAAGAAGGCAGTTCACAAAAGAGATTTACACCCGAAGATGACCAATAAGGCCGGGTGCGCCCCAGGTGGTCCCCGGGGGCTAAAGCATTGCCCGCACAAGAAATGTCATCAAGAGTGTATATATATATTAAAAGAGGACTAACCGTGCTCCCTCGAAGGGTACAAAAAAGAAAAACAAAATCCTAAGAAGGAATGACAGACACACTGCTCTCTTGCCTTAGGCTACAAGCTGCGTCGATCATTTAGGCCAGGTACACCAAGTGTTCTATAACATTGATCTCCCTGAAAGATCAACGATGTCATGGGTCCCCTGAAGGCACGACTTGAGAGTCTCTTAGAGTATTTTATTATCATAGTATGAGATGATCAATGAGGCCCGGTTCACAAGAGGGCCATTGCTCGCTCAAGAAAGATCATCTTAGCTGTAATAATATCCCAAACGAAGCACATCAGAGCTAACACACTGGGACCTCCCTTGATGCACGTTATGTGTTAGATACCGGATAGGATCCAAAGCCCTGAAGTCCGTCTGCACAGATTGGATGACTCCCACTTCACATATGCGAACACTCACCACTATATGCGGTCATTGTGGTGTTACACCAGGAACCAAACTATGGGGGGGGGGATGAGCAAGACTTGGCGATATCTCATCAGTTCAATGATCCCTTTGGCAAAGAGAAAATAGAGGAGGGGGCACTCCAAAAAAGGGAAAAGTGTTAGTACGAGATCTCTGATGTAAAATTTATTGAAATGAATGAAAGAGAACTCAGAAATGTTTAGACAATATGTGAGAGAAGATTTTTAATATGGAGAACGAAACCGATTGGGCATTATCGCGAAGAGCTTTTGGAACTATCATGTCCATCATCACCTCAGAATAGATTTCCAGGGCTCTTACGTCATCAACATCGATGCACTCACTAACAAAATTGAAGTTGATGTCTCTGTTTATTTGATTCACCCCTTTTGAGCAGCAAGGAAGGTCCGCTACTTCTTTGCATTTTGAAGTAGATGGATCAGAGTGGTCATTCTTTTGGAATAAGTCATACAGCTTGCCCTGCTTCAACATCTTCTCCACCAGTTGTCGAAGTGCTCGGCAGTTCTCGGTTGGATGCCCTTTCTTTTTATGGAAATTGTAGTAGGGATCCGTGAAAGTGCAGGTTAGATCTGATATACTCTAGGGGGTGAATAGAGTATAATGCTTACTAAAAACTTTTTACAACTGTTGTTGTATACCTAAGTGAACAGGGAAGCAAATAACATAAAGTAAACACACCAACTAACTAAACACAGCGCAATCACAGACCACAGCTAGAAAACAAAAGAAAATAAGCAACCAGAAGACACAAGGAGCTATAGTGGTTCCCCAATCAATCTAGGTACATCCACTCTTCTACCACCCTAGGTAGGAATCCACTGCAGGATGAGTTGATCAGGTGTCCTGGGAACCAATGGGTTTTGATCAGGTCCCCAAAAACCAAACCCTCAAGTCTTTTGGAAGGAGACTTGCAACCAGAATAATTTTGAAGGGATTTAAAATACTGTACAGGAATTAGAGAGAGGGTGATAGTGTCTTCTCTGTCAACAGTCAGAGAGAAGACTTGTGGATTGATGTAGCAGATCTTGCTCCCCCTGAGATCTTGAATTGGTCAGGAATGCTGGAGCACTGCTTCAGGGTGATAGGCCTTCAATGACCTAGAATGCCTGTACCAAAACTGCTTCAGGAACTTCTTTTGACTGATAAAGTTCTGTTGTCCTTTGAAGTTGCCCTGAGAATAGAAAGAAGAAGACTCTTGATTGAATTTAGTTGTTCTTCTTCTTCTTCAAAAGTTCTCTGGTCAAGGCTGATTGCAATCAAGAACTTTAGATTTGAGAATGTTTTGTTCTTCTGCAGCTTCAGAGTGTCTGTCAGATTGTTTTTTGTACTCTGATTCTTGAACTCTATCACTGCTTGATTCTGTTCTCTTACTGTGTCACTATTTTTATGTGTATCTGTGTATCTCTTGTGTCTGTGACTGACTGAGGAATATTCAAACTTTTGAATGTCGAGCAGTAATTACAGTCGGCCTTGGAAAGAATCAGCAATCAATGACTTTCCTAACTGTCCCATCGAAAAATGACATGTAATCGTCCATAGTCAATGCACGTTCTAACAGTAACATTCCGAGAAGATCTGGCGTTAAATGTTCAGGAATCAGCGCCAAGAAACGGGACGGGAGCCTTGAAGAAAACCTAATCTGGATTCGTCGAATGAAGAACACATTTCTTGAGCTGAACTTGTGTTCGTCGAGCTGAGCTTGAGTTCGTCGAGCTGAGCTTGAGTTCGTCGAGCTGAGCTTGAGTTCGTCGAGGTGAGCTTGATAGAGTTCGTAGACCAGACAATCTTCATTCATCTGATAGACGGTCTTCATTCGTCGAGCTGAGAATCAAATTCGTTGAGCTGAGAAAAGTTCTGGACTTAGACAAAATACTCTGCATCTACTGAAATGTTGTGTCGACATAAGTTGGTGTCGACAGATTGATCTTGTTGTCGACACAAATCCTCTGGTGTCGACATAAGCTGGTGTCGACTGAAATCCTGGTGTCAACATAAGCTGGTGTCGACTGAAATCCTGGTGTCGACATAAGCTTGTGTCGATTGAAATCCTGGTGTCGACAGATTGATCTTGGTGTCGACACAAACCCTAAGTGTCGACATAGATTCTCTGAGTGCAGAAATCGTCGAGTAGAGTATAGCATCTGTCGACCTGAGAAGCTGACTTCGTCGACTTGAGAAGCTGTGAACTTGAGGTCCAAGTTCGTCGAGCTCAGAATATAATTCGTCGACCGAAGCATGAAGCTGGACTTAGAAAAATTTGAAGTCCTCCTAACTTTGGCTTGATGTAGAAACTGAGTTTTCGTCGAACAGAGAACATAGATCGTCGAGCTCAGCACTAAGAATTATTTCACGATCGTCGAGCGCAGAACTCCTTTCGTCGAGCTGAGTTCGACGAACGTCGAACTCACTTTACTTAGTCTTGAAAACTTGTGATTCTGGAGTCTCTGAGGGTCTTGTTGAAAGCTGGTCCATCTGGAGTTGAGCCTAAGGACTTAACCTAGACTTTAGGACACAAATTGACCCTAGCTATACAAGATGGGTCACATCCTAAGTCAGTGAACCTAGCCCAAATAAACTAGGGATCCAACAATCTCTCCCTATTTGGGTGAGGTCACTAACAGAGACTCAAAACAGAAAAACTAAGCAAGAGAAGAGATATATCTGGCAGAGAATTATAACACATGCAACAGATATATATACACAACTTTGTTATAGATAGCATAGTTTAAAAACAAATAACAGACAGAAATGAATCAACAAGAAAAATTACTTCTTTGGCTTCTTCTGCTGAGGTTTGTCTTCTCCTTTCTTTTCTCCTGGCTTCTTGAAAATGATTTCTCTGTTAGGATCTTGAGCTTGAGCCACTGTCATGGTCATATCAGCTGCCCCAATAATTTTTAATGATGTAGCCCTGGGGACAACTGCTTCTGGGTGAAGTTTCATATAATCATCAACATTAAACAATTTATTACCTTTATCAAACCTTTTCAGCTCTTCTTTTCTATATTTTGACATTGTTGAAAGACCAGAAATATCTTTTCCTTCTGCTTTGGCTTTATTTATCAAAGATAGACCAATCAGCTCTTGGTACCTAGCCATTCTTGCAGTATTAGCAGTCTCTGGATCTTCAAAAGGAATTGGAGGGGAGTCTGGTTTCTTTGGGCTTTCAGCTTTTTATACATCAGGACTTTGTTGTTGCTGCTGCTGCTTATGCTGTTGACTACCTAAGGAGGATGGCCTCTGCTGGCTGCTTCTAGAAGATCTCCCTGATTGTCTCTGATAAGTTTGCATTGGGGCAGATCTCTGGGAGCTAGAGCCACTGGCACCAGCTGCTGGAGGTGGAGGAGGAGGAGGATCCTTCCTGTATCTGTACACTGGAGGAGGGGAGTATCTCCTGCTTCTCTTTCTATATTTCTGCTGGTTTTTGGAGAGCCACATCCATGCTGGCATTCCCTTATATGGAGTCACCTTATGCAGAATATAATAGGGAGTGTCTGCATTGGGATTTGGCTTGGGAGCTGGAGGAGGAGCAGCCTTTCTCTTCTTTGCCAACAATCTCTTTTTCTTACTAGCTGCATCTTCATCAGAATCATCATCATCATCTTCTTCTGACTCAGAACCTTGAGGGATGTCATAAAGAGCATCCAAAGCTTTTAAAGCTTTATCAGAAATAATAACCTTTGCTGGAGGAGAGGCAGAAGGTTCAGGAAAAGGGGTATCAGCAACAAGTGAAGAAATATCTATACAAGATTTAGAAACAAAGGAGACAGAGCTATCAGCTACTGCCTTATTCTCTTCTTCAATGTCTGCCTGAATAAGCTCATCTAGAGTAGGCATTGAAGAGTCATCCATAATAAAGTCTGGTGCTGAAACTGGCACTAGATTATCTTCTGGAATGACCTCTAGGCTGGAGGCAGAGAGAGAAAAATTGTCATAGAGTTGCTTGGCAACTGCTGGACTAGCTGGAGAGGTATATGGTACCATAGCCAAATATGACTTAGTAAAATCAGCTGGAAGAGATTGTTTATAAATAGTATCAAAATTACTCAGCAAAACTGATAAATTCACTGTGGGATTTAAATAGAAATCACCAACAGGAGTTATTTGTGCAACTGACTCATCCAAATCAATGTCAGTATCCATGAATTGAATTAACTCAAACATCTCAGCATCAATGTCTGTCAAGATTGTTGTATCCTCATCTGAATCTGAATCTGCTGTGACTGCTGCTGCTGCTGCATCTGCTGCAACTTCATCACAGAGCATCTCCCCCTGCCTAGGTTCAGGAATACCTAGAGCCAGGCCCCTAAATGAAGAGGGGACAGCAGATAAAAGAGAGAGCTGGGCAGATAAGGAATTGATGGAGGTCACAAGAGGTGGAATTGCCTCTTGGATCAAAAATTTTATGAGAGGGGTGAGCAAAGAAATGAGGGTAGATGGATCAAATGGGGAAGGGGAAGGGGATGGAATGGGAGGAGGAATAACAGATGGAGTGGGGGCATCTTGCATGATTGTATATGATGGTATAATGTAAGATGGAATAGTGGAGAGGTATGGGGGAAGAGGAGACTGTGGAGGTGTAGGAAGTACTGTCTCATGAGGGGAATCTAGAGGAGTGGGTTGTTGATTAACTTGCAGAGGGGAAGATGGAGGTGAAGATGGAATGTTTGCTAGGTCAAGTGGTGGAGATGAAGGAGGGGTAGGTACATGAGGAGGCTTCTTTGGAGGAAGAGGTGCTGGAAGAGATGGTTGAGATGGAGGAACCTCTTCAATAGGGTGGGGAGCGACCTTTACAGCACTTGTACTCTCAGAAGTTTGGAGGGAGGAGGAAGAAGCCTTGGAGGGCTTGGAGATGGTCCTCTCCCATCTGCCAAACAGAGCGCAAGTGAGGCGCTTGCTGGCGTTAATGGAGATGGTCGGGGAGACCATACATTCAACAGTCTTCTCTTTGAGAAATATTCCCAATATTCTGCCAAAGCAGACTTCCTTCTTGTTGTTCTTCTTCTTGATCAATTCAAAGAACACCTTACTCCAATCAACCTGTCGCTTATTCACTACTGCACACATTATCAGAAATTGGTGACGAGTAATATAATCATGAGCAGAGTGCTTGGCCATCAGTATCTTTCCCGTAATATCTGCCAGAAATTGGTAGACGTCGGATAATTGCTTTTTCAACAACTTATTAGGGTTGTTACCAGAGAAACCCATCAGTTTCAGCATATCACTGAATTCCTCAGAATCCATTTCCAGATTGTCTTCTCTGTTCACTAATCCAAATATTTCAATGAGAACTGCGGGAGAGAGGGAAACAGCAGTGGTCCTTATATTGCCGGTCAAAACATCTTCTTCAGAAACTGTAGATGTATATACCCATTCTCGTATTTCCATTCCATGAAGTTTAATGCGCCTGGTCACGAAATCCTTTAAACTGAGTTCTTCCAGTAGTTCTAAGATGTATAGAAAGATGGGGTCAAAATGTTGAAACGACTCAAAGTCCATGTCGAATCCAGTGTAAAACTTCATTGCAACCAAAGCACCTGAGGGAATCACCATTGATGTCCTGCAAGAAAAACACAGAGAGAAACGGCGATCAAGAGCAAAGGAACTGAAAGTGCGGGACCGAGGTCGAAAAAAACCTAGATATAAGATTTTCAGAAAATGAATCGACAAACTCCGGTCCACGAAAAAGAAAAATTCTTCGAACTGAGCTCGACGAAATAAATTATAGACAGATAATTCGTCGATCTCATCCAGAAGAATCGAAAACAGTTCGTCGAACTCCGTTCGATGAAATGTCTTTCTGAAGCAAAGTTCGTCGATCTCTGGTCGACGGAAATTGTTTCCTCACACAGAGAATTCGTCGATCTCCGTTCGACGAGAATCTCTCAAACTTTCCCTAATTCGTCGAACTCCGTTCGACGAACTCTGGAAAATTCGTCGAATGCAGACAAAAACTAGGTTAACTCTTCTCCATTAATCATTCTCAGTTGATTTATAAAGAACAGATGGGTTTTCTCATCCAATGGCTTGGTGAAAATGTCTGCTCTTTGTAGATTAGTAGGAATATGGATCAAGTTAATTTTCTTTTTGTCCACATCATCTCTAATGAAATGATGTCTTATTTCAATATGTTTTGTCCTAGAATGGTGAACTGGATTCTGTGCTATAGCAATAGCAGTAGTATTATCACAAAATAATGTTGAATTATTTAAGTTGACACCATAATCTGAGAGTTGGTTTTGTATCCATAGCATTTGTGAACAGCAACTACCAGCAGCCATGCATTCTGCTTCTGCAGTTGGTATAGACACAGATGTCTACTTTTTACAAAACTAGGAGACAAGTCTCATACCAAAGAACTGACATGTTCCAGATGTACTTTTCCTGTCCACTCTACATCCAGCATAGTCAGCATCTGAGTATCCAGTTAACTCAAACTCTGACTCTGCAGGATACCAGAGTCCTAGACTAGGGCAACTCTTTATATATCTCAAAATTCTTTTTAGGAAAATAAGGTGAGATTCTTTAGGGTTCACTTGGAACCTAGCACAGAGGCATGTGGCAAACATTATATCAGGTCTGCTAGCTGTTAGGTATAATAAAGATCCAACAATTGCCCTATACCTTTTCTGATCCACAGGTTTCCCTGCTACATCAGAATCCACAACAGCATTTGTAGCCATAGGGGTTTCTATCCCTGAAGCATCACCCATCCCAAACTTTTTGATAAGCTCCTTGGCATACTTAGCTTGGGAGAGGAAGATACCATCTGGGAGTTGCTTCACTTGGAGACCAAGGAAGTAGGAAAGCTCACCCATGCTACTCATCTCAAATTTTTAATGCATGAGGTCAGCAATCCTCTTGCACAATTTGGGATCAGTAGACCCAAAAATAATGTCATCCACATATATTTATACTAACAATATTTGGTCCTTATGATGTCTAGTGAAAAGTGTTTTATCTATGAATCCTCTTGTAAATTCATGCTCTAAAAGAAAGCTTGCTAGGGTCTCATAGCAAGCTCTTGGAGCTTGCTTTAAACCATAGAGAGCTTTATGCAATTTAAAAACAAAAGAGGGTTGAATTGGAGAGATAAAACCTAGAGGTTGTTCTACATAAACCTCTTCTTGAAGTATTCCATTCAGAAATGCACTTTTGACATCCATCTGGTAGACCTTGAATCTCTTGTAAGCTGCATAGGCAAGGAATATCCTAATGGCCTCTAACCTTGCAATAGGGGCAAAGGTTTGGTCATAGTTTATTCCTTCCTCTTGTCTGTAGCGTTGAGCAATAAGCCTAGCCTTGTTTCTCACTATGTTGCCTTGAGCATCCAACTTGTTTTTCTAGACCCATTTGGTTCCAATAACTGGGTAGTTATGGGGTCTTGGAACCAAATCCCAAACTCTATATCTCTCAAACTGATTGAGTTCCTCTTGCATTGCAATGATCCAGTGGGGATCTTGCTCTGCCTCATGTATGGTGAGAGGTTGAATTTGAGAGAGAAAACAGACATGCATCAAGTCTTGGTTGAGTTGATGCCTTGTCTATACACCTACTGAGATGTCTCCAATCACTTGAGATCTAGGGTGATCTCTAAGTGTGACAAGATCAATTGGTGGAGTTGGTTGAGCAACAACTTCAGTATTTAATTCCTCTTGGGGAATGATACTAGCTGTTGGGGGAAGTTCAGCTACTTCCTCTTGACTTTCCTCATCAGTATCTTCAGCATCCTGTGCTGTGGGATGATTTGATACCTCTTGGGTAAGGTTCAGTCCATCCATAGACTCACACAATGGTGAAACCTGCAAAGAGCTTATGGTAGAAATTTCTTTCTCCTTGTATGACATGTTAGTCTCATCAAAAGATACATGAACAGATTTTTTAATTTTGAGGGTAGATTTATTATATACCCTATAAGCTTTACTGACCATGGAGTATCCCAGAAACACTCCTTCATCAGCTTTAGCTTGAAATTTTGCTATGTATCTCTTGTCATTATTATGAATGTAGCAAATACAACCAAAGATTTTGAAGTAATCTACTTTAGGTTTCTTCCCTTTGAGTAATTCATAGGGAGTCTTGCCCTTCAGCTTATGTATCAAGCTTCTATTCAACACATAGTTGGAGGTGTTCACTGCCTCTGCTCAAAAGTATAGAGGAAGGTGAGCATCTGACAACAATATAGTAGCAGATTCAATAAAGGTTCTATTTTCCCTTTCAACTACCCCATTTTGTTGAGGAGTTTTAGGAGCTGAGAAAGTATGCCTGATCCCTTCACTTTGACAGAACTCTTTCATAAGAAGAGAATCAAACTCTGTCCCATGATCACTTCTGATCAGGGCAATGTGAGTGTTGAACTCAATCTGTATGCATTTGAGAAACTCTGTCAAACACTTAAAGTTATCAGACTTTTTCCTCAGAAAGAACACCCATGTGAATCTAGAGAAGTCATCTACAACTACTAAGGTATAAGATTTCCCTCCTAAGCTTTGTACTGTAATGGGTCCAAAGAGATCCATGTGTAACAAATACAAAATCCTAGGTGAATCACTCTTATTAAGTGACTTGAAACTATTTTTGGTTTGCTTGCCTAATTGACAAGCCCTGCAAAGTCCTTCCTTCTTGTAGGGGCTAGAAGGTAGTCCTCTAACAATGTTGTCCTTGGATAGCCTAGCAATGGTTCTAAGGTTTACATGTCCTAATCTCTTATGCCATAATTCATTAGGTCTACAAATAGAATTAAACAAGCATATGTCTACTTTAGTTGAAAGAAAGTCTACTAAATAAATGTTACCTTTCCTTTTACCTGTCAACACAATGGTGTTGTCCTCTGATTTGATCTTGCATGAGGATTTGCTGAAAGTCACTTGATAGCCTTCATCACACAGTTGACTGATACTGATTAAGTTGTGCTTCTGTCCTTCCACATAGGCTACTTTCTTGAAAGTGACTGAGCCAATCTGGACTGCACCATATCCTTTGGTTAGTCCAAAGTTTGAATCACCAAATATTACTTTGGGTCCAAGCTTGGCTTTGAAGGATGTGAAATTGTCCTTGTTTCCCGTCATATTCTTTGAGCACCCACTATCCAGATACCATTGCTGGTTTGATGTTGGATAGGTCTTCGCCTGCACATAAAGAAATTTACTTGTTTTTGATCCAGTTTACTTTGGGCCTAGGTTGATAACCTTTGAATTCAGAAATAAAAGACATCTCTGATTGACTCTTATAGCCTTCAGGATGATATCTCCTAGGAGGTATTATCCATTCAGTATAGGGGTTAAACCATTAAGATGTAGAACCTCTAGGATTGAACTTTGATTTGCCTTCGAAAGAGTTTTCAAAACTCTGAGCTCTATTCGACGATCTCTGAGCTGAGTTCGACGATCTTAGATCAGATCGTCGAGCTCCATTCGAAGATCGACTGTGATAGAGTTCAGGGTTCAGAGATCGTCGACCTGAGTTCGACGATTTAGCCTGAGATCGTTGAGCTCCATTCGGCGATCGTCGAGCTTCGTTCGACGATTTCTGTTGAACTATGGTTTTCTTAGGTAGATCAGAATTCTTCCTAGCTACCTCTACAACTCCCTTACCTTTATCAGAGATAAACTTGATTGGGGTTATTAATACTACAGGTTGGCTAGATGAGGCACCCAAGCCCAGTGTACTGTTGAATCTTGAGTTCACTGTGCTTGTGATGTCCATTAGTTTGATACTTCTCCCATTGAAGGATTCTTCAAACTTTTTGGCCTCTGATAGGTCACTTTTCAGTGAGGCTATCTGCTCCCTAAAGCATTCCAACTCCTCAGAGAGTTTGAGGTTTTCTGCTTTTAAAGTGCTGTGTTCAGATAGCTGATTTCTGAGAGAAATAATTTCCTTCTCAGATTTTAGTAAATCTAAACACAGTGCTTTAAACTCACACTTGAAGTCCTCAGAATTAAAATCAAAATAATTTATTACCTGGTCCTCTTCAGATTGAGTCTCTGATTCTGACTCTGATTCTTCTGCATCAGAATTTTATTGTGAGGCATTGATAGCCATCATGCAGAATTCTTTTTCTTCAGCATCATCTTCATCATCACTTGAGTTGGATGAAGCTTCAGATTCTTCTTCTATCTCACTCCAAGTTTCAGCCACAAACCCCTTCCTGGTGTGTTTGTTCTTGCTGGAGGAGGGTTTGTTATTGCTTTTCTTCCTGAAGTCTTTGTCTTTTCTTCTTTATTTCCTGTCCTTTTTGTCCTTATACTGATTTTTTGGACAGTCAGACACCATGTGGCCTGTTTTCCTACATCCAAAACAAATAATCTCTTTGTTATTTGATTTGTCATACCTTGGCTTGTCATGCCCTCTAGCAGACTTTTTCCTGAAATCTTTCCTGGCCATTTTGTAAAATCTTTTGGCCAGTAGGCTTAGCATCTCTTCATTGCCTGTGACTTTGTCTTCAGGCTGATCTTCAATGGCTTTGAAAGCTATTGATTTTTCCTTTCTTATAGTTGGTGAGGCAGCCTTCTGCTCTTCTTCTCTATTCTTGATGAGCAGCTCATAAGACTTGAGCTTGCACAAGAGAGCTTCAGTTGTGATCTCATTTAGGCTTCTGGCATCCTTGATTGACCAGATCCTTGAGTCCCAAGTGCTTAGGAAGCACATTAGGATTTTATCATTGAGCTCAGTCAATGAGATCTCTTTGTCCAATGTTTTCAGCTCATTGACTATGAGACTGAGTCTATTATACATATCTGCTACTGACTCAGCTTCTCCTTTCTTGAAGTTCTCATATTGGGTTATGAGGTGAGATCTTCCATCTTTTCTCTCATCAGCAGATCCTGAGACTATCTCAGATAACTTGTCCCAGATGTCCTTTGCTGAGTTGCATTCAGCTACTTTTTGGAATATTTCATCAGACATAGTCTGGGCTAAAATATTCATTGCCTTAACATCTGCCACTTTCCATCTCTTGATTTCTACATCTGTTCCTGATGGAGGTGGAACAACACTTGTACTTGTATTTTCTGGGGGTCTTGGACACACTATCAAAACAGAATTAAAAATGTCTTCATCAATAGAGTTCATCAATGTCTTCATCAATAGAGTTCATGTACAATCTAATCCTTAACTTCCAAAGTGCAAACTTAGATAGACTGCACACTGGAGGTCTGGTGCTAGCATAATCTTTGTTTTGGGCCATGTTCTGTGAAGAAATAAATCTAACAACAAACTTAAAACAAATCTAACTAGAGGGATCTTTGTGTTCAGGTGTTAGCCTGTGAAACCACTAAGGTGTGGTATTTTAACCAACCTGGAAGATGTGGTATATTTAACCAACCTCGCTTTGATACCAATTGAAAGTGCAGGTTAGATCTGATATACTCTAGGGGGGGGGGATAGAGTATAGTGCTTACTAAAAACTTTTTATAACTGTTGTTGTATACTTAAGTGAACAGGGAAGCAAATAACATAAAGTAAACACACCAACTAACTAAACACAGAGCAATCACAGACCACAACCAGAAAACAAAAGAAAATAAGCAACCAGAAGACACAAGGAGCTATAGTGGTTCCCCAATCAATCTGGGTACATCCACTCTTCTACCACCCTAGGTAGGAATCCACTGCAGGATTAGTTGATCAGGTGTCCTGGGCACCAATGGGTTTTGATCAGGTCCCCAAAAACCAAACCCTCAAGTCTTTTGGAAGGAGACTTGCAACCAGAATAATTTTGAAGGGATTTAAAACCCTGTACAGGAATTAGAGAGAGGGTGATAGTGTCTTCTCTGTCAACAGTCAGAGAGAAGACTTGTGGATTGATGTAGCAGATCTTGCTCCCCCTGAGGTCTTGAATTGGTCAGGAATGCTGGAGCACTGCTTCAGGGTGATAGGCCTTCAATGACCTAGAATGCCTGGACCAGAACTGCTTCAGGAACTTCTTTTGACTAATAAAGTTCTGTTGTCCTTTGAAGTTGTCCTGAGAATAGAAAGAAGAAGACTCTAGATTGAATTTAGTTGTTGTTCTTCTTCTTCAAAAGTTCACTGGTCAAGGCTGATTGCAGTCAAGAACTTTAGATTTGAGAATGTTTTGTTCTTCTGCAGCTTCAGAGTGTCTGTCAGATTGTTTTCTATACTGTGATTCTTGAACTCTATCATTGCTTGATTCTGTTCTCTTACTGTATTACTATTTTTTTGTGTATCTGTGTATCTCTTGTGTCTGTGACTGACTGAGGAATATTCAAACTTTTGAATGTCGAGCAGTAATTACAGTCGGCCTTGGAAAGAATCAGCAATCAATGACTTTCCTAACTGTCCCATGGAAAAACGGCATGTAATCGTCCATAGTCAATGCACGTTCTACCGCTAACATTCCGAGAAGATCTGGAATTAAATGTTCAGGAATCAGCCCCAAGAAACGGGATGAGAGCCTTGAAGAAAACCTAATCTGGATTCGTCGAACGAAGAACACATTTCGTCGAGCTGAACTTGTGTTCGTCGAGCTGAGCTTGAGTTCGTCGAGCTGAGCTTAAGTTCATCGAGCTGAGCTTGAGTTCATCGAGCTGAGCTTGATAGAGTTCGTCGACCAGACAATCTTCATTCATCTGATAGACAGTCTTCATTCGTCGAGCTGAGAATCAAATTCGTCGAGCTGAGAAAAGTTCTGGACTTAGACAAAATACTCTGCATCTGCTGAAATGTTGTGTCGACATAAGTTGGTGTTGACAGATTGATCTTGGTGTCGACACAAATCCTCTGGTGTCGACATAAGCTGGTGTCGACTGAAATCCTGGTGTCGACATAAGCTGGTGTCGACTGAAATCCTGGTGTCGACATAAGCTGGTGTCGACTGAAATCCTGGTAACGACAGATTGATCTTGGCGTCGACACAAATCCTAAGTTTCGACACAGATTCTCTGAGTGCAGAAATCGTCCAGTAGAGTATAACATCCATCGACCTGAGAAGCTGACTTCGTCGACCTGAGAAGCTATGAACTTGAGGTCCAAGTTCGTCGAGCTCAGAATATAATTCGTCGACCGAATCATGAAGCTGGACTTATAAAAATTTGAAGTCCTCCTGACTTTGGCTTGATGTAGAAACTGAGTTTTCGTCGAACAGAGAACATAGATCGTCGAGCTCAACACTAAGAATTATCTCACGATCGTCGAGCGCAGAACTCCTTTCGTCGAGCTGAGTTCGATGAATGTCGAACACACTTTACTTAGTCTTGAAAACTTGTGAGTCTGGAGTCTCTGAGGGTCTTGTTGAAAGCTGGTCCATCTGGATTTGAGCCTAAGGACTTAACCTAGACTTTAGGACACAAATTGACCCTGGCTATACAATATGGGTCACATCCTAAGTCAGTGAACCTAGCCTAAATCAAATAGGGATCCAACAATCCGAATCGTTGGACCTTTGATCTGCTGGCTGATAGGATCCTTTATAACTTGTCTTACCTTTCATGACTTGGGCTACTTCCTGCATAATTTGGTTTAGTTCAAATTCTGATGAGTCATCATCTAGCTGTTGATAAATTGAAGCTTCTCGTGGAGCTAGTGCCAGCTAAGGAGGCGGGGCCGATAATGGTAATCTTTGATTTTGGAAGTTTTCTTGACATGGGAAGAGGCGTTGATGACGTCGGAAATTCCTTCCTCTCCTTACTCGTGGTTGAAAATCCCTTCAGGGAGACTTTGGAGGTTTCCCGTATGAGGAAGAAGAGTCTTTATCCGTTACAGGCCTGAAGATTTAGTTGGGATGGCTCTTTTCACCTCGCATGTATAAGTTGGCAAGGCTGATCATCTCTTGATATGTCTTTGGCACTCGGACGTTAGCCTTGAATTTAAATGGCCCTTCTCTTAACCCACTAATTAGAGCGACTCGGTACATTTCTGGATCGATGTTTTCAATGTCAAGAATCTCTTTTTGAAAACGATCAACAAAATGAGCCCAAGTCTCATTTTCTTGCTGCCTGATCTCAAACAGGGCTTCAGGACAGCCTTTCCTCTTTGTAGAGGTAGAAAACCTAAGCAGAAGTTCTCTTCGCAGATCGCCAAAGGAAGCGATGGACTGAGGGCGCAGCCCATAGAACCATTCCCTCGCTTGTCCATCAAAGGACGGTACGAAGAGCTTGCACCTGGTAGCATTTGTAAGGGTCTTGAGAGTGACGGCTGACTCAAAAGCTTGCAAGTGTGCAATCGGATCAGACACCCCAGTGTAAGTTGGTAACCGCGACTCTCTGAAGTTAGCTGGAGTTGGTTCATGCTGTATATTCTCTGTAAATGTTGATTGCTCTTCTTGCTCCCCTAACACATAAGCGAAAGGAAAAAACGGAGCATAAGCTGCAGTTGAAAAGGGAGTGGGAGGATAAGAAGGAAAGGTTACTACGAGAGGAATAAATGCAGGAGCTGAAGTGTAGAGGTGACTTCCCTGAAAGTTCAGAAATCTTGCTGGACTTCCCCGGGCAGCTTCTCGGAAGAAGTTGTAACGGTCCAGGCCCATCCCTTGGGAACCCGTTGGACCGCCGGCCTACCAGAGTCCAGACCCGGGCCCACTCCTGGTAGTCAGCCTATCACATTCAAGCCTGCAGGCCATGCACCCCAACCCCTCTCCGACCTGTTTATCAGCACGGTAGGTTGTTATCACTAGGTCTCGAACCCAGGACCTTGATAAGAAAGCTTTCCACCACTCCCTCATCACCCACAGGTCGGAGGATCGAAACCTCCCTCTGATACCACTTGTAAGACCCGCCCCTTTTTTTTTTCCTTTCGACACCGGGGTCTTAGGCCCAGAACCGCCGTTTTGCGGTGACTCCTTCACGCCCTGAGGCGTCATCGCCACAAAGCGCCGATCCTGCCGGCCATTTCGATCACAGGAAAGTAACATAATAGTGAAGTAAATGTAAACTACCTGTCCACAGAGAATCACATGACATAATAAATATAACTCCACGAAGGGAGTGTCCACAGAAAGTAACATCAGAGTAGCAAAACGGGCTTATGCCCGGTACATCAAATCCTCACTACAAGATCTCTCATGCAGAAACAAAAGTAGAAAACTACTCAGGGTCGAGACTCACGGTCCCGGCTGTGTGAACTCCGGAGCTAGACTGCCCCACCTCCAAGCGCACCGGTCTCTGGGGCTGCTCCTCCATGCTGGTCTCCGCGATCCCCTAAATGATGCGGTTCGAAAACCGTTAGTCTAAAAGACTAAGTCCTATCATCCCCCACCCCTTCCCCCACGGCTCCTAGGCCCCGAGCGGAGAGGAAGAAAGGGGAGGACTTGAAGGTGGAGAATATCAAAAGCAGATGGCAGCGGTCCTAATCTAGCAAGTTCTATAGCATATAAAGACAATAAGCTGTAATATGAAATGTAACCTTCACTTATGTGAAAAACACATAAGCCAAGGGGTCTTTTGCAAGGCTCCCATCGTATAAAAAGTCCCATACCGATTTATACGTTGGGATGTCGGTTAACAAACAGCAGTAAATATATATATCCAAATTTAACCTTAATTTATAAACTTGCCCACACAAGCTTATAGACCAAGGGGTCGTGTAGCAGGTCCTAAAGTATAAGCGTCCCATTCCACTTATACTTTAGGTGTCAAGGTTTGAGGTAACGATTATGCTATGACATGCAAGTGGGTATGATGGACATGCAAGTGCAACACACACACCCGACTCTGTGCACACAGACCTTTAGTTCCCCCTTTTTGGAGCCGTAACCTCCCAGGATACCTCCGTAGTGGCAGACGGAAGCGGTGGGTTGGGCCTCGCCCACCTCTAAACCAGTAAAGCACTACTGGTCAGACCTATCGTACGCCTCAACGCTTGGTGCACGAAGCGGACTCCTGCGTACTCTTGCCGGCTGGTGCACCGGACTTCTGTTGGCGAAGTGCTAACCACACTTGCCGAGTCAACGTATTGGCGTCGGTGCATCGACCCTCCAATACCGAAGACCCACCACCTTAATTTCCTTTCCTGTTATGCACATGCAAATTAGCGTAATCAAGAATCGAGCCGAAGCTCCCCGGACCAACACGTCCGACTCAAGCAATCGAGCCGAAACTCCCCGGACCCAAAGTCCGCCTTTTAACCATCCGAGCCGAAGCTCCTAACCAACCTCTGGTGCCATCAGTGTTGTGGAATGTGCAACCCTAATTACTAAGTTACTCTTTTCAGCTTGTTAAACAGTTTACGTTAACCCAGGACTGCCCCCGGTATTCCCTGTGAAGGGCTCTCAAGGGCCACTAGGAACTTTGTTGGGATTACGCCCAACGTTCCCTCTCGCAAGGTACTTATTTATTATTAGTTGATTCCCTTACCCTTTATTTTCTCATATTTCGATATGCTAATCCTAGGGTAATTTGACTCCAACTCTCCTTGGGTAGGACGATCTTTCGTCGGACCCGAACGCCTATAACCCTAGACAGAACCACACCTTACTCACTCATCTTCCCAAGACGCAGCCCATTCCACTTGTCCTTGCAACAATCCATCAGGACCCATCATACTTGCCCTAATTCACATCCAAATGAAATCCTGCAGTTTTGCTATATGCAGACCACTTAAGCTACATGACCCGTAAAAAAAGGAAGTACATGAAATACTCATCCAGTACCATTATGATAATTATTAGAGGTCTAAAAGGACATTGGAAGCATAAATCCTGAAATCCATAATTTTCCTAATTTGTCTGATAATTAATTTATTTATTCTAATGTCCCTAAAGGCCCAGGTTTGAACATGAAGTACCATTTTCAGACAAGCTATTAATCCACTAAATTTATAATAATTACATAATGCCTAATCAACTCTAAATCCTAAGTCTCCCAATTTTTCAGCAAGGTTTAGGCCTTTAAATTAAATTTCAAATATGCCCCATAAAAAGTCATTTTAAAAGATTCTATCATAATAACACCTTTAAAAATTCAGAGAAAATTCAGGGATGATTGTGATGGACTACAAGTACCCTAGAAAAAGTTTCATAATTTTTCATTTGGAAATAAAGCTATATTTGATTTTCTTATGAACTCTCTAATTTAAGGGTTAATGAACAAAGTATGCTAATCAATCATCAAATAATTCCACAAAAATTTCCATATGATAACATTGAGCTAAAAACACTATGCAGGAAGTTTCATGATTTTTCAGTAAGTAATGGCATCTGAAAAGAATTATTAATATGTGATCGAAATAAAACACTTGTGAAGTAAATGCCCTAAATAGATATCCAAAAATTCTAACAAAATTCAAACAAGATTATCATAACCTAAAACTAACTCTGCCCATGTTGCATACCCTCTTGATGGGTAGTGAGACCACAATAGCCAAAATAATTATTAGGGCATTACCATTGATTACTAATGAAGTGCTAAAAATATTGTCCAAAATTCCTCAAGTAAATTATCAGAGGCTCAAAATACCCTAATCCCCTCTCTACCCAAATTTGGTTAAGTTTCAAGATGTTTAGCTAACCTAAACCTACACTACAAGTTTTAGGACCTATGCTAGGGTTAGGGTTTTGGGGCCCTTATCCTTTTCAAAATTAGCTCATATTTTTAATAGAGGGTTCTATATATCCTAGGAACCTCCTTGCAAAATTTGGAGTTCATCCAAGGTGTTTAGGACTCATACCCTTCACAAGGCCAAAAGGTCCCTCCTTAGGGTTTGACCTAGGAACTTAGGGCAAATCTATTCCTCCCTACCCCATATTCCATGGGGAGGTGATAAGTGCTATAACAAACTAGTGGCCCAAATTTCAGCATCTGTTGAGGTGATTTGGTCACTCAAAACCAAAAGTGCAACTTTTGACCAAAATGCCCTTTTAGGGGTATAGTTAGGGTTGGGTCTAAACCTATTCAAAGCACATCCAAATTAAATGAAATTTTATACAGGTACCTAATTGGAACCCAGGGACCACTCACCAAGATTTGGGAGGGTTTGGAGGTGTTTAGGGCACCTATTTAATTTATTTAATATTTATTAAATATTTACAAAAACTATAGAAATATTTTCTCCAAAAATTCCCATTGTTTGGCAGGCCCTAGGTATATCTAAGATAGACTCTCTGCCAAAATTTCAGCTAATTTGGGCTAGGGGTGAAGAGTGGGCACTCAATTTAGTGACTGCCTAGCCTTAAGGGTATGTCCCACCAAAATGGGTGCCCTGGTCAAACCAGAAGCCCAAATGGGTTCAAACAAATTTTAAAATACAGTAGACAGGAAGGGCTACAATTCATGTGTTGATCGTTTTCTCATATAGAGCATCTAGCTATTTTTAAAAAATTAAAACATTAAATGTCAAAAGTGTGACAGAATGAAATAAATAACATTTATTTTCCTAAAGTTTAATACTGATGCAGCACGAATCTTGGCGCAAGGATCAACGGCATCTGGTCATCGTCTTCGTTGAGCCGACGGCTGAGATTCGTCCCGCCTGGAGCGATTTCCAAGTCCTGCCGCCGGCGATCCAGCCCCTTCCCCGGCCGGCCACCGCCACCAACACCTCCGTTGAGGTGGTGGCTATCGTCAGGCGGCGGCTCCGCCGCCGGAGAGGCGTTTTCCGGCGAATAAAGCAAGAGATTCTCTTGCCGAAACCAGGAAAAATCCCGAATTGAATCGGGCTCAATTGAGCCCGAAACTCAAGCCCAAAGATTCCTAGGATCTACCCGCGAGTTAAGGAGAGGAGGAGGACCTTCCTGGCGGCCTGGATGCGAGAGGAGCGGCGGGATGCCATTGACGACGGCGGCGGCGCTCGGCTTCTGCAACTGCACAGTGAAATGGCTCGTCTCCTCCAGGTAAACGCTCTAAAATGATCCCCTCGGCTCCCTGAAGGTGTTTAAATGGCAAATGGGGGAGAGGGGAGGCTGGTTCTTCAATGGCCATTAACACCATTAAAGGTGTGGCCCGGGTTGTGTGGAGGGGGGCTGAACCCACCCCTTGGTGGCCGGGAAACGGCTGGAATCAACTCCTCTCTCCTAGAGGAGTTGATTGCAGCCATAATTGGTGGCTGTTAGCCTCCCTTGGCCGGCCTCTCACTTCCCCTTCCTCTTCCCCATTTTCTCTCTCCTCCATTATCATGGAGAGGAGCTCCTTTCTCTCTCCTAGTCACCTCTGGTTGACTAGTCAGCCTTACAAACTAAATGCAGCCCACTTGATTATGATGGTCATGGGAATGGGTTTAGCCTAAGGGAAAAGTGGCTTGGGCTTGGGTTAGCCCTTTTTGGGCTAAGTTTGACTTGACCCAAGTGAGGGTTGACTTGGTCAATTTGACCATCTAGGTTGACCCCATTGGGTCCTGGGTGACCCATTGACTTCCCTTAGGGTCTAGGTAGGGTTATGTAGGGTTACCCTGTACTTTGGAGGTCACATACCCTTAGTAAGGGTACTTTGACCAGGTTAGGGCTTGAGTTGACTTGGGTCAACCTGGCCTCTGGGGCTGACCCCAATGTGTCCTTAGTGACCATTAGATCTCACTTTAGGGTTAGGAGGGCATAAGAGGGGTCCTTTAGGTTAGGAGTGGGTCAGTTGGCCCTAAGTAGGCTAGTTTGACCCCTTTTAGGGCTAGGGTTGACCTTGGTCAACTGGGCCTCTTGGGTTGACCCTAATGGGTCCTTTTGGCTCTAATGGGTCTCCCAAGTATTAGGGGTGTTGTGGTAGGGTCTTGGGGTTAAGGTGAAGCCCCATTGTCATTCTAAGCCATTGTTCAAAATTCTACTATTTGCAGACCATGGTGATCCTCACCTTGGCCTCCTATCTCTTGGCCCATTTCTGGCTTCCTAGGGTTTGTCATGACCTAGTCATGGCCAAAACCACTCTTAGGGGTCTAGTTGGAAATGGGATGTTACAGAAGTTTTGACAATCTATAAACTCGTCATTTTGAGATCGCAAGGGAGCTACGTCCTGCCCTTGTGGATAGTTTGGTGGATAAACATGAGGATAGATTGGTGGATAAGCCGGAGGATAGGTTAAGCTAGCTAGCTACTAGAAAATAGACTTTTAACCAAGGCAAATTGTCGTGGCTAAAAGTCTAAAATCATGGCAAAAGACTTTTAGCCACGGCCTGTCATGGAAAATGGGCGTGGGCAATGCGAGCGTGGCAAAAACGTATTTTCCACGCTCGTTCCATAGCAAATACCTTTTTCCATGACTTTTAGCTACAGGTTTAGGCTTTTAGCCACGATAATATGACTTTTAGCCATGGAAAATGAGCGCGGGCAATATGAGCGTGGCTAAAAGTCACTTTTCTAGTAATGCGCGTCTGTGGATTCTCCAATGTTGGTGTTGGATTGACTGGAGGAATTGGTCCTGCTGCGGATTGTACCTCTAATTGCTGTGTGATAGCAGCTAGAGTACGGTTGATTGCCTGGAACTGCTGGGTGGTTTCCCATCATGATTTCTCCAAGGATTCCCAGAGAGGATATTCACTAGGACTTGGAGGAATAAGGTTCTCGACAGGTTGATAATCAGTTATGGCTAACTGTTAGTTTTCACATTCTAATCGAGATCTGAAGGTCGTGTGTTAACTGTTGATGCAGAAAATGGCACCACTAGATAACATTGTTCGAACTAGTGGGGACGATGAAGGAGGTTGATGAGGAACTGTAGAGCAGCCGACAACTTTGATTGTTAGGATTAGAGGTTGATGCAGAGAAAGGTGGAAGAGACGAGAAGAAGAGGGGCCGCTAGCAGCGGCAACAACAGACTTCGCCTGCCGCGGCTTAAATGCCACTCTTGCGACGGACTTTCCTTTGATTATGAATCAGTTTTATAGCTCGAGTTTCTCCTTTACAAGAAAAATATAATGGGTATAAGGTGAAGCTAGCAGCTAGGAGGAAGAAATTGCCAGAGGCCGCGTGGACTGAGTAAACAGGTCGGCAGACCGCGTGAAGTACTGATCCCATAGCTTGCTGTCTTTGTCCAAGCAGACTGCGCGATCAGGTAGGGAAGACCACTAAGGATGCTGGGACAGGCTACCAGAGGAGCTAATTTCTCTGTATAAAACACTAGCTTTAGGTGCTGAGGCCGTTTAACACCCCCTATCCGTCGCATAACATATAGCAGTAGGTCCGGCCGTGGCCCGACGCCATATACTACAGACAGACCGAGTGTTTACTCATGGAAACCATCCAACCAATCAACACATCCTACACAGAGCATTCTAGCGGAAGCAGTTTATATATGTTGCAATAAAGAACCGAGCACTAAAGCATAAATGTCCCCTAATACCAAATAGGAATGTTATACATACACCAGTACAAGCCTTAAGGCCTTACAAAATTGTTCACTTGATATTACATGTTTTACAAACCACGGCACGCAGGATGGTCATGCATGAATAAAGCAGTAAACCTTCCAATTAGGCCTTCGAGGGCCGGATTTGCAATTTGGGCTTTAGCCCGTTATTGACCGCTTGGTCCAGCAGCACCTGCAAGCAACAAACCACCGCACAGTGGCAAAACAAGGCAACGGTCAGCAATGCTGACCAAATTATAACGATCCCGCCCCCAACTCGGGGCGGCAATGCTCCTTCCCTGCATTTCATTAGCATAAGCGAGCAATATATCAACTCATTGCATCACAGGCGTTGGCACGCATGACCACACGCCCCGTGCTCTCAGGGCACATTCTCGGTGATCGCAGTCTAAGCCGCTAACTCACCACCATCTCCAGGACGACAATATCTCGTGAGCAAACTGGTGTTTTAGGCAGATGTTACGACACTTTAATGTCATCAACAGCCTATGTCACGACACTTTAATGTCATCGACAGTAAGACCCGACCTCTATGCCCTCGGCATAAAGCAGGAACGGTTCCCACTCAACCCGTTGCTCACTTGCCACGACACTTAAATATCATTGGCACGAGTTAAGTATCCCCGAAGACCGTGAATCGAACGTACAATAGTACATAACCCAGTTATGTACAAGTTGGCTCCTAGGCCCACAAATTGGCAAGATCACGCATCCGCCCAGTTTTTCGGGTGCACCTTTGGGTTAATCCCCAAGGCTCCCTGTTGCAATCTACCACGTAGAAAACCCGAAAAACAACCAATCGCGCGGAGTCTTCTCCGGCATTTATGCAATGCAACATCACCGATCCAGACCAACATGTCCGGGTAGGCTTCACACATCATGCCTATGTCCGTTCTCGAATACGGACTCTAAACAACGGGGACTTTACATATCTACCCGAAGGAATGCCTCCAACTCACCGCAAACTCGCGAGAGTGGGCTTCCTATGCAAAGAAGGAGAGCTTCACATGCTCAAGAAGAGGATCGTTACACTAGCGCTTCTCTTTGGCGCCATGGAAAAGTAAGCGGATGAAAAGCACCGCACTCTCTTCGCCTCCATGGATTCGAAGTCGGCTCGCGATTTAGAGCTTCGAAGCTCCTCCAATGGCCGGATCTAGCTTCTTCTTCCTTCCTTGGCTCTCCTCTCTCTAAGCTTTAGAAAGATAACCACTCATGTAAAAGTAAGGGCTTCTAAGGCCCAATCCCGTGTATATCCCATCAGGAACAACCCCCAGCCGTTGGATCACCAATTAAAGAAACGAACGGCTTTGATTCGGGACTGAAATGTCCAATCTGGACCGAACACGGCCTGGCACACGCCCGTGTCCAGGGCCGTGTCCCTCATTCGCCGTCAAAATCGACGTGCCTGGAATAACACACGGGCATCGAACACGCCCGTGTTCGACCTAACACGCCCGTGTTCCACCTGACACGGCCGTGTTGCCGGCCTTGTACCCCCATCGATTTATCCCGAAAATAACCCGAGAACTGCACGGGTTCTAGGACACGCCCGTGTCCTTGCCCGTGTCTACCTCAACACGCCTGGGCTCCAGGCCGTGTACACGGTCTTGACACTCGACACTTCGTCGAGCGAAGTTCGTCGAGCGAAGTTCGTCGACCTCACGACACGGCCTTGGACACGCCCGTGTCCTAGGCCGTGTGCCTTGTCTCGACATATCGTCGAGCAAAATTCGTCGACTCCCCGGGAAGAGTGTCGACACGGGTCGACACGCCCAGCGACACGCCCATGTCGGAGGCCGTGTGCCATGGATCGACACTTCGTCGAGCGCAAAGTGCCGACTTCGCGGGCTGAGTGTCGACACGGGTCGACACGCCCTACGACACGCCCGTGTCGCAGGCCGTGTGCCCAGTCTCGACACAATGTCGAGAGCAAAATGTCGACTTCACCGACTGAGTGTTGACACAAGCCTGACACGCCCTGGGACACGCCCGTGTCCCAGGCCGTGTGCCTTCTGCCAGAACCCAAAACTGACCCAAAATGTCCCCCGTCGCTCTTTTGAGTTTCGGGGCATTACAACTCTCCCCCTCTTAAAAGAATTTCGTCTACGAAATTATATAAAGGAAAGACATGTACAAAACCAAAATTTGTACCTGAGCGGAACAACTCCGGATACTCGTCAAGCATAGTCTGCTCTCGCTCCCAAGAGAGCTCCTTACGACCACAATTGTCCCACCGGACCTTGACCATCCTGATCTCTTTATTGCATAGCCGCTGGACCTCCGAGTCCTCAATCCGCACGGGCTTGACTTTTGTTGTCAACCCACCATCCACCGGCACTTAATCAATCGCGATCACTTGCGTAGGCTCTTGCACTGCCTTCCGAAGCACCGAAATATGGAATACATCATGTAATCCACCAAGCTCCACTGATAGCTTCAACTGATAGGCCGCTTCACCAACTCGCTCCAGAACCTCAAACGGCCAAAGGTACCTCGGGCTTAGCTTTTTCAATCGCCGCACCTGCAAGACACCCTTGAACGGCTTGATCTTTAAGTACACATAGTCGCCCACAGCGAACTCCATGTTCCTGTGCTTGGCATTATAGTACTTCGCTTGCCGGTCCTGAGCGATAAGCAACCTCTCCGGAATGGTTCTCACCAAAGAAGTAGCATCCTCCATTTCTAATCGCTTATACAACTTTGACTCACCCGTTTCTAGCCATGACAACGGCGTGCGACATTTTCTACCATATAGGGCCTCGAAGGGCGCCGTTCGAATACTCGCTTGGTAGCTATTGTTGTATGCGAACTCCACCAAATAAAGGTGGTCTTCCCATTGCTTTCCAAAATCCAAGACACACATGCGGAGCATGTCTTCCATGGTTCTATTGACCCTCTCGGTCTGCCCATCCGTTTGCGGATGGAAGGCTGTGCTGAATTTCAATTTTGTTCCCAACATTTGCTGCACAAGCCTCCAATCATTGGACGTGAACCTCCCATCTCGGTCACTCACGATGCTATGGGGCATACCGTGAAGCCATACAATGCTATCCACATAAAGTTTTGACAACTTCTCCACCGGATCATCCTTCCTATGCAGAATGAAATGCGACACCTTCGTTAACCGATCCACGACCACCCAAATGGCGTCATTCCCCTTTTGCGACCTTGGCAAACCGTGCACAAAGTCCATAGAGATGTCGTCGAATTTCCACTCCGGAATAGGCAAGGACTTAAGAAATCCTCCCGGCTTTTGACGTTCCGCCTTCACCAAGGCGCAAGTTTGGCACTTCGCCACGTAGAGCGCCACATCTTTCTTCAACCCGGCAACCAAAACAGTTTCTTCACAACGCGGTACATCTTCGTGCTCCCAGGGTGAATCGAGTACTTGGTATGGTGTGCCTCGTACAACAATTCCACCCGCAAATTACCCACACTTGGGATGCACAGACGACCGTCTTTCCAAAGCAATCCATCCTCCACAACGAATTGGGAATTTGACCCATCCAGAGCCTCTACCATGAACTGCTTCATATGAACATCCATATCCAAAGCCTGCCGAATCCGATCAGCCAGGTCATATCGGACTTCAGTCCAATTCAGAACTGCTTCAGCACTTGATTTCCTATCCACACAAACAATCTCCAACGCCTCCAACTCCCGCACCAACCGCTCATCATGCACCGATAGCCAATTGGATTGAGATGGGGCTCGGCGACTCAACGCGTCCACAACCGCATTCCCTTTACCAGGCACGTAGTGGATCTTGAATGTATAGTCTCCCAAGAACTCCATCCATCTACGCTGCCGCATATTCAGATCTTTCTAATCAATCAGATACTTCAGCCTCTTATGATCGGTGTAGATATCAATCTTCACACCGTACAAATAATGTCTCCACAGCTTCAAGGCAAAAATCACGGCCGCTAACTCCAAGTCATGGACCGGATAATTCCTCTCGTGCACTTTCAGCTGTCTCGAGCCATAAGCTATCACACTTCCGTGTTGTAGTGGCACGCAACCCAAACCGCTGCCCGAAGCATCACTATAAATCTCATAGCCTTTGGTCCCACATGGCGAACTCAGCACAGGTGCCGTGGTCAACCGACACTTCAACTCCTCAAAAGCTCGCGCGCACCCCGGAGTCCAAACGAACTTCAGCTCCTTCCTCGTCAAAGTAGTGAGAGGTAACGCTATCCGCGAGAAGTTCTCTACAAAGCACCTATAATAGCCGGCAAGCCCAGAAAGCTCCGGACTTCCGCTACCGTAGAAAGCTCAGGCAACTCCCGTATCGCAACAATCCTCGCAGGATCCACAACAGTACCCTCTCCACTAACTATATGCCCGAGGAACGCCACTGAGGATAACCAAAACTCGCACTTCGAGAACTTGGCATACAATTGATTCCTCCTTAGCGTCTCCAAAACCAAATGAAGATGCTTGAAGTGATCTTCCTCACTTTGCGAGTACACCAAAATATCGTCGATGAAGACGATCACAAAATGGTCTAAGTACTCTCTGAAAGTCCTGTTCATCAAATCCATGAACACTGACGGCGCATTAGTCAGCCCAAACGGCATGACCGTAAACTCGTAATGCCCGTATCTCATACTGAACGCTATCTTCGGGATATCACTCTCCCTTATTCGCAGTTGATAGTACCCGGACTTGAGATCCAATTTCGAGTACACCGTCGACCCGACCAACTGATCAAAAAGATCATCGATCCGGGGGATCGGGTACTTGTTCTTCTCTGTCATCTTGTTGAGCTCCCGATAATCAATACATAGCCTCAAGCTTCCATCCTTCTTCTTAACAAAGAGGACCGGCGCGCTCCAAGGCGAGGAACTCGGGCGCACATACCCTTGCTCCAACAACTCTTGCAGTTGAACCTTCAGCTCCGCCATTTCTTTAGGCGCTAGCCGATAAGGAGATAATGACACAGGCTTTGCACCTGACACTAGCTCAATCGTAAAATCTATCTCCCGCTGAGGCGGGGCTCCAGGAAGATCTGTGGGGAATAGATCAGGGTATTCCGATACCAGTAAAATACAATCCAACGCGGGCTTCGGCTTCACAACCTCCACTAGTGTAAAGAACAGTTCTGCACCGGCACGAACCGCCTTCACCACCTGAAGAGCAGACATCAACGTCTTGCTCGACCCCTTTAAGCCCGTAAAAGTCGTTTCACGACTTGCTCCCAGCTTGACTTCCCTGCAACCGCAATCAAGATAGGCTTGCTGCTCCAAGAGCCATTCCATGCCAAATATAACGTCGAACTCCACCAACGGAAGTAACAACGCCTGTAGATCGAATTCCTGATTCCCAATACGAATCTTAACATCGTAGATCCTATCCGCGCGCATCGAACACCCATTGGGCAACAACACATCCAACTTATCCTTCGCCATCGAAGAAGGGACTCCGATGCGTGATATAAATCCTTCGGACAAGAAGGAGTGTGAAGCTCCCATATCGAAAAGTGCTCTAGCCGGATTTTTACAAATCAAAACAAATCCTAAACAAACAGTGGTAAGGTAACATGTGCATAACAAGTATTTAAAGAAATTGACTTGCTATAAATTAAACCGTACCTGTCACCACATCAACCTGTTTGATGGCCTCCTGTTGGCCAAGATTATACACCCTTGGTTGGGCTGGATCATAGTGGGACGCGGTCGACTCCACCGCCTTGCCCTTCTCTTCGTAAGTAGCTCCCGGCTTTCTTTCGGACTTGGGATGTCCGCTCCAACAATCGCAGGCAAAGTGCCTCGTCTTTCCACAAGTAAAACATGCCCCCTGGGTCCGGCTCGTAGTCACCCCAGAAGCACCAGAAGAGAGTGCTAGACCCGAAGTCCTAGCTTTCTTGTTCCACTTTCGGAACACAGATTTTGAGGTGTTCGGCCCTCTGAACTTCGACCCCTTCTCGCCCAAGCTTTTCTTTGCCTGCACATTCTTCATGTCCTTCTCCAAGGACCGGGCCGTGTTGACCAAGGTCAAGAAGCCCTGCGTCATCGGCCCCGAGAGTAGTAATCTCAACTCATCTCTCAAGCCTTCGTAGAATCGATTCGTCTTGCGCTCCTCATCCGCAATGGTGGAGTTAGCATATCGACTCAACCGGATAAACTCGTGGAGATATTCATCCACGCTCTTCTCACCCTGGACCAACTTCAGGAACTCATTCTCCAACGCTATCCTCTGCGCCTAAGGGAGGTATCTAGCCAAGAACAATCTCGAGAACTCCTCCATTGAGACATCAACAAGTTGCCTACCTCTCAATAGGTGCAGGTCCAATCCTTCCCACCACATTCTCGATTCACCGTCCAGAAGGAACGTAGCGATGGTGGTCATTTTCCACTCCTCCGTCTCCGTTGCTGTCATGACTCTCTTCACCCTGGAGAGCCAGTCGTCAGCTTGAGATGGGGTTCCCAACCCCGAGAATACCGGAGGACTAAAGATCATGACATGCTTGAGCTGTCTCTCGGCTGCCCTCCTTGGCACCACCGGCTCCACTACCACTTGTTCCACTCTCCTCGGCCCAACCTCTGGAAGAGGTCCCTGCTCCATCCCAGGAGCGGGCTGCTGCATTTGCCTTGCAGGCTGCACATTTATCACGACCAACACCGCTTCGGCCACCAATCGTATGTTCTCATCCGATAGAGGTGTTGCAGGAGCAACATCTGGTGCACTGCTAGCCTCAGAAACTCGACGTTCCGACGGCCCAGCACCACTTCTGGTCACCTACAGTGGTACAAAACACCGTTAAGCGACCAAATAAAATTGAAAACAACAATTATAGGAACATGCATGTTCCTCAAACACGTGTATTTTCATTCCTAAGTGGACATTCATGGGTTCTTTTACTGTTATAACGATGACGCACACACATGTGCTCACCACCCCTTAAAAAGAATTCGTCCACGAATTCATTTTAAGCCCGACCAAAACCAGTAGTCTGATACCAAATTGTAACACCCCTATCCGTCGCATAGCATATAGCAGTAGGTCCGGCCGGGGCCCGACGCCATATACTACAGATAGACCGGGTGGTTACTCATGTAAACCATCCAACCAATCAACACGTCCTATACAGAGCATTCTATTGGAAGCAGTTTATATAAGTTGTAATAAAGAACCCAGCACTAAAGCATGAATGTCCACTAATACCAAATAGGAATGTTATACATACACCAGTACAAGCCTTAAGGCCTTACAAAATGCTTCACTTGATATTACATGTTTTACAAACCACGGCACACAGGCCGGTCATGCATGAATAAAGCAGTAAACACTCTAATTAGGACTTCAAGGGCCGGCTTTGTAATTTGGGCTTTAGCCCGCTATTGACCGCTTGGTCCAGCAGCACCTGCAAGCAACAAACCACCGCACGGTGGCAAAACAATGCAACAGTCAGCAATGCTGACCAAATTATAACGATCCCGCCCCCAACTCGGGGCGGCGATGCTCCTTCCCTGCATTTCATTAGCATAAGCGAGCAATATATCAACTCATTGCATCACAGGCGTTGGCACGCATGGCCACACGCCCCGTGCTCTCAGGGCACATTCTCGATGATCGCAGTCTAAGCCGATAACTCACCACCATCTCCAGGACGACAATATCTCGTAAGCAAACTGGTCTTTTAGGCAGATGTTACGACACTTTAATGTCATCAACAGCCTATGTCACGACACTTTAATGTCATCGACAGCAAGACTCACCTCTTTGCCCTCGGCATAAAGCAGGAACGGTTCCCACTCAACCCGTTGCTCATTTTCCACGACACTTAAATATCATCGGCACGAGTTGAGTTTCCCCGAAGCCCGTGAATCGAACGTACAATAGTACATAACCCAATTATGTACAAGTTGGCTCCTAGGCCCACAAATTGGCAAGATCACGCATCCGCCCAGTTTTCCGGGTGCACCTTTGGGTTAATCCCCAAGGCTCCCTATTGCAATCTACCACGTAGAAAACCCGAAAAACAACCAATCGTGCGGAGTCTTCTCCGGCATTTATGCAATGCAACATCACCCATCCAGACCAACATGTCCGGGTAGGCTTCACACATCATGCCTATGTCCGTTCTCGAATACGGACTCTAAACAACGAGGACTTTACATATCTACCCGAAGGAACGCCTCCAACTCACCGCAAACTCGCGAGAGCGGGCTTCCTATGCAAAGAAGGAGAGCTTCACATGCTCAAGAAGAGGATCGTTACCCTAGCGCTTCTCTTTGGCTCCATGGAAAAGTAAGCGGATGAAAAGCACCACACTCTCTTCGCCTCTGTGGATTCGAAGTCGGCTCGCGATTTGGAGCTTCGAAGTTCCTCCAATGGCCGGATCTAGCTTCTTCTTCCTTCCTTGGCTCTCCTCTCTCTCTAAGCTTTAGAAAGATAACCACTCATGTAAAGGTGAGGGTTTCTAAGGCCCAATCCCGGGTATATCCCATCAGGAACAACCCCCAGCCATTGGATCACCAATTAAAGAAACGAACGACATTGATTCGGGACTGAAATGTCCAATCTGGACCGAACACGGCCTGGCACACGCCCGTGTCCAGGGCCGTGTCCCTCATTCGCCATCAAAATCGACGCGCCTGGAACAACACACGGGCATCGAACACGCCCTTGTTCGACCTGACACGCCCGTGTTCCACCTGACACGACCGTGTGGCCGGCCGTGTACCCCCATCGATTTATCCCGAAAATAACCCGAGAACTGCACGGGTTCTAGGATACGCCCGTGTCCTTGCCCGTGTCTACCTCAACACGCCTGGGCACCAGGACGTGTACACGGTCTCGACACTCGACACTTCGTCGAGCGAAGTTCGTCGACCTCACGACACGGCCTTGGACACGCCCGTGTCCTAGGCCGTGTGTCTTGTCTCGACACATCGTCGAGCAAAATTCGTCGACTCCCCGGGACAAGTGTCGACACGGGTCGACACGCCCAGCGACACGCCCGTGTCGCAGGCCGTGTGCCATGTCTCGACAGTTCGTCGAGCGCAGAGTGTCGACTTCGCGGGCTGAGTGTCGACAGGGGTCGACACGCCCTGCGACACGCCCGTGTCGCAGGCCATGTGCCCAGTCTCGACACAATGTCGAGAGCAAAATGTCGACTTCGCCGGCTGAGTGTCGACACAAGCCTGACACGCCCTGGGACACGTCCGTGTCCCAGGCCGTGTACCTTCTACCAGAACCCAAAACTGGCCCAAAACGTCCCCCGTCGCTCTTTTGAGTTTCGGGGCATTACAGGCCGCACGAATAGGCGGTCTCTCTGCGAGAAGTGTTAGCTGATAAGATGTTGTGTCCGCAGGGTTTGAAGCCAATGTTGCTCCATTCCAGGATTGTCCTCCTCAAATGAGAGGTATGAGGGTCTATTTATAGGCTCGATGAGGTGACGTCCAGAACTAGGTTTGATGAAGTCACCCCGATGATACGGGAGAGCTGGGATCGAGCCCGCGTCATGCTGTGCGAGCTAAGGAGTTGCTCGCCTGTTGTTGGGAAGAAGCTGGCGCTGGGAAGCTGAAAATTCTTTTGGCGGACTGCGCAAAGAGTCCACCCAATACATGGTGGACAGGGAGTACACCTCTACTACTGGATGAGATTAGTCCGCCACCTTTCGGCAGACTAACGTTGAGTCCATGTTGTGCTGTGCGGCTTGAGGGGAGTCCGCCTACTGCTGGATGGCGGAGCAAGTCCACCACCCTTAGGCGGACTGAGATCGAGTCTGCCACCTATTGGTGGATAGCAGGTCGACCACTGCCGGGCCACCTGGAGCAAGAGGCCTTCTTCCGGGCAACTTGGAGACAGGTCTCCTACAACTGGGCGACCTGGAGGCAGGTCGCCTGTGCCGCCGATGAGCCAGAGATTGAATAGGTCGCCCCTGCTGCTGGGCGACCTGGAGGCTGAATCCACCGCCTTTAGGCAAACTAGGAATAAGTCCACCTAAAGCTTAGGTGTTATCCACCGCCAAGTATTCTAAATAGGCTACTGCAGACTGGAATGAAAGGCCGCCTATCGCAGGCGGGCTGATGAGAGTTAGCTTACTGGCGGTGGGCTGGAGGAGACCGCTACCCGCATGGCTAGCCGAGCAACCTGATTCGTAGGGCTATCCGCACCTATAGAAGAAAGGATTCACTGCGCTGTTAGGCAGACTAACCACGCGACCTACAGGGATAGACTATGGAAGCAGTACGCATCCCTGCAGAACGCAGCTGCTGCACGACCTAGTCGGTCAGACAGGGGATACCGCACTAGGCACGCTTCCTGAGAAGATAGAGAAGTCTATCCGCCCAACCTAAAAAGAGGGCTGAGACAGGCCGCAACCTCCAGGGGGAACTTGGAGCTGGCCACAATTTTCGAGCTAGCTACCTTGGGTGGGATCACCGATTTTTGGGTTAACAATGGGCACACCACCGCTTCTGCTATATCAGTTGGACCTCAAACTGACCAATCGAGCTGGGATGGCACCATTGTTCAATGACTTTTTTTGTTCAGGATCGTTGCAAGTTGATACCATTTGCAAGACCTCCCTCCTAGAAAACAAAACACGGCCGAGGGGAGTCTTATGCCCAGAATAGTCTCCTTGCGATTGCGTCAACACACAGGTTGACTGGTACTACAAGATGTCTAATCTACCGACTCTTTACAATATCATCCATGCTAACCCAACATAAAGAAAGTACAGAAGACACATCGCCACAATAAGCAAATGTCCAAACATAGTACATGAATACTGAGGAACTATATATGTTCTTTTAATATCAAAGTACAACAAAATTTGCCCAAATGCTACACCACAATGCTCAAACTCACATCAATCATCGACGACAACAAAGGTATTGTGGTATCAGGCCCTGTCCCCCAAACCTGGATGCCCTCCTGCATAACCTGCAACTGCTGCTCCATCTACTGGGTTTACTTTTAAAATGGTTGACGTAGAAACCGTTAGTCATAAAGACTAAGTGGCTATCATATCCGCTCACCCAGTGACTCTTAGGCACCACGTGGGAGAAAGAAAAGAAGGGACAATATATATATAAAATGTGAGTACAAGTAGGTAGTATAATTTTATTCATCATCAGAGTAGCAATAGTAGTGTATAACAAGTAATAACATCATTCTACACTAGCAATTCGTAAAGGTAAGAGCAATCAACTATGACATATAATTCTACAACAGGAATGTAACTTAACTTATAAAAATGCCATACAGATTTATAAGTTAAGGATCAGATTAATATAAAGTAACCCATCATATAAAAGTGCCCATACAAATTTATACGATAAGGATCTTATGCGGTACAATGCATTGTTATGATATGAATGCAACATGATGACTCACCCATGCTCACACACACTGCTATTTTGACATAGTCCTTTAGTTCCCACTTTTTGAGCAGGTACCTAACCTCTCAGCCATCATTCGTCGTGGCTAGTCGTTTTCAGTGGGTGGGCGTCTCCACTGTTAGGCGGGCATCCATACTACCAAGCCTAGGCATCTGTACCCCTTAATGCTAAGAACACAACAATGGAGCTTATGCGTACTATGACTCATAGGGGTCTCGTGTAGATGTGCACTAAGAACACAACCTAAACTGGCCTACCATAGTGGCACGGAAGGAGCCTCTGGGAGCGTATCACCAAAGCACCAAGCCCAACCATCCACCGATGTATAAGGAGCCTCGGGAATGAGCACCGAGGATCAAGCCCAACTGCCCAAGGTCTATCTACCAACTCCCATCGATGTGATGATTGGCGAGCTCGTAGACCTGCCACACTATCCTAAACCTGGGATTATGACCAAGGTTATAGATGTCGGATGTCGGGTTCATGTCGGTTTGGGTTTGAAATGTCGTATGTCGGATTGTGGGGGATATTTTGGGGATATTTCAGGGAAATTTTATAATACCAGATTTTAATATTTAAATAAAGATAACAGTATTTATAAACACATTTTTTGCAAATAAGTAAAAATGTAGAGATAAATAACCATACCAATGTACAGACAAATAAGTATTTATAACATTTTTTTGAAATAATTTTGAAAGATAAAGGAGAAGCCCATGTAATATTGCAAAGTTGGAGGGGAGTTTTTCTTAGCTATTGTAAAAATCACTATAGCAGAAGTTTACAAAATAATGTTAACATAAGTTAGAAGTGCACAGAAAAAACAAAAATCACTGCAGATTTACAAAAGGAAAGATATAAACTTAGTTATTGCAAGAAAGAAACCTAACTATAGCATAAGTAAGAAGCTTACAGTAACATAAGTTTAATAAAACTTTTAGATCTTATGACTTCATCAATATAAAGCCAAATAAAACTTTCAATTGTCTCAAAAACAAGAAGAAAGAAGAAGAAATAAGAAGTGGGCTTACAGTGGAGTGAAGTAGTCGAAACTCTAAAGCCCAATGTCGACTCCTCGTATCCTCGCCTGCGATGCCGATTCGTAGAAAGCCCAATGTCGCCGTCTACTCCTCGCTTACAATGCCTGTACAACCCCGTATCCGGCCGAGTGGGATCCTCCCCAGGTATCGGGCTCGGGGCGTGCTCTGAGTGATGAGTGCTCGTGCATGCGTGTAGAGATTTTATGTGTAAAGGCTTTTTATAAATATTTTGATTAATATTATAATATATTAACATTATATTATATTATTCAAATATATATATATATATATATATATATATATATATATATATATATATATATATATATATATATATCAATATATGCATACCTTGGATCGGGTACAAAACAGGAGAAAAAAAAGCAAAAAATAAGAAAGAGAGGTAGAGTGGGGAGTTGGGGCAGGACAAAGAAAAAAGCAAAAAGAAGAAAGAAGATAAAAAAAAGAAAAGGAGAAATAGGAGCAGGCAGGGGTGGGGGGTGAGGAGAGCCAAAATAAAAAGAAAAATAAGAGCTGATAGGGCAAGCTTGGGGGGGGGGAGGAAACAGCACAGGGTAAAGAAAAGAGAAAGAGGAGCAGGGAGGGGCTCGGGTACAACAAAAGGAGAGGGAAAAATCCGATCCAGATCGCCTCTCCCATCGCTGGCCAAGAAAGGGCCGCCCCGCCCCTTTCCTCCCGATCTCACTCCCCTCTCTATCTCTCGCCGCCGCCTAAGCAAGGCAAAGCCGAGCCCGACCCCCCTTCCTCTCTTCTGCCGGCCTACAGCAGTAGCAGCCCGAAGCCGCCTCCCCTTCCTCTCTCCCGTCGGCCTACAGCAGGAGCAGCCCGATGCCGCCTCCCCTTTCTCTCTCTCGTCGGCCTATAACAACCCGACGCCACCTCCCCTTCCTCTCTCCCGTCGGCCTACAACAGGAGCAGCCCGACGCCGCCTCCCCTTTCTCTCTCCCATTGGCCTACAACAACCCAACGCTGCCTCCCCTTTCTCTCTCCCGTCGGCCAACAGGGGCAGCCCGACGTCTCCACCTTCTTCTCTCCCGTCGTCGGCAAAAAAGGGCAGCCGGAGCGCCGCTGCATGCGCCACCCAAAGCAATGCTCGTGCCCTTGCTACCTGCTCGACGTCGCCTCCCAAAGAAAGGCCCGTGTCCTTGCTATCTCCTCGCCGTCACCGCCCAAAGAGCAAGGCCTGAGCCCTTGCTATTAATCCTCGCCGTCGCCGCCAAAAGCAAGGCCCAAACCCTTGCTCTACTTCCCCGTCGCATTCGCCCTAGGCAAGACCGGCCGAGATTTGTTCTACCGGCGTCGCCTTCAGCTAGATCGGCCAGGAGCTTCTCTCCCGGCACCCCTCCAGCAACAACGACCGAGAAATCCTCTCCCGGCACCGCTGCTAAACACGCGTTAAGGGTAACAAAGTTTCTTCTCGGGCAGTTGAAGTCCTCAATTATTATATTTGCATGGAACCCCCTCTCCACTAAAGAGTGGGGGGAAGCGGGCACTCCGACGAGTCGATGTGTACATCCCCGCAGATGATTGCATTTAGTATCCGGAAGCGTGAGTACGGATATAGGCATGCTATGTGAAGCCCATCCGGATGTGTAAGCCGGATTGGTGATGTTCTGGGGTTCCCGGGGAAAACTCTGTGGAAGTTATTAATTATTGGTTTTTAGGAGATAAGCATCACCGCCCCGAAGCAGAGGTGGGGTCGATGTTTATTTTGCCACTGTTTGGCGGGACGTTGGCGTACATGTGTTGTAGTACCAAGCGGGGAATAGCGGGCTTAAGCCCAAATTTTTGCTTGCCCTCGAAGGACTATTTTTGCTTATGTTGCCGGCCAGTGAGCCGAAGTATGGAATTTATATTCCTGTAATTTAAATATCTGTGATGCTCTGTGTATGTGATTTATCTCTTCCGCCTTAGGCGAGTGGTGTACTCGTGAACCACTCGCCCCGTGGGGGCCCCGGGGTAAAGTTACCGGGAAGCCCTTGAGGGCCTGCTCATAGCCTTTCAAGACAGCGGAGTTACGTTGTTTGCGTCCCAATTGGAGCTACGTAAAGTAGAACTGTTTGGCGAGATTACGCCATTGGTAGGGCGGATGAGGAACATTTTACATAGACCCGAGGAGGCACCTCTAGTTAGGAGAGAGTTGGTCTTGAGATTCTCCTTAGAGGTTCCGGTCGGCCAAGAGAGCCCTCTGAAGGTGCCTTAACTCAGCCTTTGGCTTGGGAGGGGAAGAGTTTGCTAGTCTTCTGGGTATGCGGCAGGACCTCCATTCTGAGACCTTGGGTCTATCCCTTGTGTTCCTAGTCTTGTGCCTAGCATATTCGCTCGAGGGCAGTAGGTGCGCGGTCACCCCTTCCCCAAGGGTCGAACTCCACAGGAGACCGAATTTCGGTTTCAATAATGTCGATTCATTGCCTCATTGCCGGAGATGGATCTGTCGAGTATCGACCTCTCCGCTAGAGCGACTCTCCCGTAAAATTTAGGGTGGAGAGAGAAATGCTGAATGCGTGAAATGAAATCATGAAGTAGAAAAATACGGGTCCCGCGAACTTTGTTTTTTTATATTAAATATAATAACTGAAATATTGGGTTAGAGATATATCAGGATATATTGCTGTTTTTTTACAAAATGATATTTTTGTCAAATAAATCGGTTTCACTACGGTTTGCACCCAAAAACTTTATGTCAGCTGACATGTCGGACATGTCGGCCGACATCTACAACACTGATTATAACACCATGTGTCAACACACACCACATGCAATTTCATTTGGCCGTGCCATCAAACACCAAAGGGCTCCAACCAAGTCCCTTCTCATCATTACCAATCCAGTGCTCAAAATCACTCAAGGACTCCACACTGAGTCCATTATTATCATACTGGTCTAGTGCTCAAAAGCACTCAAGGCCAACCTTAGCATGAAAGACTAATCCTCTTAGTTATCAATCCCGTCATATCTTCATTACCTGAGATAAGTGACTAACACATCATATGACCATGGGCATTTTCTCATCTAGCCCTTATTTTACAATTTAGCTTGCTCCTGCATATCAAATCATACATCTTTCCCCAAACTACTTTTCAATAAACACTTCAGCTTTAACATGTTCAACATAACCTTGCAAAGAATACATCACATGTTCTTCCAGTAATTATAAATCACCGCATAGCTATGGACTACACATTCATGCAACACGCATCACAAATTTTTCCAAAACTCATAACGTTCATCGCATTGTTATCAAGTCCATCTTCACCAGATTTCATGAATACATTATTTGTACAACCAAGGTTCACTCAAAACAATTAGCTTATCATGGATACATATAACAAATTCACCCAGTCCAAAATATCTTTTAGCTACAATCTTTGAACCACAAACATCTGGATGCACATCTAACACATAACTTACTTGGACAACAAGTTTATTACGGCCTTATATTAGTTTAGACAAATCACAACGTACTTATAATGCATTAAAACATAGAAAATTCAGCTATACATTCTTGGGGCTACAAGAATCCCCCAACAATGGACAACTATCCGTTGGAAAGGTCTTTCCGAGGGCTAAAACTTTCATGTTCAGCCCAAGACCTAGAAGTGCTCGGATCATGGTTTAAATAGAGCATGAATCTTGCTGTGCACAAAAAATAGATTTCTGCATGCATCTTAAAGTCAAACGAATGGCATTGGCTCGTCTTCTTCCTCTAGACATTCATACAAAGTCACATTATACTCTTCCTCCTCTCTTATTCACCCTTAATAGACCACCATTATTTACAAAACCAAGTCCATCATCTTCATATTGAAGAGAGGAAAGTTTGAAGATAACAAAACCCTAGGATAGAGGTCCTAGCGTGGTCTCTTCCTAGGAGATCTTCATTTCGTACCAAAGTCAAGATTACTTGAGCCGACATCTCTCCTACTTCATAGCTAAAGATCTAGGACCAAGGGAGGGGGTAGGAAGCTCACATCATTTCCAGCCATGGATCTCGTTATCCTCCATGGCGGCATGTTTGGTTTCCTCGTCGTTCTCGTTCTTCACGGAGAGGGAGAGTTCTTCCTCCAGAAAACCCTACTCTGGAAACTTCCTCGTTTCCGTCGGGCTCGAGACAAGATCAACACGGGAAAAGAACATAGACGTCTATAGTTTTCGGGTATACCTTTTTATAAGGAAGTATTAGGGTTAGGGTTACTCCTCCACATGTCATTTAGACATTGGACCACCCATCATTACATTAAATAAGTTTCCTTGAAAAGACCGGCCATAAATAGTCACTCAACACACATCCCGAGCGGGTTCAACCCATAAACATAAAACAACAAACACAACCTGGCCGAAAAATCATCTAAGTCCAAGCATCGTATGCGTCAAGTATCACTCGATGCTTCATCGAAATGCATCGTTATCACTCAACACTTCTCGATGAATCCCACTAGTCAAAAACATTCTAAGTACAAGCAGCATATGCGTCAAGTATCACTCGGTGCTTCTTCGAAAGGTGTCATGATCACTCGATGCTCCTCAACGAATCCCACTGGCTGAATGCATTCTTTGCACAAGCATCGTATTCGTCGAGTATCACTCGACTCTTCGCCGAAAGGCATCATGATCAATCAACGCTTTGTCGAAAGCGTCATGTTCACTCAACTCCTTTTGAATCCAGAATTATTCTAAGTCAAACTCTTTTAATTCATCGAGTATCACTCGACGCCTGCCCACCAGTCGACGCACTCGATGCTTCATCGAGTCTAGCAGACGCACTTGATGTTTCCCGAATCCAGAATTATTCTAAGTCAAATTTTTCTTATGCATCGAGTATCACTCGACACCTGCCCTCTAGTAGACGCACTCAGCGCCTGTTACCAGTGTACCCCGAGCCCGAGTCAACTTTCTTGACTCAAAGCGCTTGTGAGGGGTCTAGCACCAATCGGGATGTTACATCCTGCACACTATAAAAACACAATAAACATGATTAAGTACAAGCTATGATTTATTAATCTCAAACAAAAATATGTTGAACGCATGTTCCAATAAGGGTGAAAAACCACGTGATCGGATCTGTGTTGGGACAAAATCTACTATTTCATTTGAGTTTATAAGAGTTGAGAGATTTTCTTCTAAGGAGCGCTCTAGTGTGGAAAATGCTAAGTCCTCGGAGCCTTGATAGAAGCGCTCCTGCTAAGTCGGATTCTTGATGAGAGAGCTCCTGTGGAGAAGAATGCCACATACTTGAATCCTTAAGATGCTTTCACACTAGAGAGGGAGCAGAGCAAATCCTGAGTTGTGGAACAATCTAAGTTCCATGACCTCGCCGAAAAACCTTAGAGATCTATATAGTCTCTGGTGTTTCTTGTCTTCAAATGAGGGACTGTTGGCCTATTTATAGATTTCCAGAGGGATATGCTAGCAATTGAGCTAAGACATATTTTGTGCTGATGAATGACGTCGCTCCATTATGGTCACTTGGATCACCAAATTTCATGAAATGATGGAAGTGCCCCCCGGGCGACTTGGGCGGCCCGGGCGGTTGCCCGACATGGATGGGGGCCAATGATAACCGGAGCCGGAGAGGCGGCTGACGGTTGCTAGTGCGTTATACGCATGCACCTATGCTCCTACGCTATACACATGTGCTCTACGCTCTAATGCTACGCTCGTGCTGGGAGCTCGCATGCTCATGCACTGGGAGCTCCCATGCATGTGCCACAAAAGCACGATATGCACATGCATGGGGAGCTCATGCGACTCTCACAGTACCTGCCTTTGGGCATTGCACTCACAGCATCTGCCTTCGGACAATGCTCTCACAGCACCTGCAATATCCTCATTCCTACTAGACCCCTAGTGTATGTTAGGATATGACATGTGGTATGATATGTGTGTTATGGTAAGGAGGTGATCCTAAGGCCCAATGTGATAAGGTGATATCACCTAGTACACCCAAAGAAGCATAAGTCAAACTAGGTCAATTAACCATAAATTGAACTCTCAAGTCCAATTTAACCTTACCCCTACCCCTAACCACTATGGAAGGCCATTTAGGTCAATAATAATCTATTTGACTCAACCAATTCCATGAAATTGACCAAAGTTAACAATGGGTCAACATTGCCCAATTTAACCCTAATATGGACCAATTATACTTCAATTTGTCAAATTGACCTCACCCCCACTCTCCTAACCTAATTGCTCAGTAAATTTGCCATGGACCTCAACATGGAGTCATCCGAATCAAGCATTTTGACCAAAGTCAAAACTAGGTCTATTAGGTCAAAATCACACCTATATGGTTCAATTAACCCCAATTGGTGGTGCTGGAAGGGTGACATTTGGAAGCTAAGAGGAACAACCCATACTTGGCCGACCACCCACTATGGCTCCAATTATACAACCCACCTCAGTCCAAATTTGTTGGGAATATTGCCCTCAATATTCCAAGATTTGAAGAAGCAACATTTACAATGTTAAGTGCATATTGTATTTGATAGCATATCCATTCATGAGTATGCATGTTATATAATGCTGGCTCTAAAACATGTTTAGAGCAGATACCATTGAGATTAGTATATATTTCTCCACGGTATCGACATGATCGCAGAGAAGACTCAAAAGCAAGCTCCAATAATAAAACACTATACCATTGGGAGTGGTATATGGTTCCCTCTATAGCGCTGAGAAAGAGGATTGCGCACAATAATATTGTGAATATGGGATTAAATGTTACCTTTGATCCCGTACAGTTTGACAGGATTCAAATTTGGCACTGACACATAAAGAATTTACAGAGTATTCTATTCTTATTCATACCTTTGACAAGACGTTTCCTGAGACCGTTGATAAAAGTCAATAGTATAAAAGTATACGTTAGGGCCATGAAATTGTACCCATGCTTGTGCCGTTGCCGAATTCAAAAAGAAAATTCGTGAATTCCGAAATGGCGCACTGTTGAAGAAACTTAGTTCTTTCTGAATTCTTTCAGAAGAATATATATGAGTCAATCAACTGGACCTAAAGCTAGGTCTTCTTCATGCTGAAGAAGAAGATCAAGAAGTATAGATATGCTTTCATGGCAAGAACAATGAAAGACTCTGAAGATTCAATGTCTAATTTATTTAGTCTTCTATTGTAAACTTTATTCAACTATTTTTATAGGATCTCTAAGGAGATCTGAGTTATAGGGCTGTACTCCCATCCTGAGGGTAATGCTTTTTGAAAAGCTTTAGTGTAGGACTTGGTGCACGTCTGAGGTAGGAAACCTGCTAGGTTTCTGAGCTATATGAGTGGGAGGTCTTTGAGTTATAAGGCTTCTTTGTTTAAGTGTAGGACTTCTTGATAAGTCTGAGTGTAGGTACTGTGTGCCTGAAGTAGGGTCTTAGAGGAGACCTGAGAGATCCTGAGGGATCTATGTTGTAAGCTATGAGGAACCGAGTGTTATAGGAGTTTGCCGAGTCTAGTAGGTGTTGGTGGATAGTGGATGTACCCATACCCTTGGGAACCATTATAAAGAACTATGTGCTGATCTGTTCTTACTGATTGTGTTTCATATTACTTATATTTGCTAAAATTTGAAAAGACACCAATAAAGTACAAGTCCACATATTCACCCCCTTTAGGTGATTTAGACAACCAACATCAACAAACTATCAAGTGGTATCATAACTAGATTGATTAAAACTAGACTTAATAGTCTGACTAAGATCCTATATGGGTAATCAAGCCTATCCCCATGACCTCCGGTGAGTCTCATAAGGAGATGAGCTCAATGAAGATTTCCATATACAGAAAAGAAAATTTTGGAATATGGAAACAAAGGGTTAATCTATTCATGGATGCTTCAGACCCTATGATCTATATTATTGTTGAGGAGGAGCCATTCATTCCCATTAAGGCCCCCATCATTGATTGTAATGGGCAAGCTCCAGAGGAGTATGCTGATATGAACATGGATGAGATTGTACTGGCTACCATGGATAAGTGAGACAAAAACATTATAATTAGTGTAATTGATGATTCTGCTTTTTAGAATTTGGTTCACTGCCAAACTACAAAAGAGATGTGGGATACACTTATAGTATATATGGAGGGAACTAAAGAATTAAGGAATGATAGGAAATCTCTTCTCAACCAAGAGTATGAAGCCTTCAGGTAAGGTAGCAGAAATAACAAAGTTGTGTGCTATAATATTTTTTCAAAATAATGAATAATTTGAAGACTATGGAAGAGTCTTCACAGGTTATGAGCTTAATGACATGTTCTTTAGGTCTCTAGCTAGGGATTAGGATAAAAAATCTATGCCATCAGGGATATGGGGAACTCGGCCAACATTCTTCCTCACACACTATTTGTAAAGCTGCTCTCTTATGAGATGTAGTTAAATGCAAGAAAAGAGGAGGAGGTTGCTTCCAAGTCTCACCTGAAGAAGATATCTATGGCCCTCAAGGCTGAGGGGTCAAAGAAGAATAAGGAGATAATCCCCTCTCCTCCTAGAAGATTGGCTGACTCCGAATCTTTTGAACCCAACACTTCATATGTTGAAATGACATATATAGAGTGTGTTGGCTTCTCTAGGCAATTTAAGAAGATGATTTCAAGGAAGAAGAACTAGAAGAAAAGGCCTTCTTCCTCCTCCAACTCTAAAAAGGAATACAACAGATCTAACAAAGATCAGAAGAATCCTAAAGGGGACAAGTATGGCTCCAAAACTAATAAACATATTTCTTATAAAATTGTGTGTTATTACTGTAGAAAACCTGGGCATGTCATTGCTGGCTGCCTAGTCAAATGGAAGGAAAAAGATACAGGTGACATGAAGAATTACAAGGATAAGAAGTCTGACAAGAGTTTCTTTGCTAAGAAGGAGAAGAGTTGGAGTCTGAGTGACTCAGACTCTTCAGAGTCTGATGAAGAAGAAGCCTATATTGGGCTATTTATTGAAGAAGAAGAAGAAGAAGAAGAAGTGGATGACTATCCAACTACAAGGATATGCATCTGGGCTCCATTATCACATTCTGACAGTGACATTATGGAAGAAGAAAGTTGTGGCATGATGGCCATAATAGATGAAGATAATCAGGATGAATGTAATCCTGATGAGGTACAAATTCTAGCTATATCTTCTTTTGATTTTGATTATGAAACTGGCCCAAAATCTGAAGCATCCTCTTCATTTAATGACGAGGATGGATCAAAATCTAATGATGATGTCAATCAATTGATTGACAAATATGGTGCCCTTTTGGAAGCTCTAAAGAAGAGCAAAAAGCTTGTTAAGAGGTAAGTTGAGGAAATTTCCTCCCTTCTGCAGGCATAATCTGAAAATCTTGAGTTTGCTACCTATCTAACTAAAATGAGTAGGGAAATTAGCTAACTGAAAGAGATAATAATTATCCAAATGAGCATTATAAGCTAGAAGATCAAGATCATCAAGGATCTTAAAGAGAAGCTCCTCAAGGAGAGGAAGCTAGCGACTCAGTTCTCAAAGCTACAGTCTATGCTGCCCGTCATTGTCTTCTCCTCTAAAAACAATAGAAAGGTATTGGGGTTCAATAGGAAGGCAACAACAACTACTTAAAGAAGTTAAGGAAAGGACGTTATCCCTCAAACCACCTTTCAAAAGGTACAACTTTTTTCTAACAAGTATGCCCATGATAACATATATGGTCATTGGAAGAATGAAAGTTCCTCCAGTAAGGTCAATGATACACCTTATAATGAGAGGAGAAAGGGCATGAAGTTGAGTGCTTTAAAAGCTCACCATGAAGAAATTCAAAAGGGTAATTATAAACCATTTGTGTTTTTGCACTCCAGCCCCTACACTCAAAGGTAAGGGTGTTGCATCTTCCAAAGCTACCCAGATTAACAAGCAGGCTGTTGAAAAATAGTAACCAACTCTCACAAGACAATATAAGTTATCAATAACACAATGCTAGCTACTAAGCTGACATCTATTGCTATCAAGCCGATATCGTTGCGTAAGATAGTTTATTGTCGAGAAAACAAGTGCTTGCTGAGAGGAACAGGAAGAATGCATAATCCTTCTCTCCTGAATATGGACATTTAGATGCACCATCAACTTCCAGGGATGTTCAGAAGAGAAGGTAATAAATTTTTTAGTGTTGGTGCTGTGGAAAAGTTGGTCCCTTTGACGTTAACTATTTGCACAATTCTTCTGTGTCTAATGTAAAGAAGAGCTTTGCTTCAAAGGTAGCTCCCAACACTTTTATTGCTGACAAGAACTTAGGACCCAAAGTTTTTTGGGTTTCTAAGGTAAAATAAACTTTATCTTGCATGATAGTTTAAGTACCAACCTAACGCAAATTTTGTACATGTACAATGAGTGTTCCAGGCACATGATTAGGACAAGGAGTCTTTTAAAGGATTATATTCCTATGAAGAATGGACCAAAGGTCTTTTTGGAGGCTTTGATAGAAGAGTCACCAAAGGATATGGTATGATATCCAATAACATAGTCTCAATTACAAGGGTAGCTAATGTGGAAGGGTTGCTACACAACCTTATAAGAATAAACCAACTATGTGACTTAGGCTATGTTATTGAATTCCACAATGATAAGTGTCTGATAAAAAAGTCAGCTGACTTAGAGATTATCTTCTCAGACACTAGGAGTGAGATTGTTTATTATTTAGATTTTATTTACAATAATTCTTCAACACCAGTTTGTCTAGTAGCTGATAAGAAAGAGTCTCTTTGTATAGAGTGGCACAAGAGAATTTCTCCCAATAATTACATGACAATTTCAAACTAATTTATGAGAACTTAGTCAGAGATAATCCCACTCTGAAATGTGTTAAAGAGGGCGCCTGTCATGCATGCCAAATGGTCAAGCAAACTAGGGCCACCTTTAAGAGCATTGGCTCCAAAGACTCTGTAAGGTTTCTTTATTTATTGCATATGGGTCTGTTTGGTCCTATGTTAATTCATAGTTTAGGAGGGAAATTGTTATCCTTTGTGATTGTAGATGATGACTCAAGTTTTACGTGGGTCTTCTTCCTTAGGAAGAAGTTAGATAACCTGGATGTCTTCATGACTTTTGCCATGAAAATTCAGAATGAGATGTGGTATTTTGTGGTCAATGTAAGAAGTTACCATGGTATAGAATTTTAATTTGGAGTCATGATAAGGTTCTGTTAAGAGCAAGGTATCTCCCAAGAGTGCTCTTTTCCCAGAACTCCACAACAAAATGGAGTGGCTGAGAGAAAGAACAAAACTTTAATAGAGGCTGGTAGGCCATTGCTTAGTGATTCCTCTCTACTAAATGTTTTTTGGGCTGAGGCAATCAATACAACATTTCATGTTCTGAACAGGGCCTCTATTAATAAGTCTCATGGGAAAACTCCTTGTGAACTTCTAAAGGACAAAAAACCAACCCTTTCACATTTCAGAATCTTTGGTTGTAAATGCTATATTCTAAATAATGGAAAGTCTCAGTTAACTAAGTTTGCTGAGAAATATAGTGTGGGTACCCTTATTAGATATAACTCCCATAGTAGAGCATATAGAGTATTCAATAGGAAGACCTATGTAGTTGAAGAATCCATGCATATAATTTTTAATGAGACTAACATGCTATACAAGGGCTAGTCTAGTGTTCCTAACATTGCAGGTACTGAGCTAAACAAGCAAGATCTATCCATTCAAGATAATCCAAGCTCAAGTAAGATTATTTTTCGCAAATTGAAGTACTCATCGAAGAAGTTCAGCTAGCTAATGGAAATCATGATACTACTGAAGAGGATCAGCTAGCTGGAAACATTCCAAATAGGACAGCCTGCTACTGATAGAATGCCTACAACAACCAGACACCTGAGAGATCATCCCAACACTCTCATAATTGGAGATGCCAGCTAAGAAGTCACCACCAGGTGTAGAATACATAATGAAGTTCTATTTTTGAGCTTCCTATCTTAGGTGGAGCCTAATAAATTTGAAAATACTAATAATTCGATCCATTCTGGATCAATGCCATACAAAAGGATCTATTGCAACTCAAAGATGCAATGTCTGGAAGCTTATGCCAAAACATCAAGGACATAACATTATTGACACCAAGTGAACTTTCAAAAATAAAATGGATGAGAATGGAGTAATTGTAAAGAACAAAGCCAAACTGGTAGCCAATGGATATATGCAAGAGGAGAGCATAGATTTTGATCAAACTTTTCCTTTGTTGCAAGGCTGGAAGGAATAAGGATGTTCCTGTCCTATGCTGTATTCCAAGGTTTCACAGTCTACCAGATGGATTTCAACCTATCTAAATGGTAATCTCAAGGAAAGGGTATATATGGATTTACCCTCAAGTTTTGTGCATCCAACTCTAACTAGTCATATTTATTTTCTTAAGAAATCTTTGTATGAGTTAAAGCAAGCCCCTAGGGCTTGTGATGAAACCCTATCTACCTTTCTCATTAAGAATAAGTTCTTAAGGGTAAAGATAGATAGCACATTGTTCCTAAGGAAATCAAAGGGCAAATGTCTCCTAGTGTAAATTTATGTTGATGATATAATATTTAGGTCTACAGATGACAACCTTTATAAGAGATTTGCAAACCATATGCAGGGGGAGTTTGATATGAGCAGTATGAGAGAGCTAAAGTACTTTTAAGGTCTCCAAGTGAAACAATCTGATGAGGGAGTTTTCATCTCTCAAACTAAGTACAGTAGAGAGCTAATTAGAAAATTTAGGATGGAGTTATCCTCCACCATGAAAACTCCTATGAGATCAAATATATCCTTGGGGAATGATAAGAAAGGGAAACACTTTGATGAATCCATGTACAAATGTATTATTGGGTCCTTACTTTATTTGACTGCTAGTAGACTCGATATCATGTATGCTATATATGTTTGTGCTAGGTACCATACATGCCCTACGGAATCTCATTACTTAGTTATAAAGAAGATTTTGAGATTCCTTAAGGGCAGCCAACATCTTGGCCTGTGGTACCCTAGGAGCAATGATTTTGAACTAATTTGCTATTTAGATGTAGATTTTGCAGGGTGCGAGGAAGATAGGAAAAGCACAAGTGGGACATTCCAGTTCTTAGAAAGGAGATTAGTGTGCTGGAGTAGCAAAAAGCAGACACGTGTGGCTATATTTATAGCTGAGTCAGAGTACATATCAGTAGGGTGTTGCTGTGCTCAGCATCTTTGGATTCAACTTCAATTACGGGACTATAACCTTCAGGTAAGTAAAACTACACTGCATTGTGACTCATCTAGTACTATCTATATTGCTAAGAACCCTGTGTCATATAGTAGGACTAAGCATATAGAGATTAAATATCATTTTATTAGAGAGCATGTTGAGAAGAAAGATATATGCCTTTAGTTTGTTCCCACATACAAATAATTGACAGATATCTTCACCAAGCTATTGAATGAGGCAAAGTTTAATTCTTTCAAAATTGAGTTAGGAATGCTTAACTTAGAATAATTTTATCACTTATTGTATTCTAGTTATGTCATTTCAATACTTCAAGTGCTATCTGCATAATTTTATTGTGCTATAGTTAACTGCTAGAACAAATATATGGTAGTATATTAGGTAGATAACCTTGGTTGAAAATTCTCATTAGTATGAGTCAATTGACTCATTTACAATAGTTTTCAATCATTTTGATGGAAAGTTTGGCATAGTAAGGCAAAGAAGTTAAGTTAAGAAATTCTCAGCTATATCGTTGAGATTGTTGAGTAGAAGCTCAACGATCCATCTTCGTCTCAGCGGTATCATTGAGATGGGCCGCTTTCTTTATTTTAAAATCATTTTCAGTCGCTTGGTCTTTTATGCTTGATCAACCTAGATGTGTGGCGCTTCATTTCATTTTAAACCTAGTAGACACACACACACACACATACACACACAAATATATATATAAAGTTAGGGTTTAGTTGATAATATAAAACTTAAACCCTAGAAAGCCGTCAAATTTATTTCATCTTTCTCAGAACTCTCAACGACTAGGATTTATCTCAAATGGCGCTAAAAGTAGTAAAGGTCTTATATAAATGATATGAGTTAGTAAGATTTGGGTTCCATCATGCTCTAGAGGAGATCCAAGAAGATATCAAAATACTGGAATCCACAGGATTAGCATTCCATCTGTATGAACCTAGTCCAATCCTGAAAGAAGAGGTCCTATAAATCTACTCACATGTTAAGGTTTAATCTACCAGAATGTCTATTAAAAGAAAAGTAGGGGTTGCAAGGATTAAGATAATCCCTAACAAGATTGTCTAGGCTCTATACCTTCACTCTAATGGCATTACAGAGGACAGAGAGATTTTTCAACAAGAAAAAGTAGATGCCTTAGATTTGTGTGAGTTTACTGGTGAGAGATATGGATCTCTAGAAAGGAAGTACTTTAACCAGAGAGGTAACCTTCTCACAGATATCATTGGGAAAACCATCTTGTGCAAGACAAGATCCCATGATAGGATCTCTAAGCCAGTGCTTGAATTAGTTACAAGAGTAATTCTTAAAAAAAAGACCAACTGGGCCCTAGTGGTACTTCAAAAACTTATATATTACCTTCAAGATACAAACTTAGGCAGAATCCTCTCCTTATATTTGATTAATGTTTACTCTGGATATTTTAATAAGAAACAAGGAGTAAAAATCTATTAGATAAAGAGAATGGATATAAAGACCTTGGAGAGAAACACTACGGTGTTTCCCAAAAGTCAAGCTGAGAAGCAAGGCAAAGACAAAATGAAGGGAAAGAAAGTGGTCATGTAAGATGACTCAGATTCTGAATCAGAATACCAGGACAGGGATGACAATACACATTTTGATAACCCTAATTTGTCAACTTCTAATGGCGATGAAGAAAATCTTCACGACTTTAACATTCAAGTAAATCTTGATGAAGTTGGTCCAAGTTCACCCCTGAAAGATGTTACTGACTGCTTTTGAGGGGGAGTCAGCTATTCTAGAGATATCCAGTGCCCCAGTTGAGGGAAATTTGGCTGGAGAAGAGAAAATTGACACTTTGGATGAGTTTCTAAGTGGAATGATGATCTTAGTGAGCGGTGTAAAATCCCATTTCGTTCCAGACCTATCACACACATTTTGAGTCAAGAAAATTGACTCGGGTTCGGGGAGCATCGAGTGAGTAGACTGGACTCAATGACTAAATCAGGAATTTAAATAGAAAGTGTTTTGAATATTAGGCATTGAGTGGACTCGACACCACTCAATGCCATTTAACTTAGAAAATTTGCTAAGGGTTAGGCGTTGAGTGCATTGAGTGCACTCAACGTGGCGTTGAGTGCACTCAACGTGGCGTTGAGTGCACTCAACGCTGTTAACTTAAATTGTTCTTGCGGGTTAGGCGTTGAGTGCGTTGAGTGCACTCAACGCGGCGTTCAGTGCACTCAACGAACTCAACGATTTTAACTTAAATTGTTCTGGCAGGTTAGGCATTGAGTGCATTTAGTGCGTTGAGTGCACTCAACACGACATTGAGTGCACTCAATGCTTTTAACTTAAATTGTTCTGGAGGGTTAGACATTGAGTGCACTCATTGCGGTGTTGAGTGCACTCAAAGTACTCAATGTTTTAACTTAAATTGTTCTGGCGGGTTAGGAGTTGAGTGCATTGAGTGCACTCAATGCAGAATTGAGTGCACTCAATGCACTCAATGCTTTTAACTTTAAGTTGCTCTGACGTTTGTAGGCGTTGAGAGCATTGACTGGACTCAATGCTTTTTGCCTTAGGTGAATTTTCGGCCATGTTTGCTGCTTCATATCAATAGTCTGAACCGGAATTTTCAAGATTGATGCCAGAGGACTTAAATTAGATGTAACTTTTCAAAAGGACATAATTGTAATAATAATAGGCGGTCCAGTAACATGATGACACGTGGCAAAGCGGTTCAACCCTATTTCCTCTTATAAAAGGACATTTACGGGAAACCCTAGCCGTCACTTCGCCATTTTACCGAGCTATTACTTTGCAACCCTGACGGAAGAGAAAGGAATGACAAGATCTCCAGAGTAGGATTTTCTAGAGGAAGTCTTTCCTTTCTCTTTCCCATGAAGAACGAACACCAACGAAAGATAAGAAGATTCCGCAAAGAAGAGTGATGAGATCTATGGCCAGAACCGCCAGAAACGAGGTGAGCTTCCTACCCTCTCCCTTGGTGCTAGATCTCTAGTTATTCCTAGGAGAGATAAACTCAAAGGAGTCTTGATTTATGTGAAGAAGTTTTCCTAGGAGAAGGCCATGCAAGGGATTGTGTCCTAGAGATAAGATGTCTTCGACCACTCCTTCCTTCCATGTGAAGATAGGGACTTGTTTTCGTGAAGAAAGTTGGCCTTTTGAGGGTGAATAAGGGAGGAGGAATTCTGGATGTGATTTGGGAATTTTGGTTGGAGGAAGAAGACGAACCAATGATGTTCGTTCCGCTTTAAGGTACGTGTATAAATTTGTTTCCTGCGCGCAACAATTTTCAAGGCCATTTTTAGAAATGGCGCTTCCAGATCTGGGTTTTATGCTAAACATAAAAGTCATAAATCTTGGAAATACCTTTCCAATGAGTAGTTACATGCCTTCATGTGAGGTCTATAGACAAGGTAAAGTCTGATCGAACTTGCTGTCTGTAAACATACAGAAAACTATTTTATGAATGCATCAGAATTCGAGGCTGATTTCAAGTGTGTTAGGTTCTGAACTAGGTTACGGGCCGAATACAAAAGTTATAGTCCTTGGAAATACCTTTCCAACGGATGATTACACGCCTTCATATGAGTTTCTTAGACTCAGGAATAGCTGAGCAAAGTGGCTACACAACCAAGTCCTTGTATTTGTTACTCTCGGGTTAGTATAGTATTGAGCTTGGTTTGAGTAATGAAACGGGAGATTAATTGTTGGAGTTTGAGCGAATTTGGACCTATGAGAATGTGATAAACAAATGGTTGGGAATCATTTTTGGGCGTGACTATAACTTGTATAATGGAACGAGTTTGGAAGAAGAAGTGACACTTGTAAAAGAACTATCTTTATGTGGATGTAATTACCGTGGCGAAAGCATAATAATTGTGGATGCTTGATTCCTTGAAAGAAATCGGAAAAGGTTGATGCATGCCATGAGCCTTGACAAATAAGGAAGTCTAAGGTGGTCCACTGCTGTGAGATGTGTTTCCTTACGGGGAGTAGTGTGGATTGTATGTTGTATGAGGTGGTTCGCCACCTGTGTTGATGATGAACCCTTAAGTGCCTTGGGGCACGAGATTGGGAAAGTGTGTAAGTGCGGGTGTTTGACCGCACTGGATTGGTAATGATGAAAAAAGACACAAGTGGACGGTTGGCCTTGGTCCTCTGGTGGTTTGTCCACAGAGGCACCTTCCGTACCACGATGATGTGAAATTGCATGCGGTGTGAGTCGACATGTGATGTCGTAATCCTGGGTTAAGGATATTATGGTAGGTCTATGGGCTCGCCAGTCGTCACACCGACGGGAGTCGACAGATAGACTTACGCAGTTGGAAATTGGTCCTTGGTTCTTACTTCCCAAGGCACCCTCCGTGCTAGTGGACAGTTGGCCTTGGTCCTTTGGTGAATAGTTCACAGAGGCACCTTCCGTGCTACAATGATAGGGCAGTTGGGCTTAGCTTTCGGTGCACATCTACCCGAGACCCCTTCTGAGCCATAGTACACATGTGATCTCTGCTGTTGTGTTCTTAGCGTTGAGGCGTACGGAGCCCTAGGCTTGGTAGTGTGGATGCCCGCCTAGTAGTGGAGAAGCCCGCTCCACTATCACCACCTGGCCATGATGGTTGATTCCTGAGAGGTTAGCTGCCTGCTCAAAAAGTGAGAACTACAAGTCTGCGTCAACATAGCAGTTGCATGTGCGTGATCATGGGTAAGTCATTTCATTACATTCATATCATTACATTACATTGCATACACAAGATCCTTATCGTATAAGTTTGTATGGGCACTCTTATACGATGAGTTACTTTACTGTTGAGCCGATCCTCAACTTATATGTATGTATGGGCATTCATATAAGTTGAGTTACTTTCTATTGTAGTTTTATATTTTATAATGTTGTAGATGGTAGTACTGCTAGAGTAGTTTGTTTACTCACTTGTTATTTTAGTGATATGCTCTGATATTGTTCTCTCTTATACCAACTGTTTGTACTACTGCTCTTATATATATATATATATATATATATATATATATATATATATATATATATATATATATATATATATATATATATATATATATATATATTTAACTTGTCCTTTCCTCCACCCGATGTCGATGAGTCACCGGGGGAGCGGATGTGATAGCCACTTACTCTTTATGACTAACAGTTGCTGCGTCTTCCTTTTTAGGAGGGAACCCCGCAGATAGAGTAGCAGCAGGTTACGCAGCACGGCAGCCAGGACAGGATGACAACGCTTGATGTGACGGTTCCATTGTTATCATCAGTTACTGATGTGAGTTAGAGAGACTCATTTTGTACATGTACTCTGATGTTATAAAATCATGTTGATGCTTCTTTTATTTGATGTACTTTCTTTTGGACTATTTTACTTATGTGTGGATTTGACTTCTATTTTATATTGTTGGTTGGGTTGGCAATGATTGATATTGATTATAGCCTACAGGATAGGCATCTTGTAGTACAGGTTAGCTCGCATGCTAATGCTACCGCAAGGCGGCTATTCTGGGCATAAGACTCCCCTCGTGCCGTGTTTTGTGTTCCGGGAGCGTGGTCTTACAAACGGGAGACTCAAGATGAGGTCCCTGTAATGGGAGAAAGTTTCCCCAAATCACTAGAGGCTAAGACGACTACTCATACTGAATTGGCTGGTCAAGAGGACCTAGGGATAAGCCTAATACAAGATGTTGCTGAAGAAACACCTCAATTACTCAAACTCAACTTTCCATAAGTACTTCGAAAATGCTACATCCTAAGCTCAATGAAAGCTCTACTAGATGAGCAAGCATCAACTTTGTAGTCTTATATTGATGAGTCAGTTAAGAATATGAGAGCTGAAATCTTAGTTGATGTCCAAAAGGTTAAAGTAGTTATCATGAATGATCTAGATTCTCTAAGTGATTTGATAAAGCTGCTGGCATAGTACACCAAAATGACAAGATCCTAACCTCAATAGGTGAAAACATGAGGCTAACTACATAGGTCATTACTAGTGTGAAGAATTATATTAGCCAAACAGATGAGGTTATCAGGAAAGCTATGGACCACATTGAGGAATATGTGTATTCAACTCAAATTCAAGCTATACATCTAGATGAGGAATCAAAATATGTTCTTATAGAAGATAATGAGAACATATTTAAGACTTTGTCTAGCAGATTTGAGGCTAACACCTCTCATCTGGACAGCAAAATCTTTAAATAAGCTAGAAAGGGGAGAATATCAATGCAGAGCAAGCTCTATGGGTTCTGCAAGGAATCAGGACTGCTCTCCATTTACTCATATTGGATGTTAATAGGCCTTCTAATTTTGATTTTAGATCTCATGAAATGATAGCTAAGGATGCTCAACTAGCAAAGAGAAGGAAAAAAGAAGGACTCATGTTGTCTAAAGAGTTTATGGCCTTGAGAAGAGTTGAGTAGGAAGATGATCCTGATTTTAAATATTGGAGTGATAATTATCAAACAGTCCTCATCAATTCTTGGATAAGTCATGGAAAACTCTTGAAGAACATTAGTATTGTTTTTCTTTCAGAAGAATGGCTCAAACATTTGGAAAAATAGTCTCTAAGGGAAAGAGTTTTCAAGGGAAATCTAGTAAGTAAAAGCAATCCAAGGAGGATGCCATCAAAGTATATTCCCAAACCCTTTATCTACTTCAAGAGACAAAAGATTAAGGCCAGGACTAATGAAAGAAGAACAACTGAAAAAGGTAAAGGTTCTCAAGCTCAAGCACACAAGAGGAAAAGTTCATATTCAGCTGATATGACAAACCAACCAGTTGACAAGCACCTAGTGCTATGATATTTCTTAAGATGTATCTGTGTTGAATTGTAAATAGACTTATATTCAAACAATTAAATCCTTCGGTTGATTATATATATAGTTATATATTTGTGATGATGTGCTTTTACTTCATTTGTTAATTATTATAATGTTCACTGCTAGTTATTTGTGATAACATGTATCTATTATTATATTATGATTTCACTACTAGTTATCTATGATAACATGATTATATTGTTATATTATGATTTCTTTTGTTAATGCACCTTAACATTGATAAGTGTTTTGTCTTCTTCAAATAGGGGAAGATTATTAGGAATATTGCCCTAAATATTAGAAGATTGGGAGAAGCAACACTTACAATGTTAAGCGCATATTGTATTTGATAGCATATCCATTAATTGATTATGAAGGTTATATAATATTGACTTTAAAACATGTTTAGAGCAGATAAGAACAGATACCATTGAGATCAGTATATAATTCTCCACGGTATCAACATGATCATGGAGAAAACTAAAAAGCAAGCTCCAGTAATAAAAGACTATACTGTTGAGATCTGTATATGGTTCTCCTCTATACCATTGAGAAAGAATATTGTGCTCAACGATATCGTGAAGACAATATTAAATGTTATCGTTGATCCCGTACAGTTTGACATGATTAAAATTTGGCGCTGGCGTATAAAGAATGGACAGAGTATTATATTTTCATCCATAACATTAAAGATACGTTTATTGAGACCTTTGAAAAAAGTCAATAGTATAAAAGTATATGTTAGGGCAATGAAACAGTACTGTGCTAAGGTCATTGCTTAACTAAAAAAGAAAAATCGTGAATCTAGAAACGGCGCACTGTTGAAGCAAGCTAGTTCTTTTTGAAAACTTTCAAAAGAATAGAGAGGAGTCAATCAACTTGCCTCAAATCTAGGTCTTCTTCCTGCTGAAAAAGAAGATAAAGAAGGAAAGCCCCAAATCTATTCTACATGAAGATAATTTCTACAGGGGCTCCTTCCTGAAACTTTCTTTCACAACAAGAACAACAGAAACTCTAAAGTTTCATGGTCTATTTTATTTAGTCATATGTTGTGAAATTTGTCCAACTATATTTGTAGGATCTCTAAGGAGATTTGAGATGTAGGTCTGTACTCCCAGCCTGAGGGTAGGGCTTTGTGATAAGCTTGAGTGTAGGACTTAGTGCTAGTCTGAGGTTAGAAATAAACTGGATTTCTTAGATATATGAGTGGGAGGTCTCTGAGTTGTAGGACTTCTATTCCTATGCGTAGGACTTCTTGAGAAGTCTGAGTGTAGGGAATATGTGCGTATGGTAGGGTCTTGGAGGAGACTTGAGAGATCATGAGGGTTCTGCATTGTCAGCTCTAAAAAGCCGAGTTTTGGAGGAGTTTGCCGATTTTAGCCCACTGTTAGATAGGTGCTGGGGGAAAGTGTATGTTCCCATACCCTAATGAACAGCTATAAATAATTGTGTGTTGATTCGTGCTTGATGATTATGTTTCATATTACTTATATATGTTTAAATTAGAAAAGACACCAATAAAGTACAAGTCCACCTATTCACCCCCCTCTAGGTGATTAGACTACCAATATCAACAAACTATAAAAATTGATCTATTCATGACCTTCCCCACCTCACAATGAGTCGGGCCCGCACTTTACCAAAAGGAATCAGGCACAGGACCACTACTTGGAGCCAACTCATCGGAGAAAGGGAGTTCCATGTCTAATAGGAGGAATACCTATTGCCAAGCCAAAATAAGAGTGTGTTTCTCCTCCCCTCCAGCTATGCTAGAATTCCAAATCATTTATCTGAGATATCGGGCTCAATCGAGCCAAAGTCCATGAGAGCTAAGTGAGATTTTGCCGAGTTTTTCTTCTTACTCGGTTTAATTGGAGAGGGATTTTTCCGCCGCTAAACCACCACCATTCGACGGCCACCACCTCAACAGAGGTGGTGGTGGTGGCCGGCCGTGGAGTCCACAGGGTGGCCGGGAAATGAGTTTTGAACTTGGTCCATGTCAGGGCAATCAAACCATTGCTTTAAGGTCTTTGCCCGATAATTTATAGTACTATAGTATAGATATAGATAATGCACATTTCTATCACACATAAACATACCTTTTCATGCTTGATTTAAGAACTCTTAGAGGAAGATCTAGGCTATGTACAAAACATGAATTTTGTAGCACTTTGTCTCTATTTTCCAGGGAAAGAATGCCTCATTTGGTGACCTAAAGCCCCCAGAATCTCTATTTTTATGAGAGATGTCCTATGGGTAACCTAGAGATTAATTTGTTAATTACTAACTATTTTCTCATTTTATGGGTCTGAAATTTGGTCTTGCATAAGGGGTACCTAGATAGAGTTTTCATTTAAAAACTAGAATTTTTGGAGGACATTTTTCTGTAGTTCAGGTAAAAATTTAATTATGCATGTATATGTGATATAGACAACATCAAAATGACAAAAACCATTCGTAGATTATTGCTGAGGTCATCATATGCCATTGGTTAAAATTTGGTACCATTTGACTTTCTACATGTGGGTGTATTCCACTTGCATGATCATGTTGGTTTGGAAATGGTGTGCATTTAGCACAAAATTATATGCGGTGTATTTTCCCAAAATGGTTTGTTGCATGTCACTGAAATTTTGACCATGGATGTATTACAATGTAATGTATCACCTCTTGAGAAATTAAGATTTTTGGACTTAACTATCCTAAGTACTTCATTAATATTAAATATGCCATACTTATAAATAAACAAAATTAATGTGACTAAATAACTTAAGAGAATTCCAAATATCTGTCACATGCTTGGTTAAGTTAAACCACATCTCTGAGAATTTAATTAGAATTTTTAACATCATTTTCAAAGAGAAATATTATTAATTGTATTTGCCCCACTTTTGAATATGTGAAATATTTATGATCAAATTAACTTAGAAAATTACAATTCTCTATCAAGATACTCTTTAGAGCATAATGAGCCCATGGTAATATTTTTGTAATTTTTTGATGAATAAATAATATAGTTCCCGTTTAAAAGTACAATTTTCTTATAAAATTATTTATGGAATTATAATGGTCAAATTAATATGAAAAATTGTGATTCTCTATTAGGGCCATTTTTATGTCATAGTAAACCTCTGGTAACTTAGAGTATTTGGACATAATAATTTAATATCTCAGGTGTAAACTTGGAAGGTGTTTTGTATTATCAAATATTATTTTATGGCCAAATTAAAATATAAAAATATGATAATACGGTAAATCAATTTTAATGACATGATGAATCTCTTAAATAAATTAAAAATCAATTGGCCTTATATTTTGGTAGTTGAACCATATATGACATGTATAGTGTTACATTTAACTACTGATCTGCATTTAGTAAAGATGAGTTTTAATGATTTGACCAACAATTGAACTTAGAATTCAAAAGAAAATTTGGAAAAATAACTGTAGGACATTAACATGATGATGTGCACCTTAGGATTTAATCTTGGAGTATATAGATTAGTATAGTATGAGGTTGCATAACATATAGTTTGTACGTAGTTAGAGGTAAGCATCGCTCAACAGAATATTTGCTAATGGGTAGACTTTAAGGATAATCATAGGACTTGATACTAAATGGATCTGTGAATGTTTTGGAGATTCTTAGGCTTTTGTTTGGTGTCCTAGAAAAATATATCAAGTAGTGATGAGAGATAATGCACATGGACACTAGGGGGAGTACTTATCCCTGAGTTTAAACGGTAGATCAACTCTCCCCCAAAAGAGTTGTAAATCTATCTTAGGTTATTAATAGTAACTTTGAGAGAGGGCTTTACTGAAGGGTAGCCACCAATAAGCTTAATTATCTTGAGAAAGGGAGGTTTGGGATTCATCCCATCATACCTTCTAGTATCTTTGCGAGCCCTTCACTTGGTAGACCTTTAGAAGTCCAAGATTCACCCCCAAGTCATTAAGATTAACTAAACACTAAGTAAGAGTAGATAAAGTAAGAGGATATTATAACTGGTGAACATCATCCCGTGAGGATGATGGGTTAAGGTTGAGATGGACTGGATAATCTGTGGAGCTAAGGCTTACTTGGTTGTGATATGGAGGACTGGATAGTTTTTAGAGCTAGGGCTCGGTTATGTATAGTGGGGGTAATACATTTGCATGTACATATGATGTTGTGGCTCTTTGGTACTACCCTAGTTGTCATACTAACAGGAGTACATTGAATCAGCAAGAACTTGTGGTCTAGAGGGCCAAATCAACTGTTATCTAGGTGACGTTTTCCTAATAACCCTTCACTTATCCCTTAAGACTGATGGATTCCAACAAAAGTACGCAGGGGCTCCGCTGTTGTGTTCTTAGCATCGAGGCATACTTAAGGTCTAGGCATGGTAGTGTGCATGCCCTCCTAGGTGTGGAGAAACTTGCTCCACTACCCCATAGCCACAACAGTGGGTACCTTGAAGGCTAGCTACCTCCAAAAGTGGGAATGAATGGTTGTGTCCACAGTGTGTGTGTGTGTGTGTGTGTGTGTGTGTGTGTGTGTGTGTGTGTGAGTTGCACTTGTACGAAACCTTAACGTAAGCATTGCATGACATAGCATACGCAGACACTTCATACAACAATACCCTCATTATATAAATTAGTACGAGCTCTTTTATATGATGAGTTATTTATAAATATGATCATTAACTTATAATTTTGTATGAGCATTCATATAAGTTAAGCTACCTTTTTGTGATGGTAGATAGATGCACTAAATCTTCATTACTTACCTACTTTACTACACTTACTGTTATCAGTTATGCTATCTTATAGTAGAATTGCTTGTGTATAAGTACCTTTTGTACTTTATTACTATACTTGTTATATATATAGTCCTCTATCACCTACTTTGTTGGAACCCTAGTTATGATTTAGGCAAGAATCACTATTAGGATGATTAGATTGACCCAAAATGTATAGTCATGGGTCATAAGATTATTTTTAGGTTTGCTCCTTCAGAAAAATTCCAGAGAAGTTCAGATTTGAAGTTCAGAAATTCAGCTCAAAGAAATTCTCCGAGCTCAGTTCAACGAACTCTGAGCTCAATTCAATGAACTCTAAGCTCAGCACGAAGAAAGCTTTAATACTCAGTTCAACGATTACGGAGTACAAAATCTCCGAGCTCAGCTCGACAAACTCTGAGCTGAGCTCAACGATCTCCGAGCTGAGATCAACGAACTCCGAGCTCAGTTTGAAGAAATCTTTAAAATTCAGTTTGACGATTTCTTTGCAGTATTCAGACATAATTTTTTACAGCTGGCAGAATTAATTAAGGCTTTGCGGCGATTACAGCTATCAGAGTTAATGTTATATATGCTTATGAATATAGCCGTTTGGAGGCTGTATTAATCATGGATTAAATCAGAATTTAATACTAATTTTTTCCCAAAAAGTATTTAACAATCTCGGGAATGATTCAGCCGTTTTAAGATTAAAGTATTCAAATGTTTGAATATTGCTCAAGGGGAATATAGATATACAGATTTATAGAAGTATTATATAGCTGATAGAATTAAAGAAGAGGTGGTTGTGTAAGAAAGAACAAGAAGCACTGATAGAAAGAAAAAGAAAGACAAAGAAAAGAGTTTCTGCATCAAGCCTTTCTTCTAGGAAACAAAATTCATTTTGAGATCAAAGCTTACAATCTCTCAGATACATATATTGGAAGGAGAACTTTTCATTCAAGGCCTACACCCTGAAGAGCAAAGCTACCCTCACCTGATCATCAACTATACTCAACTCAGGGGGAGCTTTCTACATCAACATCAACATCCACTAGTCTTCTCTCAGATTGTTGACAGAGAAGAACATCATCTCTCTTTTTCATTTCCTGTGTACAGGGTTTTAACTCCCTTCAAATGTTAGTCCTTGTTTGTTAAGTCTCCTGATCAAAAGACTTAGTTTGGTTTTTGGGCACCTGATCAAAAGCTCAAAGAGTTGTGAGACTCCCTTGAAATAGATCTTGTGGTGTCAGGGCACCTGAGCAAAAACCTGTTGTGACAGGGCACCTGATCAATAACCTGTAGTGGATTCCTACTATGGTGGTAGTAGAGTGGATGTACCCAAGTTTAGGGGAACCACTATAAACTCCTTGTGTTGTCTAGTTTCCCTTTTTCTTTTTGTAATGTGCCATGATAGTTTAGCCATAATCTTATTTTACTGTGTTGTGATTTCTTTTCTCCTTATATATTTATCTCTAGTGTAAATTTAAGATCTATCCCCTAACTTTCATACTAGTTTTTATTCAGTTTGTAGTCATTTTCGTTCCTCCCTCTCGCCCGTATCTTGGAGTCACGGGGGGAGGGGAGGACAAAATAAATTTATTTTTTTTACTAATGGTTGGATGTGGCCACAAGATAAGGAGAAGGAGATGCAACACGGCATCCAGGAGGACCCGCATGCCAAGATGATAAGAGTTGAGGAGCTAATGCAGTGTACCATGACTCTACCATGGGTATATGTGATTGATTGATTTTGAGAGTATTTCCGTGAGATAGTTGAGAGATACGATGTACCATGTTTAAGCCTTTATTAGACCTTCTACTGGGCGTTTTCCCATTTCATTAAGTTTTGCATCGCATTTGTGGGCAACTCTTTTATGATATAATATATGTCATCTGTGTGATGTGAATTGATGGTTCATATTTACATGTTTTTACTTATATTTTGTAGTTGGCCAGGAACATTTGAAATAGTCAGCTTGATCAGTGTCTTGTAGTGGTGACAAACTCGTGAGTTGGTGTCACCACAAGGCAGCAGTTCTAGGCAAATGATCTCCCCTGGGCTATGCTCAATAATTGGGAGGGGGGATTTTACAGCACATGCCTTCGGGCAGTGCACTCACAGTACCTACCTTCTGGAAGTATACTAACAACACCTACCTTCAGGTAGTGTGCTCACAACACCTGCTTTTGGGTAGTGCGCTCATAGCACATGCCTTTGGGCTATGCACTCACATCACTAGAATTCGGGCAGTTCTCTCACAGCACCGACCTTCGGGAAATGCGCTCACAGTACCTGCCTTCTGGTAGTGCACTAATACCTGTCTTTGGGCAGTGCCCACACAACACTTTCCTTTAGGCAGAGCACTTACAATACATGTCTTCTTGTAGTGCACTAACATCACCTACCTCCAGACAGTGCGCTAACAACACTTGTCTTCTGGTATTGCGCTCACAACACCTTCATCAAAGATGGATGAAAGTCCTTTTGTACCTCTCAGGTGATATGGACAAAGGTCTTTTTGCACCTCTACCCAAACAGACCCTGATCCTCTTCACACACGAATGATCAAAGGTTCTTTGCCACCTCCTCCCAGATAGACCTCGGTCCTCCCGAGATATGAACGAACAAAGGTTATTTGCCACCTCTACCCGGACAGACCTCGGTCCTCATGAGACACGAACAAACAAAGGTTCTTTGTCGCCTCCACCTAGATGGACCCTGATCATCCTGATGTACAAACAAACAAAGGTTTTTTCCACATCCACCCGAACGGACCCCGATCCTCCCAAGGAATGAACGAACAATGATTCTTTGCTATCTCCACCAGGACGTACCCCAGTCCTCTTAAAGCATGAACGGAGAAAGGCTCTACTCTATCTCTACCCAAACGGACCAATGTCCTCCAGAAGCATAATTGAATAATGGTTCTTCATCACCTCCACCTGGACAAACCTCGGTTCTTCTAAGGCGCAAACAAACAGAAGTTCTTCTCCACCTTCACCCGGACGGACCCGAGCCTCTTGAGGCACAAACAAATAAATATAATTTGACACTTACACCTTGACAGACCACAGTCCTCCTGAGGCGTAATGAACAAAGCATTTTTTCCACCTCCACCAATAATGGAACAGACCTTAGTCGATCCAAGGCACAAACAGACAAAGATCCTTCACCACCTCTAAGGTAATGGAACTTAAGCACTCCCAAGGTGGGAATAAGCCCTAATCCTCCCATAGAGGCTGGCTAAGGCAAACCACAATGAAAGTTATTCTGTTGTCTACCTAAATAACCTAGAGGGGGGTGAATAGGTGAGTTGTGCGTCTTTTTGAGGAATAAAAATTATCGATCTATGCACACAATAATCTACAAGCAATCACAGAGGACACAGAAATTTATAGTGGTTCCCCAACCTTGGGTACATCCACATTCCACTCACCGATCTAGCAAAGCACTAAACTCGGCTACTCCACTATCTCGGATTGAAAACCAATCCTACGCCTCGGAACAAAGTTCCTACAATCTCGATCCACAACATGGATCTACACTCGGAAGATAAAAACTTCCTACAACTCGGAGAAAAAAGCTCCTACACTTGGAGAGGAATCTTCTACAAGAATAAATGGAAAAAATATGAAATACAAACAAAATATTTCTCAGATCTGGAAAATCTAGGCCAGGGTCTTCTTTCTTTGATCTTTGCGGCTTTTTCAGAAAATGTTGAAGAAGATGCTCGCCTAGATCTGAGGTTTCTTTGACTCACATGATCTGAGAGATGATGAGGAGTTGAAAAGCAATCTCGATATGTAAGTCAAATTGATTTGAATCTCCTTGAACGCAAGCCATAGGCGATTTGCACGATGAAGGTCGGCGGCGGCTTTCATTTTTGGACAGAGTGAATTTCGATTCAGATTTCTTAGAATAAATCTTGACAGCTTGTTAGGGTTAGTTGAATTTGACAATACCTTATATAAGATCTTCCTAACGGTCATAATTAACATTAATGACGTACACGTGGACTAATCACGTCAAGGCATTTGAAAATTCCATCGGTTATGGACTTAGAGAAATTCTGGAAAAATTTGATGATTTACTCGAGTAAAATATGTGCTACTCGAGTGCTAGGCTGAGATCTCGAGAGGATAGTAATAGACTACTCGAGATGAATTCCTTGAGAAAATTCAGAATAGAACTTATAGATACTCGAGTGAAATAAAATTTACTCAAGTACTAAAAATATTACTCAAGAGGTAGAAGCATTACTCGAGTCAAAGACTTGAAAAATTTTTCTGGGAGCTGAAATCGGGTTACTCGAGTACTGGATTAAGATTACTCGAGAAGTAGATTGGCTACTCGAGTACAGTAATCTTACTACTCGAGTATAAGACTTGAAAATATTCTAAGAGTTAAAATATGGTCACTCGAGTACTGGAGCTGGACTACTCGAGAAGTAGAAAGACTACTCGAGTACATGAATTTGACTACTCGAGTGGGGTAACAACAACACGAGAACTGTCCTTTTGTAACTCGAGACAAAGGACTTATCTACTCGAGTGATTAACACGACTACTCGAGTAAAGTACTTAGAATAAATTTTGAGAGAAAAATCTGTTAACTCGAGAATAAGAGAAAGTCTACTCGAGTAATGGACTTAGCCACTTGAGAGCTATGTTCAGACCACTTAAGAGACATTTCCCTTACTCGAGTACAAACAACATTACTCGAGTATTTACTAAGTGTTCAACTCGAGTACTTAAACTTCTACTCTAGTGAAAGACTTAGAAAAATTTTCCTTCAAGAGAATTTTCCTTTCTTCAATAAAATCAGCAAAACTTCTTTCTCCAATCAATCCTAGTGCTTCAAACATGAAGTGTATCCCAATAGAGAGACTACACATGTGTCAACACCATGGATCACACAATGAGGGATTATATTATATGGTCTTGTGTTTGGTGACCCATTATAGACTGACATTGGTCTACACTTGACAATTTAGTCCTGCAAACATATAACTCAAACGACACATCAAATACAACTTAATTCATCTTTGTTCAAGGGTGACTTCACCAAATCTGGGTTATTATGGATAAAATAACCAACAATCTCCCCCTATTTCTAGAAGTCAGAACCCTCTACACTAAGGTGAATTATATAGACAAATAAAGAGGTAGAGTGCAAGAAAGAAATCAAAGAGATAAGTACATAGAATATAAGCAGAGAGTAAATGATCAAAATTAAGGATTATATAATTAGAATTTTCTAAAAAATCATTTCTACACAATTCATATCCACACTCTCATAACTCTCTTCATGCTTAGAATTTATGTTGCTATTTACCCTTCTTCTCTTGTTGTCTCCTCTGATAACTATAAGGCTTTGGGTAGTACTTGGGAGGCCTTGGAGGAGCAGCAGGGTTGTTTCTTCCATGTTCTCTATCATACGTCTTCTCTTGGTCATTGACTTCTCATACAAGTCCTATTCTTGGGGGCTGTAATAATCATGTCTATTTTCATTGAAGTCCAAGACTAACTTTAGAGTATCCAGAATAAGTTACTTTGAAGTAGGAGACCAAATTTCTGTAAATTCTGGAGCTTTCCTTTTATCTGAATCTGGAACTGGAATAAACCTACTGGGAGAGGCTCCACCACCATATCTTCTCTTCTTTGGAATGTGAATTTCAGGAGGATCTTGAAGAAATATGTCTGTTGGATCAGCCTCCCAAATCTGAGCATAAGATTCTAGAGGAGGGCCTTTAAAGCCTTCAGGTCTTGGAGAGAAGGAAGGATGGGGAACTAGAGCTGGAGCTCGGGGATTCAAATGATGAGGAATAACATTTGGATCATCTTGAAAATCATGGAGTATCTGGTTATGCATCCATACAACTATATCATAAGTATGGAATTTTACACTTTGGATCTGACTCAGCACATCATCATGAATTTCTTCCATCTTTGCTTCCCAGAGTGTTTGTTTGTTGGCATCTGATTTCTCTAAGTATTCCTTGAATAAATTCTCCCCCTTTCTGACTTCTACAGTCAGAGTACTGATAGCATCTTATTTGAAAGTCCCTAACTCTTCACAGATCTTGAATGTGTGCTCTTGGGCTTTCTTTTTTAACTGAATCTAGTTATTCGCAACAGTAACAACTTGATCCATGACATGACCAACACTACTGATTTTGTGGTCCAGAGCTTTTCCACCAATCTTGAATAATTATCTTAATTCATCAGTATTGTGCTGAATCTCAGCAAATCCTCTGCTCATCTCTTTCTCAAGAGCATTAACTTTGTCTTGAACAACTTTGAGAGATTCATCAAAATACTTTCTTTGTTCAAGAAGCATATGTTCAATCTTACCAACAATATCATTTGCAGCAGGAGGAGGAGGAGCAGTAGTAGAAGGAACTGGAGGAAGAGGAGCAGACCATTGAATAACTTATTTAATGGTGATTGAGCTCTTAGCTCTGGTAGTATGAATCAGGGCATCCCCTTCTTCAGTGATGAAGGTGGGGATAGTGAAGTCTAGGCTCTTCAAAGAAGCTTCCACTAGTTCTGGGGATGGCACTTTGTCATCAGAAATCAAAATAGTCTCAACCTGCTCTTGTTCAGCAGCAAGAGAGTGGTGAACAGGGGATACATGAGATGGAGTGGGAGTAAGAGATGGTACAGGTGTTGGTTGCTTTGATGGTTTAGTAGGTTTTTCGGATTGGAGGGGAGGAATAGGTTCATCAGTACTTAAATCTTCAATCATCTGATTGATTGCTTCTTCTGTAGATAGAAGGGTGTGTTGAATCTAAGCAACTGATGGTGTTTCTTTAGGAGTTGATGGAGGGATAGAAGTGGCAACTGATGGAGAAGTGTTGAAACCGGAATCCGGTCTCCTGTGGAGTTCGACCCTTGGGGAATGGGTGGTCTCGTGCCTACTTCGCTCCTGCAAGAAAAACAACAAAGAAGGCAAGGAGAAACAGACCCAAGGGCTCCGCAGGGAGGTCCCACCACAAACCCGGAAGATCTCAGAGCGCTTCCCCTCCTTAGCCAGAAGCCGAGATAAGGTACCCTCAGAAAGCACTTGAAGATTGGGGCAGGAGAGCACAAGGAAGAACCTGCTTTCTGGGGTACCCCTTGGGTCCTATTTATAGCTTCTGAAATCCGGACTGCCAATAACCAAAAGAACTGACCTGAAATTACCAGAAAACCCTTGGTTGGGTCTGCCAACAGCCAAACTCCGCTGTTTTGAAGGGCTATGGGCAGACCAGTGGGGGAAAAACAGTAAAAAGTACCTCATACATCCAGGCGAGCTGGGGGGCTTTGGCTACCTCGGCATGTTCTGCTCGCCTACTGCTGCCGAGCTCCACTGCGAGGACGCGAGTTATGGCTAGCTCGGCGAATGCCGAGCTCGGGGTCACCGAACGTCGATCTCTGGTCGACGGATGCTGAGCTCGGTCTCGGCCCCTCCACTGCCGAGCTCGCCTATTGTCCTCAGCCCGATCTGCCTAGACCCTGGTGACCTTGCTCGCCGGACACGGGGTTGTACACAATCCCCGCTCTTTTTGAGCTTGTCAAAGCTCGGAAAGAAACATCCAACCCCAAGTGTGCGACGAGCGCTGGTTGGCGAGTTGGAGGGAATCTTCTGGTGGGGGCCACCTGTGGCTATATATATGTGCACCTGCCCACCTGCCTGACTCTTGCCATTCCCTTTGCTACCCTGCCAAGAAGCCTCTTCCCAAGGAGATCTAAGAGCGCATAGACCGAGCCTGCCAGGCCTCCGCAGCTCGCGTTGCCGCTCTGACGGTGGTCCCCGCGAAAGCTCCCCAAACCGACTCTGCCGAGCCCAGCTCCAAGAGGTCAAAGCCATTCCCTGAGGCGGCTGAGCACATTTTCAACGACTTGAGGGCCACCCTGGCTTGCGAGACCGGATCTTCCATCCGAACTATCTTGGAGAAGGATAGAGAGGTTGTCGTGGTTGGCGACGACCTGGACGGTCAACCAGATGGCGAGGGCGTCGTGCCGCGAGACCCCACACCGCGAGGCGAGACCACGCTCGCCACATCGCGATTCTCGGCACAGGACAGCCATCCCCGGGACCCGCCGCTTCTCTTTGGGATCCTGCCTGTGAGCTCGCAGAGGCCAAATTCGCCAACGGGCTCCCCCCTCCTCGCCAAATTGACGCGGCCACGGGGGAGGGTCTGGGGGACCATTCCCACCCCGGGATTCGAGCTCGTCTCGCCGGGGGCGCGCAGCCCAGGCCGCGGGAAGGATCTGAGGTTCATTCCTCCCCGTACCTCCCTCGATCTGCCGAGCTCATCTGGTCAGTCTTGCATGACTTCTCGCTTCCTGAGTTTTTGCTCTTTTTGCTAATACCTGTCTTCACAGCTCTTCCCAATCAATCGGCTGCCGAGGAATCCTCGCGGGCAGCCCACTATTCTCCCCTCCCTTCCCCGAGCTCGCTGGACTCTTACCTGGGTCCTGAGGTGGATCAAGGCGAGTTGATGAAGAGGGAGGTCAAGCTCCTCAAAAAGTTGGTGAGCGGGCTGCACGAGGTGCAAGGGGTCAACGAGACGCTGCAGCGCGACTACGCACATCTTGCTGACGAGGTGCGCCGTGGCCAAGCTGGCGAGCTGATGTCCCCCTCCCGGCTCCTGGATGAGATAGATGACGGTCTCTCGGTTGCGCAGAGGAATTCCGGAAGGATCCGCGAGCTGCTCCGCGTGCGGCAGCCTGGGGGGCGGGGGTCGCGAGGCCGAGGTAGGTAAGTGAGCGGCTCCTCTGCCAAGCCGACCGGCACTCGCATCCTGATGTCCTCCCTACTTGCACGCCCTGTTTTTTAAATCCTGAACTTTATTTCTGTAATAAATAACTCTTAGAATATTCTTGATCATGTTACTTAAATAAAATGCTGCAATGTTCGACTTAGCCTTGGTTGGGATGCGTCGGAAGTTGGCGAGCTGGGGTGGCGAGCTGGGGTGGCGAGCTGGGGCAGCGAGCTGCGCTGATTGGACAGCCGGCCTCAGATTTCTTTTCCTATAAATAGTCCCCCCTTCACCTACCCCCATATTGTGCCTTTATTGCTTTTTTCCCTTTTCCCTGTGCTTTTCTGTTTCCTGCTCGTGCTCTACCCCTGCCTCCGCGAATCATGGGCAAGGCGAATCTGAATGCCGACGGTCTCTCCAAGTGCGCTCAGCACTTCACGGACTATTACTTCTTCGAGGGGCACACTAGCGAGGAGGAGCTCGCTGGGTTTGTGGCGGAGCGTGTTCCGCCGGGCTTTGAGGCTCGCAGGCAAAAACAGGGGGAGGCCATCAATACCTTTTACGAGGATGCGCTCGCCTTCCCCCTTTCTCATTTTGAGGTGGGCTTACGCCTCCCCCTGTGTCCGGAGATCCGGAAGATCTTAAAATACTACGGAGCCGTGCCCGCGCAGCTGAATTCCAACGCCATCGCGATGATGGTGGCGTTCGCGAGTTACCTCCGGCGGGAGAGGATCGAGTTCAACCTCACGGTGTTCAGGAAGCTCTTCTCCTACAAGGCGACGCCGGACGGGGTCGCCTACTTCGGCGGATCGCTAATCAAAGTTCGCGAGATCGCGAACAAGCACCACACTTGGATGACCAAGATCGCCTTCATCAAGGGCGATCTCGGCAACATCCCCTACTCGCCTCAGCATAAGGGCGAGGAGGTGTACCGCCCGCCGGCCGTGTCCGGCAACGACGCCGAACTCCACAACTATTTCCTCCACAAAGATTTCGAGGTCGCCTTCCTGCGGAGGGGCCTTGACGCGCTCCCCCCCGTTCTGCCCGGCGAAGGTATGCTTCCCTCCTCGTCTTGCCGAGTTCGCCTGACCGCCGAACTCGCCATATCATTGCTGAATTCCTAACTTTTCAAAGTGTTATCCTGTAGGGGAGCGAATAATCCCCGTGAACCCGCCGTTCGCGGATCCGGGGCTCCATACCGACCCTCTTGCTCGCGAGAGCGCGGCGGCGACGGCCTACCGAGATGAGGCGGCCCTCTCGCAACCCTCTTCCAGCAAGAGGCGACCTGAGGACGCGGGGTCAAACCCGCCATTCGGCCATCGACAAATGAAGAAGATGCGGAGAGCCCTGCTGGCTCCGTGGGGGCAACAACAACAATAGCCCAGCCCCAAGTACATCAGCTCGTCGGCGACCCCTCCCGACGCGTCACCGGAGAGCCCGCTGAAGGAGATAACCAGCAAGGCGCGGAAAGCTGGAGAGGGCCCCTCTTCCACGGCGGCGATCTCCCCTCCTCCATCGGCGAAGAGGGATGCCTGCGAGCGTGCGCCGCCAAAGCAACACCCCCTCTTCAACTTCGGCGTGCGCTGGAAGGATTCGGCGGGCGAGCCCATGCTGCAGTGGGACGAGCTCGCTCATCGAGTCTCCGTCTCCACTCTGCACCCCTCCTGGCACGACGACGAGCCTGCCACCGGTCACGCCTACGCCCTCGGCTTCGGCCTATATGGCCGGGAGGATGCCGAGGCCTACAAGAAGTTGACCCTTCGGCAGCTCGGCCATGAGGGCCTGCAGTCCCACCTGCGGACCCTGGAGCTGCATCACATGCTGGCACGCCGCAGCTTTGCCCTCAGCCACCAACTCGAAAAGGCTGAGCAGGCTCGCGACCTCGCCAAGGATAAGGTCACCGATTAGGCGAGGCGGCTCGGCATAGAGGAGGGTCTACTCGCCCAAGCCGCCGGCGGGTTGGTAAGTTTCAAGCGCTGTTCTTCTTTTTCACTTAGAATATTTTGTGCTACTGCTAAATGGACTCTTTTCCAGGATGCCAAGGCGGCGGGCGAGCTTTAGGCTCGCAACACCAAGCTGGGGGAGGAGCTCAGCCAGCTGCGCGCACTACTGGCCGCGGATGTCGAGGCTGCAGAGGAGCTCCAGGCACGCAACGCTGAGCAGGGGGAGGAGATCGGCCAGCTGCGCGCACGCCTTACCGAGCTGGAGGGCGCGAACATGAAGCTGAATGGGGAGAATCAGCACCTCCTCGGTGAGGTGCGTCGCCAGGCGGAGATCTTCTTCCCGCCTAACGTCATCGACCCTACCCTCCCCTACAAAAGCCCGTGGATCTTTGGCGAGGCCGACCTCGTCGAGAGATTGCGGATCAACTCTATCCAAGCCACCGAGTGCACCCTCCAGATGATGAAGGATTCTGGGGTGCTGGTGGAGGGGTGCGAGGGGATCTCGGCTCGGGACCTGATGCCGAGCCTATTCCCGGCAACGCCGCCCAGCGAGAAGGAGGACAGCCTGGACGCGATGTTCGGTAAAAGCTTTCAGGATCCTTCGGGCGACGGCGAGGACCAGTCCGGCAGAGGGGGCGAGGCCCAAGGGTAGCCTGTATTTTTTCTTTTTCCTTTTTTGTTCACTCGCCGAGGCAAGCCCCCTTGTAATTACTTTTTGTAAACAATTAATGAAAGTTTTTGACCATACTCGTACCACTTTTCTTCTCTACTCTGTTTGCTGTGCTCTTAATATATGCGAGCGCTTCCCTACGCGACCTCGCCGAGACAGGTTCCGCGAGTAGAGTAGTTATGAGAGCGCGCCCGCGAGTAGATGCGCCTCCCTTCGCGGCCATAACTCGCACGCGAGCCATCCAGGTTGAGCCCGAAAAAAGGAAAAGTTTCCAAGTCAAACGGGCAAAGGGGTGAGGTCCCCCGGCCTGGCTCGCCCTCCTTTGGCGAGGGCTGGGTCCACGACCTACTTGCCAATGCCGAGCCGGGAATGACGAGTCCATACTCGCTCATGCGGAGTCCTCCAGCCTGGCTTGCCTTTTTGATCATGTCGAGCTGGATTTGCCGAGTCCGAGCTTGCCCTGACAGAACCTTTTCCCTTTTGCTTCTTGGCACTGAGACTTTGATCTTTATCTGACGATTTCAAGGCCGACACCATCGAGTGACCTCTGGCCCTGTCAGCTAGGTGACCCTGACAGCGGCATCTGCTCGAGGCTAAGGATGACACCGAGTGACTTCCAGCTCTGCCAGCTAGGTGAGCCTGACAGCGGGATCTGCTCGGGGTCCACTACTAACACCATCGAGTGACTTCCAGCCCTGCCAGCTAGGTGAGAGCCTGACAGCGGGATCTGCTCGAGGCCAAGGATGACATCGGGTGACTTCAAGCCCTGCCAGCTAGGTGAGAGCCTGACAGCGGGATCTGTTCGGGGTCCACTACTAACACCATCGAGTGACTTCCAGCCCTGCCAGCTAGGTGAGAGCCTGATAGCGGGATCTGCTCGAGGCCAAGGATGACACCGAGTGACCTCCAGCCCTGCCAGCTAGGTGAGAGCCTGACAGCGGGATCTGCTCGGGGTCCACTACTAACACCATCGAGTGACTTCTAGCCCTGCCAGCTAGGTGAGAGGCTGACAGTGGGATCTGCTCGAGGCCAAGGATGACACCGAGTGACTTCTAGCCCTGCCAGCTAGGTGAGAGCCTGACAGTGGGATCTGCTCGGGGTCCGCTACTAACACCATCGAGCGACTTCCAGCCCTGCCAGCTAGGTGAGAGCCTGACAACGGGATCTGCTCGAGACCAAGGATGACACCGAGTGACTTCCAGCCCTGCCAACTAGGTGAGAGCCTGGCAGCGGGATCTGCTCGGGGTCCACTACTAACACCATCGAGTGACTTCCAGCCCTACCAGCTAGGTGAGAGCCTGACAGCGGGATCTGCTCGAGGCCAAGGATGACACCGAGTGACTTCCAGCCTTGCCAGCTAGATGAGAGCCTGGCAGCGGGATCTGCTCGGGGTCCACTACTAACATCATCGAGTGACTTCCAGCCCTGCCAGCTAGGTGAGAGCCTGACAGCGGGATCTGCTCGACGCCAAGGATGATATCGAGTGACTTCCAGCCCTGACAGCTAGGTTAGAGCCTTACAGCGGGATCTGCTTGGGGTCCACTACTAACACCATAGAGTGACTTCCAGCCCTGCCAGCTAGGTGAGAGCCTGACAGCGGGATCTGCTCGAGGCCAAGGATGACAACGAGTGGCTTCCAGCCCTGCCAGCTAGGTGAGAGCCTGACAGCGGCATCTGCTCGGGGTCCAAAATACATTACATTCCTCTATGCAGGGTAGCTATGATAATATTAGAGAGTTGAAGGCATTTATTATAATCAAAGTGTTGCTTACATGCTTCAGGGGAAAAATCGTTTTAGGTCGTCACCACTCTAAGTGAGACTCAGTGTCTCACCCTCTACATTTTGGAGTCGATAGCCCCCTGAACTCAAGGCTTCCTTTACAATGAATGGTCCCTCCCAGCTGGGATTGAGCTTCCCTACGGATGCTGACCTCCCTACTGCATCCACCTTCTTCAGCACCAAGTCCCCCTCCACGAACTGCTTGACCCTGACATGCTTGTCAAAGTACTTGGCCATTCTTCTTTTCACCTCCTCCTGCCGGATAGCGGAAAGGTCCCTCACCTCTTCCACCATGTCAAAGGAGAGCCTCAGTTCCTTCTCATTCTCCGCTTGCCATTCCTCACGGCCTTCATTTACCGCAACGACTCGTGGTGTTTGGACTTCGAATTCTACGGGGAGGACTGCCTCGCATCCATGGGTGAGTTTGAAGGGGGTCTCTCCCGTAGCCATGTTGGGGGTGGTCCTTAGGGCCCAAAGAACTGTGGGAAGCTGCTCCACCCAGCTCCCATTCAAATTCTCCACCTTCTTCTTGAGGAGGTTGACGATGATCTTGTTTGCGGCCTCCACCTGCCCGTTGCTCCTGGGGTGATGGACCGAGGCGAACCTGAGGTTGATTCCAAGCTGCGCGCAGAAGCTGGTGAATTCGGCACTGGCGAACTGGGGCCCGTTGTCCATGATGATGGCCTGGGGCAGCCCATGGCGACAGATGATCTCCCCCCAAACAAAGTTCCTGATAACCTAGGAGGTCACCTTGGCCAACGCCTTCACCTCCATCCACTTTGAGAAGTAGTCAATCATTACTAGGAGGAACCTTCTCTGACCGCTGGCTTGGGGGAATGGTCCAACCAAATCCATCCCCCAAATTGCGAAGGGCCATGGGGCCGTGATACTTCTGAGATGCTGGGCCGGCTGTAGCTGGAGAGGGGCAAACAGCTGGCATTTATGACATCTTCTTGCGAACTCTGCGGCGTCTCGGCCCAGGGTGGGTCAGAAATACCCTTGCCTGACTATCCTCCCTTCCAGGGTCCGACTCCCGGAGTGACTCCCACATTCCCCGGAGTGGACTTCCTCCAAGATCCTTTGCACCTCTCCCTCTGTCACGCAGCGGGCTATCATCCCTGAGAGGGTCTTCCTGTATAGCTGCCCGTCCTGGAGGAGGTAATATGCTGACTTGTGCCTCAGTTTCTTCTTATCTACCCCCTTCGGATACTCTTCCATGGAGAGGAAAACCACCACTGGATCCATCCACGAAGCTTGTTGATCGATTTCCATGAGCTCTCCTTCTTCGATGGAGGGGCGGAACAGGTCGGTGATGGTGCCTCCCACCTGGGGACCATGCTTCGCTAGCTGATCGGCTTGTTCATTCTCTTCCCTGGATACGTGTCGGATGGTGAAAGTTTGAAAAGTGCCAATGACCCCCTTCACCTTGGCCAAGTACGATCGCAGGGTGGGCTCCCTTGCCTCGAACTCCCCGTTGATTTGGGAAGCCACTACCATGGAGTCAGTAAGGACCTCCATATCCGACACCCCCAGCTCCCTGGACAGGCGAAGACCTGCTATCACGGCCTCATACTCGGCATGTTTGTTGGTAATGGGAAAGTGCACCACCACCGTCTGCTCAATTCGAGTCCCCTGAGGGCTTTCCAGGATTACCCCTACTCCCAGGGAATGCCTTCCCGAGGCACCATCCACCCTCACCTTCCAAGGAGTTTGGCGGGTGAGCTCTTCCTCCGCCACTTCAACCACGTAGTCGGCCAAGAAGTCGGCCATCGCCTGAGCTTTGATCTTGAGCCTTGGAACGAAGGAGTCGTTGAACTCGCTCAGCTCCACCGACCACTTAGCCAGCCTGCCTGAATGCTCCACCCCCTCAAAGATGTTACGGAGAGGATAGTCGGTCACCACTCGGATTGAGTGTGCCTGGAAGTAAGGTCGCAGCCTCCGAGCCGAGATGATCAGGGCGAAGGCTAGTTTCTCCAAAATCGGATACCGGAGCTCAGCCTTCCTTAGGACCCGGCTCACGTAATAAATAGGGAGCTGCCTCTTCCCCTCTTCACGAACTAAAGCCGAGCTCAAGGCCTCCGCCCCGACCCCTAGATATAGGAACAGGTCCTCCCCCTCCTTCGGCCCTTGGAGCAGCGGAGCCTGTGTCAACTGCACTTTGAGGGCCTGGAACGCCTCCTCGCACTCCTTGGTCCATTCAAACCTTTGAGCACCCCTTAGCGTTTTGAAGAAGGGGGAGCACTTCTCCCCTGCCCGAGAAAGGAAGCGACTCAGCCCTGCTAGCTTCCCCGTCAGCCGTTGGACCTCCTTTGCATTCCGCGGGGACCCCAGCTGCACGATAGCCTTGACCTTATCTGGATTCGGCTCGACCCCCGTGAGGGTGAGGAGGTGCCCCAAGAACTTTACCTTGCTGGCCCCAAAAACACATTTTAGGGGATTCAATCGCATCTTGTATTTGCGCAGGGTGGCGAAAGTCTCCTCCAGGTCCCGGAGGTGGGAGTCCACATCCCGGCTTTTGATCATGAGGTCATCTACATACACCTCCAAATTCCTCCCCCTTTGCTCCTTAAAAACCCTATCCATCATTTTCTGGTAGGTTGCCCCAGCATTCTTCAGCCCGAAGGGCATCATCTTGTAGCAGTAGCATCCATCCACTGTGATGAACGAGACATCCTTGATGTCCGGGGGGTGCATCCTGATCTGATGATAACCTGAAAAAGCATCTAAAAAACTCATTATAGAATAACCGACGGCTGAGTCAACCAGCGCGTCGATTCGAGGCAAAGGATAATAGTCCTTAGGACAAGCTTTATTAAGTAAGGAAAAATCGATACACATCCTCCATCGGCCATCTCCGTTTTTAACCATAACCACGTTGGAGACCCAGCCGGGGTATTGAATCTCAGACACGAAGCCGGCCTTGAGGAGTTTAGCTACCTCCTCCCTGATGGGCTCTGCCAGCTTGTCCACAGTGGACCTCTTCTTCTGCTGAACGGGGCGTGTTCCTGGGTCCAGGTTGAGGCGGTGGCAGGCCACATCCGCGTCAACCCCCGGCATATCCGCGGCGTTCCATGAGAAGATGTCCACGTTCTTCTGGATGCACTCCAGCATTCTGCCTTGGTCCTCCAGGGTCAGCCCCCCGCTGACGTGGATCTTCTCCATCCTTCCTCCTCGGGTGAGCACCTCCAGCTCCACAACTTCCTCTGCTGCCTCCAGCCTGGATTGCTCCCCCCATCCCTCGGCATCCACTTCCTCCGGAACGGGGACCTCTACCTCCATCTCTCCTCCCACGGCCCTCACTTCGGCCACCTCCTCCAGATCTCCTCCTGCCGCCTCCTCTGCGCAGTCCTTTACTTCCAGCTCCTCCCCTCCTGCTTCCTGCTTGACCTCCTCCATCCTTCGCCCCATCTCCTCGGCTCCCTCCTGCCAGGAGATGGTGTTAACCGCAGTGACATAACACTCCCGTGCCACCTTTGGTTCCCCCCTGACCCTGACCTGGACCCCCTCAGCGTTTAACTTCAAGAACTGATGGAAAGATGAGGGGACGCAGCGGAAGGCGCTGATAAGGGGCCTCCCGAAGATGACGCTGTAGCTGCTGGGGGCGTCCACAATGACGAACTTGCAGTTTCGGGACTGCCCCCCCAAGGTGACATGGAGACCAACTCCTCCCTCTACTTCCTTCCTTTCTCCTGAAAACCCGAACAAGGGCCCGTCTGAGGCTAGCACCCTCTTAGCCTCCACTTTCATTACGTCAAACGCCTTTTTGAAGACGACGTTGACGGAGCTCCCGTTGTCCACGAGGATCCGAGAGACGGTGAAGTTCTCGATGGCTGCCTTAATGACCAGCGCATCGTAGAATGGGTCCTCGTGGTCCGGCATATCGCTCCTAGAGAAAGTGATCCTCTCCTTCGGGGTGGGGTTTGGGATGTGGAGGCGACGCTTCGCCGGTACATGGTGTGGAGGCTTGCCTTGCGGGAGGCCTCGACCCCTACTCCGCCGTGGATCACTCCGATCCCCCCTCGGGTTCCAACATCCACCCGGTATTCGCACCGATCCTCCTCCGCCCGAGGCAGGACCTCCTCGATCCTCACTTCTTGCCGTCCTCCCTACTGCTGCTGCCGTTGTTGTTCCCGATTCCCTCTCACCTCAAGGAACTCCGGGCAGGTGGCTGTGGCATGCCCCTCTTCCTGATGGAAGTCACAATAGGGCAGCTCCACCCTGACCTCTCTTCTCCTCCTCCTCCACGCTCCCCTCCTTGCTCCCAAGGCTATGGTCATGGCCTCTTCTTGATCGGGGAGCCGGGCCTCTGGCCCTGCCTCCAGCCTGGGGGGTGGAACTGATCTTGCCTCCCCTGGTAGTGATCCCTTCCGTAATACCCTCTCTGTGGCCCCTACCCCTGCCACTCGGGTCTCCATCCTAGCCATCGGTCGGGCTCTTGACGCCCCCACCTCGGCTGCTGCTGACCCTGGAGCTGCCTCTGCTCCCTCTGCCTGGGGTCTCCTCTCCTCTCCTCCTATCCTCTTCCTCCCTTCGACTCCTTTTCCTCCTCAGTTGCCCACCTGGCCAGCTTCCTTGAAAATTCCGGGTTAGACGCCTCCCCATCGACTTCTCTTGCCGCCCTCTCCATCAACTCCTCGTAGGAGAGGGGGGGGGGGAACTCTCTTCAGCTCCATTCAGAAGAAACCCTGTTGCAGGCCCAGGGTAAAAGCAATCATCAGACTATGGCCCGGCATCTCCTGGACTTGAGTAACTTCCTCATAGAATCGGTCCACATAGCTCCCCAACGTCTCGTTCACCCCCTGCTTTATGTGGAACAAGGACTCAGACTCCTTCTTCCTCCTCTTCGAGGTTGTGAATCTCAGCATGAACCCTCGGCGCAGGTCCTCGAAGCAGTAGATGGAGCTGGCTGGGAGCTGGTGGAACCACTCCCTTGCCTTCTCCCGGAGGGTGATAGCGAAGAGTCGGCATTTGAATCTGTCCGACATCTGACGGATGGAGACCACATCCTCGAACCATTGGACATGCTGGACCGGGTCTCCCTTCCCGGTATAGTAAGACATCTCGGGTTCCCTGAACCCATCTGGGACTGGAGCTGAGGAGACCAGCTCGCTGAAAGGACTGCCTCCCCCCACTGGGAGAGCTGGCGAGTCTCGCGAGCCCAGCTCGCCGAACCGGCCTCGGCCTGCCGAGTCGGGGAAGAGCTCGCGCCCTGGGAGCTCGCACCCCCGGCCTTCCTCGGCCACTTCCTTCCCAGCTCGCCGACCGGGAGCATCCTCGCCCAAAGAGGGGGCGGCCGCGATCTGGGCTGCCGGAGTCGAGCACTCGGCCCGTGCGCCGAGTGCGAACTTGACGAGGCCCAGCACCTCGTTCCTGTAGTCTTCCAACATCCCCACCGTTGCGAGAGGCGGGGGGGGGGGCAAGTTTTGCCTATCAGATCCTTGTTCTCCTATCATTGAACTCGCCGAAGTTTTTCTGCGCTGACCACTGTCCACGCTCACCGCACCAAAATGTTGAAACCGGAATCCGGTCTCCTGTGGAGTTCGACCCGTGGGGAAGGGGTGGTCTCGTGCCTACTTCGCTCCTGCAAGAAAAAAAACAAAGAAGGCAAGGAGAAACAGACCCAAGGGCTCGGCAGGGAGGTCCCACCACAAACCCGGAAGATCTCAGAGTGCTTCCCCTCCTTAGCCAGAAGCCGAGCTAAGGTACCCTCAGAAAGCACTTGAAGATTGGGGTAGGAGAGCACGGGGAAGAACCTGCTTTCTGGGGTACCCATTGGGTCCTATTTATAGCTTTTGAAATCCGGACTGCCAATAACCAAAAGAACTGACCTGAAATTACCAGAAAACCCTTGGTTGGGTCTGCTAACAGCCAAACTCCGCTGTTTTGAAGGGCTATGGGCAGACCAGCGGGGGCAAAACAGTAAAAAGTACCTCATACATCCAGGCAAGCTGGGGGGCTTTGGCCACCTCGGCATGTTCTGCTCGCCTACTACTGCCGAGCTCCACTGCGAGGACGCGAGTTGTGGCTAGCTCGGGGAATGCCAAGCTTGGTGTCGTCGAACGTCGATCTCTGGTCGACGGATGCCGAGCTCGGTCTCGGCCCCTCCACTGCCGAGCTCGCCTATTGTCCTTAGCCCGATCTGCCTAGACCCTGGTGACCTTACTCGCCGGACACGGGGTTGTACAAGAAGGAATCCTATCTTCTGGAACAAAAGGAGCATTCTCCCCCTCAGCAGCTGCACCAGATGTGTTGGCTATATGAGATGGAGAGGAAGATGGGGTCCTGTCCTCTACAGTATGGATATCATGGACTCTGGCAGACTGGGCATGATTCAGCAGTTTTAAATCCCATCTCAGAATGGAAAAAATTGATACCTTCTTCATGTGGTGTAGTATTGTACCTTTGGAGAAATTGAAGAATTCAGGATTGATCTGATGCAACATCAAGGATATAATCCTGGCATTATTTGGAGCCTTGATGCTCTCCCTGATTTTGTCAAGAATCAACATACCAAACTGATATTTCTTCCTATAGATAATTGCTGTCATGATGCCAAACATGTTTAGTGGAATTTATCTGATTGAACTGGTCTTGCACATGAGGATTTTTCCAATAATATCCACAAGAAACTTGATCTCTGGATTGAGTTCTGATCGACGAATGGTGAGCACTTCTCTTGATAATCCACCGAACATATAACCTCTGTCAGAATCTTCAGGATCGAGATGCTCTTCTTCATAAATGACTGGTAGCCGAAGATGATTTGAGACATAGTTTTTTGTAAGCTTTATCTTGATACCCTTTACTTTTAATTAAGAACCTTCCCATTTCTCTTTACCTTAATGTTCTTGAAAAATTCTTCAACCTCTGGAAAGAGAATCTTGCACGGTTGTTGTAGAACAAACGTCAAGCCGGCTATGTCGAGGAGGATGAGGAGATTGTTGAAATCGTCAGATAGTTCGGCAATCCCTGACATGACGAGCTCAGAGCCGATTCCAATCTTGGAAGTAGGTGCCATAATCTTGATAGTGAGAGAGATTTGCTATGGGGAAGAAGACGGCGCGGGCTCTGCAACAGTCGACGGAAGACGAACAGACTTTTGTCTTTTTCTCGAGTGAAATGATTTTGAATTCGTGTAGAAAATAAATCGGGACATTTCCTATTTATGTAACCCTAATTTATCGATAATTAAGAGAGAAATTAAGCTAACATACCTTAGAAAGAGGCGGTATAAGCCTTGGGTGCGAATAACGAAATTTGAATTGAAGTTGAGAAATAGACTTCCTGATACTCGTGTGTATCGACAGTACTTGAGTGAAAAGAAGATAGTACTCGAGTGAGAAAATGGAAGTATTCAAGTGATATCTTTATATATCTCGAGTGGCAACTTAGTACTCGAGTAGCTAGGGTTACTCAAGTGACTCGTCGGGTACTCGAGTAGGCTGAAGAGGTACTCGAGTGACTTTCTTCTTACTTCTCGAGAAGATTTTAGTACTCGAGTAGTGTTACTCGAGTGATTGGAGGAGTACTCGAGTAGGCTGAAGTAGTACTCGAGTGGTCTTTATCTTAGTCGAGTCATAATGAATGAACTTGAGAAATTTCAACTTTTTACAGATTTCTTGACCTTTGAGCTTTGTTGTAAGTCCACCTTCTCTAATCTTCTTTATTGAGCATTCCTAGTTATGTTTTGAAGAACGAGAACTTGGCCTCGTTCAGCAGCTTCGTGAATATGTTTGCAATATGTCTGCCTGTTGGAACATACTGTAGATCAATATCCCCATGCTCCACATGCTCCCGAATGAAGTGGTACCGCAGCTCTATGTGCTTTGTCTGGCTGTGAGAGACTAGTTTGTTGGCTATTGCAATCGCGCTGGAGGAGTCACAAAACAAAGGGATGTCTTGGACTTTGAGATTGTAATCTTTCAGCTGATTCTTTATCCATTGTAACTGTGCACAACAATTGTCTGCAGAGATATACTTTAACTCAGCAGTTGAGATTGCAATGCAGTTCTGCTTCTTACTACTCCAGGATGTGAGCCTTCTTTCAAAGAATTGGCAAGTCTCGGAAGTGCTATTCCTTTCATCTTTGCTACCTGCAAAATCAACATCTGAAAAACCAATTAGCTCGCTATCATTACTTCTTGGGTACCATAAGCCAAGATTTGGTGTACCTTTAAGGTATCTCAAAATCCGCTTTGCAGCAGCGTAGTGAGATTCCTTAAATTTCACTTGAAATCTAGCACATACACATGTTGAGAACAGTATGTCTGGTCTACTTGCAGTAAGGTAGAGAAAGGATCCAATTATGCTCCTGTACTTGGTTTCATCAAAAGGTTTCCCTTTCTTATCCTTGTCCAGAGACACAGTTGAACCCATTGGAGTCCTCATAGAGGTTGCGTTCTTCATTCCAAATTTCTTAATTAGCGACTTGGTGAACTTAGTCTGCGAGATGAAAATTCCATCCTCAGATTGTTTCACCTGAAGCCCTAAGAAATACTTCAGGTCCCCCATACTGCTCATTTCAAACTTCCCTTGCTAAGTTTTGAAAATTTCTTGCAGAGGTTGTCGTCTATAGAATGAAAAATAATGTCGTCGATATAGATTTGCACTAGCAGAATCTTGTCTTTTATCTCCCTAAGAAGAAATAATGTTTTATCTATCTTTCCCCTTGTGAACTTGTTCTCAAGAAGAAAGGTAGACAACATCTCATACCAAGCTCGAGGAGCTTGTTTTAAACCATATAAAGATTTAGATAGCAGATAAACATAATCAGGAAAGTTAGAATCAACGTAACCTGGAGGTTGTTCCACATACACCTCGTCCTTTATGTCACCATTAAGGAAGGCAGACTTCACGTCCATCTGATAGACAGTGAAGCCATTAAGAGCGGCATATGCTAGGAATAACCTGATTGCCTCCAGCCTTGCCAATGGAGCGTATGTCTGGTCAAAGTCGATTCCTTTTTTTTGACGATATCCTTTGGCAATGAGTCTGGCCTTGTTCTTTATGATCATTCCATCCTCGTCCATCTTATTCGTGTAGACCTATTTTGTCCCAATGACATTATTACCTTTGGGTCTTGGAACAAGTTTCCATACTTGACAGTGCTTGAACTGATTTAGTTCTTCTTCCATCGCCATTATCCACGATGCGTCTGAGTTTGCTTCCTCAAACTTCTTTGGTTCAACCTGTGAGAGAAAAATCAAGTATAAATTCTCATTAGTTGTACCTCTACGAGTTCTGACACCATCCCTAGGATCTCCTATGATTTGGTCCATTGGGTGATCCTTCAGATGTCTGAGCTCTAGAGTTCTTTCATTTGGAACTTCTTCTTCAATCACCAGAGTTACTTCATCAACTTGGACGATTTCTTCATCTTGATAATCAACCTCTCCAATAGGGGTTGGAGTGGTGATCTTGATAAACTTTTCACCTTTTTCTTCAGTCTGTTCATCTAAGTTAAGTTCATTCAACTTTGTACCTTCATCTTCAATGAAGACACTAGAAGAATTGCCTTGCAACAAGCTCGTCTCATCAAATATAACATGTATGGATTCTTCTACGACCAGAGTTTTTCTATTAAATATCCTATATGCCTTACTATGACTACTATACCCTACGAAAATACCTTCAAAACTCTTTTCGCTAAATCTGGTAGTATGATACTTGCCATTGTTAAGGACGAAGCACTTACAACCAAAGATTCTAAAATATGCAACAGTCGGTTTCCTGCCCTTTAGAAATTCGTAAGGTGTCTTATTGTGGTTCTTGTTTATGAGTGCTCGATTTTGCACGTGGTATGCAGTGTTGACAGCTTCAGCCCAGAAGTATTTCGGTAGTGAGGCATCACTCAACATGGTCCTGCAGGCCTCTATGAGTGTTCTATTCTTTCTCTCAGCCACTCCGTTCTATTGAGTTGTACGAGGAGAGGAAAACTCATGAAAGATACCCATGCTTTTGCAGAATTCTGTCATGGCCATAGACTTGAACTCTGTTCCATTTTCACTTATTATCTTGACTATGGAACAGTTGTATTCATTCTGGACTTGCCTGACAAAATTGGTAAAGATGTCAAAGGTATCTGACTTGTGTTTTAGAAAGAACACCCACGCAAAGCGTGAGTAATCATCAACAATAACCAACGTATAGTCCTTACCTCCCAAACTTCTAACTTGCAGTGGACCGAACAAGTCCATATGAAGTAGATGTAAACATCTATTAGAATCTTTGCCAATAATGCTTTTAAAGGTAGCCATTATTTGCTTGCCTTTTACACATGCGTGACAAGGTCTATCTTTAACATTCTTGACATTTGGAGCATCACGTACTAAATTCAGTGTAAATAATTTATTAATAGTTTTGAAATTAATATGTTCTAATCGCTAGTGCCATTGGTCACCAAGAGACGCACTATATTTAGCCATAAAACACACTGGTGTAGAAGAGTCTATACAAATGAAATTTAAATAAAATATATTTTTGCTTCGAGTGCCTGATAGAATCGTTTCCATATTGTTAACCGATTTTATCAAGCACTTATCAGCATGAAAGTCATCAATATATCCTTTATCGCAAACTTGACTTATGCTTATGAGATTGTGTTCCAATCCTTCAACATAAGCCACATCTGAGAAGGATACTCTACCATTAGAGATCATACCATAGCCTTTAGTAATTCCTCAGTATGAGCCTCCAAAGATGACCTTTGGCCCGTTCAAGACTGGAGAATAGTTCTGAAGAAGGCATCTTGTCCCGATCATGTGTCGAGAGCATCCGCTGTCCAAATATCAGATAGGCGTTTTGGTGGCTTTTGGACATACCTGCAAATATAAATCAATTTGCCATAGGAACCCAAACACATTTGGGTCCTTGGTCTCTTGTTAGAACACTCCCCCTACGAGTATTAGCATTATAAGTGGTCTTTCTCGTATTGCTAACATGAGGAGTTGCAAAATTCCTGGGATTAAACCAGCAGTCAATGGCAAAGTCACCAATTTTGCCACAGCACCAACAGTCAAACCTGTTGTATCTTTGCCTTAGATTCTCCTACTTGACCGTTTGAGATGGTTGTCTAGCAGGGGCAGCATTCGTGGAGGAAGAAGCTTCATGGTGATGGAAATCACATGATTTTTTCTCCTTCAGTGGCCTTTCCACAATAGGCTTTACCTTTTGTGCTTTCTTGATGTTATGACCTTGATTATAAGGGCCATAGCTCTGAAGAGTGATTTCTTCATAAGGTGACTTAAAGACACTCTCACCAAAGTTTCGAGGGCGAGTCCATCCTTGGTAACGATAATTGGGTTCTACATAAATAGGCCAAGTCAAGTGACCGTAGGACGAGTCAAGATCAAACTCATTTGTTATAAATATGATTTTCTTGAAAGAAGTCTGATCTTGAGGGGCTTTCCCCTTCTCTTTGGCCAAAGACTTCTTGGCCGCCTTATTCTTTCTTTGAGCTTTATTCCTCCTAGAAGATTTAATAGGAGCTTCAACATGGCCTAGCCCAGCACCTTTGGTCTTAGATGAGAATTCAACAACGAAAGGAAGAACAGTCTTGGGATTCGAGAAACTTTTGACAAGTTTCTTTTCAGCAGCGAGTTGTTCTTCCAACTCTTTGATGATCTTCTCTTTTAAGTCTAGGTGTCAAGAGCCTTGTTATATTCTTCAATAGAAGTATTGAAGTTCTCTTTGAGTGAGTCCCTCTTAACGACTTCCTCTCTCAAAGTGCTCTCTTCAGCTTTCAGAGACTTTATCTCTTTAGCTTGAATTTTCACGACTCGTCAATATTTGTCGTAAGCCTTGATTAACTCCTTGTACTGGTCCATCAGTTCAGACTCATTATCAGAAGAGCTGTTCTCAATAATGTTCAGAAACATCGAATTCAGAAAGATACATGTGAGAGTTTACCTTCCTAGTGAACTGGGGCTCTTGTTCATCATTAGTCTGAGCCATAAGCCCGAAGTAGGCTTCTTCTTCTTCACTCGACTCAGATGAGTCAGAGTCGCTTAGAGTCTTTCCCTTCTTGGCTATTAGGCTCTTTTCTGTCCTCTTCTTATTGTAAGAGGATTTCTTTTCCTCTCTCTTTCCACACTCCTTCTTGTGGGGGCAGTTAGCAATAACATGACCTGGCTTGTTATAGCAATAACAAATGATGTCAGTGGAAATATGTTTGTTCGGTTTAGTAGCATACCTGTCGTGATAATTCTGTAGGAGGCATCCTTGCATTTCAATTGCTTCTTTTTGTTCAAGAACTTCTTGAACTATCGTGATAGTAGAGAGAACTCTCCTTCAGATAGCTTTGAGCCTGAGGTACTTGGCTCCGAGGTTTCTTCTTCACTTACTTCTTGTGCTGGGGCAGGAGAGGCAGCCTTGGACTTCCATGAGGTATTTTCCTTGAGAGCAGCAGACTTCTCCTTGGATGAAGACCTGCCGTTCTCTTCTTCAGCTTTTCTTGTATTGAGCTGAAGCTCGTATGACATAAGCTTCCAAAAGAGATCCCGTGGGTCTGTCTCAGCTAGCTTTCCAAATTCCCAGATAGCACAAACCTTGTTATCCCATTCCTTAGTTAGGGATATCAAGAACTTGTCATTCAGTTTTTCATTTGTGAAGACTCGGTCGTAGATCCTTAAGCCGTTGACAATCTTGAAGAAGTTTTCTAATGTATCTGCAATGGTATCCTTGGGTCCTCGTAGGAAGGATTCATATTTCTGATTCAGAAGAGATCTTCTATCATCCCTAACTTCATCTGTGCCTTCCATCAAGGTGACGAGGGACTGCCACATCTCATTAGCAGACTTGCAGTGGATCAGGTTCTACAACATGGAGTCATCAACTGCACTTGCTACAATATTCCTGGCCTTCTTGTCTAAAGAACCAAGTGCAATCTCATCTTTGTCGAGATCCATCAATTTCTTAGGAACTTTCTTTGTTGGATCTATAGTGGAGACGGTCATCGGAATGTAAGGACCTTCTTTAACGATCATGAAGATCCTTAGATCCACAGCTTCCATGAAAAATATGATTCTCTCTTTCCACATGGGAAAATTATTCTTTGTTCACAAGGGAAGCTTGGCAAAATCTTTGGCCTTGTCCATGGTTGGATAATCTCGAAAGATAACTTAGGTCAGATCTGATCAAGGTGTTAACCTTTTAGTGATCAACCTGTCTTTGATACCAATTGAAAGTTATTCAGTTGTCTACCTAAATCACCTAGAGGGGGTTGAATAGGTGAGTTGTGTGTCTTTTTGCGGAATAAAAATTATCGATCTACGTACACAATAATCTACCAAGCAATCATAGAGGACACAAAAATTTATAGTGGTCCCCAACCTTGGGTACATCCACTTTCCACTCACCAATCTAGTAAAGCATTAGACTAGGATACTCCACTATCTTGGATTGAAAACCAATCCTATGCCTCGGAATAAAATTCCTACAATCTCAATCCACAACACGGATCTACGCTCGGAAGATAAAAAATTCCTACATCTCGGAGACAAAAGCTCCTACACTCGGAGAGGAATCTCCTACAAGAATAAATGGAGAAAATATGAAATACAAACAGAATATTTCTCAGATCAAGAAAATCTCGGCCAAGGTCTTCTTTCTTTGATCTTTGAGGCTTTTTCAAAAAATGTTGAAGAAGTTGCTCGGCTAGATCTGGATCTGAGGTTTCTTTGACTAACACGATCCGAGAGATGGTGAGGAGTTGAAGAGCAATCTCGATCTGTAAGTCGACTTGATCTGAATCCCCTTGAACACAAGCCCTAGGCGATTTGCATGATGAAAGTCGGCGGCGGCTTTCATTTTTGGACAGAGAGAATTTCGATTCAGATTTCTTAGAATAAATCTTAACAGCTTGTTAGGGTTAGTCGAATTTGACAAGACATTATATAAGATCTTCCTAACGGTCCTAATTACCATTAATTACATACACGTGGACCAATCACATCAAGGCATTTGAAAATCCCGTCGTTTATGGACTTAGTGAAATTCTGGAAACATTTGCTGATTTACTCGAGTAAAAGATGAGCTACTCGAGTGGTAGGCTGAGATCTTGAGAGGATAGTAATAGACTACTCGAGATGAATTCCTTGAGAAAATTCAGAACAGAACTTATAGATACTCGAGTGGAATAAAATTTACTCGAGTACTAGAAGTGTTACACGAGAGGTGGAGAAGAACTACTCGAGTACTAGAAATATTACTCGAGAGGTAGACGGATTACTCAAGTCAAAGACTTGGCGAATTTTTCTAGGATACGAAATCTGGTTACTTGAGTACTAGATTTAGATTACTCGAGAAGTAGATTGGCTACTCGTGTACATCAATCTTACTACTCGAGTATAAGACTTGAAAAACTTCTGAGAGTTAAAATTTGATCACTCGAGTACTGGAGCTGGACTACTCGAGAAGTAGAAAGACTACTCGAGTACATGAACTTAACTACTCAAGTGGGGTAACAACAACACGAGAACTGTCCTTCTGTAAATCGAGACAAAGGACTTATCTACTCGAGTGGTTAACATGACTACTCGAGTAAAGTACTTAGAATAAATTTTTAGAGGAAATACTGTTAACTCGAGAATAAGAGAAAGTCTACTCGATTAATGGACTTGGCCACTCGAGAGCTATATTCAGACTACTCGAGAGCCATTTCCCTTACTCGAGTACAGACAGCCTTACTCTAGTATTTACTAACTGATCAACTCGAGTACTTAAACTTCTACTCGAGTGAAAGACTTAGAAAAATTTCCCTTCAAAAGAATTTTCCTTTCTTTAACAAAATCAGCAACCCTTCTTTCTCCAATCAATCCTAGTGCTTGAAACTTGAAGTGTATCTCAATAGAGAGGCTAGACATGAGTCAACACCATAGATCACACAATGAGGGATTACATTGTATGGTCCTGTATTTGGTGACCCATTGTAGACTGACATTGGTCTACACTTGACATTTTAGTCCTGTAAACACATAACTCAAACAACACATCAAATACAACTTAATTCATCTTAGTTCAAGGGTGACTTCACCAAATTTGGGTTATTGTGGATACAATACCCAACACGCAAGTTCTCCTACACCAAAAATCCAAAAGAGAACTCCGAGTCTTCAAGCACCATTCAGACAAAGCGGACAAACAACCTCTTGCACAACACTTAGGCATCAGCTCCAGGAATTCACGCACAATGGAATCCACAAAGTCGACACGCCATGTCAAACATGCGCTTTCAATCAAGGGGGTAAAATCACTCCCGGTTCAGTGAGACTTTCAAGGCTCAAAGAAGAAAAAAACTCAATGACACCCTTGGAGATATATCACAAGGAGGAAGCAATCTATAGGGCTATGATACACTCACTGTAGTAAGGACGTAGCTCCAACAAAAGAAACAGAGTGTGCGTACATAAAATCAATTAATCTCTCGTCATCAACATAAGCACCACCTTTCATGGAATTAACCATTCAAAGGATGGAACACCCTCATATCCCTTGTGCCACATGGAACTACTCGCCAAGCGCAAGACAGAGCACAACAAAGCGCTCATCCTTCTCCTTTATCCACACCAACATGGCCTCCACCTCGAATGGATCTTCCTCGACTATGGATAGAAATTAGCACCAAGTCCTCTGATGATTCCTCATAAGAACAGAACTTGGGACCTTTGGCATCTTCTGAGCAAACGAGCCCCATAACAAGAACAGACTCTGAGTCCTTCCACTCTTTAAGATAGAAGCTAGTCACAAATCGTCCACTGGATTCCCCCCAGGATGAACACTGAATACTCCTACATTATCTGATAAAGTGTAGACTCCAGATCCGTCTACACTACCAGGGTAAGGGGGAAGATTACCCTAATCGTCACTCTTGAGCAAAAATTCGCCATAATTAATGCTCGACAACCATTGCCAGCGATAGCACATGGAGAGAAAAGAACATGAGACACAAGATACTTCCGGATCACCAGCGCGCAAAAGCATGATACAACACTAAGTCATGCTTGCCACCACATGGTGATGGAGACGACGGCCCCCAACATGATGAAGACAGCGACGACATGCATACGGAACATTTTTCCCCGCCTCTAGTCAAAGATTTGCGGCTCCGTGGTGTTCTAGTGGAGCGATGGTACAATCTTCGCCCTCGGTGCAAGACTGCAACTTAAATTTTATTTTAATTTATTTGCAATTTTATGAGCTTGTTTATTTCATCTATTGTTTAAAACTATGGTGTGTGTGTGTTATTTTTATATTTGGGCTGCATGTTGCCAAATTCTTGGATGTAAGCCTATATAAGGCCATGATGTGTTTATTTTCATTTCAAGTTGAAGGAGAAATTGATATGCTACCACCAAAGGAATCTTCCCCTTCTCCCTCCTATTCTAATTTCAGCCCCCCTCTCAACCCTAGCCTTCTCCATCTTCTTGGCCGCCAACCTCCACTCCCTCCCTCATTCTCTCGGCCGCCCAACCCTCCTCCATCCAAGCCGCCAACCCCCTAGCCTCCTCTCTCTCTCATCCATAGCCGACCACCCTCCCACAAGCACAACCGACCACCCCTTCCCACTTCAAGGAAGAATCCAGCCACCCTTTCTCTCTAGGTGGCTAGATCAAGGTGCTTGTGACGATCTCTCGTGGATCTCGGCCAAGGCGTGATGCGACGAAGGAGGACGAGATTTTCCTCTCCATCTGGCGCAACACTGGAGGAACCGTGGAAGTGCGACTCAAGTGAGATGACCAGAATCATCTATTCCGGTTGGGGTAACGAAAATCTCTACCTTTGTATGATTCCTTCCCTAGATAATTTCGTGGTGGATTTCTTGGCGTTGGATTTAGAATCGTTGGATTTTTGTGATTGTGTTCGATTGTTTGTGTTCATCTTAATTGAAAATAATTTCCACAAGGGTTTGGAGAACCTCGTAACTTTTTGTTGGGAGAGATCTACCTTTTCTCGGATCGTACTTTTGGTAGATCTCTTTTGGTACAACCTTCGCTCGCTCGAACCGGGTGGGTCCTTTTAGCCAGAAAGGTTATTGGTCTATCGCCTCTATCCGATCCTAAGCAGTTTGGCTACCCGTATGTTAGCGTTAACGTGATAATATTATGCGGAGTGTGCGTGGCGTGGTAATTTGTGCGAGTGGAAATTCGAATCGGAGAGAGACAAAATGTGTTAATCCGTAGATCTCCCGGCGTCAAGGCTTTGGCCTGCATCAATTTGGTATCAGAGCTAGGCTCACGTTAATTTCTTAATTGGCACCATCCCCTGGTTCCTACACATCGACACACACTTTTCTTGTTCATTTTTTAGTCAAAAATTTCAAAAAAAAAATTTTGCTGGTCTGCCAATAGCGGCCTACATTTCTTATTTTTCACCAAAATTCTAATTTTTTTTAATAATCTTCTTTTTGTTTCCAGTAAGAAAACACACAAAATGTTTTTTTTACCCTAGCCATTAATGGAACAATTCCGTCTGTGTTGTGTCGTTGATTCAGTTTTTTTCTTTCTGCATGCGCAATAGATTGGGCACTGAATATTCCCCATCTTCCTCCCAAATGGCTGGCGAGCAGGAAGCGGGCCACATTCCCGCAGCGATTAAGGAACTCTGTCAGGAGTTCAACGATGAGTTGACGCAGATTAGGGAGATGCTTCATGAATTAAGACTGAATCGAGAGGCTCCCCAAAATCAAGCTGCCAATCCGCTTGATGAAGGGAATAATAATCAAAACAATGAGCGAGCCCCACGTGCACCGTATGAGTTTGACATTACTAGAGCCGTCCGGGTCAAGTCTCCATCTTATGATGGAATGGGTGAACCCCAAGTCTTCCAGGACTGGGTGATGGAAATTGAATGCTAATTTGAGTGGCAAAATTTGACGGATGCAGATAAGGTACGAGTGGCGCGAATGAAGTTGCTAGGTAGAGCCAAGATTTTTTGGTTAAATGAGGAACGTCGTCTGAGGGCTGACGATGGTGACTAACTTATTGGTTGGGCAGGCATGAAGGCCATGTTGACAGGCCAGTACGTACCGTCGTACCATCGAACGCAGATATTTGATGATTTGGCCACCCTTAAGCAAGGGAGTCGGTCGGTCTCAGAATACATGAGTCTTCTCAAGGACATGATGGTTAGGTGCGGTGTACAAGAGATGCCTGAAATCACCCTTTCTCGGTTTCGCAAGGGGTTAAACCCCGACATCCAGGGCAAGCTGTTGCATTATGGTCACACCGACCTAAACACTACTTTCAATGCTGCACTAGATATCGAAAAGCATAACGTTTTTAAGAATAAGTCTCGTTCGTATCAGAAAGGAAAGTCCATCTTAGGACCACCTCCTAACACTACCGATAAGGATAAGGGCAAGTTCCGGTCCACGGACTCGAACTCCATAGTAGTGACGGCGAGGAATATTAGAAACCCAATGGGCTAGAGAGTGCCTGTAGGAAGAGTAAACAAAACGAATGCCTCTTGCTTCGCGTGCGGGATTCAGGGTCACTATGCTAGTGAATGTTTGACTTAGCCAAAGCCCTTAGCCCTGTTGGATTCCACCTCTGAGTCAGATGACTTTATCTATGAGGCGGGAGACTATAGCGAGTCAGACGGAGTGCCTAGTGATATGGAGGACGAGCATCATATGATGGTCATGCGGTGTATTCTGGCGACTCCACGGGCGTCAGATGACTGGAATAGGATAAATATATTTTTATTGCATTTTAAGAGCGGAGAGAAATGGTGTAGGTTGATCATAGATAGTGGAAGTTGTATGAACGTCATTTTCATAGCTGTGGTGACCCGAATGTCTTTAGTTACTGAGCCTCACCCTCACCCTTATAAGGTGGCATGGGTAGATAAGTCATCTCTCCCGGCATCGAAATGTTGTTTGGTACCCCTTACCATTAAGGCTTATTCCGAAAAGATTTGGTGCGACGTCATCCCTATGGACTTTTGTCATGTTTTGTTAGGTCGTCCATGGCTTTATGATCATGACGTTACCCACTTTGGTCGAGCTAACACTTATGAATTTAAATTTAATGGCAAGACCATAATTTTAAAACCCACTCCGCCTAAGGATCTTTCAGTTCCCCCTAAGGAATTTGCTCGTGACTCCTTTATGGATGGAGTCATATATGCATTAGTTTGTTTGCAGGCTAAGGAAGATGCGCCGTCATTTGAGAGTTTGCCACCGGCGTTGAAAAAGCTCTTAGGTTAGTTTAAGGATGTGTATTCGAACGAGCTACCGTTCGAGTTACCTCCCATGCGGGACATCCAACATGCGATAGATTTCATCCCAGGTTCCTCTTTGCCCAACCTTCCTCACTATAGGTTAAATTCCTCCGCACACTTAGAATTACAAACCCAAATTTCAGATTTATTGCAAAAGGGGTTCATCCGTCATAGCAAGAGCCCATGTGTCGTACCCACCTTACTTGCTCCCAAGAAATACGGGTCTTGGAGGATGTGTGTGGATAGTAGGGCCATTAATAAAATTACTATTAAATATCGCTTTCCCATTCCTCGCTTCGACGATTTATTGGACATCTTAACGGGTGCCACGATTTTCTCGAAATTGGATCTTAGAAGTGGCTACCATAAGATCCGAATTAGGGAAGGTGATGAGTGGAAGACGACTTTTAAATCCAAGGAAGGGCTCTACGAGTGGTTAGTCATGCCATTTGGGCTCTCCAATGCCCTAAGCACATTTTCTAGGATGATGATGACTCACGTCTTCCAACCGTATATGGGAAAATTCATCGTAGTGTATTTTGATGATATTCTAGTTTTTAGTACTTCTACGAGTGATCATCAGGCAGATTTGAAGATTATCCTTACCACATTGAGATCGGAAAAATTATTCGTTAACATTAAAAAGTTTACTTTTCACGTGTCGTCAGTAGAGTTCCTTGGTTATATCGTAAGTTTGGAAGGCATACATGTAGACCCGAAGACGGTCCAGGCCATTAAGGACTGGCCGGAGCCCGCCAATATTCGGGATGTTCGAAGTTTTCAAGGTCTAGCTATATTTTATCGCCGATTTATTAGAGACTTTAGTAGTATCATGGCCCCCATTACCGAGTGCATGAAAAAGTGTGATTTTACTTGGGCAAAATCGGCCTCTAAAGCGTTCCAAATCATTAAAACACGCATGTCGGAAGCTCTCCTATTGAGATTACCAGATTTTACTAAGGTTTCTGAGTTTTCTTGTGATGCGTCTGGAGTTGGTGGTGGTGTATTGAGTCAGGATGGTCACCCAATAGGATATTTCAGTGAGAAACTCGCGGGGAAAAAATTGAATTATTCCAACTATGATCGAGAGTTCTATGCGGTTATTAGGTGCCTCCAACATTGGCGGCATTATTTACTTCCTAAAGAATTTGTTATTTTATCCGATCATGAAGCTTTGCGATTCATCAACTCACAAACTAAAGTGAGCCCCAGACATGCCAAGTGGGTCTCCTATCTTCAAGAATACACATTTATCATAAAATACCTTGAGGGAACTCTCAACCGTGTAGCTGACGCTCTTAGTTGTGCATCCTTATTACTATATACGCTAAAAGTAAAGGTGATTGGGTTCGATAGAATTAAGGATGAGTACGTCCATTGCCCGGATTTCAAGGAAATCTATTTATCCACTCAAGACAACTCGCCCACGACCATTTCGTCCTTTTATATTCGAGATGGTTATCTATTCAATCAATCAAGGCTATATATTCCACGTTCGTCCCTACGCCACTTCATCGTGTGGGAATTGCATAGCGGTGGGATGGGTGGACACTTTGGCCGTGATAAGACCATTGTTCTAGTAGAAGACAAGTTTTATTGGCCCGGTCTTAAGTCAACGGTGAATAAAATGGTGGGAAGTTGTCGGGTGTGCCAATTAGCCAAGGGCAACAAAACTAATATTGGACCTTTGTTAAATTTTCTCAACATGGTCAGCAAGATAGCCCAAACGCCAAATTAATATCTTCGGAACTACCCAGTTCTCACATTGAACCAGCGGAAAACCGAGGAACAAATGTTAAACCCAACAAACAATGGAAGCACAAGCAAGTCTTTTATACATTCACTTCTTTACAACACGAGGCATACATAGCAAGACATGATTTCGCTAGTATAACAACTGTAAACAGAAAGCACCAAAGAAAACAAGCCGGGCGGATAGCACCGGAGTCCGCCGAGACCGCAAGGTCGCCGAGGTCGCCGAGTCCGCTGAGATCGCCCGTACTTAGCTGCAGTCCGCCGAAACACCATGGAGTCCGCCGAAGCCGCGAGGACAGGCGGACACACCGTTATTCGTCTCCTGCTGAACCTGAACTGAGGAACACCCCCTACCCGCCTGAAGCCGACGGACAGGTTATTGAAGCTGGCAAAGATGAAACAGAACTGACAAGCCGCAGAGCGACCTCCTGCTGAGTACGCAGAGACCGCACACCTCCAAGTACTTGACTGAAGTCATAGCCAAACTCCTGGCTCCTTGAAGCTACCTGCGCGACCTGCACACAGCAAATGTCAGCACTGAATCAATCCGCGCGGACTGGCAAACTGAGACCGCAGCACTTCGCCCAACACAACTTACTGTTCACTCAAGTTACTTAGGTTGGTTTAGATGTGCCAGGGGGGTTCCTATTTATAGGCAAGGTGAGGAGTGTGGTCACCGACCAAGAGATAGCGACACCACCCCAGCCCGCGCGATAGCAAAACTCCGTCCGCCGAGTCCGCAAGGACTTAGCCGGATACCAAGGAAAACCGCCAGGAGCAAGACAAACATTGGCGAACCCCCTCCAGTCCGCCCAAACTATGCAGACACGACATCAGCCCGCAAAGCTCCAACCACTGCAGGACAGCAACCCCCTTCAATGGCAGTCCGCACCAACCCGAGGCAGTCCGCAAGACTCTCACCTCAATCCGCCACAAGTCCACGACCAAAGGCAGATAGCAACAGTCCGCCCGGTCACAGCGGACTTGGCGGATACGGCGGACACCATGAACTTGGCACAAGGTGTGACCAAGTCCAAAACCATCAAAGGCCAATGCGAGCATGGAGGACGCAAACCCCCGTCCGCCAAACATCAAAGCACAGACCGCCAGCAGTCCGCAAATTCCTCGCACTCCTGTCCAACGCAGCAGCCTCCTCCCGGACTCCAAACACCAGTCCGTCAATCGATCTCCACAGCAAATCACCTGCTGTGCTACCAGAGCTCGACAAGGCCTCAGCCAAGCTCTAAGCCCAGTCCTCAATAGCCCACACCGCGGACACGCCAGTCCGCAAGCTTCCCGCGAACATGAGCCAACCCGCCTATCAGCACAAGCTTGCACCCGCGGCCACTGAGCAATGCACCAGTCCGCAAGCCTCCATCCGCTCAGGCCGCTCCTTGGAAAAGCCAATCAGCAAACACCCTATCCGCAGAAACCAGGCCGCATAGTTCGCGGACTCCATGCAAACAAACCGCTCAGAAGAACAGCCGGCTTTCCACTAGACCTTCCACCAGGCCGCACATCACAGTCCGCCCAGTCCGCCTAGTCCGCCAAAGCTGTCCGCCCCAGGCCGCCCGGCCTGTCCCGTCAACCACTTCCACTTCACAAAATTCAACACTCCCCCTTGAAGTGGGAAGTGGTGACCAAGCCCAGCAAGCTGCGCAAGCGTTCAAAAGGCCCCTTCGACAGTGGCTTCGTGAAGATGTCAGCAAGATTATCTTCACTCCGAACATGCCCGACCAGCAGAGACCCCTCCAACACCTTCTCCCTGATGAAGTGATGATCAATCTCTATATTCTTGGTCCGGGCGTGACATACTGGATTGTTAACCAGTTTGAGAGTACTCTCATTGTCACCCCGGAGTAAAGTAGGCTCTTGCACTTCTTCATGAACATCCTCTATAACCCTCCTCAACCAAACGGCTTCCCGAGAAGCCAAGGCCGAAGCCTTATACTCCGCCTCCGTGGTTGAAACCGACACCGAGTCCTGCTTCTTGCTACACCACGAGATGCTAGCTGAACTGCAAGTGAACACATAACCTGAAGTAGACCTTTGATCATCTGAATCACCGCCATAGTCAACATCCGTGTACCCGAGCAACGCAAACTCTGAGTCCCTTCTATAAAGGAATCCCATATCAGAAGAATCCTTGACATACTTCAGAATTCCCTTTGCCGCCACTAGATGAGATTGCCTTGGTTCAGCCATATACCGACTTACTCGGCCAACAACATAAGCAATGTCTGGCCTTGTAATTGTCAGGTAAATCAAGCTCCCAACAAGAGCCCTGAACACCAAGGGATCATGAAGAACCCTTCCCTCATCTCGTCGAAGCTTCAGCCCAGATTCCAGTGGAGTAGAGCACTTCTTCCCTTCGCCCATGCCAAACCGCTTCACAATGCGATCAGCATACCCTTTCTGGCTAATGAGAACCCTGCACTCCTTCCTCTCCACTTCCAGACCGAGAAAGTGATGCAACTCTCCCAAGTCCTTCATCTCGAAGCGTATAGCAAGCTCAGCCCTGAGCCTCGCTACTTCCTCCTCCGAGTTCCCTGTGATGATCATGTCATCCACATACAGCAGGACCAAGACTCGTAGCTCTCCCTTCTTCTTGACGAACAAGCTTGAATCCGAGTTAGAAGCAAAGTATCCACAGAATTGCAAGTACTCTGCAATCTTCCCATACCACGCTCTAGGAGCTTGCTTCAACCCATAGAGAGCCTTCCTGAGTTTGCAGACATAGTCCGGATGCTTTTCAGAGACAAAACCAAGCGGCTGATCCATGAAGATGTCCTTGTCAATCTCTCCATAAAGAAAGGCATTCTTCACATCGAGTTGCCACAACCTCCATCCCTTGCTAGCAGCCAAGACAATCACTACTCTTACTGAAGTCATCTTCGCAACTGGACTGAATGTCTCCTCATAGTCTTCTCCGTACTGCTGTGAGAATCCTCTAGCGACCAGGCGAGCCTTGAACCGATCAATGCTCCCATCAGCCTTCTTTTTCAACTTGTACACCCACTTGCAAGTAACCAGAGTAATGCCATCAACCTTGGGCACAAGGTCCCAGGTTTCATTCTTCTTCAGAGCATCAATCTCTTCTTTCATGGCACCTTCCCACTCCTTCACTCCAGTGGCCTCGTTGAATTTTGCAGGCTCTCGCTCATCTAGAGGACCTGCAAAGAAGCAGGAGACAAAGCTCATTGCATTCCCATCACAGTACCGAGTCGGTGGCTTAACCACCCTCTTCGATCTCCGAAGACACGGCTCCTTGCTCATGGCTTCCGTTGCTTCTTCGGGCTCCACTCCTACCTGGGGCAAGCATTGAGCAGTGCTCCCCCTGCTTCCTGAGCCAGAAGGCTCAGCCTCGGAGTTCGAAACAACAGGAGCTGCTGGTGAAACAGCAAGCTCCTATTCAAAGCCTTCAGCAGCCAGCACCGGTGCTTCATCAACCTTGCTACTTCCGGTTAGCTCCTCCGAGCCACCTCCATATGACGTCAGCTCGTCAAAGACAACGTCTCTTGATACCACGAACTTCTTCGTCACAGGGTCCATGCATTTCCATCCCTTCTTTCGCTCATCATAGCCAACAAAGATAAGTTTCCTTGCCTTCGCATCCAGCTTTGTCCGTGAAGCATCCGGTACATACACGTAGCAAGTTGAACGGAACACCCTAAGGTGTCCCACACTCAGCTTCTCCTTCAGCAACAGCTCAATAGGAGTCTTCATGTTGATTGGGCTGAGTGGCATCCTGTTGATAACATAAGCAGCACAAGACATTCCCTCCGCCCAAAAGGACCTTGGGATATCTTTCGCATGAAGCCAGCATTTGCAGCTCTCCGTCAGATGACGGATCTTCCGCTCTGCTACCCCATTTTGTTGTGGAGTGTTAGCACAAGTAAGCTCCCGTTGGATGCCGTGCTTCCTGCAAAAGTTAGAAAACTCGGAGGAAACAAATTCACCCCCGTTATCAGTTCTAAGCTTCTTAATCCGCAAGCCAAGCCGGCCTTCTACCAACTCCTTGAACTCCACGAACAAATGGAAGGCTTCCGACTTCTCCTTTAAGAATTACACCCAAGTATACCTTGAGTAGTCATCAGCCAAGACAAGCATGTATCTGCTTCCACCAAGGCTGGCAGTAACCGTCGGGCCCATCAGGTCGCCATGAATACACTCCAATGGTTTCTTGCTCCTTGTTTGTGATTTATCAAACAGAAGGCGATGTGCCTTACCGTATTGACAGCCCGCGCAAACATGCCCATCGCCAAAGGAGGACAACTTCGGCAACCCCCTCACCAAACTTCTACTAGCCATCGCCTTTAGCTGTCCATGCCAACATGCCCCAGCCTCTCATGCCAGATAGCAGCACTATCATTGGCCCTCATTCTATCAACATAAGCATTGGTGGAAAGAACAAACAAGTTCTTCACCCTCCTCCCAACATGAGCAACATCAGCCTTAACCGCTGATACGTTGCGAAGGAACCTCACGTTTGTTGGCCCAAACAGAACATGATACCCAGCGTCCACCGCATTGGTCACCGAGAAGAGGTTCTTCTCCATGCCCGACACGTGATACACACTCCTTAATGTGAGTGGCCCCTGATCACTACCCAAAGACACGACCCCCTCTTTCTCTACTGTATAAACAGTATTATCAGCAGTGATAATAGATTCATTGCCTGAGTAAGTCTGCATGGAGGTGAACTTCCATTTTTCTCCGATGAGGTTATGACCACACCCGGAGTCCACGATCCACTCGCTGTTGAAGTCCTCAGCAGACAAGGCCCGGACACAAGTGCCCGTCATAAAAGCTCCGCCCCATCCTGCTTCTTCACTTCTCGAGCAAGCTTCCTCCTTTCCCGCAGCATGCCCAGGCTGCAGTTTGACCTTGCAGTCCCGCTTGAAGTGCCCTCGCTGATGACACCAGTAGCACTTCAGATTCTTCTTCCAGTCCTTAGGAGCATTGCTCCTCTCCGGTGGATATGAAGTTGAAGTCTCCTTCTCACCAACGACCTGCACCTTCTTCTTCTTCTTCCCTTCCCATCCTTTCTTCTTTCCTGAGAAGAGAGCTTCGCTGCCTTCCTGATTCAGGTTAACTCCAGCCATCTGCCTTGCTAAGCTCTCCTACGAGGCAAGCAGATTTTCCAGCTCCAGCAAAGACGGCTGAGTAGCCCACCCTTGAATAGATGTTACAAAGGCCACATACTCCTTCCGCAAGCCGCGGATAATGTGCCTTTTCATCTTGGCCTCAGAGATAGGCTCATCAGGATCCAGTGCCGACAGCTTAGAACACAAGCTCTTCATCTTTAAGAAGTTTTTGGAGATGGAAAGGTCTCCCTGAGTTGCCCTGGCCAACTCATTCTCCAGGAACTGAAGCCGCGCCACATTCTTCCTATTGAACAACTCATCAATGGTTGTCCAAATATCAACAGCCGACTCATACCCAACGACGTGATCAAACAGTTTCGGAGACACAGCTCTCTTCAGAATGAACTCCACCTTAGCATTTGTTCTTCTCCAGAGCCTAACCTGATCAGCAGTACCGAACGCAGCAGTAACTTCCTGTCTGTCGTCACCACCGACGACTTCCCACAGCTCCTCGCCAAGAAGATAACTCTTCATGCACGACTTCCACTTCTTGAGGTTAGTCGGCGTTAAGAGTTCAATGCCCAGACCTCTTGCAAAGCCCCCTTCCATTGCAACACCTGTTGGCAACCTTTCAGAAGCTCCGAGCAACAACACAGGTTGATCACCACTCAATCACTGAGTAACAACACTGGCTGACTTTCGCTCACGCAACTGAACCTCAGAAACCTCGCTCTGATACCATGTTAAATTTTCTCAACGTGGTCAGCAAGATAGCCCAAACGCCAAATTAATATCTTCGGAACTACCCAGTTCTCACGTTGAACCAGTGGAAAACCGAGGAACAAAGGTTAAACCCAACAAACAATGGAAGCACAAGCAAGTATTTTATACATTCACTTCTTTACAACACGAGGCATACATAGCGAGACATGATTTCGCTAGTATAACAGCTGTAAACAGAAAGCACCAAAGAAAACAAGCCGGGCGGACAGCCCCGGAGTCCGCCGAGACCGCAAGGTCGTCGAGGTCGCCGAGTCTGCTGAGATCGCCCGTACTTAGATGCAGTCCGCCGAAACACCACGGAGTCCGCCGAAGCCGCGAGGCCGCGCGGACACACCGTTATTCGTCTCCTGCTGAACCTGAACTGAGGAACACCCCCTACCCGCCTGAAGCCGGCGGACAGGTTATCGAAGCTGGCAAAGATGAAACAAAACTGACAAGCCGCAGAGCGACCTCCTGCTGAGTCCGCAGAGACCGCACACCTCCAAGTACTTGACCGAAGTCATAGCCAAACTCCTGGCTCCTTGAAGCTACCTGCGCGACTTGCACACAGCAAACGTCAGCACTGAATCAATCCGCGCGGACTGGCAAACTGAGACCGCATCACTTCGCCCAACCCAACTTACTGTTCACTCAAGTTACTTAAGTTGGTTTAGATGTGCCAGGGGGTCGTATTTATAGGCAAGGTGAGGAGTGTGGTCACCGACCAAGAGATAGTGACACCACCCCAGCCCACGCGATAGCAAAACTCCGTCCGCCGAGTCCGAAAGGACTTAGCCGGATACCAAGGAAAACTGCCAGAAGCAAGGCAAACATTGGCGAACCCCCTCCAGTCTGCCCAAGCTATGCGGACAAGGCATCAGCCCGCAAAGCTCCAACCACTACAGGACAGCAACCCCCTTCAATGGCAGTCCGCACCAACCCGAGGCAGTCCGCAAGAATCTCACCTCAATCCGCCACAAGTCCATGACCAAAGGCAGATAGCAACAGTCCGCCCGGTCATAGCGGACTTGGCGGATACGGCGGACACCATGAACTTGGCACAAGGTGTGACCAAGTCCAAAACCATCAAAGGCCAATGCGAGCATGGCGGACGCAAACCCCCGTCCGCCAAACATCAAAGCACAGACCGCCAGCACTCCGCAAATTCCTCGCACTCCTGTCCAATGCAGCAGCCTCCTCCCGGACTCCAAACACCAGTCCGCCAATCGATCTCCACAGCAAAGCACCTGCTGTGCCACCAGAGCTCGACAAGGCCTCAGCCAAGCTCTAAGCCCAGTCCGCAATAGCCCACACCGCGGACACGCCAGTCCGCAAGCTTCCCGCGAACATGAGCCAACCCGCCTATCAGCACAAGCTTGCACCCGCGGCCACTGAGCAATGCACCAGTCCGCAAGCCTCCATCCGCTCAGGCCGCTCCTTGGCAAAGCCAATCAGCAAACACCCTATCCGCAGAAACCAGGCCGTATAGTCCACGAACTCCATGCAAACAAACCGCTCAGAAGAACAGTCGGCTTTCCACTAGACCTTCCACCAGGCCGCACATCACAGTCCGCCCAGTCCGCCTAGTCTGCGAAAGCTGTCCTCCCTAGGCCGCCCGACCTGTCCCGTCAACCACTTCCACTTCACCAAATTCAACAACTTTATACCCCTCTTCCTATCCCTTCCATTCCCTGGGAAGACGTTAGCATGGACTTTATCCTAGGTCTGCCTGTCACGTTTAGACGTCATGATTCTATTCTGGTAGTAGTAGATCAGTTTTCCAAAATGGCTTATTTTATTGCATGTAGCAAAACCAACGACGCATCACACATTGCTAAGTTGTACTTTAAGGAAGTCGTTGGACATCACGGTGTTCCGAAATCGATAGTGATCAATAGAGATGTGAAATTTACTAGTTATTTTTGGAAGACCTTATGGAAGATTATGGGCATCAAACTTTTGTTTTCTTCATCCTACCATCCACATACGGATGGGCAAACGGAAGTGGTAAATAGAAGTTTAGGTAGTTTGTTATGATGCCTTGTGGGAGACCACAAGGGTATATGGGACCTTATCCTTCCTCATGCTCAGTTATCATATAATAATTCCAAAAATATGTCCACTGGCTTGTCACCGAATGAGATCGTGCATGGTTATAAAGAACCAGTGCCACTTGACTTGATTCTGTTACCGCCATCATATAAATCAGGTCAATTTGCACAGGATTTTGCCTCTCATATTCATAATTTGCATAGGCACATAAATGACACACTAACCACACAATACGCATCTTATCAAGCTCATGCTAATGTACAAAAAAGAGAAACTCACTTTATGGTTGGCGATTTAGTCTTTGTGCGTCTCATCCTTGAACGGATGCCTTCAGGCACTATAAAAAAGTTAGCGCATCGGCGAGCTGGTCCTTTTCGGATCTTACATAAATGAGGAGAAAACACATATCTTTTGGAGTTACCCACCACTGATTGGGGTATTTCCCCTATTTTCAATGTTTTTTATTTAACGCCGTATGTTTTTCCACCACTGGATTTATCAAACTGTCTGTTTAGTCCCACTACATGTTCTAATGGGTTGGGGGGTGAGCTTATTTCTGGATCACTCTCTCCATCGGTCTCCAATGGAGGTACGTTGGTAGTTGATGAAGAAAATTTTCCTCCTTTGTTGCCTAATGCTTTTCCCAGGTTTCCCAGGACAAATTTTTTGACAGACAGGATCCTCAAGGATGAAGTGCTCTCCACTCCAGGTGGTGATGTTCGCCGCTACTTGATTTGTTGGCATGATCGTCCGGCCTCCGATGACTCTTGGCTTCCGGAATCAGAGGTGGTTCTTTTAGATGATGCTCTTCTACGGCGATACCTTCGGGAAAACTCATCGGTGATGAGTACTTTCGAGCACGGGAGGGTTGATGGAGACGACGGACCCCAACATGATGAAGACGACGACGACCTGCATACGGAACATTTTTTCCCCGCATCCAGTCAAAGACTTGCGGTGCCGTGGTGACCTAGTGGAGTGACGCTACAATCTCCTCCCTCGGCGCAAGACTGCAACTTAAATTTTATTTTAATTTATTTGCTATTTTATGAACTTGTTTATTTCATCTATTGTTTAAAACTATGGTGTGTATGTGTGTTATTTTTATATTTGGGCTGCATGTAGCCAAACTCTTGGATGTAAGCCTATATAAGGCCATGATGTGTTTATTTTCATTTCAAGTTGAATGCGAAATTTAAATTCTACCCCCAAAGGAATCTTCCCCCTCTCCCTCCTATTCTTATTTTGGCCCCCCCTCTCAACCCTAGCCTTCTCCCTTTTCTTTGTCGCCAACCTCCACTCCACCCTCATTCTCTCGGCCCCCCAACCCTCCTCCTTCCAAGCCGCCAACCCCCTAGCCTCCTCTCCCTCTCATCCATAGCCGACCACCCTCCCACAAGCACAACCGACCACCCCTTCCCCCTTCAAGGAAGAATACGGCCACCGTTTCTCTCTAGGTGGCTAGATCAAGGTGCTTGTGAAAAGCTCTCGTGGATCTCGGCCAAGGCGTGACGTGACGAAGGAGGACGAGATTTTCGACTCCATCCGGCGTAACTACGGCGGAACCGTGGAAGTGCGACTCAAGTGAGATAACCGGAATCATCTATTCTGGTTGGGGTAATGAAAATCTCTACCTTTGTGTGATTCCTTCCCTCGATAATTTCGTGGTGGATTTCTTGGCATTGGATTTAGAATCGTTGGATTTTTGTGGTTTTCTTCGATTGTTTGTGTTCATCTTAATTGAAAATAATTTTCGCAAGTGTATGGCGAACCTCGTAACTTTTTGTTGGGAGAGATCTACCTTTTCTCGGATCGTACTTTTGGTAGATCTCTTTTGGTACAACCTTCGCTCGCTCGGACCGGGTGGGTCATTTTAGCCGGAAACGTTATTGGCATATCGCCTCTATCCGATCCTAAGTGGTTTGGCTACCCGTACGTTAGCGTTAACGTGATAATATTGCGCGAAGTGTGAGTGGTATGGTAATTTGTGCGAGTGGAAATTCGAATCGGAGAGAGACAAAACATGTTAATCCATAGATCTCCCGGCGTCAAGGCTTTGGCCTGCATCACATGGACAAAATCAAAGCACTGTTTGACAATTATCAAGATCCCCCATCTAATGACGACTGCATAATCTTCACCAATCACAGGTGACACCAGAGGAAAGTCTCGAGCTCAGCATGTCATGCCAAGATTCACGCGCTCCAACAAAGGAAGAAATAATGCTAGTGTACAAACCAAAGGTATGAAGAGCATGCATGGCACGAATGCAATTGAGTACACCCTAATGATAGCACCAACCCTCGAGGCATCACCTATTCAAGGGACAGAATACCTCTACATCCTTTGTACTTCATATGACCTCTCACTAAGTGTTAGACAGAGCATACTGATGGTCTCGTGCTATCGTGACAGACCTACCCTTATAACCTTCATCTCAAGGCCCACTCAGCTATCCTGCGCTGCTCCGCTCCAATGCCTTAGGTCTCTCTATGATCAGCAACAACAAAAGCTTACACTTCTCTAACATCCTAAGGCATATATATCATCAACGACATCCTCTGTAAAAGGCTCTGCCTCAACCTATTGATAAGAATGAACACCAAGTCCTTCTATGCTTCCACGTAAGAACATACTTAGTATTTTTGAATATTCTAGTAGGAACGGACCCACTGGTCCCTCCGTAACACCAAGATAAAGGGAAGAACATTCCTCCAAGTCACGTCCAAGAATCCTCCAACAACGCTAACTTTCCACAGTAATCGTACAAGCTAGCACGCAATATCATGCACACACATTCATACAAGGGGAAATTGTGAAAGGCAACACACTTCTGCACCAATGCATCATATGAAGTGCAAAGCAGAAGAACGTTGTGCAATGCACCGCAATCACCCCATAATGAGCAAGGGAATGGCACGAGCAATCAACCACTAGACTCACTGTCTAGACATACATCGCAGAACACAAGTAGTGCCAAGTGAGCAGCACACTTTAAAAAGAAGTGCCTTATGGCGCACACTAGGTTAAGTAATCAAAGTCCATAACCCCAAAAAGAAATGAACAACCTTAGAAATTTAAGGGCTCGTCACTTTACGGATAGCGACCTACAAAAATTTAGGGGCATTTGATAGGATTTCCAATGGGTTTTCCCGAACCAAGCCAAAGAAGCCAATCCCCCATGCAAGGAGTGGCACACAAGCATAATACAAATGCATAGTATGCGCTCACCATGCACATGCACAACACATTTAAATGGCCCACGTGCAGGTGCTCCCTGCACTTTTGCGCATCGCGCCCGAAAATAGCGCCCGCGCAGAATGCACGCTCTTACGCAGCACGCGAGCAAGCGCCCGCTTGGAGCATTCACGCATAGCGCATAAGAATGGCTCGAGACTACATTCCTTGGGGTGACACACATCATGGCCCTGATCGCCTCTTTCAAGGACCATGGCTCAAGATTTTCACTTGATTTATTCAAGGACTAGTGTAAGGTGCGCACAGACGGGGTCAGATCGAAGTTCATAGCAACAAGTGCTGGCTTGAGTTTGAGAGTTGAGTAAACAAACACTATGGGAACACCATGTATAGATATGTTCAGAACTATATTGGCTTACCGAAACTTTGGGAGTCTCTTCCTCATCGATGTCGCCGTTTAAAGGGGAATAAGGGGGAGTTTTCACCGATGCTGGGACTTTTCAAACCTCATGAGTTAGCAAACTTCCTCTTTAATATCCCCATATTTAAAGAGGAGAAACACTAGCTATAGTGTGCTCTTTCTGATAATCCAAATCACATTGTTGTCGTGCCACTAATTCATGATCAAAGACAAAGTTGGTATTTGAAGGTTATAGCGATGCAAATCCCGACCCTCAATTTTCTTCATGGTTGAAATATTGTTTGGTCGAGTAGATTCCATGCAGCACCAGAGCTGAGGCTAAGCCATCCAATCCTGACCATGAGGTGGGGTATTCTGCCCCACAAGCTACTCCTACGAAGGATCCTGCAATGTTGCTTAGGAAGGGGAAGCTAGTGTCTTAGTCTTTGGAGGCGATGAATAATATGGTAAACAAAGAGCTTTTTCTCTTATTTCATTTACAATTTCTTATTGTATCTAACTCATTTATTTCTATTACATATTGAGACTCATGACAACTCAGTGCTCATATGGAATGACCACTGTGTGAGCCCGAAGGATGTGTATCTGACACTTTAGAAGAAGATTCAGAGAATAGAGTGTTGGGTCCATTGCCCACAATGTCCCAGATTTGAAGAAGTCAATCATGTCAATGTCATAAATAAAGTTGTATTTAATGTATGCTTAAGTTCATGCATGCAGGTTAGTCCTTGAAACATTGATAGGACAGGTATTCCAAGTGATGTGACATGTAGTCACAAAGTAAAGATGTGGAGAGACATAAATATGTCTAAGTCCACAGGCATTGAGTGAAGCCAGTTCACTCAACGCCAGATGCAAGGGAAGATGTTGGATAGGCTGAAAATCGCCTAAGTCCACAGGTGTTGAGTCAAGCCAGTTCACTCAATGCCAGATGCCATAAAATGATGAGTTAGTTGTTGACAGTTAAAGCCATGCAGTCTACAATGTAATTCTACAGCCAAGTCCACATGCATTAAGTGATGACAGTTCACTCAACGCCATCATCGAGTATATTTGAATCTGTCAACGACTAAGTATTGGAGGGCTGAATATTCGATAATAAGCAGAAGCATCGAGTGAACACAGCTCACTTGACACCAAAGCAAAAGAACTGAGTCTTGCTGCTGTAGTGAAAGCCTAAGAAGAAGACAGAAATCAACTAAGTCCAGAAGCGTTGAGTGAAGCCAATTCACTCAATGCCCAATTAAGAAGGCAGGCAAGAGCAGAAAGCATTGAGTGAGGCCAGCCCACTCAACACCTACAAACAGGTGAAAAAAATGACTAAGTGTAAAAGCGTTGAGTGAAGCCATTGCACTCAATGCTATCAACGCCTATGATGCAGAATGATTCAGACAGTTGACTAAGGATTTTGGAATTGAGTGAAGCTTGTTCACTCAACACACTCAACGCCTGGAGTGAATTTGAAAAATTGGCTACGTCCATAATCAGATGACGTCAGCCAAAATTGACAATGTCAACAGTGTTCAAATTAAGTGTGGGAAAGCTACATAACACGACAAATACTGTCAGAGGTCTGCTGTACGTCTTCTTCCATTAAAGCAAGGGGCAACTGTCAGCTGTAGTTGGTCTCCACTGCTTTTTGGAGCCGTTAATCGGCGAAAGATATAAAGGGTCAACTAATGGATATTGAACTCAACTCTTCGGGTTTTGTTTCAAAAAGAAAAAGAGCGGCTGGACTTCATCTTCCTCACTATTGCTTCTAGGAAAAAGCTTGAAGTCGATCTGCTGAACTAAAAGTTCAGTCAAGTTAGCTGTAGCATTTTCTTCAGATACATCAAGTTCAGAAACACTTCTGATAAAGAAAGAGAGGAGAGCCTTCAATCGTCTGTAGGTTCAGGTTAGCTGTTTGAAGAACTCAAGACCTAGCAGATCTTCAGACTTCTACAACAAGTTCAAAAATAGTTTTCTGAGATACTTCCAGCAGAGGTAGCCATTTATTAAAGTACATTTTTCTGCTGCTGTGAAGATAGTTAGAGCTGAGATAAATCAACTTTAGTAGCAGACAGAGAGAAATTTCTCTGTGTAAAATTAATTAAAACCATTTTACTTCTATAGGATCCTCTTAGATCTGAGCTGTAGGGCCTTTGAGCCTGAGGTAGGGCAGGTTTTCCTGAGTTGTAGGAGAGTTATACTCTCTGAGAGTAGGATCGAGTTAGGATCCGAGGTAGGGCTCTTGAGCCCGAGGTAAGAGAGTCATTCTCTTTGAGTTGTAGGGCACTTGTGCCTGAGTTGTAGGATCCTTTGAATCTGAGGTCGGGTCTTTGTGCCTGAGCTGTAGGAGAGTCATTCTCTCTATGGTAGGATCTTTTGTGGATCTGAGGTAGGGCTGTCCTCCCAGCTTGAGTTCTAGGGCCTTTGGGCCTGAGGTAGTTGATCCGTAGATCACTGAGTTGTAGGAGTAAGTTTGCTCTGAGGTAGGTCTTTGGAATGAGTTGTTAGTCTTGGAGTATACTGAGAGATCCTATGGGATCTATGGTGTAAGATCTTGGAGCCGAGTTTTGGAGAAGTGCCTTATCTAACTAGAAGTTAGAAAGGTGGGAGGAGAGTGGACGTACCCATTATTTATGAAACCTTATATATTCTGTGTGTGCTTCTTTTGTTGTTCGTTTGTTGCAGGTTGTGTGTTTCTTGAAAGCAAAAAACCACTAACACACAAAGAACTTAAAGAAGATATTAAAAGAAAGTCACAAGAGACTAAGGTAGCATTTGGTTTGGTTGATTGCCTCCGGTGCATTTGCGCCGAAATGAAGTTTTTGTTATAAGCAGCGTTTGTTTGCACTTATATGCAAAACTCCGTTTGGTAAATACCGCGGTTCTCTCCTTTTACCCGGCCGCGAAATTTTCTTGCGGACAACAGCAGACGCACCAGCCGATCTTGCTGCTGCTCCCACCTCCCGATCCCATCCATCTGCTGCTGCTCCAGCCTCCCGATCTCCCGACAGGAACTGTCCGCTGCTGCTCCCGCCTCCCTCCTCCCGATCTCCCAATAGGAACCGTCCGATGCTCCTCCCGTCTCTTCTTCCGCCTCTTCTTCTTCTTTGCTACCAAACAGAGCTCTGCGAACAGAAGCACGAATCGAGGAGCAAACAGAGCTCTGCGAACGGAAGCATGAATCGAGGAGTTGGGACAGAGAGAGTGGCGGAAAGTGGGAGAGAGAAAGAGTTGTAGTAGGAGCAAAAGATATTGGCCTTCCGCTGCTCCTCTGCAACCTGTATGCTTCTGTCATCTCTCAGGCTTCTCGTTTGAAGACTCGAGGATATCCTCCTCCCAGCTTGAGATGGATACCGAGAAGGCATAATGATATTTGCCATACCACAAGTTATTCATATGTTATTTCATTGATGTTTTTGCCTTCTACGAATCTGCTTATATATTTTGATCGATCTTATTTAAGTTTGCATCTTGATCTGCGTGGTTTGAAGCTAGAGCATAGACCTAAAAATTGTCTGGATGAAAAAAAAAATTTATTCAAAACTCCGTTTTGTATTCAAACAACTTTTTTGAAAACTCTGTTTTGGAAAATCTGTTTCACACAAACAGTTTTTTAACAAAACTCTATTTTCCAGAATCAGCACTTTTTCTATGAGCAATAGTTCATCAGCAGCTTTCCATCAGCAACATCCCAACCAAATAGAGCCTAAGAAACCTATTCACCACCTAGGTTGCTAGCTACCTTGAAAACAAAGACTTTCAAGTGGTATCAGAGGAAGGTTGCTCAAAAACGATCAAACAATCTGAGTGATCTCCAAGGGGCTCTACAACTCTGTACTTACGGGTTCTGGAGAGAACCATAAGGAGCTAGGTTCCATAAAACTCCCCATCTATATAAAATTGAATTTTGGAATCTGGAAGGAGAGGATCAGACTATTTATGGAAGCTTATGACCCTAGGATCTTTATGACAGTCAAGGAGGGAACCTTCATCCTTATGAAGGTATATATTCTGGATGTCAATATACAGACACCTAATACATATTCAGAGATAACAAAGGATGAAGTCATCTTAGATACATTGCACAAGAGGGCATAAAACATTATTATTAGTGCCATAGATGTCTCAACCTTTCAGAACTTAGTCCACTCTCAGACCTCCAAAGAGATGTGGGACACCCTTGTGGTCTACATGGAGGGTACTGAAGAGGTAAGAGATGATAAAAAGTCCATGCCCAACCAGAAGTATGAGGCTTTTAGGAAATCCTTGAAAGAGAACATAGCTACTTACTATGAAAGATTTTTCAGGATCATAAATGAACTGAGGACCTATAGGGGGTCTTCAATCATTATGAAATAAATGACATGTTCCTATGTGTTGAAACCAAAAACTTGGTCTCTTGTGAAAGTTCACCCATGGGGAAGGGGTGATCGCGCACCAACTTCCCTCCTGCAAGCCAAACAACAAAAAGAAATGGAAACTGACCCATGGGCTCGACGTGGAGGTCCCACCACACACCCGGAAGATCTTAGATCGCTTCCCCTTCTTAGCCAATGGACGAGCTAAGGCTACCTTAGAAAGCACTAGAAGGTCTGAATACTGAAAAGCGTGCATTCTAAGGTGCCCCTTGGGTCTTATTTATAGTTTCCTGAAGACGGCCTGCCTTAGCCAACCTCCGCTATTTTGAACAGTTATGTGCAACTCAACTGGGTTTGCTAATAGCGTAATTCCGCTGTTCTATTAAGCTATTCACACCCATGGCAAGGGTAAAATGGTAAAGAAAAACACCTCATAGGAAACTGGGTGAGTGGAGCATCATCACTCAATGCCAAAGCCAGGAGGGCGCCGAGAGCGTCTAGTGGAGCAACGTCACTCAACGCCAAAGCCAGTAGGGAACCAAGAGCGTTGAGTGGAGCAACGTCACTCAACGCCAAAGCCAGAAGGGCACCGTGAGCGTCGAGTGGAGCAACATCACTCAACGACAAAGACAGGAGGGCGCCGAGAGTGTCGAGTGGAGCAACGTCGCTCAACGCCAAACCTAGAAGGGTGCCGAAAGCGTTGAGTGGAGCAACGTCACTCAACGCTAAAGCTAGAACGACGCAAGCAGGGGTAAACTCTGAATGAAGTCTCATAAAAATAGTTGGGCGAGTAGCCCTCTGATACCTTCACTCGCCCGGGGCGGTCTGGGATTATTACAACAAAAGGAATTCTTGAATACTTGAGTTCGCCGAGCTTTGTTCGACGAATCTGAGATTCTAACTCAAGAGGTCAGCTCGAAGAATGCCGAGCTCCGTTCGACGAATGCCGAGCTCCATTCGACGAACGCCGAGCCCCAGTCATCAGATGGCGAGCTTTGTTCGACGAGCGCCAAGCCCCACTCAACGAATGGTGGGCTTTGTTCGACAAGCGCCGAGCCCCACTCGACAAACGACGAGCTCCATTCGACGAGCGTCGAGCCCTGCTCAACGAACGGCTAGCTCCGTTCGACGAAAACCCGATTATGCTCGACAAACCCCGGGCGGACACGGGATGTTTGGCCCGGCTCGCATAGCTCGCTTGCCTAGCTTTGTAGAGAGCGAGCTGGCTATTCTGAACTCACCCGCATGATGTTCTAGCGCGGATAGGTCGCCATGGTCCGCTCGTCTTGCCTGGCGGACCCACTCGGTGAACACGGAATTGTACACAATCCCCGCTCTTTTTAAGCTTGACCAAGCTTGGAAAGAATCATCCAACCCACATGTTCGGTGAGTGCTTTGCTGAGCTGTCAAGGAATCTCTTGGTGGGTCCCACCCTCAGGCTATAAATATGCCACCGGATCCTCTAGAAAAATCCCGCCTTCTTTAGAATTCTTAGTGAGCTGTAGCTGCCCGATGCATGTGTCCGAGGAGATGTAGGCTCACCTTGCGGCCATGAGGGAAAGGACTAGGGAGGAGACTCTCGAGGCCGCTCCATGGCTGCCGCGCGGATCGCCCGACCCCCTCTTCAGGATGATAAAAGTGAAATCGTCAGGCGGTCCCTGGCAAACGGCATCCCGGGATCCAGCTTGGCGGCGGTCACCGAGGTAGCCCACGAGGTATGCACACCTTCCTCCCGACTCGTCACTTTACTTCTGACTTCTCTTTTTGCAGGTGTAGCCTCATGAGGATGGGGGCGGTTGGGAAGTGGATAATTCCATCCTATTGTCAACCGAGCGGGTCGCCAGCCCCTCGGGCCTTGGACATCCCCCTCTGGAGACTTCCCGGAAGCCAATTCCTCCTAGGTTGGGAAAATCCTTCGAGGCTCTTGAGGAAGGACTCTTCCAGGGCCGGTCGGGCTCTTCTCAGCTACCAATTGGTGCGGGCGACGTGCCGACTCCCTGTGAGCTCATAATCGAGCCCGTGTTACCGTTCGCTCTTTCTAACCTATTCCTTCGCAAGTTATAACGTGATTTCCTCATCCAAAGCCGAGATGAGTGAGGGATATTCACCTCCCCATAACACAGGTCACATCTCAGAGTATCTGGGCGATCTGGCGGATGCAGCGGGGATGAAGAAATAGGTGATGCGGCTATTCTATAAGCACACCCTGCTGCTGTAGGAGGTCTTCTATAGGGTCGACTAGGATAAGGCCGAAATGGAGCAGCAGCTTGCAGTCCTAGAGGGAATGAGGTGCCCAGCTGACGGGGATGGGGTCACTTCTCCCTGGGTGCACATAACGCGGGCCGAGGAGCGGCTCAGCCATGCCAAGGAGCAAGTCGGCCTGGCCCAATAGGAACTGCTGGCGGTTCGCGAGTACCATTTTCCTCGCTTTCCCCCTCGATCCGGAACGCGGAGGCGGGACAGATGGAAGTGGATTCAGTAATGATCTGCCTGCTCCCTCCCCGCATTCGGTTGCCGGGTCGGGGCCTATCCACACTCTAAACTGAGGGGCTTAGGAGGGTTATTCATTCTAAAACACTTTTAATATCTGTAATAATTTGACTTTCTCACCCGCCAATGGGCCCGATGCTTGTTGCGCGTTCCTTTTATTTTGTTTGTCGTTGTTTTTCTGGATGAATGTGACGAGGCGCTCCCGCTCGCCTTTCACTTTTTAAAGCGGGCGTGAGGTCGTTGAGTCGGCTCGCCTAACCTGCACATTTGATCTCGGCGGGAGCGGGTTGGGACCCGTGCGATTCGCCTATTGCTTCAGGTGAGTGCGAGCCTAATAAGTAATTATTTATAGTTATTTATATTTATATTTTATTTAACAAATAATAATAATTTATTTAGTTTATTTTAATATTTGTATTAAAATGCTTTGTTTTCTAATTTCATGTCAATCTGGGCTGCTAATAGCAAATTGGAGCTTACAGGACTGATCAAGAGATGAAATTGAAGATTGTTGAAAAAAATAATCTTTTCACAGCCAGGACATGGGCGTGACCCTCAGGTCTCGGGCGTGACATGTGGCCGTGACCCATAAAGAAGCTCCAGAGTACCTGCCACGTCAGATTAAAGCTACACATCCAGGTCAAGGGCGTGACCTATTGGTCATGGGCGTGAGCCACAGGCGTTACTAGTAGACGAGCGGTAGTTTCGATTCCATGCATTTTTCATGCTACACTCCCAAGTGATGGGCGTGACCATCATGTCACGGGCGTGACTTGTAGGCGTGACGTCCAGGCGTGCCGTGCTTAATGTAGCCAGTTTCAGATCCAGTCAGTTTTCGGCTTACACGCCCTAGGTCACGGGCGTGACCATGGGCGTGACCCTTCAATAACAGCCAGAGTTTAATTCCCTCCATTTCTCCTTCCTTCCATTTCTAGTAATAGAATTGACACCCACTGGGTCACGGGCATGACCTAGGGGCATGACCCGTAGAACGACAACTTTTGGCGGTTTTTCTCCAACATTCCCGGGCTTTCAAGACAGCAGTTTTCGAGCCTTACAGGCCCTAGGTCACGGGCGTGACCTAGGGTGTGGCCTTCCAAAAATTTTACTATAAAATCCAGACAAAGCCAGGAGCTGGGGATGATCTAGGAAGACATCTAGGGAGTTAGATTTAGTTGTTTACATTTAGTTTTTCTCTTTTATTTCTTGTATCTTAAATTTTATAGAATAGTTTGCTTTTCTTTTATTTCAATTCAATAACTTTTTATTTCCATCATGTCTCCCTTTCTATGTATTCCTTTTATGATAATGAGTAGTTAATTTTAGTAGTATTTGATCTTGACAAGCTTTTTAATTCTTGTATCTTCAATTTTAGTAGTTAATTTTAGTAGTATATGATAATGAATAGTTTGCAGCTCAGTTGGTGATGAGCAGTGGTTTGAAAACGCTTTATCAAGGAGGTCTCATGTTCGATCCCCGGCCTCAACAACCCATCTGTGGATGGAGAGGGGTTGGGGTACATGGTCTGCAGACCTGGTTATGCTGAACCCTTTTGAGCGTGGTGTTGGGGGTACCGGCGGCCGTCCTTGCGAGCGTGGGCTGGGGAGGACATTACAAAAAGTGCACTTTTTATTGTAATACCCTTAGCCGATCCAAATTGACAATGGCATGGCTCCGCTCTAGGCAACGCTACCGGGCTGCATCCCAAGCAGCCCAACCCTTCTCCATCCATAGGCGGTGGTGCATGAAGAAGCCCAAGTAATGGTCGGGTGGCAAGCCGAGGACATGAGTGACCAAAGCTACAAACTTGTCAATGTAGTTGTCCAGGCCGACTATCTGGCGGATGGCGTATAGCCGCTAGATAGCGGAAGAGCTAGAGTAGCGGTTGTCATACTGCTGAATCACCTCCTATTTGAGCTCAGGCCAGGAGAGGTTCGGATTGGATTGACGTAGCCACCAAGCCTAGTAGAGTGTCGAGCCGTCAATACCAACCACAACTCTAGAGACCTTGTCATGCATGGAGGCGTAATTGAGGTCGAAATATGGCCCCGCCTTGACGATCCACACCATCGGGTCTACGTCGTCGAAAGAGGGAATATCGAGGGAGAGGGCGGGCCGGCCCTAAATGGCCGGAGGAGGTTGTCCGATGGAAGCGACCGGCGGCCTAGTGAATGTGAAGTCGTGGAGGATGTTGGAGTTCCACTTCTTCGAACTCTGGGAACTTATGACGATGATGGAGAGAGAGGGAGAGGTGCTCTAGCAATAGGATGGGTCGACAATGTTATTTGGTGCATTGGAGGAAATGTGCGCGTGCCGTAGTCGGGCTCAAGCGATAGGAACAAGAGATGGGGAGAGAGAATTTGAGATAGGGTTATCTGTTATTTTAATGGCTCAGCCCTTTTTCATTCTTTCATTCATCGTTCAAATTGGGTGAGAACCCCATGCAGCTTCAAATATCCAAAAATTTCCATCACAAGATAAGTATGTAATTTGTAACATATCTATTAGAATGTAAAGATCAATATTTTAATTAAAAAGAAAGCAAAGAATGATCTTTAGCTATTAAAGATGAATGAATAGTAAATTATCTATAGAATTTCTAGCAACAAAATTAATTTGTTATAGTGCAATCGAGGAAAGTAAATTAGGTATGGTGGGTAGCCAACAAAAAAGAGGCACATTCCATTTCCCAAACTAGTAATGGTATCTCATTTTCTTTTATGTGTTTTGGATGTCTATTGAAGTAGAAGAGAAGATGAGTTTTTGTATTTACCATTCACTTTAAAACAAGTGTCTGTTGTTTTGGTTGTTCAGTAGGGAGTTGTGAATCAATATTAAAGCCATGGTTCTTAGAAGCATCGAGGTGGTGATGAGTATGTGGCTGAAAGTAGTGAAGTATATTTAACAATAAACTCCATAATCTATCTAAATCTGATTTGGTTGTAAATTGATATTTGATTGTCTAATCATATACCATTCTAAGAATGAAAAAAGTAATCATTTACAACCCTTATGAAAATGTATGTTCTTGTTTGGCTCAGTCTTCGCACTATGGTGCATTTTGGGATATGCGAGAACATAAATTTTAGAAATTGGTTGCATTGCTTTAGGAAAAATTATTAGATAGAAAAGATTTTCCCCTGTTTATCCCAGCAGTAAATCCCAAACTGCTTCCTGGAAACAACAAGGAACAACCTGTCATTTTATTCTTGCAGAAGACCAAAATACCCTCAATCTTTTTGGCATAGTTGCAAAGGCACATCACATATGCATATATACTTTTACTAATGTGAAGAGGCTCTAAACCATCGCGTGCAGTCACCTCCTTGAACCGCGTCGCTGTTTTTGGGTAGTGCTTCTCTGTATCTTGCCGCAGAATGGTGTCGGTCTTCCCCTTCACATGCACTATTTAGGATTGATTATTTCCTTGAAATTTTCTTATTTATGATACCATGTTTAGGGTAGTTTATTTAAGAATGTTTACCTCGTTTTGATTTTATTTTTCCTTATCTCCAAAGGTTTGAGAAATCAGTAAAATGATTCATTATTGTTGAGTTTAGGGATGATTTTAGGTTTTATGCCATTTTGATATCTTTATTTATTTTCTCCTTTCCAACTTATTTTGAGAAATTATTGAAGCGAAGCTTCAAAATATTGAAGGTATCTTTTAATATTGAGCAATACTGTAGATGTTGGCCAACATGTCGGTTTTTGGGATAAACTCCATATTTTTGATATTTTGCATGAAAATTGTGTTTTTTAATATATTGGGCATTATATCAGATTGACCTGAAATAACACATGCTAAATGTACCCGATATATCAGGAATATTATATTTTTCTTAATTAAAACTTTACTCGGTTTAAAACCAAGCCCCAACAGTTTTTCATTTATCATAAACTTCAATGTTGCCTTATTGCGGTTTTTTATTATCATCTCCTCTTCTCCGCTCTTGCTCCTCAGTTCTGTGGTTTTCCTGTTCTCTTATTCTGAGGCTTCAACAACTTCTGCAGTTCTTTGATTCTTTGGTTCTTTGCTACTTTGCCTTCTATGATTTTTTGGTTCTGCGTCTTCTTTATCTGGTTCTCGACTCTCTTTCTCTCTTCATAGACTTTTCTTCTGGGCAATGTGAGCTATTTTAGGATTATATTACCGGCTTATTCTTCGATTACATAATGTTGGATGCCCTTGTATTATTTCATGTTCCATAATCTTCTCTGCTTTGGTTCTCAACTCTCTCCCTCTAGTCCTCTTTGGTTCTCTGGTTCTATAGCTTCTACAACTTCTCTAGTTTATTTGGTTCTGCGGCTTCTCTGGTTCTTTTGTTTTGCAACTATGTGAGTTATTTTTTTATTTATATTGCTGACTTATTTGATAAAATGATGCTAGATGCCTGAATTGTTATTGTTTGGATTTTTATATCAAGCCTCGATTTCAATTTATTTACTTTAATCTTATCTGTCGTTGTTATATTCCTCTCTGGTTTTCTGATTCTCAGGTTTCTCTGATTTGCGACCCTGACTTTTGCTCTAATTCAAGAAAACATTCTATTTTAGTGTTTTATTTTCATTTGCCTTAATATTATATATTTCATAGTGCTATAATTTGATAACATATGTTTCAAACATAATTTCAACAAATGGTGCATTTTATTATGTGATATCTACTGAACCGACGCTATTCGTTATCAAATTCTTAAGCCCAGTTAATTTTGGTAATTTAGCTTTTTTATTTTACACTTAATTTAAAAAACAATTACCATCTAAATAATCAATGAATATGTTTAATAATATATTATGTTAATATTATGTGTCTGTGTGTATATATATAAAACATTGAAATTCAATATTTTGAAATGTCTCTGATATATCCCCTGTAATTTGACATACGACATCTCAAATTGAAAGTAGCATGAACATGACATACAACATTTGCGACCTTGATATTGAGGAATGATGATGGAAGATAACACAAGAAAGTCTTGACGATTGACGAGGATTAGGAAGAACCCACCATGACTTAAAAGGAAGAAGCTCATTATTAAAGGCATCTCAGATTCTTGGCCCCTGACGTTCCGCCTTTGCCAAGCATTTATGCAAGCAAGTGAGCTTGATCGTGTGCAGGGAAGGCGTGTCTAGGCGAGCTGCTCCCCCAAAGCGCAATGCACTCTTCGGGTGCCATTGAGTTCTTAGTAATTAGGTTAGCTTTTTTCCTCATTCAACCGACATGACTCCTATGAAAATTATGCCTTATCGTTGCTCGCCTCTCGCCCAACACTGCCAACTGTCGATCCTTCGCCCAATTCTTTACGCAAAATTATTAATAAAAAATCATTAAAATATTTCACGATAGTAATACATATTTTATTTTGTTGTTTATAAATGTATTAAGTTTAGATCCATAATAATACATATTTTATTTTATGGTTTATTAGTTATAAGAGAACTAATATATGGACATTATTAGATGAGTCATCAATTATGCAGTCAGGCTATTCATAGATGTCTTTTTATCAAGTTATTTTTTAGCAAAACATCAGAAATAAATGAATATCACTGAACTATTGGGTCGATCGTACATAGAGAGATGCCTAATAAATAGTGTGTTCAAGGTTGTTATAAGGAAGTAAATTAGCACGAGAGCTTTGATAGAGAGCGATAGGACCATGGAAGACTGGAAGCTTAACGTGGAGGTGGTTAATTATATAGTAAAAAGGAAAGAAATACCATGGAGGTCAACAAAACTCACATGGAGGCGGTGGTGGATCAGGTGAGGTCGTCGAAGGGGGTAAAAGGTTCCGGTGTGATCGTCGTAGGCTTCTGATGAGGTTGTCGTAGCAACAGAGGCTCCTGATATCAGCACCAGAGGGAGGAAATTTCACGCACATGTCGTCGGGGAGATGAGAGAATGAATGTAAATCGGTAAATGAGGACAGAGCATAGAAAATAACCTAAGTTAATTGACCAGACGAGCACTTTGAACCTACCGAGTGGGAATACATATTTTATTTTATGTTTTATAAATGTATTAAGCTTAGATCCATACTAGTACATATTTTATTTTATGGTTTATAAGTGACAAGAGAACTAATATATGTACATTATTAGATGAGTCATCAATTAAGAAATCAAGCTATTCATAGATGTCATTTTATCATGTTATTTTTTAGCATAACATCAAAAATGCATAAATGAATATAATTGAATGATTAGATCAATCGTCGTACATAGAGAGAGGTCTAATAAATAGCGTGTTCAAGGTTGTTATAAGAAAGTATATTGCAAGAAATCTTTGCCATAAAATGACATGGTCGTGGAAGACTGGAAGTTTAATGTGGAGGTCGTTAATTATATGGTAAAAAAAGAAGAAAAAAAATCCCCGGAGGTCCACGAAACTCAAACGAAGGCGGTGGTGGATCCCAAGTAATGGTCGGGTGGAAAGCCGAGGACATGAGTGTCCAAGGCAACAAACTCGTCAATTTAGTCGTCCAGGCCGGCTGTCTGGCGGATGCCTCATAGCCGTTCAATAGCGGAAGAGCCAGAGTAGCGGTTGTCATACTACCGAATCATCTCCTGTTTGAGCTCGGGCCAGGAGAGGCTCGAGTTGGATTGACGTAACCACCAAGCCTAGTGGAGGACCGAGCCGTCAATACCAACCATAACTGCAGAGACCTTGTCGTGCATGGAGGCATAATTGTGGTCGAAATACTGCTCCGCATTAACCATCCACCCCATCGGGTCTACGTCGACGAAAGATGGAATATCGAGGGAGAGGGCGGGCCGGACCTGAATGGCCGGAGGAGGATGTCCGATGGAAGCGACCGGCGGCCTAGTGAATGTGAAGTCGTGGAGAAGGTTGGAGTTCCACTTCTTCGAACTCTGGGAACTTATGCCGTGGGTTGGGGAAGCCGTTACAAGAAGTGCACTTTTTATTGTAACGCCCCTAGCCGATCCAACATGACAATATCACGGCTCCACTCTAGGCAACGCTATCGAGCTGCAGCACAAGTACCCCAACCCATCTCCATCCGCAGACAGGTTGTTGAGACCGGGGATCGATCATGAGACCTCCTTGATAAAGAGTTTTCAAACCAATCGTCATCACCAACTGTGTTGCAGCTCAGTTGGCGATGATGTTGGGTATTACATCCACACTAACCCAGATTTGATGAAGTCACCCTGGAACTAAGATGAATTAAGTTGTATTTGATGCTTGGTTTGAGTTATATGTTTGCAGGAATTTCACTGGGAAGTGTAGACCAATGTCAGTCCACAGTGGGTCACCAAACACAGGAACTGTGCAATGTAATCCCTCATTGCATATTCCAAAGTGTTGACACATGTGTGGTCTCTCTATTAGGATACACTTCATATTCAAGCTATTGGACTTGGGAAAAGGATTGGAAGTTGACTGCATTAGAAGAAAGAGTTTTCCAACAACAAAAATTCTCTAAGTCTTTTACTCGAGTAGGTCCATAACTACTCGAGTAGATTGGGCATAATTTACTCGAGTAAAGAAACCTTGTACTCGAGTACTTAAGTGTATCTCTCGTGTAACTAAGTCATGTACTCGAGTAGACGTAGTCATATACTCGAGTAGCATGTTTATATACTCGAGTAGATCACTCTTTATACCCGAGTATTAAAGGCTTCACTCATCAAAATTTTTGTAAGTCATGGACTCGAGTAAGTATACTCACACACTCGAGTAAGTATACTCACATACTCGAGTAGATAGAATCATACTCGAGTAGTTCATTATACCTACTCGAGTAGATCAAGTTTCACTCGTATACCTTGAAATTTTCCAACTCCAGAATTTTCTAAGTCTTTTACTCGAGTAGAACTTTCACCTACTCGAGTTGATTACTTCCTCTCGAGTAGTTTAGTTCAACTACTCGAGTAGTTGCTTGCTGACATCTTCAGAATTTTTCTAACCACTCGAGTAGTAGTTCATGTACTCGAGTAGTTTATGTAATAGACTCGAGTAGTTTTTCTTGTACTCGAGTAGATCTGTTATGTACTCGAGTAAGTCTCTCTACATACTCGAGTAGTTCTTTCTGCTTACTCGAGTAGTTGATTTCTACTTACTCGAGTAGCCTATCTCTCTTCACCCGAGTATATTCTCCTTCATGTACTCGAGTAGTTATTCATCTACTCGAGTAGCTATTCACTTACTCGTGTATATGGCTGAACCTTTTCTGAAATTTGTCTAAGTCCTTTTTCTGACGGGATTTTAAAATCACGCGACATGATTGGTCCACGTGTACATCATTATGACCGTTTATGATCGTTAGTATCTCCTATATAAGGTCTTATCAGAAAATGACAAACCCTAATAATTCTCCAAGCATTCTTATCATCTTATTTTTTTGAGAAAGTTCTTCAGCCAACTCCTCCCTGTTTTCACGAAACGGAAGCCGTCGCCGCTACCATTCTCTCCGACCACTGCTTCTAAGTTAAGAGGATTCATTCTGAAGAAAGTTACAGATCGAGATCGACATCACCATTCATCTTCTCTCTCTGATTCTGTAAAAGCAAGAAGATCCAGATCTGGGCCGAGACTCTCTTCACCGATTTCTGATAGTGTTGCAAAGTCCCTAAGAAGAAGTTTTCTGGCCGTTTCATCAGATCTGATTAGATTTACTGTTTGTATAATTTTTCCAAAACTTTATTAATCTTGTAGGAGAAAGTTTCTCCAAGTGTAGGAGTTTTTCACTCCGTGTTTGTAGGAAGTGTTATCTTCCGAGGTGTAGATCCTTTTGTTGGATCAAGTTTGTAGGAACTTTGTTCCGAGGGTAGGATCTATTTTTGATCCGAGATAGTTGAGTAGCCAAGTCTAGTTGATTGCTAGATCGGTGAGGGAAAGTGGATGTACCCAAGGTTGGGGAACCGCTATAAATCTTGTGTCGTCTGTGATATTGGTAGATAGTTCTGTGCTGTGCTCTAATTATTTTTTATTCCGCAAAAGACGCACAACTCACCTATTCACCACCCTCTAGGTGATTTAGGTTGACAACCGTTTTCTTTCAATTGGTATCAGAGGCAGGTTGATCGTCAAAAGGTTAACACTTTGATCAGATCCGAATCTGTTGTCTGAAAGATTCTACCATTAAAATGGACAGGGGCAACGATTTCGCCAAGCTCCCACTGTGCAACAAAAATAACTTTCCCATGTGGAAAGAAAAGATAAAATTTTTCATGGAAGCTGTGGATCCAAGGATCTTCATGATCGTTGAAGAAGGCCCTTATGTTCCCATGACTGTGTCCACTATCGACCCTACCAAGAAAGTTCCCAAAAAGCTAATGGATCTCGACAACGACGAAATTGCACTTGTCTCCCTCGACAAGAAAGCTAAGAACATTATAGCAAGTGCAGTCGATGACTCGATGCTGCAGAATTTGATTCACTGTCAATCGGCTAAGGAAATGTGGCATTCCTTAGTCACTTTGATGGAAGGAACTGAAGAAGTAAGGGATGATCGGAGATCCCTTCTCAATCAAAAATATGAAGCGTTCTGACAAGGGAACAAGGAAATAATTGCCGACACCTTTGAGAACTTCTTCAAAATTGTGAATGGCCTAAGGGTGTATGGTCGTGTCTTCACCAACGGAGAACTGAACGACAAATTCTTGAGATCCCTAACCAAGGAATGGGATAACAAGGTATGCGCCATCAGGGAGTTTGGGAAGCTAGCTGAAACGGACCCGCAAAATATCTTTGGAAAGCTTATGTCTTATGAACTCCAAATCAATACAAGAAAAGTTGAAGAAGAGAAAGGCAGGTGTGCACTAAAGGAGAAATCTGTCGCTCTGAAGGCAGACACCTCCAGAAAGACTAAGGCTGCCTACACCGCTCCAGCTCCAGAAGTTGATGAAGAAGTAGAAACATCAGAGCCTAGCACCTCAGGCTCTGAACTATCTGAAGGAGAGTTCTCCTTACTCTCAAGGCAATTCAAGAAGTTTCTTAATAAAAAGAAACAATGGAAAGGCAAGTATGCCTCATACAGAAGATCGCGACACGATGACGATCGACAAAGAAAAGGCTCAAGCAGCCACGAAAGGTACAATACTAAACAGAACAAATACTTTTCAACTGACATCATTTGCTATTGCTGTAATAAGCCAGGTCACGTCATTGCTGACTGCCCTCATAAGAAGAAGGAGGGTGGTAGAAGAGAAGAAAAGAAATCCTCATACAACAAGAAGAGGAAAGAGAAGAGCCTCATAACCAAGAAGAGCAAGACTCTTAGCGACTCCAACTCATCTGAGTCAAGCGAAGAAGAAGAAGCTTACTTTGGGCTAATGGATCAAACAGATGATGAACAAGAGCCCCAGTTCACTGGGAAGGTAAACTCTCATGCCCCTCTTTCAGATTCTGAAGTCTCTGAGCGTGATTGCGAGGGTAGCTCCTCTGACGATGAGTCAAAACTAATGGCCCAGTACAAGGAGTTAATCATGGCTTACGACAAATGTCGTCGAGTCGTGAAGACTCAGGCTAAAGAGATCAAATCTCTAAAAGCCGAGGAGAGCATCTTGAGAGAGAAAGTCGCAAAGACTGACTCACTCAAAGAAAACTTCAATAATGTTATTGAAGAATATAACAAGGCTCTTGAGCACCTTGACCTTAAGGAGAAGATCATCAAAGGATTGGAAGCCGAACTTGCGACTGAAAGGAAACTTGTTGAGAGTTTCTCTAAGCCCAAAACAGTTCTTCCATTCATTGCTGAATTCTCAGCAAAGGCCAAGGGAGCTGGACTAGGTCATAAAGAAGCTCCTAGTAAATCCTCTAGGAGAAACAAGAATCAACGGAAAAATAAGGCCGCCAAAAAGGCCTCAGCCGAAGAAAAGGGAAAAGCCCCTCAAAATCAAACCACATTCAAAAAGGTCATCTTTCCATCAAATGAGTTTGATTTTGACTCATCATACGGGCACTTTGCTAGGCCTACTTATGTAGAGCCAAAGTCCCGCTATCAAGGATGGGCTCGACCCCGAAACTTTGGCGAAAGTGTCTTTAAGGCACCTTATGAAGAAGTTATTCTTTAGAGCTATGGCCCTTTCAATCATGGGCATAACTTCAAGAAGGCACCAAAGACAAAGCTTGTTGTAGAGAAGCCCATAAAGGAGAAGAAGCCATGTGATTGCCATCATCATGAGGCATCTTCCTCCAAGAATGCTACCCCTGCTAGACCAAAGTTCCAAAAGGTTAAGCAGGAGATCTTGAGGCAAAGGTACAACAGATTTGACTGTTGGTGCTGTGGCAAGGTTGGTCACTTCGCCATAGATTGCTGGTTCAATTCCAGAAATGCTGCAACCCCTCATGTCAGCAATATGAGAAAGAACGCTCACAATGCTAACACACATAGGGGGAGCACTCTAACCCGAGACCAAGGACCCAAACGTGTTTGGGTTCTTAAGGCAACGTGATCATGATTGCAGGTATGTGCAAAGGCCAACAAAACGCCCATCTGGTATTTGGACAGCGGATGCTCTCGGCATATGACCGGGACTAGAAGCCTCATTCAGAACTTTACTCCAGTCGTGAACGGACCAAAGGTCATCTTTGGAGGTTCAGACCGTGGAATTACTAGAGGATATGGTATGATTACTAACGGCAATGTATCCTTCTCGGATGTGGCCTATGTCGAAGGATTGGAACACAATATCATTAGCATAAGCCAACTCTGCGATAAAGGATATATAGTTGAGTTCCATGCTGATAAGTGCTTGATAAAATCCGTTGACAATATGGAAACGATTCTATTCGGCACTCGAAGCAGGAATATTTTCTGTTTAAATTTCATTTGTATTGATTCCTCTACACCAGTGTGTCTTTTAGCAAAAGATAGTGCGTCTCTTGGTGACCAATGGCACAAGAGACTAGCACATAATAATTTCAAAACCATTAATAAACTATTTTCAATGAACTTGGTACGTGATGCCCCGAATGTCAAATGCGTCAAAGACAGATCTTGTCATGCATGCATAAAAGGCAAGCAAACATGGACTACCTTTAAAAGCATTATTGGCAAAGACTTTAATAGATGTCTCCATCTACTGCACATGGACTTGTTTGGTCCACTGCAAATTAGAAGTTTGGGAGGTAAGGACTATACATTGGTAATTGTTGATGACTACTCGCGCTTTGCGTGGGTGTTCTTTCTGAAACACAAGTCAGATACCTTCGACATCTTTACTAATTTTGTCAGGCAAGTCCAGAATGAATACAACTGCTCCATAGTCAAAATCAGAAGTGACAACGGAACAGAGTTCAAATCTGGGGCCATGACAGAATTCTATGAAATCTTAGGTATCTTTCATGATTTTTCCTCTCCTCATACTCCACAACAGAATGGAGTGGCTGAGAGAAGGAACAGAACACTCATAGAGGCCTGCAGGACCATTTTGAGTGATGCTTCACTACCGGAGTACTTCTGGGCTGAGGCCGTCAACACTGCATGCCACGTGCAAAATCGAGCACTCATAAACAAAGACCACAATAAGACACCATACGAACTTCTGAAAGGCAGGAAACCAACAGTCTCATACTTTAGAATCTTTTGCTGTAAATGCTTCGTACTTAACAATGGTAAGTATCATACCACCAAGTTCAGCGAAAAGAGCTTTGAAGGTATCTTTGTAGGATATAGTAGCTATAGTAAGGCATATAGGATATTTAATAGAAAAACCCTGGTGGTGGAAGAATCGATACATGTTGTATTTGATGAGACAAGCTTGCTGCAAAGCAATCCGTCTAGTGTGCTCATTGAAAATGCAGGTGAAAAGCTGGAAGAAACTAGCTTGGATGATCCGTACGAAGACAAAGGAGAGAAGTTCATTAAGATCACCACTCCAACTCCTATTGGAGAGGCTGATGATCAAAATGAAGAAGTCATCCAGGATGAAGAAATCACTCCAGTGCTTGAAGATAATCCAGATGGAATAACTCTAGAGCTCAGACATCTGAAGGATCACCCCATGGACCAGATCATAGGAGATCCCCGGGATGGTGTCAGAACTCGGAGAGGTACAAATAATCAGAATCTCCATTTGAGTTTTCTCTCCCAGGTTGAACCAAAGAAATTTGAGGAAGCAAACTCAGACGCATTATGGATAATGGCAATGGAACAAGAGCTAAATTAGTTCAAGCGCTACAATGTGTGGATGCTTGTTCCAATACCCAAAGGAAAGAACATCATTAGAACAAAATGGGTTTACAGGAACAAGATGGACGAAGACGAAACTATCATAAAGAATAAGGCCAGACTCGTCGCTAAAGGCTATCGTCAAGAAGAAGGAATCGACTTCGACCAAACATATGCTCCAGTGGCGAGGCTGGAGGCAATAAGGTTGTTCCTAGCATATGCTGCTTTCAAAGGCTTCACGGTCTATCAGATGGACGTGAAGTCGGCCTTCCTGAATGGTAACATAAAGGAGGAAGTGTATGTGGAACAACCTCCAGGTTTCGTTGATCCTAACTTTCTTGATCATGTCTATTTTCTGCACAAGGCCCTATATGGTCTGAAACAAGCTCCTAGAGCTTGGTATTAAACGCTGTCTACCTTTCTACTTGAGACCAAGTTCACAAGGGGAAAGATAGACAAGACATTATTTCTTAGGTAAATAAAAGGCAAGATTTTGCTAGTACAAATCTATGTCGATGACATTATCTTTGGCTCTACAGATGACAACCTCTACAAAAAGTTCTCAAAACTTATGCAATGGAATTTTGAAATGAGTAGTATGGGCGAGCTGAAGTATTTCTTAGGGCATTCAGGTGAAACAATATGAAGATGGAATTTTCATCTCACAGACCAAGTTCACCAAAGAGCTAATTAAGAAATTCGGAATGGAGAACGCAACCTCTATGAGGACTCCAATGGGCTCAACTATGTCTCTGGACAAGGATGAAAAAGGGAAACCTTTTGATGAAACCAAGTACAGAAGCATAATTGGATCCTTGCTCTACCATACTGCCAGTAGGCCTGACATAATGTTTTCAACATGTTTATGTGCTAGATTTCAGGTGAACTCTAAGGATTCTCATTACGCTGCTGCAAAGCGGATCCTGAGATACCTTAAAGGCACACCAAATCTTGGCTTATGGTACCCAAGAAGTAATGACAACGAACTAATTTGGTTTTCAGATGCAGATTTTGCAGGTAGCAAAGACGACCGGAAAAGCACCTCAGGGACTTGCCAATTCTTCGGAAGAAGGCTAATCTCCTGGAGTAGCAAGAAGCAGAACTGTGTCGCAATCTCAATGGCCAAGTCAGAGTATATCTCTGCAGGTAGTTGTTGCGCACAATTGCTTTGGATAAAGAATCAGTTCGAGGACTACAACCTGCAGTTCAAGGATATTCCCTTGTACTGTGACTCCTCCAGCGCAATTGCAATAGCCAACAATCCAGTCTCCCACAGCCGGACAAAGCACATCGAGCTAAGGTATCACTTCATCCGGGAACATGTGGAGCATGGAGACATAGATCTCCAATATGTGCCTACAGATAGGCAAGTTGCAGATATCTTCACGAAGCCGCTGGACGAGAGCAAGTTCTCATTCTTCAAGACAGAGCTTGGGATGCTCAACAAAGAGGACTAAAGAAGGCTGGATGACTATGAAGCAAGTAATTGAAAGGGGTTAGTCAAAATCTACTTTTTCTCAACCTTCTCAAAATTCAACTCGAGAAGAATAAGACATACTCGAGTATGTGACTTCCCTACACGAGTCAAGGCAGACCTACTCGAGTAACAGCTGACATACTTGAGTACTCTTCTCTACCTACTCGAGTATAAGAGTGTGCCTACTCGAGTACCTACTTACCTACTTGAGTAAGTCACTTACCTACTCGAGTAAGTCACTGATCTACTTAAGTATTTCTCTCCACCTACTCGAGTAAGTCACTGATCTACTCAAGTATTTCTCTCCACCTACTCGAGTACTTTCTGCAGACTGACTCGAGTAACTTCTGACGATCTACTCGAGTAACCTCTTACCTACTCGAGTAGTCTATCTCTTTCTCGTGTTCTATTTCCCAGTTTTTGAAATTTGTTCTATTCGCCACCCAATGCTAAATGTCGCCTCTTCCTTTAAATTAATTAGCGGTAATTTAAGGATTATATATATGAAATTCCGAAAACCCAAACCTACACGACATTATTTCTTTCTCTCGAGTACCCACTAGCGCTTCGTCTACTCTGCTGATTCGCGTACTCTCCTCCGCCGCTGTTGCAGAGCCGCCTCTCTCCTCACTTCTTCCAGTCAATCGCATCCATGGCAGCTTCTTCGAAGATCGGCGTCGGCTCAGAACTAGTCACCGCAGGTATTGCAGAGCTCTCAGATGACTTCCACAACCTCCTCATCCTTCTCGACACCGCCATCCTCTCCTTCATTCTCCAGGAACCCTGTCGCGTGTTATTCCCAGAAGTTGCCGAATTCTTCTCCAATCTCAAGGTCAGAAGGAATGGCAAAGTCCTAAAATCCAAAGTGAAGGGTTTGAAACTTAAGTTCACCAAGACCTCTGTCTCTCAGCTTCTCCGAATGCCGATTATCGATGAAGAAGATGATTTAGATGATGAAGACTCTGACCGAATAGCCCTTTTTTGTGGCATTTCTCCTGAAGCTCAGTATATTAAAAGGTCAGACATGAACGTTGAAGGAAAATTTCTAGTTGACATTATTGGCAAAATTCTACTCTACAAGACACACTCCATCAGAGACATTCCATCATATTTATTCCACATGATGCAAGCAATTGTCTGCCGCAAGAAATATCAATTTGGTATGCTGATTCTGGATAAAATCAGGGACAGCTTGAAATCCCCTAACTACGCCAGAATCATCTCTCTGCTCCTCCATGAAACCAATCCTGAAGTCTTCAACTTCTCCAAAGGGACCCCTCTTCACCACATGAAGAAGGTCTCCATCTCTTCCATTCAGAGATGGGATTTCAAGTTAAAGAATTCTGCCCAAGCTGAAAAGCTCTCTGAAGTTCCAGAAGTTCCAGCCATAGAGGACAGGACTCCATCTCCCTCTCCTTATCATGTGGCCAGCTCCTCTGGTGCACTAAGTGAGGGGGAGCCTGGTCCTTCTATCCCAGTCAGGCAGCCCTCTCCACAGCAAGCACTTTCTTCCCTACCTCATACTCCACAGAGTCCAGCTACTCCTTCAGATCAAGTACCTCAAGACACTCTTCTGTCCACAGCTGCTGTTATAGATGCTATGATTGCAGAGCTCTCTAAAGAAGTGCTCCCCCCTCCTCCTCTATCTCCTCCAGCTCTAACCTCTGAAGGTCACAAGGACTTTTCTCCAGCCCAGTCTCCTGCCCATTCTCCAGCCAGGACTCCAACACCATCTCCACATCCTCCAACAGACAAGCAAGACACCATTCTTATTTCTGATAAGCCTTCACCTGAGCCAGCTGAGGCCCCACTCAGAAATCTAGATTTCTCCATTCCCCATACTACAAAAGAAATGGATGTTATAATTCATACCACCAGAGCTCTCAGCTCTGTCATCATTGAAGAAATAGCTCCTTGGGTAACCCCTCCTATACCTTCTGCTGCTCCCTCTACTGCTGTTCCGGTCTCTTCCTCCTCAGATTTGGTGCAACATATTGCCCTTCTTTTTCAAGAACAAAGAACTTATTTTGACACCTCTCTAAAAATAGTCACTGACAAGGTAACTGCTCTTGAGACTGAGATGAGCAGAGGCTTTGCTGAAATTCAGCAATAATACTGACAAGCTCCAGTATTTATTTCAACTTGGTGGGAAAGCCATAGACCACACTATCACTAGTGTTGGCAATGTTATGGAACAAGGTGTCACACTTGCTAACAATCAGATAGAGCTAGACAAGAGAAATGAAGCAAACAAAATGAAAATCTGTGAAGAAGTGGGTATTTTCAAAGATGATACTATAGCTCAGCTATCTGTTGAAATCAGAAAGGGGGAGGGTTTGATAAAAGAACTCAAAGAACAAGTAGAAAAATCTGATACTCAGAAGACAGCTGTATGAGAAGCTCATGTGAAGGCCATTCATGATGATGTGCTAGCCTAGATACAGAGTGTCAAGTTTCACACCTATGACACTGCTGTCTGGATGCACAATCAGATCTTGCCAGATCTTGCAGTTTACCCCAACATCATTCCTCATCACTTAAACCCCCTAGCTACAGATGTTGCTGCCCCAGCTGTTCCTTTGCAACCTTCTTTTTCTCCCAGGCCTAGAGACACAGTTGACCCTCCAGACTCCTATGCTCTAGAAGACCCTGCTGATATCTTCCTTCAAGATCCCCTAGAGATCAGAATCCATAAGAAGAAAAGGAATTATGGTGAAGGTCCCTCTGCTAGCAGGACTGCTCCTACTAGAGCTCCTGACCACGCTGAAGCTTGGTCTCCAACTTCCAAGTCTCTAATTTTGGACAAACTCAGGCTAGTTATGGATCACAATGAGAACAAGAGCATTCACTTCAATTCCTAGGAATGGGAGTTATATGAGAAATCAATGCTAAAAAGGAAGATCCATGACAGAGAGTTTGGGAGAAATAACCCTGCTGCTCCTCCAAGGTCTCCTAAATATTTCCCTAAGCCTTTCAGCTACCTAAGGAGATAGCAAGAAAAGATGGATAAGCAGCAATCCCAAGCTTAAACCTAAAAGATGTTGAGAGATTGAAATGACAAGTTGTAGACTTGATGTTTTTGGAAATTTACATATATACAATTCTAAATTTCTGTCTAATTATAATTTTCATTGTCTATTGCTTACCTGCTCATGTTTTTCTACTTAGTTTCTTTTATGTCCATAATTCACCTTAGTATAAAGGATTCTGACTTCAACAAATAGGGGGAGATTGTTGGGTATTACATCCACACTAACCCAGATTTGATGAAGTCACCCTAGAACTAAGATGAATTAAGTTGTATTTGATGCTTGTTTTGAGTTATATGTTTGCAGGAATTTCACTGGGAAGTGTAGACCAATGTCAGTCCACAGTGGGTCACCAAAAACAGGAACTGTGCAATGTAATCCCTCATTGCATATTCCAAAGTGTTGACTCATGTGTGGTCTCTCTATTGGGATACACTTCATATTCAAGCTATTGGACTTGGGAAAAGGATTGGAAGTTGACTGCATTAGTAGAAAGAGTTTTCCAACAACAAAAAATCTCTAAGTCTTTTACTCGAGTAGGTCCATAACTACTCGAGTAGATTGGGCATAATTTACTCGAGTAAAGAAACCTTGTACTCGAGTACTTAAGTGTATCTCTCGTGTAGCTAAGTCATGTACTCGAGTAGACGTAGTCATATACTCGAGTAGCATGTTTATATACTCGAGTAGATCACTCTTTATACCCGAGTATTAAAGGCTTCACTCATCAAAATTTTTCTAAGTCATGGACTAGAGTAAGTATACTCACATACTCGAGTAAGTATACTCACATACTCGAGTAGATATAATCATACTCGAGTAGTTCATTATACCTACTCGAGTAGATCATGTTTCACTCGTATACCTTGAAATTTTCCTACTCCAGAATTTTCTAAGTCTTTTACTCGAGTAGAACTTTCGCCTACTCGAGTAGATTACTTCCTCTCGAGTAGTTTAGTTCAACTACTCGAGTAGTTGCTTGCTGACATCTTCAGAATTTTTCTAAGTATCCCACTCGAGTAGTACTTCATGTACTCGAGTAGTTTATGTAATAGACTCGAGTAGTTTTTCTTGTACTCGAGTAGATCCGTTATGTACTCGAGTAAGTCTCTCTACATACTCGAGTAGTTCTTTCTGCTTACTCGAGTTGTTGATTTCTACCTACTCGAGTTGCCTATCTCTCTTCACCCGAGTATATTCTCCTTCATGTACTCGAGTAGTTATTCATCTACTCGAGTAGCTATTCACTTACTCGTGTATATGGCTAAACCTTTTCTGAAATTTATCGAAGTCCTTTTTTTGACGGGATTTTAAAATCACGCGACATGATTTGTCCATGTGTACATCATTATGACCGTTTATGACCGTTAGTCTCTCCTATATAAGGTCTTATCAGAAAATGACAAACCCTAATAATTCTCCAAGCATTCTTGTCATCTTTTTTTTTTTTGAGAAAGTTCTTCAGCCGACACCTCCCTGTTTTCACGAAACTGAAGCCGCCGCCGCTACCATTTTCTCCGGCCACTGCTTCTAAGTTCAGAGGATTCATTCTGAAGAAAGTTACAGATCGAGATCGACATCACCATTCATCTTCTCTCTCTGATTCTGTAAAAGCAAGAAGATCCAGATCTGGGTCGAGACTCTCTTCACTGATTTCTGATAGTGCTGCAAAGTCCATAAGAAGAAGTTTTCTGGCCGTTTCATCAGATCTGATTGGATTTACTATTTGTATAATTTTTCCAAAACTTTATTAATCTTGTAGGTGAAAGTTTCTCCGAGTGTAGGAGTTTTTCACTCCGAGATTGTAGGAAGTGTTATCTTCCGAGGTGTAGATCCTTTTATTGGATCGAGTTTGTAGGAACTTTGTTCCGAGGGTAGGATCGATTTTTGATCCGAGATAGAGGAGTAGCCGAGTCTAGTTGATTGCTAGATCGGTGAGGGAAAGTGGATGTACCCAAGGTTGGGGAACCACTATAAATCTTGTGTCGTCTGTGATATTGGTAGATAGTTCTGTTCTGTGCTCTAATTATTTTTTATTCCGCAAAAGACGCACAACTCACCTATTCACCCCCCTCTAGGTGATTTAGTTTGACAACCATTTTCTTTCAGATGAGCAGTGGTTTGAAAACTCCTTATCAAGTTGGTCTCGGGTTCGATCCCCAGCCTCAACAACCCGCCTGTATATGGAGAGGGGTTGGGGTGCATGATCTGCAGACCTGGTTAGGCTGAACCCTTTCGAGCATGGTGCTGGGGGTGCCGGCGGCCGTCCTTGCGAGCGTGGTGATGGGGACGCCGTTATAAAAATGCACGTTTTATAACGGCCTCCCCAGCACCACGCTCGCAAGGACGGCCGCCGGCACCCCCAGCACCACGCTCGAATGGGTTCAGCCTAATCAGGTCTGCAGACCATGCACCCCAACCCCTCTCCATACACAGGCGGGTTGTTGAGGCCGTGTATTGAACCCTCATCACCAACTGAGCTGCACCCCCAGCACCACGCTCGCTTGGACGGTCGCCGGCACCCCCAACACCATGCTGGAAAGGTATGATTTGTAACATCCCTTAGACAACTAGACCCATAGGAGTGGTTTTGTCATGACCAGGTCATGAGAAAACCCTAGGAAGACCAAGTGAACCTAGGAATGTAGGTGAGATCACTATGGTCTGCAAATGGTAGATGAGGAGTGGTTTCAAAACTCCTTATCAAGGAGGTCTCGGGTTCGATCCCCAGCCTCAACAACCTGCATATGGATGGAGAGGGGTTGGGGTGCATGGTCTGCAGACCTGGTTTGGCTGAACCCTTTCGAGCGTGGTACTGGGTGTGTCGGTGGCCGTCCTTTCGAGCGTGGTGCTGGGGAGGCCATTATAAAAAGTGCACTTTTTATGTAACGACCCAGCCCACGCCACGCTCGCCGACCCCAAGGGATGTTACAGGGCTACACCCCGTGCCACCCAAACCTCTCTCCGGCCTGTTTCTCAGCATGGCGGGTTTTTGAGAATGTCAGGTTTCGAACCTAGCACCTCCTTAACAAGGCACCTTGAACAGCCCGCATCACCAACTGAGCTGCAGCTTAGTTGGTGATGAGGAGTGGTTTGAAAACTCCTTATTAAGGAGGTCTTGGGTTCGATCCCCAGCCTCAACAACCCTCCTGTGTATGGAGAGGGGTTGGGGTGCATGGTCTGCAGACCTGGTTAGGCTGAACCCTTTCGAGCATGGTGCTGGGGGTGCCGGCGGCCGTCCTTGTGAACGTGGTGCTGGGGAGGCCATTACAAAAAGTGCACTTTTTGTAACGGCCTCCCCAGACCATGCTCGCAAGGACAGCTACCGGCACCCCCAGCTCCACGCTTGAAATGGTTCAGCCTAACCAGGATTGCAGACCATGAACCGCAACCCCTCACCATCCACAGGAGGATTGTTGAGGTCGGGGATAGAACCCGAGACCTCCTTGATAAGGAGTTTTCAAACCACTCCACATCACCAACTGAGCTGCAGCTCAGTTGGTGATGAGGAGTGGTTTGAAAACTCCTTATCAAGGAGGTCTCGGGTTCTATCCCCGACCTCAACAATCCTCCTGTGGTTTGTCTCGGGTTTCTTTTCCTAGATATTCTTGTGGCGGAAATTCTTGGTGTTGCATCTTGAAGCATTGTATAATCATGGTTTTCTTTCGATTGGTTTGTGATTATCTTGACTGATTTAATTTCGAAAAGTTTTGACAAACCTTCGTTTTCTTTTGTTGGGAGAGATCTACCTTTTCTGAATTCTTATTTTTGGTAGATCTCTTTTGGTACCACACCGCTCTTTCGGATCGGGTGGGTCCTTTTAGCCGGAAAGAACTTTGGCCCATAGCCTTTGTTCGATCCTAATCGGTTTTTGCTACCCGTACGCTAGCATATAATTGATATAATTAATTAACGTGGTGCTGCGTAGAACGATTGTGCGAGTGTAGGATTGGATCATTGGAGAGGCAAACATGTTTGTCTGTAGATATATTTGGTGTCAACGTGCAAGCCTGCATCAATTTGGTATCGGAGGTTCACGTCAATTTCCTAATTGGCCCCCTCCCCCTTTTGCTTTGAGCACCGACACGCACTTGCCCATTTCATTGCACACATATAAATCAATTTTAAAATTTTGGGTCTGCAAATAGCGACCTAAAATTTTCAGTTTTTCTCAAAATTCATAAAAATAAAATTCTGGAAATTCTCCATCATCTTCTTAGTAAGAAGTCCAATTTTTTTTTTTTTTATTTTTTATTATTAAGTCATTATTTTTATTATGTCGTTATAAAATTTAATTGTTGGTCTGCAAATAGCGGCCTATATTTTTATTATTTAAGCAAAAAAAATCAATTTTTTTAATAATCTTCGTATTATTTACAACATGAAAATAAAAAAATATATATCGATTACCTTAAATAATTAGCGAGAACAATTACATCTTTGAAAATTAAAAAGGGTCAGGTTATTCATTCATTGCTTGTGCACTAGTTCCGGGTGAGTTTTCTCTCTGGTTCTCACTAAACATGACATTTGATGTTAATGTTTCCCTTTTAGACTATTGGTATGATAAAGCCATGTCTAAACACACCCCAGCCTTGCTTTCCAACCGTCCCCACACGTATTCTCACACTGAGAATGAGATACCAACGTATGATGGTTATGGGAATTCGCAAAAAATTAGGGACTGGCTTAAGTGGGTAGATGTTTACTTTGATTGTCACGAATGGGATGACCACCAACAGGTGAACATCGTCCGTGTAAGATTAATAGGTCAAGCCCGCGTATTCTGGTACAACGAAGAGCTTCGTGTTCGTAGCAAAACACATTCTTGGACTCAAATCCGTAGGCTGCCCTTGGATCGATTTGATTCCGCCTACCTTCGCTCTGATAACACCAAGCCTATGAGTGAGTATAGTTTTGGCACTAGATCCATACCTGCCTTTAGGAATGATTATAAAGCAAACGCCCAGACCAAGCGACAGATAACTTATGATTTGACTAACCTTAAACAAGGGAACAAGTCAGTCTCGGATTATATGCATCTTTTCAAGGATATGATGGTTAGAAGTGGTGTGAAGGAGTTGTCAGAGATCACCCTCTCTAGGTTTCATAAGGGGTTAAACCCCTACATCCAGGGTAAATTACTACATTATGGTCACACTGATATAAACACCACTTTTAATAAGACATTGGAAATTGAGAAGCACCACCTTCCTAGGAAAAAAGCTAACTCGTATCAGACCGGAAAGGCTGTATTAGGACCACCACCCACCGTTAGGGAAACCTCTCCTAATAGGACATTTGTTGTGGACTCGATAGATGTTAACACTAGGGTTATGCATCCGTTAGCCTCGACATCTAAGCCCCTTGAGATAGAAGCTGATACTCATTAGGATGTTGGATCCCTAGTTGGATTTGGGCTAGGTTCACTAAACTAGGATGTTTGACCCAACATGTATAGCTAGGGTCATGTTTGTGTCCTAGAGTCTAGACCATATCCTTAGAATCAACCTTGCATGGACCATCCATCAACAGACTGCAGAAGACTCAAGACGTAGAGAAATTTCAAAGACTCAGAAAATGAGTTCGACGTTCATCAAACTCAGGACGAAGAAAGTTGTGCTCAGCTCGACGAACTCAGAGACAATTCTCTGAGCTGAGCTCGACGATCTCTAGACATTACACTTCAACACACCAAGTCCAAAATTCCCTTCTTTGAACTCCAGTCAATGAAGTCAAAATATCAGCTCAACGAATTTGGTTCTCAGGTCAACGATCTCTGGATGGTCTACCTCAACATTCTAAGTCCAGAAACATCTAAATATTCTAAGTCCAGAATCATACTCCAATCGACGAATTCATGATCTCAGCTCGACGAACTTAGACCACAGTATTGACAAGTTTATCAAGTAGCTGTTAGCAGTTCTCAGGTCGACAAACTTAATTCTCAGGTCGACGATTTCTGGACACTCTACTTCAACATTCTAAAGTCCAAGAACTATTTCTCTGAACACTAGTCGACGAACTTATATTCTCAGCTCGACAATCTTGAAACACAGAATTGGCAAGGATCTGGAGAAAGCAGTTATCTGTTCTTAGTTTGACGATCTTGGATCTCAGCTAGACGAACAAAGATTATCTGGTCGACGAATATAACTTCTCAGCTCGACGAACTCTGGACCCAGGTCGACGAATTCTGTTCTCTTCTCGACGATTTCTGTGCATTTCCAGTCTTGTAAATTTCCCTCCCTTTGTCCTTATTTCATTGCAATAATTCCTGAGTAATCAATGCAAAATATTCTCTAAATATTACCGTTAGAAGCAATCATTGATTATGGTCTTCATCAGAATTATTACTTGCCCCTTTTCAATGGAACAGTTGGGGAAATCATTTACTGCAGACATTTTCCAGGCCGTCAGCAATAAATGCGGAAGGAATTCAAAAATTTAAAAGGAAGTTGTCATAAGAAATATAAAAGGATTTTTTCTTCTTCCTTCTCAAAACAGACGACATACTGAATAGAGTGAACACAGACAACAAGATACACAGGGAAATAGAACAGTAAAGAAGAAAAGCCATAGTCCAGAGAAATCATACCAGATACAGAAGAAGAAGAAGAACATCGATCAAAAATCAAGAGTCTTCTTCTCTCTTCATTCCAGGATTCTTCAGAGGACAACAAATACTCAATCAGTCAAGAAGTTCCTGGATACCATCTGGTCAAGGCTGAAATATTGAAGACCTACTCACCCTGTAGCAAAGTTCCAACCTTCCTGAACAAATCAATATCTCAGGGGGAGATTTTTTAACATCAAAAGATCCACTAAAGTCTTCTCAGTTGTATTTGAGAAAGAGAAGACAACAACACTCTCTCATCCACCACTATAAAAAGGGTTCTTTAACTCCCTTCAAAAGTTATTCCTGGTTGCAAGTCACCTTACCAAAAGACTTGGGATTGGTTTTCCAGCACCTGATCAAAAGCTCATTGGTGGCAGTCACCTGATCAAAAACCTAAGTGGATTCCTACAAGGGTGGTAGAAGAGTGGATGTACCAAGGTTGGGGAACCACTATAAAATTCTTGTGTCATCTGGTTGCAATCTTTTTCTTTTGTTCTTGCTGTGGCTATGCTAGTTAGGTTTGCTGTGCTAGTTAGGTTTACTGTGCTTGTGATTAATTAGTTTATATTTTGTTGCGGCTGTGGTAGGGTATTTTATCTTAGGACTGTTCTGTTACTTACAACATATTTTGGTATCAAATAGCTTTCTTACTTAGTAGATTTTATTAAACAGCAAAAGTCCATAAAAGTTTCAGATACTCTATTCACCCCCCCCCCCTCTAAAGTATATCAGATCTAACCCTAACTTTCAATTGGTATCAGAGCATGGTTCCTTTGGTTGTACAGGTTAACCCTTGAACCAAAAGATCCTGTGTTAGATCTGATTTTTATTTCTATTAGGACTATATTCACAGCATGGCACAGAACAAAGATTATGCAAGCACCAGACCTCCAGTATGCAACTTAAATAAGTTTGCCATCTAGAAGGCAAGATTAAAACTGTATATGAATTCTATTAATGAGGACATCTACAACATTATCTTGACAGGTCGTCCTCAACCAGCTGCATCAACATCAACTTCCAGCACTCATGCAGTTCCACCACCTGAGTGGACTGATACCCAGAAGAAAGCCAAGGTTGTTGATGCTAAAGCCATGAACATTCTGGCTCAAACAATGTCTGATGATATTTTCCAAAGAGTGGCTGAATGCACTTCAGCCAAGGCCATTTGGGACTCCCTCAACCAAATGGTGGCTGGTTCTGCTGATGAAAGGAAGGACAGAAGGTCAAATCTCATATCCTAGTATGAGAACTTCAAGAAGGATGAAGCAGAATCTGTTGCAGACATGTACAATAGGCTGAGCTCAATAATAAATGAGCTGAAGAACTTGGATAAGGACATCACCCTCACTGAGTTGAATGACAAAATCCTCATGTACTTTCCAAGCTCATAGGATTCAAGAATCTGGCCAATCAAGGAGGCCAGGAGCCTAAATGAGATTTCCACAGAATCTCTATAAGGAAAGCTCAAGTCCTATGAGCAGCAAATCAAGTCTAGAGAAGCAGCTGAACAAAGGACTCATCCACCAATTACGAAAGAGCACAACCTGGCATTCAAGGCTGCAGAAGAGACAGAAGCTTCAACAGTGAATGAAGATCTAATGAGTCTCCTTGCCAAAAGATTTTATATAATGACAAGGAAAGACTTCAGAAGAAAATCATCCAGACTGGATGATAAGCTAAGGTATGACAAAACACCCACTAAAGAAGTAGTTTGCTTTGGCTGCAGGAAACCTGGACACTTCATCTCATAGTGTCTAGAGAATCAAAAGAAAGAAAGGAGAAGAGAGAAGGACTCCCGAAGACAACAAAGCTCAAGGCCTTCCTCCAGTAAATACAAGAAGAAGGAGAAGGGCTTTGTAGAAGAAAGTTGGAGTGACACTGAAGAAGAATCCACATCTTCAAGTTCTAGTGACGAATAAGAAGAGGCAAGGGCCAAGGAAATCTGTCTCATGGCCATTGATGCCTCCAGAAGTCAATCAGATGAAGAAGAATCTGACAATGAAGGAACTTCAGAGTCAGAAGCTGATCAGGTACTTTCAACTTTTGATTATAGTTCTGATAGTTTCAAAACTGAATTTAAAACCTTGTGTATTGATTTAATCAACTCTGAAAAGGAAATCAAAACTCTTAGGGAAAAATTATCTAATCAAGAAAACTTGATTTGTGAAAACACTAAGCTAATGGAAGAACTAACATTATCTAATTAACAAATCACTTCCTTAAAAATAGAGCTATGTGAGGCCAAACAACTTGAGGAATCTTTCAATGGGAGAAGCCTTAAGCTGATGGACATCACAAGCACAGTCAATGGCAGACTGAATGGCAAACTAGGCTTGGGTGCATCATCAAGTTTACCCCCCATACTCAAGAAGAATATATTAACCACACCAATAAAGTTTTTGTCTGAAAAGGGTAGAGAAAAGGTAGATAATAACAATCCCAGTCAAACTGAAATCACACACAAAAACAAGAAAAATTTAAATCAGAAAACCTTAGATAAAAACAAAGTTCAGTAGATTTCGTCAAACTCAGGTCGACGAAATGGTGCCAGTTCGTCGAACTCAAGTCGACAAATGCTGAACGCAAATCTATATAATAATTATTCATCTTACTGCGATCGACGAACTGTGTATGGTTCGTCGAGCAGAGATCAACGAACTTGGGGCACAGAAAATGAGTATGTTCATTCTCTGAGCAGAGATCGACGATCTCATCCCATTTCGTCGAACTCTGGTCGACGAAATCACAACATTTCGTCGAACACAGAAAGACTTAATAAAAGTCATAACTATAACAACAACGCTAATAAATCTAGGAAACCTTTTAATCAACTAGAGGATTGGATAATTCCTCCTATAAGATATCAACCCTTAGGGTATAAATCACAACCTGAATTTTCAATAATATCTACTTTCTCTTATCAACAATATAAAGGACCCAAGGTAACCTGGGTCAAGAACCACTAACTATTTTCATTGTAGGAAAAGTGATGTCCAGTGGTTAATCAAAAATGGTACCTGGACAATGGATGCTCCAACACATGACTGCCAGCAAGGACAACTTAATTAACTATAAGTCTAAGCTAGGACTATAGGTTATCGTTGGTGATTCAAATTGGGGCCAGTCAGAGGGCTTTGGAGAAGTAAAGATTGGAGCAGTCAGTTTCAAGAAAGTGACATATGTAAGTGGACTCAAGCATAACCTCATCTCTATAAGCTAACTATGTGATGAAGGCTATCAAGTACATTTTAACTCAACATCTTGTATTATTTCTAATAAATAAAAACAAAATATTTTAATTGGAAATAGACAAGGGAACATATATTTAGTTTACTTTCATTCTGCCAATTCATATATTTGTCTGCTTAACATTGTTTGCAATCAAAATGAATTATGGCATAAAAGGCTAGGACGTGTAAATATGAAAAACATTGCTAGGCTATCTAAAGATAGCCTTGTGAGAGGTTTACCTTCTGGTCCCTACAAGAAGGAAGGCCTCTGCATGGCTTGTCAACTAGGCAAGTAAACTAAATCTAGTTTTAAGCAGTTAATAAAAGTGATTCACCTAGGATTTTGTACATGCTACACATAGACCTATTTGGACCTATTGCTGTACAAAGCCTATGAGGGAAATCCTATACTCTAGTTATTGTAGATGACTTGTCAAGATTCACTTGGGTGTTCTTTCTGAGATCTAAGTCAGATACATTCAAAGTTCTTACAGATTTTCTAAGGACCATACAGATTGAGTACTCTACTCATATTGCATTGATCAGAAGTGATCATGGTACAGAGTGTGACTCTCTTCTTATGCATGAGTTCTGGTTGAAGGAAGCTATCAGCCACTGCTTCTCAGCTCCTAGAACTCCCCAACAAAATGGGATAGCTGAAAGGAAGAACAGAACCTTAATTGAAGCTACAGGTACATTACTTACAGATGCTTACATTCCCCTATTCTTTTGGGCAGTGGCTGTAAGCACAACAAACTATGTACTAAACAAAAGCCTAAAACATAAACTTAAGAATAGTACTCCCTATGAACTACTTAAAGGGAAGAAACCTAAAATCACCTATTTTAAAGTATTTGGCTGCATATGTTATATACATAATAATAATAAGAAATATATTGGAAAGTTTGAAGCTAAGGCTGAAGTGGGAATTTTTCTAGGATATTCCCAATTAAGCAAAGCTTATAGGGTGTTTAACAAATCTACTTTAAAAATTGAAGAATCAATTCATGTGACTTTTGATGAAACTAACATGCCTTACAAGGAGAAAGAGATTTCTACCAATAGCACCTTGCAGGTACCTCACTTATGTGAGAAAATGAGTGAATTAAACCTTCCACAAGAAGCTATAGCACCTTCTCCTCCATAAGTTGATGAAGACAGTGAAGATGAACCCTTGGAAGAGGCTGACTTCATTGACCAACAGACATAATTCCACAAGAGGAATTAATTCCAAATGTTGTTGCTGAACCAACTCCACCCACTGATCTTATCACATTAAGGGATCACCCTAGATCCCAAGTGATTGGAGACATATCAGCAGGTGTACAAATAAGGCATCAACTCAACCAAGATGTGATGCATACCTGTTTTCTGTCTCAAGTTGAGCCCCAATCCATAAAAGATGCTGAGCAAGATCCCCACTGGATCATTACAATGCAAGAGGTACTTAACCAATTTGAGAGATGTAGAGTTTGGGATTTAGTTCCAAGACCCAAAGACTACCCAGTTATTGGAACTAAATGGGTATATAGAAATAAACTAGATGTCCATGGTGTAATTGTGAGGAACAAGGCTAGGCTTATTGCTCAAGGTTATAGGCAATAAGAAGGGATAGACTATGACCAAACATTTTCACTAGTTGCAAGGTTAGAAACAATCAGGATCTTCCTTGCTTATGCTGCCTATAAGAAGTTCAAAGTCTATCAGATGGATGTCAAGAGTGCATTTCTGAATGAAGTACTTAAAGAAGAGGTTTATGTTGAACAACCTCCAGGTTTCATCTCTCCAACCCATCCTTCATATGTCTTTAGATTGCATAGAGCTCTTTATGGTTTAAAGCAAGCTCCAAGAGCTTGGTATGAGACCATAACTAGCTTCCTGATAGAGCATAAATTGACTAAAGGCATTATAGATAGGACATTATTCACTAGGCACCATAAGGATAAAATATTGTTAGTACAAATATATGTAGATGACATTATATTTGGGTATACTGATTCCAAACTATGTAAGAGGTTTTCTGAACTCATGCATTCTAAGTTTGAAATGAGTAGCATGGGTGAGCTCTCCTACTTCCTTGGTCTCCAAGTGAAGCAGCTAGCTGATGGCATTTTCATATCCCAAGCTAAGTATGTTAAAGAGCTTATTAAAAAGTTTGGGATGGCTGATGCCTCAGTAAAGAAAACACATATGGCCACTAATGCTGTAATAGACACTGATGAACGGAAACTAGTTGATTAGAAATAATATAGGGGCATTGTTGGGTCCCTACTATATCTTACAGTATGCAGACCAGACATAATGTTTGCCACATGTCTTTGTGCTATGTTCCAAGTGAACCCTAAAGAATCTCATCTAGTTTTTCTAAAAATAATTTTAGATATATAAAGAGTTGTCCTAGTCTAGGACTCTGGTATCCTACTGAGTCAGAATTTAATTTAACTGGATATTCAGATGTTGACTTTGCTGGATGCAGGGTAGACAGAAAGAGTACCTCATGGACTTGCCAGTTCCTTGGTATGAGATTAGTGTCTTGGTTCTGCAAGAAACAAACGTATGTGTCTACATCAACTACTGAAGCAGAATACATAGCAGTTGACAGTTGTTGTTCTCAGATGTTGTGGATTCAAAACCAACTCCTGGACTATGAGTTCAACTTAAATAATTCAACTCTATTTTGTGATAACACAAGTGCTATATCCATAGCACAAAATCCAGTCCATCACAGTAGGACTAATTTTATAGATATTAGGCACCATTTTAGTAGAGAGTGTGTAGATAAAAATAAAGTTAATCTTGTCTATATATACACTGATCTACAAAGAGCTGATATTTTCACCAAACCCCTGGATACAAGAAATCACTTGTTCTTTATAAATCATCTTGGTATGATAAATGGAGAAGATTTAAATTGATTTCTGTATGCAGTCGACGAATTTCTCAAAGTTCTTCGAACGGAGATAGACGAACTGTGAAAGGTTCTAGAGATATTCGTCGAATGGAGATTGATGAACTCTCTGTGAGTGAAGTTATTTTCATCAACCGGAGATCGATGAATCTGCTACAGAAAACTTTCGTCGAACGGAGCTCGACAAAATGTTCTCAACTCTTCATACTAAGCTCGACGAATTATTTAACTACAAATTATTTCGTCGACCTCAGATCGAAGAATTCTTTTATTTTTCGCTGAACAGAGTTTATCGATTCATATTCTGAAAAATCTTATATCTAGGTTTTTCTTCAACCTCCGTCCCTCGCTTTCAGTTCCCTTGCACTTGATCTTCATTTTTCTCTTGCAGGTAAACAAATGGCAATTCCAGTAGGCAGTCTTGCGGCCATGAAATTTGATACCAGCTTTGATGTGGATTTTGAATCGTTTCAACATTTAGACCACATATTGCTGTATATTCTGAAACTGCTTGAAGATCAGCAGTTGAAGACTCTGATGTCCACCAGAATCAAACTAGCCAGTGCTGAAATCAGGGAATTGGTATACACCTCCAATACCACAGATGAAGACACCATGACCAACACAATATTGGGTAACACTATCTCTCTTACCCCCGTCGTTCTGACTGAAATATTTGGATTAAATAATGGTACAGAGGAATTGGAGATTGATTGTGAAGAATTTAATGAGATGTTGAATAAAATGACATATTTTGGAGACACTCTGAATAAACTGCTAAAGAAACACCTATCTGCTGTGTATAAGTTTCTCGCAGATGTCGTGGGCAAGGTGTTGTCGGGGAAGCACACAGCCCATGACTACATCACCAGACACCAATTTCTGGTGATGTGTGCAGTGGTGAATAAGAAAACAGTGAACTGGGCTGAAATCATGTTTGAGCTGATTAAGAAAAAGAATACCAAAAAGGAGGTTTGCTTTGAGAGGATTCTAGGAATCTTCCTTAAGGAAAATGCTGTTGAATCCCTGGTTACCCCGACCATATTCATAAATGCTTCCAAGAGGCTCACCTGCGCCCTCTTTGGATAGTGGGAGAGAAACATCACCAAGCCAACCAAGGCTTCTTCCTCCTCCAGGCCTTCTGAAAGCACTAGGGCTATCACAGCCGCTCCTCTAAACCCAGAAGAGGCCCCCTCCACCTCCAACATTCCTTCTTCTCCTCAACATCAACAACTACAACCACTTCACATTTCTACACTAGCTCCATCTCCTGCACATTCTCCACATCCATCCTCTCCTCAAATAAATCTCACTGCAGTCCAATCACTTGAAACCCCATCTTCCCCCATTAAGGAATCCATACAACACTCCATTTCCCAATCACCACAACCATCCCCAACTCAATCCCACTTCCACGTCATTTAACTACCATAGATCCTAACACCTTTATCTCCTATCACACATTCAATCTTGTGATTCCCCCATCATCCCCACATCAAGAATCCCACACCATAATTGAAATTCCATCTTCAGCACCTGACCACACACACCAAGATATGTCTAGTGCATTTTCTGTTTGTTCAAATTGTGGTCACCACAATCCCTACTCCTCCACTGCTCCAGAATCCCTCTACTTAAAATTTTCTGATATTGCTAAGGATTTGCTTGCTTTCATCTCTCCCACTCTTTAAAAACTTCTAACTAATGCTCTAGCTCCTCTCACTGCTTCCATCCAAACTCTCTCTGCCACAATTACTGCTCTATCCCCTGTCCATTTTTCTGGGGGACTGGCTCCAGGACCTTCTACAGCCAGTCAGGGGGAGATGCTTCATGATGAAGAAGCTCCAGTGAATGTAGCAGCAGAAACAGCAGTAGCAGCAGAAAAAGCAGCAGCAGAAGCAGAGGCAGCACCAGCAGAACTTGATTCTTCCATGACTGAATCTTCAGAAGATGTAGCAGATCCCTCTAACATAGTAGATTTAATAGATTCAGATACAGATATGGATGAGCCTATTTTGGCTGAGATAGATACTGTTGGTGATTATATTATAAATCTAACAGTTGATATTTTGAATTTGTTGAGCAATTTTGATACAGTTCATTTGAACTTTCTGCCAGAGCACAGCATAAAGCCATCTTTGGCTATAGTCCCCTATACCTCTCCCATAAGTCCCAAGGTTGCCAAGAAACTAAAGGCTAGTTTTGCTATAATAGAGGTTCCAGCTATTCCATCTCCACCAATAGCTACTTCCCCTATTATCTCATCCCCACCCAGAGACATTTCTGTTCCAACTTTTGTTATGGATGACTCCCCAATGCCTGATCTTGCTGCATTGATCATGGATGATATAGAAGAAGAAAATAAAACAGTTGCTAAAAGCACTGTGGTGTATAGCTCTCCTTCTTCAGCACCAGTTATTTCTCCAGCTCCTACTCAGGCTGAAAAGCCTATTGATTAATCTACACTTAAAGCCATTGATGCTTTATATGATACTCCTCAAGCATCTTCTAATGAGGATGATGATGAAGAGGACTCTGATGATGAGCCTAAGGAGAAAGACTCCAAGAAAAGGAAAGCTCCTCCACCTCGTGCCCCAAAACCAAATCCAACAAATGATACTCCATATTATATACTGCAGAAAATCACACTATATAAGGGCATGCCAGCATGGATGTGGCTGTCCAAGAACCAAAAAAAAGAAAGAAAGAAAAACAGGAGATACTCACCTCCTCCTCCAAGATTCAGAAAGGACCCTCCTCCTCCTCCACCTACTACTGGTGCTTCAGGTTCTTCAACTCAGAGGACTACCTAGTATCAAACATATCAGAGACATCAGGGTAGGTCCTCCTCTTCTTCAGTAAGCAGCCAGCAGAGGTAATATTCATCTGGCAAACAACATCCACATTAGCATCATCATCAACAACAACAACAACAAATCACTGAACATCAGAAAGCTGAAATCCCAAAGTAACCTGCCTCCCCTCTTGTACCTTTTGAAGATCCAGAAATAGCTACAATAGCAAGGATGGCCAGTTTCCAGGAATTGGTTGGCCTATCCATGATCAACAAGCAAGAGCTGAAGGAAAGGATCCTTATCAATACTTAACCATGTCCAAAAACAGGAAGGAGGAACTCAACAGGTTTGCTAAAGATAACAAATTCTTTAGTGTTGATGATTATATGAAACTGCATCCAGAATCTATAGTGCCAAGAGCTACTTTCCTGAATATAATTGGAGCAGCTGATATGACAATATCAAATCCAAACAGGGAAATCAAATTCACACAGCCATGAGAAAAAGCTAAAGAGGAGAAGCACAAGGAGCAAAAGAAGAAGAAATGAATTTTGAACTATTTTAGTCTTTCTGTTATTCTTAAAACTACAGGAGAAGCATAAGGAGCAAAAGAAGAAGAAATGAATTTTGAACTGTTTTAGTCTTTCTGTTATTCTTAAAACTGCTTATTCAATTCCTGATACAAAGCTCTCTGTACATATATATCTGCAACATAGTTTAAAAATTTCCTGCCAAATATATTTTTCTTGCTTTGTGAATATTTGTGTCTGTATTTAGTGACCTCACCCAAATATGGGGAGATTGTTGGATCCCTAGTTGGATTTGGGCTAGATTCAATAAACTAGGATGTTTGACCCAACATGTATAACTAGGGTCATGTTTGTGTCCTAGAGTCTAGGCCATGTCCTTAGAATCAACCTTGCATGGACCAGCCATCAACAGCCTGCAGAAGACTCAAGACTTAGAGAAATTTCAAAGACTCAGAAAATGAGTTCGACGTTCGTCGAACTCAGGTCGATGAAAGTCGTGCTCACCTCGACGAACTCAGAGACAATTCTCTGAGCTGAGCTCGATGATCTCTGGACATTACATTTCAACACACCAATTCCAAAATTCCCTTCTCTGAACTCCAGTCGACGAAGTCAAAATATCAGCTCAACGAATTTGGTTCTCAGGTCGACGATCTCTGGATGGTCTACCTCAACATTCTAAGTCCAGAAACATCTAAATATTCTAAGTCCAGAATCATACTCCAGTTGAAGAATTCATGTTCTCATCTCGATGAACTTAGACCACAATATTGACAAGTTTATCAAGTAGTTGTTAGCAGTTATCAGGTCGACGAACTTAATTCTCAGGTCGATGATTTTTGGACACTCTACTTCAACTTTCTAAAGTACAAGAACTATTTCTCTGAACAATAGTATACGAACTTATATTCTCAGCTCGATGATCTTGAAACACAGAATTGGCAAGGCTCTGGAGAAAGCAGTTATCTGTTCTTGGTTTGACGATCTTGGATCTCAGCTCGACGAATAAAGATTATCTGGTCGACGAACATAACTTCTCAGCTCGACGAACTCTGGACCCAGGTCGACGAATTCTGTTCTCTGGTCGATGATTTCTATGCAATAATTCCTGAGTAATCAATGCTTAATATTCTCTGAATATTACCGTTAGATGCAAGCATTGATTATGGTCTTCATTAGAATTATTACTTGCCCCTTTTCAATGGAACAATTGGGGAAATCATTTAATGCAGATATTCTCCAGGCCGTCAACAATCAATGCTGAAGGAATTCAAAAATTAAGAAGGGACTTGTCATAAGAAATATAAAAGGATTTTTTCTTCTTCCTTCTCAAAATAGACGACATACTGAATAGAGTGAATACAGAGAACAAGATATACAGGGCAATAGAATAGTAAAGAAGAAAAGCCCTAGTCCAGAGAAATCATACAAGATACAGAAGAAGAATATCAATCAAAAATCAAGAGTCTTCTTCTCTCTTCATTCCAGGATTCTTCAGAGGACAACAAATACTCTATCAGTCAAGAAGTTCCTGGATACCATCTGGTCAAGGCTGAAATATTGAAGACCTACTCACCCTGTATCAAAGTTCCAACCTTCCTGAATAAATCAATATCTCAGGGGGAGCTTTGTTAACATCAAAAGATCCACTAAAGTCTTCTCAGTTGTATTTGAGAATGAGAAGACAACAACACTCTCTCATCCCCCACTGTGAAAAGGGTTCTTTAACTCCCTTCAAAAGTTATTCCTGCTTGCAAGTCACCTGACCAAAAAATTTGTGATTGGTTTTTGAGCACCTGATCAAAAGTTCATTGGTGGCAGTCACCTGATCAAAAACCTGAGTGGATTCCTACCAGGGTGGTAGAAGAGTGGATGTACCCAGGTTGGGGAACCACTATAAAATTCTTGTGTCATCTGGTTGCCATCTTTTTCTTTTGTTCTTGCTGTGGCTGTGCTAGTTAGGTTTGTTGTGCTTGTGATTAATTAGTTTATATTTTGTTATGCATGTGGTAGGGTATTTTATCTTAGGACTGTTCTGTTACTTATAGCATATTTTGGTATCAAATAGCTTTCTTACTTAGTAGATTTTATTAAACAGCAAAAGGCCTTAAAAGTTTCAGATACTCTATTCACACCCCCCCCCCCTCTAGAGTATATCAGATCTAACCCTAACTTTCATAGGATGCTGATGTTGGTGTGATATTCCTTAATCCTAAGGATGACCCCGTAGGTGAGAGTATTCCATCTTGTGTGATAGAGCCCGATGATTCTGATGATTCTTAAATTGAGGGAATACCTATTGACTTAGACGACAATGAATGTGATGATGATAGTCTGATCAGTGTGAGTAGTATGTTTCCTATTATTAGCCATACTAGCATTGTGACTGATCACCCTAGTATTGAGAGCCCTCTCTTAACTACGAACCCCGTCGTGTTAGATCTTACGATTACACCTACTGAGAATATATCTAAGTTATCTGAGGAGCCGTTGAGTGTGGATTTCCCTATTATTATTGATGACCCTGACTTAAAAGATGTCCCGACTAATTGGGAAGACTCACCTTATGTGAGAAGGTTATGTTTGGATGATTTTAGTGCTGCGAACCCGGACGATAACTCTTTGTTGTTATCTCCATTATCTGAAGTTCAATCTGAATTAAATTTTTTGTCAGGTTCGATTTTATCCATTTTTGAGACCTTTACTGATTCTGAATTAAATGACTTGCCTAATGTGTTGGAAGAAATTGCAAGCAAAGAAGTGGTATTTTTGGATGATTTTATGGTTTTACCCTCGCATGAGAGTTCATTGAGGTTATAACCGATCAATGAAATTTATACTAATTTGGATATTATCCCGAATTTGATTCTACCGACCCTTCCTCCTATCTTTGTGCCCACATTAGTTGACGTTTTAGGTCGTAGAATCGGTAACCCTAAACTGAGTTGTTGTGACACGCCCACTCTATTAGTTCTTACATTGGCGTTGCCCCAGCGCTTAGTTATTTGAAAGTTAAGCGCGCTAGTATTTGGTATGTTCACCGCACCGCGTTGATCTGACTACACGTCACATTTGATTATTCATTTCCCCGCGTGTCCGGCTATGGGTCTATCCTCTTCTGTGTCTCATTCTTTGGCTATTATGCCTCTGGATGTGGTGTCTCCTTCACATACTTATATACCACACCCGGTCGCATGCATTTATCCACCGCCTCATGATGACCCTCATTTCCACATGTTAGTGACCACAGTTAGGCCCCATGAGTTGTTTCGCTCGCACATCGTTTCACACCTTGGAGTGTCTAACTCTGTTATTTATGATGAGCAGTTCTCCTTGGCATATCTTCATGCCAAGTATGAAAATGACGAATATCAAATTAGAACTGCGACTTTGGAGCCATTGAAAGTCATCTTTGATGTTAAGGCTCTCGTGCCCCCTGACTTAACCCCTATAGCCTCTGTATTTGGGTTGAGACACGTAGCACATGGGTTCACACCTCACGGTAGCAAGATATTTAGGCGCACTTTTAAGAAATTACTCAATCAAGTCGAGTCTTATTATTATTTATATGCTTGTTGCTCGCCGAATGAGATCGTGCACGGATTTAAAGCACAAGTGCCTTTTGACTTGATTTCATTATCGCTGTCTTATAAGACAAGTCAAATCACACTAGTTCATGCCTCTCATGCTCAAAAAGTATATAAGCACATTGGTGAAGCACTAATCATACCAATTACATTTTATCAACTTCATGCTAACTTACATAAAAGGGTGTCTCACTATATTGTTGGCGATTTAGTTTCGGTGCGTCTCGTCCCTGAACAGTTGCCTTCGGGCACTATAGAAAGTTGGCGAGCTGGACCTTTTTCGAATATTAAACAAATTAGGAGAATACGCATATCATTTGAAGTTTTCCACTGATTGGGGTATTACCCCTATTTTTAATGTTTCTAATTTAACACCATATGTTTCTCCACCACTTGAATTATCTGCCTGTCCATTTTGGTCCACTTTATTTTCTTATGGTTTGGGTAGTGAGCTTGTGCCTGGATCGCCAGTTTCATCGGTCTTCACTGGAGGTACGTTGGTTGTTGATGTAGAAATTTGTTCTCCTTTATTGCCTAATACTTTTCCGAGGTTCTCTAGGACCACCTTTTTGCATGACATGATACTCCAGGTTGAAGTGCTCTCTTCTCCAAGTGGTGCTATTTGCCACTACGTGTTTCTTTGGGATGATGATCTCCTGCACCGGTACATTCAGACCAGCCAATCAGTGATGAGTACTTTTGAGCAGGAGAGGATTGATGGAGACGTTGCTGACACGGATGCCATTGATCCCGGTCTGAGAGAGTTCGTCGATTGGGACGATCGCTGCCGCAAGCTCGAGGATGGGATCGACGTTCAGCGCCATTATATAAAAATATATAATTATAAATTAAATAATTATAATTATATATTTTTAATAATTTTATTATTTTAGCAATTTTATTTTAAGTATCTATTTCATGTTTTAATTTTCATTCAAGTGTAATGATGGGTGCTTATAACCATCATGTGTTGTTTTAATTATTTAATTTCATGTGCCATGATGGATGCATATAACCATCATATTTTCAATTTTGAATTTTGAATTTTGAATTTTGAATGAAGGGTTGATTGAGTGGTGTAAGCCTATATATAGGCCATGATATTTGTGATATTGTTTAAGAGAAGAATAATAAGAAAATAATCCCCCTAAAATCTTTTTGAGATCTTCCTTCCCCCTTGGAAAAATTCGGCCACGGCCCTCCCCCTCCTCCTCTTGGCCGCCGGCCTTCTTTCTCTCCCCCTCTTAGTGGCTCAGTCACCTTCCTCCTCCCCTCTCTCTCCTCCTCCCCTTTTCAATATTCAGCCAAGAGTCTCCATATCTCTCCACACAACCACCGACAACCCTCTCCATAACTTCAACCCGAACAACCCACCTATTGTTTTCTTCTCCAACAACACTGCCTACCACCTTTTCTCTCTCTTTTCAAATATTTATATTATCATTCAAGAAGGTCTCATCTGGTGGATCAAACTCCTGCTTGAAGCGAAGAAGGAGAACAAGTTTTTCTCCAACCAACGTGACTCCGGTGGAGCCGTTGAAGGGCGATCCAAGTAAAGAAATCGGAATCATCCATTCCGGTTGGGTAACAAAAAATTTCTGCTCTTGTGTGTTTCTTTTCCTAGATATTCTTGTGGTGAAAATTCTTGGTGTTGCATCTTGAAGCGTTAAATAATCGTGGTTTTCTTTCAATTGTTTTGTGATTATCTTGATTGATTTAATTTCGAAAAGGTTTGGAGAACCTTCATTTTCTTTTGTTGGGAGAGATCTACCTTTTCTAAAATGTTATTTTTGGTAGAATTCTTTTGGTACAACACTGCTCGTTCGGACCGGGTGGGTCATTTTAGCCGGAAAGAACATTGGCCTATAGCCTTTGTTCGATCCTAATCGGTTTTGGCTACCCGTACGCGAGCATATAATTGATAGAATTAATTAACGTGGTGTTGCGTAGAACGATTGTGCGAGTGTAGTTGGATCATTTGAGAGGCAAACATGTTCGTTTGTAGATATATTCGGTGTCAACGTGCAAGCCTGCATCAAGATTTCTCCTTCTCCCTTGCTTCCTGCAACCCTCGACTCGCACGCCTCCTGCGAGAACTTTCTCACCTCACTTAGCAAGCACTCTGCGAAATGGGCGGTCTTAGCAGTGATGCAGATGGGCGGGGTAAGTGCGCTTGGACCGTTTCTGAGCACGACTATCTCCCCGCCTCCATTTCTGAAGGCGAATTTTTTGACGCCATAGGCGACTACGTCCCACCGGGTTTCTTGGCGAGGCGAGCTGTAGAGGGGGAAAATATAAACGACCTCTCTGGAGCGGAGCTCGCAATCCCCTTGGCGCACCTTGACGTGGGCCTTCGGCTTCCACTATGGCCAGATGTTCGCCAGATACTGAAATATTTCGGGGTCGTCCCAGGCTAGATGTCCCGAATTCCGTAGCTGTCATGGTCGGATTAGTTTGCTTCCTGCTGGAAGAGCAGGTTGAGTTTTGGCTCGCAGTCTTCCATAATGTTCTCTTTCCGTGCTAACAAGGACGGGACCGCCTATTTCTCCAGCGGCCGCGTCAAGGTACGAGAGACCGTCAATAAGAGCCATAATTGTCCCAAGAAATTTGTGTTCGTCAGGGGGGAGTTCGGCAACGTCCCCTTCTCGTCGGTACAGCTCAGCGAGGCGAGCTACCGCCTCCCTAGTCTGTGGGGCCATGAAGCGGAGCTGTGCTGGTTCTTCACCGGGAAGAATTTTGAGGTCGCATTCCTGCGCCGGAATCTGGACAATCTCGCCCCCATCCCGCTCGGGGGAGGTAAGCTACTCACACTTTTCCTTAATGCTTTGATGATTTGTCTGCTTTAACTTGTCCTTTCTCGCAGGCGAGCGGGACATCCCCATGCACCCCCTTTACGAGAGCGCGCGGGTCGTCCCCAGCGAGCTCGCCCGCGCCGAAGCCGCAGCCGCAGCTACCACTTAACGTGAGATCCTGGCATCTGTCGTCCAGAAGAAGCCCAGCCGCGAACAACCTCCACCACCACCGCACAAGAAGGTGAAGGCTACGAGCGATGCATCTACCGTGGCCCAAAGAAAAGGCAAGGCCCCAGCGGCCCAGCGGACCAAGGACCCCGACCCCACGACTGCTCCGGCTAGCGGCACCCCTAGCGAGGCGGCTGGCACCTCTAGGCCGCATGAAAAGATGCGCCCCGCCGTGAAGCAGGTGATAAGAGGGCACATCAACTTAGGCTACGACGAGAAGTGCCTGGATGAGCTCGGAGTCACTCTCCTGCTGTGGGACAAGGAGTCGAACCGGGCCATCATCTCCACCCTACTATCGAGCTGGATGGAGTAGGAAACCATCAGCGGGTTGGCTATAACTTCTCGTTCGGCCTCTACTCGGGGGAGGACGCCGCCATCTACGATTAGGAGGATATGCAGGTTCTAATCCATGAGAGTGCATGAGATCAGCTCCGCAACCTGGAGCTGGCCCACATGGTTGGCCGCTGGTGCACCCAAATGGAGAAGAACGCCCCCCTCGCTCAAGAGGCTGGTGGACGAGAAGGAGAAGGCTCTCCGCCTTGCCCAGGTGGAGGCCGAGTGATAGAGAGAGAGGGCGGACGCAGCCAATGCCGCCGTCGCCATTTTGAAGGACGAGAAAGAAGCGCTACAGGTGCAGGTTTAAGAGTTGGAAGCCGCAGCAGCTTTCCCGCCGCCCTCCAGCAGCGGCTGTCAGCTCAAGGACTATATTAAGTATGAGCTAGAGGATTTGATGCAGAAGAACGCTGCATGCACGAAAAAGTATACCCTCTAGACTCTACGTCGAGCCGAACTTATCAAGAGCGAGGGCGCAGGACTTTCAAAGAGCGATGTGGTACCGATGTTGTTCTTGCCGGTACCTAAGCCGGGTGACAAGTCCTATCAGCCTCTCTAGGGCTTGTCGCCCGAGAGCTCACCTCACCGAATTCCCGTGCCTCACCTCTTATGTGTGCCTTTGTTAAAATATAAATGTGAGCTGCATCCCGATCATGTATTTTTGTTCATCAACGAACTGTTTTCTACTCACTTCTTTCATATTTATATGTTACCGCTGCTTGTAATGTTTCTCTGCAATGTGGATTTTTCTTTTTCGTAATCACGGCTTTGCTTATTCTTCTGCTTGTGGTTCCTCATTCCGCATTTTGTCAGCGAGATCGCCCCCCCCCCCCCCCTCAAGGACTTAACTTAGGAAGAATAAGGGGCTTAGTTAACCGACCCGCGAGTGGCGACCCGTCTCCTTAGTCCAAATCCTTCATGCCGCCTGCTTGCTAGAAGAGACGAGCCGACTCGGCTTGCATCCGGGCCGCCGAGTTCCGTGCGAGCTGACCCTCATGTGACGCAGCCTGGGTTCTCGCCACCTTGGCCACTGTCTTGGGTGCTAGGCGAATACGTTGGATCTATTTTGTTAACTTTGCGACTTTTTTCTCGGCCATTCGGATGTCTGGGCCCCCAACTTCTAACATTGCTTTGTTCATCAAGAACTTCCCTGCCAGCCAGTGGGGGGTCGGAGTAGACTCCTACAAGTGACATCAAGCCCTGGCAACTAGGTGAGAGCCTGGAAACGGGATCCGGTCGAGGTCTGGGTTGACACACACGAGTGACATCCAGCCATGCCATCTAAGGAACAGCCTGACAACGGGATCTGCTCGGGGTCCGGGTAGACACAATCTAGTGACATCCAGCTCTGCCAGCTAAGTGATAGCCTTGTAGAGGGATCTGCTGGGGTCTGAGTAGACACCATCGAGTGACATCCAGTCCTTCCATATAGGTGAGAGCGTGGCAGTGGGATCTGCTCGGGGGGGGGGGGGGGGTGAGTTAATGTCATCGAGTGACATCCAGCCATGCCAACTCGGTGAGAGCCTCGCAGCAGTATCTGCTCGGGGTCTGAGTTGACGCCCTCGAGTGATATCCAGCCATGCTAGCTAGGTGAGAGCCTAACAGCGGGATTTGCTCGAGGTCCGGGTTGATGCACACGAGTAACATCCAGCCCTGCCAGCTAAGTGAGAGCCTGACAACGGGATCTGCTTGGGATTTGAGTAAATGCCATCGAGTGACATCCAGCCCTGCCAGCTAAGTGAGTGCCTGACAGCGGGATCTGCTCGGGGTCTGAGTTGAATCAATGCAAGCCTCGGCATATGAGAAAGCTTTATTAACAAAAAGGGCACCTCTTATAAGTTTTATAGATAAAAGCGCTTCAAGTCATCACCACTCCAGGTGAGACTCAGGGCCTCGCCCTCCATATTTCGGAGGCGATACCCTCCTGATTTAAAGGCCTCTTTTATAATGTATAGACCCTCCCAGTTTTGGTTGAGCTTTCCCAAGGCTGCTGATCTTCCCGCGGCATCTACCTTCTTCAAGACCAAGTCTCCTTCCGCAAATTGCTTGATTCTGACATGCTTGTCTAAGTACTTGGCCATCCTCCTCTTCACCTCCTCCTGCCGGATGGCGGAGAGGTCACGCAGCTCTTCCACCATATCAAGGGAGAGTAGCTGCTCCTCCCCATGTTCAGCTAACCATTCCTCCCTGCCTTCCATTGTCGTGACCACCCGGGGCGTCTGGACTTCAAATTCTATGGGGAGTACCACCTCACATCTATGGTAGAGCTTGAAGGGGGTCTCCCCTGTGGCTGTGTTGGGTGTGGTACTCAGGGCCATAGGACCGGGGGAAGCTGCTCAACCCATCTCTCCTTCATGTTTTCAACCATCTTATTCAAGAGGTTCACAATAATCTTGTTTACCACCTCCACCTACCCGTTACTCTTGGGGTGGTGGACCGAGACAAATCTGAGGTCAATTCCCAGCTGCTCGCAGAAGCTGATGAATTATGCGCTGGCGAACTGAAGCCCATTATCCATGGCAATGGCATTGGGTAGACCATGACGGCAGATGATCTCCCCCCCAAACAAAATTCTTGATGACTTGGGAGGTCACCTTGGCCTGTGCCTTCACCTCTAGCCATTTTGAAAAATAATCTATCATCACCAACAGGAAGGTCATCTTCCTGCTGGCCTGGGGGAATGGTCCGACCAAATCCTTTGCCCAAATCGCAAAGGGCCAGGGGACCGTGATGCTCTTGAGGCGCTAAGCCGGTTGTATTTGGAGGGGGCAAATACTTGGCATTTGTGGCACCTCTTTGTAAATTTCGCAGCATCGTGGCACAGGGTAGGCCAGAAGTATCCTTGTCTAACAATTCTCCATTCTAGGGTCCGGCTCCCGGAGGGCTCCCACACTCCCTAGAGTGGACTTCTTCCAAGATCATCTACACTTCTCTCTCGGCCACGCAACGGGCCAGCATCCCCGAGAGAGTCTTCTTATATAACTGCCCATCCCGGAGGTGATAGTATGTCGACATGTACCTGAACTTCTTTTTGTCCATCCCCTCTGGATACTCCCCCGTGGAGAGGAAAGTCGTGAATAGGTCCATCCATGAGGGGTATTGATCCACTTCCATCAGCTCCCCCTCTTCGATGGAAGGGCGGAATAGATCAGTGATGGTACCCCACACCTGGGGACCTTGCTTTGCCAGTTTATCGACCTGCTCGTTCTCCTCTCTGGGCACATGTCAGATGGAGAAGCTCTGAAATGTGTCGATGACCCCCTTCACTTTTGCTAAGTATAGTCGGAGGGTAGGAACTCTCGCCTCGAACTCCCTATTGATCTAGGAAGCTACCACCATGTAGTCAGTGAGGACCTCCACATCGAGCCCCCTAGCTCCATGGCCAGGCGAAGCGCTGCTATTACGGTCTCATACTCGGCCTGGTTTTTAGTGATGGGAAAGTGTAACACCACCGTTTACTGAATTCTCGTCCCCTGTGGGCTTTCTAAGATTACCCCACTGCTAGGGAATGTCTCCTCGAAGCACCGTCTACCTTCACCTTCTATGAAGTTGGTTGAGTGAGGTTCTCCTCCGCCACCTCGACCACATAGTCTGCCAAAAAGTCATCCATTGCTTGGACCTTGATCGAGAGGCGGGGGAAGAAGGAGATTTCGAACTCACTCAATTCCACCGACCACTTAGCTAGCCGACCTGAATGCTCCACCTCCTCAAAGATGTTGCGGAGGTGATGGTCAGTCACCACTCAGATGGAGTATGCCTAGAAGTAGTGTCGGAGCCACCGAGCTGAGATGACCAGAGTGAAGGCCAGTTTTTCCAAGATGGGGTATCAAAGCTCGACATTCCTCAAAACTCGACTCACATAGTATATGGGGAGTTGCCACTCCCCTCTTTAAGAACCAGGATGGAGCTCAAGGCCTCCACTCCGACCCCGAGATACAAATACAGGTCTTCCCCTTCCTTCAGCCCTTGGAGAAGCAGAGCCTGGGTCAACTTCCTCTTTATGGCCTGGAATGCTTCCTCGCACTCCTTTGTCCATTCGAACTTCCGACCACCCCTCAACGTCTTGAAGAAGGGGGAGCATTTCTCCCCGGCCCGGGAGAGGAACCTGCTCAATCCTACTAGCTTTCCCGTCAACTGCAGCACCTCTTTAGCATCCCATAATGTCTTTAACCTTGTCAGGATTTGGCTCGACCCTTGTGGGGGTGAGGAGATGCCCCAAAAAATTCCCCCTGCTGGCCTCGAAAACACACTTCAGGGGCTTTATCCATATCTTATATTTGCACTGGGTGGTGAAGCTTTCCTCTCGGTCCTGGAGATGAGAGTCCATGTATAGACTCTTGATCATGAGGTCATCTACGTAAACCTCCAAGTTCCTCCCCCTCTATTCCCGGAAGACCCTGTCCATCATCTTTTGGTAAGTCGCCCCTGCATTCTTCAGCCCAAAGGGCATCATCCTGTAGCAGTAGCACCCATCCCTCGTGATAAACGAGACATCTTTGATGTCCGGGGGGGGGGGGGTGCATCCTAATCTGTTGATAACCTAAAAATGCATATAATAAGCTCATTACAGGAAAAATGATGGCTTAGTCAACCAGCGTGTCGATCCAAGGCAAGGGATAACAGTCCTTAGGGCATGATTTTTTAAGCAAAGAAAAATCAACACACATACGCCACTGGCGGTCTCTTTTTTTAACTATTATGACATTGGAGACCCAGCCGGGGTATTGTGTTTCTGATACAAAGCCGGCCTTGAGGAGTTTGGCCACCTCCTACCTGATGGGCTCGGCCAGCTTGTCCGTCGTGGACATCTTCTTCTGTTGGATGGGGAGAGCTCTTGGGTCTAGGTTTAGGCGATGACAGGCTACGTACGCATCAATCCATGGCATCTCTGCTGTGCTCAAGATGAAGATGTCCATAATCTTTTGGATGCATGCTAGCATCCTGCCCTGGGCCTCCCAGGTCAGCCCCCCGCTGATGCGAATCTTCTCCACCCTGCCTCCAAGGGTGAGAACCTCCATCTCTACCACCTCTTCCGCAGCCTCCATCCTGTACTACTCCTACCATTCTTCGACGTCCCTCTCCTCCGGGACAAGAACTTCCTCAGCTGCCGCTCCTTCCTTCGTGGCCATCACCTCGGCCAACTCCTCCTGTTCTCCTCCTGCCACCTATACCTTGGTGCAGCTCTCCACCTCCATCTCCTCTCCTCCTGCCTCGTGTTCTGCATCCTCCATTCTCCGCTCCATCTCCTAGGCCCCTTATTGTCGGGTGATAGAGTTCACGACAGTGACGTAGCACTCCCTCGCCAATTTGGGGTCACCCCGAACCCCGACCTAGATCCCCTCTAACTTTAATTTCAGGCATTGGTGGAAAGACGATGGGACGCAGCGGAAGGCATTGATGAGGGCCGCCCAAAGATGGCATTGTAGCTATTGGGGGCATCCACATTAACAAACCTACAGTTGTGGGACTGCCCCCCCCCCCAAGGTAACGTGGAGCCCCACTCCTCCTTCTACCTACTTCCTCTCCCCTAAAAATCCTGACAGGGGCCCATCTGAAGCCAGTACCCTCTTCGCCTCCGTCTTCATCACGTCGAATGCCTTTTTGAAGATGACGTTGACGGAGCTCCCATTGTCAATGAGGATCCTAGAGACGGAAAAGTTCTCGATGGCTGTTTGTAAGACCAGCGCATCGTAGAAGGGATCGTCATGATCTGGCATATCCTTCCTTGAGAAGGTAATCTTCTCCTCTAGGGGTGGGGTCTGGGATGTGGATCCAACATTCCAGCGATACATGGCGTGGAGGCTCGCCTTCCGAGAAGCCTCAATCCCCCCCCCCCCCCCCCCCCCCCCCCCCGTGGATCACTACGATTCCTCCCCGGGTCCCGACGTCTTCCCGGTCTTCACATCGATCCTCCTCTGCCCGATGCAGGAACTCCTCAATCCTCACCTCCCGGTGGCCCTACTACTGATACTTCTCCCTGTTTCCTCTTATGTTGCGGAACTCTGGGCACGTGGCCGTGGCGTGCCCTTCCTCTTGTTGGAAGTCGCAGTAGGGCAACTCCACCTTGAGTTCCCTCCTCCAACTTCGCTCCACTCTCCTCCTCTCCCAAATGGCTATGGCCATAACTTAATTTTGATTGGGGAGGGGAGGTCTTTGCACTTGCCTCCTGATGAGTCGTAAATATACGTGTTTTTATATACATTAAATAAGACGTATTAGTTTCTTTTTGTGATTTTTAGTTGTTTTTCCTTAACAAATTGCTTCTTTTTGTAAATATTTTCTAACTTAGAGTTATTTTTATTTCCTGAATTCTACAGGAAAAATTGTCAAAAAATCAAAGTACACGCCCGTATACTGTTGGTCACGCCCGTGACCAGGGCGTGATACGTCAAAATCCCGAGAAATGAAAATTTTTTGAAGAAATAGCGTGACACGCCCATGTCACGCCCGTGTAACCCGAGTCACGCCTGTGAGCCATGCCCGTGACCATCCAGATCGACGAAATCGCGCTCAACGATCGTCGACCCATCTGACACGCCCGGCCACATGCCCGTGTCAATCCGACACGGGGCGTGACCAAGCCCGTATCCATCCCGCTTGACGATTTCAACTCGACGATCGCCGACTCTGCGCCACGCCTAGATTCACGCCCGTGACCTAGGGCGTGACTCCTCCACCTGGCCCAACAAACCGCCGCCGACGACCTCCCTAAGTCAACAACTCCATTAATTGCCGAACGACACGCCCACTGTCACGCCCGTGACCAGGGGCGTGACCTCCACGATTACCGCCGCAACGTCAAATTGCCGCCAAGTCACCAAAATCTGCTGCTCAATAGTGTCAACACGCCCACGATCACGCCCGTGACCAGGGGCGTGACCGCCGTGTTTTCAGCCGCAAAGTCAAAATCTGCAATCAAATCGGACGGCCGCTATTTGAACAGTGTCGACACGCCCGTGTCAGAGGGCGTGTCCGATGAAAAATTTTGTCTATAAATTTCCTGCTTCTGTTTGAGCTGCTGTTCCATTTTTTTGGATCCATTTTGCTTAGGGTTTGCTGTTAGGTGCTTCCAAATGCTATGTAAAGTTTTTTTTCTTCCCCTCTCCTTTATTTTTAGCTTTGTAATCTCCAGTTTAGTTCAATAAAATTTGTATATTTTCTCATTTACATTGTTATGGACTTCATTTAGATGCAATCTCTAAGCAATCTTATTTGTTCTTTTGTTTTTAACTTTGTTTTTCGTTTACTTTTTATATGTGTGTGTGTGTGTGTGTGTATGAGATTAATTTTCATGCTTTTATAATTAGGAAATTTTACTTAGTTTTGTTAACTTAAGATTTTTCTACTTTTTATGCATTCCTATAAACCTGTAAAAGCGTTTTCAAAGTGGTTTTGATATTTCACTAACTTAGATTTTCCTTTTTAGGTCACAAAAATTTCGCCCTTTTTACTTTATTTTCACTTTTTAACCACCTTTGCGGAATTATATGAACGTTTATATAGTCGTTTTAGATTTTCAAACACTTCATTTTTGCTTTTATTTTCAAAAACTTTTTGCCCGTTCAAATTTTATTTCTTCATTTTACGCATTTCTACCGCATTCCATCGGTAGAAATGTATTCATTTCAATTTTTCGAGCACTTGCACTTTTCGCTTATTTGCAAAAACTTTTGCTCATTTTAATTTTATTTTCACGTTTTATTCATTTCTACCGCATTCTAGCGGTAGAAATGTAGTCGTTTTCATTTTTCAGTCACTTAGTTTTTCTTAATTTTGTACGTGTGCGTGCATGTATGAGTTAGTTTTTATATCTTTATTTCAATTCATGTAGAGTGTGTGCGTGTGTTGTTTTCATTTTTCCGCCTACTCATTTGAGTTAAATGGCTGGATTTTATTCAAGCAAGTGTGTGTATTTTTCTTTTTCCGCCTACTCACTTGAGTTAAATGGCTGGATTTTATTTCAGTAGAGTGTGTTTACTTTCTATAGAGTGGGTGTGTTTTAATTTTATGTCAAGTGCGTGAGTGTTAGCTTTTATTTTCCGCCTACTCGCTAGGAGTTAAATGACTGGATTTTATTTACCGCCTACTAACTTGAGTTAAATGGTCGGTCTTTATTGTACTGTAATAATTTGGAATGGACTTGTAAATGCATTTATTTTCTCCTACTCGTTTGAGTAGGACTTGCTTTCTTTTTCCCGCCCACTCATTTGAGCCATGACTTGCACTTTTACAGCTTTCATTTCAGTCCTACTCGTTTGAGTAGGACTTGCAATTTACTGCTTTCCATTTACTGCTTTCATTTTTCTGCTTTATTTTACTGCTTTAATTTTCTATTTTTTCACCGCTACCATCCAAATTCCGATGAGTGGCTAACATTCTTAGCCCTCAGTATCGAAGAGCATTGGGACAAATAAAATTGCTTGAAATAATTAAAGGTCTCATTTTTCTAATTAATTAAAAACACTTAAGGTTTGTCGTGGGTTTACGACGCATAGTACCACATAATCGATGTGTGGGCCCTATTTCCGTAGTCCATACGCTAGCTAGCCGAGAGGCCATGCGTATGGACCGATCACCCCTTGGTAAATGGAGTTTCGCACTAACCCTCGAGAGAGGAGGCGCGCCAACTCTACCGGATTGGGTTCCCCACGCAATATTGGGGTTCTTAGCGTAATGCGGGCATTAAGAGGAATCCTTCGTCGGACGAGAGCCCGGTCGAATAGTCTTAATGTCCAGGTGAGCGATAGTCCTAGAGATAGGTGAGCTAATTTTAGTGGAGCCTCCTCGGCCAAGTCTCCGCCCTAATTAGTTAGAAACTTAGGATCTCTTTTTATTAAAAGTATATTTTAGTTCAAATTTCATTCGGTGCCCTCGAGCTAAGCTCTTCATCGACTCCACCCTTTATTATGCTTTTATATTCTGCCTTTTGTTTATATAAATAATATCCCAACAAGATAAAATTATCGGTAAAATAATTGTCCCCTCCAGGGAAGTGTAGAAATAATTGAACCGACCCCGAGAACAATACGACCTCGATATTCCACCCGGAATATCCTGTACTACTCACGATAGGTGCAATTGCCTCCTTTCGTTAAAACTCGATCACATCTTTTTATATCCAAATAAATAAATACGCATGCCCCGCTTTCTTAAATAAAAACCAAATCCGCTTTTCTACTTAAATAAAACCGCCGGGTCACCGCGTGCTCGTAAATCTTTTTGGAGTTTTAACCGCATTAAGTTTTCGGACTTGATGCAAAAAAATATCAATAAAGTTTTTGGCGTCGTTGCCGGGGAAATTCGTGTCGTTATTTTGAACTCTGGAATACTATTAATTTTACGTATTATATCTATTTTAAAAAAAATGGCCACCAAAATTAAAATTAATAATAAGTATTATTAATAAAAATTAAAACATTTAATATATATATATATAAATGTTTTTTAAAAAAAAACCTACATAATTTTTTTTTAAAAAAAGCAATAATTTTAAAAACTTAAAAAATTATGTTATTATTATGAATTTTAACAAAAAAAACTACTTAAAAAGAAAAAAAATTTAAAAAAACAAAAACTTAACAAAAAAAACAAAAACTTAAACAACTTAAAAAAAACTTAACTTAAAAAACAAAAAAAAACCTTAAAAAATTCTCAAAAACTTAAAAAATTCTCGATTTGTTTTACCTTGTTTTTTTTCTTTCAAAAACACAAAAACATTTTCCAAACATATTTCGGCGTGCTTCACACATCTCTGCCCGCTAGGGGTCCGTATTTCTGTAGCGCTCTTATAGCTAAGATGTTAGCTTACGAGTTACACTCACTTTCCCCCTACCACCCGCACAATTTCGGCCAAGTTTATCATTTTTTTTGCTGTTCTCTTTTCGTTATTTCTTTTTAATAATGCAGTGTTCCAAATGGGCCTCCCCTAACTCGTCTAAGGGAAGCTTCTACCCTCACTTTTAATTTTTGTGCATATTCATTTTGTCTCTTATTGTTCCGCATACTTAGCTTGCAATATTGGGGACAATGTTGGATTTAAGTATGAGGATGTTTTCTTATTTTTTTTTATTTCTGTACTTTTATATTCTGCAATAATAACAAAAATCATCAAAAAACAAATTTGCAAAAATTAAAACCTCAAATATTATTTTCTTTCTTTCTTGTTTCAAAAACAAAAAAAATTATTTCTTTTACTTTGTAAATATTTTTTGTATAAAAATAAATCTTTCTCTTTCCTCCCCCACTCTTCTAATTTGTAAAAGCTCGCTTTTTAGCAAGCCCGTGGCGTTCGACTCATTGAACCAACCACCTAAATAAGAGTCTGTTCGCGGACCTTCGAGCTTTTACCTTGTCCCTTTTTTGTAAAACTTTTCGAAAAAAAAAAATCCATAAATCCTAAAAAAAAAATGAATAACTCTAAAAATCAAAAAAATAAAATACAAAAAAAATTCTGAAAACCCTAAAAATCCAAAAAAAATATTTTGTTAATTATGTAACAAATCAATCGAATATCTCAATTCTTAACCCTTTCCGCTCTCCGAAAATTTAGTTGCAAGTTAATTTATAAGCGAATTTTAGTTATTCTTTGCTTACTATTTGTTTATTAATTAGAGATCGATAGATTTAGATATCTGGGGTTAAGTTTTAAAATATTTTTGTATGCCTTTTTTTATTTAGATAGAGACCTATTTTCAGAATTACTTCTACTTATCTAAATAGTTGCATATTTTTTTGTTAGAACATAACGATCATAGATTTCAATTATGTTAACTCCAAGCTTTTTTTTCAACATATAGGAACGTTTAATTTATAAATGTTGCTCTCAAAAACTTTTTATTAAACCTAGTTTTATTTTTGAACACAACACTTTCCATTTTTTTTCATGTCATACTTGACATGATTTTGATCCTTAAAAGATCCTATGTCAATGGGAATAAGATTTCGTTCCGTAAACATAGACATCCAATATTTGAAAAGATTATATGTTATTGAGTAAGAGGATAAAATTCATTACTCCTACACCTATACATTGGGTTAATTTTATGAAATTGAAAAAAAAATATTAGGAAAATAAGATTTCATTTTTCTAATAATTCAAAAAGAAAAATGGAGGTTCGAGAAAAAAAAATATACCCTCGCCTCTAAATCAAAGTCCTCTTCATAAACCAACACCCCCTCCGCCAAATTCAAAAGATTCTAGATTTAATTTTAAAATCTTTTTGAGAGCATAATTTGTAAATTAAATTATTTCCTATAAATCTTATAAGCTACAGTTTCATAATCCAATCTATTTTTGTTAGCCTAACAAATAAAATTTTTTGCTATCTATTAGATCATATCAGAAGTTTTCAGCTGAAACTCTTCCTTTATTTAAATTTTTGGCATAATTTAGGATTTAACTTTAAAACCCTGGATATTTATTTAGATCCTTCTTTCAATTAATTCAAGCGGTAGATAAACTTAGGATTTCCTTAATTCATTGTAAGTTCATCTCCAACTTTTGCTCTGGAATAGTAAAAGCTTAAGTATGGGGGTATTTGATGAGTTGTAAATATACGTATTTTTATATACATTAAATAAAATGTATTAGTTTCTTTTTGTGATTTTTAGTTATTTTTCCTTAATAAATTACTTCCTTTTTGTAAATATTTTCTAACTTAGAGTTATTTTTGTTTCCTGAATTTTTCAGGAAAAATTGTCAAAAAATCAAAGTACACGCCCGTGTACTGTTGGTCACGCCCGTGTACTGTTGGTCATGCCTGTGACCAGGCGTGATACACCAAAATCCCGAGAAATGAAAATTTTTTGAAGAAATAGCGTGATACGCCCATGTCATGCCCGTGTCACCCGAGTCACGCCTTTGATCCATGCCCGTGACCATCCAGATCGACGAAATCGCGCTCAACGATCGTCGACCCAACTGACACGCCCGACCAAATGCCCGTATCAATCCGACACGGGGCATGACCAAGCCCGTGTCCATCCCGCTCGATGATTTCAACTCGGCGATCGTCGACTCTGCGCCATGCCTAGAGCCACACCCGTTACTTAGGGCGTGACTCCTCCACCTGGCCCGACAAACCGCCGCCGGCAACCTCCCGAAGTCAACAACGCCATTAATCGCCGAACGACACGCCCACCGTCACGCCCGTGACTAGGGGCATGACCACCGCGATTACCGCCACAACGTCAAATCGCCGTCAAGTCACCAAAATCTGCTGCTCAATAGTGTCAACACGCCCACGGTCACGCCAGTGACCAGGGGCATGACCGCCGCGTTTTCAGCCGCAAAGTCAAAATCTCCAGTCAAATCGGACGGCCGCTATTTGAACATTGTCGACACGCCCCATGACACGCTCGTGTCAGAGGGCGTGTCTGATGAAAAATTTTGTCTATAAATTTCCAGCTTCTGTTTGAGCTGCTGTTCCGTTTTTTGGATCCATTTTGCTTAGGGCTTTGCTGTTAGGTGCTTCCAAATGTTATGTAAAGTTTTTTTTCTTCCTCTCTCCTTTATTTTTAGCTTTGTAATCTCCTGTTTAGTTCAATAAAATTTGTATATTTTCTCCTTTACATTGTTATGGACTTCATTTATATGCAATCTCTAAGAAATCTTATTTGTTCTTTTGTTTTTAACTTTGTTTTTCGTTTACTTTTTATGTGTATGTGTGTGTATGAGATTAATTTTCATGCTTTTATACTTAGGAAATTTTACTTAGTTTTGTTAACTTAAGATTTTTCTAGTTGTTATGCATTCCTATAAACCTGTAAAAGCATTTTCAAAGTGGTTTTGATTTTTCACTAACTTAGATTTTCCTTTTTAGGTCGCAAAACTTTTCTTCCTTTTTACTTTATTTTCACTTTTTAACCACCTTTGTGGAATTATATGAACGTTTATATAGTCGTTTTAATTTTTCAAACACTTCATTTTCGCTTTTAGTTTCAAAAACTTTTTGCTCGTTCAAATTTTATTTCTTCATTTTACGCATTTCTACCACATTCCATCGGTAGAAATGTATTCATTTCAATTTTTCGAGCACTTGCACTTTTCGCTTATTTGCAAAAACTTTTGCTCCTTTTAATTTTAATTTCACGTTTTATTCATTTCTACCGCATTCTAGCGGTAGAAATGTAGTCGTTTTCATTTTTCAGTCACTTAGTTTTTCTTAATTTTGTATGTGTGCGTGCGTGTATGAGTTAGTTTTTATAGCTTTATTTCAATTCATGTAGAGTGTGTGCGTGTGTTGTTTTCATTTTTCCGCCTACTCATTTGAGTTAAATGGCTGGATTTTATTCAAGTAAGTGTGTGTATTTTTCTTTTTCCGCCTACTCACTTGAGTTAAATGGCTGGATTTTATTCCAGTAGAGTGTGTTTACTTTCTATAAAGTGGGTGTGTTTTAATTTTATGTCGAGTGCGTGAGTGTTAGCTTTTATTTTCCGCCTACTCGCTAGGAGTTAAATGACTGGATTTTATTTACCGCCTACTAACTTGAGTTAAATGGTCGGTCTTTATTGTACTGTAATAATTTGGAATGGACTTGTAAATGCATTTATTTTCTCCTACTCGTTTGAGTAGGACTTGCTTTCGTTTTCCCGACCACTCATTTGAGCCATGACTTGCACTTTTACAGCTTTCATTTCAGTCCTACTCGTTTGAGTAGGACTTGCAATTTACTGCTTTCCATTTACTGCTTTCATTTTCCTGCTTTATTTTACTGCTTTAAATTTCTACTTTTTCACCGCTACCATCCAAATTCCGATGAGTGGCTAACATTCTTAGCCCTCAGTATCGAAGAGCATTGGGACAAATAAAATTGCTTGAAATAATTAAAGGTCTCATTTTTCTAATTAATTAAAAACACTTAAGATTTGTCGTGGGTATACGACGCGTAGGACCACATAATCGATGAGTGGGCCTTATTTCCGTAGTCCATACGCTAGCTAGCCGAGAGGCCGTGCGTATGGACCGATCACCCCTTGGTAAATGGAGTTTCGCACTAACCCTCGAGAGAGGAGGCGCGCCAACTCTATCGGATTGAGTTCCCCACCCAATAGCGGGGTTCTTAGCGTAATGCAGGCATTAAGAGGAATCCTTCGTCGGACGAGAGCCCGGTCGAATAGTCTTAATGTTTAGGTGAGCGATAGTCCTAGAGATAGGTGAGCACATTTTAGTGGAGCCTCCACGGCCAAGTCTCCGCCCTAATTAGTTAGAAACTTAGGATCTCTTTTTATTAAAAGTATATTTTAGTTCAAATTTCATTCGGTGCCCTCGAGCTAAGCTCTTCATCGGCTCCACCCTTTATTATGCTTTTATTTTCTGCCTTTTGTTTATATAAATAATATCCCGACAAGATAAAATTATCGGTAAAATAATAGTCCCCTCCAGGGAAGTGTAGAAATAATCGAACCGACCCCGAGAATAATACGACCTCGATATTCCACCCGGAATATCCTGTACTACTCACGATAGGTGCACTTGCCTCCTTTCGTTAAAACTCGATCACATCTTTTTATATCCAAATAAATAAATACGCGTTCCCCGTTTTCTTAAATAAAAACCAAATCCGCTTTTCTACTTAAATAAAACCGTCGGGTCGCCACGTGCTCGTAAATCTTTTTGGAGTTTTAACCGCATTAAGTTTTTGGACTTGATGCAAAAAAATATCAATCACCTCTAACCTGGGCGGTGGAACTGATCCTGGCCCCCCTGGTGGTGGTCCCTTCCCTAGTGACCTCTCTGTGGCCCCTAGTCCTGCAACTCGGGCCTCCAGCATAACCGACGGTCCGGCTACTGATACCCCTACCTGGGCTGCTGCTGCTGCCCCTTAAGTTTCTACTGTTCCCTATATCGGGGTTCAGCTCTCCTTTCCTCCTGCCCTCTGCAGCCTCTCATGTCCTTCTCCTCCTCTGATGACCACCTGGCCAGCTTCCGGGCAAACTCCGAATTCGACGCCTCCCCGTTGAACTCCCTTGCTGCCCTCTCCATCAGCTCTTCGTAGGAGAGGGGTGGTACTCTCTTCAGCTCTTCCTAAAACTGGTCCACATTACTCCCAAATGTCTAGTTCACTCCTTGCTTGATGTGGAATAGGGAATCTGACTCCTTCTTCCTCCTCTTGGAGCTGGTGAACCTCAACATGAACCCCCGGTATAGGTCCTCGAAGCAGTAATTTGAGCTGGCCGGTAGCTGGTGGAACCACTCCCTCGCCTTCTCCTTGAGGGTGATGAAGAAGAGACGGCACTTGAAGCCATCCAACATCTGCCGGATCGATACCACATCCTCGAACCACTGGACGTGTTGAACTGGGTCTCCCTTCCCGATGTAGTAAGAAATTTCAGGTTCCATGAACCCCTCGGGAACTGGGGAGGAGGAAACCAGCTTACTGAACGGGCTTCCTCCCCCTGCTGGGCAAGCTAGATGATCTCGCACACCCATCTTGCCGAACCGGCCTCCGCTTGCCGAGCCGGGAAGGAGCGCGTGCCCGTGGAGCTCACATCCCCTTCCTTCTTCGGCAACCTCCTTCCCAGCTCGCCTGCCGGGAGCGTCCTTGCCCAGAGACAGGGCGACAGTGATTGGAACAACTAGAGTCGAGCACTCGGCCCGCGCACCGAGTGCGAACTTGACGAGGCTGAGTACCTCCTGCCTGAAGTCTTCGAACATCCCCACCATGGCTAGAGGTGGCGGGGGTGGCGAGTCGGACCTGTCCGAGCTTTGTCCTTCACCTCTTGCCATCTAGCTTGTTGAAGATTTTCTGTGCTGACCACTCTCCACGCTCACCGCACCAGAATGTTGAAACCGAAAACTTGGTCTCTTGTGGAAGTTCACCCTTGGGGAAGGGGTTATCGCGCACCTACTTCTCTCCTGCAAGCCAGCAACAAAAAGAAATGGAAACGTACCCAAGGGCTCAGCGTGGAGGTCCCACCACACACCCGGAAGATCTTAGAGCGCTTCCCCTCCTAAGCCAATGGCCGAGCTAAGGCTATCTCAGAAAGCACAAGAATATCTGAATACTGATAAGCATGCCTTTTAAGGTTCCCCTTGGGTCTTATTTAGAGTTTCCTGAAGACGGTATGCCTATAGTCAACCTCCGCTCTTTTGAACAGCTATATGCAGCCCAACTGGGTCTGCTAACAGCGTAACTCCACCGTTCTATTAAGCTATTCGCGCCCCTAGCATGGTAAAATTGTAAAGAAAAGCTCCTCATAGGAGACTGGGTGAGTGGAGCATCATCACTCAATGCCAAAGCCAGTAGGGCGCCGAGAGCGTCGAGTGGAGCAACATCACTCCACGTTAAAGCCAGAAGGGCGTCAAGAGCATTGAGTGGAGCAACGTCACTCAACGCCAAAGCCAGAAGGGCGCCGAGAGCGTCGAGTGGAGCAACAGTAATCAACGCCAAATCCAGGAGGGCGCCAGGGGCGTCGAGTGGATTAACATCGCTCAACACCAAAGCCAGAAGGGCGCCAAGAGCATTGAGCGGAGCAACGTCACTTAACGCTAAAACCATAAGGGTGCCAGCGGGGGTAAAGTCTGAAAGAAGTCTCATAAAATAGCTGGGCGAGTAGCCCTCTGATACCTTCACTCGCCCGGGGGTCTGGGATTATTTCTACCGAAGGAATTCTAGAAGAATTGAGTTTGTCGAGCTTTGTTCGACGAATCTAGGATTATAACTCACGAGGTCAGCTCGAAAAATGCCGAGCTCCATTCGACGAATGCCGAGCTCTGTTCAACGAACGCCGATCCACACTCAACGAACGACGAGCTCCGTTCGACGAGCATCGAGCCCCACTCGACGAACGACGAGCTCCGTTCGACGAGCGCCGAGCCCTACTCGTCAAACAATGAGCTCCGTTTGACGAGCGCCGAGCCCTGCTTGATGAACGACGAGCTCCGTTCGACGAAAAGCCGATTCGGTTTTACGAACCCCAGGCGGTCTCGGGCTGGTTGGGCCAGCTCGCGCAGCTCGCTCGCTTAGCTTTGGTGACAACAAGCTGGCTCTTCTGAACTTGCCCGCATGCTGTTTTGGAGCGGACAGGTCGCCATGGTCCGCTCGTCTTGCCTGGCAGACCCACTCGGCAAACACGGGGCTGTACACTAAGGTCTTTCACTAGAGACTGAGATACTAAGATTTGTTCCATAAGAGAGGTGGCCAAGCTTACTGAGACTCCTCCTCAAACATTATTTGGAAAGCTTCACTCTTGTGAGATGCAGCTGGCTGCCAGGAAAGAGGAGGAAGCCACCAGCAGATCCTAAGCCAAGGAAAAGTCTTTGGCCTTTAGAGAAGACAGCACAAGGAACTGTAAGGAGAGGATTCCCTCTCCTCCAAGAAGACCAGCTGATTCAGACAGCTCAGAGTCTGATGCATCAGACAGCAGCATGTCTGATGAGGAGTTTGCTGCCTTCTCCAGACAATTTCAGAAGGTGATGAAGAAGAAATAGTAGAAGAGAATACCTTCCACCTCTTCTCATCACAAGAGGAATCATTCTAAGGCTGACAGGTATGATTTTAAATCTAGTAAATATAATTCCTCTAAAGTTGTCTGCTACTATTGCAGCAAACCTTGGCATATGATAGCTGACTGCCCAGTGAAGGGGAAGGAGGCTGGTGAGAAGAAACAACACCAGCATAAGGGGAATAAGGAGAAATCCTTCATTGATAAGAAGGAGAAGTGTTGTATAGACTCATCTTCATCAGAGTGAGAAGAGGAAGAGGCCTATATTGGGCTGGTTGCTGCTGCTGTTGAACAAGAATCTATAGCAGCAGATGAAGACTATCTTTCTACAAGGATAGGTATCAGGGCCCCTACATCACACTCAGATAGTGATTCAGAGGTGAATGACGAAGATGAAGATGATGTCTGCATCTACTATGGGCTGATTGCAATGACTGATGAGGAATCCAGCCAGGATCAGCCTAGTCAAAGCAAGGTAAATTCTCTATCAAGCTCTTCTTCTGTGTCTGGATATGAGACTAGTCCCTGTATATAAGCTTCTTCATCCAGTGGTGAAGATGATTCTGAATCAGAAGGAGATGTCAACTAATTGATTGACATATATGTAGAACTTCTGGATGCCTTAAAAAAGTACAAGACGCTATCTAAGAAGCAAGCAGTGGAGATTGCCTCTCTTCATCTAGCTGCTTCCCAGCTGACTGAGACAACATCGTTGCTGGATCAGAAGGATAGGGAATTTTGCCAACTTAGGGTCAAGAATCTCATCCAAATAGCTCCATCAAGTTAAAGAATAGTCTCATCAAGGATTTTGAATAGAGTCTAGGGAGAGAGAAAAGAATAGTGGATAGTTATTCTAAGCCAAATACTGTGTTACTCTTGATAGACTACTTCTCCTCTCAGAAGGGTAAGAAGGGCTTGGGATTCAAGGGAAGCACAAGAGTTGCTCCATCCAAAGGGAAGGACAAAGTTCCAGCTCCAGCTCAGCCTCTTTCTTCCAAGCCTCCCATTCTTTTTGGGAAAGTTCAGTTGCCTTCAAACATGTATGACCAAGAAAGTATCTATGATCACTGGATGAATGACAGATCCACTAGTGTGAACAATGGTGTTCACTGCCATGGTGGAAGGTATAGCAAAGTGAGTGCCTTTAAGGCTTCCCATGAAGAAATTCAAATTTCCCATCATGTACCATTTGTCTTTGGTGCTCAAGCCCCCACTCTCAATATTGTGGCTGCAGCAAAGGTTCAGGATCATTCAACAAAGACTCAGACCAAGGGTCAGTCTTCTAGCATGCCTGGTTTGGCTGTGTCTGATGCTATCAAGAGCATGCTTTCTGAAAAAAAGGTTGCTACTGCTGGTACTCAGAGGAGGCCAAACAATCCAGCTAGAAGAAATACCTTCAGTTAGATCCTTGCTGAAAGGAATCTGAAGAAGGCTGCTGCTCCTCGTCCTACTTTTCAGTCAGCAGCAAACCAAACTGCAAGGCCTACTCAAAAAATAAGATATAATATTCATGAATGTTGGTGCTATGAAAAAGTGAGCCACTTTGCTATAGATAGCTAGCACAATCTTAGTGTGTCGAGAGTAGTTGTTAGTCCAACAGTCAAAAATGTTGTTTGTAGACAAGTTCATTTTCTGACTAACATGCACTTAGGACCCAATAGATATTGGGGTCCTATGGTAAAGTGAATTGTGTGATGCAGGTTAGTCCAAGTGCCCATATCCTAATATGGTACTTGGACAGTGGTTGTTCCATGCACATGACTGGGACAAGGAGCAACTTAAAGAAGTATACTCCAGTGAAAGATGGACCTTAGGTTATCTTTGGTTGTTCAGATAGAGGGATGACTAGAGGCTATAGTAAGATTACAAATGACATAGTCACCATCATAAAAGTAGCTTATGTTAAAGGGTTGCAACACAACCTCATAAGCATAAGCCAAAGATCTGATCTTAGAAATGTTATTATCTTCCACAAGAATGTGTGCCAGATTAAGAGGTTAAGTGACCTAGAGATCATCTTGACAGACACTAGGAGTAGAAATGTTTATTGTTTAAACTTTTTTGCCGCGATACAGACACTCCTATTTGTCTAATGGCAAATGAGAAAGCCTCATATTGTGTCCAATGGCACAAGACCTAGCTCATTTGAATTACAAGATTATTGGAAAGCTCTTTAGTCAAGAGCAAGTTATGAATGGTCCTAATGTGAAGTGCACCAAGGAGGGCATTTACTCAACATGACAAAAAGGCAAGCAGACCAAAATCTCCTTCAAGGGCATTGGGACCAAAGACTCTGTGAGGTACCTCTTGCATATGGACCTGTTTGATCCTATGCCAATTTATAGTCTTGGTAGGAAAGTCTACACCCTTGTGGTGGTTGATGACTATTCCAGGTATGCTTGGGTGTTCTTTATTAAGAAAAAGAATGAAACCCTTGATGTCTTCATAAAGTTAGTCAAGCAAATTCAGAATGAGTCTAGTAGAACTTTGGTCAAAAATCACAAGTGACCATGGGGCTGATTCCAGTCTGATAGCTTGACAAAGTTCTGTGAAGAGTATGGGATTCATCAAGAATTGTTTTCTCCAAGAACACCCCAACAAAATGGGATTGTTGTGAGGAAAAATAGGACTCTTATAGAGGCTGGATGGACATTGTTGAGTGACACATCTCTCCTAGAATATTTATAGGCCGAGGTAGTAAATATTGCATGTCATGTCCTCAACAGAGACTCTATCACGAAGAGCCACAAGAAGGCTCCCTACGAAATCTTGAAAGGTAGAAAACCAAACCTGAGTTATCTCAGAATCTTTTTTAATAAGTGCTATGTGCTTCACAATGGGAAGTCCTATGTGACTAAGTTTGATTCCAAGTCCTTTGATGGGATCTTTGTTGGGTACAATAATCATAGTAAGTCCTATATGATCTACAACATATAAAGACATGTTGTAGAAGAGTTTGTACATATAGTTTTTGATGAGTCTACTATGATTAACAGTGAGCTGCCATGCTCCTCTTCTAGTACTGCAGGCATAGAACAGATGATGGACCAGCTAACACTTAAATAAGCTGCTCCATTAGTCCAAGATAAAGCTGATGGAATGAACATTCCAGTAGAAGGACTGCAAGATACAAGTGAGGTGGATGAAGATCAGCAAGAAGCTTCCCTAGTAGCTGATGCTGAAACAAGATTGCCTCCAACAATCATGCATCTAAGGGATCATCGAAGGCAGTAGATCATTAGTGATGTCAGTGAAGGAGTGGTGACTAGGAGCAGAAGCATCAACACAACACTATACTTAAGCTTCCTGTCACAGTTTGAGGCAAAGAAATTTGAAGAAGCCAACATAGATCAATCCTGAATTGTAGATATGCAACAAGAACCGAAGCAGTTTAAGAGATGCAAGGTCTGGAAGCTGGTTCCCAAACAACAAGAACATAATGTCATTGTGGTCAAGTGGATCTATAAGAATAAACTTGATGAAAATGACATTATAATCAAGAACAAGGCAAGGCTAGTAGCTAAGGGGTACATGCAAGAAGAAGGTATTAATTTTGATCAAACGTTTACCCCTGTAGGAAGATTGGAGACCATCAGACTGTTCCTTGCATATGCTGCACACAAGGGATTCAAGGTCTACCAGATGGATTTGAAGTAAACCTTCTTGAATGGTGACTTAAAGGAAGAAGTTTATGTTGAGAAGCCTCCAGGTTTTGTCATTCCTAACTCTTCTGATTCTATTTATAGACTTAGGAAAGCTCTATATGAGCTAAAGAAGGCCCCTAGAGCATGGTATGAGACTTTGTCTAGCTTTCTCATTGAGAACAAATTCTCAAGGGGGAAGATAGCCAAGACCCTATTCCTAAGGGAATCTAAGGGTAAGATCATCCTAGTCCATATATATGTAGATGATATTATCTTTGGATCTACTGATGACAAACTTTATAGGAAGTTTGCCAAACTTATGCAAGGAAAGTTTTAGATGAGCAGTATGGGTGAACTTAAGTTCTTATTTGGTCTCCAAGTTAGACAGACTGATGATGGCTTGTCTATATCCCAGTCTAAGTTCACCAGGGAGTTAATCAAGAAGTTTGGTATGGAGAATTCCTCCAACATGATAACTCCCATGGGGTCAAGTATTCCTATAGGCAAAGATGAGGCAAGAAAACCTGTTGATGAGACACTATATAGAGGGATAATTGGCTCCCTTATATATCTTACTGTAAGTACGCAAGACATCATGTATGCTACATATGTTTGTACTAGTTATCAGGCTAGCCCTAAAGAAACTCAGTACTCAGCTGTAAAGAGGATTTTGAGGCATCTTAAGGGCACACCAGATCATGGCCTATGGTACTCTACGAATGGGGAGTTTGAACTAATATGCTATTCAGATACAAATTTTGCAGGCTGCAAATAAGACAGGAAGTGCACTTCCGACGCCTGTCAGTTCTTGGGAGGAAGATTAGTGTCTTAGAGCAGTAAGAAGCAAACAAGTGTTGCAATCTCAACTGTAGAGTTAGAGTACATTTCAGCAGGCAGCTGTTGTGCCCAGTTGCTGTGGATCCAACATAACCTCCAGGATTATAACCTCCAAATAAGTAGAAGTCCCTTATATTGTGATTATACTAGTGCAATCTCAAATGCTAGGAATCCTTTCTCACACAACAGGAGTAAGCATATTGAGAAAAGATATCATTTCATTAGGGAGCATTTACAATATGAAGATATCAACCTTGAGTTTGTCACTATAGATAAGCAAGTGGCTGACATCTTCACTAAGCAACTAGATGAAGCAAAGTTCAATACCTTCAAGTTTGAGTTGGGTATGTTGAACCTGGTATAGTTTTAGTTGCTCCTCATGTTGTTGCAGGTTATACTATTTCTTGCAGGTGGAATTGTTCTTCAGTGGAATGAAGACATTTCAAGTGATATACCTTCAATGGTATCATGTTCAAGTACTATCCAGACTGATATAGACTAGAATATCTACAAAGAAATATGATAGAGGATGCTTCAGTTGAGGGGGAGCAAGTCCAGCACTTATAGAGGTAGATTCGAGTGGTATCCAAAAAAGGGGGAAGGAGATGCACACCTCCATCACTCACAAGTGGGTTAACTAGTACAAGAGTTGCTTTTCTATACTCAAAAAGGGGGATCTGAAAAGCAGTACCTCCCTGACTATTTCTAGAAGTCAAAAAGGGGGAGGAGAAGGATATAACTTAAGGAAAGTGGTATCAGATCTATGAGTGTATTAGATACAAGAGCAGTATATTTGAGAAAGATATAAGGGGTATTAAAGTGATGAAGAGGCCAGACAGAATCAATTAAGGGAGAGTAGGTGTGATGATGTTCACCCTGCAGGCAAGGAAGTGTGGTAACTATAACTTGTTCTCTTATTATATGTCAAAACCCGCATTTTCTCTACATTTAACGATATATCAGACTAAGGGAAAATGCGCGTCATGATGCCATGTCAGCAGGGGATAATTGCAGATGCTCAGGCAAAACTCCAACTCAATACTATTATGAAAGACCCATAAGTTAATTAGAGAAAATCCAGTTTAAGTTAGACGGTTAGCCATATCCCTCAGCTTAGTGGCTCATCTAGTCCACAAGAAAAAGATAGTTATACGATGTGGAAATTATATTATTTACAAGTTTAGACATCCTATATAAGTATAAACATCCCCAGAGGATAACTCATGGTGTGCAAGGTTATAGATTTATGATAATAGTAAAAGTAGCTTTTACGACCATTAAATACAGTGAATTAGATTTCAAATATGGCATGTTTGAGGTAATAATAGTAATTTTTATACTTTAAAATGCCTAACATGCAATCTAGCATAAAACCTTCCCAGAGAGCAAGTAAAAATAACCACAAGGAGGTAAACTAGCAGCTAGCAAAGTATTCAATAATTCAAAGGAAAACTAGTAGTGGGTGTCAACAACCTGACATAAACCCACTGAAAGTATGCAAGTCAGAACTAAAACTAACAATAAGAACTACCTCACAATGGTGAGGAAAAACCACTGCAACAACTACAGTCCACAATCTACTACCCAACACAGCCGCTCCACCGGCTACAATCCTGAACCTGAGGCATTCAAAAGAAGAACATCTTAGCAAGAAAATGCAAGTGGCAAGGAAATAAACAGGTAAAAGGTACCAAGGTAAGAAAGGGTTTAGCAAACCCGACTATAAGAAATGTTGAAAACCACAGCTGATTAGCCAAATAATAACAGGTAAAGTAAAAGTCTGCAATAAAGAGGTTAAATGAACATAGCACCAAGTGTGGAACGAAGCCATGCTTTGAAAAAATCTATAAGGATTAGCATAAAATAACATAGACTAATAAGAAGCAAACTGAGCACGAAACAGCTCGAAAATGTGAGTCATTAACACTTGTTAAAAACAACCGGGCCGGAGTCGGTGACCAAAATGTCCAAAACCGGGCTTCTAGACCCAAATGTCTCAGAAAAGGCACTACGGTGGTGTCCACTTAGTACAACACAATACACCAGTCCATAAAACAAAGACCAAACAACTGCCAAGTGTAATGATCAACAAACCGGCATCCAGTTGGTGGTCCTTTATCCACTGCCAACCTTCATAGTCGAAGAAACATCATACCCAAACACCCCAAACCAAAACTCATGCCTAAGCCCAAAGAAATACCTAAACAAGCCCTAAAAACACTCAAAGACCATACACGATGTATCCTACACAAAACAGCAAAAATATTCCAAGTCCTGGCCAAATTCGGTGAGTATACCTGATGAATTACGTTGATGCTCGATGAATTGCTCAACACTCGGTGAATAAGACATGCGATACTTGGCGAATTCCGACTTTACTCGACATATCGTCCAGTCGATATTCAACGAATTACTCTGATACACGGCAAATCTGCCTTAACGACACTTTCAGTGATACTCGCTGAATCCTAATTGATACTCAGCGAATTACTTAATGTTACTCGCTGAATTACACTTAGACTAACCTTTTACACTCAGACATACTTGATGTTTCATCGAGTTTACTGAACGCCTTATACCTTCACTCAACGCAACGCCCGCCGATACTCGACAAACTCGACACCTAGATACTCAACGAATTTACCTTAACGAATTCCTACCCCTAATTCATAAACGATGAATTCTTCCCAGTATATACGCCAAATTACACTTAGTCTAAATCCCTCCATACCGGATGAATTTCACTCAGCAATACACGTCGAATTCTACTCAGCTAAACTATCACACTTGACGAATTTTACCGTCGATATTCGACGAATCCTACTATCCCAAACCCACCGAATTCTACTTAGCCCCCTAAACCTATTCTCTACTTTTGGATTAAAACCTGACCTACTCTATGGGATCTTCCATGGTTAAACATACACTAACCCTACTCTCTAAGGGAGGAGGAAAGAAGGGAAGAAAAACAAGCAATAAAATGGACATGCAAGGGGGAAATTTCACTTTCCATGAAACTCCGGAAAAACACCTCCCGCTCGCGCCACGACAAGGATTTGCTGCCCAAAAGATCCTAGCAACATTTCTTGAAACCTTTGGAGGAGAAAAGAGGTCAAAATTGCTAACCCTAATACCTAAAAATTGAGAAATCGGAAAAAGCTTACCATGATTGGGTAGATCTCGGCGAGAGTTTTCCGAATCCTTACTCGGATGGCGAAAACAGCCACCAGATCTCTCCTATTGCCGTCTAAAATGCTCGCGAAGTCTACCGTCCGCTTCTCTCGCCAAAAAGTCCGCCTCTTGGGTGTAGGAAGAAGATGAATAGTAAAGGTAGGGTTTCGTTTTGATCGATTTCCTATTTATACTCATAATTATAATATAAAATATTAATTAATTAAAATATTGCCAAAACTACCTGAAATCCATATCAACTCGGAATCTTACAAAAATCGCACTATAGCTAAATATCGACTCTACGAATCCATCGACAAAGTCAAAAATAAAATCAGACAAACCAAACTCGGGTAAAACACCACCTGAAGACAAAACACCACCACATCCCTATAAAAAGCTCCACCGAGTCACCTAAACAGACCCGCCTCGTGAGGGAAGGCACACAACCAATACAAAACCAACCAGACAGGAAAACCCACTGAGAAAACCCATGCTCCAACAAATGACACTCGTTAACTACGCATCAACGTAATGCCCTGACGTCAAAAATACGTCACTACGGGAATTAAAATAAACACCGAAAAATCAGGAGCGTTATATTATATATTTTCCAAGTTAATGTTCTATTGCTGTATATATCAGTGTATGTCATTGACTCATTTGATTGAGAGTTTTTACTTCTTCAAATATGGGGAGATTGTTGGGTCCATTGTCCAAAATGTCCCAAATTTGAAGAAGTCAATCATGTCAATTATATACATAAAGTTGTATTTGATGTATGCTTAATTTCATGCATGCAAGTTAGTCCTTAAACATTGATAGGACATGTATTCCAAGTGATGTGATAGATGGTCACAAAGTAAAGATGTGGAGAGACAGAAATTTGTCTAAGTCCACAGGTGTTAAGTGAAGCCAGTTCACTCAATGCCAGATGCAAGGGAAGATGTTGGATAGGTTGAAAATCATCGAAGTCCACAAACATTGAGTGAAGCTAATTCACTCAATTCCATATGCAATAAAGCACTTAGTTAATTGTGGATAGTCAAAGACATGCAGTCTGCAAAGAAATTCTGCGGCCAAGTCCACAGGCGTTGAGTGATGACAGTTCAATCAATGACATCATCGAGTATAGCTGAATCTGTCAATGCCTAAGTATTGGCGGGCTGAATATTCGACAATGACCAGAAGCATCAAGTGAACACAGCTCACTCGATGCCAAAGCAAAAGTGTTGAGTCTTGCTACTGTAGTCAACGCCTAAGAAGAAGATAGAAATCAACTAAGTCTAGAAGCATTGAGTGAAGTCAGTTCACTCAACGCCCAATTAAGAAGACAGGCAAAAGCAGAAAGCGTCGAGTGAGGCCTGTTCACTCAATGCCTTCAGACAGGTGAAAAAATGACTAAGTGTGAAAGCATTGAGTGAAGCCATTACACTCAACTGTCTCAACGCCTATAATGCACAATGATTCAGACAGTTGACTAAGGGTTTTGGCATTGAGTGAAGTTTGTTCACTCAACGCACTCAATGCCTGGAATGAATTTGAGAAATTAGGTAAGTCCATAATCTGATGACTTCAGCTAAAATTGAAAAAATAAATAGAGTTCAAATTAAGTGCGGGAGAGCTACAAAACATGACAAATACTGTCAGAGGTCTACTATACATCTTCTTCCATTAAATCAAGGTGCAGCTATCCGCTACAGGTGGTCCCGACAACTTCTTGGAGCAATTAATTGGCGAAAGATATAAAGGGGTAGCTACTGGATGTTGAACTCAAATTTTAGAGTTTTGTTTCAAAAAGGAAAAGAGCAGCTAGACTTCATCTTCCTCACCATTTCTGTCGGGAAAAAGCTTGAAGTCGATCAGCTGAAATAAAAGTTCAGTTAAGTTAGTTGTAGCATTTTCTTCTGCTGCAGCAAGTTCAGAAACACTTCTGATAAAGAAAGAGAGGAGAGCCTTCAGTCTTCTGTAGGTTCAGGTTAGTTGTTTGAAGAACTCAAGACCTATTAGATCTTCAGTATTCTACAACAAGTTCAAAACATTTTTCTGAGATACTTCCAACAAAGATAACCATTATTGAAGAACATTTTTCTGCTGTTGTGAAGATAGTTAGAGCTGAGATAACTCAGCTCTAGTAGTAGACACAATGAAATTTATTTGTGTCAAATTAATTAAAATCATTCTACTTCTGTAGGATCCTCTTGGATCTGTGTTGTAGAGCCTTTGAGCTTGAGGTAGGGCAGGTTTTCCTGAGCTGTAGGAGAATTACACTCTCTAAAAGTATGATCCAGTTTGGATCTGAGGTAAGGATCTTGAGCCTGAGGTATGAGAGTCATTCTCTATGAATTGTAGGGAACTTGAGCCTGAGTTGTAGGATCCTTTGGATCTGAGGTAGGGCCTTTATACCTGAGCAGTATGAGAGTCATTTTCTCTGAGGTTGGATCCTTTGTGGATCTAAGGTAGGGCTATCCTCCCAACCTGAGTTGTAGGGCCTTTGTGCCTGAGGTAGGTGATCAGTAGATCACTGAGTTGTAGGAGCAAGTCTGCTCTGAGGTTGGTCTTTGGCTAAGTTGTAAGTCTTGGAGGAGACTGAGAGATCCTGTAGGATCTATGGTGTAAGCTCTTGGAGCTGATTTTTGGAGAAGTTCCCTGTCTAACTAGAAGTTAGAAAGGTGGGAGGAGACTGGACGTACCCATAATCTGGGGAATCACTATATATTCCGTGTGTGTTTCTTGTGTTGTTCCTTTATTGCAGGCTGTGTGTTTCTTGAAAGCAGAAAAACCAGTAATACACTAAGCACTTAAAGAAGAAATTAAAAGAAAGTCACAAGAGACTAAGAAACCTATTCATCCCTAAGTTGATAGCTACCTTGAAAACAAAGACTTTCACAAAGAGTTCCATTTCTAATTTGAGAAGAAGACAAAATTGTGATATATCTCGCTTCCAGCAGATTGACTCAGAGCTAAAGGCTGAGGTAGATCAATTGCTAGCAGAGCTTCAAGAAGAGAAGTCTTCTACGGAGGAGGCAATATGAATATTAGAGGGCGCACAAGAATATATGACTTATATGGAGAATGAGCTAGGGGTTTTGAAGGCCAAGGTGGAGCACCTCTTTTTATAAGAGTGGACTATACAGTTGAAAGAGGAAGGACTTATTGAGTATAGGAACTCTTAAGACTACATGAAGGATCGTTTCTTGATTTCTAAAGAGGTCCTGGAGGAGATCTATATTAAATAGGTTGATCCACAGATGGAGAAGGTTTGAGAGGTTGCTCTCAAGCGCAGATTATCAAAGGATCTTTAGATGGTGTCCCGGAAGCTCAAGTGTGACATTTTTTGGCCTTGGCTTTGATTATATTTCTAAAGATGAAGGCTCGGGCTCCGATTCTAACGTTGATGTAGTGGGCAAGTAATGGTCTCACTTTTGTATCTTTGTACATGTACTCCATGTTAGTTGTATTTGTATGTCTCTGCTGTTGTGTGGCATACTTGTATTTTTATTTGAGTTTATGCACTCATACTTTGAGATAGCTTTCGTTAGCGACGCTTTGGATGCCCTCTTATATCACATTTTTGTTTCAAGATTTTTCTGGCATTGAGCCTTATTTTGAGCTTGTCTGGTGCTAACACCATCTCTTTATGCATGCCTATAATTTTCCTTTTGGATGTTCTTGGTTGAAAGATGAGACACATACAAGGTCTCAACCAACTACCAGGGTGAAGGGAGAACAGTTCTAACCGGGTAGTGAGAGGTCAGAGCATTGAGCTGGGGATTGTCGCAGATTGGTTGACGGTTGAAGGACAAGACCCAGACAACCTCTCAACCTTTTACTAAGGCAAAGAGTGAACACTTCTAGTTCGGTAAATAAATGATTAAGGGTATTATAGTCACCTAAAGCGGGGGGGGGGGGGGGTGAATAGTGTTTGAAGTTTTTGGTCTTTTTTGATTTTATTTGTGAACTCCCACAGAAAATCAAACACAATCAACAACACAAAAAACAGTTATTTTTAGTAGTTCCCCTATTATGGATACATCCACTTCCCCTTCCACCTATCTAACCGTGTGTTAGACTAGGCTAACTCCTCCAATATCTCAAATCAAAGATCTTATAACTTAGATCCACACGTTGGATCCTACATCTTAGAGTCCTTGACCCCTACAACTCAGACTCCACTAGATCCTACCTCATGTGCATAATAACAACTCTACATTAGACTGACTACACTCTTATAGCTCACATTCAATATATGAATCCTACCTTAGGCCTTCATAAGAACCTACCTCAGGCTTCTAGCTATGCTATACACTCAGGCCGTTAGCATTATCGTACGCTCAGGCTGTGAACACAACCCTACCCTCAGATCTCAAGGAGATCTTATAATAGCAAATGTAGAATAAATTTGTTACAAAGATCTAGACTCAATAGAGATAGAATTTTGAGGCTTTGAGTCTTCTTAGGCTTTACAGTGTAAAAGCCTTCTTCACAATCAACACCTGATAAACAACAGTTTATCTTGATAGTAGGATTAGTGCTAAACTTCCTTGTTAGTAGAAGTCTTCTTGCTCTCTAGAATGGGAGCTTTCTTTATTCTTGATGTTTAACTTCTTCTTCAGAAAGCTTTCTTTTCTAATAATAGAGTTTATTGTTGTATTGCTCATTGACGGTCGACTAGCTGAGCTTTCCAAGTCAATAAAGTTAGAGTTTAATGACCCCCTCTTCTTCTTTTATATCACTGACAATTCTAACATTCAAAATATTAGAAAAATCATGTTAGAGCACTTCCAGAAAAGATTGATTTGACATTTGCTTTCAGATCCTCCGTCAATTGGACATCTCGCCTTTCTCAGTTAGCATAGTAATATTTTTGTGAGATGTTCTTACACAACAATATTTTCTTAGAATGAATTTTTGCATTCCTTTGTGTGTCATCACAATGATATTATTGTGTGAGTGTTGCACACACAACATTATTATACTTAGAGTGAGTTTATGCTTTCTCTTGAGTGTCATCATAATAATATCGTTGTGTGAGTGTTGCACACACAACAATAATATACTTAGAGTGAATTTTTTTACTTTCTTGAGTGTCATCATAATGATATAGTTGTATGAGTGTTGACACACAACAATAATGGACTTGAAGAGAGTTTCTTCTTTATTAGACTCACCCTTGCCTTCAGCTCAAATATATTCGTTGATCTGTCATAAGAGACAACTTGTTTGTTCTTTGAATTCTCTAATGAAGTCCAACTCTACATACGAGAGCTTACCAAATTATGTCAGCCAAGACCTTCCCTTGTTGATTAACATTTCTTCTTTCTAGATATTCATTAAACTTCTTGGAATACCTATATCAGTTCAGGGCATCATTGATGTCCTGCCCTGTTACTTCATCATCTCCTTCTATAACACTAACCTGAGACAGGTGCAATAACTAGTCAAGCTTTTGGGAACTAGTCTTCACCTTGGTTACACCAACTTGCTTTTGATAATCTTTTGAGATGAGTTGATCTTTGCAATTGAATAGAACACAAACACTTCTCAGTTCATGATGACAGTTGGTTCTGATAAGATATACTACAAACCCACAACATCTAGCATTCATATAGCTGACTTTAAGTCTTCGATTAAGCTTCCAGTAATATCATTGTTCGTGGACAGCTAATACTATGTGAACACAACGGTATTGGACTTTGACCAAATCTGAGTTATGAATATGTATATTCTTGGTCTATACTGATATCTAAACATAATGTGGTCGAGTAATCTAAAATTATAATATCCTTGCTCATATCACAATAGAGAAATGACTTAGAAGGTTTTCCTCTCCTTCTGTTGAGCTTAAAGTAATATTGTTGTGTGTAGTTTGCTAACACAATGATATTTTAATATGAACATAATGATTTTGTACTTAGACTAAATCCGAGTTCTAAAAATGTATATTCTTTGTCTATACTATTCCCACACACATCACAATAAATAATCATTTGATACAAGATGTACTTATCATTAAGTTTTTAACTTCTTCAAATCTGAAACATTGTGGGAAATGTTCCCAACAATATCTGATGCAGGGTATATCCTAGAGATTCGTCACGGAGGCCACGAAAACGCTTATGACATGATCTACGCTCTCTATTCCACACACTAACGAAAACGAAGCCACAACAATTATTTTATTTATCGCTCGCGATAACAATACGGATCGCCGTTCCGCAAATAGATCGATTGTTGGCTATAGGCCAAATTCTTTCCGGCTAAATGGGATAATCTTGATCCCGAACGAGATTTAGGGTTGTACCAAAATAGATCCACCAAGAACAAAATGATTCGAAAGATGGTAGGATCTATCCCAACAAAAAGAAAGCGAGGATCGCCAATCCTCTTACGAATCTTTCGGAAATCCAAACGAAAAATACCGATTTATTATTTGATTAACCGCGAAGAAAAACAAATCAGAAAATAACGCAAAAAATCGTCCACCACAAGAACTATCTAGAGAAAGAAAACTCTTGGTAGAAATTTTCGTTACCCCTCTCGGATTTGTAGATCTGTGATGCGTGGATTCACCAAGTTTGATCGCTCCTCCGTTGAAAGTCCACGGGAAGCGCGCTACGGATGATGAATGTGCTAATCTCCTTCACTTCACGCCGTGGAGGAAACCCCTATCTTCTTCCTTGCAAACAACCTCTCATGCATGGGCCAAAGTATCCTTGGAGAGGGAGGATCTCGGGTGGCCGTGAGCAAGAGGGAGATGAGAGTAGCCGAGCACTAGAGAGAAGGGGGCGGCCGAGAGCACGAGGGACAGAGGAGATGGCCGAACTCTAGAAGGAAGGAGCCTTGAGGCCGGCGATTTGGAGGAAGGAAGAAAGAGGGGGGGGGGCGGCTAGGAGAAGAAGAGAGGGAAAATTAGGGTTGGCAAATTCAAATTTTGATTTCAATTAAAGTCTACCATCAAATGAAAAGTTCAAGGCCTTATATAGGCTTACATCTCAAAGCAAATAACAAGTGGCTAAAGGCACACCACATAAAGAAAATGCAGAAATTAAATAATGTTTTTTTAAAGAGCCATCATGAAACGGCTATTAGCACACCAAAGCTAAAATATCAAATATGAGTCTTGTTGCGCGGGCGAAGCTTGTAACCATGACCGCTACAACGTCGCACGTCCTTTGCCGGCACATCTTTAACATAGTCATTCCCAAGTTGGCCGTCCTGGTGGCCGTCGTCATCACCGTCGCCATCACCGTCGCCATCAATCCTCCACCGCTCAAAAGGACTCATCTCTGATGAGCAGGCTGAAATATAACGGCGTACGAGGTCCGCGTCAAGAAGATCCACCTGTGCAGCAGAGAGCCAAGAGTCGTCTGAAGCCGGACGACCACGCCAACAAACCAAAAACCTGTGAATGTCGCCTTCGGGAGTGGGAAACACATCATCCTGCAAAATCCTGTCAGGCAAGAAATCCGTCCGGGGAAACCTCGGAAAAACGTTAGGTGAAGCACAAAAACAAGTTTCATCATCAATAGACGGCATACCTCCCGTAGATTTCGAAGGAGAAAGCGATCCAGAATTGAGCTCACCCCCCACCCCATTAGATTGTATAGTGGAATTATTAAACGGAGAGACAGACAGTTCAGGTGGTGGAGCAATAAAAAGCGTTAAATCCGAAATGTTAAACACAGGGGAGATTCCCCAATCAACGGGTAATTCTAACAAATAAGCATTTTCGCCTAATTTCTTCAAAATTCGAAAAGGACCGGCTTTCTTGTTCGCTAATTTTTTTATGGTGCCCGAATGCATCCGTTCAGGGATAAGACGAACCATAACCAAATCGTCAATGTTCAAGGAGACTGCTCGCCTATGTACGTTAGCATTCGATTGATAGATAGAATATTGCTTAGCTAACGTCTTGCCAATATGCTCATGGAGAGTGTGATCGTGTGAAGCGAAGTCCTGTGCAAATTGACTTGACTTAAAAGAAGGCGGTAACGGAACCAAGTCTAGAGGCACTGGCGCCTTATAACCATGCACTATCTCATTCGGAGACAACCCAGTGGACCTGTTCTTAGAATTATTGTACGCTAGTTGAGCATGCGGAAGGATAAGATCCCACGTACCTTTATGTTCGCCCACTAAACAACGAAGTAACCATCCCAAGCTACGGTTGACAACTTCCGTTTGCCCATCTGTTTGGGGATGATAGGCCGACAAAAACATAAGTTTAGTGCCCATGAGTTTCCAGAGTGTCTTCCAAAAATAACTTGTAAATTTTACATCCCTATCACTCACTATCGTCTTGGGAACACCCTGATGTGCCACGACCTCCTTGAAATACAATTTTGCTACATTTGAAGCATCGTAGGTGTTATTACTAGCGATAAAATAGGCCATTTTGGAGAAACAGTCTACTACGACTAGAATAGAATCGTGACGCCTTAATGTCATGGGTAAACCCAAAAGAAAATCCATGCTGACATCTTCCCATGGTACCGACGGAATCGGAAGTGGAGTGTAAAGACCTGCATTGGTCTTGTTTCCCTTTGCTAGTTGACAAATACGACAACTTCCTACGATTTTGTTGACCATGGGTCTGAGGCCCGGCCAAAAGAATTTATCCTCTACGAGTGTTATCGTTTTGTCTCTACCAAAATGTCCGCCTAACCCTCCGCTATGTAATTCCCAAATGATAAAATGTCGTAATGACGAGCGGGGAATACATAGTTGCAAATGTTTAAATAAGTATCCGTCACGGATATAGTACGCCGAAATGGTGGTAGAGGAATTGTCCTGAGCGGCGAAATAAATTTCCTTAAAGTTCGGGCATTGGACATATTCATCTTTAATCCTCTCAAATCCTATGACCGACACTTCCATGGTAGTTAGTAATAAGGTGACCGTACTTAATGCGTCCGCCACATGATTTAATGTACCCTTCAGATGCTTGATAATGAAAGTGTACTCCTGTAGGTACGAGATCCATTTAGCGTGCCGTGGGCTAATCTTATTTTGAGAATTAACAAATTTGAGGGCCTCATGGTCCGATAATATCACGAATTCTTTTGATATAAGGTAATGTCGCCAATGTTGGAGACAACGAATCACGGCATAGAATTCAATTTCATAATTCGAATAGTTTAACTTTGGGTCGGCTAGTTTCTCGCTAAAATATCCTAGCGGATGTCCCTCTTGACTTAACACTCCTCCGATTCTGATCCCCGATGCGTCGCATGATAGTTCAAACACTTTACTAAAATCCGGTAATCGTAGTAAGGGGGCTTCAGACATCCGTTCCTTAATCATTTGGAAAGCACTAGTGGCCTCTTTAGTCCAACTAAATTCTCCTTTCTTCATACACTCAGTGATGGGTGCCATAATACTACTAAAATTCCGAAAAAATCTTCGGTAAAACGTGGCCAACCCGTGGAAACTTCGAACTTCCCTTATATTCTTGGGTTCCGGCCACTCTTTAATTGCTTGAACCTTCTTTGGATCCACATGAATGCCATCTGAACTCACGATGTATCCTAAGAACTCTACGGAAGACACACTGAATGCGCATTTTTTTAGATTAATAAATAAATTCTCTTTGCGCAATGTGGTAAGGATTGTTATTAGGTGAGTTTCATGATCCCCCGGAGAGATGCTAAACACCAAAATGTCGTCGAAATAGACCACTACAAATTTTCCCATGTAGGGTTTAAAGACTTGGGTCATCAATCGTGAAAACGTACTAGGTCCATTGGTAAGTCCCTCTCCAAGAACTAGCCATTCATATAGTCCATCCTTAGACTTAAATGCCGTCTTCCATTCGTCTCCCTCCCGTATTCGTATTTGATGATAACCGCTCTTAAAATCCAATTTAGAGAACACGGCGGCTCCTGATAACATATCTAGTAAATCATCCAAGCGGGGAATGGGGAACCGATACTTGACAGTTATTTTATTTATAGCCCGATAATCGACACACAATCGCCACGTTTTATCTTTCTTCGTGACTAACAAGGCAGGGATGGCACAAGGACTTTTACTATGACGTATAAATCCTTTCGCTAACAAATCTGAAATTAATTTTTGCCACTCCTCATGTGAGGAGGGGTTGAGGCGGTAATGGGGCTGATTCGGCAACGAAGAACCCGAGACAAAATCTATCTCATGATGGATATCACGCATAGGTAGCAACTGAGGTGGTAAGTCCACCGGGTATACATCCTTATACTCTTCTAAGAGAGTTCGAAGGGATAACGGGAGGCTCGCTAACGAAGGTGCATCCTCCTTAGCTTGTAGACAAACTAGAGCGTAGATAATGCCATCCATGAAAGTCTCACGCTCTAACTCTTTCCTACTTAGCAGACTTATCGTTTTCTTTTCTACCGGCACAATGGTATCTTTGGACGCAGGTGACGGATCCTTGGGCGGCGATGGTTTCAATACAATGGTCTTACCATTGAATTTGAACTCATAAGTATTGGCTCTTCCAAAATGGGTCACGTCATAATCATAAAGCCAAGGTCGTCCTAGTAAGACATGACACACGTCCATGGGGATGACGTCGCACCACACTTTATCAACGTAGTTTTTCAATGTTAGTGACACCAAGCATCGCTTAGAGACCGCTATTGACGTCTTGTTTACCCACGCGATTTTATAAGGATGTGGGTGCGGCTCGGTGACTAAATGCATGCGTGCGATGGCGTTCTCCGAAACGACGTTCATGCAACTACCGCTATCAATAATTAATTTGCACCATTTTTCACCGCACTTAAAATTTAAGGTAAATATATTTTTCCGGTTAAACTCGTCCAACGCTCGCGGTGTGGCCAAAATACATCTCATCACCATCATGTAAGAATCGTCCTCAATGTCACTCGGCTCGGCATCAGATTCTTCTCCCGCTCCATAGACGATATCGGCAGGCTCAGACGTGGAGTCTAATAGGGCTAACGGTTTGCTCTTCGTGGGGCACTCACTAGAATAGTGCCCTTGGATTCCGCAAGAATAACACGTGGCATTTGTCTTGCTGATTTGTCCTATTGGTACTCGCTCACCGGTGGGATTCCGGTTATTCCTAGCGGTAATGATAATGGACTCCGAATCCGTCGATCGATACTTTCCCTTGTCTCGCGTGGAGGAAGATGGATGCGGTCCTAAGAGGGATTTTCCCTTCTGAAAGTTTCGTCCTTTGGTTTTGTAGGCGTTGTGTTTTTCAAAATCCAAGGCGGCATTGAACGTGGTGTTAAGGTCCGTGTGACCATAACGCAAGAGCTTGCCTTGAATGTCCGGGTTGAGTCCCTTACTAAATCGGGAGAGTGTGATTTCGGGCATCTCACGAACATCACAACGCACCAACATATCCTTAAGTTGTCCCATGTATTCTGCTACCGAAGCGTTACCTTGATGAAGGGAGGCTAAGTCGTCGAACATTTGGGTCCGGTAATAAGTGGGAACATATTGGTCGTGTAGAAGTGCTTTCATGGCAGCCCACCCAATTGGGGGTGCTCCATTAACCGTACCTAATCGTCTCTCTTCATTCAACCAAAATGTCTTGGCCCTTCCTAGTAGTTTCATCCGTGCAACCTTCACTTTCTCAACGTCCGTCAGGTCGTGCCATTCAAAATAGTACTCGATTCCCATGATCCAGTCTAGGAATAGTTGGGGCTCTCCCAAACCATCATATGAGGGTGAGTCTATTTTAACGGCCCTAGTTACGTCGAACTCATAATGACCTCGAGGTGGGTACTCATCGTCCTGATCACGTGGATGATTTTGTCTTTCCTCTCGCTGGTTGGCGGCCGGGGGTTGGGGGCCCGGTCGGTTTCTTCCAACGCCGTTGTTTTGGGGCGCCGCTTGGTTTACAGCGAGCCCTTCAATTAACTGTGTCAGTGCGTCAAACCTAGCGTTAAACTCTCCTCGTAGCTCGGCGATCGTGGCCGGAGCATGCTCATCACCTTGGTTGTTTGCCATGTGTGAGGTGGAGGAAATATATTTCGTGCCCAGCCTAGTGCTCATGAACGAACGGGCCAAACAACGATTTTGTCCTGATTTAAATTACGTGTTTGAGTTTTTTTTGACACTAAACAAGTGAGCAACAGGAAAAACTTTTTCAGAATTTTTTTCTTAAAAAAATGAGGAGAAAATTCAGATTTTGTTTTGTAATTTTCTGCAAATTTTTTTTTGTGTGTGTTTTACTAATTGCAGCCCAACTATGTATTGTTTTGAAAAACAAAAATTCAGATTTGATGTGAATCGTAGTGGAAGTGCACACCCTAGCAAACAAGGATAACCCTTGGTAAAAATAAAGGATGGTGTCGATTGGGAAATCAACACAACCTCGCTTTGATACCAAATTGATGCAGGGTATATCCTAGAGATTCGTCACGGAGGCCACAAAAATGCGTATGACACGATCTACACTCTCTATTCCACACGCTAACGAAAACGCAGCCACAATAATTATTTTATTTATCGTTCGCGCTAACAATACGGATCGCCGTTCCGCAAATAGATCGAATGTTGGCTATAGGCCAAATTCTTTCCGGCTAAATGGGATAATCTTGATCCCGAACGAGCTTTGGGGTTGTACCAAAATAGATCCACCAAGAACAAAATGATTCGAAAGATGGTAGGATCTATCCCAACAAAAAGAAAGCGAGGATCGCCAATCCTCTTACGAATCTTTCGGGAATCCAAACGAAAAATACCGATCTATTATTTGATTAACCGCGAAGAAAAACAAATCGGAAAATAACGCAAAAATTCGTCCACCACAAGAACTATCTAGAGAAAGAAAACTCTTGGTAGAAATTTTTGTTAACCCTCTCGGATTTGTAGATCCGTGATGCGTGGATTCACCAAATTTGATCGCTCCTCCGTTGAAAGTCCACGGGAAGCGCGCTACGGATGATGAATGTGCTAATCTCCTTCACTTCACGCCGTAGAGGAAACCCCTATCTTCTTCCTTGCAAACAACCTCTTGTGCATGGGTCAAAGTATCCTTGGAGAGGGAGGATCTCGGGTGGCCGTGAGCAAGAGGGAGATGAGAGTATCCGAGCACTAGAGAGAAGGGGGCGGCCGAGAGCACGAGGGAGAGAGGAGATGGCCGAACTCTAGAAGGAAGGAGCCTTGAGGCCGGCGATTTGGAGGAAGGAAGAAAGAGGGGGGCGGCGGCTAGGAGAAGAAGAGAGGGAAAATTAGGGTTGGCAAATTCAAATTTTGATTTCAATTAAAGTCTACCATCAAATGAAAAGTTCAAGGCCTTATATAGGCTTACATCTCAAAGCAAATAACAAGTGGCTAAAGGCACACCACATAAAGAAAATGCAGAAATTAAATAATGTTTTTTTTAAAGAGCCATCATGAAACGGCTATTAGCACACCAAAGCTAAAATATCAAATATGAGTCTTGTTGCGAGGGCGAAGCTTGTAACCATGACCACTACGACGTCGCACGTCCTTTGCCGGCACATCTTCAACATAGTCATTCCCAAGTTGGCCGTCCTGGTGGCCGTCGTCATCACTGTCGCCATCACCGTCGCCATCAATATCCCCCTATTTGAAGGAGTTAGAACCCACTTAGTGATACAATACATATAAGAAAAAATGATAATTATTTAAGCTCATTACATTTAGAGAAAAGACTATATTTGCACCATTCGTGTAAAGATACTCTCCACCTCAAGCCGTTCACATTCTCCTCCTTTTGAATTCTTCATAGACTATTTGCTCAAGAGCAGCCTTTGATGCTTGAGGTTACTCTCATCCATTTCGTTTTTAGGAATTACTAATAGGTCCTTCTGGAATCCCAACCCAATATAGGTTGTACCCTCAACCTCTGGATGCACACTAACCATTTCGGAACCTTGAGCTGGGAGCTCAATGTGAGGCTCCCCCTCATCAATAACACCTACTATCTCATTTCTTAATATTATGCTGGAAGATTCTTCCTAGTCTCCTCCTCCTTTGTGGCAATCTTCCCCATAATATTGATAACAACAACACTTTATCCGCCTGAACTAGTGTGCTAATTACTTGACATAGATATTTAATAGTGAAGTCTTTGAACTCTACCTCCCCATCAACTGAGGCACACTCTTTGTTGGGTATTGTATCCACAGTAACCGAGATTTGATGAAGTCACCCTTGAACTAAGAACAATTAAGTTGTATTTGTTGCTTTGTTTAAGTTATGTGTGTGCACGACTATATTGCAAAGTGTAGACCAATGTCAGTCTACAATGCGTCACCAAACACAGGACCATACAATATAATCCCTCATTGAGTGATCCATGGTGTTGACTCATGTGTAGCCTCTCTATTAGGATACACTTTATATTCAAGCACTAGGACTAATTAGAGAAAGGCTTGTTGCTGAACTCACCAAGGAAGAGAAAATTCTGTTGAAAGAATTTTGCCAAGTACTTTACTCGAGTAGATACCTACATACTCGAGTGAAATACTTAGTCTATACTCGAGTAAGACTATAAGTATTTGAGTAAAGGAATTAGCTCTCGAGTAGCCAAATTATAGCTCTCGAGTAGCTAAGTCAACTACTCGAGTAGATCCTTTCTCATTCTCGAGTTAACAGAATTTCTTCTCCAGCAATTTTTCTAAGTAAAATACTCGAGTAGTCATATAAGTACTCGAGTAGTTTAGTCTTTTGTCTCAAGTTAGAGAAGACTGGACTTCATGTTATTTTTCCTCACTCGAGTAGTCAAATTCATGTACTCGAGTAGTCCATCTACTACTCGAGTAGTCCAGAGTAAATACTCGAGTAACAAGATTTTCTTCCCTCAAAATTTTTCTAAGTCCATTACTCGAGTAGCTATGTCTACATCCTCGAGTAGATTATATCTTCTCGAGTAGTTCAGTTTCACTACTCGAGTAACCCAGATTTCTCTTCCAGAAAACTTTCTAAGTCCTTGACTCGAGTAGTTTCTCTACCTCTCGAGTAGTATGTTCCTATTCTCTCGAGTAGTATTTCTTATACTCGAGTAGTTCAACTCCACATCTCGAGTAACTATTTTAGCACTCGAGTAAGTCTCTTTATACTCGAGTAGCTGCTCTTCATTTCTGGATTTTCTCTAAGACATTTAGTCGAGTAGTTTTCTTCTATTCACTCGAGTAGTCTTGTATAGTACTCGAGTAGGTTAATCTTCACTCGAGTATGTTAGCCATCTTTTTTGAAATATCGTTAAGTCCAGATTTGACGAAAATTTCAAACAGCCTTGATGTGATTGGTCCACGTGTACGTCATTAAGATTTATTATGACCTTTAGGGAAGAATTATATAAGGTCTTGTCAAACCGACAAACCCTAAGAACGTGTGCTGTCAAGATTATTCTATGAAAATCTAAATCTCATTCTCTCTCTCTAAAAATCGGAAGCCACTGCCTCCGACCTTCATCGTGCTCATCCTACTAGGGTTTTTGATTCCAGAAGATTCAGATCAAGAAGATTCATAGATCGAGATTGTCTTTCAATTCTTCATCATCCATCTGATCGTGTGAAGCCAAGAAATTTCAGATCTAGCCTTTGCCGAGATTCTTCTTCAACTTCTCTGATAAAGCCACAAAGATTAAAGAAGAAGATCCAGGCCTACTATTTGCAGATCTGAGAAAGTTTTATTGTTTGTATTTCTACATACTTTCAATTTCTTTCTTGTAGGAGAATTCTCTCCGAGTGTAGCAGCTTTTGTCTCCGAGTTGTCGGAAGTTTTATCTTACTAGTGTAGATCCGTTTTGTGGATCAAGAATGTTGGAACTTTGTTCCGAGGCGTAGGATTGGTTTTCAATCCGAGATAGTGGAGTAGCTGAGTCTAGTGTATTGCTAGATTGGTGAGGGAAAGTGGATGTACCCAAGGTTGGGGAACCACTATAAATCTTTTGTCGTCTGTGATTGCTTGGTAGATAATTGTGTGCATAGATTTAAAATTTTTATTCCCCTAAAGACGTAAAACTCACAGATTCACCCCCTCTAGGTGATTTAGGTAGATAACTGAACACTTTCAATTGGTATCAGAGCCAGGTTGATTAATAAGAGCTTAACACCTTGATCAGATCCTTCTCTAGTTTTCTTTTGAGATTTACCAAGCATGGACAAGGCTAAAGATTTTGCCAAGCTTCTTTTGTGCACCAAGAATAACTTTCCCATGTGGAAGAAAGAATTAAATTTTCATGGAAGCTGTGGATCCAAGGATCTTCATGATCGTTGAAGAAGGTCCTTACATTCCCATGACCATCTCCACAATAGATCCAACAAAGAAAGTATCAAAGAAATTAATGGATCTAGACAAAGACGAGATTGCACTTATATCTTTAGATAAGAAGGTCAAGAACATAATTGCGAGTGCATTCGATGACTCCATGCTGCAAAACTAGATCCATTAACAGTCTGCAAATGAGATGTGGCCGTCCCTAGTCACTTTGATGAAAGGTACAAAAGAAGTTAGGGATGATAGAAGACCCCTTCTGAATCAGAAGTATGAAGACTTCCGACAAGGACACAAGGACACCATTGCAGACACTTTTGAAAATTTCTTCAAGATAGTCAATGGCCTAAGGGTCTATGGCCGAGTCTTCACAAATGGAGAATAAAATGATAAGTTCTTGAGATCCCTAACCAAGGAATGAGATAACAAGGTCTGTGCCATCAGGGAATTTGGAAAGCTATCCGAGATGGACCCACAGAATCTCTTCAGGAAGCTAATGTCATATGAGCTTAAACTCAATACCAGAAAAGCTGAAGAAGAGAAGAGTAGGTCTGCATCCAAGGAAAAGTCTGTTGCTCTAAAGGCAGACACCTCAAGGAAGTCAAAGCCTGCCTCTCCTGCCCCACCACAAGAAGTTAGTGAAGAAGAAACCTCAGAGCCAAGTACCTCAGGCTCTGAACTATCTGAAGGAGAGTTCTCTCTACTCTCACAATAGTTCAAGAAATTCTTGAATAAAAAGAAGCAATGGAAAGGCAAGGATGCCTCCAATAGAAGATCACGACATGATGGTGATCGATAAAGAAAAGGCTCAAGCAGCCACGACAGGTATACTCCTAAAACGAACAGACATATTTCTACTGACATCGTTTTTTACTATTGTAATAAGACAGGTCATGTCATTGCTGACTGCCCCCATAAGAAGAAGGATGGTAGAAGAAGAGAGGAAAATAAGTCCTCATAAAATAAGAAGAGGACATATAAGAGCCTGATAGTAAAGAAGGGCAAAACTCTTAGTGACTCTGACTCATCTGAGTCGAGTGAAGAAGAAGAAGCCTACTTTGGGCTTATGGCTTAGACATATGACAAACAAGAGCCCCAGTTCAATGGGAAGGTAAACTCTCACTCTCCTCTTTCAGAATCTGAAGCTTCTGAGCATGATTGTAAGGACAGCTCTTCTGATGATGAGTCTGAACTCATGGCCCATTACAAGGAGTTGATCATGGCTTACAATAAATGTCGTCGAGTCGTGAAAACTCAGGCTAAAGAGATAAAGTGTCTAAAAGCTGAAGAGAGCATCCTGAGAGAGGAAGTCTCTAAGACTGACTTACTCAAAGAGAACTTCAATAATGCTATTGAAAAATACAACAAGGCTCTTGAGCACCTTGACTTAAAAGAGAAAATCATCAAAGAGTTGGAAGAACAACTCGCAGCTAAAAAGAAACTTGTTGAAAGTTTCTCGACGCCTAAGACTGTTCTTCCATTCATTGCTGAATTCTCAACTAAGGCCAAGGGTGCTAGATTAGGCCATGTAGAAGCTCCTAGTAAATCTTCTAGGAGGAACAAGGCTCAAAGAAAGAATAAGGCTGCTAAGAAGGCCGTGGCCAAAGATAAGGGGAAAGCCCCTCAAAATCAGACTTCGTTCAAGAAAGTCATATTTCCAACTAATGAGTTTGATCTTGACTCATCCTACGGTCATTTGACCAGGCCTACCTATGTAGAGCCAAAGTCCTGTTACCAAGGATGGACTCGCCCTAGAAAATTTGGTGAGAGTGTCGTTAAGGCACCTTATGAAGAAGTCATTCTTCAGACCTATGTCCCTTACAATCATGATCATAACTTCAAGAAAGCACCAAAGGTAAAGCCGATTTTGGAAAATACAATGAAGGAGAAGAAATCATGTGATTACCATCATCATGAAGCTTCTTCCTCCAAGAATGCTGCTCCTGCTAGACCATAACTTCACAAGATCAAGCAGGAAAACGTAAGGCAAAGATACAACAGGTTTGACTATTGGTGCTGTGGTAGAATTGGCCACTTTGCCATTGACGGGTGGTTTAATTCCAGAAATTTTGCAACTCCTCAAGTTGGCAGTATGAGAAGGACCACTCATAATGCTAATACTCGTAGGGGGGGTATTCTAACATGAGACCAAAGACCCCAACGTGTTTGGATTCCTATGGCAAACTGATTATGATTGCAGGTATGTCCAAAGGCCACCAAAATGCCTATCTGGTATTTGGACAGTGGATGCTCTAGGCATATGACCGGGACAAAAAGCCTACTTCAGAATTACTCTCCAGTCTTGAACGGACCAAAGGTCATCTTTGGAGGTTCAGACCGTGGAATCACTAAAGGTTATGGTATGATCACTAATGGTAGTGTATCCTTCGCAGATGTAGCTTATGTTGAAGAATTAGAACACAATCTTATAAGCATAAGCCAACTCTGCAATAAAGGATACATAGTTGAGTTTCATGCTGATAAGTGCTTGATAAAATACGTTGACAATATGGAAACGATTCTATCCGGCACTCGAAGCAGGAACATAATTTGTTTAAATTTTATTTGTATAACTCTTCTACACCAATGTGCTTTTTAGCAAAAGATAGTGTGTCTCTTGGTGACCAATGACACAAGAGACTAGCACATATTAATTCCAAAACTATTAATAAATTATTTTCACTGAATTTAGTACGTGATGCCCCAAATGTCAAGTACGTCAAAGATAGACCTTGTCATGCATTTGTAAAAGGCAAGCAAACAAGGGCTACTTTTAAAAGCATTATTGGCAAAGATTCTAATAGATGACTCCATCTACTCCATATGGACTTGTTTGGTCCACTACAAATTAGAAGTTTGGGAGGTAAGGATTATACGTTAGTAATTGTTGATGATTACTCGCGCTCTGCGTGGGTGTTCTTTTTGAAACATAAGTCAGATACCTTTGACATCTTTACTAATTTTGTCAGGCAAGTCCAGAATGAATACAATTGTTCCGTAGTCAAAATCAGAAGTGACAATGGAACAGAGTTCAAGTCTGGGGTCATGATAGAATTCTAAGAAAGCTTGGGTATCTTTCATGAGTTTTCCTCTCCTCGTACTCCACAACAGAACGGAGTGGCTGAGAGAAGGAATAGAACACTCATAGAGGTCTGCAGGACCATGTTGAGTGATGCCTCACTTCTGGAATATTTCTGGGCTAAAGCCGTCAACACTGCATGTCATGTGCAAAATCGAGCACTCATTAACAAAAACCACGATAAGACACATTACGAACTTCTAAAGGGAAAGAAACCAACTGTCTCATATTTTAGAATTTTTGGTTGTAAGTACTTCGTGCTTAACAATGACAAGTATCATACTAACAATTATAGCGAAAAGAGTTTTGAAGGTATTTTTGTAGGATATAGTAGCCATAGTAAGACATACAGGATATTTAATAGAAAAACTCTGGTTGTAGATGAATCAATACATGTTGTATTTGATGAGATGAGTTTGCTGCAAGGCAACTCTTCTAGTGTGCTCAATGAAGATGCAGGTACAAAGTTGTAAGAACTTAGCATGGATGAACTGTCTGAAGAAAAAGGTGAAAGGTTCATCAAGATCACCACTCCAACCCCTATTGGAGAGGTTGATGATCAAGATGATGAAAGTGTCCAAGTTGATGAAGTCACTCCGGTGATTGAAGACAATCCAGATGCAAGGACCATATAGCTCAGACATCTGAAGGATCACCCCATGAACCAGATCATAGGAGATCCCCGGGATGGTGTCAGAACTCGTAGATGGATAACTAACGAGAATTTATACTTGAGTTTTCTCTCACAAGTTGAACCAAAAAAGTTTGAGAAAGCAAACTCAGACGCATCTTGGATAATGGCGATGGAAGCAACACTAAATCAGTTCAAGCACTGTCAAGTATGGAAACTTGTTCCAAGACCCAAAGGTAAGAATGTCATTGGGACAAAATGGGTCTACCAGAACAAGATGGATGAGGATGTAACGATTATAAAGAACAAGGCCAGACTTGTCGCCAAAGGATATCGTCAAGAAGAAGGAATCAACTTCGACCAGACGTACGCTCTAGTGGCAAGGCTGGAGGCCATCGGGTTATTCCTAGCATATGCTGCACTCAACGGCTTCACCGTCTATCAGATGGATGTGAAGTCTGCCTTCCTTAATTGTGATATAAAGGAAGAGGTGTATGTGGAATAACCTCCAGGTTTCGTTGATTCTAACTTTCCTGATTATATTTACTTATTCCATAAAGCTTTATATGTTCTGAAATAAGCTCCTCGAGCTTGGTATGAGACGTTGTGTAGCTTTCTTCTTAAGAATAAGTTCATAAGGGAAAAGATAGATAAGACATTATTTCTTAGGGAAATAAAATAGAAGATTTTGCTAGTGCAAATTTATGTCGACGACATTATTTTTGGCTTTATTGACGACAACCTCTGCAAGAAGTTTTCAAAACTTATGCAAGGGAAGTTCGAAATGAGCAGTATGGGCGAGCTGAAGTATTTCTTAGGGCTTCAGGTGAAACATTCTGAAGATGGAATTTTTATCTCGCATATTAAGTTCGTCAAAGAGCTAATTAAGAAATTTGGAATAGAGAACGCAACATCTATGAGGACTCCAATGGGTTCAACTGTGTCTCTGGACATGGATGAGAAAGGGAAACCTTTTGATGAAACCAAGTACAGAAGCATAATTGGATCCTTGCTCGACCTTATTGCTAGTAGACCTGACATAATATTTTCAACATGTATATGTGCTAGATTTCAGGTGAACTCTAAGGAATCTCACTACGCTGCTGCAAAGCGGATTTTGAGATACCTTAAAGGTACACCAAATCTTGGCTTATGGTACCCAAGAAGTAATGATAGCGAGCTAATTGGTTTTTCAGATGCAGATTTTGCAGGTAGCAAAAATGATAGGAAAAGCACTTCCGGGACCTGCCAATTCCTTGAAAGAATGCTTATTTCCTGGGGTATCAAGAAGCAGAACTGTGATGCAATCTCAACAGCTGAGTCAGAGTATATCTCTGCAGGCAGTTGCTGTACACAGTTGTTATGGATAAAGAATCAATTTGAAGATTATAATATGAAGTTCCAGAACATTCCATTGTTTTGCGACTCTTCCAGCGCGATTGCAATAGCCAACAACCTAGTCTCGCACTGCCGGACAAAGCACATAGAGTTATGGTATCACTTCATCCGGGAGCATGTGGAGCATGGGGATATAGATCTCCAGTATATCTCAACAGACAGGAAGAATGCAGACATTTTCACGAAGATGCTGGACGAGACCAAGTTCTCATTCTTCAAAACAGAACTTGGAATGTTCAACAAAGAAGATTAGAGAAGGTGGACTCACAAGAAGGCTCAGAGATCAAGAATTAGTCAAAAGTTGGAATTCTACAAATTTCTAACTTTTTGACTTGAGTAAGAAGCAAACTACACGAGTAAGAAAATGGCCTACTCGAGTAATCCACTTGACCTACTCGAGTACCTTATCAGCAACTCGAGTAACCTACTCGAGTAGCAGAATGACTTACTCGAGTAATAGAGCTTCACTCGTGTACTTCAGCATAACTACTCGAGTACTTCCAGATATCTACTCGAGTACTTCCAATCATCACTCGAGTACTTCCAGCTATCTCTACTCGAGTACCTCCATATCTTCACTCGAGTACTGTCATGTCTCTCGAGCATCTGACAGACAAGATTTCTCTCTTGATTCAAATTTCTTTATTCGCAACCCGAGACTTATGAAGCCCTCTCCCAGGTATGTTTGCACTATTTATTTCTTACTTAAGACATATTAGGGTTATATATAAATCGCAAAGTCCAAAAGTCATTTTCTACACGAATCAATCTCTCTCTCTCGAGTAAGCCGAAATGCTTCATCTTCCCCACAAGTCGCAGAGCCCGAGCATTCCTCCCCGTCGCCGAATTTTTCTCCAATTTCTGGATCATGGCCTCTTCCTCCAAGATTGGCATCGGTTCTGAACCGGTTGCCTCCGGTATCGCCGAAATTTCAGATGATTTCAGAAACCTTCTGATACTTCTCGACACAATCGGCCTCACCTTCGTTCTCCAGGAGTCATGTAAAATCCTGTTTCCAGATGTTGTAGAGTTCTTCAAAAATGTCAAAGTCAAGAGACATGGAGCAATTATCAAGTCCAGGGTCAGAGGAATCAAAATTAAACTTACCAAGACCTATGTTTCCCAACTTCTTCGACTACCGATTATTGATGAAGAAGATCATCTAGGCCCTGATGAATCTGACAGGACCTGTACGTTTTGTGGTATTTCTCCAGATGTAGAAGACATCAAAAGATTTGACCTGAATCCTGAAGGAAAACTATTAGTGGATATCATAGGCAAAGTCCTTCTCTGCAAAACCAGTTCCATAAGGGATATCTCTCTCTCCTTCTTTGATATCATGCAAGCAATAGTGTGCAGGAAAAAAAATTTCACTTTGGGATGATGATTCTGGACAAGATAAAGGATAACATTAAGGCTCCCAGCTATGCCAGGATTATTTCTCTCCTCCTCCATGAGATTAATCCTGAGGTGTTAAACTCCTCCAAAGGGACTGTTCTACACCACATAAAGAAAGTCTCTATCTCTTCCATTCAAAGATGAGAATTGAAATTTCAGAACCCAGTTCAAGCTGCCAAAGCTCAAGAGCTTCCATCTACAGAGAACAGGACCAAACCACCCTGTCCACTTCAGGTTGCCAGCTCCTCTGGTGCAACTGTTGAGGGGGAGCCTGCTCCTTCTATTCTAAAAAGAGTTCCTACCCCTCCAGTTGTTACATATCCTCCACCTCAGACTCCTAAAGGAATTCCATATGAAGCCCAACTTCAAGAAACCCTACTGTCAACTGAAGCAGCAATCAATGAGATGATTGAAGAACTGACTACTGATGAACCCCTTTCCCCTCTTCCAAAAGAATCAACTACTGAAGTTCCAAAGCCTTCCGCTAAAGTACTCTCTCCATCAAATGCTCATTCTCCCATCCAGTCTCCTGCTGCACATCAAAAGTAGGATGACACCATCTTCATTTCTGATGAGCAATCTCCTGAACCAGTTGAAGCTCCACTGAGATCCATGGACTTCACCATCCCCATGGTCACTGATGAAGGGGATTCCCTGATTCATACTACCAGAGCTGAGAGCTCTGTAGTAATCAAAGAGATAGATCCATGGGTTTCTCCTCCTCCTCCAGTTCCCTCTTCTATTGCTCCTCCTACTGCAGCTCCTCCTACCAGTGATTTGATGACTCAGCTTGTACTTCTGCTTCAATAACAAAGGACATATTTTGATGCTTCTCTCAAAGCTGTTACTGAGAACGTCACTGCTCTAGAGACTGAGATGAACAGGGGATTTGCTGAGATCCAGCACAATACAGATCAGCTCAAACACCTCTTCCAAATTGGTGGAAAGGCTCTAGTTCACACCATTACTGGTGTTTGTCAAGTCATGTAGTAAGGTGTGACTCTTGCAAATAATCAGATTGAATAAAATAAGAGAGGTGAAGCAACAAAGATGAAGATTTATGAAGAAGTTGGAATCTTCAAAGATGATGTCATCAAGAAACTGACTGTAGAAGTTAGAAAGGGGGAGAGTTTAGTGAAAGAATATCTAGAAAAATCAGATGCACTGAGGCAGACTCAATGGGAAGCTAAGATGAAAGAGATCCATGATGATGTGCTAGGACAAATTCAGAGTGTCAAGTTCCATACCTATGACACAGCTGTTTGGATGCACAATCAGATTCTTCCAGAATTCCCAGCTGATCCAAACATCATTCCTCACCCCCTAAACTCCTTAGCTGCTGCTGCTTCAGCTCAAGCTCCTCAACCTACCTTTTCCCCTAGACCTGAAGGCTATAATGGTCCTCCTCCAGATTCATATGCTCAAGTTTGGTAGGCTGACCATGCAGATATCTTTCTCCAGGCACATTCAAAAATCCAGACTTCTAAGAAGAAGAGAAAGTATGGTGATGGTGCCTCAACCAGCAGGTCAATCCCAGTTTCTGATGTAGAAATGAGAAAAGCTCCTAAGTTTATAGAGATCTGGTCTCCTACTTCAAAATCTTTCATTTTAGATACTCTCAAACTTATTTTGGAGTACAATGAAAGCAGGAATGAACTTTACAGCTCCCAGGAATGAGAATTATATGAAACGTCTATGACTAAAAGAAGGCTTTATGACAGATAACATGACATGAACAACCCTTATGCTCCTCAAAAGCCACCAAAGTACTATCCCAAGCCATTCAGCTAGCAAAGGAGACAGCAAGAGAAGAAAGACAAGCAACATCACTAATTTGAAGCATTAAGGATTATGAGAGTGTGGAAATGATACATGTAGAAACGATATTTTTGGACAATCATATTTATGTAATTCCTAAATTTAGATCATTTGCCTTTTGATCATATTCTTATGCTTGCTTACACTGCTTTCTCTATTTACACATATTTCTTTTTATGTCTATATAATTCACCTTAGTATAAAGGGATCTGACTTCTACAAATAGGGGGAGATTGTTAAGTATTGTATCCACAGTAACCTAAATTTGATGAAGTCATCCTTGAACTAAGAGAAATTAAGTTGTATTTGATACTTTGTTTAAGTTATATGTGTGTAGGACTATATTGCAAAGTGTAGACCAATGTCATTCTACAATGAGTCACCAAACACAGGACCATACAATGTAATCCCTCTTTGTGTGATCCATGGTGTTGACTCATGTGTAGCCTCTCTATTGGGATACACTTCATATTCAAACACTAGGACTAATTGGAGAAAGGCTTGTTGCTGAAATCACCAAAGAAGAGAAAATTATGTTGAAAGAATTTTGCTATGTACTTTACTCAAGTAGATACCTACATACTCGAGTGAAATACTTAGTCAATAATCGAGTAAGACTATAAGTACTCGAGTAAAGGAATTAGCTCTCGAGTAGCCAAATTATAGCTCTTGAGTAGCTAAATCAACTACTCGAGTAGATCCTTTCTCATTCTCGAGTTAACAGAATTTCTTCTCCAGCAATTTTTCTAAGTAAAATACTCGAGTAGTCATATAAGAACTCGTGTAGTTTAGTCTTTTATCTCGAGTTACAGAGGACTGGACTTCGTGTTATTTTTCCTCACTCGAGTAGTCAAATTCATGTACTCGAGTAGTCCATCTACTACTTGAGTAGTCCAGAGTAAATACTCGAGTAACAAGATTTTCTTCCCTCAAAATTTTTCTAAGTCCATTACTCGAGTAGCTATGTCTACATATTGGAGTAGATTATATCCTCTCGAGTAGTTCAGTTTCACTACTCGAGTAACCCAGATTTCTCTTCCAAAAAACATTCTAAGTCCTTGACTCGAGTAGTTTCTCTACTACTCGAGTAGTCTATTCTTATTCTCTCGAGTAGTATTTCTTGTGCTCGAGTAGTTCAACTCCACATCTCGAGTAACTATTTTAGCACTCGAGTAAGCCCCTTTATACTCGAGTAGCTGCTCTTCATTTCTGGATTTTGTCTAAGTCATTTACTCGAGTAGTTTTCTTCTATTTACTCGAGTAGTCTTGTATAGTACTCAAGTAGGTTAATCTTCACTCGAGTATGTCAGTCATCTTTTTCAGAAATATCGTTAAGTCCAGATTTGACAAAAATTTCAAACAGCCTTGACGTGATTGGTCCACGTGTACATCATTAAAATTTATTATGACCATTAGGGAAGATCTTATATAATGTCTTGTCAAACCGACAAATCCTAAAAATGTGTGCTGTCAAGATTATTCTAAGAAAATATGAATCTCATTCTCTCTCTCTAAAAATCGGAAGCCACTGCCGCCGACCTTCATAGTGCTCATCCGGCTAGGGTTTTCGATTTTAGAAGATTCATATCAAGAAGCTTCACAGATCGAGATTGTCTTTCAATTCGTCATCATCTACCTGATCGTGTGAAGCCAAGAAATTTCAGATCGAGCCTTTGACGAGATTCTTCTTCAACTTCTCTGATAAAGCTGCAAAGATTAAAGAAGAAGATCTAGGCCTACTATTTGCAGATCTGAGAAAGTTTTACTGTTTGTATTTCTACATACTTTCAATTTTTTTTGTAGGAGAATTCTCTCCGAGTGTAGGAGCTTTTATCTCCGAGTTGTAGGAAGTTTTATCTTCCAAGTGTAGATCTGTTTTTTGGATCAAGATTGTAGGAACTTTGTTCCAAGGCGTAGGATTGGTTTTCAATCTGAGATAGTGGAGTAGCCGAGTCTAGTGTATTGCTAGATCGGTGAGGGATAGTGGATGTACACAAGGTTGGGGAACCACTATATATCTTTTGTCGTCTGTGATTGCTTGGTAGATAATTGTGTGCATCGATCATAAATTTTTATTCCGCAAAAAGATGCACAACTCACCTATTCACCCCCTCTAGGTGATTTAGGTAGACAACTAAACACTTTTAATTGGTATCAGAGCCAGGTGGATCAATAAGAGGTTAACACCTTGATCAGATCCTTCTCTAGTTGTCTTTTGAGATCTACCAAGCATGGACAAGGCTAAAGATTTTGCCAAACTTTCTTTGTGCACCAAGAATAACTTTCCCATGTGAAAAAAAGAATTAAATTTTTCATGGAAGCTGTGGATCCAAGGATCTTCATGATCATTGAAAAAGGTCCTTACATTCCCATGACCATCTCCACAATAGATCCAACAAAGAAAGTTCCAAAGAAATTAATGGATCTAGACAAAGACGAGATTGCACTTGTATCTTTAGATAAAAAGGCCAAGAAAATAATAGCAAGTGCAGTCGATGACTCCATGCTGCAAAACTTGATTCACTGCAAGTCTGCAAAGGAGATGTGGCAGTCCCTAGTCACTTTGATGGAAGGTACAAAAGAAGTTAGGTATGATAGAAGATCTCTTCTGAATCAGAAGTATGAAGCCTTCCGACAAGGACATGAAAGTGTTTAGTTGCCTACCTAAATCACCTAGAGGGGGGGGGGTGAATAGGTGAGATGTGCATCTTTTGTGGAATAAAAATTTAAGAACTATGCACAGAACTATCTACCAATCAATCACAGACAAAGCAAGATTTATAATGGTTCCCCAACCTTGGGTACATCCACTTTCCCTCCCCGATCTAGCAATAAACTAGACTCGGCTACTCCACTATCTCGGATTGAAAAACCAATCCTACGCCTCAGAACAAAGTTCCTACAATCTCGATCCTCAAAATGAATCTACACTTGGAAGGTAAAACTTCCTACAATATAGGAGACAAAGACTCCTACACTCGGAGAAAATTCTCCTACAAGAATGAAATAGAACGAATGTAAAAATACAAACAGTGAATCTTTATCAGATCTGCAAACAAGTGGCCTGGATCTTCTTCTTTTATACTTTGCGGTTTTATCAGAGAGATGAAGAAAATCTTCGGCAAAGACAGATCTGGATTTCCTTGGCCTCACACGATCGGATAGAGAATCAGGAATTAAGAGACGATCTCGATCTGTAATCCTTCTTGATCTGAATCCTCTGAAAACAAAAACCCTAGTCGGATGTAAACGATGAAGATCGGCGGCCGCTTTCGCTTCTTGGAGAGAGAGAAATTCAGAGAACTTAGAAAGATAATCGGCTGCAAAAATATTCTTATTCACCTTAGGGTTTGTCGGTTTTACAAGACCTTATATAGGATTTGCGATAACTGTCATGATTAAATCTTAATGAGGTACACGTCGACCAATCATGTCACGGCTTATTAAGAAATCAGTTAATTTGGACTTAACGAAATCTTTCTGAAAAAGAGTGGAGTAACATACTCGAGTGAAGAAATGACTACTCGAGTACTTTATAGGACTACTCGAGTGAGCTGAATATAACTACTCGAGTACTATAGAAAACTACTCGAGTAAGAAGAAATTGAAAATGATAACCAGCTACTCGAGTAACAAAATGACGTACTCGAGTACTAAAGCAATTACACGGGAAGTGGAGTTAAGCTACTCGAGTACAAGAAATACTACTTGAGTAATAAAGGATGAACTACTCGAGAGATAGAGGAACTATACGAGTCATGGACTTAGAATATATTCTGGAATGGAATTCTGGGCTACTCGAGTAGTAAAGCTGAACTACTCGAGTGAATCAGAACTACTCGAGTATATGTAAATTGCTACTCGAGTAATTGACTTGGAGAAATTCTGAGGGAAGAAATTCTGGTTACTCGAGTATAAACTCTAGGTTACTTGAGTAGTAGATGAACTACTCGAGTGCATGACTTAGCTACTCGAGTAAATAGAAATTACACGTGACACAGATTTCTGTAACTCGACATAAAGGGTTCAAACTACTCGAGTACTTATTTGACTACTCGAGTAAGTTACTTAGAAAATATCTGGAGAAGTAATCCTGTTAACTCGAGAATGAGAGGGAATCTACTCGAGTAGTTAACTTAGCTACACGTGAGATAAAGCTTAACTACACGAGAGGTAACTTTCTTACTCGAGTGCAAAGAATATTACTCGAGTATAGACTAGGTGTTTCACTCGAGTAGGTAGGGATCTACTCGAGTAAATTACTTAGTGAAATTCTTTAAACAAAAACCTCTTCTTCTTTGGTGAAACCAGCATCAAGACTTTTCCAATTAGTCCTAGTGCTTGAATATGAAGTGTATCGCAATAGAGAGGCTACACGTAAGTCAACACCTTGGATCACACAATGAGGAATTACATTGTATGGTCCTGTGTTTGGTGACCCATTGTAGACTAACATTGGTCAACACTTGGCATTAGAATCATGCAAACACATAGCTCAACCAAAGCATCAAATACAACTTAATTCATCTTAGTTCAAGGGTGACTTCATCAAATCTGGGTTAATGTGGAAACAATACCCAACAACCTCCCTCTATTTGTAGATGTCAGAACCTTTTACACTAAGGTGAATTATAAACATAAAAAGTGCTAAATAGATAAATCAGTGTAAGTAAGTATAAGACTAGAAACAAGATTATATGATCAAAAACTTAGAATTATATAAATGTGATTTCCAAAGTATCATTTCTACAAAAGATCATTTCCACATCCTCATCTGTCCTTGTAGTTTTGACTTGGTGGTGTTGCCTGTCTTGCTTCTCTTACTATCTCCTCTGATAGCTGTATTGCTTGGGGGTAGTATTTAGGAGGTCTTGGAGGAGCGGCAGGGTTGTTCCTACCAAATTCTTTGTCATACAGTCTCCTCTTAGTAATAGACTTCTCATATAGTTCCCATTAATGGGAGCTGTAATGAATATTCCTGCTTTAATGGAAGTCCATAACAAGTTTGAGAGTATCCAAAATGAGGGACTTGGTGGTAGGAGACCAGATCTATGCAAATTATGGAGCTTTTTTTTCTGAATCTGGAACTAGGATAGACCTGTTATTAGAGGCACCATCACCATATTTTTTTTTCTTCGTAGAAGTCTAGATCTCAGGAGGAGCATGGAGAAAAATATCTGCAGGGTCATCCTCACAAAGTTGGGCATAAGAATCTGGAGGAGGGCCTTCTTGGCCTTCAGTTCTTGGAGAGAAGGTAGGTTGTTGAGGAGCAGGAGCAGCAGCAGCTAGAGGGTTGAGATGATGAGGAATGATATTTTGATCAGCAACAAACTCAAGAAGGATTTGATTGTGCATCCAGACAGCAGTGTCATATGTATGGAATTTGACACTCTGAATTTGTGCTAAGACATCATTATGGATCTCTTTCATTTTGGCTTCCCAAAGCTCTTGCTGAAGGGCATATGATTTTTCTAAATATTCTTTCACCAAACTCTCCCCCTTTCTGACTTCTACAGTCAGCTTACTGATAACATCTTCTTTGAATGTTCCAACTTCTTCACAGATCTTCATCTTTGTTATTTCAGCTCTTTAATCCATTTCAATCTGATTGTTAGCAAGAGTCACACCTTGCTCCATAACTTGACCAACACTAGTAATAGTGTGATCTAAGGCTTTTCCACCAAGTTGAAAGTGGTGTCTTAGCTGATCAGTATTATGCTGAATTTCAGCAAATTCCCTACTCATCTCAGTCTCTAGAGCAGTGACTTTATCAGTAATAGCTTTAAGAGAAGCATCAAAGTAGGTTCTTTGCTCTTGAAGCATAAGCATAAGCAGATTCATCAACTTAGTGGAGGAAGCAGCAGCAGCAGGAGGAGCACTAGTAGAGGGAATTGGAGGAGGAGGAGCAACCCATGGAGCTATTTCTGTAATGGAGACTGTGCTCTTTGCTCTAATAGTGTGAATCGGTTCATCCCCTTCATCAGTGACTGAGGGTATGGAGAAGTCCAGTGTTCTTAAAGGAGCTTCAGCTGGCTCAGGAGATTGCTCATCAGAGATGAAGATGGTTTCAACTTGCTCTTGGTTTATAGCAGGAGACTTGGCTGGAGAAGGAGTATGTACTGGATATTTGACTGGAGGGGATTCTGGTGGTAGTTTAGTGGTGGTATCCTTTGGAGAGAGTGGAGGAGGTAAATCTGCTGTTAGCTCTTCAATCATTTCATTGATTGCAGCTTCTGAGGAGAGTAGGGCTTCTTGAAGTTACTGTTCAAATGGTGTTTCTTCTGGAGTCTGAGGAGGTGGAGGAGTTACTGCTGGAGGTGTAGGAATCCTTGCTGGGATAGAAGGAGCAGGCTTCCACTCAATAGATGCACCGGAGGAGCTGGCAATCTGATGTGGAGAGGGAGATGGAGTCCTGTCCTCTGTGACTGGAACCTCTGGAGCCTTGGCAGCCTGATTGAGATTTTGCAATTTCACTTCCCATCTTTGAATGGAGGAGATGGAAACTTTCTTCATGTGATGAAGAAAAGTCCCTTTTGAGAAATTGAACACTTCTGGATTGAGTTCATGGAGGACAAGTGAGATGATCTTGGCATAGTTGGGAGCTTTAATGCTGTCTCTGATTTTATCCAATATCATCATACCAAATTGGAATTTCTTTCTACAGACTATGACTTGCATAATGTCAAAGAATGAGAGTGAGATATCTCTTATAGAGTTGGTTTTGTAGAGGAGGACCTTCCCTATTATATCCACAAGTAATTTCCCTTCTGGATTCATCTGAGAGAGTTTGATATATTATTTATCAGGAGAAATACCACAAAATATACATGTTCTGTCAGACTCATCAGGGCCTAGGTCATCTTCTTCATCTACAATTGGCAGTTGATGAAGTCGAGAAACAGAGGTCTTGGTGAGCTTTACTGTGATACCTCTGACTTTCGATTTGAGAACGGTTCCATGTCTTTTAACCTTGACATTTCTGAAGAATTCGGCAACATCTGGAAAGAGAATCTTGTAGGGTTCTTGTAGAATGAAGGTGAGTCCTGTGGTATCGAGGAGGATCAAAAGATTATGAAAATCATCAGAGAGCTCGGCAATCTCGGCGGCAACCAATTAGGAACGAACGCTGATTTTGGAAGAGGCGGCCATGATTCAGAAACGCCCGGAAGAACTGCGATGGGGAGGAAGAAGACGCGGCTTTGCAACTTTGACGAAAGGCGAAGAGACAACGGCTTACATGCGAGCGGAAATGATTTTGTGTAGAAGGATTGTTAACCCCTCAGTCCGCAATACCCGCAGGATGTCAAGGCCTTGCTTCATTATCCATGGACATGATTCGGCAGTCCACCCAGCTCAGCAAAGCAGCAGTGATCGGCCACCAAGGATGGTCCCCCATCGGCGGACACAACGCTCTGATCGCCCAGTTCACCATGCCTTTGGATCCCTGTTTTCTCTACGTCGGCGGACGCAGTGTCCCGTCCGCCCAGGTCGCCGTCCTCCTGAAGGATCACGCCTAGTAGCAGCAGATTGAAGCACAAGCCCGCGAGCCCAGTCCGCCCCTTTTGCGCGGACTGGCGTGTTCTTTCATTTTGCTTCCCGTCACCGCTGCCCGATTCTCATGTACACTGGGAAGTCGGTTATTTTAGCCCGGCCCGTTTGGGCAGGCCCCCCATCCTATAAATAGGGGGGAGGTGGTGCACCCAAGGCATGCAGACTCGTGCCCAGGAGCCTACTTGTTAAAGGCTGCGGACTCGAATCTCGTTCTTTGAGGACTCCAGCTTGCTTAGCTCTTCCCTTCCTCTTTTCCTTCGCATGTAATCAAACCCTTATTCAGTAAAAGGAAAGCCCGTCGCAAGAGAGGCATCCAGGCCGCGACGGGCGAAGTCTGTTGTTGTCGTGGCTCATGGCCCTGCTGTTCTTCTGGCTCTCGTCTGCTTAGTAGATTTCTACTCCCAGTCTCTCCTCTCCCTTATTTTCAATTGTGCTCGAACCGTTAGCTGATGGCGCTCGACCCCCTTTGCGTTTTCGTGCATCAACAGTTAACACGCGACCTTCAGATTCGAGTATCATTTTGAATACAGCGGACAGACATGTCATACCGCCGAGCGTGCTCCTCAGACCGCTCCAGTTATTCGGATGATTGTATCTGGGATGCAATCGAGCAAGCTCGCTTTGGGGCCGAGCAATCCCGCAGGCAGACTGACCAGCGTCTCGACACGATCAGCCAAGCCCTGCTTGTGTTAACCCAGCAGCTCGCTCCTCAGGCCGTAGCAGAGCCTGCGGACTCTCCAGTCCGCCAGACTCCAGCCCATCGAACTCCGCTTCGACAATCTCCAGTCACTCCTCGAAATCCTGTCCAGTCCGCTGCTCCTCTGCGTCCCCAGGAGGAGCAGTTCGCCTCATTCAGGAATTTTTTCAGAGAAGCAGCCAGGGGCACTCCTGCCCGCCAGCTCCATTTTGTTGACCGCCAGTCCGCCGAGCCCGCGGACTCTCCAGCTTCACTCCGCCCTTTCTACCCTGCTAAGTTCGAGACCCCGTCTCCCTTCGTTGATCGAATCTGATGGGAGTCAGCTCCAAGAAACTTTAGGGAACCTCGCCTTCCATTCTATTCAGGGGAGACTGATCCAGTCTCCCACCTCCAAGCATTTGAAGGGGCAGTTACTCTGAGATGCCTCTCCGACGCCATCAAGTGCAAACTCTTGGTAACCACTCTCGAAGGACAGGCGAGAGAGTGGTTCTATGAGCTGCCTTCGGGCACAATCTCTTCCTTCGCTGAGCTCCGCAGCGAATTGTTACTAAGGTTTGCTACCTCAAGAAAGAGGAAGGATGGACCAGCCGTTCTCTTTTAAATCAAGCAAAGGGACAACGAATCAGTCGCTCGATTCGTCGATCGCTTCCAAAAGGAGATCCAAGGGGTAAGGAATGTGAACCCCGACTACTACAAGGTTACCTTGATTCATGGCCTCCGGGAAGGCCCCTTGAAATTTAAAGCAACAACAAAGGCACCAGAGACATACCAAGAGCTGATTGCCATGGTCAACCGCTTCATTGAAGGAGAAAACGCCAATCCCACATATGTTTCATCCCTGACAGCTAAGGCTGAAGGAAGGGATGCATCTGGTTCTTCTTCTCACAGCAAGCCCCCTCGCCCAGATTTTCCGCCTCGTTCTCAAAGGGGCTGGAATTTCCGCCATAAGAAACCTTTTATCGGCCATCAATAGTTTCAGGATAAGAGACTGTCGTTGTCCTCTACTGCCGCCATTCCGCTCCAAGTGCTTCCCATCCTACAGCAAGCAGCCCTTCCTGCTCCGAGCCGATGTGATAATGACCCCATGGAGGAAATTGCAGGTCTAGATCTTGACGAAGTCATCCAGATTTTGTAAAAGAAATTGGAAGAGAAGAAGCAAGGGCCTCAGAGAGAGTGGAGGCCAAGGAATAATGCGCGCTTCTGCCAGTTCCACAAAGAGAAGGGACACTTGACCGAGGATTGCAAAGTCCTTCGTATGCTAATAGAGAAACTACTTGCCGAGGGTAAGATTGACTTGAGCAAGAAAGACTCTTCTTCAAAGCCGTCCACCTCCAAAGGCAAGGAAGTAGCTGAAACTTATCAGGAATGTGTGGAGGTCGAGGACGAAGGCTGTCTGGGGCCGATCAATGTTCCGGTTGAGTGCTTTGATGCAGATGACGAAGGGGTTCTGGGACGCCTCTTCTTTATCCATGGTGGAGTAGGAACAGAGTCTACTCGGAAATCCTCAATCTCAAGGGTCACTCGAGTAGAGGAGGCCTCTTCCTCTTCCATTGCTCCACCAAGAGAGATCATCACCTTTGGCCCAGCTGATCTACCCCAAACATCAAATCCGTTCGATGATGTAGTTGTAATTAAGGCTGTTATTGGGGACTTCATAGTTGATAGGATTCTTGTTGACACTAGAAGCTCAGTCAACTTGCTGTTTAAATCAACCTTTGAGGCCCTGAAGACTGGAAAGCCTCTGCTTTCCACCGAAGGGCCACTCTATGGCTTCTCAGCGGAGAGAAAAGAAGTTGAAGGAAGTGTCATCCTGCCTGTAAAGTTTGGAGGGGCAACCAAGCAAGTTCAGTTCATAGTGGTGGATGCTCCTAGTAGCTATCATGCCATCTTCGGCAGGCCTTTATTGAACAAGTATCAAGCGGTGGTCTCAACTTACCACCTCGCAATCAAGTTCTTCGCCGATGGATGGATGTTCCGGGTCAGGGGTGACCCAAGGAGAGCAATGGAGTGGTATGTTCGCACTGTCAACATGGTTGATGCCAGTCCTTCCATTGCTCCAACAGCAGCTGCAGAAGCCTCTCCAAACTTAGAAACTGCTGCTGATAGAGGAGCTCACCTGGAACCTGCCCAGGTGACGCAAGGAGTCCCCATTGCTGAGGGGGAGGAGAGAAAGCTCTCCATCAACTCGGAGTTGCCTGAAGATCAAAAGGCCGAGCTGATCTCCTGCTTGTTGAAGAACCTGGATGTCTTTGTCTGGTCAGTAGAAGACATGTCAGGCATGGATTCGGATGTTTCTTGCCACCACCTTAATATTGATCCCAACTATAAGCCTGTGCAACAGAAGAAGAGAGATATAGCAACAAACCTTGCTGAGCCAATAAGAGAGGAGGTCGCGAAGCTCCTCAAGACAAATTTCATTAGTGAAATTCAATACCCAACCTGGATATCCAATGTTATAATGGTTAAAAAACCAGGAGGGAAATGGCGCATGTGTGTAGACTTTACAAAACTCAATAAAGCATGCCCCAAATATTGTTACCCCTTGCCTCAGATAGATTCTTTAGTTGATTCTGCAGTACCGTACACTTGCATGAGTTTTTTAGATGCATTTTATGGTTATCACCAAATAAGAATGCATAAACCTGACGTTCCTCATACGTCATTTATTACCAATGATGGTTGCTACTGTTACCTTGTGATGCCATTTGGGCTTAAAAATGCTGGTGAAACCTACCAACGCAAGATGGACCGTGTGTTTAAGCAACAGAAAAGAAGAAACTTAGAAGTGTATGTAGACGACCTCTTGATTAAAATAAGTCGTTTTCGCTGCACTTGCAAGATCTAGCAGAGACGTTCGCTACTCCGCATAAATATAAAATGAAGCTCAACCCATTGAAGTGCACCTTTGGGGCAAGTAAGGGGAAGTTCCTTGGTCATTTCCTTACTCCAGAGGGACTTGCCCCCAATCCAGATAAAGTAAAAGCTATTCTTGATATACCTACCCCCCGTTCGCCTAAGGAAGTTCAGCAGTTAAGGGGGAGGTTAGCAGGTCTTGCGAGGTTCCTCTCTCGGGTTGGAGATAGGAGTGCTCCTTTCCTTAAAACTCTTCAAGGAGCGTCCAAGTTCGAGTGGACAGAAGAATGTTCTCAGGCATTTGAGCAGTTGAAGAAGCAGCTGACTTCAACACCTCTACTCCAGAGTCCCCGACCAAGGGAGATGCTTTTCTTGTACTTAGGAGTTGTCCCTGAGGCTATCAGCTATGTTCTTCTTCGAGAAGAAAGCAGGAAACAGTTCCCGATCTACTATATCAGCCATATTCTGAAAAGTGCCGAGACACGGTACCCGATTCTGGAGAAGTTAGCCTTGGCACTAGTCATGTCAACTCGCATACTCCGTCCGTATTTCCAAGCGCACTCGATTCAAGTTGTTACCGATCAACATTTGAAAAGTGTGTTGGAGAAACCAGAGCATTCTGGCAGACTAGCCAAATGGGCAATAGAGTTGAGTGAATTTGAAATTTCTTATGTGCCCAAGACAGCCATCAAAGCTCAAGTTCTAGCAGACTTCCTGATTGACACAGCAGAGTCCAGTTCTGATCAACCAGAAAGGTCACCTTTGGCTTGTACCACCTATGTTGATGGTGCCTCAGGCAGAAGTTCTTCTGGAGCAGGGGTGGTTCTGATCAACCCAAATGGCATCAAACTGGAGCAGGCCATCAAGTTCTATTTTACAGTGACCAATAACCAAGCCGAGTATGAAGCTTTGCTAGCAAGCTTGAGGCTTGCAAGAGAACTCGGAATTGACCATGTTCATATTAAGATTGATTCTCTGGTAATGGCGTCGCAAGTCCTTGGAAACTTTAAGACAAGAGAGACGATCTTGAAGAAGTATCTTGCACTTGTGAAAATAGAGATCGGCAAATTCAAAAGCTTTACGATTGAGCACATCTCTCGAATAGAAAATTAGGAGGCAGATGTTCTTGCCAAGTATAGACTGCCATCAGGAGGAACAACTTCCGAGCTCTTCCGCCCGGCAGTGGAGGAAGGAGAACTGATGCAGGTTGATCAACGTCCCTCCTGGATGGACCCATTCATTCTCTATCTATCAACAGGAGATTTTCATCATTCAATCAAAGATCAGAAAAAGTTTAGAATAAAAGCAGCTCACTATTACTTAGTGGCAGGAATCCTCTATAGAAGAACATTCCTCTCTACCATGGCCAGATGTGTTTCAGAAGAAGAAGCTCCCATTGTTTTGCAAGAAGTTCATTCGGGAGAGTGTGGAAGTCACTCGGGAGCAAGAACTCTAGAAAGACGGATACTGTAGCAGGGGTATTTCTGGCCCACCATGAAGAGAGACTCTGAGTCTTACGCTAGAAAGTGTGTTCAATGCCTGAAGTTTGCCGCACTTCAAAACCAGGCTGCTCAGTCACTCAGATCGATTGCAACTCCTTGGCCCTTCGCAGTTTGGGGAATGGATCTCATTGGTCCTTTTCCCATGGCAAGTGGACAACGACGTTTCATCATAGTGATGATCGACTACTTCAGCAAGTGTATTGAAGCAAAGGCATTGACAAAGACAACAACTCAGGTCATCAAGAATTTCATCTGGGGAGAGATTGTCTGCCGACATGGAATACCTATGCCTATAATCACCGACAACGGACCACAGTTCAACAACGCAGAGATGATTTATTTTTGCAAGCAGATCAGAACAGAACTGCGGTTTGCATCAGTCCATCATCCCAGGAGCAATGGCCAAGTTGAAGCAGCCAACAAGCAGGTCCTTAATTTACTTAAGAAGAAAGTACAAAATCTCAAAGGCAGCTGGGCTGATTGGCTTCCATCAGTCCTCTGGTCCCTTAGAACAACACCTTTATCCGCAACTGGTGAGACTCCGTTCAAACTTTCTCATGGCTCAGAGGCCCTCATTTCAGTTGAGTTTGAAGTTCCATCACCCAGGGTTCTGCTTGCAAGGCAAGGTTTTGAGGACTGGCTTGAGCTGAACAATGAAGAGATGAAATTTAGCCTAGAACACATTAAGGAGATTAGAGACAAAGCAACAATAAGGCAGGAGGAGGTCAAAAGAAGGATGACCCGGTATTTTTATCAGAATGTAAGGATCAAACACTTTCAAGTGGGAGATCTAGTTCTTAAGAAAGTTGACGCTGCTGCAAGAGCTAGCTCAGTTGGAAAACTTAATCCGAACTGGGCAGGCCCCTTCATTGTCAAAGAAGCATTAAAGAACGACGCTTACCACTTGCAAACATACGAGGGAGAGGATATGCCACATACATGGAGCGGGGATGATCTCAAATGGTTCTATTCCTGAACCTTCACTTTTCTATTCTATGTATCCTCTTCAAGAATCATTATGAGTAAAAACTGCTTACTAACGCTTCTTCAAGTGTTTTTTCTATTCTAGCATAACAGTTGGCATGCTAAGCAATAAAGATTCCAAAAATGGTTCCGTCCTTGAACTCTCTTTTCTTTCTTATGTTAGCTTTGCAAAAGCATCTCATTAATCAAAGGATTCGTACTGACACTTTTCCTAATGTTTTCTCTTTCTCTCCCAAACATCAATAACGGCTACCTGATACCAGGAGACATCGCCGAGTTCAGCAAAACCTCCCCTAGAGCTGTTGACATTAGCGTAACACCACGAAGACCACGTGTTGCGGGGAGATTTTGCACTGTGTGGTGGGTGCTTGCAGGCTCTAGCGAGGTAGGATTCTGAACTTCGGATCCCGGCTATTACCAGACCCCACCTCTGCATTATGGAGGGATAGGGTGTGAGTTAAGCTCTACCATGCCGCATTATAGATATCGTTACAACTTCGATGATCGTGTGAGGAAAGTTATGCCACTCTAGCTCACATGCCCACGGGTCATCTTAGTTTGTAACCCTCGAACACTCCATGGTACCCTCAAGCAGTACCTGCGGGAGACCCACAACTTGGTTGATCTTGAGGAAAGTTGTACCGCTCCAGCCGCAACTACCAAAAAGATCAACTTAGACTGTACTCCAGGCAATAGGGTAGAGGACCGTTCCGTCAAGTCTGCATCTTGCTCTTCGCAGGGAATCTATTTAGTGCGGACTGATTTTTTATATCCGTGCAGTCCGACGATTTTCCTTGGGTTGATCGTATAGCTTGTGGCCCGGTGAGAAAAGCAATGCTGACCACACCTGCCCGCCTGGTCGCAAGCTATAGATCATTTCTTCTATTTAGTGCGGACTGATTTTCTTTATCCGCGCAGTCCACCAGTTTTCCTTGGGTTGATCGTATAGCTTGTGGCCCGGTGAGAAAAGCAATGCCGACCGCACCTGCCCTCCTGGTCGCAAGCTATAGATCATTTCATCTATTTTAGTGCGGAATAATTTTCTATATCCGCGCAGTCCGCCGGTTTTCCTTGGGTTGATCGTATAGCTTGTGGCCCGGTGAGAAAAGCAATACCAATCACACCTACCCTCCTGGTCGCAAGCTATAGATCATTTCATCTATTTTAGTGCGGACTGATTTTCTATATCCGCGCAGTCCGCCGGTTTTCCTTGGGTTGATCGTATATCTTGTGTCCTGGTGAGAAAAGAAATGTCGACCACACCTTCTCGCCTGGTCGCAAGCTATAGATCATTTCTTCTATTTAGTGCGGACTGATTTTCTTTATCCGCGTAGTCCACCGGTTTTCCTTGGGTTGATCGTATAGCTTGTGGCCCGGTGAGAAAAGCAATGCCGACCGCACCTGCCCGCTTGGTCGCAAGCTATGGGTCATTTCTATTAAAATGTGCGCGAACTGCGAAATCGTATCCGCCCAGTCTGCCAAATTGTTTCCTAGGACTTTTTCAGCCCGCAGTTTACCTGTAAACATAAGGCCACCATGCTTATATTATCATTAAGTATAAAAGATTAATAAAAGAATTGCGGACTGCTATTGGAACTCGACAGAGTCCGCCGGATATTTTCGTCACCCAAGTATTCACATTATTACAGCGGACAGTGGTCGGATTATTAAATGAAATTTTCTAGTTAGCAAGTCAAAAACTCAAAGAGTATGGATGATCTTTGGATCACGCGGACTGCTATATGGAGAGATCGAACTTTACTACGTCAATACAAAAGATAAGGAACATTGCAGGAGACACATGATACCAGAATATCCTTTCTATTTGATCAAACAATTTTTACATCGTTTATATTTTCGACGGACTACAAACTTGAGTTTGCTCCGTTTACAAAAATGTAAAAATACATTAGTCATCTTCAGCGGTCTTCTGTTTATTTTCGGCAGGAGGTGCAGGGCTTAGGCCTTCGACATCAATCTCCGGAGAATAGCCCTCCGAGCCGCTTCCACTGCTGCCATCTGATCCAGTGCTTGTCGCGGACTCGCTATGCGAGCTCTTGCCTGCAGAGGAAGATACAGAGGTGTCGGACTCGACAGACTGTTCTCCGCCTTGCTGGCTTGAGCCAGTGTCGTCAGCCATTAGCTTGATGCCTTCTTCTTCGCCTTCTTCTTCGCCTTCTTCTTCTTCTTCTTCTTCTTCGCCTTCTTCTTCACCTTCTCCCTCCTCAACAATGATGTATTTACCCATTGCAGCCCGCTCCATTGCTACAACATGCTCTTTCAACTCCGGGAAGAGCTCTAAGAAAGGAATGCATCCACTCCTTCCTTTGCGAAACCGCCGCGGACAAATCGCTCGATGGCGATATCAACGGTTTCCTTCACAAAGGGGAGCATGACAGCCTGTAAGTTGTAATTCTCCAGATCCTAGGCGTCCTGCGCAAAGCAAAGGAACAAATATCAGATCGTGGCGGACTTCAAATAGAGACCGCTGCAAATACAACTCACCCCAAGCTCTTCCTTCTGCTGGGCGACCTTCTTTCCTAACCGCATATTTCTTTCTTTAAGCACTCTTTTTTCTTCTTGAAGCTGATCATTTTGCCTGAGCAGGTCTCTGGCCAGGGAACAGACAAAGTGGTTCATCACCACGCTGTTCGCACTTGCCTGGGAGGCCAACAGAGGGAGATCGGCAGCGGCCACCTTCTTCAAATCGCTCAAGTTGCTCTTCCCATAAAGTGCGGATATCGCAACATGAGCATGGCGAGTTATTCTTGAGCTTTTCCACGAAGGAAGCGCAGTCGACAAGCGGACATGCTTGTTTTTATTATGCCAGTGGATCACCGGCTTCCCCCTAAGATCCTTCTGGTGGTTGCCGAAGCCTTGCATTGTAAAACTTTCAGAAGAGGAGTAGTCCGCCGCGGGGTCCCCCTCCTCTTTCCTCTTCCTTGCAACCTCTTATTTCCTTTCTCTTTGTGTAGGTGTAAATCCGCTAGGCGTTTGTGGCAGGTTGGCTGGTACAGCCAAGGTTGCTGCAAAAGCAGAAGAGTTAAACACAAAGGTCGCTGCGGATACAAACTTAAGTTCGCAAGAGCTTAATTTCTTCGCGCAAAACGTCCGCCAAGCTCGCCAACAGCGGAAAGTAGCACTCAATATCGAGCCTGGCATCGGCTAAGAATTTGACGATGGCGGACTCCATTGCGTCCAGCGGTACACTCTTGAAGGCAGACTCTGCGCGCTCTTGCGGATACGTATGTGCGAACCCTAGGTCGCCTTCGAAGATTAAGAACCTGGAGGTCTAGTTGTGGATCTTGTTAGGAAGGCCCACAACGTTCATTCCTATGCAATAAAAGTAGATCACACCCTTGTAAGGGCGGCCTCCGGATGAGGTTATTGAGCGGACTGAGAACATCTTGCGGAAGATGTTCATTGAGAATGCGATCTTCTCAGCCCGCAAGTAAGAGATAAAGCTGCAAATAGCAGCAAGAGTGTTGGGCGCGAGCTGGCCCGAAACCATCCCGTAATGCTCGAAAATTTCGGCGATCTCCCATAATAGCGGAAATTTGAATCCGCTGTCAAAGTGATCAATGGATATGGCAATCTGAGTCGCTGTTGAAAAATTTAGTCTTTCTTCATGGGCTGGAAGGAGGACAAGAAGGTTTGAGTTCGCCATCTTATCCTCGACAAAAGCTTCAAGGTTGCCCTTTGTTAGAGTGCACTTTCGGTGGTCAGCGTCATGGAAAGCAACTGCAGCATCAGTCCTGGCGGACACCATTTTGGCAGGCCGCAGGGCCTTCAACTTCAACTGTTTTCCTGCATAGAAGAAGCAACAGGGGAATATTTATAGTAGTGAGGCCTGACAGCTTTTTGGGCCAGGCCGCACAGCTCGCTTTTGCAGTCTGCATAGTCGGCCATAATCCAATTATTCACGCAGCAAAAAGTAGAAATAACGCTGACACAAACTTAAATTCACATGCCAAGCAAAGTTCAAAGCAAAAAAATAAGGCGGACACAATTTCAGTACGCCCAGCTCGCGACATTTCCCACCTGCAGACAAGTTAAATTATGAGAAGCGGACACAGCATTAGTCCGCACAGTTCGCCGCAGATCACAGCAAAAATTAGCAACATAATTTGCGGATATCTTATTCAGTCCACATAAATCGCAGCACAGTTCATTGAAATTCACAGCATAGAATATTGTTTAAAACACATAATTATACATCAACCAAATTGAAAGTTCGTGGTTTCGCAGACTCAGCGGTCTTTGGCCTCAGTCCGCGTTGGCCTTTCGGTCCTATCTCTGCACAAGTGCGCAGCTTGGTTGCTTATTTGGAGGACTTCGATGTACAAGCGACAAATGTGGTGATGAATAAAGTTGATAGTCCGGTGCATATGAGCAGCCTCCCGGTCTACCCGACTAAGGGGAACCATCGGCTCCATCGCCGGCCTCAACTCCTCATCCGCGGCCTGTTGGCCACCACCTGCCGGTGCTGCGACCTCCAGAGCAACGCGATCTGGCAATCGCGATCTTTGCTCAGCGACCTCAGCAGCCCGCTTCCCCTTTTCTTCCCGCGCCGAAGCCAAGTGCTTGCCCTTGTAGAAGCGGACATCATCAACGAGCCTCTTCTTCTCCCTATCGGACCTCTCCAGCGCCCTCGAGATGCTGGCGATCTGGTCCTTTAGGGCTTTCTCGCGCTCTGCGGATGATTTCTCGTGCTCTTCTGCCTTCTTTAACTCCGCTTTAATGTTCTGAATTTCGGCCTGAAATTTCGTTTCTAACTCTCTGATGTCGCTCAGGTTGGGCTGCTCATCTCTTGCGGATTCCTCATGCGAGACCTCGTCAACACCAGTACTCGGCGTAACCATAATCTCCCCACTCTCGAGGGAGCCCGGTGGATACTTTCTACCTGCAACAAAGAAGGTCAATTTCACATTCAAATACAGTCTGCAGCAGACTCAAAGAATCAGGGAAAAAGATCACATTTGGACAAAGAAGCAGCGAGTTGCCGACTATCGAAAAAGACAGGCCGCCTTGCCCACTCTGGGTCAAAGATGCTTAACCATTTCTTCCACTCACGATGGACTTTGACTCTTTGTTCAGCAGCAGAACATTTTGAAACGATAATGTCGTCAGTTTCGGTGATGATCTTAATTGGTCTCGACTTCCGCGACGGCGACCTGTAAAGCCACCGACGCTTAAAATATTTGGGCGCCGGTTGAAGATTACCTGTCTGCAACAGCTTTGTGGCAGTCTGCAGATCCTCAGCATTCTTGTCTGTCACGGCTTGCTTCGAGGCCGCCTCAACCGTGGCTACAGGGCAGCGATCTGCTTCTTCTGATCCTCTATCTTCTCTTTCAGTCTTTCCCTCTCTTTTTCCTCAGCAGCGGATAAAGAGGGGAGTTCGCCCCCCTTGACCCTAAGGATTTCCACCTCAGGTTACTGCAGTGCACCCAGCAGGGATTCGTTGATCAGATCAAATTGATCGACATCAATAGAATCTAGTATATCATCCATAGATAAACTGACCGTAGAGAGGGAATTATCTCCCTGGATTTGAGCCTCCAGAGTAACTAACTCACTTTCAGGAACTTCTTTCTCGCACGGCCTGTGCTGCAAGTCCGCATCTCCAGTCTGCTTGGAGATATGTGATGAGTCCACTTTATATACCTATTTTCGGACTCATCTGGGCTAGTTTTCACGCGTTTGCACTTCACTTTTAGTTCTTTATCATTCATATCTCATCTTATCTTTATTTCCATAGGAAGTGCATATTTATGCCCGTGGTTGTGTATTTTGTTATTTTTATAGTTTGTACTCCTTTTTGTGATTGCCTGGAATGTCTGCACATATCAGTGATTGGTTTTTTCCTTTCGGTACAGGGGTCGTGTGCGTGTTCCAGGATGGTTGTGAAACAGGAATACTACGCACGATCATGGGATATAATGCGCACGACCACTGGTCGTGCGCCCCTGATTGTGCGCACTACTCTACGTTTTCCAGAATCAGCCTGGGGTAAGAGCACGACCACTGGACATACTGCGCACGACCACCGGTTGTGCACCACTGATCGTGTGCATTTATTCCTCTTTTCTGGAGTCCTGTCTGGCGAATCGCACAATCATTGGACTTAGTGCGCACGACCACTGGTCGTGCGCCACTACTCGTGCGCATTATCCCAGTTCTTCTTCCTGATATTCCATGCCAGTGCGCACAAGCACAGGACATAGTGCGCACGACCAATGGTCGTGCGCCTGTGATCGTGCGCATTGTTCATTTCTACTTTTGTATAAATAGTGCAGGTCTCGCCCTAATTCAGAGAGGATCCGGAGCTCGACATTTCTCCGCCGTTTTCCGCCTTCTCCGTCGTTCCCCTTCATCTTCCACCCTAGGGAGGTGCTCCGGGCAAGCTTTCACCGCCAAATCCGAGCCGGAGCTTCCTCTCGGCCTTATCCTTCATCCGTGAGCTTCAAGTAGGGTTTGACGCCATAGCCATCAAGCAAAGGAAAGCTAGCAAACTTCGTCCGCTATCGTGAGACGAAGAAGACGGTCCATTGGAAGGTGGTGACAGCCCTTCTCTATCCTGGACGCAGTTGAGGACCGAGCTTGGACGCGGAATGACAACCCGACGATTCCAACCGTGAATCCTTAGCAAGGCTTCAAATTCGGTCGATCTCTTGACTTGTTCTTGATTTATTGTTGAATATTGGTGTTTTTAAACCTATTTATATTGATGAAGTGCACTGTGGTTGTTTATCTTATGTGTTTCATGTCTATGTGATTCCTATTTCATATTACTGCCTAAGTTGCTTGAGTTGCGCCTTATATTCCATCCACCATCCATCCACCCTTGCCGCACTAGCAATTGCTAGTGGCGTGCGTTGCAAAGAGGTGCTCACGACCCTCATTCCACCATTCTCACCACCTCATCCGCAAGCCTACTCGTCCATCCGCCTAGCGATTCGGTGCATAGCGGCCCGACTAGTCTTCCATCCCGCCTGGCGAAGCATCGCATAGCGGCATTGCATAGGAGTAGTTGATAGTATTTTATTTTCTTTATCCGCAATATCAAAGCCCCTATAGTTAGCTCCGACCTACGGACTTCAATCTCAAGTCCTCCTCGAAATTAACTCCACCTTACTGTGTTCCTTGTGAGATCGATACTTAGGAAAACCCCCATTTTATATTACTTGTGCGACCGGTTCACTGCCGTGATCTTAAGCATGAAGTTTTTGGCACCGTTGCCGGGGAAGACAGTCGTGTGAGTTTGTGGAGAGGGAGATAATAGATTGAAGCCCTTTTCCATTTGTGCATATCATTTTTTTATTTGCTTTTGTTATTAGAATTTTTATTTTGCTTATTTCTTTTTACCCTTTTCTGATTTTTGATTTAGATAGCAGATCCGTGCTATTTTTTTTTATTTTAGCTGTGTAGCACTTTTTCAGCAATTATTTTTCTTCGTGATGGATCCTGATGCTGAGTGCCGTATCCTTGACACTTTGCGTCGATCCAACGATATCATTGCTGTTATGAATGCCGAGCATTGTATTCGGTGTTTGTTATGTCAAGGTGTGGGCCACATGTTGAAGGATTGCCCTCGTTTGTGCAAGCCTTCTCCCTATGAGGGCGTGTGCACAACAACCTCCCGTTCGTGGAAGACTATTGTGGACAGGCCTACCAGGGTGTTGCCTGGCCCATACACTGATATAACGCACTTTGCTCATTATATACCCGTTGAGATTACTGAAGAATCTCTGGCGCCATACAACTCTTTCATGGGTCCCTCGATCCTTTTTACGAGCTTTCCTCGAGTGATGATGATCACTCTGGTGTTAGCCAACAAAAAGAGGAGCAGGAACTCATGGGCGCTCCTGTATGGGACGATGAGATTGTTCCGGTCGTCGACGGGGTGGCGTCAGTGAATGATTTTGCGATGGGGCCTGCTCATTTAGTGCTTGATTTTGAGAGCAGCCTTGCCCCTCCACAATTTTTGTCGGATTGTGCTATTCCTCTTTCTTGTGAGTCAGTTGATGATGTTGTATTTGTTGATGATTCGGTGCCCGAGGTCGCGCCGAACTGGGATGATGATTCCTCTATCTCCGACGGAGAAACTGGATCTTTAGAACACTTTTATGCACCCCAGTGGGATGAGGAATATCCCCTTTCCGATGCGGAGGTTTGCACCTCCTTATTGGATGAGGTCGTTCCTCTTACCACCGCGGACCTCAAGTTCTCGGATTCCCCTCGGTATGACTCGTATGATACCGACGATGATCTCTGCTTGGATCCTGCTGAGAGTGATACCGGGACCACTCCCCCTATTTATGATTCTTTTAGTTATTCATCTCCTTTATTTCTTGATCCCATTTCTCTATCTGAGCCTGTACAGGATGAGTCTCCACGGGTATGCTGGGATGATGATGAGCCTGGTGTTCTTGCCGTTGCCATCGCACCCTGCACACCTATGGTTGACAATGCCTTGCTAGGCGAGGATATTTTTTGTGATAAGATGAGTGAGGATCAGGCCTCCTCCTCTTCTTATTTCCTATTTCCTCTACCTGTGTTGGGCAGGTATTACTATTTAGGTAGAGGGGTAACTGCTCTATCACCGTATCGGTACCCGTTACCGAAACAGATATTAGGCTAGTTACCTGTGCACTTTTTATTTCATAGGCCCATTAGCTAGAACTGTATGGAATTGAATAAGTCGTGCTGGGATGACAATAACCCCAGTACTTATCTTTCATTTTATGCATTTTATTTTTCTTGTCTATTTTAATTTTAGCATTTCTTTTTGTATATTTTGTTTTGTTTTTGCGGAGCTCACCCCTGCAGGTATTCATAGCAAATCACATTGGCGGGGTTCTGATTCTTCGTATGGCGGGCCTTCTTCAGGTTTCCACGCGTCTTCTGGTATGCTCACTAGCTGAGCATGGGGTAAACTCTTCCCTTAGCTCTTTATGATTTTAATTTCTCTATCTTATGATTTGTTGCTTAGTTTAAGTATGGGGGAGAGATCTGTTACCTATTGCACGTACGCATCTCATGTGCATACTAGAAGCTTTTATAGTTTTATTTTGATTAGTTCATTGCACTGCACACCACTGTACCCACTTGAGCGCGTGCTTATATGTTAGTGTGTCGCGAGTTAAACTCATTTCTTCGTTAGATTTGGGAAAATTATGGTGTTGGCTTAGGATTGTGAGACGAAGTAAAATGTTGACCTTGCGGTGCTCCTAGTCAACTGCTCTCGTCTCGTGTAGAAATTTGAGTAGATTTAATTTTTCTGTATGCTTTTAGTTTTATAATTTTTCTAATTGCATAAATACTTTTTATTCTACTCAAAAGTTGGTGAATCCGGTGTGAATCCGACGGTAGCTTAGGGATGTGTGTAGACGGCCGTTAGGTTCGTATTGCTCGAGTCGGGAGGATGGATAGTCTTTCTCATTGGCTAAGAACTTGCCCCAAGCTATTCTTGAAGCATGGGCATAGGTTAGTCATGCATGAGCGTGATGTAGGCCAACATTTTAGCCCGGTTGAGCTTTGTACCATTCCTAACATCATATCCTCGCTAGCCCTCTTGTGCCTACCCCTCCTTTTGATTCAGCTCCACCATGATTTCACCAAAGCCTCATAGCCGATCCTAGTCGCACACCCAAGTTGAGCTTTAGTGTTTACATTTTAATGTTGGGGTGTGATGTGGTGTTTTTACATGTGAAAATGTGGATGTGCTCCAAAGCTTATATTTGCTGAATTGTGAAAATAAAATGAAGAAAAAGAAAAAAAAGAAAAAAAAAAGAAAAAAATATATATATATTTGTAAAGAAAAAAAAATATGAATGAAAAGAAAAAGTTTTAATTGAAAATCTTTTTGGGAAATGTGATTACATTTGGAGTAGACGGTGCACACACCCATATGTTAAAAGTTACGTCTGGGGGTGTGGTGTACCCGCATATATTTTGGTTAGCTGATGGATTCCCTTTATACTAGCTCATTTGGGTTATGTGCATAACATTCTTGTTTATCCTTGTTAACCTCACCGAAACCCAAGCCCCATTTCTTCACCTCAAGTCCTACTGATTCGTGTGTGGACCAAACCAGTGTCGTGGAGAGAATGCGAAAGGGCAAGCATATGGTCACCGACATTGGTTGTAACGCCCCGAAACTCAAAGGAGCAAAGGGGGGCGTTTTGGGCCAGTTTGGGTTCTGGCAGAAGGCACACGGCCTGGGACACGGGCGTGTCCCAGGGCGTGTCCCATACGCATGACCGGATGATTCACCGTGATTCTATTTTTGAGTAATAATAAAATGTTGATACGCATTGTGAAAAATATAAACTATTTTGTATACTTAGAAATTTCTTCTATTATATTTTTACGCGCGCGAGCATGCGACTTCGCATGGTACTTCGTATCGCAATTTCTTTGTTAACTAGTATTTTTCCCAATCTGCTTAGATTTTGTTTGCTCGGGACGCGCAAACAGTTAAGTCTGGGGGTGTGATGAGTCCACTTTATATACCTATTTTCGGACTCATCTGGGCTAGTTTTCACGCGTTTGCACTTCACTTTTTGTTCTTTATCGTTCATATCTCATCTTATCTTTATTTCCATAGGAAGTGCACATTTATGCTCGTGGTTGTGTATTTTGTTATTTTTATAGTCTGTACTCCTTTTTATGATTGCCTGGAATGTCTGCACATATCAGTGATTGGTTTTTCCTTTCAGTACAGGGGTCGTGTGCGTGTTCTGAGATGGTTGTGAAACATGAATACTGCGCACGATCATGAGATATAATGCGCAAGACCACTGGTCGTGCGCCCCTGATCGTGCGCACTACTCTTTGTTTTCCAGAATCAGCCTGGGGTAAGCGCACGACCACTGGACATACTGCGCATGACCATCGGTCCTGCACCACTGATCGTGTGCATTGATTCCTCTTTTCTGGAGTCCTGTCTGGGTAATCGCACGATCATTGGACTTAGTGCGCACGACCACTGGTCGTGCGCCACTACTCGTGCGCGTTATCCCAGTTCTTCTTCTTGATATTCCATGCCAGTGCGCACGAGCACAGGACATAGTGCGCACGACCACTGGTCGTGCGCCTGTGATCGTGCGCATTGTTCATTTCTGCTTTTGTATAAATAGTGCAGGTCTCGCCCTAATTCAGAGAGGATCCGGAGCTCGACATTTCTCCGCCGTTTTCCGCCTTCTCCGCCGTTCCCCTTCATCTTCCACCCTAGGGAGGTGCTCCGGGCAAGCTTTCACCGCCAAATCCGAGCCGGAGCTTCCTCTCGGCCTTCTCCTTCATCCGTGAGCTTCAAGTAGGGTTTGACGCCATAGCCATCAAGCAAAGGAAAGCTAGCAAACTTCGTCCGCTATCGTGAGACGAAGAAGACGGGCCATTGGAAGGTGGTGACAGTCCTTCTCTATCCCGGACGCAGTTGAGGACCGAGCTTGGACGCGGAATGACAACCCAACGATTCCAACCATGAATCCTCAGCAAGGCTTCGGATTCGGTCGATCTCTTGACTTGTTCTTGCTTTATTGCTGAATATTGGTGTTTTTAAACCTATTTATATTGATGAAGTGCACTGTGGTTGTTTATGTTATGTGTTTCATGTCTATGTGATTCCTATTTCATATTACTGCCTAAGTTGCTTGAGTTGCGCCTTATATTCCATCCACCATCCATCCACCCTTGCCGCACTAGCAATTGCTAGTGGCGTGCGTTGCGAAGAGGTACTCATGACCCTCATTCCGCCGTTCTCACCACCTCATCCGCAAGCCTACTCGTCCATCCGCGTAGCGATTCGGTGCATAGCGGCTCGACTAATCTTCCATCCCGCCTGGCGAAGCATCGCATAGCGGCGTTGCATAGGAGTAGTTGATAGTGTTTTATTTTCTTTATCGACAATGTCAAAGCCCCCATAGTTAGCTCTGACCTAAGGACTTCAATCTCAAGTCCTCCTCGAAATTAACTCCACCTTACTATGTTCCTTGTGAGATCGATACTTGGGAAAACCCCCATTTTATATTACTTGTGCGACCGGTTCACTGCCGTGATCTTAAGCATCAATATTCTTCTCCTTCATCGCTCACAACTTATTTTCAACCCGCTCAGCCACAGTCGACCCGTCCCTCTTCCTCTTCTTTCCAGAAGATCTTTTCTCGGCAGAGTCCGCGACAGCCTTTCCTAAATCGGGCTGGCTCTCGCGGACCGTCTCAAGGTTCGCAACGATCAATGCCTTTGAAGGCGCGTCCTTGCCAACCTCTTCTCCCGCAGTCCGCATATCTTCATCAAGGTTAATGATGGGCTCTTGGGCGTTGGGGGAAGATATTTCGGCCTCATTGTGTTCGCTAACGGTGTCTGCCGAATTCACGGTTTTCTGGGAAGGGGCGGTGTCCGACAGAGTTAATAACTTCTCACTTCTCAGTGGTTGTTCAGCGTGAGGAACTGCTGCATCCTCCTTCTCGCGCACATCAGCACGGCGGACTGCTTTCTCAGCAGGCTTCTGGCTATGGGAACTTTCTCCAGTAGAGCGGACAAGATCCCCTCTCGTCGTTCTCTTTATTATTTTCTTAGTCTTCATAGGCGTTAGTGCCTTCTCTCCTTTTGCAGTGAGACTGGTGAAAAAAGCGCCAAGCCTTGCCATGTCGGACTGCAAAGTGGAGACCGCAAGTGGTGAATAGCTCCCCGTGTCGATCGGAATTTCTAACAGTTCCAGGCCCTCCAGCAATATTTATAGCGCTGAAGACATTAATGAGGCTTGCGGACTCGGCGGTTAAGAAAACATTTTCGAAGTTTTCTGGAAACTTAAAAATGTGCGGGCATTATGTTAACCCCTCAGTCCGCAACACCTGCAGGATGTCAAGGCCTTGCTTCATTATCTGCAGACACGATTCGGCAGTCCGCCCAGCTCGGCAAAGCAGCAGTGATCGGCCACCAAGGATGGTCCCCCATCAGCGGACTCAACGCTCTGATCGCCCAGTTTACCATGCCTTTGGATCCCTGTTTTCTCTACGTCGACAGACGCAGTGTCCCGTCCGCCCAGGTCGCCGTCCTCCTGAAGGATCGCGCCTAGTAGAAGCAGATTGAAGCGCAAGCCCGCAAGCCCAGTCCGCCCCTTCTGCGCAGACTGGCGTGTTCTTTCTTTTTTGCTTCCCATCACCGCTGCCCGGTTCTCCTGTACCCCAGGCAGTCGGTTATTTTAGCCCTGCCCGTTTGGGCAGGCCCCCATCCTATAAATAGGGGGGAGGTGGTGCACCCAGGGCACGCTGACTCGTGCCCAGGAGCCTACTTCTTAAAGGCTGCAGACTCGAATCTCGTGCTTTGAGGACTCCAGCTTGCTCAACTCTTGCCTTCCTCTTTTCCTTCGCTTGTAATCAAACCCTTCTTCAGTAAAAGGAAAGCCCGTCGCAAGAGAGGCATTCAGGCCGCAACGGGCGAAGTCTGTTGTTTCCTTGGCTCACGGCCCTGCTGTTCTTCTGGCTCTCGTCTGCTTAGTAGATTGCTACTCGCGGTCTCTCCTCTCCCTTCTTTTCCCTTGTGCTCGAACCATTAGCTGGTGGTGCTCGATCCCCTTTGCATTTTCGTGCATCAACAAGGATTATGGAATTTCGATTTATATAACCCTAGGTTAATGACTAATGAAAATAGAAATGATGGAATCATACCTTAGAAGTGGCGGCATAAGCCTCGGGTTGCGAATAAGAAAATTTGAATCAAGGAATAAAAAGTTGAGGTCACATACTCGAGAGACTTGATATTACTCGAGTAAAGTATTTGAGATACTCAAGTTGATAGGCTGGAAGTACTCGAGTAGTTGAGCTGATGTACTCGAGTAGCTGTGCTGAAGTACTCGAGAAGTTTTACTCAGGTACTCGAGTGAAGTTGCACTACTTGAGTAGGTGATTTGACTACTCGAGTAAGCCATTCTTCTACTCAAGTAAGTGACTCGAGTGGCTTATGGGGTACTCGAGTAGGTCAATCTTACCACTCGAGTAGTCATTTTGAACTACTCGTGTACTTTACTGCTTACTCGAGTCAACAAGTTAGAAATCTGTGGAATTCCAACTTTTGACTGATTCTTGATCTCTTAGCTGTCTTGGCGGTCCATCTTCTCTAATCTTCTTTGTTGAGCATTCCAAGTTCTGTTATGAAGAACGAGAACTTGGTCTCGTCTAGCAGCTTTGTGAAAATGTCTGCAATCTGTCTGTCTGTAGTGACATATTGGAGATCTATGTCCCCATGGTCCACATGCTCCCGGATGAAGTGATAACTCAGTTCTATATACTTTGTCCGGCTGTGCGAGACTGGGTTGTTGGCTATTGCAATTGCGCTGGAAGAGTCGCAAAATAACAGAATCTTCTGGAACTTCATGTTATTATCTTCAAATTGATTCTTTATCCATAACAACTGTGCACAACAACTACCTGCAGAGATGTACTCTGACTCAGCTGTTGAGATTGCTACACAGTTCTGCATCTTGCTACTCCAGGAGATAAGCCTTCTTCCGAGGAATTGGCAAGTCCCAGAAGTGCTTTTCCTATCGTCTTTGCTCCCTGCAAAATCTGCATCTGAAAAACCTATTAGTTCACTATCATTACTTCTTGGGTACCATAAGCCAAGATTTGGCGTGCCTTTAAGATATCTCAAAATCCGCTTTGCAACAGCATAGTGAGATTCCTTAGAGTTCCCCTGAAATCTAGCACATACACATGTTGAAAACATTATGTCAGGTCTACTGATAATAAGGTAGAGCAAGGATCTAATTATGCTTCTATACTTGGTTTCATCAAAAGGTTTCCCTTTTTCATCCTTGTCCAGAGACATTGTTGAACCCATTGGAGTCCTCATTGAGGTTGCGTTCTCCATTCTGAATTTTTTAATTAGCTCTTTGGTGCACTTGGTCTGTGAGATCAAAATTCCATCTTCAGATTGTTTCACCTGAAGCCATAAAAAATACTTCAGCTCGTCCATACTGCTCATTTCAAACTTCTCTTGCATAAGTTTTGAAAACTTCTTACAGAGGTTGTCGTTAGTAGAACCAAAAATAATGTCATCGACATAGATTTGCACTAGCAAAATCTTGCCTTCTATTTCCCTAAGAAATAATGTCTTGTCAATTTTTCCCCTAGTGAACTTATTCTCAAGTAGAAAGCTAGACAGCGTCTCATACCAAGCTCGAGAAGCTTGTTTTAAACCATATAAAGCTTTATGCAATAAATAAACGTAATCAGGAAAGTTAGAATCAACGAAACCTGGAGGTTGTTCCACATACACCTCTTCCTTTATGTCACCATTAAGGAAGGCAGACTTCACGTCCATCTGATAGACGGTGAAGCCTTTGAGTGCAACATATGCTAGGAATAACCTGATGGCCTCCAGTCTTGACACTGGAGTGTATGTCTGGTCGAATTTGATTCCTTCTTCTTGACGATAACCTTTAGCAAAGAGTCTGGCCTTGTTCTTTATGATCGTTCCATCTTCATCCATATTGTTCCTGTAGACCCATTTTGTGCCAATGACATTCTTACCCTTGGGTCTTGGAACAAGTTTCCATACTTTGCAGCGCTTGAACTGATTTAGTTCTTCTTCCATTGCCACTATCCACGATGCGTCTGAGTTCGCATCCTCAAACTTCTTTGGTTCAACATGTGAGAGAAAGCTTAAATATAAATTCTCGTTAGTTGTACCTCTACGAGTTCTAACACCATCCCGGGGATCTCTTATGATCTGGTCCATGGGGTGATCCTTCAGATGTCTGAGCTCTAGAGTCCTTACATCTGGATTCTCTTCAATCACCGGAGTGACTTCATCATCTTGCACGATCTCTTCATCTGGATCATCAACCTCTCCAATAGGGGTTGGAGTGGTGATCTTGATGAACCTTTCACCTTTATCTTCAGACGATTCATCCATGCTAAGTTCTTTCAACTTTGTACCTGCATCTTTAGTAAGCACACTAGAGTAGTTGCCTTGTAGCAAGCTCGTCTCATCAAATACAACATGTATTGATTCTTCTACGACAAGGGTTTTTCTATTGAATATCCTGTATGTCTTACTATGACTACTATATCCTACAAAATACCTTCAAAGCTCTTCTCGCTGAACTTGGTAGTATGATACTTACCATTGTTAAGCACGAAGTATTTACAACCAAAAATTCTAAAATATGAGACAATTGGTTTCCTGCCCTTTAGAAGTTCATAAGGTGTTTTATCGTGGTTTTTGTTTATGAGTGCTCGATTTTGCACGTGGCATGCAGTGTTGACGGCTTCAGCCCATAAATATTCCGGTAGTGAGGCATCACTCAACATGGTCTTGTAGGCCTCTATGAGTGTCCTATTCCTTTTCTCGGCCACTCTGTTCTCTTGTGGAGTACGATGAGAGAAAAACTCATGAAAGATACCCAAGCTTTCACAAAATTCTGTCATGGCCCCAAACTTGAACTCTGTTCCATTGTCACTTCTGATTTTGACTATGTAGCAGTTGTACTCATTCTGGACTTGCCTGACAAAATTAGTAAAGATGTTGAAGGTATCTGACTTGTGTTTCAGAAAGAACACCCACGCAAAGCGCGAGTAATCATCGACAATTACTAACATATAATCCTTACCTCCCAAACTTCTAATTTGCAGTGGACCAAACGAGTCCATATGAAGCACATGAAGACATACATTAGAATCCTAACCAATAACGCTTTTAAAGGTAACCCTTGTTTGCTTGCCTTTTACACATGCATGACAAGGTCTATCTTTGACGTACTTGACATTTGGAGCATCACGTACTAAGTTCATTGAAAATAATTTATTAATAGTTTTGGAATTAATATGCGCTAGTCTCTTGTGCCATTAGTCACCAAGAGATGCATTATCTTTTGCTAAAAAGCACACTGATGTAGAAGAGTCTATACAAATGAAATTCAAACAAAATATATTTCTGCTTCGAGTGCTGGATATAATCGTTTCCATATTGTCAACAGATTTTATCAAGAACTTATCAGCGTGAAACTCAACTATGTATCCTTTATCGCAGAGTTGGCTTATGCTTATAAGATTGTGTTCCAATCCTTCAACATAAGCTACATCTGAAAAAGGATACACTACCGTTAGTAATTATACCGTAGCCTTTAGTGATTCCACGGTCTGAACCTCCAAAGATAACATTTGCTCCGTTCAAGACTGGAGAGAAGTTCTGAAGTAGGCTTCTAGTCCCGGTCATATCCCAAGAGCATCCACTGTCCAAATACCAGATTGGCATTTTGGTGGCCTTTGGACATACCTGTAATCACAATCAGTTTTCCTTAGGAACCCAAATATGTTTGGGTCCTTGGTCTCGGGTCAGAACAATCCCCCTACGATTATTAGCATTAGGAGTGGTCTTTCTCATATTACCAACATGAGGGGTTGCAGCATTTCTGGGATTAAACCAGCAATCGATGGCAAAGTGACCAATTCTGCCACAGCACCAACAGTCAAACCGGTTGTATCTTTGCCTTATGTTCTCCTGCTTGGCCTTTTTAGGTTATGGTCTAGCAGTGGCAGCATTTCTGGAAGAAGAAGCTTCATAATGATGGCAATCACATGATGTTTTCTCCTTCTGTGGCTTTTCCACAATAGGCTTTGCCTTTGGTGTTTTCTTGAAGTTATGACCATGATTGAAAGGGCCATAGCTCTGAAGAATCACTTCTTCATAAGGTGCCTTAAAGACACTTTCACCAAAGTTTCTGGGACGAGTCCATCCTTGATGACGGGACTTTGGCTCTACATAGGTAGGCCTAGCAAAGTGTCCATAGGATGAGTCAAGATCAAACTCATTTGAAGGAAATATGACCTTTTTGAAAGAGGTCTGATCTTGAGGGTCTTTCCCCTTCTCTTTGGCCAAGGCCTTCTTGGCGGCCTTATTCTTCCGTTGGACCTTATTTCTCCAAGAAGATTTGCTAGGAGCTTCTTCATGGCCTAATCTAGCACCCTTGGCCTTCGCTGAGAATTCAGCAATGAATGGTAGAACAGTCTTAAGCATCGAGAAACTTTCAACAAGTTTTCTCTCAGCAGCGAGTTGTTCTTCCAACTCTTTGATGATTTTTTATTTTAGGTCAAGGTGCTCAAGAGCTTTGTTATATTCTTCAATAGCATTATTAAAGTTCTCTTTGAGTGAGTCAGTCTTAGCGACTTCTTCTCTCAATATGCTCTCATCGGCTTTTAGAGACTTTATCTCTTTAGCCTGAGTTTTCACGACTCGGCGACATTTGTCGTAAGAAATGATTAACTCCTTGTACTAGGCCATGAGTTCAGACTCATCGTCAGAAGAGCTATCCTCACGATCATGCTCAGAAGCTTCAGATTCTGAAAGAGGAATGTGAGAGTTTACCTTCCCAGTGAACTGGAGCTCTTATTCGTCATCTGTCTGAGCCTTGAGCCCAAAATAGGCTTCTTCTTCTTCACTCGACTCTAATGAATCAGAGTCACTAAGAGTGTTGCCCTTTTTATCTATTAGGCTCTTCTCTATCCTCTTCTTGTTGTATGAGGACTTCTTTTCTCTCTTCTTCCACCCTCCTTCTTCTTATGGGGGCAATCAGCAATGACGTGTCCTGGCTTATTACAGCAGTAGCAAATGATGTTAGTAGAAATGTGTTTATTCTGTTTAGGAGTATACCTGTTGAGGCTACTTGAGCCTTTTCTTTGACGATCACCATCACGTCGTGATCTTCTATAAGAGGCATCCTTGCCTTTCCAGTGCTTCTTCTTGTTCAAGAATTTCTTGAACTGTCGTGAGAGTAGTGAGAACTCTCCTTAAGATAGCTCAAGGCCTGAGGTGCTTGGCTCCGAAGTTTCTTCTTCACTCACTTCTTGTGCTGGAGCAGGAGGAACAACCTTTGACTTCTTTGACGTTTCTGCCTTTAAAGAAGCATACTTCTCTTTGAATGCAGACCTGCTCTTCTCTTTTTCAGCCTTTCTGGTATTGAGTTGAAGCTCATATGACATAAGCTTCCCGAAGAGAATCTGTGGGCCTGTCTCGGCTAGTTTTCCAAACTCCCTGATGGCACAGACCTTGTTATCCCATTCCTTAGTTAGGGATCTCAAGAACTTGTCATTCAATTCCCTATTTGTGAAGACTCTGCCATAGACTCATAGGCCATTCACTATCTTGAATAAATTCTCAAATGTGCCAGCAATGGTGTCCTTGTTTCCTTGTCAGAAGGCTTCATACTTTTGATTTAGAAGGGATCTTCTATCATCCCTCACTTCTTCTGTACCTTCCATCAAGGTAACTAGAGACTACCACATCTCCTTTGCCGACTGACAGTGGATTAGGTTTTGCAGCAAAGAGTCATTGACTGCACTTGCTATTATGTTCTTGGCCTTTTTATCTAAAGATACAAGTGTTATCTCGTCTCTGTCTAGATCCATTAATTTCTTTGGTACCTTTTTAGTTGGATCTATTGTGGAGATTGTCATGGGAATGTAAGGACCTTCTTCAACTATCATGAAGATCCTCAGATCCACAGCTTCCATGAAAAATTTGATTCTCTCTTTCCATATGGGAAAGTTGTTCTTAGTGCACAAAGGAAGCTTGGCAAAATCTTTACCCTTGTCTATGCTTGGTAGTTCTCAAAAGACAACTAAACAGATCTGATCAAGGTGTTAAACTTTCATTGATCAACCTGGCTCTGATACCAATTGAAAGTGTTTAGTTGCCTACCTAAGTCACTAGAGGGGGGGGGGGGTTAATAGGTGAGATGTGCGTCTTTTGCGGAATAAAAATATAAGAACTATGCACAGAACTATCACCAATCAATCACAGACGAAGCAAGATTTATAGTGGTTCCCCAACCTTGGGTACATCCACTTTCCCTCAACGATCTAGCAATAAACTAGACTCAGCTACTCCACTATCTCGGATTGAAAAACCAATCCTACTCCTCAAAATAAAGTTCCTACAATCTCGATCCTCAAAATGGATCTACACTCGGAAGGTAAAACTTCCGACAATCTCGGAGACAAAGGCTCCTACACTCGGAGAAAATTCTCCTACAAGAATTAAATAGAACAAATGTAAAAATACAAACAGTGAATCTTTATCAGATCAGCAAACAAGTGGCCTGGATCTTCTTCTTTTAGACTTTGCGGCTTTATCAGAGAGATGAAGAAAATCTTTGGCAAAGACAGATCTGGATTTCCTTGGCCTCACATGATCGGATAGAGAATCAGGAATTAAGCGACGATCTCGATCGGTAAGCCTTCTTGATCTGAATCCTCTGAAAACGAAAACCCTAGTCGGATGTAAACGATGAAGATCGGTGGCGGCTTTCGCTACTTGGAGAGAGAGAAATTCAGAGAACTTAGAAAGATAATCGGCTAAAAAAATATTCTTATTCTCCTTAGGGTTTGTCGGTTTGACAAGACCTTATATAGGATTTCTGATAACTGTCATGATTAATTCTTAATGAGGTACATGTTGACCAATCATGTCAAGGCTTATTAAGAAATCAGTCAATTTGGACTTAACAAAATTTTTCTAAAAAAGAGTGGAGTAACAAACTCGAGTGAAGAAATGACTACTCGAGTACTTTATTGGACTACTCAAGTGAGCTGAAGATAACTACTCGAGTACAATAGAAAACTACTCGAGTAAGAAGAAATTGAAAATGATAACCAGCTACTCGAGTACCAAAGTGACTTACTCGAGTGCTAAAGCAATTACACGATAAGTGAGTTAGGCTACTCGACTACAAGAAATACTACTCGAGTAATAAGGGATGAACTACTCGAGAGATATAGGAAGTACACAAGTCATGGACTTAGAATATTTTCTGGAATGGAATTCTGGGCTACTAAAGTATTAAAGCTGAACTTCTCGAGTGAATAAGAACTACTCGAGTATATGGAACTAGCTACTCGAGTAATTGACTTGGAAAAATTCTAAGGGAAGAAATTCTGGTTACTCGAGTATAAACTCTAGGCTACTCGAGTAGTAGATGAACTACTCGAGTACATGACTTAGCTACTCGAGTAAATAGAAATTACACGTGACACAGATTTCTGTAACTCGACATAAAGGGTTCAAACTACTCGAGTACTTATTCGACTACTCGAGTAAGTTACTTAGAAAATATCTGGAGAAGTAATCTTGTTAACTCGAGAATGAGAGGGAATCTACTCGAGTAGTTAACTTAGCTACACGTGAGCTAAAGCTTAACTACACGAGAGGTAACTTTCTTACTCGAGTATAGACTAGGTGTTTAACTCGAGTAGGTAGGGATCTACTCGAGTAAATTACTTAGGGAAATTCTCTAAACAAAAATCTCTTCTTCTTTGGTGAAACCAGCATCAAGTCTTTTTCAATTAGTCTAGGCTACTCGAGTAGTAGATGAACTACTCGAGTACATGACTTAGCTACTCGAGTAAATAGAAATTACACGTGACACAAATTTCTGTAACTCGACATAAAGGGTTCAAACTACTCGAGTACTTATTCGACTCCTCGAGTAAGTTACTTAGAAAATATCTGGAGAAGTAATCCTGTTAACTCGAGAATGAGAGGGAATCTACTCGAGTAGTTAACTTAGCTACACGTGAGCTAAAGCTTAACTACACGAGAGGTAACTTTCTTACTTGAGTATAGACTAGGTGTTTAACTCGAGTAGGTAGGGATCTACTCGATTAAATTACTTAGGGAAATTCTCTAAACAAAAATCTCTTCTTCTTTGGTGAAACCAGCATCAAGTCTTTTTCAATTAGTCCTAGTGCTTGAATATGAAGTGTATCCCAATTTCGAGGCTACACATGAGTCAACACCTTGGATCACACAATGAGGGATTACATTGTATGGTCGTGTGTTTGGTGACCCATTGTAGACTGACATTGTTCTAAACTAGACATTAGAATCCTGCAAACACATAACTCAACCAAAGCATCAAATACAACTTAATTCATCTTAATTCAAGGGCGACTTCATCAAATCTGGGTTAATGTGGATTCAATACCCAACAGGACACAAGGACACCATTGCTGACACTTTTGAGATTTTCTTCAAGATAGTCAATGGCCTAAGGGTCTATGGCCGAGTCTTCACAAACAGAGAATTAAATGCTAAATTCTTGAGATCCCAAACTAATGAATGGGATAACAAGGTCTGTGCCATCAGGGAATTTGGAAAGCTACCCGAGACAGACCCACAGAATCTCTTCAGGAAGATAATGTCATATGAGCTTCAACTCAACACTAGAAAAGCTGAATAAGAGAAGAGCAGGTCTGCATCCAAGGAAAAGTTTGTTGCTCTAGAGGAAGACACCTCAAGGAAGTCAAAGGCTGCCTCTCCTGCCCCAGCACAAGAAGTTAGTGAAGAAGAAACCTCGGAGCCAAGTACCTCAGGCTCTGATCTATCTGAAGGAGAGTTCTCTCTGCTCTCATAACAGTTCAAGAAATTCTTGAACAAAAAGAAGCAATGGAAAGGCAAGGATTCCTCCTATAGAAGATCACGACATGATGGTGATCGACAAAGAAAAGGCTCAAGCAGCCACGACAGGTAGACTACTAAACAGAATAAACATATTTCTACTGACATCGTTTGTTACTGTTGCAATAAGCAAGGTCATGGCATTGTTGACTGCCCCCATAAGAAGAAGGAGGGTGGAAGAAGAGAGGAAAAGAAGTCCTCATACAATAAGAAGAGGATAGAGAAGAGCCTGATAGCCAAGAAGGGAAAAACTCTTACTGACTCCGACTCATCTGAGACAAATGAAGAAGAAGAAGCCTACTTTGGGCTTATGGCTCAGACATATGACGAACAAGAGCCCTAGTTCACTAGGAAGGTAAACTCTCACACTCCTCTTTTGAGAATCTGAAGCTTCTGAGCATGATCGTGAGAAAAACTCTTCTGATGATGAGTTTGAACTCATGCCCTAGTACAAGGAGTTGATCATGGCTTACGATAAATGTCGTCGAGTCGTGAAAACTCAGGCTAAAGAGATAAAGTCTCTAAAAGCTGAAGAGATCATCTTTAGAGAGGAAGTCGCAAAGACTGACTTACTCAAAGAGAACTTCAATAATGTTATTGAATAATACAACAAGGCTCTTGAGCACCTTGACTTAAAAGAGAAAATCGTCAAAGAGTTGGAAGAACAACTCGCACCTAAAAAGAAACTTGTTGAAAGTTTCTCGAGGCCTTAGACTGTTCTTCCATTCGTTGCTGAATTCTCAGCTAAGGCCAAGGGTGCTGGACTAGGCCATGTAGAAGCTCCTATTAAATCTTCTAGGAGGAACAAGGCTCAAAGAAAGAATAAGGCCGCCAAGGAGGCCATGTCCAGAGATAAGGGGAAATCCCCTCAAGATCAGACTTCGTTCAAGAAAGTCATATTTCCAACTAATGAGTTTGATCTTGACTCGTCCTACGGTCACTTGACCAGGCCTACCTATGTAGAGCCAAAGTGCAGTTACCAAGGATGGACTCACCCCAAAAACTTTGGTGAGAGTATCTTTAAGGCACCTTATGAAGAAGTCATTCTTCAGAGCTATGACCCTTACAATTATGGTCATAACTTCAAGAAAGAACCAAAGGTAAAGCTGATTGTGGAAAAGCCAATGAAGGAGAAGAAATCATGTGATTGCCATCATCATGAAGCTTCTTCCTCCAAGAATGTTGCTCCTGCTAGACCACAACTTCAAAAGATCAAGCAGGAAAACATAAGGCAAAGATACAACAGGTTTGACTGTTGATGCTGTGGCAGAATTGGTCACTTTTCCATTGACTGATGGTTTAATTCCAGAAATTTTGCAACTCCTCAAGTTGGCAGTATGAGAAGGACCACTCATAATACTAATACCTGTAGGGGGAGTATTCTAACACAAGACCAAGGACCCCAATGTGTTTGGATTACTAAGGCAAACTAATTATGAATGCAGGTATGTCCAAAGGCCACCAAAACGCCTATCTGGTATTTTGACAGTGGATGCTCTCGGCATATGACCGGGACAAAAAGCCTACTTCAGAATTACTCTCCAGTCTTGAACGGACCAAAGGTCATCTTTGGAGGTTCAGACCGTGGAATCACTAAAGGCTATGGTATGATCACTAATGGTATTATAACTTTCTCAGATGTAGCTTATGTTGAAGGATTAGAACAAAATCTTATAAGAATAAGCCAACTCTGCGATAAAGGATACATAGTTGAGTTTCATGCTGATAAGTGCTTGATAAAATCCGTTGATAATATGGAAACGATTCTATCCGTCACTCGAAGCAGGAACATATTTTGTTTAAATTTTATTTGTATAGACTGTTCTACACAATTGTGCTTTTTAGCAAAAGATAGTGCGTCTCTTGGTGACCAATGACACAAGAGACTAGCACATATTAATTCCAAAACTATTAATAAATTATTTTCACTAAATTTAGTACGTGATGCCCCAAATGCTAAGTATGTCAAAGATAGACCTTATCATGCATGTGTAAAAGGCAAACAAATAAGGGCTACCTTTAAAAGCGTTATTGGCAAAGATTCTAATAGATAACTCCATCTACTCCATATGGACTTGTTTGGTCCACTACTAATTAGAAGTTTGGGAGGTAAGGACTATACGTTAGTAATTTTTGATGATTACTCGCACTTTGCGTGTGTGTTCTTTCTAAAACAAAAGTCAGATACCTTCGACATCTTTACTAATTTTGTCAGGCAAGTCCATAATGAATACCATTGTTCTGTAGTCAAAATCAGAAGTGACAATGGAACAGAGTTCAAGTCTGGGGCCATGACAGAATTCTTTGAAAGCTTGGGTATCTTTCATGAGTATTCCTCTCCTCGTACTCCACAACAGAACAGATTGGCTAAGAGAAGGAATAGAACACTCATAGAGGTATGCAGGACCATGTTGAGTGATGTCTCACTTCCGGATACATCTGGGCTGAAGCCGTCAACACTGCATGTCACGTGCAAAATTGAGCACTCATTAACAAAAACCCGATAAGACACCTTACAAACTTCTAAAGGGCAGGAAACCAACTGTCTCATATTTTAGAATTTTTGGTTGTAAGTGCTTCGTGCTTAACAATGGCAAGTATCATACTACCAAGTTTAGCAAAAAGAGTTTTGAAGGTATTTTTGTAGGATATAGTAGCCATAGTAAGGCATACTGGATATTTAATAGAAAAACTCTGGTTGTAGAAGAATCAATACATGTTGTATTTGATGAGACGAGCTTGCTGCAAGGCAACTCTTCTAGTGTGCTCATTGAAGATGCAGGTACAAAGTTGAAAGAACTTAGCTTGGATGAACCGTCTGAAGAAAAAGGTGAAAAGTTCATCAAGATCACCACTCCAACCCCTATTGGAGAGGTTGATGATCAAGATGAAGAAAGTGTCCAAGTTGATGAAGTCACTCCGGTGATTGAACACAATCCAGATGCAAGGACCCTAGAGCTCAGATATCTGAAGGATTACCCCATGGACCAAATCATAGAAGATCCCCGGGATGGTGTCAGAACTTGTAGATGTACATCTAACGAGAATTTATACTTGAGTTTTCTCTCACAGGTTGAACCAAAAAAGTTTGAGGAAGCAAACTCAGACGCATCTTGGATAATGGCGATGGAAGAAGAACTAAATCAATTCAAGCGCTATCAAGTATGGAAACTTATTCCAAGACCCAAAGGTAAGAATGTCATTGGGACAAAATGGGTCTACTGGAACAAGATGGATGAGGAAGGAACGATTATAAAGAAAAAGGCCAGCCTTGTCTCCAAAGGATATCGTCAAGAAGAAGGAATCGACTTCGACCAGTCGTACGCTCCAGTGGCAAGGCTGGAGGCCATCAGGTTATTCCTAGTATATGCTGCACTCAACGGCTTCACCGTCTATCAGATGGATGTGAAGTCTGCCTTCTTTAATGGTGACATAAAGGAAAAGGTGTATGTGGAACAACCTCCAGGTTTCGTTGATTCTAACTTTCCTGATTATGTTTACTTATTGCATAAAGATTTATATGGTCTGAAACAAGCTCCTCGAGCTTGGTATGAGACGTTGTCTAGGTTTCTTCTTGAGAACAAGTTCACAAGGGAAAAGATAGATAAGACATTATTTCTTACTTAAGAAATATTAGGGTTATATATAAATCGCAAAGTCCAAAAGTCATTTTCTACACGAATCAATCTCTCTCTCTCGAGTAAGTCGAAATGCTTCATCTTCCCCGCAAGTCGTAGAGACCGCGCATTCCTCCTCCCTGTTGCCGAAGTTTTCTCCAATTTCTGGATCATGGCGTCTTCCTCCAAGATTGGCATCAGTTCCGAACTGGTTGCCGCCGGTATCGCCCAAATTTCATATGATTTCAGAAACCTTCTGATACTTCTCTACACTGCCGACCTCACCTTCGTTCTCCAGGAGCCATGTAAAATCATGTTTCCAGACGTTGCAGAGTCCTTCAAAAATGTCATAGTCAAGAGATATGGAGCAGTTCTCAAGTCTAGGATTAGGGGAATCAAAATTAAACTTACCAAGACCTCTGTTTCCCAACTTCTTCGACTGCCAATTATTGATGAAGAAGATCATCTTGGCCCTGATGAATCTGACAGGACATGTATGTTCTGTGGTATTTCTCTAGATGTAGAATACATAAAAAGATCTAACCTGAATCCTGAAGGAAAACTATTAGTGGATATCATAGGCAAAGTCCTTCTCTGCAAAACCAGTTCCATAAGGGATATCTCTCTCTCCTTCTTTGATATCATACAAGCAATAGTGTCCAGGAAAAAATTTCAGTTTGGGATGATGATTCTTCACAAGATAAAGGATAGCATTAAGGCTCCCAGCTATGCTAGGATTATTTCTCTCCTCCTCCATGAGATTAATCCTGAGGTGTTCAACTTCTCCAAAGGGACTATTCTACACCACATGAAGAAAGTCTTTATCTCTTCCATTCAAAGATGGGAATTGAAATTGTAGAACCCAATTCAAGCTGCCAAAGCTCAAGAGCTTCCAGCTACAGAGAACAGGACCCAATCTCCCTCTCCACTTCAGGTTGTCAGCTCCTCTGGTGCAACTGTTTAGGGGGAGCATGCTCCTTCTATTACAGAAAGGATTCCTACCCCTCCAGCTGTTACATCTCCTCCACCTCAGAATCCGAAAGGAATTCCATCTGAAGCCCAACTTCAAGAAACCCTATTGTCAACTGAAGCAGCAATCAATGAGATGATTGAAGAACTGACTGCTGATGAACCCCTTTCCCCTCTTTCAAAAGAATCAACTACTGAAGTTCCAAAGCCTTCCACTAAAGTACCCTATATATCAAATGATCCATCTCCCATCCAGTCTCCTGCTGCACATCAAAAGTAGGATGACACCATCTTCATTTCTGATGAGTAATCTCCTGAACCAGCTGAAGCTCCACTGAGATCCTTGGACTTCACCATCCCCATGGTCATTGATGAAGGGGATGCCCTGATTCATACTACCAGAGCTGAGAGCTCTGTAGTAATTAAATATATAGCTCCATGGGTTGATCCTCCTCCTCCAGTTCCCTCTTCTATTACTCTTCCTACTACAGCTTATCCTACCAGTGATTTGATGACTCTGCTTGTACTTCTGCCTCAAGAACAAAGGACATATTTTGATGCTTCTCTCAAAGCTGTTACTGAGAACGTCACTGCTCTAGAGACTGAGATGAGCAGGGGATTTGTTAAGATCCAGCACAATACAGATCTGCTTAGATACCTCTTCGAAATTGGTGGAAAGGATCTAGATCACACTATTACTAGTGTTGGTCAAGTCATATAGTAAGGTGTGACTCTTGCAAATAATAAGATTGAATTAGATAAGGGAGTTGAAGCAACAAAGATGAAGATTTGTGAAGAAGTTGGAATCTTCAAAGATGATGTCATCAATAAACTGACTGTAGAAGTCAGAAAGGGGGAGAGTTTAGTGAAAGATTATCTTGAAAAATCAGATGCACTGAAGCAGACTCAATGGGAAGCTAAGATGAAAGAGATCCATGATGATGTGCTAGGACAAATTCAGTGTCAAGTTCCATACATATGACACAGCTGTTTGGGTGCACAATCAGAATCATCCAGAAATCCCAACTGATCCAAACATCATACCTCACCACCTGAACCCCTTAGCTGCTGCTGCTCCAACTCAAGCTCCTCAACCTTCCTTTTCCCCTAGACTTGAAGGCTATGAAGGTCCTCCTCCAGATTCATATGCTCAAGTTTGGGAGGCTGACCTTGTAGATATCTTTCTTTAGGCCCCTCCAGAAATCCAGACTTCCGAGAAGAAGAGAAAGTATGGTGATGGTGCCTCAGCCAGCAGGTCAATCCCAGTTTCTGATGCAGAAAAGAGACAAGCTCCTCAGTTTGCAGAGATCTGGTCTCATACTTCAAAATCTCTCATTTTAGATACTCTCAAACTTGTTTTGTACTACAATGAAAGCAGGAATGAACATTACAGCTCCCAGGAATGAGAATTATATGAAAAGTCTATGACGAAGATAAGGCTTTATGATAGAGAACATGACATGAACAACCCTTATGCTCCTCAAAAGCCACCAAAGTACTATCCCAAGCCATTCAGCTACCAAAGGAGACAACAAGAGAAGAAAGACAAGCAACATCACTAAGTTGAAGCATTAAGGATTATGAGAGTGTGGAAATGATACATGTAGAAATGATATTTTTGGACAATCACGTTTATATAATTCCTAAATTTAGATCATTTACCTTTTGATCATATTCTTATGCTTGCTTACACTGCTTTCTCTATTTACACATATATTTCTTTTTATGTATATATAATTCACCTTAGTATAAAGGGTTATGACTTCTACAAATAGAGGGATATTGTTGGGGTATTGTATCCACAGTAACCCAGATTTGATAAAGTCATCCTTGAACTAAGATAAATTAAGTTGTATTTGATGCTTTGTTTAAGTTATGTGTGTGCAGAACTATATTGCAAAGTGTAGGCCAATGTCAGTCTAAAATGGTCACCAAATACAGGACCATACAATGTAATCCCTCATTATGTGATCGATGGTGTTTACTCATATGTATCCTCTCTATTGGGATACACTTCATATTCATGCACTAGGACTAATTGGAGAAAGGCTTGTTGCTGAACTCACCAAAGAAGAGAAAATTTTGTTGAATGAATTTGGCTATGTACTTTACTCGAGTAGATATCTACATACTCGATTGAAATACTTAGTCAATAATCGAGTAAGACTATAAGTACTCGAGTAAAGGAATTAGCTCTCAATTAACCAAATTATAGCTCTCGAGTAGCTAAGTCAACTGCTCGAGTAGATCCTTTCTCATTCTCGAGTTAACAGAATTTCTTCTCCGGATTTTTCTAAGTAAAATACTTGAGTAGTCATATAAGTACTCGAGTAGTTTAGTCTTTTATCTCGAGTTACAGAAGACTGGACTTCGTGTTATTTTTCCTCACTCGAGTAGTCAAATTCATGTACTCGAGTAGTCCATCTACAACTCGAGTAGTCCAGAGTAAATTCTCGAGTAACAAGATTTTATTCCCTCAAAATGTTTCTAAGTCTATTACTCTAGTAGCTATGTCTACATACTGGAGTAGATTATATCCTCTCGAGTAGTTCAGTTTCACTACTCGAGTAACCCAGATTTCTCTTCCAGAAAACATTCTAAGTCCTTGACTTTAGTAGTTTCTCTACCACTCGAGTAGTCTATTCCTATTCTCTTGAGCAGTATTTCTTGTACTCGAGTAGTTCAACTCCACATCTCGAGTAACTATTTTAGCACTCGAGTAAGTCTCTTTATACTCGAGTAGCTTCTCTTCATTTCTGGATTTTCTCTAAGTCATTTACTCGAGTAGTTTTCTTCTATTGAGTAGTCTTGTACAGTACTCGAGTAGGTTAATCTTCACTCGAGTATGTCAGTCATCTTTTTCAGAAATATCGTTAAGTCTAGATTTGATGAAAATTTCAAACAGCCTTGACGTGATTGGTCCACGTGTACATCATTAAGATTAATTATGATCGTTAGGGAAGTTCTTATATAATGTCTTGTCAAACCGACGAACCCTAAGAACCCGTGCTGTCAAGATTATTCTAAGAAAATCTGAATCTCATTCTCTCTCTCTCTCTAAAAATCGGAAGCAACTGCCGCTGACCATCATCATGCTCATCCGGCTAGGGTTTTCGATTCCAGAAGATTCAGATCAAGAAGATTCATAGATCGAGATTGTCTTTCAATTCTTCATCATCCATATGATTGTGTGAAGCCAAGAAATTTAAGATCTAGCCTTTGCCGAGATTCTTCTTCAACTTCTCTGATAAAGCCACAAAGATTAAAGAAGAAGACCCAGGCGTACTATTTGCAGATCTGAGAAAGTTTTACTGTTTGTATTTCTACGTACTTTTAATTTCTTTCTTGTAGGAGAATTCTCTCGGAGTGTAGGAGCTTTTTCCTCCGAGTTGTAGGAAGTTTTATCTTCCGAGTGTCGATCCATTTTGTTGATCAAGAATGTAGGAACTTCATTCTGAGGCGTAGGATTGGTTTTCAATCCGAGATAGTGGAGTAGCCGAGTCTAGTGTATTTCTAGATCGGTGAGGGAAAGTGGATGTACCCAAGGTTGGGGAACCACTATAAATCTTTTGTCGTCTGTGATTGCTTGGTAAATAATTGTGTGCATAGATCTTAAATTTTTATTTTGCAAAAAAACGCACAACTCACCTATTCACCCCCCTCTAGGTGATTTAGGTAGACAACGGAACAATTTCACTCTCCCACATCACTAACTAGGGCTAATGTAGCTTTTGTTCTATATTTAAGACATTTGACAAATATATATACATATTATCTTGGAATGCGAGAAAACGCATACCTGGTGATGTGATCAATTTCAGATTCTGGGGTTGAGATGAATTGAAAGCTAGTCAAAAAATATCATTATGTTATCACAACAATATCATTTTGTTAACAAAATGATATTCTTTGAGAACTTGACAATACCGAACGTCATGGATACATTTTGTGCGTGTCACTAGCTGCTTTCTAAGTTGCCACCTACATGCTTGGTTAGAGGCCTAGTATCTACTTATTAGCATAACATAAAGATTTATGATGATAATTAACTGATAATAACAAGCCTGGCAATAAATTTACTCTAAGTATGCTTTGTTATATTTTAAAAAGTAAAATTTTGCTTCATCTAGAGGCTTGGTGAAGATATCTGTCACCCGCTTGTTAGTGGAGACTAACTTAAGAAAGATGTCTTCCTTCTCAACAAGCTCTCTGATGAAGTGATATCTAATCTTAATGTGCTTAGTCCCGATGTGTGACATAGCATTCTTAATAAGTGAGATTGCACTTGATGAATCACAAAATATTGGAGTTTTACTTAGCTGGAGGTTGCAGTCTTGTAGTTGATGTTAGATCTATAATAGTTGAGCACAACAACTCCCAGCAGAAATATATTCTGATTCACCTGTTAAAATAAGAACACCTATTTGTTTCTTGCTGCTCTAGTAAACTAATCTTCTCCTAAATAATTGGAATGTCCACATGGTACTTTTCTTGTCTCGCTGCCTGCAAAATCTACATCTGAATATCCTCTCAGTTCAAAGTCATTAATCCTAGGGTACCATATTATTGGGTGCATTAAGCACAATGTCTTATATTTGAAGAAGGCACACAAGTCAATGCTACACACATGAATGTATTTGATATATGTTTAAGTTCATTGTATGCAGGTTGTACTCTGTTACATTAATTTGACAGAGAGTTAAAGTTACAATGACAATTGCACTCAAGACAGCTTACTGGACAGGCAGAAAATCTAATAAGTCAAGAAGCATTAGTGAAGATAGTTCACTCAACGCCAAGATGCTAAAAGCGTTGATAGAACCTCGATCAATCAAAGCCTTAGATTTACTGAATAGAAATATGTCTAAGGACAGAAGCATTGAGTGAAGGCAGTTAACTCAATGCCTACTCATCAAGAAATCTGTCCAAGTACAGAAGCATCGAGTGAAGACCGTCAACTCAACATCTCATCAAGAAATCTATCTAAAGACAAAAGAGTTGAGTGAAGGCAGTTCACTCAATGCCTACTCATCAAAAAATCTGTCCAAGAATAGAAGCGTTGAGTGAAGACGGGCCACTCAACGTGTAACAGCCTCCCCAGCCCACGACTTGCAAGGACGGCCGCCGGCACCCCCAGCACCACGCTCAAAAGGGTTCAGCCTAACCAAGTCTGCAGACCATGCACCCCAACCCCTCTCCATCCACAGGCGGGTTGTTGAGGCTGGGGATCGAACCCGAGACCTCCTTGATGAGGAGTTTTCAAACCACTCCTCATCACCAACTGAGCTGCAGCTCAGTTGGTGATGAGGAGTGGTTTGAAAACTCCTTATCAAGCAGGTCTCGGGTTCGATCCCCAGCCTCAACAACCCGCCTGTGGATGGAGAGGGATTGGGGTGCATGGTCTGCAGACCTGGTTAGGCTGGACCCTTTCGAGCGTGGTGCTGGGGGTGCCGGCGGCCGTCCTTGCAAGCCGTGGGCTGGGGAGGCCGTTACAAAAAAGTGCACTTTTTGTAACGGTCCAGGCCCATCAACATGGGACCCAGCTGGAACCGCCGGCCTACCAGGGTCCAGACCCGGGCCCACCACTGGTAGTCAGCCTTTCACATTCAAGCCTGCAGGCCATGCACCCCAACCCCTCTCCAGCCCACCGGCGGGTTGTTGGTGGCCGCAGCCTCCCTTTGATGAGGTAAACTCGATAGTCAAGCCCGCACTACGGGGACTTCCCAGGAGGTCACCCATCCCAGGATTTCTCCAGCCCGAGCACGCTTAACTATGGAGTTCTTTCAACTCTCATCACCAATTGAGCTGCAGAACCAACAACCCACCGGTGGTCTTCCAATGTCCGATTTGTGCGCTCTGTCTGCCCGTCCGTCTGAGGGTGGAAGGCTGTGCTAAAAGTCAATCGGGTGCCCAAGTATGCCTGAACTGATCGCCACTCCGTGGATGAGCCCCTAATTTAAGACCTCCCTCTGATACCACTTGTAAGACCCCATTTTTTTTTGCAACATCCACCGGGGTCTTAGGCCCAGAACCGCCATTTTTGCGGTGACATCATCCACCGGGATGGTCGGTACCACAAAACGCCGATCCTGCTGGCCATCTCAATCACCATCGACAGAATGTATAATGAATGAAAGTGTAAGCATCCAAGTCCACAATAGTATAAAGGAGGAAATCATGCAATAAATCAAGTCAACACCAGAAGAAAGTCTAGGTACCAACACCAGAAAGTAAATACGGGCTTAAGCCCGGTATATGATAACCTCACTACAATCCACTCATAAAAGTAAAACTACTAATACTCGGCTCCACTCACGGATCTGGATGCCTGTCCACCCGAGCTACACTGGCCCATCTCCATCTGCACCGTACCCTGCTGGTGTTGCGTCTCCTACGGCTGTTCCCTGTCTCCCATCCGGAGCACCTAAAATATGGTGGTCAAACGACCGTCAGTCAAAATAGACTCAGTCAATAATCCCCCACCCCTCTACCCGTGGCTCCTAGGCACCGGGGGAAAAGGGTGAAAAGGAGGACCAAAAGCAAGGCGTAATCAAGCCGGTGACATCTACCCTAAGGATTAAAATAATAAAGTATGGCAGGGGTATCACAAAAAATTAAACATGAGTGAACAAGTATGCATCAAAAGTAAACAGAAAGGAGTAGCAAAATAAAACAGTAAGAAGTGAAAATAAGAGCAACAAGAAATATAACCATTGATTTATAGTAATTACCCCTATAGACCAAGGGGTCATTTTGCAGGGCCTATCGTATAAAACGTCTCATACCATTTTATACGATAGGTGTCAGGGGTTAAATGAAATGACTATGCTATGACGTGCAAGTATGCTATGGTATGTACATGCGAGTGCAACTCACACACACGACTCTATGCGCACAGACCTTTAGTTCCCCTTTTTGGAGTTAGCTAAACTCTCAGGAGCCTCCGCCGTGGCAAAACGGAGACAGTGGGTTGGGCCTCTCCACTCCTAGATTGGTAAACACACTACACAATCTAGCCCCTCTCGTACGTTCCCGTACTATTCCTAGCAAACCAGCTAGTCTCCCCGAGTAAACGTACCGACGACGGTGTGTTCGATCGTCCAATACCGAGGACCCACCACTGTTATGCACATGCAACCATGATAGTTTGTTTCTAATTAAAATACCGAGCCCATTTAACTCTACCAGTAAGCCCTTAGGCCACGGGCCTACGCTATCCTTTCACTACTAATTTATCTCCCTACGTGTACAAGTGTGAGTGTAAGGTGAAACTATTATTAGGGTTAATCTTGCCCATATTATTCCTAAGGTTTAAGGTTAACCCTAGACTTCCCGAAGTCTACCCGGTGAGGGGCTCGCAGCGGTACTAGGAACTACAATGGGATGAAGCCCAAAGTTCTCTTGCCAAGACATTTAATGTTATTAATCTCTACCCTTGATCAAACCTCTCTTTTATTTCAGTGTGAATACCCTAAGTGTGTTTGAACTCTCCGAGTTAACTAATCTCTGACCTATCCACTATATGCAAACTATGCTAAGTTACATGGTGCTCTCATTAGGGGGTACCCTAATTACTCTTCCTGTAGATCCATAATAATTACTGGGAGTCTATCATGACCTATTAAGACTAAATCCAGAGTCTCATAATTTTCCTAATTAAGTGGGCACTTAATTTAATTAATCCTAGACTCCAAATGCCCTACTTTGAACATGAAGTGCTCTCTAAATTCAGGAACAAATCACAATAAAATTATGATAAATACTAAGTGACATTTAAACAGTAAATCCAAGGTTTGAGAATTTTCATAGGTGAATAGACCTACCATTTGTAATTTAGAACTTAAGGTCAATAATATCATCTACAGATGAAAAGACCAGCAATATTATTCTAAAAATTATAATAAAACTCCAGTAGGACTATCATAGCCTAAAAACACCCTAGAAGTAGTCTCATAATTTTTATAGTGAATAGTAGCCCCTAATTTAATTTATAACCATTAATTTCATAATCTTTGGTTAATGAAGCAAGTACTGTAAAAACTCATCTAATAATTATAATAAAATTCCACAAGTCTTATTAATATCTAAAATCCACAGTAACCAAGTTTTACAATTTTTACCACACATGAAGGGCTCTAAATCTAATTAAATGTAAACTTCCAAATTTACAGACTTGTGAAGTAAGTACTGGTTTTATCCATCTAAAAATCATGGAAAAATTACAGGACAATAATAATGGTCAAAAGCACTCTCTGACCTAATTTCATAATTTTTTTGATAATATTGTGGCTCTGTTTCTATTTTTGATCATAAACCACAAATCATGATTTAATGAAGCAAGTACTTGAAACAGACATCTAAAAATTTAAACAAAAATACAGAGGGCTCTATCATTATATATAATGTCCTATTCCAAGGTTTCACAATTTTCCAATAAACAAAAACTTCACTATCAACATAGTAAATTTTAAGGGCACATCTATGGTTGAAAAGAAAGTACTGATTTTAATGGCCCAAAGATTCCACCAAAATTAATTTAGGAATATTTCTACCAGAGAACTTCCCCTGCCAAATTTCAAGTGATTTTAAAGTGATTTAGTAGCCTAATACTCCAAATTAGGTTTGGTGCCCTAAACTAGGGTTAGGGTTTTGAGGGGGTTTAAGGCTTCCAAATTCCCTAAAATTTTAACCAGAGTACTATACTAACCTTATGGTCCTCTCCACCAAATGTTAAGTTATTCCAAGGTCATTTGACCCCATGACCTTCAAACCCTAAAAATCCCCATTAAGGGACCTACCATAGGGTTCTAGGGCTACCCTACTCTTAACCACCCCAAATTACATTGGAGGGTGTGTCATACCATATAGAGTCAGTGGACAAAATATCAGCCTCTGTTGAGGTGATTTGACCACTCAAAACCACAAGGGGTGCTTTGACCTAATTAACCCTAGAAGGTTCAACCTGGGGTGGGATAAAACCTAATCAAAACATCTTCAAAGGAGATGAAATTTTTATCAGAGCCATAACATGCTTTGTAAGACCACCCACCAAAATTTGGGGGGATTTTGAGGTGTTTATGACACCTAATTAATTTATACTTAGTTTATTAAATTTTTATAAAAACTATAGAAACATATTTCCCAAAAATTCTGATTTTTGGATATGTCCTAGATATAGTTAAAAATAGCACATTCCCCAAATTTCAGATTATTTGGATGTATGGTTTGGAGTGGGCACTTAAATTAAGCTCTGGACAGCCCTTTGGGTAGACCTCACCAAAATGAGTGTTGCAGTCTAACCAGTACTCTAAATTGAGTGAAATCAATTTTCGTTTAAAATAGACATCAAGGGCTACATTTTATATGTTGACCACTGTTTCTGTAGTGTGGCATAAGTAGTTTTAAAAAGTAATTCTATACACTGCAATTATAATCACAGAAAAAAACAATAAATAGAGTAAGCTTTGCACGAATCTTGAAGCAGCATCCAAGGGCTTCTGCTCATCTTCAAGCTCCAGCCAAGGGACGGGATTATCCCGACCTGGAGCTCATTCCAGCCCACTTTCCGGCCACCCCGACAACCTCCCTGGCCGGCCACCACCACCACCACCTCCGTTGAGGTGGTGGCTAGCGTTTGGCGGCGACCATGCCGCCGGAGGCGGCGGTTTCCGGCGAACTCAACACCACCATTTTCCATGAAAAATCCGAAAATTCAAGATCTCAATCAGGCTCAATTGAGCCCGATATCTCTACCTAAATCGATCTAGATCTAGCACTAGGAGATGGGAAGAGGATCGGACCCGTTTGGGGCGTTCCTTTGCTCCATTCGCCGGCCGCCATTGCTCCTCCTCGAAGCTTTGGGTGCCATCCGATTTCTTGCAAGGATACCTCCAAATGCTCGGGAAATGAGGGGGTTTCACTGCTCAGAGGCTTGTGAAGGAGATAGGGGGGTTAATTGTGGGTGGTAGTGGTTTTAATCACATATGCCATTAATGGCCTCTTCACCTCCCCTCCCATGGCCGACCCTATACATCCCCCATGCCCTAATTGCACCTAGAAACGGCTGGAATCTTCTCAAATTCATCAGAGAAGATGAATGAGAGTGTAATGGAGGGATGCCAAGGGGTGTGTCACCTTAATGGCCATGAATGGCCACTTTTTCTGTCCTCAAAATTGGGGAAAACCCCCATTTCTCTCTCCTAATCACCATGAATGAATTTTCACTCCCTCCCATGTTTAATATCAGCCTACTAGGCTGGTTGACCACTCAAATTGGGCCTAGCCCAAAGGGATTGGGCTAGGTCCAAGTAACATGACCTAGTTAGCCCTAGTTTCACTTTTGGCCAAACTGGGCCCTAGGGTTGACCGAACCATAAATTTTTGTGCCATTGGGTCCCTTATGAGGTTATGACCCCATGAGTGTGGTCAACTTGAAGTTGTGGTGGTCAATAGGGGTGTTTAATGGAAAATCACCGTTTTGACCTAGTAGGGGTATTTTGGTCATTTTGCCATGTGATGACCCTAGGATGGTGCTTTTTGGTCTAATTAGCCTTTTATGATGTGTTAGACCTAAATGTGAAGCTACTTCCACATGTGATGGTCAGTTGGGCCATTTGATGGGGAATTGACCATTTTGCCTTAATTAGGGTTAGGGTTGACCTTGGGTCAACTTGGCCTGTTTGGCTGGCCCCAATGGGTCTTCTGGACTCCTTGATGGCCTAGGGGTGTTGGGTTGGGGTTAAGGAGTCGAGTTGGAGCCCTAAAGTCAAGCCCTAAGTTGGGTATTTAAGGTTTACTATTTGCAGACCAAGGTGTTTTATCACCTTTTTGCCTAGGTCTACAAGGGTTTGTAAGCTCCCTGGATTTTGTCATGACTTAGTCATGACAAAATTACTCTCGGGGGTCTGGCTGTTTGGGGGATGTTACACAACGCCTCATTAAAAAATCTGTCTAAGGACAAATGCATTGAGTGAAGACAGTACACTCAACGCCTACTCAACAAGATTTCTGTCTAAGTCAGAAAGCATTGATTGAAGACGAGCCACTTAATGCCTCATCAAGAACTCAAGCTAAGTCAGAACGTGTTGAGTGTGGAAGTTTCACTCAATGCCTTCACGTAGAGAAATTTCAACCAAGTCCAAAAGCGTTGAGTAATGAAGGCTCACTCAACGCCTGAAGATGCAGAATTCTGCTAAGTACTTTTGAATTGAGTGACAAGGATTCACTCAACGCCTACGCAGATTTTCTGAAACTTGTTAAGTCAAAAAGCGCGGAGTCATGCTGATGTCATCAAAAATTCAAATGTCATGGATTTTGCACGCTAAACGACAAAAGGCGCTGCTTTCCTTTAGTACAACATTAATGCAAAAGAAGTGTTACAGTTGCCAACTCCAGCTTTGAAAGATATAGTACCTAAACACCTAGAGGGGGGGGGGGGGTGAATAGGTGACCAAATTCTTTTTAAACTTTAATGGCAGCAATCAGTTAATATCACAGAATTCTAACTATTTTATCACAGCAAACACACAGCATACACAGCAAATCACAATCACAGCAGACACAGAGTTTTATAGTGGTTCCCCAAGATTTGGGTACATCCACTTTCCCCCTTCGCCTATCTAGCAGTGTACTAGATTCGGCCAAACTCCTCCACTGTCTCAGAACCCAAAACAGGTTCCTACACCTCAGGCCCAGGGCCCTACAACTCAGCTTTTCCTCAAAGCCTACACTCAGCCACAAAGGCCTACACTCAGCCACAAAGGCCTACACTCAGCCACAAAGGCCTACACTCAGCCACCAAGGCCTACACTCAGAGATTTCAATCTCCTACACTCAGGCTCTCAAGCCCTACACTCAGCCTTTATAATTACAGGCTTACAAAAACTTAGATCCAAAGGATCCTACAAGATAAAATATATACAAAAAGTATAAACTCTACAACTTAGATGAAAGAGAGATAAGTTGTGAGATTCTTGATGAGTTCTTGGAAGAACTCAGCTGGACTCAATCTGACTTAGCTTTCTTCAAAGCTTCTTGAAAGTAGAACTCAATAAGATTGACTCCTTCTACAGTTGATCCTTGACCTCTGCCACTTAGAATTCAGAATAAATCTGAACCCTTCTTCTCAGCCTAGTTCCAATGGCTGATTTCTTGGATGGAGCTCTCTCTCTCCAACTTCTTAGATCTGCACTTTATTCTTCAAGGAATAGCTAGATCTTCTTTGTTTGATACTTGATCAATGATTTGAACAACTTTGTGAACAACTATATCAACCACATTTTCTGTAGTCTGTATGAGCCTATTTATAGGCCTTCTTCATGGTAACTGGCTGGTCTGGTCCATAACTGAATTCTGACATCTCTGACAGGTGCTGTAGACCGGCTGGAACGGCAGCTGTCAAGTAAACTAATCAGTTCTTGAAAGTTCTCTAACTGTCTGAAAGTGTCGAGACTTTCTGTCTTTAAGTGTCGACACTTATAGACCAAGTGTCGATACAAGTTGTGTAAGTGTCGACACAAGTCTACAAGGTGTCGACACAACTCCTTGTGTTGTAGATACTATGTCTCGACACAGTTTCTTCTTCATGTGTCGACACTGAAATTGAGTGTCGACACAAGTACTTGATCTTCTGTATTTTGCTGAATTCTTCTAAGTGTCGACACATCTCCTTTGTGTCGACACATCTTCAGGTGTTGAATCTGTTAAGTGTCGACACTGCTTCTTGGTGTCGACACATGTCTTCAGTGTTGAAACTTGCTGAGTGTCGACACAGCTCCTTGTGTCGACACTTGATTCTTCTGTTGAGACTTCAGCTGAGTGTCGACACATTCCCATAGTGTCGACACTTGAACTTAGAATATTTTGTTGATCTTGCTGTTCTTTACTAAGTGTCGACACAGCTCCATGTGTCCACACTTTCTTCAAGTGCTGAGTCTTCAGCTGAGTGTCGACACATTGTTCTGGGTGTCGACACTTACTTCAAAAGTTGACTCTTCTGTGGAGTGTCGATACATTGTTCTTAGTGTCGACACTTATACTTAGTCTCTGCTGACTTTTTTTGAGTGTCGACACAGCTCCAAGTGTTGACACTTTCTGGTGTAGACACAGTTCCACTGGGTGTCGACACAGCTCCTTGTGTCGACACAACTTTACTGCACTTTTCTTCACTGAGTGTCGACACAGCTCCTTGTGTCGACACTTTCTGTCTGGTGTCGACTCTGTATCCCAGGTGTCGACATAATGACTCCAAGTGTCGACACTGCTTGTCTGGGTGTCGACACAAGCTTTCTTAAGTGTCGACACTTTCCCTCTGGGTGTCGACACATGGACTTAGAAATTTTTGCTTCAGTCCTGCAAATACTTAACATGCACAAGTTGTAACGCCCCGAATTTTGTGTGCGAGTCGGTCGCGGAAAAAGAGTTTTTGGTGCCTGTAGGGGTACACGGCCTAGGACACGGGCGTGTCCAAGGCCGTGTCTGGCTGGTGATTTTTTGGCCGTTTTCAACCCGAGAAGGACACGGCCAGAAACACGGCCGGATGACACGGGCGTGTCATCCGACACGGGCGTGTGCCAACCCGTGTCCAGACCCGTGTCCTGAGGGGTCGTGTCCGTTGCCGTGGCGGTTATGCGTGACACGCCCTCGAACACGGGCGTGTCGAGGAACCCGACACGGGCGTGTCAGGTCAGACACGGGCGTGTCTTGGCCCGTGTGCGTTTCTCAGTTCGACGATCGTGCCTGGATCGAGGCACACGGCCTTGGACACGGCCGTGTGCCAAGCCGTGTGCGGCCCAGGTCAGGGGAATTTTGTGCAGATCCGAGCCATTCGTTTTCTTTAATTAGGATCCAATGGCCCAGATGAGATCCTGCTCTGTTAAGGCCGGGAATAGGAAGTTATTCCCTCATTTTCTCTCCAAAGTTCTTCCCTTCCAAAGTGAGAGAGGAGAGGAAGAAGAAGGAGGTTTCCGGCCGCCGGCGGAGCATCGGAGCGCCATTTCGAAATCGGAGAGCGGATCCGTGGAGGGAAGGTCATTGCGAAGAGTTCTAACCGCGTAGTTTTTCCATGGCGCCAAAACGGACTACAAGGGTAACGATTCTCAACTCGAGCGCTTGAATCTCTTTCTTTCTGCATAGGGAATCCCGCTCCCGCGAGTATGCGGTGAGTGCGTGGTGTTCCTTGGGGTTGACGGGAATAGTCCCCCTTGTGTTGCATGTAGAGCCCGGAATCGTAAGTACGGGCATAGGCATTGTGTGTGAAGCCTACCCGGACGTGTTTTGTCTGGATCGGTGATGTTGCATTTGATATGGTTTTGCCGGAGAAGACTCCGTGCTTTGGATTTTTCGGGTTTCTACGCGGTAGATTGCAGCAGGGATCCTTGAAGGTTAGCTTCAAGGCGCACCCGGAAAATTGAGCGGAAACGTGTTCTGCTAACTTGGCGGTCTGGGAACCGGCCTTGATCATAACTGGGTTATGAGACTGTTTTGGAAAATTTGGGATCCGAGAGAAGCTTGGCCCGCGCAAAGTTCCTTAAATTGGACATGCGGCGTGAGCAACGGGCAAGTGGAATTGGACCTAGGCTATGTGGTTCGGTGCGAGAGACCCGAAGACGGGGACTGGCCGTTGGCATAGTCGGAGCCTTAGACGGTGGTCAGAAAGGCTAAATGCTCACATGTTGTTGCCATCCTGGGGGTGGTGGTGGATGCACTGATGGGTCAGGGTCCACCATGAATGTGCCCTGAGTGCACGGGGTGTTTGGCCGTGCGAGCCTACACCTGTGGCGAATTATAATTGCGCTATATAGATATTGTTGGCTAATGCTTTGCAGGGAAAGAGCACCGCCGTCCCGAGTAAGGGGCGGGGTCGTTATAATTTGGTCGGCTTTTAGCTGACCGTTGCTTTATTTGCCACCGTGCGGTGGTATGTGCTTGCAGGTGCTGCGGAGCCGAGCGCCAAATAGCGGGCTGGAGCCCATGCTGCTGTGCTGGCCCTGGAAGGCCGTAGTATAGTTGTTTTTACATTTCTCATGTGTGGCCGGCCTGCGAGCCGATGTATGTAAGACATGTTATATTTATGAACATTTGTAAGGCCATAAGGCCATGTACCTATTTCAGTGTATTTGGGGTTTCATTCCTGTTGTTGTAGCTGTGGACATTCATATTGATGGAATTAATTTTGGGTTCTTTCAACTTTAAATCTTCCGCTAGAATGCTCTGTGATTAGGACGAGTAGTCTTAATTAGATGGTTTGAGTTATTCATTTAGTAACCCTTCCGACTGTCTGTGGTATATGGCGTCGGGTTCCAGCTGGACCTTCTGTTATATGCCATGCGACGGATGGGGGTGTTACAATTTGGTATCAGACTTCTGGTTACGGTCAAGCTTAAATGAATTCGTGGGCGAATTCTTTTAAGGGGTGGTGAGCACATGTGTGCGTCATCGTTATAACATTAAAAAGAACCCATGAATGTCCACTTAGGAATGAAAATACACTTGTTTTGTGGAACCTGAGTGTTCCAATGATTGCTTTTAGCAATTTGTTTGTTGTCTAATCGTGTGTCTTTGCTATTATAGGCAGCTAGGAGCGGTGCTGGTCAGTCAGAGCGTCCGCAATCAGCGGAAAGTAGTGCACCAAGGGACGTGCCTGCTACACCTCCTTCAGCGGAAACCATCAGGATGGTGGCTGAAGCCGTGTTCGCAATGATAAATGCCCAACCTGCGGGGCAAATGCATCGCGCACCTCCTGCGGATGAGCAAGAACCGGTTAGGGCGGCAGAGCCGAGAGTGGTGGAACGCGCAGCAGTTGAGTTAGTAGAGCCGAGGAGAACTACGGAGCGACAGCTAAAGCACGTGATGGGCTTTAATCCTCCGAGGTTTAATGGGGTTGGAACGCCAACTCAGGCTGAGGACTGGCTCTCTTCCATAAAGAGGGTGTTGACGGCCACAATGACTGAGGAGTGGCAGAAGACCACCATAGCGACTTTTCTTTTGGAAGGTGAGGCGAGGCTGTGGTGGGACGAGTTGGAGTTTCATCTTCTAGTGGGAAGGCAACTTGCGGATGTGCCGATAGAAGAATTTTCAAGACTGTTCCTAGCCAGATTTGTACCTTCTGCTCAGAGGTTGGAGATGGAGAATCAATTTCTTGGGTTGACGCAGGGATCCAGAAGCGTGGACGAATATCTGCATGAGTTCACACGGTTGGGTCGTTATGCTGGTGCTATGTTTTTTGAAGAAGAGAGGAAGACCAACCGATTCTATGAGGGACTTCGTGGCGATTTACAGTTACTCCTTGCTGGGCCTAAGGCGCAGGGATTCCTAGCCTTGGTCAATTCGGCCCGATCGTTGGAAAAGGTTGCGAAGAAAGTTCAAGAGAAGAGGGACCCAGGAGAAAGGAAGACCGAGTTCAAGGTGCCAAGTCACAAGACAGGTTTCCGCAGATGGAACAAGAGGCGGAGGACTTCAAACTCAGCCCCTTCGGCTGATACATCGGGGGCAACTACAAGTCGAGTCCCCGGAGCTTGCTACAACTGCGGGAAGATGGGGCATTTTGCCCGGGAGTGTTGGAGCGGACGTCCAAAGTCCGAGAGGAGACCTGGAGCGACTTATGAGGAGAAAGGGAAGGCGGTGGAGTCAACCGCATCCCATCATGCTCCAGCCCAGCCTAGAGTTTACAACCTTGGTCTACAGGAGGCCATTAAGCAAGCAGACGTGGTAACAGGTATGAATTAAATTACAGTGGTTTAACTTTTATAGTTGTTACCTTCGTATTTGTTAGCTTACGTTTGTTAATGCTAGGCTTTGTGTTAATCTTTGGGTTTCCGGCGAGAGCCCTTTTTGATACGGGGGCATCACATTCTTTCTTGTCTGAAAAGTTTATATCGCGCATCGGAGTTCCGTTCTCGATGGCAGAAAACAAGTTGGATGTGTTGTTGCCTAATGGGTGCTCAATGCGTGCGGATAGGATTTGTGTTGTGAAGATTCAGATTGGAGACCGGGAGTTTGATTTGCGGGCGTTGGTCCTACCATTAGTGGAGTTCGACGTAATTTTCGGTATGGATTGGCTCTCGGAGCAGAGTGCATGTATTGATTGCAACCGTAAAGAAGTCAAGTTGGGTCTGGACACTGGTGTAGAGACTACTTTTGCGGGCATGAAGGGGTCAGGGAAAGTTCTGATATCGGCCCTTCAGGCGTTTAAGGCAGTTCGGTCTGGGGCAGAACTGTATGTCACTCTAGTGCAGACTTCGACGCCTAAACCAAGTGTGGGCAACATCCCAGTTGTGTCCGAGTATCCTGATGTGTTTCCAGATGATCTCCCAGGAGCCCCTCCTCAGCGGGAGATAGACTTTACTATAGAGCTGGTACCGGGTGCCAAACCGGTGTCACGCTCCCCCTATCGGATAGCCCCAAGAGAAATGGCGGAGTTGAAGGTGCAACTGCAGGAGTTGCTAGAGCAAGGTTATGTGCGTCCAAGTTCGTCGCCTTGGAGCGCACCAGTTCTCTTTGTTAAGAAGAAAGATGGGAGCTTGCGGCTTTGTATCGATTATCGGGAATTGAACAAACTTACGGAGAAGAACAAATATCCAATCCCGAGGATTGACGATCTATTTGATCAGTTGGTTGGGTCAACTGTATATTCGAAGTTAGATTTGAAGTCCGGTTATTATCAGTTGAGGATAAGGGAGAGCGACATTCCAAAGACAGCATTCAGTACGCGGTTTGGGCATTTTGAGTTCACAGTCATGCCGTTTGGGTTGACGAATGCTCCATCCGTGTTTATGGATCTGATGAATAGGACGTTCAGAGAATACTTGGATCAGTTTGTGATAGTATTCATCGATGATATCCTGGTGTATTCGCGGTGCGAGGAGGATCATTACAAGCATTTACACATGGTGTTGGAGACATTGAGGAAAAGTCAGTTGTATGCAAAGTTCTCCAAGTGTGAGTTCTGGTTATCCTCGATAGCGTTCCTTGGTCATGTTGTCAGTGGAGAAGGAATAGCTGTGGATCCGGCGAAGATAGTGGCGATACGGGAGTGGCCTACTTTGACTACAGTGGCAGAGGTCCGGAGTTTTCTGGGGCTTGCTGGCTACTACAGGCGCTTCGTAGAGAACTTCTCGCGGATAGCACTACCACTCACGACGTTGACAAGGAAGGATCAGAAGTTTGTGTGGTCTTCGGAGTGCGAACAGGCTTTTGTGGAGTTGAAGAGGCGGTTAACCACGACGCCTATTTTATGTTCGCCAAGTGGAACCGAAGGGTTCGAGATTTATAGTGATGCTTCAGGCAGTGGTTTGGGCTGTGTTCTGCTACAGCATGGGAGAGTGATAGCTTATGGTTCACGACAATTGAAGGTTCACGAGAGGAATTATCCGGTCCATGACTTAGAGTTAGCGGCCGTGATTTTTGCTCTAAAGCTTTGGAGGCACTATCTGTACGGTGTGAAGGTAGATATTTACACCGATCATAAGAGTTTGAAGTACCTATTGGATCAAAAAGATCTGAACATGAGGCAGAGGAGGTGGATGGAGTTCTTAGGGGACTACACCTTCAAGATACACTATGTGCCTGGGAAGGGAAATGTAGTGGCGGATGCGTTGAGTCGTAAGATTCCCGCACAAGCCAACTGGTTATCAGTGCATGATAAGAGATTGGTCCAAGAGTTGGAGGCATTGGAGATATCTTGCGTTGACAAGCAGTCTAGTGCCGAGGCGAAACTGTTTTGGACAGAGGTGCAGTGTGACCTAGCGGATAGAGTTCGGCGGGCTTTGGTTCAGGATAGCAGCATGAAGCAAATCCTAGATGGATCTTTGGATGGGTCAAATTCCCAGTTTGTGGTTGAAGATGGGTTGCTAAGGAAGGACGGTCGTCTATGCGTTCCTAGTGCGGATAATATTCGGGAGGAGTTGATGTATGAGGCTCATCATACCAAATACTCAATCCACCCGGGAAGCACGAAGATGTATAGAGACATGAAGAAATTATTCTGGTGGCCGGGTTTGAAGAAGGATGTGGCGCTTTATGTGGCCAAGTGCCGTACTTGTGCATTAGTGAAGGCGGAATGCCAGAAGCCCGGAGGTTTCTTGAAATCACTTCCTATCCCAGAATGGAAGTTTGACGACATATCTATGGATTTTGTGCACGGTTTGCCGAAGTCGCAGAAAGGAAATGACGCCATTTGGGTGGTTGTTGATAGATTGACAAAGGTGTCGCACTTTATCCCAGTGAGAAAGGAGGATCCAGTGGAAAAGTTAGCCAAACTCTACGTGGATAATATTGTACGACTGCATGGTGTGCCTCGCAGTATTGTTAGTGATCGTGATGGACGCTTCACGTCAAATGACTGGAGGTTGGTGCATGGTCTGTTGGGTACTAAGCTAAAGTTCAGCACAGCCTTTCACCCGCAGACAGATGGCCAAACCGAGAGAGTCAACAGAACTATGGAGGACATGCTTCGCATGTGCGTCCTAGATTTCGGGAAGCATTGGGAGGATCACCTGTACATGGTGGAGTTTGCGTACAACAATAGCTTTCAGGCAAGCATTGGAATGGCGCCTTTTGAAGCTTTGTATGGGAGGAAGTGCCGTACGCCGTTGTCTTGGTTGGAGGCAGGCGAATCAAAGTTGTATAAACGTCAAGCGGTGGAAGATGCCACTTCAATGATACGGACAATTCAGGAAAGGCTGAAGATTGCTCAGGATAGACAGTCAAAGTACTACAATGCCAAACATAGAAATGTAGAGTTCAACGTTGGCGACATGGTGTATTTAAAAATCAAGCCGTTCAAGGGTGTATCGCGGGTTCGACGCTTGAAGAAGCTGAGTCCGAGATACCTTGGACCATTTGAGATCCTGGAGCGTGTTGGCGAGGCGGCGTATAGATTAAAGCTGTCGACGGAGTTGAGTGGGCTGCATGATGTATTCCACGTATCAGTGTTGCGTAAGGCAGTTCAGGAGGCTTCGCAGATCATTGCAGACGATCAGGTACCGGTTGATTATGAGTTAACAACAAGGGTCAGACCAGTACGAATTGAAGATGTTGCAGTCAAACGACTCCGCAACAAGGAGGTCAGAATGGTTAAAGTCCGTTGGGATAATTGCGGACGTGGGGAGCTTTCTTGGGAGCGAGAGCAAGCTATGTTGGAGGAATACCCCGAGTTATTCCACTCAGGTATCATTTAGCTTTTGTGTACCTTTGCTTAATTTCGGGACGAAATTCCTTAAGTGGGGGAGATTTGTAACGCCCCGAATTTTGTGTGCGAGTCGGTCGCGGAAAAAGAGTTTTTGGTGCCTGTAGGGGTACACGGCCTAGGACACGGGCGTGTCCAAGGCCGTGTCTGGCTGGTGATTTTTTGGCCGTTTTCAACCCGAGAAGGACACGGCCAGAAACACGGCCGGATGACACGGGCGTGTCATCCGACACGGGCGTGTGCCAACCCGTGTCCAGACCCGTGTCCTGAGGGGTCGTGTCCGTTGCCGTGGCGGTTATGCGTGACACGCCCTCGAACACGGGCGTGTCGAGGAACCCGACACGGGCGTGTCAGGTCAGACACGGGCGTGTCTTGGCCCGTGTGCGTTTCTCAGTTCGACGATCGTGCCTGGATCGAGGCACACGGCCTTGGACACGGCCGTGTGCCAAGCCGTGTGCGGCCCAGGTCAGGGGAATTTTGTGCAGATCCGAGCCATTCGTTTTCTTTAATTAGGATCCAATGGCCCAGATGAGATCCTGCTCTGTTAAGGCCGGGAATAGGAAGTTATTCCCTCATTTTCTCTCCAAAGTTCTTCCCTTCCAAAGTGAGAGAGGAGAGGAAGAAGAAGGAGGTTTCCGGCCGCCGGCGGAGCATCGGAGCGCCATTTCGAAATCGGAGAGCGGATCCGTGGAGGGAAGGTCATTGCGAAGAGTTCTAACCGCGTAGTTTTTCCATGGCGCCAAAACGGACTACAAGGGTAACGATTCTCAACTCGAGCGCTTGAATCTCTTTCTTTCTGCATAGGGAATCCCGCTCCCGCGAGTATGCGGTGAGTGCGTGGTGTTCCTTGGGGTTGACGGGAATAGTCCCCCTTGTGTTGCATGTAGAGCCCGGAATCGTAAGTACGGGCATAGGCATTGTGTGTGAAGCCTACCCGGACGTGTTTTGTCTGGATCGGTGATGTTGCATTTGATATGGTTTTGCCGGAGAAGACTCCGTGCTTTGGATTTTTCGGGTTTCTACGCGGTAGATTGCAGCAGGGATCCTTGAAGGTTAGCTTCAAGGCGCACCCGGAAAATTGAGCGGAAACGTGTTCTGCTAACTTGGCGGTCTGGGAACCGGCCTTGATCATAACTGGGTTATGAGACTGTTTTGGAAAATTTGGGATCCGAGAGAAGCTTGGCCCGCGCAAAGTTCCTTAAATTGGACATGCGGCGTGAGCAACGGGCAAGTGGAATTGGACCTAGGCTATGTGGTTCGGTGCGAGAGACCCGAAGACGGGGACTGGCCGTTGGCATAGTCGGAGCCTTAGACGGTGGTCAGAAAGGCTAAATGCTCACATGTTGTTGCCATCCTGGGGGTGGTGGTGGATGCACTGATGGGTCAGGGTCCACCATGAATGTGCCCTGAGTGCACGGGGTGTTTGGCCGTGCGAGCCTACACCTGTGGCGAATTATAATTGCGCTATATAGATATTGTTGGCTAATGCTTTGCAGGGAAAGAGCACCGCCGTCCCGAGTAAGGGGCGGGGTCGTTATAATTTGGTCGGCTTTTAGCTGACCGTTGCTTTATTTGCCACCGTGCGGTGGTATGTGCTTGCAGGTGCTGCGGAGCCGAGCGCCAAATAGCGGGCTGGAGCCCATGCTGCTGTGCTGGCCCTGGAAGGCCGTAGTATAGTTGTTTTTACATTTCTCATGTGTGGCCGGCCTGCGAGCCGATGTATGTAAGACATGTTATATTTATGAACATTTGTAAGGCCATAAGGCCATGTACCTATTTCAGTGTATTTGGGGTTTCATTCCTGTTGTTGTAGCTGTGGACATTCATATTGATGGAATTAATTTTGGGTTCTTTCAACTTTAAATCTTCCGCTAGAATGCTCTGTGATTAGGACGAGTAGTCTTAATTAGATGGTTTGAGTTATTCATTTAGTAACCCTTCCGACTGTCTGTGGTATATGGCGTCGGGTTCCAGCTGGACCTTCTGTTATATGCCATGCGACGGATGGGGGTGTTACACAAGTAACTCAAAGTACATCAAATATATTATGATGTATATCATTGAGTTGGGTGAGGCTTCTTCAAATCAGGTACATTTAAACCAATGTAACCAACAATCTCCGCCTATTTGGAGAAGTCATAACCCTTAGTCCATTATATACACCATTCATAATTAAATTACAAAATGATGTAAAGCAGGATTATATACAGCAGGGTAAACATAAACATGTATCAATCACACATGTATACAAATACATCATCACAGAGCAAATATGAAATAGATTTAACACATAGCATACTGTTCTAATATCTGTCTTATACATTTTCAGAAGTTCACAAATTGTTTTTCATCAAAAAGATTACAAAGTAAACTTTAAGAAAATTCTAATTCTATTTCAGTTCTGGCTCCTTAATCACTATTCCTTTGCCAGCATGAACTTTAGCTTGAACAGGAGAATCAGCAACTTCAGCATCAGCAGGCTTCTTGCCTTTCAAGTCTTTCTTCTTAAGCTCTTCTGCTTTGATCTTTTATCTTTTAAAGTAATGGTATGGCTTTGGAAAGTACTTGCTAGTCTCCTGAGCAGTAGGAGGAAGCTTTCCCATCTTGGCCTTCCTTCTATATTGGACTATTGCCTCCTGTCTTGTTTCATGTTTTCTCCATTCAGCCTCAGAGAACCACTTGTTCCTGTCTTGAATGTTATCTTTGGCAGCTTTCCAGGCAGTCAATATAATGTTCCTTGAGGTGGGGCTCCACTGCTCAAAGTCTGGCCTTTGTTCAGCTTGTTCCCTAAACCTCTTCTTAGACAATCTTTTCTCTTCTTCTTTCTGTAGTGCCTCTTGCATGGCTTCAGAAATAGGCTGAACAACTTTCTCAATAATAATATTGTCCTTGCCCCCAGGTGGGCTATACATAGAATGTACATCAGCATGAATCATATCAAAATCTGGAGGAGGGTAGATGACTTGAGCAACTTCAGCTTGCTCCCCTCCTAGATATGCAGGTTGAATTCCAGATTCTGCCACATTATCATCATCACAAAGAGGAGGATAACCCAGTGTAGCTCTGATAGAATTTGATATCCATTTGGCATGATCAGAGCTGGCCTTGACTAACACTCTCTCCCCCTTTATGACTTCTCTTTCTATATGATCTCTCACATCATCCTTTTGAAATCTCACCTGATTATCCAAGTAATTGACTCCATCCTTAAAGAAAGGTTTTAACCTTTGGAGTTTGTCAGTGATTAGCTTTTGTGAATCTTGGATGACAGTCTTAAGAGCAGTTATTTCTTGTAGAAATACTTTGTCAAAATCTGCCTTTGCTATAGCTGGAGTCTGCCCTGCAGCTATATTCTTCAGTTCTGTGACAATTGCATTATGGGAAGCAGTAAGATTGTCATTCATCCTTATCTGATTTTCAAGAACATACCCTTGCTTCAATGCTATGTCATCCACTTATGCTTTTATCTTCTCCTGGTGTGTAGCCAATTACACCACTGTATTTTCACCCTTGTGAAAACAGTCTGTCATCTCTTTCTTGTTAAGATTCATCTCAAATCTTATTGATTTGATGTCCTGGGCAAGATCAAATTGGAGAGACTTCTGCCCTTCATCCACATAAGTTTCTAGTGCTTTTCTGTGCTCATCCAACTTGAGCTGCATGGCAACCATCAGATCACTATAGTCTATGGATGGTGCTGGCTGAACTATAGGTTGTGGAGCTATAGTTTGCAAATCCTTCTTATAACTTTGGCTTCTTCTCCTGAAGACCTGAAATTTCTTCTTCTTTGCCTGAGCAATCTCCTCATCTTCAGAGGTAGAAGTGCTGGCTATATCCACCCTCTCCTTAGGGCTTGGAGGCCTCTCAGTTTGCACATCTGGTGCCTTCTCAGGGTCTGCAACATGAACTACTTGCTCCCCCTCAACTGGAGCATTCTCCTTCTCAGCAGCATCAGTTTCCTTATCAAAATCTGTTTGATCCAGATTTAGGAATAAATCTTCCATGGTGTATTCTTGTGGAGAGTGAGCAGGAGAAATTCTGGTCTCTTCAACCACTGAATCAGGAACTATTGAAGCTGCAACAGATGTGTCTTCCAAGACAGCATCTGGGACTTGGTTATCCAGCTGAGTTTGCTGATGAACATCAGACAAATCAGTATCTTCTATAGGAAAAACAAAATTTTTTAGTTCAGTGATTACCTCTAGTATGGTGTTGGTTGCTTGTTCACTTTCCAGTGTAGTGGGTTCATCTACAACTGGAAGCTCCCCTGGCTTTGATCCTTGTGGATGGGGCTAGCTTGAGGTAGCTCCCCCTGGATCTCAGCATCATCTTGAGGAGCAGGAGATTTCACAGCAGGCTCTGCCTCATTTTCATCTGGAGTGAAGACAACTTGTTCTTCACTGTCTGAGCTGCTAGTGGACTCTTGAGCCACTGGAGCAGTCTTCCTTTTCTTCTTTGGAGGAATTTCTTTCTCAGGAACTATCTTCTCAGGGGTTGGCATCTCCTTAGTCAACACCCTGTCCCATCTAGAGAATATTCTTAAATCCATCTTCCTCATATGGTTTATCTTGCTTCCAGCAGCCTGATGCATAACCTCTGGTATAGTACCAGCTAGGTATAGACTTATGATTCTGCCCAGATTGGGCTTCTTCAAGCTTTCTTTAATCTTCTCATAAACTACCATAGACCAGTCAGTTTTTAGAGTGAAGATTATCCTAGTCATTATACTAAACATATGGGCAGACACTCTGTCATGCCCTCCTGGCTTGCTGATTATGACTTTGCCAGCAATCTCTGAAAGGAATTTCCCTTAATTGTTCATTCCCTTCCTGAGAAACACTGATCCAAGCTTCATCTTAGGATCCAGTCCACACCAGGTTAGAGCTTCCCTGGTCTTTGTAGCTGTAACCTCATCTTCCTCTTGAGTTCTTGGTAGCTGTAGAATCTTCCTCAAGCTCTTAGGGGATACCTTAACCTTTGCTCCATGAACTCTGGATTTGATTTTGTATCCAGATTCGTCCACCTTGGCTCTATGGAGGAATTCTAGAACCTCTTTCTTCCAGATTTTAGTAGGTTCAGACACTAGATATTCTAACCCTGAATCTGCTACTAGGGTTACGACTGTCTTAATTTCTTGATCGGCATCCTCAAAAGCACCGCGCACCAGCTCGTATCCTTCGTTGACATTCTCCTCAAGCTTAGGCGCCATTAGGGTTTGTAGAATTTGTCTTGAGAGAAGAGAGGTGTCGACACAGAAGTTTGGTCTCGAGACTTTGAAAACGTGTCGACAAACTAAGACAAAACCCTATTTATACCTTTCTAATTTTGAAGATGAACAGGCGGGACAGCTAACTTAAATTGTGTGAACACTGGCAATAAGTGTCGACACTGACTTATAATGTCTCGACACATATGTGTCGACACAAGTTTAGTCAACAGATTATATGTGTCGACACTTGTTTATGTGTCGACACCACACAACTCGGCATGTAGTCGAGACTTTACTTAGAAAATTCTGAGTAAAACTTAAGTGTCGACACCACATTGGATGTGTCGACACCTACTTGATATGTGTCGACACTACTATTCTGAAGTGTCGACACCAACTTCCTAGATGTGTCGACACCTTTTTCCTGAAGTGTCGATACCACTATTCTGTGTCGACACAGAAATCTCTATGTGTCGACACCTTTTTACTTAGCCATTTTCAATTCTGTAAACTTACTCTAAGTTTATCATTCCTAGTTCAATTTTAAATCTATTGAACTTAGCTTCTTCTAGGGGCTTAGTATACATATCAGCTAATTGATTATCAGTTTTAACATATTCAAGTAAAATATCTTCTCTTTCTACATGCTCCCTAAGAAAATGATATTTAATTTCAATATGTTTTGTTCTACTATGAGATACATGATTATTAGCTATTGAAATAGCACTAGTAGAATCACAGAAGAGTGGAGTTCTACTTACCTGAAATCCATAATCCTCAAGCTGATGTTGTATCCACAGAAGTTGAGCACAGCAACTTCCTGCAGCCACATACTCTGATTCTGCAGTGGAGATAGTCACACTTGTTTGCTTTTTGCTAATCCATGAAATTAGTCTCCCACCTAGGAATTGACAGGTTCCAGTAGTGCTTTATCTATCTTCTTTGCATCCTGCAAAGTCTGCATCTGAATAACCTGTTAGTTCAAAATCCCCATTCCTAGGGTACCAGAGGCCTAGATAGGGAGTGCCCTTTAGATATCTCAATATTCTTTTGATTGCTGTCAAATGAGACTCTTTAGGGCAGGCTTGATACCTTGCACAGACACATGTAGCATACATGATATCTGGTCTACTAGCAGTCAAGTATAATAGGGAGCCAACTATCCCTCTATATAAGGTTTCATCTATAGGTTTCCCTGCATCATCCTTGCTGAGAGATATACTTGACCCCATAGGAGTCTTCATGGTGCTGGATGAATCCATACCATACTTTCTTATGAGTTTTAGGGTAAACTTGGACTGACATATGGATAAACCACTCTCAGTCTGTTTAACTTGGAGACCCAAGAAAAACTTCAGCTCTCTCATACTACTCATCTCAAATTGACCTTGCATAAGTTTTGCAAACTTTTTGTAAAGGCTGCTTTCAGTAGACCCAAATATAATGTCATCTACATATATTTGGACTAGTATAACTTTGCCTCTAGATTCCCTAAGGAATAGAGTCTTATCTATTTTCCCCCTTGAGAACTTGTTCTCAATGAGGAAACTAGATAGAGTTTCATACCAAGCCCTAGGAGCTTGCTTTAACCCATATAAAGCTTTCCTAAGTCTATAGACATGATGAGGTAGAGTTGAATCAACAAAACCTGAAGGTTGTTCCACATAGACTTCCTCTTTAAGATTACCATTCAGAAATGCTGACTTGACATCCATTTGGTAAACCTTGAATCTTTGAAAGGTTGCATAGGCCAAGAACATCCTTATGGCTTCCAGTCTGGCTACTAGAGCAAAGGTTTGATCAAAGTCAATATCTTCTTCATGCCTATATCCTTTAGCAACCAATCTTGCTTTATTCTTAATGATGACCCCTTGTTCATCCATCTTATTCCTGTAGATCCACTTGGTTCCTATTATATTGTGGTCTTTAGGTTTAGGAACAAGTTCGCAGACCTTGCACCTCTTGAACTGATTAAGCTCTTCTTGCATTGCTTCAGTCTATTGTGGATCTAGTATGGCTTCTTCAAACTTCTTAGGTTCAACTTGAGATAGAAAACGGGAGTAGATTGCTGCATTCAGGTTTCTGCTCCTTGTTTATACCCCTTGTCTTGGATCTCCAATAATCTGCTCTATTGGATGATCTCTAAGATGCCTGTTGGCTGGAGGCATCCTAACTTCTGGTTGAACCTCTTCAGCATCTCCAACATACTGTACTCCTTGAACTTCATCAGCAATTGGTACATGTAGTTCTCCCCCTGGACAACAGCCATTGTCTTCTACTTGCTGTCTTGCAGTAGGTACTTCTTTTATAGTAAGCTTGTCCATCTTCTTTGTTAAACCTGTGGGGCTGCATACACTACTGGACAACTCATTATTAATAAGTTTAGTCTCATCAAATACTACATGTACAGATTCTTCTACAACTTGTGTAGACAAGTTTTAGACTCTATAAGCCTTACTGTTGTTGTTGTACCCAACAAAAATTCCCTCTTGGGACTTGGCAGCAAACTTAGTCAAGTAAGACTTCCCATTGTTAAGTATGAAGCATTTGCAACCAAAGATCCTGAAGTAGGATAGGTTTGGTTTCCTACCTTTCACAACTTCATAGGGGATCTTGTTGAGGCCTTTAGTGATGGTAGCCCTATTTATAACATGGCATGCAGTGTTAACTGCTTCAGCCCAGAAATATTCTGGCAGTGATGTATCACTTAATAGGGTCCTACCAGCCTCTATCAAGGTCCTATTCTTCCTCTCAGCAATGCCATTTTGCTGAGGTGTTCTAGGTGAAGAGAATTCTTGAAATATCCCAAATTCTTCACATAGTTTTGTCATGCTATCAAACTGAAATTCAGTACCATGGTCACTTCTAATTTTGACCACTGTACTGTCTAGTTCATTCTGAATTTGCTTGACAAAGCTATGGAAGACACTAGGTGTTTCAGATTTCTGTCTTAAGAAGAACACCCAGGAAAACCTTGAGTAGTCATCTACAACTACAAAGGTATAGACCTTCCTACCTAGGCTGTGAATTGGCATTGGACCAAAGAGATCCATATGCAAGAGGTATAAACACCTCACAGCATCTTTGTTTTCTATGCTTCTAAAGGTGGATCTAGTCTGCTTGCCCTTTTGACAAGCTGACAAATACCATCTTTAACACACTTAACTTGAGGACCATTCCTCACTAACTCTTTTTTAAAGAGTTTGTTAATAGTCTTGTAGTTAAGATGGGCAAGCCTCTTGTGTCATTTGACACAATGAGAGACTATCTCATCAGCTACAAGACACACTTGAGAACCATTGGTATCACACATAATGTCTAGGCAGTAGACATTCCTTTTCCTATAACCAGTCAAAATGATCTCTTGATCAGTTGACCTCTTGATATTACAACCATTTTTCACAAATGAGATGTCATACCCTACATCACTTAATTGACTTATACTTATTAGGTTGTGTTTCAACCCTTTAACATAAGCCACTTGAGTAATGGTAACTAAGTTACTAGAAATGTTACCAAACCCTTTGATGATTCCTTTTTCAGAACCACCAAAGGTTACTTTTGGACCATCTTTGATTGGAATGTAGTCCCTTAGTAATCCTCTAGTTCCAATCATATGTCTGGAACATCCACTGTCCAAGTACCATCTTGGGGCATGGCCACTTGGACTCACCTGCAAAACAGATTAGTGAACCTTAGAACCCAAAGTATTCTTGGGTCCTTGGTACTTGTTAGTTTGCAACCTGACAAAGCTACCTACTGGTTTTCCAATAGTCAGTTTGCTACTCACTTTGGCACTAGCATTGTGCTAATAGTCCATTGCAAAGTGGCCAACCTTGCCACAACACCAACATTCAAACTTATTGTACCTTTGCTTAGGTACAGTCTTTGCTGTCTTATCTACAGCTGACTTGTTGAGTGTTGGGGCTTTGCCCTTGGACTTGGACTTAGACTGCTCAGTCCTTACAGGTCTAGTAAAGCCCAGTCCAGCTTTACCCTTGTGATGAACAAATTCATCAATTATGGGTAACACTGACTTAGGTTTAGAAAACCTAGCAACTAAGTCCTTCCCTTCTGAAGATTAATCTCCAGACTCTTGATTTGATCATTCTTAAAGGAGATAGTCCCCATCTGAATCACTGTAATGTGCTTCAGTCTGTCTATCTCATTAAGCTTTTGATCAAATAGCTTCTCAGAATCTGTTGCAGCAGCTTTAAGATCAGCAATTTCCTTTGCCTGAGTTTTGGCTAGGGACTTGCTCTTCTTATAAGCTGGCAACAGCACTTTATATTCATCTATCAGCTGATGAATATCTTCCTCAGACTCAGATACACTCTCATCACTAGATGATGATGAATCTGATTCTATACTGGCACAAGAAACTGAACTTAAAGTTGAACTTTGTACCTTACTGGGTCCTGGCTGCTCCAGGATTTTGTCACTCTCTGTCAAAGCCATTAGACCTTGGCATTGACTGTCTTCTTGTTCATATATAGACTCCATAATCTGCATGAATTCTTCTTCTTCTTCTTCAGCAAACAGCCCTATGTATGCCTCAGCATCTGACTCAGTTTCTGAAGAAGAAATATCTGACAGAGTCTTCTCCTTTTTGGAAACAAATGACTTTTCTTTCTTTCCTTTAAAATGAGTCTTCTTCCTGTCACTAGACTCCTTTCACTTTTCTGGACAATCTGCAACAACATGGCCTTGTCTATTACAGCAATAGCACACTATTTTTGAAACATTTGCCTTGCTAGATTTAGTCCTCTTCCTGTCCTTTTTTGAAGCCTTTTTGTTCTGATAGAAGTCTTCTTTTCCCTGTGAAGTAGAAGGCCTTGACCTCCACTGTTTCTTCTTCAAGAACTTCTGAAAATGTCTAGTGAAGGCAGCAAATTCTTCATCACTTTCACTGCTTTCAGACTTTGTGCTGACAGACTCATCTGACTCTGATCCAGCATCCTTTGGAGGTGGAGTTGGTGACTTATTCCTGTACTTTCTGGGGGCTTCTGTCTTGAAAGCTACAGTTCTTTCCTTATGTTCATTTCTTGTTGATTTTTCCTCCTCTTTCCTCACTGTCAACTGCATTTCATATGACAACAATTTGCCAAACAGTGTAGGTGGAGGAATTTCTCCCAACTTAGCCATTTCTCTAATGGCACAGATCTTGGTGTCCCAATCTTTTGTTAGGGACCTAAGAAACTTGTCATTGAGTTCATAATTACTGAAATCTCTTCCATAAGACATTAGTTCATTCACTATCCTATAGAACTTCTTATAGCACTCAGTTATGCTATCACCCTTTCCTTGTCTAAAACTTTCATACTCTTGATTTAGCAAGGATTTTCTATCTTGCCTTACTTCTTCAAAACCCTCCATATACACAATAAGAGTATCCCACATCTCTTTGGCTGTCTTACAGTGTATTAGATTCTGAAAAGTTGCATCATCTATGACACTCACTATAATGTTTTGAGCCCTTTTGTCCATGGTGGCTAGGACAATCTCATCCTTAGTCATTTCAGAGAAATCCTTTGGTGTTCTCTGATTTGCATCTAGAACTGATATCTTCATGGGCACATATGACCCTTCTTTTACTGTGATATAAATTCTAGGGTCTGAGGCTTCCATAAACAGCCTTACCCTTTCCTTCCAGATCCCAAATATCTCTTTCCTACATATAGGTAATTTCATGGATCCCAATTCCTTGTGATTATCTGTGGAACACATGGTTCTTGATTTTCTTGAATCTGTAATTTGACTTACACTGAATCTGCCAATCAGGATCTCCTCAGACTGTTAGTCCTTTTTGAGGAACCTCGCTCTGATACCACTTGAAAGATATAGTACCTAAACACCTAGAGGGGGGTGAATAGGTGACCAAATTCTTTTTAAACTTTAATGGCAGCAATCAGTTAATATCACAGAATTCTAACTATTTTATCACAGCAAACACACAGCATACACAGCAAATCACAATCACAGCAGACACAGAGTTTTATAGTGGTTCCCCAAGCTTTGGGTACATCCACTGTCCCCCTTCGCCTATCTAGCAGTGTACTAGATTCAGCCAAACTCCTCCACTGTCTCAGAACCCAAAACAGGTTCCTACACCTCAGGCCCAAGGCCCTACAACTCAGCTTTTCCTCAAAGCCTACACTCAGCCACAAAGGCCTACACTCAGCCACAAAGGCCTACACTCAGCCACCAAGGCCTACACTCAGAGATTTCAATCTCCTACACTCAGGCTCTCAAGCCCTACACTCAGCCTTTATAATTACAGGCTTACAAAAACTTAGATCCAAAGGATCCTACAAGATAAAATATATACAAAAAGTATAAACTCTACAACTTAGATGAAAGAGAGATAAGTTGTGAGATTCTTGATGAGTTCTTGGAAGAACTCAGCTGGACTCAATCTGACTTAGCTTTCTTCAAAGCTTCTTGAAAGTAGAACTCAATAAGATTGACTCCTTCTACAGTTGATCCTTGACCTCTGCCACTTAGAATTCAGAATAAATCTGAACCCTTCTTCTCAGCCTAGTTCCAATGGCTGATTTCTTGAATGGAGCTCTCTCTCTCCAACTTCTTAGATCTGCACTTTATTCTTCAAGGAATAGCTAGATCTTCTTTGTTTGATACTTGATCAATGATTTGAACAACTCTGTGAACAACTATATCAACCACACTTTCTGTAGTCTGTATGAGCCTATTTATAGGCCTTCTTCATGGTAACCGGCTGGTCCGGTCCATAACTGAATTCTGACATCTCTGACAGGTGCTGTACACCGGCTGGAATGGCAGCTGTCAAGTCAACCAGTAAGTTCTTGAAAGTTCTCTAACTGTCTGAAAGTGTCGAGACTTTCTGTCTTTAAGTGTCGACACTTATAGACCAAGTGTCGACACAAGTTGTGTAAGTGTCGACACAAGTCTACAAGGTGTCGACACAACTCCTTGTGTTGTAGATACTATGTCTTGACACAGTTTCTTCTTCATGTGTCGACACTGAAATTGAGTGTCGACACAAGTACTTGATCTTCTGTATTTTGCTGAATTCTTCTAAGTGTCGACACATCTCCTTTGTGTCGACACATCTTCAGGTGTTGATTCTGTTAAGTGTCGACACTGCTTCTTGGTGTCGACACATGTCTTCAGTGTTGAAACTTGCTGAGTGTCGACACAGCTCCTTGTGTCGACACTTGATTCTTCTGTTGAGACTTCAGCTGAGTGTCGACACATTCCCATAGTGTCGACACTTGAACTTAGAATATTTTGTTGATCTTGCTGTTCTTTGCTAAGTGTCGACACAGCTCCATGTGTCGACACTTTCTTCAAGTGCTGAGTCTTCAGCTGAGTGTCGACACATTCTTCTGGGTGTCGACACTTACTTCAAATGTTGACTCTTCTGTGGAGTGTCGACACATTGTTCTTGGTGTCGACACTTATACTTAGTCTCTGCTGACTTTTGCTGAGTGTCGACACAGCTCCAAGTGTCGACACTTTCTGATGTAGACACTGTTCCACTGGGTGTCGACACAGCTCCTTGTGTCAACACAGCTTTACAGCACTTTTCTTCACTGAGTGTCGACACAGCTCCTTGTGTCGACACAGCTCCTTGTGTCGACACTTTCTGTCTGGTGTCGACTCTGCATCCCAAGTGTCGACATAATGACTCCAAGTGTCGACACTGCTTGTCTGGGTGTCGACACAAGCTTTCTTAAGTGTCGACACTTTCCCTCTGGGTGTCGACACATGGACTTAGAAATTTTTGCTTCAGACCTGCAAATACTTAACCTGCACAAGTAACTCAAAGTACATCAAATACATTATGATGTATATCATTGAGTTGGGTGAGGCTTCTTCAAATCAGGTACATTTAAACCAATGTACCCAACAAGCTTGCCCATACTGCACAGAGAGCCATTGGATGGTAGGATACAAAAGTAGAGTCCCGAGAAAGAAGAAAAGGGCAGAGAGAGAAAAATAAAAGAGCTTTTGGAGACAGAGCTTTTCTGTTCATCTTCTTCCTCTCGATGAAGTTGAAGTTCTCCAAGAACTTGGTGTTACAGTTAGTTTGTGAACCATAGACAATGTTGGCTGTTGAAGAAATAAATCACTAAAGAATCATTTTGTCTTCAACAACAAGAATAGAATTTTTTTTGCGTTTGAAGGAGAATCAGAGCAAGAGTTGTTTGGTTGAAGAAACAGAGAACTGAAGAAATGGTGTGTCTTCAACAGCAAGTTCAAAAACATTATTTTCTGAGTAAGAAGGAGAAATAGAGCAAGCTTAAAGTAGTTGCTCATCTTCAAGGCCTTTGCTACAATCAAGGCTTAGTGAAGTAGTGCTCTACAGGTATCTTCCAAGCACAAGCCAAACCATCCTGAAGATCTACTTCCTTGGTGATGAGAAGAAGTTAGGGCTGAGTTTTCTTAGTTTATAAGGAGGTTCACAAAATCATCCATAAATAGTCAGTGATCTACAGTTGTCTTCTTAGCACAAGCAGAACATACTTGAAGATCAACCTTCTTATTGTTGTGAATAAGATATGACTGAGCTTCCTCAGTTAATGAAGAAGAAGGCTCAGAGAATCATTTCTCTGGAGTCATAGTTAGGGTTGAGTTCACTCAGTCCAGAAAGGTAGACTTAGAGAATCATTTCTCTGGAGTCAATCATCAATAATTAACTCATTCTCGTCCTATACGATCTTAATTGATCTGAGTTGTAAGCCTACATAATAAAGGCTGAGAGGTAGGTCCTATATGCCTGAGGTAGGATCCTATTGTGGATTTGAGGTAAGATCCTATTGTGGATCTGAGGTAGGGCCTGTGTGCCTGAGGTAGGATTTTTTTTAGAATCTGATATAGGACATTTAGCTTGAGGTAGGATATGAATCAGATCTAAGCTGTATGAGAGTTATACTCTCAAAGTGTAGGGCTATCCTCCTAGCCTAAGTTATAGGAGTTTGATTAAGTCTGAGGTTGGTGATCTGTGGATCACTGGGCTGTAGGAGTAACATTTACTCTGTGTTTTAGGGCTTTGGCCTGAGGTAGGACTTGGAGGAAGTCTGAGAGATCCTGTGGGATCTGTGTTGTAAGCTCTTTGAGACGAGTTTGGAGAAGATTGCCTTGTCTAACACACTGTTAGAAAGGTGGGAGGGAAAGTGGATTTACCCATACCTTGGGAACGACTATAAATCCTGGTGTGCTCAGTCTTATTCTTGAAAGCTAACAAAATAACTTAACACTTAAAACACCAAAAGAAAAAGGTAGTCATAAAGACTAGGAAAACTATTGTCTCCCCCTCTAGGTGTATATCTACTATTAAAATAAAGAATTTCAAGTGGTATCAGAGGGAGGTTGTTCAAAAAGGACTTAACAGTTTGAACAAATCTCTAAGAGTAGTTGAAGATTTAATCCATGGGTTCATGTGAGAACCACTAAGAGTTGAGCTCCATGAAGCATCCTATCTAGAGAAAAGAAGACTTCAAAATTTGGAAAGAAAGGGTTAGGCTATTCATGGAAACCTCAGAGCCAAAGATCATCATTATAGTCCAAGAAGAGGCTAATCATACAATTGCCCCATCAGGAATAAGGGCTCCAATGTCCTCTGCTAATAGTGATTGTGAAGAGGATGGGGAGTTAAGTCTCATGACTCTATCACAAGACACTCAGGACAACCCTACTCCTGATGAAGTACACTCTATCCCTAGCTCTCCCTCTATCTATGAGTCTGGCTCAGATTCTAATGCAACCACTTCCTCTAGTGGGGATGAGTGATCAGATTTTGAAGAAGATGTTAATAAATTAATTGATAGATATAGTGCCATTCTGGATGCTCTAAAGAAGAGAAAAAGGCATATCAAGAGACAAGTTAAGGAGATTGCCTCCCAGAACAAGTTGCTTCCCAAAAGTCCGAGTCATCCACCTTGCTAGCTCAGATGAGGAGGGTAGTTAGCCAACTAAAGGCAATCTCAAATATCCAAATTGGGACCATCATCCAGAAGAATAAGATCATCATGGATCTTGAAGAGAAGCTCCTCAAGGAGAGAAAGATAGTGGCTGATTTCTTAAAGCCCAAAACTATGCTGCCACTGATTGATTTTTTACATCTCAAAAGAATAAGAGAGGTTTAGGGTTTAAGTAAAACTCTTGAGCTACCCATTTCTAATGGAAAGGTAAAGCTCCTGTAGAGCCTCAGACCACCTTTCACAAGGTAAACCTCCCTTCCAATAGGTATGACCAGGACAACACGTTTGGTCATGTGAATTCTTCTTGTTAGAATACAAAATATCTTATAATGGAAGGAGAAAGGTCATGTGTGTGAGTGCACTAAAGGCTCCACATGTGGAAATCCAAATGGCCCATCATGGACTATTTATGTTTAGTGCTCCAGCCTCCACACTCAAGGACAAGGCAGTGGCCTACTCTTAGGTTCATACAGCAAACACCTTGACTAAGTGTAAGTCAGTCAATAAGCCATACATGGCAGTTTCTGAAGCCACCAACTCCATGTCAACTGCAAAGATGATATATGTTAGTGCCACTCAGAATAAGCCGCGTGTATCTGCAGGCAGACTAACCTTCAGTCAGATACTAGCTGAAAGAAACAAGAAAAAGACTATTGCTCTCCCCTCTGAACAAACAACTTCTTCCAAGGTTGTTCAAAAGAGGAGATACACCATTCATGAATGTTGGTGCTGTGTTAAAGTAAGTCATTTTGCCATAGATTGTTGGCACAACCCTAGTGTGCCAAGGGCAAGAGTAAGTCTTCCTATCAAAAGTGTTGTAGGTAGATATGTTCATTTTGAGGCTAACAAGAACCAAGGACCCAATATCTTTTGGGTTCCTAAGGTAAACTAATATGTGTTTGTAGGATAGTCCAAGTACCCACATAATACCAATATGGTACTTGTACAGTGGATGTTCCAAACACATGACTTAAACAAGGAGCCATCTTAAGGATTATACTCCTGTGAAAAATGAAACTAAGGTGATCTTTGGAGGTTCAGACAGAGGAGTCACCAAGGGCTATGATATGATCATCAATGGCATAATCTCCATTACAAAAGTAGCTTATGTGGAATGATTGCAACACAATCTGATTAACATAAGCCAACTATGTGATATTGGCTATGTTATTGTCTTCCACTAAGATGAGTGTCTAATCAAGGATCAAGTGACCAAGAGGTCATATTGATAGACACTAGGAGTGGAAATATTTATTGTTTAAACTTCTTGTGTTTAAGTATAGACTCACTATTATGTATGGTAGTAAATGAGAAAGTGTCTTATTGTCTGTAATGACACAAAAGACTTTCTCATTTGAACAAAAAGATAATTAACAAGCTCTTTTCAGTGAAGGGCTAATCAAAAATCGACCCAATATGAAATGCACCAAAGAGGGAATTTACTATGCATGTCAAAAGGTCAATAAGACCAAAGCATCCTTTAAGAGCATTGGGGCCAAGGATTCTGAGAGGTGTTTGTATCTCTTGCATATGGACTTGTTTGGTCCTATGCCAGTTCACAGTCTAGGTAGGAAAGTCTACACACTTGTGATTGTTGATGACTATTCCATGTTTGCTTGGGTGTTCATCCTAAAGAAAAAGTCTGAAAACCTTGAAACTTTTATGACTTTTGTTAAGCAAGTTCAGAATGAAAATGACACTTCTATGGTCAAAATCAGGAGTGACCATGACACTTAATTTCAGTCTGATGGAATGACAAAATTTTGTGAAGAATAAGGGATTTTATCATGAGTTTTCTTCTCCAAGAACACCCCAGAAAAATGGGATAGCTGAGAGGAAAAATAGAACTCTCATAAAAGATGGCAGGAGACTACTCAGTGATACCAATCTCCCAGAATACGTCTGGGCTGAGGCAGTGAACATTGCTTGTCATGTCTTGAATAGAGCTTCTATCAACAAGTATCATAAGGAGACTCCCTATGAGATCATGAAATGCAGAAGATTCTATCATATCTTAGGATCTTTGGAAGCAAGTGCTTTGTGTTCAAAAATGGGAAGTCATACTTCACTAAGTTCGCTGTCAAATCCTATGAAGGAATCTTTATTAGGTACAACGACCATAACAAAGCCTATAGAGTCTACAACTTGAAAAATTAAGTTGTAGAAGAGTCTATAAATGTTGTGTTTGATGAATCATCAACGATTAACAGTGAGCTACCTAGCTCCTCTAGATCTATAGATGTGGAGTTAGAGATGGATAAACAGACCATCAAGGATACTCCTCCTTCTGCCCAAATGGAAGAGGATGGGGTATGCAATCCTAAAGAAGGACAATACACACATGACATGGATGAAGACTAGCATGATCCCAACATTGAAGGTCAAGATGATGAGAATAGTTTGCCAGCAGCTATCAGGCATTTAAGAGATCATCCAAGAGATCAAATCATTGGTGATGCTAGCCAAGGGGTTACAACAAGGAGAAGAAGTCTCAACATTGCTATGTACTCTAGCTTCCTGTCTCAAGTTGAACCTAAATGGTTGGAAGATGCCAACATAGACCCATTTTGGATTGTGACTATGCAAGAAGAACTGAACTAGTTCAAGAGATGCAAGGTCTGGAAGCTGGTTCCCAGACTACAAGGGCATAACATCATTGGAACCAAGTGGATCTATAGGAATAAACTTGATGAGAATGGTGTTATAATCAAGTATAAAGTTAGACTGGTTGTTAAGGGATACAAACAAGAGGAATGTATTGATTTTGATCAAACCTTTGCACCATTAGCTATATTGGAAGCTATAAGACTGTTCCTTACATATGTTGCACATAAAGGATTCAAGGTCTACCAAATGGATATAAAGTCAGCCTTCCTAAATGATGACCTAAAAGAGGAGGTCTATGTTGAGCAACTCCCAGGTTTTGTTAACTTTAACTCTCCAGATTATGTATTTAGGCTTATAAAGGCTTTATATGGGTGGAAGCAAGCCCCTCGGGCGTGGTATGAACCATGTCTAGCTTTCTCATTGAGAACAAATTCTCAAGGGGAAAGATAGATGAGTCATTATTTCTAAGGGAAGTCAAGGGCAAGATCATCCTAGTCCAAATTTATGTAGATGACATAATTTTTTGGTCTACTGATGATGGCCACTGCAAGAAGTTTGCTAAACTTATGCAAGGGAAATTTGAGAAGAGCAGTGTGAGTGAAATCAAGTACTTCTTGGGCCTCCAAGTAAGACAATCTTAGAATGGATTATCCATCTCTCAGTCTAAGTTCACTAAGGAGTTAATTAGAAAATTTGGAATGAAGAGTGCCTCCATAATGAAAACTCCTACGGGGTCAAATATGTCATTAGACAAGGATGAGACTGGGAAGCCTGTTGATGAAACATTGTATAAAGACATAATTGGCTCCCTCCCCTACCTAACTACTAGTATGCCGGACATTATGTATGCTACATGTGTTTATGTTAGATACCTGGCTAGCCCCAAGGAGTCTCATTATTCTGCAGCAAAAAGAATTCTGAGATATCTTAAGGGTACACCTGACCTTGGCTTGTGGTACCCTAGGAATAATGATTTTGAACTAATTGGGTATTTAGATGTAGACTTTACAGGTTGTAGAGAAAACATGAAAAGCACCTCAGGCACCAATCAATTTCTAGGAAGATGATGGGTCTCTTGGAGCAGCAAGAAGCAAATAAGTGTTGCTATCTCAACATCTGAATCAAAGTACATCTCTATTGGTAGTTGTTATGCACAACTACTGTGGATCCAGCATCAGCTCCCAGACTACAATCTCAAGCTAAATAGAACTCCTATATTTTGTGATTCTACTAGTGCAATATCTATTGCTAGGAATCTTATATCTTATAGCAGGACTAAGCATATAAAGATTAGGTATCATTTTATTAGAGAGCATATGGAAAGTGAGAACATCAGTGTTGAGTTTGTCTCTGCAGATAAACAGATGGATGATATCTTCACCAAGCCACTAGATGAAGCCAATTTCAACACCTTCAAATTTTAATTCAGTATGATGAACTTAGTATAGCTTCAGTATCTCTTCAAGCATTTTAGTTGCAGGTAGTATTAATCCCTGCAGGATAACAAAGAAGATATGGACTAAGTATCCATGCGTCGAATGCGCTGACTCTAAGTGTCCTGGCATCGAGTGTGCTGAGACAACATCAGGCGTCGAGTGCGCTGAGTCTAAGTGTCCAGGCGTTGAGTGCGTTGAGTGCATCAAGTCCACTCAACGCATACTCCTTGGGACTTCTATTTGCGGCTATCTCTCGGGATTAATCTCAGCCAATGATTTCCTAGTGATTATCACGTTAGGTACGCTCCTCTACACATACTTGAATAAGATGTTAGTATAAATATAAGTGTGTGTGCTTAGAATAAAATACATTATTACTAGCCCTTTCTTGTTTCCGTCTCCTTGAGACAAAAGCTCGAGAAATCCACAAAATTCCAAAGCACGCCACTGGATCAGTCTTGAGAAAAGATCTGAATCTCAAAGGAAAGTTTACAACAGATATAGTTAGGAAGCTATGATCTACAAGACAGGTTCCCATGACAAGGATGGACTCAATGATGTTTGACTAGTGGGATAGAGTTTTGCTGCCACATTAGTAGACTAGTGAGAAGAAGAAAAAGAAGGTTGTACTCATCATAGATGAAAGCACAGGAAGCAGCTCTTTTGAGAGCAGCAAGGAAGAGGCACATGATCCTAAGCTATTTGATTATTCTGAGGAAACAAGAAGAGATAGGAGTGATTAGGTTTCAATATCTTCTGAACCTGCAGAAAAGAATGCCCAAGTCACTGGCTCCCAATCAGAGAACATTCCAATAGAGGTAGTTGAAATGGTAACTGAAAGTATTATGGACAGGATCTGTGCAAATATTGAGGGGGAGACTGACAAGCTAGATGCTCCTGTTGAGGGCGAGCAAGTTTAGTTTGGTATGCTGGACAAGCGTAACTCTTACCTAGAGAATCTCCAGTATAGAATAGATCAAAACAATACTGCTGAAGACCAGAATGTCCCTATGGACAATGCTGAGGTTGAGGGGGAGACTACCTAGATGGTTGCACCTGCTATGGGAGAACTGGTGCAATCAGTTTAAGAATAGCTAGATTGCTTCATAAAAAATCTACAAAATATGATTGCTCAAGTCCTGAACTGTCTCCTTTTTATCCTCAAGTTGAGGGGGCACAGGTACCTGATAAAATGACTGAAGATGCTCCGGCTATATTTGATAAAAGTCAGTAAATTCCTATGTGGAATGTAGAGATTGAGCAGGAGATTCCAATAGAACTCTTGCTCAAGAAAATGAGTGTCATTGAAATTTCAGAGGATAGTGAACTCTTTGGATGAAGAGATAGATCAGGCCAAAACATCCCTGACTGCAGTTGTATCTAAAGAAGTCATAAAGGGGGAGGACTATTCAGGGGGAGAAGGCAATGATCAAGGGATAAGGCAATGATCAAGGGAGACAATGTTACTTGGGTTTCCAATATAATCAGAGGTTCATTGGGGGCTTGAAGAATACATATATAACAACATTCCTCCTATTCAAGGACTGTATGATGAACAATATAGTGATTAGAGTGCAGATCAATGTGATGATCAAGATGGTGATCATTGAGCTAAACACTCTTCTACTGCTGATCAGATAGCTAGAGCCAGAGGTAAGTCTATTGCTAAAGAAGAGGAAGTGATCTGGCTCAACAAGAAGAGGAAGTACATAAGAGACAAAAAGTCAGGTGCTGTGCCACTAGATGCTGTTGAGCCAAGAAAGTAAAAGGCTACAAAGAAGCACAGGGATAGTGTTCAAGGAGCCCGAAACATGATATATATATCTTATTTTCCTTAAGGGCTTTAGGACTGTGAACATTTTGTTATATGCACACTATCTATTCTGATAATCATATTTGTGTGTGTATCAATGTTTTCTCCTATATATTGTGAATGTTTATCTTATATATATGCTAGTGTATATCATTAACTAGGGTTCTGACGTCTTAAAATAGGGGGAGATTGTTGGGTCCATTGATCATAATATCCTAGATTTGAAGAAGACCCACAAGTCAATGGTATACACATGAATGTATTTGATATATGTTGAAGTTCAGAAGTGTTGAGTGAAGACAGTTCACTCAACACCAAGAGGCTAAAAGAATTCACAAAACCTCAAGCAGTCAAAGACTCAGAGTTGCTGACCAGAAATCTGTTTAAGGACAGAAGCATTGAGTGAAGACAGTTCACTCAACACCTACTCATCAAGAAATTTTTCGAAGTATTGAAGCGTTGAGTGAAGACAGGCCACTCAACGCCTCATCAAGAAATTTGTCTAAGGACATAAGCGTTGAGTGAAGGTAGTTCACTCAACGCCTGCTCATCAAGAAATCTATCCAAGTATAGAAGCATTGAGTGAAGACGGGCCACTCAACGCCTCATCAATAAATCTGTCAAAGAACAGAAGCGTTGAGTGAAGACAGTACATTCAACACCGACTCAACATGATTTCTGTCTAAGTTAGAAAGCATTGAGTGAATATGGGCCACTCAACACCTCATCAAGAAGCCAGGCTAAGTCAGAAAGCATTAAGTGTGGAAGTTTTACTCAATGCCTTCATGTAGAGAAATTTCAACCAAGTCCAGAAGCATTGAGTGATGAAGGCTTACTTAACGCCTGAAGATGCAAAATTCTGCTAAGTACCTTTGCGTTGAGTGACAAGCCTTCAATAAACAACTATGCAGATTGTCTAAAACATTCTAAGTCAAGAAGTGCCTAGTCATGCTTATGTCATCAAGAATTCAAATCTCGCGGGTTTTGCATGCTAGATGACAAAAGGCGCTGCATGCCTTTAACACAATATTTAATGCAAAAGAAGTGTTGCAGTTGCCAACTCTGGCTGGTCCATATTGCACAAAGAGCCGTTGGACGGCGGGATACAAAAACAGAGTCCTGAGAAAGAAGAAATGAGTGGAGAGTGTAAAAGAATAGTGATTTTGGAGATAGAGCTTTTCTGGTCATCTTCTTCCTCTCGACGGAGTTGAAGTTCTCCAACAACTTGCTCTTATAGTTATTCTATGAACCACAAACAAAGTTGGCTGTTGAAGAAATAAATCACGGAAAATCTTTTTGTCTTCAACAACAAGATCAAAAATTGCTTTTTTGAGTTTGAAGGAGAAGCACAGCAAGAGTTGGTTGGTTGAAGAAACAGAGACCTAAAGAATCAGTGTGTCTACAACAACAAGTTCATAAACATTATTTTCTGAGTAAGAAGGAGAAGCAGAGCAAGCTTAAAGCTGCTTATCATCTTCAAGGCCTCTACTACAATCAAAGCTTGAAGAAGCAGTGCTCTCAGGGTATCTTCCCAGCACAAGCAGAACCATCTTGAAGATCTACTTCCTTGGTACTGAGAAGAAGTTAGGGCTGAGTTTTCTCTGTTTAGAAGGAGGCTTACAAAATCATCTCTCTTGAGTCAGTTCTCTGTAGTTATCTTCTTTGCACAAGTAGAACATACTTTAAGATCAACCAACTTATTGCTGTGAAGAAGAAAGGACTGAGCTTTCTCAGTTCAGGAAGAAGAAGGCTCAGAGAATCTTTTCTCTGGAGTCAAAGTTATGGCTGAGTTCACTCATTCCAGAAAGGCAGACTCAGAGAATCATTTCTCTGGAGTCAATCATCAACAATAAACTTATTCTCATTCTATAAGATCTTAATTGACCTGAGTTGTAAGCCTAGATTATAAAGGCTGAGATGTAGTGTAAGACCCCCCTCCCGTAACACAACACACATCACGAGTAGAGTCTTAAGCCCAGAACAGTCGCCTTGCGGGAGCATTAGCACAAGAGCTAACCTGTACTACAAGACGCCTATCTTGTCGGCTAAACATATTATTCATGCCAACCCAACATAAAGAATATAAAATAGAAGTCAAAATGCACACTAGTATTTAAGTCCAAATCAATACATCAAATAAAAGAAACAACTAGGGCTTCTATAATATTAGAGTATAATACGTCAAAAAGGCTACAACATGAATCTCTCACAAACTCACATCAGTCACCGACGACAACGACGACACCGTCATGTCAGGCCTTGTCGCCCTAGCCTGGCTGTCCTCTTACGTAACCTGTTGCTGCTCTATCTGTGGGGTTCCCTCCTAAAAAGGAAGACGTAGCAACCGTTATTCATAAAGACTAAGTGGCTATGACATCCACTCCCTCAGTGATTCCTCAGCACCGGGCGGAGAAAGGAACAAGGGTACAATATAGATATATAAACAGTAGTACAAGCAAGTGGTATAGGAGTAAATAATATCAGTGTATCACACAGTAAATACAACAAATGAGTAAACAATCTACTCTAGCAGTTCTACCATCAACAACAGTATAAAATATAGAACTACGACAGAAAGTAACTCAACTTATATGAATACCCATACATACATATAAGTTAAGGGTCGGCTCAACAGTAAAGTAACTCCTCGTACAAGGGTGCCCATGTAAATTTATACGATAAGGATCTTATGCATGCAATGTAATGTAATGATATGAATACAATGCAATGACTCACCCATGCTCATGCACATGCAATTACTATGTCGACACAGACTTGTAGTTCCCACTTTTTGAGCATGTAGCTAACCTCTCAGGAATCATCTGTCGTGGCCAGACGGTGATAGTAGAGCGGGCATCTCCACTACTAGGCAGGGATCCACACTACAATGCCTAGGTCTCCGTACGCCTCAAATCTAAGAACACAACAGCAGAGCTCACATGTGTACTACAGCTCAGACGGATCTCGGGTAGATGAGCACCAAGAACACATCCCAAACTGGTCTATCATCGTGGCACGGAAGGTGCCTCTATGAACATATAACCAAAGGTCTAAGGCCAACCATCCACAAGCACGGAGGGTGCCCCGATAAGTGAACACTGAGGAACAAGGCCTAAACTGTGCAAGTCTATCTGCCAGCTCCCGTCGGTGTGAGGACTGGCGAGCCTGTATACCTGCCACACTATCCTTAACACATGATTTTGACACCGTCTGTCAACTCATACTACATGTATTTCACATATAGGGCTCCTCAATGAGTCCCTTATAAGATTTCACATCCAGTGCTCAACAGCACGCTAGGACTCCACATGAGTCCCTTACCAACATGTCGTTCTAGTGCGGCAACACCCTCACACTTCCAAGCCTTTCACTTTTCTATACCCATCACGGGTTTATTATTTACAAAGGTGGCAAACCACCTTACACAACTCTCCAATCTCGCATTGTTACCTGTAGGGAGGCACACTCTAAGCAGTGGACTATACACTCATCCCATCAAATACATGAGATCACGATTCAACATATTTCATGGACATGAGATCTACCTCATCTGATTCCTTCTTATGATCAAGCATTCACAACAATTAAGTTAGTTCATCACGTATTTGTCAAGCATAATATCATGAGTATAGATTACACATTCAATTATCGGGCATCGCACACCCCCCCCCCTTTCAAAACCCGTATCATTCAGTGTATTATAATCACGCACATCCTTGCCAGATATCACAAATGCAACATTTGTACAACCAAACCTTATCAAATCAATTTTTCACCAAACTTCCCCAAACTATTAGTTTATTAAACTCCTCTAAACCATTTGTTTATCACATGCACATCGGTCCAAGTTCACTAAAACCTCAACATTCATTCTTCAATCTCTCACACAATCCAAGCCCAATACTTCACTAACCCGAGGATATTAAATTCACAGGGCTTGACTGTACAACCAGTTTGACTGGACATTCCTGAGTCTATGAGACTCCTATGAAGACATGTAACCATCTGTTGGAAAGGTATTTCCAAAGACTATAACTTTGGTATTTAGTCCATCACCCAAATCAGGCCGTAACGTACCTGAAATCAGCCTCGAAATCTGCAGCATATACAAACAGATTTCTGCACGAATAAACTATCTGACCAGCAAGTTTGATTAGACTTTCCTGAGGCTACAGACGTAGGATGAAGACTTGTAACATCCGTTGGAAAGGTATTTTTAAGGGCTATGACTTTCGTGTTTAGTCAAAAGCCCAGATCCGGCCGTATCATCCCCAAAAACATCCTTGAAGTTCGCTGCACGCAGAAAACAGATTTATGTGCGCATTTTAAAGCGAAACGAATGACATCAGTTCGTCTTCCTTTTCCAACCAATATTCCCAGATCACATCCAGAATTCCTCCTCCCTTATTCACCCTCAAAATGCCAACTCTCTTCACGAAACCAAGTCCTCATCTTTACAAAGGAGTGGTCAAAGACTTCTTATCACTAGGTCTCAAGTCCTAGCATGGCCTCTTCCTAGGAAACTCCTTCTCACGAATCAAGATTCTTTTGAATTGATATCTCTCCTAGGGATAACTTGACACCTAGAACCAAGGGAGAGGGTAGGAAGCTCACCTCATTTCCGGCGGGTCCGAGATTTCCGGCCATGGATCTAGTCATCCTCCTTGGCGGCATGGTTTTCTTTCCTCGTTGGAGGTGTTCTTCCACGGAAGGGTGTGAAAATTTTCCTCCAAAATCCATCTTCGGTGACCCGCGATATTCCTCTCTTCCGCTCCCGACAGTTTCGTACTGCAAGTGACAACTCAGTAGAATGAAGCGGCAGAGATGGCTAGGTTTCAGTTTCCTCCTTTTTATAATACGTATTAGGTTAAGTCACTTCCGCCACATGTCGTCCCGCAATTGGACAACCCATATTATGTCTTGATGAATTGACTGGTCCAAAGAAATCATCCAACACGAATCTCGAAGCCCGGTTCAACTCGCCTACACAAGGAAGTGAATTCTGCCTGGGCCGAAAAATGCAAAAGTCAAATTCGGCAAGTATCATCTTACATACTCGACAAATCGCAGAATATAGTCGGGTATACTCGATGAATTCTCCTCCAATCTCGCCTAATCAGCTAAGTGATAATCGACAAATTTGTCGAATATCTTTAGTGATATTCGATGAATTCTCCTTAGCCAAATTCCTACGTTTTCTTCCGCCGAATCCTCCTCCACCATATTCGACGAATTAGTCGGATATCAACAATGATATCTGACGAATTTCCCTTAACCAATTTCTCCAAGTCCGGGTGTCGAGGGTGTCGAGTATCATACAGAGATTCTCGACGAATAGTCATCATACTCAATGAATTCGTCGGATATCACCAGCGATATCTGACGAATTTCACTTAGCCATTTCTCCACTATCTTGGAGTCGAGTGCGTCAAATATCGGCCAGCAATACTCGACGAATAGGGATCAAACTCGACAAATTCATCAGATATCCTCAGCGATATCTGACGAATTTCCCTTTAATTTTTCCTCCAATGACAATCGATGAATTCACCGGATATCCTGGATGATATTCGATGAATTTCCCTTGGCCAATTTCTCTTACGCTTTTTCCATTCGATCCGTTGGGCAATACACAACCCAACACTTTATCCAACACACTTGGCACCTTTTGCCAGTACACCCCGAGACTGAGTCAAGTCTCTTGACTCAGAACACTCGCGATGGGCCTAGCATGAAACGGGGCGTTACAAATCCTATAAACAAAATAAAAGATTTTGTCCCTGAAATCAGGCTAAGGCTATGGGGAAGTAAATCATGAAATTAAATTAAAATATGCTTTTAAAGTTACCCCGGGGAAACAACTCCAGGTAGCACTTTTGCATCAAGTACACCAGCTCCCAAGTAAATTCTTCTTTCCCGTGATTAAAGCACAAGACTTTTACCAATGGTTCACTTTTCCGCTGCAAGCTTATCGTCTCGCTGTCCACTATCCGCACTATCATTAGTCGGACAGATCTATCAGTTGCTACTGCACCATCTGTGGTTGGTACATGTTGATTGGGCCGTAATAGCGCCTTCCAAAGTGACGAAACATGGAACACATCGTGTAAAATCTCTAGCTCTGGTGGTAGCTCCAACCGATAGGCCAAATGGCTAATCTTTTCCAATATAGCATAAGCCCCAACATATCTTGGGCTGAGCTTCTTTACACCATGTACCCATGATACTCTATGCATCGGTCGAATCTTCAGGAACACCTTGTCACCCACTTGAAATTCCACCATCCGGTGCTTCGTATTATAATACTTAGCCTGTCGATTTTGAGCCTCAAGCATGTGGTCCCATATTAACCTAACAACATCTGTGTTGTTAATATACTCAACTCCAAACACATTCTGATCTTCATCTTGCACCCATGACAAGGGGGTTCTACACCTTCTTCAATAAACGGCTTTATGGGGTGCCATCCCTATACTGGCCTGATGACTATTGTTATATGAAAATTCTACCAGAGGCAAAAACATTTCTCAAGGATCTCCTCTATCCAGCAAACACAATCTTAATAAATCTTCCAAAGTTCTGATGGTCCTCTCAGACTGTCCGTCTGTCTGAGGATGAAAAGTTGTGCTGAAGGTACGACGTGAACCCAAATACGCCTGTACTGCCTTCCATTCTCTAGAGGTGAAATGACCATCCTGGTTAGAAATAATTGTCTTTGGCATGCCATGGTACCGTACAAACTGCTCCACAAAGAGGCGCACCAAAATGTCCACATGTGTCTCTTTCTTCATAGGAATAAACTTGGCTACCTTTGTCATGCGATCCACGATTACTGATGCACTCTCGGCAAGTGTATCGATCCCTGTCAAGTAATAAAAGTGAGGAGTTTAATCCCCGGATATCGATCTCTCGAGGAGTGCAAGTAGGGAGTGTGATTTCGCTATATGAAAAAGAGATTGCAAGCGAGAAAGTAACCAAAGGGGGTTTAGTTTTGGTTTACTAAGCTTAACAACAATAAGAAAACTAATGCGGGTCACCATCACTGCGTCGCTTGGGTGGAGTACTATGGAGAGTAGTATGGATGACGGACGAACAGCGACGGTCGCAATCACCTCTTCACAATGCACGCTTATAGCAATCGCTAAAACAGTACAATCACAACAAGCACAGGAAAAACTGAAGCTTAACAACACAAGCAATAATTAAGACAAAACAACATAAAGACATGCTGAAACCTTAAGCAAAACATTGTTCTCAAGCAACAATCCCACTATCACAAGTTCAGAATGAAGAAACCACAAGAAGAGGTTGAGAAATACAACAGAGCGCGAGAAGGCTTTCCGAGAATCACGGCCGGATTCAAGGGTTGTCAATCCTTGTCCGGGCTCGATCTTCAGGTGACGTTCGGGAACCAAGAAGGGTCGTCACTTCCATCGAATATCCCGTCTTCTTCGCGAATGATCGCAGGGCTAGTTCTGACCAAAGAACTCTGCAAGTGCAGCAACAAAGAGCTTGGATGGTATCTTGGAGTTCGGAGAAGATGAGGGTGGCCGGAGACGAAACTATTGCAAGCTTCCTGAGGAGAAATGGTGGTTGGATCAACTCTCCAAGGAGGAGAGAGAAAATGGCAGCTGGAGGCGAGTTTTCCCGCTCAAAGGAGCGGAAATGGCAGGGGAAGCAGAGCTTCCATGGAAAGAAGAAATCCACAACTTAAATTAAAAAGTCAGAAAAATTGGTCACGCACGGTTTGGCGCACGGTCGTGCGCAAACCGTGCGATATTAACTTTCAGGATAGAAATGAGGAAGGAGAAGCGTTGACCCGTGCATTTTCCTTTGCGCACGGGCGGTTCCGCCTTTGCGTGAAAGATATCGCACGGGTAGCGACAGAGTGCTGGAAAATAGAAACATACAGGAAAACCGTGCGTTTTACTCACCGCCCGTGTGTGAAAAACTCGCATGATTAGATACAGAATGAAATAAACTAGGAAGCTACAGGAAATCCATGCATTTCCTTCTCTCACGGTTTTGAAGAAACCGTGCGTCAACCGTGCGTGAGGATCGTCGAACTCAGCTCGACGAAATTCATCGTGCTCGGCTCGACGTTCTTCCATCTAACTAAAACGCACGATTCCACATAAACCGTACATGAAAGAAATGCACAACCGTGCGTTTTCCTTAAGACAGAATTCCTGCCTAGGGGGAAAACACAGCACCTGCACAACAAAACCAACAGGAGCACAAGCTCCCAGCAATAAAAGTAAAGCTAAGAAAACACCAGAAAAAGCCATGGAGAGCACCATGTGCATGCCCCCAAAACAGAATGTGCAATTGCACACCCACGGGCCAAAACAGTGCACAAAATGGTCCAAGACCGAATGATGCAAAAATAACCGATATCTGGTTGAAATGCAGTGCAAGAAAGAGAAAACCAGCCCAGATGAGTCCGAAAAATCCTATAAATATCGGACTCATCACACCACCGGACTTAAACATTTGCTTGTCCCGAGAAAATCATCTCTCTGTGGAATCAAAAATAGCTAGCTGGCTTAAAAATTTCAACATTAAGGTAAATCGAGAAATCAAATACTCATGGGTACATAAAATATAATAGATAAACTTTTTAATTATGCTACGAAGTTTATTAATTTCGACAAGTGTAAATAAGTATTGTAGCTACTCAAAACAAGAATCCTATAGAATTGTTTGGTCATGCGTAGGAAGAAAGTAGGCAGGACACTAAGTTGAGCATTGCAAAAGAACGAGGTTCGGGACCACCTCCAAAGGAATCCACCAATGTCGGGTACAATAGGCTTGCCCGTTCACACTCTCTCCACAGCGCTAGTTTGACTCGTGCGCGAATCCGCAGGTCTTTAGGAAGATAATGGTGCTTAGTTATACGTAGGTAAGGCTGCAAACAGTAAACAATGGCTACGCACAACCCAAATGAGCTCAAACAAAGAATCCTCTAGCTAAGCAATTCATACAGGTGCTCTACACCACTAGACTTGGACTTGACATACGGATGCGTGCACCGCCTACCATCATAAAATCTCAATGGAATTTTCATTTAAAATTATTCTTCTTTCATTTCAATCTACTTTCTTTTTCTCTTTTTCTTTTCTTTTTTTTAAATTTTTTTTATATCGCATTCAGCCACAATATCATGAAATTTGCACCTCGCAAACACAAAACAACACCTCAGCAACAACACCAAATGTAAGAAGTGATATACTAATAGCTCGAGCTAGGGGCGTGGTACTAGGATAGGCTTTTAAGCTTTGGTGAACACGGAGTGAGGCTAAATCAAAAGGAGGGGTAGGCTCAAAATAGGCTAGAAAGGATTACGTTAGGAATGGGTACAAGGCTCAACCGGGCCAAAATGACGGCCTACATCACACTCACGCTTGACTAACCATGCACCAAAGCTTCGAGAGTAGCTTGGGGCAAGTTCTTAGCCACCGAGAAAGATGATCCTTCCTCCTGACTCGAGCAATATGAGGCTAGTGGAGGCTACACACATTCCTACGCTACCGTTTGATTGCTCTAGATTCAAAAGGTTTGAGTAGTACAAACATTATTTACAAATGTAGAAAATCATAAATCTATGAGCATAAAGAAAAATTAAATCTATATTATTGTTGTACATCATGAGTCCTAGATTAGGAGCACTGCACGAGTTTCACACTACCCTATCCTAAAATCCTAAGCCAGCACCACTATCTTAAAGGTAACACAAAAGAAATAAATTAAAATTGGGCCGAGCACGTGCTTAAGTGTGTGCTCATGCTGTGTAGGTGCACCATGCTGTCATGAAAAAATAAAAATTGAAAATGAAAATACTCTTTTGGTATGCAAGTGCATGTACAAGGGTGACTCGCGAAACTTTCCCCCACCAGACTTATACTAAACAATATATCTATTGTTGAAAATTGTGAAGTGAAAGTGGGTGAATGGAAGGCTTGGGCAACCTATCCGCGCGGACTACACAGACAGGATTGGCGGACTGCTAAGTCGACAGGGATGTTGTAGGCGGTTTGCTCTGTGGCAGCCTGGGCGGTCTGCTCGCGCGGACTACGCGGACAGCAGCAGCGATCTGTCAGGCTGGCGAATACTTAGCAGGCAGTTGGATCCCAGAAAGTAACCAGGCGGATAGAAATCCTATCCACGGAGTCCGGCATAAAGCAGACTGATGAACTGGAGCTCAGCAGACCAGTTTGGCAGTTGCCTTGGTCTTGCTCTAGTGAAGCGGCAAGTGGAAGCCGCGGAGACTGCCGGTCAGTGCGAACAAAAGCTGGAGGTTGCCTGGTATGGCGGGCTAGATCCAGTGTCCGCCAGTAAGTGCGGACTGGCCCTTGTGTCCAGTGGACTGGACTTGGTAGGTGCTGAACTAAGTCCAGGTTGGCTCAGTCCGGGGAGGTCACGCAGTGGAGCGCAGGCTGCTTTCTCAGTCCGCCAAGCCTAGTAGAAGTGTTGTTGCCTTGATTGCCAGCTTGGGGATATGCAGACTGGAGGATTGCATGTTCAAGAGCATGCAGACTGGAGCTAGAGTCCGCTGAGTTCAGTTTAGCCTTGTGATGAGGTTATGAATTCAGGAATGCGGACTGGAGTTTGTCGTGTAAGCAGACTGGATCGGCGTGTCCGCTGAGTCCGGCGGTGCCTTGGAGATGAGGCAATGTACTCGGGATATGCGGACGGAAGACAGGTGTCCGCTGAGTCCGGCAGGTGCCTTGATGGCGAGGATGCAGGCTCAGGTTATGCGGGCTGATGCCTTGTCCGCAGATTGGCAGACATAGCTGCTGCGGAGTCCTGCTGTGGTGGTCCTGGTTTGGCCTTTGGCGACAAGGCGGACTGGAGATTGGAGTCCGGCCTTGGAGAAGCTAGGCGGGCTGGCTATCTGCATGGGAGCGGCAGACTGGTGTGTATCCGCGGACTTGCGGATACACTTGTTCTTGCCGCGGGATGCGGCGGTGATCCTATCGGCTAGGGCGGTGACCATACTCATCATCATGCCTAAAAAGAGGACCCATGTCACATCAGGAAATAGAGAGAACCAAGGTGACCTAAACCGAAGTAAGTGAACAGTATTTGAGATCGCGTAAGTTTCTTCGGACTGGACCTTGGAGTCCGTGCGGTTTGAGAGTTGACTTTGTACTGTGCAGGTTGTGCGGATAGCGCTGGAAAGTCAGGACTTGGCTCTGATTGCGGTCAGGGACAGTGAGGACTCTGCGGTTAAGCAACAGGCGGTAAACAGCAAGTCGCGGATAGCGACTAGGCAGTCTTCTCTTTGGCAACTTGGTTCGGAGTTCAGGAAGTCGCCTGCTTCAGGCGAACTGTTCCTTTCTGTGGCGCAGTGTGTGCAGTCTGGCGGCTAGGCGACCTCGCGGTCAGGCGGCCTGCAGATCGGCAGTGAAGAGCTAAGCGTTGGAATAAGGGTTAGTCCGCGCGGCTTGGGTTGCGGTCTGGCGACCTGGCGGACTGAGCGGACTCCGCAGCAGTAGACCGGCGGCTTGTTGATTGAGTCCGCGTGGCTTGTTTTGTTTCTTGTCTTTGTTACTGTCTTTGTTCTCCTGGTTGGGTTGTTGGTGAAGCATGTCTCGCCATGTATGTCTCGCCTTGTAATGAAGTTTGCTCTTGATCAATAAAGATGCTTGTGCTGCATGTGTTGCTGGTTGTTACTGCTTTGTTGAGATAACGCCTGCTAACTCCAAGATCCGGGAAAATGTTCAACATTATAAGTGGACGTATCCTCCTCCGGATTGTTGAGTTTCAACAGGATATCCGAGGTGGCGTCTGCGGGTTTGTTGAATTTAAACATCCATGATTTACAATAAAAATAGAAAAATGAAAGTTGAGGGAAGAAGTTACTCTATGCCCAGCAAATGATCATACCAGAAGATTGGCGTTAAACTTCAGCAAACAGTCCACGGCCTAAACAAATTCCCCCTGCAAAATAGAATATCTCCAACCACAAAAAGCAATACAAAATTAAGCACAACAACTAAATTGCAGCAAATTTAAAACAAGCAGCAGCATTGGGTCGTCTCCCATAAGCCATTTTCTTTACCGTCCTTAAGGTGGACCAAATACCTGTATTAACAGTTATATAAATATTGTTTTCAATCCTAGCCAAGCGCAAATCCAAGCAAAACATGAAAGAAAAACTACTTATTGAGATTACATCCATCAGGGTCTTGCAGTAATATGCAGTGCACATCTTTATTGGTGTCCTTCCCTTCAAATCGCTTCAATCGTTGCCCGTTTACTTTGAAAGTGCTGTCCTTGTCATCCCGAATCTCTATCGTGCCGTATGGAGAGGCACTCACAATCGTGTAAGGGCCACTCCATCTGGATTTTAACTTCCCGGGAAATAGCCGCAGTCGTGAAGTCTAAAAAAGAACCAGATCATCCGGCTTGAATTCCTTGGGCGAGATCCGTTTATCATGCTAGTGCTTGGTTCTTTCCTTATATATGCTTGTGCTCTCATAAGCACCCAAACGGAATTCATCGAGCTCGTAAAGCTGACAACGTGGCTTGTCAGAAGCCTCTCTAAAGTCCATGTTGAGCAATTTGGTGGCCCACAATGCCTTGTGTTCCAATTCGATAGGAAGGTGGCATGATTTGTCATTTACTAGTTGGAAGGGTGACATCCCTATCGGTGTCTTGAACGCAGTTCGGTAAGCCCAAAGAGCATCATCCACCTTCTTTGCCCACTCATTCCAGTTGGAGTGGATAGAATTTTCTAAAATACGCTTCAGTTCTCTATTTGAAATTTCCACTTGCCCGCATGTATGAGGAAGGTAGGCCAAAGTAACCTTATGGTGAACACCAAACCGTTTCAGCAGTTGCGCGAATTGCTGGTTGCAGAAATAGCTGCCCCCATTGCTAATTATAGTTCTTGGTGCGCCAAAGCGGGAGAAGATATTCCTATGAAGGAAGTGGAGTACAGTGCGTGCATCATTCGATGCTACCGCCTCCGCCTCTACCCATTTAGACACATAATCCACAGCAACTATGATGTACTGCTTCCCATGTGACTTGGGGAAAGGACCCATAAAGTTAATCCCCCATACGTCGAATAACTCGCAAACCAGCATATTATTCAAGGGCATTTCGTCTCGTTGAGCAATATTCCCCATGCGCTGACATTCATTGCACTCTTTAACGTGTGTAAAAGAGTCACAGAATAATGTAGGCCAAAACAAACCGCACTGTAGAACCTTGCGGGCAATCCGTGCGGCTCCAAAATGCCCTCCAGCCTCACGATCATGACAATGCCTCAAAGTCTCTTTAACTTCCAGCTTGGGGACACAACGTCGGATAACCCCATCAGCGCAGGTACGGAATAGTAGGGGATCCTCCCAGAGATAATACTTGACGTCTGAGAAAAACTTCTTATTTTGTTGATATGTTAAATGCGGCAGCAGCGCATTGTTTGCTAAAAAGTTAGCAAATTCAGCATACCAAGGAGTAGAAGCAATAAAAGAAAGGGCAAACAGGCCCACATCCAGAAAAGCATCGGAAATTGGAATTCCCTGTGAACCCTGGCCTTCTCCCCCTTCAAGTCTCGAAAGATGGTCGGCAATCACATTATCAACTCCATGGCGATCCCGGATTTCAATATCATATCCTTGCAACTAAAGAATCCAACGCATGAGCCGCGGTTTAGCATCTTTCTTGTGCATGGGAAATTGAATAGCCGCAAGATCTGAATGCACCACCACCCTGTAAAGAATTATATAAAAATGGAACTTCTCAAAGGCGAAAACAATACCTAAAAACTCCTTCTCGGTCGTGGTATATTTCAGTTTTGCATCATTTAACGTCCGACTTGTGTAGGCAATAGTATGAAAGATCTTATTTTTTTGCTGGCCCAACACTGCCCCAACCGCGACATCGCTAGCATCACACATCGGCTCGAAAGGCACCGCCCAATCAGGGGAAGAGGGAATCGGGGCTGAAACTAATCTATTCTTCAAGCAATTAAACGCCTGATTGCATTCGTCATGGAACACAAACATTACATCTTTCTCTAATATATTAGATAGGGGCTTAGCTATAGCCGAGAAGTCTCGAATAAAACGGCGGTAAAATACAGCATGCCCCAAAAAACTACGAATACCATGAAGTGTCGACGGAGAGGGCAGGTTTCTAATCACCTCTACCTTTGTTGGATCAACCTCAAGCCCCTGTTGAGAAACCTTGTGCCCCAGAATGATCCCATCACGCACCATGAAATGGCACTTCTCCCAATTGAGCACTAAATTTGTATCCTCGCAACGTTGCAAATCCAAAGCGAGGTGGTGCAACACTTCTTCGAATCTATCACCAAACAGGGAGATGTCATCCATGAACAACTCCAAGAAATCCCCAACCATCTCGCGAAAAATAGCGGTCATACATTGCTGGAAGGTGGCTACCCCATTACACAACCCAAAAGGTAGTCGCCTGAAAGCAAAGGTCCCAGACGGGCAGGTAAATGTTGTCTTCTCCTGATCCTATAGGGTAATAATAAGCTGATAATAGCTCGAGTAGCCATCCAGAAGGTAGTAGTAATCATGCCCGTCCAGCCTTTCCAGATTCTGGTCCATGAATGGTAGCGGGAAGTGGTATTTCCTGGTTGTCGCATTAAGCATTCGATAATCGATACAAACTCTCCATCTAACGACAAGCCTCGCAGTATGAGGCTCGTCGTTATCATTACGAATGACAGTGATTCCTCCCTTTTTGGGCACCAACTGCACCAGACTCACCCATTTGCTGTCGCTTATGGGATATATAATACCAGCATCCAAAAGCTTGATAACCTCGTTCTTCACCACTTCCTGCATCATAGGGTTCAATTTGCACTGCGGTTAAGCTGAAGGCTTGAAGTTATCTTCCAGCAATATCATGTGCATGCACACCGTGGGGCTAATTCCTTTGACATCCGAGATTTTCCGCCCAAAGGCTTTTCTATGTAACTTCAGCACTTCAACGAGACTGATCTCTTGATCAGATGTAAGAAGAGCTGAAATAATGGCAGGATGATTTTCTTTCTCTCCTAAAAAGACATACTTCAGCGTGCACGGGAGCGACTTGAGCTCACAAGATCCGTCCGAGTCAAATGGGGGTACCGCCAGAAGCTTGGGATCTCCAACCGACGCCTTACACGACCCTTCCTGAATATTTATATCAGGGTCACAAAACTCACTCTCAACCTCATTAGGCTGAAAAGTACAGTCGTTGTCAACCTCCATAACACCCAACTCCGCACTAATATCCCCTCTTGACCCCTTGTACATGTTTAAAACAGTCTTCTCTAATCCTAGGAGCAACGTCAGCAAACCCTTTTCCGCATCGATGATGGATCTAGCAGTGACCCGGAATGGACGTCCCAGAATAATCAGCGTCCCATCCTTATCCTCAATATCGATGATAACGAAGTCGGCCAGAAAGTACAACCCGTTAACCTCAATCGTGAGATCCTCAACCACTCCAACCAGTTTCTTCTTTGATTGATCAGCCAGCTGCAGAATGACATTAGCGGGCCGAAGAATGCTAGAGCCCAGCTCACAGAAGATGGACAATGACATGAGATTGATGGATGCTCCAGAATGACACAATGCATGACTAAGCGCGGATCACCCAATGGTACACGCAATCGTGAAGCTCTCATGATCCTTCTGTTTTATGGGCCAGTCCCGCACCGCCATAGTGGGGCAATCCTCCTAGATCGAAATGCTACCGCATAACTCAGAAGCCCAATTTTTCGCCAGAAGATCCTTCAAGTACTTCGCATAGCGCGGCACCTGTGTCAGCAGGTCGACCATGGGAATGCCCACCTGAACACCCTTCAGAATGTCCTGAAACTTTTGTTGCTGCCTCTCTTTTCTGATATCTTGCAGCCCATGCAGAAATGGAGGCCTTCCCTGCGGGAGTTGGACTTCAGGTGCAATTGCCAACGATGGTTCCTTGGTTGGCTCATCAGTACTCTGCTCATCCCTGTGTTCAGAGGGTTGGTCGTCCCGACGTACACATTTATCCACCAACCTACCGCTTCTAAGGTTCATAGCATTTACTATCTCGGCAGGACGGCAGACCCATAATTCCAACATTTTACCGACGGCGGAAATAATATCTTGTAACTGTTGTAATATTACTGCTTGAGACCGCCACCACATTCCAACCCATACCATAAAATGATGGATAAGCAGCTTGCTCTCCTCGACATTAATATCTGTGAACTGAGAGTCCCCCACAGCTTCGAGCACGGGAGGCATCTTCCACAAACTGCTGGAGCGCACCACATCATCCACTATCCGCCAAGCGTCAGCCATGGACCTATTAAAGAGGGCGCCTCCAGCGGCGGTGTCGAACAGGTACCGAAATTGCTAATGAATACCGAAATAAAATGTTTACAAGAACAGCATTCCAAACGCGTCCTGACCCGAACATCGGGATTGCAGCAAACGAAATCTTTCCCAAGCCTCACAGAGAGACTCGCCAAAAATATGCGTGAATGTGGCCAAATCTAAATTTGCCTGTGTCAAATGCGCACACGAATAGTACTTTCTGAGGAATTGGACTTCAACGCACTTCCATGAAGTAAGCTCGCTCTGGAGTATATCCCTATACCATTGTCTAGCTTTTCCAGCAAGAAAAAATGCAAAAAGCCTAATCATAGCCTTGTCCTGCATGTCTCCAGAATAGCAAAAGGTGCCACAAAGCTCCAAGAAGCTATCAATATGAACCTGGGAATTCTCTCCCTGGACCCCATGAAACAAACAATGCTCCAAGATAAACTTGATTAGCTCTTCGGATAACTCAAAGTTGTCCTCATCGTGGTTGGAGGCTAGCTGAGGTTCCTGCATTTTGAATTAGCTGTGGACAAAATTGAACTATGAAGAATGAGTAACGAAGAAGATAGAATGGTCAAATAACAATCATCTATCTCAAAAAGAAAAATACGCACAACGGTTGCACTCCCCGACAACGACGTCAAAAACTTGATACACTCACGGCAAGTGTACCGATCACTGTTAAGTAATAAATGTAAGGAGTTTAATCCCAGAATATCAATCTCTAGAGGAGTACAAGTAGGGAGTGTGCTCTCGCTATATGAAAAATAGATTGCAAGCGGGAAAGTAACCAAAGGGGGTTTAGTTTTGGTTTCCTAAGCTTAACAATAATAAGAAAACTAATGCGGGTCGTCGTCACCGCGTCGCTTGGGTGGAGTACTACGGAGAGTAGTATGGACGATGGACAAACAGCGAGGGTCGCAATCACCTCTTCACAACGCACGCTTTTAGCAATCGCTAAAACGGCACAATTACAATAAGCAAAGGAAAAACTGAAGCTTAACAACACAAGCAATGAGTAAGACAAAACAACATAAAGACAAGTTCAGAAAGAAGAAAGCATAAGAAGAGGTGGGGAAATACAACCGACAGCGAGAAGGCTTTCTGAGATTCACGGCCGGATTCAAGGGTTATTAGTCCTTATCCTGGCTCGGTCTTCGGATGACGTCCAGGAACCAAGAAGGTGTGACACTTCCTTCGAATATCCCATCTTTTTTGTGAATGATCGCTGGGCTAGTTCTGACCAAAGAACTCCGTAAGTGCAGCAACAAAGAGCTTGGATGGCAGCTTGGAGTTCGGAGAAGATGAAGGTGGCTGGAGACGAAACTATCGCAAGCTTCCTGAGGAGAAATGGTGGTCGGATCAACTCTCCAAGGAGGAGAGAGAAAATGGCTGCAGGAGGCGAGTTTTCCCGCTTAGAGGAGCGGAAATGGCTGGGGAAGCGGAGTTAGATCCATAGAAAAAAGAAATCTGCAACTTAAATAGAAAAGTCAGAAAAATTGGTCACGCATAGTTTGGAGCACGGTCGTGCGTAAACCGTGCGATATTAACTTTCAGGATAGAAACGAGGAAGGAGAAGCGTTGACCCGTACATTTTCCTTTGCGCACGGGCGGTTCCGCCCATGCGTGAAATACATCGCACGGGTAGCGACAGAGTGCTACAAAATAGAAACATACTGGAAAACCATGCATTTTACTCGCGTACGGGCACAGCCGCCCGTGGGTGAACAACTCGCACGATTAGTTATAGAACGGAATAAACTGGGAAGCTACAGGAAATCCGTGCTTTTCATTCGCACACGGTTTCAAAGAAACTGTGCGTGAGGATCGTCGAACTCAGCTCGACGAAATTCGTCGAGCTCATCTCGACGTTCATCCAGCTCACTAAAACGCACGATTCCACGCAAATCGTGCGTGAAAGAAATGCACGACCGTGCGTTTTCCTTAAGACAAAAATCCTGCCTAGGAGGAAAACACACCACCTGCACAACAAATCCAACTGGAGCACAAGCTCCCAGCAACAAAAGTAAAGCTAAGAAAACACCAGGAAAAAGCCATGGAGAGCACCATGTGCATACACCCAAAATAGAATGTGCAATTGCACACCCACGGGCCAAAACAATGCACAAAATGGTCCAAGATCAAACGATGCAAAAATAACCGATATCCGGTTGAAATACAGTGCAAGAAAGAGAAAACCAGCCCAGATGAGTCCGAAAAAGTCTATAAATATCGGACTCATCAATTACCCAAACTGAATCATACCCTGAGCATGAGCGAGGCAAACTGTGAACGAAGTCCATGGAGATATACTTGAAATTCCACTCGGGGATGGGCAGCGACTGTAATAATCCTCCGAGGCTCTTGTATTCTGCCTTCACCCCTTGACATGCCTCACAATACATAACAAAATATCTGACGTCTCTCTTCATTCCTGGCCAACACATAGTCTTTCGCAAGTCAGCGTACATTTTGGCAATCACAGGATGCATTGAATACCGAAAAAAATGTGCCTCTCTCAGGATATCTTCCCGAATTTTACCACCTTCTGGGATGTAGAGCCAACCACGAAAATGAACGAGGCCGTCTTTTAGGGAATATTCATCAGTAGACCCAACTTCAATTGACTTAAATACTAGGGCCAGAGCAGCATCCTTCCCTTGCTCAGCACGGATTCGGTCCCGAATGTCACAGACTATGCTCATTGCAGTTAGGTGCTCTTTATAGCCTTCAGAATGGTCATTATATACAAGGGTGATCTCCATCTCTTCAAGCATCCGAGCTAATTTCATACTCATCAACCGAGACTCAGGGCTCATTTCCGGTACCTTCCTGCTCAAAGCATCAGCTATGGAATTTGCTTTTTCGGGGTGGTGGTTCAAGGTAAATTCATAATCGCATAAAAATTCTAACCACCGTCGTTGTCTCAGGTTCTTCTCCTTTTGAGTATGAACATACTTTAAATTCTTATGATCCGAAAATATCTCACAGTGTACGTCATATAGATAGTGTCTCCAAACCTTTAAGGCGAACACCACTGCCCCCAACTCCAAATCATGAACTGGCTAATTAGCTTCGTGCTTATTCAGTTGCCTCGAAGCATAGGTGATCACATGTCTGTGCTGCATCAGTACTGCTCCCATACCTTGGTATGATCCGCCAGTGTAGACTTGGAATCCTTCTTTCCTAGATAGAAGGGCTAGGATGGGTGTGGAGGTAAGTCCATCCTTCAGTTCTTGGAATGCCGCTTCACACTTGGGTGTCCACTCGTACGACAGAACCTTCTTTGTTAGAGCTGTGAGAGGGAGGGTTATCTTTGAGAATCCTTTCACAAACTTGCGATAATACCCAAGAAGTCCAAGGAAACTCCGCACATCGCCCGCTGACTTTAGGGGCAACCATTCCTTCACAACACGCACCTTGGCCGGATCCACGACTAATCTAGCACCACTGATCATGTGGCCTAAGAAGGCAACTTCTCGGAGCCAAAATTTGCACTTGCTGAACTTGGTAAAAAAAGGTATGCTCCTTTAATTTCTTTAGCACCAAGGTCAAGAGTTCTACGTGCTCCTCCTCTATCTTCGAATAGACTAAAATGTCATCAATGAATATGATAATGAAGACATCAAGGTACGGATCAAACACTTTGTTCATCAGGCTCACGAACGCTGAAGGGGCGTTCGTGAGCCCAAATGGCATCACAGTGAACTCTTATAGCCCATACGTCGAGCTAAATGACGTTTTCTGGATATCCTCTTCTTGTATCCTCAATTGGTAATACCCCAAGCGTAGATCCAACTTGGAAAACCAATGCACTCCAACCAGCCGATCGAATAACACATCGATCCGAGGTAGAGGGTAGGTGTTCCACACCGTTAATCGATTGAGCTCTCTGTAATCTATACACAATTGCAATGTTCCATTCTTCTTCTTATCGAATAGAATAGGGGATCCCCAAGGTGATGAACTCGGGTGAACAAACCCTGACTCTACTAATTCCTGCAACTGAACTCTAAACTCGGCGAGTTCTTTCGGGGCCATTCAATATGGAGTCCTTGAGATGGTCTTGGCAGCCGGTACTAACTTAATTTGAAAGTCCACCTCTCGATGCAGGTGTAGTCAGACAACTTCTCGCAAAATGCCTCGGGGAAATCGTGCAACACTCGCACATCTTTAATATTTATTGTCATCTCTTTCAATTCAATACAAATCATGTAAACTTCATCCCCCTTCATGTGGGCTTTTAAGGCCTGAATCGAAGATAATAATCTGCGAGGTGAGATTCTAATACCTTGAAAGATGACTTCAGAGTCCCCATGTCTCAAGAAAACTCGCTTCTACGCACAATCGATTCTGGCGCGGTGCCAATCCAACCATGTCATGCCTAGAATGAGGTTGAATTCTGGCATTCTCAATACTGTGGTAGGGGTTTCAAAGACCTTCCCTTCAAGGAGTACCTCCAATTCGCACTTGGCAGTTGCGGTCATCTCAGAGCCATCCATGAGGCGTACTCTTCGAGCGATACCAGTGAAGTATTGCACTCCTCCTGTAACACCCCCTATCCATCGCATAGCATATAGCAGTAGGTTCGGCCGGGGCCCGACGCCATATACCACAGACAGACTAGGTGGTTACTCAATGGAAACCATCCAACCAATCATAACGTCCTGCACAGAGCATTCTAGAGGAAGCAATTTTAAGTTGAAATTAAAAGAACCCAGCACCAAACATGAATGTCCACTAATACACCAAATGGCATCACAGTGAGCCCAAATGGCATCACAGTGAACTCTTATAGCCCATACGTCGAGCTAAATGATGTTTTCTGGATATCCTCTTCTTGTATCCTCAATTGGTAATACCCCAAGCGTAGATCCAACTTGGAAAACCAATGCACTCCAACCAGCCGATCGAATAACACATCGATCCGAGGTAGAGGGTAGGTGTTCCACACCGTTAATAGATTGAGCTCTCTGTAATCTATACACAATTGAAATGTTCCATTCTTCTTCTTAACGAATAGAATAGGGGATCCCCAAGGTGATGAACTCGGGTGAACAAACCCTGACTCTACTAATTCCTGCAACTGAACTCTAAACTCGGCGAGTTCTTTCGGGGTCATTCAATATGGAGTCCTTGAGATGGTCTTGGCAGCCGGTACTAACTTAATTTGAAAGTCCACCTCTCGATGCAGGTGTAGTCAGACAACTTCTCGCGAAATGCCTCGGGGAAATCGCGCAACACTCGCACATCTTTCATATTTATTGTCATCTCTTTCAATTCAATACAAATCATGTAAACTTCATCCCCCTTCATGTGGGCTTTTAAGGCCTGAATCGAAGATAATAATCTGCGAGGTGAGATTCTAATACCTTGAAAGATGACTTCAGAGTCCCCATGTCTCAAGAAAACTCGCTTCTCCACACAATCAATTCTGGCGCGGTGCCAATCCAACCATACCATGCCTAGAATGAGGTTGAATTCTGGCATTCTCAATACTGTGGTAGGGGTTTCAAAGACCTTCCCTTCAAGGAGTACCTCCAATTCACACTTGGCAGTTGCGGTCATCTCAGAGCCATCTATGAGGCGTACTCTTCTAGCAATACCAGTGAAGTATTGCACTCCTCCTGTAACACCCCCTATCCGTCGCATAGCATATAGCAGTAGGTTCGGCCGGGGCCCGACGCCATATTACCCAGACAGACCAGGTGTTTACTCAATGGAAACCATCCAACCAATCATAACGTCCTACACAGAGTATTCTAGAGGAAGCAGTTTTAAGTTGAAATTAAAAGAACCCAGCACCAAACATGAATGTCCACTAATACACCAAATAGGAATGTAGTACATACACAAGTAATTGCCTTAAGGCCTTACAAATGGTTTACTCTTAATATATATTTTCCATACCACGACACGCAGGCCGGTCATACATGAACAAAAGTATGTAAACACTTCAATTAGGCCTTCGAGGGCCGGCTTCGCATTTTGGGCTTTATCCCGCTATTGATCGCTTGGTCCAGCAGTACCTGCAAGCAACAAACCACCGTACGGTGGCAAACAAGGGCAACGGTCAGCAATGCTGACCAAATTATAATGATCCCGCCCCCAATTCGGGGCGGCGATGCTCCTTCCCTGCATTTTATTAGCACAGCCAAGCAGTAAATAAATACATTGCATCACAGGCGCTGGCACGCATGGCCACACTCCCCGTGTTCTCAGGGCACATTCTCGGTGATCACAGTCTAAGTCTACCGACTCACCACCGTCCCCGGGACGGCAATCTCTCGTGAGCATTTGGTCTTTCTGGCCACTGCCTAAGACCCTCCATCTATGCCAATGGTAAGTGCCAAGTAACTTTAGGTCTCTTCAACCGAATGACATAGAGTGGGTATGGTTCCGCCTAACCCGTTGCTCACACCGCAACGTTAATTTAAAACATATGCGCTGGTCAAACTTTCCTGAGTCCCAAATCGTTTACACACAATACATAACCAGTTATGGTCAGATTGGCTCCCAGGCCACCAAGTTGACACGATCTCGCATCCGGCCAGTTTTCCGGGTGCACCATAGGGTTAATCACCAAGGCTCCCTGTTGCAATCTACCCCGTAGACAACAAAAAAAAACATTCTCACGGAGTCTTCCCCGACATTTATGCAATGCAACATCCCCGATCCAGACCAACACGTCCGGGTAGGCTTCACACATCATGCCTATGTCCATTCTCGCTTACGGACTCTAAACAACGGGGACTTTTGATTGTCTCTTAGATATCTGCAAGGAGAAAATAACCAAACTAACAATTCATCAAGGCAAGTATACCTATCGAAATGCAGCTAGGGGACACAAGTGTCGTATTAAAATCCGAGAACAGTTGAGTAAGCTTACTCACACGAAATCTATTATTTTATCGAGGGGAAAATAAGGTTTTTTTTTAGAAGAAATCTAAACGCATTAAAGGAAGAGAACTAGTTGCAATGAAAGAGAGTTACTTGCATGAAAAGTTAAAGAGAGCTAAAAGAGCGATTAACTCAAGCTTAATAACGATGAAGGGGAAAATGCACTCGATCAGAAATTACCTCGGCAAGAGTGGTTAGAAAAATACGATAAATAAACCTAAGCTAATTAGGGTAAAGGTCCTTGACCGTGGAGGTTCCATGAATATTGACACGCTTCTCTCGAAGGCCGTGCCTAACTGAGTTTAGGAAGGTCCGACCGACTTTCGCCTAAATCGGAGGCCTAAAACTCGCTTTACGCGGTGAACCCCTCTAATGGATTTTACTCCAATCCGGGAGATTTGAACGTCTGCCTCTCTCGAGGGGTGCGAACAACTCCCTTTACTCTTGAGTGCTCATTTCAAACTTTCGGCCTCTCGGCTAGCCCAGAATGAAAGCAAAGGTGGAGAGTATATATCGATGATATACCTCCAACCCGTGATAAATCAAGAGTAATTCAAGGCTAAACCCTAAAAAGAAAAGGTAAGATTCAAAGCATCATAACCTAATCACTCGAACCTCGGATCATTAAGATCGAGTACATGGAGGATTAGTTAATCATGGTGAGGAGGAAGAGGGGGGATGAGTAGAAGAAGAATAATGAAAACGGAGCAGAAACGTAAAAGAAAACAACACTTTTTATTAATAGAAACAGGGATCTTACAACATGAAAACCAGCGATTACAAGTGCATGGAAAGGTAAACTACACTATCATTAACATTATACTACAGAACGAAGCTAGGAACTACTACAGGGAAAGCATAAAGCTACAGCTAAGAACTAAAAATGGAAAGACATGCTTAAAAAGTTCAGAAATACAAAGGACAGAACCTCCCCTCTCAAAGCAAAAGGTCCCCCTAAACTCCTGGAGTTGGGCTCTATTTATAGAATTTTTCTGGTCGGGTCACGCCCCCCTGTCACGCCCGGGTAGGGCGTGACCCTGGGGCGTGACACATTCAGTGCGACTTTTTCGGGCTGGAATTGAATTCTGACGGAGTTGTTGCGGTACACGCCCACAGGTCACGCCCTGGTAGGGCGTGTACCTGGGGCGTGTTGTTTGCGGCGTGACTTTGTTGAGCGAAAATTGAATGCTGGAGGTGACGGGCGGAATTGCTGAAGTACACGCCCATATGTCACGCCCGGGTCAGGCGTGACCCTGGGGCGTGACACTTTCGGTGCGACGGTGGAGCGGGAAAAACGAGCGCGCTGCGGCGATTCCTCGGAACTTGGGGACACGCCTCTAGTACACGCCCGTGTCGGGTGTGACACGGGCGTGACCGAGGGCGTGTACACTACGTTTCCACGGAATGCAGTTTCGGACCAATTGCTTCATTCCTCTGGGTTACACGCCCTAGGTACACGCCCTGGTAGGGCGTGACCGTGGGGCGTGTCACAGCAAACTTCGGCTGAAAGCCGTGAAAACCTGCAAAAAGCAGAAAAAATGCATTAGCGACAAAAATATATACAAAGGGGAATCAAAACAAGTACTTTACAAGACATGATTTGCTCTAAAACCCCGAAAATATCCTAATAAAATTGACTGCAAACCGTATTATCAAATTCCCCCAAGCTTAAGTTTTGCTTGTCCCCAAGCAAAGATATAAAGACAAGCTAATCATAAAAAGTGACTAATTCAAAAAGTTTTAATCATACTCACACAAGTACTATGCGAAATTCTTGGCAGGGAGAATGTAAAACGTAAATCTAAAACAATTATTTAGGTATGGTTTAACTTTTATAAACTTTACTTAATAAAAATAAATCATCCAGAATTTTGACGAAATTCTTTAAATAGATTTGAGCAAGACAATGACAATGAAAAGAACGTATTGAGTTATTACTAGATCCAAGCAACGCATTATAATTATATCAATTAAATAACAAAAATCTAATTTTAAATTCAAAACTAAAACTGATTTACTTTTCGTCGTTTCTTAGTTGTTAAATAAAATTAAAAAAAGGTGTGAATCAAAAGGACTTAATAGGACCGAAACGTTTGGTTTAGGAATATGAATAGGAGTGGAATTCAAATATAAACATGGAGGCTTAAAAATCACACTAAACCAAAACAACGAGTTTCAAAAAAAAATAAATTTATTTTAAACAAAATATGTATAAATAAATTTTTTTTTTCTTTATGATTATTTATCTTTTTTTTATTATTATTATTTTCATTCATTTTTTTTCTCTTTTATTTTTTTTTCAATACATTGCTTTTGAGTACAATTTTTTCAACAATTTCTCCAAATATAACACAAAATTTCCTATCAAAAAAAATTAGCGTGATTAGATAGGTAGGAATTTGGGCTTTGGTGAAAATGAAATGCTGTGTGGAGTTATCAAATGAATTTGGAAAAAAGGCTCAAAAGCGGCTAACTAGTGGTAAAAGATTTTAGGTTGGCAGGAAAGCTCAAACGTAAACAAAAAGGGCCTAAATCATTTTCACGCTTTTTTTTAAATTTATTTAAAACATAGAGTCGATAAATTTCAAAAAGCAAGTTCGAGATAATAAAAGAAAATTGATGAAATTATCTTGAAAATAAAAATAATATGTGACTTGGATCGTTCATATCTACTACGTTATTCAAAATTTGTTCTTACAAAAATTATCTAAAGACGAAAAGGAAAATAATGGATGATAAATTTTTAGAGAAAGTAAAGAAAATAAAGAACGAAAAACCATAATAGAAATGCACGTTTTAGAGAAATATTTTACCTTAACATACTACCGTGAATTAGAAACACAGCATGCCCAACATTTTACTTGTGAAATATGAGTAAAAAAAATGATTAGAAAAATTATAATTAACTACGTTGTTTATAAAGAAATTTGAGAAAAACAAAACATAAACATGGGGTACTTATTGAAATACCAAGATGCAGCTATATATATATAATAATTTGTTTTTTTTGGATGTTTTGGATATTTACAAAACAAAAAGAAGGAGGAAGTCCTCCCCCAAGCTTAAAATCTACATTGTCCTCAATGGAGAAGGAGGTTGGAGAACGAGAGAAAAGTAAAGTACAGAAAGGAAAGACAGAATTGAAAAACAGGTACTTCCCCGGTTGTATTTTGCAGGGAAAGCTGAGTGATGTCGTTCCTCCATGCCTGTGCTGTGGATCTTCAGGAAACATCGGCTGGTCGACTTTGTCATGGAAGCAGAACCGGTGGAGCAGGTGATCGCAGAAGTTTCAGCTTGCCGGAGCCATTCGGGGCAAAAAGTGAAAAATAAAGAAAACAGAAAAAGATAACTTGGGTTGCCTCCCAAGAGCGCCCTTTGTTTAAAGCGTCGTTTGAGCTCGACGCATCAAAATAAGATTGTCCCAAATATTGTTTAACAATAAAGTTCAAATAAAGTTCAAAGTTTATGAGAAAAATAAAGTTCAGATTAATCAAATGTCAGGACCGGAAAGATAGAGTTAACAGGGTTAAGACTGACATCATCACAGAAATACAGTTTAAGACGTTGACCATTCACTTTGAAAGTACCCTTATCAGGGTGGGAAATTAAAACAGTACCATAAGAAAAGACTTCTAAAACAGTAAAAGGCCCAGACCAACGTGATTTTAATTTACCCGGGAATAAACGTAAACGAGAATTATAAAGAAGCACTTGGTCGCCCGGCTTAAAGATTTTTGGGTGCCTAAGATGTCGATCATGCAAACGTTTTGTCCGCTCTTTATAGAGTCTGTTATTTTCATACGCGTAAGAGCGCCACTCGTCGAGTTCGTTAAGTTGAAATTTTCTAAAATCGCCGACAGAGTGGGGATCGAAGTTTAAAAATCGTAAGGCCCAAAAGGCGCGTTGTTCTAACTCTACGGGTAAATGACACGATTTTCCATAAACCAACCGATATGGCGTACATCCGAGGGCGGTTTTGTACGCTGTTCGGTAGGCCCATAGAGCATCGTCTAATTTGGCTGACCAGTCTTTTCTAGATGTTGAAACAGTCTTTTCTAAAATTCTTTTTATTTCTCTATTCACTACTTCGACTTGTCCGTTAGTTTGGGGGTGGTAGGCAGTGGAAATCTTATGAGTAACGCCATATTTAGTTAGGATTTTTGAAAATTGTGCGTTACAGAAATGGGAACCCCTATCACTAACGATAGCGCGCGGCGTACCGAATCGAGAAAATAATTTTTTGAGGAAATTAACTACGACTCGGGCGTCATTCGTAGGAAGAGCTTGGGCTTCGGCCCAACGTGAAACATAATCAACGGCAACTAAAATATACTTATTCCCGAAGCTAGAAGGAAAAGGGCCGACAAAATCAATCCCCCAGAGGTCGAAAACTTCACACTCTAGGAAATAATTTTGTGGCATTTCATTTTTATTTGAAATATTCCCCGACCGTTGGCAACTATCACACCTACTCACAAAGGCATGCGGGTCTTTAAACAGGGTAGGCCAGTAAAAACCCGCGCTTAACACTTTGTGAGCGGTGCGAGCAGCTTGATAGTGCCCACCTGTCGGTCCTTCATGCAAATGTTTAATAATATCTAATCCTTCATCAAAGGAAACACACCTCCTGATCACTTGGTCTGCACAGACTTAAAAAAGATGCGGGTCCTCCCAAAAATAGTTTTTCAGCTCAGAAAAGAATTTCTTCTTTTGCTGAGATGAAAAGTCTTTTGGGAGCACACGGGCCACTAGATAGTTGGCGATGCGGGCAAACCAAGGAGAAGTAGATGTGTTAATTATGAAAAGCTTCTCATCAGGGAAATAGTAATGAAAAGAATTTTCGTCTAATTGTTCTATAAACGGGTTGTCTAGGCGCGAAAGGTGGTCGGCGGCCAAGTTCTCGGCACCTCGCTTATCACGGATCTCTAAGTCAAACTCCTGGAGGAGTAAGACCCAGCGAATCAAGCGAGGCTTGACATCCGTTTTAGAGAGAAGATATTTGAGGGCCGAGTGGTCCGTAAAAACAATAATTTTCGAAAGAGTAATATAAGGGCGAAATTTGTCAAAAGCGAATACTACAGCTAATAGCTCCTTCCCGGTTGTGGTGTAATTTTCCTGTGCAGATGTGAGTGTTTTACTAGCGTAATAAATGGGGTGGAAGTTTTTGGAAATACGTTGACCTAGTACGGCTCCCACTGCATAACTACTCGCATCACACATTATTTCAAATGGAAGATCCCACACCGGAGCTATCATGATTGGCGCATTAACTAATTTTTCTTTTATTAAATTGAAGGCAGCTAGACAGAGGTCATCAAAGATGAATGGGGCGTCTTTTTCTAAGAGATGGGTAAGGGGCTTGGTGATTTTGGAAAAGTCCTTTATGAAGCGGCGGTAGAAACCCGCATGACCCAGGAAACTTCTTATAGCTTTTATGTTCGTAGGTGGCGGCAGCTTCTCGATAACTTCTATTTTCGCAACGTCTACTTCAATACCCCTTTCAGAAATTTTATGTCCCAAAACTAACCCTTCCCTTACCATAAAATGACATTTTCCCAATTTAAGGCGAGGTTAGTTTCTTCGCATCGCTCTAAGACTTTTTCAAGGTTCTCTAAGCAACTATCGAAGGAATTCCCGAACACGGAGAAATCATCCATGAAAACTTCCATAATGCTTTCTACGTACTTGTCAAAGATGGCGAGCATACATCGTTGGAATGTAGCTGGCGCATTGCACAATCCAAACGGCATTCTTCGGTAAGCGAAGGTGCCGAAGGGACAAGTAAACGTAGTTTTCTGCTGGTCCTCGGGGGAGATGGGGATTTGAAGATACCCCGAGAGGCGATCGAGAAAACAATAAAAGCTATGTCCGGAAAGTCGTTCTAAAATCTGATCAATGAACGGCAAGGGGAAGTGATCCTTGCGGGTGGCGTCATTCAACTTACGGTAATCTATACACATTCGCCATCCGGTCACCATCCGAGTCGGGATTAATTCATTATTTTCATTACTTACGACCGTTATCCCTCCCTTCTTTGGTACTACCTGTACTGGGATAACCCACTTACTGTCGGATATAGGATAGATAATTTCTGCGTCTAACAATTTCATAACCTCGCCCTTAACTACGTCTTTCATGTTTGGGTTTATACGGCGCTGAGGTTGTATAGAGTTACGTGAATTATCATCCATTAAGATTTTATGAGTGCAGAAAGATGGGCTTATGCCCTTAATATCAGATATCTGCCAAGCAATAGCCTGGCGATGCTTTTGTAAAATTGAAAGAAGTTTATCCTTTTGTGCATCCGTGAGGTAGGCCGAAACTATGACAGGCAGCTTGGAGTCCTTTTCTAAGAAAGCGTATTGAAGGTGCTCTGGTAGTTCTTTCAGTTCCAAGGTAGGGGGGTCATCATACGAGGTTTTGGAAATTTGTTCTTTTTCAAAAACTATGTCCTCGTACACTTTTTTATATGTAAAATTAAAAGGGGTGTTGCTAGCGGCCATGGCGGCTTCGTGCAGCGATTCAGTTAGAAAAGTAGAAGAGGAACAGAAATCAAAAAAATTCTTTTTCAAAATCAGAGGGGCGGGTGGAGGATTCTTCACTTAGGTGTAGAGATTCAGTTGGAAGAGGAGGAGAGGAACAAAAATTGGAAAATTCTTTTTCAAAATCAGAGGTGGGAGAGAAGGATTCTTCACTTACGGTATCCATGAAAAAACAGGAGTCATCATTAGCTAGTGTGTTCTTCATCGAGGGGGTGATAGAGAAAGTTACCTCATCGTCGCCCACTCGAAGGAAGAGCTTACCATTGCTTACGTCAATGATAGCTCGGGAGGTGGCAAGGAAGGGTCGGCCAAGGATCAGGGGAACCTCGACGTCTTCTTCGATGTCCAAAATGACAAAGTCCACCGGGAAGATGAACTTGTTAACTTTGACTAGGACGTCCTCCACTATTCCTAACGGGTATTTGACTGACCTGTCGGCTAGCTGGATACTCATGCGTGTGGGGTTGAGACTACCAATTCCTAACTTTTTAAACAACGAGAGGGGCATAAGATTAATACTCGCACCTAAGTCGGCTAAAGCGTGTTTGACAAAGAGATCACCAAAGACACACGGGATAGAGAAACTACCCGGGTCACTGATTTTCTTCGGTAATCCGTTTGTCAAAACCGCCGAGCACGCGACATTTAACGTGACATGAGAAAGGTTCTCTAACTTCTTCTTGTTGGTTAGGAGGTCCTTAAGGTATTTTGCGTACTTAGGCATCTGGGATATGGCTTCGTGGAAAGGCAAATTTATGTGGATTTGTTTAAACATTTCTAAAAACGGGTGTATTGATCATCCTGTCGTTGTTTATTAAGTTCGGAAGGGTATGACGGGGATGGATTGTTTTTAAAGGTGGGTGGTGGAGTGAGTTGTTGTTCTAAAATAGGAGTTATACTTTCTTCGGCAGAGGGTGGAATTTTTAAAACGGGAACGGAGCTTTGATTTTTTAAAACGGGAGCGGAGCTTGCCTCGGGTTCTTCACTTACCATACCAGGAACTTTCTTCCCACTCCGAAGAGTTATAGCTTTCGCTTGCTCTCTCGGGTTGGGCTCGGTATTGGAAGGAAGAGACCCTACGGGTCGCTCAGAAATCATTTTAGCGAGCTGTCCTACCTGATTTTCTAAATTTTTAACACTTCCGGTTAAGGTCCTAATCGTAGCGTCATTAGCATTCATGTATTTTGAAAACACTTCCTCCAAATTTGGAGGTTTTGGAAAACTTTGAGGAGGTGGTGGTGGTGCAGAAAGATCACTTTGCGGTGGCGGCCGCACAGCATTCGATGGATTACTCCATGAAAAATTCGGATGATTTCTTAACGCAGGATTATAACTATTCGGAAAATTAAAACCAGGAGGATGATAATTCGCAGCAGAAAAATTATTAAAAGCAGTTCTAGGCATATTATTTACATAATCCAAATGTTCGGCGGGAGGAGTTGCAGATTCCCATACCTGAGGGGCGGAGGCAGCAGTCATCTCCGTAATTTTTTTGCTCAATATTTCAACTTGCAGTGCGAGTTGGGAGACGTTGTCCACTTCAAAGAGACCTGCAGGTTTGTTTGGGCGGGACCTAGGCACATTCCACTGGTAAGTGTTCATGGCCATGTCTTCAAACAGCCCAAGAGCTGCTTCCGGGGTCTTATGGTTTAAAGTACCGCTAGAAGCTGCGTCTATCATTTGCTTCGTGCTTTGATTTAGCCCATTATAAAACGTCTGCACCTGCAACCATACAGGCAGAGCGTGATGTGCGCATCGTCTTAATAATTCTTTAAATCTTTCCCAGGTTTCGTAAAGGGTCTCTGAGTCTATTTGTCCAAAGGCAGAAATGTCATTTCTAAGTTTAGCAGTTTTAGCAGGCGGAAAATACTTGGCCAAAAATTTTTCAGTTAATTGCGTCCAAGTAGTTATGCTATTTTTAGGAAGGGTGTTTAGCCATTGCTTAGCCTTAAGTCTAAGAGAGAAAGGAAATAATCTTAGCCTAATAGCATCATTTGTGACACCATTTATCTTGAAGGTGTCACAAATCTCAAGAAAGATGGCTAGGTGTGCGTTCGGATCTTCATCTTGAAGCCCGTCAAATGGCACATACTGCTGCACCATTTGAATTATGCTAGGCTTCAGTTCGAAATTATTATTTGCTATTGCAGGGCGAACTATACTCGATTCTGTACCCTCGAGATTCGGTCGTGCATAGTAGGACATAGGCCTTTGCACGACTTCCTCCACGTTGGGTTCTGCCATTCTTAAGGTAGAAAATGACTCGGAATCCTCAACCGGCACTTGGGTAGTAGGGCCTTGAAATCGCGATCTTCTCCGAAGAGTACGCTCAATTTCGTGGTCAAGGTCCAAAGTAACCGACGGACTTCCGCGGGTCATACACTAGAAGAAGAGAGGAGAAGCAAGACTAAAAAGTAAAAGAGCTAATGAAGTTGCAAAAAAATTTTTTTTTTGAAATAGATTTTTTTTATGTTTTAACTCCCGAACTTCCCAAGGGCTACCCGGTGAAGGGTTCGCAAGGTACTAGACAAGATAGTGGCATTTAGAGCCACTTTGCCCTTTTCGAGAGAGTTAGGTGGTGTAGAAAATTTTGTGATGTGGGTTTCTATTAAGAATGCGGTAATTAAAATCCAGCCATTTATCTCTGAGCGAGTAGGCGGAAAATAAAAGCTACACTCACGCACTCGACAGAAAATTAAAACACACCCACTCTATAGAAAGTAAACACACTCTACTGAAATAAAGCCTGCCAATTAACTCAAGTGAGTAGGCGGAAAAAAAAAGATACGCACACTTGCTTGAAATAAAACCAGCCAATTAACTCACGTGAGTAGGCGGAAAAATTAAAAATACGCACACTTAACAAAATCCAGCCATTTAACTCAAGTGAGTAGGCGGAAAAAATTTAAGAAGGAGGCTGAGAAAGAGAAGTGATAAAATTAATATATTCGCATTTTCAATTTATCAACGAGCGTTGCTTCCCCGACAACGGCGCCAAAAACTTGATTGTCTCTTAGATATCTGCAAGGAGAAAATAACCAAACTAACAATTCATCAAGGCAAGTATACCTATCGAAATGCAGCTAGGGGACACAAGTGTCGTATTAAAATCCGGGAACAGTTGAGTAAGCTTACTCACACGAAATCTATTATTTTATCGACGGGAAAATAAGGTTTTTTTAGAAGAAATCTAAACGCATTAAAGGAAGAGAACTAGTTGCAATGAAAGAGAGTTACTTGCATGAAAAGTTAAAGAGAGCTAAAAGAGCGATTAACTCAAGCTTAATAATGATGAAGGGGAAAATGCACTCGATCAGAAATTACCTCGGCAAGAGTGGTTAGAAAAATACGATAAATAAACCTAAGCTAATTAGGGTAAAGGTCCTTGACCGTGGAGGTTCCATGAATATTGACACGCTTCTCTCGAAGGCCGTGCCTAACTGAGTTTAGGAAGGTCCGACCGACTTTCGCCTAAATCGGAGGCCTAAAACTCGCTTTACGCGGTGAACCCCTCTAATGGATTTTACTCCAATCCGGGAGATTTGAACGTCTGCCTCTCTCGAGGGGTGCGAACAACTCCCTTTACTCTTGAGTGCTCATTTCAAACTTTCGGCCTCTCGGCTAGCCCAGAATGAAAGCAAAGGTGGAGAGTATATATCGATGATATACCTCCAACCCGTGATAAATCAAGAGTAATTCAAGGCTAAACCCTAAAAAGAAAAGGTAAGATTCAAAGCATCATAACCTAATCACTCGAACCTCGGATCATTAAGATCGAGTACATGGAGGATTAGTTAATCATGGTGAGGAGGAAGAGGGGGGATGAGTAGAAGAAGAATAATGAAAATGGAGCAGAAACGTAAAAGAAAACAACACTTTTTATTAATAGAAACAGGGATCTTACAACATGAAAACCAGCGATTACAAGTGCATGGAAGGTAAACTACACAATCATTAACATTATACTACAGAACGAAGCTAGGAACTACTACAGGGAAAGCATAAAGCTACAGCTAAGAACTAAAAATGGAAAGACATGCTTAAAAAGTTCAGAAATACAAAGGACAGAACCTCCCCTCTCAAAGCAAAAGGTCCCCCTAAACCCCTGGAGTTGGGCTCTATTTATAGAATTTTTCGGGTTGGGTCACGCCCCCCTGTCACGCCCGGGTAGGGCGTGACCCTGGGGCGTGACACATTCGGTGCGACTTTTTCGGGCTGGAATTGAATTCTAACGGAGTTGTTGCGGTATACGCCCACAGGTCACGCCCTGGTAGGGCGTGTACCTGGGGTGTGTTGTTTGCGGCGTGACTTTGTTGAGCGGAAATTGAATGTTGGAGGTGATGGGCGGAATTGCTGAAGTACACGCCCATATGTCAAGCCCGGGTCAGGCGTGACCCTGGGGCGTGACACTTTCGGTGCGATGGTGGAGCGGGAAAAACGAGCGCGCTGCGGCGATTCCTCGGAACCTGGGGACACGCCTCTAGTACACGCCCGTGTCGGGTGTGACACGGGCGTGACCGAGCGCGTGTGCACTACGTTTCCACGGAATGCAGTTTCGGACCAATTGCTTCATTCCTCTGGGTTACACGCCCTAGGTACACGCCCTGGTAGGGCGTGACCGTGGGGCGTGTCACAGCAAACTTCGGCTGAAAGCCGTGAAAACCTACAAAAAGCAGAAAAAATGCATTAGCGACAAAAATATATACAAAGGGGAATCAAAACAAGTACTTTACAAGACATGATTTGCTCTAAAACCCCGAAGATATCCTAATAAAATTGACTGCAAACCGTATTATCAACTTTACATATCTACTCGAAGGAACGCCTCCAACTCACCGCAAACTCGCGAGAGCGGGCTTCCTATGCAAAGAAGGAGAGATTCACATGCTCAAGTAGAGAATCGTTACCCTAGCGTTCTTCCTTGGCGCCATGGAAATGTATGCGGATGAAAAGCACCGCACTCTCTTTGCCTCCGTAGATCCGAAGTCGGTTCGCTATTTGGAGCTCCGAAGCTCCTCCAAAGACCGGATCTAAGTTTCTTCTTCCTCCTTTGCTCTCCTCTCTCTCTATACTTTAGAAAGAGAACATCTCAAGTGAAATGAGGGTTTCAAGGGTCCAATCCAGTGTATATCCAAGCACTAACAGCCCCCAGCCGTCGGATCCCGAATTAAAGAAACGAATGGCCACGATCCAGATCTAAAATGCAGAATATGGGCCGAACACGGCCTGTGACACGTCCGTGTCCCTCATTCACCGTCAAAATCGACGCGTCTGGAAAAACATATGGGCATCCGACACGCCCGTGTTTAACCTGACATGCCCGTATTCCAACTGACACGACCGTGTGGTCGGCCGTGTGCCCCCATCGACACAGCCTCAAAAACAACCCGAGACTCACACGGGTCTTGGACACGCCCGTGTCCTATTTGACACGTTCGTGTCAAACCCGAACACGCCTGGGCTCCAGGCCGTGTTCACTGTCTCGATACTTCGTCGAGCGAAGTTCGTCGACCACCCAACACGGCCTTGGACATGCCAGTGTCCTAGGCCGTGTGCCTTGACTCGACACATCGTCGAGGGAAAATGTCGACTCCCGGGCCAATCGTCGACATGGGCTCGACACGCCCTGAGACACGGCCGTGTCTCAGGCCGTGTTCGCTGCTCAATGATCGTCGCCTCCAAAATTGTCGACCTCTCGACCAAATCGTCGACTCGATCCTTACACGCCCTGGGACACGCCCGTGTCCCAGGCCGTGTGCCCCCTGCTAAATACCAGATTTGGCCCACAACGCCTCCCGTCTCTCTTTTGAGTTTCGGGGCATTACAACTCTCCCCCTCTTAAAAGAATTTCATCCACGAAATTACATAAAGAAAGATAAGTACAAAACCAAAATTTGTACCTGAGTGGAACAACTCCGGATATTCGTCAAGCATAGTCTGCTCTCGCTCCCAAGAGAGCTCCTTACGACCGTAATTGTCCCATCGGACCTTGACCATCCTGATCTCTTTATTGCATAGCCGCTTGCCTTCCGAGTCTTCAATCCGCACGGGCTTGACCTTTGTGGTCAACCCACTATCCACCGGCACTTGATCGACCGCGATCACTTATGTAAGCACATGCACCGCCTTCCATAGCACCGATATATGGAATACATCATGTAGACCACTAAGCTCCACTGAAAGCTTCAACCGATAGGCTTCTTCACCAACCCGCTCCAAAACCTCAAACGGCCTAAGGTACCTCGGGCTTAGCTTTTTCATTCGCCGCACCCGCGAGACACCCTTGAACGGCTTGATCTTTAAGTACACCCAGTCGCCCACAGCAAACTCCATGTTCCTGTTCTTGGCATTATAGTAATTCGCCTGACAGTCCTGAGCGATTTGCAGCCTCTCCCGAACAGTTCTCACCAAAGAAGTAGCATCCTCCACCTCTTGACGATTATACAACTTTGACTCATCTGTTTCCAACCAGGACAACGGCGTGCGACATCTTCTACCATATAGGGCCTCGAAGGGCACCATTTGAATACTCGCTTGGTAGCTATTGTTGTACGCAAACTCCACCAAATAAAGATGATCTTCCCATTGCTTTCCAAAATCCAAGACACACATGCAGAGTATGTCTTCCATAGTTATATTGACCCTCTCGGTCTGCCCATCCATTTGTGGATGGAAGGCTGCGCTAAATTTTAACTTTGTTCCCAACATTTGCTGCACTAGCCTCCAGTCATTGGACGTGAACCGCCCATCTCGGTCACTCACGATGCTGCGAGGCACACCGTGAAGCCGAACTATATTATCCACATAAAGTTTTGCCAACTTCTCCACGGAATCATCCTTCCTATGCGGGATGAAATGCAACACCTTCGTTAACCGATCTATGACCACCCAGATGGCGTCGTTCCCCTTTTGCAACCTTGGCAACCCATGCACAAAGTCCATAGAAATGTCGTCGAATTTCCATTCCAGAATAGGCAAGGACTTCAGAAATCCTCCGGACTTTTGGGATTCCGCCTTCACCAAGGCGCAAGTTTGATACTTCGCCACGTAGAGCACCAGATCCTTCTTCAAACCTGGCCACCAAAACAGTTTCTTAACGTCGCGGTACATCTTCGTGATCCCCGGGTGAATCGAGTACTTGGTATGATGTGCCTCGTACAACAATTCCACCCACAAATTGCCCACACTTGGGACGCACAGACGACCGTCTTTCCAAAGTAATCTGTCCTCCACAACGAATTGGGAATTTGACCCATCCGGAGCCTCTACCATGAATTGCTTCATATGGACATCCAAATCCAAAGCCTGCCGAATCTGATCAGCCAGGTCATATTGAACTTCAGTCCAATTCAAGAGTGCTTCAACACTTGACTGCTTATCTACACAAATAATCTCCAACCCCTCCAACTCCCGAACCAACCACTCATCATGCACCGATAGCCAATTCGCTTGAGCTGGGGCTCGGCGATTCAACGCGTCCGCAACCGCATTACCCTTACCAGGCACGTAGTGGATCTTGAATGTATAGTCCCCCAGGAACTCCATTCATCTATGTTGTCGCATATTCAGATCTTTCTGATTAATCAAATACTTCAGGCTCTTGTGATCGGTGTAGATATCAATCTTCACACCATACAAATAATTCCTCCGCAGCTTCAAGGCAAAAATCACGGCCGCTAACTCCAAGTCATGGACCGGATAGTTCCTTTCATGCACCTTCAGTTGTCTCGAGCCATATGCTATAACGCTTCCATGCTGTAATAGCACACAACCCAAACCACTACCCGAAGCATCGCTATAAATCTCATAGCCTTTGGTCCCACTCGGCGAACTCAGCACAGGCGTCGTGGTCAACTGACATTTCAACTCCTCAAAAGCTCGCGCGCACTCTGGCGTCCAAACGAACTTCTGCTCCTTCCTCGTCAAAGTAGTGAGAGGTAACACTATCCGCGAGAAGTTCTCTACGAAGCGCCAATAATATCCGGCAAGCCCTCGAAAGCTCCGGACTTCCGCTACCGTAGAAAGCTCAGGCCACTCCCGTATCGCAACAATCTTCGTCGGATCCACTGCAATACCTTCCCCACTCACTATATGACCGAGGAACGCCACTGAGGATAAACAAAACTCGCACTTCGAGAACTTGGCATATAATTGATTCCTCCTTAGTTTCTCCAAAACCAAATGAAGATGCTTGAAGTGAGCCTCCTCACTCTGCGAGTACACCAAAATATCGTCGATGAAGACGATCATAAAATGGTCCGAGTACTCCCTGAAGGTCCTCTTCATCAAATCCATGAACACTGACGGCGCATTAGTCAGTCCAAACGGCATGACCGTAAACTCGTAATGCCTGTATCTCGTACTAAACGCTGTCTTCGGGATATAACTCTCCCTTATTTGCAGCTGATAGTACCCGGATTTGAGATCCAACTTCGAGTACACCGTCAGCACGACCAACTGATCAAAAAGATCATCGATCCGGGGGATTAGGTACTTGTTCTTTTCCGTCAACTTGTTGAGCTAACGATAATCAATACATAGTTTCAAGCTTCCGTCCTTCTTCTTAACAAAGAGGACTAGCGCGCTCCCAGGCGAAGAACTTGGACGCATATACCCTTGCTCAAATAACTCTTGCAGTTGAACCTTCTGCTCCGCCATTTCCTTAAGCGCTAGCCAATATGGAGAGCGTGACACATGCTTTGCACCTGGTACGAGCTCTATCGTAAAATCTATCTCCCGCTGCGGCGGGGCTCCACGAAGATCTGCGGGGAACACATCAGGGTACTCAGCTACCACTGATATACTATCCAACGTAGGCTTTGGCTTTGCAACATCCACTAGTGTAAAGAACTGCTCTGCACCAGCACGAACCGCCTTCACCACCTGAAGAGCAGACATCAACGTCTTGCTCGACCCTTTTAAGCCCGTAAAAGTCGTCCCACGACTTGCTCCCAGCTTGACTTCCTTGCGCCGCAATCAATATAGGCTTGCTGCTCTAAGAGCCAGTCCATGCCAAATATAATGTCGAACTCCACCAATGGAAGTAACGACGCTCGCAGATCGAACTCCTGATTCCCAATACGAATCTTAACAGCGCAGATTTTATCCGCGCGCATGGAACACCCATTGGGCAACAACACATCCAACTTGTCCTTCGCCATCGAAGAAGGTACTCCAATGCGTGATATAAATCCTTCGGACAAGAAGGAGTGTGAAGCTCCTGTATCAAAGAGTGCTCTTGCCGGATTTTCACAAATCAAAACAAAGCCTAAACAAGCAGTGGTAAGGTAACATGTGCATAGCAAGTATTTAAAGAAATTAACTTGCTATAAATTTAAATTTTACCTGTCACCACATCCTCCTGTTTGATGGTCTCCTATTGGCCAAGATTGTACACCCTCGGTTGAGCCGGAGTATAATGGGACGCGGTCGACTCCACCGCCTTGCCCTTCTCTTCGTAAGTTACTCCTGACTTTCTCGCGGACTCTGGACGTCCTCTCCAACAATAGAGGGCAAAGTGCCCCGACTTCCCGCAAGTAAAGCATGCACCCGGGGTTCGACCCGTAGTCACCCCAGAAGCACCAGAAGTAGGAGCTGGCCCCGAAGTCCTAGACTTCTTAAAGAATCTTCGATAGCCGGACTTTGAAGTAGTCGACACTTTGAATTCAGACTTCTTTTCACCCAAGCTCTTCTTCTCTTGAACATTTTTCATGTCCTTCTCCAAGGACCGGGTCATGTTGACCAGGGTTAAGTAACCCTGCGTCATCGTCCCCGAGAGTAGTAGCCTCAACTCATCTCTCAACCCTTCGTAGAATCTATTCGTCTTGCACTCCTCATCGCTATGGTGGAGCTAGCATATCGACTCAATCGAGTAAACTCGTGGAGATATTCATCCATGCTCCTCTCACCCTGAACCAACTTCAGGAACTCGTTCTCCAATGCTATCCTCTGCGCCGAAGGGAGGTACCTAGCAAAGAATAGTCTCGAGAACTCCTCCATCGAGACATCAATAAGTTGCCTACCTCTCAATAGATGCAGCTCAAATCCTTCCCACCACAATCTCACTTCACCATCCAGAAGGAACGTAGCAATGGTGGTCATTTGCCACTCCTCCGTCTCCGTCGCTGTCAAGACTCTCTTCACACGGGAGAGCCAGTCTTCAGCTTGAGATGGGGTTCCCAACACCGAGAATACTGGAGGATTAAAGCTCATGACATTTTTGAGTTGTCTCTTGGTTGCCCTCATTGTCACCAGTGGTTCCACTACTACCTGCTCCACTCTCCTCGGCTCAACCTCTGGAAGAGGTCTCTGCTCCATCGCAGGAGTGGGCTGCTGCATTTGCCTTGCAGGATGCGCATTAATCATGACCAACACTGCTTCGGCCACCAATCGTATGGTCTCAGCCGATGGAGGTGTTGCAGGAGCATCATTTGGTGCACTGCTAGCCTCAGAAACTCGACGTTCCGACGGCCCAGCACCGCTTCTGGTCACCTATAGTGGTACAAAACACCGTTAAGCAACCAAATAAAATTGCAAATAGTAATTATAGGAACACGCAGGTTCCCCAAACACGTGTATTTTCATTCCTAAGTGGACATTCATGGGTTCTTTTACTATTATAATGATGACGCACATACATGTGCTCACCACCCCTTAAAAAGAATTCGTCCACGCATTCATTTTAAGCCCGACCAAAACCAGTAGTCTGATACCAAATTGTAATACCCCCTATCCGTCGCATAGCATATAGCAACAGGTCCGGCTAGGGCCCGACGCCATATACCACAGACAGACTGGGTGGTTACTCAATGGAAACCATCCAACCAATCATAACGTCCTACACAGAGCATTCTAGCGGAAGCAGTTTTAAGTTGCAATTAAAAGAACCCATCACCAAGCATGAATGTCCACTAATACACCAAATAGGAATGTAGTACATACACAAGTACTGGCCTTAAGGCCTTACAAATGGTTTACTCTTAATACATGTTTTCCATACCACGACACGCAGACCGGTCATACATGAACAAAAGTAAGTAAACACTTCAATTAGTCCTTCGAGGGCCGGCTTCGCATTTTGGGCTTTAGCACACTATTGACCGCTTGGTCCAGCAACACCTGCAAGCAGAAAACCACCGCACGGAGGCAAACAATGGCAACGGTCAGCAATGCTGACCAAATTATAACGATCCCGCCCCCAATTCAGGGCGGCGATGCTACATCCCTACATTTTATTAGCACAACCAAGCAGTAAATAAATACATTGCATCACAGGCGCTGGCACGCACGACCACACGCCCCGTGCTCTCAGGGCACATTCTCGGTGATCATAGTCTAAGTCTGCCGACTCACCACCGTCCCCGGGACGGCAATATCTCGTGAGCATTTGGTCTTTCTGGCCACTGCCTAAGACCCTCCATCTATGCCAACGGTAAGTGCCAAGTAACTTTAGGTCTCTTTAACCGAACGACATAGAGCGGGTACGGTTCTGCCTGACCCGTTGCTCACACCGCAATGTTAATTTAAAACATATGTGCGGGTCAAACTTTCCCGAGTCCCAAATCGTTTACACACAACACATAACCCAGTTATGGTTAGATTGGCTCCCAGGCCACCAAGTTGGCAAGATCTCGCATCCGCCCAGTTTTTTGGGTGCACCTTAGGGTTAATCCCTAAGGCTCACTGTTGCAATCTACCACGTAGACAACCCGAAAAACAAAACATTCGCACGGAGTCTTCTCCGGCATTTATGCAATGCAACATCACCGATCCAGACCAACATGTCTGGGTAGGCTTCACACATCATGCCTATGTCCGTTCTCGCTTATGGACTCTAAACAACGGGGACTTTACATATAAACCCGAAGGAACGCCTCCAACTCACCTCAAACTCGCAAGAGCGGGCTTCCTATGCAAAGAAGGAGAGCTTCACATGCTCAAGTAGAGAATCATTACCCTAGCGTTCTTCCTTGGCGCCATGGAAATGTAAGCGGATGAAAAGCACTGCACTCTCTTTGCCTCTGTAGACCCGAAGTCGGTTCGCGATTTGGAGCTCCGAAGCTCCTCCAAAGTCCGGATCTAAGCTTCTTCTTCCTCCTTTGCTCTTCTCTCTCTATACTTGAGAAAGAGAACCTCTCAAGTGAAATGAGGGTTTCACGTGTCCAATCCCGTGTATATCCAAGCACTAACAGCCCCCAGCCATCGGATCCCGAATTAAAGAAACGAACAGCCACGATCCAGATCTAAAATACAGAATCTGGGCCGAACACGGCCTGTGACACGCCCGTGTCCAGGGTCGTGTCCCTCATTCGACGTCAAAATCGACGCGTATGGAAAAACACACGGGCATCCGACACGCCCGTGTTTGACCTGACACGCCCGTGTTCCAACTGACACGGCCGTGTGGTCGGCCGTGTGCCCCCATCGACACAGCCCCGAAAACAACCCCGAGACTCACACGGGTCTTGGACACACCCGTGTCCTATTTGACATGCCCGTGTCAAACCCGAACACGCCTGGGATGCAGGTTGTGTTCACTGTCTCGACACTTCGTCGACCACCCGACACAGCCTTGGACACGCCCGTGTCCTAGGCCGTGTGCCTTGACTCGACACATCGTCGAGCGAAAATGTCAACTCTCGGGCCGATTGTCGACACGGGCTCGACACGCCCTGAGACACGCCCGTGTCTCTGGCCGTGTTCGCTGCTCGACGATCGTCGCCTCCAAAATTGTCGACCTCTCGACCAAATCATCGACTCGAGCCTGACACACCCTGGGAAACGCCCGTGTCCCAGGCCGTGTGCCCCCTACCAAATACCTGATTTGGCCCAAAACGCCTCCTGTCGCTCTTTTGAGTTTTGGGGCGTTACACCTCTTAAGTCTCAAATGAAGTCAGCCCAAACAAATGAGTGTGTGGCATCAGTTTCGAATAAAGTATAAGCTGGTTTCCCACCAACCATCATAGTGCCTAGATATCAATTATAACGACTCAAAGTTAGACTCCTAGCATAACCTAGGCAATTGTAAAGAAATTCTTATAACATATTAATCAGATCACGACATACCTGTAATCACCTCCTTGGGATTCCTCTCATGTGCCATGTCCAGCGCAAACACCTAATCCCTGGAAGGTCCGCGATTCTTTCCTCATCATCCACGTCCTCGACCACGCACATGTCCCCGTCCTCGTAGAGCTGGCGGAGGAAGGGCAGGAGGACCATTCCCACCTAGTTGCGGGCAGTGATTTTGGATATGGCCCAGTTGGTTGCATTGGAAGCAAACTCATTTGTATTGCTCCCTAGGATGCAAGTATTGTGGTTGTGGTGCAGGTTGCGCTAGCTGCGGTGTCGGAGGCTCCATCTTGATATTCTAACGAAAGCAACCTCCGCCTCTATTATTTCCTCTTCCCCAGTTGTCCTGCCTCCTTCTATAACTTGGGCTAGCCTCCATTACACCCTCCATGGGTCTCTTATTACTCCCCAAATGATATGCCTCTAGCCTTTTTGCCATGTCAATGGTCTCAACTATACTCGAGTCTGCTATAAACAAAAGGACTTGCCTCAGGGGATCCCACAAGCCTTTGTAGAATCTTTTAGCATAACCTCGGTCATCTAACTCGTAGGAGTAAGCAAATCTTGTCAAATGCTGAAACTCCCTCTGGTATTCTATAACAGACTTAGATCCATGTTTTAACTGCAGGAATATTTCCTCGAGTCCGTATCTAGCGGTCGATGGGATGAAATGTTCCAAGAAGGCTCCAGAGAACTCCGTCCAACTGATCTATGTATAAACTCGGCCCTGGAAGGTGGAGCCCATGAGGGACTTCCACCACCTCTTAGCGTGTAGTTCCAGGATAGATACAACTAAAGTCACCGCCAAGCTGGCTAGACAATGGATTCCTGCCAATAGCTCCTGCACTGTATCGAGCAATTATTCCATACTCACGGCTGACTCTATCCCAAGTTAGGTAGGGGGAGAGAGAGCTTGAAAAGAGCTTAACCAGTTTGATCCCAGATCCTATTGTTGCACTTGGGCCTATTGAGACCTAAAGGCATACAAAATGTCCGTGAGCGTCTGTCCAAACTATGATTGTTGGAACTGAGTTGGTACGGAATGGGCGGGAGGGCCTTCTACTTGCTCTACTTGTGTTGGGATCTACACGTAAGGTACAAACTTTTGGTCAGGTTGGTTAATCGTAAGGTCAAAATTGAACATACTGAGTATGAATTACATATGGGCACACCACTGCTTCCGCTAAGTCTGTTTGTCCCCAAACTGACTGATCAAACGTGAGTGGCTCCATTGTTGAATGACTTCTTTATTTCAGGACCGTATCAAGCTGATACCATTTGTAAGACCACCCTCCCGGAACACAACACACAGCACGAGGGGAGTCTTAAGCCTAGAATAGCTGCCTTGCAGTAGCATTATCACACGGTCTAATATGTACTACAAGACGCCTTCCTGTCGGCTAAACATATCATTCATGCCAACCCAACATAAAGAATATAAAACAGAAGTCAAAATGCACACTAGTATATAAGTACAAATCAATACATCAAATAAAAGAAGAAACTAGGGCTTCTATAATATCATAGTATAACATGCCGAAAAGGCTACAATATGAATCTCTCACAGACTCACATCAGTCACCGACGGCCACGATAGCACCGTCACGTCAAGCCTTGTTTCCCTGGCTAGGTTGTCCTCCTACGTAACCTGTTGTTGCTCTATTTGCGGGGTTCCCTCCTAAAAAGGAAGACGTAGCAACCGTTAGTCATAAAGAATAAGTGGCTATCACATCTGTTCCCTTAGCGACTCCTTAGCACCTGGCGGAGAAAGGAACAAGGGTATAATATAAATATATAAATAGTAGTACAAGCATGTGGCATAGGAGTAAACAATATAAGTGTATAACAGAGTAAATACAACAAATGAGTAAACAATCTACTCCAGCAGTTCTACCATCAACATCAGTATAAAATATAGAACTACGACAGAAAGTAACTCAACTTATATGATTGCCCATACAGACATATAAGTTAAGTGTCGGCTTAATAGTAAAGTAACTCATCGTATAAGAGTGTCCATACAAACTTATATGATAAAGATCTTGTGTATTTAATGTAATGTAATGATGTGAATGCAATGCAATGACTCACCCATGCTCATGCACATGCAACTGCTATGTCAACACAGACTTGTAGTTCCCACTTTTTGAGCAAGTAGCTAACTTCTCAGGCGTCATCTGTTGTGGCCAGACGATGACAGTAGAGCGGGCTTCTACACTACTAGGCGGGTATCCACACTACCAAGCCTAGGCCTCCGTACGCCTCATTGCTACGAGCATAACATCATATCTCACATGCGTACTACGACTCAGAGGAGTCTTGGGTAGATGTGCACCAAGAACACATCCCAAACTGGCCTATCATCGTGGCACAGAAGGTGTCTTTGTGAAAATATCACAGAAGGTACAAGGCCAAGCGTCCCTTAGCACGGAGGTTGCCCTGGGAAGTAAACACCGAGGACCAAGGCCCAAACCATGCAAGTCTATCTGCCAGCTCTCGTCGGTGTGATGACTGGAGAGACCATAGACCTGCCACACTATTCTTAACCCAGGATTATGACACTGTGTGTCAACTCACAATGCATGCATTTCACATATAGGGCTCCTCAATGAGTCCCTTATAAGATTTCACATCTTGTGCTCAATTGCATGCTAGGACTCCACACGAGTCTGAAAGATAGGGTTAGACCTAAAATACTCTAGGGCGGGGGGGGGGGGGTGAATAGAGTATCTTTTAATTCTTTAAAACTTTTTGGTGTTAATAAAAACACTTCAGAGTAGGAAATCCTAAGATACACTAATCTACCACAGGCACAGCAAATTTAAATTAATTAACACGGGCACAACAAACCTAACTAGCACAGACACAACAAGAACAAAAGAAACAGGGCAACCAGACAACACAAGAATTTTTATAGTTGTTCCCCAACTTGGGTACATCCACTCTTCTACCACACTGGTAGGAATCCACTAATAGGTTTTGATCAGGTGACTGGCACAAATGAGCTTTTGATCATGTGCTCAAAAACCAACCCAAGTGTTTTGATCAGGTGACTTGCAACCAAGGAATAACTTTTGAAGGGAGTTAAAGAACCATGTGTACAGTGAGGGGGTGAGAGAATTATGGTGTCTTCTCTTTCTCAAATACAACTGAGAAGACTAGTCGATCTTTGATGTTAACAAAGCTCCCCCTGAGTTATAGAGTTGTTCAGGAAGAATGGAGCTTTGCTTCAGGGTGAGTAGGTATTCTTTCTTCAGCTTTTACTAGAGATGATCCAGGAACTTCTTGACTGATGAAGATTTGTTGTCCTTGAAGAATCCTGGAGTGAAGAATGAAGAAAACTCTTGATTTGGATGTGTGTTCTTCTTCTTCTTCAGTTATGTCAGGGTGAAGACCAGACTATCTTTTTGTACAGAGAAGAGTTTGAATGTTGTTGCTATATCTTCTCTGTCACTGTGTGATGCTTATTGTTCTAGTGTATCACACTCTCTGTGTATTGGCCGCCATGAAGAGAATAACTTTTCTAACTTTAATGGAATTTCTGCCTTGAATTTTTGAATTCCTTCTTGTATTAATTGCTGTCGACCTGGAGAATATAAAATTCGGCTGGAGAGAATGTCTGCATTAATTGATTTCCCCAACTGTCTCATAGAAAAATGACAAGTAATAATCCCGATGAATGTCATAATCAATGCTGATTCTAATGGTAATATTCAGAGAATATTAAACATTGACTACTCAGGAATTACTGCAATAAAATAAGGACAGAAGGAGGGAAAAATCCAAGTCTGGAACTACACAGAAATCGTCGAGCAAGGAACAAATTCGTCGACCTGGGTCCAGAGTTCGTTGAGCTTAGAAGTCATGTTCGTCGACCAAATAATTATTATTCGTCGACCTGAGATCAAAGATCGTCGACCTGAGATCCAAGATCGTCGACCTGAGATCAGCTAACTGCTTTCTGTGAACTCTTGCCAATTCTGTGCACTAAGATCGTCGAGTTGATAATCTGACTTCGTCGACTGGAGTTCAGAGAAATGTTTCTGGACATAAGAGTGTTGAAGTAGAGCATCAAGAAATCATCGACCTGAGAACTAAGTTTGTCGACCTGAGAACTGGTAGTTGCTACTTGATAAAACTTATCAATACTATGGTCTAAGTTCGTCGAGCTGAGAACATAAATTCGTCGACTGAAGTTCAGTGAAATGATTCTGGACTTAGAATGTTGAAGTAGATTACCCATAAGTAGTCAACCTGAGAACTGAGTTCGTCGAGCTCAACTCAGAGAATTATCTCTGAGTTTATCGAGCTGAGCACGACTTTCGTCGAGCTGAGTTCGACGAACGTCGAACTCACTTTCCTGAAACTGATTATTCTCTAAGTCTTGAGTCTTCTGCAGTCTGTTGTTGGCTGGTCAACGCAATGTTGACTCTAAGTATATGGCCTAAACTCTAGGATGCAGAAATGACCCTGGATATACAGGATGGGTCAATAATCCTAGTTTAGTGAACCTAGCCCAAATCCAACTAGGGATCCAACAGAGTCCCTTACCAACATGTCGTTCTAGTGCGGCAACACCCACTCACTTCCAAGCCTTTCACTTTTACATACCCATCATGGGTTTATTGTCTACACGGGTGGCAAACCACCTTACACAACTCTCCAATCTCACACTGCTACCCGTAGGGATACACACACTAAGCTGTGGACTATAAACTTATCCCATCAAATACTTGAGATCACGATTCAACATATTTCATGGACATGAGATCTACCACATCCGATTCCTTCTTATGATCAAGCATTCACAACAATTAAATTAGTTCATCACGTATTTGTCAAGCATAATATCATGAGTATAGATTACACATTCAATTATCGGGCATCGCACCCCCTTTCAAAACCTATTTCATTTACCGTATTATAATAACGCACATCCTTACCAGATATCACAAATGCAACATTTGTACCGCCAAACCTTATCAAATCATTTGTTCACCAAACTTCCCCAAACCATTAGTTTATTAAACTCCTCTAAAACATTTGTTTATCACATGCACATCGGTCCAAGTTCGCTAAAACCTCAACATTCATTCTTCAATCTCTCACACAAACCAAGCCCAATACTTCACTAACCCGAGGATATTAAGTTCACCGGGATTGACTATACAACCACTTTGACTGGACATTCCAGAGTCTACGAGACTCGTATGAAGACGTGTAACCATCTGTTAGAAAGGTATTTCCAAAGACTATAACTTTTGTATTTGGTCCATCAGCCAGATCAGGCTGTAACGTACCTGAAATCAGCCTCGAAATCTGCTGCGTACAGAAACAGATTTCTGCATGAATAAAGTATCACACCAGCAAGTTCGATTATGCTTTCCTGAGGCTACAGACCTTGCAGGAAGATGCGTAACTATCTGTTGGAAAGGTATTTTCAAGGCTATGACTTTCGTGTTTAGTTAAAAGTCGAGAATCAGTCGTATCTTGCCTGAAAATGGCCTTGAAGTTCGATGCACGCAGAAAACATATTTCTGCGTGCATCTTAAAGTGAAACGAACGACATCGGTTCGTCTTCCTACTCCAACCGATATTCCCAAATCGCATCCAGAATTCCTCCTCCCTTATTCACCCTCAAAAGGCAAACTTTCTTCACGAAACCAAGTCCTCATCTTTACAAAGGAGTGGTCGAAGACATCTTATCTCTAGGACTCAAGTCCTAGCATGGCCTCTTCCTAGGAAACTCCTTCTCATGAATCAAGATTCTTTTAAATCAATATCTCTCATAGGGATAACTAGAGACCTAGCACCAAGGGAGAGGTTAGGAAGCTCACCTCATTTCCAGTGGTTACGAGATTTCCGGCCATGGATCTAGTCATCCTGCTTGGTGGCATGGTTTTCTCTCCTCGTTGGCAGTGTTCTTCAACAGAAAGAGGCGAAAAGTTTCCTCCAGAATCTGGCTCCGACGACCGCGATATTCCTCTCTTCCACTCCGGACGGTTTCGTACGGCAAGTGATGGCTCAGTAAAATGAATGGCAGAGACGGCTAGGGTTCGGTTTCCTACTTTTTATAATACGTATTAGGTTATGTCACTTCCACCACTTGTCATCCTGCAATTGGATCGCCCATATTAAGTCCTAATGAATTGACCGGTCCAAAGAAATCATCCAACACGTGTAACATCCCATTTCATGCCAGGCCCCTCGCACGTGTTCCGAGTTAAGAAGATTGACTTAGGTTCGTGGGCGTCGAGTGCATTGAGTGGACTCAACGCAGTCGATGCCCTCTAACTTAGAAAGTTTCTTGTGGTCTAAGGCGTGGAGAGCGTTGAGTGGACTCAACGCTCTCGACGAAAAATTAACATAGAGAAATTTTGGCTGGATAGGCGTCAAGTGCGTTAAGTGGACTCAACACACTCGACGCCATTTGACTTTGAAATCCCGGCGGGTTAGGCGTCGATAGCATTGAGCGGACTCAACACACTCGACGCCATTTAACTTGGTTTATGTTCTGGCGGTTAAGGCGCTGAGAGCGTTGAGTGGATTCAATTCTCTCAACGACATATAACTTAGCTTCTGGTGGTTAAGGAGTTGTGAGAGTTGAGTGGACTCAACGCTCCCGACGATATAACTTACAGTTCATTCTGGCTAGGTTGAGGTGTTGAGAGCATTGAGTGGACTCAACGCTCTCGACGCCATATAACTTATAGTCCATTCTGGCCAGGTTGAGGTGTTGAGAGCATTGGCGTTGAGTCCACTGAACGTTCTCGATGACATATAACTTAGAGCTCATTCTGGCCGGGTTGAGGCATTAAGAGCGTTGAGTGGACTCAACGCTTTCGATGTCATATGGCTTAGAATGTTTCCGGCCATAGCTGAGGTAATTCCGTCGAATCCAGAAAAGGACATGAGTAGTGATACGGGCGTGTCCCTACCCGTGTGGTACTCTTGTAAATTTTGCGCCATCTTTGAAATTTTTCCAGAGAAGGATACAGGTAGTGACACGGGCGTGTCCCTACCTGCGTGTGCCCAATCCAAGACTACCAGTGACATGGGTAGTGACAGAGCTCGGCAAAAATCGTCAATCATAGCTCGACAAAACGTCGATCAGAGCTCAACAAAATTTCGAGCAGAGCTCGACGAAAGTATAGCAGAATTCGTCGAACACCATAGTTTTGCCTTAGCGAATTTTCGGCCCGATTTTCCCGGATTTTCGGGAATTGCGCCAAATAGACTTAAATGCACCGCGTCTTTTCAAAATGACTCATTTAAAGCAATGTTTGGAGTTCCAATGTCAGGCCGACATGTGGCAGGGAAGTTACCCTAACTTCTCACTATAAAAAGGGGAGAAAACCCTAGCCTTCTTTCTTTTATCTCATTTGCCAAGCCGACGCTGTAAGAAACTGTTGGAGAGGACAAGATTGATGGAGTCGATCTTCTTTTCCGTGAAAAACGAACACCAGGGAGAAGAAGATGCCTCCAAGAAGGGTGACGAGATCCATGGCTAGAAACGGTGGAAATTCCTGAAACGAGGTGATCTTCCTACCCTCTCCCTTGGTGCAAGATCTCTAGTTATTCCTAGGAGAGATATTGACTCAAAAGAGTCTTGATTTAGGAGAAGAAGGTTTCTAAGATGAGGCCATGCTAGGACTTTTGTCATAGGAAATAGAGTCTTCAACCTCTCCTCGCTTCAAATGAAGTTTGTTGACTGGTTTCATGAAGAATAGTGGACATTTGACGGTGAATAAGGGAGGAGAAACACTGGATGTTATTTGAAAAGTTTTGTTGGAGGAAGAAGACGAATTGATGACGTTCGATCTGCTTTAAGAGGCGCGCAGAAATCTATTTTCTGCGCGTAGCAATCTTCGAGGCCGTTTTCCGACATGATGCGGCCAAATCTGGGCTTTTGACTAAACACGAAAGAAGTAGCCCTTGGAAATACCTTCCCAACGAGGGGCTACACGCCTTCAACGGATTCCTGTATCATCGGGAATCCCCGATCAAAGTTTCTATACAGTAGTCATTCCTGCATATATAATTCTCTTGTTTGTTTTGTATCGGCTTTGGGATTGGTAGAAAGACTGTAGTACAACAATGTTAATGTTTTGTTGAATTTAGACTATAAGTAATTGAGATAAAATATGTTAATGACATTTGTTGGATATATCCCTAATAAACAAATGGTGCAGTAAAGTGTACATGATCGAGGCGATTTGGTGGAGGTTAATGAACGAATGGATTGACGTGTTGTGATGGTAGTAATGATTTAAATACGTGAATCGATAGGGATATACTTGATAATGGTAATGCATTGAATAATGATAAAGTTGTCTTGAAGTTTGCTGTATATAGCTTCTATTAATTATGATAACCAAATATTTGGTGAATATGTGTGAAGTACCATTATGTTGATGGTGAACCCTTGGTGTCTTGGATGCACGAAAATGTGGAAGGGTTGAAAGTGCGTGAGTGTTGCTGCACTGGATTTATGTAATGGTAAGAGACTCAGTGTGGAGCTCTTGGGTGCTGTTGAGCACGAAATATGAATAATAAAAAGGGGGCTCAAAGTGGAGCCCCATATGTGAAATGCATGTTGTGTGAGTTGGCACGTGGTGTCATAATCCTAGGTTAAGGATAGTGTGGTAGATCTACGGGCTCGCCAGTCATCACACCGACGGGAGTTGATAGATAGACTTTTGGTGGTTGGGCTTGGTCCTCGGTTTTCATTCCTGAGGTTCCTTCCTGCCAAGTGGTTGGTTGGGCTTGGTCCTCATGCTTTTTCTGAGGCTCCGTCCGGGTCACAATATAGGCCAGTTAAGGGCTTGGTTCTCGCTGAGTCGTAGTACACATGTGAGCTCCGCTGTTGTATTCTTAACATTGAGGCATATGCTTGGTAGTTTGAATGCCTGCTTAGTAGTGGAGAAGCCCGCTCCACTGTCACCATCTGGACACGATGGATGATGCCTGAGAGGTTAGCTACCTGCTTAAAAAGTGGGAACTTCAAGTCTGTGTCGACATAGCAGTTGCATGTGCGTGATCATGGGTGAGTCATTGCATTGGATTAATGGCATTGCATTTAATTTCATACACAAGATCCTCATCGTTTAAGTTTCTATGGGCACTCTTATACGATGAGTTACTTTATTGCTGAGCCGATCCTCAACTTATATGTTTGTATGGACATTCATATAAGGTTAGTTACTTTATGTTGTAGCTTTACATTTTTATTATACTATGATATACTTGATATTGCTCACACTATACCACCTGTTTGTACTACTGTTGTATTTATATATATTGTACCCCTGTTCTTTTCTCCGCCCGATGCCGAGTAGTTGCCGGGGGAGCAGATGTGATAGCCACTTAGTCTTATGACTAACGGTTGTTACGTCTTCCTTTTTAAGATAAAACCCTTTAGACAGAGCAGCAGCAGGATATGCAACAAGACAGCCAGGCCAGGATGACACTGCCTGAAGGGACGGTGTCATCGCTACTATTAGTGACTGATGTGAGTTTTGAGAGACTCATTATGTATTCCCTTTGGGCAAGTTTTTCTCGTACTCTAATATTTTAGAAGCTTGTTAATCCTTCTTTTATTTGATTTACTTTTGGACTATTTACTTATGTGTGGATTTGACTTCTGTTATATAATCTTGATTTGGTTGGCAATGTTTAATATTGATTATAGCTAGCAGGATCGGCGTCTTGTGGTACAAGTTAGCCCGAGTGATAATGCTACCACAAGGCGGCTATTCTAGGCATAAGACTCCCCTTGTGTCGTGTTTTGTGTTCCGGGAGGGGGTTCTTACAAATGTTATTAGCTTGCTACGATCCTGAACTAAGGAAGTCATTCAACAATGGTGGCACCCCCATTTGAATAGTCAGTTTGGGGACAAACTGACTTAGCGGAAGCAGTGGTGTGCCCATATGTAATTCATACTATGTCCAACTTTGACCTTAAGATTAGCCAACATGACCTTATAACTATACATTACGTGTAGGTCCCAGTGCACGTTGAGCCAGTGGGGGGCACTCCCACCCCATCCGTACCCATATAATTTCAGCAATCGGAGCTAGGACAGATGCTGACAGCTATCTTGGATGCCTTTAGGTCCCAACAAGCCTTGTAGAACAACAAGCACCGGGCTCTAATAGGTTGAGCACCTTCCGAGCTCTCTCCCCTCCAGCCTACATTGGGATGGAGTTGGCGGTGCGTATGGAGGAATGGCTCGACAATGTGCAAGAACTGTTGGTGGGTATTAGATGTCCGAACAATATGGCTGTGACCCTAGTAGTGACACTTCTGGAGCTGCATGCAAAATGGTGGTGTAAGTCTCCCATGGGCTCCAACTTCTAAGGAAGAGTCTATACGGATATTAGTTGGAGCGACTTTTTTGAAGCTTTCTTAGAGAACTTTATCCCTCTGATTGCTTGAGATGAACTTGAATAAACGTTCCTACAGCTGAAGCAGGGATCCAAGTCAGTGATAGAGTACCAACGGGAGTTTCAGCATCTGGCTAGATTTGTAGACTCCTATGAGTTAGACGACAGAGGATATGCTAAAAGGTTCTACAAAGGCTTGCGAAACCCCCTGAGGAAAGCCCTTTTGTTTCTAGCAGACTCCACCTTGGCAGAGAATATTGACATGGCGAAGAGGCTAGAGGCAGGCCACTTGGGAAGTGGTAAGAGACCCGCTGAGGGTGTGATGGAGGCTAGCCCTAGTAGCAGAAGGAGGCATGACAACAGAGGTGAAAGAGGATAACAGAGAGGTGGCGGGTGTTTCCACCAGAATTTTAGAATGGAATGCCAGGTCCCAAAGCCGCCAGCATTGCCTCCACCTTCAAAGCTTCAACAGTTCCAACAACCCGAAGGGCGGTATGAGCGAGTGTGCTTCAAATGAAACCAACCCAGCCACATTCGACGTTACTGCCCGCAGCTAGTTGGGAATGCTCCTCCTACTCTACCTCCGGTAGCTCCACGGGGACGGGGACATATGTGTGGTCGAGGATGAGGACCACGAGGAGGAAACCACAGACCTGCTCGAGATCAGGAGTTCGTGCTGGACATGACGCAGGAGCGGAACCCTCAGGAGGTGATTGCAGGTATGTTATAGTTAATTAACATACTTTCGGTATTCACCTCAAGATGCTTATGATGTACTAGAGGTCTAGCTTTGAGTATTTTCTATTGTTACTTAGGCACCGTAATGGTTGGCGGGAAACCGGCCTATACATTGTTCGATACCGGCGCATCACACTCGTTTGTGTCTGCAGACTTAATTAAAGACTTAGAAGGGGTGCAATACTTCACTGGTATTGCTCGGAGAGTACGCCTCACAGATGGCTCTGAGATGACCGCAACGGCCATGTGCGAACAGGAGATATTCCTTATCGTATGCCCCTTTAGGAACTCGCAGAGTTTAGAGTTCAGTTGCAAGAACTGGTGGAATCATGATTTGTTTGCCTCAGCTCATCACCTTGGGGAGCCCCTGTTCTGTTCATTAAAAAGAAGGATGGGACCTTACGATTATGTAGACTATCAGGAGCTCAATCGACTGATGGTGCGGAACACTTATCCGCTACCCCGGATCGACGAGTAGTTCGGCCAATTGGTAGGAGAGCATTGGTTTTCCAAGTTGGATTTGTGCTCGGGGTATTATCAACTAAGGATACAAGAGGAGGCCATTTAGAAAACTTCATTTAGATCACGATACGGCTTGTTCGAGTTCACCGTGATGCCGTTTGGGCTCACAAATGCCCCTTCAGCCTTCATGAGCCTGAGTGTTTGAGCCTTATCTAGAGATGTTCGTCATCGTCTTCATCGATGACATTTTGGTCTACTTAAAGATAGAGGAAGAACATGTCGAACATCTGACCTTGGTGCTGAAGAAGATAAAAGAGCATGCCTTGTTTGCCAAGTTCAGCAAGTGCGAATTCTGGCTCCAAGAAGTTGCCTTCTTGGGCCCTATGATCAGTGGGGTTGGACTAGCTGTGGATCCGGCCAAAGTGCATGTCGTGATGGAATGGTCGTCCTTGAAGTCAGCAGCCAATGTATGGAGTTTCCTTGGACTTAGCGGGTATTATCGCAAGTTTGTAAAAGGATTCTTAAAGATTGTCATTCCTCTTACTACTCTAACAAAGAAAGGTGTGCCACACGAGTGGACACCCCAGTGTGAAGCTGCGTTCAAAGAACTGAAGGATAGACTTACTACTACACCCATCCTAGCCCTTCCATCTGGGAAGGAAGGATTTCAAGTTTACACTGACACGTCGTATAAAGGAATGGGAGCAGTATTGATGCAGCACGGGCATGTGATTACATATGCTTCAAAATAGCTGAAGAAGCATGAAGTCAACTATCCAGTACATGATTTAGAATTAGGAGCTGTGGTATTTGCCTTGAAGGTTTGGAGACACTATCTATATGCATCCACTGCGAAATCTTTTCGAGCCACAAGAATCTAAAGTACGTTCATACTCAGAAGGAATTGAATTTGAGACAGCGGTGATGGTTAGAATTTTTATGTGATTATGAATTTACTTTGAACTACCACCCCGGAAAAGCAAATTCCATAGCTGATGCTTTGAGCACAAAGGTACCAAAATCGAGCCCTGAGTCCCAATTGATGAGTATGGAATTAGATCGGATGCTCGAAGACATGGAGAATACCCTGGTATATAATGACCATTCAAAAGGGTATATGGAGTACAAGACCGCGATGAGCATAGTCTGTGAAATCCGGGACCGAATCCGGGCAGAGCAAGGAAAGGATGCTGCTCTAGCCCCGACGCTTAAGTCAATTGAAGATGCGACTACTGACAAGTATTCCCTAAAAGACGGCCTCGTTCATCTCTGTGGCCGGATTTACATTCCCAAAGGCGGTAAAATTCGGGAAGATATCTTGAGAGAGGCACATTGCTCCTAGTATTCAGTGCATCCTGGGACTTCCAAGATGTACGCCGACTTGCGGAAGACCATGTGTTGGCCGGGAATGAAGATAGGTGTCAGATATTTTGTTACGCACAACGAGGCATGTCAAAGGGTGAAGACGGAATGCAAGATCCCCGGTGGATTATTACAGTCTTTGCCCATCCTCGAGTGGAAGTTCGAGGATGTCTCCATGGACTTCATCAACGGATTGTCTCGCTCACGCTCAGGGAATGATTCGATTTGGGTAATCATTGACCGCCTGACAAAGGTAGCCAGGTTTATTCCTATAAAGAAAGAAGCCCATGTGGATATCTTGGTACACCTCTTTGTGGGGCAGTTTGTACGGTACCATGGCGTGACAAAGACAATTGTTTCTGACCGGGATGGTCAGTTTACCTCTAAAGAATGGATGGTCGTACAAGCATATTTGGGTTCATGCCTTACCTACAGCACAACCTTCCATCCTTAGATGGACTGGCAGTCTGAGAGGACAATCAGAACTTCGGATGATCTCTTGAGGTTATGTTTGCTCGATGGAGTAGAGCCATGGGAAAGGCTCTTACCCCTGGTAGATCTCTCATACAACAACATTCACCAGGGCAGTATCGGGATGGCACCCTATGAAGAACTTTACGGAAGAAGGTGTAGAACCCTCTTTTCTTAGCTGCAAGATGAAGACCCAAAGGTTTTAAGAATTGAGTACGTCGATGATAGTGATGTAGTTGTTAGATTAATACAGGACCGCAAGCTTGAAGCTCAAAGTCGGCTGGCTAAATATTATAATGCAAAATAACGGATGGTGGAATTTCAAGTGGGTGACAAAGTGTTCCTAAATATCAGGCCGATGCATGGAGTGTCACGAGTACGTGGTGTGAAGAAGCTCAGCCCAAGGTACGTTGGGCCTTACACTATATTTGAAAGGATTGGCCCTTTTGCCTATCAGTTGGAGTTACCGCCAGAGTTGGAGAACCTTCAAGACATATTCCATGTGTCGTTACTTTGGAAGGCGTTATTGCAGCCCGATCAATATATCCCTGCCACTGATGGAGCAGTAGCGACCGATAGATCTGTGCGACTAAAGCCGTTGCGGATAGTGGACACTGAGACAAGGAGTTTGTGTCGCAAGAGTGTTCCTTTGGTAAAGGTTCTGTGATCAAACCATGGAAAAGAAGAATTTACTTGGGAGCCGGTGGACTTGATGCGGAAGCACTACTCGGAGTTGTTTCCTCAAGGTAAATTTTAAAAGCATATTTTATTTCATTTCATGCTTTTCTCTCCCCACAACCTTAGCTTGATTTCGGGGACGAAATCTTTTATTTTGCTTATAGGATTTGTAACGTCCCATTTCATGCCAGACCCCTCGCACGTGTTCTGAGTTAAGAAGATTTACTCAGGTTCGGGGGAGTTGAGTGTGTTGAGTGGACTCAACACAGTCGACGCTATCTAACTTAGAAGTTTTTGGTGGTCTAAGGCATTGAGAGCGTTGAGTGGACTCAATGCCCTTGACGCCAATTAATTTATATAACTTTTTGCGGGATAGGCGTCGAGAGCATTGAGTGGACTCAACGCACTCGACGCCATTTGAGTTTGAAATCCTGGCGGGTTAGGTGTCAAGAGCGTTGAGTGGAATCAACACACTCGACGCCATTTAACTTGGTGTATGTTCTGGTGGTTAAGGCGTTGAGAGCGTTGAGTGGATTAAACACTCTCGACGCCATATAACTTAGGTTCTAGTGGTTAAGGCGTTGAGAGCTTTAAGTGGACTCAACTCTCTCGAATCCATATAACTTAGAGTTCATTCTGGCCAGGTTGAGGGGTTGAGAGCGTTGAGTGGACTCAATGCTCTCGATGCCACATAACTTAGAGTTCTTTCTAGCCAGGTTGAGGCGTTGAGATCGTTGAAGGACTCAACAATCTCGTCGCCATATAACGTAGAGCTCATTCTGGCCGGGTTTGGCGTGGAGAGCGTGAGTGGACTCAACGCTCTCGACACCATATGACTTAGAATGTTTTCGGCCATAGCTGAGGTAATTTCGTCGAACCCAGAGAAGGACACGGGTAGTGACACAGGCTTGTCCCTACTCGTGTGGTACTCTTGTAAAATTTGCACCATCTTTGTGATTTTTACACAGAAGGACACGGGTAGTGACACGGGCGTGTCCCTACCCGCTTGTACCCAATCCAAGAATACCCGTGACATGGATAGTGACCAGAGCTCAGCAAATATCATCGAGCAGAGCTCGACGAAACGTCGAGTAGAGCTCTGCGAAACATCGAGCAGAGCTCGACGAAACATCCAGCAGAGCTCGACGAAAGTCGAGCAGAATTTGTCGAACGCCATAGTTCTGCCTTAGCGAATTTTCGGCCCTGGTTTCCCAGATTTTTCGGGAATTACGCAAAATCGACTTAAATGGGCCGCGCCTTTACAAAATGACTCATTTAAAGCAATGTTTGGCTGTCCAATGTCAGGCAGACACGTGTCGGGGCAGTTACCCTAATTTCTCACAATAAAAAGGGGAGAAAACCATAGCCTTCTTTTATCTCATTTTCCAAGTCGTCGTTGTAAGAAACCATCCGAGAGGAAGAGATTGTTGGAATCGATTTTCTTTTCCCAGAAGAACGAACACCAACCAAGGAGAAGAAGATGCTGCCAAGAAGGGTGACAAGATTCATGGATGGAAATAGTGGAAACACCGGAAACGAGGTGAGCTTCCAACCCTCTCCCTTCATACTAGATCTCTAGTTATTCCTAGAAGAGATATCGACTCAAAAGAGTCTCGATTTGTGAGAAGAAGGTTTCTAGGAAGAGGCCAAGCTAGGACTTGTGTTCTAGGAATTAGAGTCTTCATCCTCTCTTCGCTTCAAATGAAGTTTGTGGACTGGTTTCGTGAAGAGAAGTGGCCATATGAGGGTGAATAAGGGAGGAAAAACTTTGGATGTTCTTTGGAAAGTTTGGTTGGAGGAAGAATACGAACCAATGACGTTCGATCTGCTTTAAGAGGCGGGCAGAAATCCATTTTTTGCACACAGCAATCTTCGAGGCCGTTTTCAGACATGATGCAGCCACATCTAGGATTTTGACTAAACACAAAAGAAGTAGCCATTGGAAATACCTTCCCAACGAGGGGCTACACACCTTCACCGGATTCTTGTATCATTGGGAATCCCAGATCGAAGTTGTTGTATAGTAATCATTCCTGCATATATAATTCTCATGTTTGTTTTGTATCGGCTTTGGGTTTGGTAGAAAGACTGTAGTACAACAATGTTAATGTTTTGTTGAATTTAGACTATAAGTAATTGAGATAAAATATGTTAATGATATTTGTTCGATATATCCCTAATGAACAAATGGTGTAGTAAAGTGTACATGATTGAGGCGATTTGGTGGAGGTTAGTGAACGAATGGATTGACGTGTTGTGATGGTAGGAATGATTTAAATACATGAATCGATAGGAATATACTTGAAAATGGTAATACATTGAATAATAATGATAAAGTTTTCTTGAAGTTTGTTGTACATAGCTTCTATTAATTATGATAACCAAATGGTTGGTGAATATGTGTGGAGTATCATTATGTTGATGGTGAACCCTTGGTGTCTTGGATGAATGAAAACGTGGAAGGGTTGAAAGTACGTGAGTGTTGCCGCACTGGAATTATGTAATGGTAAGAAACTTTGTGTGGAGCTCTTGCGTGTTGTTGAGCATGAAATGTGAATAATGAAAAGGGGGCTCAATGTGGAGCCATGTATGTGAAATACATGTGGTGTGAGTTGGCACGTAGTGTCATAATCCTGGGTTAAGGATAGTGTGGCAGGTCTATGGGCTCGTCAGTCATCACACCGATGGGAGTTGACAGATAGACTTTGGGCTGTTGGGCTTGGTCCTCGGTGTTCATTCCCGAGGCTCCTTCCGTGCCAAGTGGACGGTTGGGCTTGGTCCTCATGCTTTTTCCGAGGCTCCTTCCGAGTCACAACATAGGCCAGTTCAGGGTATGGTTCTCGGTGCACATCTACCCGATACTCCTACTGAGCCGTAGTACATATGTGAGCTCTGCTGTTGTGTTCTTAGCATTGAGACGTACGGAGGCCTAGGCTTGGTAGTGTGGATGCCTGCCTAGTAGTGGAGAAGCATGCTCCACTGTCACCGTCTGGCCACGATGGTTGACACCTGAGAGGTTAGCTACCTACTCGAAAAGTAGGAACTTCAAGTCTGTGTCAACATAGTAGTTGCATGTTCGTGATCATGGGTGAGTCATTGCATTGCATTCATGGCATTGCATTTCATTGCATACACAAGATCCTCATCGTATAAGTTTGTATGGACACTCTTATATGAGGAGTTACTTTACTGCTGAGCTGATACTCAACTTATATGTCTGTATGGGCATTCATATAAGTTGAGTTACTTTTTGTTGTAGTTTTACATTTTTACTATACTGCTGATATACTTGATATTACTCACACTATACCACCTATTTGTACTACTGTTGTATTTATATATATTGTACCCTTGTTCTTTTCTCCGCCCGGTGCCGAGGAGTTACCGGGGGAGCGGATGTGATAGCCACTTAGTCTCATGACTAACGATTGTTATGTCTTCCTTTTTAGGAGGAAACCCCCCAGACAGAGCAGCAACAGGTTATGCAGTAGGATAGCTAGGCCAGGACGACAGGGCCTGAAGTGACGTTGTTATCGCTACCGTCAGTGACTGATGTGAGTTTTAAGAGACTCATTATGTAGCCCCTTTGGGCAAGTTTTACTTATAATCTGATATTATAGAAGCTTGTTGATGCTTCTTTTATTTGATGCAATTTTGGACTATTTACTTATGTGTGGATTTTACTTCTGTTATATAATCTTGGTTAGGTTTACTACAAGAAAACAAGCTTTTAGTGACGAAATATTTTTTGTCACTAAAAATATACTTTTTGTGACTAAATTAGAGCTTGGGCACTAAATGATGATTGCCACTGCATTAGTGACTAAAATAAATATTTGGTCACAAAAGATAATTTTTTTAGCGACCAAAATAATATTGCGTCACAAAAAAATTTTTTTAGTAACCAAAATATACCTGATCACTAAATAAAACTATTTAGTGACAAAATATGACGGTCACAAAAATAAAGACAAATTATTTTGAGATCTATCAGTCTTCCGTAAATCCCAATCCCGCTAGGTTAAATCCCAATCCCGCTAGGGCAAATCACAATCCCGTTCTCCCTCGTCCCCACTCCGTATTCCGCACAGCGCATATTACACATCGCACATCGGCGACTTCACCACTTCGGCAGTTCACCTACAAGGTTTTCTCCTCCACCGGACTGCCGCTCGCTTCTCTACCGTCACCTCGTTACTCTCGTCGATCTGTCGAAGGCGGAAGGCGGAAGCCGGAAGGTGTTAAAGTTGTCGAACTCCAGCTTTCTTCTTCTTCCAAATCCTGATCATTCTTCCCGAATCCAGATCCAGCCTTTCAGGTATTGAATGAGGATTTTGCTTTTGAATGGGGATTTTGAATCCAAACCCTAATCATTCTTCATTTCTTCCCGATTTTTAACTCCAGCTTTTGAATCCAGGTCCAGCGTTCTGCTCCTTTCAAAATCCAAACCCCAATCATTCTAGCATTCTTCATTTCTTCCGGATCTAGCGCATAGGCTAGCCAGAACACTTTCAAAGTGCCAGCAGGAACTCTTGTTAAAGACTTCCAAAGCGCCAACCAGAACTCTTTCAGGTATTGAATGGGGATTTTGCTTTTGAATGTGGATTTTGATTTTGAATGGGATTTCACCAACAATCATTTGCTTTGTGAATCTAAGAATCATTTGCTTTGTGAATCTAAGAATTGAACTTTTCAAATAGAAATTGTGTATTTTTCGTTCGTTGTCAAATTCTAGCATTCTTCACTAACCTGGGATTTCAATTGATTTTCCATTAACCATTTCACTTGTGATTTCAATTGATAAGCTTCAACATTCGTTCAACATTGGTTTACACATTGGTTTCAGTTATGCTTTCATAAGCTTTAACAGTGCTTTCATATTGTTGATAAATGAAGTATAAAAGAGTGCTTTCTAGGGATAGTGCCCTCTTAATGCATCATCTGGTTCTTCAGTACAACTAATACATACAAAATATATAGGCCCCTTGACAAGAAATACTACCTGGACATGCAATAGTTAATTCAAAATTATACTAGAAGAATAGTAAGAGAGTTGAATAATGCACTGCCAAAAGAAAAACATTGAAAAGAAATTCAACTTAGCTTAAAAGAAACTGATGACATCAAGAATAAGAAGCTTTACTTCTCAACTTAATACAGTTGTTCAGTAAGTAAAAATAGAAATGGTTATGCTTTTTATCTCAACTCCATTCCATAACTCCTATCCAATCAGAAGAACGGGAGGAAAATAGCCACACATACTGCAAAAAATGCAGGAAAACTCCTATCCAATCAGAAGAACGAGAGGAAAATACTGCAACAAATTCTGCTTTGAATTTGAACTCATGTTCTTTATCTCCATGCTGCATTGAATTCTGTGTTTTATGCTTGAGCAGAGGAATTATTTTTCACATTTTTTACTTTGATTCTGTTGCATGTTTTGTTTTTCAGTTTGGTTTTCTACAAACAATTTCAATTGTGAGGATTTTTATAGTGCAATGGACAGGAGTTGGATGAATCTTAATGATCGACGACAACCAACCTATATCAAAGGAGTGAATGAATTTTTGGATTTCGCTTTTATCCATTCTGTCAGGGGAAACAGTATTCGTTGTCCATGTTATAAATGTGGAAATATTTTCTTTCACACTCGAGATATTGTGTTTGGACACCTTATTATTAATGGAATTGTCAGGACTTATAAGTGGTGGTCATGTCATGGAGAAGACAATTACATTAACCCGGGTGGTGATAATGATAATTCAATTTTTGGTGAAGGTGAGCAAGAGATTACAGAGCATGATGATATGCACGCTATGCTGGATGATGTTAATGTTGCTTATAACAACATGAATGAGAATACAGAGGAATGTAATAATGAAGACCCAAATGAAGCAACTAAAAAATTTTATGACTTGCTAAATGATGCTGAAAAAGAATTATATCCAGGTTGCAAAGAATTCTCAAAGTTTCAATTTATTGTTACTTTGCTCACACTTAAAACGGATTATGGATGGACTGATCGGTCTTTTACGGAATTACTTAAAGTACTAAAAAGGGCAATTCCATTTAGTGAAACTCTCCCCAGTAGCTTTTATGAAGCTAAAAAATACATGCAAGAGCTTGGAATGGGGTGTAATAAGATAGATGCCTGCTTGAATGATTGCATTCTCTACCGCGATAAATTTGCAGATTATGTATGTTGTCCCACTTGTGGCACATCCAGATGGCAATCAAGCAAGGACAACAGTAATGCGAAAAGTAATGCTCATGCAAAGAGAAGTAAAAACATACCAAACAAGGTATTAGGACATTTTCCTTTGATACCGAGACTTCAAAGATTGTATATGTGTTCTAGGAGGGCCAAGGATATGAGGTGGCATAAAGAAAAACGACACGACGATGGTTTGTTGAGACATCCAGCTGATACCTTTACTTGGAAGTCATTTGATGAAAAACACCATGAATTTTCATCAGACACACGTAATGTTAGACTTGGTTTAGCGAGTGACGGATTTAATCCTTTTGGTCTTATGAGCACAAATTATAGTGTATGGCCAGTTGTTTTAGTCCCATATAATATGCCACCATGGATGTGCATGAAAACTCCTAATTTTATAATGTCCTTAATTATCCCTGGTCCAGGACAACCTGGGAATGATGTAGATGTGTATTTACAACCATTGATTGATGAGTTGAAACTTTTATGGGAAGTTGGAGCTTGTACATATGATGCTTATGGAAAGTGCAACTTTAATATGCGTGCAGCTTTGCTGTGGACAATAAATGATTTTCCAGCTTATGCGAATCTATCAGGATGGAGCACCAAAGGCAAGCTAGCATGCCCTTGTTGCAATAAGGATACATGGTCGTGTCGATTGAGGAATGGGTACAAGATGAGTTATATGGGAAGCAGGCGTTTCTTGGATTCAGGTCATAGATGGCATAAAGATAAGAAGTCGTTTGATGGAACAATAGAAACCCAATCTGCACTAAAGGACCTTTCAGGGGATGAGATTTTAGAACAGTTAAAAGAATACGACAATGTGATATTTGGAAAACATCGAAAAAAAGAAAGCAAGATGAAACATCGCTGCATTATAACTGGAGGAAGTTGAGTATTTTCTTTCAGTTACCATATTGGAGAACTCTTGAGATACGACATTGTCTAGATTACATGCATATTCTAAAAAATGTTACAGAAAATATATTGGGAACTATTTTGAATATTGATGGGAAGACAAAAGATGATTTGTATGCTAGATTAGACCTAAAAGAAATGGGCTTGAAAGCAGAATTACATCCAATAGAGAAAGATGGTTATTATATCATGCCACAAGCCTGCTATACTTTAACGTTAGCTGAGCGAAGGGCTGTATGTCATTTCTTAGAGAATATTAAAGTTCCAGATGGTTATTCATCTAACATAAGAAGATGTATAAATTCTAAGGAAGGTAAGGTTTTAAAAATGAAGGCTCGTGATTGTCATGTTTTCATGCAAGATCAACTTTCCCCAGCTCTTCGTGGCATTGTTCGTAAGGAGGTTTATGATCCTCTAGTTGAATTGAGTCTATTTTTCAAAGAGTTGAGCTCTAAAACATTAAGTATTGAAGTATTAGATAGACTTGAGAGTTATATTCCTATCATACTATGTAAACTGGAGAAGATATTTCCTCCATCATTTTTCACAATCATGATGCATCTACCAATTCATCTTGCACGGGAAGCTAAAATTGATGGTCCGATTCAATATCGATGGATGTACCCAATTGAGAGGTATGCATTATTTTTTGGTTGAATTTTTTTTTGCTTTAACATAATCACTTATAATCCTTGAACTTTGTCATGTAGATATTTGCGGACACTTAAATCATTTGTAAGAAATAAAGCACGCCCAGAAGGTTCAATGGCAAATGGTTACCTGGTCCACGAGTGCTTGAAATTTTGTTCAAGATATATTGGTAAAATTGAGACAAAGTTGAATCGTCCAACTAGAAATATTGATGAAGGAAATGACATACAAGATTCAAGTCTATCCATTTTTCAAAAGTCAGGGAGGCCACTAGGTAAAGGATTTGAAAAGAATTTGACATACGAAGATTGGCATCGTGCTCAATTGTACATATTAAGAAATTGTCCAGAAGTGGAACCATTTATAGAGTAAGTCTCACAACTTTTCTCTCTAAAACATATTAACAAATTATAATACCAATATTCCACCGATCATTTTTATTTATAGGGAGCATCTGAGGGATATTGAGCCAATGTATTCTAAAGATGCTGGAAGAAGACATGAAGCAGCCTTTGTTAGATGGTTTGAAATACAGGTAATTAAGTAGTGTAATACAATTTATCCTCTACCTTAGAGAGTTATTGTTATTATGATTTAATTTACTTTTCTGATAATATATTCGTTTTTCAAAAGGCATCTAAGTTACACTATGAAGGGGATCCAAGAGTTAACACAGAACTTTTATAGTTAGCACGTGGTCCAAGGAAAGAGGCGACACATTTTACTGGTTATATTGTTAGTGGCTTCAGGTTTCACACTTATGATCGTGAAATTAGGCGTAAGACCCAGAACAGTGGCATCATTGTAAAGGGTGATGAACAATCTGGTGGCAAAGAATATTATGGTATTTTAAAGGACATTCTTCAATTACATTATGGTGTTGGATACAAAATTGTCCTGTTTAAATGTGACTGGTGGGATACATACCATGAAGGCAAAGGCTACAAGAAGGAAAAAAATGGAATTATTTCTGTTAATGCAAAACGCAATTTGAGAACCAATGAACCTTTTGTCTTAGCTTGCCAAGTTGGACAAATATATTATGTAACAGACAACAAAAATAAAGATTGGAGATTGGTAATAAAGACAATGCCTCGTCACTTTAATGATTTTTCTGCCAAAGACAGTGAAGATTTCAATGAAGAAGAAATTCACTTGTATGATACAGATGTAGGGTCAAGCCCAGTACTTAATGTTGTCATAGATGATGATAACACAGGAATTGTATTACAAAGAACTGATGTTGCGGCTATGACAATTAAGAAAAAAGATCAATCTTGTCAAAGAAGGGTTCTGAATGAAGAGGACCCTGATGATGACATTGGTGATGAATTTGAGGATGATGCAGAAAATGAGGATGTTTAATACCTTTTTTCTATCATTTTTTTCATATTTTTGTACTTTTTAATGACATAAATTTGCATTTACTTTCCTTTTAATTCAGTTTTATTTTGAGCATTATCTTTGTAATTTTTCTTCATTTCTGTACTCATGTGATTTGATTTGATTTGTAGTCCGACACATGTGTTGCATTGCGATATCTGGAAGGTATGTTTTTAAAGCCTCTATATATGTAGAGGCATGAGCATGAGTTGTTGCAGCATAGGCTATTGTTGTTAAATAGTATATATAGGTAGAGTGCAGCATGAGATATATATATATATATATAGTGGTTAAACTCTTCAGGAGAGAATGTTAATTTCTTTCAGTTTCCTTAATTGCTTTCTCATGATATTTCTAATACATCCATTTCTTACAGGTACCATAAAAGATTAAATGACAGGGAATATAAAGATAAGTGCTAAAGCTAAAGATTCTTTGGTAGAAATCCAAAATCCAATAGATTGGCAAAGAGAAGCACACATGGAGCAAAAGATTCACATGTTCAATTCCAAAAGAACCACTGCAGCTCGTATTTCTTCTATTGCTAAATCATTTAGTCCACCTTTACTTTTACCCCCCACAAAAGATTCACATGCTAAAACATCGAATCCAGGAAAAAACACTCATGAAGCAAGTATAAAATATAAAACACTTCATTCTATAAAAAATAATGCACCACAATCTATAAAAGACAAAACAACAAAACATACAAGTATTGGGTCCTATCAACAACCACCAATACACTCACAATTGTCACTCCAGTTGGATCGAGATTTGATAAATGAAGAGGAGAATACATATGAGCATAGACATGAACTTGATCATCTCGAGCATGAGGTTGATCATCATTTACATTCAAATCCAACAGATCTTGGGCATGGTAATATTGATGAATCAACTCTCATTTTTTGTTTAGATTCACTTATTTGAAATGTTTTAACACTAAGATGTCAAGTAATAGGTACATGCAAAATTAAGAAAAGGACACGTGGTCCAACAACTGGGATTGGATGGTCTAAGAGAAAATATGATTCTACTGAGAAGGTTGAAGTTCATCTTCCCGCTGACCTTCATAGATTTGTTGGTGATAGATCTCAAGAGCTTATCACGAGGAGTGGACGCATTGTAAGGCTTTATGCTCCTTTGAATGTGGAGAGATGGGCTCATATTCCAGTTGATATAATCGATAAAATAATTGATATCATCTATATAAGTAATGAAGTTTTTAAAGTAAATACATGAATTGAACATGTTTTTTACACATCAACATTTTAATATGTAGTATCTTGTTTTAGTTCGAATTCAGTCTTCCAAATGAGAATCATGTTATGTATGACCTTATATCTTCACTTCGTCGAATCTATAATGTTTGGCGTGCTCGTTTGCATAACGAACATTATTTAAAATGGAGTACTGATGCACAAAGGCGTGAACATTGACCTAAAGATATCGATCCAGAGCAATGGAGTTGGCTAATTGGATATTGGGGCAGCGCTAAATTCAAGGTGTAGACAACATATATTTTTAATTGACTTATTTATGTTTTAATTATAAAGTGTTTGTTAAATTAAATATTCCTAATATATTGATTTCTCTTATTAATTCATTGTAGAAAATTAGTGATGTGAACAAAAAAAATAGGAGCCTACAAAAAATGAAATCTCATGTTGGTACAAAGTCTATAGCGAGAACAGTACATGAGCTGGTAATATTTTTAACGTTCCTATAATTATTTTTTAATTTATTAGTTCTCAACTTCAATTTTATGTTTTTTGTTTTCATAATGCAGAGACAAGTTGCACATGAAGATCAACAATTGCCTATATACATACGGTTGTGGGAGAAAATTAAAAAGGGTAAACAAAATCAGTGGATTGATGAGGCTGCAGAAGAGATATATAATAAGCTTTTGGAACTTCATGAGGAACAAAAAAAAGAGAAAGGGGAAGACAAATTAACCACGAAAGAAGCTTATACAATCGTGCTTGGTAAACGATCAGGTTATATTCCTGGCATGGGCCCAGGACCAAAACCTTTGGAACGTGAAAGTAGTAATGGACGTCTCAAAGCACAAATTCGAGCGGAAGTAGAAGCAGATATGAGCGCACGTTTTCAAGAAATGGAGGACAAAGTGGCTCAGAGAGAGGCACGAATGGAGCAAAGAGAAGCACGCATGGAGAAAATGGAGGCACGAATGATGGCATTTATAGAACAAATACAAATAGAGGATCAGATGGATAGTACTAACTAGAGAAACTTTGGCTAATTATGAATTTTTTTATATTGAATCTTTCTACTTTTTTTACTTATCATAGTTGATGCACTTATCCTTCCATTCAATTGTCTGAAACGGTTCATCCTTCAATGGTTCTTTCTTTTTCTCTTTCTTTTTAAGTTCTCATAGTAGACTATTACTATGCTTCGCTCTTAATCTTTGGAGTACTACTGTTGTAGATTTATTTCTCTCATTTACTATCTCTATTTCTTTGGAGTACTACTCTTCTTGCTATTTTTTGTATCACACTATAATAAGACACCTTGGCTATTTTATGTATCTCTATGTCCTATGTATCTCACATATGAACACATGCTTGAGCCTGCAACAACAGTTACAACTACCACATTAACAACGATTACAGATTGTTAATGACAATGTTATGCATTTTTCATGGATGGCGGGACTTATCTATCAGGCTAAGGGATAGTATGAGAAGGTTGCTGCACACTTCTCTCACTTGCTGCAATCCGAGGAGGCATTTCGTTCAATGCATGCTGGCAAACCATATTCAGGTGCTCTCACTGCTGCTGGAAATGAAATGAATGCAATTCATGCATTAGCTCGCTTTGATGAAGGTGATCTCACGTTATTATCTAGAGCAAATGGCACCTCGATTTGTAGTAGAGAGATTTTCTCATCATCTAGTAGTAGCCAAACCTCTAAGACAAAGTGGAATGCTGTTCTTTCTATTAATTAGTTTCTATTTATTACCTTAATGTAATTCATTTAGCATGCGTGACATGATATTGCCTTCTGCAGGAAAATGGCAACAAATGCTGAAGGAGGAAGAAATTTGCTAGGAGAGATCAGTTACTCAAGATACAGTCTCAGATCCAAAAGCTTTGGGATGAGGAAAAGATTTTTGAGGCCACTTCCCTCAGCAAGCCTCCTGAGCCAGGTGAAAAATTCTTTGGAAAATCAACCAGTGAGATGGGTGACACCACTTGGCCTTCTAGTTGTTCAGCCATACTATAAACTAGGAAGTCATCTAGTAAGTCTCTCTCTCTCTCTCTCTCTGTCCATCCCCTCACCCCCTCGCATGAAGACTCTTAAAACTTATGTACAAAAAAGGACATTCACACACACACAATGCTGACACATGCACACACAGGTAACAGGTTCTCAGATACAAGCATGGTTGTGCACTTGCATGTGTAATTGTTTACGCACAAGAGCATCATTCATTACTCCTACTCAGAATTATTCCTGACTCATGAGTAAACACAGTTGCCTACAGATATTAGTACACATACTTTCACCATTGTCTTCATCTCATGTGATGATACATGCCAACCAGCATTCCTGCTTAGGTTATCGCTGATTTGGTTGAATTTTCCTGTAGGTCAGAACTTCTCTTCAAGTCTTGTCTTTGCAATGAGAGACGATCAATGTTGTTGGGTATTGTATCCACAATGTACCTGATTTGAAGAAGCCCCTGGACAAGCTAAGGTCAATAGACAATGTATTTGATAAAATCTTTTAAGTTGTGCTTGCAGTTCTTCCATGCTAAGTGCACACCAATGTCAGGGTGCAGTAGGTCAATATACACGGGTCTGCACGACGTAATCCCTCGTTGAGCAGATCAGTGTGTTGGCCTACGTGTACTCTCTCTATTGGAGTGCACTTAATTTCAAGTACAGGGCCGTATTTATGCAAGAGAAGACAAGGAGCACGGATGGGTCGAGGAGCAGCTCTTGGGTGGAAAGACGAAAATTCGTCTAAGTGTAAATCGACGAGAATCACCAAGTGATTCTCGCCGATTCATCGAGAATCAGTGGTTGATTCTCGCCGAACTCGTTCCAGCCTCTTCTAAGCGAGCACCTCTGCTTCTAAGTAAGAATCGACGAGAATCACCAAGTGATTCTCGCCGATTCGGCGAGAATCACTAGTGATTCTCGTCGAATCGTCGAGAATCACTGGTTGATTCTCACCGTCTCGACCTGGCCTAAAGCAGTGCGTGCAACCAAGGCAAATTCGACGAGAATTATCTTTGATTCTCGCCGAATCGTCGAGAATCACCTTTGATTCTCGGCGACTCGGCGAGAATCACTTTCGATTCTCATCGATTTTGACTTGGGCGTTTTTCTGGAACTTCCTGAACCGGATTCTGCCGCTATTAAGGTTCTGGACCGGGACTTAGGGATTCTGCTTGTGGGTCCCACAACGGTCATTTTTGAAGGCATCTACAGTATATATATACGGGTATTTTGAACGGAATACCTAGACAGAAAGAAGCCGAGCAAGAGAAAACCCTAAAATCGCGAAATCGCTCCTCCGCCGCCGTCGCCGCTCGCGCTATTTGGACGCCGCTGTTGATCGCGTTTCCTCTCGATCTCCGGCGACAGAAGCTTAGCAAAGCTTTGAGTCTCACGTGTCTATCCAGAGATCTCTTGTCTCTCGATTTGTTGATCGGGAATAACTTCCCCATCCGAATCGATCGAGACGACCGATCCTCGTGTGACCGTTGGAAGACCATGCTAGCTTCGCTACGAAGATTGGATCTCTAAGTTCAGCAGCCGCTCATCATCATAGCCGCCGATCCCGAAGCAAGCCGCCGCTCGTCTTGCTGCCGCCGGTTCCGGGGAGATCCTTTCCAAGAGAGACCAAGGTTGTAGATTCTTCGTTGACTTCACGAACACGTCGTCGAACGAAGAGGAACACCGTAGTCTCCAAACGAAGTTTGTATTTCGTGTACATTCTATTTTACTTTTGTTGTAAAGGAACGATTGTTCCGTGTTGTAAGGGTTGAGTGCAACCCGGTTTGTGGGAGTCTTGACTCCTACGTGTGGAAGGGTTCCTTCCGATAGTGCAAGGATTGGATTTCAATCCTGTTGGAGAAGTGACCGAGTCGTCCCTTGTTGGGAGATAGGTCGAAGGGGGAAGTGGATGTACCCAAGTCGGGGAACCACTATAAATTGCCTGTGTATTCTGTGTGCTGTGCTTTTTATTTTTATTGTTCAGGTACCGTCATAAATTCCGCAAATACGCTTCACGTCACCTATTCCCCCCCCCCCCCCCCCCCTTGGTGAATATAGTTGACACTAGGTGGACTTTCAAGTGGTATCAAAGCGAGGTTACTCATCAAAAAGGTTAACACCTTGAGTTGAATCCTGCCCCTAGTGTCAAGAAGAAGACAAACATCTACTATGGACGGGCTCAAGTTCTCCGGCAAGATCCCAGTGTGCACCAGGCTCAACTTTCCTATCTGGAAGGAAAGGATCAGGTTCTACATGGAAGCAGTTGATCCTCGACTCTTCATGATCGTGGAGGAGGGACCTTATGTCCCCACTAAGGCCTCCACCATTGATCCCACCAAGAAGGTGCCGAAGACACTTTCTGAAATGGACAAGGACGAGATGGTGCTAGTGGGACTTGACAAGAAGGCACGAAACATTCTGGTCAGCGCAGTTGATGACTCAATGATGCAAAACTTCAGCAACTGCAGGACATCACAGGAGATCTGACAGTGCCTGATCATCCTAATGGAGGGCACGGATGAAGTGAGGGATGATCGGAGATCCCTCCTGAACCAAAAATATGAGGCCTTCAGACAAGGGCCTAAGGAAGAGATCGGAGTCACCTACGAGAACTTCCTAAAGATTGTCAACGCCCTCAAGGGCTACGGAAGAGTGTTCACTAATGGTGAACTCAATGACAAATTTCTTAAGTCCCTTACTAAGGAATGGGACACAAAGATCTGCGCCATCAGAGAATTTGGCAGACTAGCAGAAACTGATCCACAAATTCTGTTTGGAAAGCTGATGTCCTATGAGCTTCAGCTGAACACCAGAAAAGCAGAAGAAGAAGCAGAGAAGGCGGCAGCCAAAGAAAAGACTATGGCTCTAAAAGCCAGTCACTCTAGAAAAGGCAAGGGTGCAGTTTCATACCGTGCTAGGAAAAAGGATGAGGAGGAGGACTCCGAGCCATGCTCCTCCAGCTCAGAGCTGTCGGAGGAGGATTTCTCCCTCATCACTCGAGAGTTCAAGAAGTTCCTCAAGATGAGGAATCAAAGAAAGAGAGACGGCTCCTCCTCCAGGCATCAGAAGAAAAATTATTCTTCTGACAGGTATGCATCTAGACCGAACAAACATCGCTCCGCTGACATTATTTGCTTTGGATGCAATAAGCCAGGACACGTCGTGGCCGACTGCTATCAAGGCAAGAGATAAAAAGGGAAAGAAGAGGAGCACAAATCCTCTAGAGATAAGAAGAAGGAGTGGAGCTACATCGCCAAAAGGCCAAAGACACTGAGTGAGTCTGATTCCTCAGACTGCAGTGATGATGAGGAAGCCTACTTCGGGCTGGTGGGTCGCTCTGACTCAGAAGGAGAATGCCCCCCGTTTACTGGGAAGGTAAAAGCTCACACCCCTCTCTCCGACTCCGACTCTGATCCTGAGTCTCAGGATGATGAACCTGAGGATAGCCTTTCGGCCCGTGAAGCTGAGCTCCTCGAGAAGTATGAGCTTCTGCTCAACACTTTCGAGGAGTGCCGAAAGAGATTGAAGGCTGAGAAAAAGGAAGTAAAATTCCTTAAGGGTGAGTGTGTTTCCCTAAGGGAAGAGGTCACCAGTTTGATCTCTCTCCGACAGGAGCACCTTGACCTGACCTCAAAGCATTCAGAGTCTCTGAAGCTCCTTGATCTTAAGCAGGAGGAAGTCGACAAGTTGGAAGAACAACTTGCGGCAGAAAGGAAGATCGTCAAGAGCTTCTCTATGCCAAAAATAGTTCTTCCAGTTGTTGATACCTTCTCTGCTCAGGCCAAAGGAGCTGGCTTGGGGCATGTAGGGGTATCTGGTTCCTCCTCCAGGAGAAACAGAACCAGAGAAAGAATAAGGCCGCCAAGAAGGCCTCTGCTGATGAAAAGGGAAAGGCTCCGCTTAGTCCTGTTGCGTTCAGAAAGCCTGGCTTTCCTTGCAACCAACATGACTTTGAGTCAACATTTGGCCATCATTTCCGGCCCTCGGTTGCAAAGCCAAAGAGCCGATATGACGGTTGGACCTTTCCCCGGAACTTCGGTGAGAGTGCCTTCAAGGCACCTTATGAGGAAATCCACATGGGAAATTATGGTCCGTTCTCTAGCGGCCATAATGGAAAGCAGGCACCAAAAGCCAAGCCTGTTATACAGAAGGTGACGAAGTCATGTGACTGCTGTCACCATGAGGCCTCCTCCTCCAGATCCAAGGCCCCAGCTGTACCCACCGTTCCCAGGGTAAGGCAGGAGCCTAGGAAGAGGTACAACAGATTCGACTGTTGGTGCTGTGGCAAAGTTAGTCACTTTGCCGTGGATTGTTGGTTTAATCCAAGGCATTACGAGACTCCCCATGTTAGCAATGCGAGGCCGACCACTCGTAGGGTTAACCAACCGAGGGGGAGTGTGCTAACCAGGAATCTAGGACCCAAGTTCGATTGGGTTCCTAAGGCAAATTAATTTTGTTTTGCAGGTATGTCCAAAGGCCACCAAAACGCCGATCTGGTATTTGGACAGTGGATGCTCCCGGCATATGACTGGGACAAGAAGCCTGCTACGTGATTACACTGCAGTCGAGAATGGACCCAAAGTCATCTTCGGAGGGTCAGATCGAGGAGTCACCAGAGGTTACGGTATGATTTCCAACGGTATAATCACTATCACCGACGTGGCTTATGTTGAAGGGTTAAACCATAACCTGATCAGTGTAAGTCAGTTATGTGATAAAGGTTATGACGTTAAGTTCTGCAAGGATAAATGTTTGATAATTTCACGTACCTCTTCTGAGACGGTATTATCAGGCATTAGGAGCAGAAATATCTTCTGCTTAGATTTTCTCAGTTTAGATTCCTCTACCCCCGTATGCCTTGTGGCAACATGCAGTGCATCTCTGTGTGAACAATGGCACAAGAGATTGGCACATATTAATTTCAAGACAATTAGTATGTTGTTTTCTAAGAACTTAGTAAGGGATGCTCCCAATATCAAGTGCATCAAAGATAGCCCCTGTCCTGCATGCCAGATGGGCAAACAGACTCGGGCTACCTTTAAGAGCATTGCAGACAAAGACTCTTCTCGATGTCTTTACCTTTTACATATGGACTTGTTTGGTCCAATGCAAGTTCATAGCTTGGGAGGCAAGTCCTATACGCTAGTGATAGTTGATGATCATTCTCGGTTTACTTGGGTGTTCTTTTTGAAACGAAAGTCAAATACGTTTGACATCTTCTCTAGTTTTGTCAAGCAGGTTCAGAACAAATTTAACTGCTCTGTGGTCAAAATCAGAAGTGACCATGGAACAGAATTCGAATCTGGTGTTATGACAGAGTTTTGTGAAGAACAAGGTATCTTTCATGAGTTTTCCTCCCCGCGCACTCCTCAGCAAAATGGAGTTGCGGAGAGGAGAAATAGAACTCTCATTGAAGCATGCACGACAATGTTGAAAGACGCTTCTCTCCCGGAATACTTCTGGGCAGAGGCTGTCAATACAGCTTGTCATGTACAAAACCGAGCATTGATCAACAAGCATCATCGTAAGACGCCTTACGAGCTACTGAAAGGCAGGAAACCAACCATGTCCTACTTGAGGATTTTTGGTTGTAGATGCTATGTACTGAATAATGGGAAGTACCCGCGTACTAAATTTGGTGAAAAATGCTTCGAAGGCATATTCATGGGCTATAGTTCCCACAGTCGGGCATATAGGGTCTTCAATAAGAAAACCCTAATGGTAGAAGAATCAATAAATGTTGTATTTGATGAAGGAAGTTTGCTTAACAGTAACTCTTCTAGTGGTATTCTTGAAGATGCAGGTGCACGACTGGAACAGCTGAGTCTGGATGAGACCGCTAAAGATGACACTCCTAAGTACGTCAAAGTCTCCACCTCCACGTCATCTGAAAATGTTGAAGATCAAAATTTAACAAATCTCTTGGAAGAAAGAGAAGCCCAAGAAGTAGTTGAAGCTCTAGACGCCAGACTTCTAGAGCTCCGACATGTGAGGGATCATCCTAGAGATCAGATCATCGGAGATCCTCGTGTCAGTGTCAGAACTCGAAGAGGTACTATTAACGAAGTATTGCATCTTAGCTTCCTGTCACAGGTTGAGCCAAAGAAGTTCGACGAGGCGAACAAGGATACGGCATGGATTCTGGCCATGCAAGATGAACTACATCAATTCGAACGTTGCAACGTTTGGACGTTAGTTCCCAGACCATACAAGCAGAATGTGATTGGCACCAAGTGGATCTTCAGAAACAAGCTGGATGAACATGGTGTCATCATAAAGAACAAGGCAAGGCTGGTGGCTCAAGGTTACAGACAAGAGGAGGGGATTGACTTCGACCAGACCTTCGCACCAGTAGCAAGGCTCAAGGCAATCAGATTGTTCCTGGCGTATGCTTCACACAAAGGATTCACAGTCTATCAAATGGATGTGAAATCAGCATTCTTGAACAGAGACCTGAAAGAGGAAGTATACGTCGCTCAACCCCCAGGTTTTGTCGATCCTACTTATCCTAATCACGTTTATTTTCTTAATAAAGCCTTATATGGGTTGAAACAAGCTCCACGAGCTTGGTATGAGACTTTATCTAGTTTTCTTCTTGAGAACAAGTTCTCTAGAGGTAAAATAGATAAAACATTGTTTCTCAGGGAAGTCAAAGGCAAGATTTTGCTGGTGCAAATCTATGTCGATGACATAATATTCGGCTCAACGGATAACAATCTTTGCAAAAAGTTTTCTAAACTTATGCAAGGAAAGTTTGAAATGAGCAGTATGGGAGAGCTCAAGTATTTATTAGGACTTCAAGTGAAACAGTCTGAGGATGGAATCTTCATCTCTCAGACGAAGTTCACAAATGAACTCCTTAAGAAATTCGGTATGGAGAGTGCAACCTCTCTGAGGACTCCAATGGGATCCATCATGTCTCTGGATAAGGATGAGAAAGGTAAACCTTTCGATGAAACCAAATACAGAAGCATCATTGGATCCCTGCTCTACCTTACTGCCAGTAGACCGGATATCATGTTCTCCACATGTGTCTGTGCCAGATTTCAGGTGAACACTAAGGAATCTCACTATGTCGCTGCAAAGCGAATTCTAAGATACCTTAAAGGTACTCCCAATCTTGGCTTGTGGTACCCGAGAAACAATGATGTCGAGCTAATAGGTTTTTCAGATGCTGATTTTGCAGGAAATAGGGATGACAGGAAAAGCACCTCCGGGACGTGTCAATTCCTCGGCGGGAGACTTATCTCTTGGAACAGCAAGAAACAGAATTGTGTAGCTACCTCCACAGCAGAGTCTGAGTACATTTCAGTAGGAAGCTGTTGCGTACAACTACTATGGATCAGAAACCAGTTAGCCGACTACGACCTTCAGTTCAAGGAAGTTCCAATGTACTGCGACTCCTCCAGTGCAATTGCAATTGCCAACAATCCTGTATCGCACAGCAGAACGAAGCATATTGAAGTGCGCTACCACTTCATTCGGGAGCACGTGGAGAACAAGGACATCTCTCTCTATTATGTCCCCACGGACAAGCAGATTGCTGATATATTCACAAAGCCCTTAGACGAGGCCAAGTTCAATCTTTTCAAGACTGAATTGGGGATGCTCAATTATGAGGAATGAAGACTACAGAAGCTCCAGGCTCGTGCATGATCTGAGGGGGAGCAAGGAACTCAAGTGTGAGCACAGACGCAAGAACTAAGGGGGAGCAAGGGGTCAAATGCTACCGACCCCGATTTGCAGAAGCCGAAAAGGGGGAGATTATCCTCTCAACTCACTTTTAAGTTTATGGTTTTCATTCCCATTTGCTCTATTCACCTTAACTTGTAGGGTTTAGGCTTCTTCAAATAGGGGGAGATTGTTGGGTATTGTATCCACAATGTACCTGATTTGAAGAAGCCCCTGAACAAGCTAAGGTCAATAGACAATGTATTTGATAAAATCTTTTAAGTTGTGCTTGCAGTTCTTCCACGCTAAGTGCACACCAATGTCAGGGTGCAGTAGGTCAATATACACGGGTCTGCACGACGTAATCCCTCGTTGAGCAGATCAGTGTGTTGGCCTACGTGTACTCTCTCTATTGGAGTGCACTTACTTTCAAGTACAGGGCCGTGTTTATGCAAGAGAAGACAAGGAGCACGGATGGGTCGAGGAGTAGCTCTTGGGTGGAAAGACGAAAATTCGTCTAAGTGTAAATCGACGAGAATCACCAAGTGATTCTCGCCGATTCGGCGAGAATCACAAAGGGATTCTCGCCGATTCGTCGAGAATCAGTGGTTGATTCTCGCCGAACTCGTTCCAGCCTCTTCTAAGCGATCACCTCTGCTTCTAAGTAAGAATCGACGAGAATCACCAAGTGATTCTTGCCGATTCGGCGAGAATCACTAGTGATTCTCGTCGAATCGTCGAGAATCACTGGTTGATTCTCATCGTCTCGACCTGGCCTAAAGCAGTGCGTGCAACCAAGGCAAATTCGACGAGAATCATCTTTGATTCTCGCCGAATCGTCGAGAATCACCTTTGATTCTCGGCGACTCGGCGAGAATCACTTTCGATTCTCACTGATTTTGACTTGGGCGTTTTTCTGGAACTTCCTGAACCGGATTCTACCGCTGTTAAGGTTCTGGACCGGGACTTAGGGATTCTGCTTGTGGGTCCCACAATGGTCATTTTTGAAGGCATCTACAGTATATATATACGGGTATTTTGAACGGAATACCTAGACAGAAAGAAGCCAAGCAAGAGAAAACCCTAAAATCGCGAAATCGCTCCTCCGCCGCCGTCGCCGCTCGCGCTATTTGGACGCCACTATTGATCACGTTTCCTCTCGATCTCCGGCGACAGAAGCTTAGTAAAGCTTTGAGTCTCACGTGTCTATCCAGAGATCTCTTGTCTCTCGATTTGTTGATCGGGAATAACTTCCCCGTCCGAATCGATCGAGACGACCGATCCTCGTGTGACCGTTGGAAGACCAAGCTAGCTTCGCTACGAAGATTGGATCTCTAAGTTCAGCAGCCGCTCATCATCATAGCCGTCGATCCCGAAGCAAGCCGCCGCTCGTCTTGCCGCCGCCGGTTCCGGGGAGATCCTTTCCAAGAGAGACCAAGGTTGTAGATTCTTCGTTGACTTCACGAACACGTCGTCGAACGAAGAGGAACACCGTAGTCTCCCAACGAAGTTTGTATTTCGTGTACATTCTATTTTACTTTTGTTGTAAAGGAACGATTGTTCCGTGTTGTAAGGGTTGAGTGCAACCCGGTTTGTGGGAGTCTTGACTCCTACGTGTGGAAGGGTTCCTTCCGATAGTGCAAGGATTGGATTTCAATCCTGTTGGAGAAGTGACCGAGTCATCCCTTGTTGGGAGATAGGTCGAAGGGGGAAAGTGGATGTACCCAAGTCGGGGAACCACTATAAATTGCCTGTGTATTCTGTGTGCTGTGCTTTTTATTTTTATTGTGCAGGTACCGTCGTAAATTCCGCAAATACGCTTCACGTCACCTATTCCCCCCCCCCCTTGGTGAACATAGTTGACACTAGGTGGACTTTCAAATGTAACTACTTTTACCTTTTAAATTCCGATAAATCAAATTCAATTTCTAAAATTGGAATTTTTTATGCATCTACCTATCAAATGTTATGTCTGACAATTTGACTTTTATGTAGGTGATGGTAAAACGTCAAAGGATAGCTTTGCCACCAAATTTTATCCACTCTCTTGATGGATCCCATATGATGATGACTGCAGTAGCTTGTAGAAATGCTGGATTTAATTTTAATTTCAGGAGTTCATGATTCATACTGGACACATGCATGTGATGTTGATGAGATGAACATAATTCTCCGAGAGAAGTTTGTGGAACTATACGAGCAACCAATTTTGGAGAATGTAAGGTTTCTTTTCCTTGTTTTTAACATGAGAACCTGCAGTAGCATACTCATTTAAGTGTTACCAACCTTTAACTACTGGGCATGTCAAGTAATCTATATCAGATGTAAATCATTGCATTAAGTAAAAAAATTTATGGTACTAATCCAGGATGGAAAAAACAACAAAAGATGCAGCTACGCCATTTTCTGGACTACTGTTTTTTCCACCTTCAGTCTACGTCATTACAAATTTGTCCTGCAGCTCAAAACTGCAGCTCAACTCGTAATCGAGCTCGAGCTAGTTGAGCTTCAGCATAACATTTGATACAGTCCTTCATTCTGATAACCTTTTAGATGCTTAATAATGACCAACCTGCACGACCAACCTGCAGCTTGCTACAGTCCTTCATTCAGATGTAACTCGTTTGCAGCTTCATTACCTGCACGACCAACCTCTGTTCTTAATAATGAAGATGATATTTTTTGCAGTTTGCTAGTTGTTAAACACATTTCCACCTTGGAATTTTGCAATGATCACCATCTGTATTATAGAAGACTTGTAAACACAGTTGCATGGGAAGGTCTGCAATGAGGCTAGCTTGACCAAAGAATGAATTACCAAAAGATGCACTGAAGAAGAAAAAAGCAAAAAAGGACGTGTCCGAGAAGAAGAAAGATTAATTTTCAGGAGCAAATTTTTTATTTTACATTTTTTTCATGTAATGAGTGTAATAAAAATAAGTGTTTTATTGATTTGTATTGAGGGGTTTGGGCTATCTCCCACCTTCTTTTTCTTATTAATAAAAATATTTTTTCTTTGAAAATAGTATTTTGTGAGTAATATTTGTACTCAATTTAATAGTAAATAAAGGAATTTTTTTAAATTCTATTTTGTGAGTAATTAAAAAATATTAGTGACTAAATATTTTGTCACTAAAAGTGATATTTAGTGACTTAAAATTTGATCACTATTGCATTATAATATTAGTGACTAAATTAACTTGGTCACAAAATGTCTTTTTTGTGACAAAGAGTTTAGTCACAAAAACAATTAGCAACAGAAAATCTGTTCGTCACTAAAAGTATACATTTACTGACGAAAATTTTTTTAATCACTATATACATTTAGTGACGTGCCTTTTGCAACCACCTTGTGACGGATCAAATTTAGTCACTAAATATATTTAGTGACCAATCCGCATTTTTAGTGACCAAAATTGTCGTCACTAAAAGCCTGCTTTCTTGTAGTGGTTGGCAATGTTTGATATTGATTATAGCAGGAAGAATAGGCGTCTTGTAGTACAGGTAAGCCCGAGTGCTAATGTTATCACAAGGCGGCTGTTCTGGGCATAAAACTCCCTCCATGCTGTGTTTTGTGTTCCAGGAGGGGGAGGTCTTACATCACGAATCTCGAAGCCCGATTCAACCCGCATACACAAACTAGCGAATTGTGCCTGGGCCAAAAAATGCAAAAGTCAAATTTGGCGAGTATCGGCTTCCACACTCGACGAATCGCTGAATATAGCCATGTATACTCGACGAATTCTCCTCCAATCTCGCCAAATCGGCTAAGTGATAATTGATGAATTCGTCGTATATCCTTATTGATATTCGACGAATTCTCTTTAGCTGAATTCCTACATTTTCTTCCGTTGAATCCTCCTCCACCATATTCGACGAATTCGTCGGATATCAACAATGATATCCAACAAATTTAACTTAACCAATTTCTCCAAGTTCGGGTGTCGAGTACGTCGAGTATCATAAAGCGATACTCGGCGAATAGTTCTCATACTCGACGAATTCGTCGGATATCACCAGCGATATCTGAAGAATTTCACTTAGCCATATTTTCACTATCCCGATGTCGAGTGCGTCGAGTATCGGCCAGCAATACTCGACGAATAAGGATCAAACAGGATGAATTTGTCGGATATCCTCAGCGATATCCAATGAATTTACCTTTAATTTTTCCTCCAATGGCAATCGACAAATTAGTCGGATATCCTTGATGATATCCGACGAATTTCCCTTGGCCAATTTCTCTAAGGCATTTGCCCTTCGATACATTGGGCATTACCCAACCCAATACTTCATCCAACACACTCAGCACCTTTCGCCAGTACACCCCGAGCCTGAGTCATGTCTCTTGACTCAGAATGCATGCGAGGGGCCTAGCGTGAAACGGGATGTTACACGTAGGGCCTGTGTGCCTGAGGTAGGATCTTGTTATGGATCTGAGGTAGGATTATGTTGTAGATCTGAGGTAGGATATGTGTTCCTGAGGTAGTATTCTGTTGAGAATCTGAGGTAGGGCCTTTGGCTTGAAGTAGGATCTGAATCAGATCTTAGCTGTAGGAGAGTTATACTCTGAGTATAGGGCTATCTTCCTAGCATGAGTTGTAGGACATTTGATTAAGTTTGAGGTAGGTGATCTGTGGATCACTGAGCTGTAGGAGTAATATTTACTCTGAGTGGTAGGGCTTTGGCCTGAGATAGGACTTGGAGGAAGTCTGAGAGATACTACGAGATCTATGTTGTAAGCTCTTTGAGATGAGTTTGGAGAAGATTGCCTTATCTAACACACTGTTAGAAAGGTGGGAGGGAAAGTGGGTGTACCCATACCTTGGGGAACCTCTATAAATCCTGGTGTGTTGAGTCTTATTCTTGAAAGCTGACAAAATAACTTAACACTCAACACACCAAAAGAAAATGGTAGTCAAATAGACTAGGAAACCTATTCACTCAAAGACTTTCACATATGCTAAGATATGTTGTGTCCTTAAGGTATCTCAGAATCATCTTAGCAGCTGAGTAATGAGATTCCTTTGTTCATGTCTGGTACCTGACACACACATATATAACGTACATGATATTAGGTGTGCTGACAGTCAAGAAAAGTAGGGATCCAATAATATATCTATATATAGTATCATCAAAAGATTTCCTTTTTTTCATCCTTGTCTAGGGATATATTTGATCCCGTATGAGTTTTCATGATGGAGGAACTCTCCAAACCAAATTTATGGATTAACTCCCTTGTGAACTTGGTTTGGGAGATGAATATTCCATGTTCAGCCTGTTTCACTTGGAGACCTAAGAAGTACTTAAGCTCTCCAATGCTGCTCATTTTAAATTCTCCTTGCATCAGGTTAACAAATCCCTTGAAATGGTTATCATCTATAGACCCAAATATAATGTCATATATTTATATATATTTGTACTAGAAGAATCTTGCCCTTTACTTCCCTTAGAAATAATGTTTTTTCTATCTTCCCCCTTGAGAATTTATTCTTAATGAGGAAGGTAGACATGATTTCATTCTAAGCTCTTGGAGGTTGCTTTACCCATACAAAGCTTTTCTAAGAAAATAAATATAATAAGGGAAGGTTGGATTGACAAAATCTGATGGTTGTTCTACATATAATTCTTCCTTTAGGTTACCATTCAGGAAGGCTGACTTCACATTAATCTGGTAGACCATAAATCCTTTGTGGGCAGCATATACAAGGAACAATTTGATGGATTATAGTGTTGAACTAGTGCAAAGGTATGGTCAAAGTCAATACCTTCTTCTTGTTTATATCCCTCTGCAAATAACCTAGCCTTATTCTTTAAAATGACTCCATTTTCATCCATTTTATTCATGTAGACCCATTTTGTTCTAATTATATTCTGTCCTTGAGGTCTTGGAAACAACTTCCAAACTTTGCAATTCTTGAATTGATTCAGTTCTTTCTACATGGACATTATTCAAAAAGGATCTCTATTTGCTTCTTTAAATTTCTTTGGCTTAACTTGAGAGAGGAAGCTCATGAACATTGCTTTATTATGGACTTTGCTTCTTATTGTGACTCCCTGGCTTCTATCCCCAATAATCAAGTTTCTGGGGGTGATCTCATAGGTATCGGATAGCTGCTAGAAGCCATTTTGTTGTTCCTTGTGCTTAAGTTCCAGCTTCAACCTATTGAGTCACTTCTTCAGCTTGTTGTATTCTTCTGATGGCTATCTTTTATCTTTGATAATTGCTTCAGGTAAGGTGATCTTACTAGCTATTGGCTTGTCATTAATAGACAACACTTTCATCTTCAACTCAGGACCTGCAACATTAGAAGAACTAGACCGACCCTTATAGATTAGGCTAGTCTCATCAAATAAAACATGAATAGATTCTTCTACAACTTGAGTTTTCTTGTTGAATACTCTATATGGTTTGCTATAGGAGCTGTTCCAACAAAAATACCCTGATAAATCTTTTATTCAAACTTTGTTAAATGTGATTTTCTATTATTTAAAATTAAGTGCTTGCTCCCCAAGATTCTAAAGTAGGGTAGGAATGGGTTTCTGCCCTTCATTAGTTCATAAGGACTCCTCTTGTGATCTTTGGTGATTGAGGCCCTATTTAGCACATGGCATGTTGTGTTGATATCCTCAACCCAGAAATATTTTGGTAATGAGGAGCCACTCAACATGGTTCTACTAGTCTCAATAAGGGTCCTATTCTTTCTCTCAACTACCCCATTCTATTATGGAGTTCTAGGAGAACAGATTCTTGTAATATACCTTGTCATTGACAGAAAACTATCATAGCACCAGATTGGAATTCTATTCCGTGGTCACTTTTAACTTTGACCATAGAATAGTTCATTTCATTCTGGATACACTTGACAAATATCATAAAGGTATTAAAAGTATCAAACTTCTTTTTTTTGGAAGAATACCCATGTATATCTAGGGTAATCATCAACTATCACAAGAGGGTAGAACTTCCCTCTTAAACTGGGAATTGGCATTAGAACAGAAAGATCCATGTGCAAAAAATATAGACACTAATATAATCTTTGAAAGATTTGCTCTTAAAGGTGACCTTAGTTTGCTTGCCCATTTGACACGCATGTCATTGATCATCTTTAATGCACTTTAGATTAGGTCCATCTCCAACCAGTTTTTTAGAGAATAGTTTACTAATTGTCTTGTAGTTAAGATGTGTTAATCTCTTGTGCCATTAAACACAAAGAGATTCCCTTTCATTAGCTACAAGACAAATAAGCATAGAAGAATCGAAAAAATAAAATTTAAGTATTAAACATTTCCACTCGTACTACCTGAGAGAATTGTCTTCAAGTTAATTAAATTTTTGTTTAGGAACTTGTGCTTGTAGAATTCAATGACATAGCTTAAGTCACAAAGTTGACTTATTCTTATGAGTTTGTGTTGTAACCCCTCTACATAAGCTATTTTTGGAATAGAGACTATGCCAATTGAAATCAAACCATAGCCTTTTGTACCCCACTATATAAACCACCAAAGATAACTTTTGGTCTATTTTTCACTAGGGCATAATCCTTTAGAAGACTTCTTGTCCCAATTATGTGTTCGGAACACCCACTGTCCAGGTATCATATAGGCATTTGATTAGCCTTTGAACATACATGAAAGAACGTATTAGTTTACCTTAGGAACCCAACCAACCTTGGGTCCTTAGTTCCTGCTAGCTTTTGGAATAGAATTTTGAGTGAAAGAATAATTTGTTGAATTAATTTTCTTTGCTTGAGGCACTGTTAGATTATACCAACAGTCCAAGACAAATTGGTCCACCTTGCCATAACACAAACACTTATACCTATTGTACCTTATCTTCTGAACTATTTTTAGCATGGGATGTGTATGCTCATGTTCAAAAGAGTAGGCCTTAGCATTCTTTTCATTTCTTTATGCTATCTTGTTACTGTGTGCATGATGGTAAATAGATTGCACAACCACAAGATGTTTCTTAGGAAGAGGCCCTTAATGAATGACCTTTTCCTTGCCCTTGAGTGTTGAAGCTGGTGTGTCAAATACAAATGGTCCATAATTTTTAATTTGTATTTCTTTATGTGGAGCTTTAAGTGCACTTAATCCAATGTATTTTCTTCCTCTCTACTGAGGAGAATTGATATCATCACTGTAGGAGCATCCATTTTCCAGTGACCGTACATGCTATCATGGTCATAGCTATTAGATAGCAGCAACACTCTTTGGAAGGTTGTTTATTGCACTTGAGCTTTCCCTTTATTATTCTCTTTTACTTTTGCATTTTTATTATATTCCACACCACCTCTATATGATGCATAAAACCTGTCAATTAGAGAGAGTATAATTTGTGACTTGGAGAATTTAGCCACTAACATACTCTCATTGAGGTGCTTCTTTTTAGGATTCATAATGATCTTATTCTTATTACTTATGGTTCAAATATGGATGATTGACATCCCTCTTAGCTTACTGAATTCCCTGCTCATTTGAGTCAGCCTTTCAACTATCTCATAGCATTCAGACTTAGCAAGTTTAAGGGATTTATCTCCTATTCTTGCTTCTTATCAAGCTTCTTGCTCTTCTTTAGTGCTTCCAAGAGAGCATCATATTTTTTAGCCATATCATTGAATTCATTTTCAGATTCATATTCAACCTCATCTTTAGATGATGAGCAAGCATCTGATTCAACACTTATTTCATATTCAGATAAATATAAATTTACTTTAATATTTATCTCATCAAGATGAGTGTCATCTTGATCTTCCTCATCTGTCATGGATATAAGACTACAATTATATTTATCTTTATTATCACTATCAAACAACGATAAAGGAGCCTTGATGCCCACATTGATTGTATGATATTCCTTTTCTTCTGATAGAACAACAAGCCAGTATAGAATTTTTCTTCTTCTAACTCGGATGAGTTTGAATCACTGTCACTCTATCTCTTCTTCTTCTTTACTAAAAAGCTCTTCTAATAATTCTTACCATTATAATGATTCTTTTCATCTGTTGCTTTTATCTCTTTTCATTTATTTGGACAGTCAGCAATGACATGCCTATACCCTATTACAACAATAGCAAATGATATCAGTACTAAATTTTTTGTTCTGTTTAGAACCATAACTATCCCCTTAAGGTCTTTGATTTGCCTGAGTTATTGTGGGGTATCCTTGAGCTGGAGGTGAAGGAAGATTTGTTCATCCATTGTCTCCTCTTGCTTAGAAGTTTCTTAAACGACCTGGAGAATAATGTAAGTTCTTTATCAGCTAACCAAGCTACAAAAGTGTAGGGCTCAGAACTTTCTATATCAACATCCCTTCTTTGAGGGGAAAGGATGTTCTCTTTACATCTCCTAGAACATTTAGCTTTGAAAGCCATAGACTTTTCCTTGGAATGTGACCTGGTAGCTTTCTCCTATAACATTCCTATTCCTACTAGACTCCTAGTGTGAGTTAGGACATGATATGTGGCATGATATGTGAGATAGGGAAGAAGGTGGCCCTTGGACCCAATATGACACGGTGACCTCACCTAGTGCACCCAAAGGGACACAAGTCAACCTAAATCATTCACCTCAAATTGAACTCACAATCCCAAATTGACCTCACCCATACCCCCTAACCACTAAGAGTGGCCATTAGGTCAATAAAAATCCACTGGGCTCAATCAATTTCATGAAATTAAACAAAGTTAACCTTGGATCAACATAGCCCAATTTAACCCTAACATGACTCAATTAGACTATAATTGGTCAAATTGACCTTATCACTACCTTCCTAACCCTAAAAGAGAGTCAATTGATCATGGACCTCGACATGGGGTCAACCAATTCACCAAATCTAACTAATGTCAAACATCAGTAAATTTAGGTCAAATCATACCCACATGGGTCAATTAGCCCATTAAGGCCCCACCATGACCCAAACAATATTGGGTCTTGCCATAGGACCCATGACCATCAAGTCGGGCTAGCCAACTTACCAATTTGACCCTGCCAAATATAATGACAACCATAATCAAATAATGACCTAAAAGAGGAGTTTGGGTGTCAAGCCCAATTCCAATGGGTTGGGGTATTGGCCTGAGGCCCACTATAAGCTTAATTACCCTCCATTCCCACTGAAATCAGCATATGGAGACATGCAAGGGGGTAATTTTGGAATTCCTCCAAATTCAAATCGGAGAAAGATGAAATTGTTGATTGAATGCTACATGGCCCTCCTTTCCTCTTCCCAAGCCCATAACTGGGTTCCTTTAGTTATTCCTAGCTGAAATCCAGCTAACCCCATGCCAAATGGCTGCTAGGAAGAGCATCCAAGGTAGAGGCCGACCACCCCATAACGATAATCCTTGATTAAGCCCTTCCCTGCCCAAACTGAGGATTCCATTAGCTTCTGTGAGCTTTAAGGAGTCGAGCTGCTACTTTGGAGTGAAGGAATTGGCGGAGAATCCATCGACTGGAAAGGAGAAACAAGGAGGTGGTCGACAATGACACATATGAGAAATACCCATCGCCAAGTTCCAATTCAGGTATGTTTCCTCCCCACTCCCTCTATGCTAGAATCCTAGATCAATTTAGGAGAGAAATTAGCTCAATTGAGCTTGATCCCATAATAGGAAGTGGAGAAAACTGAAACATTTTTAGCTCCCTCGGGATCGCTGTTCCGTCCACCTTGGGCCGCCGGACCACCACCCTCTGATAGTCCTCACCTTAACGGAGGTGATGTTGGCGGTGGATGGCCTAGGAAAAGATCAGGTGGCCTGGGATTTGTCTTTAAAGTTTCTCCAGATCGGGAAATTCTTAGCCATTGGCTGGAGGTAGGGGATGACCATATGCCGACGATCTGGCTTCTAGAACTATGCTGATCAGATATTAGTAGAACGAAATAAATAATAATGCATTTATATAATCTATTATACTTTATTCAGCATGTTCAAGTTTGAATTAAGGCACCTTAGGGTCGGATTCAGACAAGTCATGAACACCAATATTGTAGTCCTTAGAGAGAGCTTTTTAATAATATATGGCTCAATCACAGGAGTGCCCTACAACCCCTAGAATCACTATTTTACAAGGAGGTGTCCTAAAGGTGACCTATAAACTAATCTGTGAACTTCTTGCTCTAGGATGATTGCATGGACCGACCCTGTATGTGTGGGACTTAGATCAAACTCTCACCCTAAAATCAAATTTTTTGGAGAATATTTTTCTATAGTTTTTGTAAATATTTTATTATGCAAATATATGTGAGATTCATGGTTAGACAACTTCAAAATGACAAAAATCTTTGGTTGATTGTTATTTAGGTCATTATTTGTCCCCAGTTAAAATTTGGGACCATTTGGCTTTCTTCATGCGAGTGTATTCCACCTGCAAGAATTATGTATGTTGGGAAATGGTGTGCATTTAGCACAAAATGAAATTTGGTGTATTGTTCCTAAATTACTTACTTCATGTCAATGAAATTTTGGCCATGCATATATTATGATGAAATGCATCACCTATGGAAAAATTAGAATTTTTGGACATAATTTTCTAAATAATTACATTAATATTCATTATGTCAACCTTTAATAATAATGAAATAAATGTGACTAAACAACTTAGGAAAAATCCAAATCTATGTTATATGCTTAGTTAGGTAAAAACACATCTCTGAGAATTTAATGAGAATTGTTGAATACGATTTTCCTTATAATATATCATTATTTGGATTGGTCACATTGATAAATATGTGAAAAAATCATGGTCAAATTAATTTATAAAATTCTAATTTTCTAGCTAGACGCTGTCTAGAGTATTGTAAACCTCTGAAAATTTATTTGAATTGTTTGATGAATAAATTATATATTTCTTGTGTAAAGATGCAATTGCCTTATAAAAGTATTTGTGGAATATTAATGACCAATTAATTTTGGAAAATTGTGTTTCTCTGTTAAACACACTTCTATATCATAATAAATCTCTCGAAATTTACTTGGAATAATTAGACATTATATTTTGGTACTTCATTTGTAACTTTGGAGATTGTCATATATTTATCAATTAATATCATTATGGCCAATTTAATTAACAAATATATGATTATTCGATCATTCACTTTTTATGACATGATGAACCTCTGGAATCAATTTTATACTAATTGGTCTTATATTTTTGATAGTTATTTTTATAAATGACATGATTAGTACTTTTATTGCATTTTGGTCTCTATTTAACAAAACCCTGATTTAATGATTAAACAATAAATGACACATGAAAATTAGATGAAACTTGGAAAATGGTAGTAGGACAACATTTTTATAAATGCAAAAAAATTGTAGAAATTTTGGCGCACATTTCCCCTATAGTTTTGATCAAAATTTTGAATCATGCCACACATTGAATTTAAAGGAAGATTTGAGATTTAATCATCTTAAAAAATTATCAATTTCAAGTTGGACATTAATTTGATCATTTTGCACCTCTGGATTAAATTTTGGATCATATTGATTAGTATGGTTAGAGTTGCACCACTTAAAGCATATATGAAGTTAGAAGTGAGTAACGTTTAATAGAGAATTTGTTAGTCGGTAAACTTTGACGTCAACCATAGGACCTGATCACAAGTGGATTAATAACATGATTGGAGTACCCTAGACTTCTGATTGGAGTCTTAGAGCAATGTGTCAAGCAGTGACAAGAGGTAGTGTATATGGACACTAGGGGAGTAGTTAACAGTGGAGATCAAATGATAGATCAACTCTCCACCCAAAAGAGTTATAAATCTATCTTTAAATATTAAGAGTAACATTGAGAGAGGGATTTAATAAATTATAGCCATCAATAATATTAAATATCTCAAGAAAGGGAGGTTTTGGATGTCAGCACATCAAACTTCTTAGTACCGTTATGAGACCTTCACTAGGTAGTACTCGGGAAGTCCAAGATTCACCCTAAATCACTAAGCATAACTAAACACTAAGTATGTAGACATTACAACCAGTGAGTATCATCCCATATGGATGATAGATTATGGTTAATTAGGAATAGATAGTCCTGAGTGCTGGAGGGTCAGCTATGAGTAGGTATGGTGATGCTGTGATATAAAGGACAAGGTAGTCCTGTAAGTTGGAGGCTCGAATGGTTGGGGTGATACATTTGCATGTGGATATGATGTGGTGGGTCTTTAGTACTATCCCAGTCGTCACAGTAATGGTAGTATGTTGACTTGTCAAGTAGTTATGGTCTAGGGGGCCAACTAAACTGGTGTCTTGGTGATGTTTTCCTAATGACCCCTTCCTAAAAGAATGATGGATTCCAGTAAGAGTACACAGATTCTCCACTATTTGGTTCTTAGTGTCGAGGAGTTTATAAAGTCTCGTACTGACAGTGTACATACTCTCCTAGTAGCAGATTAAGTAAGTTGACTTTAGAACCACTGATTGAGTAAGTAGAAGATTAATTAAGTAGACATTAGAACCAATGAGAATCATCCTATGGGGATGATAGATTATGGTTAATGAGGACTAGATAGTCCTGAGAGCTGGAGGTTCGGTTGTGAGTGGTTATGGTGATACTGTGATATGAAGGACATGGAAGTCCTACGAGCTGAGGCTCGAATGGTTGGGATGATACATTTGCATATGGATATGATGTGCTGGGTCTTCGGTACTACACCAAACATCACACTAACAGGAGTACGTTGAATTGATAAGTAGTGGGCCAATTGAGTTGGTGTCTTGGTGATGTTTTCCAAATGATCTTTCACTTAGCCTAAAAGACATGTGGATTCTATTAAGAGTACATATGTTCTCCACTATTTTTTCTTAGCGTCAAGGCGTATGTAAGGTTTAGGCCTGATAGTGTGCATACTAGCTTAATAGTAGAGATGCCCACTCTACTGCCCCTGTTAGCCATGACAGGTTGTACCTTGGAGATTAGCTACCTCCAAAAAGCTAGAATAAAAGCTTTGTGTGCACAAAGTCATGTGTGTGAGTTATACTTGTAAGAAGTCATAATATAAGAATTGCATTGCATAACATACACAACAATGCATACAACAAGATCCTCATCATATAAATTAGTATGTGCTCTTTTACATGATGAGTTACTTATCAAACTCGAACCTTAACTTTTAAGGTTGTGTGCGCATTCATATAAGTTAAGTTACTTTTTTTGGTGATGGTAGATAGATACGTTTACTTCCTTATTATTGCGTCACACCGCTTTTACTTATTTACTTTACTCACTTCTCTTTAAGTATTCTATGTATCACAATAGAAGTACTAGTGTAGATTTTACTTGGTTATACATAGATATACGGTACTTGATACATACTATGCTAGATAGAGTTTTTGTCACCTATGTTGGATATTGTATCCACAATAACCTAGATATGTGTGAAGTCACCCTTGAACTAAGATCAACTAAGTATATATTTGATGGTATCTTTTAGTTGAGTGCTTGCAGGTTATTATTGCTAAGTGTAGATCAATGTCAATTTACAATGAGTCACATAACACAGGACCATGCAATGCAATCCCTCATTATGTGATCCATGGTGTTGACTCATGTGTAACCTCTCTATTGGGATACACTTCATTTTCAAGTACTAAAGCATGGAAGAAAGTAGGGTTGCTGGTCTTTGAACAAAGAAGAAAAGGAATTCACTCAAAAATTTCCAAGTCCATCTTTCGAAAAGAAGGAAGTTTTTCGAAAGGTCTAAGTTAAATTTTTCGAGAAAGTAGAACTGTTCTCGAGAAACAGAAAGACTTTTTGAAAAACTCTCTAAAAACTTCTAAGTTCTCCTTTTCGAGAAATGACCTTATGTTTTCGGGAGAAACCAGATTCATTTTTCAAAAAGAAGTATTGTTTTCAAAAAATCAGATTCATTTTTCAAGAAAGAAAGTTGTTTTCGAAAAACAAATTTCACAGTTTTGAGAATTCTGCGTGAAAGATTATCTCGAGAAAGGAATGCCATTTTTTGAAAGATTAAGTTCTTTTCGAAAAATCAAGATGCCATTCAAAGAATGCAGTTGCAGAAAATTCAGATTTCATTCAATTCGTCGAACGAGATTTCATTTATTCCTAATTCATCGAACGGTATTTTAAATACAAATCCATGTTTAATATAATTAATCATCATTTCTTAAATACTTTTAGACCAATAGTGGATATTCGCAAATTCTAGATCGGGAAATGTCGTACGCTGCCATCATTGTTCTTCTCTGTCGCTTCTTCCTTGATCCAACGATTCAGTTGAAGAAAAGATTCGACTGATCACAGATCCAAGTTCTTCAATCAATCATTTGATCGTGTCGGATCATAGAGTTTCAGATCGTGTTCTCTCAAGATTTCTTCCTCAACATCTTCAAGAATTTCATGTCTCAAAAGGGAAGAACTCTGAAGATCTCAGATCTGGAAGTAAAATTTTATTATTGTTGTAAAATTTATTTCAACTCTCGTAGGAACTTTGTCTCCGAGTTTGTAGGAAGATTATTCTTCCACGTGTAGATCCCATTTTGGCGTATCTAGCTTTGTAGGGGTGTGTAAACACCGAGTTGTAGGAGCATTGCTCCGAGGTGTAGGATTGTTTTAATCAGAGATTTAGTGAAGTAGCCAAAGCTATCCATGGTGCTAGATTGGTGAGGTAGAGGGTGGACGTACCCAAGATTGAGGAACCATTATAATTCCTTGTGTCATCTGGCTTGTGCTTGATTACTTGTTGTGTTTTACTCTCTCAAATTTTTATTCTGCAAAAGACGCAGATCTCACCTATTCACCCACTATAGGTGATTTATGTAGGCAACTAGAGACTTTCAATTGATATCAGAGGGAGGTTTTTCTAAAAAGGTTCACACCTTGAACAAATCTACTTTTAGTTGTCGTAGAGATTATCAAGCATAGACAGGTCAAAGGATTTCAGAAAGCTTTTGGTGTGCACCAAGACTAACTTTCCCATGTGGAAAGAAAGAATAAGATTCTTCATGGAAGTTGTTGATCCTCGCATCTTCATGATAGTGGAAGAAGGTCCCTATGTTCCCATCAAAGCCTCCACTATTGATCCAATCAAAAAGGTACCAAAGAAACTGATGGATCTCGACAAAGATGAGATTGTCATTGTCTCTCTAGACAAGAAAGCTAAAAATATCATCGCAAGTGCAGTTGATGACTCAATGTTGCAGAACCTTATTCAATGCCAATCTGCTAAGGAAATGTGACAGTCTCTGATCGTCTTGATTGAAGGGACAAAAGCCTCGTGAGCACCATCATCTTAAAGCTTTTATCTCTAATTCATCCACTCCTACTAGATCACATGTTCAAAAGGTCAAGCAAGAGACCTGGAAAAGATACAATAGGTTTGACTGCTGGTGCTGCGACAAAGTTGGTCATTTTGCTGTGGATTGTTGGTTTAATCCCATAAATTTTGAAACTCCTCAAGTTAACCATATGAGGCAGACCACTCGTAGTGTTAACACATCAAGGGGGAGTAAGCTAACAAGTACCCTAGGACCCAATTCTTATTGGGTTCCTAAGGAAAAATGATCTACAATCATAGGTATGTCCAAAGTCCAACAAGACGCCTTTCTGGTATTTGGACAGTGGATGCTTTCGGCATATGACCAGGACAAGAAGCCTACTTCAAAATTAAGCTCCAGTCAAAGATGGTACAAAGGCTATCTTTGGTGGCTCTGACCGGGGAATCACAAAAGGCTACGGTACAATTTCTAACGATATAGTTTCATTCACTGATGTAGCTTATGTGAAAGGATTAGAACATAATCTGATCAGCATAAGTCAATTACATGATAAAAGATTTATTGTTACCTTTTCTAAGGATCAGTGCCTGATATAGTCGGCCTCTACTATGGAGATGATATTAACAAGCACAAGGAGTAGAAATATATTTTGTCCTAATTTTCTATCCCTATACATTTCTACCCCAGTATATTTTTTTTGCAAAATATAGTGCATCTCTTTGTGATCAATGACACAAGAGACTTGCACAAATAAATTTCAAAACTATTAAAATGTTATTTTCTCAAGACCTAGTATGTGACACACGACTATTAAGTGCATTAAAGAGAGTCCATGTCACACATGTAAGATGGGCAGTAAAACAAGGGTTACCTTTAAGGGAATTGCTGATAAAGATTCCTTAAGTTGTTTATATCTACTGCACATCAATTTATTCGGTCCAATACAAGTTCGTAGTTTAGGAGGTAAGTCATATATATGCTGGTAATTATTGATGATCACTCACGTTTTACTTAGGTGTTCTTTCTGAAATGAAAGTCAGACACCTTTACCGTGTTCATGAATTTTGTCCGGCAAATTCAGAATGAATTAAACTGATTAGTGGTCAGAATCAAAAGTGACCACGAAATAGAATTCAAATCTGGTGCCATGACAGAATTCTGTGGAAGTCTAGTTATCTTTCATGAGTTTTCCTCCCCGCGTACTCCACAACAAAATGGAGTTGCAGAGAGAAGGAACAGAATACTCATTGAAGCATGCACTACAATGTTGACAGACTCCTCTCTACCAGAGTACTTCTGGGCTGAGGCCGTCAATACAGCTTGTCACGTGCAAAACCGGGCATTGATCAACAAGAATCATCATAATACTCCCTATGGTCTACTGAAATGCAGGTGACCGACTGTGTCCTACTTCAGGATCTTTGGCTATAAATGCTATGTACTTAATAATGGGAAATATCATCATATGAAGTTTGTATAAAAATGCTTTGAAGGTATTTTTCTAGGTTATAGTAGCCAAAATAAGGCTTATAGAATTTTTAATAAGAAAACTCTGGTGGTAGAAGAGTCGATTAATGTTGTATTTGATGAGATGATCTTGCTACATAGCATCTCTTCTAGTGTTTTGTTGAAGATACAGGTTCAAGGTTGAAAGAGTTAAGCTTGGATGACACAGTTGAAGAAAGTGCTCAAAAGTTCATCAAGATCACTCCTCCAACATCAATTGGAGAAGAGGATCACCTAGATTAAGAAGTTATCCAAGTGGAAGAAGTAACTCCAGAAATAGCGGAAGCTCCCGATGCAAGGAGTCTAGAGCTCAGACAGTTGAGGGATCACCCGGTTGATCAAATCTTAGGAGATCCTCATACTGGTGTAAGAAATTGAAGAGGTACTACTAATGAAAATTTGCATTTGAGTTTTTTCTTGCAGGATGAACCAAAGAAATTCAAAGAAGCAAACCAAGACACATATTGGATAGTTGCACTGGAAGAAGAACTAAATTAGTTCAAATGCTGCCAAGTCTGGATGCTTGTTCCAAGACGTAAAGGTAAGAATGTAGTTGGAACAAAGTGGGTCTACAAGAACAAGATGGATGAAGATGGAACCATCATCAAAAACAAAGAAAGACTCGTAGCTAAAGGATACAAACATGAAGAAGGGATTGACTTTGATTAGACCTATTCTCCAGTGGCAAGACTCGAATCCATTAGGTTGTTCCTCGCATATGCTGCACTTATGGGCTTCATTGTCTATCAAATGGATATGAAGTCTTCTTTACTAAATGGTAATATAAAGAAAGAAGTATATATGGAAGAACCCCTAGGTTTTGTTGATCCTAACCATCTTGACTATGTTTATTTATTATTTAAAGCTTTATATGGTTTAAAACAAGTTCCACGAGCTTGGTATGAAATGCTGTCTAACTTTCTTCTTGAGAACAAGTTCATAGGGGGATATATAGATAAGACACTATTTCTTAGGGAAGTAAAAGGCAAGATTTTGCTAGTGTAAATCTATATCGACAACATTTTCTTCGGCTCTACTGACGATAACCTTTGCAAGAAGTTTTCCTAACTTATACAAGGGAAGTTTGAAATGAGTAGTATGGGTGAGCTGAAATATTTCTTATGACTTTAGGTGAAACAATCTGAAGATGGAATTTTCATCTCTCAGACAAAGTTCACCAAGGAGTTGGTTAAGAAATTTGTAATGGAGAATGCAACCTCTATAAGGACTCCAATCGGTTCAGTTATTTCTCTGGATAAGGACGAGAAAGGGAAACTTTTCGATGAAATCACGTACAGAAGCATAATTGGATCTTTGCTCTATCTTACTGCTAGCAAAACTGACATAATGTTCTCAACATGTGTGTGTATGCTAGATATCAGGTGAACTCTAAGGAATGTCACTACTTTGCTGCAAAGTGGATTTTGAGATACCTTAAAGGAACACCCAATCTTGGCTTATGGTACCCAAGAAATAATGACAATGAACTAATTGGATTTTCAGATGCAGACTTTGCAGGTAGCAAAGATGACAAAAAGAGCACATCTGGGACTTGACAATTCCTTGGAGGAAGGCTAATATCTTAGAGCAGCAAGAAATAGAATTATGTTGCAATGTCAACTGCCGTGTCAGAATATATTTCTGCAGACAGTTGTTGTGTACAACTTCTCTGCATAAATCACCAATTTGAAGACTACAACTTGAAGTTCAGGGACATTCCCATATTTTGTGACTCCTATAGCGCTATAGCAATCACCAACAATCCAGTTTCTTACAGCCAGACGAAGCATATCAAATTAAGATACCATTTCATTCGAGAGCATGTGGAGAATGGGGACATCAACCTCCATTATGTTCCCACAAATAGACAAGTTGAAGATATTTTTACGAATCCACTGGACGAGAGCAAGTTCTCTATTTTCAAGATAGAACTTGGGATGCTCAACATGGTGTCCTGAAAAGATCTCAGTATAAGTCAAGGAAGAAGTCAGCAAACTTTCAGAAAAATTCAGTCTCGGACTTGGATTTCTCGAAAAGACTTGTGGATTTTTCAAAAACTTTCTTGGATTTTTCGAAAAACATTCTTGGACTTTTCGAAAAATACACTTAGATTTCTCTAAAAAAAATGGGTCTTTTCAAAAAACTTTTATATACTTTTCAAAAAATTCCATCCGTTTCGAAAAATAGTGTTGGTTTTTCGAAAAATGCCGAAACTATTTGCAGAAATTTTTTTCTGAGAATTTGAACCTCCATTCAGGTACGCCTATCTTTATTTTCAAAATTTCTAATTATATATATAAATAGGGTTGTCCATAGAATATCCAAAATCCAAAATTTCAAGAATAGGGCTTTCGAAGAACCAGAATTCATCTCCTCTGGTTCCACCGTTCTTACCGAAAAAGCCTTCGCTCTTCTTCAACAGGTCAGAAATCTCTTAATCTCTGTAATCCATGGCACCTACTACAAAGATAGGGTTCGACAGTGAGTTTGTTCGCACGGGAATTGCCGAACTCTCCGATGATTTCAGAAACATCATTCTTCTACTTGAATATGCCAGCCTCACTTTTGTTCTTGAGCAACCGTGCAAATTATGCATTACAGATATCAAAGAGTCATTCAAAAATGTCAAGTTCAAGAGAAGTGGGAAGTTATTGAAAAGCAAGGTCAGGAATATGAAGATCAAGATCAGGCCATCTTCCTTAATAGAGTATCTAAAATTGCCCTCATTTGACGAGGAGGACTACTTCGAAGAACCCGACTACTCAAGGTCCGTGTCCTTCTGTGGTCTCCCTGAATCCACAAATTCCATTCGACGACCAAACATTAATGCTGAAAGCAAGATCCGGGCCGATATTCTAGGCAAAGTCCTACTCTGCAAAACTCACTCCATTGGATATATATCCACAGAATTCTTCGATATGATGACAGCAGTAATTTGTCGCAAGAAATTCCAATGGGGACAAATGCTCTTTAACAAGATAAAGGACAATATAAAGGCACCTAATTATGCCAGGATCATCACTTTGTACCTCAATCAAGTACATACATAAATCTTTGCATGTCTAAATGTGTGTCTATTCACCACCTAAATAAAGTCACACTGGCCTCCATAAACAGATGTGAGATAAGAATTTCAAGGCCAGGCCAGGCTCCACTAGCACCAAGAATTATGTTTGATGATGAGGACAGGATCCCATCTCCTCCTCATACTAATATAGCTGGCACTTCTTGTGCTTTTGTTGAGGGGGAGCCTGCTTATTCAGTTCTTGTAGAAGTACAACAAGCTGAGATGCCAAAGATTGAAATTCACACAGATGTTCCTGCAGCTCAGATTCCTGAGAAAGTGGTTGATGTTGATGTTGTAGTTGAAGAGGAAATCATAGATCAGTCTGATGATGAGCAGAGCACCCCTGCACATGAGGGTAGCACAGGTATGAATGTTGACTCCTCCTATGATCATGACACTTTACTGATAATACTATAGAGGCCATCAACAAAATGATAGAAGAACTAAACTCAGATGACCCCCTATTTGTCTCTCTTGAGAAGACTACTGCAAAGTCCCCTGAAGCTATCCCTGAAATGTCCTCTGAAGAAAATCCTCCAGAAGAGATACTAGAAGACTCTCAGCCCTAGTCACATATTGAGGGGGTGAATGAAGTTATATTAACTGATGAAGAAGAAATTATACCAGAACCTGCAGAACCTCCCATGAGGAGTTTGGATTTCCCTCTCCCCACTATCCTAGGTGAGGAAGGGGATGAGATACTATCTTTCCATAGAGGCAAGATTTCAGTTGTGTTTAAAGAGATACCTATCTGGACAACTCCAGCTCTTCCTCCTCCACCTCCTCCAACTGAAATCAGTCCAGATGATACCCTTCTAGGTAAAATAGAATCTCTGCTTACAAAGCAACGAGAGTAGTTTGATAAGTCTCTCAAAGAAGTCGTTGAAAAAAGTCATTGCATTAGAAAAAGAGATGAACAGAGACTTTGCAGAGATTCAACATAATATAGATGAGTTCAAAAAGTTGCTGCAAATCAGTGAAAAAGCTATAGACCACACAATTGCTAGTATTGGTCAAGTCAAGGAACAATCAGTCACTCTTGCAAACAATCAGATTCAATTGGAAAAGAAAATTATAGAACATAATTTCAAAACTTGTGAGGAAGTTGGGAAATTCAAAGAAGATGCTATATCAACCCTCTATGTAGAAGTCAGAAAGGGGGAGGACAAAGTAAAAGAATATATAAAAAAATCTGGTGTGGACATGAAGGTACTATGGAATGTTAAACTGAAAGAGATCAGTATAGATGTACAAAAATAAATTCATGGTGTAAAGTTTCACACTTATGATACAGCTGTAAGGATGCATAATCAGATCCTTCCAAACTTTCCAGTCAATAAAAATAAAGCTCCACCTCCTCAACTTAATACAAATGTCTGCATACCTGCATTCTCTCCCAGACCATAAATTTATGAAGCTCCTCCTACAGACTACTATCATGTCTGGACTTCTGATCAACATGAGTATCCTCAAGATCTGTCTCCTGAAGTTCAAGTGTCAAAAAGAAGGAAATATGGTGAGGGTACCTCTGCCAGCTGATCCATTCCAAGTCAATAAGCTGAGAAAAGAAAAGCACAAGAATTTGATGAAGTGTGGAGCCCAACTTCTAAGTCACTTATTCTTGAGACTTTAAAGTTGGTTGTAGATTTCAACGAAGACAGAAATGATCATTACAGTTCCCAAGAGTGGGAGTTGTATGAAAAATCTTTGATTAAGAGGAGAATTTATGATAGAGAATATGGCAGAAACAATCCTAAAGCTCCTCCTAAGATGTAACACCCCAAAAATCATAATCGAACCGGTCGCATCCTAAGGAATTTTTGGTGCCTTAATAGGGGTACACGGCTTGGGACACGGGTGTGTCCAAGGCCATGTCTTTCTCTGTGTTGGTCGGCTATGTCCATAAAAGCACACGGCAGTGTGACACGGGCGTGTCAAGCATGACACGGGCGTGTGCATACCCGTGTCACCACCCGTGTTCCCAAGAGTCATGTCGGTTGGCGTGGCGGTTATATGTGACACGCACCTAGGACACGGGCGTGTCAGGATACGACACAGGCATGTCAGGTGGAGACACGGGCGTGTCTTGACCTGTGTCATTTGCTGTGCTCGACGATCGTGCCTGGAACGGGGCACACGGCCTGGGACATGACCGTGTGCAAGGCCGTGTTCGGCCCAGGATTGAGGAATTTTGGGCGGATCTGAGCCGTTCATTTTCTTTACATAAGATCTGACGGCCTAGGTGTCTTCCAGCTTTGTTAAGGCCGGGAATGGAGGATTAATTCCTCATTTTCTCTTAAGCCGTCGCTTTCAAAGGAGTTATAGAGAGGAGAGAGCAAGGAGGAAGGAAGAGGAGGATTCCAGCCGCCGGCGGAGCATCGAAGCACCGAATTGAAAACTGAGACCGGGTCCACGGAGGAAATTCCCTTGCGAAGCTTTCCATCTGGATAGATTCCTCTGACGTAAAAGCGAACTACAAGGGTAACGATTCTCTACTTGATCATGTGAAGCTCTCCTTCTTTTGCATAAGGAAACCCGCTCTCGTGAGTGTGCGGTGAGTGTGCAGTGTTCCTTGGGGTTGACGGGAATAGTCCCCCGTGTGTTGCATATAGAGTCTGGAATCGAAGTACGGACATAGGCATTGTGTGTGAAGCCTACCCGGACATGTTGGTCTGTAACGGTGATGTTGCATATTGTATGGTTTGCCAGAGAAGACTCCGTGCTTTGTATTTTCGGGTTTATACACGGCAGATTGCAGCAGGGATCCTTGGGGATTAACTCAAAGGTGCACCCGAAAAACTGAGCGGAAACGTAGTTCTGCTAAATTGGCAGCCGGGGATCCAACCTTGAAAATAACTGTGTTATGTATTGTTTGGAATAGTTTTGTGATCCGATAGAAGCTTGGCCCGTGTGTACGTCTTAAAGTGACTATGCGGTGTGAGCAACGGGCAAGTGGAATCGGACCTGGGCTATGCGGTTCGGTGCTAGAGACTCATAGAGGGACTGGCCGTTGGCATAGTCTGGAGTCTTAGACGGTGGTCAAAAAGACTAAAATGCTCACGATGTTGCCATCCCTGGGATGTGGGGAAGCCACGGAATTTCCCAGATTCACCAATAATGTACCATGAGTGCACAGGGTGTTTTGTCGTGCGAGCCTACACCTATGGCGAAATATGTTTGTACTTTATTGTTTAGCTGTTCTAATGAAATGCAGGGAAGGAGCACCGCCGTCCCGAGGAAGGGGCAGGGTCATTATAATTTGGTCGTCTTTGGCTGACCGTTACTTTGTTTGCCACAGTGCGGTGGAATGTTGCTTGCAGGTGCTGCAGAGCTAAGTACCAAATAGCGGGCTGAAGCCCATGTTGCTGAGCTGGACCTCGAAGTCCAAAGCGAGTTGTTGTTTTTATTTTTGTCATGTGTGTCCGGCCTGCGAGCCGATGTATGTAAAACACTAATCTGTTAAGTAATCTCTTGTAAGGTCATAAGGCCAAGTACTTTCAGTGTATTTGTTATTTCATTCCTATGGTAGTATGTGGACATTCATGATAGTTGTTATTTAATTATGGGTTTTTTCCAACTGTTTAAAAGCTTCCGCTAGAATGCTCTGTGTTAGGGCGAGTAGTTATAGTTGGATTTTTGATATTCTTATATAACCCTTCCGGCTGTCCGTGGTATATGTCGTCGGGTTCCAGCTGGACCTTTTGTTATATGTCATTCGACAGATGGTGGTGTTACAATTTGGTATCTGAGCCAGGTTTCAGTCTTCTTTATTTGAATTCGTGGGCGAATTCTTTTAAGGGGTGGTGAGTAAATGTATGTTCGTCATCGTTATAACATAAAAGAACCCATGAATGTCCACTTAGGAATGAAAAATACACTTGTTTTGAGTAACTTGAGTGTTCCAATGATTGCTTTTAGCAAACTATTTGTCTCATAATCAAGGGTTTATGCTATTATAGGCAGCTAGGAGCGGTGCTGGGCAATCGAAACATCCGCGATCGGTGGAAAGTAGTGCACCGAATGACGTGCCTACAACACCTCCTTCAGCAGAAACCATCAGATTGGTGGCTGAAGCAGTCTTTTCTATGATAAATGCCCAACCTGTAGGGCAAATGCACCATGCACCACCTGTTAATGAGCAAGGACCGATTAGGGTGGCAGAGCCGAGTGTGGTAGAACGCGTGGCCGTTGATCAAGTAGCACCAAGGAGGGCTACGGAGAAGCAGCTCAAGCATCTAATGAGCTTTAATCCTCCGATGTTCGACGGGATTGGAATGCCAACTCAAGCTAAGGATTGTCTCTCTACGATAAAGAGAGTGTTGATGGCCACGTTAACTGAGGAGTGGCAGAAGACCACCATAGCGACCTTCCTATTGGCTGGTGAGGCGAGGCTGTGGCGGGACAAGTTGGAGGTTCACCTCTTAGTGGGAAGGCAAATTGAAGATGTGCCTATAGAGGAATTCTCAAGGTTGTTCTTGGCCAGATATCAATCCTCTACTCAGAAGCTTGAGATGGAGAATCAGTACCTTGGTTTGACTCAGGGAGACAGAAGCGTGGATGAGTATCTCCACGAGTTTACAAGGTTGGGTCGTTATGCTGGTGCTACATTTACTTAGGAGGAGGGGAAGACCAACCGATTTTATGAGGGTCTACGTGGCGACCTACAACTACTCCTAAGGCGCAGGGCTTCCTAGCCTTGGTCAATTCGGCCCGGTCATTGGAAAAGGTCATGAAGAAAGTGCAAGAGAAGATGGACCCAGGGGAGAAGAAGTCAGAGTTCAAATTGCCGAATACAAAGTCGGGTTTCCGCAGATGGAGCAAGAAGTCGAAGACTTCGAGCTCAGTCCCTTCATCTTGTGCGACGGGGGCAACCACACGTCGAGTCCCAGGAGCTTGTAATAATTGTGGAAAGATGGGTCATTTTGCTCGTGAATGTTGGAGCGGATGTGCAAAGTATGAGAGGAAGCTTGGAGCAACATATGAAGAAATAAGGAAGGCGGTGGAGTCAACCACGTCCCACCATGCTCTAGCCCAGCCTAGAGTATATAATCTTGGTCTACAAGAGGCCATAAAACAAGCTGACGTGGTGACATGTATGAGTTAAGTTATAACAGTTTAACTTTATTTAGGCTATGTTTGGGAGTCCGTTTTGACTCCATTTTGTTCTAAACGGACTGGAGGAAAGGTGTTTGGGAACAACTAAAATGTTGTCATTTTAAAACGGTCGGTTTAAAACCTACTTTTTCCTTCGTTTTGAAAAGGTCAGGGAGACCTCCATTCTCCCTTTCAAAACGGTCGTTTGAAATATTTTTTTTAATTTAATTTTATTTTACTTAATCAATTTAACCCCAATAAAAAAATAATTATATCCATAAATTTATAAAAAAATTACAAACATAATACTTAATTTTGTTTTTAAAAATTCATAAAAAATTAGTCCGAAATAAATAAAATTCATGTGAAGATAATTTTGAAAATAAGTTAAACCGTCACCGAAACTAAGGTTACCCAAACAAAGCCTCAGTTTTAAAACCGCAGTTTTTAAAATACAGTTTAGCATTTCCTTTCTGAACTTCCCCCTTTTAAAACGACACCGGTATCCCAAACAGAGCCTTAGTTGTTACCTTTTTATATGTTACCTTATAAATGTTGATGCTAGGCTTTGTGTTAGTTTTTGATTGTCCGGTGAGAGCCCTATTTGGTACGGGAGCTCCGCATTCCTTCTTGTTTGAAAGATTCGTATCGCGTATCGGAGACCCTTCCTCGATGGAAAAAGACAAGTTGGATGTGTTGTTGCCCAATGGGTGCTCAATGTGCGCGGATAGAATCTGTGTGGTAAAGATACGGATTGGGGACCAGGAGTTTGACTTGCAAGCGTCGGTACTACCATTAGTGGAGTTCGACGTAATCTTTGGTATGGACCGGCTCTCAGAGCAGCGAGCATGCATTGATTACAACCGAAAGGTGGTTAAGTTGGGAATGAATACTGATCGGGAGACTATGCTGCGGGCATGAATGGGTCGAGTAAGATTTTGATGTCGGCCCTTCAGGTGATTAAGGCAGTTCAGTCTGGGGCAGAGCTGTTTGTCACATTAGTGCAGTCTTCAATGCCTAAGCCAAGTCTGGCAGTATTCCAATTGTGTCTGAATATCCTGATGTGTTCCCAGATGATCTCCCAGGAGCCCCTCCTCAGTGAGATATTGATTTTACTATTGAGGTGGTGCCGGATGCCAAAACGGTGTCACGCTCTCCTTATCGGATAGCGCCAAGAGAGATGGCGGAGCTGAAGGTGCAACTGCAAGAGTTGTTGTTGGGTACATTGGAATATATGTACCTGATTTGAAGAAGCCTCACCCTACTCAATGATATACATCAAGATGTATTTGATGTGTTTTGAGTTTATGTGTGTAGGTTAAGTAATTGCAGGGAAAGCATAGAAGTTTCTAAGTCCATATGTCGACACCTAGAAGAAAAGTGTCGACACTTGAGAAGGCTAATGTCGACACCTAGTGAAGCTGTGTCGACACTTGGAGTAATTCTGTCGACACTAGGAAGGAAGAGTCGACACCTGAACAAAAATGTCGACACATACAGGCAGTGTCGACACACAGTGATGAATTGTCTACATTATCTGTGTCGACACTTAGAGGCAATGTCGACACCCAGAGAAACTTTGTCGACAGCAAAAGTGTCGACACTAGGAGGCTGTGTCGACACTCAGCAAACTTCAACAAATTTCAAGTACATGTGTCGACACTAGGAGGCTGTGTCGATACTTAGAAAACTTCAACAAAGTTCAAGTACATGTGTCGACACAAGGAGATGTGTCGACACTCAGCAAACTTCAACAAAGTTCAAGAAGATGTGTCGACACTAAGAAGATGTGTAGACACTCAGCAAAGTTTCAATACAGAAGGCATGTGTCGACAAAAAGAAGATGTGTCGACACTTAGCAAGTTTCAACACAAGAAGATGTGTCGACACAAAGGAGTTGTGTCGACACTTAGCAGAATTCAACTAAGTATTAAAGAAGAAGGCTTGTGTCGACACACAGAATCAGTGTCAACACATTCAGAAGAGGCAGTGTCGAGAAGCTGTTACAACAACACAAGGAGTTGTGTCGACACCAACAAGGCTAGTGTCGACATTTAGTCTACTTGTGTCGACAATTAGTCTATTTGTGTCGACACATAAAGACTATCTGTCTCGACACTTTCAGACAGTGACAGAGATTTCAAGAAGAGACTGGATGACTTGATAGCTGCCATTTCAACCGGTCAACTGCAACTGTCAGAGCCATTAGAAAGTTGTTAGAAACCGGATCAGTCGGTCACCATGGAGAAAGCTTATTTAAAGACCTTTCTCCTTGAATAGATAGAAGTGATCCATGAAGTAAGGAATTGAAAAACAACACAATAAAGAAGAAGACCTTCAAGAGAAGATCTAAGAAGTTGGAGAGAGAGAGCTCCTTCTAAGAATAGCAGTTATTGAACCAGGCTGCAAATTAAGAGTCAGATTGAGATCTGATTCACAAGACAACAGTTGATTGAAGATCATCTGCATAGAGATACGACCCTACTGTGTTCTAATTCAAGAAGCTTTGAAGAAAGTCAAGGGAGGTTGATCTCTGCCAAGTTCTTCCAGGAACTCATCAAGAAACCAGTCAACTCATCTCTCTCTTTCAGAGTTGTGGTTATATACTTTGTAAACTCTATTTTCTGTAGGATCCTAAGGGATCTGAGCTGTAAGCCTATTTTATAAAGGCTGAGTGTAGGAGACAGTGTGCTCTTAGTGTAGGTCTTGTTTGAAGACTGAGGTAGGGCCTAGTGCCTGAGTTGTAGGGTACTTTGTTCTCTGAGTGTAAGTCTTGGTGAAGACTGAGTGGTAGGGCTTTTGTGCCTGAGTTGTAGGAGTGGGATCACTCTGAGTTGTAGGAACCTGTTTGGGGTTCTGAGTTGTAAGATCTGAGGATCGAGAATAAGTGGAGAAGTTAGGCCGAATCTAGTACACTACTAGATAGGCGAAGGGGGAAAGTGGATGTACCCAGACCTTGGGGAACCACTATAAAATCTGTGTGTACTCTGTGTGTGATTAATTCTGTGATTGTTGTATGTTCTATGCTGAATTGCTGTAGAGAATTGCAAATACAGGTCTTATTATTCAGTGTTTCTGCCTGTAATTTTAAAAAGATTAAGTTCACCTATTCACCCCCCCTCTAGGTGATTAGGTACTATTTCTTTCAAGTGGTATCAGTGGGAGGTTACTCAAAAAGGACATAAAAGTTTGAGTAAAGATCCTGTAGGCAGAATCAAAATAATCAAGACTCAAGTAAATGGGTTCTACTGAGAATCACAAAGAGCTAGGATCCATGAAATTGCCAATCTGCAAAAAAGAGATTTTTGGCATATGGAAAGAGAGGGTTAGACTTTTTATGGAAGCCTCTGACCCAAGAATATACATCACAGTCAAAGAAGGGCCATATGTGCCAATGAAAATCTCCATTCTAGATGCAAATCAGAAAACTCCTAAGGACTATTCAGAAATGACTAAAGATGAAATAATTCTGGTCACTATGGACAAGAGGGCCCAGAATATTATTGTAAGTGCAATTGATGATGCCACATTTCAGAACCTCATACATTGTAAAACTTCTAAAGAAATGTGGGACACTTTAATAGTTTACATGGAAGGGTCTGAAGAAGTAAGACAGGACAGGAAGTCCTTATTAAATCAGGAGTATGAAAGCTTTAGACAAGGAAAGACTGATAGCATTACTGAATGCTACAAAAAATTCTATAGGATTGTTAATGAGTTGATGTCCTATGGAAGAGAATTCAGCAACTATGAGCTGAATGACAAGTTTTTAAGATCCCTGACTAAGGACTGGGATACAAAGATATGTGCCATTAGGGAAATGGCCAAATTAGCTGATATACCTCCTCCAACTTTGTTTGGAAAACTGTTATCTTATGAGATGCAGTTAATGGTTAGAAAGGAGGAAGAGAAGACTATAAGAGTGGAGCACAAGGAAAGAGCTGTGGCCTTCAAGACTGAAGCCACTAGGTAATATAAAAGAAAGTCTCCATCTCCACCTCAAAAGTTGCTGAGGCTGAGACAGATGAGTCAGAAAGCAAGAATTCAGATAGCAGTGAAAGTGATGAAGACTTTGCTGCTTTTACAAGACATTTTCAAAAGTTTCTGAAGAAGAAGCAGTGGAGGTCTAAGCCATCCACTTCACAGACAAAAGATGACTATTATCAGAACATGAAGTCATCAAGGAATGACAAAAGAAATTCCAAGCCAAGTAAAACTACATCCTCAAAAATAGTATGCTATTGTTGCAATAGACAAGGACATGTAGTAGCTGACTGTCCAGAAAAGAGGAAAGAGTCCACTGACAAGAAGAAGACTCAGTTTAAGGGCAGAAAGGAAAGGTCCTTTGTTGCTAAGAAGGATAATAGTCTGACTGATCAGTCACCTTCAGAAACAGATTCAGAAGCTGAAGCTTATATTGGATTGTTTGCTGAAGAGGAGGAAGATGAGTTCATGCAGTTAATGAACTCAATTTATGAGCATGAGGACAATCAGTGCAAAGGGTTGATGTCATTATATGAAGGAGACAAAATCCAGGATCAGCCTGAACCAAGTAAGGTACAAAGTTGTTCTTCAAGTTCAATTTCTAGTTCTGAGTCAGAATCAGATACATCTGCATCAAGTGATGTGGGTGGGTCTGAATCTGAAGGAGATATTCATCAGTTAATTGATGAATATAGGGATTTGTTGCAGGCCTTGAAGAAAAGCAAATCCTTAGCAAAAACTCAGGCAAAGGAGATTGCTAGTCTTAAATTGGCTGCTGCTGATTCAGACAAGTTGTTTGATCAGAAACTAAATGAAATAGCCAGGCTGAAGAACATTACTGTTATTCAGATGGTACTATTATATTTAAGAATGATCATATCAGAAATCTGGAGGCTAGACTTCAGAAGGAGAAGGATATTGTGGCTAGCTTTTCTAAACCCAAATCTGTTTTACCCTTAATAGATGAGTTTGTACCTCATAAGTGTAAGGCTAGATTAGGATTTACAAAACCTGCCTGGACTGCTAGGTCCAAGTTTAAGGGCAAAGCCCCAGCACAAAACAAAAAGCCTGCTGTAGATACTTCAGCAAGGGTTGTACCAAAACAAAGGAACAACAGGTTTGAGTGCTGGTGTTGTGGCAAGATAGGCCACTTTGCCATAGACTGTTGGCACAATTCAAGTGTCAAGGAGAGTAGCAAACTACCTGCTAGAAGAGCTACAGGTAGTTTTGTTAAGAGTCAAACTAACCTGCACCAAGGACCCAAGAATTATTTGGGTTCTAAGGTTAAGTAATCTGTTTTGCAGGTGAGTCCAAGTGGCCATGCCCCTATATGGTACTTGGACAGTGGATGTTCCAGGCACATGACTGGAACTAGGGGGTTGCTGAAGGATTATACATCTATCAAAGATGGGCCTAAAGTTACCTTTGGTGGTTCAAAAAAAAGGATCATCAAAGGCTTTGGTAACATTTCTAGTAACCAAATTATAATTACTCAAGTGGCTTATGTAAAGGGTTTGAAACATAACCTCATTAGCATAAGTCAGCTGAGTGATTTAGGATATGACATCTCTTTTGTCAAGTATGGTTGTCATATCAGGAGGTCAAGTGATCAAAAGATCATTCTAACAGGATATAGGAAGAGAAATGTCTATTGTCTAGATATTATGTGTGAGAACATTGTTTCTCCTATTTGTCTTGTAGCTGATGAGAAAGTCTCACATTGTGTTAAGTGGCACAAGAGGCTGGCTCATCTTAACTATAAGACAATTGGTCAACTCTTTAGCATAGAGTTAGTGAGGAATGGTCCTCAGGTTAAGTGTATAAAGGATGGGATATGCTCAGCTTGTCAAAAAGGCAAGCAGACCAAATCCACCTTTCATAGCCTTGAGAACAAAGATGCTGTGAGGTGTCTATACCTCTTGCATATGGATCTTTTTGGTCCTATGCCAGTTCACAGCCTAGGTAGGAAGGTCTACACATTTGTGGTAGTTGATGACTACTCAAGGTATTCCTGGGTGTTCTTCCTAAGGCAAAAATCTGAAACTCCAAGTATCTTGTATAGTTTTGTTAAACAAATTCAGAATGAATTGGACAGTACAGTGGTAAAAATCAGAAGTGACCATGGTACTGAATTTCAGTCTGAAAGTAGGACAAAACTGTGTGAAGAGTTTGGAATTTTTCAGGAATTTTCCTCACCAAGAACACCTCAGCAAAATGGTATTGCTGAAAGGAAAAATAGAACCTTGATAGAGGCTGGTAGAACCCTATTAAGTGACACATCTCTCCCAGAATATTTCTGGGCTGAGGCAGTAAACACTGCTTGTCATGTGATTAATAGGGCTACTATCACCAAGAGCCACAAGAAGACCCCCTATGAGATTGTGAAGGGCATAAAACCAAATCTATCCTATTTCAGGATCTTTGGTTGCAAGTGCTATATCCTTAACAATGGTAAGTCTTATCTAACTAAGTTTGCTGCCAAATCCCAAGAGGGGATCTTTGTTGGGTACAGCAACAATAGTAAGGCTTATAGGGTCTACAACTTGATTACTCAAGTTGTAGAAGAGTCTGTTCATGTAATTTTTGATGAAGCTAGACTCATTAACAATGAATTGCCTAGAAGTGTTTGCAGCTCCACAGGTGTAACTGAGAAGATGGACAAGCTTACTATTACAGAAGCTCCTACTGCAAGTCAGCAAGTGGAAGATGGTGGCTGTTGTCCAAGGGGAGTACAAGATACACCTGATGCTGAAGAAGACCAAGAAGTGCAACTAAATGAAGAGAATGAAGGTGTATAACCTAAAGACAGGCTGCCTCCAGCAAAAAGGAATCTAAAGGATCATCCAGTCAATCAAATTATTGGAGATCTTAAATAAGGGGTACAAACAAGGAGCAGAAATCTAAGTTCAGTTCTCTACTGCAGCTTTCTATGCCAAGTAGAGCCAAAGAAATTTGAAGAAGCAATCCTAGACCCTCATTAGATTGAGGCCATGGAAGAAGAGCTAAATCAATTCAAAAGATGCAAGGTCTGGGAGCTAGTTCCTAAACCCAAGGACCACAACATTATTGGAACCAAGTGGATCTTTAGGAACAAGTTGGATGAAAATGGAATAATCATAAAGAATAAAGCTAGACTTGTTGCAAAGGGATATAGGCAAGAAGAAGGTATTGATTTTGATTAAACCTTTGCTCCAGTAGCAAGACTGGAAGCAATAAGGATGTTCCTTGCCTATGCAACATTTCAAGGGTTTAAGGTATATCAAATGGATGTTAAGTCAGCTTTTCTGAATGGAAATCTGAAGGAAGAAGTCTATGTTGAGCAGCCATTAGGTTTTGTTGACTCTCTTAAACCTGATTATGTATATAGACTTAGGAAGGCTCTGTGTGGGTTAAAACAAGCCCCTAGGGCTTGGTATGAAACCCTGTCTAGTTTCCTCATTGAGAACAAATTCTCAAGGGGGAAAATAGACAAGACTCTATTCCTTAGGGAATCCAGAGGCAAGATTATCTTAGTCCAAATCTATATAGATGACATAATATTTGGGTCTACAGAAAGTAGTCTTTGCAGAAAGTTTGCAAAACTCATGCAAGGACAATTTGAAATGAGTAGTATGGGGGAACTTAAGTTCTTCTTGGGTCTCCAAGTTAGACAGACTGAGGATGGTTTATCCATATGCCAGTCTAAGTTCACCCTAGAGTTGATAAGGAAGCATGGTATGGAATCATCCACTACCATGAAAACTCCTATGTGGTCAAGCATGTCTCTAAACAAAGATGATGCAGGGAAACCTGTAGATGAGACTTTGTATAGAGGGATAGTTGGCTCCCTACTATATTTGACTGCTAGTAGACCAGATATCTTGTATGCTACATGTGTCTGTGCTAGGTACCAAGCTTGCCCTAAAGAATCTCATTTGACAGTAGTCAAAAGAATTTTGAGATATCTTAAGGGCACACCTTATCTAAGCCTTTGGTACCCTAGGAATGGAGATTTTGAACTGACATGTTATTCAGATGCAGACTTTGCATGCTACAAGGAAGATAGGAAAAGTACCACAGGAACCTGTCAATTTCTAGGTGGAAGGCTGGTGTCATGGAGTAGCAAGAAACAAACAAGTGTGGCTATCTCCACAGCAGAATTAGAGTATATGGCTGCAGGAAGTTGTTGTGCACAACTACTATGGATACAACACCAGCTAGAAGATTATGGTATTCCAGTAAGTAGGATGCCTTTATTTTGTGATTCTACTAGTGTCATTTATATTGCAAATAATCCTGTCTCTCATAGTAGGACTAAGCACATAGAAATTAAATACCATTTTCTAAGAGAACATGTTGAAAAAGAAGACATTTCCCTAGAGTATGTTAAGATAGATAATCAGTTAGCTGATATATTTACTAAGCCCTTAGATGAAATCAAATTCAATAAGTTTAAAATTGAATTACGGATGATAAACTTAGAATAGTTTACAAAAATTGGCTAAGTAAAATAGTGCCGACACACAGAGTTGTCTGTGTCGACACATAGAAGTGGTGTCGACATTTCAGAGAAATGGTGTCGACACATCTAGGAAGTCTGTGTCGACACTTCAGAGAATTAGTGTCGACACATGCAGTGTAGGTGTCGACACATCCAAGGTGGTGTCGACACTTAGGATTACACAGAATTAGTCGAGTAGAGTCTTGACTAAGTGTCGAGCTGAGATATATAAGTGTCGACACATATATTTTGTCGACTATATTTGTGTCGACACATAGTTGTCGAGACATTAGAAGTAAGTGTCAACACTTTTCAACAGTGTCGACACATTTCAAGTATTTTGACGCGCCTTTTCACCTTCAATTTTAGAAAGGTATAAATAGGTTTTCACCATTGCTTGTCGACACGCTCACCAAAGTTTCGAGACCAAACTTGTGTGTCGACATCTCTCTTCTCTCAATTCAAAATTTCTTGAAACCCTAATGGCGCCCAAGCTAGAAGAGAACATTAATGAAGGATATGAACTCGTGCGACACGCCTTTAATGACGCGGAACTAGAAATCAAAGGTGTGGTAACCCTACTTACCGAGACTGGACTAGAGTATCTTGTATCAGACTCAATCAAGATCTGGAAGGAGGAGGTCCTTGAATTCTTGAGTGCAGCTACTCTTGATGAATCAGGACTCAATATTAAGTCCAGAGTTCATGGGACAAAAGTCAAGGTCACACAGAAAAGTCTAAGAAAGGTCCTTCAACTACCATGAACAAAAGAGGAAGAAGATGTATCTGCTTCTAAGACTAGAGAGGCATTGAAATGGTGTGGTTTAGATTCCAACCTGAAGATAGTATCAGTTTTTAACAGGAAAGGCATGGACATGCAGGGCAAATTCTTGTCTGAAATAGTTGGCAAGGTAAGTCTGAGCAAGCCTGGAGGATATGACAGAATTTCAGCTCATATGTTCAGTTTGATGATAAGGATAATCTGCAAACTTAATATTAATTGGTCAGTAATTATGTTTGATAAGATAAAAGAGAGCCTGAAGAAACCCAATCTGGGTAGAATTCTGAGTCTTTACCTAGCTGCAAGTATTCCTGAAGTGATGAACCAAGCTGCAGGTTCAAAGATAAACCACATGAGGAGAATGGATGTGAGAATTTTATCAAGGTGGGATAGAGTATTGACAAAGGAACTGCCATCTCCAGAAAAGGAAACACATCAGAAGAAGAAGAAGAAGACAGCCATTGTGGCTCAAGAATCCTCAAGTAGCTCATAGGAGCAAGTGGTGTTTAGTTCAGATGATGGAGAGGATGACAATGCTGGATAGTCACCAGCAAGACAAGAAGATGCTCAGAGGCAGGGGGAGCTACCATCAGCTAGCCCTATTCACCTGGATCCACTCCAGGGGGAGCCTCTACATGTGGATGAGCCAACTCAACTAGAGAGTGAAAGGGCTACCCAAATCATTCTAGAGGTAATTACTGAAGTTAATCAATTAAATTTTCCTATTGAGGATGAAGTTTTGACTGATTCATTACCTGGTGTTAATCAGCAAACACAGATACATAGTCAACCTCAGGATGTGGTCATGGAGGACACATCAGTTGCTGATAGAGAGGTATTAGATGCTCCTGAGCACAGAGATTCACCAATCCAACCTCAACATGAGTTTACTCTAGAGGAGCTATTCCCTGACTTATTACAAACTGACATTGAGGGGGAGCAGGTAGATCTTCAGGAGGAGCAGGTTAGGTCTCAAGAGGAGACATCAAGACAAGAGACTGGGGAGCAAAGAATTGCTGAGGAGCTACCAAGGACTGAGAAGGATTTACCTCCTAGTCCTAAGGATAGAGTAGACATTGTAAGTACTTCTGCTTCAGAGGATGAAGAGTGTTGGAACACCCTATTACTAATTTGGGTCAGGATCACTATCTCTCTAGGAATCAAATGCTTGACCTAATGTATAGCTTAATAGGTCAATTAGAATTGAGTCTAAGGGTTAGAAGTCTAGGTTTGGAAGCTGCCCTGAAGACCAAGTATTTTGTTTGGAGATTAAGTCATATCGTCGAGCTCAGCACGACGATTCGTCGAACTCCGATCGACGATCGTCTAGCTCAACTTCGACAGATCGTCGAACTGCATTCGACGATCGCTGAGCTCAACCTCATTATATCGTCGAACTCGGTTCGACGATCGGTGAGCTCAGGTCGACGATTTTGACTCTGCTTTGGATCTCTATCTCTGAGCTCAGTTCGACGATCTGTGAGCTCAGATCAATGATATTTTGCTGCTGTATATTTCCAGATCACTGAGCTCAGCTCGACGATAGCAGAGCTCAGTTCGACGACTTCAGATAACTTCAAGGATGTTTCTAGATTCAAATTCAAATCAGTTAAGGAGTTATTCTGCAATTAATTTAGAGATTTCCTAGTCGTTTTCATTCATTTCTGGACCAAGTTTCAAGGGATTTCTCAAGGAATATTTCTATGGACTTTCCTCCAGAAGAGATTCTGCAATTAAGGATGCAATTAATGCAGGCCAACGGCTATACTTGACAGAGAATGTTATTCTATTCTACACCAGAGAATAAAAGATAGAATTTTTGGAGTCTAAAGAAGATATAGAGAGAGACACACAGATTACAGAGATACAGTCAAAATATTCTGTCTCAAAGAATTCTCTAGAGAACACTCATCCGAGGAGATCAATCATTTCAGAAATCTTCAGATCTCTTTAGTTTCAAAGTGTTCAAGGCCAACATATTTCAAGACTCCAGACACTCAACATTTCAGTCATTACTGAAATCATCTACTGCTGGAGTTCAATCTTTCAAGGCCTATCACCCTCAGCAAAGCTTCTCTTCCTGAAGATCTCAAGGATTTAGGGGGAGCTTTGACATCAACAATCCACATAGTCTTCTCAGTTGTTTGAGAAAGAGAAGACTTCCATCACTCTCTCACCCCCTCTCTGTAAAGGGTTTCTCAAACTCCCTTCAAAAGTTTGAGCTTGGTTTTTGAGCACCTTGTCAAAAGCTCATTGGTGGCAAGACACCTGATCAAAAAATCTGGTTTGGTTTTTGAGCACCTTATCAAAAGCTCATTGGTGCCAGGACACCTGATCAACTCATACTGCAGTGGATTCCTACCTAGGGTGGTAGAAGAGTGGATGTACCCAAGTTTAGGGGAACCACTATATTTCCTTGTGTCTTCTGGTTTTGCTTATTTTTATGTTTGTTTCTGGCCTTGATTACTCTGTGATTAGCTTTTGTTTAACTTAGTGCTGTGAGTAGTTTTATTCTGCTTCCCTGCTCACACTTATTACAACAACTGTTGTAAAAAGTTTCAAAGCACCATATACTCTATTCACCCCCCTCTAGAGTATATCAGATCTAGCTGCACTTTCAATTGGTATCAAAGCGAGGTTGGTTAAACATACCATACCTGATTGGTTGTACAAGCTAACACCTGAACCCAAAGATCCCAAGTTAGATCTGTTTTCTTTTGTATTTTATTATTAGATTTTGCTTTCACAAATCATGGCCCAAAATAAAGATTATGCTAGCACCAGACCTCAAGTGTGCAATATATCCAAGTTTGCACTTTGGAAAGCAAGGATCAGACTCTACATGAATTCTATTGACGAAGACATTTTTAACTCTGTTTTGACAGTGTGTCCAAGAACCCCAGAGAATTCCAGTACAAATGTTGTTCCCCCTACATCAGGAATAGATGTTGATATCAAGAGATGGAAGGTAGCTGATGCCAAGGCTATGAACATCTTGGCCCAGACAATGTCAGATGACATATTTCAAAAGGTGGCTGAATGCAATTCAGCAAAGGAAATTTGGGACAAACTCTCAGAAATAGTCTCAGGCTCAGCTGATGAGAGAAAGGATAGGAGATCCCATCTCATCTCTCAATATGAGAATTTTAAGAAGGGAGAAACTGAGTTAGTGGGAGACATGTACAACAGACTAAGTCTAATTGTCAGTGAACTCAGGACATTGGACAAAGAGATCTCTCTAACTAAACTTAATGATAAGATCCTAATGTGCTTCCCTAGCACTTGGGATTCAAGAATCTGGCCAATTAAGGATGCCAGAAGTCTGAATGAGATCACTACTGAAGCTCTATTGGGTAAGCTCAAATTTTATGAGTTACTCATCAAAAATAGAGAGGAAGAACAGAAGGCTGCCTCACCAGCCACAAGAAAAGAGAAGACCATAGCCTTCAAGGCAACTGAAGATATGCCTGAAGACAAAGCCACAGGCAATGATGAACTACTTAATCTGTTGGCCAAAAGATTTTTCAAGATGGCCAGAAAGGACTTCAGAAGGAAATCATACAAGGAACATGATAAGCCAAGGTATGACAAGTCCACTAATAATTACAATAAAGACATTATTTGCTTTGGTTGCAGGAAACCAGGGCACATAGTTCCTGACTGTCCAGAGAACAAGAACAAGGACAGAAGGGACAGGAAAGAAAGAAGAAAGGAGAAAGACTCCAAAAGGATTGGAAATGGCAAACCCTCATCAAGCAAAAACAAACATACAAGAAAGGGGTTTGTTGCTGAATCCTGGAGTGAGACTGAAGAGGAGTCAGAAGCCTCATCCAGTTCCAGTGATGATGAGGATGATGCAGAAGAAAAAGAGTTCTGCATGATGGCAATCAATGCCTCACAGCACAATTCAGAAGAAGAAGAGTCAGAGTCAGATTCAGAGACTCAACCTGAAGAAGATCAGGTAATTGGTTCTTTTGATTTTAGTTCAGAGGATTTTAAATCTGAATTTAAAGCACTGTGTTTAGACTTGCTAAAGTCTGAGAAAGAAATCATCTCTCTCAGAAATCAATTATCTGAACACAATACCTTAAAGTCAGAAAACCTCAAACTCTCTGAGGATTTGGAGTGTTGTAGGGAACAGATAGCTTCACAGAAAAGTGAGCTCTCTGAGGCCAAAAAACTTGAAGAATCCCTTAATGGGAGAAGCATCAAACTGATGGACATCACAAGCATAGTGAACTCCAGATTCAATAGTACACTGGGCTTGGGTGCTTCATCCAGCCAACCCATAGTTCTAACAACTCCAATCAAATTCATTTCTGACAAAGGAAAGGGAGTTGTAGAGGTTGCTAGGAAAAATTCTGATCTGCCTCAGAAAACTAAGTCCCAGCAGAAATCGTCGAACCGAGATCGACGATCGCCGAATGAAGATCGACGATCACCGAACGCAGATCGACGATCTCAAGCAAAATCGTCGAACGAAGATCGACGATCTCAAGCAAAGTCGTCGAACGCACGTCGACGATCTCAAATACCTGACCTCAGCCATAGTCGACCGTCGAACAAAGCTTGACGATCTGACCCAAGATCGTCGAACGCAGCTCCAAGATCGTCGAACAGAGGTCAGAGCTCTGGAAAATTTTTCAAAGGCAAATCAAAATTGAATCCTAAGGGTCCTTCATCCCAAATCTTTAACCCTTATACTGAATGGATTATACCTCCAAGGAGATATCATCCTGAAGGATATAAGAGTCAACCTGGGATGTCTTTCATTTCAGAATTAAAAGGTTATCACCCTAGGCCCAAGGTAAACTGGGTCAAAAACAAATGAATTGTCTTATGTGCAGGTGAAGACCTATCCAACATCTAACCAGCAATGGTATTTGGATAGTGGGTGCTCTAAGCACATGACAGGGAACAAGGACAACCTCACATCCTTCAGAGCCAAGCTTGGACCCAAAGTTATCTTTGGTGATTCAAATTTTGGACAGACTAAAGGATATGGTGCAGTCAAGATTGGATCAGTAACTTTCAAGAAGGTAGCTTATGTGGAAGGACTGAAGCACAACCTAATTAGCATCAGTCAGCTATGTGATGAAGGCTACCAGGTGACCTTCAGCAAAGTCTTATGTAAAATCAAGTCAGAGGACAACACAACTGTGTTGACAGGTAAAAGAAAAGGTAACATCTACCTAGTAGATTTTCTTTCAACTGATGTAGATATCTGCTTGTTTAATTCTGTCTGTAGACCAAACATTTTATGGCATAAGAGATTAGGACACCTAAACCTTAGAACTATTGCTAGGCTATCCAAAGACAACCTTGTTAGAGGACTACCTTCTAGCCCCTACAAGAAGGAAGGACTCTGCAGGGCTTGTCAATTAGGCAAGCAAACTAAAAACAGCTTTAAGTCACTTAATAAGAGTGATTCACCTAGGATATTGTATCTGTTACACATGGATCTCTTTGGACCCATCACAGTACAAAGCCTAGGAGGGAAATCCTACACTTTAGTAATTGTAGATGACTTCTCTAGATTCACTTGAGTGTTCTTTCTAAGGAAGAAGTCTGATAACTTCAAGTGTCTGACAGAGTTTCTCAAATGTATACAGATTGAGTTCAATACTCACATTGCACTGATCAGAAGTGATCATGGGACAGAGTTTGATTCTCTTCTTATGCAAGAGTTCTGTTAGAGTGAAGGGATCAGGCATACTTTCTCAGCTCCTAGAACTCCTCAACAAAATGGGATAGCTGAAAGGAAAAATAGAACCCTTATTGAATCTGCCACTACATTGTTGTCAGATGCTCACCTTCCTCTATCCTTTTGGGCAGAGGCAGTGAACACCTCCAACTATGTGCTGAATAGAAGTCTGATACATAAACTAAAGGGAAGGACTCGCTATGAATTACTCAAAGGGAAGAAACCTAAAGTTGACTATTTTAGAGTCTTTGGTTGTATTTGCTATATTCATAATAATGACAAGAAATATTTAGCAAAATTTCAAGCCAAAGCTGATGAAGGAGTATTTCTGGGATACTCCATGATCAGCAAGGCTTATAGGGTCTATAATAAATCATCCTTGAAAATTGAGGAATCTGTTCATATATCTTTTGATGAATCTAACATGTCTTTCAAGGAGAAGATTTCTTCTACCATAGAACCTTTGCAAGAACATTCTCTAGTTGAAGACTTGAACAAGTTACAGGTTACTCAAGAGGATGAAAGCAGTGGAGATGAAGAAAATTCTCAACATATTGAAGAATAACTTGAAGAGCCAGTTGTTGTACCACAAGAGGAAACAACAACACAGGTTGGTGAACAATCAACACCCCCTGTTGATTTAGTAACATCAAGAGACCATCCAATTTCCCAAATAATTGGAGAAATCTCAGCTGGTGTGCAAACCAGAAATCAGGTCAACCAAAACCTGTTGCACACCTGCTTCCTATTTCAAATTGAACCTCAGTCCATTCAAGATGCAGAGCAAGATCCACACTGGATCATTGCAATGCAAGAGAAGTTGCATCAATTTGAGAGAAACAAAGTATGGGAACTAGTGCCAAAGCCTAAGGATCATTCCATTGTTGGAACAAAATGGGTATTCAGAAACAAACTGGATGATCAAGGAATAATTATAAGGAACAAGGCAAGGCTAGTTGCTCAGGGATACACTCAAGAAGAAGGAATCGACTACGACCAGACCTTTACACCAGTTGCAAGATTAGAAGCCATCAGAATATTTCTAGCTTATGCAGCTCACAAAGGCTTCAAGGTATATCAGATGGATGTCAAGAGTGCATTCCTAAATGGAGACATCAAAGAGGAAGTTTATGTCAGACAACCTCCAGGTTTTATCTCTCCAACTTTTCCTGATTATGTTTTTAGACTGAACAAAGCATTATATGATCTCAAGCAAGCTCCCAGAGCATGGTATGATACCATAGCATGCTTTCTTTTGGAAAATGGTTTTATAAGGGGTAGAGTAGACCAAACTCTTTTCATTAGAACCCATAAGTCCCATACCTTACTAGTACAAATTTATGTAGACGATATCATTTTTGGTTCTACTGACTCCAAATTGTGCAGAAGGTTTTCCAACCTAATGCATTCTAAATTTGAGATGAGTAGCATGGGTGAGCTATCCTTCTTCCTAGGATTGCAAGTCAAGCAACATGCTGAAGGCATCTTCATTTCTCAAACCAAGTATGCAAATGAATTGGTTAAGAAATTTGGTATGTCTGAAGCATCTTGTATGAAAACACCCATGCCTACTAATGCTGTATTGGATGCTGATGAACATGGGAAACATGTTGATCAGACAACATATATAGCAATGATTGGCTCTTTACTATATCTTACAGCTAGTAGACCAGATATAATGTTTGCTACATGTATATGTGCTAGGTTCCAAGTAAGCCCTAGAGAGTCACACCTAACACTAGTAAAGAGGATTCTCAGGTATGTTAAAAGTTGTCCAAATCTAGGTCTCTGGTATCCAAAAGATTCAGCATTTGATTTAACTGAATTCTCTGATGCTGATTATGCTGGATGCAGAATTGATAGGAAAAGCACCAGTGGAACTTGTCAGTTCCTTGGTGACAGACTTGTCTCTTGGTTTTGTAAGAAACAAACATCTGTGTCAACTTCAACTGCTGAAGCTGAATATATGGCTGCAGGCAGTTGTTGTTCACAAATCTTGTGGATTCAAAACCAACTCTTAGACTATGGCTACAACTTAGAGAAGTCTAAAATCTTTTGTGACAACACCAGTGCTATTTCTATAGCTCAAAATCTAGTCCTCCATAGTAGGACAAAACACATAGAGATTAGACACCATTTCTTAAGGGATAATGTTGAAAAGAATAAAATTGAACTACAATATATCCCAACTGATTTACAAAGGGGAGATATTTTCACCAAGCCTTTGGATGAAAAGAAACACACCTTCTTCCTAAATCAGTTAGGAATGTTAGATGGAGGAGGTCTTAAATAATATCCAAGATTTTGAAAGCTTAAAATTGACCAAAACTAGGCAAACATTCTGATTTTTCTTAGTGTCTAGAATTTTTCTGATCTCTGAACTGCGCTCGACGATTTGCCCCAAGATCGTCGAAAGGAGATCGACGATTTCCAAAAATCGTCGAACTGAGTTCAGCGTTTCTCAGATAGTATGAACTATCTCTTCCGGTCAATGACCGTCGAACGGCGCTCGACGATTTTGTTCTCTGAACGATCGTCGAACGGAGCTCGACGCTCTCCAATATCGTCGAACGGAGATCGACGATGGTGAAGACTCTTCAGATTCCTTTAGAAGCCTCGATCGTCGAACTGAGTTCAACGATCTTTCCAATTCTGCGTCGAACCCTAATATAAAACTCTTTTTTCGCCGTCGTTCTCTTTTGCGCTTTCGATTTCTCTGCAAGAATTTTCTTTCCCTCCAAACAGTTCTACACTTGGTCGTTTTGTTTGTTGAATTTTTGCAGGTACCAATGGCTGTGTCAGTTGCTGTTCTTGCTGCAATGAAGTTTGATGCTGGTTTTGATATTGATATAGAATCCTTCAGCACAACTGACCAGGTTTTTCAAGATACATTGGGATTGTTCAAGGACCAGAATCTGACAGCAATAATGACCACAAGGATAAAGCTGGCTTCTGATGAGATAAAGGAATGGGTCTATACTGCCCATAATCAAGATAACTCCACCATTGTTGGATCTATATCTGGAACTCAGGTACCCTTAACCCCAACAATTTTAACAGAAGTCTTTGAGTTGAGAAATGGAGAAGATACCATTGAATTATCTGGAGATGAGTATTCTGAACTGCTTGCCAGAATGGGTCATTCAGAGGGCAACCCTAGCAAGCTCTTCAAAAGGAATCTTTCTATAGAATATAGATTCATGACAGATGTTGTTGGGAAAGTGTTGTTGGCTAAGCACTCTGCCCATGATACAATTTCAAGGTATCAGCTCTGCCTCATGGGAGCTCTTGTAGATAAGAAGAATCTGAATTGGGGAGAGGTTTTCTTTGACCTCATCAAAAATAAAATCAACAAAAGTTTTGTTAACTTTGGGAGAATCATTGGAGTGTTTCTGCAGCACAGGTGCCCTGCCCTGCTGGTCTCTTCTGGAGTTCATATCAATGCCTCCAAGAGATTATCTTGTGCACTCTTTGGAAAGTGGGACAGACAAATCAGCAAGCCTAGCAGGACCTCCTCCAGTACTCCTTCAGGCACAAGGACTCTAAGAGTCACTCCTCCACAGGTCTCTGCCCCTGCAGATGACCTGGCTGCTGTTGTTGCCTCTGCTCCTCCTCCTCCAATTCCATCCCTTCCACTACCATCTACCATCCCAGCTCCATCCACCATCATCATATCCAGCCCCTCTCCAACATCCACACCATCTCCAGTCCCTACACTTCCAACACTAGAAGAACAATTCCAACCATTGTTCTCCTACCCTCCACCAGATGTGACCTCATCACCCTCACTTCCATCCTTCACCCTAATTGATGATTCCTTTATGGATGATTCACCATCATCTCCTCCTGAGTTACCCTCTTCCTCCACTTCATACCAAGACCTTCTACACCAAATCATAGACCAACCAACATTCACCCCATCTATCTCCATTCCCCTATCCTCCATTTCCACCTTACCAACACCTCAGCCATCCCTTCCACCACTCACCAACTCTCCACTACCAGAACCCTCAGTTGCTCCTATATCTTCTACCTCTGCTCCAGCCCTTGAGCAAGTAGACCTCCCAGCCCTTGCTGACAGGCTGTATGAGTTGCTTGCCCCTAGGCTAACTCTGCTGTTGGAGACCTCCTTGGCTCCACTACACCTGTCAGTGACAGCCCTCTCTGCCAGGCTCTCTTCCCTCTTCCCTCAGGCAGCACCTACAGCAGTGTGCCTTGATCCAGATTTGTCTGCATCTAGGCAGGGGGAGATGCCATATGAAGTGAGCCTTCATGCTGCTGCTGCTGCTGCTGCTTCTGTGACTGCTTCTATGAGTATGTCTGCTGCTGCTGGTGCTATCTTTACTGCTTCTTCAGCTCCTTCTCTTGCTGCTGTTGCTATGCCTCAAGCACAAAGTCTTCCTGCTGCAGTCCTTGCAATAGACCTCAGGTCTTTGCTATCAGATTTTGATCAGTTCTACTTCAGCTGTCTGCCAGAGGTCAATGCTGTCCAGCCTCCAGAAGATTTATCCAAGGCCCTTGTGCCATTTTCTTGCTGTGACCCAAGCATTATCTCCTCCTTTATCAATTCAGTGTTTGCTTCTGCTGAAAATGTTGATGCTGCTGCTTCTTCTGAAGAAAGCATTGTGGTTGCTTCTGCTATTGTTTATACTGCTGCTGAAGTTTCAGTCATTGCTGATGAACCTATTTCCAAGGATATTCTTATGACAGAGGCACCTGAATTTGAGCCTTCTGCAGTTTCTGATGTTATTCCTGCTGTTGATATTATTGTTAGTGAATCTGTTGTTACTGCTGTTGTCACCTCTCCAGTATCTGTTGCTGCTGTTATTTCTGCTTCTACTCCTAGTGCAACACCTTCAATATCTGCTGCTGTCTCTGCTGTTACCACTTCAACACCTGCTGCTACAACCTCTGCCTCATCTGCTTCTGTATAACTCAAGAAGGATCTAATGAAGAAAATAGATGCTCTCTATGATGACCAGAGTTCTGAATCTGATGAATTTAAAACAGACTCTGATGACTCTTCTGCTACCATTGCCAGGAAAAGAAAGGCAAGGAACAAAGCAATGAAGAGGGTACCTCCTGCTAAAGTTAAGGACAACAATGACATTCCATACTACATTCTCCATGACTGTCCTATTTCTGAGCACTGGATGCAATACTCCAAGAATCAGCTGAAGGCAATGAAGAAGAAAAGAAAATATGAGAAGGGTTCCTCCCAGTTCCAACACTCTCATCCTCCTCCACCACCTTCTCCTAATGCAGGTGCAGGTGGAAGCTCTGCAGCTCAATCCCCAGCCAGAAGTCAGGCTCCCTATCAGCCTCATGCCAGATCTTACAATAGGGGAAGCCAATTCAGGGGATCTCAATCAAGGAGAGGAGGATACAGAGGTAATCAAAGAGATATTCAAGTCTATTCCAAAGGGTACTCAAGGGAACACCCATATTCCAGGGAAAGACAAACTTCAACTGATACAACATCTGGTTCTTTCCCTTATAAGCTGAAAGAAACTGTGTCTGCCAGGCCTCCTCAAGACAATCCCTCTAACAGATATGAGCCTCCTATACCTTTTGAGGATCCTGAGAACAATCCTGCTGCCTGGACTGCAAGAATGAAGGAACTAGCTGCACTGGATCAGATTAAAAAGGATAGAGAGCAAGGAATAGATTCTTCCAACATTTCAACAATGTCTGAACAGAGACAGAAAGAGCTAGAAAGATATGCTTCAAGTAAATTCTTTGATGCTGACAGGTATATGGAATTACATCCTGAAGCAGTGGTTCCCAGGCTTAAACAGCAAACATCTTTAGGTGCAGCAGATGATACCAGGTCAAAGAAGGAAGCCCTCAATCCCAACAGAGAGATTAAAATGGTTAAGGGCAAAGAGAAGAAATGATATTGTAAGGTGACATTCTCTGATTTCTGATTATCTGGATGCTATATATTTCTGTGGTTCTGCAATGTCTGGCTTGCTGTGTTTCTGTTTTGCTGCTTGTATGTTGTTATTTAAATTTTTCCAAAGTTTGTAAATAGTAATCCTAACCCAAATAGGGGGAGATTGTTGGAACACCCTATTACTAATTTGGGTCAGGATCACTATGTCTCTAGGAATCAAATGCTTGACCTCCTGTATAGCTTAATAGGTCAATTAGAATTGAGTCTAAGGGTTAGAAGTCTAGGTTTAGAAGCTGCCCTGAAGACCAAATATTTTGTTTGGAGACTAAGTCATATCGTCGAGCTCAGCACGACGATTCGTCGAACTCCAATCGACGATCGTCTAGCTCAACTTCGACAGATCGTCGAACTCCATTCGACGATCACTGAGCTCAACCTCATTATATTGTCGAACTCGGTTCGACGATCGGTGAGCTCAGGTCGACGATTTTGACTCTGTTTTGGATCTCTATCTCTGAGCTCAGTTCGACGATCTGTGAGCTCAGATCGACGATATTTTGCTGTTGTATATTTCCAGATCGCCGAGCTCAGCTCGACGATAGCAGAAATCAGTTCGACGACTTCAGATAACTTCAAGGATGTTTCTAGATTCAAATTCAAATCAGTTAAGGAGTTATTCTGCAATTAATTCAGAGATTTCCTAGCCATTTTCATTCATTTCTGGACCAAGTTTCAAGGGATTTCTCAAGGAATATTTCTATGGACTTTCCTCCAGAAGAGATTCTGCAATTAAGGATGCAATTAATGCAGGCCAACGGCTATACTTGACAGAGAATGTTATTCTATTCTACACCAGAGAATAAAAGATAGAATTTTTGGAGTCTAAAGAAGATACAGAGAGAGACACACAGATTACAGAGATACAGTCAAAATATTCTGTCTCAAAGAATTCTCTAGAGAACAATCATCCGAGGAGATCAATCGTTTCAGAAATCTTCAGATCTCTTTAGTTTCAAAGTGTTCAAGGCCAACATATTTCAAGACTCCAGACACTCAACATTTCAGTCATTGCTGAAATCATTTACTGTTGGAGTTCAATCTTTCAAGGCCTATCACCCTCAGCAAAGCTTCTCTTCCTAAAGATCTCAAGGATTCAGGGGGAGCTTTGACATCAACAATCCACAAAGTCTTCTCAGTTGTTTGAGAAAGAGAAGACTTCCATCACTCTCTCACCCCCTCTCTGTAAAGGGTTTCTCAAACTCCCTTCAAAAGTTTGAGCTTGGTTTTTGAGAACCTTGTCAAAAGCTCATTGGTGGCAAGACACCTGATCAAAAAATCTGGTTTGGTTTTTTAGCACCTTATCAAAAGCTCATTGGTGGCAGGACACCTGATCAACTCATCCTGCAGTGGATTCCTACCTAGGGTGGTAGAAGAGTGGATGTACCCAAGTTTAGGGGAACCACTATATTTCCTTGTGTCTTCTGGTTTTGCTTGTTTTTATGTTTGTTTATGGCCTTGATTACTCTGTGATTAGCTTTTGTTTAACTTAGTGATGTGATTAGTTTTATTCTGCTTCCCTGCTCACACTTATTACAACAACTGTTGTAAAAAGTTTCAAAGCACCATATACTCTATTCACCCCCCTCTAGAGTATATCAGATCTAGCTGCACTTTCAAAGAGGCTTCTAGAGCCAAGAAAAATAAGTTCCAAGTCTTCAAGAGATGAAGCCAGAACTACAAGAAAGTACTGCAGACAATTGTTCCACAGCCTGCCCCATCTACTGATTATAGTTCTCTGATGGTGGCATTGTAGATAAAGATGGATGAGCAAAGGAAAGGTCTAGAAAAGTATATGGATGAAGGGCATAAATCACTTCAATTTGATCTGGCCCAAGACATCAAGTCTATCAGATTTGAAGTAAATCAAAACAAGAAGGAAATGACTGATTGTGTCCATAAAGGAGGGAATGCAGTTGTATATCTGGCTACTCATCAAGAGAATATTAAGAAACAAATTGAAGACTTGGTAGTGAAACAAGGCTATGTCCTGGAAAACCAGATAAGAATGAATGACAATTTAACTGAATCACACAATGTGATAGTCATTGAAATGCAGAATCTAGCTGCTGTTCAAACTACAGCAAGGACTGCTTCCAAGGATGAATTTGATAAGCAACTACAAGAGAGCATCACTGCTGTTAAAACTGCCATTGAAGAATCTCAAAAGGCCATTACTGACAAACTCCAAAGGTTAAAACCTTTTTATAAAGATGGAGTTAACTATTTGAATGCTCAAATCCGATTCCAGAAAGATGATCTTAGGGATCACATAGAGAGAGAAGTCATAAAGGGGGAGAGGGTTTTAGGCAAGGCAGGCTCTGATCATGCAAAGTGGATTTCAAACTCTATCAGAGCCACCCTTGGATATCCACCTTTATGTGATGATGATAATGTGGCTGAGTCTGGAATAAATCCTACTTATTTTGGAGGAGAGTAAGCTGAAGTAGCTCAAGTGATATATCCTCCTGCAGATTTTGACATGATACATCAAGAGGTACAATCTATGTATAGTCCTCCTGAGGGTAATCAGAATGTTATTTTTGAGAAAGTTGTACAGGCTGTGCCAGATGTAGTACTCAAAGAGCAAGAGGCATTATTAAAAGAACAAGAGGCTCAATTATCTAAGAAAAGGTTCAGAGAGCAGGCTGAATTAAGGCCAGATTTTAAACAATGGAGCCCCACATCCAGGAATATCATATTGACTGCTTGGAAGGCTGTTAAGGACAATGTCCTGGATAGAGGCAAATGGTATTCTGAACAGGAGTGGAGAAAACATGAGAATAGGAAAGAAGCTATAGTACAATATAGAAGGAAGGCTAAACTGGGAAAGCTACCTCCTAATGCACAGGAGCCTAGCAAGTATTTCCCTAAGCCTTATCACTATTTTGAAAGGCAGAAGATAAAGGCTGAAGAGCTGAAAAAGAAAGATCTCAAAGGGAAGAAGCCTGTTGATGACAATGATGCTCTAGTTCAAGCAAAGATTCAATCTGGAAAGGGCATTGTTATCAAGGAACCTTAGCAGCCATAGGATAGAAATTTTCTTAAGTTTACAATTTGTAATCATTTGCTTTTAACTCTATGTAAACTTTTGATTAATGAAAATTTCTGAAGTTGTAAGAACAATGTTATATGTTCAATCTATTATATTATTGTTCTGAGATAATTGTTTATACATGTTCTGTTCATACATGTTTAAGTATTTACCTTGTCATATAATACTGTTTTACATCATAATGAAAATTTATTATGTATGGTGTATATCATTGACTAAGGGTTATGACTTCTCCAAATAGGGTGAGATTGTTGGGTACATTGTAATATATGTACCAGATTTGAAGAAGCCTCACCCTACTCAATGATATACATCAAGATGTATTTGATGTGTTTTGAGTTTATGTGTGGAGGTTAAGTAATTACAGGGAAAGCATAAAAGTTTCTAAGTCCATGTGTCGACACCCAGAAGAAAAGTGTCGACACTTGAGAAGGCTAGTGTCGACACCTAGTGAAGCTGTGTCGACACTTGGAGTAATTCTGTCGACACTGTTGATGCACGAAAACGGACAGGGAGTCGGGCACCACCAGCTAACGGTTCGAACACCGGGGAATAGGGGAGGAAAGGAGGAGACTGTTGACCAATCGGTTACTAGCGGTCGCGGCTAAAGGACCGGAGAAGGGGACCGCTGGCAGCGGCAACAGCAGAGTTCGCCCGCCGCGGCTTAAATGCCACTCTTGCGGCGGGCTTTCCTTTACTTCAAATAAGAAACAGTTACAACGAGTAAAAGAAGAAGCCGGCCGGGCTACAAGCCGCAATACACTTGACTTGAGACCGCAGCTCTTAACAGGCGAGCTACTGGATCCCAGTCAGCGTGTCTTGGGGAGTGCACCCTCCCCTTATTTATAGGCTCAGGGGCCTGCCCAAACGGGCAGGGCTAAAATTACCGGCTGCCCGGGGTACAGGAGAACCGGGCAGAGGTGAGGGGAAGCAAAAGAGAGAGAAACAAGAAAGGAGGGAAGCCGCGCGGCCTGGCGGATTCCTCCTGGCGAGCTGACGGCTGAGTCCTTGGGCCTTGGCGCTGAGCAGGGTCGTCGTTGGCAGCGGCCTGACATGGAGACCGCCCGGCTTGAGAGGCTTGGCGGCTTGAGTAGGCAGGCCGCCCGGTCTGGAAAGCTGCGCGGGCAGGTCGCGGATTCCGGGCTTATCATAATCCCCGCACATTTTTAAGTTTCCGAAAAAACTTCAAAAATGTAGAACTAAGCCGGAGACCGCGACTGCTTCATCGTCGTCTATAAAATCCCCTGACCCTTGACATTCTTCAGGATTCCTGCTAAGCCATGGGTCGCTACTCGCCACTTGCGGTCAGAATTTTGTAAGCCGATGCGATTTCTCTAGCGATGGATGTGATGTCATCAATGCTAGCCCGCAACAAGAAACCGCCAGAAATGAAACAGAGCCGGAGCGAGAACTCGAATGATTCTGCCCGTCAGACTGCCAAGAAGACTGGGAAGCCGGAGACATCAGCGGCTTTTGGAGCTGAAAAGAGGCCGACAGAGATCGTCGGCGGACCATCGCATGCCGCAGTAGATCCCAAAGCGGTTTTGAAGGCTGCTCCACTGCAAACCGGGATTGCCAAATCCTTCGACCTGACTTTCTCTCCATCGGGAGAACCACTCCTAAAAATCGGTGGGATGGAGGAGAAGAGTGTTGAATCTGGGAAACCGTCCGAATTGCCGGGCAAGGTCGACTTAATCGTTGTGGATGACAACGAGCCGGAGAAGGCGCTGGAGACCGAACAGATGGTAGGCGAACAGCGCAAGCGGACCGAAAAGGTGTTCGGCTCCCTGAAACGGCGGAAAGAAAGGAGGGAAACCCTTGAAGAAAGGATGAAGAGAAAGATGAGGAAGCTGCACGCCAGAAACCGAAATATTTCTAAAAAGACCGGCGCGGACAGTCTGCAACACAGGCCGCACGAGAAGGAGGTACCCGAGAACCCGCCCACACCGGCTTACAAGCCGAGCGAACTGGAGAGTACGCCTGCGGTTAGCGACTCGCTCAGCGAGCTCCTGAAGGGCATGGAGACTCTCCAGCGGCAAGATGCGCTATTGTCGACACCAGCGGCCTCTGAGGAGGTTGACCGCCCGGACATCCAGGTTATTGGGGAGAAGCCTGGCGATCCGGCTTCCGCGGCTTCTGAAGGAGCCGAGAAACTGAAGCTTCGCGAGAAGATGGAGGAGATGAAGAAACTGATCGCCGATAAGCCGGTGGTGACCGCACATCCATTGCTGCAAGGTAAACACCGGGATGTTAGGCGAATTATTAAATTCTACAAGTCGCGATCAAGGAAGAAGGGGGCGAATATCATATTAAATCTGCCGGCAAGCTTTTTCCTGACCACGGCTCAACTGAAAAGCCGAGCTAAGGAAACCGAGCGGCTATGGAAAGAAAAACTGAAGAGGATAGATCCTGAGCGGCTCAGGCGGCCAGTGAGTAAAATCCATACCGCGGCCTCTGGAGGAGATAAACATCAAACCGGCGGCCTTATCCTACCGATTTTCTTGCTAGAATGTCGCAACAATCCGGCTGAACCTGACTGCGGTTTCTCTTCTGCAGGTGTACCGGAGACCGCGATGAAACCGGGCGACTTGACGTCGTTTTTGTCCATGCTGCCACCGCCTCCGCCTCCAAGTGTTCGCGAGAAGGAGATGGCCGACTTCCAGAAGGACGTCGGCACACTGTAGGCGGCTTTGGACGCGGCCACCAAAACCCTGCGGATTAAAGACGAACAGCAGCGGGTTGCCCAGGAGGCCGCGGAAAAAAGGATCCAAGAGCTGCAAACCACCCTGGAGCGAGAGACCGCAAGGTTGCAAACTGCGCTTGAGCAGGAGACCGCAAGGATGAAGACTGCGATGGAACAAGAGACTGCCAGGCTCCAGACCGCGATGAAGGAAGAGACCGCCAGGCTCCAGACCGCGAGGAAGGAAGAGACCGCCAGGCTCCAGACCGCGATGGAAACCGCTGAGGCGAAGATTGCTGAGATGCAGGTCGCCTTGGAGCAGGAAAGGGCGAAGAAGTATTTGCTGATGGCCGCGCGGCTGGAAGGTGACAGAGAAGAGATCCCACATGCGGAAGGCGGCGAGAACCAAGACCTGCCGGCGGAGACCGGCGGAGAACAGCGGCCTGCACTACCAACTCCTGCAGAGTTGTCGGGTACTAGCCGCCCGGCCCTGGCGAGACTTCGCATCCGTCGGTGGCCGCGGCGCCTAACCAGGTCGGAGTTCCAAGCGGTCTGGGAGTCGGGCACGAAAACGGACAGGGAGTCGGGCTCCACCAGCTAACGGTTCGAACACCGGGGAATAGGGGAGGAAAGGAGGAGATTGTCGACCAATCGGTTACTAGCGGTCCCAGCTAAAGGACCGGAGAAGGGGACCGCTGGCAGCGGCAACAGCAGAGTTCGCCCGCCGCGGCTTAAATGCCACTCTTGCGGCGGGATTTCCTTTACTTCAAATAAGAAACAGTTACAACGAGTAAAAGAAGAAGCCGGCCGGGCTATAAGCCACAATACACTTGACTTGAGACCGCAGCTCTTAACAGGCGAGCTACTGGATCCCAGTCAGCGTGTCTTGGGGAGTGCACCCTCCCCCTATTTATAGGCTCAGGGGCCTGCCCAAACGGGCAGGGCTAAAATTACAGGCTGCCCGGGGTACAGGAGAACCGGGCAGAGGTGAGGGGAAGCAAAAGAGAGAGAAACAAGAAAGGAGGGAAGCCGCGCGGCCTGGCGGATTCCTCCTGGCGAGCTGACGGCTGAGTCCTTGGGCCTTGGCGCTGAGCAGGGTCGTCGTTGGCAGCGGACTGACATGGAGACCGCCCGGCTTGAGAGGCTTGGCGGCTTGAGTAGGCAGGCCGCCCGGTCTAGAAAGCTGCGCGGGCAGGTCGCGGATTCCGGGCTTATCATAATCCCCGCACATTTTTAATTTTCCGAAAAAACTTCGAAAATGTAGAACTAAGCCGGAGACCGCGACTGCTTCATCGTCGTCTATAAAATCCCCTGACCCTTGACATTCTTCAGGATTCCTGCTAAGCCACGGGTCGCTACTCGCCACTTGCGGTCAGAATTTTGCAAGCCGACGCGATTTATCTAGCGATGGATGTGATGTCATCAATGCTAGCCCGCAACAAGAAACCGCCAGAAACGAAACAGAGCCGGAGTGAGAACTCGAATGATTCTGCCCGTCAGACTGCCAAGAAGACTGGGAAGCCGGAGACATCAGCGGCTTCTGGAGCTGAAAAGAGGCCGACAGAGATCGTCGGCGGACCATCGCAGGCCGCAGTAGATCCCAAAGCGGTTTTGAAGGCTGCTCCACTGCAAACCGGGATTGCCAAATCCTTCGACCTGACTTTCTCTCCATCAGGAGAACCACTCCTAAAAATCGGTGGGACGGAGGAGAAGAGTGTTGAATCTGGGAAACCGTCCGAATTGCCGGGCAAGGTCAACTTAATCGTTGTGGATGACAACGAGCCGGAGAAGGCGCTGGAGACCGAACAGATGGTAGGCGAACAGCGCAAGAGGACCGAAAAGGTGTTCGGCTCCCTGAATCGGCGGAAAGAAAGGAGCGAAACCCTTGAAGAAAGGATGAAGAGAAAGATGAGGAAGCTGCACGCAAGAAACCGGAATATTTCTGAAAAGACCGGCGCGGACAGTCTGCAACACAGGCCGCACGAGAAGGAGGTATCCGAGAACCCGCCCACACCGGCTTACAAGCCGAGCGAACTGGAGAGTACGCCTGTGGTTAGCGACTCGCTCAGCGAGCTCCTGAAGGGCATGGAGACTCTCCAGCGGCAAGACGCGCTATTGTCGACACCAGCGGCCTCTGAGGAGGTTGACCGCCCGGACATCCAGGTTATTGGGGAGAAGCCTGGCGATCCGGCTTCCGCGGCTTCTGAAGGAGCCGAGAAACTGAAGCTTCGCGAGAAGATGGAGGAGATGAAGAAACTGATCGCCGATAAGCCGGTGGTGACCGCACATCCATTGCTGCAAGGTAAACACCGGGATGTTAGGCGAATTATTAAATTCTACAAGTCGCGGTCAAGGAAGAAGGGGGCGAATATCATATTAAATCCGCCGGCCAGCTTTTTCCTGACCACGGCTCAACTGAAAAGCCGAGCTAAGGAAACCGAGCGGCTATGGAAAGAAAAGCTGAAGAGGATAGATCCTGAGCGGCTCAGGCGGCCAGTGAGTAAAATCCATACCGCGGCCTCTGGAGGAGATAAACATCAAACCGGCGGTCTTATCCTACCGATTTTCTTGCTAGAATGTCGCAACAATCCGGCTGAACCTGACTGCGGTTTCTCTTCTGCAGGTGTACCGGAGACCGCGATGAAACCGGGCGACTTGACGTCGTTTTTGTCCATGCTGCCATCGCCTCCGCCTCCAAGTGTTCGCGAGAAGGAGATGGCCGACTTCCAGAAGGACGTCGGCACGCTGCAGGCGGCTTTGGACGCGGCCACCGAAACCCTGCGGATTAAAGACGAACAGCAGTGGGTTGCCCAGGAGGCCGCGGAAAAAAGGATCCAAGAGCTGCAAACCACCCTGGATCGAGAGACCGCAAGGTTGCAAACTGCGCTTGAGCAGGAGACCGCAAGGATGAAGACTGCGATGGAACAAGAGACTGCCAGGCTCCAGACTGCGATGAAGGAAGAGACCGCCAGGCTCCAGACCGCGAGGAAGGAAGAGACCGCCAGGCTCCAGACCGCGATGGAAACCGCTGAGGCGAAGATTGCTGAGATGCAGGTCGCCTTGGAGCAGGAAAGGGCGGAAAAGTATTTGCTGATGGCCACGCGGCTGGAAGGTGACAGAGAAGAGATCCCACATGCGGAAGGCAGCGAGAACCAAGACCTGCCGGCGGAGACTGGCGGAGAACAGCGGCCTGCACTACCAACTCCTGCAGAGTTGCCGGGTACTAGCCGCCCGGCCCCTGGCGAGACTTCGCATCCGTCGGTGGCCGCGGCGCCTAACCAGGTCGGAGTTCCAAGCGGTCTAGGGGTCCAGGCGATCCCCATGATACCGTTTGCGAGAGTAGAGAGCGACGCTGCGCGAGTTCATCGGTCTCTGCATGCGCTTCATAATCTGGTTAGCCAGGTGTACGTTGCGATTGTGCAGACCGGTGAACAGGTCGCGCACATTGGAAGAGACAGGCCGGAAGACGACAAACGATCCTGAGCGACTTGAGAGAACGAAGCCGCGTGGACATTCGTATATTATGTTGTAATATATATTTTTTCTCTGGATGTTGAACAATTTGATTGCTGTAAACTGCTGTATTTTATTATGATGCGAACTGAATGCGGCTTATGGGGCTTGAATTTATAATCCACATGTCTGCTGCTTTGTTCTGAGAAATTTAAAGTTTGGATAGTAGCCGAGCGGTCTGGCGAACAGAACACCGGCTTGAATACTTGATATCCACATGATATGCCATAAAAATTTTCTAAGTGCAGGGAAATAGCTGTGCGGACTGATGGGCTAAACGGCGGCTTGGTCACTAAGCTGATCTGCACTTCCAGCGGACTTAGGCCGCGCGGCGTGACGACTAGCCGCGATTTGACGTTGGGCACTGTAGCTTCACGGATTTTCTATAAATAGAGCAGATCCCGTAGATTTCATCACAAACCAAGAAGGATGCGGGCTAAGTCCAAGTCGTTGCGGTCTGACAAGGCCACTGCGGTTAGGACAGACGCGGCCTCCGCTTTCCACTCAGCTGACCATAAAGAATGCCGGCTTACAAAAGCCGAGCTGGATGACTTTGTCGAGAAACACATGCAAGGAAGTCCGCTGATCGCGCGGCTTCCCCGACAGGATGAGCGGATCAACTCCTCCAATGCAAATCAGATCGCGGTCCCCATCGACCACTTCGACTGCGGCTTCAGCTTCCCGGTCATGCTGGAGGCCGTAGCGGTCTTCGACCACTACGGAGTTGTGCCCGGACAACTTCCCACAAACTCGATAGCCGCCATCTACAGCTTCATCTCCTACCTCAGGTCGGAACGAGTCCGCTTCTCTATGAGGCTCTTCAGAGAATGCTTCTCGGTGCGGTCTATCCCGGACTCCGGGACGAAGATCTTCCGGGGGCACCTCTACTTTCGCTGCAGAGGGCTGAAGATAGTCAACTTGGCCAACAAGATCGCGAACTGGCCGGAGCGGTTTCTCATCTTCGAGGGAAACCTGGGGTTGCTGCCATTCGACCCCCAGATCCGCGAAGAAGCCGCCTTCGGGAGCAGCGGCTTGGACGACGTCGAGAAGGAGATATACAACTTCTTCAAAGGCGAGCGGCTTGATGTAAACCACTACATCCCGCTGTTGCCGTCGCTAGTAGGAGTCGAAGCGGAAGACAGTAAGTGCTAAGCCGGCCGACCTGAATTCTTAGCCGTGCGGCCTGAAAACTAACTTTGCCTTCTATCTTTGCAGCTGTTGTGGCGGTCCCGCTGAACAAGCCGCAAACTCCTGGCGGCTTGACTCTCACTCAACGAGAGAAGAGAGCGAGGCGTGCCAAGCCGGCGCGGGTTGCGGAGGAGGAGGAGTCGGACTCCTCTGGAGAGTTCATTCTGCAAGGAACCGGCAGCAGCTTGAAGGATGTCCACGGCGATCCGGCCTTACGGTGGAGTCCGGACGGCAAGTCGGTGACGATCTCTACCGCCCTCCCCTACTGGGGGCAAGAAGAAGTAAGCCGCCACGCGAGCGCGGTTGGCAGTGCGCTGTACGGTAAGCGCAACTTGAAGGCGATGCGCCGTGTTCCTCCAGACGACCTGCCGCGGCTAGCCGCGCAAGTCGGCGCGAGGAGCTTCGTGGCAAGTCACTTCATGGGGCTTGCCTACAAGCAACTAATGAAGGAGAACAGCGGCCTGAAGACACAGTTAGGCGAACAACAAGAGGAGAACAAGCGCCTTAAGGAAAAGGAGTCGGTAAGTCATTACCAATACTCGTGCGGTTAGCATTATGTAACCGCGCGACCTTACCTTTACTTTTGCTTTGCAGGAAATGTATAACCCGGCCAATCCCATCTTCCAAGACCAAGTCTTCCCCCAACTCATCCAAGGGATTGATGGAGCGCTTAACCGCCTCCGCGACCTTGGCGGCTTGGCTACCGGCTTCACCGACTTCACATGTGCCGACATCTACCCCTCTCTGAAAGAGCAGGTGGCCGACGTCTATAGGTCGATCAAGGGAAAGGCCAAGGTCGGGGAAGAAGTCGGCGAGGTGGTCGGAGATGCGGTGGAAGAGGTCGGTCAGGGAAGCCGGAGTCCACGCACATCGCCTGAGTCCGACGGCCAAGAATCGGAGACCGCGCGGCCAGACTCGACAACTTTTGACGGTTCAGCGAGCTCCGCAACTAGCAGCGGATACTCTCTATCATCCGTCGACATTGGCGATGGCAGTGATTTGGATTCTCCTGCGACTAAGAAGCTCAAACCGGACGATTAGATAATCTATAACTTGTTTTTGTATTTTGAACTTTTTTGAAATCGGCGGTATTGTTTTTGTAACCGCGTGATTAGGACTTTGTAATATTTAATGAAATGGAAATGAAGGCATTTTTACCTTTCTCTTTGTTATATTTCACTTTTCTTACTTGACTAAGTCCGCGCGGTCTCAGTTTATCTTTCGATTTAAAATATAAGTATGTAAACCGGCTGAGTTTGCGCTGCGACTTCAACAAAGCTATCCGCAAGAGAGAGATATTTTCCTGCGGTTTATACCGGAGTGCACGTCGACGATAAGCCGAGCGGCTAATATCTTAAACCGCAATTTTCCTTAATGAATTATTCAACGTTATCTGCGGGAAGGGCTGATTTGCCGCGGCTTGCTCATACATAAACCGTTACCGCTAAGCCGCGCGGCCACTTGTCGCAGTCGGCAGACATCCACAACATTGAAATATTAGATTGCGGCTAGGGCGAACTCTGAAACGAATTGCCCATTTGATTAAAGGAACAAGAATAGAGAAACAAGCTTCGGCTTCCGATAATACAGGCCGATATAGGCATATGGAAGCCGGGAATTGTTGTGACGACAGTTCGCTGATTAGCTAATATAATTAATACCATAAGCCGGCAGATCAATGCCAGGAATTAAGTGCCAGACGCAGGTCGGGCGACTTCCTTTCCATATGAATAACAAACCGGCAACTGATATATTTGAGCCAAATAAGATACTGAATAGCGGATAGGCGGACGTAAGTCGGCCGAGTTCCCAAATATATTAATGATAATCCGGCAGGTAGGAACAGGAAAGTTAAAAAACTTAAGCCGGAATATGAAACCGGGCGGCTTGTGTAATAAATTATATAACCTGCACAGGCCACTTAATAAAGCCGCGAGATAGCGGATAGGCGCGTGTTGTCCTGCAAAAAATAGGTGAAGACATGCACTTATGTGTCAATGTGGGCAGGTGCGTGTGGCATTGCTTTCCACACAAAGAACACATAAGCGGGATCGAAATTCTTAAATTCCATGACCAATGTCAAGCGGGACAAGTACGCAACGTCTGCGACTGAAGTCAAGCAGGACAAGTACGCAATGTCTGCGACGAAGGTCAAGCGGGACAAGTACGTAATGCCTATCTGTGACTGAAGTCATGCGTGACGGGTACGCAATGTCTGCGACTGAAGGCCAAGCGGAAAACCCACTACATATCTGCGACTGAAGTCAAGCAGGACAAGTACGCAATGTCTGCGACGAATGTCAAGCGGGACAAGTACGTAATGCCTGTCTGTGACTGAAGTCAAGCGGGATGTGGAGGGCTTAAGAATTCGAAAGGGGCTCTTGCCCCTACATGCATGCATATTGGCATAAAGAGTAAAGCTAAAAATAAGCTTCAAATGAAAAAGTAACATTTGCATGATGTTAAGGAAGTGACAAAGGATATATATCTGTAGTTTTATCATGCCTCATTAATACCGATTGTGAAGGAGATGTTATGTACTATTCTGAACATAAGCACTTTTCTTTATAGAAAGAAAGAGGAATCACTGCTTGAATTATTGAGCAAGAAATGAAAGATTTCCTTAGAGAGTTACTAAATAACATATTCTTGCAACTTTCCAGCTCTTACAAGTTGATTAGCCAATTTCCTGAGAGCTATGCAATCTTCTGTTAGATGACCAATATCTTTATGATACTTGCAAAAAATTTGCTCGTGCCGATACTTGATTTTGGATTTCATACGCCGAGGCTTCTTGAACTCAGGCATTCCCTGAATGATTATCAAAAGATCTTCCATAGGAATTTTAAACTTAACATACTTACCTGAACCTTTTTCATACTTTGGAGTTTTATCCTGGAGAATATAAGGAGACTTGGAATATTCAACTTGCAAAACATCTTATGAGGAAGTAGATTGTTGTTGACCAGAAGTCCCTTGAGATTGTTTGGCCATTTGATTCAGAAATGAAACATAACCTTTATTTGCCTCTTCGCCCATTATGAATGTATTAACTATATCAATAAGATCTCCGTAGCTCTTGGGATATTTTGTGGTGAGCTTGAATTTCAATGGGCCTTCCTGAAGTGCATTTATGAAAGCATACAAGTAATAGTCTTGATGGACGCTACAAATATCTAAAACCTCCTTTTGAAACCGATCAACAAAATCTGGATTAGACTCGTCAATTCCTTGCTTGATTCGGAAGAGAGCTCCAACGTCTCTTTTCCGCTTCCTGTAAATAGCGAATCTAGAAATAAATTGACTTCGAAGATCCTTAAAGCTGGTACTGATCTAGGTGGGAGGCTATAAAACCATTCTCTCGCAACATTGCCAAAAGATATAACGAAGAGTTTGCATTTTACTCCATTTGACACTTTTCTCAGTGAAATAGCTGATTCAAAAGCTTGCAAATGAGAAAATGGATCATCACATCCAGAATATTCCGGGAGACGCGGTACTCTAAAGTTATCGGAGACAGTATCCCACCGAACACGATTAATGAATGGAGAAGGGGCCTCTTCTTCTTCCTCACAAAGAGGTTCATTTGCAACAGATTCTAGACCACGCTCAACACTGTTTGCAAAAATTTCTCTATGAGGGTCAACAACCTCACTATTAAAATACGAGCAATCCTGCACTTCTGAGAGATCTGTAGTCACTGAGATGCGGCTTGATTTATCATGACCCTTTGCAGGATTCATCTTGAAAAGAGAGAAATAGCCGAACTTTTTCAAGAGACCGCAGAACAGCGGCGGCTTAATGTGGCGGTTAGACGATGCTGCAAACCGATAAGAAGACCGGCTGAAAAGAGAGCGGATAGAAAGCCAGGTTACAACACTGGAGGCGGGCTGAAAACCTTAGCCGGCTAAGTCGCGGCTTGCTCGACAGGCCGCCGAACTCTAGAGGATAGAGCGGTCTAATTAGCTAGACCGCTGATTTCATCGATTAGTCGAGATCTGAAGGTCGTGTGTTAACTGTTGATGCACGAAAACGGACAGGGAGTCGGGCACCACCAGCTAACGGTTCGAACACCGGGGAATAGGGGAGGAAAGGAGGAGACTGTCGACCAATCAGTTACTAGCGGTAGCGGCTAAAGGACCGGAGAAGGGGACCGCTGGCAGCGGCAACAGCAGAGTTCGCCCGCCGCGGCTTAAATGCCACTCTTGCGGCGGGCTTTCCTTTACTTCAAATAAGAAACAGTTACAACGAGTAAAAGAAGAAGCTGGCCGGGCTACAAGCCGCAATACACTTGACTTGAGACCGTAGCTCTTAACAGGCGAGCTACTGGATCCCAGTCAGCGTGTCTTGGGGAGTGCACCCTCCCCCTATTTATAGGCTCAGGGGCCTACCCAAACGGGCAGGGCTAAAACTACCGGCTGCCGGGGGTACAGGAGAACCGGGCAGAGGTGAGGGGAAGCAAAAGAGAGAGAAATAAGAAAGGTGGGAAGCCGCGCGGCCTGGCGGATTCCTCCTGGCGAGCTGACGGCTGAGTCCTTGGGCCTTGGCACTGAGCAGGGTCGTCGTTGGCAGCGGCCTGACTTGGAGACCGCCCGGCTTGAGAGGCTTGGCGGCTTGAGTAGGCAGGCCGCCCGGTCTGGAAAGCTGCGCGGGCAGGTCGCGGATTCCGGGCTTATCAGACACCAGGAAGGCAGAGTCGACACCAGAACAAAAGTGTCGACACATACTGTCAGTGTCGACAAACAGTGAAGAATTATCTACATTATCTGTGTCGACACTTAGAGGCAGTGTCGACACCCAGATAAACTTTGTCGACAGCAAAAGTGTCGACACCAGGAGGCTGTGTCGACACTCAACAAACTTCAACAAAGGTCAAGTACATGTGTCGACACAAGGAGATGTGTCGACACTCAGCAAACTTCAACAAAGTTCAAGAAGATGTGTCGACACTCAGCAAAGTTTCAACACAGAAGGCATGTGTCGACACAAAGAAGATGTGTCGACACTTAGCAAGTTTCAACACAAGAAGATGTGTCGACACTTAGTAGAATTCAACTAAGTATTAAAGAAGAAGGCTTATGTCGACACACAGAATCAGTGTCAACACATTCAGAAGAGGTAGTATCGAGAAGCTGTTACAACAACACAAGGAGTTGTGTCGACACCAACAAGGCTAGTGTCGACACTTAGTCTACTTGTGTCGACACTTAGTCTATTTGTGTCGACACATAAAGACTATCTGTCTCGACAATTTCAGACAGTGACAGAGATTTCAAGAAGAGACTGGATGACTTGACAGTTGCCATTTCAATCGGTCAACTGCAACTGTCAGAGCCATTAGAAAGTTATTAGAAACTGGATCAGCCGGTCACCATGGAGAAAGCTTATTTAAATACCTTTCTCCTTGAATAGATAGAAGTGATCCATGAAGTAAGGAATTGAAAAACAACACAAAAAAGAAGAAGACCTTCAAGAGAAGATCTAAGAAGTTAGAGAGAGAGAGCTCCTTCTAAGAAGAGCAGCTATTGAACCAGGCTGCAAAGTAAGAGTCAGATTGAGATCTGATTCACAAGACAGCAGTTGATTGAAGATCATCTGCATAGAGATACAACCTTACTGTGTTCTAATTCAAGAAGCTTTGAAGAAAGCCAAGGGAGGTTGATCTCTGCCAAGTTCTTCCAAGAACTCATCAAGAAACCAGTCAACTCATCTCCCTTTTTCAGAGTTGTGGTTATATACTTTGTAAACTCAATTTTCTGTAGGATCCTAAAGGATCTGAGCTCTAAGCCTATTTTATAAAGGCTGAGTGTAGGAGACAGTGTGCTCTGAGTGTAGGTCTTGTTTGAAGACTGAGGTAGGGCCTAGTGCCTGAGTTGTAGGAGACTTTGTTCTCTGAGGGTAAGTCTTGGTGAAGACTGAGTGGTAGGGCTTTTGTGCCTGAGTTGTAGGAGTGGGATCACTCTAAGTTGTAGGAACCTGTTTGGGGTTCTGAGTTGTAAGATCTGAGGATCTGAGAAGAAGTGGAGAAGTTAGACTGAATCTAGTACACTACTAGATAGGCGAAGGGGGAAAGTGGATGTACCCAGACCTTGGGGAACCACTATAAAATCTGTGTGTACTCTGTGTGTGATTAATTCTATGATTGCTGTATGTTCTGTGTTGAATTGTTGTAGAGAATTGCAAATACAGTTCTTATTGTTCAGTGTTTCTGCCTGTAATTTTAAAAAGATTAAGTTCACCTATTCACCCCCCCTCTAGGTGATTAGGTACTATTTCTTTCAGTTGTTGGAGCAAGGGTATGTGCGTCTGAGTTCATTGACTTGGAGCACACCGGTCATCTTCGTTAAAAAGAAGGATGGGAGCTTGCGACTCTATATCGACTATCGAGAGTTGAACAAGCTTACAAAAAATAATAAGTATCCGATCCCAAGGATTGACGATCTATTTGATTAGTTGGTCGGGTCAACAGTATATTCGAAGTTAGATCTGAAATCCGGCTACTATTAGTTAAGGATAAGGGAAAGCGACATCCCAAAGACAACGTTCAGCACACGGTTTGGGCATTACGAGTTCACGGTCATGCCATTTGGGTTGACCAATACGCCATCCATGTTTTTGGATATGATGAACAGGATGTTCAGATAGTCCCTGGACCATTTCGTGATAGTATTTATCGGCGATATCTTGGTGTACTCACAGTATGAGGATGATCACTACAAGCATCTGCATATGGTGTTGGAGACGTTGAGAAGGAATCAGTTGTATGTTAAGTTCTCCAAGTGTGAGTTCTGGTTATCCTCGGTAGTGTTGGTCATATTGTTAGTGGAGAAGGGATAGCGGTGGATTCAGCGAAGATAGTGGCGATACGAGAGTGGTCTGTGTTGTCTACAGTGGCGGAAATCCGGAGCTATCTAGGGCTTGCCGGCTACTATAAGCACTTCGTAGAGAACTTCTCGCAGATAGCGCTACCACTCACGAAGTTGACAAGGAAGGATCAAAATTTTGTGTGGTCGCTGGAGTACGAGCATGCTTTTGAACAATTGAAGAGGTGGTTGGCCACGACGCCTATTTTATGTTCACCGAGTGGGACCGAAGGGTTTGAAATATATAGTGATGCTTCGGGCAGTGGTTTTGTTGATGCACGAAAACAGACAGGGAGTCGGGCACCACCAGCTAACGGTTCGAGCACCGGGGGAAGGAAGGGAAAAGAGGAGACTGTCGAGTAGTCGGTTACTAGCAGTCGTAGCTAAGGGACAGAAAAAGATGCCGCTGGCAGTGACAATAACAGAGTTCGCCCGCTGCGGCTTAAATGCCACTCCTACGACGGGCTTTCCTTTTATTTAAAGAGAAGCAGTTACAAGAAGGAGAAAAAGATGAAGTCGGTCGGACTGCAAGCCACAAAGCACTAGACTTGAGACCACAGCTCTAAACAAGCGAGCACCTGGATACAAGTCAGTGTGCCTTGGGGAGTGCACCCTCCCCCTATTTATATGCTTGGGGGCCTGCCCAAACGTGCATGGCTAAAGTTACCGGCTGCCTGGGGTATAGGAGAACCGGTCCGAGGTGAGGGGAAGCAAATGAGCAGAAAATGAGAAAGGAGGGAAGTTGCGCGGCCTGGCTGATTCCTCCAGGCGAACTGATTGCCTGGGTGCTTGGCCTTGACATTGAGCAGGCCCAGTGCTGGCGGCAGCTTGGTATGGAGACCGCCCGACTTCTCTGACGACCAGCCGACTTGATCTGTACGACGGCTAGAAGGCACAGGTCGCCCGGTCTCTGATGACATGTAGGCTTGACATGCTTTGCGGCTAGAAGGAACAGGCTGCCCGGTCTGGAAGGTTGACCGAACAGGTCGTGGATTCCGGGCTTAACATAATCCCCGCACATTTTTAAGTTTCGGAAAAACTTCGAAAATGTAGAACTAAGTCGGAGACCGCGACTGCCTTTAATGCATCTGCGTCTATAAAATCCCTTGACCCTTGACATTCTTTAAGATCTTTATGGAGCCACGGGGCACTACTCGCCACTTGCGGTCAGAATTCTTCAAGCCAACAAGGTCTTGCATAAGATGGACGTCATGTCGTCGATGTTAGCCTGCGACAAGAAATCGACAGAAAATAAGAAAATTCGGAGCCAAAAACCGGATGAGTCTGGTCGACAACCCGCGAAGAAGAACGAGAAGCCGGTTACCCGAACGACTTCTGATTCTGAAAAGAGGCCGACGCAGACCGTCGGCAAATTTTCGTAGGCCGCGACCAATCCTAAAGCGGTTTCAAAGGATGCTACCAATCCGGAAGCGGTTTCGAAGGCTTCTACCAATCCGAAAGCGGTTTCGAAGATTGCTCCACCGCAAACCGGAACTGCCAAATCTTTTGAGATAACTTAATCTCCATCGGGTGAAGTGCTCTTAAAAATAGGTGAGACGGATGAGAAAAGCATTGAATCTGGCAAGCCGCATGAATTGCCGACCAAGGTCGACCTAATTGTTGTGGATGACAACGAGCCGGAGAAGACGTTGGAGGCCGCAAAGCTTTTGGCTGAAAGGAGCAAGCGGACAAAAATGGCAGTCGGCTCCTTGAAATGGTAGAAGAAAAGGAGGGAGACCCTTGAAGAAAGGATGAAGAGGAAGATGAGGAAGATGCAGGCCAGAAACCGGAATGTTTCTGTAAAGACTAGAGCGGATAGTCTTCAACATAAGCCGCGCGAGAAAGAGGTATCCGAGAATTCGTCAACACCAGATCCCAAACGGAGCAAGCTGGAGGAGAAGTTTAGCGGTATTGTAATCAACGCACATAAATGGTATCAGAAGGAAGAGAAGGAAGAGAAGAGGAAGGAGAGAAATAGGAAGCATTTTCAAAAAAGGTCACGTCTGCGGAGACAAACTGCTTGCGAAGAAGGGGGTCAAAGCAGCAATAGCCTTTTTGAGTGGTAGAGTACCCCAAAAAGACACACTTAGTGGAACGGGGGGAAAGCTTGTCGCGGGTAGCGGAGGGAGCGTGAACAAAGGCCGTACAGCCAAAGACACGGAGAGGAAGAGGAAAAGGTTCCTGGTGGGGGTAGAGAAGGGAGAAGGGAGTCCGGCCGTGGAGGACCGTGGAGGGAATGCGATTGATGAGATAGCAAGCGAGGAGCACAGCGTAGCCCCAGTAGGAGCGAGGGACGTGCATCTGCGTCATGAGAGTACGCGCAACATCAAGCAGGTGACGGTTTTTACGCTCCGCCACCCCATTCTGTTGGGAGGTGTAAACACAAGTCGTTTGATGAATGAGGCCGTGTTGGTGAAAGAACGCGGAGAACTCATGAGACAGGTATTCCTTGGCATTATCAGAACGTAAGACTTTAATCGAAATAGCAAACTGAGTCTTAATCATAAAGTAAAAAGATTGCCAAACAGAGAATAGTTCAGAGCGATCCTTTAAGAGATACACCCAGGTACAGCGAGTAAAATCATCGATAAAAGTTACAAAATAAGAACTGCCCCGACCAACAGTGAGGGTAGGAGCAGGACCCCATACATCAGAATGAACAATATCAAAAATGCGAGAGGAGCCACGGCCTTGCTTCGGTGGGAAGGAGGAGCGATGATGTTTGCCAAGCTGACACGCATCACAGTTGAGCGGAGAACTGGTGGGAGGTAAGTGGGGCAGAAGCTGACGAATAAGCCGGGGAGGAGGATGTCCAAGACGAAGATGCCACTGAAGGAGATCAGCAGAGGAGGAGTAGGCAGAAAGAGCAGAAACATCGTCGAGGAAGTAGAGGCCGCCGCTCTCAGTCCCAGTAGCAATCGTCCGCTGGGTCCTCGGGTCCTGAAAAGAACAAGTAGTGGGAGTGAATAAAACGGAGCACTGAAGTTGCCGGCATAAAGTGGTAACTGATAACAAATTGCACGGGAACTTCGGGACATAGAGGGTATCCTCCAAGCAAAGCGATGGAGTGAGTTGAACCATGCCCGTCCCATGAACCGGAGACGGGGAACCATCCGCCACACGAACTGGGGGTAAGCGGTCATGGGTCTCCAGACGGGAGAAGCAATGAGGGTTGCCCGTCATATGATTGGTGGCACCGGAGTCAATCAGCCATTTACCTTGGGTAACGACGTGGGCACTACCTGACGTCGTGGCCACAGAGGCAGACGGCCTAGAAGAGGCGGAGGCCGAAGGAGCATCACCGGAAGGGCGAAGATGAGGATGTTTCTGCCAGCAGCGATCAACAGTATGGCCAGTACGACCACAGTGAGAGCAGAAGAACCGGGAGGAACCCCGTCCGCCGGAGGAGCCACGGCCACTCGGGCCCCCCCGCTGAGCCTGGTGTGCAAAGGAGTCCTGCGAAGGGGGGGAGGCCAGCAGAGGCCGCTGGAGGAGAGAAGTAACGGCGGCAATGCGGGCCGCAGTGGCATCCAAAGTAGGAGATTCCGCCTCACCCAAGATCTGCTGGCGGATCATATCATAAGAGTCCGGAAGACGAAGAAGGTAACAAACAACCAGGAGTTCCTGGAAGTGTTTGTGCTGGTCGGCCAAGTCCGCAGAGAAGGGGCGATTCTGGAGGATTTCAGCCCCAAGAGCCTGGACCTGCTGATAAGCCGCAGCGGGGGACATGGAAGGGCGGGCGAAGAGGTCCGCATAGAGAGTATAAATGCGGGACGTCTGGCCCCCCTTAGAATAGAGAGCAGCGAGGTGAAGCCATGCGGCCTTGACCGTCTCATCATGGCGAATGACGGGAAGGCACTCATCAGAAAGGCTGTTGGCCAGCCAGGTGCGAACAAGAGCATCACTCGCATCCCAGTCATCAAACTCAGGAGAGGTGCGAGGAGGAGGGTCATCGGTGAGGTGATGACGCTTGCGTTGAGAACGAAGGAGAAAGGTGAAAGAAACGCTCCAATCGGGATAGTTGGAGCCCACAAGCTTGGAAAGGGTGCCAAGGTTACCCGAAGGAGGAGGAGGAGAAGGAGCTGCAGGAGTAGTGGTGAGACCGGAGGTAGTCATAGAACCCGGAAGCAGAAGAAGCCGCACGAACAGAGGCGGTTAGAAAAACAGAGGAAGCCGCGCGAACAGGAGCGGCTAGAAAGAGGCACTGCGGGGAAGAGGTCGCGCGGACTGAAAAGGCCGAGCGAACAGAAGAGAGGACCGCGACCAAGATGCGGGTAAGAAAGAGACAACCCGCACGGTCAGGCAGATCACAGCAGCGGCAAGAAGGCGGGCAAAGGCACGGCGGGGAAGAAGTCGCACGAACTGAGAAGCCCGAGCGAACAGAAAAGAGGAGAAGAGCTGGCGACCGCGACCAAGATGCGGGTGAGAAAGGAACAACCCGCACGGTCAGGCAGATCACAGCAGCAAACCGCGTGGAGAGAGACACACACGCGGACAGGGACAGACCGCAGCGACTAGGAAGTCGGAGAGGCAAGAAAGAACAAGAGGCGCGGCGACAACTAAACAGGTCGGCGCGACAAAGAGAAGAAGGAGAGGAGAACCAAGAAGGAGAAAGCCGCGCGAACAGGTCTGCGGACAAAAAACAAGCCGCGCGGATAGAAACAAGCCGCGCGGATAGAAGAGAGGGCAAGCCGCGAAGCAAGTCGCAGAACGCCGAAAAGAAGCCGCGAACAACAGAGGGCGCACAGAATCAGGAGGAAATGAACCTGGCTCTGATACCATGTTAGAAAGTAGAGACAAGAAGCGAAAAGACTAGAACAAGAGAATAAACTTTTGAATAATTGAAATTTTATTATCCAAAAAAGATATCATTTACAAAGGTATGGCCTCCCTTATATAGAATGGAGGAGATAAGAAAGAGAGTATACAAACAATGTGGGACTAAACATTTACAGGCTGAGCGGCTAGAATAATGGAGACCGATCAGGCCGCGCGGTTAGACAGATGGGATAACCGCTCGGCAACTCCAGCAGGATAGAACAAGCCGTAGAGTGAGACCGCCAGACCGCCCGGTCTACAAACCGCTGGATCAGACCGCTAAGCCGCTCGGTCTACAAACCGATGGATCAGACCGCTAAGCCGCCCGGTCTAATACTTCAACATCGAGCAATAGAAGCTGAGCGGCTATGGAAAGAAAAGCAAAAGTAGATAGATCCTGAACGATTAAGGCGGCCAGTGTTTAGATACCATACTGAGGCCTCGGACGGACATAAAAATCAAATAGGCGGTCTTATCCTACCGATTTCCTTGCAAAAAGGTCGTGATTATCTCACTGAACCAAACAGCGGCATATCTTCTGCAGGTGAACCAGAAACCACGATGAAGCCGGGTGACTTGACATCCTTCTTGTCAAGGCTGTCGCCGCCTCCGCCAAGTGTTCGCGACAAAGAGATGGCCGACTTCCAGAAGGAGGTCGACACATTGCAGGCGGCTATGAGCGCGCACGCCGAAGCCCTACGTATTAAGGATGAATAAAAGCGGGTTTCCTAGGAGGCCGCTGAGAAGAGGATCCAAGAGTTGCATACCAGCCCGGAGCAAGAGACCACCAGGCTACAGTCCGCGCTGGAGCAAGAGACCACAAGGCCGCAGTCCGCGCTGAAGCAAGAGACCACAAGGTTGAAGTTTGTGCTGGAGCAAGAGACCTCAAGGTTGCAGTATGCGTTGGAGGCCTCTGAGGGGAAAATAGTAATGATGCAGGCCGCCTTGGAGTAGGAGAGGGCGGAGAAGCAGGATATGCAAGATCAAGTGCTGACGACCGGACGGCTTGAGAGGGAAAGAGAAGAGATTCGCTACCTTGAGAAAAGAAAAGTCCAAGGTCCGTCAGCGGAGGCCGACGGAAATCATCTGCCTGCACCAGCGGCTTCTGGAAAGTTGCCGAAACTAGGCCGCCCGGCTTCTGGTGGGTCTTCAAATCCACCAGAGGTCACGGCGGTCGGGCAGGCCACAGCTTCTAGCGGGCTAGAAGCTCAGACTCAACTAATGGTTCCCCTCGCCAGAGTAGAGCGCGACGCCGCGTGGGTTCACCAGTCTCTTCACTCACTTCACAATCTGGTTAGCCAAGTGTACACTGAGATTGTAAGAACCGGTGACCAGGTCGCGCGAAGAGGGCGAGAGGGACAGGAGGGTGATAAGCAAGGCTGAGCGACTTGAGCGAGATAAGCTGCGCGAATAAATTGAACATTATACTGTTATATATTTTTTTCTGCTGGATGTTGGACAATTTGGTTGCTATAAACGGTTGTATGTACATTTACTATGTTGCGAACTGCTTGCGGTTTATGCGGCCTGCATTTCATGAATACCATTTATGTGCTTTGTTCTGAAACATCCAAGTACAGGAGTCTAACCGCGTGGTCTGGCGAACAGATCGCCGGCTTGGAAGTATGATATCCACATGCTGTTCCATGAAAAATTTTCCAAGTGTAGGAACTTGGTCGCGCGGATAGGAGAACTGAACTGCGGCTTGACCATTGTTTTAATCTGTATTTCCTGCAGGTTGAGGTCGTGCAGCTTGATAGCTAGCCGCGATTTGACGTTGATTACTGTTCCTCCACTAGTTTTCTATAAATAGGGACGACTCCAGAGATTTCATCACAAGACAGAAAGGATGCAGTCTGACAAAGCCACCGCGGTCAGGACTGATGCGGCCTCTGCATTCCACTCAGCAAATCACAAAGAATGTTGGCTTACAAAAGCCGAGCTAGATGACTTTGTAGAGAAGCACATGCAGGGGAGCCCGCTAGTCGCGCGGCTTCCGCTGCAGGACAAGCGAATTAATACCTCCAATGCAAACCAGATCGCCATCACCATCGACCATTTTGACTGCATCTTCCGCTTCCCAGTCTTGATGGAGGCCGTTGTACAACCCCGTATCCGGCTAGGTGGGACCCTCCCCAATTAGCTGGCCAGAGGCGTGATATGAGCGGCATTTTGGTTTAGCCCTGTTCGAAGACGTGCGGGTGCTTGTGCGTGTGTGCGGAGGTTTTATGTGCGTACGCCTTCATAAATGTATATATATATATATATATATATATATATATATATATATATATATATATATATATATATATATATATATATATATTTGGTCAACAGTTAATATATATATTATATTATAGATAAGATAGGGGAGAGATGAGAAAGGGGGGGGATTTTTTTGGACAGAGGCAGGCGGGTACAGCTGGGGGGAGATAGGGACAGCACAGGAAAAGCAAGAAATAAAAAATAAAGAAAAAGAGAGAGAGATAAGGGGGAAGCAGGGAGATGGCCAGGGGGTACAGGAAAAATGCAAAAAGAGATACAGGAAAAAGGGAAAAAGAGAGACAGGAGAAAGAAAAAAGGAAAGTGAGAGAGGCATGGGGCGGGGGTAACAGGAAGTAAAGAAAAAAAGGAGCAGGAAAGGAGAAGAGGGCATGGAGGTTTCTGTTGGAGAGCGGAAGCAATGGCTTTCTGGAATAATAATGGTGGTTTTGGTCAGCTTCGTTGCGGCGGTTCGGCCTCTAAGCCACGGGCAGACGCGGCCGCCGCCGGGCACGGAGAAGCTGACGGCCCTCTTCCCGCACGTTGCTTTTGACGATGAGTTAACGGAGTTTTATGATGGGGAGAATGTGTGGCCAGTGGACAACGGATACGCTGTGAATCTCGTGCTCGACAAGCTTTCAGGAGAAGAAAAATAGAAAAAAGGGGGGAGAGGGGGGCATCGGGTGAGGAGGGCAGCCGGAAGAAAAGGAAAAAGGGGCAAATCTCTCTCCCTCTATCCCGATCTCTCTTCGTAGCCGCCTCCTAGGGCAAAGTAAGCCCGACCGGGAGCTCCTCTCCCGGCGCCGTCTACAGCTAGGTCAGCCGGGAGCTCCTCTCCCGGCGCTGCTTGGAGCTAGGCCAGTCGGGATCAACTTCCCCGATGCCGCCTAAAGTTGTGTAGGCCATGATTGACTTCCTCGGTGTTACTTGGAGTACGATCGGCCATGAAGAGTCTCAGCCATGGAGGGAAAAATCATTCGAAGCTTTCAACTCTCCCGCAGAGGTCGGATCTGTGCATGGACAACCACTACGGACGCCAGACGTAGAGCCTCGGGCAATGGGCGTGGTTGCGGCCCCGCCAAACACGCGTCAAGGGTAATGATGTTTCTACTTGGGCAGGTGAAGCCCTCAGTTTACATATTTACATGGAAGCCCCTCTCCACCAATGGGTGGGGGAAGGGAGCTCTCTGACGGGTTGACGTGTACGTCCCTACAATTAACTGTGTTAGCACCCGGAAGCATGAGTACGGGTTTAGGCATGCTATGTGAACCCCATCCGGACGTGTGAGCCGGATTGGTGATGTTTTGGGGTTCCCGGAGAAGACTCCGAGGAAGTTGTATATTATCCGTTTGTAGGGAATGCGTGCGATAGACCCCAAAAAAGGGGTGTGTGCAATATATTTGGCCAGCTTATATTAGCCGACTGGCGTTTAGCTGACCGCCGCTTGTCGAGACGTTTGTGTACAGGTGTTGCAGTAGCAAGCGGGGAGTAGCGGGCTTAAGCCCAAGCTGGTGCCGTCCCTCGAAGGCCTATTTTTTATTATATTGCCGGCCTGCGTGCCGAAGTATGGAATTCATATTCCTGTAATATTCTTTTAATATCTGTGATGCTCTGTGGATGTGTAGCTTTCTACTTCGTATTAGGCGGGCGGTGTTCTCGTGAACCGCTCTCCCCGTGGGGGCCCCGAGGTATAGTTGCCGGGAATCCCCTCATGGCCTGTTGATAGCTATTTATAATAGAGGAATTACGCTGTTCGTAGCACAGTTTGGGCAGCGCGTCGTGGAATTGCTCGGCGAGTTTGCGCCATCAGTAGGGCGGGTGAGGAGAATTTTGTGTAGACCCAAGGAGACAGATCTGGATAGGAGAGAGTTGATCTCGAGATCCTCCTTAGATGTTCCGGTCGGCCAAGAGCGCCCTCCGAAAGTGTCTTAGCTCGGCCTTTGGCTTGGGAGGGGAAGAGTTTGGTAGTCTTCCGGGTATGCGGTGGGTCCTCCACGCTGAGACCTTGGGTCTGTCCCTTGTGTTCTTAATCTTGTGCCCAGATCATTCGCTTGAGAGTAGTAGGTGCGCGGTCACCCCTCTTTTGGGACCCCGAACTCCACAGAGGTCGTTTTTGGCATCAACAGTTATGGTGCGGTGAGCGTGGAGAGTGGCCAGCACAGAAAAACTCAGTCGAACGTCATGGTTATAGAAGAGGAGCCAAGTGACGACCAGGGTCATGTGATGAAAGAAGTCCCATCCCATTCCCCTCTTGTCGCTAGGATGTTCGATCCTGGAGATCAAAACATGCCTTAGGGATAATATTATATGATCGACCCTCGTTCTCAGGAGGGTGCACGTAGCGGGTAGAGATGCCCCGTGTCGGACTTTGACTTGATTGATCGGGTTAACAGTTCTTTTGAGTTATTTGTTTACCTTTATGATTGTTTTATATTTGCGTTGGAGAGGAGATCCCCAGGTAGACCCGCTGCGCAGGCTCCCATCTAGCTGGCAGGTCCGAAGGTTCGCCTGTGGGGGAGAGGTCCTAGTTCTTGGTTCTGCACTACCCCGAGCACTGCTAGACCCTAGGTAGACCCGCTGCCTGGCTCCTACTAGCTGGCAGGTCCGAAGGATCGCCTGTGCGGGAGAGGTCCTGGTTCTTGGTTCTGCACTACCCCGAGCGCGGCTCGGCCCCAGGTAGACCCGCTGCCTAGCTCCTACTAGCTGGCAGGTCCAAAGGCTCGCCTGTGGGGGGAGAGGTCCTGGTTCTTAGTTCTGCACTACCCCGAGCGCGGCTCGGCCCCGGGCAGACCCGCTTCCTGGCTCCTACTAGCTGGCAGGTCTGAAGGCTCGCCTGTGGGGGAGAGGTCCTGGTTCTTGGTTCTGCACTACCCCGAGCGCGGCTCGGACCCAGGTAGACCCGCTTCCTGGCTCCTACTAGCTGGCAGGTCCGAAGGCTCGCCTATGGGGAAGAGGTCCTGGTTCTTGGTTTTGCACTACCCCGAGCGCAGCTCGGCCCCAGGTAGACCCACTGCCTGGCTCCTACTAGCTGGCTGGTCCGAAGGCTCGCCTGTGGGGGAGAGGTCCTGGTTCTTGGTTCTGCACTACACCGAGCGCGGCTCGGCCCCAGGTAGACCCGCTGCCTGACTCCTACTAGCTGGCAGGTCCGAAGGCTCTCCTGTGGGGGAGAGGTCCTGGTTCTTGGTTATGTACTACCTCGAGCGCGGCTCAGCCCCAGGTATACCCGCTGCCTGGCTCCTACTAGATGGCAGGTCCGAAGTCTTGCCTATGGGGGAGAGGTCCTGGTTCTTGGTTCTACACTACCCCGAGCGCGGCTCGGCCCCAGGTAGACCCGCTGCGCAGGCTCTCATCTAGCTGGCAGTTTCGAAGGCTCGCCTGCGGGGGATAGGTTAGGATAGGTTAGGTTTGGTTTGCAGAAACTTCATTGGCACCCCGAGCTTGGCTCGGCCCCAGGTAGACCCGCTGCGTAGGCTCTCATCTAGATGGCAGCTCCGAAGGCTTGCCTGCATGGGATAGGTTAGGATAGATTAGGTTTGGTTTGCGGAAACTTCATCGTCACCCCGAGCTCGGCACGACCCCAGGTAGACCCGCTGCACAGGCTCTCATCTAGCTGGCAGGTCCGAAGGCTCGCCTGCGGGGGATAGGTTAGGATAGGTTAGGTTTGGTTTGCGAAAACTTCATCGGCACCCAGAGCTCGGCTCGGCCCCAGGTAGACCCGCTGCGTAGGCACTCATCTAGCTGACAGGTCTGAAGGCTCGCCTGCGGGGGATAGATTAGGATAGGTTGGTTTGGTTTGCGGAATCTTCATCGGCACCCCGAGCTCGGCTCGGCCCCAGGTAGACCCGCTGCACAGGCTCTCATCTAACTGGCAGGTCCGAAGGCTTGCCTGCGGGGGATAGGTTAGGATAGGTTAGGTTTAGTTTGCGGAAACTTCATCGGCACCCCGAGATCGGATCGGCCCCAGGTAGACCCGCTGCATAGGCTCTCATCTAGCTGGCAGGTCCGAAGGCTCACCTGCGGGTGATAGGTTAGGATAGGTTAGGTTTTGGTTGTGGAATCTTCATCGGCACCCCGAGCTCGGCTCGGCCGCAGGTAGACCCGCTGCGCAGGCTCTCATCTAGATGGCAGATCCGTAGACTCGCCTGTGGGGGATAGGTTTTGGTTATGGAATCTTCATCGGCGCCCCGAGCTCGGCTCGGCCCCAGGTAGACCCGTTGCGCAGGCTCTCATCTAGCTGGCAGGTCCGAAGGCTCACCTGCTGGGGATAGGTTAGGATAGGTTAGGTTTTGGTTGTGGAATCTTCATCGACACCCCGAGCTCGGCTCCGCCCCTGGTAGACCCGCTGCGCTGGCTCTCATCTAGCTGGCAGGTCCGTAGGCTCACCTGTGGGGGATAGGTTTTGGTTGTGGAATCTTCATCGGCACCCCGAGCTCGGCTCGGCCCCAGGTAGACCCGCTGCGTAGGCTCCCATCTAGCTGGCAGGTCCGTAGGCTCGCTTGTGGGGGTAAAGGACCCCGAGTGCTGCTCGGCCCCGGGTAGACACGCTGCTCAGGCTCTCATTAGCTCGGCAGGGCGGTAGGGACACCTGGGGGGAAAGGATTAGCTCCACGTGTTCAGCACATTGCAAAATTTTTGGTTTCATTATTTCACAATATATTGAGGAACTTTGTACTTATTGTAAGTAATGGTATAAGGGAAGTTCGATAGCAGGGAGTGTTACAAGTATCGAGTGGTTCTACAAGATCAAAAGGGGCATGGAGAGTTTAGTGTTCTATGTGCAGTTTTCAGTTTCCTTCAAAATTTTTCTTTGGGTCGGCTCCCGCTCACCGGATACTTGGGGTTGGACATTTCTTTTCGAGCTTGTGCCAACCTCGAAAAGAGTGGGGATTGTGTACAACCCCGTATCCGGCTAGGTGGGACCCTCCCCAATTAGCTGGCCAGAGGCGTGATATGGGTGGCATTTTGGTTTAGCCCTGTTCGAAGACGTGCGGGAGCTTATGCGTGCGTGCAGAGGTTTTAAGTGTGTACGCCTTCATAAATGTATATACATCTATATATATATATATTTGGTCAACAGTTAATATATATTATATTATAGATAAAATAGGGGAGAGATGAGAAAGGGGGGATTGTTTTAGACAGAGACAGGCGGGTACAGCTGGGGGGAGACAGGGACAGCACAGGAAAAGCAAGAAATGAAAAACAAAGAAAAAGAGAGAGAGATAAGGGGGAAGCAGGGAGATAGCCAGGGGGTATAGGAAAAGTGCAAAAAGAGATACATGAAAAAGGGAAAAAGAGAGACAGGAGAAAGAAAAAAGGAAAGTGAGAGAGGCATGGGGCGGGGGTAACAGGAAGAAAAGAAAAAAAGGAGCAAGAAAGTGAGAGAGGCATGGGGCGAGGGTAACAGGAAGAAAAGAAAAAGAGGAGCAGGAAAGGAGAAGAGGGCATGGAGGTTTCTGTTGGAGAGCGGAAGCAATGGCTTTCTGGAATAATAATGGTGGTTTTGGTCAGCTTCGTTGCGGCGGTTCGTCCTCTAAGCCATGGGCTGACGCGGCCGCCGCCGGGCACGGAGAAGCTGACGGCGCTCTTCCCGCACGTTGCTTTTGACGATGAGTTCACGGAGTTTTATGATGGGGAGAATGTGCGGCGGGTGGACAACGGATCCGCTGTGAATCTCGTGCTCGACAAGCTTTCAGGAGAAGAAAAATAGAAAAAAGGGGGGAGAGGGGGCATCGGGTGAGGAGGGCAGCCGGAAGAAAAGGAAAAAGGGGCAAATCTCTCTCCCTCTATCCTGATCTCTCTTCGTCGCTGCTGCCTAGTGCAAAGTAAGCCCGACCTGGAGCTCCTCACCCGGCGCCGCCTACAGCTAGGTCAGCCGGGAGCTCCTCTCCCGGCGCCGCTTGGAGCTAGGCCAGTCGGGATCAACTTCCCCGACGCCGCCTAAAGTTGTGTAGGTCGGGATTGACTTCCTCGGTGTTACTTGGAGTATGATCGGCCATGAAGAGTCTCAGCCATGGAGGGAAAAATCATTCAGAGCTTTCAACTCTCCCGCGGAGGTCGGATCCGTGCATGGACAACCACTATGGACGCCAGACGTGGAGCCTCGGGCAATGAGCGCGGTTGTGGCCCTGCCAAACACGCGTCAAGAGTAACGATGTTTCTACTTGGGAAGGTGAAGCCCTCAGTTTACATATTTGCATGGAATCCCCTCTCCACCAATGGGTGGGGGAAGGGAGCTCTCCGATGGGTTGACGTGTACGTCCCTACAATTAACTGTGTTAGCACCCGGAAGCGTGAGTACGGGTTTAGGCATGCTGTGTGAAGCCCATCCGGGCGCGTGAGTCGGATTGGTGATGTTCTGGGGTTCCCGGAGAAGACTCCGAGGAAGTTGTATATTATCCGTTTGTAGGGAATGCGTGCCACAACCCCCAAAAAGGGGTGTGTGCAATATATTTGGCCAGCTTATGTTAGCCGACTGGCATTTAGCTGGTCGCCGCTTGTCGAGACGTTGGTGTACAGGTGTTGCAGTACCAAGCGGGGAGTAGCGGGCTTAAGCCCAAGCTGGTGCCGGCCCTCGAAGGCCTATTTTTTCTTATATTGCCGGCCTGCGTGCCGAAGTATGGAATTCATATTCCTGTAATATTCTTTTAATATCTGTGATGCTCTGTGAATGTGTAGCTTTCTTCTTCGTATTAGGCGGGCGGTGTTCTCGTGAACCGCTCGCCCCGTGGGGGCCCCGAGTTATAGTTTCCGGGAAGCCCCTCATGGCCTATTGACAGCTTTTTAGAAAAGGGGAATTACGTTGTTCGTAGCCCAGTTTGGGCAGCGCATCGTGGAATTGCTCGGCGAGTTTGCGCCATCAGTAGGGTGGGTGAGGAGAATTTTGTGTAGACCCAAGGAGACACATCTGGATAGGAGAGGGTTGATCTCGAGATCCTCCTTAGATGTTCCAGTCGGCCAAGAGCACCCTCCGAAAGTGTCTTAGCTCAACCTTTGGCTTGGGAGGGGAAGAGTTTGGTAGTCTTCCGGGTATGCGGTGGGTCCTCCATGCTGAGACCTTGGGTCTGTCTCTTGTGTTCCTAATCTTGTGCCTAGATCGTTCGCTTGAGGGTAGTAGGTGTGTGGTCACCCCTCTTTTGGGACCCCGAACTCCACAAAGGTCATTTTTGGCTTCAACAACCATGGCGATCTTCGACCATTATGGCGTTGTATCCGGACAACTGCCACCAAACTCAATAGCCACCATCTACAGCTTCATCTCATACCTGAGGTCGGAAAGAGTCTGATTCTCCATGAAGCTGTTCCGGGAATGCTTCTCGGTGTGGTCTATCCCGGGCTCCGGGACAAGGATCTTCTAGGGGAACGTGTACTTCGGCTACAGGGGGCTGAAGATCGTCAACCTGGCGAAGAAGATCCCCAACTGGTCGGAGAGGTTTCTCATCTTTGAGGGAAACATGGGGTTGCTGCCGGTCAACCCACAAATTCGGGACGAGGCCGCCTTCGGCAGCAGTGGCCTGGACGGTATGGAGAAGGATATGTACAACTTCTTCAATGGGGAGCGGTTAGATGTCAACCATTACATCCCGCTGCTACCGTCCTTGGAAGGAATTGAAGTGGAAGGTAGTAAGTTTCAAACCGACCGAATTCACTTCGTAAACGCGCGGTCTATGAGCTGACTTTTTACACTGTCTTTGCAACTGCTATGGCGGTCCCGCTAAACAAGCAGCTGACGCTTGGGAGCCTAACTCTCACGTCAAGAGAGAAGCCTTCCAGGCGGGCCAAGCCGCAGCAGGTTGAGGTAGAGGAGGAGTCGGCCTCCTCCGGCGAGTTCATACTGCAAGGAATGGGCAGCGGCCTGAAGGATGTCCACGGCAACCCGACTGTGCTGTAGAGTCCGGATGGCGCGTCTGTGAAGGTATTCACCGCCCTCCCCTACTGGGGGAGGGAAAAAGTAACCCGCCATGCAAACGTGGTTGGCTCTGCGCTGTATGGCAAGCAAAACCTGAAGGCGCTGCGATGAGTTACTGCAGACAACCTGCCGCGGTTAGCCGTGCAGGCCGGGGAAAGGAGCTTTGTGACAAGCCACTTTATGGGCCTTGCCTACAAGCAATTAATGAAAGACAAGAGTGGCCTGGAGCGGTAATTAGAAGAGAAAGAAGAAGAAAACAAACGATTGAAGGAAAGGGAAGCGGTAAGCTATCACCTGATACTTGTGTGGTTACAATAATGAAAACGTGCGATCTAACCTTTCACTTCTTTTGCAGGCGATGTAAGACCCGACCAACCCAACCTTCCAAGATAATGTCTTCCCGCAGGTCGTCCAGGAGATTGATGGAGTTCTTAACCGCCTCCGAGACCTTGGTGGCTTAGCGGCCGGCTTCATTGACTTTACCTGTGCCGACATATACCCCATCTTGAAAAAGAAGGTGGCCGCTGTCTACTGGGTGATCAAAGGCAAGGGCAAGGTCGGCGAGGAAGACGGCCAAGAGGAGGAAGACGATGAGGAAGAGGGTGGCCAGGGAAGCTGGAGTGAAGGCGCTTCATCCGGGACCAGAGGTCAGGCTTCGGAGACCGTGCAGACAGATCCTGCGACTTCTGGCGGCTCGGCAGCTAGCAGCAGTGGGTACTCTGAATCTTCCGTCGACATCGAGAGTGGAGGTGATCCAAGTTCTCCCGCGGCTAAAAAAGTCAAGTCGGCCGATTAGGAACTTTTTATTTTTTACTTGTACTTTGAGATTTTTGGGAAACCGGCGGTATGATTTTGTAAACCACGCGGTTATTTTTTGTAAACATTTGTGAAATAGAAATGAAAGAAAACTTTACCTCTGATGTGTAGCTTACTTATCATTTTTCTTACTTGTATAAGTCCGCGCGGTCTCAGTTTAACTTCCAATTTAATAGATAGTTAACATATAAGCGGGTCTGAGGCCATACTACGACTCCAAATAAGGCTATCCGCAAGGAAGAAGGAAATGCCTGCGGCTTATCTGAGAATACAAATTGATAATAAGCCGAGTGGCTAATGTTTTAACCGCCTAAAGCCTTAATGAAGAAATCGAGTCATCTGCTGGGAAGAGAGAAATGCTCGCGACTTATTTGCAAATAAACTATGACCAATAAGCCGCGCGACTAAAAACTTTAGCCTCCGAAAAGCCCTAACAATGAAGTATAAGTTTGCGGCTATGGCGAACTCTGATATAAACCGCGATTTTGATGAATGAGACAAGGATAGAGAAATAATCTGCGGCTTCTGATATGATAATACAAGCCGGTAACCAAAGATACTTAAGCATACTTAGCCGGCGAATAAGTCGCCCGAGAGTAGAGATCATAACCATATTAGTTTTGTGGTGGCAAGTCGTAAGTTGACAAGTATAATTGATACCAGAAGCAGGGGGACTAATGCCAAGAATTAACTGCCCGACATAAGTCAGCCGACTTCCCGACTATACGAATAATAAACCGACAAAACGACACATAGATGCCAAATAATTTTAGCCGGAATATGTAACCGTGCGGTCTGTGTATTGATTGATATAAATTGACACAGGCCGCTTAACAAAGCCACAAGATAGCAGATAGGATTGTGTTGTCCTGCAAGAATAGATGGAGTTATGGGCTTATGTGTCGATGCGGGCAGGTGCGTGTGGTAGTACTTTCCACACAAAGAACACATAAGCGGGATTAAAATTCTTAATAACCGCGACCGATGTCAAGCGGGACAAGTACGCAATGTCTACGATAAATGTCAAGCGGGACAGGTACGTAATGTCTGCGACTGATGTCAATTGGAAATTTCCACTGCACATCTGCGACTAATGTCAAGCGCGATGTGGAGGGCTTAAGAATTCAAAGGACATTTTGCCCCCATATGTATGCATGTTAGCATTATAAGTAAAGCTAAGAAATAAGCTTCAAAAGAAAGATAATGCTTTTTTGTTGTTAAGGATGTGGCAAAAGGATATATGTTTGAAGCTTGACTATGACCCATTAATACCAATTGTCAAGGGGACTTTATATATTATTCCAATCTTTAGCATTTTTATCATAGAGAAAAAGGAAGACCCTGCTTGAACCATTGAGTAAGCCATAGAAGAATGGCTTAGAAAATCACTGAATGACATAGTCTTGTAACTTCCCAGCTCTTGCAAGTTGATTAGCTAACACTCAGAGAGCCATGAAATCTTCTACCAGATGACCAATATCTTTATGATAATTGCAAAAGAGTTCCTCATGCTGATATTTGATTTTAGATTTCATGTACCGAGTCCTTTTAAACTCGGGCATTTCTTGAAGAATAATCAGAAGGTCTTCCATAGGAATTTTAAATTTAACATTTCTATCTGAACCTTTTTTACGCTTTAGAGTTTTCGGATGCAAAGATGTGGCTGGATGTACTTTCACAAACTCAAATAATTCGTTCTGCTGAGGAGGTAATGTAGGCCTATCTTGAGGAAGAGGAGGAGATTTGCAATTGTTAACTTGTCAAACATTTTGGGAGGAAATAAATTGTTGATCACCAGAAGTCCCTTGAGGTTGTTTAGTCATCTGATTCAAAAACAAGATATAACCTTTATTTGCTTCTTCACCCATTATGAACTTATTAATGATTTCAATAAGTTCTCCATAAGTTTTGGGGTCCTTTGTGGTGAGCTTAAATTTCAGAGGGCCTTATCGAAGTCCATTTATGAAAGCATGTAAGTAATAATCTTGATGGACGCTACAACATCCAGAACTTCCTTTTGGAACCGGTCAACGAAATCTGTATTAGACTCGTCAATTCCTTGCCTGATTCGGAAGAGACCTCCAACGCCTCTTCTCTGCTTCCTGAAAGTACTGAACCTTGAAATGAATTGACTTCAAAGATCTTTAAAACTGGTGACCGATCGAGGTGGCAGACTATAGAACCATTCCCTTGCAATGTCGCCAAAAGATATAACAAAAAGTTTGCATTTTATTCCGTTTGACACCTTTCTTAATGAAATAGCCGATTCAAAGGCTTGTAAATGAGAAAACGGATCATCACATCTGAAATACTCCGGGAGATGCGGTACTCTGAAATCATCGGAGACAGTATCCCAACGGATTCGATCAATGAACGGAGAAGGGACTTCTTCTTCCTCTTTGTAAGGAGATTCTCTTGCAATTGATTTTGGCACTTGTTCAACCCAACTCCGAGAGAATTTGTTATCATTATCAAGGTCCCCATCATTAAAATATGAACAATCTTGCACTTCCGAGAGGTCAGCAGTAGTTGACATGAAATTAGATTCACTTTGTCCCTTCACATGATTCATTTTTATAGGGAGAAAATAATCAAAACTTTGCTTCGAGACCGTCGACCAGTGACGTATTGAACTGGCTGCTAGACAATGGTACAATCTGGTAAGAAGACCGGCAAAAAAGCTGGCGGGTAGAACGACAGGTTCTACAGTGCTGGAGGCGGGCTAAAAACCTTAGGGGGCGAAGTCGCGGCCTGCTCGATAGGCCGCCGAGCTCTAGTAGCAAGAGAAGTTTGACCCACTACACCGCTGCTTTCATAGACTAATCGATATCTGAAGGTCGCATGTTAACTATTGATGCATGAAAACGGACAGGGAGTCGGGCACCACCAGCTAACGGTTCGAGCACCGGGGGATGGAAGGGAAAAGAGGAGATTGTCGAGTAGTCGGTTACTAGAGGTCATAGCTAAGGGACAAAAAAAGAAGCTGCTTGCAGCGACAACAACAGAGTTCGCCCGCCGCGGCTTAAATGTCACTCCTACGATGGGCTTTCGTTTTATTTAAAGAGAAGCGATTACAAGAATAAGAAAAGGATGAAGCCGACCGGACTGCAAGCCGCAAAGCACTAGACTTGAGACCGCAACTCTTAACAAGTGAGCTCCTGGATACAAGTCAGCGTGCCTTAGGGAGTGCACCCTCCTCCTATTTATAGGCCCGGGGGCCTGCCCAAACGGGCGGGACTAAATTTACCGGCTGCCCGGGGTACAGGAGAACAAGGCAGAGGTGAGGGGAAACAAATGAGCAGAAAATGAGAAAGGAGGGAAGCCACGTGGCATTGTGGATTCCTCCTAGCGAGCTGATTGCCTGGGTCCTGGGCCTTGACGTTGAGCAGGGCCGGTGTTGGCGACAGCCTGACATGGAGACCGCCCGACTTCTCTGACGACCAGCCGACTTGATCTACGCGGCGGCTCGAAGGCACAGGCCGCCCGGTCTCTGATGACCGGCGGGCTTGACATGCTTGGCGGCTAGAAGGAACAGGCCGCCCGGTCTGGAAGGTTGCGCGAACAGGTCACGAATTTCGGGTTTAACAGGTTTGGGCTGCATTTTGCTACAGCATGGGAGCGTGATAGTCTATGGTTCATGATAATTGAAGGTTCATGAGAGAAATTATCCAGTTCACGACTTAGAGTTAGCAGCCGTGATATTTGCTCTAAAGCTATGGAGGCACTACTTGTATGGTGTGAAGGTCGATATCTATACCGATCATAAGAGCCTGAAGTACTTGTTAGATCAGAAGGACCTGAACATGAGGCAGCGGAGGTGGATGGAGTTCCTGGGAGAGTACACCTTCGAGATACATTATGTGCCTGGGAAAAGAAATGCAGTGGCGGATGCGTTGAGTCGCAGGGTTCCTGCACGAGCCAGCTGGTTGTCAGTACATGATGAGGGTTTGGTCAGTGATTTGGAGGCATTAGAGATCTCCTGCGTCGACAAGCAGACTAGTGCCGAGGCGAAATTATATTGGACAGAGGTGCAGTATGACCTAGCTAATAGGGTTATGCGGGCTTTGGTTCAGGATAGCAGCATGAAGCGGATCTTGGATGAATCTTTGGATGGGTCAAATTCCCAATTTGCTGTTGAGGATGGACTGCTATGGAGGAACGGTCGCCTATGTGTCCCTAGTGCGGATAATCTTCGGGAGGAGTTGATGTACGAGGCTCATCATACCAAGTACTCAATCCACCCGGGGAGCACGAAGATGTATAAAGACATGAAGAAGTTGTTCTGGTGGCCAGGATTAAAAAAGGATGTAGCACTTTATGTGGCCAAGTGCTAAACCTGTGCCTTGGTGAAGGCGGAGTGCCATAAGCCCGGAGGATTTTTAAAGTCCTTACCTATTCCGAATTGGAAGTTCGATGATATTTCTATGGATTTTGTGCATGGTTTGCCAAAGTCGCAGAGGGGAAACAATGCCATCTGGGTGGTCGTAGATAGATTGACAAAAATATCGCACTTCATACCGAACAGGAAGGAAGATCCGGTGGAAAAGTTAATCAAACTCTATGTGGATAATATTGTTCGATTCCATGGTGTGCTCCGCATTATTGTTAGTGACTGAGATGGACGCTTCACGTCAAGTGACTTGAGGTTGGTGTATAGTCTGTTGGGAACTAAGTTGAATTTCAGCACAGCCTTTCATCCATAGAAGGACGGTCAGACCGAGAGGGTAAACAGGATGATGGAGGACATGCTTCGCATGTGTGTCCTGGATTTCGGAAAGCAGTGGGAAGATCACATGTACATGGTGGAGTTTGCATATAACAATAGCTATCAAGCGAGTATTGGAATGGCGCCATTCGAGGCCTTGTATGGGAGAAAGTGTCGCAGCCGTTATCTTGGTTGGAGACAGGCGAGTCGAAGTTATTCAAACATCAAGCGGTGGAAAACGCCACTTCAATGATACGTACAATTCAGGAACGGTTGAATATTGCTCAGGACAGGCAGGCAAAATACTAAAATGCCAAGCATAGGGACGTGGAGTTCTGTGTTGGTGACTGGGTATATTTTAAAATCAAGTCGTTCAAGGGTCTCTCGCGGGTTCGGAGCTTGAAGAAGCTGAGTCCGAGATACCTTGGACCGTTTGAAATCCTGGAGCGGGTTGACGAAGGAGCGTATCGGTTAAAGCTGTCAGTGGAGTTGAGTGGGCTACACGATGTGTTCCACATATCGGTGTTGTGGAAGGCAGTGCATGAGCCTTCGCAGGTCATTGCGGTCAATCAAGTGCTGGTTGATTACGGGTTTACGACAAAGGTCAAGTCAGTGCGCATTGAAGGCTTTGAAGTCAAATGACTCCACAACAAGGAAATTCGAATGGTTAAAGTCCGTTGGGATAACTGCGGACGTGAGGAGCTTTCATGGGAGCGAGAGCAGACTATGTTGGAGGAATACCCCGAGTTATTCCACTCAGGTAACATTTAAATTTTGTGTACCTTTACATAATTTCGGGACGAAATTCTTTAAAGGGGAGGAGATTTGTAACACCCCGAAAATCATAATCGAACCGGTCGCGTCATAAGGAATTTTTGGTGCCTTAATAGGGGTACATGGCCTGGGACGCGGGCATGTCCAAGGCCGTGTCTTTCTCTGTATTGGCCAGTTGTGTCCAGAAAAGGACATGGAAGGAAATACGGCAGCGTGATACGGTAGTGTCAAGCGTGATACGGGCGTGTGCATACCCGTGTCACAACTCGTGTTCCCAAGAGTCATGTTGGTTGACGTGGCGGTTATCTGTGACATGCCCCTAGGACACGGGCATGTCAGGATACGACACAGGCGTGTCAAGTTGAGACACGGGCGTGTCTTGACCCGTGTCCTTTGCTGTGCTCGACGATCGTGCCTGGATCGGGGCACACGGCCTGGGACACGCCGTGTGCAAGGCCGTGTTCGCCCAGGATTGAGGAATTTTTGGCGGATCTGAGCCGTTCATTTTCTTTAAATAAGATCTGACGGTCCAGGTGTGTTCCTGCTTTATTAAGGCCGGGAATGGAGGATTAATTACTCATTTTCTCTTAAGCCTCCTCTTTTTAAGGAGTTAGAGAGAGGAGAGAGCAAGGAGGAAGGAAGAGGAGGATTCCGGCCGCCGGCGGAGCATCAGAGCACCGAATCGAGAACCGAGACCGGGTCCGCGGAGGAAATTCCCTTGCGAAGCTTTCCATCCGGATAGATTCCTATGGAGCAAAAGCGAACTATAAGGGTAACAATTCTCTACATGAGCATGTGAGGCTCTCCTTCTTTTGCATAAGGAAACTCGCTTCCGCAAGTGTGCGGTGAGTGTGCGGTGTTCCTTGGGGTTGACAGGAATAATCCCCGTTGTGTTGCATATAGAGTCTGGAATCGAAGTACGGACATAGGCATTATGTGTGAAGCCTACCCGGACGTGTTGGTCTGGATCGGTGATGTTGCATATTGTATGGTTTGCCGGAGAAGACTTCGTGCTTTGTATTTTCGGGTTTCAACACGGTAGATTGCAGCAGGGATCCTTGGGGATTAACTTCAAGGCGCACCCGGAAAACTGAGCGGAAATGTAGTTCTGTTAAATTGGCGGCCGGGGAGCCAGCCTTGAACATAACTGGGTTATGTATTGTTTGGAAATGTTTTTGGATCCGAGAGAAGCTTGGCTCGTGCGTACGTCTTAAAGTGACTATGCGGTGTGAGCAACGAGCAAGTGGAATCGGAACTGGGCTATGTAGTTCGGTGTTAGAGACCCATAGAGGGACTGGCCATTGGCATATTTGGGAGTCTTAGACGGTGGTCAGAAAGACTAAAATGCTCATGATGTTGCCATATCGGGGATGGTGGTGAAGCCACGGAATTGACCGGATTCACCGATAATGTGCCCTGAGTGCACGGGGTGTTTGGCTGTACGAGCCTACACCTGTGGCAAAGTATGTTAGTACTTTATTGTTTAGCTGGGCTAATGAAATGCAGGGAAGGAGCACCACCGTCCCGAGTAAGGGGTGGGTTCATTATAATTTGGTCGGCTTTGACTGAACGTTACTTTGTTTGCCAACGTGTTGTGGAATGTTTCTTGCAGGTACTGCAGAGCCAAGTACCAAATATTGGGCTGAAGCCCATATGGCTGAGCTGGCCCTCGAAGGCCAAATAGAGTTGTTGTTTTTATTTTTGTCATGTGTGGCCGGCCTGCGAGCCGATGTTTGTAAAACACTAATTTGTTAAGTAAACTCTTGTAAGGTCATAAGGCCAAGTACTTTCAGTGTATTTGTTATTTCATTTCTATGGTAGTATGTGGACATTCATGATAGTTGTTATTCAATTATGGGTTCTTTCCAAATGTTTAAAAGCTTACTTTAGAATGCTCTGTGTTAGGGCGAGTAGTTATAGTTGGATTTTTGATACTCTTATATAACCCTTCCGACTGTCCGTGGTATATGGCGTCGGGTTCCAGCTGGACCTTCTGTTATATGTCATTCGACAGATGAGGGTGTTATATAAGAATCCAAAGTACTACCCTAAACCTTATAGCTATCAGAATAGACAGCATGAGAAGAAAGAGAGACAACATCAGCATCAATTCAAATAATACTATGTTCATCAGCTTTATAAAATTTTGTGAATCTGGACATCTCTATGGACATACTCTTTCTATATATATAATTTTGAATTTTGATGTTATATTATTTCTCATTTATCATTGCAATTACTATTATTCTTGTTAGTAGATTCTTGTAATTATCTTGATATAATTCACATTAGTTAGAGTGTTATGACTTCTACAAATAGGGGGAGATTGTTGGGTATTGTATCCGCAATAACATAGAATTGTGTGAAGTAACCCTTGAACTAAGATGAACTATGTATGTATTTGATGACATCTTTTAGTTGAGTGCTTGCAGGTTTTTATTGCTAAGTGTACACCAATGTCAGTTTACAATAAGTCACTTAACACAGGACCATGCAATGTAATCCATCATTGTGTGATCCATGGGGTTGACTCATGTGTAACCTCTCTTGTTAACACCTCAGTCTGCGACACCCACAAGATGCCAAGGCCCTGCTTAATTATCCGCGGACACGGTTCGGCAGTCCGCCCAGCTCGGCAAAGCAGCAGTGATCGGCTACCAAGGATGATCCCCCAACAGCGGACTTAACGCACAGTTCGCCTGGTTCGCCATGTCTTTGGATCTCTGGTTTATCTACGTTGGCGGACGCAGTGTCTCGTCCGCCCAGGCCGCCGTCCTCCAGCAGGATCACGCCTAGTAGCAGCAGATGGAAGCTCCAGCCCGCGAGCCCAGTCCGTCCCTTGTGCGCGGACTGGCGTGTTCTTTCTTTTTGCTTCCCGTCACCACCGCTCGGTTCTCCTGTACCCCGGGCAGTCGGTTATTTTAGCCCTGCCCGTTTGGGCAGGTCCCCATCCTATAAATAGGGGGGAGGTGCTACAACCAAGGCACGCTGACTCGTGCCTAGGAGCCTGCTTGTTAAAGGCTGCGGACTCGAATTTCGTGCTTTGCGGGCTCCAGCTTGCTCAGCTCTTGCCTCTTCTTCTTATCCTTGTAATCAAACCCTTCTTCAGTAAAAGGAAAGCCCGTCGCAGGAGAGGAATTCAGGCCACGACGGGCGAAGTCTGTTGTTGTCGTGGCTCACGGCCCTGCTGTTCTTCTTGCTCTCGTCTGCTTAGTAGATTAATACTCGCAGTCTCTCTTTTCCCTTCTATTCCCCTGTGCTCGAACCGTTAGCTGGTGGTGCTCGCCCCCCTTTGCATTTTCGTGCATCAAAAGTTAACACGCGACCTTCAAATTTGAGTAGTATTTTGAATACAACGGACATACATGTCAGACCGTTGAGCTCGCTACTCGGACCTCTCCAGTTCTTCGGAGGATTCTCTCTGGGATGCAATCGAGCAAGCTCGCTTTGAGGCCGAGCAATCCCGCAGGCAGACTGACCAGCGTCTCGACACGATCAGCCAAGATCTGCTTACATTAACCCAGCGGCTTGCTCCTTAGGTCGCAGTAGAACATGCGAACTCGCTAGTTCGCCAGACTCCAGCCTGCCGAACTCCGCTTCGGCAATCGCCAGTCACTCCTCGAGATCTTGTCCAGTCTGCCGCCCCTCTGCGCCCTCAGGAGGAGCAGTTTGCCTCATTCATGAATTTCTTCAGAGAAGCGGCCAGGGGCACTCCTGCCTGCAAGCTTCATTTTGCTGATCGCCAGTCCGCCGAGCCCGCGGACTCCCCAGCTTCAGTCCGCCTATTTTATCCTGCTGAATTCGAGACCCCGTATCCCTTCGTTGATCGAATCCGATGGGAGTCGGCTCCAAGCAACATCAGAGAACCTCGCCGTCCATTCTACTCAGGGGAGACTGATCCAGTCACCCACCTCCAAGCGTTCGAAGGGGCTATTGCATTGAGATGCCACTCCGACGCCATCATGTGCAAACTTCTAGTTACCACTCTCGAAGGACAAGTGAGAGAGTGGTTCTATGATGGGCACAATCCCTTCCTTCGCTGAGCTTCGCAGCGAATTATTGCTGAGGTTTGCTACCTCAAGGAAGAGAAAAGATGGACCAGCTGTTCTCTTCGAAATCAAGCAAAGGGACAACGAATCAGATGCACGATTCGTTGATCGCTTCCAAAAGGAGATTCAAGGGGTAAGGAATGTGAACCCCGACTATTACAAGGTTGCCATGATTCATGGCCTCCGGGAAGGCCCCTTGAAATTTAAAGCAACAACAAAGGCACCAGAAACATATCAGGAGTTGATCTCCATGGTCAACCGCTTCATTGAAGGCGAAAACGCCAACCCCACGTATGTTTCATCCCTGACAGCTAAGGCTGAAGGAAGGGATGCATCTGGCTCTTCTTCTCACAGCAAGCGCCCTCGCCCAGATTTCCAGCCTCCTTCTCAAATATGCCAGAATTTCCGCCTTAAGGAACCTTTTCTCGGCCATCAATAGTTTCAGGAGCAGAGACTGACGTTGGCCGCCACTCCCGCCATTCCGCTACAAGCACTTCCCATCCTCCAACAAGCAGCCCTGCCTGCTCCGAGACAATGTGATACTAGCTCCATGGAGGAAATTGCAGGTCTGGATCTTGACGAAGTCATCCAGATTTTGCAAAAGAAATCGGAAGAAAAGAAACAAGGGCCTCAGAGATAGTGGAGGTCAACAAACAATGTGCATTTCTGCCAGTTCCACAAGGAGAAGGGCCACTTGACCGAAGATTGCAAAGCCCTTCGTATGCTAATAGAGAAACTGTTTGTCGAGGGGAAAATTGACTTGAGCAAGAAAGATTCTTACTCAAAGATGTCCACCTCCAAAGGCAAGGAAGTAGCTGAAGCTTATCAAGAATGTGTGGAGGTAGAGGATGAAGGCCGTCTGGGGCCAAACAACGTTCCGGTTGATTTCTTTGATGCCAATGATGAAGGAGTCCTGGGATGACTCTTCTATATCCACGGTGGGACAGGAACCGAGTCTACTCGTAAGTCCTCAATCTCAAGGGTCACTCGAGCAGAGGTGGCCTCTTCCTCCTCCATTGCTCCACCGAGCGAGGTCATCACCTTTGGCCCAGCTGATCTGCCCCAAACAGCAAATCCATTCGATGATGCAGTAGTGATTAAGGCTGTTATTGGAGATTTCACAGTTGACAGGATTCTCGTTGACACTGGAAGTTCAGTCAACCTGCTATTTAAATCAACCTTTGAGGCCCTGAAGACTGGAAAGCATTTGCTTTCCACCGAAGGGCCACTCTACGGCTTCTCCGGGGAGAGAAAAGAAGTTGAAGGAAGTGTCGTCCTGCCAGTAAAGCTTGGTGGGGCAACCAAGCAAGTTCAGTTCATAGTGGTGGATGCTCCCAGTAGTTATCACGCCATCTTCGACAGGCCTTTGTTGAATAAGTATCAAGCGGTGGCCACCTCGCAATCAAGTTATTCACTGATGGACGGATGTGCCGGGTCAGGAGTGACCCAAGGAGAGAAAGAGAGTGTTATGTACGCACTGTTAACATGGTTGATGCCTATCCTTCCGTTGCTCCAACAGCTGCTGCAGAAGCCTCTCCAAGTTTAGAAACTGCTGCTGAAGGAGGAGCTCACCTGGAACCTGCCCAGGTGACGCAAGGAGTCCCTATTGCTGAGGGGGAGGAGAGAAAGCTAACCATCAACTCAGAGCTGCCTGAAGACCAGAAGGCCGAGCCGATCTCTTGCTTGTTGGAGAACCTGGATGTCTTCGCCTGGTCAGCAGAAGACATGCCGGGTGTGGATCCGGATGTTGCTTGCCACCACCTTAATGTTGATCCCAACTACAAGCCTGTGCAGCAGAAGAAAATAGATGTAGCAACGAAGCTTGTTGAGCCAATAAGAGAGGAGGTCGTGAAGCTCCTCAAGGCTAATTTCATTAGTGAAATTCAATACCCAACCTGGATATCCAATGTTGTAATGGTTAAAAAACCAGGAGGGAAGTGGCGCATGTGTGTAGACTTTACAAAACTTAATAAAGCATGCCCCAAAGATTGTTACCCCTTGCCTCAGATAGATTATTTAGTTGATTCTGCGGTAGGGTACTCATTTATGAGTTTTTTAGATGAATTTTCTGGTTATCACCAAATAAGAATGCATAAACCTGACGTTCCTCATACGTCATTCATTAATAATGACGGTTGCTACTGCTACCTTATGATGCCCTTTGGGCTTAAAAATGCTGGTGCAACCTACCAACGCATGATGGACCGTGTATTTAAGCAACAGAAGGGAAGAAACCTAGAAGTGTATGTAGACGACCTCTTGATTAAGAGTAAGTATTTTTCGCTGCACTTGCAGGATCTAGCAGAGACGTTCGCTACGCTGCGTAGATATAAAATGAAGCTCAACCAGTTGAAGTGCACCTTTGGAGCGAGTAAGGGGAAGTTCCTTGGTCATCTCCTTACTCCAGAGGGACTTGCCCCCAATCCAGACAAAGTAAAAGCTATTCTTGATATGCCTACCCCCCGTTCGCCTAAGGAAGTTCAACAGTTAGGGGGGAGGTTAGCAGGTCTTGCAAGGTTCCTCTCTCGGGTTGGAGACAAGAGTGCTCCTTTCTTTAAGACTCTTCGAGGAGCGTCCAAGTTCGAATGGATAGAAGAGTGTTCTCAGGCCTTTGAGCAGTTGAAGAAGCAGCTGACTTCAACACCTCTACTCCAGAGTCCCCGGCCAGAGGAGATGCTTTTCTTGTACTTAGGAGTTGGCACCGAGGCACTCAGCTCTGTTCTTCTTCGAGAGGAAAACAGGAAACAGTTCCTGATTTATTATGTCAGCCATATTTTGAAAAGTGCCGAGACACGGTATCCGATTCTAGAGAAGTTAGCCTTGGTACTAGTCATGTCAGCTCGCAAACTCCGTCCGTATTTCCAAGCGCACTCAATTAAAGTTGTTACTGATTAACCTTTGAAAGGTGTGTTGGAGAAACCAGAGCATTCAAGCAGATTAGCCAAATGGGCAATAGAATTGAGTGAATTTGAAATCTCTTATGTGCCCAAGACATCCATCAAAGCTCTAGTTCTAGCAGACTTCCTGATTGGCACAGCAGAGTCCAATTCTGATCAAGCAAAAAGATCTCCTTTGGCTTGGACCATCTATGTTGATGGTGCCTCAGGCAGAAATTCTTCTAGAGCAGGAGTGGTTTTGATTAATCCAAACGGCATCAAACTGGAGCAGGCCATCAAGTACTATTTTCCGGTAACCAACAACCAAGCCGAGTATGAAGCCTTGCTATCAAGCTTAAGACTTGCAAGAGAACTCGGAATTGATCATGTTCATATCAAGACTGATTCTCTGGTGATGGCGTCACAAGTCCTTGGTAACTTTGAGACAAGAGAGCCGATCTTGAAGAAATATCTTATTCTTGTGAAAATAGTAGTCGGCAAATTCAAGAGCTTTACCATTGAGCACATATCTAGAACAGAAAATGAGGAGGCAGATGTTCTTGCCAAGTATGGACTACCATCAGGAGGAACAACTTCCTAACTCTTCCGCCCGGCAGTGGAGGAAGGAGAGTTGATGCAGGTTAATCAACGTCCCTCCTTTATGACGGGCCACAGTTCAACAATGCAGAGATGATTGATTTTTGAAAGCAGATCGGAACAGAACTGTGGTTTGCATCAGTCCATCATCCCAGGAGTAATGGCCAAGTTGAAGCAGCCAATAAGCAGGTCCTTAATTTACTTAAGAAGAAAGTGCAGAATCTAAAAGGGAGCTGGGCTGATCAACTTCCATCGGTCCTCAGGTTCCTAAGAACGACACCTTCATCCGCAGCTTGCGAAACTCCGTTTAAACTTTCTCATGGCTCAGAAGCCCTCATTCCAGTTGAGTTTGAAGTACCATCACGCAGAGTTCTGCTTGCAAGGCAAGGTTTTGAGGACTGGCTTGAGCTGAACAATGAAGGGATGAAATTCAGCCTGGAACACATTGAGGAAATTAGAGACAAAGCAGCAATAAGGCAGGAAGAGGTCAAAAGAAGGATTGCCCGGTATTTTGATCAGAATGTAAGGATCAAACACTTTCAAGTGGGAGATCTAGTTCTTAAGAAAGTTGACGCTGCTACAAGAGCTGGCTCGGTTGGAAAACTTAATCCGAACTGGGCGGACCCCTTCATTGTCAAAGAAGTGTTAAAGAACGGCGCTTACCGCTTGCAAACATACGAGGGAGATGATATGCCACATACATGGAGCGGGGATGATCTCAAACGGTTCTATTCCTAAACCTTCTCTTTTCTATTCTATGTATCCTCTTCAAGAATCATTATGAGTAAAAACTGCTTGCTAATGCTTCTTCAAGTGTTTTATCTATTCAAGCATCACAGTTGGCATTCTAAGCGAGAAAGATTCCAAAAATGGTTCCGTCCTTGAACTCTCTTTTCTTTCTTATGCTAGCTTTGCAAAAATCCTCTCATTAATCAAAGGATTCGTACTGACACTTTTCCTAATGTTTTCTCTTTCTCTCCCAAACATCAATAACGGTTACCAGATACCAGGACACATCGCCGAGTTCAGCAAACCTCCCCTAGAGCTGTTGTCATTAGCGTAACACCACGAAGACCACGTGTTGCGGGGAGATTTTGCACCGTGTAGTGGGAGCTTGCACGCTCTAGTGCGGTAGGATTCTGAACTTCGGATCCCGGCTAGTACCTGACACCATGTCTGCATTATGGAGGGACAGGGTGGGAGTTAAGCTCTACCATGCCACTTTAGGGATATCGTTACAACTTCGATGATCGCGTGAGGAAATTTATGCCGCTCCGGCTCACCTGCCCACAGGTCATCTTAGTTTGTAACCCTCGAACACTCCATGGTACCCTCAAGCAGTGCCTGCAGGAGACCCACAGCTTGGTTGATCTTGAGGAAAGTTATACCGCTCTGGCCGCAACTACCAAAAAGATCAACTTAGACTCTACTCCAGGCAAGAGGGCAGAGGACTGTTCCATCAAGTCTGCATCGTGCTTTTCACAGGGGATCGTTTTAGTGCGGACTGATTTTCTATATCCGCTCAGTCCGCCGGTTTTCCTGGGTTGATCATATAGCTTGTGGCCCGGTGAGAAAAGCAATGCCAACCACACCTGCCCGCTTGGTCGCATGCTAGGTCATTTCTTCTTTTTAGTGCGGACTGATTTTCTATATCCGCTCAGTCTGCCGGTTTTCCTGGGTTGATCGTATAGCTTGTGGCCCAGTGAGAAAAGTAATTCCGACCGCACCTGACCGCTTGGTCGCAAGCTATAGATCATTTCTTCTTTTTAGTGCGGACTGATTTTCTATATCCGCTCAGTGCACCGGTATTCCTGGGTTGATCGTATAGCTTGTGGCCCAGTGAGAAAAGCAATGCCGACCGCACCTGCCTGCTTGGTCGCAAGCTATAGATCATTTCTATTAAAATATGCGCGAACTATGTAATTATATCCGCCCAGTCCGCCGAATTGTTTCCCAGTTGGTCTTTTCAGCTCACAGTTTGACAGTAAACATAAGGCCGCCATGCTTATATCATCAAGCTTAAAAGATTTGACAGAGTATCGCGGACTGCTTTTGGAACTCGCCAGAGTCCGCCTGATCTTTTCGTCAACCAATTAAACTTATTCTTCTTACGGCGGACAGTGGTCGGATTATTAAAAGAAATTTCCTAGTTAACAAGTCAAAAACTCATACAGTACGGATGATCTTTGCATCACGCGGACTGCTACATGGAAAGATTGGACTTAATCACGACAATACAAAAAATAAAGAACATTGTATGAGACACTGATGCCAGAATATCCTTTTCTATTTAATCAAAAAATTTTACATCTTTCATGTTTTCGGCGGACTACAAACTTGAGTCCGCTCTATTTTTTTTTAAAAAAACGAAATACATTTGTCAGCTCAGCGGTCTTCTGTTTCTTCTCGACAGGGGGTGCAGGGCTTAGGCCTTTGACGTCAATCTCCAGAGAATATCCCTACAAGCCGCTTCCACTGCTGCCATCTGATCCAGTGCTTGTCGCGGACTCGCTACGCGAGCTCTTGCCAGCAGAGGAAGATGCAGAGGTGCCGGACTCGGCGTACTGTTCTCCGCCTTGCTGGCTTGAGCCAGTGTCATCGGCTATCGCCTTGACGCCTTCTTTGCCTTGTTCTTCTTCTTCTTCTTCTTCGACTTCTTCTTCGCCTTCTTCCTCCTCGACAATGAAGTATTTTCCCTTTGCAGCGTGCTCCATTGCCACGACCTGCTCTTTCAACTTCGGGAAGAGCTCCAAGAAGGGAACACCGTCCACTCCATCCTTTGTGAAGCCGCTGCGGACAAACCGCTCGATGGTGATTTCAACGGTCTCCTTCACAAAGGGGAGCATAGCGGCCTGGAAGTTGTTGTTTTCCAAGTCATAGGCGACCTGCGCGAAACAAAGGATCAAACATCAGATCACGGCGGACTTCAAAAAGAGGCCGTTGCAAAAACAACTGACCCCAAGCTCTTCCTTCTGCTGAGCGACCTTCTTTCCTAACCGCACATTTCTTTCTTTGAGCACTCTTTTTTCTTCTTGAAGCTGATCATTTTGCCTGAGCAGGTCTCTGGCAAGGGAACAGACAAAGTGGTTTGTCACTACGCTGTTCGCACTTGCCTGGGAGGCTAGCAGAGGGAGGTCGGCAGTGGCAACCTTCTTAAAATCGCTCAAGTTGCGCTTCCCATAAAGAGCGGAGATCGCAACATGAGCATGGCGAGTTATTCTTGAACTCTTCCACAAAGGAAGCGTTGTTGACAAGCGGACATGCTTGTTCTTATTATGCCAGTGGATCATCGGGTTCCCCCTCAGATCCTTTTGGCGGTTGCCGAAGCCTTGCATTGCAAAACTTTCAAAAGAAGAGTAGTCCGTCGCGGGATCCCCCTCTTCTTTCCTCTTCCTTGCAATCTCTTGTTTCTCTTCTCTTTGAGTAGGAGTGAATCTGCTGGGCGTCTGTGGCAGGTTGGCGGGTACAGCCAAGTTCGCTGCAAAAAAAGAACAAGAGTCAACACATAGGTCGCTACAGATACAAACATTAAGTCCGCAAAAGATTACTTTCTTCACGTGAAACATCCGCCAAGATCGCCAACAGGGGGATATAATACTCAATGTCGAGCCTGGCATCAGCTAAGAATTTGATGATGGCAGACTCCATTGCATCCAGCGGGACACTCTTGAAAGCAGAGTCTGCGCACTCTTGCGGATAAGTGTGCGCGAACCCTAGGTCGCCATCGAAGATTAAGAACCTGGAGGTCCGGTTGTGGATCTTGTTAGGAAGGCCCACAACCTTCATTCCTCTGCAGTAAAAGTAGATCACACCCTTGTAAAGGCGGCCTCCAGATGAGGTTATTGAGCGAACTGAGAACATTTTGCGGAAGATGTTCATTGAGAATGCGATCTTCTCAGACCGCAGGTAAGAGACAAAGCTGCAGATGGCAACAAGTGTGTTGGGCGCGAGCTGGCCCGACACCATCCCGTAATGTTCAAAAATTTTGGCGATCTCCCATAATAATGGAAATTTGAAGCCGCTGTCAAAGTGGTCAATGGGTATGGCGATCTGAGTCGCCGTTGAAAAATTTAGTCTCTCCTCATGAGCGGGAAGGCGGACAAGCAAGTTAGAGTCTGCCATTTTATTCTCAACAAAAGCTTCAAGGTGGCCCTCTGTTAGAGTGCATTTTAGGTGGTCGGTGGCATGGAAAGCAACTGCAGCACCAGTCCTGGAGGACACCATCTTGGCAGGCTGAAGGGTCCTTAGCTACACCAGTTTCCCTGCATAGAAGAAGCAACATGGCTATATTTATAGTCGTGGGGCCTGACAGCTCTTTTGGCCAGGCCGCGCAGCTCGCTTTTTTCAGTCCGCATAGTCCGCCATAATCCAATTCACGCAGTAAAAAATTAAAAACAACGCGGACACAACATTCGCACTGCTGCTTCCAGTCGGGTACCTGCCAAGAAAAGTTCACACCACAAAGTAAGGCGGACAAAGTTTCAGTCCGCCCAGTTCGCAACACTTCCCACCTGCAGACAAGTTAAAATTCTGAGAAGCGGACACAACATTAGTCCGCACAGTTCGTCACAGATCACAGCATAAATTGGCAACATAATGTGTGGATATATTATTTAATCCGCATAAAGCGCTGCATAGTTCATCACAACGTAGAGCATTGTTTAAAATACTCACAATTATACATCAAACAAATCAAGTTCGAGGTGTTGCGGACTCAGCGATCTTTGGTTTCAGTCCGTGTGGGTCTCTCCGTCCTATCTCTACATAAATGCGCCACCGGTCTCTTATTTGTAGAACTTCGCTGTAAAAGCGACAGATGTGGTGGTGGATGGAGTTAATAGTCTGGTGCATGTGAGCGGCCTCCCGGTCTACCCGACTCAGGGGAACCATCGCCTCTATTGCCGGCCTCAGCTCCTCATCCGCGGCCTGTTGTCCACCACATGCCGGTACTGCGGCCTCCGGAGCAACGCGATCTGGAAATCGCGATCTCTGTTCAGCAACCTCGGCAGCCCGCTTCCCTTTTTCTTCCCTTGCCATCTCCAAGTGCTTTCCCTTGTAGAAGCGAACATCATCAGCCAGCCTTTTCTTCTCCCTATCAGATCTCTCCAGCGCCCTTGAGATGTCGGTGATCTGGTCCTTTAGGGCTTTCTCGCGCTCCGCGGATGCCTTCTCACGCTCTTCCGCCTTCTTTAACTCCGCTTTAATATTCTTAATTTCAGCTTGAAATTTCCTTTCTTACTCTCTGATGTCGCTCAGGTTGGGTTGCTCATCTCTTGCGGATTCCTTATGCGAGACCGCGTCAACACTAGTACTTGGCGTAACCACGATCTCTCCACTCTCGATAGAGCCCGTTGGAGACTTTCTACCTGCAACAAAGAAGGTCAATTTCATCATCCAAATACAGTCCGCAATGAACTCAAAGAATCAGGATAAAGGATCACTTTTAGAAAAAGCAACAGCGAGTTGTCGGCTATCGAAAATAGGCCTCCTTGCCCGCTCCGGGTCAAAGGCGCTTAACCGCTTCTTCCATTCACGATGGACTTTGGTTCTTTTTTCAACAGCAGAGCTTGTTGAAACAACAATATCATCGGTCTCGGTGATGATCTTAATCGGCCTCGACTTCCGCTGCGGCGACCTGTAAAGCCACTGACGCTTAAAATATTTAGGCGCCGGTTAAAGGTTACCTGACGGCAGCAGCTCTGTGGCAGTCCGCAGTTCTTCAGCGTTCATGTCCGCCATGGACTGCTTTGAGGCCTCCTCGACAGTAGCTACATGGGCAGTGATTTGCTTCTTCTGCTCCGCTATCTTCTCTTTCAGTCTTTCCCTCTCTTTTTCCTCAGCAGCAGATAAAGAGGGGAGTTCGCCGCCCTTGACCACAAGGATTTCCACCTCAGGTTGCTGCAGTGCACCCAGCAGGGATTTGTTGATCAGATCAAATTGATCGACATCAATGGAATCTAGTATCTCATCTGTAGATAAACTGACCGCGGAGAGGGAATTATCTCCCTGGATTTGGGCATCCGGAGTAACTAACTAGCTTTCAGGAACTTCTTTCTTGAGCGGCCTGTGCTGCAAGTCCGCGTCTCCAGTCCACACGGAGATATTATTCTCCTTCATCGCTCGCAACTTCTTTTCAACCCGCTCAGCCACGGTCAACCCGTCCCTCTTCCTCTTCTTTCCAGAAGGACCTCTTTTCTCGGCAGAGTTCGCGACAGCCTTTCCTAAGTCGGGCTGGCTCTCGCGGACCGTCTCAAGGTTCGCAGCGACCAACTCCTTTGAAGGTGCATCTTTCCCAGCCTCTTCTCCCACAGTCCGCCTGTCTTCATCAAGGTTAATGATGGGCTCCTAGGCGTTGGGGGATGATATTTCAGCCTCATTGTGTTCACCAACTGTGTCTGCCGAGTTCGCAGTTTTTTGAGTAGGGGTGGTGTCCGACAAGTTTAGTGACCTCTCACTTCTCAATGGCTGTACAGCATGGGGGACCGCGGCATCCTCCTTCTCGCGCACAGAAATATCTGCACGGCGGACTGCTTTCTCAGCAGGCTTCTGGCTGTGGGAGCTCTCTCCAGTAGAGCGGACAAGCTCCCCTCTTGACGTTCTCTTTATTATTTTCTTAGTCTTCATTGGTGTTATTGGCTTCTCGCTTTTTGTAGTAAGGCTAGTGAAGAAAGCACCAAGCCTTGCCATGCCGGACTGCAAAGTGGAGACCGCAAGCGGTGAATAGTGCCCCATGTCGATCGGAATTCTTAAACAGTTCCAGGCCCTCCGGCAATATTTATAGCTCTGACAGGCATTAATGAGGCTTGCGGACTCAGCGGTTAAGAAAACATTTTTGAAGTTTTCTGGAAACTTAAAAATGTGCGGGGATTATGTTAACCCCTCAGTCTGCGACACCCACAAGATGCCAAGGCCCTGCTTCATTATCCGCGGACATAGTTCGGCAGTCCGCCCAGCTCTGCAAAGCAGCAGTGATTGGCTACCAAGGATTATCCCCCAGCAGCGGACTCAACCCTCTGTTCGCCCGGTTCGCCATGTCTTTGGATCTCTGGTTTCTCTACGTCGGCGGACGCAGTGTCTCATCCGCCCAAGCCGCCGTCCTCCAGCGTGATCACGCCTTGTAGCAGCAGATGGAAGCTCCAGCCCACGAGCCCAATCTGCCCCTTGTGCGCGGACTGGCGTGTTCTTTTGTTTTGCTTCCCGTCGCCGCCACCCGGTTCTCCTGTACCCCGGGGCAGTCGGTTATTTTAGCCCTGCCGATTTGGGCAGGCCCCCATCCTATAAATAGGGGGGAGGTGGTGCACCCAAGGCATGCTGACTCGTGCCCAGGAGCCTGCTTGTTAAAGGCTGCGGACTCGAATTTCGTGCTTTGCGGACTCCAGCTTGCTCAGCTCTTGCCTCTTCTTCTTATCCTTGTAATCAAACCCTTCTTCAGTAAAAGGAAAGCCCGTCGCAGGAGAGGCATTCAGGCCGCGACGGGCGAAGTCTATTGTTGTCGTGGTTCACGGCCCTGCTGTTCTTCTTGCTCTCGTCTGCTTAGTATATTACTACTCGCAGTCTCTCTTTTCCCTTCTATTCCCCTGTGCTCGAACTGTTAGCTGGTGGTGCTCTCCCCCCTTTGCATTTTCGTGCATCAACATCTCTATTGGGATACACTTCATTTTTAAGTACTAAAGCATGGAAGAAAGGAGGATTGTTGTTCTATGAACAAAGAAGAAAAGGAATTCACTCAAAATTTCCAAGTCCATTCTTCGAAAAGAAGGAAGTTTTTCGAAAGGTCTAAGTTAAATTTTTTGAGAAAGTAGAACTGTTCTCGAGAAACAGAAAGACTTTTCGAAAAAATCTCTAAAAACTTCTAAGTTCTCCTTTTCAAGAAATGACCTTAAGTTTTCGGGAGAAACTAGATTTATTTTTCGAAAAAGAAGTATTGTTTTTGAAAAATCAGATTCATTCTTCAAGAAAGAAAGTTGTTTTCGAAAAACTAATTTCATAGTTTAGAGAATTCTGCGTGAAGCATTTTCTCGACAAGGATATGCCATTTTTTGAAAATCAAGAACTTTTCGAAAAATCAAGATGCCTTTCGAAGAATGTAGTTGCAGGAAATTCAGATTTCATTCAATTCGTCAAACGGGATTTCATTCATTCCTAATTCATCGAACGGGATTTCAAATGCTAATTTGTGTTTAATATGATTAATCGTCATTCCTTACATGTTTTAAGACCGTTAGTGGATATCCTATATAATGGCTTTTTAAGGATTTGCTAACCCTTACAAAAAATACAGAATTCAGAATAGCCGCAAATTTTAGATAGGGAAAAGCCGCATGCTGCCGTTGTCATTCTTCTCTGTTGCATCTTCCTTGATCTAGAGATTCTGTTAGATCCCTAGTAAGATTTGGGCTAGGTTCACTAAGTTAGGATCTTATGACCCACAATATATAGCCAGGGTTATAGTTGTGTCCTAGAGTCTAGGACAAGTCCTTAGAGTCAACATCACATGGACCAGCTATCAACAAGACTGCCAGAGACTCAAGACTTAGAAGATTTCAAGACTCTGTAAAGTGAGTTCGACGTTCGTCGAACTCAGGTCGATGATTGTCTTGCTCAGTTCGACGATCTTAGAGTTAATTCTCTGAGCTAAGCTCGACGAACTACATTCTCTGATCGATGACAACTTGGATTACAATAACACTTCAAGTTCAGGAAATATCAAGATATCCCAAGTCCTTAGAATCAGAATTTGGTCGACGAACTTTATTCTTTGGTCGACGAATCTTTGGACTACTATAGCATTCTGTCAAGACACAACATACACAGACACAGAGTTTTTCAGTCAGTCTGTCTTCAACAACTTCTCTGCTCCTTTCACAAAAGCTCTGATACAAAAAGAAGATCTGCTCTCAGAACAAGAAGAAAAATCATACAAAATCAAGAGTCTTCTTACTTCAACACTACAGGACTTCCAAGGACAACAACTATCAAATCTGTCAAGAAGATCCTGCAGATAAAGGCTAAAAGCTTGAAGGCCTATCACCCTGCAACAAGACTTCCATATTTCCCTAAACCATGCAATACCTCAGGGGGATCCATTTGCTACCATCAATAATCCACAAGTCTTCTCTCTGATTGTTGACAGAGAAGACATAATCAACTCTCTCACCCCCACTGTGTAAATGGTTGTCATCTCCCTTCAAAAGTGATTCCTGGTTACAAGTCACCTGATCAAAAGACTTGGGGATTTGGTTTTTGAGCATATGATCAAAAGCATATTGGTGTCAGGAACCTGATCAAAAATCTGAGTGGATTCCTACAAGGGTGGTAGAAGAGTAGATGTACCCAGGTTGGGGAACCACTATAAATTTCTTTTGTCGTCTGGTTGCCTTCTTTCTTTTGTTTTCTTGCTGTGGCTGTGGTAGTTAGTTTCTGTACTTTTATATTTTGATTTATTTACTACTGCACTTAGACTAATCTGCATTATCCAGCAGAGAATTTTATAAAACGCTAAATACTTTATTCACCCCCCTCTAGAGTATTCCAGATCTAACTGCTCACTTTCAATTGCTATCAGAGTAGGTTCCTTTGGTTGTACAAGCTAACCCTTGAACCAAAGATCCTTTGTTAGATCTAAATTTTAAGTTTATTTCCATATTAGATTTATATACACAGCTATGGCCAAAAACAAGGACTATGCAAGGACCAGACCTCTAGTTTACAACCTAAACAGGTTTGTCATCTTGAAAGCAAGAATTAAATTATACATGAATTCTATTGATGAGGATATATACAACTCTATTTTTACAGTTCCCCCTCAAGCTTCAACTTCTGCAACATCTACAAGCACTATCTCAGTTCCACCCACCTAAGTGGACTGAAGCCTAGAAGAAGGAAAAGATAGCTGATGTCATGGCTATGAACATACTGGAACAGACTATGTCAGATGATATTTTTCAGAAGGTGGCTGAATGCACCTCAGCAAAAGCCATCTAGGATTCACTAAATCAGATAGTGGCTGGTTCATCTGATGAGAGAAAGGATAGTAGATCCAACCTCATATCCTTATATGAGAACTTCAAGAAAGAAGAAGCTGAATCAATAGCTGATATGTATAACAGGTTAAGCTCAATCATCAATAAGCTAAAAACCTTGGACAAGGACATCACCCTCACAGAGGTGAATGACAAGATCCTAATGTGCTTCCCAAGCTCATGGAATTCAAGGATCTGGCCCATCAAGGAGGCCAGAAGCCTAAATGAGATATCTACAGAATCTCTATTGGGTAAGTTAAAGTCTTATGATTAACTGATCAAGTCCAGGGAGGCAGCAGAGCAAAGGACACCACCACCAGCTAGAAAAGATCAAAGTATAGATTTCAAGGCTGCTGAGGAGACAGAGACATCAACATCAAATGAAGAGCTCATGAGTCTATTTGCCAGAAGATTCTACAAGATGACAAGAAAGGACTTTAGAAGAAAGTCATCTAGGCAAGATGACAAACCCAGGTATGATAAAACACCAACTAAAGAAGTGTTGCATTTTGGGTGCAGGAAACCTGGGCACTTCCTCTCTGAGTATCCAGAGAACTAGAAGAAAGAGAAGAGAAGAGAGAAAGACACCAGGAAACAGTACACTAGCAAACCTTCTTCCAGCAAATACAAGAGGAAGAAAAAGGGTTTTGTGGCTGAAATCTTGAGTGAAACTGAAGATGAATCAACATCTTCCAGCTCCAGTGAAGATAAGGAAGAATCAAGGGCTAAGGAGGTTTGCCTCATGGCAATTGATGCTTCCAGGAGCAATTCAGAAGAAGAGGAATCAGACAATGAAGAAGCTTCAGATTCAGAAGCTGATAAGGTACTATCTTCTTTTGATTACACTTCAGATTCTTTTAAAATTGAATTTAAATCAATGTGTATAGATTTAATAAATTCAGAAAAAGAGATTAAAACCCTTAGGGAAAAATTAGGAAATTTAGAAAACATTAACTCTGAAAATAATAGGTTAAAAGATGAATTATGCTTAGCTAATGAGCAAATAACATTGTTAAAAACTGAGCTTTGTGAGGCTAAACAACTTAAGGAAACTCTTAATGGAAGAAGCATCAAGTTGATGGACATCACAAGCACTGTGTATGCCAGACTTAATGCCAAGCTAGGCTTGGGTTCTTCATCAGGTTTGCCCCCCATTCTCAAGAAGAACATCTTAACAATCCCCATAAAATTTGTCACTGCTAAGGGAAAAGAAAACGTAATCAATAAACAAACAACAAAAAATATTTCTAAATCAATAGGTCAGAAAACCAACAACCAGAAAACCATAGGTAACAAGGTTCAACAGAATTTGACGAACTTAGATCGACGAAATCTAGCCAGTTCGTTGAACCCAGGTCGAAGAACTCTGAACGCAAACTATAGTTATAGTTATTCGTCTAACTGCGATCGACGAACTCTGTATGGTTCATCTAGCAGAGGTCGACGAACAAGGGGCACATAAAATGAATATATTCATTCTCTGGGAAGAGATCGACGATCTCAACCCGATTCGTCGAACTCTGGTCGATGAACTCACAGAAATTCGTCGAACACAGAAAGACTTAACCAAAACTTTAATTATAACAGAAACTTAAATAATTCCAGGAAAGCCTTTAATGCACTAGCTGATTGGGTCATACCACCTAGGAGATATCAACCTCTAGGATATAAATCCCAACCAGAATATTCTGTTATTTCCAGCTTTTCATACCAGCAAAACAAAGGACCCAAGGTAACCTGGGTCAAGAACATTTAACTGTTTTTCATTACAGGTGAAGAGCTGTCCAAGTGTGAATCAACCTTGGTACCTGGACAGTGGCTTCTTCAAACATATGACAGGCAGCAAGGACAATCAAACTAATTATAAGTCCAAGCCAGGACCAAAGGTGATCTTTGGGGATTCCAAATGTGGCCAGTTAGAAGGCTATGGAGCAGTGAAGATTAGAGCTGTCACATTCAAGAAAGTGACATATATCAGAGAATTGAAGCATAACCTCATCTCCTTAAGTCAATTATGTGATGAAAGTTATCAGGTACATTTTAGTTCATCTTCATGTATTATTTCTAATAAGGAAAATCAAACAGTTTTAATTGGAAATAGATAAGATAATATATATTTAGTTGATTTTCTATTTGCCAATTCGAATATCTGTTTACTTAACTTAATTGGTAACCAGAATGATTTATGACATAAAAGACTAGGTCATGTAAACCTGAAAAACATTGCTAGGCTATCAAAAGATAACCTTGTTATAGGTATACCTTTCGGTCCCTACAAGAAGAAAGGCCTTTGCAGGGCTTGTCAATCAGGCAAGCAAACTAAATCTAGTTTCAAATCCATTAATAAAAGTGATTCACCTAGGATTTTATATTTGATACACATGGATCTATTTGGACCCATTGTTGTACAAAGCCTAGGAGGGAAATCCTACACTTTGGTTATTGTAGATGACTTCTCCAGCTTCACTTGGGTATCCTTTCTGAGATCTAAGTCAGATACCTTCAAGGTTCTTATAAATTTTCTCAGGACCATATAGATTGAGTTCTCTACTCATGTTGCATTGATTAGAAGTGATTATGGCACAGAGTTTGAGTCTCTTCTTATGCATGAGTTTGTGAGAAGGAAGGTATAAGGCATTGCTTCTTAGCTCCTAGAACTCCTCAACAAAATTGGGTAGCTGAAAGGAAAAATAGGATACTCATTGAAGTTGTAGGTACATTACTTGTAGATGCTTACATGCCACTATCCATTTGTGCAGAGGCTGTGAACACTGCAAACTATGTCCTGAAAAGAAGCCTGATATATAAGCTAAAGAATAGGACTCCCTATGAATTACTAAAAGGGAAGAAACCTAAAATAAACTATTTTAAAGTCTTTGGTTGTATATGTTATATTCACACAAACAACAAAAGATATATTAGAAAGTTTGAGGCAAAGGCTGAAGAGGGAATTTTTCTAGGATATTCCCAAGTAAGCAAAGTCTATAGGGTTTATAACAAATCAACTTTAAAAATTGAGGAGTCTATCCATGTTACTTTTGATGAAGCTAACATGTCTTGTAAGGAGAAAGAAATTTCTACCAGAAGCAACTTGCAGGTACATCACTTGGGTGAGAGTTTGGATGGACTAAACCTTACCCAAGAGGTTCCAACTCATCCTTCTTCACAAGTCATTGAAGAAAGTGAAGATGAAGGCATTGAAAGGAGTGATATTCCCCCAACAGCAAACATAATTCCACAGGAGTAACTAATTCCAAATGCTGTTACAGAACCAACTCCACCAGCTGATCTTGTCACACTTAGGGATCACCCCAGATCTCAAGTTATTGGAGACATATCAGCAGGTGTACAGACAATATAATGCCTCTATGAATAACTTGACCATCTGCTTCCAAATACAAAAATTTCCTTCCTATAGATAGGAAGTTTCATTGAGCTTAACTCCATATATTTCTCACCAGAAGTCAGGGTGTTTAGTATTTTAGAACCCTTGAGGATCTTATTTAGTTGTTAAGACTTTATAAACAACCTCCCTTTAATACCACTTTAAAAATTAAGGGTAGTCTAATCACTTAGAGGGGAGGGGGTGAATAGGTGTTTGAAGTTTTTGGTCTTTTTAGATTTTATGTGTTAATTACCATAAAAAATCAAACACAATCCACTTATGGGTACATCCACAATAAAGAAAACACGTAGAGATTTATAATGGCTCCCCAATTATGGGTACATCCACTTTCCCCCTTCACTTATCTATCAGTTTCCTACATTAAGCCAACTCCTCCAATTTCTCAGATCAAAGATCTTACAACTGAAGTCCACACCTTGGATCCTACAACATGATTCCCTAACTCATACAACTCAGATTCCACTAAATCCTACCTCAGGTGCACAACAACAACCCTACCTCAGAGTTACAACAGTCCTACAACCCAGATTCAATAGATAAATCCTACCTCAAGCCTTCATAAGACCCTACCTCAGGTTTCCAGCAAAGCCCTACACTCAAGCCTTCAACACAACCCTACACTCAGGTTGTCAACACAATCCTATGTAAGACACCCCTCCTGGAACACAAGACATGATCAAAGGGAGTCTTATGCCTAGAACAGCCACCATACGGTAACGCCAACACATGAGTTGACCGATACTACAAGATACCTATCCTGCCGGCTAAAACCAATATCATCCATGCCAACCCAACATAAAGTGCAAAAAGAAGTCAAATCCAAATAAGTAATAAGTGCACAAGTGAATCAATAATAAGAAGCATCAACAGGATTCTATAATATCAGAGTACGTAAAACTTTGCCCAAAGGGCTACAACTAGAATCTCTCAAAAACTCACATCAGTAACTAACGACAGTGATGGTATCGTCACCTCAGGCCCTGTCACCCTGGCCTGGCTGCCCTCTTGCGCAACCTGCTACTGCTCTATCAGTGGGGTTTCCTTCTAAAAGCAAGGCGTAACAACCGTTATTCATAAAGACTAAGTGGCTATCACATCCTCACCTCCGGCGACTTATAGGCACAAGGCGGAGAAAGGAAAAGGGTACAATATATATATATATATATATATATGTAAGTAGTAGTACAAGGATGTGGCATAAGACTAATCAATATCATAGTATCCAACATGTTAAACCAGTGAGTACATCAATCTACACTATCAGTTCTACTATCAGCAGCAGTATACAAGTATGATCCTATAATAAAAAATTAACTCAACTTATATGAATGCCCATACAGACATATAAGTTAAGGATCGGCTTAACAGTAAAGTATCTCATCATATAAGAGTGCTCATAAAAACTTATATGACAAGGATCTTCTGTATGTAATGTAATGTAATGTTATGAATGTAATGCGATGACTCACCCTTGCTCACACATATGCACACTGCTATGTTGACACAGACTTGTAGTTCCCACTTTTCGAGCAGGTAGCTAACCTCTCAGGTGCCATCCGTCATGGACAGAAGGTGATAGTACAACGAGCTTTCCACTACTAGGCTGATCTCCGTACTTCATGGCCTAGGCCTCCATACGCCTCAATGCTAAGAACACAACAGCAGAGCTCACATGCGTATTATGGCTCAGAGGGGCCTTGGGTAGATGTGCACCAAGAACATAACCAAACTGGCCTACCGATGTGACACAGAAAGTGCCTCGAGAATGAGCACCAAGGACATAGTTAATCCATCCACTTGGCACGAAAAGGGCCTCGGGAATGATAAAAGTGGACACAGTCAAACTGTCCAATGTCTATTTATCAAATCCCGTCAGTGTGACGACTGGCGAGCCCGTAGACCTATCACACTATCATTAACCCAGTATTATGACACCACGTGTCAACTCACACCGTATGAAATTTCACATTTAAGAGCTCCACACTGAGTCCTTTTTATCATTCACATCCCATGCTCAACAACACGCAAGGGCTCTACACCGAGTCACTTATCAACACATCCTTCTAGTGCGGCAAACACACATACACCTCAACCCTTCCACATTACCAAACAACATAAGGGTTAATCATTTACACATGTGGCATGCCACCATATACAGTAAACCAACCTCACACTACTACCCATAGGGAGACACAACTCTTTGCAGAGGACTACTAAACACATTCTATTAATCATCAAATCACATGACCATGCATTAATGATGCGTCAGCAAGTGCACCATTTGCTGTCAAGTAATAACTTTGGAAATAGCTTCCCCAAATGTCGATCTCGAGGGAATGCAGGTTGGGCATCGTGATAGCTTCGCAGAAAGATCATTACTAAGAGTTAAACGAAACAATAAAGGAGGTTGGTTTTTGATTCTTAATGCTAACAAAACAAAAAAGAAAACTAATGCGGGTTGTAAGCAGGGCTTCGCTTGGTGGATGGAACTAGTGCAGGTCACTATGCTGTGCTTCGTGAGGTGAATGGATGGAGAGCAAGCGGATGGAATGAACACACGTGCGGAGAGTGATGGTCGCAATCACCTCTTCCACTACCAACACTAGCCTTTGATAGAGTGGTTCTAGTGCACAAGTGGAGTGGATGTGAATGGAGGCGAGTGCATTACAGCTAACAAAGAATATGTAACTATCCCAAACAAACTTCATTCATAGACAAATAAAAGTAAGTTCAGGTTCATTACAAGCTTAAGAATACACTTCATTATTAGAAGAAGTAGAATAAACCAATAGCGGGAAAGCCTAGCTGTGGTTCTTGGCGGAATTATGGGTTGTCAGTCCACTTTTTGTTTAGACCGTTGGTTGCGTCAGGAGGTAAATGGGTTGTCAATCAACTTATCTTCATCCATCTCCTTCCCTTTCCTTCAATCTTTTCTCCCTTTTTACCCAAATGAGTAGTACCGAAAGATCTCTGTTGCACACTACTGGTGGTCAAAAACTCTCCGAAGGGTTGAACATGGCCTCGGATCGCCAGAGAAAGATTCCCGGACGGTGAAGACGAGTGGAGGACCTGCTGGGGCGAAAAACGGCGCTTCGCGCGCAGAAGCGGGGTGAAAAATGAAAATCGTTTCTCTAATTCGCTGAGCAAGGGTTTAAATACAGCAGCAAAAAATCAGAGCACATGATTGATGCGCGCGAAGCCCGGTTCTAAATTATCTAGGGAGCACGGCGGGTCCGGATTTTGTGCGGCAAATTATAGGCAAGTGCACCTATCGCAAGTAATACAAGATATTCGGGAGAATATCCAGATCGTAAATTTCTCGGGAATGGGTTGATTATCCCTACTGCTCCAAAATAACTATTATTTTACCGAAATATTTAAGTTGTCGATTTTAACTAAAAAAGGCTGGAAATAGATTAAGAATAAAGTCGATGAAGAGATAACACTCGTTATCGAATTATGTTAGGACTAAAATAGATTTGAATCATTAGAGATCTTATGTTTCAATTCAATTAAAGCGGAAACTTGGTCGTGGAGGTTTCAAAAGAATGAGCTCACCTATCTCTATGAATATCGCTCACCTGAGCATTAAGAATATTCGACCGGGCTCTCGTCCAATGAAGGATTCCTCTTAATGCTCGCAATACTCTAAGAACCCCGCTATTGGGTGGGGAACCCAATCCGGTAGAGTATGTGCGGTTGCTCTCTCGAGGGTTAGTGCGGAACTCTCTTTACCCAGGGGTGATCAGTCCATACACACGGCCACTCGGCTAGCTAGCGTATGGATAACGAAAATAGAGCCCACACATCGATATGTGGTTCTACGCGTCGTTAACCCGGGGTAAACCTTAAGTTTTTAATTAAATAGAAAAATAAGACATTTAGTTATTTAAAACATTTTATATCCCATTGCTCTTCGATACTAAAGGCTAAATGCGATTAGCCACTCATCGGAATGGGGATGGCTTATGATTTTGGTTAGGCGTGAGTTCTAAACTAAGCGCTGAAGGGTTACAAAAAAAATAAGAAAAAGAATAAGATACCTTAATATTATAAATAAAAGTAAAAAACAAACGCACTCAACCAAACGCATAATAAAGAAAAAGAAACAAAAACTAAGTTACAAAAAAAGAAAATTGCATAATTGAAATGACAAGTCCTACTCAAACGAGTAGGCAGTAAATTAAAGCTGAAAAATGTAAGTCCTACTCAAACGAGTAGGCGGGAAATGAAAGCGAGTCCTACTCAAACGAGTAGGCGGGAAATAAATGCACACACGCATGCACTCTACTGAAAAGAAAACGCACACACACTGTAGAAAGTAAAACACACACACTGCAGAAAGTAAAACGTACACACACACTCTACTGAAATGAAATACTCACACACACAAATCCTACTCAAATGAGTAGCTGGAAAATTAAAGCGAGTCCTACTCAAACGAGTAGGAGAAAATAGATGCTTACACGCACACACTCTACATAAATAAAAACACACACACACACACACACACTTGCATAAAAGAAAAACACACACACACACACACACACACACACACACACACACACACTTTACTGAATTGAAATACTCCAACGCACTCTACTTGAAATAAAAACGCACCCACTCAACTGAAAATAAAAACAAACTCACACACTCGACAAAAAGGAAAGAAAGCGATAAAAATTATCGCATACACACACGCACGCAATCAAAAAAAAATATGGGAAACAAAGTTATCGAAAAATTAAAACAACTGCATTTCTACTGGTAAAATGTGGTAGAAATACATAAAAAGACAAAATAAAAATTATTTGAGAAAAAGAGTTTTCAAATTATTGCGAGAAAAGCTGGTTCTTCAAAAATTAAAATGTTTACATTTTTACCGCTAGAATTTGATGGAAATGCATAAAAAGTAGAAATAAAAATTTTTTGAGCAAAAATTAAATGTGTTAAAATTTTAAAATAACACATAATCCATTATTATAGCTTTGTAAAAGGGTTTAAAAAGAAGCAAAAAATTTTAAAACCAAAAAAAAGAAAATCTAAGTTAAAGAGTAATGAAAACCTCTTTTGAAATCATTTTACATGCTCATAAGAACGAATATAAAAGAATAAAAATCCTAAATCTAAACCATTCTAAGTAGTATGATAGGAAAAATGTCTATTACAACGACTAATAATTTTGATAAAATTGAAAGTAAAGCAAACAATTTTTCCTTTTAAAGCATAAATTCTGCAAAAATGAACTCATACATGCACGCACCCATATGAAAATGAAAACAAAGATACATAAGATTGATGAAAAGGAGGCATTCAGAGACTTTTCAAAGCATTATAAGGATGAAAAAACTAACGATTTTATTAACAAAGCAGTTGATTACAAAGCTTAAACAAACTTAAAAAGGAGGGGTGAAGATTCTTTATATAGCACTAAAACAACTCCAAGCAGCAGCCCTTAACACCAAAATGGTTCAAAATTTTAACCCAAACACCTTACAATAAGGGCCTATTTATAGCCAAAAAATTTCAGTTTACACGCCCTCGGTCACGGGCGTGTAGGGGGGCGTGTCAGCACTGTTGATGAAGTGATGCCGAGCATTCAATATATGTTGACTTCGGGGCAGTCCAGATGGCATTCACGCCTATATCTCTGCCGACACAGACGTGTCGGAGGGCGTGTGCAACAGGTGGTTGTGGGGATGGGATGCGTCAATAGTTTCCGACGACGTCTCGTCGGGCCAGGTGGAGGAGTACACGCCCGTGTCACATCTTGACACGGGCGTGTCGGGTCTTATCGATGATCTTTGGGTGCGTTTCGTCAATCGAGTGACATGGGGCTCGGGCACGGTCATGTCATATGTGACACGGACGTGTCCAAGGGCGTGCCCATCAATTTTTTTACTTTGTTTGATTTCTGCTTGAATCCAAGTCACGTGCCTAGGTCAGGGGCATGTACTGATGTACACGGGCGTGTATTTGGCAAATTTTGACATTTTCTGAAAAATTTTAGAAAAATAAAATAAACTGAAGTTAGAATAAAATTTATAAAAATGAGAATTATTTTGAACAAAATTTACTAAAAATAACAGAAATGAACTAAGACGACTTATTTAATGTGCATAAAAATACATATATTTACAACTCATCAAATACCCCCATACTTAAGCTTTTGCTATTGCAGAGAAAAAGTTGGAGATGTACTTTAAGGAATTAAAAGAAATTTTATGTTTAGCTACCGCTTGAATTAATTAAAAGAGAGATAAAAGTAATTATCAGGGGTATAAAAGTTAAGTACTAAATCAATGAATTGATCTAAATAGAGGAAACGTTTTGGCCAAAAAGACTTCTTAAAGTAGCCAAATGGCTTGAAAAAATTGTAATCGTTAGCTAACAAAAATAGATTGGAATTATAGGAACTTTATCTTAAGAGTTTAAAGGAAATAATGCAATTTAAAAACTATGCTCTAAAAAAGATTTTATATTAAGTCTAGAATCATGAATATGGCTAAGGGGATTGTTTTGTTTTATGAAGAGGGCTTTGGAGGAGGTGAGGTATATTTTTTTCTCAAACCTTGAATACAATTTTTTTTAAAAATTTTTTTGAATATGGATGTTTAGGAAAACGAAGTCTTATTTTCCATAACATGCAATAGTACATTTGTTTTGTACAACTTCATATAACCCAATGTATATGAATAGGAGTAATGAATTTTATCCTCTTACTCCGTAACATATAATCTTTTCAAATATTGTATGCCTATGTTTACGGAACGAAATCTTATTCTCATTGACATAGGCTCTTTTAAAGATAAAATAAAACTAGATTTTTAATAAAAATAAATTTGAGAGCAACCTTTATAAATTGAATGTTCCTATGTTTCTAAAAAGCTTGAAGTAGAAATAATTGAAGTCTATAGCTGTTTTCTCTAACATAATACACATGCCTCTATTTTAGATAAATTAGAAGTAGCGCCTAAAACAAGTCTCCTATCTTAAGAACAAAGCATAAAATATTTTTAAAACTTAACACCAGATATTTAAATCTATCAATCTCTTATTAATAAACGGATAGTAAACAAATGAATTAATGAAATTCGCATATAAATAAACTCGCAACAAAAGTTTTGGTGAGCAAAAGTGGTTAAGAATGGAATATTCGATTTATTTGTTTTACAAAATTTTTTTTGGGATTTTTAAAGTTTTCATAATTTTTTTGTGTTTTTTTAAAGTTTTCATAATTTTTTGTGTTTTTAATTTATTAAATTTTTTGATTTTTTGTTTTACTCTTTTTTTGTTTAATTTTTGACTTATTATCTTTTTTTCTGTTTAATTTTGTTATTACATACTAAAAAGCGATAAGATATAATTTTTTTTTCTTTTTTTGAACAATTTTCCTTTTCTATTTTTTTTGTATTTTTTGAACTTTTTGTTTTATAAAAAGAAAGGAAAAATATTATTATTATTTTTTTGGAGTTTTCATTTTAAAATTTGTTTTTTGTTTGTTTTTTTTATTTTTTTGTATATAATTTTTTATTTATGGAGTGCAGAAAGTAGAAGTGCATAAAATAAAGCGAGAAAACACCCTCATACTTAAGTCCAACATTGTCCCCAATATTGCAAAGTAAGTATGCGGAACAAAAAGAAAATGCAATATGTACAAAGAAAATAAAGAGAGGGGGGGCAAAAGCTGCACTGAAAGGAGGTTGGGGAGGCCCAGGTTAGGAACCCTGCGTTATTAAGAAAAAAGAGCAAAGAAAAAGTAAAAAAATAGCGAAAAAGATAAACATGGGGTGCCTCCCAGGAACGCTTTGTTTATAGTCGTGTAGCTTGACTATTTTGGCGTTTTATATGTCGAGGAGGGTTATGGATTCAAAATTACCGCCCACAGGATCGCCTGCTATATATAATTTTAAGCAATGATCGTTCACTTTAAACGAGCCTTTTTTCCGGGTGGGAGACGAGTACGGTCCCATATGGCCAAACCTCTTCAACTTTGAAGGGGCCGGACCATCGTGATTTTAGTTTACTGGGAAAAATTCTAAGTCGTGAATTATGTAGAAGGACAAGATCGCCCAGAGAAAAAGTTTTTTGGGTCTTGATTTTTCGGTCATGATAAAATTTAGAATGCTCCGTATAGAATTCATTGCTCTTGTAAGAGTTTGCACGTCATTCATCGAGCTCATTTAGTTGCAATTTTCTATTTTGAGCGGCTAAGTTAGCGTCGAGATTTAAGAGTTTTAAAGCCCAAATAGCGCGATGTTCTAATTCTACTGGAAGATGGCATGCTTTGCCGTAGACTAATCGATACGGTGTACTACCAATTCTGGTTTTGTATGCGGTAGCATATGCCCACAAAGCATCGTCGAGTTTGATGGACCAATCTTTCCTATTAAGTGAAACAATTTTCTCTAATACACGCTTAATTTCTCGATTTACTACCTCAACTTGGCCACTAGTTTGCGGGTGGTAGAGGGTGGCAATTTTCTGCGTGATGCGATATTTAGCTAACGTCTTAGCCATCTGGGTGTTGCAGAAATGCATCCCCCTATCTCTTATAATAGCGCGAGGTGTGTCAAAGCGAGAAAATAGTTTTTTAAGAAAAGTAACGACGACTCGCGCATTATTGGTGGGGAGAGCTTGTGCTTCCGCCCACCTCGATACGTAGTCGACCTCTACTAAAATATAATTATTTTTAAAAGACGGAGGTAGGGGGCCAACAAAATCGATGCACCATAAATCGAACACTTCACATTCTAAAAACAAATTTTGAGGCATCTCGTCGCAACGAGAGTTGTTGCCCGACCACCGGCAGCTATCACAGGAGCGCACAAAATTGTGAGCGTCTTTGAATAGAGTGGGTCAAAAGAAGCTTGCCTGCAGCACCTTCCGCACGGTCCGGTTAGCTTGATAATGACCACCAGCTGGACCCTCATGGTAGTGCCTAATTATTTGCGTGCACTCCACACCCGCGACGCATCTTCGGACCGCTTGGTCCTCGCAGATACGAAAAAAAGGGTCCTCCCAAAAGAAATATTTCAAGTCAGAAAAGAATTTCCTCTTTTGCAGGCTCGAAAATCTTTTGGGAGCACCCTCGCATCTAAATAGTTTGCAAAATCTACGAACCAAGGCGGGGAAGATGAACTAGTATTTATGGCTAGGAGGCGTTCCACGGGGAATCTGTTATTTATGTCAGATTCGACGAGCGCTTCCGCACCGGAATTTTCTAAGCAGGAGAGGTGATCGGCGGCTAAATTTTTTGCGCCCTTCTTATACAGATCACTAAATTAAATTCTCGCAGGAGGAGGATAAATTGAAGAAGGCGGGGTTTGGCATCCGTTTTTGCTAACAAATATTTTAAGGCGGAGTGGTTGGTAAATACGATAACTCTATATAGAGTTATATATGAGTGAAACTCATCAAAAGCAAAAACGACGGCTAAAAGTTACTTTTCCGTTGTCATGTAATTTCCTTTTGCGGAAGTGAGCGTCTTGCTAGCGTAATAATATAATGAAAATATTTGTTTATACGTTGGCCAAGAACGGCACCTACGGCAATATCACTAGCGTCGCACATAATTTTGAATAGAAGGGTCTAATCGGGCGCCACTAAAATGGGTGAATTGATAAGTTTTTGTTTTATAAAATTAAATGTAGACTCACATTTGCTATCAAAGACAGAATTTGATTCCTTTTCCAAGAGGCGAGTAAGCGGCTTTGTTATTTTTGAAAAATCTTGAATGAAGCGTCTATAAAAGCCCGCGTGGCCTAAGAAACTCCTAATAGATTTAACGTTAGAAGGCGGGGGAAGTTTTTCGATAATTTCAATGTTGGCCTTATTGACCTCCATCCCCTTAGACGAAATCTTATGGCCTAGAACCAAACCTTTTCGAAATATAAAGTTACATTTTTCCCAATTTAAAACAAGATGTGTGTCCTCGCATCGCTGAAGGACACAATCTAAATTACGAAGATAGGACAAGAAAGAGCATCCGAAAATAGAGAAGTCATCCATAAAGACTTTCATAATGTCTCCTACCAGCTCGCCAAAGATTGCCAGCATACATCTTTGGAATGTAGCTGGCGCATTGCAGAGGCCAAATGACATTCTTCGGTATGCGAAGGTAACAAACAGGCAGATAAAAGTTGTTTTCTCTTGGTTATCGGGGGAAATGGGGATTTGGAAAAACCCTGATAAGCCATCAAGAAAACAAAAATACGGATGCCCAGATAAACGCTCCAGAATTTGGTCTAAGAACGGTAGTGGGATATGATCCTTACAGGTGGCATCATTTAGTTTTCTATAATCAATGCACACCCGCCAACCCGTAACAGTACGAGTTGGGATGAGTTCATTATGCTCATTTTCCACTACGGTAAGACTGCCCATTTTGGGCACGACGTGAACGGGACTAACCCACGTACTATCCGATATAGGATAAATAATCCCCGCATCTAATAATTTAATAATTTCAGCTTTAACGACGTCTTTCATGTTTTGGTTAAGTCGTCGCTGCGGCTGAATAGTTTTGCGGAAATTATCGCAAAGGAAAATCTTATGGGTGCAGAAAGAAGGATTAATCTCTTTTAGATCAGAAATTTGCCACGCAATTGCGTGGCGATGTTTAAGTAAAACTCCCAGTAAATTGGAAGTCTCTGAATCGCTCAAATGTGAAGAAATGATGGCGAGAAGGGTATCATCTTTTCCCAAAAAGGTGTATTTGAGTGATTCAGGTATGGGTTTGCGTTCAAGGCAGGATGGTTCTTCTATCGAGGTTTTAATTTTAATGTCGTTCGATCCAAAAGGTTCGAAAGACAAATTAGGAGGGTTATCCTCTTTGCAGTTAAAATTTTCGAGCGCAAAAATGTCATCGTTTTAAAAAGTAGACTCAAAAATAGGGGAAGAACAATCTCCGAGATATGTATCTAAATTATAACAAAAATCATCGCCTGATGACGATTCTCCTATGGAGGGATTAATAGAGAAAGTAATTTCGTCATCTCCTACCCGATTGAGCAGACGACCATTACTTACCACAATTAATGCTCGGGAGGTGGCGAGAAAAGGGCGACAAAGTATAATTGGTACATCGATGTCCTCCTCGATGTCTAAGATGGCGAAGTCTACCGGAAAGATAAACTTATCAACTCGGACAAGTACGTCCTCCACTACCCTGATGGCAAACTTAACTGAGCGATCAGCTAGATGAATTCACATTTTTGTAGGGGCCTGAGTGCCTAAACCTAATTTTTGAAAGAGCAAGAACGACATCAAATTAATGCTCGCGCCTAAATCTGCAAGAGCATATTTTACTAATATATTGCCAAAAAGGCACGGGATGGAAAACCTTCTCGGGTCATTTCTTTTAAGGGGCAATTTATTAGTAAGAGCTGCCTAGCAGTCAACATTCAGAGAAATATGTGAAATATTTTCTAATTTTTGTTTATTAGAAAGAAGTTGTTTTAAATATTTTGCATACTTAGGCATCTGCGAGATCGCCTCGCAAAAAGTAACATTAATATGAATTTGTTTTAATAATAAAATAAACTTTTCGTACTGCACGTCCTTATGCTCACTATCGAGCTTATCTGGATACGACAAGGGCATTTTAATAATTTTTTCGTTTAAAATTTGTAAAGGTGGCGTAATCAAAGAAAGGGGAAGAGGGGTCGGAGGTGAAATATGTACTTGCAGATCGATCTGCTTTTGATTGATCACCTCCTTTCCACTATAGAGGGTTATACCATTGATGTTCTCCTGCGGATTGGGCTCCGTGTTTCCCAACAGTGCCCCGAGCGCGTGCTCGGACATCATTCGCGCAAGCTGTCCAACCCGGAGTTCTAAGTTTTTTAGTGATCCGGGGATGTTCGGGATATTTGATTCGTTGGAAGCTATGTATTTAGAAAACTTTTCCTCCATCGGGGAGGGTTTTGGAAGAGGGGGAGGCGACAGAAATCCGGGCGCAAAAGAATTGGGCGGGCGCTGCATATTGTTCGTGTTGCTCCATGAGAAGTTAGGGTGGTTCCTCCAACCAGGATTATAGTTATTACTATAAGGATTGTTGTTGGGGTCTAAGGAAGGTCGCCCAGCATTTCCCACATAGTCTACGAACTCATTGACTACGCTGACATTAGGGGGAATCGCCCAAGGCGGAGTGGAGGAGGCAGCAGACATCTCCGCCACCTGCATCGTCAGCCTTTCAACTTGACGGGATAAGTGGGCAGTGGCATCCACTTCAAAGAGGCCTGCCGCCTGCTTGGGAAGTCCCCGCGGGACGTTCCATTGGTAGGCGTTCATAGCCATCTCTTCAATAAGAGCTTGGGCTGCCTTGAGGTTCTTATTATACAGAGTGCCTCCGGCAACCGCGTCAATCATTTGACGCGTTTGATATTTAAGCCCATTGTAGAAGATTTGAACCTGCAACCACGCAGGCAGCGTGTGGTGCGGACATCTGCGGAGGAATTCTTTAAACCGCTCGCAAGTCTGAAATAGAGACTCGGAATCATTCTACAGAAACGAAGAAATATCTCCGCGCAACTTTGCAGTTTTGTCGGGCGGAAAATATTTCATTAAGAACCGTTCCGCAAGCTCGGCCCAGGTGGTGATACATCCTTGTGGGAGGGAATTAAACCACGCCTTAGCTTTGGATCTTAAGGACAATGAAAAAAGGCGCAAACGAATGGCATCATCAGTGACGCCATTGATCTTAAACGTATTGCAGATTTCCAAAAAACTAGACAAATGAACGTTCGGGTCCTCATCCGGCAGTCCATCAAACTGCACGACATTTTGGATCATTTGGATAACGCTCGATTTGATCTCAAAATTATTGTTCGCCACCGTCGGGCGAATAATACTAGACCCAGTATCATCCAAATTCTGCCAGGCATAATATGACATTGTACGCTCGATGACCGCAATCAGATTAGGATCAGCCATAGCGATGGCAGAGGGTTCTCCGATGGATTCTTCGGGATCCAAAGAGTGATTTCGGCATTGAGATCGAATACACGCAAGTGAGCTTTCGATCTCAAGATCGAAATCCAAATGTTCGGACTCCGAAGGTTGTCCACGGGTCATACACCATAAAATATAAACTAAAAAAATAAACTTTTTTTTGGATTTATAAGTAAATTTTTTAAGTTTTTTTTTTAGTTTTTAGAAATATAAGTAAAAGTAATAGACTTCGGATTTCAAAATAACAACTCGGAGAGTCCCCGACAACGGTGCCAAAAATTTGATGCACGCGAAGCCCGGCTCTAAATTATCTAGGGAGAACGGCGGGTATGGATTTCGCGTGTCGAATTAAAGGCAAGTGCACCTATCGTAAGTAATATAGGATATTCGGGAGAATATACAGATCGTAAATTTCTCGGGAATGGGTTGATTATCACTACTGCTCCGAAAGAACTATTATTTTACCGAAATATTTAAGTTGTCGATTTTAACTAAAAAAGGCTGGAAATAGATTAAGAATAAAGTCGATGAAGAGATAACACTTTATATCGAAATACATTAGGACTAAAATAGATTTGAATAATTAGAGATCTTAGGTTTCAATTTAATTAAAGCAGAAACTTGGCCGTGGAGGTTCCAAAATAATGAGCTCACCTATCTCTAGGAATATCGCTCACCTGAGCATTAAGACTATTTGACCGGGCTCTCGTCCGACGAAGGATTTCTCTTAATGCTCGCAATACGCTAAGAACCCCGCTATTGGGTGCGGAACCCAATCCGGTAGAGTATGCGTGCCTCCTCTCTCGAGGGTTAGTGCAGAACTCTCTTTACCCAGGGGTGATCAGTCCATATGCACGACCTCTCGGCTAGCTAGCGTATAGATAACGGAAACAGAGCCCACACATCGATATGTTGTTCTACGCGTCGTTAACCCGGGGTAAACCTTAAGTTTTTTAATTAAATAGAAAAATAAGACCTTTAGTTATTTAAAACATTTTATATCTCAATGTTCTTCGATACCGAGGGATAAAAGCGATTAGCCACTCATCGGAATGGGGATGGCTTGTGAGTTTGGTTAGGCGTGAGTTCTAAACTAAGCGCTGAAGGGTTACAAAAAAAAGAAAAAGAATAAGATAACCTAATATTAAAAATAAAATAGCTACTAAATAAAAGTAAAGAACACACGCCTCAACCAAACGCATAATAAAGAAAAAGAAACAAAAACTAAGTTACAAAAAAGAGTAAATTGCATAATTGAAATGAGAAGTCCTACTCAAACGAGTAGGCGGTAAATTAAAGCTGAAAATTGCAAGTCCTACTCAAACGAGTAGGCGGGAATTGAAAGTGAGTCCTACTCAAACGAGTAGAAGGAAATAAATGCACACACGCATGCACTCTACTGAGAAGAAAACACACACACACACTGCAGAAAGTAAAACGCACACACACACTCTACTGAAATGAAATACTCACACACACAAATCCTGCTCAAATGAGTAAGTGGAAAATTAAAGCTTCTCCTACTCAAACGAGTTGGAGAAAATAGATGCTCACACGCACACACTCTATATAAATAAAAACACACGCATACACTTGCTGAAATTAAAACGCGCACACACTTGCATAAAAGAAAACACACACACACACACACACACACATACTTTACTGAATTGAAAAACTCCAACGCACTCTACTTGTAATAAAAATGAACCCACTCTATTGAAAATAAAACAAACTCACACACTCGACAAAAATGAAAGAAAGCGATAAAAATTATCTCATACACGCACGCACACAAGCGAAAAAAAATAAGGGAAACAAAGTTATCGAAAAATTCTTTGAGCAAAAGTCTTTTTAAGTAAATGCAAAAATTAAAGGTGTTGAAATTTTAAAATAACATAAAATTCATTCTTATAGCTTTGTAAAAGGGTCTAAAAAGTGGAAGAAACTTAAAAAGAAGCAACAAATTTTATAACCTAAAAAGGAAAATCTAAGTTAAAGAGTAATGAAAACCTCTTTTGAAATCGTTTTACAAGTTCATAAGAACGAATATAAAACAATAAAAATCCTAAATCTAAACCATTCTAAATAGTATGATAGGAAAAATGGCTATAACAACGACTAATAATTTTGATAAAATTGAAAGTAAAGCAAACAATTTTTCATTTTAATGCATAAATTCTGCAAAAATGAACACATACACGCATACACCGCATATGAAAATGAAAACAAAGATACATAAGATTGATGAAAAGGAGGCATTCAGAGACATTTCAAAGCATTGTAAGAATGAAAAAACTAACGATTTTATTAACAAAGCAATTGATTACAAAGCTTAAACAACCTTAAAAAGGAGGGTGGAAGATTCCTTACATAGCACTAAAACAACTCCAAGCAGTAGCCCTTAACACGCCCGTATCACATGTGACATGGGCGTGTCCGAGGGCGTGTCCATCAATTTTTTGACTTTCTCTGATTTCTGCTTGAATCCAAGTCACACGCCCAGGTGACAGGCGTGTACTAAAGTACATGGGCGGGTACTTGGCAAATTTTGACATTTTCTGAAAAATTTCAGAAAAATAAAATAAACTTAAGTAAGAATAAAATTTATTAAAAAGGAGCATTTTATTGAACAAAATTAACTAAAAATAACAGAAATGAACTAAGATGACTTAATTAATGTACATAAAAATACGTATATTTGCAACTCATCAATGATCAGTGGTGCACGACTAGAGGTCGTGCACACTGGATCCCATGATCGTGCGATTAGCAATGGCAGAACTCCAAAAATTTGGAATAAACAGGCACGAGCAGTGGCGCACGACCAGAGGTCGTGCACACTATGTCCAATGATCATGTGATTGCCCCAGACAGAACTTGGAAGAATTGAGAATAGTGCGCACGATCAGTGGCTCACAACTAGTAGTCATGTGCAATAGATCCAATGATCATGTGCAGTATTCCTGTAACGTTTGGGGTTCAATGAACTGACCTCGCACGAGCAGCGATCGTGCGCTAAGGAGTCCACTGACCGTGCGCATGTAAAAACGCACGATCAGTGGCCCTTAGGCGAAAAACATTCCCAAACACTCCCAAAACATACACACGACCTTTGTACTTACAACAAAAATAGAAGAACCACTGAAATGGGCATTCCACATTTTCTAGACACAGAAAAACACCACGTCGGGCAAAAGTATAATAACTACGGAATCACACTTAAAATGGGCCAAAAGTGCACTTAACATGGAGTGGACATAATAACTAATATGACTCTAAAGTGTAGTGCATCAACGAGAAAACTAGACAGATGAGTCCAAAAATATGTATATAACTTGGAGTCATCAATTGACCACATCCAATTCCTTTCCACATGATCAAGCATTCACAATAAGTGTAACACCATATGATAATCACAACAATATATTGATACTTCACATACACATCAAGCATGATAACATAGCTATTGTTATGCATTAAGTTGTCGAACATCACACCTTCTTTCCAAAACCTATTTAATTCTCCTGATTATAATCATGCACATCCCTACCGGATTTCATAAGAATATCATTTGTACAACCAAATTATCAATTCATTTGTTCACTTACTTATCCAAACCATTTGTTTATCAAACTCCTTCAAACCATTAATATAATCACATTTCACCAAATCATTGGTTTATCACGATTACGTATAGACCAAGTTTACCAAAACCTCAACATTACTTTGCTACGATCCCTCTACCAAAACCAACCCGGTTCTACACAAACCCGAGAACAACATGTACTTATGTCATGACAATACAACAACTTCGACTGGACATTCTAGATGGTACAAGACACGTATGAAGACATGTAATCATTCATTGGAAAGGTCTTTCCAAGGGCTATGACTTTCCTGTTTAGTCAAAAACCCATAAATGGACGTATCACCCTAAAAATGGACTCTAAATTCTCTGCGCATAGAAAACAGATTTCTACACGCATCTTAAAGCAAGATGAACTTCATCGGTTCATCATTTTCCTTTAGTTATGTGTTCAAAAGCACTCATAGATTTTCCTCCTTATTCACCCTCAATAGACCATTCCTCTTCACGAAACCAAGTATATCATCTTCACATAAAAGAGAGGAGAGGTTGAAGACATCAAATCCCTAGGACGATGTCCTAGCATGGTCTCTTCCTAGGAGAACTTCATCTCGCAAGTCAAACTCTTTTGAGTCGACATCTCTCCTAGATAATAACTACGGATCTAGCACCAAGGGAGAGGGTATGCAGCTCACCTCATTTCCGGCCATGGATATTATTATCCTTCTCGGTGTCATCTTCTCCTCATTGTCGTTGTTCTTCTCGAAAAGGTAGATCAGCTCTTCTTCCAGAAAATCGACTCCGGCAACGTCCTCACTTTCGAAGGTTTTGGCAAGTAATTGCTTGGCAATAGGGTGAATTGATGGCTAGGGTTTTCCCATAAGTCTCCATTTATAAGAGGAATTAGGGTTAGACCTCCTGCCACGTGCCACCTTAGTGTTGGACCGCCTATTATTACTTTAAATAAGCCTTGTCGAAAAGACCGGGTCCAGATAAGTCGTTTGGCGCATTTCCCAAAACCCGGTTCAGCCCATTAAAATGAACCAACAAAAAGTGGCCGAAATATCTTATAAGTCAAAAGCGTCATGTATACCAGACACACTCGACGAATCGTTGAGATTTGTCGAGATCACTCGATGCCTGTCGAGTGGCGTCAAGTTCACTCAATTCCCACATAATCCTTCTAAGTTAAAAGCAATGAGTGACATTGAGACCACTCAATGCCTCGTTGAGTGCCGAACATTCTAAGTCAAAAGCATTGAGACCACTCAACGCCTCGTCGAGTATTCCTGACAATTTATTGAATGGAGTCGAGATTACTCAACACAATCGAAGCTTTGTCGAGTGGCGTCGAGTCCACTCAACGCCCAGAATAATTCTAAGTTAAACACTCAATTCCTCATTGAATGGCATTGAGACCACTCAACGCTCTCGATGCTTTGAGTCCAGAAAATATTCCAAGTCAAAGGCGTTGATTGGCGTTGAGACCACTCAATGTCTCGTTCAGTGCAGGACTTTTAAAGTCAAAAGCGTTGAGTGGCGTTGATACCACTCAACGCACTCGATGCCTCGACGAATGGCATCGGGCTCACTCAACACCTCAGCATCCAGAATATTTCTAAGTCAGAATTCTTCGAATGGCGTTGAGACCACTCAATGCACTCGACTATTTGCCGAATCCAGAACTATTCAAAGTTAAATTCATCAAGTGGTGTTGAGACCACTCAATGCCTTTACCATCCAGAATATTTCTGAGTCAAATTTACCCTATTAGTCGAGCATCACTCGATACCTGTCACCGGTGCACCCCAAGCTTGAGTCAGCCTTCTTGACTCATAATGTGTGCGAGGGGTCTAACAAAAAATGGGACATTACATGCTACCCTCAGATCTCAATGAGATCTTACAATAACAGTAGTATAATAAATTTGTTACAAAGATCAAGAGTTAATAATGATGGAAATTTTAAGGCTTTGAGTCTTCTTAGGCTACACAGTGAAAAGGCCTTATTCAACATCAACACCTAATCAAGGATAGGTTATCTTGATAACAGGATCAATGTTGAACTTTCTAGTGAGTATAAGTATTCTTGTTTTCTAGAATGAGAGCTTTCTTTGTTCTTGATGATTGACCTCTTCTTCAGAAAGCTTGCTTTTCTGATAATATAGTTTACTGTTGTATTGTTCATTGATGACCGGCTAGCTTGGCTTTCTATGTTCACAAAGTTAGGGTTTAATGGCTCTTTCTTCTCCTTTTATATCTTTAACAATTCTAACATTTGAAACATTAGAAAAATCATGTCAAAGCACTTTCCAGAAAAGATTGATTTGGCATTTACTTTCTACGCCGAAAGCAAGTGTCAATATAGTAAAGGTTCGGTGTATTACTTGCACTTCTTTTATTATTATAGAGTGAGTATGTGTGCTAATTAGTTTTATTCTTATTTTTATTTTCTTTTTGTACTTCTTAATAATCAAAAAACACATGTATAATCGCTTAGTAATATTACGAACGTCTTTATTTCTAACGCCCTCCCCATTTTGATGAGTGGCTAAACTCCTCCTAACACTAGATTGAGATGAGCCTTGGGATGAAATAATCATGTCCTCAATTTAAAAAATTCTTTTTAATTAAAAAGCTTGATTTGACCTAGAATTTTATTGAGTGATATTATATAAAACGTTATACGATTTTCATTTTTGTTTTTGTACACTAGTTAGCTGAGAGGCTCGCGTGTATGAATTGATCACTCGCGGGTAAAGAGAGTTGCATGTTACCCTCAAGAGAGGATGACATAAGTCTCCCAGATTGGAGTAAAAAAATCTAATAGCTTGGCTCACAACATAAAGCGAGTATTAGGGGTTTCAATTAAAAAAAAACAATACTTTGGTCGAACAACCTAATCTTAGGCTGGCCTATTCCTAGAGGCGCGTTCATAAATAGGGAACCTCAATGATCAAGTGATTTAATTAATAGAAAAATTGGAGTTTTACTTTATTATATTAATTCTCATCTCAAGGTGATTCGAAGTCGTGTGCTAGCCCTTTTATATCATCAAAATCCTAGTTTTAATTAGCTATCGATAATAAATATTAAAAACAAAATCCAGCACCCTTTTTTGATAAGATAATAGTTCATTCTTTACAAGTAAAAATAATGAACACGCTCGGAAAATACGACCATGATATTCCTAAAAATAACTTATACTATACGCGATATTGCATACTTGCCTTCGTCGAATATAAAATTGAATAAATTATCTAAAAGCTAAAACGCCATAAATTAATCATCAACACAGTAATATCATTGTGTGTGATGTTCATGCACACAACAAAATTTTACTTTGAATAAATTTCTATTTTTCTTTGAGTATCATCATAATGATTTTGTTGTGTGAGTGTTGCACACACAACAATATTATACTAGAGAGAATTTATGCTTTCTCTAGAGTGTCATGACAACAATATCATTATGTGAGTATTGCACACACAACGATAATATACTTTGAGTTAATTTTTGTATTCTCTTGAGTGCCATCACAATGATATCACTGTGTGAGTGTAGCGCACACAACGATAATAGCCTTGAAAAGAATTTCTGCTTTATTAGACTCACCCTTGCCTTCGGCTCAAAAATATTCTTTGATCTATCATGAGACCAACTTGCATGTTCTTGGTATTTCGTAATGAAGGACAAATCTACATAAGAGAGCTTACCAAATCATGTCAGCAAAGACCTTCCCTTTCTGATTAACATTTCTTCTTTCAAGAGAACCATTAGACTTCTTGGAATACTCATACCAGTCTAGGGCATCATTGGTGTACTGCCCTGTTACTTTATCATCTCATTCTATAGAACTAACATGAGGCAGGTGCAATACCTTGGCAAGATTTCTAGGGCTAATATTTACCTTGATTCCAGCAAACTTGCTTTTGACACTCTTTTGGGATGAGCAGATCTTTGCATTTGAATAGAACACAAACACTTTTCATTTCATGATAACACATGAATCTAATAGTACATACTGCAAATCCACGATGTCTAGCATTCATACAATTGACTTTAAATCTTCTATTGATCTCAAACTCATATCATTATGTGTAGTCTGCTAACATAATAATATTTTTGTGTGAACACAATGGTATTGTACTTGGACAAAATATGAGTTCTGAATTTGTATATTTTTGGTCTATACTGATCTCCAAGCATAATGTGGTTGAGTAACCGGAAATTATAATATCTCTACACATGTCACATTAGATAAATGACTTGGAGGATTTTTCTCTCCTTCGGTTGAGTCACAGTAATAATATTGTGCGCAGTCTGCTAACACAATGATATTTTTGTGTAAACATAATGATTTTGTACTCAGACTGTTGGGAATTGTGGCCTACAATGTTCCTCAGGATTTTAAGGGGCATCACCAATCATGCTAAGGAGCATAATGTATTTGATGTGTGCTTTAGTTCATGCATGCAGGTAGTCCAAGATTGGATAGGTGAAGAAAATGAGTTTGATAGTAAACTCAAATTTCGTCGAGCTCAGCTCGAAGTTCGTCGAGCTCAGCTCGCTGGTCGTCGAGCTCAGCTCGCTGGTCGTCGAGCTCAGCTCGCTGGTCGTCGAGCTCAGCTCGCTGGTCGTCGAGCTCAGCTCAACATTCCTTGGAATAAGGACAAGAGCTCAGGTTTTGAAATTCATCGAGCTCAGCTTGAAGTTCGTCGAGCTTAGTTTGCAATTCGTCGAGTTCAACTTACAAATCATCGAACTCAGCTCAACACTTGTTAAGCTAAAGCCAAAAAAATCAATTAAGGCAAAAAGCACTGAGACCGCTGAGAAGATCAGAGTTCGTCAAGCTCAGCCCACAGATCATCGAACGCAGCTAAAGCCGGAGAAACTGACTAAGGGAAAAAACATTGAGACCGCTGAGATAGTTGAGAAGAAGGCATTGAGACTGCTGAGACAATGAGATAGCTAAGAAGAAGGCATTGAGAGCTCTGAGACATCTGAGACAAAACTAGCTGAATTTCTCTAAGTCCAAAAGCATTGAGTGAAGTAGGTTTACTCAACGCTTTTAATGAAGAAGGATGTGCTGAGACAAAACTAGTTAGATTTCTCTAAGTCCAGAATCGTTAAGTGAAGCAGGTTCACTGAACGCTTCTAATGAAGAAGGAAGCGCTCAGACAGTTAAAAGGAAATCCACTGATATAGAAGATAGTCTTAGCTGAGAAGCAAAGACTGTTGAGACAGAACTGCTGAGACAGAGACTAGTCTCAGCTAATAAGAAGAGAGCGTTGAGACAAAGTCCTGTCATATCTATTAAGAAGAAACTGTTGAGACCGCTGAGACAGAACTGCTAAGATAAATCCAAAGAAAATTCACAAGTCCAGAAGCGCTGAGAGCCAAGATAGAAAGCGTTGAGTGACTTAACATCACTCAACGCTTTATGAATTTCTGGAATATTTTTTAAGTCCAGATGGTGATGACCATTGCTGACGTCATCAAAGTCAACTTACATATAGTTGTTGCGGGAAAGCTGCAGTGGCGTCGAAAGCTACCTTGTCCTTTTCTGAAGAAGGTGAGGCTCAACAAACCTTGGTTGGGCCCACATACAAGTGTGCTGTTGATTCAAATCAACGCAAATAAAAGGGGAAAAGAAAATGGATTAGGGTAACGAACATAAAACAAAAAGAGATCGAATGGAAAAAAGAAAATAAGAGGTGGATGGACATCATCTTCTCTACCAAGCTCGAAAGCAAAAGTCTAGAAGGGATAGCCTCCAAGGCAAAGGAAGTTAGCTGAGCTCTTCAAGCTCAGAAAGATAGCTCTTTCAATAAGAGAGAAGCTGATCGTTCCACTCAGCAAGCTGGTAGCTGCTCATCTATGCAACAGAAAAGGGTTTGATGTAGAAGAGGACTAATTCCTTCTATAACAAGTGTGCTGGACTGATATCTGCTCAGTCCAGCAAGATAAACTCAGAGACTTATCTCTTAGTCAATCATTTTATTTTTAGTTAAATCATTTTGTATTTACTTCCTGTAGGATTCAGTTTATCTGAATCTGAGTCTAGGGCACTTTGTGCTTGAGGTTGGTGACTAATTAGTCACTGAGGTAGGTGCCCTGTTGGGGTACTGAGGTAGGATCAAATTGTGAATCTGAGTTGTAGGGCTTAATTGCCTGAGGTAGGAGACTGTTGCTCTCTGAGGTAGGATCCAAGTATGGATCTGTGGTAGGGCTGTCCTCCCAGCATGAGTGTAGGGCCTTGTTCTTGAGGTAGGTAACTGGAGAGTCACTGATCTATAGGTGTGTCATAAAGTTGTATGTCTTGGAGGAGGCTGGGCTGTAGGTACCTGAAAGATTCTGAGTTGTAGGAGTGTTGCAGCATTCTGAGAGTAGGGTTGTGTGCCTAAAGCTGTAGGGCTAAAGAGCCTTAGTTGTAGACCTTAGAAATAAGGCTACGGTAGGTGATTAGTGGATCACTGAGCTGTAGGAGTCCTGCAGGGCTCTGACGTAGGAACCCTTGTGGTTCTGAGTTTGGATTCTGTGAATAATCTGTGTAATAGGCTGACGACCTAAGGTGTAAGCTTTGAGAGCATATTGGTGGAGTTTGTGCCTATTCCAACAAATCAGTTGGATAAGTGGGAGGGAAAGTGGATGTAGCCAATTGGGTAACCACTATAAATCTTTGTGTTTATTGTGTGCTTGTTTTCTATTTTATTGGAGGTGCTAAGGATAAGCTCTAGATAGTATAAGTTACAAATCATCAAAAGAATTGATAAAAATTCAAAGACATATTCACTCCCCCTCTAGGTGATTAGCTAACCTTGAGTTAAATAACTTTCAAGTGGTATCAGAGCAAGGTTACTCAAAAAGGATTTAACAATCTGAGTATACCTCTAAGGTTAGCTATAAGATAATTTATGGGGTCTGGAATGAACTATAAGGAGCTAGGGACCATGAAGTTGCCCATCTGCAGGAATGAAGGATTTGTCCTATGAAAGCAAAGGGTCGAACTGTTCATGGAAGCATCTGACCCTAGGTTCTATGTAATAGTGGTTGAAGGTCCTTTTGTCCCCACAAAGTCATCCACCTTAGATCCAACTGTGAGAGTGCCTAAGGCATATTCAGAAATGGACAGAGATGAAGTAATTCTGTCCACCTTGGACAAAAGGGCACAAAATATTATAGCTAGTGTCATTGATGACTCAACCTTCCAAAATCTTATACACTACAAGACCTCCAAGGAAATGTGGGACACCCTTGTGGTATACATGGAAGGCTTTGAGGAAGTTATATATGATTGAAAGTCCATGCTCAATCAAGAGTATGAGGCCTTCAGGAAAAGAAAGTTTGAAAAAGTTGCTGATTGTTTTGAAAGGTTTTTTTAGGACTGTCATTGAACTAAGAAACTATGGTAGGGTCTTCAACAACTATGAGCTGAATGACAAGTTCCTTATAGCTCTCACTAGAGATTGGGACACCAAGATCTTTGTCATTAGGGAAATGGCTAAGCAAGCAGACACTCCTCCACCAACACTCTTTGGAAAGCTGCAGTCCTATGAAATGCAACTGGCTGCTAGACTAGAAGAGGAGAAGAGCAGCCAATTCAAGTCCAAGGACAAGTCTGTGGCATTTAAGGTAGAAGCCCCAAGAATATGCAGAAGAAAGAGTACCTCACCACCAAGGAGGGAAGCTGAATCTAGCTCAAAAAATTCTGAGACAAACTCATCAGACAACCACATGTCTGATAAAGATCTAGATGCCTTCTCTAGGCAATTTTAGAAGTTCATAAAGAAGACGGCTTGGAGGAGCACTCCATCTTCATCCTCTTATCATAGGAAGTCATCCAAGGATGACAGGTATGTCCCTAAAACTAGTAAACAAATTTCTTCTAATGTCATCTGTTATTGTTGCAATAAGGCTGGACATGTCATTGCTGACTACCCAGTCAAAAGAAAGGAAGAAGATGAGAAGAAGAAGAAAAAGCATCACCATCACCATAAGGGCAAGAAGAAGGAGAAGTCCTTTCTGTCTAAGAAGCAGAGAAGCTGGACAAATTCTTCATCCTCAGAATCTGAAGATTAAGAGGAAGAAGCATATATAGGGCTGATATCTGTTGCTGCAGATCAAGGAGAAAAGGAGGAATATCCTACTACCAGGATAGGAATCAGGGCCCCTCTGTCACACTAAAATAGTGACAATGAGGAGGATGAATAAGAGTATGGATTCAATGGTTTGATGGCAATGACAGAAGAAGAAAGAAGTCAACCAGATTAAGAATCAATTAAAGTACAACCTATTTTTAATTCTGCATCTTCCTCTGAATATGGGACCAGTCTAGATACTGGTGCATCTTCATCCTATGATAAAGATCGCTCAGAATCTGAGACTGACGTCAATCAATTGATTGACAAGTATGGATGACTCCTAGATGCTCTAAAGAAGAGCAGAATTCTTGCCCAAAGGCAAGCCAAGGAGATAGAATTCCTAATGCCTTATAAAACTCATTATAACAATAAATCTATTGAGTTCTATAAGAAAAGCCATGAGGTGTCTGAACTCAAGAAAAGTCGTGAGTGTCAGACTTTGCTTCTAGAAGAGAAGAAAAAGCATATTAGATATCTGGAACAAGAGTTCACAGAAAGATTTGGGATTGTGATTAACCCTTCTCAATCACAGGGTCAGTTTCCAAAAGGTGCAACTTGCCCAGTCCATGAGAAGCTTGGTATTAATAACATCAATCATCATTTCAAATATGAATTCTCTGATAAGAGGACAGTGTTTCAGAAGACAAATTCATCTTCTAAAACTGTCAAGTTTGTGTCACTCTAGAAGGATCAATCAAATGTGTGCTCCACTAGTGGGGTGAAGGCACATGATCAAAGAAAGAGTGATACTGTCCACTCTAGCCAAAAAGTTCAGGAGAAGTTCTTTAGATTTGGATCCAAATATACTTTATCTAAGGAAATGAAAGAGTCCACTAGATGGCAGGCTACAAAAATACATCAGGCCCATACTGGACCAGCTGTATTTAGTCCCTCAGCACCTTCACTCAAGAAGAAGGGGGAAGCATCATGCAATGCTCATCCAGCAAAGTCTGGTGTTGCTCACTTCTCTCATGGACAGCAATTTTGTGCTGGCCTAAAGAGAAGATACAATATTCATAAATGTTGGTGTTGTGGGAAAGTGGGTCAATTTGTCATTGATTGTTGGCATTACCTGAATGTGACTAGTGGACAGAAATGTGCTCAGCCCAGGCAGAGAGTTAGGCAAAAGTTTTATAATGCTAACAAGAACCTAGGACCCAGCTATCATTGGGTTCTTAAGGGTAAATGAATTCTGTTTTGCAGGATAGTCCAAGTACCAGTCCAATTAAGACTTGGTATTTGGACAATGGGTGTTCCAGCAAATGTCTGGCACATGATAGTTTCTTTAAGAATATACTATAGGTAAAGCAACAAATTAAGATTGAGATTGTCAAGAATGTAATCCTCAAAAGCTAGAGGAAGCAAGCCTCAAGGTAAGTCTCTCTCTCCTATATAGAGATTAAGTTTGCTAATTGATAGTTATGTTAGATGTGCTCAGGCTGAACCTAATAAATCACACCAAATAGAAAGCAGTGATTCAATTACCTACATTGTTAATTTCTGTAGGCTTTATTCTAAAAGTCAAATATCTTATTAGCAAGCTTTAAGGTAAACCATTGCATAAATTGGAGTGTCAATAGAACTGGCTCATTAACATGTTAGGTCCCCTTCTATTTAAAATTAATAAAAGTTTTATCAAGTCAAATAGATTGTACATCCAATTAGTGAGGGAAGCGACAAATTAAATATGTAGTGAATAAGTAAAAGAAAAGCTGAGAGGTAGAAGAATCAAAGCACTAAATCACCTGGTTCATAACGGGAAGCGTAACACAATCAGTTAAAATTAAATGTATAAGTTTTAGGCTAAGAATGCTTAATTGATAATTGAACCCTTTTCATATAAATAGAAAGGCGATAAGAGACGAAAAGCCACTCCACTCTTTAAAAGCCTTAACCCTAGCAATGGAGAACGAAACTCTCTCAGCTTCTTTTCGCACTAGAACAATGGCGCCAAATGTCATCAAGGAGCACTAGGAAGGATACAAAATTATGAGGGATGGATTCAGTCATGCCGCTCTAGAGATTAAAGTAGTAATAAGGATGATTGAAATCACAGGCCTGGAGTACGCCCTGTCCGAACCCTCCACCATTCTTAAAAAGGAGTTAGTTGAATTCTTCTCAGACATTAAAGTGTCTTCCTCTTAGAACTCTCTTAAATCTAAGATTGAAGATATCAAAATAAAGGTAAACCCCAAGAGACTAGAAAAGGCCGTTCATATACCCTCCGTCAACCCTAGCGAGGAAGAAGAGCTCGCCGTCTCGGATAGAGATGGTGCCCTCAGATGGTGTGGATACAATAAGGCAAAATCTTGGTATCTTAAAAGAAAATTCTTCAATCAGAGAGGCAAATTGCTAGCAGATATTGTAGGGAAAGCCCTTATCTGCAAACCTGGATCACATGACACTATCTCCAAGTCCATATTTGATGTCATGACTAGAATTATCCTGAATAGAAATATCTCATGGTCTTGTCTCATCTATCAGAGATTAGTAGACTGTATACCCTCTCCAAACTTGGGCAGAGTTCTTTCCTTATACCTAGTGAACACCAATCCTGATAACTTCAAACAGGAACATGGTGTGAAGATTCACTAGCTAAAGAGAATGGACATAAAGACTTTGGATAGATTCAATATGGTCCTACCACTGAGCCAACCTTCAGCAATAAAGGACTCCGCTAAGGGCATAAGGAAGAAACCTACTGAGCAAGAAAGAACCTCCAGCCCTGAACCAGAGCTTGGATCATCTTCTCTAGCTGATATTGGTCTGCAGGTTGACTTTTCACTCAGTCAGTCCTCTCAAACATTCAACTCCAAGACAATGTAGTGCATGTGGGTAAAATCCATGCCAGCCCTATGCCAGGACAAGTGTCAAAGATTGGTAATGAGGAAGAAGTTGCTGCAGAGGATGAGCGGATATTGCAGAAGATAACCATGAGCCTCCTGAAGCTTTAAATACTTATCTTGATTGGTCAAGCCCAGAAAAGGATGCTCAGTTAGAGGGGGAGGATGATTAGATGGATCTGACAAACTTGGATCAAGTTTTTAACAAAATAGTTGAGTCTACACCCACTACAAGTATTACACACACCCTCTTAATTAGTAGTGTTAATACATCTTTAGCTAAGGAAATGTTTCCTACTATAGGTATTGTAGTTGAGGGGGAGCCTTCGTAGATCCCTGCTCAGAATGTTGTACCTCCTCCTATGAGTCATACTTCATCTACCCCCATCTCCAATGAGAAATTTATAAAACAAATCAAAGCACTCTTAGATGCTCAGACCTCAATCCTCAAGGTGTATGTTGATCAATCAGTAACCAAACTGAGGGATGACCTAATAACCAAAGTCAATGAAAATAAAGAAGAAATCTCTCACTTAAACAAACAGGTAACCACCTGGTTTGATAAGACTAGAACTGCTGGCATCAAACTAATCACCCTCATGCAATCCTTGGACACAAGCCAAAAACTCTCTACAGCTGACATAAGATATGTCAAGAATTATGCAAGTGCAACTGATGAGGTGATCAAGGGTGCAACAAATCATGTAAATCAACATATCACCATTGTTGCCTTCCAATCTATGAAGGAGGAAATACTTCTGAAAGATGAGCTGCTTGCTAACAATAAAAGAATATTAATTTTATATCAATCAAGAATGAAGCCAACACCACCTTACTGCAAAAGACCATCTCTGAAGAAGGCAGAAAGGGGTAGAGTAGCCATACCAAGGTAGCAGTACTCATTGAAGATCAAGCATTCAATGTAATTCAAGGCACCAGGGTGGCACTACACCTGCCCCTCTTGGAAATAAAGAGGCCAGAAGACCTAGAATTCCCATCACAAGCTAGAATTGCACATGATGCACAACTTACTGCCAAAAGAAAGAGGGAAGGAACTCAAATGGCTGAAGAGTTCATGTCAAAGAGGAGAGCTGAGAATAGAGATGATCCAAACTATGAACAACTAAGTGATGCCTCTGAATCCATCATTATCAATACTTGGGTAAGCTATGGAGAAATTTTAAAGAATATTGATAGTGTATATCCTTCTGAGGAATGGATAAAACATCTAGAAAGAAATTCCCTAATGGAAAGAGTATTCAAAGAGAATCTGGTAAGGAAGAGCAACCCCAAGAAAATGCCTTCCAGATATATTCCAAAGCCATTCGTCTACTTCAATAGGTAGAAGAACAAAGCAGAAAACTTGAAGAAGACTGCTGCAACCAAGGATGTCTGTCCAAGTTCATCAAAGAATAGTTGATAGAAGACTACAAGGCTTAAGCTTATCTAAAAATGTCTAATCTATGTTTTATAATGAATCTCAACAGTGTAAAAATTTCAAATTTTTATCAAGGAAATGAATATGTTTTGGACCTGACTACATTGATGTGACAAATGTGCATGAAATTTTCTCTTATATGTCTGTGTTTGATAAATATGCTATTCCTTGACAGATATCTTATAATCACAAATTTTATCTACTATAGTTTGACTAAAGATATCTAAATTAGTTAATGATTAGGTTCATCTTGATCATAATGTTTATCTAGTTAATGATTAATAAAGCTTTGGTTTTTAATCATACTATCACATTATCAATGATTGATAATTCACATGTACCATTGATCTTTCAATCATAGTGGTAATCCATCTCATCCAGGGAGAGTTATACTGTACTAGGTTGGCTAGTTATCATTTTATCGTCAACAACAAAATCAGAAAGTTCTCTTTTTGAGTTAGAAGAAGAAGCAGGGCAAAGCCAAGTTGCTAGTGTTCTTCAAGGCCACTGCACTACACTCTACTACATCAAAGGCTTGAAGGAACAGTACTCTGCAGTCATCTTCTTAACACAAGCAAAACAAACTTGAAGATCAACCATCTTATTATTGTGAGGAAGGTAGGACTGAGCTTTCCCAGTTTAGGAAGAAGAAGGCTAAGAGAATCATTTCTCTTTAGTGATATATCATCAACACCTTACTCATTCAGTAAGATCAATCTTGATTTGAGTTGTAAGCCTAAAATATAAATGCTGAGAGGTAGGATTCAGTTGTGAATCTAAGGTAGGGCTTGTGTGCCTAAGGTAGGAGTTATATTCTCTGAGGTAGGATTCTGTTGAGAATCTGAGGGAGAATCTGAATCAGATCTATGTTGTATGAGAGTTATACACTCTGAGTATTGGGATATCCTCCTAGCCTAAGTTGTAGGATTTTTGATTAAGTGTGAGATAGGTGATCTGTGGATCACTGAGCTATAGGAGTAGCATTTACTTTGAGTTATATGGCTTTGGCCTGAAGTAGGACTTGGAGAAAGTCTGAGAGATCCTACGGGATCTGTGTTGTAAACTCTTTGAGCCAAGATTTGGAGAAGATTGCTTTGTCTAACACACTATTAGAAAGGTGGGAGGGAAAATTGATGTACCCATACATTGGGGAACCATAATAAAAACTGGTATGTTGATCTGTATTCTTGAAAGCAAGCTAAATAAGCTAACTCACAACACACCAAATTAGAAAGTAGTCATAAAGACTAGGAAACCTATTCATCCCCCTCTAGGTGTATACCTACTATTAAAACAAAGACTTTCTGTCCGGCCACGGTCCCATGCCATATTCTATGGACAGCCAGCAGAGTTACATATAAATATCAAAACTACCAATCATATTCTGACTTAGAACATTATAGCGGAAGCTTCATTGGTGATTAAAACTCAAGTAACATGAATGTCCACTAATAAACCACATAGGAATGTCATATAAAATATACCAAAAAGTGAGGCCTTAAGGCCTTACAATTGTTCTTCATAAAAGTGGTTTATAAACATTGGCAGGCAGGCCGACCACACATGAGAACAATAAAAGGCTCTTCGCTTGGCCTTCAAGGGCCGACATAGCATCAAAAAGGCTACAACCCGCTATTTTCCGCTCGACTCTCCAACACCTGCACAGGGACATTCCATCATAAATATGGAAAACAAGGTAACGATCAGCTTTAGCTGGCCAATTTATAACGACCCTACCCCATTCCCAGGGCAGCGGTATTCCTTCCCTACATGCATATCAGTCATATAGATATACATCACATGAAGTTACAACTTAAGAACCATTCAATATATCACAAATGTTTGCACAATGTGCCAAACATTTTGTGCACTCAGTGCATATTATCGATGTACCGGAGTTCCACGGTTGGACCTCCGTCCAAAAGTACGATACTTGATGGTCAACATCAAGCATTATTAGCCAGACATATGCCACACAGACCATATCACCACAACTCTCCCTCTATGCCAATAGTAATTGATACGTACTTTAGGTCTATTTAACTGAACCACATAGAGCGGGTAAAGTTTGGTTTTTCCCATTGCTCAAACTGCCATGTCATCGCCTAAAGTCAAAACCTTCATGGACAATCGACAGGACCCAGGTCGGCTTCCTCTTTCCAGTAATGAATGGCTCTCAATGCCATCACAGCTGGGCATCAAGGCTTGCATCTCACATACTAACCACACAGTCTCTGAGAGACAAGCTTCGTAATCAAAATACTATATGGGAGCTATCGGCAGCCATATCCACTATCGTTTAGCATTAACAACAGAACTCTTTCTTTCTCCAGACTCAGCCACAACTGGAACATATTTCTAGAAATACCTGCAACATCCTGTAGTGCTAGAAATCGGACTTTAACAACACATAGCTCACCAAGAGCTATCTCCTGTGGTATCCACTATCGTTTGGTGATACCCAACAATTATCAAAACTGTGGTATTCTCTGGGTATTTCATATAGTGCATCTTCAGTACTTCCTGCAACACAAGTTCACAGACACAACCCCTCATACTCCGTAAATTACATATTTATACTCGGATTCTTCCCCGACACGCAAATCAAAACATCACCAATCCATACCAACCTGTCTCGATGGACTTCTCACCGCATGCCTATTTCGTACTATGATTTTCAGATTCTATATGCAAGACTACCCGAGGATATCACGGATTAACCCATCAGAATTCCATTCGCTATCTAGTCTTTGGTGGGGGATTCCATGCACATGCAAAATTTAGGACTTTACTTGTCCAAGAAGGAAGATCATTACCCATGTAGATCATTTTGGGGCCATGATTAAGAATTCTATCCAGATGGAAAGGATTGCCTTGCTTTCCTCTTCACGGATCTTGCTTTAGATCTTAATTCTATTCCCAGAATCTCCTTCACTAAGCTTCCAAAGCTCAGCCTCCAGCCCATCTTCTTCCTTTCTTCCAAGGATTTGATGAAAAGTACGAGAGAGAGTGAGAGAAGATAAATGACTCTTCTCTTCTCAACTCCTCTGATTAAGGAGTCTCAGGAATAATCCCAGCCACACGATCATTTCTTCAATAGGAATAAAGGGACATGATTTTAGCTGATAAGTCAAACTTATCGCTATCGCCGAGCAATACCAGCTAATGCCTGCCGATATCGTCAGTGGCCGCCTTTATCCCAGTCAACACCGCTCTTCGGCTTCTCTCCGATAATCCAACACGTGTATAACTGCTACGTGGCACTATCCCAGGGTGATAGCTACCTGTGAGCTCTGTATTCTAGTTTTTGCGGTGTTACAAACCTCCCCTCCTTAAAAATATTCATCCCAAAATTTTATTCATTTGAAGGAAAATAGAAAAAACTTTTACAACGTGACTTTACAAAAAGCAACTCGGGAAACTCATCTCGCATAGTTTGCTCATGCTTCCATATCAGTTCTTCATGGTCATAGTTGTCCCAACGGACTTGACCATCCTAATTTCTTTGTTTCACAGTTGCCTGATCTCAATTGAAAGTCTTTAGTTTCAAGAGTAGCTATCCACCTAGAGGGGGGGGGGGGGTGAATAGGTTTTTGAGTCTTTTTATCCTGTCTCTATTTTAGGTCAGTTGTAATTTAGTTATAATTAGCTTTCAAGACAATCACAAACATCACACAGGAATTTAATATTGGTTCCCCAGATTATGGGTACATCTACTGTCCCTCCCACCTTTTTAACAGGTTGTCAGATAAGGCAACTTCTCCAAACTCAGCTCCAAAGAGCTTACAACACAGATCCCTCAAGATCCCTCAGTCTCCTCCAAGACTTACCTCGGGCACAAAGCCCTACCACTCAGAGACATCAATGCTCCTACAACTCAGTGATCCACAGACAACCTACCTCACAATTATCACAAAGTCTTTCACCTCAGGGTAGGAGGATAGCCCTACCACTCAGAGAGAATGACTCTCCTATCCCAGGCCAACAACCCTATAGCTCACATCCAAACCAGGATCCTACCTCAGATTCACTACTTAAATCCTACCACTCAGATCTACTTAAAGATCCTATACTCAGCCTTTATAATATTAGGCTTACACTTAGATCAAGAAGATCTTATAGAAGAAATAAGGGTTTGTTAAAGATGTTTAGACACAAGAGAAGTATTCTCTGTGTCTTCCTCCTCCTTATGTTGTGATAGCTCAGTCCAGTCTTCTTCACAGTTCCAGGAAAAGTTCTTCAAGAATGGTTAGCTAGAGCTGTGAAGTTGCTACAGCTAGGGCTTGCCTTGCTGCTTTTTTTTTTCTTCAGAGAAATTACTCTGAACTTGCTGCTGAAGATCAACAGCTAACCAGTTGCTCTTTCAGATCAATGATTTGAATAGCTTCTCCAAACTCTGCAATAATGTCGAGAGCTTACAAGCAAGCAATGACATTTGTTGTGTATTGTAGACTTCCTGCAACATTTGAATTTCTGATGACGTCAGCACCAGTGGACTTAGTCAAATTCAGATAATTCAACATAGGTGTTGAGTGAAGGCTTGTCACTCTACGCCAAAACACTTATCCAAATCTTCTACTACATTAGGCATTGAGTGATCAGTCATCACTGAAAAAATATAGACTTTTGTGGTCTAACTGATTAGGCGTTAAGTGAGCCTTCCTCACTCAATGCATTTGGACTTAGCAGATTTTCTCTGAATGGATGTGTTGAGTGAGTTATGTTCACTCAATGCTTTATGCCTTAGCCTGTCATCTTGCTGAGGCAATGAGTGAACAGCCTTCACTCAATGCTTCTATACTTAATTTAATTTCTATTGTAGTTCACCCAATTATTCTGGACTTATATAGATTTTCTGTCTACTTCTTTAGAGGCTTTGACATCACTCTATTCTTTTGACGCTTTCTTCTTGAGGCGTTGAGTGAACTTCCTTCACATAATGTTTCTGGACTTAGCCAGATTTCTTGGCAGATTCTTTTGTGCTTTGACAGCTTGAGCTTTACTCAATGGTTTTGGCACTCGATGTTGAGTGAACTTCCTTCACTCAACCCCTGTGGACTTAGGAAGATTTCTGCCTTGCCAATACTGAGGTTTTGACTATCTAGTCTTTACTCAATGCTTTTGGCTATCTGGCATTGAGTGAACTGTCTTCACTCAGCACCTGTGGACTTAGATAGATTTCTCTTTTGTGAGCATCTTTCCTAGTGTCCGTCTGTCATTGTTACTTAGACCACATGTCTAATCAGTGTAAAAAGTGACCACCTACATACATAGAACTTAAAGCAGGCATTAGATACAAACATGTGTATAAAATTTTCCTACAATCCTTCTTCAAATCTGGGATATTGGGAACAATGGACTCGACAATCTCCCCATATTTAAAGAAGTCAAAACCTTAGACAATGATGTACACCTACATATAAATTACATATTCAACATTTCAGAAGACAGAAATAATGAAAGCACATCCAAACATTTGATTTTTATTAATAAAAAGGAATGTTTGATTTTATAATGTTCATGAGACAAAATACAATTCCTACAGCCCTCAAGACAAACATGAAGCACTTTTATATTTCATGCTCTCTTATTACTATGCCCTTGCTTGGATTTTTGACGGATTTCTCTTCTGCCTTCTTTTCCTTCTATCTCTGGAAGTAGATGTATGGCTTTGGGATGTTTTTGGCAGGATCTACAGCATCTGGTGGCAAATTGCCCAGCAATTTGTCCTTTTTGGACTTCTTCCTATCCCTTTCATTCTTTTTAAAATTTGCCCACTCTAGGGAGTTGTATAGCTTTCCCCTTTCAGTTTTCTTGTTTTTCACAAGATCCCAGGTAGATAGAATGATTGTCCTTGACCCAGGACTCCATTGTTCAAAATCAGGCCTAGCTTCCATCTCTTCCCTGTATCTCTTTTTGCTCATCATAACCGCATCTTCTTCCTTAGCAACAGATTTGCCTTTGGCCCTTATCACTTGGTTAAATGTAGGGCTGAATGTTGGAATTGTAGGAATGTCAGCAGCTATATAACATTCAGCCCCTGTGCACCTTCCTGAAAGTACTGAGCATTATCCTAATAAATAAGACCTTGTTCTGCATTCTGATCATAGTATTGGCCATCATACTGATTGCCATATTTACCAACAGACAGGTTCTCAGGGATAAGGGCAATTTTAATGTTTTCATAAGATAATAGCTCAAGACCCATTGAGCCTCTTATAACATTAGAGGTCCAAACAGTATTTTTTGTATTACCCTTTATTACACCCTTCTCCCCCTTTTTGACTTCTTCACAGATATTCCGAGTCATAGAGGTGCTGTCCTTTATTAGTTGTGTATCTATGTAATTTATGTATATAGTGACATTGTCCCTCACCTTGAGCAGGTTATCATCTAGGACCTGAGCACAAGCATTCATTCTCCTTTCAAGAGTTATCTTGTGCTTTTCCAACAGTGTCTTGTCTACCTTATGGACTGCCAGCAAGTTACCAGAGAGAATGTTCTGATTTTCAATAAGGGCATTGTGAAGAGTCCCGAGCTCCACCAACTTGTCCTGAGTAAAGTCAACTGTAGGAGCTGCTCTCATGAAAAATTTTATAGTCCGTACCTCGAGCACATTGACCTCAAATCTGATAGATTTGATCTCTCTTGATAGCTCATTCCTGAGGTTCTTGATTGAGTCAACAACAAAATTCTCCAGTTGTCTCCCTTGGTCATCCAGCAACTCTTTCAGCGGAGCCAGGAAGGTTCCTAGCATCTAATCAATGGATGTACCTTCATTATTGACAGGAGCTAGTTGTTGAATTGGAATGAGAACTTCCCTTGCAGCTGAGTCAGCCATGTCAAATTCTGAAGAGTGCTGAGTTTCCATATTAATAGCAGCAACAACAATTTCTTTGTCTGATTCTGATGAGTCTATCTCATAGATTGTTCTTTGAATGGGGAGTTCATGTTGAATCTGCTGGCATTACCATTGTGATATGGAAGTGATCAAGCATGTGGCCTCATTGTCAACTCAGTATGAGCCTATCAGGGTGACACATAGGATTGTGGAAAAATTGTGAGATTGGATTTGTATGATATAGCTCATATGATAAGTTGAAAAGACTTAGCTCTGTCAGGCTGAAAAGCGTCGAGTGTGTTGAGACCAGTCAACACTTTCGTCGAGTGAAGTGTTAACTCGTCGAATGGAGGAGTTGAGTGTGCTGAGTATATTCATTAATTCGTTGAGTCAAACTGTTGATTCAACAAATATGAGACTTAAGCATTGAGTTTATTGACTATAATCGGCGATTCAGTGAGTCAATTTGTTGATTTGACGAGTCTGGGTATTAGGAATTGAGTGTGTTGATCCAACTCAATTCCTTTGTCGAATAAAGGGTTATTTGATGAATCTGACACTTAGGCGTTGAGTGAGTTGAGTGAACTCAACGCCATTCGATGAATCTGAGTTTGGGCATTGAGTGCGTTGAGTGCACTCAACGTCATTCGATGATTCGTCGTGTATGACACAGAAAGCGTTGACAGCATTGAGTCATTGAGTTAAGCATTGACTTATCTGACGATGTCATTGAGTTCATCATGCATCTTATGGATACTCGACGATTCGTCAAGTATAAGATGATAGTCGACGATTCATCATTTTTGTCATGGATACTCGCCGATTCGTCGAGACAAGGGTTGTTTGGCCAAAATTCTGGATTCTAGTCTTGGGTCTGCGGATAGCGGCAGAACTGTTCTGTTTATTCCTTGGGTATAAATAGGAAGTTTTAGGATTTCTAAAAACATGCGATTATTCTTTCTTAGCACACAAGCCGTACTTTGCAAAAAGCCGGAAGCCTTAGAACCCGATGGAAGCGTTTCGCCGATACCGTCGCAGTTACCGATCCCGCCGCCATCGCCGATCCCGCCACCATTGCCGATCCCGATCTCGATCCCGGCGAGTGTCGCCGCTGATTCTCCTTCAACAGATCTAGCAGTCTATGGAGACGATGAGTGTCCTCTTCCGACCTAGTGCTTGTCTGACAAGTGGCCATGAGTTCTCCCGATCGTGTGGATTTTTTGTAGAGGCACAGATATACTTTTTGCGCTCAGGACTCGAGCTGCTTTGTGGCCGGCTAAATTATCTGGAGCATCTTGGTTGAGTATAGACTCAATCCCTCAAAGGTAATTTTATTTACAGCATGTTTTACTTCTTGATTCATGAATATTGCCATATCTGAATTCTTTGGTCTTTTCTTGTTCATTATTTCCGCTGCGCACAAGTGCTTTGTCGTGTAGAAAAACCCAACAGTGGTATCAGAGCTAGGTTTTGATCCTAGGACATGTGGGTTATGGGCCCACCATGCTTCCCCTGCACACAAGCGTTGTGTCATGTAGAAAATCCCAACAGTGGTATCAGAGGGAGGTTCGGGCAATATTCATCGTTTTATAAGTTGTTAAATCCATGGCGTGTAGATTTAGAGATTTTAGAAGTGTTCCAAAATGCCTAAATCTTTCTTGGAACTCCACCAAGAATGCATTTGATTTCTTTGTTGCTACTCCTTAACAGTAATTGTCACTCTGGTTGGTTGTAAAGCCAAGTATGTGGTATATTTTGAGTCTCACACATAAAGTGACGATCTTGTCTACTGTGTAAGTGGAGTTCGTGTTGCTCAAGTCCAGTGCTTGTAAATCTGAAAATTTAGAAGTATTCTGGATTCAGGTTTAGCCCAGCTCATCAAGTGTTGATGATGATTCCATTGTGAACATATGAGATGCTTTTTGATTATGATTGTTATTGTTTCATTTTGTGGATGTGCACATTGGTTAATTGTTAACCATGATTAAATGTTAATAAATAATTTAAAATCCCTTAAGCAATATTAAGTATTCAGATGCCTTCCGATGGATGACAGTCTTCTTGCCTCGATCGATGAAGTGTGGGCTTGCCGAAGCAAGGTGCATTAATCCATCTTGGTAAGGGTACGGATAGATAATTGTGATATCCCATAGTCGACATCGGGTCAAACTTAACCGAGTGACCTCAAAGGTTGAGTGCCCAGAGGCATAGGGTTGGCATGCACCATATGATGGATGCGAATAAAGAGTTATTCACCAGTGATACATGAATTACATTGTGATGCAATTGGCAAGTGTTGCCTACCTAAATAGCTGCATTGTGAAAGAAAAGCCAAAGCTGACTCATATTGTTAGAGAAATATGGATCTTGTCCACTAAAAGAGTTACTCGCTAAATTTTTCAAATTTATATCGAGGGTTATCAGTTTGATAAAAATAGTGGGAGTTATTTTTATTAAAGTCCTTATCGAAAGATAAATTATATTCTTGAAATACAATACTAATTTGCTTTGCTTGATCCTTGTAGAATTTCCATGACAAGTGGTTCACGTTCCACCCTATCCCTAAGGGCTATCCTTGAGAAGGAAAAGCTGAGTGAGACTAATTACTTAGACTGGTATAAGAGCTTGAGAATTGTTCTCAGGCAAGAGCGCAAGCTCTATGTTTTGGAAGATGAATCCCCTGATGAGCCTGTCGTGAATGCACCTCGTACTGATAAGGATGCTTATAAGAAGTATCTTGACGACTCCTTAGACGTCGAATGTATCATGCTGACAACCATGAACTCCGAGCTCCAGAAGCAAAATGAGAATATGGGTTGCAAAGAAATTGACGAGCATCTCAAGAAAATATTTCAAGGTCAAGCTCATCAAGAGATATTTGACATCACTAATGTTAACCCCTCAGTCCGCGACACCCACAAGATGCCAAGGCCCTGCTTCATTATCTGTGGACACGGTTCGGCAGTCCGACCAGCTCGGCAAAGCAGCAGTGATCGGCTACCAAGGATGATCCCCCAGCAGCGGACTCAACGCTCTGTTTGCCCGGTTCTCCATGCCTTTGGATCTCTGGTTTCTCTACGTCGGCGGATGCAGTGTCTCGTCCGCCCAGGCCGCCGTCCTCCAGCGGGATCACGCTTAGTAGCAGTAGATGGAAGCTCCAGCCCGCGAGCCTAGTCTGCCCCTTGTGCGCGGACTGGCGTGTTCTTTCTTTTTGCTTCCCGTCACCGCCTCCCGGTTCTCCTGTATCCCTGGAAGTCGGTTATTTTAGCCCTGCCCATTTGGGCAAGCCCCCATCCTATAAATAGGGGGGAGGTGGTGCACCCAAGACACGCTGAATCGTGCTTAGGAGCCTACTTGTTAAAGGTTGCGGACTCGAATTTCGTGCTTTGCGGACTCCAGCTTGCTCAACTCTTGCCTCTTCTTCTTATCCTTGTAATCAAACCCTTCTTTAGAAAAAGGAAAGCTCGTCGCAAGAGAGGCATTCAGGTCGCGACGGGCGAAGTCTGTTGTTGTCATGGCTCACGGCCCTGCTGTTCTTCTTGCTCTCGTCTGCTTAGTGGATTACTACTCACAGTCTCACTTTTCCCTTCTATTCCCCTGTGCTCGAACCGTTATCTGGTGGTGCTCGACCCCCTTTGCATTTTCGTGCATCAACAGTTAACATGCGACCTTCAGATTCGAGTAGTATTTTGAATACAGCGGACAGACATGTCTGCCCGCCGAGCTCGCTACTCAGACCGCTCCAATTCTTCAGAAGATTCTCTCTGGATGCAATCGAGTAAGCTTGCTTTGAGGCCGAGTAATTCCGCAGGCAGACTGACTAATGTCTTGACACGATCATCCAAGCTCTGCTTGCATTAACCCAGCGGTTCGCTCCCCAGGCAGCAGCAGAACCTGCGGACTCGCCAGTCCGCCAGACTCCAGCCTGCCGAACTCCGCTTCGGCAATCGCCAGTCACTCCTCGAGATCCTGTCCAGTCCGTCTCCCCTCTGCGCCCTCAGGAGGAGCAATTTGCCTCATTCATGAATTTTTTCAGAGAAGCAGCCAGGGGCACTCCTGCCCGCAAGCTCCATTTTGCTGATCGCCAGTCCGCCGAGCCCGCGGACTCCCCTGCTTCAGTCCGCCCATTTTATCCTGCTGAATTCGAGACCACGTCTCCCTTCGTTAATCGAATCTGATGGGAGTCGACTCCAAACAACTTCAGAGGACCTCGCCTTCCATTCTACTCAGGGGAGACTGATCCAGTCGCCCACCTCCAAGCATTCGAAGGGGCAGTTGCGTTGAGATGCCTCTCCGACGCCATCAAGTGTAAACTCCTAGTTACCACTCTCGAAGGACAGGCGAGAGAGTTATTCTATGAGCTGCCTTCGGGCACAATCTCTTCCTTCGCTGAGCTTCGCAGCGAATTGTTGCTGAGGTTTGCTACATCAAGGAAGAGAAAAGATGGACCAGCCGCTCTCTTTGAAATGAAGAAAAGTGATAATAAATCAGTTGCATGATTCGTTTATCGCTTCCAAAAGGAGATTCAAGGGGTAAGGAATGTGAACCCCGACTACTACAAGGTTGCCTAGATTCATGGCCTCCGGGAAGGCCCCTTGAAATTTAAAGCAACAACAAAGGCACCAGAAATATATCAGGAATTGATCGCCATGGTCAACCGCTTCATTGAAGGCGAAAACGCCAACCCCACGTATGTTTCATCCCTGACAGCTAAGGCTGAAGGAAGGGATGCATCTGGCTCTTCATCTCACAGCAAGCCCCCTCGCCAAGATTTCCAGCCTCCTTCTCAAAGAGGCCGGAATTTCTGCCATAAGAAACATTTTCTCGGTCATCAACAGTTTCAAGAGCAGAGACTGCCGTTGGCCGCCACTCCCGCCATTCCACTACAGGCACTTCTCATCCTCCAGCAAGCAACCCTGCCTGCTCCGAGCCAATATGATACTAGCTCCATGGAGGAAATTGCAGGTCTGGATCTTGACGAGGTCATCTAGATTTTGTAAAAGAAATCGGAAGAGAAGAAATAAGGGCCTCAGAGAGAGTGGAGGCCAAGAAACAATGCGCATTTCTGCCAGTTCCACAAGGAGAAGGGCCACTTGACCGAAGATTGCAAAACCCTTCGTATGATAATAAAGAAACTAATTGCCGAGGGTAAGATTGACTTGAGTAAGAAAGATTATTCTTCAAAGCCGTCCACCTCCAAAGGCAAGGAAGTAGCTGAAGCTTATCAAGAATGTGTGGAGGTAGAGGACGAAGGCCGTTTGGGGCCAATCAACATTCTGGTTGAATGCTTTGACACAGATGATGAAGGAGTCCTGGGATGACTCTTCTTTATCCATGGTGGGGCAGGAACCGAGCCTACTCGAAAGTCCTCAATCTCAAGGGTCACTCGAGCAGAGGTGGCCTCTTCCTCTTCCATTGCTCCACCGAGCGAGGTCATCACCTTTGGCCAAGCTGATCTGCCCCAAATAGCAAATCCATTCGATGATGCAGTTGTGATTAAGGCTGTTATTGGAGATTTTACAGTTGACAGGATTCTCGTTGACACTGGAAGTTCAGTCAACCTGCTGTTTAAATCAACCTTTGAGGCCCTGAAGACTGGAAAGCATTTGCTTTCCACTGAAGGGCCACTCTACGGCTTCTCTGGGGAGAGAAAAGAAGTTGATGGAAGTGTCATCCTGCCAGTAATGCTTGGAGGGGCAACCACGCAAGTTCAGTTCATAGTGGTGGATGCTCCCAGTAGCTATCACGCCATCTTCGGCAGGCCTTTGTTGAATAAGTATCAAGCGGTGGTCTCAACTTACCACCTCGCAATAACGTTCTTCGCTGATGGACGGATGTGACGGGTCAAGAGTGACCCAAGGAGAGCAAGGGAGTGTTATGTTCGCACTATTAACATGGTAGATGCCAGTCCTTCCGTTGCTCCAGCAGCAGCTGCAGAAGCGTCTCCAAGTTCAAAAACTGCTGCTGAAGGAGGAGCTCACCTGGAGCCTGCCCAGGTGACGCAAGGAGTCCCCATTGCTTAGGGGGAGGAGAGAAAGCTCACCATCAACTCGTAGTTACCCGAAGACCAGAAGGCCGAGCTGATATCCAACTTGTTGAGAAACCTGGATGTCTTCGCCTGGTCAGCAGAGGACATGCCAGGCGTGGATCCGGATGTTGTTTGCCACCACCTTAATATTGATCCCAACTTCAAGCTTGTGCAGCAGAAGAAAAGAGATGTAGCAACGAAGCTTGCTGAACCAATAAGAGAGGAAGTCGCGAAGCTCCTCAAGGCAAATTTCATTAGTGAAATTCAATACCCAACCTGGATATCCAATGTTGTAATGGTTAAAAAACTAGGAGGGAAATGGCGCATGTGTGTAGACTTTACAAAACGTAATAAAGCATGCCCCAAAGATTGTTACCCCTTGCCTCGGATAGATTCTTTAGTTGATTCTGCGGTAGGGTACTCTTTTATGAGTTTTTTAGATGCATTTTCTGGTTATCACCAAATAAGAATGCATAAACCTGACGTTCCTCATACATCATTCATTACCAATGATGGTTGCTACTGTTACCTTGTGATGTCCTTTGGGCTTAAAAATGCTGGTGCAACCTACCAATGCATGATGGACCGTGTATTTAAGCAACAGAAGGGAAGAAACCTAAAAGTGTATGTAGACGACCTCTTGATTAAGAGTAAGTCTTTTTCACTGCACTTGCAAGATCTAGCAGAGACGTTCGCTACTCTGCGTAGATATAAAATGAAGCTCAACCCATTGAAGTGCACCTTTGGGGCGAGTAAGGGGAAGTTCCTTGGTCATCTCCTAACTCCAGAGGGACTTGCCCCCAATCCAGACAAAGTAAAAGCTATTCTTGATATGCCTACCCCCCGTTCGCCTAAGGAAGTTCAACAGTTAGGGGGGAGGTTAGCAGGTCTTGCAAGGTTCCTCTCTTGGGTTGGAGACAGGAGTGCTCCTTTCTTTAAAACTCTTCAAGGAGCGTCCAAGTTTGAATGGACAGAACAGTGTTCTTAGGCCTTTGAGCAGTTGAAGAAGCAGCTGACTTCAACACCTCTACTCCAGAGTCCCCGGCCAGGGGAGATGCTTTTATTGTACTTAGGAGTTGGCCCCGATGTAGTCAACTCTGTTCTTCTTCGAGAGGAAAATAGGAAACAGTTCCCGATTTATTATGTCAACCATATTTTGAAAAGTGCCGACACACGGTATCCGATTCTGGAGAAGTTAGCCTTAGCACTAGTCATGTCAGCTCGCAGACTCCGTCCGTATTTCCAAGCGCACTCAATTCAAGTTGATACTGATCAACATTTGAAAGGTGTGTTGGAGAAACCGGAGCATTATGGCAGATTAGCCAAATGGGTAATAGAATTGGGTGAATTTGAAATCTCTTATGTGCCCAATACATCCATCAAAGCTCAAGTTCTAGCATACTTCCTGATTAACACAGCAGAGTCCAGTTCTGATCAAGTAGAAAGATCTCCTTTGGCTTGGACCATCTATGTTGATGGTGCCTCAGGCAGAAATTCTTCTGGAGCAGGAGTGGTTCTGATTAACCCAAACGACATCAAACTGGAGCAGTCCATCAAGTTCTATTTTCTAGTGACCAACAACCAAGCCGAGTATGAAGCCTTGCTATCAAGCTTGAGACTTGCAAGAGAACTCGGAATTGATCATGTTCATATCAAGACTGATTCTCTGGTGATGGCATCACAAGTCCTTGGTAACTTTGAGACAAGAGAGCCGATCTTGAAGAAATATCTTGCTCTTATGAAAATAGAAGTCGGTAAATTCAAGAGCTTTACCATTGAGCACATCTCTAAAACAGAAAATGAGGAGGTAGATGTTCTTGCCAAGTATGGACTGCCATCAGGAGGAACAACTTCCGAACTCTTCCGTCCGGCAGTAGAGGAAGGAGAGTTGATTCAGGTTGATCAACGTCCCTCCTGGATGGACCCGTTCATTCTTTATCTGTCAACAGGGGACTTTCATCATTCAATCAAAGATCAGAAAAAGTTCAGAATAAAAGCAGCTCACTATTACTTAGTGGCTGGAATCCTCTACAGAAAAATATTCCTCTCTACCGTGGCCAGGTGTGTTTCATAAGAAGAAGCTCCCATTGTTTTGCAAGAGGTTCATTCAGGTGAGTGTGGGAGTCACTTAGGAGCAAGAACTTTAGAAAGACGGATCCTGCGGTAGGGATATTTCTGGCCCACCATGAAGAGAGACTCTGAAGCTTATGCCAGAAAGTGTGTTCAATGCCAGAAGTTTGCTCCACTTCAACACCAGGCTGCTCAGTCACTCAGATCGATTGCAACTCCTTGGCCCTTCGCAGTTTGGGGGATGGATCGCATTGGTCCTTTTCCCATGGCAAGCGGACAACGGCGTTTCATCATAGTGATGATTGACTACTTCAGCAAGTGGATTGAAGTAAAGGTATTGGCAAAGACAACAAATCAGGTCATCAGGAATTTCATTTGGGGAGAAATTGTCTGCCGACATGGAGTACCTATGGCTATAATCACCGACAACGGACCACAGTTCAACAACGCATAGATGATTGATTTTTGCAAGCAGATCGGAACAGAACTACGGTTTGCATCAGTCCATCATCCCAGGAGTAATGGCCAATTTGAAGCAGCCAATAAGCAGGTCCTTAATTTACTTAAGAAGAAAGTGCAGAATCTAAAAGGGAGCTGGGCTGATCAACTTCCATCGGTCCTCTGGTCCATAAGAACGACACCTTCATCCACAAATGGCGAAGCTCTGTTTATACTTTCTCATGGCTCAGAAGCCCTCATTCCAGTTGAGTTTGAAGTACCATCACCCAGAGTTCTGCATGCAAGGCAAGGTTTTGAGGACTGGCTTGAGCTGAACAATGAAGAGATGAAATTCAGCCTGGAACACATTGAGGAAATTAGAGATAAAGCAGCAATAAGGTAGGAAGAGGTCAAAAGAAGGATGGCCCGGTATTTTGATCAGAACGTAAGGATCAAACACTTTCAAGTGGGAGATCTAGTTCTTAAGAAAGTTGACGCTGCTGCAAGAGCTGGCTTAGTTGGAAAATTTAATCCGAACTGGGCCGACCCCTTCATTATCAAAGAAGCATTAAAGAACAGCGCTTACCGCTTGCAAACATACGAGGGAGAGGATGTGCCGCATACATGGAGCGGGGATGATCTCAAACGGTTCTATTCTTGAACCTTCTCTTTTCTATTCTATGTATCCTCTTCAAGAATCATTATTAGTAAAAACTGCTTGCTAACGCTTCTTCAAGTGTTTTATCTATTCAAGCAAAACAGTTGGCATGCTAAGCGAGAAAGATTCCAAAAACGGTTCTGTCCTTGAACTCGATTTTCTTTCTTATGCTAGCTTTGTAAAAAGCCTCTCATTAATCAAAGGATTCGTACTGACACTTTTCCTAATGTTTTCTCTTTCTCTCCTAAACATCAATAACGATTACCTGATATCAGGAGACATCGCCGAGTTCAGCAAACCTCCCCTAGAGCTATTGTCATTAGCGTAACACCACAAAGACCACATGTTGCGGGGAGATTTTGCACCGTGTAGTGGAAGCTTGCAGGCTCTAGTGCGGTAGGATTCTGAACTTCGGATCCCGGCTAGTACCGTACCCCACCTCTACATTATGGAGGGACAGGGTAGGAGTTAAGCTCTACCATGCCACTTTAGGGATATCGTTACAACTTTGATGATCATGTGTGGAAAGCACTGCCACGCGCACCTGCCCACCGATCATCTTAGTTCGTGACCCTCGAACACTCCGTGGTACCCTCAAGCAGTGCCTGCAGGAGACCCACAACTTGGTTGATCTTGAGGAAGGTTATACCGCTCCGGCCGCAACTACCAAAAAGATCAACTTAGACTGTACTCCAGGCAAGAGGGCAGAGGACCGTTTCATCAAGTCTGCATCTTGCTCTTCACAGGGGATCTTTTTAGTTCGGACTGATTTTCTATATCCGCTTAGTCCGCCGGTTTTCCTGGGTTGATCGTATAGCTTGTGGCCCAGTGAGAAAAGCAATGCCGACCGCACCTGCCCGCTTTGTCGCAAGCTACATATCATTTCTTCTATTTAGTGCAGACTGATTTTCTATATCCGCTCAGTCTGCCGGTTTTCCTGGGTTGATCGTATAGCTTGTGGCCCGGTGAGAAAAGCAATGCCGACCGCACCTGCCCGCTTGGTCGTAAGCTATAGATCATTTCTTCTTTTTAGTGCGGACTGGTTTTCTATATCCGCTCAGTCCGCCGGTTTTCCTGGGTTGATCGTATAGCTTGTGGCCCGGTAAGAAAAGCAATGCCTACCGCACCTGCCCGCTTGGTCACAAGCTATTGATCATTTCTTCTATTTAGTGCGGACTGATTTTCTATATCCGCTCAGTCTGCCGGTTTTCCTGGGTTGATCGTATAGCTTGTGTCCCGGTGAGAAAAGCAATGTTAACCGCACCTGCCCGCTTGGTCGCAAGCTATAGATCATTTCTTCTATTTAGTGCGGACTGATTTTCTATATCCGCTCAGTCCGCCGGTTTTACTGGGTTGATCGTATAGCTTGTGGCCCGGTGAGAAAAGCAATGCCGACCGCACCTGCCCGCTTGGTCGCAAGCTATAGATCATTTCTTCTATTTAATGCGGACTGATTTTCTATATCCGCTCAGTTCGCCGGTTTTCCTGGGGTGATCGTATAGCTTGTGGCCCGGTGAGAAAAGCAATGCCAACCGCACCTGCCCGCTTGGTCGCAAGCTATAGAACATTTCTATTAGAATATGTGCGAACTGTGAAGCTATATCCGCCCAGTCCGCAAAATTGGTTCCCGGTTGGTCTTTTCAGCTTGCAATGAGACAAGTAAATATAAGGCCGCCATGCTTATATCATCATTAAGCTTAAAAATTTTGACAAAGAGAATCGCGGACTGCTATTGGAACTCGTCAGAGTCTGCCTGATCTTTTCATCAAACGATTAAACTTCTCATTCTTCTTATAGCGGACAGTGGTCGGATTATTAAATGAAATTTTCTAGTTAGCATGTCAAAAACTTAAACAGTACGGATGATCTTTGCATCACGCGGACTGCTATATGGAGAGATCTAACTTTACTACGTCAATACAAAAGATAAAGAACATTGCAGGAGACACATGATACTAGAATATCCTTTTCTATTTAATCAAAAATTTACATTCCATGTTTTCGGCAGAATACAAACTTGAGTCCGCTCTATTTACAAAAACAAAAAACAAAAATACATTAGTCAGCTTCAGCGCTCTTCTGTTTCTTCTCGGCAGGGGGTGCAGTGCTTAGGCCTTCGACATCAATCTCCGGAGAATAGCCCTCTGAGCTGCATCCACTGCTGCCATCTGATCCAGTGCTTGTCGCGGACTCGCTATGCGAGCTCTTGCCAGCAGAGGAAGATGCAGAGCTGCCGGACTCGGCGGACTGTTCTCCACCTTGCTGGCTTGAGCCAGTGTCATCAGCTATCGCCCTGACGCCTTCTTCTTCGCCTTCTTCTTCTTCTTCTTCAGCTTCTTCTTCGCCTTCTTCCTCCTCGACGATGATGTCTTTTCCCTTTGCAGCCCGCTCCATTGCCACGACCTGCTCTTTCAACTCCGGGAAGAACTCCAAGAAGGGAACACTGTCCACTCATTCCTTTGCGAAGCCGTCGCGGACAAGCCGCTCGATGGCAATTTCAATGGTTTCCTTCACAAAGGGGAGCATAGAGGCCTGGAAGTTGTTGTTTTCCAAGTCATAGGCGACCTACGCGAAACAAAGGATCAAACATCAGATCGTGGCAGACTTCAAATAGAGGCCGCTGCAAATACAACTCACCCCAAGCTCTTCCTTCTGCTGAGTGACCTTCTTTCCTAACCGCACATTTCTTTCTTTGAGTACTCTTTTTTCTTCTTAAAGCTGATCATTTTGCCTGAGCAGGTCTCTGGCCAGGGAACAGACAAAGTGGTTCGTTTCCACGCTGTCCGCACTTGCCTGGGAGGCCAGCAGAGGGAGGTCGGCAGCGGCAACCTTTTTCAAATCGCTCAAGTTGCGCTTCCCATAAAGAGCGGAGATCGCAACATGAGCATGGCGAGTTATTCTTGAACTCTTCCACGAAGGAAGCGTTGTTGACAAGTGGACATGCTTGTTCTTATTATGCCAGTGGATCATCGGGTTCCCCCTCAGATCCTTTTGGCGATTGCCGAAGCCTTGCATTGTAAAAATTTCAGAAGAAGAGTAGTCCGCCGCGGGATCCCCCACTTCTTTCCTCTTCCTTGCAATCTCTTGTTTCTTTTCTCTTTGAGTAGGAGTGAATCCGCTGGGTGTCTGTGGCAGGTTAACGGGCACAGCCAAGGTCGCTGCAAAAGCAGAAGGTTTAACACAAAGGTCGCTGCGGATATAAACATCAAGTCCGCAAAAAGCTTACTTTCATCGCGCGAAACGTCCGCCAAGCTCGCCAACAGCGGGATATAGTATTCAATGTCGAGCCTGGCATCAGCTAAGAATTTGACGATGGCGGACTCCATCACGTCCAGCTGGACACTCTTGAAAACAGATTCCGCACGCTCTTGTGGATAAGTGTGTACGAACCCTAGGTCGCCTTCGAAGATTAAAAATCTGGAGGTCCAGTTGTGGATCTTGTTAGGAAGACCAACAACCTTCATTACTCTGTAGTAGAAGTAGATAACTCCCTTATATGGGCAGCCTCCGGATGACGTTATTGAGCGGACTGAGAACATTTTGCGGAAGATGTTCATTGAGAAAGCAATCTTCTCAGACCGCAGGTAAGAGATAAAGCTGCAGATGGCAGTAAGGTTGTTGGGCGCGAGCTGGCCCGGCACCATCCCGTAGTGCTCAAAAATTTCGGCGATCTCCCATAATAATGGAAATTTGAAGCCGCTGTCAAAGTGATCAATGGGTATGGCGATCTGAGTCGCCGTTGAAAAATTTAGTCTTTCCTCATGGGCGGGAAGGCAGACAAGCAAGTTAGAGTCCGCCATTTTATTCTCAACAAAAGCCTCAAGGTCCCCCTCTGTTAGAGTGCATTTTTGGTGGTCGGCGGCATGAAAAGCAACCGCAGCATCAGTTCTAGCGGACACCATCTTGGCAGGCCGCAGGGTCCTCAGCTACACCAGTTTCCCTGCATAGAAGAAGCAATAGGGCTATATTTATAGTCATGGGGCCTGACAGCCTTTTTGGCCAGGCCGCGCAGCTCGCTTTTTTCAGTCCGCGTAGTCCGCCATAATCCAATTCATGCAGAAAAAAATTAGAAACAACGCGGACACAAACTCAAATTCGCACTGCTGCTTCAAGTCGGGTACCTGCCAAGCAAAGTTCAAAGCACAACATAAGGCGGACAAAGACTCAGTCCGCCCAGTTCGCAACACTTCCCACCTGAAGACAAGTTAAAATTCTGAGAAGCGGGCACAGTATTAGTCCGCACAGTTCGTCATAGATCACAGCACAAATTAGCAACATAATGTGCGGATATATTATTTAATCCGCATAAAGCGCTGCATAGTTCATCACAAGCCACAACGTAGAGCATTGTTTAAAATACACACAATTATACATCAAACAAATCAAGTTCGTGGTGTTGTTGACTCGGCGATCTTTGGTTTCAGTCCGCGTGGGTCTCTCCGTCCTATCTCTACATAAATGCGCCGCCTGGTCATTTATTTGTAGAACCTTGTTGTACAAGCGACAGATGTGGTGGTGGATGGAGTTAATAGTCTGGTGCATGTGAGCGGCCTCCCGGTCTACCCGACTCAGGGGAACCATCCCCTCCATTGCCGGCCTCAGCTCCTCATCCGCGACCTGTTGGCCACCACCTGCCGGTACCGCGGCCTCCGGAGCAACGCGATCTGGCAATCGCGATATCTATTCAGCAACCTCGGCAGCCTGCTTCCCTTTTTATTCCCTAGCCAACGCCAAGTGCTTTCCCTTGTAGAAGCGAACATCATCAGCCAGCCTTTTCTTCTCCCTATCAGATCTCTCCAGCGCCCTTGAGATGCTGGCGATCTGGTCCTTTAGGGCTTTCTCGCGCTCCGCGGATGCCTTCTCGCGCTCTTCCGTCTTCTTTAACTCCGCTTTAATGTTCTGAATTTCAGCTTGAAATTTCCTTTCTAACTCTCTGATGTTGCTCAGGTTGGGCTGCTCATCCTTGCGGATTCCTCATGCAAGACTGCGTCCACACTAGTACTCGGCGTAACCACAATCTCCCCACTCTCGATGGAGCTCGGTGGAGACTTTCTACCTGCAACAAGGATGGTCAATTTCATCATTCAAATATAGTTCGCAGCGGACTCAAAGAATCAGGATAAAGGATCACTTTTAAAAAAAGCAACATCGAGTTGTCGGCTATCAAAGATAGGACGCCTTGCTCGCTCCGGGTCAAAGGCGCTTAACCTCTTCTTCCATTCGCGATGGACTTTAACTCTTTTTTCAGCAGCAGAACTTTTTGAGACAACAATATCATCGGTCTCGATGTAAAGCCACTGACGCTTAAAATATTTAGGCGCCGGTTGAAGGTTACCTGACTGCAACAGCTCTGTAGCAGTCCGCAGATCTTCAGCATTCTTGTCCGCCGCGGCCTGCTTCGAGGCCACCTCGACCGTAGCTGCGTGAGCAGCGATTTGTTTCTTCTGCTTCGCTATCTTCTCTTTCGGTCTTTCCCTCTCTTTTTCCTCAGCAGCGGATAAAGGGGGGAGTTCGCCGCCCTTGACCCCAAGGATTTCCACCTCATGTTGCTGCAGTGCACCCAGCAGGGATTCGTTGATCAGATCAAATTGATCGACATCAATGGAATCTAGTATCTCATCCGTAGATAAACTAAATATGGAGAGGGAGTTATCTCCCTGGATTTGAACCTCTGGAGTAACTAACTCGCTTTTAGGAACTTCTTTCTCACACGGCCTGTGCTGCAAGTCCGTGTCTCCAGTCCGCACGAAGATATTCTTCTCCTTCATGGCTCGCAACTTCTTTTCAACCCGCTCAGCCACGGTCGACCCATCCCTCTTCCTCTTCTTTCCAGAAGGACCTCTTTTCTCGGCAGAGTCCGCCACAGCCTTTCCTAAATCGGGCTGGCTCTCGCGGACCGTCTCAAGGTTCGCTGCGACCAACGCCTTTGAAGGTACGTCTTTCCGAACCTCTTCTATCGTAGTCCGCCTATCTTCATCAAGGTTAATGATGGGCTCCTGGGCATTGGAGGATGATTTTTCAGCCTCATTGTGTTCGCCAACTGTGTCCGCCGAGTTCGCTGTTTTTTCAGTAGGGGCGGTGTCCGACAAGTTTAGTGACCTCTCACTTCTCAATGGCTGTTCAGCATGGGGGACCGCGGCATCCCCCTTCTCGCGCACAGAAATATCAGCGCGGCGGACTGCTTTCTCAGCAGGCTTCTGGCTGTGGGAGCTCTCTCCAGTAGAGCGGACAAGATCCCCGCTCGTCGTTCTCTTTATTTTTTTCTTAGTCTTCATTGGTGTTATTGGCTTCTTGCTTTTTGTAGTAAGACTAGTGAAGAAAGCACCAAGCCTTGCAATGTCGGACTGCAAAGTGGAGACCGGAAGAGGGGAATAGCGCCCCGTGTCGATCGGAATTCTTAACAGTTCCAGACCCTCCGGTAATATTTATAGCGCTGACGGCATTAATGAGGCTTGTGGACTCGGTGGTTAAGAAAACATTTTCGAAGTTTTCTGGAAACTAAAAAATGTGCGGGGATTATGTTAACCCCTCAGTCCACGACACCCACAAGATGCCAAGGCCCTGCTTCATTATCCGCGGACACGGTTCGGCAGTCCGCCCAGCTCGGCAAAGCAGCAGTGATCGGGTACAAAGGATGATCCCCCAGCAGCGGACTCAATGCTCTGTTCGCCCGGTTCGTCATGCCTTTGGATCTCTGGTTTCTCTACGTCGGCGGATGCAGTGTCTCGTCCGACTAGGCCGCCGTCCTCCAGCGGGATCACGCCTAGTAGCAGCAGATGGAAGCTCCAGCCCGCGAGCCCAGTCCGCCCCTTGTGCGGGGACTGGCATGTTCTTTCTTTTTGCTTCTCGTCACTGCCGACTGGTTCTCCTGTACCCCGGGCAGTCGGTTATTTTATCCCTACCCATTTGGGCAGGCCCCCATCCTATAAATAGGGGGGAGGTGGTGCACCCAAGCCATGCTGACTCATGCCCAGGAGCCTACTTGTTAAAGGCTGCGGACTCGAATTTCGTGCTTTGCGGACTCAAGCTTGCTCAGCTCTTGCCTCTTCTTCTTATCCTTGTAATCAAACCCTTCTTTAGTAAAAGGAAAGCTCGTCGGACGAGAGGCATTCAGGCCGCGATGGGCGAAGTCTGTTGTTGTTGTGGCTCATGGCTCTGCTGTTCTTCTTGCTCTCGTCTGCTTAGTAAATTACTACTCGCAGTCTCTCTTTTCCCTTCTATTCCCCTGTGCTCGAACCGTTAGCTGGTGGTGCTCGACCCCCTTTGCATTTTCGTGCATCAACAACTAAGGCGTTGTTTCAGTGTAAGATGGGAGATCGGGACCTAGTATGGACTCAAGCACTCAAGATGATTGGGTATATAAAGAACCTTGAGAGACTAGGCTTCCCTCTGGGTTAAGAGTTGGTCACAGACCTGATCTTACAATCATTGCTGGACAGTTATGAGCAGTTTGTCTTAAACTATAACATAAATGAAATAGAAAAGACACTGCCCCGAGCTCCTAGGCATGTTGCAAACTGCCGAGATCAAAATGAAGAAGGCCAAGCCTGCTAGCCCCATACTGATGGTGCATAAAGGCAAGGCCAAGGGCTTCAAGAAAACAAATGTGAGACCTAAGTCTGCTCTGGAGCCCAATTCTTCAGCAATGAAGAAGAAGGGCTTTGTGAAAGAGTGAAAGTGCCTCCATTATGGCAAGGATGGTCATTGGAAAAGGAATTGTCCTTTGTACATTGAGGGTCTGTAAAGGATGAAGGGAGGTTTGACTTCTGCTTCAGGTATCTATGTTATAGAGATAAACCTTTCTGCTCCTTCATCCTTGGTAATAGATACCGGATGTGGTTCTCACATTTGCATAAATGTGCAGGAACTGGGAAGGAGAAGATTGCTGAGTAAAGGGGAGGTGGACCTACGTGTTGGCAATGGAGCAAGAGTTGTTGTTGTCGCCGTGGGTGTTTAACATCTTGCTTTGCCCAATGGGCTTGTAATAGAACTAGATAACTATTATTTTGTTCCTTCCGTAACTAAAAACATTATATCTATTTCATGTTTGTACATGGTTTGATATTCTTTTATTATTAAGAAAAATTATTATTCTATATTTAAGAATAATATTTGTTATGGTGTAGCCCAAATGTTTAAAGGTTTATATGTTTTGAACTTAGACCATCAGATCTATAATATAAAAATACTAAAAGACTAAGAGCAAATGACTCGAACCCTACGAGTCTTTGGCATTGTTGTTTTCGCCATATAAATGAGAAATGTATATCCAAGATCCATAGAGATGGACTATTGGACTCATTTGATTATGAATTATTTGAGACATACGAATATTGTTTGTTAGGCAAGATGACTAAGGTCCCTTTCACGGGAAATAATGAGAGGGTTGATGATCTCTTAGATATAGTACATAGTGATATACGTGGACCCATGAGTTCTATGTCTAGATGGAAGACCCCCCCCCCTTTTTTGCTACGCTACAGGTTCTTATGCCCAGAATCGTCGTTTTGCGATGACATCTTCGCTCGAAATGTCATCACTATGAAACTCCAACAATTCTGTCATGCAAAATCAGTAAAGATGCGGAAGCTTTTGAAAGAAGACAGTAAATGTCAAGTCCACAAAACATATCACATATAAGTAAAAAGAATGAATCACAACATGTCCCAGAATAAAAGAGTATCGAAAAAGACGAAAAAAAGGTAAACGGGCTTATGCCTAGTTCATCAGAATCCTCACTACATTGTCGCTCGCGGAAACTAACAATACTAAACACTCACGTAGCTCGAAGCGGGTGCTCCCGAGCTAGACTAACCCACCTCCATGTGCACCGTGCCTTGCTAGTGATGTCTCTCCATCTGCTGCCTGTCTCCCATCCAAAGCCCCTGAAAAATAATGGTCCACCAACTGTTAGTCAAAAGACTAAGCCAACTATCATCCGCGCCTTCCCCCGCAACTCCTAGGCACCGTGCGGGAAGGAGGATAGGGAAGATATTGAGGTGGAGAAGTGTCAAAGCAGATGGCGTCGGACCTAAGCTAGCCGTGATATAACAGAACTATAAAGGTGTACGGTAGTAATATGATAATATCAAAAGTAAGGCAGTAAAGAAAAAAGTAAGAGAGCAGGGTATAATGAAGAATAACCTTAACTTATATGAATGCACATACAAACTTATAAGTTAAGGGGTCTTTTGCAAGGCTTCCATCGTATTAAAAGTCCCATACCATTTCATACGATGGGGTGTCAGGTTTATATGCAAATATGAGTGTAGTGCTTTGTTATGCATGAAATGATATCTTCACACAAGTGCAACTCAAACACATGACTCTATGCACACAGACCTTTAGTTCCACCATTTTGGAGTTAGCTAAACTCTCAGGTACCTCGCGCTGTGGAAAACGGAGGCAGTGGGTCGAGCCACCCCACTACTAAGTTGGCATTCACGCCACCCAACCTAGACCCTTGTACGCCTCAATATGAAGAACACACCACGGAACCTCTGCATACCATGTTGTCAAATCCACCAGTCTTTCCTTGGTTATGTGTGAACCACACTCGCCGAGTCATTGTACCGACGTCGGCATGAATGACCGTCAAGTAACAAAGACCACGACCTTATGTTATGTACATGCAAACTAGAACTCCCGAGCCATTGTCTCCCCGGACTAACCCGTCCGTCAAACCACCTATCGAGCCACCGGCTCGCCGGGCTAACCTGCCTATCACTAAAACCACTGAGCCTACCACTCGTGAGACCTATCCTGACTCCCACAACACCAGGGATTGTGAGTGTGAGTGTAACCCTAGAGTATTTCTAATTACTCTTCCATTTCATTTATTCCTACGGCTTACATTAACCTTGGACTTCTCAAGGCATTCCCCGTGAAGGGCTCTCGAGGGCACTAGGAACTACGATAGACTGATGTCCAAAGCTCCCTTTCGCATGGTACTTATTTATTATTGGTTAATACCCAATTCCCGATCCCTTTTAGTATTATACTGGATATAATCCTAGTGTATTTTGACTCTCTTTTTCTCTACAGGAAAGACGGCCTTTCGTCGATCCCGAGCACCACTTAACACTAATCAGCCCAACATTCCCCTCATCATGACACTTAATGAAACTCACCTTTTCATCTTACCAAATCAACATGCAATACTCCCTACTTCCTATGACCATCCCCCATGTTATCATAATCCCCGCAGCTTTAGTAAATGCAGACCAACCTAAGCTATATGATGTACATGACAGGAGGTACTTCAAATTTTCATCCAAATGCCCTAAGATAATTATTGTGGGTATATCATGACATATTTAGCCTAAATTCAGAGACTTGTAATTTTCCTAATTATTTTAGCATTTATTAGATTTTTTCCCAAAAGTTAGGCCATGGGTAATTTTGAACATGAGATACTAGATTTCCATAAGTTATGGCCACCCAAAAATTAGGAACAGTATATGATAGCAAAATATCAGTGAATTCCAAATTTCACAGACTTTTCTAAATGCAATAACCTCTAAATAATTAATTCAAGTTAATTCATATAATTTTAGATAATGAAGGGAGTACCATAAATTATAGTCCAGAAATTATATAAAATTACCAGAGTCTTATAATGATCATAAAACACTACTGACTAAGTTTCATGCAATTCCAAGTTTTGTGAGCCATGTATAAAACTACTTCCAATAATTCCATTAAAGTGCACTTGTGAAGAAACATTCTTATAAACTCATCCAAATGATATGTTGTTAAGCCCGGAATCTGCGACCTGTCCGCGCAGCTTTCCAGACCGGGCGGCCTGGTTGTTCTATCCGCCACATCTCCCAAGTCGGACGATCACCAGAGGGCGGTCTGGTCAGCTAGCCGCATCTCTGATCAACACATCTACTCATCTCCAAAGCCGGGCGGTCTCCATGCCAGGCCGCCGACAGCGCCAGCCCTGCTCAACGACAAGGCCCAGGGCCCAGGCCATCAGCTCGCCAGGAGGAGTCCGCCAGGCCGCGCGGCTTCCCTCCTCTCTCGTTTTCTGCTCATTTGCTTCCCATCACCTCTGCCCGGTTCTCCTGTACCCCGAGCAGCCGGTAACTTTAGCCATGCCTGCTTGGGAAGGCCCCCGAGCCTATAAATAAGGGGAGGGTGCACTCCACAAGACACGCTGACTTGTATCTAGGAGCTCGCCTGTTAAGAGCTGCGGTCTCAAGTCTAGTGTTTTGCGGCTTGTATTCCGGCCGACTTCCTCTTTTTCTCCTTCTTGTAACTGTTTCTTACCTCAAATAAAGAAAAGCCCGTCGCAGGAGTGGCATTTAAGCCGCGGCGGGCGAACTCTGTTGTTGCCGCTGCCTGTGGCCTCTTTTTCCATCCTTTAGCTACGACCGCTAGTAACCGAATACTCGACGGTCTCCTCTTTTCCCTTCTTCCTCCCGGTGCTCGAACCGTTAGCTGGTGGTGCCCGACTCCCTCTGCGTTTTCGTGCATCAACAGTTAACACGCGACCTTCAGATCTCGATAAGTCGATGAAATCAGCGTTCTCGTTGGTCAGACCGCTCTAGCTTCTAGAGCTCGGCGGCCTGTCGAGCAAGCCGCAACTTCGCAGGCTAAGGCTTTCAGCCCCACTCCAGCAATGTAGAACTTATCGTTCTACCCGCTCGCTTTTCCGCCGGTCTTCTTATCAGCTTGTTGCGCCGTCTAGCCGCCAGTTCAAGCCGCTACTAGTTGGCGGTCTCTGAGAAACGTTTGGTTATCTTCTTCTTTTCAAGATGAATCTTGCAAAGGGACATAATAAATCTAGTTACATTTCAATTACCGCGGATCTCTCAGAAGTGCCGGATTGTTCATATTTTAATAATGAGTTCCTTGGCCATGATAATAAATTTTCTACGAATTGTGCTGAGCATGCACCAAAATCTATTGCAAATGAACCTTCTTATAAAGAATGAAGAAGAGGCCCCTTCTCCATTCTTGATCGTATTCGGTGGGATACTGTCTCCGATGATTTCAGAGTACCGCGTCTCCCGGAGTATTCCGGATGTGATGATCCGTTTTCTCATTTGCAAGCCTTTGAATCGGCTACTTCACTAAGAAACGTGTCAAATGGAGTAAAATGCAAACTCTTTATTATATCTTTTGGCGATATCGCAAGGGAATGGTTCTATAGTCTTCCGCCTCGATCGGTAATCAGTTTTAAAGATCTTCGAAGTCAATTCATTTCAAGGTTCACTATTTACAGGAAGCAGACAAGAGACGTTGGAGCTCTCTTCCGAATCAAGCAAGGAATTGACGAGTCGAATCCGGATTTTGTTGACCGGTTCCAAAAGGAAGTTCTGGATGTTTGTAATGTCCATCAAGATTTTTACTTACATGCTTTCATAAATGGACTTCGAGAAGGCCCTTTGAAAATTAAGCTCACCACAAAATACCCCAAGACTTATGGAGATCTTATTGATACCGTTAATAAGTTCATAATGGGCAAAGAAGCAAATAAAGGTTACATCTTGTTTCTGAATCAGATGGCTAAACAATCTCAAGGGACTTCTGGTGATCAGCAATTCATTTCTTCTCAAAATGTTCCACAAGTTAAATGTTGCAAATCTCCTCCTCTTCCTCAGGATAGAACTGCATTGTTTCTTCAGCAGAGCGAATTGTCCAAGTTTGTGAAAGTACATCCAGTCGCATCTTGGCGTCTGAAAACTCCAAAGCGTAAAAAAGGTTCAGATAAGTATGTTAAGTTCAAAATTCCTATGGAAGATCTTCTGATAATCCTTCAAGGAATGCCTGAGTTCAAAAAGCCTCAGCGTTTGAAATCTAAAATCAAATATCAGCATGAGGAGCTTTTTTTGCAATTATCATAAAGATGTTGGTCATCTAGCAGAAGGTTGCATAGCCTCTGAGAGTTAGCTAATCAACTTGCAAGAGCTGGAAAGTTGCAAGAATCATTCAGTAATTTTCTAAGGCATTCTTCCATGGCTTACTTGATAGTTCAAGCATGGATTTCTTTTTCTCTATATGATAAAAGTGCTTATGATCAGAATAATAAAGTCCCCTTATCAATTGGTATTAATGGGGCATATTCAAGCTTCAAACATATATCCTTTTGTCACATCCTTAACATCAAAAAGCATTATCTTTCATTTGAAGCTTATTTCTTAGCTTTACTTATAATGCTAACATGCATACATATAGGGGCAAGAGACCTTTTGAATTCTTAAGCCCTCCACATCCCGCTTGACATCAGTCGCAGATGTCTAGTGGAAATTCCGCTTGACATCAGTCGCAGACATTACGTACTTGTCCCGCTTGACCTTCGTCGCAGACATTGCGTACTTGTCCCGCTTGACATCGGTCGCGGATATTAAGAATTTTAATACCGCCTATGTGTTCTTTGTGTGGAAAGTACTGCCACACGCACCTGCCCACATCAACACATAAGCGTATAGCTCCATCTATTCTTGCAGGACAACACGAGCCTACCCGCTATCTCGCGGCTTTATTAAACAGCCTGTGCCAATTTATATCACTCAATACACAGGCCGCGCGGTTACTTATTCCGGCTTAAATTATGTGGCTTCCATGTGCCCATTGCTGGTTTATTATTCATATACTTGTGAAGTCGGCCGACCTGTTTCTGGCAGTTAACTCTCGACCTTAGTCTGCCGGCTTATATGGTATCAATTATACTAGTTGCTCAGCGACCTGCCATCACAAAATTATTTGGCTTCCATGTGCCTATTGCCGGCCTGTATTATCAGAAGCCGCAAGATATTTCTCTATCCTTGTCTCTTTCATTAAAAGGGCAATTTGTATCAGAGTTCGCCCTAGCCGCAATCTTATACTTCAATGGCATGGCTTTTTGGCGACTAAGATGGGTAGTCGCGCGGCTTATTGGTCGTAGTTTATGTACAAGTAAGGCGTGATCATTACCCTCTTCCTAGCGGATAACCTTGATTACTTCTTTAAGGCAAATGGCGGGTTAAATTGTTCGCTGCGCGGCTTATTGTCGATGCGTATTACGAAATAAGCCGCAAGGATACCTCCCTCTTGCGGGTAACTTCATTGAAGTCGCAATATGGCGTCAAACCGGTTTTTTATGTTAACCGTCTATTCAATCGGAAGTTATACTGAGACCGCGCGGGCTTGAACAAGTAAGAAAATTGAGATGTAAAGTAAGAGACGTCAAAGGTGAACTTGTCCTTCATTTCTATTTCATTAAATGTTACAAAATGTTAACCGCACGGTTTACAAAAAATATATACCGTCGGTTTTCAAAAAGATCAAAATACAAGTGACAAATTAAAAAGTTTCTAATCAGTTGGCTTGAGTTTCTTAGCCGCAGGAGAACCTAAATCACCGCCTTCATCGATATCGATGGAGGATTCAGAGTACCCACTGCTGCTAGCCTCCGAGCTACCTGAACCGCCTGAAGTTGCTGAATCAGGCCGCGCGGTCTCGGACTCTTGACCACCGGACTCAGACAATGCGCCTCCGCTCCGGCTTCCCTGGCCGCCCTCTTCCTCGTCGTCTTCCTCCACTTCGTCGTCTTCCTCGTCGACCATGACTTTACCCTTGATCGCCCTGTAGACGGCGCCCACCTGCTCTTTCAGGGTGGCGTAGATGTCGGCACATCTGAAGTCGGTGAAGCCGGTCGCTAAGTTGTTAAGGTCTCGGAGGCGGTTAAGCGCTCCATCGATCCCCTGGACGACCTGCGGGAAGACGTTGTCTTGGAAGGTGGGGTTAGCCGGGTCATACATTGCCTACAAAAGAAGTAAAGGTAAGGCCGCGCAGTTTCATAATGCTAACCGCACGAGTATCAGTAATGACTTACCTCCTCCCTTTCTTTCAGTCGCTTGTTTTCTTCCACTTATTCCTCTAACTGCCCCTCCAGGATACTCTTCTCTTTCATTAACTGCTTGTAGGAAAGGCCCATGAAGTGGCTTCCCACGAAGCTCCTCACCCCGACTTGCGCGGCTAGCCGTGGCAGGTCGTCTGCTGGAACTCGGTGCATCGCCTTCAGGTTGCGCTTGCCATACAGTGCGCCGCCAACCACGCTCGCGTAGCGGCTTACTTCTTCTCTCCCCCAGTAAGGTAGGGCGGTGGAGATCGTCACGAACTCGCCGTCCGTACTCCACAGCACAGCCGGGTTACCATGGACGACCTTCAGGCCACTGCCCGTTCCTTGCAGCATAAACTCGCTGGAGGAGGCCGACTCCTCCTACTCTTCAGCCCGCGTCGGCTTGGCCCGCCTGGCTTGCTTCTCTCTTTGGGTGAGAATCAGGCTGCCAGGCATCAGCGGCTTGTTCTGCGGGATCGCCACAGCAGCTGCGAAGATAAAGACAAAGTCAGTTCACAAGCCGTGCGGCTAAGAGTTCAGTTCGGCCGGTTTGGAGCTTTCTATCTTCTGCTTCAATTCCTTCTAAGGACGGCAGCAGAGGGATGTAATGGTTTACATCAAGCCGCTCCCCCTTGAAGAAGGTGTAGATTTCCTTCTCCACGCCGTCCAAGCCGCCGCTGCCAAAGGCGGCCTCTTCGCGAATTTGCGGGTTGACTGGCAGCAACCCTAGGTTTCCCTCAAAGATGAGAAACCGTTCCGACCAGTTGGCGATCTTGTTCGCCAGGTTGATGATCTTCAACCCCCTGCAGCCGAAGTACAAATGCCCCCGGAAGATCCTTGTCCCGGAGTCCGGGATAGACCTCACCGAGAAGCATTCCCGGAACAGCCTCATAGAAAATCGGACTCTTTCCGACCTTAAGTAGGAGATGAAGCTATATATGGCGGCTATCGAGTTTGGTGGCAGTTGTCCTGGCACAACGCCATAATGGTCGAAGACCGCCACGGCCTCCATCATGACCGGAAAGCGAAAACCGCAGTCAAAGTGGTCGATGGGGATGGCGATCTGATTTGCATTGGATGTGTTAATCCGCTCGTCCTGCAGCGGAAGCCGCACGACTAGCGGGCTTCCCTGCATATGTTTCTCTACGAAATCGTCTAGCTCGTCTTTTGTAAGCCGGCATTCTTTGTGGTCAGTGGAGTGGAATGCGGAGGCAGCGTCAGTCCTAACCGCAGAGGCCTTGTCAGACCGCAACGACTTGGACTTAGCCCGCATCTTTTCAGTCTTGTGATGAAATCTCCGGGGTCAGCTCTATTTATAGATAACCAGTGGAGGTACAGTACTCAACGTCAAATCGCGGCTAGCCGTCACGCCGCGCGGCCTACACCTGCAGAAAATACAGACAAGGCAACGACTAAGCCACAGTTTAGTTTGTCAGTCCGCACGGCTACATCCCAGCACTTAGAATAATTTCATGGCAAATCATGTGGATATCAAACTTTCAAGCCAGCTATCTGTTTCCCAGACCGCACGACTACTTTCCTATACTTAGATTTCCAGAACAAAACACAGGCATGATGATCATAAATGCAAACTGCATACGCCGCAAATAGTTCGCAGCAGAATAAAAATACAACAGTTTACAAGAGCCAAATTGTCCAGCATCCAGCAGAGAAAATATATTACAACATCATATTCATTGTTCGCGTGGCTTAGATCGTTCAAGTCGCTCAGCCTTGCTTGTCGCCGTCCTGTCTGTCCCGTCCTATTCGCGCGACCCGTTCACCGGTTTGTACAATCGCAACGTACACCTGGCTGACCAGATTATGAAGCGAGTGCAGAGACTGATGAACCCGCGCAGTGTCGCGTTCTACTCTCGCAAATGGGATCATTGGGATGGCCTGAACCCCAAGCCCGCTTGAAGCTGCGGCCTGCCCGGGTGCCACGGCCTCCAATGGATTTGAAGTTTCACCGGAGGCCGGGCGGCCAGTAACCGGCAGTTTTCCAGAGGTCGGCAGTGCAGTCCACTGTTCTCCGTCGGTCTCCGCTGGCAAATCTTGGTCTTCGCCGCCCTCAAGATATGGAATCTCTTCTCTGTCTCCTTCTAGCCATCTAGCCATCAACAAATACTTCTCTGCCCTCTCCTACTCCAAGGCGACCTGCATCTCTGCAATCTTCATCTCAGCGGCCTCCATCGCGGTCTGCAGCCTGGCAGTCCCTTGCTACAGCGCAGACTTCAACTTTATGGTATCCTGCTCCAGTGCGGTTTGCAGCCTTGTGGGCTCTTGCTCCAGGATGGTTTGCAACTCTGGGATCCTTTTCTCGGCGGCCTCCTGGACAACCCGCTTTTCTTCGTCCTTAACTCGCAGGGCTTCGATGTGCTCGTCCAAAGCCTCCTGCAATGTGTCGACCTCCTTCTGGAAGTCGTCCATCTCTTTCTCGCGAACACTTAGCGGAGGCGGTGGCGGCATAGACAAAAGCGATGTCAAGTCGCCCGGTTTCATCGCGGCCTCCGGTTCACCTACAGAAGATAAACCGCAGTCAGGTTTACCCGGATAATTGTGACCTTCTTGCAATGAAATCGGTAGGATAAAACCGCCGCTTTGATTTTTATCTCCTTCAGAGGCCGCGGCATGGTTTCTAAACACTGGCCTCCTGAATCGTTCGGGATCTATCATCTTTAGCTTTTCTTTCCATAGCCGCTCGGCTTCTTTAGCTCGGCTTTTCAGTTGAGCCGTAGTCAGGAAAAGGCTGGCCGGCGGATTTAATATTATATTCGCCCCCTTCTTCCTTGACCGCGACTTGTAGAATTTAACAATTCTCCTAACTTCCCGGTGTTTACCTTGCAGCAATGGAAGTGTGGTCTCCACCGGCTTCTCGGCAATCAGCTTCTTAATCTCCTCCATCTTCACTTGAAGCCTCAGTTTCTCGGCTCCTTCAGAAGTCATGGAAGCCGGATCGCCAGGCTTCTCCGCAATGACCTTGACTTCGGGGCGGTCAACCTCCTCAGAGGCCCCTGGAGTCGGTAGTAGCGCATCTTGCTGCTGGAGGGTCTCCATGCCCTTGAGGAGGTCGCTAAGCGTCTCGCTAGCTGCGGATACATCCTCTGGCTCGTTCGGTTTGAAATCCGGTGTGGACGAACTCTCAGGTACCTCCTTCTCGTGCGGCCTGTGTTGAAGACTGTCCGCGCCGGTCTTTACGGAAATATTCCGATTTCCGGCCTGCATCTTCCTCAACTTTCTCTTCATCCTTTCCTCAAGGGTATCACTCTGTTGCTTCTATCTGTTTGCTCTGTTCATCCAAAATCTGTCTGGTCTCCAGCGCCTTCTCCGACTCATTGTCGTCCACAATGACTATGTCGACCTTGGCCTGCAATTCGGGCGGCTTGCCAGATTCAACACTTTTATCCTCCATCTCACCTATTTTTAAGTGTGGTTCGCCCGATGGAGAGAAAGTCATATCGAAGGATTTGGCAGTTTCGGTTTGTGGTGGATCAATCTTTGAAGCCGCTTCAGGATTGGTTGCGGCTTGTGATGATTCGCCGACGGTCTGCGTTGGCCTCTTTTCAGATCCAGAAGCCGCTGGAGCAACCGGCTTCCCAATCTTCTTCGCAGGCTGACGGTCAGAGTCATCCGGCTTCTGGCTCCAGCTTTTCTTCTTTTCAGTCGATTACTTGTCGCGGGCTAACATCAATGACATTACATCCATCTTGTGAATGTCCGCGTTGGCTTGAAAGATTCTTACCGCAAGTGGCGAGTAACGACACGTGGCCGGGCAGAGATGTTGAAGAATGTCAAGGTCCAGAGGATTTTATAGACGCAGACAGGGCAGTCGTGGTCTCCGGCTTAGTTCTACATTTTCGAAGTTTTTTGGAACTTAAAAATGTGCAGGTATTATGTTAAGCCCGGAATCCGCGACCTGTCCGCGCAGCTTTCCAGACCGGGAGGCTTGGTTGTTCTAGCCGCCACGTCTCCCAAGTCGGACGATCACCATGGGGCGGTCTAGTCGGCTAGCCGCATCTCAGATCAACCCGTCTAGTCATCTCCAAAGCCCGGCGGTCTCCATGTCAGGCCGCCAACAGAGCCGGCCCTGCTCAGCAACAAGGCCCAGGACCCAGACCATCAGCTCGCCAGGAGGAATCCGCCAGGCCGCGCGGCTTCCCTCCTCTCTCGTTTTCTGCTCATTTGCTTCCCCTCACCTCTGCCTGGTTCTCCTGTACCCCGGGCAGCCGGTAACTTTAGCCCTGCCCGCTTGGGCAGGCCCCCGAGCCTATAAATAGTGGGAGGGTGCACTCCACAAGACACACTGACTTGTATCCAGGAGCTCTCCTGTTAAGAGCTGCGGTCTCAAGTGTAGTGTTTTGCGGCATGTAGTTCGGCCGGCTTCCTCTTTTTCTCCTTCTTGTAACTATTTCTGACCTCAAATAAAGAATAGCCCGTCGCAGGAGTGGCATTTAAGCCGCGGCGGGCGAACTCTGCTGTTGTCGCTGCCAGCGGCATCTTTTTTCGTCCTTTAGCTACGACCGCTAGTAACTGACTACTCGACAGTCTCCTCTTTTCCCTTCTTCCCCACGGTGCTCGAACCGTTAGCTGGTGGTGCCCGACTCCCTGTGTATTTTCGTGCATCAACAGTTAACATGCGACCTCAACTTTGTCTTCATCCTTTCCTCAAGGGTCTCACTTCAATGCTTCTGCCGCTTCAAGGAGCTGAACACCTTTTCTGTCTGTTTGCTCTGTTCAGCCAAAATCTATCCGATCTCCAGCGCCTTCTCCGGCTCATTGTCGTCCACAATGGCTATGTCGACCTTGGCCTGTAATTCGGTCGGCTTGCCAGATTCAACACTTTTCTCCTCCGTCTCACCTATTTTTAAGTGTGGTTCGCCCGAAGGAGAGAAAGTCATATCGAAGGATTTGGCAGTTCCGGTTTGTGGTGGAGCAATCTTTGAAGCCTCTTTAGGATTGGTTGCGGCCTGTGATGATTCACCGACGGTCTGCGTTGGCCTCTTTTCAGATCTAGAAGTCGCTGGAACAACCGACTTCCCAATCTTCTTTGCAGGCTGATGGTCAGAGTCATCCGGTTTCTGGCTCCGGCTTTTCATCTTTTCAGTCGATTTCTTGTCGCGGGCTAACATCAATGACATTACATCCATCTTGTGAATGTCCGTGTCGGCTTGAAAGATTCTGACCTCAAGTGGCGAGTAACGACCCGTGGCTTGGCAGAGATGTTGAAGAATGTCAAGGTCTAGACGATTTTATAGACACCGACAAGGCAGTCGCGGTCTCCTGCTTAGTTCTACATTTTCGAAGTTTTTTCGGAACTTAAAAATGTGCGGGATTATGTTAAGCCCGGAATCCGCGACCTGTCCGCGCAGCTTTCCAGACTGGGCGGCCTAGTTGTTCTAGCCGCCACGTCTCCCAAGTCGGACGATCACCAGAGTGCGGTCTGGTCAGCTAGCCGCATCTCAGATCAACCCATCTAGTCATCTCCAAAGCAAGGCAGTCTCCATGTCAGGCCGCCGACAGCGCCGACCCTGCTCAGCGACAGTGCCCAGGACCCAGGCTATCAGCTCGCCAGGAGGAATCTGCCAGGCCGCGCGGCTTCCCTCCTCTCTCATTTTCTGCTCATTTTCTTCCCCTCACCTCTGCCCGGTTCTCCTGTACCCCGGGCAGCCGGTAACTTTAGCCCTGCCCGCTTGGGCAGGCCCCGAAGCCTATCAATAGGGGGAGGGTGCACTCCATAAGATACGCTGACTTGTATCCAGGATCTCGCCTGTTAAGAGCTGCGGTCTCAAGTCTAGTGTTTTGCGGCTTGTAGTCCGGCCGGCTTCCTCTTTTTCTCCTTCTTGTAACTGTTTCTTACCTCAAATAAATAAAAGCCCGTCGCAGGAGTGGCATTTAAGCCACGACAGGTGAACTCTGCTGTTGCCACTTCCAACGGCCTCTTTTTCCATCCTTTAGCTAGGACCGCAAGTAACCGACTACTCGACAGTCTCCTCTTTTCCCTTCTTCCCCCTGGTGCTCAAACCGTTAGCCGGTGGTGCCCGACGCCCTGTGCGTTTTCGTGCATCAACATATGTGATAATTTTCTAGGCTTCCATATGCCATAAAACGTTATTTGGCCAAGTAACACAATATTACCACAATGTATACTATTTATTATCTATTTAACAAAATATGGCACACTAGTTTACTTTACACATGAAGTACCAAGAGGAAATGCCCAAATGATCCAAATAATTTACTAATGCCTCTAAATGATATTTAATTAACCTTGCCAGAGTTGCATATTGTTGGAACCCTAGTTTTTATTTGGGCAAGGATCACTATTAGGTTTGTTTAGATTGACCCATCATGTATAGTACTGTCATGGTTTTGTCCTAGAGTCTAGGACAGTTCATAGAATCAACATCACATGGCCCAGCCTTCAACAGACTGCCAGAGACTCAAACAATTGTGTCGACACTTGGGAAAGGCTGTGTCGACACCAGACGCCAGATTGTGTCGACACACAAAACATCTGTCGACACCAACTGTGTCGATACTAGAAGCCAGATTGTGTCGACACACAGGACTTGTGTCGACACACAGAACATCTGTCGACACCAACTGTGTCGACACCAGAAGCCAGATTGTGTCGACACACGGGACTTGTGTTGACACACAGAACATCTGTCGACATCAACTGTGTCGACACCAGAAGTCATTGTGTCGACACATGGGACTTGTGTCGACATATTCCATAGAAGTTGTGTCGAAACCCAGAACATCTGTCGACAACAATTATGTCGACACACAAGACTTGTGTCGACACATTCCACAGAAGCTGTGTCGACACTAGAAGCTAAAGAAGAACTGTTAACTCAGCTTGACGAACTCCAAGCTCAGGTCGACGATCGCTGAACTCAAGACAGCTCGACGAAATAAGAAACTGAGCTCGACGATCTGCGAGCTCCGGTCGACGAATTCAGTGTAATCAGTTACAGTTGGCAGAATTAATTACAGTCAATGCCCAGGACATTTAATGTTGAACATTCCCAATAGAAATAGTCGTTCAAAGTGGGCAGTTACAGAAGATTAATTAAGGATTAATTCCTAAGGCATCTTCCACTCTCGGGAATGCTTCTGTCGTCTTCAAGATAAATTAATTCAAATGTTTCAATTCGACAGAAGAGAATAACAAGAAACACAGAGTACTAGAGAACAAACAGAGAATAGACACGCAATGAATGCTTTTCATATTACAGAAAAGGAGAAACTCTGCATCAATCAAGACACACAGAGTTCTTCATCTGCTCCAGGCTTCTCAAGAGACACACAATCAATATCGGTCTAAGAAGCTTGCTGGAGACATCATCAATCTGAAGGCCTATCACCCTGAAGCAAAGCTCCATCTTCCTGAACCATTCAACATCTCAGGGGGATCCTTTTGCTAACATCATATCCACTTAAGTGTTCTCTGTTGTAACTTGAGAAAGAGAAGACAAAATCATCTCTCATCCCCCCCCCCACTGTATAAAGGGTTATAACTCCCTTCAAACGTTAACCCCCTTTGTTGCAAGTCTCCTGATCAAAAGACTTGAGGATTGGTTTTTGAGCACCTGATCAAAAGCTCATTAGTGGCAGTCACCTGATCAAAACCTGTAGAGGATTCCTACCAGGGTGGTAGAAGAGTGGATGTACCCAGTTAGGGGGAACCACTATATATATTGTGTCTTCTGTGTTGCTTGATCTGTTTTCTTTTCTTTTGTGCAGTGATTTTCTTTTTTGAGGATATAGATATAACTCTAACCAGTGCAAGTTAAGATCTATCCATATCTTTCACATATCATTCTAAGTTAATCTAACCATGGTTACTTCAAAATCATCAAAAAGGGCAAGGTGGAGATTATACCTACAAGTATGATTTACTATTTTTTAAACATCCTATAATAAATCTCAGAGGTCAATGACACTATAAAATTACTTCTACCAAAATTTCATAAGGATCCAAGGTCGTAAGACCCTTTATTTATTCCATAAGGTGTATAGACCTAAATAATTTCCAAGATATTTAAGTGGGGTGCATGTGTCAAAATACTACCAAATTCCTTCCTAGGGCATTTCTCCAACCTAGAAAACCATGTGGTAAACCCTAAGCCCAAACAAAGCCTAAACACCCTAGGTCCTTCACAAACCCTAGCGGGCTCAATCCAAGGCTTGAACTAGGTCAGTATGTCTCAACCACCCTAACTCATCCCAAACTCTAAGATAGGGTACCCCTACTAACCTTGGGACTCTGGCCAGAGCCCCAACCATTTGGGTGAGGATGGGCCCCTCCATGCCCCAAGAATCCTAAACCCTAAACTCACCTTAAGGGCCCAAACTTTAGTCACATCAAAACCCAGTGAAATCACGATCAAATGGGTTGAGATTTTAACCAGTGACTCATGGTGACCCCTAAGACCATCCTCCAAAGTTTTGGGGGTTAGTGATGTAATTAGGCTCCTTAATTAAACTATACTAAGATTATTAAAATTTTACCAAAACTATAGAAAAGTTTTCTCCAAAAATTCTCATTTTTGGATAGGTCCTAAGCATAGACAAGACGAAGTCTCTATCCAAATTTTTGGTCATTTGGACATGTGGTTAAGTGGGGGCACTCATTTTAATATCTGACTAGCCCTAAGTATAGACTGCAACATTTTCGGTGCTGTGGTCAGACCACTAAGCCAAATTGGTTGAAACAAATTTTAAATTAACGTAGACCTCAAGGGCTACAACTTTAGTATTGAAACTTTTTCTGTTGAAGCTCCAAAGTATTTTTAATAAATAGAAAAATTTACTATAATATGTGTGACAAAAACCAAATGAACCAAATTAATTAATCCTAAGGTTAAAATCGAAGGCGGCACAAACCTTGTCGCAAATAGTACGACATCTGGTCGTCTTGAACCTCCAGCCGACGGCTGAAATTGCCTTGTCCTGGAATCTTTTCCAAGCGATACCGCCGGCCACCCGGCCATCTCCTCGGCCGGACACTGCCACCACTTTCGTTGAGCTGGTGGTTGTCCCCAGGCGGCGACATGGGAGCCGGAGAGGCTGTTTCTGGTGAACCTAAGAGGTCAGAAAAGTCCGAAAAATTTAGGAAAAAGCTCACTGGATCGGACTCAATTGAGCCTGATATCTCTCATATTTGATCTAGGATCCTAGCACTGAGGGAGAGAGGGAGAAATCGACCTACAATCGTGCTTGACGACGGGTTTGGTGTTGGTGTTCCATGGCCGGTGGTTGAGGCAGTCAGGTTTCTGCAACAACATAGCCAAGTAGTTTGAAACCGCCGGGGAAAGGGTGGAAACGACCCCTTGGTGTCCAGTGAAGCTTTTAAAGGAAAAAAGAAAGGGGAGGGTGTTGGATCTTGCGGCGCCCTTAGAGGGGGGTGAATAAGGGTTCTCTTTATTTTGTCTTTAAAATTAAACAAACTTTACTAGATGAATAATAACAATAAAATTGAAGAGTGCAAATGTATACTAGCTAAAAACAATAATGATATATTTCAAAAGAGATAAATTGAATACAAAATGTCTCTATAGAGCTAGAGAAAAATGCTCATGAAATAAATAATTTGCTATTGTTTTTGCCGGTTCTTCTACCAAGAACCGGGAGGATAAAGTGTATCTCTTCCTAGATCTTGCTAGTAGCCTCCCATAGATCTAACGACGATCTAGATGCTGCACACAAGACAACGATTTCTCCCTAAGCCACACAAGGAATTGGACGCCACTCACAAGGCGGCGATTCTCTCCTAAGCCACACAAGGACCTAGACGCCACGCACAAGGCAGCGATTTCTCTACTGATTACAATGAGAAAGTAAAATAAAAGAACAAAAACCATTTGAACACTTTAGGCTAGACACTCCCTTCAAACAATGCGCTGAAGATGTCGACGAATCCTTGCTAGAGATGCTTTGAATGCTTCGCAAGTGCCGTTAATCTTTCATGCTTTTGGCCTTCTTGAAAGTATGGAGTATCTCTGAGTTCTGGAGCTTTCTGAAATGTCAATGCAGGAAAATACACTCCAGGTAATGAAATTCGTGATTTCCACAAAAAATGAAAGGTTTTTATATTTTGGCGCTATCGCTGGGCGATACTGGGTATCGTCATCTGGCGATATCGGTAACCGCTGCCACGTGTCCCACGAACTCCTCATTTTCGCATCGCACAAATGTTGAGCGCCGTATCGTGCACTATCGCCGAGCGATACCGGTTATCGCCGTCTAGCGAGAGCGAAATAACAGAAGCCACGATTTCGTCGAGCGTCGAGCGGAAATGCGTCAAGTGTCGCAATCGCCTGTTGGCGCTGCACAATATCACCTGGCAATATCTCCCGAGCTCAAGTCTGATCTGATTCAGCATCAAAAAGATCTTAGATATTAACCTGTATTATATGCACACCAAAAACATCCAAATATCAAATATAAATAAAATTTGTTATTAGCAAACTAGGAAGCGTGGAATGCATGCTCCAATAATCTCCCCCTTTTGATAATAACAAATTCATTAAGAAAGAAATAATTAATGTTAAAAAGGTCCAACCAATTTGAGTATCAAGATGAAGCATGTGTATGTGCACAAAGTGCTCCTGGATGAAACACTCCCCCTACATGTGATCTCCTCCTAAATGGAAGCATAGGGAAAGTCGTGTATTTTAATTAAAGATGTGAAAAATCTCCCCCTTTTAATTTTTCCAAGTGTGTACAAAAATATATGACCAGACTTCGGTATGACCAGACTTCGGTGGATGATTGGTGAATGATTTCTTTTGTAAAGTGTCTCCCCCTTTGGTATTGTCAAAAGATAGGTAAAAGTGTGGCGGAAGCGAAAGAAGGAAAAACACAAAAGAGAGACTCATAGAGGATAGGTGAGCAATGTAAAATAAATAAAATGAGTAAACAGTAACTGTGACAACGTTCAACAAACTATATCACAAACACATACACTAGTGAATAATTTTTGTGAAGCAGTTCTCAGTCCAATTCTCATAAGAAGAATGTTTAGAGAGGATAATGTTGTGTACATGTGAGGTGTTGTCGGAAATACGTATGCATAATCTCACAAAAAAAACATGAACATGAGAATGTTAAAAAATAACATAACATAGAGGTAGACATGCGTAGCTATACTCGTACCCAAGAGTTCAGAGCACACACGAAAGAAATTATTCATGTAAACATTTGCACAAGACACTTTACAATTCTTGCCAAGGTGCTCAACCTCACAATGCTTATGAAGACTTATCAGGAGGGTAAGTAGTTCTTGGTGGAGGTTCCTTGTCAACCGTGTATTATTGGAGTGTTTTCTTTTTCCTTTTGTTATGCGAAACAATCACCAAAGGTCTGCATTTTTGGGATGATACATTTTTTGTTACTCACATTTTTTTTAGCTGAACAAAAGAGTCCAAATTCACTTGTGAGAGCATATAGAATAATTTAATAGTATGGTGCACTATAAAAACTCAGATAAAGCAGAAGCAGAAAACATGCATCACTAGTGGTTATGGTAAAACATTCACAATTCACATTTTTTAAGATAGATGCATACGAAGATTTGCACAACCGTGAGTGAAATAACATTATCATAACTAAAAGATTTCTCATACTTAGAGACATGTGAAAACAATTTCATGAGTTTAAGAACACTAGTACTGAAATATTTAGAACGGATATAAAAGTGGTGAACTAGAGAACCAAGTTAGTATAAATCTCAAAAAAAACATTACACCTGGCATAAATCTGAGTCAGGAAGACAATTTGAAGAAACAACAAAAAATCACTATCGCCGGGCAATACCGGGTATCGCCGATCGGCGATAGTGGTAAAAGTATAAAAACGGGCTTATTCAGTCAAAGACATCAAACCAAACATTTTTCCTGAAGACAGATCGCGGAAGGCGAAGCATAAGTCGGCGAAACCCTAACACCTAGGTATGAAACTTGGATTTTGGCTTTAATTCTTTGGATTTTTATGGATCTAATTGGTAGGATAGTGTAGCATGTAATCCTAGATGAGAAATTTCCATGTTTTAAAGTGTTTAGATTGTGTGTGTGGATCATAAGAAACTAGGTTTGTTTAAGTGAAAATGTGTATAGTTTCTTGAATTGATGAAATTGTAAGAGGATTTAGAGTAAAAGAACTGTCAGATCTGGTATTTAGGATGAGGGGGAAACCAGATCTGAAGTTGGAAAGGGAGGAAAAACATTTCCCGTTATCGCCCGGCGACAGTGAGTGTCGCCGGATGGCGATAGCAAAAGAAAAAAAATTTTGTTTCTAAAAAAAAACAATTTGATATGCAGGAATGGCTTCCAGTTCCAAAGCACGAAGAATCACAGAGAGTGACTCATATTCATCATATTAAACATTTCCTGGAATAGAGAACACTAACATAGGAATCAGACGGGTGATCGAATTCGACCCGACCCGACATGCTCATATCCATGATTTGTTAGCAATGGCTTGAATAATGTCGATTATTATTCCAGATACATTCTCCTCCGTACTGATTAGAGAATTTTACCATTATCTCAAAGATCCGAGTTTCACGGAATTGAATGGCGGAGTCCGATCAAAAATTCAAGGATAGGCGGTAGAAATAACACACTATGACCTGAGAGATGAGTTTGGATTAATCGAGCATGAAAACACTTTAGATGTAGTAGAGAACTATTGGAAGGATAGGGATTGGACATTATTGAATATGGTTTTGCATGGAAATTTAATCAAAACACTAATTCAATCAACGACCATAATTATGGAGGATGCAAGACTAGTGCAAGATATACTGAGGCATACTGTACTACTGAAATCCAGAGATACACGGAAAATAACTGCTCAATTTAGTTATGTGACGTACATGATTTTGGAGTGAGAGCCGTTTGACATGGCAGATTTTGTCCTTTCGATAGTACGCTATCCATTTAGATTGAAGAGTCCTAATTGGAAGAAATTGAACACACTACCAGTTGGATCCGTTATCCAACAGATTTTATATAAGAAATATACGTGGATTGACCCAGAGTTGTACTTTAATGGTTGTATCCCATCTATATATTCGACGAGTGGAATGCCTTCCATCGGTCGATCAACATGAGGAGGGTCATCAAGGAGCAGTGAACCGGTGACCACTATCTGAAACCTGCCAATTCCTAGAGGTGGATCATTGTGCGAAGGGTTAGACAACTTGCGAGATTCGTTCAAAGAACACAAGAGGGATGTGAAGAAAAACTTATTGGGAATTCAAATTTTTTAAAAATTTCTGACAAAAAGTTTGAAGTTGAAGCCCACTCTAGCAGAGGCAGCAGAATAGGAAGATCCAGTCATGGAGCCGTCCCGTACATCGACTCGCCAAGCACGTCAGATGCGGAGCAGTGAGAACAGTTCGGCAGATGACCAAGGAGATACCAGTGCAGGTGACAGCAGAATTTTTTGAAGATTTCAGGATGGCTGGACATTTTGCCACTATCACCCGACGACAGTCACTGTCGCCGGCGACAGTGAATTTTTTTCAATTTCCTGAAATATTTTATGTTGTAATATTATGTGGGACTTAAATGTGGTATTGTGCTTCTGTAAAAACATAAGACTCAGAATGTTATGTTCTCATTTCGGATTTATGTAAGTGTATTTTGGTTTAATGTTCATGTTTTTAGCAATTTAATTATTAATTTTATGTTGTTTTTTTGGCATGCGATGGTAATCTGTTAATTTGAAAGATCTAGAATTCCTAGTTCTAACTGTAATAATGAAAAACGGCAATCTGGAAGTGGTTTCATGAAAATATCCGCAAGCTGTGAATCAGTGCTTATAAAATTGACTTTGATCGTATTTTGTTTTATGTGGTCTCTTATGAAATGGTGACATACATCAATGTGTTTGGACCTAGAATGATGAACTAGATTTTATGTTAAGTCAATTGCACTTTTATTATCACACTTCAATTCAATTATTTCATGAACTATTCCAAAATCATCTAAAGTTTGCTTCATCCATAAAACTTGTGCACAACAACTGCCTAGTGTCATGTACTCGGCCTCAGTGGTGGATAAGGCAATAGAATTCTTTTTCCTACTCGACCACGAGATAAGTGAAGGGCCAAGAAAGTGATAGGTGCTACTGGTGCTTTTACGATCTAATGAACACCCAGCATAATCAAAATCAGAGAAACCATGTAATATAAATGTATCGTTATGAGGATACCACAAACCTAATTTAGATGTGCCAATAAGATATCTAAAAATGCGTTTAACTGCTTTTAAATGAGACTCTTTGGGATTAGCTTGAAATCTAGCACATAAACATACAACGAACATGATGTCAGGCCTAGAGGCAGTCAAATACAATAGCAATCCTATCATTCCTCGATAAAGTGTTTGATCTATTAATATTCCACTTTCATCTTTTCCTAACTTTAATGAAACACTCATGGGGGTATTTGCTTGTTTTAGATTTTCAAACCCAAATCTTTTTAAAATATCATGAATATATTTAGATTGATAAATAAAAATTCCATCATGCTTTTTAGTGATTTGAAAACCAAGAAAATAAGTGAGATCGCCCACCATGCTCAAATAATATCATAAACATATATTTGTAAAATGATAAGATCATCATTGATATGTTTAACAAATTAAGTACAATCAGCACTGCCCATTTTGTAATCATTTTTAGTAAATAAATAGTAAATCTATCATACCATGGTTGGGATGCTTGTTTCAAATCATAAATGTCTTTTTATAATTTAAAAACATGATCAGGAAATCTAACATCAACAAAGCCTGGAGGTTGTTCTACATAAAACTCCTCCTTAATATACCTGTTAAGAAAAGCGGTTTTAACATCCATTTGAAATAATTTAAACTTCTTAAAACTAGCAAATGCAAGAAATATTCTAACTGCTTCTAAACGTGCTACGAGTGCAAAAGTTTTATCAAAATCTATTCATTCTATTTGTGAAAAACCTTTTGTTACGAGTCTAGCTTTGTTCCTAGTGACCCTAGATTCACTATCTAGTTTATTTTTAAAAATCCACTTAACCCCTACAACAGGATGATCTAATGGCCTTTCTACTAACTTCCAGACCTTATTACGTTCAAATTGATTAAGCTCGTCATTCATAGAAAAAAACCAAGAATTATCATTTAAAGCAGCTTAAACGCTTTGAGGTTCTATATTAGAAATAAAGCACATATTTGAAAATAACTCACGTATGGATGAACGAGTACTTACCCCTCTTGATGTTTCTCCAATAACCAAATCTTGGGGATGATCTTTTGAAAATCTTAGTTCACTTGGAGGCACGTATCCTTGCTCTTCTTCTTCTTCTTGTTCGTCTCCTTTTTCTTCATCTTTGTCTCCAAGGTTTTCATCGTCATCCACCCTTTGTAGAGGGGAGAGCTCTTCATTTTTACCTGTATTATTAGCTTCTACACAAGGAAAAAACTCATCAAATTTAACATGTATCGATTCTTCAACCATTTTAGTCCTCTTATTGTAAACTTTATAAGCTTTACTTTTAGAAGAATAACCAATAAAAATACCTTCATCACACTTTTCATCAAATTTACCTAAATTATCCTTAGTGTTCAAAATAAAACATTTACATCCAAAAACTTTAAAATAAGACACATTTGTTTTCTTTTGAAAATATAACTCATAAGGGGTTAATTTTAAGAGGGGTCGAAGCATAACACGATTAATAACATAACAAGAAGTACTAACAGCTTCGGCCCAAAATGATCGAGGTAATTTGTATTCAGATAGCATAGTGTGAGCTAGTTCTTGCAAAGTTCTATTTTTCCTTTCGACCACACCATTTTGTTGAGGTGTACCAGGAGTAGAAAATTCATGTTTAATTTCTAACTCATTGCAAAAAAGAAACAAATTTCTCATTATCAAATTTACCTCCATGATCTGAATGAATGCATTTTATTTTTAATTCTATTTCATTTTGAACACGTAAACATAATTTGTAAAATTCTAAAAACGCATCAGATTTAGACGATAAGAAAATTATCCAATAAAAGAGAGAAAAAACATCAATCAAAACAAAAGTGTACTTTCTACAACCTAGACTTAGTGTATTAACAGGACCAAACAAATCCATATGTACCAATTCTAAAGGCTTAGTGGTGGAAACGACATTTTTGTTTTTAATGGAAGACTTTGTAAATTTTCTTTTTTGACATGGTGAACATAAAGATGATAAATTTCCACGCAAAGAAGGTAAACCTTTAACAAGTTTATTTTGAGACAATTTTATGATTAGTTTGGAACTAGAATGTCCAAGACGTCTATGCCACAAATCTAACTCCTCATTTTTAAAAATAAAACACTTTAATGAAGAATGTGACAAATCATTAAATCTAATCATGTAAACATTTTGAAATCTAGGAGAGGTAATAACAATATCATTTGTTTTAGAGTTAATTATCTTGCATAGGTTTGAAGATGAGTCAAACAAGACATTTAAGCCAATATCACATAATTGACTTATTGAAATTAAATTATGCTTCAAACCTTTAACATATAAAATATTTGAGATAGTAAATGATTTGTTACCTACTACTCCAATGCCGATGATTTTTCCCTTTCCGTTGTCTCCAAAAGTAACTACTCCTCCTTTCTTCATCTCCAGGCTAAGGAACTTTGATTTATCGCCCGTCATGTGCTTGGAACACCCTGAGTCCAAGTACCACACATCTTCTTTGTCCTTAGCCTTCCAACACACCTAGAAAGAGGATGAGAGTAAAGATCCGGCTACCAAAGTGGTTCCTCCCATAGAATAGGTGGAATCCTTAGGCACCCAGATTTGTTTGACTAAGAAGTATCCCGTATTTTTACAAGTATGTGTTGTGTGACCAAACTTATAACATTTGGCACACTTGATGAAAGAAGTTGACGGGTTTTTTAAAATAAATTTTTACCCTTCGCTGGAAGCTATAGGGACAGGGGGTTCATTGTTTTTAATCTGAAAATCAAATTTTGACCTTTTCATGGAATTTTTCCTATTGCCGACGACAGTGGATGTCGCTTGGCGATAGTGCTCAGGAGAGTATCCAAGTCCGAATATTCCAGAACCATAGTACTGGTTTCCCAAAATCATATTTAGAGATTTTTGGTACACTCCAAATTTGTTAGTGGTCATTTCTAAATTACAGACTTGTCCCCTTAATACATTATTTTCGGCAACTATGGTGCCGCAACAATTAGCGAAGCACTTCCTGCTGCCTTCCACTTGAGATTGAGAAAACTTTAGATATCTCTCTAAGACCTCTTTGTCTTTTGTAAGAGTCTCAACCCGAGTCTGAGTCTTAGAGAGATCTTTCTCAAGCTCCATTATCTTTGTCAAGGAGGGACAATCCTCTTGACAAGACGCTTTCTCCTTTCCAAGAACTTTTATTTCATTTTTTAGTTTTTTATTTTCTTTAACTAATACTTTAATTTCAGATTTAATCAATTTAATTTCATGCAGTTTTTTATCTAAATACTCACAAGTTCTCAAAAATTCAGAATATAAATCATCAAAGTTTTCAGGAGTTACCTCAGTGTCGCTCTGGACACTGCTTCCTTCATCATAAGATGAAGCGCTCTTTCCCATCAAGCACATGTTGGCCTCCTCTTTAGTTTCTGACCCTGAACTGCTTGACTCCTCAGAAGTGGCTTCATCCCATGTTTCAGCCTTTAGAACTTTCTTCTTATCTTTCTTTCCGAGCTGCTTCTCCTTCAGCTCTTTCAGATACTTTAGGCACTTGCTCTTTATGTGGCCAATCTTCCTGCAATGATAGCATTCAAGTGGTGGTCTATCTTCATCATCCTCTCCTTCAGCTTGGAACTTTCCATTCATATTCCCAGATTCATGCCTCTTGAGAAATCTCTTGAAAGAATTTCTTCTTTCAGGATTTCTCATAAATCTCCTGAATTTCTTCACAAACATGCTCTCTTCATCTTCATCGTCACTTTCATCGGACTCGCTTTCCTTCTCCTTCTTGGACTTCACGCCCAAGCTTTCTTTCTTGGCTCCAAGCTATACTCTTGTTGTTGAATCCTCAACTATACTTCATGAGATTTCAAGTTGCCTATGAGATTCTCAATTTGGAGAGACTTTAGATCGTGTGACTCCGAGATGGCAGTCACTTTAGGATTAAACTTCAGGGGAAGCGATCTAAGTATTTTCCTCACCAAATCTCAATATGAGAAATTCTTCCCTAGAATTCTTGAGTCGTTTACTATCTTGCTAAACCTTGTGTACATGGAGTCTACGTCTCCATCAACCTCCATTTTGAACTTCTCAAACTCTGATTCTAGCTGGAAAAGCTTTGAGTCCTTTACCTGCGATGTTCCTTCATGAGTAACTTTAAGAAGATTCCAAATATCATATGCAGTATCACATGCACAAACACGGTTAAATTCAGTCCAATCTAACTCACAAAATAAAGTGTTCATTGCCTTAGCGTTATTCTTACATCGAAGCTTATCTGCTTCATCCCATTTGTCCTTGGGTTTTTCCATAGAGACACTTCCTACAACAGTTATAGGAGCAGTGTAGCAAGTTTCTACCATGCCCCAAACATCGATATCTAATGCTATTAGAAAGCATCACATTCGAGCTTTCCAATAGTTGTAGTCAATGCCCATGAATAAGGGAGGTCTACTAATACCTTGCCCCTACAAAAACACTTGAGTGTTTTGCGTCATTACTCCCGGTGATGAAACCGATTTTGGAGTAACCTGCTCTGATACTAAGTGTTGGATCTTGCGGCGCCCTTAGAGGGGGGGGGGGGTGAACAATGGTTCTTTTTATTTTGTCTTAAAAATTAAGCAAACTTTACTAGATGAATAAAAATAATAAAATTGAAGAGTCCAAACGTATACTAGCTAAAACAATAATGATATATTTTAAAGGAGATAAATTGAATACAAAATGTCTCTATAGAGCTAGAGACAAAGGCTCATGAAATAAATAATTTGCTAGTGTTTTCGCAGGTTCTTCTACCAAGAACCGGCATGCTAAAGCGTATATCTTCCTAGATCTTGCTACTAGCCTCCCCCTAGATCTAACCACGATCTAGACGCTGCACACAAGGCAATGATTTCTCCCTAAGCCACACAAGGACTTGGATGCCACTCACAAGGCAGCAATTCTCTCCTAAGCCACACAAGGACCTAGACGCCACGCACAAGGCGTCTATTTCTCTACCAATCACAATGAGAAAGTAAAAGAAAAGAACAAAAACAAATTGAGCACTTTAGGCTAGACACTCCCTTCAAACAATGGGTTGAAGATGCCGACGAATCCTTGCTAGATATGCTTTGAATGCTTCGCATGTGCCGTCAATCTTTCGCGCTTTTGGCATTCTTGAAAGTATGGAGTATCTCTGAGTTATGGAGCTTTCTGAAACATCAATGCAGGAAAATACACTCCAGGTAATGAAATTTGTGATTTTCTCAGAAAATGAAAGATTTTTATATTCTGGCACTATCGCCGGGCGATACTGGGTATCGCCATCTGGCAATATCGGTAACCGCTGCCACGTGTCCCACGAACTCCTCATTTTCGCATCACACAAACGTTTAGCACCGAATCGTGCACTATCTCCGAGCGATACCGGTTATCGTCATCTAGCGATAGCGAAATAACGGAAGCCACGATTTCATCGAGCATCGAGCGGAAATGCGTCGAGTGGCGCTATCGCCTGTTGGCGCTACCTAATATCGCCTGGCAATATCTCCCGAGCTCAAGTCTGATCTAATTCAGCATCAAAAAGATCTTAGATATTAACCTGTGTTATCTGCACACCAAAAACATCCAAATATCAAATACAAACAAGATTTGTTATTAGCAAACTAGGAAGCGTGGAATGCATGCTCCAACAGAGGGGGGGGGGGTCTTTCTTCATGGCTCCATTAATGGCCACTAATGGCATTTTCGGCCATGGGTGAATACACTGTTCCCGGCCATTAAGAAGCCACCAAAATGACCCCTGGTCTTCTCTATACTGAATGGGGATTTGGAACAATGCTTTGGAAAAGGAGAGAGGGGCCCTTGGTCGCCCTAGGCCATGAATGCTCTCCTACCAAAATTACACCGGTCTGCTCGATGATTTTTTCGAGCACTGTTCGACAATTTCGTTGAGCTCTGCTCGTGATCTTTCGTCGAGCTATGCTCGACTCTTAGACCATACTTTTCGGGTGTTACATTGGGTGTCACTAGACCCTTTAGCGCTTCCCAGGGTTTTGTCATGACCCAATCATGACAAAACCATCCTAGGGGTCTAGAACTCTTAGGGATGTTACACTACATGTGGGTATTTCTACTTTGTTATATTTACTGATGATTTCAGTACGTACAGATACGTGTATCTTATGAAGTGCAAATCCGAAATCTTGAAAAGTTCAAAGAGTTTAAGAATGAAGTAGAGAACTAATGGGTACGAAGGTTAAAGCACTTTGATCTGATCGAGGTTGCGAATTCCTAAGTCAAGAGTTTCGTGATCATCTAAAAGAGCGTGCTATTGTATCATAGCTCACTCCACCTAGAACACCGCAACATAATGGTGCGTTTGAGCGGAGGAATCGTACTCTGTTAGCCATGGTACGGTCAATGATAAGTCATGTAGATTTGCTTGTTTCCTTTTGGGGTTTTGCTCAAGAAACTGTTACTTTTTCACTAAATCGTGCTCTAACGAAAGCGGTTCTGAAGACACCATATGAGATTTGGACAGGAAAGCTTCCTAGTATATCGTTCATTAAGGTTTGGGGCAGTGAGGCATACGTGCGATGTCAAATGCCTGACAAGCTGGAACCCAAATCAGATAAGTGTTATCTTATGTGGTATCCTAAGGAAACTAAAGGGTTTCTACCTATCTTCCTAGGCCAAAGTGTTTATCGCAAGGACTGGTGTCTTTCTTGAGAAAGAGTTATTAAGTAGAAAGACTACCAAGGTAGAACTTAAAGAAGTTCAAGAACCACAAAATATGAATGAACCAGAATTGGAACCTGAGTCAGGACTATAAGTTGTTGTAGCTAGAAAACCTGCTCAGGAAACACAAGTTCCACATAGATCTGGTAGACCAAGCTTTGAGCCTGAGAGATATGAATTTCTTATTCCTCAGAAAAGTAATGTGTTGTTTATGTATCAGAGTGATGAGCCTGCAACCTACTAAAAGACTATGCGTGGATCGGACTCCGAAAAGTGGATTGAGGCCATGAAATCTGAAATGGAGTCCATGTATAAAAACCAAGTTTGGACTTTGGTGGAACCACCTGAAGGGGTACGACCCATAAGGTGCAAGTGGGTCTTCAAGAAGAAGACTGAAATGGATGGGAATGTACATGCATTCAAAGGGCTACTAGTGGCTAAGGGTTTCAAGCAAATTCATGGTATTGACTATGATGAGACATTTTCCCCTATTATTATGGTTAAGTCCATTAGAATTTTGCTTGCTACTGCTGCGTATTATGACTACAAGATCTGACAGATGGATGTCAAAACAGCTTTCCTAAATGGAAACCTCCTTGAGGAAGTGTATATGACAGAACTTGAGGGTTTTGTATCTCCAGGTGAAGGCACAAAATATGCAAGCTGCAGAGATCTATTTATGGATTAAAAATGCTTCTTGAAGTTGGAATATTCATTTCGATGAAAAGATCAAAGAGTTTGGTTTTATCAAAAAAGAGGATAAAATGTGTGTTTATGAGAGGATTAATGGGTGCATAGTCGTCTTTCTGATATTTTATTTAGATGACATATTGCTTATCGGGAATGAAAAACTGACCTTACAAGTTGTTAAGAACAACCCAGGGGATTGCTTTTCTATGAAGTACTTGGGTGAAGCAACTTATATACTTGGTATTAAGATCTATAGAGATAGATCGAAGAAGTTGCTGGATTTTACCTAAAGTACGTACATTGACAAGGTGTTGAAAAGGTTCAACATGCTTGAGTCCAAGAAAGGATTCTTACCAATGTCTCATGGTATTAGTCTCTCTAAGGACCAGTGTCCTAGGTCTTATGAAGATAAGGACCGCATGAAGTTGATTCCATATGATACAGCAATTGGGTCAATCATGTATGCAAAGATATATACTAGACCCGATGTCTCTTATGCCTTGAGCATGACTAGTAGGTATCAGTCTGATCCAGGTGAAAGTCACTGGATTATCGCTAAGAATATCTTGAAGTACTTGCGAAGGACTAAACATACATTCATGGTATTTGGTTGAGAGGAAGAGCTCATTGTAAAGGATTACATAGATGCTAGCTTCCATACTGATAGAGACGACTCAAAGTCTAAGTTAGGTTTCATATTTTGCGTTAATGGAGGTCATGTTGGCTGAAAAAGTTCCAAGCAGGAGACAATTGTCGATTTTACAACTAAGGCTGAATATATTGCCGCAGTAAATGCAGCGAAGGTGGAGGTATGGATTAGGAAATTCATCATAGAGTTAGATGTAGTACCTAGCAATGTTTGTCTCGTAGATCTCTTCTGTGATAACAACGGTACAATTAAACTTGCTTCGAAACCTAGATCTCATCAGCGCTCAAAGCACATACTTCGTCGGTTCCATCTAATTCGAGTGATTGTCGATCGAGGATATGTGAGCCTTAGCAGAGTGCCGATTGAGGAGAACATTACATATCCACTAACAAAGCCTCTCACATAGAGAAAGCATGATGATCATGTTAGATATATGGGGTATACAATGCCTGAATGATCAAATCTAGTAGGAGTCATGTGAATTGTATGTTTGTTGGCTGTAATATTTCATTTAATGAATTAGAGTACTGTATACATTTCATTTATATAATTTTGGCAAGTTCTTTTATTGTGTTATTATTTCTATTGTCATAGAGTAGTTAACTAAATAAATGACCTTAGAGTGTTTGCTTCTATAGGTCAAGTAGTGACTTGAATGTGAGAACCTATGATCCCAGAAGCTTCATTCCTAAAGGTCCCTGGTTGTTGTATCATCTTAGAAGCAAAGGGCGATGATGATATCTTTAAGACTAGCATGTGTGTTGACAGATGACCCGTACTCACAGGTCATGATATTGTGATATCAAGTCATCACTTGGGTACTTGTTATGAACAAGTTGTACTGGACAGACCCACCTTGAGAAAACTTTGTGGAATGTTATATAAACATGTCACAAGTATGGATCAAGTGGCAATGTTCTTTGTGGTCATTTGACCAGAAGTCATAGCATTTATGGAGTGAGGAAGAGCGTGCCTTGATGCTATCAAAAGTCCAGTCATGATAAAGTCGGATTATAAAGATGGTTATTAGGTACGTTACAAATCATTTGCTTGTTTGCGTGTGAGCAAAGATGGGATTTGTCCTCCTTTATGACAGGAATTACATCCATGGGCCCCTTGATGTGATGGGACTGAGAAATGCATGGTCATGCTTGATTGAGTCAATATATGATATTCAGCTCACCAATTTCTAGAAGTCCATTCTAGATCAGGAAACTGGGATTGAACAATTATGAGGGTGATACGGTCCATACCTATAGTTCTATCCGGATGTAAGGGACGAAGGGACATGACAACACTATAACATTGGTCATAATGGCTTTTGAGTTTATTAACTCTTACTGTTTGGGGATCAATGATGAATTGCTAGATGTTTCTCATTGGTTGTGATGCTTTTATTTTATACTTTAAAGATCAAGTGGGAGACTGTTGGTGCTACCATTGTGATCTGGAAGTGATCAAGCATGCAGCCTCACTGCCAACTTAGCATGAGCCTATTAGGGTCGCACATAAGATTATGGAGAAATTGGGATATTGGATTTTTATGATATAGCTCATATGATGAGTTGAAAAGACTTAGCTCTGTCAGGCAAAAAAGCGTCGAATGTGATGAGACCAGTCAATGCTTTCATCGAGTTAAGTGTTAACTCGTCGAATGGCGACATTGAGTGTGCTGAGTATATTCATCGATTCATCGAGTCAAACTGTTGATTCAATGAATATGACACTTAAGCATTGAGTGTATTGACTATACTTGGCGATTCGTTGAGTCAAGGTGTTGATTCGACGAGTTTGGGTCTCAGGCATTGAGTACATTGAGCTAACTCAATGCCTTCGTCGAGTAAAGGGTTACTTGATGAATCTAGCCCTTAGGCATTGAGTGCATTGAGTGCACTCAATACCATTCGACGAATCTGATTTTTGTCTTTCAGTGCGTTGAGCGCACTCAACGCAATTTGACGATTCGTCATGTTTGGCGCAGGAAGCATTGACAGCGTTGAGTCCATTCAATGCCTTCGCAGAGTCAAGCGTTTACTCAACTGAGAATGGCGTTGGGTTTGTCGTGTATCTTATGGATACTCAACAATTCATAGAGTATAAGATGATACTTGACGATTCATCATATATGACATGGATACTCGACAATTTGTTGAGACAAGGGTTGTCTGACAGAAATTTTGGATTGTAAGTCTTGGGTCTGCGGATAGCGGCAGAACAGTTTTGTTTATTCCTTGGGTATAAATAGGAATTTTTAGTGTTTCTAAAAAACATGCGATTATTCTTTCTTAGTACACGAGCTGTACATTGCGAAAAGACGGAAGCCCTAGAACCCGACGGAAGCGTTCCGCCGATCCCGCCGCCATCGCCGATCATGATCCAAGCAAGTGTCGCTGCCGTCTCTCCTTCAATAGATCTAGTAGTCTGTGGAGACGCTGAGTGTCCTCTTCCGACCTAGTGCTTTTCTGACAAGTTGCTATGGGTCCTCCAGATTATGTGGATTTCCTGTAGAGGCATGAATATACATTTTGCGCTTAGGACTCAAGCCGCTTAGTGGACGACTGAATTTTCTGGAGCATTTTAGTTGAGTATAAACTTAATTCCTCAAAGGTAATTTTATTTACACAATGTTTTACTTCTTGATTCATAAATATTGTTATATCCTAATTCTTTGCGCTTTTCTTATTCATTATTTCCACTGCGCACAAGTGTTTTGGCATGTAGAAAAACCCAATATAATCTCCCCCTCAATCTCTGTCATGTCCACTGGGACATCAAGGGAATCAGCTGTGATTATGTCTGAATGTTGTTCATGTACAAGAGGAAGTTGAGTAGTTTCCTTAGTATCTTGGGAATCTTGTTTCAACATTTGTATCTTATCCCCCTCAGCAAGAGTACTCTCCATCACATGCTCAAGAAGTTGCTCTCCTTCACTTAGAGGATTAGTTTCCACTTCAATGGGAGCTGGTGTTTTGACAGTCTCCCCCTCACTTTGAGCACTGAAGGCATCTTGCTGATCTTCTATTAAAGGTGCAAGTGCATCTTTAGTTGGAGCTGGTGACTAGGAGGCCTCCCCGTCCATCACATCAGATATCTTAGTGACTATGTTCTCAGCCACTTATTCAGCAATTTCAGCTGAAGGTATCTCCACAGCATTTGCTGGAGCCTCTTCAGAATGAGTACTACTGACCTGAGTCCTTATTACATGGTCAGAGGATATTGAGACTTGGGAACTCATGTCCTTCCTGGTATATTCAGTAGACCCAGACAAATTAGGATCATTAGACTCTTCCTTTGATTTCTCTGATGAATAGTTTTTTGTACTTTCCTCTGGGCGGGAACTGGTGTCTTCACCTTCTTGGTAGTAGTCTGAGCATGTGGCTGGAAAAATCTATCCCATCTGTCTAGCATTTTTAAATCCATCCTCCTCATGTGATGGATTTTTGTTCTTAACTTAGTGTTAAGGATCCCATGAACACTTTTGATCAGAAATAGGGAGAGAATTCTTCCCATGTTTGGTTCATCTATGTACTCCACTATTCTCTGAAACATTATCTTTGCCCAATCAATCCTTTTGGAGAGTATTATCTTTGGCAGCAACTCAAACATTTTTTTGGAAATCTTGTCGTGTGATCCTGACTTCCACAACAAAGCCTTTCCAATCACATCAACCAGGAACTTACCTTTCAGATTTAATTCGTTCCTTAGAATTGATCCAGTGGTGTGTTTAGATAGACCACATCACTTCAGTGGTGATTTGATATCAGACTGAACCAGTTCCTCTTCCTCATCTGACTTTGAGAACTTCATCAGTTGTAGTGCCTTGCTTAATCTTCTAGGGGTTATCTTTATCTTTTTGCCACTGATTAAGGTCTTGATCATACTGGTTGATGAGTCTACCTTTGCATTGGAGAAAAATTCCTGTACTTCTCACTTCCACAACAAACAGGGATCTGACGGAACAAAGTCCAGGTCAGTGACTTGAAGTAAGTGGAGAACGAACTGTACTTCATCTGGTGCATCTTTGAATCCATTGCAAACCAACTCCGAGCCTTCAAATAAGAAGTCCAAACCCTTTGGTTCCATTACTGTTGCGAAAAGCTGAAAATCTTCCAAGCCTTTCATTGATTCATCACAAGGGGTAGAGAAAGGCGAGGAACATTGTATTTTGTCTTACGCTCATAGCCTTCTATTTATAGTTATTTTTATTTTAGAAGGGGAAGAGGCGCATACATGTTCCTGATCACGACTTGATCAACGTCTAGGATTTAATCCAGACACTTAGTCGCAAAATAGACTCACTGAGAGCATGCGTTGAGTGAACTCAACAAACTCGATGCTCTCGATGCTTTAGTCCTTTCAATGCACTCAATTCCTGAGTGCATATACTCAGCCCATTCGATGCTTTTATACTTAGTCGAATTCATCTCTACTTCCCTTCAGGGATTAGATCTACCTGCAACAACACCAGCAAAATAAAATGTAGAGAGCTACTGAAGCTTGAATAAATTTAAGAAGCCTCATTTAAATTTGAAGGTGCTGAATTTGGCTTCATCTAGTGGTTTAGTGAAGATGTCTATAACTTGTTTGTCTATAGGAATAATTTCAAGACATATGTCTTCCTTCTCCACATGCTCTTTAATAAAATGGTACCTAATCTCAATATGCTTAGTCCTACTGTGAGAGACAGGATTCCTAGCAATGGAGATATCACTAGAAGAATGACAATACATTGGAGTTTTACTTATCTGTATGTTGTAATCATGGAGCTTATGCTGGATCCACAGCAACTAAGCACAACAACTAACTGCTGATATATACTCCGACTCAGTTGTTGAAATTGCAACACTAGTATGCATTTTGCTTCTCCAAGATACAAGTCTTCCTCCTAAGAATAGATAGGTGCCTAATGTGCATTTCCTATCGTCTCTATAGCCTGCAATGTCTACATCTGAATATATAGTTAGTTAAAATTCCCTATTCCTAGGATACCATAGGACAAGATCTGTTGTGCCCTTAAGACATCTCAAGAATCTTTTAGCTACAGAATAGTGAGACACCTTATGTCTAGCCTGGTATCTATCACAAACACAAGTGGCATACATAATGTATGACCTACTAGCAGTAAGATAGAGGAGGTAGCCAACTATGCCTCTATACATGGATTCATCAACAGGTTTACCCGCTTCATCCTTGTCTATTGACATTTTGACCACATGGGAGTTTTTAGTATGGAGGCATTCTCCATATCAAATTTCTTAATCAACTCCCTAGTGAACTTAGACTGGGAGATGGACAATCCATCCTCAGTATATCTTACTTGGAGGCCGAAGTACTTAAGCTCACCTATACTACTCATCTCAAATTTCTCTTGCATAAGTTTAGCAAACTTCTTGCAAAGGTTATCATCAATAGACCCAAAAATTATGTCATCTACATAAATTTGGACTAGTATAATCTTACCCTTGGATTCCCTTAGGAATAGAGTCTTCTCTATCTTTCTCCTTGAGAATTTATTCTCAATGAGAAAGCTAGACATGGTTTCATACCAAGCCCTAGGGGCTTGCTTCAACCCATAAAAAGCTTTCCTAAGTGTATAAACATAATCATGAGAGTTAAGAAATACAAAACCTGATGGTTGCTCAACATAGACTTCTTCCCTTAAGTCACCATTGAGGAAGGCTGACTTCACATCCATCTTGTAGACTTTGAATCCCATGTGTACAACATATGCAAGGAATAATCAAATGGATTATAACCTAGCTACAGGGGCAAAAGTTTGATTAAAATCAATACCTTCTTCTTATCTATATCCCTCAGCCACCAGCATAGCTTTGTTCTTGATTATAATACCATTTTCATCAACCTTATTTCTATAGGTCCACTTGGTTATAATGAAATTATGTCCATGTGTTCTAGGAACTAGCTTTCAGTCCTTACATCTCTTGAACTAGTTCAGTTCCTCTTACATTGCCACAATCCAAAACTGGTCTATGTTGGATTTTTTGAATCTTTTGGGCTTAACTTGTGACATGAAGCATGAATACATGGCTGCATTGAGGCTTCTGCTCCTAGTTATAATTCCTTGGTTAGCATCACCAATTATCTGGTGTCTGGGATGATCTCTTAGATGCTTGAATGTGTAACACCCCAGTTTTCTAGGACTTGAGCCTTTGGAAGATATCGCCCGGTGATAGGAAGTTACCGCATGGCAGTTGCTAGGCATTGAGAGCACTGAGTAGCTAGGTGTTGAGAGCACTGAGTAGGTAGGCATTGAGTGCATTGAGTGGTACCGCACGATGGTAGGATGCTACCGCGCGACGGTAGCTTGTGAAGCATTGTGTGAGAAACATTGAGTGGCTATCACACCCAGTAAGACTAATGTTGGTGATAACATTTTCTTTTCAAAGGGACCAACAGCTCGGGAAGCTACCGTGGAGTGGTAGGTAGTTACCTCTCGGCGGTAGCAAACGGGAGCAGTTCCATCGTTTGGCATTTTGGTTTGGCCATATGTTTTCTCTTAGGATTTGATCTTATGGCCCAGGATGCTGCGCCCAAAAGGCATATAAAGGGCTGAAACATTCTAAACCCTCATTCTTCTCATTTGGAGTGGAATTTAGGATTTGAGTCTTAGAGTTTGGAGGAGGAAGAAGAAGTACCTTCTCTGCCATTGACGTAGCTTCGAGGCTACGATCGTTGACCCGAGGCCAGATTTGCGGAGAGGACTTTAAGGCGCACATTTTCATCTGTGCAAATCAAGGTTTCCATGGCAAGGAAGAGGAGTCGTAAGGTGAAGACACTTCTCCTCTCGGTCTTTAGGATGTGTGCATGGCATCCATGTTTATTACTGCTTTCTTTTAAGCATTTGGGCATCAGACCTCTTAAATGAGAGGGGTTCTGGTTGCCATGACTCAAGAGTAGCAACCAGGTCAATTGTGTCCGTCCCCAACATGATGTTGCATTAGAAATCTGCTCCGTTAGTTGATTAGGCATTGTGGGTGAAGCCATAGTCGCGACTGTAAGTCCGACTCAATGATGTTGCATAACGAGCTTTAAGGATTATGGTCGAAATGCGTTTGAGGCAAGATGCCATTTGTGATGATTGTCCCCCCTTATTTTTTGTGTGAGTATGAATGGTGGATTAGGGCGGGAAAGGCTTTTGATTATGATGTGCTAAGGTGAGGCTTTGTCTTAGTGGTTGGCTGGCTAGCCCGTGATGTGGCAAAGTCACGTGTGGAGAGTGTCTCGACGAAACAAGTCCCCTTCTGTGAAATTGACGAGAACGCCAAGCTTTGGATAAACCGGACGATGCCACTTGTGTCCTGTGAGTTCTGCTTCATTGGACTTAGTCCCGATTTGGAACCGGGCCTGGGTCATCACGAGCAGGTGGGGTATAACAAGGGTTATTACCATCAGTTTGTGGTTTGTGAGACGGAATCCTGACATGAGAAGTCAGAGCTTGTAGGCAAGCCCTGGTTTTGAGACCCACAAGCGGTTGGGGTGTTGGGTAATTTATCCACAATAAACTAGATTTGGTGAAGATACCTTTGAACTAAGATGAATTAACTTGTATTTGATGTATTGTTTGAGTTATGTGTTTGCAGGACTTAATTGCCAAGTATAGACCAATGCCAGTCTACAACGGGTCACCAAACACAGGATCATACAATGTAATCCATCATTGTGTGATCAATGATGTTGACTTATGTGTCTCCTCTCTATTGGGATACACTTCATTTTTCAAGCACTAGGATTGTTGGAGAAAGACATGTTGTTGATGCCATTAAAGAAAGGAAAATTTTCATAAACTCAATTTGTCTAAGTGTTTCGCTCGAGTAGATTTTTAGTACTCGAGTAGAGCCCTTAGTTATACTCGAGTAAGGTAAGTCTGACTTTCGAGTAAGGGAATGGTTCAAAGAATTCTGAACATAGTTCTCGAGTGGCCAGTTTCATTACCCGAGTAGACCCCTTCTTATTCTCGAGTTAACAGATTTTTTATCTCAGAATTTTTCTAAGTCTTATACTCGAGTAGTTAAGTTCACCACTCGAGTAGATGAGCCCTTTGTCTCGAGTTACAGAAGGAAAGTTCTCGTGAGAATCAACCCCACTCAAGTAGTAAAGTTTATGTACTCGAGAAGTCTACTTTCTTCTCGAGTAGTCTAGATCCAGTACTCGAGTGATCAGTTTTAAACTCCCATTATTTTCTCCAAGTCATTTTTTCGAGTAATTCATCTCCACCTCTCGAGTAATACTTCTAACACTCGAGTAACCTTTTTCCACTCGAGTAATGATGAATTTTGTTCTGGATTTCCTGAAGGACTTCCTCTCAAGTAGTCTGTTATTGTCTTCTCGAGAACCTGAAGTAGTAGTCGAGTAACTCTTATTTCACTCGAGTAATAAGATAATTTTTCAGAAAAATTCACTAAGTCCTAAACTGAAGGGATTTTCAAATGACTTGACGTGATTTGTCCACGTGGACGTCATTAATGCTAATTATGATCGTTAGGGAGATCTTATATAAGGTCTTGTCATTTTGACTAACCCTAAGAACAAGCGCTGAAAATAAATACTCTAAGAAATCTGAATCCTTCTTTCCCTTTCCAAAACGGAAGCCGCCACCGCTCAACATCGTGCAAATCGCCCTGGGCTTTCGTTCAAGATGATTTAGATCAGTCGACTTATAAATCGAGATTGTTCTTCAACTTCATCTTCTCTCTGATCGTGTGAGTCAAGAAGTTTCAGTCAGGATCTAGCCGAGTATCTTCTTCAATAATTTTTGATAAAGCCGCAAAGTTCAAGAGGAAGTCCTTTGCCGAAATTTTCAAATCTGAGAAATATTGTTGTTTGTATTTCATATTCTCAATTTATTCTTATAGGAGATTACTCTCCGAGTGTAGGAGCTTCGTTCTCCGAGTTGTAGGAAGTTTTCATCTTCCGAGTGTAGATTTGTATTGTGGATCGAGTTGTAGGAACTTTGTTCCGAGGCGTAGGATTGGTTTCAATCTGATATAGTGGAGTAGCCAAGTCTAGTGCTTTTTTAAATCAGTGAGTGGAAAGTGGATGTACCCAAGGTTGGGGAACCACTATAAAGCTCTGTGTCCTCTGTGATTTCTTGGTGTTTGTTATTTTCTATGCTTAGATCTCTAAACATTTTATTCCGCAAAAGACGCAAAACAAACCTATTCACCCCCCCCCCCCCCCCCTCTAGGTGATTAAGGTAGACAACCAAAAACTTTCAATTGCTATCAGAGACAGGTTGATCATTAAAAGGTTAACACATTGATCAGATCTAACCTAAGTTGTCTTTTGAGTTAACCAAGCATGGACAAGGTTAAGGATTTTGCTAAGCTTCCCTTGTGTACAAAGAAGAACTTTCCCATGTGGAAAGAGAGGATTAGATATTTCATGGAAGCTGTGGATCCAAGGATCTTCATGATTGTTGAAGAAGGTCCTTACGTTCCTATGACCGTCTGCACTATAGATCCAACAAAGAAGGTTCCTAAGAAGTTGATGGATCTGGATAAAGTTGAAATTGCACTTGTCTCTTTAGACAAGAAGGCCAAAAATATTATTACAAGTGTAGTTGATGACTCGATGCTGCAAAACCTGATCCACTACCAATTCGCTGAGGAAGTGTTGCAGTCCCTCATCACTTTCATGGAAGGCATAAGAAGTTAGGGATGACAGAAGATCCCTTCTTAATCAAAAATATGAAGCCTTCCGACATGGACCCAAGGATCCCATTGCAGACAGTTTTGAAAAATTCTTCAAGATAGTCAACGGCCTAAGAGTATACGACCGAGTCTTCACCAACGGAGAACTGAATGATAAGTTCTTGAGATCCCTAACGAAGTAATGGGATAACAAGTTTTGTGCCATTCGGCAATTTGGAAAGCTAGCTGAGACTGACCAGAAAAATCTCTTTGGAAAGCTTATGTCATATGAACTACAACTTAATTCAAGAAAAGCTGAAGAAGAGAAGAACCGGTCTTCATCCAAGGAGAAGTCTGTAGCACTCAAGGTAGACACCTCAAGGAAGTCCAAGGCTGCCTCTTCTGCCCTAGTACAAGAAGTAAGTGAAGAAGAAACCTCGGAGCCCGGTACTTCAGGCTCAGAACTATCTGAAGGGGAGTTCTCTCTACTCTCAAGTCAGTTCAAGAAATTCTTGAACAAAAAGAAGCAATGGAAAGGCAAGGATGCCTCTTACAGAAGATCACATCATGATGGTGATCGACAAAGAAAAGGCACAAGCAGTCATGATAGGTATACTAATAAACAAAACAAACATATTTCTACTGACATCGTTTGTTATTGCTGCAATAAGCCAGGTCACGTTATTGCTGACTGCCCCCATAAAAGAAGGAGGGCGCAAAGAGAGAGGAAAATAAACCTTCTTATAATAATAAGAGAACAGGAAAGAGCCTAATAGCCAAAAATTGCAAAACTCTGAGCGACTCTGACTCATCTGAGTCGAGTGAAGAACAAGAAGCCTACTTTGGGGTAATGGCTCAGACTGATGATGAACAAGAACCCCAGTTCACTGGGAAGGTAAATTCTCACACTCCTCTTTCCAAATCTGATGTTTCTGAACATGATCATCAGGACAGCTCTTCTGACGATGAGTCTGAACTCATGGCCCAATATAAGGAGTTGATTAAGGATTACGACAAATGTCGAAAATTCATGAAAACTCAAGCCAAAGAGATAAAGTCTCTGAATGCTTAAGAGAGCACCTTGAGAGAGGATGTAGCTAAGACCGACTCACTCAGAGAGAACTTCAATGTTGTCATTGAAGAATATAACAAGGCTCTCGAGCACCTAGACCTTAAGGAGAAGATCATAAAAGAACTCAAATCACAACTTGAAGCAGAAAAGAAACTTGTCGAAAGTTTCTCAAAGCCCAAGACTGTCCTTCCTTTCATTGTTGAATTCTCAGCTAAGGCCAAGCGTGCTGGCCTATGCTATGTTGAAGCTCCTAGTAAATCTTCTAGGAGGAGTAAGGCTCAGAGAAAGAATAAGGCGGCCAAGAAGGCTTTGGCCCAAAAAAAGGGAAAGCCCCTCAAGATCAGACTTCTTTCAAGAAGGTCATATTTCCAACAAACGAGTTTGATCTTGATACGTCCTACGGTCACTTGGCTAGGCCTACTTATGTAGAGCCCAAGTCTCGTTACCAAGGATGGACTCGTCCCCGAAACTTTGGTGAGATTGTCTTTAAGGAACCTTATGAAGAAATTACTCTTCAGCGCGATGGCCCTTATAATCATGGTCATAACATTAAGGAAGCACCAAAGGTAAAGCCTATTGTGGAAAAGCCACTGAAGGAGAAGAAGACATGTGATTGGCATCACCATGAAGCTCTTTCCTCTAAGAATGTTGTCCCTTCTAGACCACCACATCAAAAGGTTACGCAGGAGAATATAAGGCAAAGATACAACAGGTGTGACTGTTTGTGTTATGGCAAAATTGGTCACTTTGCCATTGACTGCTGGTTTAATTTCAGAAATTATGTGACTCCTCAGGTTAGCAATATGAGAAAGATCACTCATAATGTTAATACTTATAGGGGGAGTATTCTAACAAGAGACCAAGGACCCAAACGTGTTTGAGTTCCTAAGGCAAATTGATTTGTAATTGCAGGTATGCCCAAAGGCCAACAAAACTCCTATCTGGTATTTGGACAGTGGATGCTCTCGGCACATGACCGGGACATAAGCCTTCTTCAGAACTATTCTCCAGTCTTGAACGGGCCAAAGGTCATCTTTGGAGGTTCATACCGAGGAATTACTAAAGGCTATGGTATGATCTCTAATGGTAGTGCATCCTTCTCAAATGTGGCTTATGTTGAAGGATTGGAACACAATTTTATAAGCATAAGCCAGCTCTGTGATAAAAGATATGTTGTTGAATTTCATGTAGATAAGTGCTTGATAAAATCAGTTGATAATATGGAAATAATTCTGTCAGACACTAGAATCAGAAATATATTTTGCTTGAATTTTATTTGTATAGACTCTTCTACACTAGTGTGTTTTATGGCTAAAGATAGTGCATCTCTTGGTGACCAATGGCATAAGAAACTAGCACATATTAATTTCGAAACTATTAATAAATTATTTTCTCTTAATTTAGTACGTGATGCCCCAAATGTCAAATACATTAAAGATAGACCTTGTCACGCATGTGTAAAAGGCAAACAAACAAGGGCTACCTTTAAAAGCATTATTGGCAAAGATTCTAATAGATGTTTACATCTACTTCATATGGACTTGTTCGGTCCACTGCAAGTTAAAAGTTTGGGAGATAAGGATTATACATTGGTTATTATCGATGATTATTCGCGCTTTGCGTGGGTGTTCTTTCTAAAACACAAGTCAGATACCATTGACATCTTTACTAATTTTGTCAAGCAGGTCCAGAATGAATACAACTATTCTGTAGTGAAAATAAGAAGTGACAATAGAACAGAGTTCAAGTCTGGAGCCATGACAGAATTCTGCGAAATCTTGGGTAGCTTTCATGAGTTTTCCTCTCCTCGTACTCCTAAACAGAACAGAGTAGCTGAGAGAAGGAATAGAACACTCATAGAGGCCTGCAGGACCATGTTGAGTGATGCCTCACTTCCGGAATACTTCTGGGCTGAAGCCGTCAACACTGCATGGCACGTGCAAAATTGAGCACTCAAAAACAACAACCACAATAAGACACCTTACGAACTTCTAAAGGGCAGGAAACCGATTGTTTCATATTTTAGAATTTTTGGCTGTAAGTGCTTCGTCCTTAACAATGGTAAGTATCACACTACCAAATTTAGTGAAAAGAGTTTTGAAGGTATTTTTGTAGGGTATAGTAGCCATAGTAAGGCATACATGATATTTAATAGAAAACCTCTTGTCATAGAAGAATCCATTCATATTGTATTTGATGAGACAAGTTTGCTGCAAAGCAACTCTTCTAGTGTGTTCATTGAAGATTCAGGTACAAAGTTGAAACAACTTAACTTGGGTGAGCCGACTGAAGAAAAAAGTGAAAAGTTCATCTAGATCACCACTCCAACCCCAATTGGAGAGGTTGATGATTAAGATGAAGAAATCATCCAAGTTGATGAAGTCACTCAAGTGATTGAAGACACTCCAGCTGCAAGGACTTTAGAGCTCAGGCATCTGAAGGATCACCCAATGGACCAAATCATAGGAGATCCTCGGGATGGTGTCAGAACTCACAGAGGTACATCTAACGAGATTTTATATTTAAGTTTTATCTCACAGGTTGAACCGAAGAAGTTTGAGGAAGCAAACTCAGACGCATCATGGGTAATGGAAATGGAAGAAGAACTAAATCAGTTCAAGCATTGCAAAGTCTGGAAACTTGTTCCATGACCCAAAGGTAAGAATGTCATACGGACAAAGTGGGTCTAGAGGAACAAGATGGACGAGGATGGAAAGATCATAAAGAACAAGGCCAGACTCATCGCCAAAGGATATCGCCAAGAAGATGGAATCGACTTTGACCAGACGTACGCTCCAGTGGCAAGGCTGGACACAATCAGGTTATTCCTAGCATATGCCGCTCTTAAGGGCTTCACTGTCTACCAGATGGTCATGAAGTCTGGCTTCATTAATGGTGACATAAAGGAAGATATGTATGTGGAATAACCTCCAGGTTTCATCGACTCTAACTTTCCTGATTATATTTATATATTATCTAAAGCATTATATAGTCTGAAACAAGCCCTCGAGCTTGGTATGAGAAACTGTCTACCTTTCTTCTTGAGAACAAGTTCACAAGGGGATAAATAGATAAGACATTATTTCTTAGGAAAATAAAAGGCAAGATTTTTCTAGTGCAAATCTATGTCGATAATATTATTTTTGGCTCTACTGATGACAACCTATGCAAGAAGTTTTCAAAACTCATGCAAGGGAATTTTGAAATGTGCAGTATGGGAGAGCTGAAGTATTTCTTAGGGCTTCAAGTGAAACAATCTAAAGATGGAATTTTCATCTCGCAGACTAAGTTCACCAAGGAGCTAATTAAGAAATTCAGAATGGAGAACACAACCTCTATGAGGACTCCAATGGGTTCAGCTGTGTCTCTGGACAAGGATGAGAAATGGAAATCTTTTGATGAAACCAAGTACAGAAGCATAATTGGATCCTTGCTCTACCTTACTGCCAGTAGACCAGACATAATGTTCTCAACATGTGTTTGTGCTAGATTTCAAGTGAACTCTAAGGAATCTCACTACGCTGTTGCAAAGCGGATTTTGAGATACCTTAAAGGTACACCAAATCTTGGCTTATGGTACCCAAGAAGTAATGATAGAGAACTAATTGCTTTTTCAGATGTAGATTTTGCAGGTAGCAAAGACGACAAGAAGAGCACTTCCGGGACTTGCCAATTCCTTGGAAGAAGGCTCATTTCCTGGAGTAGTAAGAAGCAGAACTGTGTTGAAATATAAATGGCTGAGTAAGAGTATATCTCTGCAGGCAGTTGTTGTGTACAGTTGTTATGGATAAAGAACCAGTTTGAAGACTATAACATGAAGTTTCAAAACATTCCTTTGTTTTGCGACTCTTCTAGCGCGATTGCAATAGCCAACAACCCAGTCTCTCATAACCGGACAAAGCATATAGAGTTGCGGTACCACTTCATCTGGGAGCATGTGGAGCTTTGGGACATCGATCTACAATATGTCCCAACTGACAGGAAGATTGCAGACATATTCACGAAGCCGCTGGACGAGGCCAAGTTCTCGTTCTTCAAAAAAGAACTTGGAATGCTCAACAAAGAATATTAGAGAAGGAGGACTCAAAACATAGCTCAGAGATCAAAGAACTCGTCAAAAGTTGAACTTTCTCAAAATTCTAACTTAATGACTCGAGTAAGAAGAAAGTCACTTGAGTACTTCTGTTGGGTATTGTATCCACAATTACCTGGATTTGAGGAAGCCACCTGTCAAGCTAAGATGAATTCACAATGTATTTGATAAAATCTTTCAAGTTGTGCTTGCAGTTATTCCACGCTAAGTGCACACCAATGTCAGGGTGCAGTAGGTCAATATACACGGGTCTGCACGACGTAATCCCTCGTTGAGCAGATCATTGTGTTGGCCTACGTGTACTCTCTCTATTGGTGTGCACTTACTTTCAAGTACAGGGCTGTGATCTTGCAAGAGCAGACAAGGAGCAAGGATGGGTCTAGGAGCACATCATGGGTGGAAAGACGAAAAATCGTCTAAGTGTAAATCGACGAGAATCACTAGTGATTCTCGCCGAATCATCGAGAATCATTGGCTGATTCTCGCCGACTCGATCCATCTACTTCAAAGCAAGCAACTCTGATGCTAAGTAATAATCGACGAGAATCACCAAGTGATTCTCGCCGAATCGTCGAGAATCACTGGCTGATTCTCGCAGTTTCTTTCCGGCTTTATCAGAGCGTGTCAACAAGTCAAAATCGACGAGAATCACCGTTGATTCTCGCCGAATCGACGAGAATCACCTTCGATTCTCGCCGATTCGACGAGAATCACCTTCGATTCTCGCCGATTCGACGAGAATCACCTTCGATTCTCGCCGATTCGACGAGAATCACCTTCGATTCTCGCCGATTTTGCCTTAAACAATTTTCTGGATCCCACTAAACCGGATCAAATGTTAAGGCTCTATTTTGAACCGCTTTTAGGGTTTCTTCAGGTGGGACCCATAACGGTCATAAAAGAGTATTTTACTGTATAAATACACGCGTATTTTTGAACAGTGCTAGAGCGAAGAAGATTTAAAAAAGACGAGCCGCGACGTGACCTAGATCGCGATTTCCGCTCCGCCGCCGCCGCCGTCGCCGCTCGAGCAAGTTGATCGCCGGTCTTGATCGTGGTTTCTTCCAGATCTCTCGTCGACAGAAGCTTAGCCAAGAATAGCGTCTCACGTGTCTAACCGGAGATCCTTTGTATCTTGATTTGTTGATCGGGAAAACTTTTCCCGTCCAAATCGATCGAGACGATCGATCCTAGTGTGACCGTTGGAAGACCTCGCTGGCTTTGCTACGAAGTTTGAATCTCCAAAGTACTGCAGCCGCACACCGTTGTTGCCACCGATCCCGTGAACCAAGCCGCCGCCCTCCTTGCCGCCGCCGGTTCCGGGGAGATTCTCTCCAAGAGAGATCTAGGGTTGTGGACTCTTCGTGGACTTCAAGAACACGTCGTCAACGAATAGGGACACCTTAGTCTCCAAAAGTAGTTTGTATTTCTTATACATTCTAGTTCATTTTTGTTGTAAAGGAACGTTGGTTCCGAGTTGTAAGGGTTGGGTGCAACCCGTGTTGTGGGAGTGTTGTCTCCTACTGTGGGAGTGTTGTCTCCTACGTGTGGAAGGGTTCCTTCCGATAGTGCAAGGATTGGATTTCAATCCTGTTGGTGAAGTGACCGAGTCGTCCCTTGTTGGGAGATAGGTCGAAGGGGGAAAGTGGATGTACCCAAATCGGGGAACCACCATAAATTGCTTGTGTACCTTCTTTGCTGTGTTGTTTTATTTTCGTGTGCAGGTACAATTTTAATTCCGCAAAAATGCTGCACGTCACCTATCCCCCCCCCCATAGGTGAAGCTAGTTGACACTAGGTGGACTTTCAAGTGGTATCAGAGCCAGGTTGCTCATCAAAAAGGTTTACACCTTGAGTAGAATCATGCCACCAGTGTCAGAAGCATAGAGCTGGATCATGAGATCTCTCCACTAAGACTTCCCACATGCACAAAGGAGTATTATCCCGTTTGGAAGATGAGAGTCTCGTATCACTTGGAGGCTATCGATCCTCGAGCATCTTTCATCCTGGAAGAGGGTCCTTTTATTCCTATGAAGACCTCCGGCTCTGGAAAGAATGTCCAAGTGCCCAAGTGTATTGCTGAGATGTCGGAGACGGAACTCTCATTATTTAATCTGGACAAGATGATTCGTCAGATTATCATGGATATCTGGTCTGGACCTTCTCGCTCTAGATTGGAAAAATGTGGGATGGCCAAATATATGTGGGTGATGATCTCAGAGCTGATGGGGGGATCAAAGAAAGCTGGAATCTGCTGTCAACTAGAGGATGAAGCCTATGTGGGGGTCCTCGCCTCTGAAGATGAAGGAAAGGATCAATCGGACAGCATCAGAGCTCCAGTATCCTTGTCAGAGACTGAAGAAGAAATTGAGGAAAGCAGTTCTGATGAGGATGACACAACGGTCACTGGCTCTAGTGACAATAACACTGAAGAGCAGGTAACTTCTTCATCTTTCCCCGTCTCTCTTGAAGTTCCTGAAGACAGGAACTATTTCCTTTCAGAAAATATTGATTCCCTGAAGAGAGCCCTTCAGAAAAGCAACCTACTTATTGAAGAACAAGCTCAGGAGATTGCTCGGCTGAAGATCTTGTTAGTTCTCCAATTGGCATCCAACAAGGTCAAGGACTCTAAAATCTCTGATCTAGAGAGTAGTCTAGAGATTGAGAAAAGGATAGTATCTAACGTTTCCAAGGTTGATGCTTTGAAGATAAAGGAAGAAAATGGGTGGATCTCCCGAATTATCAATTCGTGGAGAAATGGGGAAACGGTATTCCGACCCCCCACTCCAAGCAGGAAGGGTGCTCATCATGCCTTCAGGTATGACCACAGGAATAATCGTGGTCACTGCAAGGGTGATCTGTCCTCATGTGGAGACACCCATAGTGCAAGGGCCGTCATGGCCACCCATGAGAGAATTCTTAAGGCTCATTCTGAGCCCTTTGTATTCTCAGCCACTGCCCCTGCTCGGCATGAATATGCTGGTATTAGCTCTCAGAACTCTTCTCTCCACCCAAGGACACAGGAAAGGGAGGTTAGAAGTCATGCTGTAAGTTCTCATGGGGCCTCAGGAAGGGGGCTGACTGAAAGGAAGGCACCACCTCCCAGGCCTTGTGACGCTCACTACATGCACTCCTTCCACCCTTCCACGTGTCACGGTGGAAGAGGCAATTTTGGGAGCAGATCCAGAACTATCTCGTTTGGACCTAGGCTCATGACTACCTCAGTCACTAAATCAGGTCAGAAACGGAGATACAATATTCACACGTGTTGGTGTTGTGGCAAGGTGGGACACTTTGCCATAGACTGTTGGCACAACCCCTCTGTATCAAGGGCAAGGGTCTATCCACATCTTCTGGGCAGAGGTAGTCTTCCTGACAGGATTTCTGAAGGAAGGCAGTCGAGTGTTTATGCTAACAAGAACCTAGGACCCAATATGTATTGGGTTCCTAAGGTAAAGTAACTCTCTTTTGCAGGGTAGTCTAGGTTCCCGTAAATATAATGAGAACTAGACAGTAGATGTTTCAAGACTGAATTGGAACAAGCATCTGGAATAACAGAAGTGATATCTACATGGGCATACTCACATTGAGCACCTGGTATGTTTTAACCAGAGGGGCTAAATGATAACTCTCATAATCCCAGGTACTTTTGATCATCCCCAAGACTTGAGTCGTATTGTATCAACATTTACATATATATATATATATATATATATATATATATATATATATATATATATATATATATATATATATACACATATATGTGTGTACACCTAAGGATAGGTTAACGCGGTAAACATAAACCTTAGACACATCAATGAAGATTTATCGGAAATTCCACTGGTAGATTCGAGAATTAACATCTACAGGCATAAATCAGTTCACTGAAAACTAATGAAGATACGTCATTGGAAATCTCGACAACGAAGATACGTCATTGGAAATCTTGACATCAAGAAATGTATGGAAAAGCCCGGTTCAAACCCTAAATATATTGGCTTTAAGAAATATATATATATTTAGAATTTTTTTTTGTCTTGATATCAGAAGACTTCGAGAATCCGGCATGCCTCTTAACCCGTAGACTCCTGTTAAAGAATCCCTTCGATTTCGACTTAGACAAACTAGAAACCCGCTAAAACCCACTTAACCCGAAGACTTCTGCCGAACCTTAGCGTCTCGCTCTTCACACGGAAGTCCTTTTAAACCCGTCGATATCGCATAGTATCCCGCCGACCCTTCATATTCCGCAGGAAGCTCACCGAAGGACTCTCGCCGATTCTTCCCCTTCCGTCGACATCCCGCAAGATTCCCGCAACTCGTGAAGAATTCCGTCGATCTCGACGTACAAGAATCCCGCAACTCGTGAAGAATCCCGTCGATTTCGTCGACAACCGCAGGAATCCCGCCTCTTCCCCTTCCAACGACAACCGCATGCAACTCGTTGTTTCTTCCGTCGTCAACCGCAAGCAACTCTCCGTTTAGTCACAGCAGAAAAGAGAATCGCGATCTTCTTCCGGTTTCCCGCCGTTTCCGTCGATTCTCACCTTCTACGCTCTTGGGTAACCACTTTCTCACCCTTACAGTGACTTACTGTTAGTGTAGCTTCCCTCTTGATTCCTGATTAGGCGTAGTCTTAGGATTTCAGTCTTGCAATGGCTCCAAGGACAACCGCCGGCCTGGTCACTGGTTGTGAGTTAGTTCGAACAGGGTTCTCACATGCTTCTGATGAATTCAGAAACATTATTATCATGCTTGAAGAGGCGAGACTCTCATTCATACTGGAGCACCCCTGTAAAATCTTGGACAAAGAAGTGATGGAGTTCTTCGTGACCGCCAAACTCTGGGAGGAAGACTCTCTCATCAAGAGCAAGGTTGCAGGGGCAAAGATCAAGATGTCTGCTAGCAAGCTGACCCATTACTTGCAGCTTACTAGCTCTGCGCACGATGATTATCTGGAGGAACAGGATAAAACCAGGACTTTACTATTCTGTGGACTCGCTCGAGGAACTAAATCGATAAAGCGAAAGGATATGAATGAGGAGGGGAAACTTCTGTCAGACATCATTGGGAAGGTACTCATATGCAAACCGGGTTCACATGACCACATCTCTGCGGACATGTTCAAGATACTTGTGGCAATTGTCTGCAGAAAAAGATTCAACTGGGGGGCACTACTTTTTGAGAAGATAAAGGACACTATCAGATCTCCTAGCTTTGGCCGAATCATCAGTCTATATCTCAATCAGTTAAACGGAGATAAGTATGACATGAGTAAAGGCGTTCCTCTACATTACTTGAAGAAAATGGACTCGAGTGTCTTTGACAGATGGGAGAGACGCATTGGCAGGCTACCGTGGTAGAACAACAAGAAGCATCTCCAGCCGAGGACGGAACTGTGGCTGATTCCGTAGTAATCCCCAGTGAAATTCCTGATGCACTGACTACAGGAATTGAGGGGGAGCCTCTACCCGCTTATGCTAATATCATATCTTTCATCTCTCAGATAGCCAGAGATGCAGTGGCGAATATACAAGAAGAAAGTGAAGCTGTGCTGGAGAATGAGGCGGCCCTGCACCTGAACGATCTAGGAGCCGGAGGTGCTGTAGAGGAGACTGCTGACAAAGGTTTGTAAGACGATGCCGCTGAGAATGATTTCATGGACGATGAAGACGAGGAAGAAGGAAATGTGGGACAGGAAGCATTGGAGCCTCAGGACATCACTGAAGTTCCTTCTGACAAGCACGCTCCTGAGATCGTACCTGAGACAATTGGTGCAACAGTGGAGGGGGAGTCCTCTCAGCAGAGACTGCCTAGTACTTCCGAGAAATCTACAGAGGCAGCAAGTTTTCCCCCCTTAGAGACTGTGCTCGTGTCCAGCTCTACAGGTGCATCTGATGAAGAGCAAGTCCAAGGAGTGCCTCAGGATCATCCACTACGAGCTGATCTAGCCAATCACACCGTGAATGTCATTCAGGGTATAGTGGATGAGCTCAAAGCATCTTTTGAGAAAGCTCAAAATAAAATGTTAAAAAGGATTAAGAAATCTGAGAATCTCATGCTCAAGAACATGGTGGAGATCAATCACAAACTGAACGTGATGGAAAAGAAGTTTGAAGATAAGTATACAGCGGCCGACCAAGCTGTCACTCTTCTTATGGACGGATTAAAAAGGAACACCGATACTCTCGCAATCGTAAATCAGAATGCTCATGTCGTAGCAAATAACATTCAAAAGTTTGATGGCAATATGGTAACTCTTAACACCAATCAACAAGCCTTAGTCACTGAATTCTCCCGGACTACAAAGCACATTGATGAGTCACTGCATTCTTATGCAAACTCCGTTGCAGTCGAAGCCAAAAAGGGGGAGAAAGAATATATAGCTAAGATGGCCGAGCTTCGGGAAGTCATGATCAAAAAATTTAAACAGTCAAACCAATATATCTATGACAGTTGCTGGTGGATGCTCCAACAAGCGTTAGGCGTCAATTTGCCTGAAAATCCTGCGGGTATTCATGCTCCTGAGAATACTACGGCTGATGAGGGAGTAAGTGCTGCAGAAGTTCCCTTAAGTGAAGCTGATGCTCAAAGGGCTGCTAGGGCTATTTCCAAAGCAAAACTGATGGCCATGTTTGACCAAGAAGCCCTAGCAAAAGCCAGGGACAAGAGAAAATCTCAAGAAGGGACAACTCAGGAAACACAAGCTGAAAAGAGAATCAGAATGAAGGAGGAGGAAGTAAGAAACGAAAAGTGGAGTCCGGTATCAAAGAGTATCATCTTGGACACATTCTGGCTACAAGAAAAAGGGGAAATCAATCGGAACGATGTATACAGCCAGCATGAGTGGGAGCTGCACAAGACGTATGAAGCCAAACGGAACATCTTCTTCAGGACCAACACTGCGGCAGATAAAGCTCCTCCTCCCAGATATTATCCAAAGCCCAAGGAGTATGTTGAAAGACAAAGAAAGAAGTTTTTGGCTCAGAAACATAAGGATGACCTAGCCAAAAATCAATAGACAGAAAGTTATAGCTTGACATTGTCTCTTGAACACTTTTATCTTTTCTTATTGTTATATAAACAATCCTAATTATATATATATATATATATGTATATGAATTTATGATTGACTCAAGCCTTGATCTGTTTGCCTATATTTTCTTGTGCCGCATCTTTATATTCTCTATGTTGTACATATTATCTGGTTGGTGGTATTCATCTTAGCTAGTAGGATTTTGGCTTCGTCAAATAGGGGGAGATTGTTGGGTATTGTATCCACAATTACCTGGATTTGAGAAAGCCACCTGTCAAGCTAAGATGAATTCACAATTTATTTGATAAAATCTTTCAAGTTGTGCTTGCAGTTATTCCACGCTAAGTGCACACCAATGTCAGGGTGCAATAGGTCAATATACATTGGTCTGCACGACGTAATCCCTCGTTGAGCAGATCAGTGTGTTGGCCTACGTGTACTCTCTCTATTTGAGTGCACTTACATTCAAGTACAGGGCTGTGATCTTGCAAGAGCAGACAAGGAGCAAGGATGGGTCAAGGAGCACATCATGGGTGGAAAGACGAAAAATCGTCTAAGTGTAAATCGCCGAGAATCACCAAGTGATTCTCGTCGATTCGGCGAGAATCACTAGTGATTCTCGCCGAATCGTCGAGAATCATTGGCTGATTCTCGCCGACTCGATCCAGCTACTTCAAAGCGAGCAACTCTGATGCTAAGTAATAATCGTCGAGAATCACTGGCTGATTCTCGCCGTTTCGTTTAGGCTTTATCAGAGCGTGTCATCAAGTCAAAATCGACGAGAATCACCGTTGATTCTCGCCGAATCGACGAGAATCACCTTCGATTCTCGCCGATTCGACGAGAATCACCTTCGATTCTCGCCGATTTTGCCTTAGACAATTTTCTGGATCCCACTAAACCAGATCAAATGTTAAGGCTCTATTTTGAACCGCTTTTAGGGTTTCTTCAGGTGGGACCCATAACGGTCATAAAAGAGTATTTTACTGTATAAATACACGCATATTTTTGAACAGTGCTGGAGCGAAGAAGATTTAAAAAAGACGAGTCGCGACGTGACCTAGATCGCGGTATCCGCTCCGCCGCCGCTGCCGTCGCCGCTCGAGCAAGTTGATCGCCGGTCTTGATCGTGGTTTCTTCCAGATCTCCCGTCGACAGAAGCTTAGCCAAGCATAGCGTCTCACGTGTCTAACCGGAGATCCTTTGTCTCTTGATTTGTTGATCGGGAAAACTTTTCCCGTCCGAATCGATCGAGACGATCGATCCTAGTGTGACCGTTGGAAGACCTCGATGTCTTTGCTATGAAGTTTGAATCTCCAAAGTACTGCAGCCGCACACCGTTGTCGTCGCCGATCCCGTGAACCAAGCCGCCGCCCTCCTTGCCGCCGCCGGTTCCGGGGAGATTCTCTCCAAGAGAGATCTAGGGTTGTGGACTCTTCGTGGACTTCAAGAACACGTCGTCAACGAAGAGGGACACCTTAGTCTCCAAAAGTAGTTTGTATTTCTTGTACATTCTAGTTCATTTTTGTTGTAAAGCAACGTTGGTTCCGAGTTGTAAGGGTTGGGTGCAACCCGTGTTGTGGGAGTGTTGTCTCCTACTGTGGGAGTGTTGTCTCCTACGTGTGGAAGGGTTCCTTCCGATAGTGCAAGTATTGGATTTCAATCCTGTTGGTGAAGTGACCGAGTCGTCCCTTGTTGGGAGATAGGTCGAAGGGGGAAAGTGGATGTACCCAAATCGGGGAACCACTATAAATTGCTTGTGTACCTTCTTTGCTGTGTTGTTTTATTTTCATGTGCAGGTACAATTTTAATTCCGCAAAAACGCTGCACGTCACCTATCCCTCCCCCCCATAGGTGAAGCTAGTTGACACTAGGTGGACTTTCAACTTCTTTAAACTACTCGAGTACTCCACAAGTCGCTCGAGTAACACTACTCGAGTACTCCGTAAGTCACACGAGTAACACTACTCGAGTACTGAGTTCCCACTCGACATGTATGAAGATATCACTCGAGTACCTTCGTTATCTCACTCAAGTATTGTCGGTCCACTCGAGTATCCGGAAGACATTTTCTCAACTTCTATTCAAATTTCTTTATTGGCAATCCGAAGCTTATACCGCCACTTTCAAAGGTATGTTAGATTAATTTCTTCCTTAATAATCGGAAATTAGGGTTATATAAATAGAAAAATCCCGATTTCATTCTCTACATGAATTCAAATCCCTCTCACTCGAGAAAAGAGAAAGTCCTTTCGCCTTCTGCCGACTGTCGCAGAGCTCACGCCGTCTTCTTCCCCGCAGCGAATTTCTCACTACTCTCTAGATCACAACATCGCCTTCAAAGATTGGGATTGGTTCTGAACATGTTACTGCCGGTATTGTCGAACTATCAGACGATTTCAGAAATCTCCTAATTCTTCTCGACACAGCCGGCTTGACATTCATTCTCCAGCAACCGTGCAAAATCCTATTTCCAGAAGTTGAAGAATTCTTTCAGAACATCAAAGTAAGGAGAAATGGTAAGGTCCTCAAGTCTACAGTCAAGGGAATCAAGATAAATCTTACTAAGACCTCTGTCTCCAATCTTCTTTAGATACCCGTAGTTGATGAAGAAGAACATCTATCCCATGAAGATTCAGACAGAGCATGCATGTTCTGTGGACTATCACCAGAAGTTCATACCATTCGTTGATCAGACCTCAACACAGAAAGCAAGTTCTTGGTGGACATCATTGGAAAAATTCTCCTGTGCAAGACTAGTTCTATAAGACGCATCTCACTTAATATGTTTGATATCATGACAACCATCATCTGTAGAAAGAGATATCAGTTTTGTATGTTGATTCTTGATAAGATAAGGGAGAGCATCAAGGCTCCTAACTATGCCAGGATTATCTCTGTGCTTCTACATAAGATCAATCCTGAAGTTTTTTATTTCTCCAAAGGCACAACCCTTCATCACATGAAGAAATTATCCATCTCTTCCATTCTAAGATGGAATTAAAGTTGTTGAATCCTGCCCAGACTTCTAGATCTCATGAACATCCAGCTGTAGAGGACAGGACCCCATCTCCCTCTCAACCACATACTGTTGGCACATCTGGTGCAGCTGCTGAGTGGGAGCTTGCTCCTTCTGTACAAGAAGATAGGATACCTACTCCACCTGTTGTTGCTTCTCTCCCTACAACCACTCCAGAAGAAACTCCCTCAGATGCTCAAGAACAAGACACCATTCTCTCTACAAAAGAAGCCATCAATTAGATGATTGAAGAATTAAGCTCTGAAGAGCCTCTTCCACCCCTCCATAAAGAACAATCTACAGTACCATCAAAGGAACCAACAATAGTACCATCATCCACTCATACTCCATCTCCAGGATCCCCTGTTCCACAATCTCCCGCTGATAAAGAGCTGGTTGAGCCAATATTGATTTCTGATGAAAAAGAACAGACCCCAGAACCATTTGAAGCTCATCTGAAGAGGTTTGATTTTATTATTCCAACCATCATCACTGAAGAAGGAGATGCTCTGATCCACACTCGAGAGCTAAGAGCTAAGTAATTATTGAAGAAGTTATTCCATCGTCTGCTCCTCCTCCAGTTCCTCATTCAGCTATTCCAACTCCTGCTGCCAATGATATTCTATGTAAGATTGAATAGATGTTGCTAGAACAAAGAAAATATTTTGATGCCTCCTTGAAGGTAGTTCAAGAGAAAGTTTCTGCTCTTGAAAAAGTGATGAACAGAGGTTTTGCTGAAGTACAGCACAATACGGATGAGCTCAGACAGTTATTCAAGATAGGTGGCAAAGAATTGGATCACACCATCACCAGTGTTGGCAAAGTGATGGAACAATCTATTACTCTTGCTAATAATCAGATTCAGTTAGAGAAGCTGGCCCAAGAGCACACTTTCAAAATCTGTGACGAAATGGGTTCTTTCAAAGAAGCTTCCACAGATGAACTCACTGTAGAAGTCAGAAAGGGGGAGACATTAGTCAAAGGATACTTATAAACCTCAGATGCTGCCAAGCAAACTCTCTGGGAAGCCAAGCTAAAGGAAATTCATGATGATGTGCAGAATTAGATCCACAGTGTAAAATTTCATACCTATGATACAGCTGTGTGGATGCACAACCAGATATTTCCCAATTTGCAAGCAGATCCAAACATTATTCCTCATCATCTGAATCCCCTAGCTCCTCTTGCTCCAGTTCTAGTTCCTCAGCCTACTTTATATCCAAGACCTGAATGCTCTGAAGCCCCTCTTCCAGAATCTTATACTCCGGTTTGGGAATCTGATCCAGCAGATATATTTCTTCAAGCTCCTCCAAAGATTCATATCCCAAAGAAAAGGATTGAAAGTGCAGCTAGATCTGATATACTCTAGAGGGGGGTGAATAGAGTATATGGTGCTTTGAAAGTTTTTACAACAGTTGTTGTAATATGTGTGAGCAGGTAAGCAGTAATAAAACTAATCACAGCACTAAGCTAAACAAAAGCTAATTACAGAAAAATCAAGGCCAGAAACAAAAATGAAAACAAGCAAAACCAGAAGACACAAGGAAATATAGTGGTTCCCCAAACTTGGGTACGTCCACTCTTCTACCACCCTAGGTAGGAATCCACTGCAGGATGAGTTGATCAGGTGTCCTGGGCACCAATGAGCTTTTGATAAGGTGCTCAAAAACCAAAGCAGATTTTTTGATCAGGTGTCTTGCCACCAATGAGCTTTTGACAAGGTTCTCAAAAACCAAGCTCAAACTTTTGAAGGGAGTTTGAGAAACCCTTTACACAGTGGGGGTGAGAGAGTGATGGCAGTCTTCTCTTTCTCAAACAACTGAGAAGACTATGTGGATTGTTGATGTCAAAGCTCCCCCTGAATCCTTGAGATCTTCAGGAAGAAAAGCTTTGCTGAGGGTGATAGGCCTTCAAAGATTGAACTCCAGCAATGGATGATTTCAGCAATAGCTGAAATGTTGAATGTCTGGAGTCTTGAAAATATTTTGGCCTTGAACACTTGGGAAACTAAAGAGATCTGAAGATTTGAGAAAGCTTGATCTCCTTGGATGTGTGTTCTTGAGAAATCTTTGAGACAAAATATTTTTTAATGTATCTCTGTAATCTGTGTCTCTCACTGTATCCTGTATATTATTAGAGACCAAAAAAAATTTTTTTTGTCTATTATACTCTGGTACAGAATAGAATAACATTCTCTGTCAAGTATAGCCGTTAGCCTGCATTGATTGCATCCTTAATTGCCAAATCTCTTCTGGAGGAAAGTCCACAGAAATTTTCCTTGAAAAATCCCTTGAAACTTGGTCCAGAATTGAATGAAAACGGCTAGGAAATCTCTGAATTAATTGTAGAATAACTCCTTAACTGATTTGAATTTGAATTCAGAAGCATCCTGGAAGTTATCTTAAATCGTCGAACTGAGCTCTACTATCGTCGAGCTGAGCTCAGCGACCTGGAAATATACAGCAGCAAAATATCATCGATCTGAGCTCAAAGATCGTCGAACTGAGCTCAGAGATGAAGATCCAAAGCAGAGTCAAAATCATCGACCTGAGCTCACCGATCGCCGAATGGAGTTCGACGATATAATGAAGTTGAACTCAGCGATCGTCGAATGGAGTTCGACGATCTGTCGAAGTTGAGCTAGACGATCGTCGATCGGAGTTCGACGAATCATCGTGCTGAGCTCGACGATCAGACTTAGTCTCCAAACACAAAATCTTGGTCTTCAGGGCAGCTTCCAAACCTAGACTTCTAACCCTTAGACTCAATTTTAATTGACCTATTAAGCTATACATGAGGTCAAGCAAAGGTTCCTAGAGACATAGTGATCCTGACCCAAATTAGTAATAGGGTGTTCCAACAATCTCCCCCTATTTGGGTTAGGATTACTATTTACAGACTTTGGAAAAACTTAAATAACAACATACAATCAGTAAAATATAAAAACAACAGCTAGACATTGCAGAATCACAGAGATATATAGCATCCAGATAATAATCAGAAATCACAGAAGTTGTCACCTCACAATATCATTTCTTCTCTTTGCCCTTAACCATTTTAATCTCTCTGTTAGGATTGAGGGCTTCCTTCTTTGATCTGGTGTCATCTGCTGCACCTAAAGATGTTTGTTGTTTAAGCCTGGGAACCACAGCTTCAGGGTGTAATTCCATGTACCTGTCAGCATCAAAGAATTTACTTGAAGCATATCTCTCTAGCTCTTTCTGTCTCTGTTCAGACATGGTTGAAATGTTGGAAGAATCTATTCCTTGTTCTCTGGCCTTTTTAATTTGATCCAGTGCAGCTAGTTCTTTTAACCTTGCAGTCCAAGCAGTTGGATTATTTTTAGGATCCTCAAAGGGTACAGGTGGTTCATACCTGTTGGAGGGATTGTCCTGAGGAGACCTGGTAGACACAGTCTCTTTCAGCTTGTAAGGGAAAGGACCAGATGTTGTATCAGAAGAAATTTGTCTTTCCCTGGAATATGGGTGTTGCCTGGAGTACCCTTTGGAATAGACCTGAATATCTCTTTGATTTCCTCTATATCCTCCTCTCCTAGAATGTGAACCCCTGGATTGGCTTTCCCTGTGGTAGGATCTGGCATGAGGTTGATAGGGAGCCTGACTTCTGGCTGGGGGTTGAGCTGCAGAGCTTCCACCTGCACCTGCATCAGGAGGAGGTGGTGGAGGAGGATGAGAGTGCTGGAATTGGGATGAACCCTTCTCATATTTTCTCTTTTTCTTCATTGCTTTCATCTGGTTCTTAGAGTATTGCATCCAGTGTTCAGAAATAGGACAGTCATGAAGGATATAGTATGGAATGTCATTGTTATCTTTGACTTTAGCAGGGGGTACCCTCTTCATAGCCTTGCTCCTTGCCTTCCTTTTCCTGGCAATGGTAGCAGAAGAGTCATCAGAGTCTGTTTTAAATTCATCAGATTCAGAACTCTGGTCATCATAGAGAGAATCTATTTTCTTCATTAGATCCTTCTTGAGTTGAACATAAGCAGATGAGGTAGAAGATGTAGCAGCAGGAATTGAAATGGTAACAATAGAGACAGCAGCAGATATTGAAGGAGAAGCAGAAACAACAGCAGCAGCAGATACTGGAGAGGTGACAACAGCAGCAACAGCAGATCCACTATCAACAATAGAAGCAGAAGGAATATCATCAAGGACTGCAGAAGGCTCAAATTCAGGTGCCTCTGTCATCAGAATGTCCTTGGAAATTGGTTCATCAGAAGCAATAGGAACTTCAGCAGCAGTATCAATATTTTCAGCATTTTCAGCAGCAGCAATTACTGAATTTACAAAGGAGGTGATAATGCTAGGGTCACAGTAGGAAAAAGGCACAAGTGCCTTGGATAAATCTTCTGGAGGCTGGAGAGCATTGACCTCTGGCAGACAGCTGAAGTAAGCAGAATCAAAAACTGACAGCAAAGACCTGAGGTCTATTGCAAGGACTGTAGTTGAAATCTGGTTTTGTGCTTGAGGCACAGCAACAGCAGGAGCAGCAGAAGAAGCAGTAATAGCAGCAGCAGACAGACAGCTTGCAGAAACAGCAGCAGCAGCAGCATGAAGATTCACTTCATATGGCATCTCCCCTGCCTAGATGCAGACATGTCTGGATCAAGGTACACTGCTGTAGGTGTTGCCTGAGGAAAGAGGGAAGAGAGCCTGGCAGAAAGGGCTGCCACTGACAGGTGGAGTGGAGCCAAGGAGGTCTCCAACAGCAGAGTTAGCCTGGGGGCAAGCAACTCATACAGCCTGTCAGCAAGGGCTGAGAGGTCTACTTGCTCAAGGGCTGGAGCAGAGGTAGAAGAAATAGGAGCAGCTGAGGGTTCTGGTGGTGGAGAGCTGGTGAATAGAGGAAAGGATGGCTGAGGTGTTGGATAGGTGGATATGGAGGACAGGGGAATGGAGATGGATGGGGTGAAAGTTGGTTGGTCTATGATTTGGTGTAGAAGGGATTGAAATGAAGTGGAGGAGGGTAACTCAGGAGGAGATGATGGGGAATCATCCATAAAGGAATCATCAAGTAGGGTGAAGGATGGATTGGAGGGTGATGAGGTGACATCTGGTGGAGGGTAGGAGAATAGTGGATGAAATTGATCTTCTGGTGGTGGTAGATTAGGTACTGGAGAAGGTGTTGATGTTGGAGATGGGCTGGATATGATGATGGTGGATGGAGCTGGAATGGTGGATGGTATGGGAAGGGATGGAATTGGAGGAGGAGGAGCAGAGGCAACAACAGCAGCCAGGTCATCTGCAGGGGCAGAGACCTGTGGAGGAGTGACTCTTGGAGTCCTGGTGCCTGAAGGAGTACTGGAGGAGGGCCTGCTAGGCTTGCTGATTTGTCTGTCCCACTTTCCAAAGAGGGCACAAGACAATCTCTTGGAGGTATTGATATGAACTCCAGAGGAGACCAGCAGGGCAGGGCACCTGTGCTGCAGAAATACTCCAAGGATTCTTCCAAAGTTAACAAAACTTTTATTGATTTTCTTTTTGATGAGGTCAAAGAAAACCTCTCCCCAATTCAGATTCTTCTTATCCACAAGAGCTCCCACGAGGCAGAGCTGATATCTTGAAATTATATCATGGGCTGAGTGCTTAGCCAGTAGCACCTTCCCAACAACATCTGCCAGGAACCTATATTATACAGACAGATTCCTTTTGAAGAGCTTGCTAGGGTTTCCCTCTGAATGACCCATTCTGGCAAGCAGTTCAGAAAACTCATCTCCAGATAATTTAGCAGAATCTTCTCCATTTCTCATCTCAAAGACTTCTGTTAAAATTGTTGGGGTCAAGGGTACCTGAGTTCCAGCTATAGACCCAACAATAGTGTTGTTATCTTGATTATGGGCAGTATAAACCCACTCCTTTATTTCATCAGATGTCAGCTTGATCCTGGTGGTCATTATTGCAGTCAAGTTCTGGTCTTTGAACAAACCCAGTATATCTTGAAAAATCTGGTCAGTCGTGCTGAAGGATCCTATATCGATATCAAACCCAGCATCAAACTTCATTGCAGCAAGAACAGCAACGGACACAGCCATTGGTACCTGCAAAAACTCAACAAACAAAACGACCAAGTGTAGAACTGTTTGGAGGGAAAGAAAAATCTTGCAGAGAAATCGAAAGCGCAAAAGAGAACGACGGCGAAAAAAGAGTTTTATATTAGGGTTCGACTCAGAATTGGAAAGATCGTTGAACTCAGTTCGACGATCGAGGCTTCTAAAGGAATCTGAAGAGTCTTCAACATCGTCGATCTCCGTTCGACGATATTGGAGAGCGTCGAGCTCTGTTCGACGATCGTTCAGAGAACAAGATCGTCGAGCGCCGTTCGACGATCGGTGACCGGAAGAGATAGTTCACACTATCTGAGAGAACGCTGAACTCAGTTCGACGATTTTTGGAAATCGTCGATCTCCGTTCGACGATCTTGGGGCAAATCATCGAGCGCAGTTCAGAGATCAGAAAAATTCTAGACACTAAGACAAATCAGAATGTTTGCCTAGTCTTGGTCAGTTTTTAAGCTTTCAAAATCTTGGATATTATTTAAGACTTCCTCCATCTAACATTCCTAACTGATTTAGGAAGAAGGTGTGTTTCTTTTCATCCAAAGTCTTGGTGAACATATCTCCCCTTTGTAAATCAGTTGGGATATATTGTAGTTCAATTTTATTCTTTTCAACATAATCCCTTAAGAAATGATGCCTAATCTCTATATGTTTTGTCCTACTATGGAGGACTGGATTTTGAGCTATAGAAATAGCACTAGTATTGTCACAAAAGATTTTAGACTTCTCTAAGTTGTAGCCATAGTCTAGGAGTTGGTTTTGAATCCACAAGATTTGTGAACAACAACTGCTTGCAGCCATATATTCAGCTTCAGCAGTTGAAGTTGACACAGATGTTTGTTTCTTACAAAACCAAGAGACAAGTCTGTCACCAAGGAACTGACAAGTTCCACTGGTGCTTTTCCTGTCAATTCTGCATCTAGCATAATCAGCATCAGAGAATCCAGTTAAATCAAATGCTGAATCTTTTGGATACCAGAGACCTAGATTTGGACAACTTTAACATACCTGAGAATCCTCTTTACTAGTGTTAGATGTGACTCTCTAGGGTTGACTTGGAACCTAGCACATATACATGTAGCAAACATTATATCTGGTCTACTAGCTGTAAGATACAGTAAAGAGCCAATCATTGCTCTATATGTTGTCTGATCAACATGTTTCCCATGTTCATCAGCATCCAATACAGCATTAGTAGGCATGGGTGTTTTCATACAAGATGCTTCAGACATACCAAATTTCTTAACCAGTTCATTTGCATATTTGGTTTGAGAAATAAAGATGCCTTCAGCATGTTGCTTGACTTGCAATCCTAGGAAGAAGGATAGCTCACCCATGCTACTCATCTCAAATTTAGAATGCCTTAGGTTGGAAAACCTTCTGCACAATTTGGAGTCAGTAGAACCAAAAATGATATCGTCTACATAAATTTGTACTAGTAGGGTATGGGACTTATGGGTTCTAATAAAAAGAGTTTGGTCTACTCTACCCCTTATAAAACCATTTTCCAAGAGAAAGCATGCTAGGGTCTCATACCATGCTCTAGGAGCTTGCTTGAGACCGTATAATGCTTTATTCAATCTAAAAACATAATCAGGATAAGTTGGAGAGATTAAACCTGGAGGTTGTCTGACATAAACTTCCTCTTTGATGTCTCCATTCAAGAAAGCACTTTTGACATCCATCTGATATACTTTGAAGCCTTTATGAGCTGCATAAGCTAGAAATATTCTGATGGCTTCTAATCTTGCAACAGGTGCAAAAGTCTGGTCGTAGTTGATTCCTTCTTCTTGAGAGTATCCCTGAGCAACTAGTCTTGCCTTGTTCCTTATAATTATTCCTTGATCATCCAGTTTGTTTCTGAATACCCATTTTGTTCCAACAATGGAATGATTCTTAGGCTTTGGCACTATTTCCCATACTTTGTTCCTCTCAAATTGATGCAACTCCTCTTGCATTGCAATGATCCAGTGTGGATCTTTCTCTGCATCTTGAATGGACTGAGGTTCAATTTGAGATAGGAAGCAGGTGTGCAACAGGTTTTGGTTGACCTGATTTCTGGTTTGCACACCAGCTGAGATTTCTCCAATTATTTGGGAAATTAGATGGTCTCTTGATGTTACTAAATCAACAGGGGGTGTTGATTGTTCACCAACCTGTGTTGTTGTTTCCTCTTGTGGTACAACAACTGGCTCTTCAAGTTGTTCTTCAGTATGTTGAGCATTTTCTTCATCTCCACTGCTTTCATCCTCTTGAGTAACCTGTAACTTGTTCAAGTCTTCAACTAGAGAATGTTCCTGCAAAGGTTCTATGGTAGAAGAAATCTTCTCCTTGAAAGACATGTTAGTTTCATCAAATGAAATGTGAACAGATTCCTCAATTTTTAAAGATGATTTATTATAGACCCTATAAGCCTTGCTGATCATGGAGTATCCCAGGAACACTCTTTCATCAGCTTTGGCTTGAAATTTTGCTAAATATTTCTTATCATTATTGTGAATGTAGCAAATACAACCAAAGACTCTAAAATAGTCAACTTTAGGTTTCTTCCCTTTGAGTAATTCATAGGGAGTCTTTCCCTTTAGTTTATGTATCAGACTTCTGTTCAGCACATAGTTGGAGGTGTTCACTGCCTCTGCCCAAAAGGATAGAGGTAGATGAGCATCTGACAACAATGTAGTGGCAGATTCAATAAGAGTTCTATTTTTCCTTTCAACTACCCCATTTTGTTGAGGAGTTCTAGGAGCTGAGAAAGTATGTCTGATCCCTTCACTCTGACAGAACTCTTGCATAAGAAGAGAATCAAACTCTGTCCCATGATCACTTCTGATCAGAGCAATGTGAGTATTGAACTCAATCTGTATACATTTGAGAAACTCTGTCAGACACTTAAAGTTATCAGACTTCTTCCTTAGAAAGAACACCCAAGTGAATCTAGAGAAGTCATCTACAACTACTAAAGTGTAGGATTTCCCTCCTAGGCTTTGTACTGTGATGGGTCCAAAGAGATCCATATGTAACAGATACAATATCCTAGGTGAATCACTCTTATTAAGTGACTTAAAACTGTTTTTAGTTTGCTTGCCTAATTGACAAGCCCTGCAGAGTCCTTCCTTCTTGTAGGGGCCAGAAGGTAGTCCTCTAATAAGGTTGTCTTTGGATAGCCTAGCAATAGTTCTAAGGTTTAGGTGTCCTAATCTCTTATGTCATAAAACATTTGGTCTACAGACAGAATTAAACAAGCAGATATCTACATCAGTTGAAAGAAAATCTACTACGTAGATGTTACCTTTTCTTTTACCTGTCAACACAGTTGTGTTGTCCTCTGACTTGATTTTGCATAAGGCTTTGCTGAAGGTCACCTGGTAGCCTTCATCACACAGCTGACTGATGCTAATTAGGTTGTGCTTCAGATCTTCCACATAAGCTACCTTCTCGAAAGTTACTGATCCAATCTGGACTGCACCATATCCTTTAGTTTGTCCAAAGTTTGAATCACCAAAGATAACTTTGGGTCCAAGCTTGGCTCTAAAGGAAGTGAGGTTATCCTTGTTCCCTGTCATGTGCTTAGAGCACCCACTATCCAAATACCATTGTTGGTTAGATGTTGGATAGGTCTTCACCTGCACATAAGACAATTCATTTGTTTTTGACCTAGTTTACCTTGGGCCTAGGTTGATAACCTCTAAATTCTGAAATGAAAGACATCCCAGGTTAACTCGTATATCCTTCAGGATGATACCTCCTTGGAGGTATAATCCATTCAGTATAAGGGTTAAATATTTGGGATGAAGGATCCTTAGGATTCAATTTTGATTTGCCTTTGAAAAATTTTCCAGAGCTCTGACCTCTGTTCGACGATCTTGGAGCTGCGTTCGACGATCTTGGGTCAAATCGTCGAGCTCCGTTCGACGGTTGACTATGGCTGAGGTCAGGTATTTGAGATCGTCGACCTGCGTTCGATGACTTTGGCTGAGATCGTCGATCTGCGTTCGATGATTTTGCCTGAGATCGTCGAGCTGCGTTCGGCGATCGTCGATCTTCATTCGGCGATCGTCGATCTCCGTTCGACGATTTCTGCTGGGACTTGGTTTTCTGAGGCAGATCAGAATTTTTCCTAGCAACCTCTACAACTCCCTTTCCTTTATCAGAAATGAATTTGATTGGAGTTGTTAGAACCATGGGTTGGCTGGATGAAGCACCCAAGCCCAGTGTACTGTTGAATCTGGAGTTCACTGTGCTTGTGATGTCCATCAGCTTGATGCTTCTCCCATTGAGGGATTCTTCAAGCTTTTTGGCCTCAGAGAGCTCACTTTTCAGTGAAGTTATCTGTTCCCTACAGCTCTCCAACTTCTCAGAGAGCTTGAGGTTTTCTGACTTTAAAGTATTGTGTTCAGATAATTGATTTCTGAGAGAGATAATTTCTTTCTCATACTTTAGCAGGTCTAAACACAGTGCTTTAAATTCAGATTTAAAATCCTCTGAACTAAAATCAAAAGAACCAATTACCTGATCTTCTTCAGGTTGAGTCTCTGAGTCTGACTCTGACTCTTCTTCCTCTAAATTGTGTTGTGAGGCATTGATTGCAATCATGCAGAACTCCTTTTCTTCTGCATCATCCTCATCATCACTGGAGCTGGATGAGGCTTCTAACTCCTCTTCAGTCTCACTCCAGGATTCAGCAACAAACCCTTTTCTTGTATGCTTGTTTTTGCTTGAAGAAGGTTTGCTATTGCCATTCCTTTTGGAGTCTTTCTCCTTCCTTCTTTCTTTCCTGTCCCTTCTGTCCTTGTTCTTGTTCTCTAGACAGTCAGGAACTATGTGCCCTGATTTCCTGCAACCAAAGCAAATAATGTCTTTATTATTACTAATGGACTTGTCATATCTTGGCTTATCCTGCTCCTTGTATGATCTTCTTCTGAAGTCCTTTCTGGCCATTTTGTAAAATCTTTTGGCCAGCAGACTGAGTAGTTCATCATTGTCTGTGGCTTTGTCTTCAGGCAAATCTTCAGTTGCCTTGAAGGCTATGATCTTCTCTTTTCTTGTGGCTGGTGAAGCATCCTTCTGTTCTTCCTCTCTATTCTTGATGAGTAGCTCATAAGATTTGAGCTTACCCAATAGAGCTTCAGTAGTGATCTCATTCAGACTTCTGGCATCCTTAATTGGCCAGATTCTTGAATCCCAGGTGCTAGGGAAGCACATTAGAATCTTATCATTAAGTTATGTTAGAGAGATCTCTTTGTCCAATGTCCTGAGTTCACTGACAATTAGACTTAGCCTGTTGTACATGTCTCCCACTGACTCAGTCTCTCCCTTCTTGAAATTCTCATATTGAGAGATGAGATGGGATCTCCTATCCTTTCTCTCATCAGCTGAGCCTGAGACTATTTCAGAAATTTTGTCCCAAATTTCCTTTGCTGAATTGCATTCAGCCACCTTCTGAAAGATGTCATCAGACATTGTCTGGGCCAAGATGTTCATAGCCTTGGCATCAGCTACCTTCCATCTCTTGATATCAGCATCTGTTCCTGATGGAGGTAGAACAGCATTTGTACTTGTATTCTCTGGGGGTCTTGGACATACTGTCAAAACATAATTAAAAATATCTTCGTTAATAGAATTCATGTAAAGTCTAATCCTTGCTTTCCAAACTGCAAACTTGGATAGATTGCACACTGGAGGTCTGGTGCTAGCGTAATCTTTGTTTTGGGCCATGATTTGTGAAAGCAAATCTAATAATAGAATACAAAAGAAAAGCAGATCTAACTTGGGATCTTTGGGTTCAGGTGTTATCCTGTACAACCAATCAGGTGTGGTATGTTTAACCAACCTCCCTCTGATACCAATTGAAAGTGCAGCTAGATCTGATATACTCTAGAGGGGGGTGAATAGAGTATATGGTGCTTTGAAAGTTTTTATAACAGTTGTTGTAATATGTGTGAGAAGGGAAGCAGTAATAAAACTAATCACAGCACTAAGCTAAACAAAAGCTAATCACAGAAAAATCAAGGCGAGAAATAAAAATGAAAACAAGCAAAACCAGAAGACACAAGGAAATATAGTGGTTCCCCAAACTTGGGTACATCCACTCTTCTACCACCCTAGGTAGGAATCCACTACAGGATGAGTTGATCAGGTGTCCTGGGCACCAATGAGCTTTTGATAAGGTGCTCAAAAACCAAAGCAGATTTTTTGATCAGGTGTCTTGCCACCAATGAGCTTTTGACAAGGTGCTCAAAAACCAAGCTCAAACTTTTGAAGGGAGTTTGAGAAACCCTTTACAGAGAGGGGTTGAGAGAGTGATGGCAGTCTTCTCTTTCTCAAACAACTGAGAAGACTATGTGGATTGTTGATGTCAAAGCTCCCCCTGAATCCTTGAGATCTTCAGGAAGAAAATCTTTGCTGAGGGTGATAGGCCTTCAAAGATTGAACTCCAGCAATGGATGATTTCAGCAATAGCTGAAATGTTGAATGTCTGGAGTCTTGAAAATATGTTGGCCTTGAACACTTGGAAAACTAAAGAGATCTGAAGATTTGAGAAAGCTTGATCTCCTTGGATGTGTGTTCTTGAGAAATCTTTGAGATAGAATATTTTTGAATGTATCTCTGTAATCTGTGTCTCTCACTGTATCCTATATATTATTAGAGACCAAAAAAAAATTTTTTGTCTATTATACTCTGGTACAGAATAGAATAACATTCTCTGTCAAGTATAGTCGTTAGCCTGCATTGATTGCATCCTTAATTGCCAAATCTCTTCTGGAGGAAAGTCCACAGAAATATTCCTTGAAAAATCCCTTGAAACTTGGTCAAGAATTGAATGAAAACGGCTAGGAAATCTCTGAATTAATTGCAGAATAACTCCTTAACTGATTTGAATTTGAATTCAGAAGCATCCTGAAAGTTATCTTAAATCGTCGAACTGAGCTCTACTATCGTCGAGCTGAGCTCAGCGACCTGGAAATATACAGCAGCAAAATATCGTCGATTTGAGCTCAAAGATCGTCGAACTGAACTCAGAGATGAAGATCCAAAGCAGAGTCAAAATCATCGACCTGAGCTCACCGATCGTCGAATGGAGTTCGACGATATAATGAAGTTGAACTCAGCGATCGTCGAATGGAGTTCGACGATCTGTCGAAGTTGAGCTAGACGATCGTCGATCGGAGTTCGACGAATCGTCGTGCTGAGCTCGACGATCAGACTTAGTCTCCAAACACAAAATCTTGGTCTTCAGGGCAGCTTCCAAACCTAGACTTCTAACCCTTAGACTCAATTCTAATTGACCTATTAAGCTATACAGGAGGTCAAGCAAAGGTTCCTAGAGACATAGTGATCCTGACCCAAATTAGTAATAGGGTTTTCCAACAAGGATGTATGGTGATGGAGCTTCTACCAGCAGATCCATTCCAGAATCAGAGAAAAGGAAAGCTCTTACATTTGCAGAGATTTGGAGTCCTACCTCAAAGTCACTTATACTTGATACTCTCAAATTAGTTTTGGACTTCAATGAGAATAGACATGATCATTACAGCTCCCTAGAGTGGGACTTGTATGAGAAATCTATGACCAAGAGAAGACTCTATGATAGAGAGCATGGAATGAATAATCCTGCTGCACCTCCAAAACCTCCTAAGTAGTACCCAAAGCCATACAGTTATCAAAGGAGGCAACAAGAAAAGAAGGATAGACAGCAACAACAACAACAACAACATCAAGCTTAAGATTGAAGAAAGTTATAAGAGTGTGGATGGGAATTGTGTAGAAATGATTTTTTTGGACAATTTTATTTATATACATCCTTAATTTTGTTAATCTACACTTTGCTTATAATCCTTGTGCATGTTACCTTGTTTTCTCTCTTGCATATCTAGCTCTTTATTTGTTAATATAATTCACCTTAGTGTAGAGGGTTCTGACTCTACAAATACTGGGAGATTGGTATTGTATCCATAATAACCTAGATTTGGTGAAGTCACCCTTGAACTAAGATGAATTAAGTTGTATTTGATGTATTGTTTGAGTTATGTGTTTACAGGACTTAATTGCCAAGTATAGACCAATGTCAGTCTACAATGGGTCACCAAACACATGACCATACAATGTAATCCCTCATTGTGTGATCCATGGTGTTGACTCATGTGTAGCCTCTTTATTGGGATACACTTCATTTTTCAAGCACTAGGATTGTTGGAGAAAGACATGTTGCTAATTCCATTGAAGGAAGGAAAATCTTCATAAACACAATTTTTCTATGTTTTTCACTCAAGTAGATTTTTAGTACTCGAGTAGAACCCTTAGTTATACTCGAGTAAGGTAAGTCTGACTTTCGAGTAATGGAATGGTTCACGAGAAGTCTGAACATAGTTCTCAAGTGGCGAGTTTCATTACTCGCGTAGACCCCTTCTTATTCTCGAGTTAACAGATTTTCTATCTCAGAATTTTTCCAAGTCTTATGCTCGAGTAGATGAGCCCTTTGTCTCGAGTTATGAGGGAATGTTCTTGTGAGAATCAACCCCACTCGAGTAGTAAAGTTTATGTACTCGAGAAGTCTGCTTTCTTCTCGAGGAGTCTAGATCCAGTACTCGAGTAATCAGTTTTAAACTCCCAGAATTTTCTCCAAGTCTTTTTCTCGAGTAGTTCATCTCCACCTCTCGAGTAATACTTCTAACACTCGAGTAACCTTTTTCCACTCGAGTAATGATGAATTTTGTTCTGGATTTCCTGAATGACTTCTTTTCGAGTAGTCTGTTATTGTCTTCTCGAGAACCTAAAGTAGTACTCGAGTAACTCTTATTTCACTCGAGTAATGCATATAATTTTTCAGAAAAATTCTCTAAGTCCTAAACTGACGGGATTTTCAAATGACTTGACGTGTTTGGTCCATGTCGACGTCATTAATGCTAATTATGACCGTTAGGGAGATCTTATGTAAGGTCTTGTCATTTCGACTAACCCTAAAAACAAGTACTGAAAATAAATACTCTAAGAAATCTGAATCCTTCATTCTCTTTCCAAAAAGGAAGCCGCCGCCGCTCAACATCATGCAAATTGCCTAGGACTTTCGTTCAAGACAATTCAGATCAGTCGACTTACAGATCGAGATTATTCATCAACTTCTTCATCTTCTCTCTAATCATGTGAGTCAAGAAGTTTCAGATCAGTATCTAGCTGAGTTTTTTGTTCAATAATTTATGATAAAGCCGTAAAGTTCAAGAGGAAGACCTTGGCCGAAATTTTCAGATCTGAGAAATATTGTTGTTTGTATTTCATATTCTCAATTTATTCTTGTAGGAGATTACTCTCCGAGTGTAGGAGCATCGTTCTCCGAGTTGTAGGAAGTTTTCATCTTCCGAGTGTAGATCCGTATTGCGGATCGACTTGTAGGAACTTTGTTCCGAGGTGTAGGATTGGCTTCAATCCAAGATAGTGGAGTAGCCGAGTCTAGTGCTTTTCTAGACCGGTGAGTGTAAAGTGGATGTACACAAGGTTGGGGAACCACTACAAATCTCTGTGTCCTCTGTGATTGCTTGGTGGTTGTTATTTTTTTGCTTAGATCTCTAAAATTTTTATTCCGCAAAAGACGCAAAACTCACCTATTTATCCCCCCTCAAGGTGATTTAGGTAGACAACTGAACACTTTCATGGGGCCTAGGCATGAGTTCTGTATGGAGGCTTGTATGCCATTAGGGGAAATTGGAAGTACCCATGTGTTTGTGTCTTAAACGCCGAAGGGGAAATTGGAAGTATCAGATTGTTGATGTGTGATGGTGTGTTAGATTCAAGCGCTATAGGGTGTCTTGGGTGAAACCCAGGATTGCATACATGCCGCATAGTAGGCCCCTTTTTATTATATTCTCAACATAGAAACATGTTTATTGTGTGAGACATCCAAACTTATTTTGCTACTTTCTATGTTCATGTATATTTGCATACGAAGTGCTGACCTGCAGGGTGATGGAGTGTCACGGGGTCTGCTAGGGAGGGCTGGGAGGAGATGTATTGGTTACACAGTTAAAGTCAGCCTTTGCTGACCCACGCTACCACCAATTTTTACAGGGCAAGGATCGCAAGCGGGTGCAAGCTCGCCGGCCAAAAAGCCCTAAGCCTCATGAAGTGATCTCTTTATTTGGTAGCTTTGTTTGGGTGAATGTTATGCTTAGTGCACTGTGATTAGTCTTGCATGCCGAGATAGCCTAATAGTTCTTGTACATGTTGATATGTTATTGTTTCAGTTTTGGACCCAAAATGTTATACGGACTTAAGGCCGAATTGATACTCTTGTGCTAGTGGATAACTTTTAGTATTGTTATTTGTTTTCGCTGTATTTATTTTGAGTTTTTAGTTGGGTACTTTATATCATCTTATAATTCTTAAGCTATGGCGTATGTATGTTATGGGGCCCCGGCAGGACCCATATTATACGATAATTACAGGGGAGGTGTTATAATTTGGTATCAGAGGCAGGTTTTTGTCCAAGGTAAGGATTCGTGGTTGAATGTCATAATCGTATCACATTAAGAAGTTATCCACATTGAAGTATCGTGGGATAGCGAGTGTCCTTATGTCTAAGTTCTGCAAGAGAAGCTGATTCTTGTTTTACCTTGCTTTTGTTATGGGTGCAAGCGATAATGCGGAGACGTCGAGGCCAAAAGAGGAGCCTTTAGCAAGTAGTGCTACTGCTCCAGGTCCGATGGGCATGGGTGTAACCCCAGCTGACGTTTGTCATATGCTACCAGAGGCAATGGTAGCGGCCCAAATCATAGCGGCAGCATAAGTTGCTACCCCTATTGCACAGGTAGTGACATCCCGGATGCGACACCAGTCATACCAGGCGGAGGAGCCAGGACAGCAGAGCCGTTGTTTGAGAGTGTGGTTGTCGGGCTTCGAGACTGAGAGATGAAGTATTTTTTGAGTTTCTACCCTCCAACATTCAAGGGAGTCGACACGCCGACCGATGCGGAGGAGTGGTGGGCGGGGATCCAAGAACTGCTGAGGGCAGTAGAGATGCCAGAGGAGAAGCAGTCTGAGTTTTCAACCTTCATGCTATAAGGTGACACCAAGTTATGGTGCGTGAACCATAGCGGCCACCAGTTTCCTGGATGCACCCAGTCCATAGAAGAGTTCGGGAATGCCTTTTTGAAAAAGTATATCCCTTGGTCGACAAGGTTATCCCTTCAGAGATAGTTTTTACACTTGGTGCAGCATGACAAGACTGTGAATGAGTATGTTCAGGTGTTTACTTGATTGGGTCGTTATGCTAGAACGATCAAGGCTGATGATGATGAGAGGGACAATATCTTCTACCATGGGTTGAGAGAGAATCTGAGACAACCCCTCATAGCTATGAAGAATGCGGGCTTCAATGAGTTTATTGAGGCGGCCAGGACATTGGAAAGTGACATAGAACGAACCTAACATCGTAAGGGATTTATAGTAAAACAGGGAGAAGGAAAGCCTTCTCAATCGCAAGGGAAGTTGGAAGGGAGTAAGTGGAAAAAGAAGCCCCATCCTTACAAGTCTTAGGAGAAGAGTAGTACGACGTCGGGGGATCTCGCTTTAAGGGACCACCATCATGCTATAAGTGTGTCAAGCCAGGTCACATAGCTCATTTTTGTACTGTAGGTGGCGCTGAGCAGTAGCCAAGGCAGGAGCAGTCTGTGCATTCTGGTCCCAGCATTACAGAGAAAGGAAAAATGGCAGTGTCGAGCGCTTCACGTTTCGAACCCATGCAACCAATGACATACAACTTTGGGCAGCAGGAAGCGATTTGACATCCTTATGTGGTGACAGGTATGGGAATGTTTAAGTTTATTTAATTGCTTTAGACTTTCGATACTTTATGTGTGTCGCCTGTGTTTTAGGCTTCGTACTAGTTTTCGGATACCCCGCTAGGGTATTGTTCATTAAGGGAGCGCTGCATTCCTTTCTTGTGGAAATCTTATCCAAAGAATTGGAGTCGAGTCCTTTTCAATGGATGCAGAGCTTTGGGTGTGCATGCCCAATGGGTCTTTCAAGACCAGCCGGACAAAAGGGCGTATTGTTTAGAATCTGGGCAGAGTTGACTTCGTGTTGGTAGTAGCGGTTCTACCTTTAGCTGAGTTCGATATGATCTTAGGGATGGATTGTCTTGCTGATCAATATGCTAGCATTGACTGCGTATCTAAGGTGGTTACCCTGAGAAATGAAGGAAAGTAAGAAGTCAAATTTGAGGGCCTTAGTGGAGTGTCATGGTCCCTGATTTCGGCCATGCAGTTGGTGCCGGCAGTTAACCAGGGAGGAGTAGCTTTAGTAGCATTGTTGGAAGTTCAACTTTCCAAGCTATCAATCAGAGAAGTGCTGGTAGTGGCAGAAATTGACGATGTATTTCCTGAGGAGCTTCTTGGGGTGCCTCCATGATAGGATATCGATTTCTCGATTTAGTTCCAGAAGCTAGGCCGGTGTCACGTCCTCCTTTTTGGATGGCATTGAAGGAGTTGGACTAGCTCGAGGTAAAGTTTCAGGAACTGTTGGAGTAGGGGTACATTAGACCCAACTCTTCGTCATGGAACGCGCAAGTGTTGTTTGTGAAGAAGAAAGATGGTAGTATCCGGCTGTGCATAGACTACCAAGAGTTTAATAAAATGACCGTCAAGAATAAGTATGTGATTCCACGGATAGATGACCTCTTCGACCAGTTGGTAGGGTCAGTGGTGTACTCTAAGTTGGACTTGAAGTCCGGATACTACCAGTTACAGATTCGAGACGAGGACATACCCAAGACAGCGTTTGATATGATTGATGGTCACTTCGAGTTCTCAGTGATGTTGTTTGGGTTGACGAACGAGCCATCGGTATTTATGGATTTGGTGAATCGACTGTTTCAGGAGTACTTAGACTTGTTTGTAGTCTTCTTCATCGACGATATTTTGGTATACTCCAAATCGGAGGCGGAGCATGAGGCTCATCTAAGAGTAGTCTTGTAGACTCTGAGAGAGAACCAACTGTATACAAAGTTCTCGAAGTGTGAGCTTTGTTTGGAGACGGTGACATTTTTGGGCCATGTGATTAGTGGTGATGGGGGTGGCGGCAGATCCAGCGAAAGTTGAGGCCATCAGAGATTGGTCAGTTCTGAGCACCATGGCGGAAGTCAGGAGTTTTATTGGACTAGCCGGGGAGTATAAAAGGTTTGTGGAAATCGTTTTGCAAGTAGCTCTGTCCCTCACTACTTTGATTCGTAAGGACCAAAAGTTTGTGTGGACCCAGGAATGTAATCAGACGTCTGACACCTTGAAGGAAAGGCTGATGACAGCTTCATTACTAAGTCTTCCTAAAGGGACTGAAGGATTTTAGATTTTCAGTGACGCATCAAGTTGCAGTTTGGGTTACGTGCTAGTGCAACACGGCAGTGTGATAGCCTTTATATCTAGACAGTTGAAGTCTCATAAGAGGAACTCCCCGTCTATGAATTGAAGTTAGTGGCGGTAATTTTTACGTTGAAGTTGTTGCGACACTTTGTGTACGGTGCGAAGGTGGAGATCTTCATGTACCACAAATCCTAAAGTATCTTCTAGATCAAAAAGACTTGAACATGCAACAACGCAGGTGGGTTGAGTTCCTTGGATAGTATGATGAGGCGATTTAGTATATGCCGGGCAAGGCCAACGTGGTGGCTGATTCCTTGAGTAGGAAATATTCTGGACAAGAATATTGGATTGAAGCTCATGATAAGAGGTTGGTGCGGGAGTTTGAGTCCCTTGGCATTGAGTGTGTAGCCAGAGGCGAGTCTAGCACAGCTCAATTGAACTGGATAGAGTTGCATAATGATTAATCTGATCGTATCCGTAAAGTGACCAATATGGATGTGTAGCTTTAGCAATTTGTGGTGGAAGATCAAAAAGGTGAGGTTAGTGCCTAGGAGATGATTGATGGGATCTCAAGGAAGGACAAAAGGATTTGTGTACCGCAGTTCAGCAAGCTCCATGAGGAGTTGATGTTTGAGTCTCATTTCACAAAGTACTCCATTCACCAGAGCAGTAGAAATATGTACTTGTATATGAAGAAATCCTTTTGGTGACCTGGTTTGAAGCGGTACGTAGCTTTATACGTGAGTCGGTGCCAAACTTATGCCTTAGTGAAGGTCAAGTGTCAGAAGTAGGGTGTAACAGCCCCGATTTTTTGATATTTAGTTTATTTCATTATCTGGCATGTTTATGATGTCAGGGCGTTACGTTGACGCATTTTCAGCATTTGTCGTTGTTAGAGCGTGGTTTTAGCTCTTAGGTTTTTGGTGTGTGTGGTTGAGTTTAGCCTGTTTCTAAGATTCCTAGCGAGTCGGGTCTGTTTTGGTGACTCGGTGGAGCGTCTTTGGGAATGCTTGTGTTTTGTCTTCGGGCGGTGTTTACCCGAGTTTAGTTCATCGAATCTTAATTTCGACGGCATCGTTGGTTTCCTAGCATCGGTATTTAGCTACAGTGCGATTTTCGTAAAATTTTGGGTAAGTTTGGTTTTCGGGTCGTTTTGACATTTTATTTAATTAATTATGTTATCCTATAATAAAATAATCGGATAAAAACATATTGGGTCTGGCGTTCCTTCACTTGACCCGTGGCACTCTTCTACTTATTTAATAAATTAAGTAGCACCCTTTCCAACAGTCCGGGCTTTTGGAACATTTGGTTATGCGCTTGATCCTTCAATTGGTATCAGAGCAGGTCACAGGTTCAAGACCGGAGGGGCGGTATTAAATCCTGATTTTTCCCTACTACCTGTGTGGGTCTAGCGGGTCAGGTAACCGTGGACATGTGGTAACCCCACCTCTGAGCCGTGCAACCGTAGACATGTGGTAACCCCACCTCAGAGTCGTGTGGGCCATGTGGTAACCCCACCTCTGAGCCATGTGCGTCATGTGGTAACTCCACCTCTAAGCCGACGGGTTATGCTGGACACCGGGGGGGATTATTGGGTCCGGCGTTCCTTCACTTGACCCGTGGCACTCTTCTACTTATTTAAGAAATTATGTAGCACCCTTTACAACAGGCTTTTGGAACAGTTGGTTATGCACTTGATCCTTCAAAACAGTATAAATAGTACCCATCGCTTCAAACCCTATTCATTTGTCTCCCTCGTGAAATCGTCGGCTTGTTGCGGAAGAACGAGAGCAGCGGACTTTCCAAATCCTTCGGCCGCCGATTTCTGGAGTTTTGGTGCTCGATTTCTTCTTTGGAGAGTGGATCCAGGTAGATCTCACCTATATCTACGTTTCTACGGCAAGCTTTTCTATTTTCTTGGATTTTTTAGAGGTCTAGGTAGGCGGTTTTGACCCTCTTTCATCCTCAAAAGTTTCAAGAAGTGTTGCTCCGGAAGTTTCAGGAGCGTTTACGTGGCTGGATTCGTGATTTGAGGCAAGTGGTGACTTCTTCCCCTTGCCAAGCTTGTCTTTTCCTGTATATATTCCATACTATTCTTCCTTTTGTAGTAGTTTTTGGGAATAAGCTTAAATCCGGCATTTGCCGATCAGCTTTATGGTATTATTTTTCCGGCCAAGTTCAATAATCATATCATTCAATGTATTAGTTTCTTGGAGTAGTTGTCGGTTTGGAGTGGTCAGCGTTCGTCGAATTGAAGCTAATTCGTCGAACGGAGTTCGACGAATAGAGGAAAATCGTCGAACGGAGTTCGACGAATAAATCGCAAATCGTCGAACGGAGTTCGTCGAGCTGAGCCAATTCGTCGAACGATGCAAGATTCGTTGAGTATAGCCCTAGGCGTTGAGTATAGCCCTTGGGCGTTGAGTATGGTTTTAGCACTAAATCCAATTTCAAGCCCAAGTCCAAAAGCGTTGAGTGCGTTGAGAGCACTCAGCCCGGCGTTGAGTGTGTTGATTACACTCAACGCCTTGCTGAGAGGTTAATGGTGATAAGTGTAAAAGTGTTGAGTGCGTTGAGTGCACTCAACATGGCATTGAGTATGCTGCATACACTCAACGCTATCAAAATTTGACGCTAAGTCAAAAGGCGTTGAGTGTGCTACCTACACTCAACACGGCGTTGAGTGCTCTGTATACACTCAACGCCATCAAGAAATCTTGGAGTCTAAGTGTAAAAGAGTTGAAGGTGTTGCGTGAGCTCAACTCACTCAATGTCGTCACTCTTTTTTTCGATAAGTTAAGTATAAAGCATCGACTGCATTGAGTGAGCTGAACTCATTCAACGTAGTTGCTTTATCTCTGCAAATATAAGTGTTATAGCGTCGACAATGTTGAGTGAGCTGAACTGACTCAACGATGTCATCTGTTTTTGGTAGCAAAGTGTTTAACCATTGAGTGAGCTGAACTCAGTCAATGCCATCGTCTAATTCTTGCAGCTGTATTTAAGCGTTGAGTGTGCTGAGTTGTGGCGTCGAGTGCGTTGACTACACTCGACATATACTCGACGCTTTTTCCTAATCCTTATGTCCTTTCAACGATTTGACGTATATCACTAAGGCTTAGTCTTGCTAAGCTAGACTCGTCGGTTTTCTGTTGAATTTGTTGAGTTTGGGTTTATCGGTATTTGGATATTTGGGGTTGGCTTGGTTGGCTTAGTTTCATGAATCATTACACCCGGGCATGTTTGGGTCGCGTTTTTGCGCTGTTGGGTTGTGTTGGATCTGATGGCCACCATCACAGTCCCATTTTTGAGATGTTTGGGTTTGTTTGTCCGGGTATGACCAGTTTGGCCCCGACTCAGATCTGATTACGTTACGGTGTTAATGATTCACATGTTTATTGAGCATTTGTCCCTTTTTTGTTTCCTATGGATTAATCTTATAATGTTTATGCCTTTCCTCACAGATTGTTTCCAGAGTATAGCTCCGTTCGCACTTGGTGCAAATTTCATTACTTTTTAGCTTTATAAGTTAACTCTTCATTCTAAATCTCTAGTTAGTTTGTTGTGCTTTCTTTTGACAGCTATTCAGGTTTGGGATTAGTAATCTTGCTACTCCCTTGTTTACTGACAGTTTTGTTTGCCACTTGTATTTTTCTTGCTGAGGTGTTCTTTCTTTGAATGCCTCAAGTTCTGAGCGGTAGCCGGTTGAGCGGCTAGGTTTGGTGTTTGCTTGTGGACTGCGATGTTGCAGTGGTTTCTACTACCTTGAGAGGGAGTTCCTTGTTGTTTTCTTTTTAGTACAGACACTCATACTGACCAGTGGGTTCGTGCTAGTTTGTTGATGCCCACTGGTGGTTTTCTCTAGAATTGCAGAATACTCTGCTAAGCAACCAGTTTTGCCTTTTGTGGTTGTTTTTACTTGGTCTTTGGGAATGTTTTATGCTAGGTTGCATGTTAGATATTTTCACTTATAAAAGCATTATTACTTGTACTTCATACATCTAATATTTCTAAAATTAAAATACAATTTTCTAGGTAATGTAAAGACTATTTCTATACTTATAATAAATCTAGAGTCTTGTTTGCCATGAGTTGTCCTTTAGGGATGTTTTATACTCATGTTGGGTGTTAATCGACATAACCAAAGTATTTTCCACAGCGTATAACTACACTTTTACTCGTGGACTAGTTGATCAACTATGCCGAGGGATACAACCATAAAATTTAAACTGGTTTTTACTTAATAACTTATGGATTTCATATAAACTGTAGATGTTGGGGTTTTACCTGAGCGATTGTAGTTATCCCTTACACGGCATGGCATCACAACGTATATTTTCTCATACTCTGATATAACTTCAATGTTGAGAAAATGCGAGTCGTGATAGTTGGTATCAGAGGGAGGTTGCTTTGATAATTGGTCGAGCAACCTTCTTTTGTTAGTGTTAGCTGTCTTTTGTCATTTCATACACACACTGATGTGTCATCAGTATGTCTTTGCTGAAGCATGAACACTACACTTATAGCATGATAAGAAGTATATGAGGCATATTATGTAGTATGGGATGCATAATATGTGTTTGTATATAGATCCACCATAGGTGGCAACATATGACGGTTATGTAGTATGGGATGCATAACCATCATCACATGGGTGCCCATTAGCACGTTTTACGTTTTTGTTACATGCGATATTATGTAGTATGGGATGCATAATACTTCATGTGTACGTCACTCATAACATGCATTAAGGCCTTTTTAGAATGCATATCACATAATGCATAACATAACATAGAATTTGCACACGTGCTAAGCTAAAGATTTATTTGATGACATATGTGCACACATTGTTTTGAGTCAAAAGAATATAAATTCATGCATTCATGGACTTTGCACAAGAATTAATAGGATGATGGTATAAAGTTCCCAGAACAAGTTAGCAGCAAGAGCAAGTATTTATGTTTGTTTGGTCTGTACTAGGTTGTTTGGTTCTAGCGGTTAAGCTAGGTTTTGACTAGTTCCTAGTTGAAATTATTAGAATGTCGAGACGTCCTACGATGAGGTCGACTCCCTAGTTAGAGCACGAGTCGTTTGGTGCTAAGAACGAGGCCGTGATTGAAGGATTGTGATAGAGCCACGAAGCTTTATCTAGGCAAATGTTGTAGATGCAGTCGCAGATCCAAACCTTGTGGACTGTCATTGCAGGACATCTGCTTAGAGTTCAGGACCCAGCCATGGGTCAAGGTGTTCCAGTTCGTCCTGCTCCTCTAGTTCCCCCAGCTGTGCTGCCACCAGAGATGAACTTCATCTCGCACTTCTAGCGATTAGGACCCCATACTTATGATGGTAGGGCAGACTTCATGGCTTTGGATGACTGGATTATACCCATCAAAGAGATGTTATCTTACTCCGGAGTTTCACCGAAGCTAAGAGTAATGGTCGCTGCCTACCAGCTCAAAGGTTTGGTAAAGAGTTGGTGGCTAAGGGAGAAGGAAAACTTGAAGGATGGATGTTCATGGGATGTCTTCAAGGAGCTATTGTTGAAGAAGTTTCTATCGTCGGTCGAGCGAGACCGTTTGTTACATGATTTCCTGCACTTAATGTAGAGGCAGCTCACAGTGAGTGAGTGTGAGGTGGAGTTTAGCAGGCTGAGCCGGTTGGCCCCGGATTTAGTAGTTTCTGAAGACAACAGAGTCAAGTGTTTTCTAGGTAGTCTGAAGAGTGACATCTAGTAGTTGGCAAGTGCTTATAGATCAGAGAGTTATGCTGAAGCAGTAAAAGCAGCTCTTAACTCTGAGGAAATCAACAATTCCAAGAACCGAGGACAATAAATGAGAAAGGATAAGAGGAAGACTGGTGAGAGTAAGAGTTCTCAGGAATCTGGTGCTGCTTCGAGGAAGAGGAGCAAAGAAATATGTCATTTCTGTGGCCGGCCAGGCCAACCATTCGAGAAATGTTTCAGGAGTATAGGAGCTCAGAAACAGGTGCAGGTCCATGCGATCAAGGGTGCTTCTAAAGGAGATTTGGTTTGTAACTCGTGAAAATAGAAGGGGCATGATGTTGCCCAATGTTGGGATAACGTTAAAATTTGCTTTTAGTGCAGACAGAAAAGTCACATCAAGTCAAAGTGCACGTATTCTCAGCCTGCGTTGCAGCCAGTTCCGCTTCGGGCATTGCCACCGCCGCAGCCTATAGATAAAGGGAAGGGAAAGCTGAATGTGCTATCTTTGGAGGAGGCCCAGACTTCTATCCAAGTGATTTCAGGCTAGTTTCTAACCTTGTTTTGTTTTTGTTTAGCTTGTAGCAGTAGTTTTGAGGTAGTTCGATCAGTTATGTAAGCGTTTTTATAGGGAAATTTAAAGTAAAGAACTGTTGGGAACATGTTCTCTTTGATTCCGGTGCTACCCACTCGTTTGTGGCTAGGGACTTTGTTGAGCGTCATCGTTTGACTCTCGATCAAGTCGGCGATGCGTTTCAAGTCAAGTTTCCTTCTGGTGATTCAAAGGTGTCAGACCAGGGTATCCAGAGTTGTCCGATTTTGTTAGGCAATTTTCTAGCAGTTGCTGATTTGAAGGTGATAGACCTGGAGGATTTTGATGTGATCTTGGGAATGGACTGGTTGTCCAAATATGATGCGGTTATCCAGTACAAGGTTAAGCGCTTGGACTTCATGATGGACAACAGTCAACCCGGGAGTGTTTATGGTTTTTCGCACCAAGTTTTGTCGATTATATCTGCGGTACGTGTTCGGAAGCTGGTAAATTCTGGATGTTTTGCTTGTTTGGTTTCAGTTTTGGAAACTGTTGTTCACTTGCTGCATGTAGAGGAGATTCCGATGGTGCATAAGTTTCCGGATGTTTTTCCAGCTAATATTCCTCATCTTCCGCCTGAAAGGGACGTGGAGTTTGTCATAGATCTAGAGTTGGTACCCGTCCTATTGCTAAGGCACCGTATCGGATGGCCCCGCTTGAGTTGGAGGAGTTGCGTACTCAGTTGGATGAGTTGCTCCTGAATGGTTTTATTAGGCCAAGTTCTTTTCCTTGGGGTGTTCCCGTCTTGTTTGTAATGAAAAATGATGGATCAATGAAGCTGTGTATTGACTATAGAGAGCTGAATAAAGTCATAATTAAGAATAGATATCCCCTGCCTAGGATTGATGACCAGTTTGATCAGTTGCGTGGAAGCTCTGTGTTTTCAAAGATCGATCTTCGTTCAGGCTACCACCAGTTGAGGATTCGTGAGGTAGATATTCCACGGACTACTTTCTGTTCACGGCAAGAGCATTTTGAGTTTTTGGTAATGTCCTTTGGTTTGACCAATGCTCCCTCTGCCTTTATGGATATGATGAACTGCGTGTTCAAGGATTTTCTGTACCGTTTCGTGGTCATGTGTATATATGACATTTTGGTGTATTCCTGTAGTGCTGTTGAGCATGCCCAACACTTGTGTTTAGTTTTATCTACTTTGAGGGATCATAAGTTGTATGCCAAGCTAAGTAAGTGTGAGTTTTGGTTGCCTCGGGTTTCTTTATTGGGTCATGTGGTAAATAAAGATGGAATTTTAGTTGACCTAGAGAAGGTAACTGCTATTATGGATTGGAATAGGCCAACAACCCCCAAGGATATAAGGAGCTTCCTAGGGTTGGCTGGCTATTATAGAAGGTTTGTAGAGTGTTTCTCTACGTTATCTGTGCCTTTGACTAAACTGACGCAGAATAACACAACTTTCATTTGGAGTGATAAGTGCGAGGAGGCTTTCTAGGAATTAAAGAAGAGATTGTGCACTGCTCCAGTTTTGTCTCTGCTTACTGAAGTGTTGGAATATGTGGTGTATGTAGATGCATCACATGTTGGTCTGGGTTGTGTGTTGATGCAAGAAGGCAAGGTAATTGCGTATGGGTCGAGACAACTAAAGGTACATGAAAAGAAATACCCTACGCATAGTCTAGAGTTCGCAGCAGTGATTTATGCCCTAAAGTTGTGGAGACACTTGTTATATGACGCATTATGCAAGATTTATACCGATCATAAAAGTTTAAAGTACATTTTCACTCAAAGGGAGTTTAATCTGAGCCAGCAAAGTTGGTTAGATTATGTTGTTGATTATGATGTTGAGATCCAATACTATCCGGTCAAAGCTAATGTTGTAGTTGATGCTCTGAGTAGAAAGATCGGGAAAGTTTTAAATCTTTCTCTGGATTCAATGGTAGAAGAATTTCTATTGATGGGTATTTCTGTTGGGAGTTGTAACTCGTCAAGTAGTATGGAGGTAGCTGAGCCTTCATGGATTGCACTCACAAGATTGCATCAAATGGAAGACCCTGAGTTATTGCACATTTACAATAGGACTGAGAAAGGAGAGTTGCCAGATTTTTTGATCGATGACGCGGGTACCATGAAGTACCGCGGTAGATTTTGCATACCCAATGTTGAAGATATTTGAGTTAAGTTGTGCAATGAGGCTCATGGTTACAGTGTTGTCTACCATCCAAGTTCAACTATGATGTACCCAGATTTGAAGCAGATCGCCTGGTGGTTCGGAATAAAAGGTGATATAGCAAAGTTTATTTCAGAATGTTTTACGTGCAAGCGAGTAAAGATCGATCATGGCAGCCCTGGTGACAAGCTAGCACCCTTGGAAATTTTGAGTTGGAAGTGGGAGAGTATCTCAATGGGTTTCATTACTGGATTACCAAGATCTCCACGAGGACATGATTCAGTCTAGGTTATTGTTGATAGACAAATGAAGTGCGCTCACTTCGTGCCTTTTAAGATTGATTACCACATGAAGAAGATAGCTGAGCTATATTTAGATGAAGTCATTAGATTATATGGAGTGCCAATTAGTATTGTATCAGATCAAGACTCCAGGTTTACGTCTCACTTTTTGAATAGTTTACAGGAGGGTTTGGGTACCGATTTGGGGTATTCCACAGCATATAATCCGCAGGCAAACAGTCAAACGAAAAGACTGAACCAGATCGTGGAAGATATGATCAGATGTTACATTTTGGACCACGGAGGAGCGTGAGATGAGCGAATCCGATTGAAGGAGTTTCCATACAATAATAGTTATGAAGAAAGTTTGCAGATGGCCCTGTTTGAGGCCTTGTATGGGAGGCGATGCAGAACTCCTTTATTTTGGGCCGAGGTCGGTGAGAAATCGTTGTTGGGTCCTGAAGCGTTAAAATAAATGGATGTTTCCGTGAAGATTATTCGGGAAAAGCTTCGGATAGTGCAGGAATGGTATGAGAAGAACGCCAATCGGCGTAGGTCTGATTTAGAGTTTCTTTTATGGGACTTGGTGTCTCTCAAATTTTCCCCAATGTCTGGAGTTAATAGGTTTGGAAAGAATCATAAGTTAGACCCGAGATATGTGGGACATTCTAAGGTTGTTGAGCATATTGGTGTATCAGCTTATAGGCTGGATTTGCCCGCAAATTTCCTTGGTGTGTATGACGTGTTTCATGTGAGCCAGTTATGGAAATATGTGCTCAGCGACAATCAGATTCTTAATGATCTGCCCCAGTTGGAGCCCAATCTTTCCTATGTTGAGATGCCTGTCCACATTCTAGATACTCAAGATCGAGTGTTTTGGAGGAAAACCATATCAATGGTTAAAGTTTTGTGGCAAAACCAGGACGTGAAAAGCGCCACTTGGGAGTTGGACTCAGCAATGAGTGAGGCTCACCCTCATTTGTTCTCCTAGTTTTTTACTGTATGTATTTCCCCTTATATAATCTTTGATTATATTCTCTTTGTGGAATCTTTTGGTGTGTAAAATTTTGGGATGAAACTTCTTTTTAGGGGGAGTGACTGTAACGCCCCCGATTTTTTGATATTTGGTTTAAATCATTATTTGGCGTGTTTATGGGGTCAGGGCGTTACGTTGAAGCGTTTTCGGCATTGGTCGTTATTAGAGCGTGGTTTTAGCTCTTAGGTTTTTTGTGTGTGTGGCTGGGTTTAGCCTATTTGCAAGATTTCCTAGCGAGCTGGGCCTGTTTTGTTGACTCGGTGGAGCATCTTTTGGAATGCTTGTGTTTTGGCTTCGGGAGGTGTTTTACCCGAGTTTGGTTCATCGAATCTAAATTTCGACAGCGCTATTGGGTTTGTAGCATCGATATTTAGCTACAGTGTAGTTTTCATAAAATTTCGTGTAAGTTTGGTTTTTGGGTTGTTTTGACATTTTATTTAATTAATTATGTTATCATATAATAAAAAAATCGGATAAAAGCAGTATAAATAGAACCCATCGCTTCAAACCCTATTCATTTGTCTCCCTCGTGAAACTGTCGGCTTATTGCGGAAGAATGAGAGCGGCGGACTTTCCAAAGCCTTCGGCCACCGATTTCTAGAGTTTTGGTGCTCGATTTCTTCTTTGGAGAGTGGATCCAGGTAGAACTAGCCTAGATCTACATTTCTACGGTAAGGCTTTCCAGTTTCTTGGATTTTTAGAGGTGTAGGTAGGCGGTTTTGACCCTCTTGTCCTCAAATGTTTCAGGAAGTGTTGCTCAGGAAGTTTCAAGAGCGTTCATGTGGCTGGATTGGTGATTTGAGGCAAGTGGTGAATTCTTTCCCTTACCAAGCTTGGCTTTTCCTGTATATATTCCATACTGTTCTTCCTTTTGTATTAGTTTTTGGGAATAAGGTTAGATCCAGCCTTTGAAAATCAACTTTATGGTACTATTTTTTCGGCCAAGTTCAACAATCATATCATTCAATGTATTAGTTTCTTGGAGTAGTTGTCCGTTTGGAGTGATTAGCGTTCGTCGAATTGAAGCTAATTCGTCCAACGGAGTTCGACGAACAAAGAAAAATCATCGTGCAGAGTTCGACGAATGAATCACAAATTGTTGAACGGAGTTCGTCGAGTTGAGCCAATTCGTCAAACGAAGCAAGATTCATTGAGTATAGCCCTAGGCATTGAGTATATCCCTTAGGCATTGAGTGTAGCCTTAGCTCTGAATAAAATTTCAAGCCCAAGAACAAAAGCATTGAGTGCACTCAACTCGACGTTGAGTGTTTTGATTACACTCAACGCCCTGTTGAGAGGTCTACGGCGCCAAGTATAAAAGCGTTGAGTGCGTTGAGTGCACTCAACACGATGTTGAGTGTGTTGCATACACTCAACGCCATCAGAATTTGACGCTAAGTCAAAAGACATTGAGTGTGCTACCTACACTCAACACGGCATTGAGTGTGCTACATACACTCGACGCCGTCAGGAAATCTTGGAGTCTAAGTGTAAACGTATTGACAACGCTGAGTGAGCTTAACTCACTCAACGTCGTCACTCTTTTTTCGATAAATTAAGTATAAAACATCGACTGCCTTAAGTGAGCTGAACTCACTCAACGTCGTCGCTTTGTCTCTTCAAATCTAAGCGTTATAGTGTCAACAACGTTGAGTGAGCTGAACTCACTCAACACCATCATCTGTTTTTGTAGCTAAGTATTTAAGCGTTGAGTGAGCTGAATTCACTCAACGCCATTGTCTAATTCTTGCTGCTGTGTTTAAGCGTTGAGTGTGCTTAGTTGTGGCATCGAGTGCGTTGACTGCACTCGACGCAGCGTCGAGTGTACTTGACTCTTTTTCCTTAGCCTTGTGTCCGTTCCCCGATTTGACGTGTATCACTAAAGCTTAGTCTTGCCAAGCTAAACTCGTCGGTTTTCTACTGAATTTGTTGAGTTTGGGTTTATGTGTATTTGGATATATGGGGTTGGTTTGGTTGGCTTAGTTTCGTGAATCATTACACCCAGGCATGTTTGGGTCTCGTTTTTGGGCTGTTGGGTTGTGTTGGATAAGATGGCCACCACTGCAGTCCTGTTTTTGAGAAGTTTAGGTCTGTTAGTTTGGGTTTGACCGGTTTGGTCCCGACTAAGATCCAGTTGCATTACAGTGTTAATGATTCACATGCTTATTCAGCCTTTGCCCCATTTCTTTTTTTATGGATTAATCTTATGTTGTTTCTGCCTTTCCTCATAGATTGTTTCTGTAGTATAACTCCATTCGCACTTGCTGCAAATTGCATTACCTTTTAACTTTATAAGTTAACTCTTCATTCTAAATCTCTAGTTAGTTTGTTGTACTTTCTTTTGATAGCAATTCCGGTTTGGGATTAGTAATCTTGCTACTCCCTTATTTACTGACAGTTTTGTTTGTCAATTGTATTTTTCTTGCTGAGGTGTTCTTTCTTTGAATGCCTTAGCTTCTGAGCAGTAGCCAGTTGAGCGTCTAGGTTTGGTGTTTGCTTGTGGACTGCAGTATTGCAGAGGTTTCCACTACCTTGAGAGGTAGTTCCTTGTTGTTTTATTTTTAGTACAGACACTCATACTGACTAGTAAGTTTGTGTTAGTTTGTTGATGCCCACTCGTGGTTTTCTTTAGAATTGTTGAATACTCTGCTAAGCTTCTATTTTTGCCTTTTGTGGTTGTTTTTACTTTCTCTCTGGGAATGTTTTATGCTAGCTTGCATGTTAGGTATTTTCGCTTATAAAAACATTACTACTTGTACTTAATACATCTCATATTTCTAAAATTAAAATACTATTTTATAGCTAACGTAAAGACTATTTCTATACTTATAATAAATCTAGAGTCTTTCTTGCAATGAGTTGTCCTTTGGGGATGTTTTATACTCATGTAGGGTGTTAATCAATATAACCAAAGTATTTTTTGCAGCGTATAACTATACTTTTACACGTGGAATAGTTGATCCATTGTACTGAGGGATACGACCATCCAATTTAAACTGTTTTTTCTTAATAACTTATGGATTTCATATAAACTGTAGAGTTTGGGGTTTTACCTGAGCGCCTGTAGTTATCTCCTGCTCGGCATGGCATCACGATGCGTATTTTCTCTACTCTAATATAACTTAAATGTTGAGAAAATGCGGGTTGTGACATCGGGCGGGTTCCTGAAGCCTCTTCCTATCCACGAGTGGAAATTTGATGATATCTCCATGGATTTTGTGTTTGGTTTACCTTAATTGCAGCAGGGTAACGATGCGATTTGGGTGATCGTGGATCGCTTGACCAAAGTAGCTCACTTCATCCCTAATCGGAAGGAGGACAGCGTAGAGAAGTTGGTAGAATTGTATGTTCGCAATATCGTGTGGCTGCATGGAATTCCTAAAAGTATTGTTAGTGATCGCGATGGACGGTTCATGTCCAAAGACTGGAGATTAGTACAGAAGAGTCTGGGCACAAATCTCAAGTTTAGTATGGCATTACATCCTCAAACTGATGGTTAAATGGAAAGGACGAATCGTACAATGGAAGATATGTTGAGGATGTGTACCCTTGACTTTTGTAAGAAGTGGGAAGATCACCTCTTCATGGTGGAGTTTGCCTATAATAACAGTTTCCAGGCAAGTTTAAAGATGGCGCCATATGAGTCTTTGTATGGAAGGCGGTGTCAAACACCGATGTCATGGACAGAGTCGGGAGACACCAAGATTTTGGTAAAAGAGGTGGTGGCTGATGCTTGCGAGTTTGTGCAAAAAATTCAGGAGCGCATGAAGGTTGCTCGGGATCAATAAGCAAAGAACATCAACGCTTTCCACAGAAACGTGGAATTCGCGGTAGGCAACTGGTGTATCTAAAGATTGAACCGTTCAAAGGCATTTCGCGGATTCGCCGACTCAAGAAGTTGAGCCCGAGGTTTTTGGGGCAATTCAAAGTCGTGGAATGTATTGGAGAAGCAGTCTACCGATTGGCGTTGTCCATACAGTTGAGTTGATTACATGATGTCTTCTATGTATCAGTTTTGAGGAAAGCCTTGATGGAGACGAGCGTTGTGGTCGAGTCGACAGCGGTGCCGGTCAAAGAGGACTTGAGGACAAAAGACCGTCCTACTGGCAAAGAGGATTCAGAAGTTCGGTAGTAGCAGAACAAAGAAGTTAAGCTCGTGAAAGTGCAATGAGATAACTGTGGGCGATATGAATTCTCATGGGAGCATGAGCAAGCAATGGAGGAGGACTTCCCAGAAGTTTTTGTTCAGGTTTGCTTTTTGGTTTGAGTGCATGCCAAATTTCGAGGACGAAATTCTTCTAAGGGAGGAGTTGTAACACCCAAGTTTTCCAGGACTTGAGCCTCTAGAAGCTATCGCCCGGCGATAGAAAGTTACCGCCTGGTGGTAGCTAGGAGTTGAGAGCACTGAGTAGCTATGCGTTGAGAGCGCTGAGTAGCTAGGCATTGAGAGCGTTGAGTGGTACAATGTGACGGTACGATACTACCCCGCGACGGTAGCTCATGAAGCGTTGAGTGAAAAATGTTGAGTGGCTATCGTGCGGAGGTAAGGCTACACTGGCGATTGCATTTTATTATTGCTTTATTTTAAGCATTTGGGCATCGGATCTCTTAAATGAGAGGGGTTCGGGTGGCCATGGCTCAATATGAGACACCGGGTCGATTGTGTCTGTCCCCGGCATGATGTTGCATTAGAAATCCGCTGAGTTAGTGAATTAGGCATTGTGGGTGAAGCCGTAGTCGTGACCGTTAGTCTGACTCGGTGATGTTCCATAATGAGCCTTAAGGATTGTGATAGAAATCCTTTTGCGGCAAGATGTCGTTTGTGATGATTGTCCCCCCTTATTTTTTGTGTGAGTATGAATGGTGGATTACGGCGGGAAAGGCTTTTGAATGTGATGTGCTAAGGTGCGGCTTTGTCTCTATGGTCGGCTGGCTAGCCCGTGACATTGAAAAGTCACATTTAGAGAGTGTCCCGGCGAGATAAGTCCCCTTCTGTGAAACTGACGAGAATGCCAAGATTTGGACAAGCCCGGACGATGCCTGCTGGGTCTCGTGGTATCTCCTTCGTTGGACTTGGTCCGAATTTGGAGTCGGGCCTGGGTTGTCAAGAGCGGGTGGGTTCTAGCAAGAGTTCTTATCATCAGTTTGTGGTTTGTGAGATGGAATCCTGACATGAGAAATCAGACCTTAAAGGCAAGCCCGAGTTTTGAGACACACGAGCGGGTGGGGCCTAGGAAAGAGTTCCGTGTGGTGGCTTGTATGCCATTAGGGGAAATTTGAAGTACCCATGTGTTGACGGCTTAAACGCCGAAGGGGAAATTGTAAGTACCCAATTGTTGATGCGTGATTGTATGTTAGATTCATGCGCTATATGGTGCCTTGGGTGAAACGCAGGTTTGCATACATGTTGTATAGTAGGCCCCTTTTTTATTATATGCTCAACATAGAAACATGTTTGTTGCATAGACATTCAAACCTGTTTTGCTACTTTCTATATTCATGTATATTTGCATATGAAGTGCTGACCTGCAGGGTGATGGAGTGCCCCGACTTCTGCTAGGGATGGTCGGGGGAGATGTGTTGGTTACATATTTGAGGTCAGTCATTACTGACCCATGTTGCCACCAATTTTTACAGGCCAAGGATCGCAAGCGGGAACAAGCTCACCGACCAAAATGGCATAAGCCTCACGAAGTGATCTATTTATTTGGTAGCTTTGTTTGGGTGAATGTTATGCTTATTGCACTGTGATCGGGCTTGCATGCCAAGATAGCCTAGGATTGTTTTTGCAAGTTGATATGTTATTGTTTCAGTTTTGGACTCAAAAATGTTGTAAGGCCTTAAGGCCGATTTGATACTCTTGTGCTAGTGGATAACTTCCAGCCTTGTTATTTGTTTTTGCTGTGTTTTGTATAAGTTTTGAGTTAGGTAGTTTATATCATCTTATAATGCTTAAGCTGTGGCATCTGTGTTGGGTCTATTGATCCTAATATCCCAGATTTGTAAGAAGTAAAACAGGTCAATGACATACACACATAATGTATTTGATGTGTGCCTTAGTTCTTGCATGCAGGTAGTCCATGAGTGGACAGGTGAAGAAAAATGAGTTTGGATATAAACTCAAAAATCTTTGAACTTAGCTCGGAGTTCGTCGAGTTCAGCTCGCTGGTTGTCGAGCTCAGCTCAATATTCCTTTGGATAAGCTCAAGAGCTCAGTATTCAAAGTTCGTCGAGCTCAGCTTGAAGTTCGTTGAGCTCAGGTTGTAGTTCGTCGAGCTTAGCTTACAGATCGTCGAGCTTAGCTCCACACTTGTCGAGCTAAAGACAAAAAAATTGTCTAAGGCAAAAAGCGCTGAGACCGCTAAGAAGATCAGAGTTCGTCGAGATCAGCCCACAGATTGTCGAACGCAGCTGATGCAGGCATGCACGTTGACACCAAATAAATCTACATACTATCACGTTTGCCTCTCCTTGATCCAATCCAATACTCGCACAATCGTTCTACGCAGCACCACGTTAATTAATTTTATCAATTATATGCTAACGTACGGGTAGCCAAACCGCTTAGGATCGAACAAAGTCTATAGACCAATATTCTTTCCGGCTAAAAAGACCCACCCGGTCCGAACGAGCGGTGTTGTACCAAAAGAGATTTAATAAATAAATATGATTTGGAAAAGGTAGATCTCTCCCAACAAAATAAAACGAAGGTTCGTCAAACCTTTTTCGAAAAATAATTCAATCAAGACAAACACAAAACCAATCGAAGAAACCACGATTAATTAATGATTCAAAATTCAATGCCAAGAATCTACTACCACAGGAATTATTCTAGGAAGAGAAACACACAATAGGTAGAAAGGATTCGTTACCCTATCGGAATGGATGATTCCGATTTCTCTGCTTGGATCGTTCTTCAACGGCTCTCCCGGAGTCACGCCGGTTGGAGAGAAACTCGTCCGCCTTTGTCACTTCACGCCGGAGTTGACCCACAAGGGGAGATCTTCTTGCCTTGGCCGAATTTCTTCAAGGGGAGTTCTTTGATTTGTTGCTCGTAGTGGAGAGGAGAAAGGATTAGGGTAGAGAAAGGAGGAAGGAGGATTAGGGGAGGAGTTGTGGCCAAAATCCTCAAAGAGGGGGAGAGGGGAAGTTGGCGGCCAAGGAGGTGAGGAGGAGGAGAATTCTCAATTTAGAATTAGGTTTCTTTTCATTCATTCACTAATTCAATATGACAAATATCATGGCCTATATATAGGCTTATACCACTCCATGTCCCTTCATTCATAATTCAAAATTCAAAATTCAAAATTCAAAATTGAAAATATGATGGTTAAATGCACTCATCATAGCACATGAAATGAAATAATTAAAACAACACATGATGGTTATAAGCACCCATCATTACACATGAAATGAAAATTAAAACATGAAATAAATACTTAAAAAAATTGCTAAAATAATAAAATTATTAAAAATATAAAATTATAATTATTTAATTTATAATTATATATTTTATATAATGGCGGCGGACGTCGATCCCATCCTCGAGCTTGCGGCAGCGATCGTCCCAATCGACGAACTCTCTCAGACGGGGATCAATAGCGGTCGTGTCAGCAACATCTCCATCAACAGCTAAAGCCAGAAAAATTGACTAAGGAAAAAAAGCGCTGAGACAGCTAAGATAGCTGAGAAGAAAGCACTGAGACCGCTAAGAAGAAAGCGTTGAGACCACTGAGAATAAAGCGCTGAGACAGAAGGTTGTCTCAGCAGTTAAGAATAAAGCACTGAGACCGCTAAGAAGAAAGTGCTGAGACAGAAGCTTGTCTCAGCTGTTAATAAGAAACCGCTGAGACCACTGAGACAGAACCGCTGCGACAAATCTAGAGAAAATTCACAAGTCCAGAAGCGCTGAGAGCCAAGACAGATGACGTTGAGTGACTTAACATCACTCAATGCTTTATGAATTTCTGAAATATTATCTAAGTCCAGATGGTGATGACCATTGCTTATGTCATCAAAGTCAACTTACATGTAGCCGTTGCGGGAAAGCTGCAGCGGCGCCGAAAGCTACTTTGTCCTTTTCTGAAGGAGGTGGGGCTCACCAATCCTTGGCTGGGCCCACACAAATCTGTTCCATTGATTCAAATTAGCGCATATAAAAATGAAAAAAGAAATGGAATTAGGTCAACGGAGAACAAACACAGAAAATACAAAAGAAACCTAAAGGCGGTAGGACATTTTCTTCTCCATTAAGCTTGAAAGCTCAAGTCCAGTAAAGATAACCAGAGGGCAAAGGATAATAGTTGAAGCTCTTCAAGTTCAGCAAGATAGTTCTCTCCAGAATAGAGAAGCTGATTCATTCATTCAGCAAGCTAATAGGTGTTCATCTATGCAGCAAAAACGTGTTAGTTGTAGAAGAGGGCTAATTCCTTCTACAACAAGAGTGCTGGATAGATATATACTCAGTCCAGCAAGGTAGACTCATAGATTTATCTCTGAGTTAGTTTCTTTATTTTTCTTAAACATTTTGTATTCACTCCCTGTAGGATTCAGTTTATCTGAATCTGAGTGTAGGGTAATTTGTGCCTGAGGTAGGTGACTAATTAATCACTAAGGTAGGTGCCTATTGGGGTACTGAGGTAGGATCCAAGAGTGGATCTGAGTTGTAGGGCCTATTTTCTTGAGGTAGGAGAGTGCTGCTCTCTGAGGTAGGATCCAAGAGTGGATCTGAGGTAGGGTTGTCCTCCCAGCCTGAGTATAGGGCCTTGTGCCTGATGTAAGTGACTGGAGAGTCACTGAGCTGTAGGTGACAAGTGTGTCACTGAGTTGTAGGCCTTGGAGGAGGCTGAGTTGTAGGTACCTAGAAGGGTACTGAGTTGTAGGAGTGTTGCATCACTTTGAGAGTAGGGCTATGTGTCTGAAGCTATATTGCTGAAGAGCCTACATTGTAGGCCTTAGAAATAAGGCTGAGGTTGGTGATCATTGGATCGCTGAGCAGTAGGAGCTATGCAGCGCTCTGAGGTATGAACCATTGTGGTTCTGAGTTTGGATTCTGTGAAGAATCTATGTATAAGGATGAGGGCCTGAGGTGTAAGCTCTGAGGAGTATATTGGTGGAATTTATGCCTAGTCCAACAAATAAGTTGGATAAGTGGGACGGAAAGTGGATGTACCCAATTGGAGAACCACTATAAATCTTTTTGTGTTTGATGTGGTGCTTTTTTTCTTTCTTATTGCCGGATCTAAGGACAAGATCTAGATAGATTAATTTGAAATCAACAAAAGAACTAATAAAAGTTCAAAGACCTATTCACCCCCCTCCCTCTCTAGGTGATTAGCCAACCTTAAATTAAATAACTTTCAAGTGGTATCAGAGGGAGGTTTCTCAAAAAGGATTTAACAATTTTAGTATACCTCAAAGGTTAGCTACAAGTAATAAGGATGGTGTCTGGTGTAAACTACAAAGAACTAGGGGCTATGAAGTTACCAATCTGCAGAAAGGAATGGTTTGGCCACTGGAAGGAAAGGGTCAGGCTATTCATGTAAGCTGCTGACCGTAGGATCTACATCACAGTCAAAGAGGGACCTTTCATCCCTATGAAGATCTCAGTTCTGGATGCCAACATCCAGACTCCTAAGTCTTATGAAGAAATAAACAAAAAAGTGCTTCTCCTTGCATCCATGGATAAGAGAGCTCAAAATATCATTATCAGTGCATTAGATGATTCTACATTCCATAATTTGGTGCACTGCAAGACCTCCAAGGAGATGTGGGACACCCTAGTTGTGTTCATGGAGGGTTCAGAAGAGGCGAGGGATGACAGAAAATCCATGCTCAATCAGGAGTATGAGGCCTTCTGACAAAAAAAGTCTGAGGGCATTGCTGAAAGTTTTGACAGATTTTCCAGAATTGTTAATGAACTGAGAACATATGGAAGGGTCTTCAACACCTAGGAGCTGAATGACAAATTTCTCAGGTCCCTTACAATAGATTGGGACACAAAGATTTGTGCTATTAGGGAGATGAGCAAGCTAGCTGACACTCCACCTCCAACACTGTTTGGAAAACTACTATCTTATGAGATGCAGCTTGGTGCAAGGAAGGAAGAAGAAGAGAAGAGCAGTAAGTCACTGGGCAAGGAGAAATCAGTGACCTTCAGAGCTGATTCTTCAACTAGGAGCAGAAGGAAGACCTCTATAGTCAGAATAACTATTGACTCAGAATCTGAGAGCTCAAGGACCAGCTCCTCTGACAACAATATATCTGATTAGGACCTTGCTGCCTTCTCCAGGATGTTTAAAAAAATCATGAAGAAGGACTATTGGAAGAACAGAATGTCATCCTCTTCCTCACAGTATAGAAGGAAATCCTCTAAGGAGGACTGGTTTGCTCTAACTCTAACAAACATTCTTTCTCTAATGTTATTTTTTCTACTATAGCAAACCTGGGCGTGTAGTTGCTGACAGCCTAGTGAAGAGGAAAGAAGAAGGAGTGAAGAAGAGCCGCAAGGGAAAGAAGAAAGAGAAATATCTTATGGCCAAGAAGGAAAATGAATAGACTGACTCTTCTTCTGGGTCAGACAGTGAAGAAGAAACCTACATTGGGCTTATTGCTGTTGCTGAAGAGTAACCTGAAGAATACCCAATTACTAGAATAGGGATTAGGTCCCCTCTGTCTCACTCAGATAGTGACTCATACGTCAATGGAGATGTAGAAGAAGATGCTTAATGCCATTGATTGATGGAAATGACAGATGAAGAAAGCAGTCAGGCTCTCCCAGGCCAAACTCAGGTAAATGCTAAATCACAATCTTTTATTTCAAGTCATGAGGCTGGCTCAGACTCTGAAGCTCAATCATCAAGAGATGAAGGGGATTCAGACACTGAGGATGATGTTAACTCAATAATTGCCAAGTATGGAGAACTTCTTGAGGCATTCAAAAGGTGCCAGCTACTTTCCAAGAGATAGGAAAAAGAGTTTTTTAGTCTTAAAAGCAAGTGTAAAGACCAAGAAAAAGCCCTCGCTGACATGGCTGCACAAGCAGCCCAACTCAAGGTGATCATTGACAATGAGTCTGTGGTAAGAGTCTCAAATGAGAAACTTATCCAGAAACTTGAAGATGATCTCTTAAATGAGAAATTGCTAGTGACCAAATTTTCTAAGGCAAACACTGTGCTGCCCTTAATTGACACCCACTTACTAATAAGTCTTTATTTATAGTACTTTTTATATAGTTTTTATTTAATAAATAGTTAGGTTTCTATTTAGTTTTAATTTTTTTTGGAATTAATTCCTTTGTTTTCTTATTTCAGGTCAATCTGGGCGGCCACTATCAAATTGGAGCATGCTAGGCTAATCAGAAGAACAAACAGAGAATTCCTTGGAAAATCACGTTTACACGGCCCTGTCATGGGCGTGACCTTCAGGTCACGGGCATGAGAGGTGGTCGTGACCTATAAAGGAAGCTCCAGAGTATATGCCACGTCAGATTAAAGCTACACGCCCCTGTCACGGGCGTGACCTATGGGTCACGGTCGTGACCATCGGGCGTGACCCCAAGGAGCTCAGAACGTCGACCGTAAATCGTCAAACTGCGAACAAAAAGCCATGACATGCCCTTTGCCATGCCATTCTTGGGCGTGTACCATAGGCATGACACCAAGAAATAGCATCGTCGATCGAAGAACGTGGATCAGGCACGTACACGCCCGTGACCCAATGGTCACGGGCGTGACCAAGGGCGTGTCAGGAGCGTTTTCCAGCCAATAACAGTCGTTCATGCCATTACCGCCATATTTTCATTTCCAGCTTGACACGCCCTAGGTCACGGGCGTGTCCAGGGGGCATGATGCCTCCATCAAGAGTATTTTATTCCCGCCATTTTCAGCTTCCCGTAGTTTTCCAGTAACAGATCTGACATGCCCTAGGTCACGGGCATCACCCGCCATTTAATAGATTTTGATGGTTTCTCCTCCAACGTTCCTGGGCTTTCAAGATGACAGTTCCAAGCCTTACACGCCCTAGGTCACGGGCGTAACCTAGGGGCGTGACCTGCCAGAGAAAATTCCATAAATTCCAGAAATCTACATGAGACCAGGAGAGCATCTAGAGAGCAAAATCTAGGAGTAGTTCAGTAGCTTAGTTTCTACTGTTATGCATTTCTTTCTTGTAATTTTCAATTACAGTGTAGTTTCACTCTTGTTAGCCTCCAATTTCAGCTCTCTTTTATTTCAATCATGTCTTAATTTATCTTTCTATATAGCTTACTTTTCATGTCAAGTAGCTAATTTCTTTAGCACTTGATCATGATAATCTTTGAATAAAGTAATCTTCTTTTGTCAAACTCTATTATTTTTACTTCGATTTATCTTTGATTATTTTTTTGTCGAATTCATATTTCACGAATATGCTCTTTGATTTTAGATCTGTATCTTAAATGACCGAGAGGTTGCAGATATGAGTAGATCGCTCAAAGATAGGAGCAGCATGCACTCCTCGAGAGAGGATGACATGGATCTTCCGGATTGGAGTCAAATCCAATAGCGGGGTTCACCGCATAAGGCAAGCTAGGGGTTTCGACAGGCCGAGAGGTCTTAATCGATCAACCTAAGTTTAGTCGAGAGCATATTCTCGAGAGAGGCGCTTTTGTAATTTAGGAACCTCCACGGTCGAAGTAGGCAATTTAGAAGTTAGCTTTTATAGAAGTTTATTTGATTTCAAAGGGAGTTCGGATCAAGTGTTTGTTTTATTTTTAGTTTTCTTCATTTAGTTTTAGTTAACCTTCAATTTATATTTCGATAAAATAATATTAATTTGTGTGAGTAGAAGTACTTAACAGGCCCCGAGTGTAATACGACAATTTCTATACTATACTTCGATAGGTACGCTTGCCTATTTCGGGATTATAGTTTGGATATATTTCTAAAACTATAAAATTCTTCATCAAGTTTTTGGCGTCGTTGCCGGGAAAATTTCTGTTGATATTTTGAAAGGGAAAATTGTATTACTTTTATCACTCTCTTTCTCTATCCCTAATTCTTTTTTTCATTTTTTTTTCAAATTCATTTCTATTATGTAAGGGTTGTGTTTATTTTCTATTCTTAAAAAAATGTTATCTAATTTGGCTGCCAAAATTGTCAAGCTTCAAAATCAGCTAGATATTTTGGAAGCCGCAAAAAAGCACCAAAGTTTTTGTTATTATTATGGTGCTCCTCATCAAAGTGATAATTGTTATTAATATTATTATTATAAAAAATTTTGTTATGAAAAAATTTTACAATTAATAATTATTCTCACTTTGATGCTAATTCAGTTTCTGATTTTCATGAAACTCATTTTTCCAATTCACCTATTTTTCATGAAAATAATTTTTCAAATGCGAATAATTATTTTGATTTAAATAATTCTTCTTCCACCTCGGATTTCGGTTTTTCTTGTTCGCAAGATCAACTGGAAAACTTGCCGAGTTATGAGAATAATTATTTAGATCTAAATTTTTATTCTTTTTTTATCACAGAGCACACTATTTCTTCTAATTTTGGGGACTTTACACAATTTCTAGTTGATCCTCCTTCCCAAAATTTAGAAGAAATTATTACTTTTCCTAATAATACTTCTCCAACTTTGAATATTTCACCTATGGAAGAACATGAATCTTCATGTGTCCCCATAGTGTGTTATTCGAAAGAGGAAGAAGAATTATTATATGAAGAATATTTTATAGTTATGGGCACACCAGGCGAAATAGAAGAAAAACATGTTTCTTCACCTATTTCTCGCGATTTTCATTCTCCTTGTGAATTTTCAAACTCCCCTTATGAATATTTAGACATTGAAATTCATGAAAATATTGTGCCCAGTAATTTTCTTTTTAATGAATTTTTAGATAATAATTTTATTTTAGAAAATAAACAACCAATATCTAATCATATAACTTCACAAAAACCTCCTCCTTACAAAGATTTTTCTGACGCGCTTCTTTTTTATTTCTCTTTAACTAACCAATTTCAGGAAGAAGATGAGCCGTTGCAATCAAATGTTGTCCCCGATCCATTTGCCGCTCATCTATAAAGATTCAAATCATCTCAGGTATGGATAGGTGATTTGAATCTACATTTTCAAGTCGCATGTTCAAAGAAGAAAAATGAAGAACAAAGCGGAGGAGTAGTCGAGCGTGCGCCTTTGGCATCTTTGTCAAAGTGTGAATTAAGGGAGTTGCATGTTCACCTCAATTATTATTTTCCTTTCTCCTAACCCGAAACGTCTAGCTTAAAGACGGGAAAAATAAAAGCGCTCTTGGGAGACACCCCGTGCTTATCTTTTAATTTTTATTTTTTCTAAATTTTCACAAATTGTTTTTCTTTTCCCCTACTACTTGACTTATAAATATTGGGGACAGTGTTTATTTTTAAGTATGGGAGTGGATTCTTTTTATTGTTTTTATTTAAAAATTCAAAAAAAAAAAATCTTTAAAAATTAAAAAATTTATAAAAATTAAAATTTTAGTTTTCTTTTTATTATCAAAAAAATATATAAAAAATAGACAAAAAAGAAAATTCCAAAAATATAATAAACCCCTGCTTAAATTTTTGCGACTTTTCCGAAATTTATTTTGAGTTAATTTATAAGAATTTCTATAATTTTTGATTTTCTAATCTTTTTTTATCATAGTTAGTTGAATTTAATTTTTAGGCGATTTAATTTTGAGAAATATTTTATGAATTAAAATTGTTTAGAGTAAACTATTTAGCCCTTTTTTTCTCTTTTATTCTAATTAGTTTCAATTTTGTAGTACTTAGATTAACAATTTTTAGATTTTAATTATCTTCACTTTATGCTATATGATTCTTAGGAAATTTTAATTTATTATAGTTACTCTCTCAGTTTTTTAATTTAATTTAAATTTTGTTAAGTCTTTCCCTTGTTTTTAACTTTTTTGTTAGATCATATATCATGGGGATAAGAGGATAAAATTCATTATCTCCTACTACACATATGCAATTTTTATGTTTTTGGTTAGATCATATGTCATGAGAATCAAGTTTTTCTTGGTACACATATGCAACTCCAAAAGAAAGGAGTAAGAGGATAAAATTCATTACTCCTAAGCAATTTGCTTTTTATTTGAAGAGAAAAAAATATCAAAAAGAAAAAAAATTATGTGGGGTGTGAGGATAAAATTCATCACCCCCAATCTAAGATCTCTTCAATTCCCTTATTCCCAAATCCCAATAGCCAATATTATTGCTTTAGAATTAAATTAAAATTCTAAGAGAGCATAAGTAGTAGTTTAAATTTTCCTTTAAATTTCTTTTTAGTTAAAAAGTGTTAATAATTCTAAATCAAAATTTGTTTGCTAAACTACTCAATTTTGAAGTCTAATTAATTTATATGAGAAAATTTTGATAAATATATTTGGCTCTTCGCATTTTCATTTCATATTTTAGGACTTAATTTTAAATCACTGAATTTTACTCTTAACTTTCTTTTGATTTAATAATTTTTTGTTTAATTAAAAAAATTATATTAATTTCTTATAAATACTTCTCATAGTTTTGCTCTGGAATAGCAAAAACTTAAGCATGGGGGTATTTAATAAGTCATTATTTATAGTAGTTTTTATATAGTTTTTACTTAATAAATAGTTATGTTTCTATTTAGTTTTTATTATTTTTTTGAATTAATTCCTTTGTTTTTCTTATTTCAGGTCAATCTGGGCAGCCACTATCAAATTGGAGCATACTAGGCTAATCAGAAAAATAAACAGAGAATTCCTTGGAAAATCACGTTTACATGTCCCTGTCACGGGCGTGACCTTTAGGTCACGTGCGTGACAGGTGATCGTGACCCATAAAGGAAGCTCTAGAGTACATGCAACGTCAGATTAAAGATACACGTCCCGGTCACGGGCAATACCTATGAGTCACGGGCGTGACCGCCGGGCGTGACACCAAGGAGCTCAGAACGTTGACCGCAAATCATTGAACTGCGAACAAAGAGATGTGACACGCCCTTTGACACGCCATCCTTGGGCATGTCCCATAGGCGTGACACCAAGAAATGGCATCGTCGATCGAAGAACGTCTATCAAGCACCTACACGCCCGTGACCTAAAGGTTACGGGCATGACCAAGGCGTGTCAGGAGCGTTTTCCAGCCAATAACACCCGTTCCTGACATTGCCGCCAGATTGTCGTTTCCAGCTTGACATGCCCTAGGTCACGGGCGCGTCCAGGGGGCGTGATGCCTCCATCAAGAGCATTTTATTCCCATCATTTCCGGCTTCCCACTGTTTCCTAGTAACAGATCTGTCACGTCTTAGGACACGGGCGTAACCTAGGGGCTTGACACGTCAATTAACAGATTTTGGTGGTTTCTCCTCCAACGTTCCTGTCTTTCAAGATGACGGTTCCATGTCTTACACGCCCTAGGTCACGGGCGTGACCTAGGTGCGTGACCTGCCAGAGAAAATTCTATAAATTCCAGAAATCTGTAGGTGACCAGGAGAGTATCTAGAAGCAAAATCTACGAGTAGTTCAGTAGCTTAGTTTCTACTTTTATGCATTTATTTCATGTAATTTTCAATTACATAGTGTACTTTCACTCTTGTTAGTCTCCAATTTCAGCTCTCTTTTATTTCAATCATGTCTTCATTTATCTTTCTATATAGCTTACTTTTCATGTCAAGTAGCTAATTTCTTTAGCACTTGATCAAGATAATCTCTGAATAAAATAATCTTCTTTTGTCAAACTCTATTATTTCTACTTCGATTTATCTTTGATTATTTTTGTGTCGAATTCATATTTCACAGATATGCTCTTCGATTTTAGATTCATATCTTAAATGACCGAGAGGTTGCGAATACGAGTAGATCGCTCAAAGATTAAAGGAGCCACATGCACTCCTCGAGAGAGGATGATATGGATCTTCCGGATTGGAGTCAAATCCAATAGCGTGCTTCACCACATATGGAAAAATTAGGGGTTTTGACTGGACGAAATGTCTTAATCGATCAACCTAAGTTTAGTCGAGAGCGTATTCTTGAGAGAGGCGCTTTTGTAATTTAGGAACCTCCACGGTCGAAGTATGTAATTTAGCAGTTAGGTTTTATAGAAGTTTATTTGATTTCAAAGTGAGTCATGATCAAGTGTTTATTTTATTTTTTGTTTTCTTCATTTAGTTTTAATTAACCTTCAATTTATATTTCGATAAAATAATATTAATTTGGGTGAGTAGAAGTACTCAACAGGCCCCGAGTCTAATACAACAATTTCTATATTATACTTTGATAGGTACGCTTGCCTATTTCCGGATTATAGTTTGGATATATTTTTAAAACTATAAAATTCTTCATAACTAACCCAAGCTGGTAAGAAATGGTTGGGATTTAAGAGACCTGCTAGACCTTCCAATCTGAAAGGAAAGAGAAAAGGGAAGGCAATAGTTGTGCCTCTACCCTCATTGCCTCAAATTTCTTTTTAGTGAGTGTTGTTGTCTTCTAACAGGTATGACCACGAAAGCTGTTATGGTCAATGGGAGAATGGCAGATCCACTGGTACGGACCAATGTGGCCCTAGCCATGGTGGAAGATACAGCCATGTGAGAGCCTTTAAGGTTGCCCATGAGGAAATTCAAATGCCATCCTGGCCAATTTGTTTTTGTTGGCCCAGCCCCAAAACTCAAATATAATGCTGCTACAGTGAATCTGAATTATCCAGCAAAAGTAGTGACTCAAGGTCAGTCTTCTGGCATGGCTGTAATGAAAATCTCAGAGGTTATCAAATGCATGTTAGCTGAAAAGAGATATGCAGCTGGTGGTTCTCAAAAAAGACCAAAACAGCCAACTGAAAGACTGTCCTTCAGTCAAACGGCTGCTGAAATAAGACAGAAGTATAAAGCAGCACATCTCCCCACTGTTCATGGAGCTGTACAGCATAATGATAGTCCCAAATAAAAAAGGAGATACAATAACTATGAGTGCTGGTGTTGTGGCAAAGTGGGCCACTATGCTATAGATTGCTGGCATAATCCTTCAGTGTCTAGAGGTTGCCAACCTATCAGAAATTCTGCAGGAAGGCATGCTTATTTTTAGACTAATGTGAACCTAGGACCCAATAGAAATTGGGGTCCTAAGATAAGGTGATTTGTGTTCTTTTCAGGGTTAGTTCAAGTACCAATTACCTAAATGGTACTTGGACAGTGGATGTTCCAGGAACGTGACTGGAACAAAGGAGCTATTGAAGGACTTTACTCCAGTAAAGAATGGACCAAAGATCATATTTGGAGGCTCTAACAAGGGGATAACCAGAGGCTATGGTAATATCTCAAATTGCATAATCACCCTCACAAAGGTGGCTTATGTGGATGGGTTGCAACACAACCTCATAAGCATAAGCCAACTATGTGATCTTGGTTATGACATTTCCTTCCACAAGGATAAGTGCCATATCAAGAGGTTAAGTGACCAAAGTGTCACCTTAGCAGGCACTAGGAGTGGGAATGTCTATTGCTTAAACTTATCTTGCTTAGATAATAGTTCCCCTATATGACTAGTTGCAAATGACAAAGTCTCATATTATTTCCAATGGCACAAGAGACTGGCTCATTTGAATTATAAGACTATTGATCAGCTCTTTAGTGATGAGCTAGTTAGGAATGGTCCCAAAATAAAATGCTCCAAGGAGGGTATCTGTGCTACTAGACAAAAGAGTAAGCAGACTAAGACCTCTTTCAAGAGAATTGGGGCCAAGGACTCAGTGAGATGCTTGTATCTCCTACATATAGACTTGTTTGGTCCTATGCCTTTTCATAGTCTAGGTAGGAAAGTCTACACCATTGTGGTGGTTGATGACTATTCCAGGTTTACTTGGGTGTTCTTCCTTAGAAGAAAGTATGAAGCCCTTAAAATCTTCATGAATTTTGTCTGACAAATTCAGAATGGGCTTGCATGCTCTATGGTCAAAATGATAAGTGGCCATGGAACTAAGTTGCAATATGCTGCCATGACTACATTCTGTGAAGAGCGAGGGATTCATTAAGAATTCTCCTCTCCAAGAACACCCCAGCAAAATGGATTTGCTGAAAGGAAAAAAAGGACTCTCATATAAGCTGGGAAACATTATTGTGTGACACTTCTCTCCCTGAATATTTCTGGGTTGAGGTAGTTAATATTGCATGTCATGTGCTCAATAGTGCTTCTATCACCAAAGTCCACAGGAAGACTCCCTAAGAGATCTTGAAGGGAAGAAAATCAAACATATCCTATTTCAGGATCTTTGGTTGTAAGTGTTTCATCGTGAACAATGGTAAGTCAAAAGTGAATAAGTTTGCTGCCAAATCCCATGAGGGGATCTTTGTTGGGTACAATAATAATAGTAGGGCATATAGAGTCTATAACTCGACAAATCAAGTTGTAGAAGAATATGTCCATGTAGTGTTTGATGAGTCATGCATGATTGACAGTGAGTTGTCAAGCTCTTTGCCTAGCTCTGCAGGTACAGAAGTCATGATGGAAATGCTCTCCATTAAAGATAAAGACTCAGCTATGCAAGAAGAATGTGAAGAGGGATGTTGTCCAGAGGAAGCACATGACAGTCAAGCTGGAAATGAAGACCAACTTGCTGAAGAAAATGATAATTAGTAGGAAGCAGTTAGGCTGCCCCCAGCAATCAGATATCTGAGAGATCATCCTCCAGATCAGATATTAGGTGAGCCTAGCAAAGGTGTACAGAACGGAAGCAGGAGTCTCAACACAGCTCTCTATTACAGCTTCCTGTCACAAGAAGAGCCCAAGAAATTTGAATAAGCAAATCAAGACCAAATCTGGATTGGTGCAATGCAAGATGAACTGAACTAGTTCAAAAGATGCAAGGTCTGGAAGCTGTTTTGCAGAACAGATGGACACAATGTCATTGGAGTCAAGTGGATTTTCAGAAATAAACTTGATGAAAATGGCATTGTAATAATAAATAAATCTAGACTGGTAGCCAAAGGTTATAGACGGGAAGAGGGGATGATTATGATCAGACTTTTGACACAGTTACAAGGTTGGAAGTAATCAGACTATTCCTTGCATTTGTAGCATTCCAGGGATTCAAGGTATTCCAAATGGATGTCAAGTCTACCTTCCTGAATGGAGACTTGAAGGAAGAGGTTTATGTAAAGCAGCCTCCAAGCTTTATCGATTCTAACTCTCCTACTGCTATATATAGACTTATGAAATTCTTTATGGGATCTAGCAAACCCCAAGAGCATGGTATGAGACATTCTCTACCTTCCTCATTGAGAACAAATTATCAAGGGGGAAGATAGATAAGACCCTATTCATAAGGGAATCTAATGGCAAGATCATCCTAGTCCAGATTTATGTTGATGACATAATATTTGGCTCTACTGATGACAACCTCAGCAGGAAGTTTGCAAAACTTATGCAGGGGAAGTTTGAGGGGAGTAGTATGGGTGAACTAAAATTTTTCTTGGGACTCCAAGTAAAACAGACTGATAATGGTCTATCCATATCCCAGTCAAAGTTCACCAGAGAGATAATCAAGAAATATGTCATGGAGAATGCTTCTGCCACAAGAACTCCCATGAGCTCAAGTATGCCTTTAGGCAAAGATGATCTAGGGAAGCCTGTTGATCAAACTATGTATAGAGGCATAGTTGGCTCCCTTCTCTACTTCACTGCAAGTAGGCCTAACATTATGTATGCAACATGTGTCTGTGCTAGGAATCAGGCCTGCCCTAAAGAGTCTCACTACACTGCTGTGAAAAGAATCTTGAGATATTTTAAGAGCACTCCAGATCTTGGCCTATGGTACCTCTGGAATGGGGAATTTGAACTAACAGGCTATTCAGATGCAGATTTTCCAGGCTGTAAGGAGGAAAGGAAGAACACTTCAGGCTCTTGTCAATTTCTAGGTGGAAGGCTTTTCTCTTGGAGAAGCAAGAAACAAACGAGTGTTGCAATATCAACAGCAGAGTCAGAGTATATTTCAGCTAGAAGTTGTTATGCTCAGTTGCTGTGGATCCAGCATAAACTTCTGGACTACAATATTCAGATAAGTAGAACTCCACACTTTTATGATTATACTAGTGCAATTTATATAGCCAGGAATCTTGTCTCCCATAGCAGGACTAAGCATATAGAAATTAGGTATCATTTCATTAGAGAACATGTGGAAAAGGAAGACATCAACCTTGAGTTTGTCTGCACAGACAAGCAAGTGGCTGATATCTTCACTAAGCCACTAGATGAAGCCAAGTTCAACACCTTCAAATTTGAATTTGGTATGTTGAATCTTGTGTAGATTCAAGTCTCTCTTCTACCATATGCTGCACTGTCCATTTTGCAGGTAGTACAAGTTCTTCCTCCAGATACTGAAGATGGTGTGCAACTATTGAGGGGGAGCTAGCCCAATAGCTGAACTGGATTCAGTCACAGTGGGAAAATCTCTTCAAGACAGATAGGGGGAGAAAAACCCCTCAGAATGCTCCCCATTGCAGAAGTCAAAAAGGGGGAGGATAGAAGTCAAGGTTTTAGAAGAATAGGTAGGTGGAATAGTAAGGATGACAGCATGCCAGGGGGAGTAAGTAATTCTCCACAGGCTGGAGAAATATTGTAACATTTCCACATTCTAGTAATGTTAAATTTTATCTATGATGAATATACTGTGTTGTCAATGGCCTGTATTATTTTTACTTCTTCAAATATGGGGAGATTGTTGGGTCTATTGATCCCAATATCCTAGATTTGTATGAAGTCAAACGAGTAAATGACATATACACATAATGTATTTGATATGTGCCTTAGTTCTTGCATGCAGGTAGTCCATGATTGGATAGGTGAAGAAAAATGAGTTTGGTAGTAAACTCAAAATTCGTCGAGCTCTGCTCGCAGTTCGTCGAGCTCAGCTCGGCTGGTCGTCGAGCTCAGCTCATCATTCCTTGGGATAAGCTCAAGAGCTCGAGATTCAAAGTTCATCGAACTCAGCTTGAAGTTCACCGAGCTCAGGTTGTAGTTCGTCGAGCTTAGCTTACAGATCGTCGAGCTCAGCTCAACATTTATCGAGCTAAAGCCAGAAAAATTGTCTAAGGAAAAAAGCACTGAGACCGCTGAGAAGATCAGAGTTCGTCGAGCTCAGCCCATAGAACGTCGAACACATCTAAAGCTAGAAAAACTGACTAAGGCAAAAAGTGTTGAGATAACTGAGATAGCTGAGAAGAAAGCGTTGAGACCTCTGAGAAGAAAGCGTTGAGACCACTGACAAGAAAGCACTAAGACAGAAGGTTATCTTAGCAGTTAAGAATAAAGCGCTGAGACCGCTGAGAAGAAAGCACTGAGACAGAAGCTTGTCTCAGCTGCTAATAAGAAACTACTGAGACCGCTGAGACAGAACCGCTGAGAAAAATTCAAAAAAAATTCACAAGTCCAGAAGCGCTGAGAGTCAAGACAGATGGCGTTGAGTGACTTAACATCACTCAATGCTTTAAGAATTTTTAAAATATTTTCTAAGTACATATGGTGATGACCATTGCTGACGTCATCAAAGTCAACTTACATGTAGTCATTGCAGGAAAGCTGCAGTTACGGTGAAAGCTTCTTTGTCCTTTTCTAAAGGAGATGGGGCTCACCAATCCTTGGCTGGTCCCACACACATTTGCGATGTTGATTCAAATTAGCTCATATAAAAAGGAAAAAGAAAAGGGGATTAGGGTAATGGAGAACAAACGCAGAAATAAAAAAGAAAACTAGAGACAGCTGGACATCTTCTTCTCCATTAAGATTGAAAGCTCAAGTCCAGCAGAGATATCTAGAAGGCAAAGGAAGATAGCTAAAGCTCTTCAAGTTCAGCAAGATAGTTCTCTCCTGATCAGAGAAGCTAATTCATCCATTCAGCAAGCTGATAGCTGTTCATCTGTACAGCAAAAAAGTGTTAGCTATAGAAGAGAACTAATTCCTTCTACAACAAGTGTGTTAGACCGATATCTACTCAGTCTAGCAAGGTAGACTCAGAGATTTATCTCTGAGTCAGTTGTTTTATTTTTCTTAAATATTCTATATTCACTTCATGTAGGATTCAGTTTATCTGAATCAAGTATAGGGAACTTTATGCCTGAGGTAGGTGACTAATTAGTCACTGAGGTAGGTGCCCTGTTGGGGTACTGAGTGTTGAGTATATTGGAAAATGTGTACCTGATTTGGAGAAGGCTCACCTAACTCAATGATATTAATCAATGTGTATTTGATGGGTTGTTGAGTTTTGATGTGCAGGTTAAGGAAATGCAGAAAATTTTCTAAGTACAAGTGTCAACACTTGAGAAGGAGATGTATCGACACCAGAAGACAGATTATGTCGACACACAGGACTTGTGTCGACACACAGAAATTCTGTCGACAACAATTATGTCGACACACAGGACTTGTGTCGTTACACTCAAGAATTCTGTCGACACCAACTATGTAGAAAGCAGAAGCAGATTGTGTCGACACACAGCACTTGTGTCGATACACAGATATTCAGTCGACAACAACTATGTCAACACACAGGACTTGTGTCAACATACACCAGGATTATGTCAAACATCAACTATGTTGAGACTAGAAGCTATTGTGTCGACACACAAGACTTGTGTCGACACATTCCTCAGAAGCTGTGTTGAGAAGATAAAGAAGGGCTGAGTCGACATTGTGTGAGCTGTGTCGACATCATCAAGAGTTGTGTCGACACATGGTGTATTTGTGTCGACACATTTGAAGTTTTGTCTCGACACTTTTCTGCTGAGATAGAGTACATTTAGGAATCAAGTGTCAAGACTGAAGACTTGGCAGCTGTCATAACCAACAAAGCTGTTGCATCTGTCATAGCTGTCAGAAGGCCGTTATGAACCGGATCAGCCGGTAACCTCGGATGGGGTCTATATAAAGACATGTTTTATTATCAAATAGATATCCAACAGGAAGAAGAGAAGTCTTCATCCAGAAATCAACAAGTCTCTGGCAAATCCTAAATAAGTCTGCAAGAAAAATTCAGTGCCACATCTGAATAGTAGAAGGAAGCTGGATTGAAGATCATCTCCAACTTCAAAGAAGATCAACCTTACTTTGTTCAGATTCAAGAAGCTTTGATGAAGCTAAGATAGTTTGGATATAAAGCAATAGATCTATCAAGAACTGATCAAGAAGCCTTCACCCCTTTCTCTCTCTACTTGGGTGAAGGATTTATTCTCTTTATAATCAATTTTCTCTGTAGGATCTTTTATAGATCTGACTGTAAGGGAGTTATATCTCTGAGTTGTAAGCCTAATTCTATAAAGGCTGAGGTAGGGCCAAGTGCCTGAGGTAGGGGATTAATTTCTCTTAGTTGTAGGCCTGGTGAAAGAGGCTGAGGTAGGGATGGATTACCTGAGTTGTAGGAGTGTGGACTCACTCCGAGGTAGGGTTCTCTGGAAGAATCTGAGTTATAGCACTTGGTGAAGTGTGAGCTGTAGGAACCTTTCAGGGTTCTGAGTTGTAAGACCTGAGGATCTGAGAAGAAAGATGGGAGTTAGGTCAAATCTAGTATACTGCTAGATAGGCGAAGGAGGAAAGTTGATCTACCCATCTCTTGGGGAACCACTATAAATCTGTGTGCATTTTGTGTTGGCTGTATTTGTTTTTAAAACTGTGCAGTGATAATTGTTGCATAAGTTGTCTAACAGTAATATAATTGATCTGCCTTATTAAAAAAGAATTGAACCTATTCACCCCACCCCCCCCTCTAGGTGTTTAGGATATCTTGAAACCAATTCTTTCAAGTAGTATCAGAGTCAGGTTCCTCAAGAATAGACTTAATAGTCTGGGTTGATCTATAAGGCAGTTATCAGTTATAATCAAAATGGGTTCTGGTGAAACTCACAAGGAATTTGGATTCATGAAACTACCTATCTGTAGAAAGGAAATTTTTGTCATATGGAAAGAGAGAGTCAGATTTTTCATGGAAGCTTCTGATCCAAGAATCTACATCACAGTCAAAGAAGGGTCATTTATTCCTATGAATATCTCAGCTCTTGAGGCCAATATCAGGATCCAAAAAGCTACTCTGAAATGACAAAGGATGAGATCATCTTAGCCACTATGGATAAGAGAGCACAAAATATAATAGTTGGTGTTGTAGATAACTTAACCTTCCAAAACTTAGTTCACTGCAAAACCTCCAAGGAGATGTGGGATACTTTAATTGTCTACATGGAAGGATCAGAAGAAGTGAGAGAGGACAGAAAGTCTGTGCTAAATCAAGAATATGAAAGCTTTAGACAAACCAAGACAGACAACATAACTGAGTGCAACAAGAAGTTCTTCAGAATAATTAATGAGCTAATGTCTTATGGAAGAGTCTTTAGCACATATGAGCTCAATGATATATTTCTCAGGTCACTAACCAAGGACTTGGATACCAAGATATGTGCCATCAGGGAAGCAGCCAAACTTTTAGACTACTTTCCTCCAACTCTATTTGGAAAACTGTTATCATATAAGATGCAGCTTATGGCCAGAAAGGAGGAGGAGAAAAGTAATAGGTCTGAGTACAAAGAGAAATCTGTGGCCTTCAAGGGTGAAGCCCCAAAGAAGGATAGGAGGATGTCTCCATCTCCTCTTAGGAAAGCTGCTGATGTTATCTCAGAGAATTCTGACAACAACACATCAGACAGCCCTAATTTTGATTAAGACTTTGCTGCCTTCACAAGGCAATTCAAAAGATTCTTGAAGAAAAAACAGTGGAGAGCCAAGTCATCATCCTCACAGTCCAAGGATGACTATTACCAGAAAAAGAAACCTTCTAAAAAGGACAGGTGTGGCACTAAACCTAGTAAATTAACTTCTTCTAAGATTGTTTGCTATTATTGCAACAGGCCTGGACATGTTGTTGCTGATTTCCCCGACAAAAGAAAGGAATCTAATGACAAAAAGAAACATCAAAATATGGGCAAGAAGGAGAGATTCTTTGTTGTAAAGAAGCAGAAGAGCTGGATTGATTCCTCATCATCAGATTTAGGAGAAGAGGCTGAAGCTGAAGCCTATATTGGATTATTCACTACTGAAGAGGATCCAGTAGAATCAAAATTCTTGTAATTGCTAGAATCTATAAATGGGATTGAAGATCATCATTGCAGAGGGCTGATGGCTTGGTCTGAGGAAGATCAGTGCTAGGATCATCCTGGTCCCAGTAAGGTAAACAACCTATCTTTAGTTTCTAATTATTACACTAGATTAGAATCAGAAGCATCTGCATCAAGATATGGGGATGGTTCTAAATCTGAAGGGGATGTTCATCAACTAATTGATGAGTATGGTGATTTGTTGCAATCTCTTAAGAGAAGCAGAATCCTTAACAAGAAACAGGTTGAGGAAATTGTATATCTTAAATTGGCTGCATCAGATTCAGCAAAAATGCTGGATTTGAAGTTGAATGAAGTTGGCAAACTGAAAAATATAACTTTTATTCAGATGGGTATAATTACATTCAAAAATGATCAAATCAAGAGTCTGAAAGTCAGACTTCAGAGAGAGAAGGATCTTGAGGCTAAATTCTCAAAGCCAAAATCAGCCTTACCCTTAATTGATGACTTCATTCTCCAAAAGGGTAACACAGGATTAGGCTTCAAGGGAAGAACTAGGGCAGCTAATTCTAAAGGAAAAGACAAAGCCCCAGTTCAGCCTCTAGCCTCTAAACCCCATATTTCTTTCAGGAAAGTGATGCAGCCTACTAACATGTATGACCATGACATTACACAAGGTCACTGTAAGCTTGGTGTTCAGAATGATAATGGTGTAAATGCTAATAGGGCAGCCCATAAACAAACACACCATTTTCTTCATGAATCATCAGTGTTTGATGCACCAGCCCCAGCACTCAACAAAAGGACTGTTGACAGCAATGCTGTTAAGACTGTACTTAAAAGAAGATACAACATATATGAGTACTGGTGCTATGGCAAAGTGGGTCATTATGCCATTGATTGTTGGCACAACACTACAGTTAAGAAAAATGCAAGCTTACCTGTCAAAAAGGCTGCAGGCAAGTATGTCAAGTTTCAGTCTAACCTGAACATAGAACCCAATAATTATTGGGGTTCTAAGGTTAAGTAATTTTATTTGATGCAGGTGAGTCCAAGTGGGCATACCCCAATATGGTACTTGGACAGTGGATGTTCCAGGCACATGACTGGAACAAGAAGGATGTTGGAGGATTACTCTCCCATAGAGAATGGACACAAAGTGATCTTTAGTGGATCTGAAAAGGGGGTCATCAAAGGGTTTGGTAACATTTCCAATAGCTCTATCACTATCACCCAAGTGGCTTATGTGAAAGGTCTGAAACATAACCTAATAAACATAATACAAGTGAGTGATCTTGGTTACGACACTACTTTCATTAAGAATGGGTGTCAAATTAGAAGGATGAGAGATCAAGAGGTCATCTTGTCAGGCTATAGAAAAGGAAATGTTTATTGTCTAAATTTTGTGAGTAAGAATAAAGATTCTCCTGTGTGCCTAGTTGCAGATGAGAAAGCTTCTCATTGTGTCAAATCGCACAAGAGGCTTGCTCACCTTAACTACAAGACCATTGGTCAACTCTTTAGTAAAGATTTATTGAGAAATGTTCCTCAAGTCAAGTGCATCAAGGAGGGTGAATGTTTAGCCTGTCAAAAAGGCAAACAGACCAAGTCCTCCTTCCACAGTCTTGATACCAAAGACTCAGTGAAGTGTTTGTACCTTCTGCATATGGATCTATTTGGCCCTATGCCAGTTCATAGTCTAGGTAGGAAAGTCTATACATTTGTGGTTGTGGATGACTATTTTATATTTACATGAGTTTTCTTCTTGAGGCAGAGATCTGAAACCCCTACTGTCTACCACAATTTTGTTAGGTAAATTCAGAATGAACTTAACAATTCAGTGGTCAAAATTAGAAGTGACCATGGGACTGAATTTCAGTCTGAATGCATGACAAGATTTTGTGAAGAACTAGGGATTCATCAAGAGTTATCCTCACCTATAACACCCCAGCAAAATGGTATTGCTGAAAGAAATAATAGAACTCTTATTGAGGCTGGTAGAACACTACTAAGTGACACTTCTCTCCCAGAATATTTTTGGGTTGAGGCACTAAACACTGTATGTCATGTTCTCAATAGAGCTTCCATCACCAAAAGCCACAAGAAGACACCCTATGAGATTATGAAAGGCAGAAAACCAAATATATCCTATTTTAGGATCTTTGGTAGCAAATACTATGTACTTAACAATGACAAGTCTCATTTAACAAAGTTTGCTGTCAAATCCCAAGATGGGATATTTGTTGGGTACAGCAACAACAGTCAGGCATACAGGGTCTACAACTTGACTACTCAAGCTGTAGAAGAATCTGTCCATGTAGTCTTTGATGAATCTAAGCTAATTAACTGTGAGCTATCTAGCACCTCTTGATGCTCTACATGTTTGAAGGAAAAGATGGACAAGCTAACCATTAGTGAAGACCAACCTGCAAGGCATGATGAAAAAATGATGGATGCTGTCCAGGGGGAGTACAAGAGCCACAAACTGATGATGATGAAGACAATGAAGTACAATATGGTGGGGAGATTGGAGAAAATCAAGTTGTGAACAGACTGCCTCCAGTAATAAGACATCTAAAGGATCATGCAGCACACCAAATTATTGGTGATCCAAGACATGGTGTTCAGACAAGGAGCAAGAACTTGAACACAGTTATTTGATCTAGTTTCCTGTCCCAGATGGAACCCAAGAAATTTGAAGAGGTCATACAAGACTCAAACTGGATTGATGTCATGCATGAAGTACTGAATCAATTCAGAAGATGTAAAGTCTAGAAGTTGGTTCCTAAACTAAAAAATCACAATGTCATAGGGACTAAGTGGATCTACAGGAATAAGCTGGATGAAAATGGCATTATAGTCAAAAACAAAGCAAGACTGGTAGCAAAATGCTACAGGTAGGAAAAAGGAATAGACTTTGACCAGACATTTATCCCAGTGGCAAGGTTGGAAGCAATAAGGCTTTTCCTTGCCTATGCAGCTTATAAAGGGTTCAAGGTATTCTAGATGGATGTAAAGTCAGCATTTTTTAATTGTGACTTAAAAGAGGAAGTTTATGTTGAACATCCCTCGGGTTTTATAGATCCTCTTTATCCTAATTATGCTTATTGGCTTAAGAAAGCTCTATATGGATTGAAACAAGCCCCTAGGGCTTGGTATGAAACACTATCTACCTTCCTCATTGAGAACAAATTCTCAAGGGGGAAAATAGATAGAACTCTATTCCTAAGGGAATCAAAAGGCAAGATCATCCTAGTCCAAATATATGTTGATGACATTATCTTTGGATCAACTGAAAATAACCTTTGTAGAAAGGTGATAAAACTTATGCAAGGGAAGTTTGAGATGAGCAGCATTGGTGAGCTGAAATTCTTCTTGGGACTCCAAGTTAGACAAACTGATGATGGCTTGTCCATATCTCAGTCTAAGTTCACCAAGGAGTTAATTAATAAATATGGCATGGAGTCATCCTCCACCATGAGAGCTCCAATGGGGTCAAGTATGCCTATTGGTAAAGATGATGCAGGAAAACTTGCATATGAGTCATTGTATAGAGCGATAATTGGCACCCTTCTTTACTTGACTGCTAGTAGACCAAACACATGTATGCTACATGTGTCCATGCTAGGTATCAAGCTTGCCCAAAAGAATCTCATTATACTGCTGTCAAAAGGATTTTGAGATATCTTAAGGGAACACCAAATCTTGGTCTTTGGTACCCTAAGAATAGAGATTTTCTACTAACAGGTTTTTCAGATGCAGGCTTTGCAGGATGCAAAGAATATAGGAAAAGCACCACTGGCACATGTCAGTTCATAGGTGGAAGATTGGTGTCATGGAGTAGCAAAAAGTAGATAAGTATGGCTACATCCACTACTGAGTCTGAATATGTAGCTGCAGGTAGTTACTGTGCTCAGCTGTTATGGATACAACATCAACTTGAATATTATGGCATCAAGATAAGTAGAACTCCATTATATTGTGATTCTACTAGTGTCATATATATTGCTAGAAATCATGTTTCTCATAGCAGAACTAAGCACATAGAAATTAGATTTCATTTCATTAGAGATCATGTTGAAAAGGAAGACATAAGTTTAGAATTTGTCAACACTGATTACCAAATTGCTGACATGTTCACCAAACCACTAGATGAAACTAAATTCAATTACTTTAAAATTGAATTAGGCATGTTCAACTTGGAATAAGAATGATAAAAAAGATGACTAAGTAATTTTGTATCGACACATAAAGACATTTGTGTCGACACTTAGTAGTTGGTGTCGACACATAAGGAAAATTCTGTCGACACTTCAAGAAGCTTGTGTCGACACTCAGGTTTTGGTGTCGACACATAGCTCTCCTGCCACTTAGATATTGGTGTCGACACATAGAATTTAGTGTATACTCTTAAGGTTGTCTGTGTCGACACATCGCAAATGGTGTCGACACATAGTATTGTCTTACCTTTAAGTTCTCTGTCGAGACTTTAATAGTCTATGTAGACACCATCCCAATTGTGTCGACACAATACACAAAGTTTTGCCCGCCTTTTGGCCTTCTTTTAGAAATGTATAAATAGGTGGAAACAAGACCTTGTCGACCACGCTCTCAGAATTCTCGACACCAAACCATTTGTGTCGACAAGACCTTCATCTTTCTTCTCCTCAATCTCTCATCCTTAATGGTGCCAAAGCTAGAAGAGAACATCAACGAGGGCTATGAACTAGTTCGCCATGCATTTGAGACTGCCACGCCAGAAATCAAAGCCGTGATTACCCAAATCACAGAAAATGGATTGGACTACTTAGTCTCAGAACCTACCCAGATATGGAAGAAGTAGGTTTTTGAATTCTACTCGGCAGCATCAATGGATTCGACAGGCCTGAAAATTAAGTCATCTGTTCAAGGAACCAATGTCAAACTCACCCAGAAGAGTTTAAGGAAGACACTACAACTTCCCAGGATTAAAGAGGAATGTAACATAGCATCTTCCATGACAAGTGATGCTCTCCAATGGTGTGTACTGGATCCCACTACCAATATTGGGTCATCCATGAACAGGAAGGGAATGAATTTCCAGGGCAAATTTCATTCTGAAATTATAGGAAAAGTTATTCTGTGCAAAGCAGTAGGACATGATAGAATTTCAGCTTATATGTTCAATCTAATGACCAGAGTTATATTCAAGATGAAAACAAATTAGTCTGCTATTTTCTTTGACAAGATCAAAGAAAGTCTTAAGAAACCTAATCTGGGCAGAATACTAAGCTTATGTCTGGCTGTGAATATTCCTGAAGTGATGAATCAAACTGCAGGTTCTAAGATTAATCACATGAGGAGAATGGACTTAAGAATACTGTCCAGATGGGGTAGAGTATTAACCAAGGATGTTTCAACTCCTCAGAAACAGATACAACAGATTCAGAAAAAGAAGAAAACAGCACACCAGACCACTGAATCTTCTAGTGATTCAGAGGAAGAAGTTGTTTTTAGCTCAGATGAAGAAGGAGCAAAAAGGACTAGAAAATCACCTGCTCTAGAAAATATAAATGATAGTCAAATGCAATGGGAGCTTGTTCCTGCAAGCAATATCCAACTGGATCAGGTCCAAGAAGACCCTCATCAAGGGGGAGGTAATGAGCTTTCTCCAGTTCCAGCTCAACAACTGCCATCACCTTCAAAGGAAGCTCATGTGCAAGAGCCAATTGACCAAACAGCTGCATTGGACAGTGAAGCAGCTACTACATCTATACTTAAGGTGATACAAGATATAAATCAAGCTACTATAGGCACTAAAAATGATGCACTATATGTGCATATGACTGATATTGATAAAAATAACCAAGACAATGTCCCTGAGGATGACATTACCAGGGAAGAATCTTTTGAATTTGAAGGAGGGAAATCTGCTGAGAAAGATCAAGCTATTCCTCCAGTTCAAATAAACCAAGAAGTGACATTAGAAGAATTATTTCCTGATTTAATAGGAGCATGAACTGAGGGGGGCTTCCTAGAACAGAAAAAGAAATGCCCATCATTGCCTTAAGTCCAAAAGACACTGTGGACATAGCGAACTGAAGGAGGACAATCTGTTGTCTTGAAAAATATGTTGATGAGAGCAATAAGGAATTGCAATTTCAGCTGGCCTAGGAAATCAAATCCATTAGATTTGAAGTAAACCTACACAAAACAGAAATGACAGAATGCTTTCAAAAAGGGGGTCATGATATTGTCTACCTGGCCAAACAACAAAATGAGGCCAAGACTCAGATCGATGACATAGCAGATAAACAAGGCTATGTTCTGGAAATTCAAATTATAATGAATAACAATCTGACAGAATCCCACAATGTTATTGTAACAGAACTTAAGAATAAAGCAACTGCTTTCACAAAAAACATGATTAAAGAAAAGTCTGAGTTTGATAAACAACTCAAAGCAGATTTGGCTAATGTTCACACTGATATCAAAGATTCTCAAAAAGTGATTGCTGATCAACTGCAGAAGTTCAGATCATTCTATAAAGAAGGCACCAATTATCTAGCTGATCAGATCCGATTTCAAAAAGATGATCTCAGAGATCATATTGAAAGAGAAGTCATAAAGCGGGAGAGAGTATTAATCAATGCAGGCTCTGATCATGTTAAATGGATCACTGATGCTATCAGAGCAACTCTTGGTTATCCACCCCTGCGTGATGATGATAACACTACTGAGTCAGGTATTCAACCGGCTTCAAATGAAGGGGTTCAACAGGAAGTAGCTCAAATTATTTATCCACCTGCTGATTTTGAGGGAATTCAATATGTCGTTCAACAAATGTATAGTCCTCCAAAGGAGGTACAAAATGTCATTATTGAAAAGGTTGAAATGTTTGAAGCTGCTTTAAAAAGAGAGCAAGAAGCTCAACTTTCTAAGAAAAGGTTTAGAGAGCAGGCTGAATTAAAGCCTGATTTTGAAAAATGGAGTCCCACCTCCAGAAATATTATTCTCACTGCATGGCAAACTATGAAAGACAACATGCATGATAGAGGCAAGTGGTATTCTGAACAAGAATGGAGCAAATATCAGAAGCGGCAAGATGTCATGTATTAGTTCAGAATATATCTCAAAGATAGAAAAATTCCTACAAACTCTGTGGAGCCTAGCAAATAGTTTCCAAAGCCTTATCATTACTTTGAAAGGCAAAAGGTCAAGGCTAAAGAGCTAAAGAAGAAAGATCTGAAAGGGAAGAAGCCGGCTGATGACACTGAAGCTAATGTACAAGCTAGGATTCAGTCTGGCAAAGGAATTGTTATCAAGGAGCATGATCAATCCTAGAATTAGATGGTATAGGATTAGGTCAATGTAAATTTTTGGACTAAATCATTGTTATTCTGAACATATATTAATAAAATTCCTTGATTTAGTCTTAATTTGATATTGGATACTTAAAATTTTGTGATGCATGTTTATTATGTTATAACACATTCTGTGATAATATTGATACATGATATGACTGCTTATGGTTACTCTTATCTTTGAAATAAATGATTACATCATAATCTTTGTTTTATTATAAGTGATGTATATCATTGACTAAGGGTTATGACTTCTCCAAATAGCGGGAGATTATTGGGTACATTGGAAAATATGTACCTGATTTGGAGAAGCCTCACCTAACTCAATGATATTCATCAATGTGTATTTGATGGTTGTTGAGTTTTGATGTGAAGGTTAAGGAAATGTAGAAAATTTTCTAAGTACAAGTGTCGACACTTGAGAAGGAAATATGTCAACACCAGAAGCCAGATTGTGTCGACACACGGGACTTGTGTCGACACACAGAAATTCTGTCGACAATAATTGTGTCGACAAATAGGACTTGTGTCGACACACTCAAGAATTTTGTCGACACCAACTATGTCGAGACCAGAAGCAGATTGTGTCGACATACAGGACTTGTGTCGACACACAGATATTCAGTCGACAACAACTATGTCGACACACAGGACTTTTGTCGACACACACCAGGATTATGTCAAACATCAACTATGTTGAGACTAGAAGCTATTGTGTCGACACATTCCTCAGAAGCTGTGTTGAGAAGATAAAGAAGGGCTGAGTCGACATTGTGTGAGCTGTGTCGACATCATCAAGAATTATGTCGACACATAGTGTATTTTTGTTGACACATTTAAAGTTTTGTCTCGACACTTTTCTGCTGAGATAGACTACATTGAGGTATCAAGTGTCAAGACTGAAGACTTAACAGCTAGCATAACCAACAAAGCTATTGCATCTGTCATAGCTCTTAGAAGACCGTTATGAACCGGATCAGCCGGTGTTAGGTACATTGGTCAAATGTACCTGATTTGAAGAAGCCTCACCCAACTCAATGATATACATCATAATGTATTTGATGTATGTTTGAGTTACTTGTGCAGGTTAAGAAAGTACTGGACTGAAGCAAAAAGTTTCTAAGTCCATGTGTCGACACCCAGAGGGAAAGTGTCGACACTTAAGAAGACATGTGTCGACATCCAGATAAGCAGTGTCGACACTTGGAGTCATTGTGTCGACACCTGGGATGCAGAGTCGACACTAGACAGATAGTGTCGACACTTGGAGCTGTGTTGACACTCAGTGAAGAAAAGTGCAGACAGAAAGTGTCGACACAAGGAGCTGTGTCGACACCCAGTGAAGCTGTGTCTACACCAGAAAGTGTCGACACTTGGAGTTGTGTCGACACTCAGCAAAAGTCTGCAGAGTTTAAGTACAAGTGTCGACACTCAACACAATGTGTCGACACTAAGCAGAGGAGTCAGCACTTGAAGTAAGTGTCGACACTCAACACAATGTGTCGACACTCAACAGAAGAGTCAGCATTTGAAGTATGTGTCGACACCCAGAACAATGTGTCGACACACAGCTGAAGACTCAACACTGGAACAAAGTGTCGACACATGGAGCTGTGTCGACACTTAGCAAAGAACAGAAAGAACAACAAATTATTCTAAGTACAAGTGTCAACACTAAAGGAATGTGTCGACACTCAGCTGAAGTCTCAACAAGAAGAAGGTGTGTCGACACAAGGAGCTGTGTCGACACTCAGCAAGAATCAACATAGAAGACTATGTGTCGACACCAAGAACTAGTGTCGACACTTAATAAATTCAACACAAGAAGTTGTGTCGACACAAAGGAGATGTGTCGACACTTAGAAGAATTCAGCAAAAGCTAGAAGAACAAGTACTTGTGTTGACACTCAATTTCAGTGTCGACACATGAAGAAGAATCTGTGTCGAGACATACAAGAAGTTGTGTCGACACCTTGTAGACTTGTGTCGACACTTACACAGCATGTGTCGACACTTGGACTATAAGTGTCGACACTTAAAGACAGAAAGTCTCGACACTATCAGACAGTTAGAGATTTTCAAGAAATGACTGGATGATTTGACAGATGCCGTTCCGGCCGGTCTACAGCACCTGTCAGAGATATCATAAGTCAGTTATGGACCGGACCAGCCGGTTACCATGAAGAAGGCCTATAAATAGGCACCTACAGTTTACAGAAACTGTTGTTGAAAGTGGTTAAGAGTTGTTGAAGTTGTTGATCAGATTATTGTTAAGGTTGATCACCTTGTTGAAGTAATACAAAGAGTATCAACACAAGAAGATCTAGCAGTTCAAGTGCAGATCTAAGAAGTTAGAGAGAGAGGGCTCCATCCAAGAAATCAGCCTCTGGAACTAGGCTGAGAAGAAGGATTCAGATTAAATTCTGGATCTTAAGTGGCAGAGGTCAAGGAACAACTGCAGAGGATTCAGTCTTATTCAGTTCTACTCAAGAAGCTTTGAAGAAAGCTAAGTCAGGGTGAATCCAGCTGAGTTCTTCCAAGAACTCATCAAGAATCACTCAACTCCCCTCCTTTAATTCTGAGTTGTAGAGTTATTATTTGTAAAACTTTTTTATCTTGTAGGATCCATTGAATCTGAGTGATTTGTAAGCCTGTATTTATAAAGGCTGAGGGTAGGGCTTGTTAGCCTGAGTGTAGGAGATTGAGATCTCTGAGTGTAGGCCTTGTTGGCTGAGTGTAGGCCTTGGTTGGCTGAGTGTAGGCCTTGATTGGCTGAGTGTAGGCTTTGGGATAAAGCTGAGTTGTAAGGCTTTGGGCCTGAGGTAGGAACCAATTTGGGTTCTGAGATAGTGGAGAAGTTTGGCCGAATCTAGTACACTGCTAGATAGGCGAAGGGGGAAAGTGGATGTACCCATATCTTGGGGAACCACTATAAAACACTGTATGCTGTGTTGTGATTGTGCTGTGGATTAGGTGTGTATGCTTTGTTATTACTGTTTGTTGTGCAAAAGTAGTTAGAAATCTGTGATATAACTGTTTGGCTGCCAACAAATTTAGAAAAGGATTAGGTCACCTATTCACCCCCCCCCCCTCTAGGTGTTTAGGTACCATATCTTTCAAGTGGTATCAGAGGGAGGTTCCTCAAAACAAGGACTAACAGTCTGAGGAGATCCTGTTTGGCAGATTCAGTGTAAGGGAAAACACAGATTCAAGAAATTCAAGAAAATCAAGAAACATGGGTTCCTATAAGAATCACAAGAAATTGGGTTCCATGAAATTACCCATATGCAGGAAGGAGATCTTTGGGATCTGGAAAGAAAGGGTAAGGCTATTTATGGAGGCCTCAGACCGTAGAATCTACATCACAGTAAAGGAAGGGCCTTATGTGCCTATGATGATTTCAGTTCTAGATGCAAATCAGAGAACTCCAAAGGATTTCTCTGAGATGACTAAGGATGAAATTGTCCTGGCCACCATGGACAAGAGGGCACAAAACATAATAGTGAGTGCCATTGATGATGCAACTTTTCAGAACTTAATTCACTGTAAAACAGCAAAAGAGATGTGGGATACTCTCATTGTCTATATGGAAGGTTCTGAAGAAGTTAGGCAAGATAGGAAGTCCTTGCTAAATCAGGAGTATGAAAGCTTTAGGCAAGGAAAGGGTGATAGCATCACTGAGTGCTATAAGAAATTTTACAGAATAGTTAATGAACTCATGTCTTATGGAAGAGAGTTCAGTAACTATGAACTAAATGACAAGTTCTTAAGGTCCCTAACCAAAGATTGGGACACCAAGATCTGTGTCATAAGAGAAATGGCTAAGTTGGGGGAAATTCCTCCTCCCACACTGTTTGGCAAGCTATTGTCTTATGAAATGCAGTTAACAGTGAGAAAAGAGGAGGAGAAATCAACAAGGACTGAGCACAAAGAAAGAACTGTTGCTTTCAAGACAGAAGTTCCCAGAAAGTGCAGGAATAAGTCTTCAACTCCACCTCCTAGAGGTAGTTGAATCAGAGTCTGATGAGTCTGTCAGCACAAAGTCTAAGAGCAGTGAAAGTGATGAAGACTTTGCTGCTTTCACTAGACACTTTCAGAAGTTTTTGAAAAAGAAACAGTGGAGGTCAAGGCCTTCTACATCACAAGGAAAGGAAGACTCTTATCAGAAAAAGAGGTCTTCAAAGAATGACAAGAAAAGGACAAAATCAAGCAAGGCAACTGGTTCAAAGATTGTTTGTTATTGCTGCAATAGACAGGGCCATGTTATTGCAGATTGTCCAGAGAAGAGAAAGGAATCTGGTGACAGGAAAAAGACTCACTTCAAAGGGAAGAAAGAAAAGTCTTTTGTTGCTAAGAAGGAGAAGACTCTATCAGATATCTCTTCTTCAGAAACTGAGTCTGAGGCTGAAGCCTACATAGGGCTGTTTGCTGAAGAAGAAGAGGAAGAATTCATGCAGATCTTGAAGTCAATTTATGAACAAGAAGACAGTCATTGCCAAGGGCTAATGGCATTGACAGAAAGTGCCAAAATCCTGGAGCAGCCAGGACCCAGTCAGGTACAATGTTCAAGTTTAAATTCAGTTTCTTGTTCTAGTTCAGATTCAGATTCTTCTTCATCAAGTGATGAGAATGTATCTGAGTCTGAGGATGATATTCATCAACTTATAGATGAATATAGAGTGCTGTTGCAAGCTTACAAGAAAAGTAAGTCCCTTGCCAAAAGTCAGGCAAAGGAAATTGCTGATCTTAAAGCTGCTGCAACAGATTTTGAGAAGCAATTTGATCAAAAACTGAATGAGATAGCCAGGCTGAAACACATAACAGTGATTCAGATGGGAACTATCACTTTTAAGAATGATCAAATTAAGTGTCTGGAGAACAATCTTCAGAAGGAGAAGGACTTGGTTGCTAGGTTTTCTAAACCTAAGTCAGTGTTACCCATAATTGATGAATTTGTTCATCACAAGGGTAAAGCTGGACTGGGCTTTATTAGACCTGCAGGGACTGAGCAGTCCAAGTATAAGTTCAAGGGCAAAGCCCCAACATTCAACAAGCCTGCTGTAGTCAAGACAGCCAAGGCAGTACCTAAGCAAAGGTGCAATAAATTTGAATGTTGGTGCTGTGGCAAAGTTGGCCATTTTGCAGTAGACTGTTGGCACAATGTGAGTGCCAAAGTGAGTTCCAAACTACCTGTTGGAAAGCCAGTAGGTAGGTTTGTCAAATTGCAAACTAACAATCACCAAGGACCCAAGAATACTTTGGGTTCTAAGGTTCATTAATTTGTTTTGCAGGTGAGTCCAAGTGGCCATACCCCTACATGGTACTTGGACAGTGGATGTTCCAGACATATGACTGGAACAAGGGGACTACTGAAGGACTACATTCCAATCAAAAATGGTCCTAAAGTGACCTTTGGTGGTTCTGAAAAAGGAATCATCAAAGAGTTTGGTAACATTTCTTCAAACTTAGTTACCATTACTCAAGTGGCTTATGTTAAAGGGTTGAAACACAACCTAATAAGTATAAGTCAATTAAGTGATGTAGGGTATGACATCTCATTTGTTAAAAATGGTTGTCATATCAAGAGGTCAAGTGATCAAGAGATCATGTTGACTGGTTATAGGAAGAGGAATGTCTACTGCCTAGACATTATGATTGAGAACAATGGTTCTCCAGTTTGTCTTGTAGCAGATGAGACAGTCTCTCATTGTGTCAAATGGCACAAGAGGCTTGCCCATCTTAACTACAAGACTATTAGCAAACTCTTTAGCAAAGAGTTAGTGAGGAATGGTCCTCAAGTTAAGTGTGTTAAATATGGCATTTGCTCAGCTTGTCAAAAGGGCAAGCAGACTAAATCCACCTTTAAAAGCATAGAAAACAAAGATGCTGTGAGGTGTTTGTACCTCTTGCATTTGGATCTCTTTGGTCCAATGCAAGTTCACAGCTTAGGTAGGAAGGTCTATACCCTTGTAGTTGTAGATGACTACTCAAGGTTTTCCTGGGTGTTCTTCTTAAGACAGAAATCTGAAACACCTAATGTCTTCTACAGCTTTGTCAAGCAAATTCAGAATGAACTAAATAGTACTGTGGTCAAAATTAGAAGTGACCATGGTACTGAGTTTCAGTCTGAAAGCATGACAAAACTATGTGAAGACTTTGGGTTATTTCAAGAATTCTCCTCACCTAGAACACCTCAGCAAAATGGCATTGCTGAGAGGAAGAATAGGACCTTGATAGAGGCTGGTAGAACCCTACTAAGTGATACATCACTGCCTGAGTATTTCTGGGCTGAAGCAGTTAACACTGCATGCCATGTTATAAATAGGGCTACCATCACTAAAGGGCTAAACAAGACCCCCTATGAAGTTGTGAAAGGCAGGAAACCAAACCTATCCTATTTTAGGATCTTTGGTTGCAAATGCTTCATACTTAACAATGGGAAGTCTTACTTAACTAAGTTTGCTGCCAAGTCCCAAGAGGGAATTTTTGTTGGGTACAGCAATAATAGTAAGGCTTATAGAGTCTATAACTTGACTACACAAGTTGTAGTAGAGTCAGTGCATGTAGTTTTTGATGAGACTAAACTTATTAATAATGAGTTGTCTAGCAATGTATGCAGCCCCACAGGTTTGACAAAGAAAATGGACAAGCTTACTATAGAAGAAGTGCCTGTTGCAAGACATCAAGGAGAGGAGAGTAGCTGTTGTCCAGGGGGAGAACTACATGTGCCAGTTGTTGAAGAAATACAAGGTGTACAGCATGAAGCAGATGCTGAAGTGGTTCAACCAGAGGTGAGGATGCCTCCAGCCCACAGGCATCTTAGAGATCATCCAGTAGAGCTGATTATTGGAGATCCAAGACAAGGAGTTCAAACAAGGAGCAGAAATCAGAATGCTGCAATCTATTCCAGCTTTCTGTCACAAGTTGAACCTAAGAAGTTTGAAGAAGCAATACAAGATCCACAATGGACTGAAGCAATGCAAGAAGAGCTTAATCAGTTCAAGAGGTGCAAGGTTTGGGAACTTGTTCCTAAACCTAAAGACCACAATGTAATAGGAGTTAAGTGGATCTACAGGAATAAGATGGATGAACAAGGAGTCATCATTAAGAATAAAGCTAGACTGTTTGCTAAAGGATATAGGCAAGAAGAAGGTATTGATTTTGATCAAACCTTTGCTCCAGTAGCCAGACTGGAAGCCATAAGAATGTTCTTGGCCTATGCAACCTATCAAGGATTCAAGGTATACCAAATGGATGTCAAGTCAGCATTCCTAAATGGTAATTTGAAAGAAGAAGTCTATGTGGAGCAGCCTTCAGGTTTTGTTGATCCAACTCTACCTCATTATGTCTATAGACTTAGGAAAGCTTTATATGGGTTAAAGCAAGCCCCTAGGGCTTGGTATGAAACCCTATCTAGTTTCCTCATTGAGAACAAGTTCTCAAGGGGGAAAATAGATAAGACTCTATTCCTTAGGGAATCTAGAGGCAAAGTCATACTAGTCCAAATATATGTAGATGACATTATATTTGGGTCTACTGAAAGCAGTCTTTGCAAAAAGTTTGCAAAACTTATGCAAGGTCAGTTTGAGATGAGTAGTATGGGAGAGCTGAAGTTTTTCTTGGGTCTCCAAGTTAAACAGACTGAGAGTGGTTTGTCCATTTGTCAGTCCAAGTTCACCCTAGAACTCATAAGGAAATATGGTATGGATTCATCCAGCACCATGAAGACTCCTATGGGGTCAAGTATGTCTCTTAGCAAGGATGATGCAGGGAAACCTGTAGATGAAACCTTGTATAGAGGGATAGTTGGCTCCCTATTATACTTGACTGCTAGTAGACCAGACATCATGTATGCTACATGTGTTTGTGCAATGTATCAAGCCTGCCCTAAAGAGTCTCATTTGACTGCATTCAAAAGAATATTGAGATATCTAAAGGGCACTCCCTATCTAGGCCTCTGGTACCCTAGGAATGGAGATTTTGATCTAACAGGTTATTCAGATGCAGACTTTGCAGGATGCAAAGAGGATAGAAAGAGCACTACTGGAACCTGTTAATTCCTAGGTGGGAGACTAATTTCATGGAGTAGCAAGAAGCAAACCAGTGTGGCTATCTCCACAGCTGAGTCAGAGTATGTGGCTGCAGGAAGTTGCTGTGCTCAACTTCTGTGGATTCAACATCAGCTAGAGGACTATGGATTTCAGGTAAGTAGAACTCCACTTTTCTGTGATTCTACAAGTGCTATTTCAATAGCTAATAACCCTGTATCCCATAGTAGGACAAAACATATTGAAATTAAATATCACTTTCTTAGAGAACATGTAGAAAGCGAAGATATTTTATTAGAATATGTTAAAACAGATGAACAAGTAGCTGATATGTTTACTAAGCCACTAGAAGAAGCTAAGTTCAATAGATTCAAAATTGAACTAGGAATGATAAACTTAGACTAAGTTTACAGAATAGAAAATTGGCTAAGTAAAAAGGTGTCGACACATAGACAAGTCTATGTCGACACAGAATAGTGGTGTCGACACTTCAGGAGAAAGGTGTCGACACATCTAGGATGTTGGTGTCGACACTTCAGAATGTTAGTGTCGACACATGTCCAGTAGGTGTCGACACATCCTATGTGGTGTCGACACTTAAGTTTTACTCAGAATTTTTCTAAGTAAAGTCTCGACAATGTGTCGCGTTATGTTGTGTCGACACATAACCAAGTGTCGAGACATTATAAGTCAGTGTCGACACTTGTTGCCAGTGTCGACACATTTTAAGCTTGCTGTCCCGCCTGTTCATCTTCAAAATCAGAAAGGTATAAATAGGGTTCTGTCTTTGATTGTCGACACGCTTTCAAAGTTTCGAGACCAAAACTATTGTGTCGACACTTCTCTTTTCTAAAGACAAATTCTCCAAACCCTAATAGCTCCTAAGCTTGAGGAGAACGTTAACGAGGGCTATGAGCTAGTGCGCGGCGCGTTCGATGAAGCTGATCAAGAAATCAAGTCGGTGGTAACCCTAGTCGCCAATTATGGACTAGAATAATTGGTTTCAGAACCAACAAAGATTTGGAAAAAGGAAGTTCTTGAATTCCTTAATGGAGCTTCTGTAGATGAATCTGGATACAGAATCAAATCGAGAGTTCATGGATCTAAGGTCAAGATTTCACCAAAAAGTCTGAGGAAGGTACTCCAGCTACCCAAAATTCAAGATGAAGAAGAAGTTACTGCTTCAAAGACCAGGGAAGCTTTAACCTGGTGTGGTCTTGATCCTAAGATGAAGATAGGATCTGTATTCAACAGGAAAGGCATGAATAACCAAGGAAAGTTCATGTCTGAGATTGTAGGAAAATTCTTACTCAGCAAGACTGGAGGGCATGACAGAGTGTCTGCCTACATGTTTGAAATCATGACAAGAATAATATTCACTCTGAAAACAGACTGGTCAATAGTGGTTTTTGACAAGATCAAGGAGAGTCTGAAGAAGCCCAACCTGGGCAGAATACTTAGTCTCTACCTAGCTGGTACCATACCAGAAGTAATGAATACTGCTGCAGGCAGCAAGATAAACCATATGAGGAAAATGGATCAAAGGATCTTTTCCAGATGGGACAGGGTGTTGTCCAAGGAAGTGACAACCCCAGAGAAGCCAGTTACTGAGAAGGAGATTCCTCCTAAGAAAAAGAGAAAGACAGCTCCTGTGGCACAGGAGTCCTCCAGCAGTTCAGGGAGTGAAGAACAAGTTGTTTTCACTCCTGATGATCAAGAGGAAGTGGCTGCAGAGAAGACCCCTGCTGCTCAAGATATAGCTGAGATCCAGGGGGAGCTGCCTCAAGCTAGCCCCATCCATAGGGATCACAGCCAGGGGGAGCTACCAGTTGTAGAGGAACCATCTACACTGGACAGTGAGCCAGCCACCACCATCATACAAGAGGTACTCACTGACCTAAAAACTTTAGACTATATTATAGAAGATGCTAATTTGTCTGATGATCTTCAGCAAACTCAGCTGAATACTCAAGTTCCAGATGTTGTTTTAGAAGACACATCTGCTGTAGTTCAAGATGATACTTCTCAAGTGGTGGAAGAACCAAGAACTTCTCCTGCACAGTCTCCACCTGAATATACAATGGAAGATTTGTTTCTAAATCTAGATCAAGAAGATTTTAACATGGACAAGGATGCTGCTGCTGAAGATAAGAGTGCTGCTGCTGAGGGGGAGCAACTGACAGTTCTGGAAGAGCCTTTAAGGCCAGAAAGTGAGAAAGCACCTGATGTGCAAGCTGATAAACCTCCAAGCCCTAAGGAAAGGGTTGAAATAGCCAGCACTTCAGAATCTGAAGAAGATGAGGCTGCAAAGGCTAAGAAGAAGAAACTCTATGTCTTCAAGAGGAGAAGTCAGAGTTATAAGAAAGCCTTGCAATCTATAGCCCCACAGCCTATAGTTCAACAAGCTCCAACTGTTGACTATAGTGCTTTACTGATTGCACTGCAGATAAAAATGGATGAACAAAGGAAAGCCATAGAGGCTTATGTTGATGCAGGGCACAGATCATTACAGTTTGATCTTGCCCAAGATATAAAATCTATAAGGTTTGAGATGAATCTCAACAAGAAAGAGATGACAGACTGCTTCCACAAGGGTGGCAATGCAGTGGTGTATCTGGCTACACACCAAGAGAAGATAAAAGTACAAGTAGATGATATAGCATTGAAGCAAGGATATGTGCTGGAAAACCAACTCAGAATGAATGACAATCTCACACAATCTCACAATGCTATAGTCACTGAATTGAAGAATAAGCCTGTTGAACCTTCTACATCTGCTGCTGCAGTTAAGGCTGACTTTGATAAAGTATTTCAAGCTGAGATTACTGCTGTCAAGACTGCAATTCAAGATTCCCAAAAGGCCATCTCTGAACAGCTCACTAAGCTCAAACCTTACTTTAAAGATGGAATCAGGTACTTGGATAGTCAAATCAGATTCCAGAAGGATGATGTAAGAGATCATGTTGCCCAAGAAGTCATAAAGGGGAGAGAGTTTTAGTCAAAGCTAGCTCTGACCATGCAAAATGGATATCTAATTCCATCAGAGCTACACTGGGCTATCCTCCACTCTGTGATTATGACAATGTTGCTGAATCTGGGATTCAAAGTGCATATCTTGGAGGTGAGCAACCAGAGGTAGCTCAGGTCATATATCCTCCACCAGATTTTGACATGGTGCAAGCTGATATTCACCAGATGTATAGCCCAACTGCAGGGAAGTCAAATGTTGTTCTGTAAAAGTTTGTTCAACCTATTTCTGCAGCTATGCAAGAGGCATTAGAGAAAGAAGAAGAGGCAAGGTTGTCAAAGAAGAGGTTTAGGGAACAAGCAGAACAAAAGCCAGATTTTGAACAGTGGAGCCCTACCTCTAGGAATATAATTTTAACTGCCTGGAAAGCTGCCAAGGACAATGCTCATGAAAGGAACAAGTGGTTCTCTGAAGTAGAATGGAGGAAACATGAAATAATACAGGAGGCCATTGTTCAATATAGAAGAAAGGCAAAGATGGGAAAGCTACCTCCTACTGCAGTGGAGCCTAGCAAGTACTTTCCTAAGCCATACCACTATTTTGAGAGGCAGAAAATCAAAGCAGAAGAGCTGAAGAAGAAGGACTTAAAAGGCAAGAAGCCTGCTGATGCTGCAACTGCTGAAGCCACTGTCAAAGCTCAAGTCCAACCTGGCAAAGGCATTGTTATCAAAGAACCAGATCAGAAATAGATTAGGAATTGACTTGAAGATTGTTGAAATCTTTTGAATGTTAAACATTTTTGTAAACTGCTGAAAATGTATAAGGAATAATGTTAGAACAATATATGATAAATATATTTCATGATTGTTCTGTAAATGTGTCTATTTCTTGATTGTTCTGCAATGATGAATTTGTATACATGTGTGAATTTCTACATGTTTATGTTTACCCTGCTGAATATAATCTGCTGTACATCATTTTGTAATTTTAATTATGGATGGTGTATATCATTGACTAAGGGTTATGACTTCTCCAAATAGGGGGAGATTGTTGGGTACATTGGTCAAATGTACCTGATTTGAAGAAGCCTCACCCAACTCAATGATATACATCATAATGTATTTGATGTATGTTTGAGTTACTTGTGCAGGTTAAGAAAGTACTGGACTGAATCAAAAAGTTTCTAAGCCCATGTGTCGACACCCAGAGGGAAAGTGTCGACACTTACGAAGATATGTGTCGACATCCAGATAAGTAGTGTCGACACTTGGAGTCATTGTGTCGACACCTGGGATGCAGAGTCGACACTAGACAGATAATGTCGACACTTGGAGCTGTGTCGACACTCAGTGAAGAAAAGTGCAGACAGAAAGTGTCGACACAAGGAGCTGTGTCGACACCCAGTGAAGCTGTGTCTACACCAGAAAGTGTCGACACTTGGAGCTGTGTCGACACTCAGCAAAAGTCTGCAGAGTTTAAGTACAAGTGTCGACACTCAACACAATGTGTCGACACTAAGCAGAGGAGTCAGCACTTTAAGTAAGTGTCGACACTCAACATAATGTGTCGACACTCAACAGAAGAGTCAGTATTTGAAGTATGTGTCGACACCCAGAACAATGTGTCGACACACAGCTGAAGACTCAACACTGGAACAAAGTGTCGACACATGGAGCTGTGTCGACACTTAGCAAAGAACAGAAAGAACAACAAATTATTCTAAGTACAAGTGTCGACACTAAAGGAATGTGTCGACACTCAGCTGAAGTCTCAACAAGAAGAAGATGTGTCGACACAAGGAGCTGTGTCGACACTCAGCAAGAATCAACATAGAAGACTATGTGTCGACACCAAGAAGTAGTGTCGACACTTAACAGATTCAACACAAGAAGTTGTGTCGACACAAAGGAGATGTGTCGACACTTAGAAGAATTCAGCAAAAGCTAGAAGAACAAGTACTTGTGTCGACACTCAATTTCAGTGTCGACACATGAAGAAGAATCTGTGTCGAGACATACAAGAAGTTATGTCGACACCTTGTAGACTTGTGTCGACACTTACACAGCATGTGTCGACACTTGGACTATAAGTGTCGACACTTAAAGACAGAAAGTCTCGACACTATCAGACAGTTAGAGATTTTCAAAAAATGACTGGATGATTTGACAGATGCTGTTTCAGCCGGTCTACAGCACCTGTCAGAGATATCAGAAGTCAGTTATGGACCGGACCAGCCGGTTACCATGAAGAAGGCCTATAAATAGGCACCTATAGTTTACAGAAACTGTTGTTGAAAGTGGTTAAGAGTTGTTGAAGTTGTTGATCAGATTATTGTTAAGGTTGATCACCTTGTTGAAGTAATACAAAGAGTATCAACACAAGAAGATCTAGCAGTTCAAGTGCAGATCTAAGAAGTTGGAGAGAGAGGGCTCCATCCAAGAAATCAGCCTCTGGAACTAGGCTGAGAAGAAGGATTCAGATTAAATTCTGGATCTTAAGTGGCAGAGGTCAAGGAACAACTGCAGAGGATTCAGTCTTATTCAGTTCTACTCAAGAAGCTTTGAAGAAAGCTAAGTCAGGGTGAATCCAGCTGAGTTCTTCCAAGAACTCATCAAGAATCTCTCAACTCCCCTCCTTTAATTCTGAGTTGTAGAGTTATTATTTGTAAAACATTTTTATCTTGTAGGATCCATTGGATCTGAGTGATTTGTAAGCCTGTATTTATAAAGGCTGAGGGTAGGGCTTGTTAGCCTGAGTGTAGGAGATTGAGATCTCTGAGTGTAGGCCTTGTTGGCTGAGTGTAGGCCTTGGTTGGCTGAGTGTAGGCCTTGATTGGCTGAGTGTAGGCTTTGGGATAAAGCTGAGTTGTAAGGCTTTGGGCCTGAGGTAGGAACCAATTTGGGTTCTGAGATAGTGGAGAAGTTTGGCCGAATCTAGTACACTGCTAGATAGGCGAAGGGGGAAAGTGGATGTACCCATATCTTGGGGAACCACTATAAAACACTGTGTGCTGTGCTGTGATTGTGCTGTGGATTAGATGTGTATGTTTTGTTATTACTGTTTGCTGTGCAAAAGTAGTTAGAAATCTGTGATATAACTGTTTGGCTGCCAACAAAGTTAGAAAAGGATTAGGTCACCTATTCACCCCCCCCCCCCTCTACGTGTTTAGGTACCATATCTTTCAGCCGGTAACCTCGGATGGGCTCTATATAAAGATATGGTCTATCATCAAATAGATATCCAATAAGAAGAAGAGAAGACTTCATCTAGAAATCAACAAGTCTCTGACAGGTACTGAACAAGTCTGCAAGAATAATTCAGAGCCACGTCTGAATAGAAGAAGGAATCTGGATTGAAGATCATCTCCAACTTCATAAGAAGATCAACCTTACTTTGTTCAGATTCAAGAAGGTTTGAAGATGCTAAGACAGGTTGGATCTAAAGCAATCAGATCTATCGAGAACTGATCAAGAAGCCTTCACCACTTTCTCTCTCTACCTAGGTGAAGGATTTATTCTCTTTATAATCAATTTTCTCTGTAGGATCTTTTATAGATCTGAGTGTAAGAGAGTTATATCTCTGAGTTGTAATCCTAAATCTATAAAGGCTGAGGTAGGGCCGAGTGCCTGAGGTAGGGGATTAATTTCTTTGAGTTGTAGGCCTGGTGAAAGAGGCTGAGGTAGGGCTGGATTGCCTGAGTTATAGGAGTGTGGACTCACTCTGAGGTAGGGTTCTCTCGAAGAATCTGAGTTGTAGAACTTGGTGAAGTGTGAGTTGTAGTAACCTTTCAGTGTTCTGAGTTGTAAGATCTGAGGAACTGAGAAGAAAGATGAGAGTTAGGCTGAATTTAGTATACTGCTAGATAGGCGAAGGGGAAAGTGGATATACCCATCTCTTGGGGAACCACTATAAATCTTTGTACATTCTGTGTTGGTTGTGTTTGTTTCTTCAAACAGTAATATAATTAATCTGCCTTATTAAAAAGTAATTGAACCTATTCACCCCCCCCCCTCTAGGTGTTTAGGATATCTTGAAACCAATTCTTTCACTGAGGTAGGATCCAAGAGTGGATCTGAGCTATAGGGCTTAATTGTCGCAGGTAGGAGAGTCCTGCTCTCTGAGATAGGATCCAAGTGTAGATCTGAGGTAAGGCTATCCTCCCAGCCTGAGTGTAGGGCCTTATGCATGAGCTAGGTGACTGGAGAGTCACTGAGCTGTAGGTGACAAGTGTGTCACAGAGTTATAGGCCTTGTAGGAGGCTGAGTTGTAGCCACCTGGAAGGGTACTGAGTTGTAGGAGTGTTGAAGCACTCTGAGAGTAGGGTTGTGTGCCTGAAGCTGTAGAGCTAAAGAGCCTGAGTTGTAGGCCTTAAAAATAAGGCCGAGGCAGGTGATCAGTGGATCATTGAGCTGTAGGACCTCTGCAGGGCTCTGAGGTAGGAACCCTTGTCATTCTGAGTTTAGATTCTGTGAAAAATCTGTGCATAAGGTTGAGGGCCTGAGGTGTAAGCTCTGAGGAGCATATTGGTGGAGTTTGTGCCAAGTCCAACAAATAAGTTGGATATGTGGGAGGGAAAGTGGATGTACCCAATTGGGGTACCAATATAAATCTTTGTGTGTTTGCTGTGGTGCCTGTTTTCTTTCTTATTGCAGGACCTAAGAACACACTCTAGATAGATTAATTTGAAATCAACAAAAGAACTAATAAAACTTCAAAGACCTATTCACCACCCTGTAGGTGATTAGCTAACTTTAAGTTAAATAACTTTCAATCTGTATGTCGTGGGGCCTGGGCTGTCAAAGTGGGGGTTAGATCTGATTACTCTAGGGGGGGTGAATAGAGTATATTAAAACTATTTGGCTATTTTTTGAAACTATTAGAGTAAAAATGATACCAGTAGTAGTAATAGATAAAAATAAAATGATCTAAACTAAACTACCACAACACAATAATCTAAACTATCACAGCACAACTAGCCTATCACAACCATAACAAGAACAATAAGAAAATGGGCAACCAGATAACACAAGAATTTATAGTGGTTCCCCAACTTGGGTACATCCACTCTTCTACCACCTGGTAGGAATCCACTAGCAGGTTTTGATCAGGTGACTGCCACCTTTGAGCTTTTTATCAGGTGCCCAAAAACCAAAATAAACTTTTGAAGGGAGTTAATAAACCCTTTATACAGGATGGGGGAGAGAGATTGATGGTGTCTTCTCTTTCTCAAACAACTGAGAAGACAAGTGGATTGATGTTGTCAAGAGCTTCTCTCAATATCACTTGGAGCCATGCACAGGGTGTAGGTCTTCAGCCTTGATTTTTAAGTGATCCAGGAACTTCTGACTGATTTGAATATGTTGTCCTTGATAGCTCCCGTAATGGAAGTTGAAGAAGACTCTTGATTGTGGTGATTGTTCTTCTTCTTCTTCTGTAAGATCAAGGAGAAAACAAAGTGTTTTTTGTACAGGGAAGAAGGCAAATGATCTTGTATAATTCTTCTCTGTGTACTGTTCTATGTCTTGTTGTCTGTCATTCTGAAAAGAAAATCTCTTTTATATGTCTCTGTCGAATTCTCCTTTGAATTTTGAATTCCATAGCATTCAATACTGATTGCCTGGAGAATGAAATTTGGCTGGAGAATATTTGTATTGATGAGTGTCCCCAACTGTCCCAATTAATTAAGTAATTAATTAACCTGATGAAGACCATAATTAATGCTGCCAAATAATGGCTATATTCAGAGAATATGTGCATTAATTACTCAGGAAATTATTGCCAAATAATATATGAAATATGGATGGAAAAGAGAGGATAACTCTAGGTCTGGAACTGCACAGAGATCGTCGACCATAGAACAGATTTCGTCAAACTGGGATCTAAGTTCATTGAGCTGAGAAATCTTGTTCGTCGACCTGAGAAAACTTGTTTGTCGACCTGAGATCCAAGTTCGTCGACCTGAGCTCAGCGAACTGCTTTCTGTGAATAACTTGACAATTCTGCAGTCCAAGTTCGTCGAGCAGAGATTTTGTCTTCATCGAGCTGAGTTCAGCGAAAGTAACCAGAAGGAAATTTTTGAAGGCTGAACTCCAGACTTTGTCGAGCTCAACTCAGAGAATTAACTCTGAGTTTGTCATGCGGATCACGACTATCGTTGAGCTGAGTTCGACGAACGTCGAACTCATTTTCTGAACATGATTTTCTTCTAAGTCTTGATTCTTCTACTGGATGGTCCATGTATGGTTGAACCTAAAGACTTAGCCTAGACTCTAGGACTCAAAACACATGACACTGGCTATACATTATGGGTCAGACATCCTAGTTAGTGAACCTAGCCCAAATCCAACTAGGGATCCAACAATCCCCCTCTATTTGGGTGGGGTCACTAATACAAAATGAAAGAAAAACATTCACAAAGCAGGATAAATATATCAGACAGAAAATTGAAACATTCAGCAGATATTTACATAGATAGTAGCTTTGTGACATAAAGTAAATATAATTCAGAAAATCAAAATTAAACAGAGTATATCATTTCTTCTTCTTTTGCTTGTCAACATTGTCTTTCTCAGAGGGTTGTGTAAATTTGATTTCTATATTTGTATTAGCTGCTTCTCTCTTGGTCATGGTCATATCAGCAGCTCCAATAATATTGAGAGAAGTGGCTCTATGAACAACAGCATCTGGATGCAGATTCATGTAAGCATCAATATTGAAAAAATCTGTTAGCCTTATCATACCTTTTTAATTCTTCCTTTCTATAGGTTGACATTGTTGAGTATTGAGATAGATCTCTCCCTTCAGCTTTAGCTTTATTAATCATTGATAATCCAACAAGCTCCTGGAATCTTTCCATTCTTGAAGTGTTTTCAGTTTCAGGATCTACAAATGGAATTGGTGGAGACCCTGGCCTTTTTGGGCTTTCAGCTTTTTCTATTTCAGAAGCTTCTTGTTGCTGCTGTTGTTGTTATTGTTGTTGATGTTATTGATGTTGTTGTTGATGTTGTTGTCTACTGGAATACCTATGCTGACTGCTTTCCTGATATCTTGAGGATCTACCTACATTTCTTTGATAAGTTTGAGCATAGGAGGTAGACCTCTGAGAACTGCTTCCTGAAGCACCAGCAGCAGGTGGAGGAGGAGGACCTCTCCAGTTCCTTTGATGGGGAGTAGGAGAGTACCTCCTGCTTTTCTTTCTGGCTTTCTGCTCATTATTTAAAAGCCACATCCATGCTGGCATCCCAGGATATGGAGTGATCTTCTGTAGGATATAATATGGTGTATCATGAGTAGGATTTGGTTTGGGAGCAGCAATGGGAATAACCTTTCTCTTCTTTGAGACTTTCTTCTTGGCAGAGGAACTATCATCATGATCAGAATCATAATCATCCTCATCTTCATCAGTAGAAGATCCTTGAGGATTATCATATAAATCATCAAGAGCTTTCAGAAGATCTTTGGAAATTTATGTTTCAGCCTGAGGATGTATTGGAGGTTCTGGAACTTTTGGAACAATTGTTTCAGCAGGATATTTAGAAATTAACAAGTTCTCTTCTTATATATCTGCCATACTGATTTCATCTAAATCAGGGAGGAGTCTGTCATCCATCTTGTAAGTGGGAGATGAGAAAGCCTTTGGAGAAGAAATATCCTTGGGAGCTGATACTATTGGAATCTCTGTAACTGCAAAACTGGCCTTTAGTTGCTTCGCAACTGTGGGTCTTATTGGTGAAGTATATGGAACTATAGCCATAAAAGTCTTTGAGCAGACTACTGGAATGAAATTCAAATGAATTGTATCAAAAGAATTTAATAAGCTGAATAAATCAACTGTGGGATTGATAATGCAATCACCAACAGTTATTATTTCTGGCATAACTGAATCATCCATATCTATATCAGAATCAACTAGATCAATTATTTCAGCAGGAATAGCTATTTCTTCTGAATCATCTGACATCACAAAATCTTCTGCTGCTTTTACCGTTGCTTCTACTGCTATTATCAAAACTGGAACTTCTTCATCACCGAGCATCTCCCCCTGACTGGTTGCAGGGGCCCCTGAAGTCAGTCCTTTAGAAGAAGGGACAGGGGACAAAGCAGTAATTTTGGATGAAAGAGTAATGATGGAAGAAGAAAGTGGAGCTATAACATCAGTTATATGCTTGTTAAGAGTGGGAGAAATGAATGCAAGGAGATCTTTAGCTATATCAGAGAAATTGAGATGGAGAGATTCTAGAGCAGTGGAGGAGTAAGGAGTGTGATGTCCATAATTGGAGCAAACAGAGAAGGCACTGGACATATCTGTATGTGTAATGTCAAGGGCAGTAGAGGGAATGTCAGTTTGGGTGACTGGAGGGATAGGAATAGAGGGAGTTTCAGTAGTAGACAGGGGAACTGTTATTGTGGGGGAGGAGATGGGTTCGTGAAGTGGAGAACTGTGTGGAGATGGTTGAGGAGATTGTAGGTTGAAAGATGGTTGGGAGGTAGAGGGAATTTTAGAGATATTAATTTGAGATATATCAAGTGGAGGAGGTGGAGAATGTGAAGGTGGAGATAGATGTGGTGTGATATGTACTGGAGATTGAATTGATGATGGAGCTGGTGTGGGTAGATGTTGTTGTTTTTGTTGTGGTTGAGGTTGAGGAGCAGAAGGGATGTTGGTGGAGGAAGGAACTTCTTCTGGAGATGGAGGAGCGGCTGTGACGACCCATGTGCTCTCAGAAGTCCTTGTAGAGGATGAAGCCTTGGATGGCTTGGTGATTTTCCTCTCCCATCTGCCAAATAGGGCAGAGGTAAGCGTCTTGGAGGCATTTATGAACACTGTCGTGGCGACCAGTAGTTTATGAGCCTTTTCTTGAAGAAATATTCCTAATATCCTTCCAAAACAGACCTCTTTCTTATTATTATTCTTCTTAATCAAGTCAAACAATAACTGACACCAGTTTATCTGTTTCTTGTTAACCAGAGCATACATCATAAGGAACTGGTGTCTGGTGATGTCATCGTGTGCAGTATGTTTTCCCAGCAACACTTTGCCGACTATGTCTGCCAAAAACTTATATTGGACAGACAGATTCTTTTTCAACAGTTTATTGGGGTTTCCATCTGTGTGCCCCATGGTAGTCAGCATACTCTCATATTCATCAGTGTTTATCTCTAAGTTATCTTCCTCAGTAGATAACTCAAAAATCTCAGTAAGAATTGTAGGAGACAAAATAACCTGAGTGCCGCTGATAGTTCCTATCATCATGTTTGCATCAGGTGATGTCGCAGAGAACACTCATTCCCTTATTTCATTGGCTGATATCTTGATGCGGGTAGTCATGAACCGCTTCAGTTTTTGTTCTTCGCATAACTGGAGGATGTCAATGAATATCTGATCAGTATGTGAAAACGAATCAAAATCGACATCAAATCTTGTGTCAAACTTCATTACAGCATGGTTGTTCGCCTGAATCGCCATTAGTTCGCCTGCAAAAAAAAACAAAGATCAAGTGCAAGATAACTGAAAGCACGGGACGGAGCTCAAAGAAAACCTAGATATATGGTTTTCAGAATATGAAGTGGCAGACTCCGTCCGACGAAAAGTAAAAATTCTTCAATCTGGGTTCGACGAAATATTTTATAGTCAAAAGAATTCATCGATCTCAGTCAGAAGAAGTGAAAACATTTCGTCGAGTTCAGTTCGACGAAAAGTTTCTGAAGCAAATTCGTCGATCTCTGGTCGATGAAAGAGTTCACTTATAGATAGTTCATCAATCTCCGTTCGACGAATTTCTCTAGAACCTTTCACAGTTTCGTCGATCTCCGTTCGACAAACTTTGAAAAATTCGTCGACCACAGACAGAAATTAAATTAAGGCTTCTCCATTGATCATGTCAAGTTCATTTATAAAGAACAGATGGTTCCTCTCATCCAAGGGTTTGGTGAAGATATATGCTCTTTGCAAATCAGTGTAGATGTAGACAAGCTTAATTTTATTTTTTTACACACACTCTTTAATGAAATGATGCATGATGTCTATATGCTTAGTTCTGCTGTGATGGACTGGATTTTGTGCAATGGAAATTGCACTTATGTTGTCACAAAGTAAACTTGAATTATTTAAGTTGAAACCATAGTACAGAAGTTGGTTCTGAATCCACAGCATTGGAAACAATAACTGTCAGCTGCTATATATTCTGCTTCAGCAGTTGAGGTAGACACAAATGACTTCTTCTTGCAAAACAAAGACACTAATCTCAAACCAAGGAATTGGCATGTCCCTGAGGTACTTTTTTTGTCCACTCTACAATCAGCAAAGTCAGCATCTAAGTATCCAGTCAACTCAAACTCTGACACAGTTGGATACCAGAGTCCTAGACTAGGACAACTCTTTATATATCTTAAAATCCTTTTTAAGAAAGTAAGGTGAGATTATTTGGGGTTCACTTGGAACCTAGCACAAGACATATAGCAGACATGATGTTAGGTCTACTTACTGTAAGATATAGTAGGGACCCAACAATGGCCCTATATAATTTCTGATCAACAGGTTTCTCATGTTCATCAGAGTCAATTACAGCATTTGTAGCCATAGGTGTTTTCTTGGCTGAGGCATCTGACATCCCAAACCTTTTGATAAGCTCTATAGTATAGTTAGATTGGGATATAAAAATGCCATCAGGTAGCTGCTTCACTTGGAGACCAAGGAAGTAGGATAGCTCACCCATGCTACTTATTTCAAACTTTGAATGCATGAGGTCAGAGAACCTCCTGCATAGTTTGGAATCTATAGACCCAAAAATGATATCTTCTACATAGATTTGCACTAATAAAATTTTATCCTTATGGTATCTAGTGAATAATGTCCCATCTACTATACCTCTAGAAAATTTATGCTCTAAAAGAAATTTATCTAAGGTTTCATACCAAGCTCTTGGAGCTTGCTTTAGACCATAGAGAGATTTATGCAATTTAAAAACATATGAGGGATAAGTAGGAAAGATAAAACCTAGAGGTTGTTTAACATAAATCTCTTCTTTAAGTTCACCATTCAGGAATGCACTCTTGACATCAATTTGGTAAACCTTGAATTTCTTGTAGGCAGCATATGCAAGGAAGATTTTGATTGTTTCTAGCTTTGCGACAGGTGAAAATGTTTGATCATAGTCAATCCCTTCCTCTTGCCTATAGCCTTGAGCAACCAGCCTTGCCTTATTCCTTATTATGACACCTTGGGCATCAAGCTTATTCCTGAATATCCATTTAGTTCCAATGACTGGGTAGTCTTTTGGTCTTGGAACTAAATCCCAAACTCTGCATCTCTCAAATTAATTGAGCTCCTCTTACATTGCAATAATCCAGTAGGGATCTTGCTCTGCATCTTTAATGGATTGGGGCACAATTTGAGATATGAAGTAGGCATGCATCAAGTCTTGGTTGAGTTGATGCCTAGTCTACACACCAACTAAAATGTCTCCAATCACTTGAGATACAGGATGATCTCTAAGTGTGAGAAATTCAATAGGTGGAGTTGGTTGAGCAACAGCTTGGGAAATAAATTCCTCTTATGGAATTATAGTAGCTGTTGGAGGTTCTTCACTATTTTCAGTGTCTTCATCTTCACTGTCTTCAGCTTCATTGCCTTCAGCAATTTGTGAAGAAGGATGACTAACAGCCTCATTGGTGCAGTTCATTTAACTTCTTACACAAGTTTGGTTCTTGTAAAGAATTACTGGTAAAAGGATTCTTCTCCTTGTAATACATGTTAGTTTCATCAAATGTAATATGTACAGATTCTTCAATTTTCATGGTGGATTTATTAAAGACCCTATAAGCCTTGCTTACTTGGGAATATCAAAGAAAAATTCACATTTCTACCTTAGCTTCAAATTTTCTAATGTGTTTCTTATTGTTGTTGTGAATGTAACATAAACAAACAAATATTTTAAAGTAGTCTACTTTAGGTTTCTTCCCTTTAAGTAGATCATAAGGAGTCTTTTTCTTAAGTTTGTGTATAAGACTTCTATTTAGTACATAATTTGATGTGCTCACAGCCTCTGCCCAAAAGGATATGGGCAAATGAGCATCTGCAAGTAATGTGCCTGCTGATTCAATTAGGGTTCTATTTTTCCTTTCAACATGTAATGCCCCGAAACTCAAAGGAGCGACGGGGGACGTTTTGGGCTAGTTTTGGGTTCTGGCTGTAGGCACACGGCCTGGGACACGGGTGTGTCGCAGGGCATGTTAAGCTTGTGTCGACACTGAGCCGGGAAGTCGACACTTTGGTCTCGACATTGTGTCGAGACTGGGCACACGGCCTGCGACACGGGCGTGTCGCAGGGCGTGTCGACCCGTGTCGACACTTAGCCCGCGAAGTCGACACTCTGCGTTCGACGAAGTGTCGAGACATGGCACACGGCCTGCGACACGGGCGTGTCACAGGGCGTGTCAACCCGTGTCGACACTCATCCCGGGAAGTCGATACTTTGGTCTCGACATTGTGTCGAGACAAGGCACACGGCCTAGGACACGGGCGTGTCCAAGGCCGTGTCATCAGGTCGACGATCTTCACTCGACGAAGTGTCGAGTGTCGAGACCGTGTACACGGCCTGGAGCCCAAGCGTGTCAAGGTGACACGGGCAAGGACATGGGCGTGTCCTAGAACCCGTGCAGTGCTCGGGTTGTTTCGGGGAAAAATGATGGGGGTACATGGTCGGCCACACGGCCGTGTCAGGTGGAACACGGGCGTGTCAGGTCGAACACGGGCGTGTTCGATACCCGTGTGTTGTTCCAGGCGAGCCGATTTTGACGGCGAATGAGGCACACGGCCTTGGACACGGGCGTGTGCCAGGCCGTGTTCGGTCCAGATTGGACATTTCAGTCCCGAATCAAAGCCGTTCATTTCTTTAATTGATGATCCAACGGCTGGGGGTTGTTCCTGAAGGGATATACCCGGGATTGGGCCTTAGAAACCCTCACTTTTCATAAGTTATCATCTTTCTAAAACCTTAGAGAGAGAGGAGAGCCAAGGAAGGAAGAAGGAGCTAGATCCGGCCATTGGAGGAGCTTCGAAGCTCCGAATCGAGAGCCGACTCCGGATCTACGGAGGCAAAGCTAGTGCAGTACTTTTCATCCGCTTACTTTTCCATGGAGCCAAAGAGGAATGCTAGGGTAACGATTCTCTTCTTGAGCATGAGTAGCTCTCCTTCTTTGCATAGGAAGCCCGCTCTCGCGAGTTTGTGGAGAGATAGAGGCGTTCCTTCGGGTAGATATGTGAAGTCCCCGTTGTTTAGAGTCCGTAAGCGAGAACGGACATAGACATGATGTGTGAAGCCTATCCGGACATGTTGGTCTGGATCGGTGATGTTGCATTGCATAAATGCCGGAGAAGACTCCGTGCTATGGATTGTTTTTCGGGTTTTCTACGCGGTAGATTGCAGCAGGGAGCCTTGGGGACTAACCCAAAGGTGCACCCGAAAAACTGGGCGGATATGAGATCTTGCCAACTTGGTGGCCTGAGAGCCAACTTGAACATAACCGGGTTATGTGAATTGTGATGGAAATGGGACTCGGTGGAAGTTTGACCCGCGCAAATGGCTTAAATTATCGTCGCAATGTGAGCACGGGTTAGATGGAACCGTACCTGTTCTATGTCGTTCGGTTAAAGAGACCTAAAGGCACGTGGCACTTGCCGTTGGCATAAATTAGGGTCTTCGGCGGTCAATGGCTTAAATTGTCGTGACCCAGGCCAGGAAGACAAATTGCTCATAGGTTTGGCCGTCAAAGTGGCGGTGGTGAGTCCGGAATGTCTATGGCTTTAATTGACGTGATATCGACCGGTTCACCGAGAATTTTCCCTGAGAGTACGGGGCCTGTGGCCGTGCGAGCCAACGTCTGTGATGAAATGGCTTTATATACTTATTGCTCGCTTACGCTAATTAAATGCAGGGAAGGAGCATCGCCGCCCCGAGTTGGGGGCGGGATCGTTATAATTTGGTCAGCATTGCTGACCGTTGCCTTATTTTTCCACAGTGCGGTGGTTTGTTGTTTGCAGGTGCTGCTGGACCAAGTGGTCAATAGCGGGCTAAAGCCCAAGTGCGAAGCCGGCCCTCGAAGGCCTAATTGGAAGTGTTTACTGTTTTATTCATTTATGACCGGCCTGCGTGCCGTAGTTTGTAAATCATGTAATATCAAGTGAAACATTTTGTAAGGCCTTATGGCTTATGTTGGTATTTGTATAACATTCCTATTTTGGATCAGTGGACATTCATTCTTTAGTGCTGGGTTCTTATTTGCAACCTTTATAAACTGCTTCCGCTAGAATGCTCTGTGTAGGACATTGATTGGTTGGATGGTTTCCATGAGTAACCACCCGGTCTGTCTGTGGCATACGGTGTCGGGCCCCGGCCGGACCTACTGTTATATGCTATGTGACGGATAGGGGGTGTTACACAACAAGCCCATTTTGTTGAGGTATTCTAGGAGCTGAGAAGCAGTGTCTGATACCTTCCTTCTCACAGAACTCTTGCATAAGAAGAGATTAAAACTCAGTACCATGATCACTTCTGATCAATGCAACTAGAGTAGAGTACTTAATTTGTATGTTCTTGAGAAAATCTAAAAGAACCTTGAAGTTATCAGACTTAGACCTCAGAAAGAATACCCAAGTGAATCTATAGAAGTCATCTACTATCACTAAAGTATAAGATTTCCCTCCTAGACTTTGTACTACAATAGGGCCAAAAAGGTCCATATGTAGCAAGTACAATGATCTAGGTGAGTCATTTTTATTTACTATTTTAAAACTTCTTTTAGTTTGCTTGCCTAATTGACAAGCATTGCAAAGGCTTTCCTTCTTGTAGGGGCAAGAAGGCAATCCTCTAACAAGATTGTCCCTAGATAGCTTGACAATGTTTTTCAAATTAACATGACCTAATCTCCTATGCCAAAGGTCATTATTGTTGCTAGTTGAATTAAATAAACATATTTCTGTTTTGGCAGATTTAAAGTTAACTATATAAATATTTCCTCTTCTAGTGCTAGTCAAAACTACATGGTTATCTAGAGAAGTAATAATACAGGAACTTTTAGTGAATGATACCTGAAACCTTTCATCACATAATTGACTTATGAAGATAAGGTTATGCTTCAGTCCACTTATATATGCAACATTCCTGAAGGTGACAGCTCCAATCATGACATTTCCATAGCCTTATGTCTGGCCATAATTGGAGTCACCAAATATTACCTTAGGTCCTAGCTTTGACTTGTAATGAGTTAGGTTGGCCTTATTTCCAGTCATATGTTTAGAACAACCACTATCCAAATACCGTTGTTGCTCTATGGTAGGATAGTCTTTCACCTGCAATAAAACAGATTAGCTATTTTTGACCCAGGTTACCTTGGGTCCTTCTTTCTTTACATAACTGAAACTGGAAATGTAAGAGTATTCAGGTTGGCATTTATATCCTAAAGGGTGATATCTTCTAGGTGGTATGATGCATTGATTGAATTGATTATTAGAAGATCTTGGTTTACTATAGTTTTTAGAAGAATTAAAGTTTTTGTTATACTGAACTGCGTTCGACGAATTCAAGTGAGTTCATCGACCTGAGTTCGACGAATGGGGGTGAGTTCGTCGAACTCCACTCAGAGAATGAGAATATCCATTCTCTGGGCCACAAAATCATCGATCTCTGGTCGACAAACCATACTGGTTTCATCGATTGTAGTTCAATGAATAATTATGATAGAAATCTGCATTCGGAGTTTGTCGACTGGAGTTCGATGAACTGTACACATTTCGTCGATCGGAGTTCGACGAAATCTGTTGAACATGGTTATAGTTTGGATTTTTCTTATTCTGTTTCCTTTTCTCATTCTTTTGTTCAAATTCAGTTGGTTTAACATTATTATTGTCTATCTTTTATTTTCCTTTTTCAGAGACAAATTTTATAGGTGTTGTCAATATATTTTCCTGAAATAGTGGGGGTTGGCTTGATGAAGCACCTAAGCCCAGCTTGCCATTAAGTCTGGCATTGACTGTGCTTGTGATGTCCGTCAACTTGATGCTTCTCTCATTTAGGGATTCTTCAAGTTTCCTATCCTCAGCTAATTCAAATTTTAGTGATATAATTTGTTCTTATGCTAAAGCTAATTCATCTTTTAACTTAACATTTTCAGAAATATAGTTTTCATGTTCAGATAGTTTTCCCTATGCATTTTGATTTGTTTTTCAGAATTTATTAAATCTTTACACATGGATTTAAATTCATTTTTAAAATTATCAAAATTATAATCAAAAGATGATAATACATGATCTGCATCTGAATCGGATTCTTCATTATTTGACTCTTCTGTTTATTCCTCAGCATCTGATGGGCGACAAAAGGCATTGATAGCCATGAGGCAAACTTCTCTTGCCTTAGCTTCTTCTTCATCTTCACTGGAGCTGGAAGATGAAGATTCCTCTTCAGTATCACTCCAGGTCTCAGCAACAAAGCCCTTTTCTTTTCATTTGTGCTTGCTGGATGAAGGCTTGCTGTAGTTTTGCTTCCTAGAGTCTTTTTCTCTCCTTTTGTCCTTCTTTTGATTTTCAGGACATTCAGAACTGAAATGTCTTGGTTTCCTGCACCCAAAGCATATAATTTCCTTAGTGGGTGTTTTATCATACCTGGGTTTGTCATCATGCCTGGATGACTTTCTCCTGAAGTCCTTCTTTGCCATTTTGTAGAATCTCTTGGCTAAGAGACTCACGAGTTCTTCATTTGATGTTGGAGCTTCAATTTCTTCAGCAACTTTAAGAGCTATATTCTGCTCCTTTCTTACTAGTGGAGGAGTCCTTTGCTCTGCAGCTTCTCTAGACTTGATCAACAGCTCATAAGATTTGAGCTTTCCTAGGAGAGATTCAGTAGAAATCTCATTCATGCTCCTGGCCTCCTTAATTGGCCAAATACTGGAATCCCATAAGCTTGGGAAGCACATGAGGATCTTTCCATTAATCTCAGTGAGAGAGATATCTTTGTCCAAGGTCTTCAGTTCACTAATGATTGCACTTAATCTATTGTACATGTCACCAACAGATTCTGTCCCTTCCTTTTTGAAGTTCTCATACTAGAGATGAGAGTTGATCTTCTATCCTTTCTTTCATCAGCTGATCCAGCAACCATCTGGTTTAGAGAGTCCCAGATTGCTTTTGCAGAAGTGCATTCAGCCAACTTTTGAAATATGTCATCTGATATAGTTTGTTCCAATATGTTCATGGATTTAGCATCTGCAATCTTTGACTTTTTATGTGCATCTGTCCACTCAGGTGGTGGAACAGCATGAGTGCTTGATGTTGATGTAGATTTAGATGTAGCAGTTGTTGGTTAAGGAGAACCTGTCAAAATAGAATTATAGATGTCCTCATCAATGGAATTCATATACAACCTGATTCTTGTCTTTCAGATTGCAAATTTATTCAAATTATAGACTACAGGTCTGGTGCTTGCATAATCTTTGTTCTGTGCCATGCTATGAAATAATCTAAACTTAAGATCAAATCTAATAAATGATCTTTTGGTTCAAGGGCTAGCTTGTACAGCCATGGAACCTGCTCTGATACCAATTGAAAGATAGGGGTTAGATCTGATTACTATAGAGGGGGGGGGGTGAATAGAGTATATTAAAACTATTTGGCTGTTTTTTGAAACTATCATAGTAATAATGATACTAGTAGTAGTAATAGATAAAAAGAAAATGATCTAAACTAAACTACCACAGTACAGCAATCTAAACTATCACAGCACAACTAACCTATCACAGCCACAACAAGAACAATAAGAAAAGGGGCAACAAACAACACAAGAATTTATAGTGGTTCCCCAACCTAGGTACATCCACTCTTCTACCACCCTGGTAGGAATCCACTAGTAGGTTTTGATCAGGTGACTGCCACCTTTAAGCTTTTGATCAGCTGCCCAAAAGCCAAAATAAACTTTTGAAGGGAGGTAATAAACCCTTTATACAGGAGGGGGAGAGAGATTGATGGTTTCTTCTCTTTATCAAACAACTGAGAAGATAAGTGGATTGATGTTGTCAAGAACTCATCTCAATATCGCGTGGAGACTTGCATAGGATGTAGGTCTTTAGCCTTGATTTTTATGTGATCCAGGAACTTCTGACTGATTTGAATATGTTGTCCTTGAAAGCTCCTGGAATGGAAGTTGAAGAAGACTCTTGATTGTGGTGATTGTTCTTCTTCTTCTGTAAGATCAAGGAGAAAACAAAGTGTTTTCTACACAGGGAAGAAGGCAGATGATCTGGTATAATTCTTCTCTCTGTACTGTTTTATGTCCTATTGTATGTCATTCTAAAAAGAAAATCTCTTTTATATGTCTCTATCGAATTCTCCTTTGAATTTTGAATTCCAGTGCACTGAATGCTGATTGTCTAGAGAATGAAATTCGGCTGGAGAATATTTGCATTGATGAGTTTCCCCAACTGTCCCAATTAATTAAGCAAGTAATTTACCTGATGAAGACCATAATTAATGATGCCAAATACCGACTATATTCAGGGAATATGTACATTAATTACTCAGGAAATTATTTTCAAATAATATATGAAATATGGATGGAAAAGATGGAAAACTCTAAGTCTGGAACTATACAGAAATCTTCGACCAAAGAACAGATTTCGTCGACCTGAGATCCATGTTTGTCGAGTTGAGAAATCCTGTTTGTCGACTTGAGAAAGTTTGTTCATCGACCTGATATCCAAGTTCGTCGACCTGAGCTCAGCGAACTGCTTTCTGTGAATAACTTGATAATTCTGCAGTCCAAGTTCATCGAGTAGAGATTTTGTCTTCGTCGAGCTGAGTTCAGCGAAAGTAACCAGAAGGAAATTTTTGAAGGCTGAACTCAAGAATTCATCGAGCTCAACTCAGAGAATTAACTCTGAGTTCGTCGAGCGGAGCACGGCTATCATCGAGCTGAGTTTGACGAACGTCGAACTCATTTTCTAAACAGGATTTTCTTCTAAGTCTTGAGTCTTCTGTTGGCTGGTCCATGTATGGTTGAACCTAAAGACTTAGCCTAGACTCTAGGACTCAAAACACATGACCTGGGCTATATATTATGGGTCAGACATCCTAGTTAGTGAAACTAGCCCAAATTCAACTAGGGATCCAACAGGCTCGACCCATATTATACGGTCAGTATATGGGAGGTGTTATATAATGCAGGGGGCATTCTTCCTTCAACATCTTGAGCCTCAATGTCCGGATCTTGTTATACTTCATCCACATCATGTGTTCAGAGTTCTCCTCCTGGAAAGCACACTCCTTCATCTTCATCTTGGCCAACAGACGGAGCTTCTTTGATATACAATTTGTCATTCACCTGTTCTATACCTGCAGGTCTAGATGAGGAGCTTGGTAGCTTACTGTTAATCATAGTAGATTCATCAAAGACTACATTTATAGATTCTTCCGGTAATTGATTTTTCAAGTTGTAGACCCTATATGCTTTGCTATGATTATTGTACCCAACAAATATCCCATCATACGATTTGTCAGCAAACTTAGTTAGGTAATATTTCCCATTATTGAGACATAACATTTACTTCCAAGGATTCTGAAGTAGACAAGGTTTTGGTTTTCTGCCCTTCATTTTCTCATAGGGAGTCTTCTTATGATTCTTGGTGATAGACGCTCTATTCATGACATGAAATACAGTATTTACTGCCTCAGCCCAAAAATATTCTAGGTGAGATGTCACTTAGCAATGTCCTTCCAACTTTTATAAGATTTCTATTTTTCCTCTCAACAATCCCATTTTGCTGGGGTGTTCTTGGAGAATAAACTCTTGGTGAATCCCTTCTTCTTCACAGAACATTGTCATGCCTTCAGATTGGAACTCAGTGTCATGGTCACTTCTGATTTTGACCATAGTACTGTCTAATTCATTCTAAATTTGCTTGACAAAGGTCCTGATGATATCTAGGGTTTCAATCTTTTTTAAGAAAGAAAACTCAAGCAAACCTAGAGAAGTCATCAATAAGCACAAGGGTGTAGACTTTCCTACCTAGACTATGAACTGACATTGGACCAAACATGTCCATATGCAGGAGGTATGAATACCTCATAGAGTCTTTGGCCACAATGCTCTTAAAGGAAGCTTTGGTCTGCTTGCCCTTTTAGCATGTAGAGCAAATTCTCTCCTTGGTGCACTTTATTTTGGGACCATTCCTGACCAACTCTTCACTGAAGAGCTTAATGATGGTCTTATAGTTCAAGTGAGCTAGTCTCTTGTGCCATGTGATACAATAAGAAACTTTCTCATTTGCAACAAGACATATAAGAGAGTCTTTACTTAAACATAGAAAGTTTAAACAGTAGATATTTACACTCCTAATGCCTGTCAAGATGACCTCTTGGTCATTTGATCTTTTAATTTGGCACTCGTACTTGTGGTATACAATGACATAGTCAAGATCACATAGTTGGCTTATGCTTATCAGGTTGTGTTGCAACCCTTCCACATAAGCTACTTTTGAGATTGAGAGTATTCCATTAGTAATCATACCATAACCATTGGTGACTCCTCTATCGGAACCTCCAAAGATAACTTTAGGTACATTCTTCACTAGTGTGTAGTCCTTCAAGTTACTTCTTATTTCAGTCATGTGCCTGTAACAACCACTGTCCAAGTACATATTGGAGGATGGGCACTTGGACTATCCTGGAAAACATAATCTATATTACCTTAAGACCCTAATATGTATTGGGTCCTTGGTTCTGGTTAGCTTAAAAAATGAAAATGTCTTCCTGCAGATTTTCTGACAGGAAGACTAGTACTTACACTAGGAATAGTTGGATTGTGCCAGCAATCTAGGGTAAAATTTCATACTTTGCCACAACACTAACACTCATGTATATTGTATCTTCTTTTCTGAGCAGGTCTGGCAGTTTGTAAGCTGTTAGCAGTTGACTGTTCAGAAAGAAGAGCAGCTTCCTTATTCTTGTTTTATCAGCCACAATCTGACTGAATGTGAGCTTATCAGTACAATTGCTTTGTTTATCTTATGTTCTACCAACAGTGGTTTTCTTTGCAGAAGACATACTGTTGATGGCATCTAAAATACCCAATTTAGGCATATTGATAGACTTGCCCTTGGTCTGAGTGTATGGTGGAAGAACCTGAGAAAAGGCCACTACCTTATCCTTGAGTGTGAGAGAAGGTGCACCAAACACAAATGGTCCATGACCAGCCATTTGAATTTCCTCATGTGGGCCCTTGAAAGCACTTATCCCCTTGCCATATCTTCCACCATACTTGTGAACATTCTTTTTCATACTTGTGGATCTTCCATTCGACCAGTGACCATAGATACTTTCTTGGTCATGCCTGTTTGATGGTAACACTACTTTCTTAAGGGAAATGGGAGGTTGAATAGGATCTTTGCCTTTCCTTTTGGAATGGCCAGCCCTAGGGTTCCCTTTGAATCCCAAACCCTTCTTACACTTTTCAGATGAGGATTCTATTATGGGTAGCACAGTATTGGGCTTTGAATAAGTAGCCATAATCCTTTTCTCCCTTTGGAGCTTCTCATGAAGATACAATATGATCTTATTCTTTTTATTAATGGTACCAATCTGGATGATTGAGATGGCCTTTAGTTGGCTGACTTCCCTCATTTTCTGATCTAGCAAATATGCTGACCCAGGCTGCTGGGAAACAGCTAGTTGTAAGGAGATAATTTCCTCAGCTTGTTTCTTGGTAAACTTCTTGCTTCTCTTTAAAGCATCCAGAAGAGCATCGTACCATACTTTTCAATCAATAGATTGACATCTTCCTCTGATTCTGACCCATCTTCATCACAGGATGAGGATACATCAGAATTGGGACTTGTCTCATAGTCTGAACCAGAAGAGGAGCTAGACAACGAGTATACCTTATCTGGACTAGGCTGATCCTAACTGGATTCATCATCAGACAAGGCCATTAGCCCATAATTGTTGTTGACATCTTCATCCTCCTCAGTGTCAATGTATGAATGTCACAGAAGGGCCCTGATACCTTTCCATGCCGCTAAGTAGTATTCTTCTTCATCAGTAAGAGTAGAAAACAGCCCAATATAAGCGTCTTATTTTTCTTTAGAATCTGATGAAGATGAGTCACTTTGACTCCAGCTGTTTTCATTCCTAGCAATGAAGTTCTTTTCTTTCTTTCCCTAGAGATGGTTGTGTTTCTTTTCACCAGTCTCCTTTATCTTTACAGGACAATCAGCTATAACATGTCCTAGCTTACTACAGCAATAACAAATAATTTTATAAGAAACATGTTTACTTGGTTTAGATTCATACATGTCTCCCTTGGAGTGTTTCTTCTCATCCTTGTAGTGGTCCTTCTTGTGCTGAGAGGAGGAGGAAGGTCTGCTCCTCCTTGTTAGGTCCATTAATCACTATGTCCCAGATTTGTAAAAGTCAAACAAGTCAATGGTATACACATAGATGTATTTGATGCATGCTCTAAGTTCAATGTGTGCAGGATGTTCTTTATCATAATGATTAGACAGGTTGTCTAAGTGACAGTGAAAGGTGGACACAAGGAAGAATGTTGGGAAGACATAAATTTTTCTAAGTCCACTGGCGTTGAGTGAAGCCAGTTCACTCAATGCCAGATGTCAAAAAGCACAGAGTAAAGCATGGGAAGTCAAAGCCTGACGGTTGAGAAAGCAGAATTTTGGTTAAGTCCACAGGCGTTGAGTGAAGGTAGTTCACTAATGCTATATAATAAGAGGCATCGAGTAAAGCTCAGACAGTCAAAGCTTCAACATTAAGAAACAAGATTTCTGGTTAAGTCCAGAAGCATCGAGTGAGGACAGCTCACTTGACGTCAAAAGAAAGAATTGTCGAGTAAAGCTCTATGCTGTCCAAGCTAGAGAAATAGAGAAGAAATCTAGCTAAGTCCAGAAGCATTGAGTGAAGCCAGTTCACTCAATGGCAAGCTCATAGAGCATTGACAGAACAATCTTCAGTCAAAGCCTCAGAAGATGTAGACAGAAAATTTTTCTAAGTCCAATTGGGTTGAGTGAGGACAGTTCACTCAATGCCAACTCAACAGAGAAATCAGCTAAGTACAGAAGCATTGAGTGAATGCAGTTCACCCAACGCCTCGTCGAGAAGATAGGCAAAGACAGAAAGTGTTGAGTGAAGACAACTCACACAACGCATTCATACAGATGAAAATCAACTAAGTACGGAAGCGTTGAGTGAAGGTTGTTCACTCAATGCCTCATCAAGATGATAGGAAAATCAAGTATGTGTTGAATGATGATGGCTCACTCAACGCACTCAATGCCTATAAACATAAAGTTTGTTTAAGGATAAAAGCATTGAGTGAAGGCTGTTCACTCAATGCTTCCTCAATAAAAATATTGGCTAAGTCCAAATTAGTCAAGTGATGACTAATCACTCGACGCCCAGTGGGACATAAAACTATCTAAGTATTTTGGAAATAAGTGAAGGTTGTTCACTTAATGCCTATACTAAATTGCTTGAATATGGATAGTCCAGTGGTGCTGACGTCAGCAAAATTCAAAATCCTTGCGGGAAGTCACAATATACGACAAACGGCGTTGCACGCCTTCTGTTCTGCATTTAATGCAAAAGCAAAGTTGCAGCCAATAACTACAGAGGGTCCCACTGCTCAAAGAGTCATTGGATAGTGGAAGATAATAAAAGAATTTTGATCAGAAGGAAGAAGACAACTTTTGTATCATTTTTCTAAAAGGGTCTGGTTTTCATCTTATTCCTCTCGACACTGTTGCAGAGCTTGAAGAACAAGTTCAAACTTCTGATGTAAGAATTCAAGAAGATAGTTGTTGTCATTCTCACTCGCAACAACAGGATTAGATAAAGTTCTCTGAGATAGAGGAAGAAGAAGACAAGTCTAACCCTAGCTATAGTAGATCAGTTGATAGAAGATAGTTGTTGTCATTCTCTCCTGGAACTGCAAGTTCAGAGGACTCTCTGAGATAAAAGGAGCAGAAAGGGCTAACCCTAGCTGCAGTTACTTAACAGTTCAAGAAGATCTTTCCTGAAGAACATTTTCTTGAGCTGTGAAGAAGAAGATTGGACTAAGCTACTTCAGTTCAAAAGAAGGTAGACACATAGAAAATCTCTCTGGTGTTTAGTCATCATCAACAAACCATTCTCTCTATAGGATCCTTTAGATCTGAGTGTAAGCCTATTTTATAAAGGCTGAGTGTAGGATCTTTTGTAGATCTGAGGTAGGATACATATACGGATCTGAGGTAGGTCCTATGTGCCTGAGTTGTAGGACTTGTGCTCAAGCCTGAGGTAGGATCCTGGATAGGATCTGAGTTGTAGGGCTGTTTGCCTGAGGTAGGATCTGTTTCAGATTTGAGGTTGGAGAGTATTCCTCTCTGAGTTGTAGGGCTTTCCTCCTAGCCTGAGTGTAGGACTATTAACTTAGTCTGATGTAGGTGATCTTTGGATCACAGCTGTAGGAGAAAAGTTTGCGCTGAGTTGTAGGGCTTTGTGCCTAAGGTAGGTCTTGGAGGAGACTGAGAGATCATGAGGGATCTGTGTTGTAAGCTCTTTGTAGCCGAGTTTGGAGAAGTTTCCTTATCTAACAAACTATTAGAAAGGTTGGAGGGACAGTGGATGTACCCATAATCTGGGGAACAACTATAAATCTTGTGTGTGTTGTGGTTGATTGTCTTAAATGCTAAATATAACTAAATCTCGAATGAAAAGAATTTTAAGTCATATCAGAGGGAGGTTGCTCAAAAAGGACTTAACAGACTGAATTGATCTCCAATGGTAGCTAGAAGAATCATAAGTATGGGTTCAAGAGAGAACCATAAGGAGATGGTTTCCATGATGTTTCCAATCTGTAGAAAAGAAAGCTTTGGGATCTGGAAGGAGAAGATTACCTCTCCTCTGAGGAGGCCTGCTGAATTAGACATCACACAGCCAAGCACATAAGACAGCAACATGTCTGATGGAGAATTTGTTGTCTTCTCTATGAAGTTTCAGAAGATGATGAAGAGGAAGCACTGGAGGAGCAGTCCTTCCTCCTCCTCTCATCACAAGAAGGACCACTACTATGCCGAAAAGATCTGGAGTCAAAGTGACTTATCTTCTTCAGATTCTGAAGAAGAAGCCTATATTGGGCTATTTATTGTTGTTGCTGATGAAGAAGAAGACTATCCTACTGCTAGAATAGGTATCAGGGCCCCTCTGTCACATTCAAGCAGTGACTTAGAGGATGATGATGAGGATGAAATGCCAACAGCTGCTATGGTATGATGGCCATGTTATAAGGAGAATCCTGCCGGGATCAGCCTGGTCCTGAAAAGGTACAATTTCTATCTATTTACTCATCGGAGACTGGCCATGACATTAGTTCTAATTCAGAAGCATCTATATCCAGTGATAAAGATGACTCTAAATCTGGAGAAAATGTCAATCACTTGATTTACAAGTATGGTGCCCTTCTGGATGCTTTGAAAAGAAGCAAGAAGTTGGCCAAGAAGCAAGCTTAGGAGATCACCTCCCTTCAGCTAGCTGCTTCCCTGTAGTCTGAGTGTCTTTACTGGATCAGAAAATGAGGGAAGTTTGCCAACTAAAGATCATAACACTCATCCAGATTGGGACCATTAACCACAAGAACATGATCATTATGGATCTTGAAAAGAAACTATAGTGGGAGAAAAGAATTGTGGCTAGTTTCTCTAAGCCTAAGTCAGTGTTACCCTTGATAGACTCCTTCTCTTCTCAAAAGGGTAAGAAGGGGTTGGGATTCAAGGGGAACACTAGAGTTGCCCATTCCAAAGGGAAGGCATAGCTCTAGTTCAGCCCCTGGCATCAATGCTTACCATCACTTTTAAGAAGGTAATATTACCATCAAACAGGTATGACCGATATAGTATCTATTGTCACTGGGTGAATGGAAGATCCACAGGTGTGAACAAAAATGTTCACAGCTATGGTGGAAGATATAATATGGGGATGAGTGACTTTAAAGCTCCCCATGAGGAAATTCAAATGTCCCATCATAGACCACTTGTATTTGGTGCACCAGCCCCTGCTCTCAAAAATATGGCGGTGGCCAACTCTCAAGATCATCCAGCAAAGACTCAGACCAAGAGTAAGTCTATCAGTAAGCCTGATCTGGCTATCTCTGATGTTATCAATAGCCTGTCCTCTCAAAAGAAGGTGGCTATTAATGGCATTAAGAGCGTTGTTTGTTGGTCGGTTCCATCCTAGTCCACCAATCCCGCAGGCTGGCGACATTCCGTCCAAACGACTCAGAGGTACTACCTCACAGCATCCACAAACAACCAGATCAGATCGACCCACCCAAGTGGTGTAGCAAGTCGGGTTTATCGTGCTCCCCAGGCATTACCACCAATCGACCCCTCACCTATTTCCGATCAACCTACCCCCATGGTGCAGCAAACCGGGTTTAACTCAGCTCCCCAAGCGTTGCCACCAATCGATCCCTCATCTATCCAGATCAACCCACCCTAGTGGTGTAGCAGGTCGGGTTTATCCGCACTCCCCAGACATACTACCAGTTGATCTCTCATCACAACCAGGAGCTTAATCAAAGCCTCCATACATGCATAAACACATCCATACATTCGTACATCCATCCAACAAAGCATAAACTTTTCCTATGATCAAATCCACGGAGTCTTCTCTGGTTTACCCATAATCATCACCAATCCAGACTACCCGTCTAGATGGGCTTCAAACTGCATGCCTATGCCGTACTCCCCACTTCCGGCTCTAGATGCAAACTCAACCAAGTAATCACTTGCGATATCCACCTCTTGGTGGAGGATCCCATGCACATGCATAAAGAAAGGACTTTGATGTCCAAGAAGGAGATCGTTACCCTTGAAGATCGCTTCGGTGTCATGAAGTAGCCGGATGGAAATCACCGCATCGGCTTTCCCTTCACGAATCCGATCTCGGATCTTGATTCCGCACTCCGCAGCTCCTCCAGCAGCTGGTTTCTCCTTCCTCCTTTCCCTCCTTAGCTCTTTCTCTCTCTTGGAAAGTGAGAAGAAGAAGAATGAAAATGATGGAATAAATCCTCATTCTCAGCCTTATATGCACAGGGAAACTGCTTGGACACTTGGCTCCAGGATAGGGAAACGAATGGCTCAGATTTGCCCAAAAAGAGGATGAACACATACTGACATGCCCTATGACACACCCGTATCACAGGCCATGTCACTTAAGTGGCAGGAAACAGACTCAATTCCAACCAGTACACAGTCGTGTGACACGCCCGTGTCATACCCTACACGCCCGTGTCATGCCCGACACGCCCGTGTCCAATAGTCATGTACTTCACGTAGCACAATCCCATCTCACCCGAGAAGGACACAGCCATGGGACATGCCCGTGTCCTAGGATGTGTACACCAAGACACACCAGTGTTCACCAGTACACGCATTCCTGCCTGGACATGCACTGTGACACGCCCGTGTCACAGGCTGTGTACCCTGCACTCGACGATCATCGACCAAAATTCGTCGACCACACACCCAACTACTCAACCCGAGAAGGACATGCCCTGGGACACGCCCGTGTCCCAGGCTGTGTGACCCAAACCTGAACCAAAAATGGGCTTTGGGGTGTTATAATCCTCCCTTCAAAAAATTTCATCCCCAAAATTTGGCTCAACCACAACAAGCAACATATACACTCTACGTCGCATCATCAACAACCGATCACTCAAATAAAGCTAGCCGGGTTTGAGCTCACAGGCCGCAACTTGTCTCGCCCTACGACATCGCACAAACCAAACAACACATACAGCACATACACACATACATAACCTCCTCATATGCACATTCATCCACAAAATTCATCATGTGCGCTATATTCAAAAACAACATTATATCACGATTGATCGAGCACTTACATAACACCAACTGTGCACCAACAATTCAACGTTTAACATAACACATATATGTAAACTAGTATAATCACATCATCGAAGTTATATGAGTCACTTTTCTATGGTTCCTTTCGCTAAGCCGCTTGATTAAACACTCGAGGTGTCAAATTAAACACTCGAGGCTGGACTTCACTAATTGAACTTTGCGGCTCTTGCACCTCCAAATTATGCAATTGAGGTTGCGCCTGGGATGCAGATGACTCGGCCACTGTTTTACCCTTTTCTTCATAAGACGCATCTGTCTTCTTTTCACTCCCTGTCGGGGCATTCCAAACAATTTAGTTATGTGTCCTTGCTTCCCGCAATTATAACATATACGTGTATCAACACGTCCTTGCCCAAAGGTAGCTTCCAAAGAAACAGTTGAAGGAGCTAATTCAGCAGGCCTGAACTTTTTCTTCTCCCGTCTACGAAACTCTGATTGCTTCGACTGGGGCACTTTGAATTCTGACTTCTCCACTGCTAGTCTCTTCTTCTCTTGTACCCGCTTCAAGTCCTTCTCCAATTCCCTGGCCGTATCGACCAATGCTTGGAAGCCTTGGTTCACTGAACTCGGGAGTGCTAACCTCAATTCATCCCGCAGTCCCTCATAAAATCGATTCATCTTTCGTGCTTCCTCCACGAAGGTAGACCCCGCCTAACGCCCTAGTCTGGTAAACTCATGCAGGTACATATCAATATCAGTCTCACCCTGCACCAGACGTTGAAACTCGTTCTCCATCACAATTCGCTGCGATACTGGAAAATACTTGGCTAAAAACAATCTGGAGAATTCATCAATTGAGACCTCTGCTAATCCTCGACCTGATGCAATTCCATATCATCCCACCACAATTTTGAATCTCCTTCCAGCAGAAAAGTGGCTAAGGTCACTTTCTGCTCCTCCACAGTCCTGATTGCCGTCAGGATCCTCTTCACTCTAGCAAGCCAATCTTCCGCCTGCGTTGGGAAAGTCGCCCCACCAAATGTAGGTGGATGAAACTCCATAATGTGCTTCAATGACTCATCTGTTGCTTGCTCATCCACCACAACTATAGCGCACTCTTGCCTTGAATCAGGCCATACTGGCACCCCTACAGGCCTTGCCTGCCCAATAGGTTGCGCCTGTAACACTGCAAGCACTGTCTCCATCTCCATCTGTATGGTCTCCGCCAAAGGAGGCGTAGACGCTTCAACGGGTGTTGCACTCTCATCGGACTGCTGGGGCTCAGACTTCCCACCACCACTCCTCGTCACCTAGCAATGTACAAAACACCATTTATCATTCATGTCATAATGGTAATTAGACATTAACTACACACTCACGCACTTTATGTGCATGGAATACATTCCTAGTGGACATTCGTGAGTTCAATTATGTTCTTCCTCCCAAATAATCGCAACCTGGCTCTGATACGACTTTGTAACGCCTCCACTCATCACATGGAATATAACGGTGGGTCCGGTCAGGGCCCCACGCAATATTTCATGGACAAGCATCGAAATTATGTGTGGAAATCAAAATCTACTCGTACCCTAACTCAAAACATTCTAGCGTAGCATTTTTATGTTGGATGAACTCAGCTCAATGAATGTCCACTAATATACAAACTCCACATTTATATATCAAAATCAGGAATGTATACAACACACACACCCATGGCCTTAAGGCCTTACAGGTTTCTCTTTACACAAATGTACATTTCAGACATCGGCACGCAGGACGGCCACACATGAAATCCAACCATGCTTCGCACGGCATTCAAGGGCCCTTAGCAACAAGCCTCCATTTCCGCTCAAGTTAATTCTAGCATCACACCTGCAATTCGATATCCAACCAGGAGCGGCAAACAAAGTAACGGTCAGCATGAGCTGACCAATTATAATGACCCTACCCCTTACCCGGGGTAGTGGTTCCTTCCCTGTATGCATTGCCATAACAATCTATCAATTTACCAATCACAACCATGTCATAAATGTCGGTATCCACCAGACGGTCCATGCACTCAGGGCACCTTATTATTGTACCGGACATTCCAGTCGTACACCGCTGATCAGAGGTTCTTCACTTGTTGGTTGGCCGGTTCCATCCTAGTCCACCAATCCCGCAGGCTGGCGACATTCCGTCCATACCACTCAGAGGTACTACCTCACAACATCCACAAACAACTAGAGCAGATCGACCCACCCAAGTGGTGTAGCAAGCCGGGTTTATCGTGCTCCCCGGGCATTACCACCACTCAACCCCTCCCCTATTTCCGATCGACCCACCCCTGTGGTCCAGCAAGCCGGGTTTAACTCGGCTCCCCAAGCATTGCCACCAATGGATCCCTCATCTATCCAGATCAACCCACCCTGGTGGTGAAGCAGGTCGGGTTTATCCGCCCTCCCCAGACGTGCTACCAATTGATCTCTCGTCACAACCAGGAGCTTACTCAAAGCCTCCATACATGCATAGACACATCCATACTTCCATCCAACAAAGAATAAACCTTTCTTATCATCAAATCCACAGAGTCTTCTCTGGTTTACCCATAATCATCACCAATCCAGACTACCGTCCAGATGGGCTTCACACAGCATGCTTATGTCGTACTCCCCACTTCCGGCTCTAGATGCAAACTCAACCAAGGAATCACTTGCGATATCCACCTCTTGGTGGAGGATCCCATGCACATGCATAAAGAAAGGACTTCGATGTCCAAGAAGGAGATCGTTACCCTTGAAGATCGCTTTGGTGCCATGAAGTAGCCGGATGGAAATCACCGCCTCGGCTTTCCCTTCACGAATCCGATCTCGGATCTTGATTCCGCACTCCGCAGCTCCTCCAGCAGCTGGTTTCTCCTTCCTCCTTTCCCTTCTTAGCTCTCCCTCTCTCTTTCTCTCTCTTGGAAAGTGAGAAGAAGAAGAAGAATGAAAATGAGGGAATAAATCCTCATTCTCGGCCTTATATCCACAGGGAAACTGCTTGGACACTTGGCTCCAGGATAAGGAAATGAATGGCTCAGATTTGCCCAAAAAGAGCCTGAATACGGCATGACACGTCCTGTTACACGCCCGTGTCATAGGTCGTGTCACTTAAGCGGCAGGCAACCGACTCAATTCCAACAAGTACACGGTCGTCTGACACGGCCGTGTGACACACCCGTGCCACACCCTACACGCTCGTATCACGCCCGACACGCCGGTGTCCAATAGCCATGTACTTCACACAGCATAATCCCATCTCAACTAAGAAGGACACGGCCATGGGACACGCCCGTGTCCCAGGCCGTATACACTAGGACACACCCGTATCCACCAGTACACGCATTCTTGCCTGGACACACCCTGTGACATACTCGTGTCACAGGCCGTGTACCCTGCACTCGACGATTGTCGACCATAATTTTTCGACCACACACCCAACTGCTCAACTAGAGAAGGACACGCCCTGGGAGACACCTGTGTCCCAGGCCGTGTCACCCAAACCTGAACCAAAAATGTGCCTTGGAGTGTTACAGCCGGGGTGCCGCCGGAAAACGCAGCCTGGCGGCACCCGAGAGAAAACAATATTTTCTTAGCTTAACATCGACGGCGGCTGATCGTCAGGCCAACAGTGGAGAGGAGCCCTGCCACCGACATGCCGTCCGGGGTTGGTTTCTTGGCCAGTAAAGTCACTGAAGAGTTGGGGTGGCGCGGTGGCGCTGGGTCCAGCGCCACCACCACCCTGCTCTCGGTTTCTCTATTTCCGGCGTTGACCGGCGGCGGCAGACCGCTGGACCACCTCCCAGAGGCTCGCTGTCCCCCTACGAGTCGATCGGGGGTGGTGCAGGCACCCAACAACGCCCGGGCAGTGGTGGCAGAAAGCCACTGCCACTTCCATCTTCAGGGACGAAATCAACGTCGTCCATCTCCGATGATGAGATGGACGGCAGAGATTTTCTCATTCCCCCCCCCCCCACCTCCACATCTGTGCCCCCCACAGTGGATATGCAGCTAATCCGCTGTATGGAAGAGATGGCGTGTTGACCCGTCCGGCAAAATCTCAACAGCGGGATCAGGATGTTTTGGCTATCTGCAGACCATATATAATGACAGAACTTTGAAAAAAATCTTGAAAATAATTGGAGCCTCTGGCGGCAAAGTGGTCAACATGAAAAATGTTCCCCATAATGAGAGCTATCACCACAAAAATATGGAAAATTTTTGGAGTCGATTTGAGCTTTTTAAAAGCCCAAATAAAATTTATTTGGTCAAATCTAAGACCCAAATCTCTTCAAAAAATATGGAAATTTTTTCTAGGCTCGCTTTACAACACTTTAAAGGCTATATCAAAATTTGAGAAGTTGGAGATCAAAATAGATTCTCCCTCATTTTCTTAAAGCCTAGAGCCGCACACAAAAAAAATTATTACGTTCATTTTCTTCGAAAATGGAAATTTGAAGTGCGCAGCTTTTTCTACCCAAAATTGTCTTATCAATAAGAGTGGCCAGTGGAAAAAACTAAGCTCCGTGTGCTCCGAGATTTCGTGAACCCGTCGAGCGCCTCAACTCTCGGGTGCTGCGGGCACACTCGGAAGATAAGAATACAAGTGATACGTGGCAAGATTGTCCTTGACAAATATTTAAGAAGTAACTCCTAATAAGCCCCGATCTGATTAAGCTGTAATTAATACGGCGCAACTAAACTGTTATCGGATCCTAGTAATGGGTGAAATCCAAGAAAACCTCCTAAAAATAGAGATGGAACTAAATATTCCTCCTGAGAACGGAGATGGATTTGAAGCCTCTTGAATGTAGTGATTGGACTACTAACCATTTTTTATGATTATCCCAGTCTTGCACTATTCCTATACCTTTATTTAATTTAGTTCAGTACTTTCAATTCAGTACTACTCTAATCTCGTACTAGTCAAGTTCAATTCATATTCAGTGCTTTTAATTCAGGACCACTCTAGTCACGCACTCGTCAAGTTCATTTCGGTTCAGTACTTTCGATTTAGTACTACTCCAGTCTCGTACTGGTCAAGTTCATTTCAAGTTCAGTGATTTTAATTTAGTACCACTCCAGTCACGCACTGGTCAAGTTCATTTCAAGTTCAGTACTTTTAATTCAGTACTACTCCAGTCTCATACTGGTCAAGTTCATTTCAGTTCAGTATCTCTATTTCAGTAGTACTCCAGTTTTGTACTGGTCACATATCATTATGTAGAATTATTACCGTCAACTTAAATTACTGCATACTCGTTACTATAATTTATTATTGTAAGCACGGGTCCTGCTTAAATGAGCAGTTGTTTGTTAAGGTTAAGCCTTAGTTGGGGATAACTAGAGTTGAGGTATTCTTCCGGGTTAGCCTCAAATAAAAGCGCTCCCACGCTCCTTGTCGAAAGTTGAGCTGAGCGTCGCTGCCTGAAGGTTAACGTATAGTAGGGCAGGCCTCCGCAGACCCGGTGCATATTAACATGATTATTTGATTAATTGCTTGTGTATTTCTTGCGATGAAATAGTGGCGAGTCAGTCCCTTCCGCAGACCTTTCGTACCAGTGCGGGAAGGTCAACGACTCAAGGCGATAGGGAGATGAGTACCACGGGTGACCGGTCATTAGGTTTTTCCCCGCTGGTTTTTTTCCTCCACTGGTCAGCCGAAATGAATCGTTAGATGTCGCTCACATCTAAGAGTACACGGGGTTGTACGTTGGGTCCCTGGGGCTGTGCGGTACGATCACCCCCTAGAAGTGGTAGGACTGGCCACTGTCACCGACAGCCACATCGGTGAGGCCCGCGGGGCTCGCTACCCTCCTTGAAAAGAAGCGGTACATACTATGTCGACATGGGATTGGGAGTGCGAGACTGTGAATGCCTACGGTGTGTGCGTGGCTGTGAATGCCTGCGAATGAATAAGGTTTGCAAATACCTGATGTATCGATGTTCTCGTGGAACCCATAATATAACAAATGTTATTGCTGCTAATTTATTTTCGGTTATTTGGTGCTGCCTTGCCATTTTTTTCTCCTAGTATATAATATGAAATACTGTGCTAACTCTCTCATGCTTCGGTTACTTTATTTTGCTGGGTGTGTGTGTGCTCGTCCCCAGGATATGGATCCGGGGAGGGACATTAATTCTACTTAGCACTGTGACTAACAGTTATTTTCATAACCATTCACAGGAAGTGGAGTGCCGTAGTGACCCGCTGCCACAAGAGATTGCGCCAGCAGATAGGACTACCCGAGCAGAAGCACCCCTGATGTCTGTAGAATTTTTAGACGTGAGTACCGTCGGGCTGATTAAGGAGAGAGAGTGAGGAGTTGTATAGAATACTTGTACAGCATGTAGGCTTATACATATATCTAGGCTACGGCCTTATGATCGTGTAATTATATATGATGATATATACCTATATGTTGTTTTGTTTTCCTGTTAATGCTACCACACTTGTTTATGATGTGATGTGAATGTTGTGATTCAAGCCGAGCAAGATGTCCAACTAGTGCTTAGCAGAGTTGGATGTCACCCCTCAGGGAGCACTGGGTGGACGTCTTGGGCAGTAGGATCCCCGCCGGCCCAACCTGGGTAAACGTTTGGGGGGGTCTTACAAATGGATCAGAGCCATCACGATTCGTCCTTGTGGAGCAGTCTTAAGAATCCCCGTCCCTCGCTTCGTTCCTCGGTTCGGGACGAACCTTGCAGCGAAAGCCTGGTGAACCCTAGTATAGAGGTTTAGGGATTCTAGACTATACGCCTGTACCAATGTTTCCGCTTTCTCAGTCATTTTTGCAAATTTTTCTACATTTGCCAAGTACCGACACTTTTCCTGTTACTCCTCCAGATATAGGAGTACACTAATCGGGTGTCCTCTTCTAGAAGATATGTTCCCACCACCCCACCTCCAGACCCGGTGACCCCCACGGCTATGCCGTTTGCCCAGACTTACTTGGGGCAGACATTGACAGCCATTTTGGCCACTTTTCGGACAGCCTTGGCACAACCACCACGAGAGATGATGGCACCTACCGATTTACTAACGACTTTTTGACGACTGAGGCTGCCTGCTTTTAGAGGCACAGAGACTGTCATCCAGGCAGAAGAGTGGGTGGAGCGTGTGGAAGAGCTAATGGTAGGAATGATGTGCCTAGCAATGGCTACAGTTTCTCTATTGGTGACTTTGTTGGAAGGATATGCTAGGGATTGGTGGAGAGCGGCTAGTCGCTCTACTTTTAGGGGACGGACGTTGAGCGCTATCCTTCGGGGGGAGTTCTCCGAGGCTCTACTAGAGTTCTTCATCTTAGATGCAGACCGAGCGGCTTTGCAGGAGAGATTCCTGTAAATTCGACAGGGCAACCACACAGTGGTAGAGTACGAGAGAGAGTTCATAAACTTGGCACGCTTCGTCAGAAATTTGGCTGCCTCCGATAGGGATAGAGCTTCCCACTTCTATCGGGGATTACATGATGACTTGAGGCAGGCTTTGATTATGATCTCTCAGTCTACCTTCCACAACATATCCTCTCACGCAGCAGCACTTGAGTTGGGCCAGCGGATGGTAGCCCAGCAGCACAGAAAACAGGTCAATGCTCCTCGAGATCTGAGACGAGACAGGGGAGCTGCTCCCCACCAACAGGTTAGAGAGCAAAGGCAGAGACGCTGCAGACTGACTTATAAGCGCCCACCAACACCACCAGCACCCCCAGCACCCCTAGGCCCATAGCAGGATGTCAGACCAGCTCCGGCACCGCAGCCCGCCCCAGTGGTCTGACGTGATGTTCCCTTCGCAGGGAACTATTTCTTGTGTCAGCAGTAAGGGAATTTAAGGGACTTCTGCCCACAGGCAACAGGAAGGCCAGGACTAGGAGAAGTACAGGGTGGGCAGCCGGTATGGGGACATGGCAAGAGAGGCCGTAGAGGTAGAATTGACAGGAGAGGCCAGCAAGGGCGTGTAGTGACTTTGGAGACCTACGCACTGGACATGCAGAATGGACCAGCCGTGATGTAGTGATAGGTATATATACTAGGCGATAGAATGCATCAGATGTTACTACTTGAGCTATGTACAGGTTATGTATGTATGCCTGCATCTTGTATATTAGTTATATGATACATATACTTCTATATCATCAGGAATCCTGTTGGTAGAAGGACATTCCACCAAGACCCTTTTTGATACAGGAGCGACACACTCCTTTGCATCCTATGAATTTATCGCAACAAAAGAGGACATTATCTGCACAACTGGACTAGCTATACGAATCCGTTTGCCTGATGGATCAGATATGACATCTATAGAAAAGTGCTTGTTCCAGGCGATGCTAGGAGTAGAATTCGTTGTCTACGCAACCTTCTGGGCAATAACTGGATTCGATATTATACTGGGAATGGACTGGCTAGCCGAGTACAAGGCACAAATAAATTGTTCAACGCGAGAGGTCCGCCTACAGAACAAAAACGGCAAGGATGTTATGTTGATAGGTGTACCCTCGGTCTCGCGTATGATTTTAACTTCTGCACAGATGGTAAAGTCAGTCTGACAGAGGAGTGAGGTGTACCTTATCTACGTCTAAATGGAGGACAAATCTCAAGTACTCGCCAAGGAATCGGTGGTGCGCGATTTCTCGGAAATTTTTCCTGTGTCCCTCCCAGGATTGACATCCCATCAAGAAGTCGACTTCCAGATCAAGCTCATGACCGGAGCATGGCCGGTGCCACGGGCACCCTGCCGGATGGCCCCAAGAGAACTGGCTGAATTGAATATTCAACTACAGGAGCTAATAGTTGTCTAATGCGTCCATCCCAGTTCCTCACCCTGGGGAGCCCCGGTGTTATTCGTGAAGAAAAAAGACGGAACATTATGTCTGTGCATAGACTACAGGGAGCTAAATAAGCTTACTATACGAAACACATACCCCCTCCCTAGGATCGATGAACTGTTCGATCAATTGTAAGGTGCGTCCATATTTTCCAAAATGGACTTGAGGTCAAGCTACTATTAGCTTACAATCCGGGAATAAGACATTCCCAAGACTGTCTTCAGCTCTCGATATGGTCTCTATGAGTTTCTGGTAATGCCTTTTGGACTCAACAATGCACCCTCCGCCTTTATGGCCCTGATGAATAGAGTCTTTGAACCCTTCCTAGGTCACTTTGTGATCGTCTTCGCTGATGATATTTTGATCTACTCAAAGACCAAAGCAGACCATGCTAGACACCTGCAGATGGTGCTACTAAAACTCTGAGAACACTCCCTCTTCGCCAAATTCGGTAAGTGCGAATTTTGGATTGAAGAAGTTGGATTCTTGGGCCACATAATAAACTAGAAAGGGGTAGCAGTCGATCAAACCAAGATCCAAGCAGTGTAAAATTGGCCACCACTCAGGACAGCGGCAGATATCCAAAGTTTTCTTGGTCTTTCCAGATATTATAGGAAATTCGTAGAGGGCTTCTCCAAAATTGCTCTACCTCTAACTGCCCTCACCAAAAACGATGTTACATTTCGATGGACACCAGAATGTGAGACCGTATTTGTCGAATTGAAGAAGTGGTTAACCTCTACGCCAATCCTTACGATTCCCACAAGAACCGAAGGATTCCAGATCTACACTGATGTCTCCCTAAAAGGATTAGGAGTTGTGCTGATGCAGCATGGCAAGGTGGTGGTCTACGCATCTCTTCAATTGAAACCGCATGAATTAAATTACGCAGCTCACGATCTAGAATTGGGCGTTGTCATATTCGCCCTTAAAATATGGAGGCACGACTTGTATGGGGTAAGATGTGAGATCTTCTCCGACCACAAAAGCCTCAAATATATCTTCACTCAGAAGGAGCTGAATCTTTTGCAGCATCGATGGTGGGAATTCCTATGCAACTATGATTTCGCTCTCCAATATCACCCTGGAAAATCTAATAGAGTCCCTAAAGCTTTGAGTAGCCAGCATCCGATAGCTGGGAGTTGGATGGAGCAAATCCCTAAGGAGCTGTTCCTGTCTTTAATAGACTTGGAGATTACCCTGATCGGCCGAAGAGAATCGGAAGAATACAAGTCTTAGCTATATTAGATGGAGATCCAATGCAACATCCGAGATCGGATACGAGAAGCTCAGAAGATCAACCCAGAGTTTGTTCCGATCTTTTGATCTCTGCAAGATAGAGCGCAAGAGGATTTTAATCTGCACGGCGGAATTCTACAATTCAAGCATCGCATATTTATTCCCTCTATCGGAGGAATTCGCGGAGAAATTCTGCAAGAAGCCAACCAATCAAGATATTCTATTCACCCTGGTGTCGTTAAAATGTATGTGGACCTGCGCCGAACCATTTATTGGCCTGGGATGAAGATGGGAGTTACCAACTTTCTGGCCCAATATCAAACCTGCCAAAGGGTCAATGCTGAATGTCGCAGCCCGGGAGGTCTGATGCAGCCGCTGCCTATACATGAATGGAAGTTTGAGGACTTTTCCATGGACTTTGTTCACGGCCTACCTCGATCCCGTGCTGAAAATGACTCCATATGGGTTGGTGTAGATCGACTCACCAAAGTGTCCTAGTTCATTCCAAATTTATAGGGAGATGGTGTTGATATTCTGGACAGGATTTTCATAGAGCAAGTTGTCCGTTTCAACGGGTTACCAAAGTATATTGTGCCAGATCGTGACGGGCGTTTCACATCTAAGGAGTGGAGGAAGGTGTCGGCATACTTGGGAACCAAGTTGGCTTTTAGCACTGCTTTCTGATAAGTTGTAAATATACGTATTTTTACGTATAACAAATAAGTCATTTTAGTTTCTTTTTGTTATTTTTGTTTATTTTTCTTTAATAAATTGCTTATTGTTTGTAAATATTTCTGACTTAAGTTTATTTTTTTCCTGAAATTTTTAGGAAAATTGACAAAAATTGCAAGTACACGCCCGTGTACTTTAGGTCAAGCCCGTGGCCAGGGCATGATACTTCAATTCCCGTGAACTGAGCTGTTTTTTTGAAGAAATTGAAGAACACGCCTCCAAACACGCCCGTGTCACATGTGACACGGCCGTGACCGAGGCTCGTGTCATTCTAGCTCGACGAAATCGCTCTCAACGTTCATCGACCCGACCAGACACGCCCGTGTCAAGATGCGATACGGGCGTGTACTCCTCCACCTGGACCGACAAAACAGCGCGATTACTTTTTGACGCAACCCGCGCCCAGTTTAACCTCCCCGACATGCCCAACATCATGCCCGTGACCTAGGGCGTGACTGCCATGTGGACCGCCCCGAAGTCAAATTTGCCATCAAATCACCGAATCGAATCTTGTACAGTGCTGAAACGACCCCCCCCCCCCCCCCCCCCCCCGCGACACACCCGTGTTCGAGGGCATGTACAATGAAAATTATGTCTATAAATACCCAGCTGCTGGCTGAACCCCTGTTCCCTTTTTTGGATCCATTTTGTATGATGGGCTGGCTGCTTAGATGATTCCAAAGCCTATGTAAGGGAATTTCTCCCCCTCTCCTTTATCTTCGTTTTATCTTTGTAATCTTCGTTTTAGATTAATAAAATTATAGATTTTCTCCCTTTCTATGGATTTAGATTTCAACTTTGTGCCCACTCTCTTATGTAATCTTATTTTTATTTTGTTTTCACTTTGTTTTAACTTTGTTTTTCTCGTCTTTTAATATGGGTGAGTGTGTGTATGAGTATAGCTTTTGTTTTTATGTTTTAGTATTTTTACTTAACTGTGTTAAACTTAGAATTTAATAGCTTCCAATTTCATTACTATAGATCTGTAAAAGCATTTTATAAGTGATTTTTATCTTTCACTAACTTAGATTTTCTTGTTTAAGTCGTAAAATTTCGCGTTCTTTTCGCTTTATTCTCACTTTTTAACCACTTTTACAGAATTATAGGAATGAATATATAATTGTTTTAATTTTTCGAGCACTTTGATTTTCATTTTAAACTTTTGCTTGTTTAATTTTTCTATCTCCTTTTTATGCATTTCTATCGCATTCTAGCGGTAGAAATGTATTCGTTTTAATTTTTTGAGTACTTTCATTTTGCGTTTATTTGCAATCCTTTTTGCTCGTTTAATTTTTATTTCTGCTTTTTATGCATTTCTACCGCATTCTAGCGGTAGAAATGCAAATGTTTTAATTTTTTAGTAACTTTATTTTTTATCTTTTTTGTACGTGTGCATGTGTGTATGATATAGATTTTATCGCTTTATTTCATTCCTGTAGAGTGCGTGCGTTTTCAATTCAAGTAGAGTGTGTAGAGTATTTTCATTTCTGTTGTGTGAGTGTGTTTAATTTATGCAGTGTGTGTGCGTTTTCATTTCTACATAGTTGAGTTTTTCATTTATGTCGAGTGCGTGTGTTTTACTTTCTGTCGAGTGGGTGTGTGTGTGCATTTATTTTCTCCTACTCGTTTGAGCAGGACCTGCTTTATTTTCCCGCATACTCATTTGAGTAGGACTTGGGTGTGTGAGTTTTCATTTTTAGTAGCATGAGGGTGTGTGTTTACTTTCAGTAGAGTGCGTTTGTTTTTTTTCAATAGAGAGTGTGTGTGGGTGCATTTATTTCCTTCTTCTCGTTTGAGTAGGAGTCACTTTTATTTCAGTCCTACTCGTTTGAGTAGTACTTATCATTTACTACTTTCATTTACCCCGTACTCGTTCGAGTAGGGATCGCAATTTTAATGCTTTCTTTCCTGCTTTCATTTATCACTTTCTTTTCAGCTTTCCTTTTCTGCTTTACTTTTATTGCTTTCATCGCAAGTCGTCCCCATTCCGATGAGTGGCTAACCACTCTTATCCCTCAGTATCGAAAAGCATTGGGACAGATAAAATAGCTATAAATAATTAAAGGTCCCGTTTTTCTAATTAATTAAATTAACTTAAGATTTGCCTCGGGTTTACGAAGTGTAGAACTACATAATCGATGTGTGGGCTCTATTTCCGTAGTTCATACGCTAGCTAGCCGAGAGGCCGTGCGTATGGACCGATCGCCCCTTGGTAAATGGAGTTCCGCACTAACCCTTAAGAGAGAAGGTGCGCAAACTCTACCGGATTGGGTTCCCCACCCAATAGTGGGGTTCGTAGCATAAGCGGGCATTAAGAGGAATCCTTCGTCGGATGAGAGCCCGGTCGAATAGTCTTAATGTTTAGGGGAGCGATAGTCCTAGAGATAAGTGAGATCATTTTAGTGGAACCTCCACGACCAAGTCTACGCCTTAATTAATTTGAAATTTAGGTCTCTTTTTATTAAAAGTATATTTTAGTTCAATTTTTATACGATGTGGTTGCGCTAAGCTCTTCATCGGCTCCATTCTTTTAAAGCTTTTATTTCCTGTATTATATTTATATATATATATATATATATATATATATATATATATATATATATATATATATATATATATATATAAATATCCTGACAATATAAAATATCTTTAAAATAATAGTCCCATCCAGGGAAGAGTAGAAATAATCAACCCGACCCCGAGAACAATATGACCTCGATATTCCACACCGGAATATCCTGTATTAAACGTGATAGGTGCACTTGCCTCTTTTCATTAAAACTCAATTTCACCTGTTTTATATTCAAATAAAAAATCCGCGCGCTCTGTCTTCCTAAATAAAACCAAATCAGCTTTTCTAAATACAACCGCCCGGGGCGCCGCGTACTCGAAATAATTTTTGGAGTTGTAACCATCCATCAAGTTTTTGGCGTCGTTGCCGGGGAAATTTCGAGTCGTTATTTTGAACTCTGGAGCTCTATTACTTTTACCTATATACATATAAATAAAATTGGCCAATACAATACAAATAATACTAATAATACTAATAAACTACATAAAAAACTTAAAAAAATTATTATCATATTATTTGTTGGGTATTGTATCCACAACGTACCTGATTTGAAAAAGCCCCTGAACAAGCTAAGGTAAATAGACAATGTATTTGACAAAATATTTCAAGTTGTGCTTGCAGTTATTCCACGCTAAGTGGACACCAATGTCAGGGTGCAGTAGGTCAATATACACGGGTCTGCACGACGTAATCCCTCGTCGAGAATCACCTTCGATTCTCACCGAATCTGACTTCGACAATTTTCTGGAAACCGCTGTATCGGACTCTGCCGCTGGCACTGTTTTGAACCGGAATTAGGGTTTCTTCTGGTGGGACCCACAACGGTCATTAAGGAATATACTTGTGTATAAATACACGCGTATTTTTGAACAGTATAGATAGAAAAAGATATACACGAGCCGTCGACCTTGACCTAGATCGTGATACCTGCTCCGCCGCCATCGCCGCTCATGCTAGTCGATCGCCGGCCGTTTGATCGTGGTTTCTTCCAGATCTCCCGGCGACAGAAGCTTAGCTAAGCATAGCGTCTCACGCGTCTAACCAGAGATCCTTTGTCTCTTGATTTGTTGATCGGGAAAACCTTCCCCGTCTGAATCGATCGAGACGATCGATCCTAGTGTGACCGTTGGAAGACCTTGCTAGCTTTGCTACGAAGTTTGAATCTCCAAAGTACAGCAGCCGCACACCGTTGTCGTCGTCGATCCCGAGAACCAAGCCGCCGCCCTTCTTGCCGCCGCCGGTTCCGGGGAGATTCTCTCCAAGAGAGATCTAGGGTTGTGGACTCTTCGTTGACTTACAGTACATGTCATTGAACGAAGAGGGACACCTTAGTCTCCAAAAGTAGTTTGTATTTATTGTACATTCTAGTTCATTTTTTGTTGTAAAGGAACGTTGGTTCCTAGTTGTAAGGGTTGGGTGCAACCCGTGTTGTGGGAGAGTTGTCTCCTACGTGTGGAAGGGTTCCTTCCGATAGTGCAAGGATTGGATTTCAATCCTGTTGGTGAAGTGACCGAGTCATCCCTTGTTGGGAGATAGGTCGAAGGGGGAAAGTGGATGTACCCAAATCGGGGAACCACTATAAATTGCTTGTGTGCTTTCTTTGCTGTGCTGTTTTGTTTTCGTGTGCAGGTACACGTTTAATTCCGCAAAAATGCTGCACGTCACCTATCCCCCCCCCCCCCCCATAGGTGAAGGTAGTTGACACTAGGTGGACTTTCAAGTGGTATCAGAGGGAGGTTACTCATCAAAAAGGTCAACACCTTGAGTAGAATCCTACCACTAGTGTCAAGAAGAAGGAAAACATCTACCATGGACGGGCTCAAGTACACAGCCAAGATCCCAGTGTGCAGGATTAACTTTCCTATCTGGAAGGAAAGGATCCGGTTCTACATGGAAGTAGTTGATCCTCGACTCTTTATGATCGTGGAGTAGGGACCTTATGTCCCCACTAAGGTCTCCACCATTGATCCTACCAAGAAAGTGCCGAAGAAAATTTCTGAAATGGACAAGGACGAGATGGTGCTAGTGGGACTTGACAAGAAGGCGCAGAACATTCTGGTCAGCGCGGTTGATGACTCAATGATGTAGAACTTCTGCAACTGCAGGACAGCAAAGGAGATCTGGCACTGCCTGATTATCCTAATGGAGGGCACTGATGAAGTGAGGGATGATCGGAGATCCCTCCTAAACCAGAAATATGAGGCCTTCAGACAAGGGCCTAAGGAAGAGATCGGAGTCACCTTCGAGAACTTCCTCACGATTGTCAATGCCCTCAAAGGATATGGAAGAGTGTTCACTGATGGTGAACTTAATGATAAATTCCTTAGGTCCCTTACTAAAGAATGGGACACAAAGATCTGCGCCATCCTAGAGTTTGGCAGACTAGCTGAAACAGACCCACAAATTCTGTTTGGGAAGCTGATGTCCTATGAGCTTCAACTGAACACCCGGAAAGCAGAAGAAGAAGCAGAGAAGGCTGCCGCCAAGGAAAAGTCTGTGGCTTTAAAAGCCATTCACTCCAGAAAGGGTAAGGGTGCGGTCTCCTACCGTGCCAGGAAATAGGATGAGGAGGAGGACTCCGAGCCATGCTCCTCCAGCTCAGAGCTGTTTGAGGAGGATTTCTCCCTCATCACCCGAGAATTCAAGAAGTTCCTCAAGATGAGGAATCAAAGAAAGAGAGACGGCTCCTCCTCCAGGCATCAGAAGAAAAATTATTCTTCTGACAGGTATGCTTCTAAACCGAACAAACATTGCTCCTCTGACATTATTTGTTTTGGATGCAATAAGCCAGGACACGTCGTGGCCGACTGCTACCAAGGCAAGAGAGAAAAAGGGAAAGGAGAGGAGCACAAATCGTCTAGAGATAAGAAGAAAGAGAGGAGCTACATCATCAAAAGGCCAAAGGCACTGAGTGAGTCTGATTCCTCAGACTCCAGTGATGATGAGGAAGCCTACTTCGGGCTGGTGGGTCGCTCCGACTCATAAGGAGAATGCCCCCCATTTACTGGGAAGGTAAAAGCTTACACCCCTCTCTCCGACTCCGACTCTGATCCTGAGTCTCAGGATGATGACCCCGAGGATAGCCTTTCGACCCGTGAAGCAGAGCTCCTCGAGAAGTATGAGCTTCAGCTCAACACTTTCGAGGAGTGCCGTAAGAGATTGAAGGCTGAGAAAAAGGAAGTGAAATTCCTTAAGGGTGAGAGTGTCTCCCTAAGGGAAGAGATCACCAGTTTGATCTCTCTCCGACAGGAGCACTAGACCTGACTTCAAAGCATTCAGAGTCTCTCAAGCTCCTTGATCTTAAGCAGGAGGAAGTCGACAAGTTGGAAGAACAACTTGCGGCAGAAAGGAAGATCGTCAAGAGCTTCTCTATGCCAAAAACAGTTCTTCCAGTAGTTGATACCTTCTCTACTCAGCCAAAGGAGATGGCTTGGGGCATTTAGGGGTATCTGGTTCCTCATCCAGGAGAAACAGGAACCAGAGGAAGAATAAGGCCGCCAAGAAGGCCTCTGCTGCTGAAAAGGGAAAGGCTCCGCTCAGTCCTGTTGCGTTCAGAAAGCCTAGCTTTCCTTGCAACCAACATGACTTTGAATCAACCTTTGGTCATCATTTCCGGCCCTCGGTTGCAAAGCCAAAGAGCCGATATGATGGTTGGACTTTTCCCCGCAAATTCGGTGAGAGTGCCTTCAACGCACCTTATGAGGAAATCCATATGAGAAATTATGGTCAATTCTCTAGCGGCCATAATGGAAAGCAGGCACCAAGAGCCAAGCCTGTTATACTGAAGGAACAGAAGGTGAAGAAGTCATGTGACTGCAATCACTATGAGGCCTCCACCTCCAGATCCAAAGCCCCGGTTGTACCCACCGTTCCCAGGGTAAAGCAGGAGTCTAGGAAGAGGTACAACAGATTTGACTGTTGGTGTTGTGGCAAAGTCGGTCACTTTGCCGTGGATTGCTGGTTTAATCCGAGGTATGACGAGACTCCCTATGTTAGCAATGCAAGGCCGACCACTCGTAGGGTTAACCACCCGAGGGGGAGTATGCTAACCAAGAATCTAGGACCCAAGTTCGATTGGGTTCCTAAGGGAAATTAATTTTGTTTTGCAGGAATGTCCAAAGGCCACCAAAACGCCGATCTGGTACTTGGACAGTGGATGCTCCCGGCATATGACTGGGACAAGAGGCCTGCTGCGTGATTACACTCCTGTCGCGAATGGACCCAAAGTCATCTTTGGGGGGTCAGATCGAGGAGTCACCAGAGGTTACGGTATGATTTCCAACGGTATAATCTCTATCACCGACGTGGCTTATGTTGAAGGGTTAAACCATAACCTGATCAGTGTAAGTCAGTTATGTGATAAAGGTTATGACGTTAAGTTCTGCAAGGATAAATGCCTGATAATATCATGTGCCTCTTCTGAGACGGTATTAACAGGCATTAGGAGCCGAAATATTTTCTGCTTAAATTTTCTTAGTTTAGATTCATCTACCCCTGTATGCCTAGTGGCAGCTGGCAGTGCATCTCTTTGTGATCAATGGCACAAGAGATTGGCATATATTAATTTCAAGATAATTAGTATGTTGTTTTCTAAAAACTTTGTAAGGGATGCTCACATTATCAAGTGCATCAAAGATAGCCCATGTCTTGCATGCCAGATGGGCAAACAGACTCGGGCTACCTTTAAGAGCATTGCAGACAAAGACTCTTCCCGGTGCCTTTATCTTCTACATATGGACTTGTTTGGTCCCATGCAAGTTCATAGCTTGGGAGGCAAGTCCTATACGCTAGTGATAGTTGATGATCATTCTCGGTTTACATGGGTGTTCTTCTTAAAACAAAAGTCAGATACGTTTGACATCTTCACTAGTTTTGTCAAGCAGGTTCAGAACGAATTTAACTGCTTAGTGGTCAAAATCAGAAGTGACCATGGAACAGAATTCGAATCTGTTGCTATGACAGAGTTTTGTGCAGAATAAGGTATCTTTCATTAGTTTTCCTCCCCGCGCACTCCTCAGCAAAATGGAGTTGCGGAGAGGAGAAATAGAACTCTCATTGAAGCCTGCACGATAATGTTGAAAGATGCTTCTCTCCCAGAATACTTCTGGGCTGAGGCCGTCAATACAGCTTGTCACGTACAAAACCGAGCATTGATCAACAAGCATCATCGTAAGACGCCTTATGAGCTACTGAGAGGCAGGAAACCAACCATGTCCTACTTGAGGATCTTTGGTTGCAGATGCTATGTACTGAATAATGGGAAGTACCCGCGTACTAAATTTGGTGAAAAATGCTTCGAAGGCATATTCATGGGCTATAGTTCCCACAGTCGGGCTTATAGGGTCTTCAATAAGAAAACCCTAGTGGTAGAAGAATCAATTAATGTTGTATTTGATGAAGGAAGTTTGCTTAACTGCAATTCTTCCAGTGGTATTCTTGAAGATGCAGGTGCACGACTTGAACAGCTGTGTCTCGATGAGATCGCTAAAGATGAAACTCCTAAGTACGTCAAAGTTTCCACCTCAACGTCAACTGGGAATGTTGAAGATCAACATGGAACAAATCTCTTAGAAGAAGGAGAAGCCCAAGAAGTAGTCGAAGCCCCAGACGCCAGACTTCTAGAGCTCCGGCACGTGAGGGATCATCCTAGAGATCAGATAATCGGAGATCCTCGTGACGGTGTCAGAACTCGAAGAGGTACTATTAATGAGATTTTGCATCTTAGCTTCCTGTCACAGGTTGAGCCAAAGAAGTTCGACGAGGCAAACAAAGACGCGGCATGGATTTTGGCCATGCAAGATGAACTACATCAATTCGAACGATGCAACATTTGGACGCTGGTTCCCAGACCACACAAGCAGAATGTGTTTGGCACCAAGTGGATCTTCAGAAACAAACTGGATGAACATGGTGTCATCATAAAGAACAAGGCCAGGCTGGTGGCTCAAGGTTACAGACAGGAGGAGGGGATTGATTTCAACCAGACCTTTGCACCAGTGGCAAGGCTCGAGGCAATCAGACTGTTCCTGGCGTATGCTTCGCACAAAGGATTCACAGTCTATCAAATGGATGTGAAATCAGCATTCTTGAACGGCGACCCGAAAGAGGAAGTACACGTCGCTCAACCCCCAGGTTTTGTCAATCCTACTTATCCCAATCATGTATATTTTCTTAATAAAGCTCTATATGGGTTAAAACAAGCTCCACGAGCTTGGTATAAGACTTTATCTAGTTTTCTTCTTGAGAACAAGTTCTCTAGAGGTAAAATAGATAAGACATTGTTTCTCAGGGACGTCAAAGGCAAGATTTTGCTGGTGCAAATCTATGTCGATGACATTATATTCGGCTCAACGGACAACATTCTTTGCAAAAAGTTTTCTAAAATTATGCAAGGAAAGTTTGAAATGAGCAGTATGGGAGAGCAAAAGTATTTCTTGTGACTTCAAGTGAAACAGTCTAAGGATGGAATCTTCATCTCTCAGACGAAGTTCACAAATGAACTCCTCAAGAAATTCGGTATGGAGAATGCAACCTCTATGAGGACTCCAATGGGATCCACTATGTCTCTGGATAAGGATGAGAAAGGTAAACCTTTAGATGAAACCAAATACAGAAGCATCATTGGATCCCTGCTCTACCTTACCGCCAGTAGACAGGATATCATGTTCTCCACATGTGTCTGTGCCAGATATCAGGTGAACACTAAGGAATCTCACTATGTCGCAGCAAAGCGAATTCTACGATACCTTAAAGGTTCTCCCAATCTTGGCTTGTGGTACCCGAGAAACAATGATGTCGAGCTAATAGGTTTTTCAGATGCTGATTTTGCAGGGAGCAGGGATGACAGGAAAAGCACCTCCGGGACGTGTCAATTCCTCGGCAGAAGGCTTATCTCATGGAACAGCAAGAAGCAGAATTGTGTAGCTACCTCCACAGCAGAGTCTGAGTACATCTCGGCAGGAAGCCGTTGCGCACAACTCCTATGGATCAGAAACCAGTTAGCCGACTACGACCTTCAGTTCACAGAAGTACCAATGTACTGCGACTCCTCCAGTGCAATTGCTATTGCCAACAATCCGGTATCGCACAGCAGAACGAAGCATATTGAAGTGTGCTACCACTTCATTCGGGAGCACGTGGAGAACAAGGACATCTCTCTCTGTTATGTCCCCACGGACAAGCAGATTGCAGATATATTCACAAAGCCCTTAGACGAGGCCAAGTTCAGTCTTTTCAAAACTGAATTGGGGATGCTAAACTATGAGGAATGAAGACTACAGAAGCTCCAGGATCGTGCCTCTAGGGGGAGCCTCTGCCAGGAACTCAAGTGTGAGCACAGGTGCAAGAACTGAGGGGGAGCAAGGGTTCAAATGCTACAGACCCAGATTTGCAGAAGCCGAAAAGGGGGAGATTACCCTCTCGGCTAAGGCTAAGGTGGCTCCAAGTTGGCTAAGGTGGCTCCAAGTTTGCTCTTCAGAAATTGGTATTGGTAATGAATATCTCTCTCAACTCAATTTCAAGGTTATGATTTTCATTCCCATACGCTTTATTCACCTTAGCTTGTAGGGTTTAGGCTTCTTCAAATAGGGGGAGATTGTTGGGTATTGTATGCACAACGTACCTGATTTGAGGAAGCCCCTGAACAAGCTAAGGTAAATAGACAATGTATTTGACAAAATATTTCAAGTTGTGCTTGCAGTTATTCCACGCTAAGTGCACACCAATGTCAGGGTGCAGTAGGTCAATATACACGGGTCTGCACGACGTAATCCCTCGTTGAGCAAATCAGTGTGTTGGCCTACGTGTACTCTCTCTATTGGAGTGTACTTACTTTCAAGTACAGGGCTGTGATTATGTAAGAGCAGACAAGGAGCAAGGATGGGTCAAAGAGCAGCTTTTGGGCGGAAAGACGAAAAATCGTCTAAGTGATAATCGACGAGAATCACCAAGTGATTATCGTCGATTCGGTGAGAATCACTAGTGATTCTCGCCGAATCATCGAGAATCACTGGCTGATTCTCGCCGTTTCTTTCCGGCTACATTAAAGCGTGCAAATCTGGCGCTAAGTCATATTCGTCGAGAATCATCAAGTGATTCGGCGAGTATCATCAAGTGATTCGGCGAGAATCACTAGTGATTCTCGCCGAATCGTCGAGAATCACCGGCTGATTCTCGCCGACTCGTCGAGAATCACCTTCGATTCTCACCGAATCTGACTTGGATAATTTTCTGGAAACCGCTGGACCGGAGTCTGTCGCTGGCACTGTTTTGAACCGGAATTAGCGTTTCTTCTGGTGGGACCCACAACGGTCATTAAGGAATATACTTGTGTATAAATACACGCGTATTTTTGAACAGTATAGATAGAAAAAGAAATACACGAGCCCCCGACCTTGACCTAGATCGCGATACCTGCTCCGCCGTCATCGCTGCTCGTGCTAGTCGATCGCCGGCCGTTTGATCGTGGTTTCTTCCAGATCTCCCGGCGATAGAAGCTTAGCCAAGCATAGCGTCTCACGCGTCTAACCAGAGATCCTTTGTCTCTTGATTTGTTGATCGGGAAAACCTTCCCCGTCCGAATCGATCGAGACGATCGATCCTAGTGTGACCGTTGGAAGACCTTGCTAGCTTTGCTACGAAGTTTGAATCTCCAAAGTACAGCAGCTGCACACCGTTGTCGCCGCCGATCCCGAGAACCAAGCCACCGCCCTTCTTGCCGCTGCCGGTTCCGGGGAGATTCTCTCCAAGAGAGATCTAGGGTTGTGGACTCTTCGTTGACTTCCAGTACACGTCATCGAACGAAGAGGGACACCTTAGTCTCCAAAAGTAGTTTTTATTTCTTGTACATTCTAGTTCATTTTTTGTTGTAAAGGAACGTTGGTTCCTAGTTGTAAGGGTTGGGTGCAACCCATGTTGTGGGAGAGTTGTCTCCTACGTGTGGAAGGGTTCCTTCCGATAGTGCAAGGATTGGATTTCAATCCTGTTGGTGAAGTGACCGAGTCGTCCCTTGTTGGGAGATAGGTCGAAGGGGGAAAGTGGATGTACCCAAATCGGGGAACCACTATAAATTGCTTGTGTGCTTTCTTTGCTGTGCTGTTTTGTTTTCGTGTGCAGGTACACGTTTAATTCCGCAAAAACGCTGCACGTCACCTATTCCCCCCCCCCCCCATAGGTGAAGGTAGTTGACACTAGGTGGACTTTCATTATTATCAAAAACTAAAAAAAAAGATAAAAACTAAAAATCCTTAAAACTAAAAATCCTAAAAACTAAAAAACTAAAAAACTCTAAAAATTTAAAAATATATATATAAAACCTAAAAAACAAACCAAACTCTAAAAACTTAAAAAATAAAAAAAAAACTTAAAAAACAAACAAAACTCTAAAAACTAAAAAACTCAAAAACCTAAAAAACTAAAAAACCACAAAATCGATAAGAATAAAAAAAAACCCTACGTAAAAACACAAGAGAAAAGTATCTCGACAACATTCTTGCCCTTTTTAAGGGCAGGCAGAGTGGAGGAGTTGGTCCCATGCTCCAAGGTGATCCTTAGGTCGTCATAAATGGGCTCGGCCGCTTGAGGGAACTGTTTCGCCCTCTTAGGGTCGGGCTCAGCCGAGCCACATTGCGGCACAGCGGATGGGACCGTTGTTAGGGAGGCCACGCGAGCAGAAGAAGCCTGGCGAGCTCAGTTAAGGTGCTCTTGGATATCCATTGGGATTGGCATCGCAGCAGGGCTATAGCAAGGGGAATGGCAAGAGTCAGGCAAGTATGCAGGTGTATTTATATAGTCGCAGGTGGACCCACCCGAAGATTCCCTCTGGCTCAACCCACACTCGCCGAACACTTAGGGTTGGATGTTTTTTCCGAGCTTTGCCAAGCTCAAAAAGAGAGGGGATTTTGTACAATCCCGTATCCGGCAAGTAGGGTCCACAGGAACTAGACCCAGCGGTGCAGATCGCTCAGAGGCCAGGCGAGCTTGGCAGGGAAATCAGAAGCCCGAGCTCTGCACCTGCCGACCCTGAGCTCGGCATTCGTCGAGCTCATTCCAGGTTTCGTCGAGGTGAGATCGTGTAAGGCCCCTAGCCGATCCAACGTGACAGCGTCACGGATCCGCTGTAGGCGACCCTACCGGGCTACAGCCCAAGCACCACAACCCCTCTCCCTCCACAGGCAGGTTGTTGGTGGCCATAGCCTCCCTTTGATGAGCGAACTCTACAGTTAAGTTGGGTCGTACGGGAACTCCGTAGTTAAGCGTGCTTGGGCGAGAGTATTACTGGGATGGGTGACCTCCTGGAAAGTCCCCGTACAGCCCAGCTTAACTGTAGAGTTCGCTCATCAAAGGGAGGCTGTGGCCACCAACAACCCGCCTGTGTAGGGAGAGGGGTTAGGGTGCTTCAGGTGCAGCCCGGTAGGGTCACCTAGAGTGGAGCTGTGACACTGTCACGTTGGATCGGCTAAGGGCCTTACAATAAAAAAAGTTAACCTTTTATTGTAACGTCCCCTGGGCCATCCGGGGGCCTCAGCCCACTAGGCCTCTGATAGACCATTACCGGTCTGCAGCCCAAGCACCCTAACCCCTCTCCCTCCACGGGCGAGTTGATGGTGGCCACAGCCTCCCTTTGATGAGTGAAATTCTCCCGTTAAGCGGACAGCACGGGGACTTCCCAGGAGGTCACCCATCCCAGGACTTCTCCAGCCCGAAGTGTACTTTGAAACTCATTCTCCATCGCAATTCGTTGCAACACTGGCAAATACTTGGCGAGAAACAATCGGGAGAATTCATCCATTGAAACCTCCGCTAATCCGTGACCTGCCAAGTGATGCACCTCCATCTCATCCCACCACAGTCTCGCATCTCCTTCTAGAAGAAAAGTGTCTAAGGTCACTTTCTGCTCCTCCGCCGTCTTGATTGCAGTCAGGATCTGTTTTACTCTAGCCAACCAATCTTACTCATGCATTGGGGAAAGCGCTCCACCAAACATAGGTCGATGAAACTCCATAAAGCTTTTCAAGAACTTATTCATTGCTTGCTCCTCCGCCACAACTGCAACACGTTCTTGCCTTGCACCAGTCTGTACAGGTACTCCTGCAGGCCTTGCCTGTCCAGTAGGCTGTGCCTGTAACACAGCAAGCACCATCTCCATCACCACTCGTATGGTCTCCGCCGAAGGAGGCGTAGGCGCTTCAACGGGTGCTGCACTCTCATTAGACCGCTAGGTTTCAGACTGCCCATCACCACTCCTCGCCACCTAGCAATGTACAAAACATCATTAAGTATCCATGTCATAACTGTAATTATACATTGCCTACACACTCATGCACTTCACGTGCATGAAATACATTCCTAGTGGACATTCGTAAGTTCAATTATGTTCTCTCCTCCAAAACAATCTCAATCTGGCTCTGATACCACTTTTTATTGTAACATCCCCTGGGCCGTCCATGGGCCGCAGCCCACTCGGCCTCCGTTAGATCGTTACCGGGCTGCAACCCAAGCACCCCAACCCCTCTCCCTCCACAGGCGGGTTGTTTGTGCCCACAACCTCCCTTTGATTAGTGAAATTCTCCTGTTAAGCAGACAGCACGGGGACTTCCCAGGAGGTCACCATCCCAGGACTTCTCCAGCCCGAGCACGCTTAACTATGAAAGACAATGAAGAATTAGCTCTTCATTTCATCTTCTTCTTCTTCTCACTTTCCAAGAGAGAGAAAGAGAGAGAGGGTAAGGGAAGTAAAGGAAGAAGGAGGAAATCCGCTGCTGGAGGAGCTGCGGAGTGTGGATTGAAGATCCGAGTTCGAATTCGTGGAGGCAACCCTGAGACGGTGACTTCCATCTGGCTGATTTATGGCTCCGAAGCAATCTTCAAGGGTAACGATCTCATTCTTAGACATCGAAGTCCTTGCTTTATGCATGTGCGTGGAATCCTATAGCAAGAGGTGGAACGCAGAAGTGATTCCTTGGTTGAGTCTGCATCTAGAGCCGGAAGTGTGGAGTACGACATAGGAATGCTGTGTGAAGCCCATCTAGACGGGTAGTCTGGATTGGTGATGATCATGAGTAATCCGGAGAAGACTCTGTGGATTTCGTGGACTTGATGATATGAAATATATGTTTTGGTTATTGGATGGATGCATGGGATGTGATGTTGTGTATGGACGAATGGAGGCTTTGGTTAAGCTCCTGCTTGTGATGAGAGATCAATTGGTAGCACGCCTGGGAAGAGCGAGATAAACCTGGCCTGTTACACCACTAAGGTGGGTTGATCTAGATAGAGAAGGTATCGATTGGTGGTAATGCCCGTGAAGCGAGTACCCGGCTTACTGCACCACAAGGGTGGGTTTATCAGGAAATAGGTGAGGGGTCGATTGGTGGTAAGGCCTGGGGAGCAGCGATAAGCCCGGCTTGCTACACCACATGGGTGGGTCGATCTGCTATGGTTATATTTGTGGATGCTGTAAGGTTAGTACCTCTGAGTGGTATGGACCGGATGTCGCCAGCATGGGACTGGTGGACTAGGATCAAACCGCCCAACCAACAAGTGAAGAACCTCTAATCAGCAGTGTACGACTGGGATATCCGGTACACCAATAAGGTGCCCTGAGTGCACAGAGCGTCTGGTGGATACCGGCGTTTGTGATGTGATTGTGATTGGTAGATTTATCTATATATGTTGATGGAAATGCATACATGGAAGGAACCACTGCCCCGGGTAAGGGGTAGGGTCGTTATTAGTGGTCAGCTAAAGCTGACCATTACTTTGTTTGCCGCTCTTGGGTGGATCATGAATTACAGGTGCTGATGATGGTAGTGAAGTGAGCGGAGTGCTGGATTGCTGCTAAAGGCCCTTGAAGGCAGTGCAAAGAAACGTGGTTGGATTTCACGTGTGACCGACCTGCGTGCCGATGTACGGAAATGTATTTGTGAAAAGAGAAACTTGTAAGGCCTTACGCTAGTGTGTGTAGGTTGTATACATTCCTGGTTTTGATATTTAAATTTGTAGTTTATATAGTAGTGGACATTCTCTAACCTGAGTTCATTTCACTTCAAATGCTGCGGTAGAATGGTTTGAGTTAGGGTGTGAATAGATTTTGATTTCCACACATAATTTTGCCGCTTCTCTGTGAACTATGGTGTGGGGTCCCGACCGGACCCACTGTTATAGTCCATGTGACGGGTGGGGGCGTTACAAAGTGGTATCAGAGCCAGGTTGAGATTGTTTGGGAGGAGAGAACATAATTGATCTCACGAATGTCCACTAGGAATGCATTTCATGCACGTGAAGTGCGTGAGTGTGTAGGCAATGTATAATTACAGTTATGACATGGATACTTAATGGTGTTTTGTACATTGCTAGGTGGAGAGGAGTGGTGCTGAGGAGTCTGAACCCGAGCAGTCTGATGAGAGTGCAGCACATGTTGAAGCGCCTACGCCTCCTTCGGCGGAGACCATACGGGTGGTGACGGATATGGTGCTTGCGGTGTAATAGGCACGACCTACTAGACAGGCAAGGCCTGCAGGAGTACCTGTACAGACTGGTGCAAGGCAAGAACATGTTGCAGTTATGGCAGAGGAGCAAGCAACGAATGAGTTCTTGAATAGCTTTATGGAGTTTCATCCACCTATGTTTGGTGGAGCGCTTTCCCCAATGCAGGCGAAAGATTGGTTGGCTAGTGTAAAACGGATCCTGACTGTAATCAGGATGGCAGAGGAGCAGAAAGTGACCTTAGCCACTTTTCTGCTAGAAGGAGATGTGAGACTGTGGTGGGATGAGATGGAGGTGCATTACTTGGCAGGTCGCGGATTAGCGGAGGTTTCAATGGATGAATTCTCCTGATTTTTTCTCGCCAAGTATTTGCCAGTGTCACAACAGATTGCGATGGAGAATTAGTTTCAATGTCTGGTGCAGGGGGAGGCAGATATTGATACGTACCTTCATGATTTTACAAGACTGGAGCGCTATGCGGGGTCGACCTTTGCTGAGGAGGCACGGAAGACGAATCGATTTTATGAGGGGCTGCGGGATGAATTGAGGTTGGTACTCTAGAGTTCCGTGAACCAAAGCTTCCAAGCGTTGGTCGATACAGCCCGTGCCTTGGAGAAATATTTGAAGTGTGTTCAAGAGAAGAAGCGACTGGCAGTTGAGAAGTCAGAGTTTAAAGTGCCGCAGTCGGAGCAATCCGAGTCTAGAAAACGAGATAAGAAAAGATTCAGGCCTGTGGAATTAGCTCCATCGACTGTTTCTTCAGGGGCAATGTATGGACCAGGATGTGGTGAGACACGTATATGCTATAATTGCGGGAAGCAAGGACACATAGCAAAATTTTGTTGGAATGCCCCTGCAAGAAGTGAGAAAAAGACAGGTGCGTCTTATGAAGAAAAGGGTAAAGCAGTGGCTGAGTCATCGGCATCCCGGATGCAACCTCGATTGCATAACTTGGAAGTTCAAGAGTCGCAAAGCTCAATTGGTGAAATACAGCCGCGAGTGTTTAACTTGGGACTCCAAGAGCCTATCAAGCGATATATGCAAAATCAGGCGGCTGAGCGGAAGGAAACATAGAATAGGAATCTATGTCACTTGGATGATGTGAGGACTGGCTATGTATAATAACGCACTAATGATGTGAATAGTGATGATACTATTATATATATATATATATATATATATATCTGTGTTATGGAATGTGTAATGGCCACATGTTGGTGCACACTTGTGACATGAAGTGATGAATTGATATTATGAGGTGTTAGGTTATCTATCACTCGATGAATTTGTGGATGAATGCGCACGTGTGAAGTTTTTTGTATGTGTGTATGTGCTGCATGTGTTAGTTGGGTCATGTGACAACTTGGAGTTGAGACAAGTCGCGGCCTCTGAGCTCTAACTCGGCTCACGGTAGAGTGGTTGATTCAAGTGATCGATTGCAAATAGTGAAATTGTGCGTGGTTATGTGGCTGTCATGACCCAAATTTCGGGGACGAAATTGTTTTGAAGGAGTGGAGGATTGTAACAGCCCCAATTCAACTTTGGGTTTCATGATTGGTTGACACGACCTGGGACACGGGAGTGTCCCAGGGTGTGTCCTGCTTGGGTTGAGTGGTCGAGCGCGTGGTCGACGAATTTCGGTCGACGAAGTTTTTGGGAGGGAACACGCCCATCGACACGGGCGTGTCAGGGGGCGTGTCCTCCTCGGGTCCGACGATTTTCCACTCGAGTGATTTGGTCGACGATCGTCGAGTGAAGTCACGGCCATGACACTGGCATGTCACATGGGACATGGGCGTGTCACCGGGCGTGTACTTCACTCGAGTATGTCTCAATAAATGATCTCGAGTGGGTCTCTTTTGTCTCGAGTAGGGGAGGTGACACGAGCGTGTCATCCTTTGGACACGGGCGTGTCCTGCCAAACTACTCAAGGAGTTGTCTCAAGTAGGTCTCGAGAGGGTCTCAAGAGCTTGACACAGGCGTGTCAGCCATGTGACATGGTCGTGTCAGCCATGTGACATGGGCGTGTCACATGACATGGCTTATTTTGGATAAGGCGGTTCGTGCACCGCTTAGGGGACACGGCCTGTGACACGGGCGTGTCACAGGGCATGTCAGACTCGAGAGAGCTGTTTTCAGGGAATTTTTCTGGCCGTTCCTTTTCTTCCTATGTGATCTAATGGCTCAGACTTCTCCTTGCTTATATAAGGCCGACAATGAAGAATTAGCTCTTCATTTCATCTTCTTCTTCTTCTCACTTTCCAAGAGAGTGAAAGAGAGAGAGGGCAAGGGAAGGAAAGGAGGAAGGAGGAAATCCGCTGCTGGAGGAGCTGCGGAGTGTAGATTGAAGATCTGAGTTCAGATTCGTGGAGGCAACCCTGAGACAGTGATTTCCATCCGGCTTATTCATGGCTCCGAAGCGATCTTTAAGGGTAACGATCTCCTTCGTGGACATCGAAGTCCTTGCTTTATGCATGTGCGTGGAATCCTCCACCAAGAGGTGGATCGCGGAAGTGATTCCTTGGTTGAGTCTACATCTAGAGCCGGAAGTGTGGAGTATGGCATAGGCATGCTGTATGAAGCCCATCTAGACGGGTAGTCTGGATTAGTGATGATCATGAGTAATCCGGAGAAGACTCCATGAATTTCATAGACTTGATGATATGAAATATATGTTTTGGTTATTGGATGGATGCATGGGATGTGATGTTATGTATGTACGAATGGAGTCTTTGGTTAAGCTCCTGCTTGTGATGAGAGATCAATTGGTAGCACGCCTGGGAAGAGCGAGATAAACCCGGCCTGTTACACCACTAGGGTGGGTTGATCTAGATAGAGAAGGGATCGATTGGTGGTAATGCCCGAGAAGCGAGTACCCGGCTTACTGCACCACAAGGGTGGGTGGATCAGGAAATTGGTGAGGGGTCGATTGGTGGTAATGCTTAGGGAGCAGCGATAAGCCCGACTTGCTACACCACATGGGTGGGTCGATCTGCTCTAGTTTTATTTGTGGATGCTGTGAGGTTAGTACCTCTGAGTGGTATAGATGGGATGTCGCCAGCATGGGACTTGTGGATTAGGATCGAATCGCCCAACCAACAAGTGAAGAACCTCTGATCGGCGGTGTACGACTGGGATATCCGGTACACCAATATGGTGCCTGATGAGTCCATTTTATATACATATTTTCGGACTCATCTGGGTTAGTTTTAACGCGTTTGCACTTCACTTTTAGTTCTTTATCGTTCCTATTTCATCCAATCATTATTTCCATAGGAAGTGCACATTTATGTCTGTGGTTGTGTATTTTGTTACTTCTATTGTTTGCACTCCTTTGTGTGATTGCCTGGAATGTCTACACATATTAGTGATCGGTTTTTCCTTTCGGTACAGGGGTCGTGTGTGTGTTCCGGGATGGTTGTGAAACAGGAATACTGCGCACGATCATGAGATCTAATGCGCACGACCACTGGTCGTGCTCCCCTGATCGTGCGCACTACTCTACGTTTTCCAGAATCAGCCTGGGATAAACGCACGACCACTGGACATATTGCGCACGACCACCGGTCGTGCACCACTGATCGTGTGCATTGATTCCTCTTTTCTGGAGTCCTGTCTGGGGTAATCGCACGACCATTGGACTTAGTGCGCACGACCACTGGTCGTGCGCCACTGCTCATGCGTGTTATCCCAGTTCTTCTTCCTGATCTTCCATGCTAGTGCGCACGATCACCAGACATAGTGCTCACGACCACTGGTCATGCGCCTGTGATCGTGCGCATTGTTCATTTCTGCTTTGTATAAATAGTGTAGGTCTCACCCTAATTAGAAGACAGGATCTGCAGCTCGACATTTCTCCGCAGTTTTCCGCTTTCTCCGTCGTTCCCCTTCATCTTCCACCCTAGGGAGGTGCTCCGGGCAAGCTTTCAGCGCCAAATCCAAGCCGGAGCTTCCTCTCGGCCTTCTCCTTCATCCGTGAGCTTCAAGTAGGGTTTGACGCCATACCCATCAAGCAAAGGAAAGCTAGAAAACTTTGTCTGCTATCGTAAGATGAAGAAGACGGGCCATTGGAAGGTGGTGACAGCCCTTCTCTACCCCAGACGCAGTTGAGGACCGAGCTTGGATGCGGAATGACAATCCGACGATTCCAACCGTGAATCCTAAGCAAGACTTCGAATTCGGTCGATCTCTTGACTTGTTCTTGCTTTATTGTTGAATATTGGTGTTTAAATCTATTTATATTGATGAAGTGCACTTTGGTTGTATATGTTATGTGTTTCATGGCTATGTGATTCCTATTTCATTTTACTGCTTAAGTTGCTAGAGTTGCGCCATATTCCATCCACCACCATCCGTTCTTGCCGCACTAGCAATTGCTAGTGGCGTAAGTAGCGAAGAGGTGCTCACGACCCTCATTCCGCTGTTCTAACCACCTCATCCGCTAGCCTTCTCATCCATCCGCCTAGTGATTCGGTTCATAGCGGCCCGACTAGTCTTCCATCCCGCCTGGCGAAGCATCGCATAGCGGCGTTGCATAGGAGTAGTTGATAGTGTTTTATTTTCTTTATCCGCAATATCAAAGCCCCCATCGTTACCGCCGACCCTGAGGACTTCAATCTCAAGTCCTCCTCGAAACTAACTCCACCTTACTGTGTTCCTTGTGAGATCGATACTTGGGAAAACCCCCATTTTATATTACTTGTGCTACCGGTTCACTGCCTTGATCTTACGCATCAAGTTTTTGGCATCGTTGTCGGGGAACACAGTCGTGTGAGTTTGTGGAGAGGGAGATAATAGATTGAAGCCCTTTTCCATTTGTGCATATCATTTTTTTTATTTGCTTTGTTTATTAGAATTTTTATTTTACTTATTTCGTTTTACCGTTTTCTGATTTTTGATTTAGATAGCAGATCCGTGTTATTTTCATTTTAGCAGTGTAGCACTTTTTCAGCAATTATTTTTGCTCGTGATGGATCCTGATGCTGAGTGTCGTATCCTTGACACTTTGCGCCGATCCATCGATGTCATTGCTGTTATGAATGTCGAGCATTGCATTCGGTGTTTGTTATGTCAAGGTGTAGGCCACATGTTGAAGGATTGCCCTCGTTTGTGCAAGCCTTCTCCCTCTGAGGGCATGTGCAATTCGCGGAAGACTGTTATGGACAGGCCTACCAGGGTGTTGCCTGGCCCATGCACTGACATAACGCACTTTTCTCATTCTTTACCCGTTGAGATTACCGAAGAATCTTTAGCCGCATACAACTCTTTCATGGGTCCCTCGATCCCTTTTTACAAGCTTTCCTTGAGTGATGATGATCACTCTAGTGTTAGCCAACAAAAAGAGGAGCAGGAACTCATGGACGCTCCTGTATGGGACGATGAGATTGTTCCGGTCGTCGACGGGGTGGCGTCAGCGAATGATTTTGCGATGGGTCCTGCTCATTCAGTGCTTGATTTTGAGAGCAGCCTTGCCCCTCCGTAATTTTTGCCGGATTGTGCTACTCCATTTTTGTGTGAGTCAGTTGATGCTGCCGTATTTGTTGATGATTCGGTGCCCGAGGTTGCGCCGAAGTGGGATGATGATTCCTCTATCTCCGACGGAGAAGGTGGATCTTCGGAACACTTTTACGCACCCCGGTGGGGTGAGGAATACCCTCTTTCCGATGTAGAGGTTTGCACCTCCTTATTGGATGAGGCCATTCCACTTACCACCGTGGACCTTGAGTTCTCGGATTCCCCTCGGTACGACTCGTATGATGCCGATGATGATCTCTGCTTGGGTCCTCCTGAGAGTGAGACCGGGATCACTCTCCCATTTTCTGATTGTTTTAGTTCTTCTTCTCTTTTATTACTTGATCCCCTTCCTTAGCTGAGCCTGTGCAGGATGAGTCTCCACAGGTATGTTGGGATGACGATGAGCTTTGTGCTCATGCCGTTGCCATCGCCTCCTGCGGGCCTGTGATAGACGATACCTTGCTAGGCAAGGATTTATTTTGTGATAAGATGAGCGAGGACCAGTGCTCCTCCTCTTCTTATTTCCTATTTCCTCTACCTATGTTGAGCAGGTATGATTATTTAGGTAGAGGGATAACTGCTCTATCTCCGTATCGGTACTTGCTACCGCAACGGATATTAGGTCAGTTACCTGTGCACTTTTTATTTCATAGGCCCATTAGCTAGAACCTTTTCGTAGCCGAATAAGTCGTGTTGGGATGACAATAACCCCAGTACTTATCTTTCATTTTCTGCATTTTATTTTTCATGTCTATTTTAGTTTTAGCATTTCTTTTTGTATATTTTACTTTTGTTTTTGCGGAGCTCACCCCTGCAGGTATTCATAGCAAATTACATTGGCGGGGTTGTGATTCTTCGTATGGCGGACCTGCTTCAGGATTACACGCGTCTTCTGGTATGCTCACTGGCTGAGCATTGGGTAACCTCTTCCCTTAGCTCTTTATGATTTTAATTTCTCTATCATATGATGTGCAGTTTAGTTTAAGTCTGGGGGAGAGCCAGTTTTGTTACTTTTTACACGTGCACATCTCATGTGCATACTAGAAGCTTTTATAGTTTTGTTTTGATTAGTTCATTGAACTGCACACCACTGCACCCACATGAGCGCGTGCTTAGCTTTTTGCATGCTGCGAGTTAAACTCGTTTCTTTTGTATGATTTGGGAAAATTATGGTGCTAATATAGGATTGTGAGACGGAGTAAAATGTTGACCTTGCTGTGCTCCTAGTCAACTGCTCTCGTCTCGTGTAGAAATTCGAGTAGATTTAATTTTTCTGTATGCTTATAGTTTTATATCTTTCTATTTGCGTAAAGACTTTTTTATTCTACTCAAAAGTTGGTGAATTCGGTATGAATCAAACGGTAGCTTAGGGATGTGTGTAGACGGCCGTTAGGTTCGTATTGCTCGAGTCAGGAGGATGGATAGTCTTTCTCGTTGGCTAAGAACTTGCCCCAAGCTATTCTTGAAGCATGGGTATAGGTTAGTCATGCATGAGCGTGATGTAGGCCATCATTTTGGCCCGGTTGAGCTTTGTACCGTTCCTAACGTCATATCCTCGCTAGCCCCGTTGTGCCTACCCCTCCTTTTGATTCAGCTCCACCATGAATTAACCAAAGCCCCATAGCCTATCCTAGTCGCACACCCAAGTCGAGTTTAGTGTTTTATATTTTCATGTTGGGATGTGATGTGGTGTTATTATTTGTGAAAATGTGGAAGTGCTCCCAAGTTTATATCAGCTGAATTGTGAAAATAAAACACTACTAGAAAACAGGCTTTTGGCCAGGGCAAATTTCCCTGGCAAAAAGTCTAAAACCGTGGCTAAAACCCTTTAGCCACGGTCTATCCACGGGAAAAATCCGTGGCTAAAGTCGGCGTGGCTAAAAAGTTTAAGCCACGGATTGGCCGTAGCAAATAATATTAGCCATGAGAAAAACTGTCGTGGCTAATATCTTGACTTTTAGCCACGGTTTTAATCCCTGGCTAAAAGTGAACTCATCATTTTTTAAAAACTATTTGCCACAGTTACAAGCCGTGGCAAATAGTAATTTAAGTTTTTTTAAAAAAAACACATTCAATACTTTAATGATTTGTTGGAGATTTTAATTGTTGTTGCGACGTTATGTGAACATTTTTTTCATAAACAGTAGATCATTGGAAGTTGGGACCAAGCACAATGTAGATCATATAATGCAATTATAGAGCATTAAACTATATAAAAAGGTTTGACATTAAGTAATTTCATTCTAAGTTAGAAATTTTCTCCTCGCCAACAGAGAAATTTGCTTCAAGAGGATATAAAAATAATGCTAGTAATGATTTCTCCTCGCCAATAGAGAAATTTGCTTCACCATCAGTAACAAGAGCACATAGTCCAATAGACTTATGATAACTCATAAAGAGCTTCAAGAAATTAGCCAAATACACAGTAAGTATGCTCGTACAAAATGCAGGAAATTTGCAAAAAACCAAATTTGCAAAAAACCAAACGATAGCTAAAATAGGATCAATAATAATTAATGCTTGTAATCATTTCTATCAAGCAGTTATTTACAAAATTAATTTTACAAAAAATCAACAAGAACTCATAGTCTAATTTACCACAAGCTAACTAGAAATCAAATCACTAAGTTATTTAAGAAATTTCTCCTCACGGATTATAACTACCCACCTCTAGCTGTTGTAGAGGTAATGGCCGTTGTGTCTGTTGCATAGGTCCAGGTCCGATGCACCTACCACCGCCAGGATGCGGGTGCTGGCTTGGTTGTACAAAGGGAACAAAAAAATGGCATTGGACCTCCACCAGGTCTCATTCCAGGAACAAGCTGCTGCCGGTGATAACCAAATCTAGGTTGTAAGGAGTACATTAGTCAGAGGTTTGATGCTGGTTATAGGACTTCCTCTCAATAACATAAACCAGTATCTGATTCCAAAAAAATAAATCAATGAATTTAATGTGAAAGCACAACAATTTTGCACGTAGACACCATAAAGAAATGTGAATGAGATAGAAATGGGTAACTATTTATATGAATGAAACAAAACTGAAACATTGCCTTGAAAAATTGCAAGAAGTAATTGTACCAAACACTGAAAAAAGCTCATTTAGCTTCTCATCTCCAATGCTATCATCCAAATTTTTCAAGTACAAATTAACCCATTGATACTTATCTGCAGTGCCCGTTATACTTTGTTCAAATCTTGTTTTTAATTCTTGTTCTCTTTCAGTTTTCTTCTGTGCTCTGCCTACATACCACTCCTTATCCTCCATTTTATTTCCATTTAATTCCTGAACTGCGGTTGCAGCATCATCTGGATTCTCAAAATTGACAAAACCAAAGCACTTAGATTTACCATCTAAATCTCTCATCACAATGATGCTAGTTGTTCTACCATATTCACCAAAAATTTTAGCTAGATCCTCTTCTGTTGTAGAGCTGGAGAGATTCTTGACAAAGACATTACTGAACTTAGTCTTTCCCAAAAAGTTTTCCCTCTCTTGCCTACGGAGAAAAGGCCCTACATAAACTTGTTTATCATTTAACAGCATTCCATTTAACTTGTCAATGGCATTTTGTGCAGCTTCAGTGCTATCAAACCGAACAAAACCATATCCTTTAGAATTGATGTAGGGTTATCCGGAAATGGAGATCTCCGCGAAGCTAACGCTCTCCCTACGCACAACACGTCGTAGATCTACCGCACCTACACAGCACCTATCGCCCACAATATTTCCTCGTCACAAAACGCAGCACAAACAACAAAGGAGGGATGGTCGACTCGAAAACAACGATCGGAAATTTGAGTCGGATTATTCCCCAAGAAAACACAAAGGTTGCCACTCCTTTTTGAGAGCAAGACCAAGGCTATAGGCCAAGATCCGCTCAAGCAAATAGGATCCACCCGATCCGGAAATAAAAGCCTTGCAACGGCGATTTCGATTCAAAACTTGCAGCGATTAAATTAAAGATCCGGAGAAAACGATGAGCGAAATCCACCACAACTAAAGAGAAGAAATCACACAAGGGAGGGGAAAGAGATTACCCAACCGGAAAACTTTCACACGAGATAACTGTGGGAGAATCACTCTCTCCACGGATCCACCGGCGTCGCACCGAATGGTTTGCAACCTTCTTCCAAGGAGTCGCACCGAAGGAAGCCACGCCGGAGTCGCACCGAACGGGGATGGAGGAGGCAAGGCTTGGCTTCACACCAAAGGGGAGGGGCGGCTATGGACTTCTCCATGGTGGCCGAAATTTCCACAAGGGGGGTTTTTAGGTTTCTTTTCCAATTGCCTTAACTCTTCATGATAGCCTCCTTTAAATAGGAGTTACAAATAAGCCTTAGCCCTTCATGATGGAGATTTAATCTCATCCATCCGAATGGCTAATAGGAGTTACAAATAAGCCTTAGCCCTTCCTGATGGAGATTTAATCTCATCCATCCGAATGGCTAATTGCACACCAAAACTAAAATAGTTCAAATTGAAAATACAACAACACATGCAATGAATATAAAATTATAACATAAGCATAGGATAATTTTATATTCCAATTATAAAATAGAGTGCACGAAAAGGAAATAAATAAAACTAAGGCGTTGCCGTGGCGGTAGCACAGCGCGGGCGGAGGTTGTAGCGTAGCCGTCCGTTAGCGTCATCGTGCCGCCTCACGTCCTTGAGTCGTATGGCCTTAGCAACCGGATCATCAACATCATCATCAGCATCGTCTTCAACTGGTGGAGGAGGGGCCGCGCCATCAATCCTCCCCCGCTCAAATGCACGCATCTCTGTTGCGTGGTCCAAGCGATAGCGGTGAAGGAGAGCGGCATCCAAACTCTGCAGCTCCGTCTCGAGTACCCAAGAGTCATCCGAAGGGGGCCGATCACGCCAACGGATGAGAAAGCGGTGGGTGTCGCCAGCAGCAGTGGTAACAGGCTCAGCATCAAGTATCATCTCTGGAGTGGAGAACGTCCGTGGAAACCTGGGGAACATATTAGCAGTAGGCAGGAAAGAAGGCAACTTACCATCCGATGATATACCTGTGGGGACCGAAAGAGAGAGATCATCCGTACTACCACTCCCCAACCCATGAGAATTTTTAGTGGGAGAAGAAGACGACAAAGAAATCAACTCTTGTGGTGGTGACACAAACATCGTTAAATCCGAAACATTAAAAATGGGGGAGAAACCCCAATCAGCAGGCAAGTCCAAAACGAAAGCGTTGTCACCTAGCTTTTTAATAATCCGAAAAGGGCCGGCGCGCTTTGGTGCTAACTTTTTAACGGTGCCAGTTGGCAAGCGTTCGGGAACCAAACGGACTAAAACTAGATCGCCAATTTTGAAGTCTGATACTCTCCTATGTAAATTAGCGTGCGCTTGATAAGAGTCGTATTGCGTAGTCAAGGTGTCCCGTATACGTGCGTGTAAATCATGGATGTGCTAGGCGAAGGATTGTGCAAACTGACTTGCCTTGTACGTTGGGGGCAACGGCACCAAGTCAAGCGGCACAGGAGCCTTATACCCGTGGACAATCTCATTTGGAGACAGACCCGTAGACCGATTCTTGGAATTATTGTAGGCTAATTGGGCATGGGGAAGGAGAAGATCCCAAGTGCTCTTGTGATCACTCACGAGGCATCGTAACAAATTTCCTAAGCTCCGATTAACCACTTCTGTCTGCCCATCAGTTTGGGGAAGATAGGCAGAGGAAAACAATAATTTTGTTCCCATTAATATCCAAAGAGTCTTCCAAAAATAACTAGTAAATTTTACGTCCCTATCTGACACTATGGTTTTGGGCACTCCACGGTGACTAACGACTTCTTTAAAATAAAGCTTAGCGACGTGAGACGCATCATTTGTCCTACTGCACGGGATGAAATAAGCCATCTTTGAAAACCTATCCACAACTACAAAAATTGAGTCGTGACGGCGTAGGGTAACGGGGAGGCCTAATACAAAATCCATACTAACGTCGACCCAAGGCATGGAAGGAATAGGCAAGGGTGTATATAATCCTACGTTGGTTTTACTACCCTTAGATACCTGGCATGTACGGCAGCTACTCACTACCTGTCCCACCATAACCATCAATTTTGGCCAATAGAATTTGTCTTCGACTAACGTAATGGTCTTATCTCTACCGAAGTGGCCACTCAACCCTCCGCTATGCAACTCCCATATAATATGTAGTCGTAACGATGACTGCGGAATACATATCTTTCCGTTCCTAAACAGGTAACCATCCTTGATGACGTATGCAGATATCGTCGTGGGGGAGCTATCCTGGGCAGATAAATAGAAGTCCTGGAAGTCAGGACACGTGGCGTACTCATCCTTAATCCGCTCAAAGCCTATAACATGTACTTCCATAGAGGTGAGTAAAAGCATAAGATGACTAACGGCGTCCGCGACTCAGTTATCAGCTCCCTTAAGGTGCTTGAGATTAAACGTGTAACCTTGTAGGAAAGCGACCCACTTAGCATGACGTGGGCTGATCTTATGCTGGCCGTTGATGAAACGTAAAGCCTCATGATCGGAGAGGATCACAAACTCCTTGGAGAGGAGATAGTGCCTCCAATGGTGTAGACATCGGACTACAGCATAAAACTCCCTATCGTAATTGGAATAGTTCAGCTTAGGGCCGGACAGCTTCTCGCTAAAATAACTAACGGGATGGCCCTCCTGGCTCAAGACACCTCCAATCCTGACCCCAGACGCATCGCATGTGAGCTCAAAGACTTTAGCAAAGTCAGGTAGACGTAAGACAGGTGCCTCCGTCATAAGCTCTTTGATTCGTTCAAAAGCATGGGTGGCGGACTTCGTCCACGTAAACTCTCCCTTCTTCATACAGTCCGTGATAGGCGCCATAATACTACTGAAGTCTCGTATGAAACGACGATAAAATGTGGCTAACCCATGGAAACTACGCACCTCACGTAGGGTGGTTGGCACGGGCCAGTCCTTAATGACCTGAACCTTGCCCGGATCAACTCGAATACCCTCAGAGCCGACTATATAGCCTAGGAACTCTACCTCCGAGACATAGAAAGTGCATTTCTTAAGTTTAAGAAATAATGTCTCCTTCCGCAGGGTGGAAAGGATCACTCTCATGTGGGAGATGTGCTCGGTAGTAGAGGTGCTATAAATCAGAATATCGTCAAAGTAGACGACAACGAACTTTCCCATAAATGCCTGAAAGACGTGTGTCATCATCCGGGAGAAGGTACTAGGGGCATTGGACAACCCAAAGGGCATCACAAGCCATTCGTACAGACCATCCTTCGACTTAAACGTTGTCTTCCACTCATCGCCCTCTCGTATCCTAATTTGGTGATAGCCACTCCGAAGATCTAATTTGGAGAATACGGTGGCTCCAGACAAGACATCCAACAAATCATCTAGGCGGGGAATGGGGAACCTATACGTGATGGTGATTTTGTTGATATCCCGGCTATCAACGCACATCCTCCATGTACCATCCTTCTTGGGGGCAAGTAGGGTTGGTACAGCACATGGGCTCATACTAGTCCTAATAAAACCTTTCGCTAGCAATCCCTCGATCTGAGACTGCAACTCTAGGTGAGCCGCGGGGTGGAGTCGATAATGGGGCTGGTTTGGCAAGGAAGACCCCGGCATGAGATCTATCGCATGCTGGATATTCCTAAGCGGGGGTAACGTGGGCGGCAACTCATCCGGGTACACGTCCCTATACTCCTCCAATAGTACCCGTAACTCACTAGGTTGCTCATCCAAAATGCTAGAATCGGGCTTCGCACTTAAGAGGACTAGCGCATACATAATTCCATCAAAGAACGGATCTCTCTCAAACTCTTTCCTACCAACGAGATTCAACATTTTCCGTTCTACCGGGATAGTGGTGTCCTTAGCCAAGACTACGGGCTCCTTTGGGATGGTCGGCTTCAAAGTGATGGTTTTGCCATTGAATTTGAACTCATAAGTGTTGGCTCTACCAAAATGTGTAACATCACGGTCGTATAGCCAAGGGCGGCCTAACAATACATGGCAAGCATCCATCGGAAGGACATCACACCACACCTCATCAATGTAGGATTTGAATGAGAGTGGGACCAGGCATCACTTGGTAACGGGTACAGAGAGCTTGTTGATCCAAGCGACCTGGTATGGGGTCGGGTGTGGTTCCGTGACCAAGGACATACGTGCTACGGCGTTCTCAGATATGACATTCACGCAGCTACCACTATCAATAATCAGCTTGCAAAGCTTCTCGCCACTCTTAAAAATCAGAGAAAATATGCTCGTCCTCTTCCAATCATCTAATGGACGAGGAGTGGTCAAAATACAACGCATCACCATAAGGGGGTGATCGTCCTCTAAGTCACTAGGGACTCCTTCGGGGTCACTCTCCTCTGCGGCCTCGTATACGTAATCGTCAGGGTCGGTGGTTGGCTCTAATAAGGCTAGTGTTTTTGTCTTTGTTGGGCATTCGTAGGCATAGCGGCCTTGAATGCCGCAAGAGTAACAAGTGGTGTTAGCCTTGCTAACCTTCCCGATAGGGACACGCTCACTCGAAGGGTTCTTGGAGTTCCTAGCGGTGATCACGATTGACTTCGACTCGGTAGATTTAAACTTTCCCTTATCAGGATATGTGGAAGAAGATGCCCCAGTGGTGGACTTGTGCTTCGCATGAGCGTAATGGGAGTGAGCCTTAGAGGCTAGGTGTTTTTCAATGTCCAAGGCGGCATTGAAAGTCGTGTTCAAGTCCGTATGCCCATATCGTAAGAGCTTCCTTTAGATATCGGGGTTAAGGCCCTTTCAAAATCTAGATAAAGTGACTTCGGGAATCTCCCTAAGGTCACATCGCACCATTCGGTCCTTAAGTTCACCCATATATTCAGCTACCGAGCTTGAGCCCTGCCGCAGAGTTGCAAGCTCATCGAACATCTGTGTCCAATGGTACGCAGGAACATACTGATCGGTCAACAGGTTCTTCATTACTGGCCAACCTATAAGGGGGGCTCCGTGTCCGGTTCCTAATCTTCGCTCCTCATTCAGCCAGAACGTCTTTGCACGACCTGTTAACTTCATCCGGGCAACTTGGACCTTTTGGGGATCCGTCAGGTTGTGCCACTCGAAGTAACACTCCATATCCACAGTCCAGTTAAGGAAGATTTGGGGGTCTCCCATGCCATCATACGTGGGGGCATTTATCTTAATGGCCCTAGTAATGTCAAAGTCTCGCTCGGGGCTGTGTCCCCTAGGGGGCACCCGTGGGGAGTCCCCATCAGAATCCGAATCAGAGTTATGTTGGTGCCGGTTGGGCCAGTCAACATTAACGGGTGGCGGGGGTGGCCTAGCTCGGTTTTGTAGGATCTGGGCTAAGACGTTCCTAAGCTCAGCCATTTCGGCACGAAGACCCTCTATAGCCGCAGTGTTGGGATCACCATGCTCGTTCGCAGCCATACTAGACGTAGACGGGGTTGCATACTCCGTTCCTAGCCTAGTGCGCATTCAGGTTTGGGAGGCCCCGGGCAAGATGAATTTTCCTAGGGCTGTAGCTATATTGAAAATAAGATATTTTTATATATTCCCAAAGTGAATAACACGTAGATCGTTAAAAATTGTTTTTTTGAAATTTTGCTGAAAAATAAAGATTTCAGCCCGCTATTGGCAGACCACAGAAAATAATTTTTTTTGATTTTTTTTTTAGATCCGATCGACCAACAAGGGATGCAGAGAGGATGTTTGCAACGTGGGAGTTGAAATGACCGCCTCTGATACCAAATTGATGTAGGGTTATCCGGAAACGGAGATCTCCGCGAAGCTAACGCTCTCCCTACGCACAACACGTCGTAGATCTACCGCACCTAGACAGCACCTATCGCCCACAATATTTCCTCGTCACAAAACGCAGCACAAACAACAAAGGAGGGATGGTCGACTCGAAAATAATGATCGGAAATTTGAGTCGGATTATTCCCCAAGAAAACACAAAGGTTGTCACTCCTTTTTGAGAGCAAGACCAAGGCTATAGGCCAAGATCCGCTCAAGCAAATAGGATCCACCCGATCCGGAAATAAAAGCCTTGCAACGGCGATTTCGATTCAAAACTTGCAGCGATTAAATTAAAGATCCGGAGAAAACGATGAGCGAAATCCACCACAACTAAAGAGAAGAAATCACACAAGGGAGGGGAAAGAGATTACCCAACCGGAAAACTTTCACACGAGATAACTGTGGGAGAATCACTCTCTCCACGGATCCACCGGCGTTGCACCGAATGGTTTGCAACCTTCTTCCAAGGAGTCGCACCGAAGGAAGCCACGTCGGAGTTGCACCGAACGGGGATGGAGGAGGCAAGGCTTGGCTTCACACCAAAGGGGAGGGGGAGGCTATGGACTTCTCCATGGTGGCCGAAATTTCCACAAGGGGGGTTCTTAGGTTTCTTTTCCAATTGCCTTAACTCTTCATGATAGCCTCCTTTAAATAGGAGTTACAAATAAGCCTTAGCCCTTCATTATGGAGATTTAATCTCATCCATCTGAATGGCTAATAGGAGTTACAAATAAGCCTTAGCCCTTCATGATGGAGATTTAATCTCATCCATCCGAATGGCTAATTGCACACCAAAACTAAAATAGTTCAAATTGAAAATACAACAACACATGCAATGAATATAAAATTATCACATAAGCATAGGATAATTTTATATTCCAATTATAAAATAGAGTGCACGAAAAGGAAATAAATAAAACTAAGGCGTTGTCGTGGCGGTAGCACAGCGCGGGCGGAGGTTGTAGCGTAGCCGTCCGTTAGCGTCATCGTGCCGCCTCACGTCCTTGAGTCGTATGGCCTTAGCAACCGGATCATCAACAGCATCATCAGCATCGTCTTCAACTGGTGGAGGAGGGGCCGCGCCATCAAGAATGGCCAGAAGGATCTGTAGCAACCTTGCACGAAAGAACGGTACCAAATGCAGAAAATGTATCCTGGAGAGCTTTGTTGTCTATGGCCTTATCCAGGTTCTGCCCAAAAAAGGATAATTTCAATTATTTATGATAAAACTGCTAAAAATCACTTAAATCTAAAGACATGAATGCAAGCTGATGGCAATGATAAATGCACGTACCTTAATAAATATGTTATCTGTGCCACTTCTTCGGGCACTAGGGTCACGATTTGAAAACATAATTCGGATTGGTTTATTATTTAGGAGGGTGAAGTTTAGCACATCCAGGGTTGTCGCCGCTGCAAGCCAAAGGAGAACAATTTAAGAGACAAATCAGACTCCTTAGGCATCTTGCTGAAGGATGTGAAGTTTTTTTTCTTAAACTCCTTGTGTAACCCTATGTTAAGCAAGATTTTTTAAAAAGGTAATATATGACATAATCTAAGACTGAGATACTTTTCAAAACAACTAATAGACAGGCATCTTACAAGAAGGAAACTTCTATGGCTAGTCACATAAAAAGAAATTATATAAAGTAATTCAGAAAAAAATTACATGTTAAAATATAAAATTGGATTTTGTAGAAATAACATACCATCTACAATTGCCACCTCATTTCTATTTAAAGATTTGTGGCAGCTACACAATGCAGTTTCACTTGCTAAGCATGCTTTTAGTACTAATGTGAGTTTGAAAACAATGTAAAATATCGCCCCGGTGTGGCTCTTAAATGAAATGCAGATAAATATTTGTAGACTGCAACATCAGATTTTAAAAGAAATAGATCAAGATCAGGATTACCAGGAGGATACATGGGAAGACCAGGACAATCCAAGCCTAAAAGAAACCATTTAGAGCTTTGATTTCACAAGAGTGAAATCATTCTAAAAGGGGAACAATGATCCAAAGATCAAATCATAGGAATATTTAATAGATTTTGGCCTGCATATCTAATAGATTCTGACCATCTTTAGTCCGACCTATAAACAAAGACAACCAGCAAATTAAATAGAAGATCAAAGATTTTGAGATTGAAGACAAATATATCAGAATTTGAATGCAAAAAAAAGCTATCAATACGACATACATGATCAAGATCAGAAGGTGAGAAATCTACACCATAAAATCAAGTAGATTATGGAAGCTGGTAATATAGTTTACCGAGAGGTATTAAAATGTATATTTTTACATAGGTTTAGCATTTTAGTTACTTTGAATTATTCATATTGCTGGGAGAGAATCTCCCTTAGTTTAATTTCATCTAATGGGTAATTAAAGACCTAGGTTGATGAATGAAATTCAAAACCATAATTTACAGCAGTCGGCATCCATCTACCCTCATTTCCATATGTAGATCAATGCCAACCACCATCAAATCTAACACCAGAAACTGGAATATGGAGCAATGACTAACTTAAGGAACCTAAAATGATGAGACCACAACTTATCATCATAAATCCTAAACAAAAGATCATGAATTTTGATTTTTAGAATTCCAAAGCATACCGTCCTTACAGATAATGATGGAAGTATTGTCGTGTATGACCTAGATCAGTCCATCTCCAAAAGTAATTACAGGACATACACATGTTCGAATGACACAAAAAAAATTATGAAATCCAAATCCATAAATGCATAGTATTGTGGAGTATACCTGCATACACATGGATTTCACCCATGTTCAAAGTAATTACATGGACATACACATGTTCGACTCCACATGTTCTGTTCAGAAGAACAAAAAAATTTGCATACACATGGATTTCACCCATGTTCAAAGTAATTACAGGACATACAAATGTTCGAATGACACAAAAAATAATGAAATTGAAATCCCTAAATGCATAGTACTGTGGAGTATACCTAAATATCAGCTCTGAAATGAATAACCCAACTCAGCTCAGGAAAGTGCTAGGGAAGAGGGCGGTGGCTGGGAATGGAATTCAGGCATAGAGTGATGGCTATTTCTGCAGAGGAGGTGGCAGGTGGAGGCTGAAAATGCAGATCCGGCGGAGCGGGGAGGCTGGAAATGGTGATATTGTGACCTGGTGGCGGGTAGGAATGTAGTGGAAGCTGAAGAGAATAATTTGAGAAGAATCGAGAAGAAGTTTGAAAAAAGAAAATGGAGAAGAAAAGCTTACCGGAGGTTCCGACCGATGAGGCCCTAGGCGTCTGCGGGAGGAAAAAATAGGAAGAAGACCGCGGGAGGGGAAGCGGGTGTTGTGCTTCGATTCCGGTGCAGAGCCCTCACGGCATTGAGGATGCGATGAAGCACGGCGTTGAGGATGCCTAGGTGAAGCGGATGTCAGCGTCTGCGAGAGGAAGTATGAAGCAGGAGGGGAAATGATTTAAGGATTTGAGTTAAAGCGTTGAGGAGTAAAAGCAGGAAAAGAAATGATTTCCTTGAATTCGGGGAGTGCTGCTGGCGCTCCTTTAGGGATTTGAGTTAAATCCTTTAGCCACGATTTTATCAAGTCATGGCTAATGATTTAGTTTTTTGCCACGAATTCTTTATTCATGGCTAATACTTAATTATTAGGCACGAAATATGTTCCGTGGATAATACTTAACTATTTGCCACGAATTTTGACCCTGGCAAAAAAACGTGTAGCTAATATTCATTTTTCTAGTAGTGAAATGAAGAAAAAAAATAATATATTTTTGTAAAGAAAAAAAAAGTGAAAAGAAAAAGTTTAAATTGAAAATCTGTTTGGAAATGTGATTATATTTGGAGTAGGCGGTGCACACACCCATATGTTAAAAGTTAAGTTTGGGGTGTGGTGTACCCGCGTGTATTTTGCTTAGTAGAGTGATTCATTTTATACTAGCTCATTTGGGTTAGGTGCATAGCCTTCCTGTATATCTTTGTTTACCTCACTGAGACCCAAGCCCCATCTCTTCACCTAAAGTCCTACTAATTCGTGTGTGAACCAAACTAGTGTCGTGGAGAGAATGCGAAAGGGCAAGCATATGGTCACCGACATTGGTGGATTTCTTTGGAGATTATCCCGAGCCCTGATCTTTGGCAATGCTCGTCTAGCGATTAGTATACTTTCTCCCTACGCATGACCGGATGATTCACCGTGATTCCATTTTTGAGTAATAATAGAATGTTGATACGCATTGTGAAAAATATAAACTATTTTGCATACTTAGAAATTTCTTCTATTATATTTTTACGCGTGCGAGCATGCGACTTCGCATGGTACTTCGTATCGCAATTTCTTTGTTAACTAGTATTTCTCCATATCTGTTTAGATTTTGTTTGCTCGGGACGGGCAAACAGTTAAGTCTGGGGGTGTTATGAGTCCATTTTATATACCTATTTTCGGACTCATCTGGGTTAGTTTTAACGCGTTTGCACTTCACTTTTAGTTCTTTATCGTTCATATTTCATCTAATCATTATTTCCATAGGAAGTTCACATTTATGCCTGTGGTTGTGTATTTTGTTACTTCTATTATTTGCAATCCTTTGTGTGATTGCCTGGAATGTCTGCACATATCAGTGATCGGTTTTTCCTTTCGGTACAGGGGTCGTGTGCGTTTTCCGGGATGGTTGTGAAACAGGAATACTACGCACGATCATGGGATCTAATGCGCACGACCACTGGTCGTGCGCCCCTGATCGTGCGCACTACTCTACGTTTTCCAGAATCAGCCTGGGGTAATCGCACGACCACTGGACATATTGCGCACAACCATCGGTCGTGCACCACTAATCGTGTGCATTGATTCCTCTTTTCTGGAGTCCTGTCTGGGGTAATCGCACGACCATTGGACTTAGTGCGCACGACAGCTGGTCATGCGCCACTGCTCTTGCGCGTTATCCCAGTTCTTCTTCCTGATCTTCCACGCCAGTGCGCACGATCACCGGACATAGTGCGCACAACCACTGGTCGTGCGCCTGTGATCGTGCGCATTGTTCATTTCTGCTTTGTATAAATAGTGCAGGTCTCGCCCTAATTAGAAGAGAGGATCCGCAGCTCGACATTTCTCCGCCGTTTTCCACTTTCTCCGGCGTTCCCCTTCATCTTCCACCCTAGGGAGGTGCTCCGGGCAAGCTTTCACCGCCAAATCCAAGCCGGATCTTCCTCTCGGCCTTCTCCTTCATCCGTGAGCTTCAAGTAGGGTTTGACGCCATAGCCATCAAGCAAAGGAAAGCTAGCAAACTTCGTCCACTATCGTGAGACGAAGAAGACGGGCCATTGGAAGGTGGTGATAGCCCTTCTCTACCCCGGACGCAGTTGAGGACCGAGCTTGGACGCGGAATGACAACCCGACGATTCCAACCGTGAATCCTCAGCATGACTTCGTATTCGGTCGATCTCTTGACTTGTTCTTGCTTTATTGTTGAATATTGGTGTTTAAATCTATTTATATTGATGAAGTGCACTTTGGTTGTATATGTTATGTGTTTCATGTCTATGTGATTCCTATTTCATTTTACTGCTTAAGTTGCTAGAGTTGCGCCATATTCCATCCACCACCATCCGTTCTTGCCGCACTAGCAATTGCTAGTGGCATGTGTAGCGAAGAGGTGCTCACGACCCTCAATCCGCTGTTGTAACCACCTCATCCGCTAGCCTTCTCATCCATCCTCCTAGTGATTCGGTGCATAGCGGCCCAACTAGTCTTCCATCCCGTCTGGCGAAGCATCGCATAGCGGCGTTGCATAGGAGTAGTTGATAGTGTTTTATTTTCTTTATCCGCAATATCAAAGCCCCCATCGTTACCGCCGACCCTGAGGACTTCAATCTCAAGTCCTCCACGAAACTAACTCCACCTTACTGTGTTCCTTGTGAGATCGATACTTGGGAAAACCCCCATTTAATATTACTTGTGCGACCGGTTCACTGCCGTGATCTTTAGCATCAGTGCCCTGAGTGCACAGAGCGTTTGGTGGATACCGGCGTTTGTGATGTGATTGGGATTGGTAGATTGATCTATATATGTTGATGGCAATGCATACAGGGAAGGAACCACTGCCCCGGGTAAGGGGTAGGGTTGTTATAAGTAGTCAGCTAAAGCTGACCGTTACTTTGTTTGCAGCTCTTGGGTGGATCATGAATTGTAGGTGCTAATGATGGCAGTGAAGTGAGCGGAGTGCTGGATTGCTGATAAAGGCCCTTGAGGGTCGTGCGAAGAAACGTGGTTGGATTTCTTGTGTGGTCGGCCTGCGTGCCGATGTACGAAAATGTATTTGTGAAAAGAGAAACTTGCAAGGCCGTAGGCCAGTATGTGTGGGTTGTATACATTCCTGGTTTTGATATATAAATGTGGAGTTTATATAGTAGTGGACATTCTCTGAGCTAAGTTCATTTAACTTCAAATGCTGCGCTAGAATGGTTTGAGTTAGGGTGCGAATAGATTTTGATTTCCACACGTAATTCTGCCGCTTGTCTGTGAACTATGGCGTGGGGTCCTGACCAGACACACTGTTATAGTCCATGTGACGGGTGGGGGCATTACAGATCGACTGATGATGGCCGACCGATGGGCGAGCTCGCCGTCCCAGCTCGCACTCGCGCACAGGAGCTCGGCAACAGCGCCGAGCTCCCCAGCTTGCCCAGATCTATGAGATACTTTTTACTGTTTTGCCCCCACTCGTCTGCCCATAGTCCTTCAAAATAGTGGAGTTTGGCTGTTGGCAAACCCCGCCAAGGGTATTTTGGTAACTTCAGGCCAGTTCAGCTTGGTTATTTGCAGTTCAAATTCTTAAATCTATAAATAGGACCCAAGGGGTACCTCAGAAAGCAGGCTTCCTGTACTCTCTTGCTCTAGCCTTCAAGTGCTTTTTGAGGGTACCTTAGCTCGGCTTTTGACTAAGGAGGGGAAGCGCTCTCAGATCTTCCGGGTGTGTAGTGCGTCCTCCCCGCAGGGCCCTTGGGTCAGTCCCCCCTTGTTTCTTTTGTTGTTTTGCTTGCAGGAGTGTAGTAGGTGCGCGATTACCCCTTCCCCAAGGGTGAACTCCATAGGAGACCGAGGAATCGGTTTCAACACTTATAACATATTAATCGGATCATGACATACCTACAATCACCTCCCAGGGATTCCTCTCATGCTTCATGTCCAACGCAAATACCTGATCCCGAGCAGGCCCGGGGTTCCTTCCTCGTGGTCCTCATCCTCGTCCACGCATATGTACCCATCCTCGTGGAGCTGCCAGAGGAAGGGCAAGGAGATAATTCCACCAAACTATGGGAAATAGCGTCGGATGTGGCCTGTCTAGTTGAACTGGAAGCAGACTCACTCGTGTTGCTCCTTAGGCTACAGGTATTGTAGTAGCGGTGGAGGTAGTGCTGGCTGCGGTGTCGGACACTCCATTTTGAAATTTTCATGGAAGCGACCTCCGCCTCTATTGTTTCCTCTTCCCCTGTTGTCCTGCCTCCTTCTGTAACTAGGACCGGCCTCCATCACACCGTCTACGGGTCTCTTATTACACTCCAAATGATCTGCCACCAGCCTTTTTGCCATATTGATGATCTCAGCTAAACTCGAGTCTGCCATAAACAAAAGGGATTGCCTCAGGGGATCCCACAATCCTTTGTAGAATCGTTTAGTATAACCTCGGTCATCCAACTCGTAGGAGTCAGCAAACCTTGCCAAATGCTGAAACTCCCTTTGGTATTCTGTAACAGATTTAGATCCCTATTTTAACAGCAGGATTTTTTCTTCGAGTTCGTCTCTAGCGGTCTACGGGATGAAATGTTCCAAGAAGGCTCCAGAGAACTCAGTCCAACTAATCTCTGTATAAACTCAGCCTTTGAAGGTGGAACCCATGAAGGACTTCCACCACCTCTTGGCGTGTAGTTCCAGGATAGACACTGCTAATGTCACGGCCATGCTAGCTGGACAACGGATTCCTGCCACCAGCTCCTCCACTGTGTAGAGCCAATCTTCCGTACGCACTATCGACTCTATCCCAAGATAGGCTGGAGGGGATAGAGCTCGAAAAGTGCGCAACCAGTTATTGCTCGGGGCTTGTTGTTTCACTGGGCCTGTTAAGACCTAAAGGCATCCAGAATAGTTATGTGTGTCTGCCCCAGCTCTGATTGTTTGAACTGAGTGGGTACAGAAGGGACGGGAGCGCCCCCTACTGGCTTTACTTGTGCTGGTATCTACACGTAAGGTGCAAACCTATGGTCAGGTTGGCTAAACGTAGGGTCAAAATTGGACATATTTAGTGTGAATTACATATGGGCACACCACTACTTCTGCTATGTAAGTTTGTCCCCAAACTGAAAAATTGAATGGGGGTGGATCCATTGTTGATTGATTTCTTTAGTTTTGGATCCTAGCAAGTTGCTACCATTTGTAATACCCCCTCCCGGAACACCAAACATAACACAAGGGGAGTCATTTGCCCAGAACAGTCCTCTTGCGGTAGCATTACCACACGGGCTAACCTGTACTACAACACGCCTATCCTGCCGGCTAATCATATCATCCATACTAACCCAACTTAATGAATATAAAACAAAAGTCAAAATGCACACTAGTATAATAGTCTGGAAGTACAATTGAATTAAGAAGAAACCAAGGATTCTATAGTATCAGAGTACATGCCCAAACAGCTACAAAAGAGTCTCTCTAAAACACTCACATTAGTCACCGACGACAACGATGGTACAGTCACATTAGGCCCTATCATCTTGTCCTGTCTGCTTTCCTGCTTAACCTGCTGCAGCTCTGTCTATGGGGTTTCCTCCTAAAAAGGACAACGTAGCAACTGTGAGTGATAAAGACTAAGTGGCTATCACATCCGCTCCCTCGACGACTCCTCGGCATCAAGCAGAGAAATGAACAAGGGTACAATATATATAAGTAAACAGTAGTACAAACAGGTGGTATAGAAGTAAACAATATCAGTGTATATCGGCAATTATAACAAATGAGTATATCAATCAACTTTAGCAGTTCTACCATCTACAGTAGTATATAATATAAAACTACGACGGGAAGTAACTTAACTTATATGAATGCCCATACAAACATATAAGTTAGGGATCAGGTCAACAGTAAAGTAACTCATCGTATATGAATGCCCATAAAAATATATACGATGAGTATCCTATGTATGTAACATTGTGAAGATGATATGAATGCAATGCAATGCAATGCAATGACTAACCCATGTTCATGCACATGCAACTGCTATGTCGACACAGACTTGTAGTTCCCCTTTTTAAGCAGGTAGATAACCTCTCAGGCATCATCCGACGTGGTTAGACGGTGATAGCAGGACGGGCTTTTCCACTACTAGGCAGGAATCCACACTACCTGGCCTAGGACTCCATATGCCTCATTGCTAAGAACACAACAACGGAGCTCACATGCGTACTATGGCTCAGAAGGAGCCTCGGGTAGGTGTGCACCGAGGACCAAGCCCAACTGGCATATCATAATGCCAGGTAAGACTCCTAAGGGAGCGTATCACCAAAGGACCAAGCCCAACCGTCCACTTGGCATGGAAGGAGCCCCGAAAAAGTGCGTCGAGGACCAAGCCCAACCGGCCAAGGTATACCTGTCTACTCCTATCGGTGTAACGACTGGCGAGCCCATAGACGTTCCATACTATCCTTAACCCAGGATTACGGCACCGCTTGTCGACTCCCACCCCATGCAGTTTCACATCATCATGGCACGGAAGGAGCCTATAGGAGCGTATCACCAGAGGACCAAGCCCAACCGTACACTTGGCGCAGATGGAGCCTCTGGAATGAGCACCGAGGACCAAGCCCAACCGCCCAAAGTCTCTTTTCATCATTACCAATCCAGTGTGATCAAACACATGCAATTACACCCTTTCACATTCTCGTGTTCCATGGACCTTAAGGGTTCATCATCAATACGGGTGGCAAGCCACCTTCACAACTCACCAATCTCACACTGCTACCCGAAGGGAAACACGACTCTAAGTAGTGGACCACTTTTCACCTACCTTATTTAATACATCTCATGGCCACTCTTCAACCTCTTCCGATTCCTTTTAAGGATCGAGCGTCCACCAACCATTATGCTTCCATCACGGTAGTCGCATCAGCATAAAAATCATCCACACCTAGCATTTACATGAATTCACGGTTTACTCGTTCAATTACCGAACGTCACATCTTCATCCAAAACTAATCCATTTCACAATTACATTCATGTCATATTAGGTTTCCCAACAATTTGTTTATCACATGCACATAGTACCACGTTCGCTAAAACCTCAACATTCATCATTACAATTTCTTTCTCAAATCAAGCCCAATAGTTCACTAACCCGAGAATATTAAGTTCACAGGGCTTGACTATACATCCACTTTGACTGGACATTCCCGAGTCTACGAGACTCATATGAAGATGTATAACTATCCGTTGGAAAGATATTTCCAAGGACAACAACTTGGTATTTTGTCCATCACCCAGATCAGGCCGTAATATACTTAAAATCAGCCTCGAAGTCTAATGCGTACATGAAACAAATTTCTGCACGAATAAAGTATCAGACCAACAAGTTCGAATGGGCTTTCCTATGGCTACAGACCTCACATGAAGATGTGTCTGCCCATTGGAAAGGCCTTTCCAAGGGATACGACTTTCATGTTTAGCCGAAAGCCCAGATTTGGTCGTATCAAAACCGAAAATGGACTCGATGTTCGCTGCGCGCAGAAAATAAATTTCTGCACGCATCTTAAATCCACATGAACGACATCGGTTCGTCTTCCTCCTCTAACCGGTAATTCCAAAAAACGCATCCAGAATTCCTCCTCCCTTATTTACCCTAAAAAGGCCAACTCTCTTCATGAAACCAAATCCTCATCTTCACGTAGGAGGAAGGAGTGGTCGAAGACGTCTTATCTCTAGGACATAAGTCCTAGCATGACCTCTTCCTATGAAACTCATTCTCACGAAACTAGACTCTTTTGAATCAATATCTCTCCTAGGAAAAACTAGAGATCTAGCACCAAGGGAGAGGGTAGGAAGCTCACCTCGTTTCCGCCATTTCCGACATTTTCTACCATGGACCTTGTCATTCTTCGGTGCGGCATCCTTCTCCTTCGTTGGTGTCGTACTTCACGGAATGAAGGGAGTAGTCAGCTACCAGAAATCCGAACTCCGGTAACTTCATTGTTCTCATTTTCCGCTCCCGTCGAGTTTTGCACAGCAAGGGATCGGCAGGATTGGTAAGTGACGGCTAGGGTTCAATTCTTCCTTCTTTTATATTAAGGTATTATGTCAAGTCATTTACCAAATATCATGCCATTGGAGTCCATATTGTCACAACCCGCATTTTCTCCACATTAAAGGATATATCAAAGTGAGGGAAAATACGCATCATGATGCCACATCAGCAGGGGATAACTACAGATGCTCAGGCAAACTCCAACTGAACACCTTTACGAAAGATTTATAAGTTATCTAACGAAAATCCAGTTTAAGTTAAATAGTTAGTCGTATCCCTCGACTCAGTGGCTCAACTAGTCCAGTAGAAAAAAACTATAGTTACACGCTGCAAAAATACTTTGATTAGATTTAATTAACATCCTACATGTGTATAAACATCCCCGGAGGGCAACTCATGATATGCAACACGCTAGATTTATATTAATAGTAAAAGTTGCTTTTACGACCTTTTAAATATAGTGGTTTAAGTTTTCAAATATGGCATGATATGCGGTAATAATAATGGTTTTTATATTTTAAAATACCTGATAGTGCAACCTAGCATAAAGCATTCCCAGAGAGAAAGTATAAACAATCCACAAAAAAGACAATTCAGCTGCTTAGCAAAGTACTTAATAATTCAAAAGAAAACCACCAGTGGGCATCAACAACCTAACACAAACCCACTGAAGGTATGTATGTCTGTACTAACAAGGAAAGCTCAAAACTACCTCACTACGGTGAGGAAAACCTCTGCAACATAAAAGTCCACTAGCAAACTCCAAAAACTAGCCTCTCAACCGGCTACTGCCCTGAACCCGAGGCATTCAAAAGAAGAACACCTCAGCAAGAAAATACAAGTGACAAATAAGAATAATCAGGTAATAAGTACAAAGGCAAGGAAGGGTTTACCAAACCCGAGTATAAGAAATGCAGAAAATCACAACTGATTAGCCAAATAAGTACAAGTACAGTAAAAGTCTGTAATAAAGGAATTAATTGAATATATGCACCAAGTGTAGAACGAAGCCATGCTTAGACAAAATCTGCAAGTATTATCATGACTAGCATAGACTGATCTAAGGAGCAAACTGAGCACAAAATTACTCGAAAACGTGAATCATTAACACAAAGTAATATCAACTGGGCCGGAGTCGGTGACCAATTGTCCCATACGAGATACCAATACCCAAATGTCTCAAAAAAAGGACCTGCGATGGTGACCATTTGTCCCAACCCAATCCTACAGTCCTCAAAAACAGCCAACCTTCACAGCCGAAGAAACATCAAATTCCAACCAAATCCCAAGTATACCCAAAGAAAAACTTAAACAAGTCCTAAAACCACTCTAAGGACCATACACGACGAATCGCGTCAAAAACAACAAAACATTCTAAGTACTACCAAATTCGGCGAGTATACCCAACGATCTACATTGATACTTGACGAATCGCAAGAAGATACTCGGTGAATCCTTCTATACTCGGTGAAATTGAGTAGCGACAATCGGCGATACTCGACGAATTTCTATCGATACTCGACAAACAGACTGGAAATACTTGCCAAACAGCCTTAAGCTAACCTATGATATTCTACGACTTCAAAATGATTCACGACGAAAATGACTTGACCAAATTCGGCGATACTCGACGAATTTCTACCCGATACCCGCAAATTCTACTAAGGCAAGTTAACGACACTCGACAAAAATTCCTTAACATCTATACTCGATGAATTTAGGGTTCTCTACCCCCGATACTCAGTGAAAACGGTCCTAATGATACTCGACGAATTCTTTCATGATATACGCCGAATTCTACTTAACCGCTAACCCTAATACCATGGCTTGGCCAAAACTCATGCCCTAACCTAGGGAGATTGTTTTCATGATGTACTTGCACTACTCCTATTCTCTAAGGGAGGAGGAAGAGAGGAAGAAAATAAGCTAAGAAGGGACATGCAAGGGCAGAAAATCCACTTGCCTCAAAACTCCGCAGAAACGCCGCCCGTTCGCGCCGCTTCAAGGATCGGCCGTAGAAAGGCCCTAGCAACGTTTCCTGAAACTTTTGGAGGGGAAAAGGTGTCAAAAACACTAACCCTAACGTACAAAATTTGAGGAATCGTGGAAAGCTTACATGAACGCATAGCCCTCGCCGAGTGCATTCCAAATCTCCTATCAATCGTTGAAGCCGACCACCCGAACTCCCGGAATCACCGGCCGAAAGCTCGAATTGTCACTGCTCTTCTCTTTCGCAAAATGTCTGTCATCGAATGTATCAAGATGATGAATAGTAGTGTTTCGATTTTACGTGTATATATATAAATATAATAATAATTAATTAATTAATTTATAATACAATATTACATTATAATTAATATTAATAAATCCCAAAACAACCCATAATCTAAAACAACTCGAAATTTAACGAAATTCGCACGTTGCTAAATACCGACACTACGAATCAAATGACTAAGTCGAAATTCAAATTCGACAAACCAAACTTAGGCAAACAACACCCGAAGCCAAAATACAAGCATTCCCCAAAAGGCTCCACTGAGTCACTAAAATAGACCCGGCTCGCAAGGGAATCTTGCAAACATGCTAAACCCAGCCACACTGCAAACCTAAAGAGCAAAAACCATGCTCTAACCATGACACATGTCAAACATGTGTCAACATAACAGCCTGACGCCAAAATTATGCCACTACGGGAATAAAAATAAATTCCAAAAAATCAGGGGCATTACACCTACCCCTCCTAAAAAGAAGTTTCGTCCTGAAACATAACATAAATAGGATCAAATCCCAAACAGAATAAATGCAATCATAGGTTAAAAAAGAAAACACTTATCAAAAACATCCGGAGAACAGATGAGGATGAGCCTCCTTCATAGTTGACTCCAACTCCCAGGTCGCACTTTCCACGTCTTGGTTCCGCCACAAAACTTTAACCATCGGTATTGTCTTCCTTCGTAATAGCAGATCTTGAGTATCCAAAACACGAACAGGCACTTATACATATGAAAGGTTGGGCTCCAACTAGGACACAAAATCAATAACTTGACTGTCGCTTAGCACACACTTCGGCAATTGGCTCATGTGAAAAACATCGTGCACACTGGGAAAACCTGCAGGTAAATCCAGCCTATATACTAACACCCCAATCCGCTCAACAACTTTAAAAGGTCCCACAAACCTCGGGTCCAACTTATGGTTCTCACCAAACCATTTGACACCAGACATCGGGGAAACTTTAAGAAACATCATGTCCCCAATTGCAAAATCCCAATCGGTCCTATGTCAATTGGCATTAGTCTCATATCGCTCTTGAGCTATTCGAAGCTTCTATCGAATATGCTTTACAGAAACATCCATTTCTTCTAACGCTTCAGGACCCAACAACGGTCTGTCGCCAACCTCGGCCCAAAATAAGAGAGTTCTGCAATGCCTCGCATACAAAGCCTCAAATGGGGTCGTCTGCAAACTCTCTTGGTAACTATTATTATATGCAAATTCCATTAGTCTCAACCGCTCATCACATGCTCCTCCGTGGTCCAAAATATAACACCTGATGATATCTTCCATGATCTGATTTACTCTTTTCGTTTGACCATTTGTCTGCGGATGATAAGCGGTGGAATACCGCAGATCGGTGCCCAATCCTTCCTGTAGTCTTTTCAAAAAGTGAGACGTAAACCTGGAGTATCGATTTGATATAATATTGATAGACACTCCATGTAACCTGATGATCTCATCCAATTATAATTCAGCTATTTTCTTCATGGAGTAGTCGATCTTAAACGGCACGAGGTGAGCACACTTCGTCAATCTGTCTGCTATAACACAAACTGAATCGTGTACTCGGGGAGACCTCGACAATCAAGTAATAAAATCCATCTAAATGCCCTCAGACTTCCAACTTGGAATCTCTAAGGGAGTCAACTTGCCTCTAGGCCTACCATGATCGGGCTTCACCCGCTTGTAAGTAAAACATTCTGATACATACTTAGCTATATCGCCCTTCATACCATATCACCAAATGATCTGCTTTAGATCCTTGTACATTTTAGTAAAATCGGGGTAGTAGGCAACACTAGAACCATGCGCCTCTTTGCACAACTTAACTTGGATATCCTCAACTGTAGCAATGCAAAATCTGCCACGGTACTTCAAAGTACTCGAGTCATCAATCGAAAAGTCCGACAATTCCCCTTTCGCAGTTCTGTTATAAAGGTGCAGCAAATCAGGGTAATCCCTTTTATGTGCCTTGTCAGTGAAATCCATGAAGGCTCTAATACTTCCAAACTGTTAGGCGAGTCGCTACTCCCCACCGATATATCCATCAGAAGAAATTCTTCCACCAGCGAATCCACGGAAAGATTAAAAATCTTCGTTGACTACCTACTCAGGGCGTCGACTACCACATTAGCTTTGCCCAGAAGATATTGGATCTTTACATGATAATCTGCCACATACTCCATCCAGCTCTGCTGGCGCAAATTAAATTCCTTTTGAATGAAGAAGCACTTCAAACTCTTATGATCAGTATAAATCTTGCACAAAGTGCCATATAAAAGATGTCTCCATAATTTCAAGGCATAAATCACTGTTGTGAACTGTAGATCGTGCGTAGATTAATTCATTTCATGATTCTTTAACTGCCTCGACCCATACACTATCACTTTGCATTTTTGCATCAATACACAAGCAAGTCTAATGTGTGATGTGTCTACATGCGCCGCATACTCTATTCCTTCAGTAGGCAAGGCGAAAATCAGAGTAGTGCACAACCTCCTCTTCAATTCCTGAAAAGCCTCCTCACACTTATCGCTCCAAATAAAAGCTGCATTCTTATGTGTGAGCTTAGTCAGCGGCGCAGATAATGAAGAAAAACCTTCCACAACCCTCTTATAATAGCTTGCTAGCCCTAGGAAGCTCCTTATCTCTTTGTGTGTGGCAGGTCTGTTCCAATCCATAACAGCAACTATCTTTTCAGGGTCTACAGAAATTCCATCCTTATTAACCATATGACCCAGAAAAGAAACCCGAGGAAGCCAAACCTCGCACTTACTTAGCTTGTCATACAACTTATGCTCCCTCAAGGTAGACAAAATTAAATGCAAGTGCTGGGCATGCTCTTCAGCACTGCAGAAGTATACCATGATGTCATCTATAAAAACAACCACAAAACGGTCCAGGAAATCCTTAAATACTCAGTTCATCATATCCATAAAGGCAGAGAGCGCATTAGTTAGTCCAAAGGACATTACAAAGAACTCAGAATGTTTATTCCGTGAACAAAAGGCATTCTGTGGAATACCTGTCTCGCGAATCCTAAACTGATGGTAGCCTGAACGAAGATCAATCTTTGAAAACACAGAGCTACCACGTAACTGATCAAACAAGTCATCAATCCTTGGCAGGGGATACCTATTCTTAACGGTCACCTTATTAAGCTCTCTATAATCGATGCAAAGCCTCAACAATCCATCCTTTTTTATAAATAGAACAGGAGCACCCCATGGAGAAGAACTCGGCCTAATAAAAGTGTTAAGTAGCAACTCAACCAATTGGGTATGCAGCTCCTCCAGCTCACGCGGGGCTATATGGTATGACGGTTTAGTAATAGGACGGGTACCCGACTACAAATCTATGACGAACTCCACGTCTCTCTCGGGTGGAAGACCATGAATATTATTAGGGAATACATCAGGAACCTCGCACACAACAGCGATCTCCTCAACTCGCGGTAAACTACCGTTGGTTGCCAACACTGAAACCAAACAGGCAAAACATTCGAAATTTACAAGCTTCTAAGCACGTACCGCAAAAATAATCAAAGAAACTTGGCGCGGAAAACCATAAACACTCCTGTGTTGACCGTTGTCCATCATGAAGTCCAAGCGCTTGACCTTGCACTGGATGACCGCATCATACTTGGACAACTAGTCCATGCCCGAAATCATATCAAAATCTTCCAAGTTTATCACCTTCATATTTGCAACGGCTAGAAAATCTCCTAACAAAATCTGACAATTCTGAATGCCTTGATCCGATACAACTGATTCGCTAGAGTGAAACTTAACACAAAATGCATCGCCAACAAGATAAAGGGTCAAACTATGAAGCTCTACGTAGGTTCTAGCCACAAACGAGTGGGTAGCACCGGAATCGAAAAGAACGCGCACCCAGCGGTTCTTGACTTTAAACCTTTCTATAAAATCGCACACGCAACTAAGGAAATGAACGTCGAACTACAACTACCAACTAAAAGCTAGAACTAGGTTAGGATCTAACATGAAATAACTTGAGAAGACTTCTAAGCTTCCTCCAATGACACTACGTTCAGCTTGTCATTCCCCTTGTCCAAAAGCTGTGGCGATGGGAAAGATTGAAGTGGAACTGGTTGCAATGGGGGCTTAGCATGCGGGCACTTCAACTTAACATGTCCCTTCTGCCCACATTGGAAGCAGGTCTTGTCCTTATGCAAACAATGGGTAGCGTCATGCCCCCTCCGCTTACATACAGTATGAACTGAATCTCCTTTAGGAGCACCATGAATCGCATGAACCTGCTCCTTCTTCTGAGCTCCTAAACTCTGGTAATATATTTCAAATGGATGTCCTGGCCAGCCATAGAAACTGCATATCGCTTTGCTTCTTTTCCCTGAACCGGTGCTGGATTCTTGGAAACTCTTACCCTTACCGGTCTTCCTCTTATCCTTTCTCATTTGTTGACCTCGGTTCATGGCATTGTCAATCACCTCAACCTTCAGAGGAGCCTCCATAATTTTCGCATAGCTTTCAGACCCCAAAAGCACTATCTAGCTGCAAGATGTCATTCCTAAGACCACCCAAAAATTATTTAACTCCGTTTGAATCTGAATACACCATGTCCAGCGCAAAAAGACTCAGTTTGCTGAACTCCACCTCGTACTCGGTAACAGTAAGCTGTATTTGCTTTAGGTGTAAGAAATCATTCATCAAATGGTCTCTCTTGACCGATGGAAGAAACTTCTTTAGCAGTAACTCCTTGAAGGATTCCCACGAACACCCATCCTTATGGTTCTCCTTCTCTCTCAGCCAACAAATCTTACCAAGACCCTTGAGTTGATATGCAATGACCATCACCCTCTAGTCCGCTGAAACTCCTGTTTAAGAAAACAACTCCTCGATGGCTATTATCAAGTCATCCAAAGCCATAAAATCTTCCCTACCATCATATGTAGGGGGTCCTAGTCTCTAGAAATGATAAATAAATATCATCTCTGGTGGCAACAACACCGGGGGAACCAGAGGAGCAGGGGGGACAGGAACAGTCTGACCAATATCTGGGTCCTGTAGTCGCGGCAGCTGTACTGACACAACCGATAACAACACTTGGATCTACATCTGCATCTCCACCATATGCCTAGACAAGTTCTCATTACTCTACCACAAAATTTCAAACACCGCTTCGCTCTACGCACCTGAAGACTCGCCCTCCACCTGGGGAGTCGATCTAGTCACCACAGGCTCAGTATCCATTCTAATAAAATAATGAATACTAATCAAAACCTAGCCCAACCGCTAGCACCAAACAACATAGTCGGTGAGATAATATTCGAAAAGAGAATAAAAACCGAACTAGCAATCCTACGAGGCAAGTATACCTATCGAAATACAGCTAGGGGACATAAGGGTCGTATTAAAATTCGGGAACCGTCGAGTAATCTTACTCACACGAAAACTATTATCTTATCGAAGATTGTTTTAGGGTTTAAGAGAAAGCTAAAGCAATTAAGAAGAGAAATATTATGCTAAAAAGAGAAATGCTTGTGGTTAAATAGAGAGCTATTAAAGCAATAACAACGAGGGGTTAAGATGATGATAAAGAAGAGCACTCGATCGAGGATCACCTCGGCTAAAGTTGATTAAAAAATGTGATAATAAACCCTAACTTAATAAGGTAAAAAAACTTGACCGTGGAGGTTCCATAAGCATGAACACACATCTCTCAAAGCCGTGCCTACCTGAGTTTAGGAAGGTTCGACTGAACTCTCGTCCAAATCGGAGACCTAAAGCTCACTTTACGTTGTGAACCCCTCTATTAGATTTCACTCCAATCCGGGAAATTTAACGTCTGCCTCTCTCGAGGGGTGCGTGCAACTCTCTTTACTCTTGAGTGTTCACTTCAAACTACGAGCCTTTCGGCTAGCTAAGAATGAAAACAAATATGGAAATTATATATCGATGATATAACTCCAAACATGATTTTTCCAAGAGTAAATCAAAAGTCTAAACCTTACAAAGAAAGTGCGAACTAGAGCATCATAACTTAATCAGCTCAAACCTCGGATCATCAAGATCGAGTACAAGGAGGATTAGTTACTCATGGTGAAGTGGAGGAAGAGAGATGAGTATAAATGCATTAAGAAAACAAAGAAAAGGGAACACTTTTTATTAACACTGAAAGAGAGCTACAACTTGAAAAATAAAAGATTACAAGTGCTGGAAATGAAAACCTATGCTAGCATTAACATTTAGCTACTAAGAAATTACAACAACTAATTCAAAAAGAGTAAACTATGCTAGATTAAAAATCTTAAAATGAGGAGGGAGATGAGAAGCATGGAAAATTACAAGAAAACTACAAGAAAACTAAAGGGCAGAACCTCCCCTCTCACTCCAAAACTGCCTCTGAACCCTTGGAGATGGGCTCAATTTATAGAATTTTTTTGGGTTGGGTAACGCCCCCCTTACACACCCGGGTCGGGTGTGTACCTGGGGAGTGACACATTCGGTGCGACTTTTTTTGCTGAAATTAAATGCTGGAGGTGACGGGCATCGTAGTTGAATTACACGCCCATATGTCATGCCTAACCCGAGCGTGTACGGGGGCATGACCATTTGGGTGCGACGGTGGAGTAGGAAAAATATCATGTTGTGGCAATTCCTCGAAACTTGGGACACGCCTCTGGAACACGCCCAAATAGGTGTTACACGGGTGTGAAAAAGGGCGTGTACACTAAGTTTTCAAGGAATGCAGTTTCAGACTGATAGCTTCATTCCTCTGGGTTATACGCCCGGGTAGGGCATGACCTTGGGGCGTATCACAGCAAAAATTGGCTGAAAGCCGTGAAAACTTGCAAAAAGCAGAAAACGCATTTGTGACAATAATATATACAAAAGGAGGTCAATATAAGCACTTACAAGACATGATTTGTTCTTTCAAAACCCAAAAATACCCTAATATTTTTGACTGCAAAACATACTATTAAATTCCACCAAGCTTAAGCTTTGATTGTCCTCAAGCAAAGATATAAAAACTAGCTAATCACAAAAAGTGACTATTCCAAAAAGTTTTAATCATGCTTACACAAGTACTATGCGAAATTCCAAGTAGGGAGAATGTGAAATGTAAACCTAAAGCAGTTACTTTGGCATGGTTTAACAATTTATAAACTTTACTAACAAAAATAAATCATCCGAAATTTTAAAAAATTCTTTAAATAAATTTAAGTAATGCAACAAAATGAAAAAGAGCATTGGGTTGTTACTAGATCCAAGAGACATATTATAACTATATCAATCAAATAACAAAAATCTAAATTCAAATCCAAAACTTTACTAATCTACTTTTCTTCTTTACTTTGCTAATAAATAAGATTCAAAAACATGAATCAAAAGGGACTATTAGGACCGAAACGTTTGGTTTAGGATTATGATTAGGAGTGGAATTTAAAGATAAACAAAAAGGCTTTAAAATCACACTAAACCAAAATAAAGAGTTTCAAACAAATTTTATCATAAAATAAATATTTTTCTTTCTCTTTTTTTCATTCTATTTTCCCTTTTTATTATTTTTATTTCTTTCTTCTTTTTTTCCAAACAAAATAAAGGCCAAAAATAATTTTCTTTTCAATTTGAAATTGGCCAAACAAGAGTAAATACATCTTTGCAGCTTACATTTTTCAAAAATTTCTCCAAAAAAATCACAAAAATAACCCTATCATAGTCATTAAATTATTTGATGAAACTCAAAAAGGCTAGCGTGATTAGATAGGTTGGAATATTTAAGCTTTGGTGAAAATGAAATGATAAGTGGAGCTAATCAATTGAAAAAGGAAAAAGGCTCAAAAGCGGCTAACTAGGGGTAGAAAAATTTTTAGGTTGGCAAGAAGGATCAAACGAAAACAAAAATAGCCTAAATCATTTTCATGCTTCTAAATTTATTTAACGCATTAGCTTTGAAAAATTTCAAAAAGCAAGTCCTAGATAATAAATAAAGACTAATGAAATTATCTTGAAAATAGAAATAATAAGTGACTTGGATCGTTCACATCTACTACGCTAATCAAAAGTTGACATTACAAAAATTATCCAAAAATGAAAAGAAAAATAGTGGATGAAAGATTTTCTAGAAAGTAAAGAAAATAAAGAACGAAAACCATAATAAAAATGCGAGTTTTAGAAAAACATTTCACGTTAACATGCTACCGTGAATTAGAAACACAGCAAGACCAAAATTTTACTTGTGAAACATAATTAAAAAGAACGATTAGAAAGATTATAATTGGCTAAGTTATTTATATGGAATTTTGAGAAAAACAAAACAAAAGCAGTGGGTACTATTGAAATACCAAAATCAGTTTAAAATAACACACATATATATATATATATATATATATATATATATATATATATATATATTGAAATATTCTCTGTTTTTGGATTTTTGAGATATTCACTTTTTTGTATTTTTAAGGTGAAAAAATTTTTTGATTTTGATTTTTAAAGTAAACAAAAAAAAGATAAGAGGAGGAAATCCTCCCGCAAGCTTAAAATAGACATTGTCCTCAATGGAGAAACGAGGGGTATGAGAGAGAGAAAAATTAAACATAAATAAAAGTACAGAATTGAAAAATAGGTACTTCCCTGGATTTATGCGTCACGAATGTTGAGTGATGCTGCTCCCCCATGCTTGCGCTTTGGAACTTATTGACATATCTTCTTGGGACTTCGTGATGGATTCAGCGGCATTGGAGGTGGCGATCGCAGAACCTTCAACTTGCGGAGCTGTCCAGGGCAAAAAGTGTAAAATAAAGAAAATAGAAAAATAATTTGGGTTGCCTCCCAAGTGCATCCTTTGTTTATAAAGGTCGTTTGAGCTCGACCACAAAGAATATTGTCCAAAAGAATATTGTCCCAAATAATATTTAAAGTTTTTAACAAAAATAAAACAAAGTCTGAAGTTAGTTAAATTTCATGCAGAAGAAACTTAACATTGTTTGAACTGACATCATCATCACCAGAAAATAGAGTTTAAGACGCTGCCCATTAACTTTGAAATCACCTTTATCAGGGTGTGAAATTAAAATCGTACCATACGGAAAAACTTCTTTAACAGTAAACGGCTCAGACCATCGTGATTTTAACTTGCCCGAAAATAAACGTAATTGTGAATTATATAAAAGAACTTGGTCACCCGGCTTAAAGGTTTTTGGGTGCCTTAGGTGCTTGTCGTGAAAATGCTTTGCTCGCTCTTTATAAAATTTGTTATTTTCATATGCATAAGAGCGCCACTTGTCGAGTTCGTTAAGTTTAAATTTTCGAAAATTGCCGACATAGTGGGAATCGTAATTTAAAAATCGCAAGGCCCAAAAAGCGCGGTGTTCTAATTCTATGGGTAAATGGCACGATTTTCCATAAATGAACCGATATGATGTACAATCGATGGTGGTTTTGTACGCTGTTCGGCAGGCCTATAGAGCATCGTCTAATTTGGTTGACCAGACTTTTCTACTGGTGGAAACAGTCTTTTCTAAAATTCTTTTGAGCTCTTTGTTTACTAGTTCGACTTGTCCCTTAGTTTGGGGGTGGTAGGAAATTGAAATCTTATGTGTAACGCCGTATTTAATAAGAATTTTTGAAAAATGCGGGTTAAAAAATGTGAACCCCTGTCGCTAACGATGGCCGGTGACAACCGAATTGAGAAAATAATTTTTTCAAAAATGTAACTACGACTCGGGCGTCATTGGTAGGAACAGCTTGGGCTTCAGCCCATCGTGAAACATAATCTACAACAACTAAAATGTATTTTTTCACGAAGCTAGAACGAAGAGGGCCAACGAAATCGATTCCCTAGAGGTCGAAAACTTTGCACTCAAGGAAATACTTTTGCGGCATTTCATTTTTATTGGAAATATTTCCAGGCTGTTGGCAACTATCACACCTACTCACAATGGCTTGCGCGTCTTTAAACATGCTAGGCCAGTAAAAACTCGAGCAAAGCACTTTGTGTATGGTGCGAGCAGCTTAATAGTGACCACCAGTCGGTCCTTCATGCAAATGTTTTAAAATATCTAATCCATCTTCAAAAGAGTTGCATCTCCTTATCACTTGATCCGCACAGACTCAGAAAAGATGCTGGTCTTCCCAAAATAGTTCTTTAACTCAGAAATGAATTTCTTCTTTTTTTGAGAGGAGAACGCTTTCGGGAGGACACGTGCCACTAAATAGTTGGATATGTGTGCAAACCAAGGAGAATGAAATGTACTAATCAAAAGCAGCTTCTCATCGGGGAAGAAATCATTAAAATATTTTTCATCTAAGTTTTCTATATACGGATTATCTAATCGTGAGAGATGGTCGGCGACTAAATTCATGGCTCCTTTCTTATCACAGATTTCTAATTCAAACTCCTGGAGGAGTAAGACCGAGTGAATCAGGCGGGGCTTGGCATCCGTCTTAGCAAGAAGATACTTGAGGGCCGAGTGGTTCGTAAAAATGATAATTTTGCAAAGCGTAATATAAGGATGCAATTTATCAAAAGCGAAAACAACAACTACGAGCTCCTTCTAGGTTGTGCTATAATTCTCTTATGCCGATGTAAGTGTTTTACTTGCATAATAGATGGGGTGGAAGTTTTTATATATTCGTTTTCCTAATACGGCTCCCACCGCAAAACTACTCACATCGCACATAATTTCAAAGGGAAGGTCCCACACCGGAGCTATCATAATAGGGGCATTAATTAACTTTTCGTTTATTTTTTAAAAGGCAGATAGACAAAGGTCATTAAAGATAAACGGGGCATCTTTTTCCAGAAGATGAGTAAGGGGTTTGGTGATTTTGGAGAAATCTTTTATGAAGCGGCGGTAGAAGCCAGCGTGTCCTAGGAAACTTCTTATAGCTTTGACGTTTGTAGGTGGCCACAACTTCTCAATAAATTCTATCTTAGATATGTCTACCTCAATTACTCTTGCAGAAATCTTATAACCCAAAAATAACCCATCCCTCACCATAAAATGGCATTTTTCCCAATTTATGGCAAGGTTAGTTTCTTCGCATTTTTCTAAAACTTTTTTGAGGTTTTCTAAACAACTATCAAAGGCATCGCTGAAGACGGAGAAATCATCCATAAATACCTCCATAATTCTTTCTACGTACTTGTCGAAGATAGCGAGCATACATCGATGGAATGTAGCTGGCGCATTGTATAATCCAAACGGCATTCTTCAGTAAGCGAAAGTGCCGAAGGGACAAGTAAATGTAGTTTTCTCCTGGTCCTCGGGAGAGATGGGGATTTGAAAGTACCCTGAAAGAGCATCGAGAAAATAGTAAAAGCTATGGCCTGATAATAATTCTAAAATCTGGTCGATGAACGGCAAGGGAAAGTGGTCCTTACGGGTGGCGTCGTTTAAATTACGATAGTCGATACACATTTGCCACCCCATCACCATCCGCGTTAGGATTCAGTCATTATTCTTATTACTAACTACAATTATCCCTCCATTTTTTGGCACTACCTGGACAGGGCTAACCCACTTACTATCAGATATAGGATAGATAATTCCTGCGTCTAAGAGTTTCATAACCTCTCCCTTTACGACGTCTTTCATATTTTGATTTATACGACGCTGAGGTTCGATTGAATTACGTGAATTATCTTCCATTAGGATTTTGTGTGTGCAAAAAGATCAGCTTATACCCTTGATATTAGCTATCTGCTGGGTAATAGCTCGACGATGTTTACGTAACACTAGTAGGTGGTTATCATTTTGCACTTCGGTTAGGTAGGCCAAAACTATTACTGGAGCTTAGAATCCTTTTTTAAGGAGGCATACCTAAGATGTTCGGGTAGTTCCTTTAATTCCAAGGTGGGCGGTTCTTCATATGATGTTTTGGAAATTTTGTCCTTTTCAAAAACAATGTCTTTGTAGACCTTTACTTTATACGGAAAATTAGAAAGGGTTGAGTCTGCGGCCATGGCCGTCTCATGCAGAGATTCATTTGGAAGAGTAGAGGAAGAACATAAATCAGAAAATTTATTTTTAATTTCAAAAGGGTAGTAGGAAGATTCTTCACCTAAGGCATCTAAGAAAAAACATGATTCGTCATTTTCTATGGTGTTCTTCATTGAAGGGATGATAGAGCAGGTCACTTTATCGTCGCCTACTCCTAGGAAGAGCTTTCTGTTGCTTACGTCAATGATAGCTCGGGAGGTGGCAAGGAAGGGTCGTCCAAGGATCAAGGGAACCTCGACGTCTTCTTCGATGTCCAATATGATGAAATCCACCGGGAAGATGAATTTGTCGACTTTAACTAAGACAACCTCCATGATTCCTAACGGGTATTTCACGGATCTATCAGCGAGCTGGATACTCATGCGTGTGGTGTTGAGGCTACCAATTCCTAACTTCTTGAATGACGAGAGGGGCATCAGGTTGATACTCGCAACTAAGTCGGCCAATGCATGCTTGACAAAAAGATCACCAAAGACACACGAAATAGAAAAACTACCCAGATCACTGATCTTCTTTGGTAAACCGTTTGTTAAGACCGCAGAGCGCTCGGTATTTAGTGTGACATGTGATAAGTTTTCTAACTTCTTTTTATTAGTCAGGAGGTCTTTAATATACTTGGTGTACTTTGGCATTTGGGAGATTGTTTTGTGGAAGGGTAGATTTATGTGGATTTGCTTAAATATTTCTGGAAAGCGGGAGTATTGATCATCCAGACGTTGCTTGCTAAGTTCGGAAGGGTATGGTGGAGTTGGAATATTTTTAAAGATGGGTGGTGGAGTGAGATCTTTTTCTTTAACAGGGAGAGGGGTGATAACTTCTTCTTCAGTAGAGGGTGGAATGATAAAATTTTTTCTCGGCGGAGGGTTGATTTTTTAAAAAGAGGGCGGAGTTTTGATTTTTTAAAATGAAGGCGGAGCTTGCCTTGGGCTCTTCATTAACCATACCAGAACTTGCTTCCCAATCCAAAGAGTTATAGCTTTCGCTTTCTCTCTCGAGTTGGGCTCGGTGTTGGCAGGAAGAGACCCGGCGAGTCGCTTAGAAATAATTTTTGTGAGTTGACCTACTTGATTCTCTAGACTTTTAACAGTCCCGGTTAAGGTTCTTATCATAGCGTCATTAACGTTCATATAATTTCAAAACATCTCTTCCAAACTTGGAGGTATTGGAAAATTTTGAGGAGGTGGTGGTGGTGCAAAAAAATCATTTTGTGGTGGCGGGCGCATTGCGTTCGATGGATTACTCCACGAAAAGTTCGGGTGTTTCAATAAAGCGGGATTATAACTATTTGGAAAAGTGAAACCCGACGCAGGATAATTAGCAGCAAAATAATTATGAAAAGCATTTCTAATTACTTGTTCGAGTAGGACTTGTCATTTCTAATTAGCAGCAGCAAAATGAAAATTGTGTTTGTCATTTTACTGCTTTCATATCTCGCATACTTGTTTGAGTAGGACTTGTCATTTCCCGCCTTCTCGTTTGAGTAGGACTTTGTCATTTTACTGCTTTCATTTACCACCTACTCATTTGAGTAGGACTTGTCACTTCCCGCCTAATCATTTGAGTTGGACTTGTCATTTCCCTCCTACTTATTTTAGTAGGACTCGCAATTTATAGTTTTAATATCTCGTCTACTCGTTTGAGAAGGACTTGTCATTTTACTGCTTTCATTTCCCGCCTACTCATTTGAGTAGGACTTGTCATTTCCCGCCTACTCGTTCGAGTAGGACTTGTCATTTCCCACCTACTCGTTTGAGTAGGACTCGCAATTTACCACTTTAATTTCCCGCCCACTCGTTTGAGTAGGACTTCTCATTTTACTGCTTTCATTTCCCGGCTACTCGTTTTAGTAGGACTTGTCATTTCCCTCCTACTCGTTTGAGTAGGACTTGACATTTCACGCCTACTCATTTGAGTAGGACTTGTCATTTCCCGGTACTCGTTTGAGTAGGACTTGTTATTTCCCGGCTACTCGTTTGAGTAGGGCTTGTAATTTTAATTATGTATTTTTCCTTTTTTGTAACTTAGCGTTTTCTTTTATTATGGCTCTGGTTGAGTGCTAGCGTTCTTTTTTTATCTTTTCTCTTTCTAATGTTAGGTTATTTTATGTCTTCTATTTTTTTTGTAACCCTTTAGCGCTTAGTTTCGAACTCACACCTCACAAAATTCATAAGTTGTCCCCATCCCGATGAGTGGCTAATCGCTCTTAGCCCTCGGTATCGAAGAGCATTGGGACGTAAAAATCTTTTTAAATAATTAAATGTCTTCTTTATCTCTTTAATTAAGAACTTTAGGTTTACCCTGGGTATACGATGCGTAGAACCACATATCGATGTGTGGGCTCTATTTTTGTTATTGATACGCTAGCTAGCCGAGAGGACGTGTGTATGGACTGATCCCCCTTGGTTAAAGAGAATTTTGCACTAAACCTTGAGAGAGTAGGCGTGTAATTCTTCCGAATTGGTTCCCGCTCAACCAATAGCGGGTTTCTTAGCGTTAAGCGAGATTTAAGAGGAATCATTCGCCGAACGAGAACTCGGTCGAATAGTCTAAATGTCCAGGTGAGCGATAGTCCTATAGATAGGTGAGCTCATTCTTTTGGAACCTCCACGGCCAAGTTTCCTCTTTAATTGAATTGAAACCTAGGATCTCTAGTTAATTAAATAAATTTTAGTCCTAAGGTAATTTGATATCGAGCGTTATTTCTTCATCAATCTTTTTTAGCCTCTTTTCGTGTTTTCTTATAACCGCCTTAGTTAGTTAATCCGACAAATTTAATTTTCGTTAAGATAATAGTCCTTCTAGGAGAAATAGAGATAATCAACCTACCCCGGGAAATGTACGATCTTGATATTCCCCCCGAATATCCTGTACTACTTGCGATATGTGCACTTGCCTCCTTTCGTCGCGCAAAATCCGAACCCAGCATTCTCACTAAATAAATTAGAGCTGGGCTTCGAGTGCATCAAGTTTTTGGCGTCGTTGTTGTGGCGGCTTCGAGTTGTTATTTAGAATTCTGGAGTCTATTATTTTTTCCTATTTTTCTAAATCTAAAAAAACCCCAAAACTCTACTTACAATCCAAAAAAGTGGTAATTATTTAGTATATATTTTAGGGTGTATGACCCGTGGAAAACTTTCGAAGTCTAAAAATTTGGATTTCGATCCTGAGATCGAACGCTCTCTTGCTCGTATTCGATCTCAATGTCATAATCCCTCTTTGGACCCTGAAGAATCCGTCGGAGAACCCCCTGTCGCTGTTATGACCGACCTTATCCTAAACACGGCCGCGGAGCGTAAAATGTCTTACTACGCCCGACCGAATTTGGATGATACTGGGTCCCGTATTATTCACTAGACGGTGGAAAACAATAATTTCAAAATAAAATCTAGCGTTATTCAAATGATCTAAAATATCGTGCAGTTCGATGGACGACTGGATGAGGACCCGAACGTTCATTTATGTAGTTTTTTTAGAAATTTGCTATACTTTTAAAATTAATGACATCACTGATGATGCCATTCGCTTGCGCCTTTTTTATTTTCCTTAAAATCCAAAACTAAAGCTTGGTTGAATTCCCTCCCATGAGGATGTATCACCACTTAGGCCAAGCTTGCGGAACGGTTCTTAACGAAGTATTTTCCGCCAGCCAAAACTTCAAAGTTGCGGGCGAACATTTCTTTGTTTATGCATAATGATTCTGAGTCTCTATTTGAGACTTTGGAGAGGTTTAAAGAATTCCTCCGCAGGTGTTCGCACTACGCGCTGTCAGTATGGTTGCAGGTCCAAATCTTTTATAATGTGTTTAACTATCAGACGCGTTAAATGATTGATGTGGCTGCCGGGGGTACCCTGAATAACAAGACCCCTAAGGCTGCCCAAGCTCTTATCGAAGAGATGGCCATGAAAGCCTACCAATGGAACGTCCTGCGGAAATGTCCCAAGTAGACGGTCGACCACTTTTAAGTGGATTCCACTGCTCACTTTGCCCTTTAAGTTGAAAGGTTGATGAAGCAGGTGGTGGAGATGTCTGCTGCCTCCTCAACTCTGCTTTGGGCGATTCCCTCTAACGTCAGCATAGTCGACGAGTTCATAGACTACGTGGGAAATTCGGTGCGATCTTCCTTCAACCCCAACAACAACCCTTATTGTAATCACTATAATCCCGGTTGGAGGAATAGCCCCAACTTCTCATGGAGCAATACAAACAATACGCAGCGCCCCGTACCTCTCTTGCGCCAGGATTTTCGCCGCCTACTCCTCTTCCAAAATAGTCCCCGATGGAGGAAAACTTTTTTAGATACACATCATCCAACGAGTCAAATATCCAAAACTTCACCGGATAGCTAAAAAACATAGAACGACTGGTTGGACAGCTTGCGCGGATGATGTCTGAGCGGGCGCTCGGGGCACTGCTGGGTAATACGAAGCCCAATCCTCGGGATAATATCAATGCTATAACTCTCTATTGCGGAAAGGAGGTGGTCGATCCAAAACGTATCGATCCACATGGTTCCTAATTGCCCCCCCCCCCCCCCCCGAGCACGTTTCAGGGAAGTTTCTACCCTCCCTCTTTACTCTTTGTATATATTGCATTTTATTTCTTTTTTTGTTCCACATACTTATCTTGTAACATTGGAGAAAATGTTGGAATTATGTATGGGGTGTTTTCGTGCTTTATTTTCTGCACTTTTATTTTTTGCACTCTTAATTTTTTTAAGAAAAAAATACAAAAAAATATGAAAACAAAACAAAATTAAACAGAAAAATTATAAAATGAAAACTCCAAAAATAATTTTTTTGTTTTATTATCAAAAATTTCAAAAAAATTATAATACAAAAATAAAAATTCCAAAAAATATTTAGTATTACTTTGTAAATATTCTTTGTAAATATTTTCTGTAAATATTTTTGTAAATATGTTTGTAAATATCCTTTTCTCTTTCCCCTCTTCCTTTTTTTTCTCCTCTTTGTAAACAACTTTTCTCTTTTTCTTCTCATGTAAATATTTGCTTAAAATCTTAAAAATACAAAACAAATTTAGAAAACAAACAAAAAATAGTTCCAAAAAATATACCTATTTCGCTTTTTTAGTATGTATATATTAAAGAAATTAACAAAAATTACCAAAATAGAGAATAACTCCAAAAACTATAAATTAAAAAAGATAATAAATTAAAAACACACAAAAAAGATGATAAATTAAATAAATTGCAAAAAAACATTTATTAAAAAAATAAATTGAATATACCATTCTTAACCCTTTTTGCTCTCCAAAAATCCAGTTGCAAGTTTATCTCTAAGAGAATTTCATTAATTTTTTGTTTACTATTCATTTATTAATTAAAGATTGATAGATTTAAATATCCAGGGTTAAGTTTTAAAGAAATTTTTATTCTTTGTTCTTAAGATATGGGACTTGTTTTAGGCACTACTTCTAATTTCTCTAAAATAGAGGCATGTGTATTATGTTAGAAAAAATAACTATAGACTTCAATTATTTTTACTTCAGGTTTTTTGAAACATAGAACGTTCAATTTATCAAAGTTGCTCCCAAATTTTCTTTTATTAAATCTAGTTTTCTTTATTGAAAAAAAAAACATCTCCCCATATTTGTCATGTCTTACTTGACATGATAAAATTTTTATCCTTAAAAGAACCTATGTCAACAGGAATAAGATTTCGTCCCGTAAACATAGGCATGCAATATTTTAAAAGATTATATGTTACCGAGTTAGTGGATAAAATTCATTACTCTTGTACATATACATTAGGTTATACAAAGTTGTTCAAAAAATAAGATTTTGTTTTCCTATACATTGGGTTATACTATTCGTTTATTAATTAAATATTAATAGATTTAAATATACGGGATTAAGTTTTAAACAATTTTTTATGCTTTGTTCTTAAGATAGGGGACATATTTTAGGTACTACTTCTAATTTATCTAAAATAGAGGCATGTGTATTATGTTAGAAAAAACAACTATAGACTTCAATTATTTTTATTTCAAACTTTTTGAAACACATGAACGTTCAATTTAACAAAGTTACTCTCATAATTTTAAAAATAAAATCTAATTTTCTTTTTTGAAAAAAATCATCTCCCCATATTTATCTTGTCTTACTTGACATTGTAAAAAACCTTTATCATTAAAAGAACCTATGTTAATGGGAATAAGATTTCATTCCGTAAACATAGCCATCCAATATTTTAAAAGATTATATGATACGAAGTAAGAGGATAAAATTCATTACTCCTATACATACACATTAGGTTATACGAAGTTGTTCAAAAAATTTACATGTTATGTAAAATAAGATTTCATTTTCCTAAACATCCACATTCAAACAAAAAATTTCATTAGAGGTTTGAGAAAAAAATACCTCACCTCTAAAATCGAAGCCCTCTTCATAAATCAAAACAACCCCATTATCCATATTCAAAGATCCTAGACTCAATATAAAATATTTTTGAGTTCATAATTTTTAAATTGCATTATTTTCTTTAAACTCTTATAAGATAAAGTTTCTATAATTCAAATCTATCTTTGTTAGCTAACGATTACAACTTTTGCTTGCTATTTGGTTATTTCAAGAAGTCGTTTTGGCCAAACCTTTTCCTCTATTTAAATCATTTTCAAGTTTTAGGACGTAACTCTTATGCCCCTGATATTTATTTAGATCTCCCTTTTAATTAATTCAAGCGGTAGCTAAATTTAGGATTTCTTTTAATTCCTTATAAGTATATCTACAACTTTTGCTCTGGAATAGCAAAAGTTTAAGTATGGAGGTATTTGATGATTTGTAAATATTTAATTTTATGTACTTTATTTAGGTCGTTTAAGTTTATTTTTGTTGTTTATATTTATTTTTCTTCAATAAAATGTTCCTTTTTTGAATATACACTTCTAACTTAGCTTTATTTTTGTTTTCCAAAAAATTCAGTAAAAAGTCGAAAAAATTTAAGTACACGCTTGTGACCTCCATGCCACGCCCGTGACTGGGCTGTGTCACTTTGACGCCAGTGAAAAAATTATTGCCGCTGTGAAAACGAGAAATCAGGGTGGAACACGCCCATGTCCAATCTGACACGCCTGTGTCCCGTCCGACACGCTCATGTCAGGATTGACATTCTCGTATCTGTCCTGGAAATTTTCTACCCAACCCAAATGTCATGTCATATCCAAGAAACACGGCCGTATCATTTGATGCACGCCCATGACTGCCTCAAATTTTCCAAACAAGACGTCTCCAGCATGTCTTCACCAGTCACGCCCTCCATACATGCCCATGACCTCCATGTCATGGCCTTGACTGCCACGTGGAACATCTAGAAGAAGCCCCAAAGTCAAGCGCAATAACTATTCAGCTTATCCATCCGCCGGACCCGACACGCCCCAAGTCACGCCCGTGACCAGGGCGTGTAATCCGATTTTTTTGTCTACAAATAGAAGTTTTCTGTAAGGACCAAGGATTCACCTTTTTGAGCCATTTTGTTGTTGGATTGCTGCTTGGGTGCCTTTTTGAGCTATGTAAGGAGACTTCCTCCCTTTTTTTGTGTTTTCTTTTGCTTTTTGTAACTCTACTTTTGTCATTAATAAAATAATCTAATTTTTCCCTCCTTAGGTTGTATTGGACTGCATCTGAGTGCCCCTCTTTCAGTGATCTTTTGTATCTTTGTTATTCTTTTTAAAATGGGTGTGTGTGTGTGTATGAGAGTAATATTAGGTTTTATGGTTTCAAGCATTTCTTGCTTAGTTTTGTAGTAGATTTCCTCTTAGTCCTTAATTGTCATGCTAGCTTTTCTTACCTTGTCCCTTAGCTTTGTTTAGGTTTAGTTTCTTTTTTGTACTTTGTATTCATTTTTTATGAGTTTATAAAAGTGTTTTTAAAAGTGATTTTGATTTTTCTTTAACTTAGTTTTTTTAGTTTGTAAAACTTTTTGTTCTGTTTTACCATATTTCCACCTTTTAATCATTTTTATGAAGTTATAAGAATGAAAAAATGGTTGTTTTAATTTTTATATCACTTTGATTTTCGCATTTATTTTAAAACCCTTTTGCTACTGTAATTTTTATTTCTTCCTTTTATGCATTTTTAGTAAGTTCTAAAGGTAGAAATGTAATCATTTTAATTTTTCGATCACTTTGTTTTTCACCTTTTTGTTTTTTTGTGTGAGTGTATGAGTCAAGTTTTCATTACTTTCCTTCAAGTAGAGTGTGTGCGTGTATGAGATAGCATTTACAGCTTTCATTTCACGCCTACTCATTTGAGTAGGACTTGTCATTTTACTGCTTTCATTTCCCGCCTACTCGTTTGAGTAGGACTTGTTAATTCCCGACTACTCGTTTTAGTAGGACTTGTAATTTCCCGTCTACTCGTTTGAGTATGACTTGACATTTTACTGCTTTCATTTCCCGCCTACTCGTTTGAGTAGGACTTGTCATTTCTCACCTAATCATTTGAGTAGGACTCTCAATTTATCGCTTTAATTTCCTGCCTGCTCGTTTGGGTAGGACTTGTCATTTTACTGCTTTCATTTCCCACCTACTCGTTTGAGTAGGACTTGTCATTTCCCGCCTACTCATTTGAGTAGGCCTTGTCATTTCCTGCATTCTCATTTGAGTAGGACTCGCAATTTACAACTTTACTTTCCCGCATACTCATTTGTGTAGGACTTATCATTTTACTGCTTTCATTTCCCGCCTACTCGTTTGAGTGGGACTTGTCATTTCCCGCGTACTTGTTTGAGTAGGACTTGTCATTTCCCGCCGACTCATTTAAGTAGGACTTGTAATTTCTCGCCTACTCGTTTGAGTAAGACTTGTCATTTCCCTCGTACTCGTTTGAATAGGGCTTGTAATTTCAATTACGTAGTTTTCCTTTTTTATAACTTAGCGTTTTCTTTTATTTTGGCTCTGGTTGAGTGTGTGCGTTCATTTTATTAGCTTTTGTCTTTCTAATATTAGGTTGCTTTATGTCTTCTGTTTTTTTATAACCCTTTATCGCTTAGTTTTGAACTAACGCCTCACCAAATTCATAATCCGTCCACATCCCGATGAGTGTCTAATCGATCTTAGCCCTCAATATCGAAGAGCATTAGGACATAAAAATCTTTTTAAATAATTAAAGGTCTTCCTTTTCTCTTTAATTAAGAACTTTAGGTTTACAATGCGTAAAACAACATATCGATGTATGGGCTCTATTTCTGTTATCCATATGTTAGCTAGCCGAGAGGCCGTGCGTTTGAACCGATCCCCCTTGGGTAAAGTGAATTTTGCACTTAAACTCTAGAGAGGAGGCGTGGAATTCTTCCGGATGTGTCCCCTGCCCCCCAATAACGGGGTTCTTAGCGTAAACCAGTGATTAAGAGGAATCGTTAGCCGAACGAGAGCTCGGTCGAATAGTGTTAATGTTCAGGTGAGCGATAATCCTAGAGATAGGTGAGCTCATTCTTTTGGAACCTCTACGACCAAGTTTCCCCTTTAATTGAATTGAAACCTAGGATCTCTAGTTATATAAATCTATTTTAGTCCTAACGTAATTCGATACCGAGCATTATTTCTTCATCGATCTTTTTCAGTCTCCTTTCCGCATTTTTTTATAACCGCCTTAGTTAGTTAATCCGACAACTTTAATTTTTTGTAAGATAATAGTCCTTTTAAGAGGATTAGAGATAATCAACTCACCCCGGGAAATATACGATCTTGATATTCCCCCGGAATATCCTGTACTACTTGCAATAGGTGCACTTGCCTCCTTTCGTCGCATGAAATCCGAACCCAACGTGCTCACTAAATAAATTAGAGTCGGGCTCCACGTGCATCACCAAGCCCGTCATATATTAAATGTTGGGAATTGATGAATTAAACATGAAGATTCATTTATCACTGTTATCCACGCTTACCTGACGTACCCAAGTCATTAGGTTGAAAACTTGCAGTATGGGATAGTACAATGTCATGGTAATAAGGAGGATTAATTACGATACTTAACTAGTACAAGATATCATGTGAATTAGATGACGGGTAGTAAGATTCAGGATATCTGGGAAGATAAGATTAAATCGCTATGTTGTAACATTAGTAGCATGATTACTCTTGGAATTTGCAAGAAATTAATAGACAACATATTGAAGATGTATACCTTAGGTATGAATCAAAGACTTGATTCAAATAGCATCAAGGACCGGAAGAAAATTATGTTTACCAGAACTTGTGTTTCCCATGAATAAAGAAATATGTCGTGGATTTTGTGATGAATGGTGAGGTTTGTTAGCTAGTGAAAGTCAAGTGCAAATGTTTTTTTTTTTAGGGGGGGGGGGGAACTACTACAGTCGCTCCCCGGGTTTGAGTGGAGGTTTGAGGATATAATTATGGATTTCATATATAGGATACCACATCCCCACTCTATGTAGAATTTTATTTGGAACATCGAGGATAAATTGATCAAGGTAGCTAAGGTCACCCTGATCCGGAAGGATGCTCCCGTTTATATTTTGGTGAGATTACTTATGGAGCATTTTGTGGGGTACTACGACATGCCCAAGAACACTGTATTAGATTGAGTTCAGGAAAGCATTGGGAGGGTCCCCTATGAGGTCCTCTATGGGAGGAAGTGTTGGACGCTTTTATCTTAGATCTAGGATGAGGAACCAAAGGCACTCGGCTCAAAATTTATGGAGAACACAGATACCCATTTTTGACTGATTCGAGATAGGATGCTGGAGGCCCAGAGCAGAACGGCCAAGTATTACGATGCGCAACATTGTCAAGTAGAATTTCTTGATGGAGAGCAGGTGTTCCTGAAGTAACGTCCGATGAATGGAGCCTCGCTGGTACGTGGGCAAAAGAAGAGCAGTCCGAGGAATATGGGGCATTATAGGATCCCAAAGTGGATTGGTCCCTTGGCTTACAGACTGGAGCGACCGTCGGATTTAGCGGGTTTGCATGAAGTCTTCTACGTCTCCTCTCTTAGGAAGGCTCAACTACAGCCAGAGCAGCAGATTCCCAGTATAGATGGCTCGACAGCTTCTGATAGATCGGTCCGCTTAGAGCCGGTCAGGATAGATGATATGGCAGTGCGAGCCTTGTGGTGTAAGAAGGTTCCGGTGGTCAAGATCATGTGGGAAAATCATGGGCAGGAAGAGGACACCTGGGTACCATGGGATCTGATGTAGCAGAAATACCCTGATCTCTTAGAGTCAAGTATACCTTTAACTTTCTAAGGGATGTTACATGCTTTAATTTCAGTAGATCCCCGTAGACCCAAACTTGAATTTTGATAAAGAAATTATTTTTTTTGTTTATTGGGATTTGTAACATCCCATTTTGTTCTGGATCCCTTAACTTAGATTAGGGTTAGGGTAGATTCACATAGGGCCCACTTAAGGGTTCAATCAACCCTAACATAAAAAATTTGTTTTGGATCAATAAGCATCGAGTGAACACGACGCTAATCGACCAGGCATTGAGTTTGTTGAGTGCACTCAATACCATGCCATTTTAACTTAGAAAATCTGTCCTAGATCCACCAGGCATTGAGTGTGTTGAGTGCACTCAACGCCATGCCAATTTAATAAAAAATCTGCTTTGGATCTACTAAACATTGTGTGCATTGAGTGCACTCAATGCCATACTAGTTTAATAGAAAATCTGTTCTGGATCCACCAGGCGTTGAGTGCATTGAAAGCACTCAACTCCACACCATTTTAACTTGGCATTATTTTGGCTAAGGTTGGCGTTGAGTGGCCTCAACACCACTCAATGCTTTGACATAGAAATAATACTGGATGCTGAGGCATTGAGTGGACTCAACATGACTTTGAGTGGTCTCAACACCACTCCATGCTTTTGACTTAGAATATTTCCTGAAATTGCAGGCATCGAGTGCGTTCAGTGTACTCGATGCCATTCGATGAATTATGCTAAGGCATTGAGTGGACTCAACACCACTCAACGCCATTTGAATTAGAAAAAAATATATCTGGGATGACTGGTGTCAAGTGCGTTAAGTGCACTTGAATCCTTTGGTTGAATGGCGACGAGTACATTGAGTGCACTCGACGCCTTTAGTTGAATAGCGTCGAGTGCATTGAGTGCACTCAATGCCATTGACTGAATGGCATGGAGTGCGTTGAGTGCACTCGACGCCACTCAACATCATTGATTGATTGGCGTCGAGAGCCTTGAGTGCACTTAATGCCACTCAATGCTTTTGGACTTGGGATTTTCTAGCTGCTGTAGGCATTGAATGTGTTGACCACTCAACCATTTTGCCTTAGAAGATTTTTGCCCCACTGTTTTCTAGTTCATATAAATGGGCTGAACCGGGTTTTTCGGGATGAGTGTTGTTGGATTAATTATTTAAGAAAAATAAGAAATTAATAATTTAATTAATGTTGTAATGAAGGTATTAATGGGAGGAGGCCATGGGTCATTCCATCCACCTCCCCTAAGCAACCTTTGGGATTCCCTGATGCATAGGATTCATCTCCCCATTAACTCCAACCCACAGCCATCAAGAGAGGGGAATAATGGAGGAAGACCATGCGGTACACTCTTTCACCTCACATTGTCACTATATAAACACCCCCTCTCTATTAATATGAACTCTCTCATCACCTCTCAAATCTCCCAAGAAGACGAATCAGGCTTTCACCTTGAAGCTTTCACTGGAGAAGCGGGTTTGGGAGGTTGGAGAATATAGTACTCGTCGACCATGGCGCACCCCCACCAAACACATCGGCAAGCCCGGTTGCAGGTCTGCTTCTCCTCCTCTCCCCTTGTGCTAGTATCTAGATCAAATTATGCTGAGAAATTGGGCTCAAACGAGCCGATCCAAGTGAGGAAAAATTGGAGAATTTCTAAAAATCATTGTGGCAGGATCGCCAGAAACCACTGGTGCGTCCAATGCCCACAATGTTCCCTAGAGTGGATTTGAAGAGGCATCACCATCAACACTAAGAGCTTAGTTGTATTTGAAGCTGTTTAAGCTCATCATGTATAGGATGTTCCATGGAACAAGTCTAGACCTATTGTCTAAGTGATATGATAGGTGGTCATAAAGTAAAGATGCTGGAAAGACAGGAATTTGCCTAAGTTCACAGGCATTGAGTGTGGTAAGCTCACTCAACGCCAGAAGTCAAGGAGTAATTGAAAATGCAGCTAAGTCCACAGGCATTGAGTGGAGCAAGCTCACTCAATGCCATAGGTAAGGAAGAATGTTGGCATGCTGGAAATGTGGTTGTCCACAGGCATTGAGTGAAATTCATGAACTCAACGCCATACAGCTATAGGCAGAAATATGGCTAAGTAGTTTGGCGTTGAGTGACGAAGACACACACAGTGCCTTACTGCAAAAAGCTGCGAGTTGAACTGAGGAGAGGAAGGTGATATGAACACTTCCATCTGATCTCTTGCAATTTCACGGCTCCTATACGATCTACAAGGGTAACGATTTCCTTCTTGGACAAGTGAAGTTCTAATTTAACATGTGTCACAACCCAAATTTCAGAATGGGAAAATTTTGGGTGACACAGCCTGCGACACGGGCGTGTCTTAGCCGACACGGGCATGTACCCTGGCCGTGACCTGTTTCGAGATAAGGAGGTTTGTGCACTGCTTAGAGTACACTGCCTGTGAAACGGGCGTGTCACAGGGCGTGTCGCACCCGAGAAGTGATTTTTAGGCTTTTTCATAGTCGTCCATTTTCTTCAGCTTGGATCTAACAGCTGAGAGTCCTCCCTACTTCCTTAAGGCTGAAACTGAGAAAGAATTCTCATTATGTTTATGCCTTCATCTTTCTAAAACTTAGGAAGAGAAAGGGAGAGAAAGATGGAGGAGGAGGAAGTGGAGCTGATCGTTGGTAGAGCTTGAGAGTGTCAAGCTGAGATCCGAGGCCATCTTTGCGGAGGAAAGGTTGTTGCGGTTCTTTCTCGCCAGCTAGGAGCTCATGGCACTGAAGCGGTCTTCAAGGGTAATGAATTTTCTTCCTAGCCATGTGAAGGTTTTCTTTTTGGCATGTGCATCTGATTCCCCCACCAGAGGGTGGCTTGTTGTGGGAGTCTTTTGGGTTGATTCATGGAATCCCCAATTTGGCATATAGATCCGGAAATGGAGTAAGGAATAGGCATGCTGTGTGAAGCCCATCTGGACAGGTTGGTTTGGATTGGTGATGTTGCATATATGAACTAGAGAAGACTCCGTGATAAACGTGTAGTTTAGGAGTCGGTGGGTTAACCCTATGAAAGGCAGTAGCAGGAATTACTGGAGTGGTAGTCCAGGAAAATACCCTTGTGATGCTTGTGATACCTGTGCTATTGGGTTATACCTACGAAAGGAAGTAACAGGAAGTACTGGATTGGAGGTCCAGGAAATACCCTTTGTAATTCTTGATGTTCATGGGTGGACCTATGAAGGGAAGTAGCAGGAAGTACTGGTGGGGTAAGCCATGAAAATACCGCTGACATTTGTGATAATTGTGGGGTCATACCTGTGAAGAGAGCAGCAGGAAGTACTGGTGTGCCCAGGAAAGACCTGCTGATGTGCGAGATGAAATGGGTGTAAGAGTAAGTACTGGTGCGCCCAGGAAAGCACCCAGGCTTGAATGCCAGAATAGGATCGGTGAAACCGAACCGCGCCTTTGATATAGCCGCGAGTACGCTGTGCTCGGTGATGGCAAGGTGATTTCAGCAACGGGGGGTGGATAATCTGACCTGCCCTATGTCCGTCCGACGTGAGACCTGAAAGTGCAGTCTGTTGGAGCGCATAGCAAGAGTCGTAGGACTACGTGCCATGACCTAATGGGGGCTACGGGCCAATCCCGGTGCATTACGACTAGAACTCCGACTGCACGCCATGGAGTGAAATGCTCAATGTTTTACCGTTGGGTTGTGACCCTGATACGGTGGTGGGACCTTAGTTCGCCGGTACACCAAGAATGTGCCCTGAGTACACGAATCGTCGGGCCGAGTGGCTGACGGTTGTGATCGAATGTGTGCATGAAAGCACATTATATGAGATATATATATGCTTGTGAAATGCTATGCCTGCAGCTAAGAATACCACTGCCTCGGGAAAGGGGTAGGGTCGTTATAATTTGGTCAGCTGAATGCTGACCGCTACCTATGTTTTCCACCGTTGGGTGGGCTGTCCCTGTGCAGGTGTTAGAGAGCCGAGTGGGACGCATAATGGCTGAAGTCCCTGCTGCCTTTGTTGTTGCTGTTGCTAGCCCTCGAAGGCTAAACTTTTAAATGCTGTGTTTTATTTATACGTGGTCGGCCTGCGTGCCAATGTTGAGGCCACTGTTGTGACAGCCCTGTAAGGCCATAAGGCCAACTGTTTGTATTTGTAAAACATTCCTATGTTATATCTAAATGGCAAGCTTTTATATGTTGGACATTCAGGTGTGGAGTTCAAGTTTAGTGTTTAGGCTTCCGCTAGAATGCAATGTGTTAGGGTGCACTGCGCTACTCTGGTATCATACCGTAACTTCACCGCCTGTTTTGTGGTATATGTTGTGGGGCCCCGTCGGACCTTCTAGTAGATACTACGTAAACGGATGGGGTTGTTACAACATGTGCATAGAAACCCTCACCAATTGTGGAGAACTGGAAGTTTCCAACGGGTCGATCACTTTTTCCCAGGTATTAAACTTGCATATAGAATCCGTAATTAAAGTATGAAATAGGCATGCTATGTGAAGCCCTTCCGGACAAGCTGGTAGGGATTGACTGATTTGCATGCCGAAGAATAATCTTCGGATAAAAGTGTAGTTTTAGGGAGTTTTGGGGTGTGCAGCTTGCTGCAGGTAGTACTGGAGGTGTGCTCTAGGAAAACATCCAGTTTTTTTGGAAAATAATGTTGTTTTGTTAGTTATCGCCCAGTGGTAGCAATACTTTTGGAGATAGCTCTTAGTCGTATCCAACATGCTGATTGTGATGGAGGTGAAACCCGAGTCCTGGGGATGGGGTTCGTAGCATTAGACAGCGTGAAGGACTGTTATGCCTAACTTAAGATAAATGTTGTGATTCTATTTGTTACCACCAAGCGGTAGTGCTACCTCTGGTGATATCTCCCAAAGAGCAAATATGTTATTACAAGCCCAGGTCCTAGGGATATGGTGGGCTACATGTGGAGCTAAGAGCCTAGTGTGCCCATCTTTAGTGGCCGTGAGAGCAAGCAATAATACATAACATTGGTTATGTATGTGGTAACGAGCAAGAAGAAGCTGTCCCGCATCGTGCGTAGTACAAATGCCGATTTGAGCAACGAGCTATGGCCGAACTGTACCAACACTATGTCGTTCGGGCTAGATTCCTAAGGTACTTGGAATCATCGTTGGTATACGAAAGAGTCATGGCTATGCACCTGACTAGCGAATGCTCAATGTTCACCATCTCTCTGGAACTGAGGATGGTGGCGGGACTGGGAATGTCCAGTACACTGAAAATGTTCCCTGTGTGAATGGGACATGTAGGCTTGCATGCCAATTTGGTGGTTGAGATATAGATATATATTGCCTTTCTGCTTTCTTGCAGGGAAGGAGCACCGCTGCCCCGAGTGAGGGGTGGGATCGTTATAAATTGGTCAGCTAAATCTGACCATTGCTGTGTTTGTCACGTCTTGGTGGATTGTCCCTTTGCAGGTGCTGGAGAGGCGAGCGGGAAATAGTGCGTTGAAGCCATTTTTTCTCTGCTAACTAGCCCTCAAAGGTCCAAGTGCAAAAAGTTTACTATTTTTATGTATGGCGGCCTATGAGCGGATGTATATAAAATATATATTTAATTGAAACAGTTTGTAAGGCCTTAAGGCTACTATTTGTGTATTTTTATTCTCATTCCTATATTTGGTTAGCGGACTTTCTTTTGTACGGTTCTATGTAATTTTAATGCTTATGCTAGAATTCCACTCTTAGTTAAGATACGTGAATGTTTTGTTTTCTATGCCTAACTTCAATTACTGTCCGTGGAATATGGCGTGGGGCCCTGACCGGACCTTCTGTTATATTCTACGTGATGGATGGGGGTGTTACACATTTCATGTGCATAAATAGTTGCGAGTCTTCAGTACTATCTAGTTGACACACCAATATAAGTACATTGACTCAGTGAGGTGTGATGGTTTGATGGGCTAGTAGGTTATACACATTGTGGTCTGGATGAAAATCCCCCAAAACACACACCTGATCATAAAAGACTGGTGGAAACCAACAATATTATGCAAGATCTGAAGACGTGCACAAAGACATATATAAGGTCTAGTCATGGTAGTGTGATTACCCAGCTAGGAGTAGAGGACACGATCAACTATCCCCATAGCCACGATAGACGTACCTGAGAGGCTTGCTACCTCCAAAAAGCTGGGACAAATGGCATGTGCGTGCAGAGTGGCATTGGTGAGTTGCACTTGTATGACACATGACATAATGCATAATGTATCATAACATACATACATATTATAGTACATACATACTTATAGATCATCATTATATAAATTAGTATGTGTTCTTTTATATGATGAGTTAATTTACAGGAAATCTTAACTTATATGTTTGTATGAGAATTTGTATAAGTTAAGGTGCGCTTTTGTGATGGTAGTGCAGCTAATTTGCTTTATCTACTTTAATTTACTTGCGCCACACTTTCTTTTACTTCTCTACTTTATCATACTTGCTGCTAGCATAGATTTTACATACTGTGAATGTTTATAAATATATATACTTGCTAGTTAGTGCCATGTCACCCTCCTTTGTTATACAGCCTTGTTGTCCTCCACTTAATTCCTCTAGCACATCGCCTAGGAATCGTGAGGGCAGGCAAGGACAAAATGACTTAGTCTTTTTGAATAACGGTTGGTGACCACATCATTTTAGAGCACGTAGAGCTGGAGCAGCAACACGTCCAATAGGTCGAGGTAGAAGGACTTGAGGAGAAGTTGCTGCACAATACTACCTTCTTACTACATGTTGACTAGAGTTCTTAATTAGCTTCCACATTGATGTTGTAGAGAGAGTGTTGTACCCTTTTATATTTTCGACATGTACCGAGCATAAGCTCTTAGACTTTCCTTTCTGCTCATTGTTGTACTATGCTTTATATATATATATATATATATATATATATATATATATATATATATATATATATATATATATATATATATATGTATATATATATGCCTGTGATTTGTGGTCTTATTTTAAATGCTTCTTTTCTCATAATTGGCCTTATGTAAATGATCGTATTTACTAACAGAATTGGCATTATGCGGTGGCGACTAACCCGTGAGTTGGTTTTAGCATAAAGCGGTAGTTCTGGGTATAAAATCTTCCCTTTGTTGTGTTCAATTACTGCGAGGGGGAACTTACAGTCTGAGTGTACGTGGATAAGAACCATTGTTCGCCTGCGAATCGAGAGAACGGGGGTTTGTCTGTGTAGAGGTGGTGAATAACCTTTGTTCGTTTGCGCCTCTAGAGAACTGGGGTTCGTCTGAGTGGAGGTAAAGAAGAACCTTTATTCGTTCGCACCTCTGGAGAACTGGAGTTAGTCTAGGTGGAGATGACGAAGGACATTTGTTCATTTGCACCTCTAGATAACCGATGTTCATCCAGATGGAGGTGTAAAGGAACCTTTCTTCGTTTACGGCTCATGAGAACTGCGGTTAATCCCAGTTGAGGTAGCAAAAAAAATTCGATCGTTCATGACTTAGGAGGACCGGGGTCCGTCCGGGTGGAGGTGGGGAAGAATCTTTGTTTATTTGGGGTTTAAGAGAACCAGGGTTCGTCTAGATGGAGGTGGTGAAGTACCATTGTTTGTTAGCACCTCAAGAGGATTGGGTCCGTCTGGGTGGAGGAGGCAAAGAATCTTTGTTCGTTCGCGCCTCAGGAGAACTAGGGTTTATGTAATTGAAGGTGCTGACGGACATTCGCCCATCTTGTTTCGGAGGTGCAAAAAAACCTTTGTCCATCTCTCCTAGAAGGTGCAGAAAGGTTTTTTTCGATCTCACCTAGGAGCTGCATAAAGGCTTTCATAGATCTCATCTTGCAGGTGTAGAAAGGCTCTCACCAATCTTGCCTGCGAGGTGCAAAAAGGCTCTCACCAATCTTGCTTGGGAGTTACAGAAAGGATTTTTCCATTCTCACCTTCAGGGTGATCTGTTAGCTATGAAAGGGAAAACATATACTTTATTGCCGGAATGGAAGATATAAGTACGGGCCAATTATTCCCGCATCTTATTCTACAGAAAATAGGGAAAGTAATAGATAGTCGGGGGCGTGCTGGCTTTAGTCCCGCCTAATCCTTCTCATCCCAAGTCTTGGTCGGGGTTCTCCTGCTGAAGGTAATAGAGTTGTGCTTCCATCTGATCATCTTGTATGACCCCTACTTCTCTTGGGGTGATGAACTTCATAGCTAGGTGTGGAATGGAAGGTATTGACTCAAAGTGTGCTTGGTGTGGTTGACCCAAAATTTCATTGTAGGCCAAGCCGGGGTCGACTACCATGGACTGAACATCCTAGGTGGCTTGCCTTGGGAATTACCCTAGGGTGATGGGGAGAGTGATCGTCCACTGTGCGGGTACTGGTATGTTGTCAAAACTACATAACGATCATGTCGTGGTCTCGAGATGCTCTTGGGGATCTTCATGCTTAGTAGTGTGGATGAAAATAGGATGTCCACCGAACTTCTATTATCGATCAGTATCTACTGTATCCTGAAGTACAGATTATTGATTCCTACACTGATGACGAGGGGATCTTGGTGTGATGTGCGCACACCTTTTATGTCTTTTTCCCCGAAGCTGATGGCAGTGTCCGTTAGTTACTTCAGGTCTTTTGGTTCCTCCTCATGCTGAGCAATGGAGAGAACATGGATGGGCGTGTTGGATATAGTCTCGACCTCCCCAACAATTTGCCTGCCCCCATGGGAATCCTGGCACACCGGGGGCTGATCCTGCTAAGGCTAGTGTGGTGGGGGGCCGAATAGGCATTTGATTTTGTAATTACCTCCACATATGCCCCTACCAGATGAGGTGCTTTATCTCCTCCTTTAGTCGAGGGAAATCCTCCATGTGGTGTTTGTTCCCATGGCGGTACTCGCAGTATTGCACCTGGTCTCCTCGGTTCAGGGGCAACGAAAAAGGACATCAAAGTAGGCCAGAGTCCTTAATGGTCATGAGTATTTACGTTCGGCTAGTATTTAGCGGGGTGAATTCCCAATATCGGCTAGAACCTTGATCCTTGCAGGGATTGTTCTGACAGTCATCGTTTTGGCAGTATGCCAGGGGTATATTACAACTCCCTCTTCCGCTTGGAAGACCCTTAAAATTGTTGATGAGGAGCCTTAATTGCTTCATCAACTATGATTTGCACTTCGACCCGGTGAACAAGTTCTGCATAGCTTGGAACTATTTCTCGCATTAGAGCAGAGTATACTCCACTCGGGAAGAGTCCTCCAAGAAATATGTCGTGAAGGAGTTCTTTGTAGACTGCCAAAATTGGTCGCACCTCAGATGTAAAGCGGTGGAGGAATTCCTTAAGTGACTCTCCCTCATTTTTTCGGATGCCAGAGAGGTGAGAGGGGTTTCTGACAATCCTTCAGTTGGCTATGAATTGGTCGATGAAGAGGCAGGTTAGCTCCCCAAAGTCGTCGATCTCCCCTTCCCTTAGGGATTGGAACTAGGTGCATGCTTGCCCAATTAGAGTCGTGGGGAATACTTGGCAAAACATTTGCTCATGCGTGTTAAAGAGGTGCATGACTGTCTCGAAGTAATTTACGTGCTCTAGGGGATCTTCCATTCCATTGAATGGCTCAAAGTGGGATAAATTGAACCCATGCAGAACTTGGTGTGCTAGGACTTGAAGGGCGAGCAGAGACCCATGGTGAAAGGGGTGTCGCATGTTCATGTGGTAGCGTTGTTCCTGTGCATACCCTTTCTTGATAATATCCTTGAACTCCTAGAGAGTGAGGCTACGATCTTCTTACTAAGCTCTTGCGTCCCCTATGAGAGGGTGGGTATGAGAGTCTGTCTGTATCTTTGTCCATTAGGCATTAAACTTGCTTCATCATAGAGTTCTTCAGCAGGGGCTCCTCAGGGTGAGTCGCTACCTTAAGTGGGACATGCTTTGGTATTACTGTCGATCATGATCTACGTGCATCGACTGCGTGGGGAGGATTGGACACACCCATATCCCATAAGAGGGTGTGTACTTCTGCTTGGTATTCTTCCATTAGTCGAACTCGCTGCTCCACTACATCCATATTCGTAGCGGTTGTGGAACTTTCTAATAATGGAGTGTTGCTTGTAGGTGGGCTGGCAGGGGCTATTTTAGTGCATTCTTCCGGAGTCATGTTGTTACTGGCATGGACATTCCTTCTTGTTATTACTGCTAGTCGTGGGTTTTTGAAAATTGTCAGATCTTTTAGGAAAACGTTTCCCACATATGGCACAAAACTATTGTGGGTCACCTGTTTTTTCCTTATCCAGAGAATTGGGCCGCCTTCGCTCGAAATTGGACCGAGAGCACAAATAGTCAAAGAAAAACAATGACAAATGATAGGTTTTTTGACGTGGAAAACCCGAAAAGGGTGAAAAACCATGTGGTCGGATCTGTATCCGACCAAAATCCACTATTTTGTTGGAGATTATAAGAGTTTGAGATGATTCACTGAGGGTGCAGGCCACCTATCTATCACAAGTACGAAGTATAAAGATGATGAAAAAGAGACCTAGTCCCTAGATCCTTGATGGAAGCGCTCCGACTAGGAAAATGGCAAAGTCCACGAAACATTGATGGAAGTGCTTTTGCTATGAAAATGGATAAGTCCACAAAACCTCGATGCAGTACACGTGCTTTTGCACTACGCACATGCGGGTGCACTGCACTTGGGTGCTTTTGAGCCTTGGAGGGAGCATGGATTTTTGAGCAAGACTTATCTAGTCGAGTTGGTTTTCCCCACATGCCCTCGGTCGAAGTCTTTTCAGTTTTATTATGAAATTTCAGTGGGAACCCAATCAATATTGATCCACTTACTTGCAGATCTTCATTCCTGGAGTCTTACTACAGTCGTGTATTAAATGTAATAATTGATTCATTACTCACTAGATTAAGATTAGAAAACCCATGCAGCAATGGAAGTTTGTCCAATTAGGGAAGATCATGAATATATTAATTTTTATTTATTGTAATTTTTATATTCATGATAATCTCTTCTAACATATGGGAAAAGAGAGATTTATGGTTTAAATCTAGTTGGGCAACACATGTGCTTGTATTTGTCTTTTGGCTTGAATCTGTTAACCGAGACCATTCCAAAATAGGGTTGATATCGAGTCGAGTTCCGAATATTTTGGCTTTGCTCTAAATCAAAATTTTTGATTCAAACTTGGCTCAAAATCAATGTCAAGTCGAGTTAGGTCTACTCGAAATGGCTCGATTCTGAGTCGTCTCGAAATCAAATTGGGCTGGCTCGAAATTGTGTATGTTTTCCCTTTATCTCTATATGGCTTAAAATTAAATTGGGCAACCTAAAAATTTTGCAAATGAAACATTATGACATTCCTTTTTTATTTAGGTTTGATGGGGTCATGTATCATTGATAGGAAAACAGGTTTGCAATTAACCAGACCTCCATCACTCCCACTAACTTAGGGGGGACCATGGGGTAACCATCGCGTGTGCGATCAGTGCACCTGATCCTTGCATGATTCACACATGTGATCCTACCACACACGCGACTAATTGCCCGCAACTGGCTAAAATGGTCGGTCATCACCTGGCAACCTCCCCTGGTGACCGGACCCTAGCGACCACCCCGTGGAAACCGCCCCTTGCGACCGCCTCCTAACGACCGCCTCTTAGAGACTGCCCCCTGGCGACTTCCCCCTCCCGGGAAGGGATGCTCCCAGTCTGCCATGGGTGCACTTCACGGCTATGAGTTCACGACCACAAGCCTTGGCCGGTGCCGTCGCCGGCCTCCTTTGCCGGCAGGTATGGCCCCTCTCGCGGAAAGTTGCATCCGCGGGCAACAACCCGCACCATGCCTAGCCCCCCAGCCAGTGCAAAGGGCCGGCTGAGGATGCTCCCCACGGCCGTAAGACGACATCCGTATGGAGCGTCTACCAATGTACAGTGCGACTAGACGCTCCTAGCCACCCTAATCGGGCGTATTTGGCTAGCCGCAACTGTTAGGGGTGACCGACACCACAAGGTGCAGCTTACACCATGGTCGATCTTCTCACCTTGCGGGCAGCAGCCGCAAGTCATGACAATCGCTAAGGCTGACCATGCCACCTTGCTTGCCCATAGCCGACCACAAAGCTTCTTCCTACCCCCCCCCCCCCCCCCCGTTAGGGGCTCCGTGCTTGTAAGCCATTGAGCGTGAACCCCTCCCCACCATCTAATCATCTTGTCACAATCTCTGCCATCAGCTACGTTGGTAACCATCCATGCAACCACCAGCAAAACCACCATCGCTAAAGGGGAAAATTTATTTAATCAAAATGGTGTGTGTATATAAAATATTATAAATAATACTCACTTAAAATTAAATTAGATGAGGTCTACACTATGTAATTTGGGTGGTTACGGTGTGCGGATAGCCGTATAACTACTGTAAGTACCCCTGGTTGCTACAAAAAGGACCATATAGCCATCTTATTTCTAAATTTCTCCTCACAGTCTTCTTCTCCTAATGGCCAGAGCTCCGCTGAAATCCTACCATAACTCTCCTCCCTTTTAGTATTCTGAGAATTCATCTATGTCCACGACACTCCAGAGAAGAAGATGTACAGTCGGCCTCTCCAAAATCCTCCTACATACAAAACGTTCGACAAGTCATAACTAACATATCTCCTATGTGTGTCAATGCAACGCACTATATCCGGGCAATGTCCAAAAGCATCCACCACCAACAAATATCGTCAGGTTTTGAACTTTGAGGGTAGCAGCCTGTCGCGCTCTGAGATCACCCGTATTTTGCCCAATCCCCAAGCAGTAACGAGGAGCGGTATGTCACGCTTGATTTCTCTGAAACTTTAAAAACCGACATAGATAGTGAAGTTTGACTGACACAGAACCAGTCACGTGGTATTTGTTTACCAAATTTGCCATTTTTCCACGTTAAAAATCATCTTGTGCACTTCTATATTTACTCTGTCATTATTTGCGCACTTGACCGATCTATGGGCCAAGGAGGCCTAATTTAGTCTGATCTACTACGAGACTCGAGAAACCCGCAACCTTTTGGCACAGTATGTGGGAACCAGTTCCCCAAAGACTGAAGATGACGAAGAAGACAATATCCTCTATACAATGATACTCATGACTAAAGATCATGTATGAGAGTGCAAGAACCATTTCAAAGTCCCCTGGACTCACAACTTAGGATCTCTCCACTAAAAAGCCTAAAAGGAGATATTTTGGGAAAAGGCTCAGGTTGGATACCACCGTTACTTTTAAGGATAAGGACCTTGTTTGGGTGCGTACACCACACCACCATGACCCCCTGATGAGAAGTGAAAGGTTGGGGAACTGTGTTATGAGGTAAAAAGGATCTTGGTTGAAAATAGAAGTTTGTCCAACCTATTATTTCTCTTTGTACTTCATAGAATCAAACTTACCAAGGAGAACCTTGACCTCGAGGTTGGGCCAGTTCATGGGAATGATAATTGACCCATCCCCGTTAAGGGGATGATGTCCCTCAAAGTTACAATAGGCAAACCTCAGAGATACAAGGCAATCATATTCAATTCAGGAATGTGGATTGCAACTCGCCTTACAACATGATTTTTGATCGACACCTAAAGTCTACATTCAGGGAGATCCCATTAATCCCACATCTAACACTTAAATTTACAACCAACACTGTGATTGGAGTTGCACGCTGCAGTCAGGAGACAACACAGATGCGCTCCCTAAGATTAAATGAAGAAGCACAAGAAAGCACTCTCGACATCAACAACTTTGACCTATGTGATCAAGATGCGCTTTAGCGAGGGACTCTTGTGGAGGGGTTGGAAGAAATTGACCTTTCTCCGCAAAACCCATCAAGGACAGTCCGTAGTGGGTCCATCAATCCCCCAAGTTAGAAGGAGCTACTCATGGCCCTACTCCGCGCAAACAAGGACATTGTTTCCTTGAGTCCTGAAGACATGTCGGGGTGGACTTAGATTTAATTATGCTTTCTTTAAACATCAGTCCTTCCTATCATTCGGTCGTTCAGAAAAAAAAGGAATTTCGCCCCCGAATGGCTTCAGTATATTGAGGAAGAAGTAACAAAACTTATGGAAACAAAGTTCATTTGAGAGGTTGGGTACCCAATCTGGTTGGCAAAAATCATAATGGTAAAGAAAGCTTCGGGGAAGTGGTAGATGTGCGTCGTTTTTAGCAACTTGAATCAAGCTTGTTTGAAGGATAGTTTTATTCCCCCATGGATTGAGCAACTCGTGGATGTGACTGCTCAGCTTTATAGATATATACTCAGGATGTAATCAGATTCAGATGAACCAGATTGATGAATAACACACTGCCTTCCGAACAGATAAAGGTGTCTACTATTAAAGGTAATGGTCTTTGTCCTCAAAAATATAGGAGCTACGTACCAGCGGGTAATGAATAAAGTATTTAGATACTTATTGTAAAGACGATGGAGGTATACATCGACGACATGCTAGTAAAGAGCATCAACTGCCATATGAAGTTGACCCATGCGTTGAATCATAAAACTTCTATATCAGAAATGAAGTTGACACATCCGTTCAATTATATCGACGTTGTATAGTCAAAATCCAAAAATTACATAGTCATCGTCTCTAGACATTACATTGAATAAAGTTGACGTGTCGTCAACTTGTATTCAACATTACGTTGAGTACCGACTTATATTTTATGTCTTCTGCTGGTTTTTCCCCGTAATACATTTCTATGAAAAAATTGCAATTTTCTTCAATTATAAGAAGATTTATCATGCTTTATCAAGAATACCCTAAGCATTGATAAAGTAATTATGATTGATCTCATCAAAAGGCTTATTTAAAATATCAGCTCTTTGATTTTCAAAAGACACATATTCTTGGGAAATTTTTCCCTTTTTTGCATTGTCTCTGAGAAAATGATGTCTTATTTTTATATGCTTAGTCCTACTGCGCATCATGAGATTAGAGGCAATTGAGATAACACTTGAGCTGTCACAAAATATTGTTGAATTAGCGAACTTTAGATCATAATCAAGCAATTTATTTTACATCCACAATATTTATGAATAGCAAATTCTAATAGCAATATATTCATCTTCTGCTATAGAAGTGGAGACTGATATTTGATTTTGTTAAACCAAGATATCAGTCTTGCACCTAGGAATTGACAAGTTCCTAATGTACTTTTCATATCCAATCTACATCCAGCATAATCAACATCAAGAATATCCATAAAGATAAAATTCTAATTCAGTTGGATACCACAATCCCATTGAAGGCGTACACTTAAGATATTTTATAATTCTTTTTAATGAACTTAAATGTGATTCCTTAGGGTCTACCTGAAATCATGCGCATACACCTATGACAAACTGGAAGTCTTTGTTTCAAGAGTAGCTATAAACCTAACGGGGGGTGAATAGGTCTTCTAGTCTTTTTGAGTTTTATTTTACTTTGGTGAGTTATGTGTTTGATTATTATGTTAGCTTTCAAGAACAAGAACAACACACCAGATTTTATAGTGGTTCCGAAAAGTATCTAACGTCTACCTAAATCACCTAGAGGGGGGGTGAATAGGTGATGTCTGTGTCTTTTCACGAAATAAAAATACTTAAAAAATTAACACACAAACACCGAGATTTATAGTGGTTCCCCGAGTTGGGTACGTCCACTTTCCCACCTCACCTATCTACCACGAAGGGCTAGATTTGGCTACCTCACCAAATTCAGATATCCAAAAATCTTACACCTCGGAGCCGCAACACCTACAACTCAGAGATGATGCTCCTACCACTCAATCCACAACCGGTTCTATGACTCGATCCACAAATAGATCTACCGCTCGATCCACAAAAGGATATACCACTCGAAGAAAATCTCCTTACAAAAGTAAAGGAATATGTTACAATAATATTACACACAATCCTTGACAAGGTCTGAAATCTTCAATCCGTCATTCTTTAAAAATAGTTGAACTTGAATATGCTTGGAGAACACGAAAAATCCGGAATATTTTAAGGACCTTGAATCTTCAATCGACTAGATCTGGAGTAACAGAGATTTTTAGATAGTACCAATCCAATCGAATAAATAAATGAAGATGGAATCGTGCAAAGTCGTTGTTGTCAGCCGACTGGAGATGTCGCGTATTGCACGGGTGGCCGATGGTTTCCTTTTGGAATGTTTCTTAATTTGAAATTGGAACAATTTGCAAGAATAGGGTTGAAGGAGTATTCACCTTAAGTATTTATAGGCAACCTTAATTGCAACAGTTATAAAAGTACTTCAAAAAATAACTTGGGAAAGTTACTGCGTATGACCACCACAACCCGAGCTTGAAAACAATTGTCAGAAAAATGACCTAATTCCTATTCGTCAAGTATCACGAGTATACTCGCCTAATAGCCACTGATATACGACGAATTTGACTTAGACAATGTCAGCTCAAGCTGGATAGCCACTCAACGCCAAGGCTAGAGTCATACTCGATGAATTCATCGAGTATCAGCAAGTATACTCGAAGAGTCCGTCAAGTATCAGCTAGTATACTCGACGAGCTCGTCGAGTAGATGCTAATAGACTCAGCGCTCTCTACGCTGTCGACTCAACGCTCTTGACGCTCTTCATGCCATCCATGCACTCAATGCACTCGACGTCATTGAAGCAGTCGACGCACTAGACGCCAACTTATATGATGAATTTGACTTTAGAAAAATCAAAGAAGTAGCGTCGGGATGATTCGACAAATTAGTCTTGTATCGATAAGTATATTTGACTAATTCGGCGAGTATCGTTAGACACATTCGATGAATTTGACGAGTATACGTGATGATACTTGATGAATTTTACTTAACTATTTTTCTAAATATTTTCGGAATTTCACTACAAGTATATAAGATGAATTCAACAAGTGATATTAAGTATGTACGACGAATTCGACGAATATCAATGACACTCGATGAATTAGATGAATATCCCCTTTGATACTAGATGAATTTTACTTGGTTAAAATTCTTTTCTATTAGATTTTGAGATCTTCTTCCTTGAGCCTTCTCTTATACTTGGAATAGAAGTACACTCCAATAGAGAGATTAAACATGAGTTTACACAATGGCATATACAATGAAAGATTACATTGTATAGTCCCGTGTTTACTAACCAGTTATAACCTGCCATTGGTGTGTACTTTGCATTGGAAATATGCAAGTACATAACTAAAGATACAATATTAAATATAGTCACAATTCATCTTAGCTTAACTGGACCCTTCTTCAAAACAAGATTATTATGGATACAATACCCAACAATCTCCCCCTATTTGAAGAAGTCAGAATCATATAAACTAAGGTGATTTGCACATAACAAAAATAATCATAGAGCATGAAATTTACAAGATAAGTAAAATAAAGAAAATTGAAATAACAACGCACATTCCAGCCAAGACATATAAATCATATATATATATATATATATATATTAATAAAAGTTTAATATATTCACGCAACCACAACCATATCTCAATTACACCAAAACAACAAACAAAAAACATCAGGCATGCCTGCCTTGATCCTTCTGACGCTGCCTAACAAAATAAGCCCTTAGCTTAGGATAATACTTTGGTGGTGCTGGAGGCGCAGAATCATCATTCTTGTATTTTCTGAAGTGTATTCTCCTCTTGGCAGAGGCCAGTTCATACTTGTGTCATTCATCTTGATTGTAATGATTCCATCTATTTTCATTTCCAAGATCCATAACGGTGAAGGTGTCTAGAATGATTCCTCTTGAAGTTGGACTCCATACTTCACCCATTTATCTTTCTCTGGCTGGGTCTGGTCTTGTAAAAGTAGGGCCTTCACCATACTTTCTTTTCTTATTTACTGGAGCAGGAGGAATGTCTTCAACTACTTGAACTTCAGCAGTAGTAGCAGCAGTTTCCTGATAGAATTCCTGTGTGTCTGTCCCATGTTAAGAGTAATCCTCAGAAGGATGAACTTTGACATGAGCAGGCACAGCAGGTACTTGAGAACCAAATATTTGAACATGCAGTCACAAAAAGTTTTCATAACAATAATCATTTGTCTGTTTAAAGTTTTCTAACATGGCAGCTTCCACTACAGTAACCTTATCTTTCATATCTTCCTCCCTCTATCTGACTTCATCAATGATAGCATTAGAATAGGCAGGAATAGTGCTGTCAAAGTGATCCATCGATCTGTATTGCGCATCAATCATTGTTACAGCGTTCATGTCAACATTTGCAAGAACTTTTGAAGCGTACTTGAGTACTTGCATGTTCAGTGTTAAAGCTTTTCCACCATCGGCATATAAGGAATCAATCTTAATATCAAGCTTTTCAATCTAAATCTTAACTTTGGCAAGTTCGTTGTTAACATCTTGCTTAGTTTCTTTTACCATGTCCAGAACTTTGTTCATTATCACTTCAAATTGTGCTTGTTATCTTATCAACATGTCCTCTATTGTCTTTAGAATTGAACTATCATCACTGGAGGTGGCAACTATCTCAGAAGCAATATGTGGGAGAGAAGGCAGATATTCACTGGAAGACTCATAAATCTGAGATAATCGCGCTTTATAACTTAGCAAAGGCACTGCAGCAGCCAGGACAGGAGTAAGCTCCTCTGCATCTCCTTACTCATCAGAAACATTAACTACCACTTCAGGAACAACTGGAGGAATACTTGTCGCCTCGGTAACTAGTTTCTCAAGGTTGCGGATAAACCTGTCAACCTCAGTAGCAACTTATATCAATGGCCTGGTCACCTCCCTCTCAGAAGATGAAGTAGGAACAATCTTTAGGAGAGGTACAATCAGGTTCTTTGCTGAAACTAGCTCAGACCCATCATTACAATTATCAGCATCTTTGGGCTCATCAACGACAATCATTTCCTCATTAGCCTATATCTCATAGTCATCCAGAGTCAAATCATCATCAGCAGTAGCATCATCCTCAACATCAGCAGCCACTAACTCCTCAATGATAGTCTGAGCAATCTGATTAACCACTATCAGAAGATTCTCTGGCTCTGGAACTTTAACTGGCCTCTCTGTAACTGAAGTAATAGCTGGCTCCCCCTAAACTCCTGCACTCAATCTATCAGGGGCTTCACTAGGGTGTGGAGTAGGAATCCTATCCTCAAGAGCCTGATCTTCCTCCTCCCCAGGCAAATCTAGGGCTGCCCCTTGCCTCAAGATCCTCTTATCCCACCTTGAGAAGATAGATGAGTCAATCTTCTTTAGGTGATGGATAGGCACTCCTTTGTTCATATCGAACTTTTCACCATCCATTTGATTAAGGTACAAGCTGATAATCCTTCCAAAGTTGGGAGTGCAGAGACTGTCTTTGATTTTCTCAAACATCATCGCACCCTAGTCCATTCTCTTTCTGCATATGATTGTTATTAGAACCTTGAATATTTCTGAAGAGAGATAGTCGTGGGATCCTATCTTGCAAAGCAGCACTTTTCCAATAATATCTGATAATAACTTCCCCTCATCATTCATTCCTTTACTCTTAACGGCCTTGGTGCCCCTTTGCAATCCACAGAATAGCAGTGCACTTGAGAAGTGTTCCTCTTCTTGTTGATCTGCTTCTTTACAGGTGGGAAGCCTCAGAGCCCGATGATAGTAGAGGCCTTCACCTTAACTGAAGTCTTTCGAACCTTGCTTTTGATGACAGAGTCTTCATGCCCGAGCTTGGCATTCTGGAAGAACACAAGAACATCCCTGTCCAATATTTTGCAAGGATGTTCGAGGACAAACGAGATACCGGCCGTCTCTACCTTCATGATTACATTTTTGATTTCATTAGAGGCTGAGTCAAAGCCTATTTGAACTAATTCTCCACCCCAAGCAATTCACTGTTAGTTTGAGGACCCATGGATAATCGGTGAAAATCTCTAAACTGTACTGGCTGTAGAAACTGTTTTTTGTCACTGACGGCTGGCGAAAGCAAGCAAATGATCGGAGAAGTAGTTGCTGGAAATTGACATGAAGGAAATCTTTGCTGGAACTCAACTTGGACTGCAGTCACTGACCAAACTGAGGAGAACGGGAGCAGGGCCACGGGAAGGAGATGACGAGACTATTGTTGGAGCTGAAGGGTCGGGCGGACAGTTCGACGAATATTATTGTGATGGTTTCGACGAGATGTGTCGTGGTTGCCCCTAATTTTCGATTATTTATATTTATATGATTTTAAATTTAACCTAGAAAGGCGCATACCTGAATTTCGGCCTCTTTGGATCCAAAATAGAAATAGAAATTTTTCCCGAGTGACATTCGGCGAGTTTCAACGGATGCACTGTCAATTCGGCAAGTTTCGATGTGATTATCCGTGAATATCCGACGAAACGGTGACTAGGGCTGACCGATACTCAACGAATTTGCCTTGGACAAATTTATTCCTTGATAAATTTCCCGAGTGATTTCATCTTGTTGGCCTTCTTCATGAATCTTTGTTCAGCATGCCTTGTTCCGTTTCGAAAAACAAGAACTTGGCCTCGTCCAGCGGCTTCATAAAAATATTCGTGACTTTATTATCCCTCGATACATTTCTGAGGGCTATATCCTTGTTCTCCACATGCTCCCGTATGAAGTGATATCACACTTTAATGTTCTTTGTCCGGCTGTGAGAAACTAGATTATGTGTGATCACTATTGCGCTGGAGGAGTCGCAATACATAGGAATCTCTTTGAACTTTAGGTTGTAGTCTTAGAGGTTATTCCTGATCCATAAAAGTTGTGCACAACAACTACCTGTAGAGATATACTCTGACTCAGCAGTAGATGTTTCCACACAATTATGATTCTTATTGCTCGATGAAATAAGCCGTCTTCCGAGGAATTGGCACGTCCCAGAAGTGCTTTTCCTATTATCCATGCTTCCTGCAAAATCTGCATCTGAAAAGCCAATTAGCTTTACATCATTATTTCTCAGGTATCTTAAAACATGATTGGTTGAACACTTAAGGTATCTTAGAATTCGCTTTGTAGAGACGTAATAAGATTCCTTTGAGTTGACCTGAAATATAGGGCAGAAGCACGTTGAAAACATTATGCCTGGTATACTTGCAGTGAGGCAGAGTAATGATCCAACTATGCATTTGTACTTGGTTCATCAAAAGGTTTCCCTTTCTCATCCTTGTCCAGAGACACAGTTGAACTTATTGGAGTCCTCATAGAGGTTTTGTTATCCATTCCAAATTTCTTTAGTAACTCTTTGGTGAACTTCGTCCGTGAGATGAAAATTCTATCTTCAGATTGCTTCACTTTATGTCCTAAGAAATTCTTCAGCACTCCCATACTGCTCATTTCAAACTTCCCTTGCATAATTTGGAAAACTTCTTGCAAAGGTTGTATTTCATAGAGCCAAATATAATGTCATCGACATTTATTTGCCTTAGCAAAACCTTGCATTTTACTTCCCTAAGAAATAATGTCTTTCTATCTTTCCTCTTGTGAACTTGTTCTCAAGAAAAAAGCTAGACAACGTCTCATACCAAGCTAGTGGAGCTTGCTTTAAGCTATAGAGAGATTTATTTAAAAAGTAAACTTGTTCAGGAAAAGTAGAATTTACAAAACTTGGGTGTTGCGCTATGTACACTTCCTCTTTCAGGTTCCCGTTGAGGAACAGTGACTTCACATCCATTTAATAGACCATGAAGCCTTTGAGTGCAGCATACGTAAGAAACAACCTAATCACTTCGAGCCTGGCCACTGCAGCAGTGGTCTGGTTGAAGTCAATCCCTTTTTCTTGTTTATATCCTTAAGCTACAAGTTGGGCTTTGTTCTTTATGATTACGCCATTCTCGTCCAGCTTGTTTCTAAAAACCCGCTTGGTGCCGATCAGGTTCTGTCCCTTAGGTCTAGGCACCAACTCCCAGACTTTGAATCGCTCGAATTGGTTGAACTCCTCTTACATTATCATGATCCAAGAGGCATCCTTGTTTTCTTCTTCAAACTTCTTCGGCTCAACCTGAGACAGAAAACTAAGATGCAATAACACGTTAATTGTACCTCTTCTAGTTCTAACTCTGTCGCCAGGCTCTCCAATGACTTGATCAACTGGGTGATCTCTTAGGTGTTTGAACACTGTATTTCTTCCTCTTCCTCCAACAGGTTCTACTGCATCAGGAGCATCCTCTGGGGTTAGTTGAACTAGAATTTCTTCATCCAACATGCATGGATCGATGACCTTGACAGAATTTGGAGCATCTTCTTTGACTACTTCATCCAAGCTTAGTTCCTTAAACCTGGTACCTGCATCTGCACCAATAACATAAGATAAACTGCTTTGGAGCATGCTTGTCTCATCAAATAAAACATTAATAGACTCTTCTACCACCATGGTTTTCTTATTAAAAATCATATACGCCTTGCTATGGCTACTATATCCTACAAAAATACCTTCAAAACATTTTTCACTAAACTTTGTGCGGTAATACTTCCCATTATTAAGTATGAAGCATTTACTTCCAAAGATTCTAAAGTAGGACACAGTCGGTTATTTTCCCTTCAGTAGTTCATTAGGAGCCATATGGTGGTTCTTGTTGATTACAGCTCTGTTTTGCACGTGGCAAGCTCTGTTGACTACTTTAGCCCATAAGTACTCCAGAAGTGAAGCGTCATTTAATATAGTTGTACATGCTTCAATGAGGACTCTATTCCTTCTCTCAGTAACTCCATTTTGCTATGGAGTATGCAGGGAAGAAAACTCATGGAAGATACCTTGGCTTTCACAGAATTTTGTCATGGCACCAGACTCAAATTCTATTACTTGGTCACTTTTGATTTTGACCATTGAGCAGTTCAATTCATTCTGAATTTGCTGGACAAAATTAGTGAAAAATCAAAGGTGTCAGACTTGTGTTTCAGAAAGAACACACAACTAAAATGAGAGTAGTCATCAATAATTACCAATGTATATACTTTACCTCCAAAACTGTGAATTGGCATGGGATCGAATAAGTCCATATGTAGTAAATATAAGCTTTTCGAAGAATCTTTTTCAGCAATACCCTTGAAGGTAGCTCTTCTCTGCTTACCCATTTGGCATGGGTGACACGAACTCTCTTTAAGGCACTTAATGTTGGTGGCATCTCACACTAAGTTTTGAGAAAATAAAATATTTATTGTTTTGAAAATAATATGTGTTAATCTCTTGTGCCATTGTTCACAAATAGATGCACTACCTTTAGCCAAAAAGAACACTAGGGTATAATTGTCTAAACATAGAAAATTTAAACAAAATATATTTCTACTTCGAGTGTCTGTTAAGATTGTCTCCAAATTAGCAGACAAATTTATTAGACACATATTCGTGTAGAACTCAATGATATAGCCTTTGTCACATAGTTGACTTATGCTTATCAGATTATGTTGTAATCCTTCAACATAGCCATGTCTATGAAAGAAATTATTTCGTTGCAAATCATATCATAGTCTTTAGTAATTCCCTTGTCTGACCCTCCAGTGATGACTTTTGGTCCATCTTTGACTGGGGTAAATTCTCGCAGTAGGCTTCTTGTCCCAGCCATATGCCGAGAGCATCCGTTGTCCAAATACCAGATGAGATTTTTGTTGGCCTTTGGACATACCTGCAATGGAAAATCACTTTACCTTAGGAACTCAAACATATTTGGGTCCTTGGTTCCTTATCAGCTTACCACCACTAGGAACATTAACTTTACGAGTGGTCTGTCTTGCATGGTTAACTCGTGGAGTTTCAAAAGTATTAGGGTTAAACCAAGAATCTGTGCCAAAATGACAAATTTTGTCACAGCACTAACCGTCAAACCTGTTTTACCTTCTCGTATATTCTTGTTTTATCTTTTGAACGTGAGGTCTAGCAGGGGCAACTCAATTGGAGGTGGAAGCCTCCTGATTATAGCATACACAAGGCTTCTCCATCTCCTTTGCCATAAGTACAAAATTTTTAGCTTTTGGTGCTCTCTTATGGTTACGTCTATGAACATAAGGACCATAACTCTTGATTTCAATCTCTTCATAAGGTGATTTGAAAACACTGGCACCATAGTATCAGGTGAATGTCTTAATATCAAGGATAACTAAATCACCTAGAGGGGGGAATACGATTCTTAGTCCTTAGTGACTATTTTGGAATCTCTTTTAGTTAGTTGCTTTATTGGTAGATTAAATTTTTCTTTCAAGATAAGCTACCTGCACAAAGAAAGGCAACACAACATAGTACACATAGATTAATAGTGGTTCCCCAATCTTTGGGTACATCCACTCTCCTCCCACCTTGCCAACTTCCTGCTGGTCAAGGCACTTCCCCAAAACAATGCTCCTAAGAGCTTACACCTCAGATCCCTTAGGATCTCTCAATCTCCTCCAAGACTTACACCTCAACCACAAGGGCCTACACTCAGTGATAAAAATATCACCTCCTTAGGAAATTAGGCCCTACCACTCAGGCAATGGAGGATAACCCTACCTTAGAGAAAACTAGCTCCTATAACTCAGAGAGATTCACTCTCCTACAGCTCAGGTAATTTTGACCTACTTCTCAGTAAGTAAAACTCACCTACCTCTGAGCAACTTTGCTCCTACCTCTCAGATCCACAAAGGATCCTACAAGATGGAAGTGGGTTGTTGAGGTTCTTGATTGGACACAAGAGAAATTCCTCTATGCCAACCTAACTTCACTGAGTTAGACTCAGCCAAACTTTGATACCGGGGAAGTTTTCCTGAGTCTACGTTTCTGGACTAAGAACACCTTAGCCCCAACTACTTCACAATAGAAAGTATATCCACTTGAGCTGGAAGTGGCTTGCAGAACACTGTTCTGCCCCTTTCTAAACTGAACCAAAAGCTCAGCCCTCTCTTCTTCATAGCAACAATGATGTAGATGCTTTAGCTTATGCTGAAAGCAACTTGCAGATTAGCTTCTCTGCACCTTTCTGAACTGAGCAAACTGCTCAGCCCTATCTCCTTCTTTACAGCTCCCAAGAGAATGTTCTTTACGATTGGTTGGCTAGATCTGTGAAGCACCTGCAGCAAGGGTCGTCCCTAGATGTTATCTCTTTCTCAGCGAGTCACCCTGAGCTTGCTAGCTGGTGTAGATGAAGATGGCACCAACAATCTTGTTCTTTACGATGTTGATATCAATAGCTAACTTGATATTCCTCTCGACTTGCTTGTCTTGGGCTCTTTGTTCTTCAGCCACACCTACAACAATACCGATTAGGAAGAAATACTGTAACAGCTACTATTTCTACAAAGAGTTTCTCCTTTTATTTAATGTAACCCAACGATTCTTTTAGCAGTGGGTCCCACTCCATAAGTGTTGGCTGCATCATTTCTTCAGCCACATCTACAATGCATGGGTTAACCCCGTGCATGTCGTGACCAAAAAGGGCAGTGTAACTGTAGTGGCAAATGAGCATAACGAACTCATCCCAACTCATACTGCTACGAGTTGGAGGGTGTGCATCAATTATAGAAAACTAAATGATGCCACCCGTAAGGACAATTTCCCACTACTGTTTTAGACCAAATTCTCGAGCGTATATCCGGTAATCCATACTATTGTTTTCTATATGGTTTATCAGTGTTTTTCCAAATCCCCATTTCCCTCGATGACTAAGAGAAAATAACTTTTAACTGCCCGTTTGGCGCCTTCGCATACCGAAGGATTCCATTTGGCCTCTGCAACGTGCCAGCAACATTCCAAAGATGTATGTTGGCGATATTTGGCGGGCTGATAGAAGACATTATGGGAGTCTTTATGGATGAATTCTCCGTATTCAGATGCTCATTCCCGGATTGTCTTAAAAATTTAAATCGTGTCCTTCAACGGTGCGAGGACACAAATTTCATTTTAAATTTGGAAAAATGTAACTTTATGGTTCGGGAGAGTTTGGTCCTCGGCCATAAGATTTCATTTAAGAGGATGGAGGTCGATAAGGCCAAGGTCGAAATTATCAAAAAACTTCCCCCGTCTTCTAACGTAAAATCTATTAGAAGTTTCTTGGTCTACATGGGTTTTTTGTATGCAGTCTATTCACGATTTTTCTAAAATAACAAAGCCGCTTACTCACTTCTTGGAAAAAGAATCACATTTTGTCTTTAGTAGTGAATGCGAGTTCGCTTTTAATTTTATAAAACCAAAACTTATCAATTCGGCAATTTTGTAGTGCCTAATTGGCCCCTTCCATTCGAAATAATGTTCGACGCAAGTGATATAGCTTCGGTGTCATTCTTGGCCAACGCATAAACAAATACTTTCACCCCATTTATTATGCTAGCAAGACGCTCACTTCCTCACAAGGAAATAACACGACGACTGAAAAAAACTCTTAGACATCATTTTTGCGTTCGATAAGTTTCGCTCGTATATAACGCAATCTAAAGTTATCGTATTTACCGACCACTCCGCCTTAAAATATTTATTAGCTAAAACGGACGCCAAGCCCCGCCTACTTCGATGGATCCTCCTCCTACAAGAGTTTGATTTGGAGATCCGGGATAAGAAAGATGTGAAAAATTTAGCATTCGACCACCTCTCCCGTTTATATAATCTGGGTGTAGAAGCGCTCGTCGAATCTGACAAAGATGACAGATTCCTCGACGAACGCCTTCTTGCCATGAATACAATTCCATCTTCCATGCATTGGTTCATAGATTTCACCAACTATTTTGTTGCACAGGTACTCCCAAAAGACTTTTCAAGCGAGCAAAAGAAGAAATTCTTTTCTGACTTGAAAAGTTTCTTTTGGGAGGACCCATTCCTTTTTCGTATTTGAACGGATCAAGCGGTGTGCAGATGCGTCGTGGGCATGGAGTGCATACAAATACTGAGGCACTGCCACGAGTTCCCGACCGGTGGGCATTATGAAGCTAACCACACAATGCGAAAGGCGCTAGAGGCTGGCTTCTTTTGGTCCACTCTCTTCAAAGACGCTCACACTTTTGTGCACTCCTACGATTGCTGCCAGCTATCGGGTAATATCTATCATTGCGACGAGATGCCCCAAAATTTAATTTTAGAGTGTGAAGTCTTCAATTTGTGGGGCATCGATTTTGTTGGCCCCCTACCTCCGTCTTTTAAAAACAAGTACATTTTAGTGGCGGTCGACTAAGTATCAAGGTGGGTGGAAGCACAAGCTCTCCCCACCAAAGATGCACGAGTCATCATTTAATTTCTAAAAAAATTAATTTCTCGCTTCGGCACGCCTCGAGCTATTATGAGCGATAGGGGAACACATTTCTGTAACTCCAAAATGGCTAAAACATTAGGTAAATACGGAGTCACACGCAAACTTGCCACCCCCTACCACTTGTAAACTAGTGGCCAAGTTGAGGTAGTAAATCGAGAGATCAAGCGAATATTAAAGAAAATTGTTTCAATTAATAGGAATGAATGGTCCTTCAAACTTGACGACGCGATATGGGCGTATCGTGCATCATACAAAACCACAATTTGTTGTACATCGTATCGATTAGTCTATGGTAAAGCATGCCATCTCCTAGTAGAACTAGAACACCACGCACTTTGTGCTTTAAAACTCATAAATCTCGACGCTAACTTAGCCTCGCAAAATAGAAAACATCAACTAAACGAACTCGATGAATGGTGTGCGAATGCTTATGGCAGCAATAAATTCTATGTGGTGCATTATAAATTCTATCACGATCGAAAAATCAAGCTCCAAAATTGTTTTTCTTCGGGCAATCTTGTCCTTCTTTATAATTCACGTCTTAGGCTTTTGCTAGGTAAATTAAAATCACGATGGTCGGGCCCCTTTAAAGTTGAAGAGGCTTGGCCATATAGGACCGTACTCATCTCCCACCAGGAAAAAGGCTCGTTTAAAGTAAACGTTCATCGTTTAAAGTTATATATAGCAAGCGATCCCGTGGGCGGTATAAACAAAACCATAACCCTCCTCGAAATATAACCCCGCCAATTTAGTCAAGCTACACGACTATAAACAAAGCTCCCCTGGCAGGCATCCCATATTTATCTTTTTTGCTCTTTCTTTATTTTTTCTTCGCTAATTGTTCTTAATAATGCAGGGTTTCTAAATGGGCCTCCCCGCACACGTTCCAGGGAAGTTTCTACCCTCGCTCTTTATCTTTGTACACAATGCATTTTATTTCTTTTCGTTCCTGATACTTATCTTGAAACATTGAGGAAAATGTTGAAATTACGTACGGGGGTATTTTCATTTTTTACTTTCTTGCACTTTTATTTTTTACACTTACTAAAATTTTTAAAAATATAAAAATGAAAACAAGACAAAACAAAACAAAAAATACAAAAAAGTAAAAGTCCAAAAATATTGTTTGTTTTATCATCAAAAACTTAAAAAAAATTATAAAACAAAAATTCCAAAAATATTTTTACTTTTTAAATATTTAAATAAATTATTTTTTGTAAATATTTTTTCTCTTTCCCCATTCTCGCCTATGGAAATAATTTCTCTTTCTTTTCTTGTAAATATTTTAATTAATTTCTTTATGAAAATACAAAAAAATTTAACATAACTCAAAAATTTCAAAAACTTTTTTCTCTTTTTCGCACCTTTTTCTTCCTTTAGTATGTATATATTAAAGAAATAAAAAAAATTTCAAAAATAGATAATAACTCCAAAATAAAAAAAAAAGATAATAACTTCAAAAATATAAAAAATAATAATTCAAAAAAATACAAAAAAAGATGATAACTCTAAAAATTCCCCCAAAAAATTATGGAACAAATAGAATCAAATATATCATTCTTAACTTTCTGCTCTCTAAAAATCTCTTTTCGAGTTTATTTATAAGCGAATTTTATTAATCATTTATTTACTATTCATTTATTAATTGGAGATTGATAGATTTAAATATCTGGGGTTGTGTTTTAAAGAATTTTTTATGTCTTTTTTCTTAACATAGGGACTTGCTTTAGGCATTATTTCTAATTTATCTAAAATAGTGGCACGTGGATTATGTTATAAAAAAAACCTTTTACTTCAATTATGTTTACTTCAAATTTTTTGAAACACAGGAACGTTCAATTTATCAAAGTTGCTCTAAAATTTTTTTTATTAAAATCTAATATTCTTTTTGAAAAAACATATCTCCCAAATTTATCATGTATTACTTGGCATAATAAATTTTTTATCCTTAAAAGAACCTGTGCCAGTGGGAATAAGATTTCGTTCCGTAAACATAGACATCTTATATTTTTAAAAGATTATATGTTACGGGATAAGAGGATAAAATTTATTACTCATATACATTGGGATAATATGAAGTTATTAAAAAAATTACATGTCATGCAAAATAATAAATTTCATTTTGCTAAACATCCACCTATAAAGAAAAATTTATTAGAGGTTTGAGAAAAAAATATACCACACCTCTAAAGCAACACAGCCTTAGGCTTGCTGAATTCATCCACAGCCATTCTCTCCTTTAGGAGTTTCTCTTCAAGATTCAAAATGATCTTGTCCTTCTGGCCTATGGTCTCAATTTTGATGATTCAAAATGATCTTGTCCTTCTGGCCTATGGTCTCAATTTTGATGATTGAGATGACCTTCAGTTGGCTGAATTCCCTCATTTTCTGATCCAGCAAGGATGCTGTCTCAAACTGCTGGGCAGCAACTAGCTGAAGAGAGATAATCTCCTTAGTCTGCATCTTGGCCAACATCTTGCTTTTTCTCAAAGCATCCAAAATTTGACCATATTTGTCAATTACTTGATTGACATCTACCTCAGATTCAGAGCCATCTTCATCTTTAGATGAGGATGCATCAGAATCTGGACTGGTCTCATGACCTAAGTAGCTAGACATAGGTTGTACCTAATCTTGACCAGGATGATCCTGGCTGGATTATTCTTCTGTCAAATCCATCCCTTCACAGCAGCCACTGATATCTTCATCCACCTCAGTATCACTTTCTGAGTGTGATAGAGGGCCCCTGATCTCTATCCTGGTATCTGGATGGTCTTCATCTTCGTCTGTAATAGCAGCAAGTACCCAATGAAGGCTTCCTTTTCTTCTTCAGGCTCTAATTCACTGTCTGATAGACTAACGTTGTTGTCATCTCTTTTCTCATCTGCCCCTTCCATGTAGGCAGTTAGTGAGTCCCATATTTCTTTGGCTGTCTGATAGTGAACTACTCTCATGAGGGTTGAGTCATCCATGACACTTATCATGATATGTAGTACCCTCGTATCCACAGTTACTAAGATGATTTCATCTTCAGTCATTTCTGCATAACTCTTTGGAGTTTGGACTTCTGCATCTAAGACAGAGACCTTCATGGGGTGCTTTCCTTGACTGCTAACTCTTTCTTACCCTTTTGGGAGGAGAAGGAATTTATCAAAGGCAACACAGCCTTAGGCTTGCTGAATTCATCCACAACCATTCTCTACTTTAGGAGTTTCTCTTCAAGATTCAAAATGATCTAGAACATAGCCTTAGGCTTTCTATATTCAATGATTCTAGACTTAATATAAAATCTTTTTGAGAACATAATTTTTAAATTGCATTATTTCCTTTAAACTCTTATAAGTTATAGTTTCTATAATTCCAATCTATTTTTATTAGCTAACGATTACAATTTTTGATTGCTATTTGGTTACTTCAAGAAGTCTTTTTGGCCAAAACTTTTCCTATATTTAAATCATTTTCATGATTTAGAACTTAACTCTTTATACACATGATGTTTATTTAGATCTCTCTTTTAATTAATTCAAGCGGTAGCTAAATTTAGATTTTTTTTTAATTCCTTATAAGTTTATCTCAAACTTTTGCTCTTGAATAACAAAAGCTTAAGTATGGGGGTATTTGATGAGTTATAAATATTTGTATTTTTTCAGTACTTTATTTAGGTCGTTTTAATTTATTTACATTGTTTTTTGTTTTTATTCCTCAATAAAATTTTTCTTTTTTGTATATACCCTTCTAAATTAGCTCTGTTTTCCTTTCTAGAAATTTCTGCAGAAAATATCAAATTTTCAAAGTACACGCCCTTGTCATGCCCGAGTCAATTCGGTCATGCCCTTGACCTGGGTGTGTCACTTTGACGCCAGTCAAAAACTACTGCCTGCTCGGAATCCGTGAAACAATGAGTGAACACGCCCATATCATTCGACACAAGCCCGTGTCAATCCAGTTCATAATTTGTTGCTGCCTCCTTCTGCTGCAAGGTGTCCACGGTTTCTCCAACAAGCCAGACACGATGCCCACGTCAGTCAGACATGACGCCGCCAGCAAGATGAGGAATTGATGTCTCCAGCATGCCTTCCCCAGTCATGCCCCTCCTACACACCCGTGTTAATTCTTCACGCCCTTGACCACCTTGTGGAACTTCCAGAAGATCCCAGAAGTCAACCTGTAACCAAATTTTCGGCCTCTCCAACATGCCAACATTTCACGCCCCCCAGTCACACCCGTGACTAGGGCGTGTAATCTGAAATATTTTTTTTATAAATTTAACTTTTCTGTAAGAGCCAAGGGTTCACTTTTTTTGGACCATTTTGCTGTTTGTAGGCTGCTTAGGTGCAATTTGTGATATGTGAGGAGAATTCCCACCCCCTCTCCTTTATGTTTGTTTTAGCTTTTTGTAACCCAACTTTTGTCTTAATAGAATTTGTAGTTTTTTTTCTCCATGTGTTGTATTAGATTGCATATGATTGGCTCACTTTTATTCTCTTTTTATCCCTTGTTTTTTTATTTTTCTATGGGTGTGTGTGTGTGTATGAGAGTAATTTTATGCTTTTATGTTTGAGTTATTTCTTACATAGCTTTGTTCTAATTTTTCGCTTAGTTTATTGTTGTTATGCAAGCTTTTCTTAGTTTTTCGCTTAGCTTTTATGTTTTTAAGTGCTTTTCATTCAACCTTATAGATTTATAAAAGTGTTTTTAAAAGTGGATTTTATTTTTTTTAATTTAGTTTTCATTTTTTTAACTTAGTTTTTATCTTTTTGCTTGTAAAACTTTTTGTTCCTTTACATTTTTTCCACTTTTTAATCACTTTTATGAACATATAAGAAAGGATTTGTAGTTGTTTTAATTTTTGGTAGACTTTGATTTTGCTTTTTGTTTGAAAAACTTTTGCTCCTTTAATTTTTATTTTATTTTATGCATTTTTGTCAAGATCTAGGAGTAGAAAAGTAGTTATTTTAATCTTTAGAGCTCTTTGTTTTTCTCTTTATGTAGAGTGTGTGCGTATATGATATAGATTTTATCTCTTTATTTATCTCTTCCTTCAATTTTATCTAGAGTGTGTTTGTGTATGAGATAGTTTTTATTGCTTTCTTTTTTTTTTGTAGAGTGTGTGTGTATGAGGTAATTTTTATTTCTTTCATTTCTCGCCTACTCGTTTGAGTAGTACTTGTTTTTATTGTTTTCATTTCACGTCTACTCGTTTGAGTAGAACTTGCATTTATTTCTCACCTACACGTTTGAGTAGAACGTGCAATTTCAATTATGTTTTTCTTTTGTTTGAGGAGTGTGTGAGTTTTCTTTTTAGCATAGTTTTACTATTTTTTCTAATGTTATGCTATTTTATGTCTTCTTTTATAACCCTTTAGCGCTTTGTTTCGAATTCACACCTCAAAAATTTCATAAGCCACCCTCATTCCGATGAGTGGCTAATCGCTCCTAGCCGGTATAAAAGAACATTGGGACATAAAAATCGCCTTAAACAACCAAAGGTCTTTTTTCACTTTAATTACAGAACTTAAGGTTTGACCCGGGTATACGATGCGTAGAAACACATATTGATGTGTGGACTCTATTTCCGTTATCCATATGCTAGCTAGCCGAGAGGTCATGTATATGGACCGATCACCCTTGGGTAAAGAGAATTGCGCACTAACCCTCGATTGAAGTGGAGCAGAATTCTTCCGGATTGGGTTCCCCACCCAATAGTAGGGTTATTAGCGTAAAGCAGGCATTACGAGGAATCATTCGTCGAACGAGAGCTCGGTCGAATAGTCTTAATGTTCAGGTGAGTGATATTCCTAGAGATAGGTGAGCTCACATTTGTGGAACCTCCAAAGCCAAGTTGCCCTTAACTAATTTGAAACTTAGGATATATAGTTATATAAAGTTATTTAAGACCTAATTCGATTCGGTATCGATAGTTATTCCTTCATTGATCTATTCTAAGTCTATTTTTAGCCCTTTTTATAGCCGCCTTAGTAAATCCGACACTTTATTTTCGGCAAGAAAATATTCCCTCATGGAGGAGTAGAAATAATCAACCCGCTCCGATAAAAATACGATCTTGATATTCCCCTCGAATATCTTATACTACTCATGATAGGTGCACTTTTCTCCTTTCGTTAAAACTTGTTTTTAACAGATCATCCATGAAATCCGAACCTAATGTGCTTAAATCAGAGTCGGGCTTCGCGCGCAACATCTTGGCCATAGAGCTAGTAAAGGTAAGGCTTCCAAGAAATCTAGTGCCAAAGAATAGGGGAAGGAACCTCTAGGTCAACCCTCATTTAGGAAGGTAATCTTCCCGACGAACAAGTTTGACCTTGAGTCATCCTACGATCATCTTGCTAGGCCTACCTATGTAGAGCCCAAGAAGCGATACTAGGGATGGACCCATCCCTGATGTCTGGTCCATTGATCCCAATGTCCTGGATTTGAATAAGGCCTAGCAAACAATGCATACATATGTGGTGATCTAACTTGTGTTCAAGTTTAATGATTATAGGATGTCCTAGTAGCAATGATGGGACAAATAGCCTAAGTGCCTAAGTCAGAAAAGTTCTTACCTAAGTGGTGGAAAGATAGAAAACTATCCAAGTCCAAAGGCGTTGAGTGAAGATCATTCACTCAACGCCAGATGACTTATAGCGCTGAGTAAAGGCTATTGAGTTAAAGCCATGAAGTAGCAAGTTTAGAATGTGGCCAAGTCCACATGCGTTGAGTGAAGTGAACTCACTTAACTCCATACAGCAAAAGGTCGTGAGTCAGTCTCATATAGTCAAAGTTTAAAGAGAAATGAGTTGAAAAGTGACTAAGTCCACAGGAGTTGAGTGTAGCTGAACTCTAAATTAGTCAAACAGAGATTTTACTTATTCGTCGACCTGATCTCAGTGTTCGTCGAACTGCGTTCTGAGTTCGTCGAACTCAAACTGAATTCTGAAACAGAAAATCTGACTAAGGTAGAAAGAGATGAGTGGTGCGTGGTCACCCAACACTCTTAACGTCATGATACAGAATTAGTTAAAGCAAAATGCGTTGAGTGCGGCATTCCCACTCAATGCTCTCAACGCTTAAGATATTGAAGAAGCAGAAATGGCTAAGGCAGAAAGCGTTGAGTGAAGTATGTTCACTCAACACTCGCAATGCCTAAAATGCAGAATGTGGCTAAGGCACAAGACGTTGAGTGAAGTATGTTCACTCAATGCTCTCAACACTATGCATGCAGTTGAGGCTGCAGAAAGGGTTAAGGCAAAAAGTGTTGAGTGAGCTTTACTCACTCAACACTGTCAACGCCTAGATAGACAGAACTATCTAAGTACTTTGGTGTTGAGTGAAGCTCTTTCACTCAACGCCTATTTTACTGATGCTTGAATTTTGACTTAGTCTTCAGATGCTGATGTCAGCAGGTAAAAAGGTCAACCATATTCAAATTATTAGCGGCAAAGCCACAGTACATGACAAAAGGCGCCGCAGGCCTACTATGCGTCAGTTAGGCATTAAAGTAAGGATGCAACCAACATTTATGGAGTGGGACCCGCTGCTAAAAAAGTCATTGTTACATTAAATAAAGGAGAAACTCTTTATAGATAGAGTATCTATTATAGTTGTTCTTCCCAATCTCCATTGTTTTGGGTGTGGCTGAAGAATAGAGAGCCCAGGACAAGCAAGTTGAGAGGCATATCATGTTAGCTATTGATATCAACATCTTCAACAGCAAGATTGCTGGTGCCATCTTCATTTGCACTAGATAGCAAGCTCAAGGTGTCTCACTGAGAAAGAGATAGCAGCTAGGGATGACCCATGCTGCTGGTGCTTCACAGATCCAGCCAAACAATCCTAAAGAACATTCTCTTGGGGAGCTGTGAAGAAGGAGATAGGACTGAGCAGTTGGCTCAGTTTAGAAAGGTGCAGAGAAGCTAATCTACAAGTTTCTTCTAGCATAATCCAAAGCATCTACATCATTATTGCTGTGAAGAAGAGAGTGCTGAGCTTTTGGTTAAGTTCAGAAAGGGGCAGAACAATGTTCTGCAAGTTTCTTCCACCTCAAGTGGATATACCTTCTATTGTGAAGTAGTTGGGGCTAAGGTGTTCTTAGTCCAGAAAAGTAGACTCAGGAAAACATTCTCGCTGACAAAGTTGGGTTGAGTCTAACTCGGTCAAGTTAGATTGGCACAGAGGAATTCCTCTTGTGTCCAATCAAGAACCTCAAACACCCAGTTCCACCTTGTAGGATCCTTTGTGGATCTGAGAGGTAGGAGCAAACTTGCTCTGTGGTAGGTGAGTTTTACTCACTGAGAAGTAGGGAAATATTATCTGAGCTATAGGAGAATGAATCTCTCTGATTTATAGGATCTAATTTTCTCTGAGATAGGGCTATCCTCCAGAGCCTAAGTGGTAGGGCTTAATTACCTGAGGTAGGTGATACTAGTATCACTGAGTGTAGGCCCTTGTGGCTGAGGTGTAAATCTTGGAGGAGACTGGGAGATCATGATGGATCTGAGGTGTAAGCTCTTTGGAGCATTGTTTTGGAGAAGTTCCTTGACCAATAGGAAGTTGGCAAGGTGGGAGTATAGTGGATGTACCCAAAGATTAGGCAAGCACTATAAATCTGTGTGTACTCTATTGTGTTGCATTTCTTTATGCAGGTAGCTTGTCTTGAAAGCAAAACTACATCTACCAATAAAGCAGCTAAATAAAAGAAATTCAAAAATAGTCACTAAGGAATAAGAAACCTATTCACCCCCCCCCCCCCCTCGCTCTAGGTGATTTATCTATCCTTGAAATACAGACTTTTAAGTGGTATCAGCGGGAGGTTACTAAAAAAGGAACTAACAGTCTGAGTTGACCTCCAAGGATAGCTAAAAGGTTAAACTTATGTGTTCAAAGATGAACCATATGGTGTGGAACTCTATGGAGCATCAAATCTACAGAGGGGACAGGAACAACATTGGACTGTTGGTTGCTCTTAGTGAAGACTGAAAGATATAGTACCTAAACACCTAGAGGGGGGGTGAATAGGTGACCTAATCCTTTTTTAGACTTTAATGGCAGCAAACAGTTATATCACAGAATCTACTCTACTATTGCACAGCAATCACACAGCATACATAGCAAATTACAATCACAGCACAGCAGACACAGAGTTTTTATAGTGGTTCCCCAAGCTTTGGGTACATCCACTTTCCCCTTCGCCTATCTAGCAGTGTACTAGATTCGGCCAAACTTCACCACTGTCTCAGAACCCAAATTGGTTCCTACACCTCAGGCCCAAGGCCCTACAACTCAGCTTTTCCACAAAGCCTACACTCAGCCACAAAGGCCTACACTCAGCCAACAAGGCCTACACTCAGCCACAAAATGCCTACACTCAGAGATTCCAATCTCCTACACTCAGGCTCCCAAGCCCTACACTCAGCCTTTATAAATACAGGCTTACAATCACTCAGATCCAAAGGATCCTACAAGATAAAAATGATTTTACAAATATTAACTCAACAACTCAAAGACAAGAGAGGGGAGTTGTGAGTTTCTTGATGAGTTCTTGGAAGAACTCAGCTGGATTCAATATGACTTAGCTTTCTTCAAAGCTTCTTGAAAGTAGAACTGAATAAGACTGATTCCTTCTGCAGTTGATCCTTGACCTCTACTTCTTAAGATCCAGAATGAATCTGAATCCTTCTTCTCAGCCTAGTTCCAATGGTTGATTTCTTGGATGGAGCCCTCTCTCTCCAACTTCTTAGATCTGCACTTGGACTGCAAGATCTTCTTGTCTTGATACTTGATCAATAACTCTGTGAACCACTTGTTGAATTACTTCAATTACTTGAACAACAGTTTCTGTAGACTGTATGAGCCTATTTATAGGCCTTCTTCATAGTAACCGGCTGGTCCGGTCCATAACTGAATTCTGACATCTCTGACAGGTGTTGTAGGCCGGCTGGAATGGCAGCTGTCAAGTCATCCAGTCAGTTCTTGAAAGTTCTCTAACTGTCTGAAAGTGTCGAGACTTTCTGTCTTTAAGTGTCGACACTTATAGACCAAGTGTCGACACAAGTTGTATAAGTGTCGACACAAGTCTACAAGGTGTCGACACAACTCCTTGTGTTGTAGATACTATGTCTCGACACAGTTTCTTCTGCATGTGTCGACACTGAAATTGAGTGTCGACACAAGTACTTGATCTTCTATCTTTTGCTGAATTCTTCTAAGTGTCGACACATCTCCTTTGTGTCGACACACCTTTAAGTGTTGAATCTGTTAAGTGTCGACACTGCTCCTTGGTGTTGGTACATAGTATTCAGTGTTGATACTTGCTGAGTGTCTACACAGCTTCTTGTGTCGACACTTGATTCTTCTGTTGAGACTTCAGCTGAGTGTCGACACATTACCTTAGTTTCGACACTTGTACTTAGAATATTTTGTTGATCTTGCTGTTCTTTGCTAAGTGTCTACACAGCTCCATGTGTCGACACTTTCTTCAAGTGTTGAGTCTTTAGCTGAGTGTCGACACATACTGTCTTGTGTTGACACTTCTTTTAAGTGCTGACTCTTCTGTTGAGTGTCGACATATTGTTCTGGGTGTCGACACTTATACTTAGTCTCTGTTGACTTTTGCTGAGTGTCGACACAGCTCCAAGTGTCGACACTTTCTTGTGTAGACACAGTTCTTCTAGGTGTCGACACTGCTGTTAAGTGTCGATACAGCTTTATTGTACTTTTCTTCACTGAGTGTCGACACAGCTCCTTGTGTCGACACTTTCTGTCTGGTGTCGACTCTACATCCCAGGTGTCGACACAATGACTCCAAGTGTCGACACTACTTGTCTGGGTGTCGACACAAGTCTTCTTAAGTGTCAACACTTTCCCTCTGGGTGTCGACACATGGACTTAGAAATTTTTGCTTCAGTCCTGCAAATACTTAACCTGCACATGTAACTCAAAATTCATCAAATACATTTTGATGTATATCATTGAGTTGGGTGAGGCTTCTTCAAATCAGGTACATTTAAACCAATGTACCCAACAATCTCCCCCTATTTGGAGAAGTCATAACCCTTAGTCAATAATATGCACCATTCATAATTAAATTACAAAATGATGTAAAGCAGGATTATGTACAGCAGGGTAAACATAACATGTATCAATTTTACATGTATACAAATACATCATTACAGAATAAATAAGAAATAGACATAGACATATTCACAGAACAAACATGAAATATATTAATCATATATTGTTCTACTATCTGTCTTATATATTTTCAGAAGTTCACTAAATGTTTTACATCCAAAAGATTACAAAATAAACTTCAAGAAAATTCTAAATCTATTTTTGTTCTGGCTCCTTAATCACTATGCCTTTTCCAGCTTGAACTTTAGCTTGGACATGAGCAACAGCAGTTTCAGCATCAGCAGGCTTCTTGCCTTTCAGATCTTTCTTCTTAAGCTCTTCAGCTTTGATCTTCTGTCTTTCAAAGTAATGGTATGGCTTTGGAAAGTACTTGCTAGGCTCCAGAGCAGTAGGAGGTAGCTTTCCCATCTTGGCCTTCCTTCTATACTGGACTATTGCCTCCTGCCTGATCTCATGTTTTCTCCATTCAGCTTCAGAAAACCATTTGTTCCTGTCATGCACATTATCTTTGGTAGCTTTCCAGGCAGTTAAAATGATATTCCTTGAGGTAGGGCTCCAATGCTCAAAGTCTGGCCTTTGTTCAGCTTGTTCCCTAAACCTCTTCTTAGACAATCTTGTCTCTTCTTCTTTTTGTAGAGCTTCTTCTTCTTTCTGAAGAGTTGCTTGCATAGCTTCAGATATAGGCTGAACCACTTTCTCCAGAATGACATTAGACTTCCCTTCAGTTGGGCTATACATGTGATGAATATCAGCTTGCACCATTTCAAAATCTGATGGAGGATAGATCACTTGAGCTACTTCTGGTTGCTCACCTCCAAGATATGCAGGCTGAATTCCAGATTCAGCAATATTGTCATCATCACAAAGTGGAGGATAGCCCAGTGTAGCTCTGATGGAATTAGATATCCATTTGGCATGATCAGAGCTAGCTTTGACTAAAACTCTCTCCCCCTTTATGACTTCTCTAGCCATATGATCTCTGACATCATCCTTCTGGAATCTGATTTGATTATCCAAGTATCTGACTCCATCTTTAAAGAAAGGTTTGAGCTTTTTAAGTTGTTCAGATATGGCCTTCTGGGAGTCTTGAATAGCAGTCTTAACAGCATTGATTTCTTCTTGAAATACCTTGTCAAATTCAGCTTTAACAGCAGCAGTAGAGGTAGAAGGTCCAGCAGCCTGGTTCTGCAATTTTGTGACAATAGCATTATGGGAAGCAGTAAGATTGTCATTCATCCTTATTTGATTTTCAAGAATATACCCTTGTTTCAATGCTATGTCATCTACTTGTGCTTTGATCTTCTCCTGGTGGGTTGTCAAGTACACCACTGCATTTCCACCCTTGTGAAAGCAGTCTGTCATTTCCTTTTTGTTTAGGTTCATTTCAAACCTTATAGACTTGATGTCCTGGGCCAGATCAAACTGTAAGGATTTCTGCCCTTCATCCACATACTTCTCTATTGCCTGCCTGTGCTCATCCAGTTTAATTTGCATGGCCACCATTAAAGCACTATAATCAACTGATGGTGTTTGCTGAACTATAGGTTGTGGTGCAATAGATTGTAGAGCCTTCTTATAACTTTGGCTTCTCCTCCTGAACACTTGAAATTTCTTTTGCTTTGCCTTGGTAGCCCCCCATCTTCAGATTCTGAGGAGCTAGCAATTTCAACCCTCTCCTTAGGGCTAGGGGGCCTCTCTTTCTGCACTACAGGTTCCTTCTCAGTTTCCTGCCTTACAGGCTCTTCCATAATGTGCACTTGCTCCCCCTCAGCAGCAGCATTCTCTTCTTCAGCAGCAGTAGTTTCTTTTTCAAAATCCTGTTGGTCCAGATTTAAAAACAAATCTTCCATAGTGAACTCTTGTGGTGAAGGAGCTGGAGACATTCTTTGCTCTTCAACCACTGGATCAGGAACAACTGCTTGTACAACAGATGTGTCTTTTATAACAGCATCTGGATCTTGACTATCCAGCTGAGTTTGCTGATGAACATCAGACAAATCAGTATCTTCCATAGAAAAATCTAAAGTATTTAGTTCAGTGAGTACCTCTAGTATGATGGTGGATGCTTGTTCACTTTCCAGTGTAGTGACTTCATCTACAACTGGAGGCTCCCCCTGGCTTTGATCCTTGTGGATGGGGCTAGCTTGTGGTAGCTCCCCCTGGATCTCAGCATCAGCTTGTGGAGCAGGAGACTTCACTACAGGCTCTTCCTCATGCTCATCTGGAGTGAAGACAACCTGTTCTTCACTATCAGAACTACTAGTGGACTCTTGTGCCACTGGAGCACTCTTCCTTTTCTTCTTGGGAGGAATTTCTTTCTCAGCAACTATCTTCTCAGGGGTTGGCATCTCTTTTATCAACACCCTGTCCCATCTAGAGAACAACCTCATGTCCATTTTTCTCATGTGGTTGATTTTGGTTCCAGCAGCAGTACTCATTACCTCTAGAATCACACCAGCTAGGTATAGACTAATGATTCTGCCCAGATTGGGCTTCTTCAAGCTTTCTTTGATTTTTTCAAATACTATAACAGACCAGTCTGTGTTTAGAGTGAAGATAATCCTTGTCATAATACCAAACATATGGGCAGACACTCTGGCATGCCCTCCTGGCTTGCTGAGAATGACCTTTCCCACAATTTCAGAAAAAACTTTCCTTGATTGTTCATTCCTTTCCTGTTAAACACAGAACCAATCTTCATTGTAGAATCTAATCCACACCAGGTTAAAGCTTCCCTGGTCCTTGAAGCAGTAACCTCATCTTCCTCCTTAGTACTTGACAATTGAAGCACCTTCCTCAAGCTCTTTGGTGAAATCTTAACCTTTGTTCCATGAACTCTGGATTTGATCTTGTATCCAGATTCATCCACTTTGGCGCCATTGAGGAATTCAAGTACCTCTTTCTTCCATATCTTAGAAGGTTCTGAAACTAGATATTCTAACCCAGAATCGGCAACTAGGGTTACGACCGCCTGGATTTCTTGATCAGCATCATTGAAAGCGCCGCACACCAGCTCATATCCTTCGTTGACGTTCTCCTCTAGCTTAGGCGCCATTAGGGTTTGTAGAATTTGTCTTGAGAGAAGAGAGGTGTCGACACAGAAGTTTGGTCTCGAAACTTTGAAAGCGTGTCGACAAACAAAGACAAAACCCTATTTATACCTTTCTGATTTTGAAGATGAACAGGCGGGACAGCTAACTTAAAATGTGTCGACACTGGCAATAAGTGTCGACACTGACTTATAATGTCTCGACACACATGTTTCGACACAAGTTTAGTCAACAGATTTTATGTGCCGACACTTGGTTATGTGTCGACACAACATAACTCGACACATAGTCGAGACTTTACTTAGAAAATTCTGAGTAAAACTTAAGTGTCGACACCACTGAGGATGTGTCGACACCTACTTGACATGTGTCGACACTAATATTCTAAAGTGTCGACACCAACTTCCTATATGTGTCGACACCTATTTCCTGAAGTGTCGACACCACTATTCTGTGTCGACATAGACTTGTCTATGTGTCGACAACTTTTTACTTAGCCAATTTCAATTCTGTAAACTTACTCTAAGTTTATCATTCCTAGCTCAATTTTAAATCTATTGAACTTAGCTTCTTCTAGGGGCTTAGTATACATATCAGCTATTTGATTATCAGTTTTAACATATTCTAATAAAATATCTTCTATTTCTACATGCTCCCTAAGAAAATGATATTTAATTTCAATATGTTTTGTTCTAATATGGGATACAAGATTATTAGCTATTGAAATAGCACTTGTAGAATCACAGAAGAGTGGAGTTCTACTTACCTGTAATCCATAGTCCTCTAGCTGATGTTGTATCCACAGAAGTTGAGCACAGCAACTTCCTGCAGCCACATACTCTGACTCTGCAGTGGAGATAGCCACACTTGTCTGCTTTTTGCTACTCCATGAAATTAGTCTCCCACCTAGGAATTGACAGGTTCCAGTAGTGCTTTTTCTATCTTCTTTGCATCCTACAAAATCTGCATCTGAATAACCTGTTAGTTCAAAATCCCCATTCCTAGGGTACTAGAGGCCTAGATAGGGAGTGCCCTTTAGATATCTCAATATTCTTTTGACTGCTGTCAAATGAGACTCTTTAGGGCAGGCTTGATACCTTGCACATACACATGTAGCATACATGATATCTGGTCTACTAGCAGTCAAGTATAATAGGGAGCCAACTATCCCTCTATACAAGGTTTCATCTACAGGTTTCCCTGCATCATCCTTGCTAAGAGACATACTTGACCCCATAGGAGTCTTCTTGGTACTGGATGATTCCATACCATACTTCCTTATGAGTTCTAGGGTGAACTTGGACTGACATATGGATAAACCACTCTCAGTCTGTTTAACTTGGAGACCCAAGAAAAACTTCAGCTCTCCCATACTACTCATCTCAAATTGACCTTGCATAAGTTTTGCAAACTTTTTGCAAAGGTTGCTTTCAGTAGACCCAAATATAATGTCATCTACATATATTTGGACTAGTATAACTTTGCCTCTAGATTCCCTAAGGAATAGAGTCTTATCTATTTTCCCCCTTGAGAACTTGTTCTCAATGAGGAAACTAGATAGGGTTTCATACCAAGCCCTAGGGGCTTGCTTTAACCCATATAAAGCTTTACTAAGTCTATAGACATGATGAGGTAGAGTTGGATCAACAAAACCTGAAGGCTGTTCCACATAGACTTCTTCTTTAAGATTACCATTCAGGAATGCTAACTTGACATCCATTTGGTAAACCTTGAATCCTTGAAAGGTTGCATAGGCCAAGAACATCCTTATGGCTTCCAGTCTGGCTACTGGAGCAAAGGTTTGATCAAAGTCAATACCTTCTTCTTGCCTATATCCTTTAGCAACCAATCTTGCTTTATTCTTAATGATGACCCCTTGTTCATCCATCTTATTCCTGTAGATCCACTTGGTTCCTATTATATTATGGTCTTTAGGTTTAGGAACAAGTTCCCAGACCTTGCACCTCTTGAACTGATTAAGCTCTTCTTGCATTGCTTCAGTCCATTGTGGATCTTGTATTGCTTCTTCAAACTTCTTAGGTTCAACTTGAGATAGAAAACTGGAGTAGATTACTGCATTCATGTTTCTGCTCCTGGTTTGTACTCCTTATCTTGGATCTCCAATAATCTGCTCTACTAGATGATCTCTAAGATGCCTATTGGCTGGAGGCATCCTAACTTCTGGTTGAACCTCTTCAGCATCTCCATCATGCTGTATACCTTGAATTTCTTCAGCAATTGGTACATGTAGTTCTCCCCCTGGACAACTGCTACTGTCTTCTACTTGCTGTCTTGCAGCAGGTACTTCTTCTATAGTAAGCTTGTCCATCTTCTTTGTTAAACATGTGGGGCTGCATACAGTACTAGACAACTCATTGTTAATAAGTTTAGTCTCATCAAAAACTACATGCACAGATTCTTCTACAACTTGTGTAGTCAAGTTGTAGACTCTATAAGCCTTACTGTTGTTGATGTACCCAACAAAAATTCCCTCTTGGGACTTGGCAGCAAACTTAGTCAAGTAAGACTTCCCATTGTTAAGTATGAAGCATTTGCAACCAAAGATCCTAAAGTAGGATAGGTTTGGTTTTCTGCCTTTCACAACTTCATAGGGGGTCTTATTGAGCCTTTTAGTGATGGTAGCCCTATTTATAACATGTCATGCAGTGTTAACTGCTTCAGCCCAGAAATATTCTGGTAGTGATGTATCACTTAATAGGGTCCTACCAGCCTCTATCAAGGTCCTATTCTTCCTCTCAGCAATGTCATTTTGCTGATGTGTTCTAGGTGAAGAGAATTCTTGAAATATCCCAAATTCTTCACATAGTTTTGTCATGCTATCAGACTGAAATTCAGTACCATGGTCACTTCTAATCTTGACCACTGTACTATTTAGTTCATTCTGAATTTGCTTGACAAAGCTATAGAAGACACTAGGTGTTTCAGATTTCTGTCTTAAGCAAACACCCAGGAAAACCTTGAGTAGTCATCTACAACTACAAGGGTATAGACCTTCCTACCTAAGCTGTGAACTGGCATTGGACCAAAGAGATCCATATGCAAGAGGTATAAACACCTCACAGCATCTTTGTTTTCTATGCTTCTAAAGGTGGATTTAGTCTGCTTGCCCTTTTGACAAGCTGAGCAAATACCATCTTTAACACACTTAACTTGAGGACCATTCATCACTAACTCTTTGCTAAAGAGTTTGCTAATAGTCTTGTAGTTAAGATGGGCAAGCCTCTTGTGCCATTTGACACAATGAGAGACTGTCTCGTCAGCTACAAGACACACAGGAGAACCACTGTTCTCAACCATAATGTCTAAGCAGTAGACATTCCTTTTCCTATAACCTGTCAAAATGATCTCTTGATTACTTGACATCTTGATATGACAACCATTTTTAACAAATAAGATGTCATACCCTACATCACTTAATTGACTTATACTTATTAGGTTGTGTTTCAACCCTTTAACATAAGCCACTTGAGTAATGATAACCAAGTTGCTAGAAATGTTACCAAATCCTTTGATGATTCCTTTTTCAGAACCACCAAAGGTGACTTTTGGACCATCTTTTATTGGAATGTAGTCCTTTAGTAATCCTCTAGTTCCAGTCATATGTCTGGAACATCCACTGTCCAAGTACCATGTTGGGGTATGGCCACTTGGACTCACATGCAAAACAGATTAATGAACCTTAGAACCCAAAGAATTCTTGGGTCCTTGGTACTTGTTAGTTTGCAACTTGACAAAACTACCTACTGGCTTTCCAACAGGTAATTTGTAACTCATCTTGGCACTAACATTGTGCCAACAGTCCATTGCAAAATGGCCAACTTTGCCACAGCACCAACATTCAAACATATTGTAGCTTTGCTTAGGTACTGTCTTTGCTGTCTTATATACAGCAGACTTGTTGAATGTTGGGGCTTTTCCCTTTGACTTGGACTTGGACTGCTCAGTCGTTGCAGGTCTAATAAAACTCAGTCCAGCCTTGCCTTTATGATGAACAAATTCATCAATTAAAGGTAGCACTGACTTAGGTTTAGAAAACCTAGCAACAAGATCTCTCTCCTTCTGAAGATTGATCTCCAGACTCTTGATTTGATCATTCTTAAAGGTGATAGTCCCCATCTGAATTACTATTATGTGTTTCAGCCTGGCTATCTCATTAAGCTTTTGATCAAATAGCTTCTCAGAATCTGTTGCAGCATCTTTGAGATCAGCAATTTCCTTTGCCTGACTTTTGGCTAGGGACTTGCTTTTCTTGTAAGCTTGCAACAGTACTTTATATTCATCTATAAGCTGATGAATATCATCCTCAGACTCAGATACATTCTCATCACTTGATGATGAAGAATCTGATTCTGTACTGGAACAAGAAACTGAACTTAGAGTTGAACTTTGTACCTTACTGGGTCCTGGCTGCTCCAGGATTTTGTCACTCTCAGTCAATGCCATCAGTCCTTGGCACTGACAGTCTTCTTGTTCATATATAGACTCCATGATCTGCATGAATTCTTCTTCTTCTTCTTTAGCAAACAGTCCTATGTATGCCTCAGCATCAGACTCAGTTTCTGAAGAAGAGATATCTGATAGATTCTTCTCCTTCTTGGCAACAAAAAACTTCTCTTTCTTGCCTTTGAAATGAGTCTTCTTCCTGTCACTAGACTCTTTTCTCTTTTCAGGACAATCTACAATAACATGACCTTGTCTATTGCAGCAATAACACACTATTTTTGAAACAGTTGCCTTGCTAGATTTAGTCCTCTTCCTGTCCTTCTTTGAAGCCTTTTTATCCTGATAAAAATCTTCTTTTCCCTTTGAAGTAGAAGGTCTTGACCTCCACTGTTTCTTCTTCAAGAATTTCTGAAAATGTCTAGTGAAGGCAGCAAAGTCTTCATCACTTTCACTGCTTTCAGATTTTGTGCTGACTGACTCATCTGACTCTGATTCAACTACCTTTGGAGGTGGAGTTGGTGACTTATTCCTGCACTTTCTGGAGGCTTCTGTCTTGAAGGCTACTGTTCTTTCCTTGTGTTCAGTTCTTGTTGATTTCTCCTCCTCTTTTCTCACTGTCAACTGTATTTCATAAGACAATAACTTGCCAAACAGTGTAGGTGGAGGAATTTCTCCCAACTTAGCCATTTCTCTGATGGCACAGATCTTTGTGTCCCAATCTTTAGTTAGGGACCTTAGGAACTTGTCATTTAGTTCATAATTACTGAACTCTCTTCCATAAGACATGAGTTCATTCACTATTCTGTAGAACTTCTTATAGCACTCAGTTATGCTATCACCCTTTCCTTGTCTAAAACTTTCATACTCCTGATTTAGCAAAGATTTTCTATCTTGTCTAACTTCTTCAGAACCCTCCATATACACAATAAGAGTATCCCACATCTCTTTGGCTGTCTTACAGTGTATAAGATTCTGAAATGTTGCATCATCTATGGCACTCACTATAATGTTTTGTGCCCTTTTGTCCATGGTGGCTAGGACAATCTCATCCTTAGTCATTTCAGAGAAATCCTTTGGAGTTCTCTGATTTGCATCTAGAACTGATATCTTCATGGGCACATATGGCCCCTCTTTTACTGTGATGTAGATCCTAGGGTCTAAGGCCTCCATAAACAGTCTTACCCTTTCCTTCCAGATCCCAAAGATTTCCTTTCTGCATATAGGTAATTTCATGGAACCCAATTCCTTGTGATTCTCAGAGGAACCCATGGTTCTTGATTTTCTTGAATCTGTAATTTGTCTTAGACTGAATCTGCCAATCAGGATCTCCTCAGACTGTTAGTCCTTTTTGAGAAACCTCCCTCTGATACCACTTGAAAGATATAGTACCTAAACACCTAGAGGGGGGGTGAATAGGTGACTTAATCCTTTTTTAGACTTTAATGGCAGCAAACAGTTATATCACAGAATCTACTCTACTATTGCACAGCAATCACACAGCATACACAGCAAATTACAATCACAGCACAGCAGACACAGAGTTTTTATAGTGGTTCCCCAAGCTTTGGGTACATCCACTTTCCCCCTTCGCATATCTAGCAGTGTACTAGATTCGTCCAAACTTCACCACTGTCTCAGAACCCAAATTGGTTCCTACACCTCAGGCCCAAGGCCCTACAACTCAGCTTTTCCACAAAGCCTACACTCAGCCACAAAGGCCTACACTCAGCCAACAAGGCCTACACTCAGCCACAAAAGACCTACACTCAGAGATTCCAATCTCCTACACTCAAGCTCCCAAGCCCTACACTCAGCCTTTATAATTACAGGCTTACAATCACTCAGATACAAAGGATCCTACAAGATAAAAATGATTTTACAAATATTAACTCAACAACCCAAAGACAAGAGAGGGGAGTTGTGAGTTTCTTGATGAGTTCTTGCAAGAACTCAGCTGGATTCAATCTAACTTAGCTTTCTTCAAAGCTTCTTGAAAGTAGAACTGAATAAGACTGATTCCTTCTGCAGTTGATCCTTAACCTCTGCTTCTTAAGATCCAGAATGAATCTGAATCCTTCTTCTCAACCTAGTTCCAATGGCTGATTTCTTGGATGGAGCCCTCTCTCTCCAACTTCTTAGATCTGCACTTGGACTGCAAGATCTTCTTGTCTTGATACTTGATCAATAACTCTGTGAACCACTTGTTGAATTACTTCAATTACTTGAACAACAGTTTCTATAGACTGTATGAGCCTATTTATAGGCCTTCTTCATAGTAACTGGCTGGTCCGGTCCATAACTGAATTCTGACATCTCTGACAGGTGCTGTAGACCGGCTGGAACGGCAGCTGTCAAGTCATTCAGTCAGTTCTTGAAAGTTCTCTAACTGTCTGAAAGTGTCGAGACTTTCTGTCTTTAAGTGTCGACACTTATAGACCAAGTGTCGACACAAGTTGTGTAAGTGTCGACACAAGTTTACAAGGTGTCGACACAACTCCTTGTGTTGTAGATACTATGTCTCGACACAGTTTCTTCTGCATGTGTCGACACTGAAATTGAGTGTCGACACAAGTACTTGATCTTCTATCTTTTGCTGAATTCTTCTAAGTGTCGACACATCTCCTTTGTGTCGACACACCTTTAAGTGTTGAATCTGCTAAGTGTCGACACTGCTCCTTGGTGTTGACACATAGTCTTCAGTGTTGATACTTGCTGAGTGTCGACACAGCTTCTTGTGTCGACACTTGATTCTTCTGTTGAGACTTCAGCTGAGTGTCGACACATTCCCTTAGTGTCAACACTTGTACTTAGAATATTTTGTTGATCTTGCTGTTCTTTGCTAAGTGTCGACACAGCTCCATGTGTCGACACTTTCTTCAAGTGTTGAGTCTTTAGCTGAGTGTCGACACATACTGTCTTGTGTCGACACTTCCTTTAAGTGCTGACTCTTCTGTTGAGTGTCGACACATTGTTCTGGGTGTCGACACTTATACTTAGTCTCTGCTGACTTTTGCTGAGTGTCGACACAGCTCCAAGTATCGACACTTTCTTGTGTGGACACAGTTCTTCTAGGTGTCGACACTGCTGTTAAGTGTCGACACAGCTTTACTGTACTTTTCTTCACTGAGTGTCGACACAGCTCCTTGTGTCGACACTTTCTGTCTGGTGTCGACTCTACATCCTAGGTGTCGACACAATGACTCCAAGTGTCGACACTGCTTGCCTAGGTGTCGACACAAGTCTTCTTAAGTGTCGACACTTTCCCTCTGGGTGTCGACACATGGACTTAGAAATTTTTGCTTCAGTCCTGCAAATACTTAACCTGCACATGTAACTCAAAATTCATCAAATACATTTTGATGTATATCATTGAGTTGGGTGAGGCTTCTTCAAATCAGGTACATTTAAACCAATGTACCCAACAAAGACCAAGTCCTTCCAGATGCAAGAGCAAAGATCAGGGCCACTCTATCACATTCAGAGAGTGACACAGAGGTGGATGAAGCTAAAGAAGGTGAATGAAGATGTTATGGGCCGATTATCACAACCCGCATTTTCACCACATAAATAGCTTATCAGGGTAGGGGAAAATGCGTGTCATGATGCCACATCAGCAGGGGATAACTGCGGACGCTCAGGCAAAAACCTACTTAATCATGGAGAAAGATCCTTTAAGTTATTTTAAGGAAAATCAGTTAAGTGCAACAGTTAGCCGTATCCCTCGGCTTAGTGGCTCATTTAGTCCATGAATCAAAATATGGTTATACGTTGCGGAAAAATACTTGTTTAGATTGACTCAAACATCTTACATGAGAATAAACGTCCCTAAAGGACAACTCATGTCATGCAGAATTCTAAATTTATTATAGTAGGAAAGATAGCTTTTACGGTCGCTAAAAATAACGGGTTAAAGTTTCAAATCATGTAATGTATGAAGTAATAGTAGTAGATTTTATAGTTGAAAATACCTAACATGCATTCCTAGCATAAATCCTCCCAGAGAGCAAGTAAACCACATCCAATTTTAAATAAATGAGCAGCTAGCAAGTATCAACAACTAACAAAATCAGTGGGCGCCAACAAACTGACACGAACTCACGAACAAAAGTATGTCTGAACTAGTAAAACTAAAAAAAACCAACAAACTAGCTCGCTAAGACGAGGCAACAACCACGGCCAACACTGCCGCCAGAAAACTACAAAACCAGCACGGCTACCTGCTACAACTCTGAACCTGAGGCATTCCAAAGACAGAACACCTCAGCAAGAAGGTACAAGTAGTGTTAGGAAAAAAATAATAAGCCAAAATAAACAAAGGTCAACATGGGTACCAGCCCAAGACCAAAAGTACTAAAGCAAGGTACAAAAGAAACAGGGCATCAACAGGAATAGAACTCCTAGGTGACTTGCCACGTTCCACAAGTGTACACCAGACGCACAAGGCTATAAGGTGACTACATAAATATTTCGCTAGAAAGAAAAAAAAACAAAACCTTCATTAAGCACCTGTGGTCGACCCTACCCAAAATCACGACGAACTGGTCACTCTTGGACACACCACCCAAAAAACGCAGGCGAAGTGGTCACTCTTGGACACACCACCCAAAACAACGGATATACAATCTGTCTAACTGCGAGGGAGTCTCATGCTCTCCACTATACAGTGCAGATATCCAAAAAAAACCAGGTAAACTTCCACATGGCACTAATGAAGGTAACAAACACTGCGGAGGTGGAATCGTCCACTAACCCCCGCATTCAAGAAACCCAAAAAAAACCACAACACAAATACCTCGGGATTTGGCTCGACAAACTATACTTGGCATTACTAGATTCCGGACATGGTTGATCAACACTTAGGACCGATTTACAACCCTAATTAAACTCTAATACGTTTGATAATGAGAGCTAAGGCACTTAAGCCATCGATAAGACACTTCAAGGACGATTAAACATAAATAGACAAGTTCAAGTTTATCATGGCAAAATAACATAACAACATGTGGTCAACAAAGCGGTTAATCTTTGCAATAATTTGGAAGAATAAGTGTAGAAAATTTTAGGGAACAAGAAAACATAGCTGTTACCATCGAATCAGACAAGGAGAAAAGAGGAGAAACCACCACTTGCCTTGGTTTTTACTGGAAAAATCCACCGAATCACTCCACGTCGTAGGTCGGGGCAAAAAGGATGCGGGAGAAGTTGAGATCTAGACAAAAATGGCGGAAAAGGGATTCGGGCCGAAAAACCATAACGAAAAAACTCAAGGAATGAGGAAGAAATTACCACGATAGCGTAGCTCTCGGCGAGAGCTTTCCGGATCTAAGTTCGGTTGAAGATTTCGAGCACCGGAGAACCGTCGGCAGCCACCGGAAGATTCACGAAAAAGAAACTCTCTCTCTCGCTCGCTGCTCTGGTTCGGGAGAAAAATAACGGAGAAGATGAAGTTTGGTTCTAAAACCTAAGTCCAAGAATATATATATATATATATATATATATATATATATATATATATATATATATATATATATATATATATATATATATATATATATGTTTATAAAAAGTTTTGTCAAAAATGGTTTATTTCGAACAGTTTTGCGGGAACTCAAAATATAGGTCTAGGATGACTTCAAATCAAAACGTCGTCAACATGAACGTTGTAGATCTCGTCGAGACGAACAAATTTCATGTCGACCATTTGTTGATACGATGCCATTTTGACCCTCAAAACGGCCTCTGAACGCAGAAAGAAATAGCATACTCGAGTAACAGCATACCTACTCGAGTAGCAGCATACCTACTCGAGTAACAGCATACCTACTCGAGTAGTAACATACCTACTAGAGTAATAACATACCTACTCGAGTAGTAACACAATATACTCGAGTAGAGGCCCATTACTCGAGTAAAAACATGAATTACTCGAGTAGAAGCAGCATATACTCGAGTAGCAGCTCACCACTCGAGTTATAGCGGGAAAAATGAAATTAGGGGTTTAAAACAACTTCAAATCGAAACGTGGTCAACATGAAAGTTGTATATCTCGTCGAGACAAACAATTTTCATGTTGACCATTTTTTGATACAACACCGTTTTGACCCTCAACACGATATCTGAACGTAAAACGAAACAGCCTACTCGAGTGGCAGCATACCTACTCGAGTAACAGCATACCTACTCGAGTAACAGCATATATACTCGAGTAGTAACATACCTACTCGAGTAGTAACATAATATACTCGAGTAGAGGCTCATTACTCGAGTTAAAACATGACTTACTCGAGTATAAGCAGCATATACTCGAGTAGCAGCTCACCACTCGAGTTATTGCAGAAACAACGGAATTAGAGGTTCAAAACGGCTTCAATTCGAAAAGTGGTCAACATGAAAGTTGTACATATCGTCGAGACGAACGAATTTTATGTTGACCATTGTTTGATACAATGCCGTTTTGACCCTCAAAATGGCGCCCGAGTAAAATCTAAAACGGGCTAATCGAGTAGAACCATAGCTTCTCGAGAAGACTCAACACGGAAGCCCAAACGAGCGCCGAATTAAACGAAACTTGCATCGAAGGCGAACACCAATGCTACAAATCTAACGGCAAAATCAAAACCAGAATCCAACGAGCCTTTCCCGAGATATTAATCTTCGAAGTATACGACGAACATAAACAATCCAAAACTTCAATCGCGCGCCGAGACTCCAAAAATGCTCGGATTGCGATCAAACTTGACGAGCAAGTCCAAAATTACTTAACTTCAATTCCAAATGCAAAATCTTCTCATTACAACAATAATTCGGCCTACTCGACCGCACGAACGCGAAATTGCCTTAACGGCATTGCGCCGTCAAATCGACGTTAAAAGTAACGCCACGACTTCATAAATCTGACGTTGCCCAAACAAATAAAATCATCGAAAAAAAATCGGTGGCGTTACAGTCACTCCCCCTAAAAAGAAGTTTCATCCCGAAACTTAACACAACTCCAAAACCAATCAAAACGATAAAATCAAACATAACTGAAAACATAACTACATACCTGAAACTAAGAGAAGAGGTGCGGGTGAGATCCCCTCATCACCGATTCCAATTCCCACATCGCGCTCTCGACGTCTTGATTTCTCCAAAGAATCTTGACCATAGGGATGGTCTTTCTCCGCAACACCCGCTCTTGAAAATCCAGAACACGAACAGGTTCTTCCACATAAGTAAGGTTGGGCTGAATCTGGGGTATCGAGTCGAGGACTTGACGATCATTACGAACACATTTCCGCAACTGGCTCACATGGAACACATCATGGACACTAGGGAAGGTCGCAGGCAATTCCAACCTATAAGCCGACACTCCGATGCGCTCAAGAATCTGAAAGGGTCCCACATACCGGGGGTCTAACTTGTGGTTCCTACCAAATCTTTTAACATCGGACATTGGAGAAACCTTCAGAAACACCAAGTCTCCAACCGCAAACTCCAGATCGACCCTTCGAAGATTAGCATATTTCTCATAGCGTTCTTGAGCCATACGAAGTTTTTCCCGAATATGGGTCACGGCACAATTCATCTCTTCAAGGTCTTCCGGACCTAACAACGATCTCTCACCAACTTCAGCCCAAAACAGAGGGGTTCTACAACGCCTCCCATACAAGGCCTCAAACGGAGCCATCTGCAGACTCTCTTGATAACTGTTATTGTAAGCAAACTCCATGAGTCTGAGACGCTCATCCCAAGCACCACCATGATCCAAAATATAACACCTGATCATATCTTCTACGATTTGATTTACTCTTTCCGTCTGACCATTAGTCTGCGGATGATAGGCGGTGGAATACCTTAAATCGGTACCCAACCCCTCCTGTAAACTCTTCCAAAAACGAGACGTAAATCTAGAGTCCCGATCTGATACGATGTTAATAGGCACACCATGCAACCTGATGATCTCTTCAAGATATAACTTAGCTATCTTTTTCATCGAGTACACAATCTTAAATGGCACAAAGTGAGCGCACTTTGTCAATCTGTCGACTATCACCCAAACAGAGTCATGCCCATGGGGAGATTTTGGCAGACCGGTGATGAAATCCATTGAAATACTTTCCCATTTCCAACTTGGAATATCAAGCGATGTCAGCTTACCACCAGGCCTTATGTGATCAGCCTTAACACGCTGACATGTATAACATTCCGATACAAACCTGGCGATGTCATTCTTCATCCCTGACCACCAAACAATTTTCTTTAGATCTTTATACATCTTTGTGGAACCAGGGTGGTAGGCCACACTGGAACCATGAGCTTCAGCACAGATCTTAGCTCGGATATCGCCAAAGCAGGGACGCAAAATCTACCCCGATACTTCAGGGTGTCCAACTCGTCCACAGAGAAATCGGGTAGCTCTCCCTTCACCGTTCTATTCCGGAGATGTAACAAGTCTGGATCATCCTTCTGATGTGCTCGAGTAAGGGAAATCCAAGAGGTTTCTTCTGCTTCTAGACTAGCAGGCACAGTACTACTCCCAACCTCAATATCCATCAACAAAAATTCTTCTATCAAGGACTGCACCGATAGATTAAAAATCTTAGCGGTCTTCCTACTCAAGGCATCGGCTACTACATTAGCCTTTCCTGGATGATAGAGAATTTCCACTTCATAATCCGCCACATATTCTAACCACCGACGCTGGCGTAGATTTAGTTCTTTCTGAGTGAAGACGTACTTCAAACTCTTATGGTCAGTATAGATCTTGCACATCGCGCCATATAATAAGTGTCTCCAGAGCTTCAGTGCATAAATTACGGCAGCAAACTCCAAATCGTGCGTAGGATAGTTTCTCTCGTGGATCTTTAGTTATCTCGATCCATACGCAATCACCTTACCATCTTGCATTAAAACGCAACCAAGTCCGATATGTGACGTATCGACATACACAGCATACTCAACTCCTTCAGTATGTAAGGTTAAAATCGGAGCAGTACATAATCTCTTCTTTAGCTCTTGGAAAGCCTCTTCACATTTATCACTCCAAATGAAAGCAGTATTCTTCTGAGTAAGTCTAGTTAGAGGAGCAGACAACACCAAAAATCCTTCCACGAATCTTCTGTAATAGCCAGCTAGGCCTAAGAAACTCCTAATCTCCTTCCGCGTAGAAGGTCTCTCCCACTCCAGTACCGCAGAAATCTTGGTCGGGTCTACAGAAATACCGTCCTTACTTACCACATGACCCAGAAAGGACACCTGAGGTAGCCAAAACTCACACTTGCTCAACTTCGCATATAACTTATGCTCCCTTGGGTCGACAAAACCAGACGCAAATGCTGAGTGTGCTCCTCAACATTGCGAGAATACACCAAGACATCATCTATGAACACAATAACAAATCGGTCCAATAAATCCTTAAACACCCGATTCATCAAATCCATGAAGGCAGAAGATGCATTGGTTAAACCAAAAGACATCACCAGAAACTCATAATGTCCATGTCGTGAACGAAAAGCGGTTCGAGGAGTATCTGCCTCTCAAATCCTCAACTGGTGGTAGCCTGAGCGAAGATCGATCTTTGAAAATACCGAGCTACCAAGCAATTGGTCAAACAAATCATCAATCCTTGGTAGGGGATATCTATTCTTAATTGTTACCTTGTTCAATTCCCTATAATCGATGCAAAGTCTCATCGACCCATCTTTCTTCTTGACGAACAAAACAGGAGCACCCCATAAAGAAGTACTTGGCCTAATAAAACCACACCTCAGCAACTCATCGAGCTGAGTACGCAACTCGTCCAACTCACGCGGAGCCATACGGTACGGTGCTTTAATAATGGGACGAGTGCCCAGTTCGAGGTCTATCACAAACTCTATCTCCCTTTCAGGAGGAAGTCCTGGAAGACTATCAGGAAAGACATCTGGAAACTCTCGCACCACCGATACATCCTCAAGATGTGGCGTAACAAAAGAAGTTTCCAGAGTAGAAATAGAAACCAAAAACACCTCGCAACCAGACTCTATAGCACGATAAGCACGTACCGCAGAAATGACAGGAGAAACTCTGTCCTGAAATCCATAGACGCTCATAGGTTGTCCGTCGTCCATTCTGAAATCCAATCGCTTAGCCTTGCACTGGATGACCGCATCATATTTGGACAGCCAGTCCATGCCCAGAATCACGTCAAAATCAGACAGATCCAAAATCATCAGATTCGCATATGCCAGAAAATTGTCAAGACGAATAGGGCATCTCAGAACTCCTTGGTTAGATATCACCGAATCACCGGAAGGGAGCTTGACATTGAAGGAGCCTCCTAATTGGTCGACACTCAGACGGTGCTTATCAACAAATCTTCGGGCCACAAAGGAATGGGTGGCACCCGAGTCGAAAAGGACGCGAGCCCACCGATTCCGCACCTTAAACTCCCCTAAAACCGTAACATACGTAACTAAACGAACAATAACTAGGGCAACAAGGATAATTAATAAGGATAAATTAAACTGAGGCTAACATGATATCACTTGCTTAGAGGTTTGGGCTTCCTCGCTGGTCATCACGTTCAGCTTTCCCTTTCCTTTATCAAGGCTTGGCGGCGGCGGCAGAGCTCGAAGTGGGGCAGGCTGCAGTGGGGGCTGAGCCTGGGGGCACGAAGACTTCTGGTGTCCCTTCTGCCCACACTAGAAGCAAACCCTTTCTTTCATCCAGCAACGAGTCACATCATGACCCTTCCATGCACAGAACGAGCACACAAGCTCTCCCTTGGGTGCACCTTGGATGGCATGCACCTGCTGCTGCTTCAGGGTTGCAGTCCTCTTGAAGCACCTTTCGTAGGGGTGGCCAGGTCGACCACAGAAGCTACACACATCCTTACTTTTCTTCTTCGAAGAAGGGCCAAATACCCTAGAGTTACCATCCTCAACACCTTTTCTTTTCTCTTCCTTACCGCAGCACCGCGACTCTTGGCGTTTTCAATCGCCTCCACTTTTAAAGCGGCTTCCACAGCTTCAGCATAACTTTCAGCTTGGTAAGCGCATGTCAACTACTGGACATCGCTTCTTAGTCCTCCCAAGAAACGTTTCACTCTACCCTCCTCAGAAGCTACCAAATCCGGAGCAAACCTGCTCAGTTTGCTAAACTCAATCTCGTACTCGCTCACGGTGAGTTGTCTCTGCTTTAGATGCCGGAAGTTATTCATCAGGCGGTCTTGCTCGACCGAGGGTAGAAACTTTTTCAGCAACATTTTCTTAAAAGATTCCCAAGTACAGCCTTCCTTCAGGCTCTCTCTTTCCCGAATCCACCAACTCTTCGCCATACCTTTTAACTGATAGGCTGCAATCATCACTCGCTGGGCTTCTAGAATTACAGAATATGAAAACATCTCCTCGATGGAGATGATCCAATCATCTAAAATCATAAAGTCAGCACTCCCATCGTAGGTGGGAGGTCCCAATCGTTGGAAGTGTGATATGAAATTCATTGCGGGGGGTATCACCATCGGGGCCACCAGAGGAGTAGGGGAATCGGGCACAGCTTGGCCCAAGGCAGGCTCTTACACTAAGGGTTGCTGCGCGGGAGCGGCAGACAACAAGCACTCAATTTGCGATTGCATCACAACTACTTGCCTTGATAGAGCCTCATTGCTCTGACGTAGACTCTCGATAAGCGCATCGCTTTGCGCATCTGATGACTCACCCTCCGACTGGGGATTCGACCTTGTCGCAGGATGCTTTGGTGGCATTCCTAAAAAAAATCAAACGAATAACTCATCAAAATCCTAGCTTACAACAAAGCCACGCAACTAGTTCAGACCATACTTAAAAGACACTTGCTTACGCTGCAACTTGCTCTGGGATTTTAGAATGATGTTATGTCCTACTTAGGATGATATCCTCTCATCCTATTGACTCTTGTGCCTATGACATGAATTCATATATTCATATTCGTTTTCTGATTTAAAACCATGTGTGTACATATGTCATCCCGCAAATCTTTAGCTTGAGACGTTGTGCTTATGCAATGTTATGCTATGCATGATGGTGCTATGCATTCTAAATAGGCCCTAATGCATGTTATGAGCGGCGTACGCATGAAAATGTTATGCATCCCATACTACATGACATTCTCATGCAACAAAAAAGAAACGTGCTAGTCGCATTCATTTGGTGAGGTTATGCATCCCATACTACATAACCCTCACATGTTGCCCCTAAGGTGGATCCATATACAGACACATTATGCATCCCATACTACATAATATGCCTCATATACTTCATGTTATGCTATGAGTGTAGTGTTCGTGCTTCAGCCGAGACGTGCTGATGACATATCGGTGTGTGGTATGATATGATGCTAAACACCTAATACCAACAAGGAATGGTTGTCCGACAAATTGTCAAGAAACCTCCCTCTGATACCAACTGTCACAACCCGTATTTTCACCACATAAATAGCTTATCAGAGTAGGGGAAAATGTGTGTCATGATGCCACGTCAGCAGGGGATAACTGCGGACGCTCAGGCAAAAACCTACTTAATCATGGAGAAAGATCCTTTAAGTTATTTTAAGGAAAATCAGTTAAGTGCAACAGTTAGCCGTATCCCTCGGCTTAGTGGCTCATTTAGTCCACGAATCAAAATATGGTTATATGCTGCGGAAAAATACTTGTTTAGATTGACTCAAACATCTTACATGAGAATAAACGTCCCCAAAGGACAACTCATGTCATGCAGAATTCTAAATTTATTATAGTATGAAAGATAGCTTTTACGGTCGCTAAAAATAACGGTTTAGAGTTTCAAATCATGTAATGTATGAAGTAATAGTAGTAGATTTTATAGTTGAAAATACCTAACATGCATTCCTAGCATAAATCCTCCTAAAGAGCAAGTAAACCACATCCAATTTTAAATAAATGAGCAGCTAGCAAGTATCAACAACTAACAAAATCAGTGGGCGCCAACAAACTGACACGAACCCACGAACAAAAGTATGTCTGAACTAGTAAAACTAAAAAAACCAACAAACTACCTCGCTAAGACGAGGCAACAACCACGGCCAACACTGCCGCCAGAAAACTCCAAAACCAGCATGGCTACCTGCTACAACTCTGAACCTGATGCATTCCAAAGACAGAACACCTCAGCAAGAAGGTACAAGTAGTGGCAGGAAAAAAAATAATAAGCCAAAATAAACAAAGGTCAACAGGGGTACCAGCCCAAGACCAAAAGTACTAAAGCAAGGTACAAAAGAAACAGGGCATCAATAGGAAGAGAACTCCTACATGACTTGCCACGTTCCACAAGAGTACACCAGACGCACAAGGCTATAAGGTGACTACATAAATATTTCCCTAGAAAGAAAAAAAAAACAAAACCTTCATTAGGCACCTGTGGTAGATCCTACCCAAAATCACGGCGAAGTGATCACTCTTGGACACACCACCCAAAAAACGCAGGCGAAGTGGTCACTCTTGGACACACCACCCAAAACAACGGATATACAATTCGTCTAACTGCGAGGGAGTCTCATGCTCTCCACCATACAGCGCAGATATCCAAAAAAAACCAGGTAAACTTTCACAGGGCACTAATGAAGGTAACAAACACTGCGGAGGTGGAATCGTCCACTAACACCCGTATTCAAGAAACCCAAAAAAAAACCACAACACAAATACCTCGGGATTTGGCTCGACAAACTCTACTTGACATTACTAGATTCCGGACATGGTTGATCAACCCTTAGGACCGATTTATAACCCTAATTAAACTCTAATACGTTTGATAACGAGAGCTAAGGCACTTAAGCCATCGATAAGACACTTCAAGGACGATTAAACATAAATAGACAAGTTCAAGTTTATCATGGCAAAACAACATAACAACATGTGGTCAACAAAGCGGTTAATCTTTGCAATAATTTGGAAGAATAAGTGTAGAAAATTTTCGGGAACATGAAAACATAGTCGTTACCATCGAATCAGACAAGCAGAAAAGAGGAGAAACCACCACTTGCCTTGGTTTTTATCGGAAAAATCCATCGAATCACTCCACGTCGTAGGTCGGGGCAAAAGGGATGCGGGAGAAGTTGAGATCTAGACAAAAATGGCGGAAAAGGGATTAGCGCCGAAAAACCCTAACGAAAAAAACTAAAGGAATGAGTAAGAAATTACCACGATAGCGTAGCTCTCGGCGAGAGCTTTCCGGATCTAAGTTTGGTTGAAGATTTTGAGCACCGAAGAACCGTTGGCGGCCACCGGAAGATTCACGAAAAAGAAACTCTCTCTCTCGATCGCTGCACTGGTTCGGGAGAAAAATAACGGAGAAGATGAAGTTTGGTTCTAAAACCTAAGTCCAAGAATATATATATATATATATATATATATATATATATATATATATATATATATATATATATATATATATATATATATATATGTTTATAAAAAGTTTTGTCAAAAACGGTTTATTTCGAGCAGTTTTGCGGGAACTCAAAATAGAGATCTAGGATGACTTCAATTCAAAATTTCGTCAACATGAAAGTTGTAGATCTCGTCGAGACGAACAAATTTCATGTTGACCATTGTTTGATACGATGCCGTTTCGACACTCAAAACGGCCTCTGAATGAAGACATAAACAGCCTACTCGAGTAACAGCATACCTACTCGAGTAGCAGCATACCTACTCGAGTAACAGTATACCTACTCGAGTAGTAACATACCTACTCGAGTAATAACATACCTACTCGAGTAGTAACACAATATACTCGAGTAGAGGCTCATTACTCGAGTAAAAACATGAATTACTCGAATAGAAGCAGCATATACTCGAGTAGCAGCTCACCACTCGAGTTGTAGATCTCGTCGAGATGAACAAATTTCATGTTGACCATTTTTTGATACGGCACCGTTTTAACCCTCAAAACGATGTCTGAACATAAAACGAAACAGCCTACTCGAGTGGCAGCATACCTACTCGAGTAATAGCATACCTACTCGAGTAACAGCATATATACTCGAGTAGTAACATAATATACTCGAGTAGAGGCTCATTACTCGAGTTAAAACATGACTTACTCGAGTAGAAGCAGCATATACTTGAGTAGCAGCTCACCACTCGAGTTATTGCAGAAACAACGGAATTAGAGGTTCAAAACTGCTTCAATTCGAAAGGTGGTCAACATGAAAGTTGTAGATATCGTCGAGACGAACGAATTTCATGTTGACCATTATTTGATACAATGCCGTTTTGACCCTCAAAACGGCGTCCGAGTAAAATCTAAAACGGGCTAATCGAGTAGAACCATAGCTTCTCGAGAAGACTCAGCACGGAAGCCCAAACGAGCGCCGAATTAAACGAAACTTGCTCCGAAGGTGAACACCAATGCTACAAATCTAACCGCGAAATCAAAACTAGAATCCGACGAGCCATTCCCGAGATATTAATCTTCGAAGTATACGACGAACATAAACAATCCAAAACTTCAATCGCGCGCCGAGACTCCAAAAATGCTCGGATTGCGATGAAACTTGACGAGCAAGTCCAAAATTACTTAACTTAAATTCCAAATGCAAAATCTTCTCATTACAATAAGAATTCAGCATACTCGACCGCACGGACGTGAAATTGCCTTAACGGCATTGCGCCGTCAAATCGACGTTAAAAGTAACTCCACGACGTCATAAATTTGACGTTGCCCAAACAAATAAAATCATCGAAAAAAAATCGGGGCGTTACACCGATAGCTACACCAGAAGAAGAACCTTGTCAGGATCAGCCTGGTCAAAACAAGGTATATTCCCCATCTAGCTCATCCTCAGAGCCTTGATATGAATCCTGCATAGAGTATGATGTCGCCTTATCAAGTGATGAGGAGGGTCCTTTGACAGATGATGATATCAATCAATTGATTGACAATCATGCTTCCCTTCTGAAAGATTTCAAGGAAACCAAGTTGCTTGTTAAGAAAAAAGTAGAGGAAATACCCTCCCTACATCTGACTGCTTCCTAACAAGATGAATCTTCATCCTTGCTATGTCTAAATGAGAGGGAAACAGACTATCAGAAGATCATGGTAGATATCCATGTTGAGTCCATAAAATATAAGGTCTCTATTATTAATGATCTTGAAGAGAAACTTATAGGGAGAGGAGAATTGTAGCTACCTTCTCTAAGATAGATTCTATCAAAAGAAGATCTGAATCCGAGTTGCTTTCTAAAGTGATCCTATCTCAGAAAAGAGGCCAAGTTCCTGCAGGCCTCTATCTACATTTCACAAGGTAATTCTTCCTTCCAAGAGGTATGGGCAAGACCCCAGGGATGGTCACTGGAGGAATGGGAATCTTCCTTGTAAGACTATAAAAGTTCCTTACAATGGAAGAAGAAAGGACATGGCAATGAATTCTCACAAGGCTCCCCATGAAGAAGTTCAAAAGGCCCATCCTGGACCTTTTGTATTTTATGCACCAGCTCCATCACTCTTAAGCAAGACAGTGAACTTTTCTCAAAGTCTCCATGCACACACTATGACCAAGGGTAAATCTGTCAGGAAGCAATACTTGGAATCTTCTAAGGGCACTAACAACATGTCCTCTGCAAAGAGAATTGTTGCTGATAGACCATGTGAAAAACAAAACTCTTCTCATGACAGACCTACTCTCAGTCAGACTGTGACTAAAATAAATTAGAATAAGGAAGCTGCTCTTCTGTCTATTCAGTCTGCAGTCAACCATGCTTCCAAACATGCTCAAAAGAGAAGATATAATATTCATGAGTCCTAGTGTTGTGGAAAAGTGGGCCACATTGCCATAGATTGTTGACACAACCCTAGTGTGCCATGGGCAAGAAAAACTCTTCCTGATAGGGCTCCTGTAGGTAGACATATGCATTTTCAAACTAACAGGGACCTAGGACCCAAGTCAGCTTGGGTTCCTATGGTAAGGTAATTTCTGTCTTGCAGGATAGTCCAAGTGGCCATAACCATTTATGGTCCTTGGACAGAGATGTACCAGACCCAAGTTTTGGTACGAGGAATAATTCAACTTATCATCATGTGCAGATGTCAAAGACTAGTGCAATTATTGAGGGGGAGCTTGCAAAGGAAAGACTGATGCACATCAAAGGCTAAAGATCAGAAGCAAGGTTGTTGGCATGCTCAGGGACTGTGAATATAGTATCGGCTTCAAGTCTACAGGGCAGGGATAAGTAGAATTCACCTAGCTTTAATTCTACTGTTTAATTTCTAAATTGACTATGCATGTTAGAGATAAGGAAATTGAAACAAATGACTGAGAAGATGTAAAAACATTAGTCTAAACATCTTTTCTCAATAAATATGTTAGTGGCTCACATGCTCACTATGACACAAGATGTAACTAGTCTCAACGTACCTAAAGACACATATTACATGTGCAATACTAGGTTAGACAATTATCAATATTTGGTTTAATCAATTGAGTTTGGGGGCTAACACACTCTCAGTTGAAATTAATTTTAGGATATTAAAATTATGTCTAATTGCACCCCACTAGAACACTTATTAGAATGTGTACTGTAGGACAATCTTACCCCTGCAAGTTAGGCCAACTTAGTTAGGGACTAGTTGCAATCTAATTACTAAAGAAAATAAATGTTGAGCAAAATAAGCTTACTTAACAAAAATTGTAGAAAAGGCATCCTGTAGATAAGTGTCGAGATTCAATCCTGGTCGCCAATAAAAATTTATCAAATAAGACAGTGACTTTATGCCTTACCTTATGAAATAACAATAAATAGAAGAGCATGTGCAATAAGATATGTCACTATTCCTTGGCCTCTCCCACCCATATTCGTTGAATTGATGGAAAGTCGTTTTCGCTAGCCTTCTCAAATTCTCCGATGAAATGGCGCCCAAGGGACAAGATTTCCTCTTCGAAGGAGCAGAGGTGGTTCACAATGGATTCACTAATGTTCTAGAAGAAGTTCTGCATGTGCTTAATCTTCTACAAAAATCCGACCTAGCTTTTGTACTGACGGAGCCCTGTCTGCTGTGGAAGATGGAAGTGCTAGAGTTGCTCGCCAATGCCAAAGCAGATGCTTCGGCAGGTAAAGTCAGGACTGTAGTAAGAGGGAAGAAGATCAAGATTACCCCCAGAAGGCTCAGCAAGGCTCTGTAGTTGCCAAAGCTCTCTACAACTGAGTACGAAGAAGAGATGGTGCTTGATAATGTAAAATCGATGATGAAATGGTTTGGACTATACAAGCACACCACACGATCAATTCTAAGGAAAGAACTTAACCTGCGAGGTAAGTTTCTAGCCAATATCATCGGGAAAGCTCTGATATGCAAAACAGACTCCCATGATAAAATTTCAAAGAGGATGTTTGAACTAATGGCAAGGGCCATACTGTCCAAAATAACAGATTGGGGAATTGTGGTGTTTGAAAGAGTAGTGCATTGCATCGCCGAACCAAATTTGGGGAGAATCCTATCACTATATCCGCGAGAAACAGTCCCAGAAATTCTAAACCTAAAGCTTGGGGCAAAGATTCACCAAATGGATATCAGGATGCTTGAAAGATGGGACAGGGTCCTTCAGGCCCGTGGCCTGGTAGCTGCTGAGAAGAAAGAAATGAAGATTGTTTCTACTGAGCCCAACTCCTCAAGCAGCTCATCTTAGGAGGAAGTGCCTCAAATCTAGAACCATCATCTTCTGCTGAAGAGTCCAGAAGGGACATGAATATTCAGGTATCTGCCTCTTTTGATATTACCCCTCTTAGTCGAGTAAGCAGACCAGAGTCAGATATTGTTCCTGAAGATTATGAGCCTACTGCTGAGTTGGCTGAAACTGTTGTAAAGTAAGGAACTGACAGGACATCTGCAAGGATGTATGAAGATGTCTCTAGTGTGGTTGATACAGATAGGCATTTGCCTATGTCTGATGATGATGATGCTCCTAGCCCTCAGAGTGAGGGGGAGAATCTGCTGGAGGAAGTTATGGAAATAGCATTTGCTAAGGAACAGTCTGCAATGGCTGAGGGGGAGCAGCTTGCAGAAGAGATAATACAAGATGCATCAGTTATGGGGGAAACTCTTCAAGTACCACCCAAGTATAATTAGCCTACTGAAGTAGAAGTTACTGCTGCCGATCTGCGTGCCAAGAAGGGCATGACAGGGGTTAAAGGGGAGATTCAATCTGAACTCCCTGCTCAAAAGGTAGTTCTTAACATTGATTCCTCAATGTAAGGAAGAGAGTCAGATGCTCCAGAAAGTGAAACAAATGCAAATGAGCCTGATTCTGATGAGAAGGAAGAGGTTTGGGCAGTCCCTAATGAAGGCACATCAGCTCAAACAAACCAGATTCCACCTCTCTTCCTTGCACAACTGAAAGGTCTGTTATATGAACAAAGGAGGGCACTTCAAAATTATGTGGATGATGCCCTCAAGAATGTTGGAAATAATCTGGTAACTGAGATCAAATCTATAAGATTTGAACTTAATCTGCTGAAAGGAGAAATAGTTAAATTCTTCACTTGAGCTGTTGGAGCTGTAGACTTTAAAATGGAGAAGCTAGATGTGTCAGGCCAGAACATTGCTATTATCATAGAAATTCAAGTGACCCAGGCCAAGTATAGTGTGACAATCCATGAAAATGACAAAATTCTGAGAAGTGAGCAAAACACTGAAATCTTCACAAAAATGGATGCCTTCACCAAGATGCTTGATGACCACATGTTGGAAGTCAAGAATCATGTCACTGATGGAGCAAATTACCTGGAAGTAGAAAGAAGCAAGGCATGCAGCACCTAGACCACTAAATTACTTGAAGAAGCCAAAAAGGGGGATAGAAGACAAAAGGACCAATACCGAAAACATGGTCTGGGCAACAAATGTCATGAGAGGCTCATTAGGTTTAGAGTCAGTGCAATATGACAATATCCCAATGATGCTTGCTCAAGTACTAGAAACTTTGAACATAGAACATGCTCAAGATAATCAAGAGTATGGGATGTATATAGAAGATTATGATAGTGCTGACAATCAGTGGGGAGTGCAATCAACTGCTGCTGAAATTTCCTCGTTCAGCCCCACTATAGACCAGGCACTATAGACAAGAGAAATAACTATTGAAACTGCTGAAACTGAAGAGGAAGTGAAGATGAGAAAGAGAAAATACATAGAAGAAATGGAGAAATGACCTGATTTTTGAGCAGTAGAGCCGAGATTCCAGATCCATCACCTTGCTTGCTTGGGATCAAATTAAGAATAAGAAATCAGACAGAGGAAAATGGTATAGCAAAACCGAATGGGATAAGATGGAAAAGAGGGACACAGAAAGAAGGATTTTCTGGAGGAATAAAAAGGTCAATCTTCTTTTTCCTGATGTTGTTGAAACATCTCGATACTTCCCCAAGCCCTTAAACTATTTTCGGAGAGAGAAGGATAAAGATGAAACTGAAGCTGGAAAAGAAAAAGCTACTAAGGCTAAGGCTACTGATGAAGCAGATAAGAAGGGAAAGAAGACAGTTGGAGAAGAAGACAAACCGACAAAGAAATCCAGAAGCAGTGGGATTATGATAAGGGAACCTGAAACTTGAAAAGTTTCAGGTTCTGCTTATAGTGCTTAGGGATGTGATACTTTGTTTAATTGCACAAATATTAATTCCTTATATGATTAAATAGAACAATCATTTGTTATAATTATGATTTGTCTGACTTATCAGTTGCTATGATTTTGACTTATATGTTACATCATTTGTCATGTTTATGATTTATCTTAATTATGTTGTGATGATATATTTTGTATATATAGCATAAAGTGTGTTAGTGTATACATTGGATTAGGTTTTGACTTCTTCAAATAGGGGAGATTGTTAGCTCCATTGATCCCAATGTACTAGATTTAAAGAAAGCCTAACAAACAATGAAACACATGTGGTGATCTAACTTGTGTTCAAGTTTAATGATTGCAGGATGTCCTAGTAGTAATGATGAGATAGATAGCCTAAGTGTCTAAGTCAGTTAAGTTCTTACCTAAGTGGTGGAAAGACAGAAAAATGTCCAAGTCCACAGGATTTGAGTGAAGATCATTCACTCATTGCCAGATGACTTATAGCACTGAGTAAAGGCTATTCAGTCAAAGCCATGAAGTGGTAAGCTTAGAGTGTGGCCAAGTCCACAGGCATTGAGTGAAGTCAACTCACTCAATACCATACAGCAAAAGGCTGTGAGTCGGGATAATACAGTCAAAGACTAAAGAGAAATGAGCTGAAACGTGGCTAATCCCCAAGCATTGAGTGTAGCTCACTCACTCAATGCCTTAGCTACATAATTGTTGAATAGCTGAGTTCAGAGTTCGTCGAACTATGCTCTGAGTTCGTCGATCTAAGCTTCATCAAGCTGAACTCTAAATTCGTCTAACTGAGTTTTTACTTATTTGTCGAGTTGAGTTCAGAGTTCGTTGAACTATGTTTTGAGTTCATCAAAGTCAAACTGAATTCTGAAACAAAAAATCTGGCTAAGGCAGAAAGCATTGAGTGAGGCGTGGTCACTCAATGCTCTCAACGTCATGATACAGAATTAGTTAAAGCAAAAAAGCATTGAGTGAGGCATGCTCACTCAATGCTCTCAACGCTTAAGATACTGAATAAGCAGAAATGGCTAAGGCAGAAAGCATTGAGTGAGGCATGTTCACTAAACGCTCTCAACGCCAAAAATGCAAAATATGGTTAAGGCATAAGGAGTTGAGTGAAGTATGTTCACTCAACGCTCTCAATGCCTAAAATGCAGAATGTGGTTAAGGCACATGGCGTTGAGTGAAGTATGTTAACCCAATGCTCTCAATGCTATGCATGCAGAAGAGGCTGCAGAAAGGCTTAAGGCAAAAGGCATTGAGTGAGCTTTACTCACTCAATGTTGTCAACGTCTAGATAGACAAAACTGTCTAAGTACTTTGGAATTGATTGAAGTTCTTTCACTCAACGCCTATTCTACTGATGCTTGAATTTTGACTAAGTCTTCAGATGTTGATGTCTTCAGATGTTGACATATTCAAATTTCTATGGGTCCCACTCAATCATTTCTTTAATGCCTAACCCATGCATTGTAGGCGTCGACTACAACATTAGCTTTTCTCGGATGGTATTGAATCTCCACATCATAATCTGCAATATATTCTAACCATCTCCGCTGGAGCAAATTCAATTCCTTTTGAGTGAAGACATACTTTAAACTCTTATAATTAGTATAAATCTTGCACAGAGCGTCATATAATAGATGTCTCCATAACTTCAAGGCGTAGATTACAGCTGTGAACTCTAGATCATATGTAGGGTAATTCCTTTTATGAGTCTTTAACTGTTGTGACCCATACGCAATCACTTTTCCATCTTGCATTAACACACACCCAAGTCCAATGCGTGATGCGTCCACATACACAGCATACTCTATCCCTTCGATAGGCAAGGCCAAAATCAGAGCAGTGCACAATCACCTTTTTAAGTCCTGAAAAGCCTCTTCGCACTTATCGCTCCAAATAAAAGTTGCGTTCTTCTCCATAAGCTTAGTCAGAGTTGCAGACAACATAGAGAAACCTTCCACAAACCTTTTATAATATCCTGCTAGCCCTAGGAAGCTCCTTATCTATTTGGGAGTAGCGGGTCTATTCCAATCCATAACAGCAGCTATCTTTTCTAGGTCCACAGAAATTCCATCCTTATTAATCACATTACCCAGAAAAGAAACCTGAGCAATCCAAAACTCACACTTGCTTAGCTTGGCATACAACTTATGCTCCCTCAAAGCAGACAAAACTAGACGCATGTGTTGTGCATGCTCTTCAGCACTGCAGGAGTATACCAAAACATCATCAATGAATACGACCACAAAATAGTCCAGGAAATCCTTAAACACTTTGTTCATCATATCCATAAAGGTAGAGGGTGCATTGGTCAATCAAAAAGACATCACCAAGAACTAGAAATGTCATTGACGAGAATGAAAGGCAGTCCGTAGAATATCTGTCTCATGAATCCTCAACTGATGGTAGCCTAAACGAAGATCAATCTTTGAAAACACAGAGCTACCATGCAACTGATCAAAATGGTCATTTATTCTCAGCAGGGGATGCCTATTCTTGATGGTTACCTTATTCAACTCTCTATAGTCAATGCACAGTCTCATCGATCCATCCTTTTTCTTCACAAATAGTATAGAAGCACCCCACGGTGAAGAACTTGGTCTAATAAATCCATTCTACAGCAAATCTTCCAACTAGGTACACAGCTCCTCCAACTCGTGCAGGGCCATAAGATACGGCTCCTTAGCAATAGGATAGGTACCCGGCTCCAAATCTATGATGAACTCCACATCTCTCTCAGGTGGAATATCAAGAAGACCATCAGGACAAACATCATGAAACTCATGCACTACAGCAATATCCACTACATACGCAAACTATCACTGGTCATCAACACCAAAACCAAATAGGTGAAACATCCAGAATTTACAAGCTTTCGAGCACATACCGCAGAATTAATCGGAGAAACTTGGCGCGGAAAACCATAAACACTCCTGGGTTGATCGTTGTCCATCTTGAAGTCCAAATGCTTGACCTTGCGTTGGATGAAGAAATCATACTTGTACAACCAGTCCATCCCCAAAATAACATTAAAATCTTCAAAGTCTATCACCTTTAGATCAGCAATAGCTAGAAAATCTCCTAACAGAATGGGACAACTCTGAGTGACTTGGTCCGATACCACTGAATCGCTCGAGGGAAACTTGATGCAAAACGCGTCGCTAACATGATCAAGGGTCAAACGGTGACGCTCTACGAAGGTTCTAGCCATGAATGAGTGGGTAGTACTGGAATCGAAAAGAACACCCGCCTAGTGGTTCTTGACCTTAAACTTTCCTATAAAATCGTATACGCAACTAAAGAACGTACGTCGAAACTACATCTCCAAATTAAAAGCTAAAACTAGGTTAGGATCAACCTAAAATCACTTGAGAAGAGATCTGAGCTTCCTCCAAAGACACAACGTTAAGCTTGCCCTTCCCCTTATCTAATGGTTGCGGTGGCGGCAAGGCCTGAAGTGGAACTGGTTCCAACGGGGGCTGAGCCTGCGGGCACTTTGACCTGAAATGTCCTTTTTGTCCGCACTAGAAGTAGACCATCTCCTTTCCCCAACAATAGGCAGTGTCGTGCCCCCTCCGCTTACACGCAGAACAAACCAAATATCCCTTAGAAGCACTCTAAATTGCATGAACTTGCTCCTGCTTCTGAGCTCCTATCCTCTTGAAGCATTTCTCGAACGGATGACCTTGCCAGCCACAAAAACTACATATCTCTTTACTCCTTTTCCTTGAAGCAGCACTGGAATCTTGGGTATTCTTACCTTCACCAGTCTTCCTCTTATCCCTTCTTATTTGTTGACCTCGGTTCTTGGCAATGTAAATTGCCTCAACCTTCAAAGCAGCCTCCACAATTTCAACATAGCTTTCATATCCGTAAGATCTAGCTAACTGCTGAATGTTATTCCTAAGACCACCCAAAAAATATTTAACTCGACTAAACTCTGAAGACACTATGTCTGGGGCAAATCGACTCAGTTTGCTGAACTCCACCTCGTTCTCGCTAACAGAGAGCTGCCTTTGCTTGAGATGCAAAAGATCATTCATCAAACGGTCTCTCTCGACCGACGGCAGAAATTTTTCAGCAGTAGCTCCTTGAAGGATTCCCATGAACACACATCCCTAAGATTTTCCTTCTCCATGAGCCACCAACTCTTTACAAGTCCCTTGAATTGATACGCAGCGACCATTAATCTCTAGTCCGTTGAAACTCTTGAATAAGAGAACGACTCCTCGATGGCTACTATCCAATCATCCAAAGCCATAAAATCTGCTCTACCATCATAAGTAGGGGTCCTAGTCCTTAGAAATGCAAAATAAACGTCATCTTTGGTGGCAACAACACCGGGGGAACCAGAGGGGCAGGGGGAATAGGAATAGTCTAACCCACAGCCGAGTCCTGCACTCTAGGCAGCTGACTAGCAACAACTGACAACAATGCTTGGATCTGCGAGTGCATCTCTAGCATTTGCCTCGATAGAGACTCATTGCTCTATCACAAACCTTCTACCATGGCCTCACTCTGGGCACCAGACGATTATCCCTCCGACTGGGGAGTCGACCTCGTCGTAGGACATCTCGATATTTTAATAACACAATTTAACAATTAATCAAAACCTACCTTACCGGTAGAATCACATAACTTAGTTCAGACAATACATGATTAAATACTTGCTCATGCTGCTAACTTGCTCTAGGATTTTCACATATGATGACATGCCTAAACTTAGGATGATATACCGTCATCCTACAGACTCATGTGCCTAAATCATGAATACTTGAATTCTTGTTCCTTTTTTACTCAAAAACCATGTGTGTACGTATGTCATCATGTAAATATTTAGTTTGGCATGTGTGCCGATTCAATGTTATGCCATGCAAGTTGTGTTATGCAATCTAAAAAAACCTTAATGCATGTTATGAGTGACGTAAACATAAAATATTATGCATCTCATACTACATAACATCGCATGCAATGAAAATCAAAATCTTATGTGCATTCATGTGTTGATGTTATACATCCCTTATTACATAACAGTCACATGTCGCCTCCTATGAGGATCCATATACAAACACATATTATGTATCTTATACTACATAATATGCCCCGTATACTTCTTATCATGCTTATGAGTGTAGTGTTAATGCTTCAGCCCAGATGTACTGATGACACATCGGTGTGTGTATGAAATGAAACTAGACAACTAACACCGACCTAAGATAGTCGTTTGAACAATTATTAAACAACCCATCCCTCTGATACCAACTGTCACAACCCACATTTTCTCCGCTTATAATGATATATCAGAGTAAGGGAAAACACACGTCATGATGCCATGTCAGTAGAGGATAACTGCAGACGTTCAGGCAAAACTCCAACTTAACACCTTTATAAAAGATCTATAAGTTACTTAGAGAAAATCCAGTTTAAGTTAAACGGTTAGTCATATCCCTCGGCTTAGTAGCTCATCTAGTGCACAAGAAAAAGATAATCATACTCTGCGAAAAATAGTTTATTCACAAGATTGGACATCCTACAAGAGTATAAACATCTCCAGAGGATAACTCATGGTATGCAAGACCCTAGATTTATAATATAAGAAAAGGTAGCTTTTAGACCCGTTTAAATATAGTTATTTAGGTTTTAAATATGGAATGTATGAGCAATAGTAGTAACTTTTATACTTTAAAATTCCTAACATGCAACCTAGAATAAAACCTTCCCAGAGAGCAAGTTAAAACAACCACAAAAGGGGAAACTAGCAGCTAGCAAAGTATTTGAAAGAACCCACCAACCCAACAGTTCATCTCAAAACTCAGGTGTTGAGATGAAGGGTGGTGGGGTACATGAACACGGAGGGGAGAAATCTACATGCGGTGTGGGATTAATCCCAACCATAGGACTGCAGGGATATTCCGCCACAGGGGTCCACTGGGGTCAACACCCAGACCAGGAATGCGGTCGTGAAGCCATAACACAGTCCCACATACACGTGTCCTGCTGGCAAATTAATCTCAACACACCCCCGCAACAGGACGATTGTAACAGCCCACATTTCAGTTTGGCAAAATTTTGGGTGACACGGCCTGGGACACGGGCGTGTCCCAGGGCGTGTCCTGTTCGGGTACGTAGTAGTTGGGAGGTCGACGAAAATACATTTGACGAAGTGTTCGGGAGGAACAGTCCACGTGTCACGGGCGTGTTAGGGGGCGTGACCTCCCTTGTCGACACTCGAGTTCTTTGGTCGACGAAAGTGGTCGACAGAGGGAACACGCCCCGTGTTACGGTCATATACCATCTAACACGGGCATGGCGGAGGGCGTGTCCCCCTCTGGTCGACGAAATTTGCTCGACGATCATCGAGTGCAAGAACACGCCCCGTGTCACGGGCGTGACTTGGTCGTCACGGGCGTGTACCCTGACCGTGACCTGTTTCGGGATAAGGCAGCTAGTGCACCACTTAATGTACATGGCCTGTGACACGGGCGTGTCACAGGGCGTGTTGAACCCGAAAAGCGAGTTTTATGCTTTTTCGTTGCCGTCCATTTTCTTCAGCTGGGATCTAACAGCTGAGAGCCCTCCCTGCTTCCTTAAGGCCAAAAACTGAGAAAGAAGTCTCATTATATTATTGCCTTCATCTTTCTAAAAAGCTTAGAGAGAGAAAGAGAGAGGATGAAGGAGGAAAAGGAAGAGGGGCTGGTCAATGGTGGTGCTGCGGTTTTTCGATGAGAGATCCAAGGCCGGTGTTGCGGAGGAAAAGTTTTTGCAGTTCTTCCTAGCCAGTTAGGAGCTCATGGCACCGAAGCGGTCTTCGAGGGTAACGACCTTTCTTCCTAGCCATGTGAAGGCTTCCTTTTTGGCATATGCATATGATTCCCCCACCAGAGGGTGGTTTGTTGTGCGAGTCTTTGGGTTCTTTCATGGAATCCCCAGTTGATTGACATATAGATTCGGAAATTGAGTACGAAATAGGCATGCTGTGTGAAGCCCATCTGGACAGGTTGGTCTGGATTGGTGATGTTACATACGAGCCGGAGAAGACTCCGTGATAAATGTGTAGTTTAGGAGTAGATGGGTTGGACCTGTGAAGCGAAGTAGCAGGAAGTAATAGAGTGATAATCCAGGAAATTACCCGTATAATGCTTGTGTTGCTTGTGTTGTTGGGTTTTACCTGTGAAGAGAGTAGCAGGAAGTACTGGACTGGACGTCCAGGAAATACCCTTTTGATGCTTGATGTTCTTGGGTGGTACCTGTGAAGAGAGTAACAGGAAGTACTGGCGTGGTGAGCCAGAAAAGATCCTTACATTGCAGAGTCATACCTATGAAAGGGAGTAGCAGGAAGTATTGGTGCACCGAGGAAAGATCCGCAAATATTGTGATATGAAATGGGTGTAAGAGAAATACCCAGGCTTGAATTCCAGAACATGATTGGTGAGACCGACCCGCGCCTTTTTGTAGCCGCGAGTATGTCGTGCTCGGTGATGGCTAGGCGATTTGAGCAACGGGGGGTGGAGGATCCGACCTGCGTTACGTCCATCCGACGTGAGACCTGAAAGTGTGGTCTGTTGGAGTGCATAGCAAGAGTCTTAGGCCTGCGTGCCATGACATAATGGGGGGCTACGGGCCAATCCCGGTGCATTAAGACTAGAAACTTCGGCTGCACACCATGGAGTAAATGCTCAAGTGATTTTCCGTTGGGTTGCAACCCTAATACGGTGGTGGGCAACTGGTCTGCCGGTACACCAAGAATATGCCCGGAGTGTAGGATCGTCGGGCCGGGTGGTTGACGGTTGTAATGGCATGTGTGTGTGAAAGCACCTTATGTGTGATATATCTATACATACTTGTGATATGTTATGCATGCAGGGAAGATTACCACTGCCCCGGGGAAGGGGTAGGGTCATTATAATTTGGTCAGCTGAATGCTGACCGTTGCCTCTGTTTGCCACCGTTGGGTGGAATCTCCCTGTGCAGATGCTGGGGAGCCGAGCGGGACGCATAAGGGCTGAAGTCCCTGCTGCAATTGCTGCTGTCGTTGCTAGCCCTAAAAGAAATGAAAGTAGCAGGAACTACTAGCACGGTGAGCCAGGAAAGACCCTTGCAATTGCGGAGGCATACCCGTGAAAGGGAGTAGCAGGAAGTACTGGTGCGCCCAGGAAGTACCCACCCACGCCTTTTTGTAGCCGCGAGTACGCCGTACTCGGTGATGGCAAGGCAATTTGAGCAACGGGGGGTAGAGGATCCGACCTACATTATGTCCGTCCGACGTGAGACCTGAAAGTGTGGTCTGTTGGAGCGCATAGCGAAAGTCTTAGGCCTACGCGCCATGACACAATGGGGGGCTACGGGCCAATTCCGGTGCATTAAGACTAGATACTCCGGTTGCATGCCATGGAGTAAATGCTCAAGTGATTTGCCGTAGGGTTACGACCCTGATACGGTGGTGGGCAACTGGTTTGCCGGTACACCAAGAATGTGCCCTGAGTGCACGGATTGTCGGGTCGGGTGGCTGACGGTTGTGATGGCATGTATGCGTGAAAGCACCTTATATGTGATATATCTATACATGCTTGTGATATGTTATGCCTGCAGGGAAGATTACCACTGCCCCGGGAAAGGGGTAGGGTCGTTATAATTTGATCAACTGAATGCTGACCGTTTCCTCTGTTTGCCACTGTTGGGTGGAATGTCCCTGTGTAGGTGCTGGGGAGCCGAGTGGGACGCATAAGGGCTGAAGTCCCTGCTGCATTTGCTGCTGCCGTTGCTAGCCCTCGAAGGCTAAAAGAAATGGAAGTGTTATGTTTTCTTTTGATGTGGCCAGCCTGCGTGCCAATGTTTGAGGCCACAGTTTTGAAAGCCCTATAAGGCCATAAGGCCAACTACTTGTATGTGTAAGACATTCCTATAATGCATAAAATGTGGAGTTTTATGTGTTGGACATTCAGGTGTGGAGTTCAAGTGTAGTGTAGGCTTCCGCTAGAATTCAATGTATTAGGGTGCGCTGCGCTACTCTGGTATCACACTGTAACTGCATCTGCCTATTTTGTGGTCTATGTTGTAGGGCCCCGGCCGGACCTTCTAGTATAGCCTATGTGAACGGATGGGGTTGTTACAACAACCTCCTCTGATAGCATGACAGAAGCCGCCAATCCAACAGTTCATCTCAAAACCCAGGTGTTGAGATGAAGGGTGGCGGGGTACATGAACACTGAGGGGAGAAATCTACAGACGGTGTGGGATTAATCCCAACCACAGGACACCGCAGGGATATTCCGCCACAGGGGTCCACCGGGGTCAATACCCAGACCAGGAACGCAGTGGGGAAGCCATAACACGGTCTCACATACACGTGTCCTACTGGTAAATTAATCTCAACAGTATTTAATAATCCAAAAGAAAACTAATAATGGGTGTCAACAACCTGACACGAACCCACTGAAAGTATGCAAGTCTGAACTAAAACTGAAAATAAGAACTATGTCACAACGGTGAGGAAAACTAGTACAACAAATACAGTCCACAAGCTAATACCCAACTCATCCGCTCCACCGGCTACAGCCTTGAACCCGAGGCATTCAAAATAAGAAACCTCGTCAAGAAAATATAAGTGGAAAAAGAAATAATCAGGAAAAAGTACAAAGGTAGAAAGGGTTTTACCAAACCCGACTATAAGAAATGTTGAAAACCACAGCTGATTAGTCAAATAAAATAGGTTAAGTAAAAAGTTTGTAATAAAGAAGTTAAATGAACATACGCACCAAGTGCGGAATGAATCCATGCTTCGACAAAATCTACAAGGATTAGCATAAAATAACAATGGCTGATCTAAGAAGCAAACTGAGCATAAAACAGCTCGAAAACATGAATCATTAACACTTGGTAAAAACAACCGGGCCGGAGTCGGTGACCAAAACGTCCAAACCCGAATTACTAGACCCAAACATCTCACAAAGGCACTGCGGTGGTGGGCACCTGGCCCAACACAACCCAACAGGACACAAAACAGACCAAACCAAACCACCAAGTGTAATGACCCACAAACAGGCATTCAGTTGGTAGTCCTTTATCCACTACCAACCTTCATAGCCGAAGAAACAACATACCCAAACACCCCAACCCAAAACCCAAGTCTAAACACAAAGAAATACCCAAACAAGCCCTAAAATCACTCTAAGGACCATACACGACGAATCCTACACGAAGCGACAAAATATTCTAAGTCCTGGCCAAATTCGGAGAGTATACCCGATGAATTACAATGATACTTGTTGAATCGTATAACAATACTTGGCAAATTCTACTATACTCGGCGAATAATACTAGCAATACTCGACGAATTCTACTAATACATGCCAAACTTTCCTTGGCTTTAACGGCCACTCGACACTAATAAGCCTAGACTATACTCGACGATTCGTCGATTAAATTCGACGAATCGAGCTCCTCTCAATGCCACATTGCCAATACTCGACGAAATAGCCTAAATGTTCAACGAATCGGACGTAAGCTACTAAACCCATACTCGACGGATCATTACCCGATGAAAATGCCTTAAGGAGATTTGGCGATTCTCTCCGAAATCTACTCTATCGATACTCGACGAATTCTCACCCGGCTAAAATGCTATATTTGACGAATCCTACCGTCGATACTCGATGAATTTTCTAATCCAAACAAGCCGAATTAACTTGATCCCAAATCCTATCCTCCAAGCCATGGCCGAAAATCTGCCCTAACCTAGGGATTCTTTTCATGGATCTACCTACACAACTCCTACTCACTAAAGGGGGAGGAAAGAAGGGAAGAAAAGCAACAAGAAAATAGACATGCAAGGGGAAAATCCACTAGCCTCAAAAACTCCGGAAAAAACGCCTCCCGCTCAAACCGCGACAAGGATCGGCCACCAAATGATCCTAGCAACATTTCCTGAAACTATTGGAGGAGAAAAGAGGTCAATATTGCTAACCCTAACACCTAAAAATTGGGGAAATGGGAAGATCTTACCACGATCGGATAGATCTCGGTGAGAGCTTTCCAAATCTCTAATTTATCGAGGAATCCGACTACCAAATCGCTGGAAACACCGGCTGAAACACGCGGAGCGCTGCTCCTTTCAGTTTCGCAAAACCAGTCGCATCTCGGTTTGGGAAAACGATGAATGGGGATATTTGCGTGACCTAGTAACCGGTTATATACTTATACATACATAAATAATTAATATAATATAAAACAATTTAATAATCAATAATCCAAACACGACCCGAAATCCAAATTAACTCGAAATCTTATAAAAATCGCACTGTAGCTAAATACTGATGCCACGAATCTAACAGCGAAGTCGAAATCCAAATCTGCAAACCAAACCTGGGTAAAACACTGGCCGAAGACAAAACACCACCTCATCCCTATAAAAAGCTCCACCGAGTCACCAAAACAGACCCGGCTCGCGAGGGAAGGTGCACAACCAAAACAAAACCGACCACACAGGAAAACCACTGAGCAAACACATGTTCCAACAAATGACATCCGTTAACTATGCATCAACGTAATGCCCTAATGCCAAAATTATGTCACTACGGGAATTCAAATAAATACCAAAAATCAGGGGGGTTACATACACCATTCCACAAATTAGACTTAATCTATGACCCATACTTGACAAATTTCAATCAGGCTAACCTTGTCATACTCGACGAATTTTTAAACCTAAACTAAAGGTCATATTTAACGAATTTGTCTATATTTAGCCTATCATACACGACAAAATTACCTTAGATTAATCGTCATATACCCGACGAATCCTACTTAAACTAACTGTCATATAATTAGCGGGTTGACCTAGACTAGCAGTTATATACAGCAAATTTATACTTTTTACTTGACTGGAAATTTTGAACTACTAAGTAGAGTGAACTTGGTTGATCCCTACACAACTAAGTCTAAGGAGGGAAGAAGAAAACAACAAGAAAAACACATGGAAGAAATCACCACTTGCCTCAAACTCCAGAAATCCGGCCACACAAGCGCCCTTCCTCACGGATCCGCCAGCAAAAACTCCTTGGCTACACTTCCTGAAACTTTTCAAGGAAAAAGGGGGGGGGGTCAAAAATGCCTAACATAACGTCCAAAAGTTCAAGAAATGGGAAAACCTCACCTCACACACGTAGATCTCGGCGAAAGCAGTCCGAATCAACTCTCTGATGATGATTTCAAGCACCAAAGCTCCTACAATCAGCGGCTTTCGGTCTAGAAATGTCTGTTGTTCTTCTCTTTCGCAAAACAGCGCGACGGTTTAGGAGGAAGATGATGAATAGGGTTTCCATCAAATTGTAAGGCTATTTATACTTATTCAAGCAATATAATATTGTATTATAATTAATTACCAAATAAAAGTCCAAATGACCAGAAACTCAAACCAACTCGGAATTCTAAGAAAATCGCATTGTAGCTAAATATCGACGCTACGAATCCAATGGGGAAGTCAAAATTGAATTTCGACAACCCAAACTTGGGCAAAACTCCCCGATGTCCAAAAAACTAAACATCCCAAAAAAAAGGCTCCACTGAGTTCCAAAACAAACCCCAGGTTGCAAGGGGAATCCAAAAACACACTAAAAATTAGTCATGCTAATATTCTAAGTCAAAACCTCAGATACCAATAAGCAAAAGTCACATTACAGCGACGGTACCCGTCAACTATGCGTCAATGTAATGCCATGTCGTAAAAAATATACCACTAAAGAAATTAACAGAAGCATCAAAAGATTAGGGGCGTTACAGCAACTCCCCCTAAAAGGAAGTTTCATCCCGAAAGTTGATACAATAAAGAATATTCTAAAGAAGTAAAATAACCAAGGGTTATTGAATAGAACACTTACCAAAGAAATGAGGAGAACATGTGAGGATCAGCCTCCCTCATAGCTAACTCCAACTCCCAAGTCGCGCTTTCCACATCTTGGTTTCACCACAAAACTTTGACCATGTGTATTGTCTTCCTTCGTAACACCCGATCTTGAGTATCTAGAATTCAAACAGACATCTCCACATAAGAGAGGTTAGGCTGTAACTGGAGCACCGAATCAATAACATGCCAGTTATTAAGAACACACTTCCGCAACTGGCTCACATAAAACACATTGTGCACATAAGGAACATTTACGGGCAAATCCAGCCTATAAGCTGACACTTGATGTGTTCAACAACTTAAAAAGGTCCCACAAACCTAGGATGCAACTTAGGGTTCTTTCAAAACCTCTTAACCCTAGACATCAGAGAAACCTTGAGAAACACCATGTCTCCAACTACAAATACAGATCAATCCTTCTCTGATTAGCGTTTTTCTCATAATGCTCCTGAGCTATTCGAAGCTTCTCATGAATATGCGTCACAGAAGTATTCATCTCTTCCAAATCTTCTAGACCCAACAATGGTCCTTCACCAACTTCGGCCCAAAACAAGGGAGTCCTGAAATGTCTCCCATGCAAAGCCTCAAATGGGGCCATCTGCAAGCTCTCCTGATAACTGTTATTATAATCAAATTCCATCAATCTCAGCCACTCATCCCATGCTCCTCCATAGTCCAAGATGTAACATCATATCATATCTTCCACAATCTGATTTACTCTCTCCGTCTGACCGTTGATCAATGTATGATAAGCGGTCGAATATCTGAGGTCGATACCCAAACGTTCTTATAAACCTTTCCAAAAATGAGATGTAAACCTGGAATCTCGATCTGACACAATACTAACAGACACTCCATGTAGTTTGATGACCTCATCCAAATATAACTCTGTTATTTTCTTCATGGAGTAATCAATCTTGAATGACACGAAGTGAGCACACTTCGCTAGTCTGTCAACTATGACCCACACTAAATCATGTACTCGGGGAGATCTCGGCAAACCATTTATAAAATCTATCGAAATACTCTCCCACTTCTAACTTGGAATCTCCAAAGACGTCAACTTACCACCAGGTCATCCATGATCTTCCTTAACATGCTTGCAGGTGAAGCATTCAGACACAAACTTGGCTATATCATTCTTCATTCCATACCACCAAATGATTTGCTTCAAATCTCTATACATCTTAGTAGAACCAGGGTGGTAGGCAACACTCGAACCATGCGCCTCACTGCACAACTTAGCTCGAATCTCCTCAACTACTAGGATACAAACCTACATCATCAATTAAAAAAGCTGGTAACTCCCCTTTCTCAGTTCTATTATGATGGTGCTGAAAATCAGGATCATCCTTTTTATGTAGCCTTGTAAGCGTAATTCATGAAGGCTCTGCTACTTCCAATCTACTTATTGAGTAGCTACTTCTGACCGAGATTCCCATCAACAGAAACTCCTCCACTAAGGATTCCACCGAAATTCCAAAGATCTGCACGGTCTTTCTACTCGAGGCATCGGCTACCACATTAGCTTTGCTCGAAAGATATTAGATCTCGACATCGTAATCCGCGACATATTCTAACCATCTACACTGGCGCAAATTTAATTCCTTCTGAGTGAAGACATACTTCAAACACTTATGGTCCATGTAAATCTTGCACAGTGCGTCATACAAAATATGTCTCAACAACTTTAAGGCATAAATTACTGTCGCAAACTCTAAGTCATGTGCAGGGTAGTTCTTTTCATGAATCTTTAACTATCTTGACCCGTACGCAATTACCTTTCCTTCTTGCATCAAAACGCATCCAAGCCCAACATGTGATGCATCCACATAAATGACAGATTCCAATCCTTCAGTAGGCAAAGTCAACATTGGAGCAGTGCACAATCTCTTTTTTTCAATTCCTGAAAAACATCATTGCACTTATCGCTCCACAAAAATGCTACGTTCTTCTACGTAAGCTTAGTCAGCGGTGCAGACAAAGTAGAAAATCCTTCCACAAACCTCCTATAATAGCCTGCCAATCCTAGGAATCTTCTTATCTATTTGGGTGTGGTAGGTCTTTTCCAATCCATTACGGCAGCTATCTTTTCTAAGTCAACGAAAATTCCATCCTTATTCACCACATGACCCAAAAAGGAAACATGAGGTAGCCAAAACTCACACTTACTCAACTTGGCATAAATCTTATGCTCCCTCAAAGTAGATAGAACTAACCACAAGTGTTGGGCATGCTCCTCAGCACTCTGGGAATAAACCAAAACATTATCTATAAACACGACCACAAAACGGTCTAGAAAATCCTTGAACACTTTGTTCATCATATCCATGAAGGTAGATGGTGCATTCTTCAATCCGAAGGACATTACCAAGAACCCAAAATGTCCATGCCGAGAATGAAAAGCAGTCTGTGGAACATCCGACTCACGAATTCTCACCTGATGGTAGCCTGAACGAAGGTCAATCTTCGAAAACACAGTTCTACCACGTAACTGATCAAACAAATCATCTATTCGCGGTAAGGGTTACATGTTCTTGATAGTTACCTTGGTATGACACCACTAAATCACTGGAAGGAAACTTAATAGGAAACAAGTCCCCAACTAGATCGAGAGTCAGACGATGACGCTCTACGAAAGTCCTAGCCATGAATGAGTGGGTAGTAAAAGAATCGAAAAGAACGAGCACCCAATGGTTTTTTACGTTAAACTTTCCTATAAAATCACATACTCAACTAGCTGAACAACATTGAAATTGAAAGAATTAGTGCCTAACCACCTAGATGGGGGGTGAATAGGTGTAATTTTTCTTTTACTTTAAAGGCAGAAAATATGTTCTGTAATTTAAGCAGCAATTGTAAATTCTACAGCTATCAGCATAGCAATCACAGAAATAATCATTCACAGAGTGCACACAGTATTTATAGTGGTTCCCCAAGGTCTGGGTACATCCACTTTCCCCCTTCTTCTATCTAGCAGTGTATTAGGTTCAGCCTAACTTCTGCACTTCACCTCAGATCCTCAGATCTTACAGCTCAGAACCCCAAACAGGTTCCTACAACTCAGAGTGTATCCACACTCCTACAACTCAGTCCAAATTCCCTACCTCAGTCTTCAACAAGGCCTACACTCAGAGATCACAATCTCCTACACCTCAGGCTCACAGCCCTACCACTTAGAGAATTTACTCTCCTACACTCATCCTTTATATAATAGGCTTACAATCTCAGATCTATAAAGATCCTACAAAAATTTGATTAAACAAAGTAAATAACCACCACCCTGACAAACAGAGAAGGGATGGATGGCTTCTTGATGAGTTCTTGGAGGAACTTGATGGCAGAGATCAACTTCTCTTAGCATTCTTCAAAGCTTCTTGAATCTGAACTCAGTAGGGTTGATTCTCCTGTGAAGTTGATCTTCAATCAGCTTCTGACTTAAGATTCAGATCTTAATCTGAATCTTTCTTGGCAGCCTGGTTCAGCAACTGCTCTTCTTAGATGGAGCTCTCTCTCTCCAACTTCTTCTAGATCTTCTGTCGAAAATCTTCTGTATAATTACTTCTATCTGTATTGATCAGAATCTGTCTTCTTCAATGATTGATCATCACTTTCTGTTGAAGGAGAAAGCCTTTATATAGTCTTCCTCCATGGCAACCGGCTGATCCGGTTTCTAACAACCTTCTGACAGCTCTGACAGTAGTAGTTGACCGGTTAGAAATTGCAGCTGTCAAGTCATCCAGTCACTTCTTGAAATCACTGTCTCTGTCTGAAAGTGTCGAGACTGAACTTTATTATGTGTCGACACAAATAGACTAAGTGTCGACACAAGTGGACTAAGTGTCGACACTATACTTGGTGGTGTCGACACAACTCCTTTTGTTATTGTAACAGCTTCTCGACACTGCTTCTTTAGAATGTGTCGACATTGATTGAGTGTTTCGACACAAACACTTCTTCACTTTAACTTTGCTAAAACTTTGCTATGTGTCGACACAAGTCCTGTGTGTCGACACAAATACTTCTTTACTTTAACTTTGTTGAAGCTTTGTTATGTGTCGACACAAGTCCTGTGTGTCGACACAGTTGATGTCGACAAAGTCTTCTATATGTCGACACTGCCTCTTGGTGTCGACACAATTGATGTCGACTATACTTCTCTGTGTGTCGACACTGCCTCTGGGTGTCGACATAGTTGATGTTGACAATGCTTCACTGTGTGTCGACTGAGCTTCACTGTGTGTCGACACAGTTGATTCTGGTGTCGACATAGCCTTTCCAAGTGTCGACACAATTAACTCCAAGTGTCGACACAGCTTTTATCCAGTGTCGACATAAGCCTTCATAAGTGTCGACATAGCCTCTCTAGGTGTCGACACATGGACTTAGAAATTTTCTGCATTTCCTGCAATTACTTAACCTGCACATTTAAACTCAAAAAACATCAAATACACCTTGATGTATATCATTGAGTAGGGTGAGGCTTCTTCAAATCTGGTACATATTTTCCAATGTACCCAACAATCTCCCCCTATTTGGAGAAGTCATAACCCTTAGTCAATGATATACACCATACATAACAAATACACAATATGATGTATAACAGCATTAAATGACAGGGTAATTTCTTAAACAAAACATAAAAGATATTTCATCACAGAATAAGTATGCTAACACAATAAGCATTCATTATAGTTTTGTTTCAACTACTAAAAGTTTCTTTAATCAAAAGTTTACATGGATTTTAACACAGAAGATTACAAAGATGTAAACTTAAGAAAATCAAATCTAAGGCTGCTCTGGCTCCTTGATGACAATGCCCTTGCCTGATTGAATCTTGGCTTGCACAGGAACATCAGAGTCATCAGCAGGCATCTTGCCCTTTAGATCTTTCTTTTTCAGCTCTTCAGCCCTTATCTTTTGTCTTTCAAAATAATGATAAGGCTTTGGGAAATATTTGCTAGGCTCCTGTGCATTAGAAGGTAGCTTCCCAAGTTTTGTCTTCCTTCTATACTGAACTATAGCTTCTTGTCTGGCTTCATGTTTTCTCCATTCTTATTCAGAATACCATTTGCCCCTCTCTAGGGTATTGTCCTTTACAGCTTTCCAAGCAATTAGTATAATATTTCTAGAAGTTGGGCTCCATTGTTCAAAATCAGGCCTTAACTCTGCCTGTTCTCTGAATCTCTTCTTCGATAATAGAGCTTCTTGCTCTTTCAAAACTGCCTCTGACATAGGCTTGTCAACTTTCTCAATGATAATATTTTTATTACCCTCTGGAGGGCTATACATTGATTGTACTTCTTGATGTATCATGTCAAAATCTGCTGGAGGATAGATTACTTGAGCAACTTCAGCTTGTTCACCTCCAAAATCTGCAGGATGCACTCCAGATTCAGCTACATTGTCATCATCACACAGGGGTGGATATCCAAGTGTGGCTCTGATGCTATTGGAAATCCATTTAGCATGGTCAGATCCAGCTTTGACTAAAACCCTCTCCCCCTTTATGACTTCTCTAACGACATGATCTCTGAGATCATCCTTTTGGAATCTGACTTGTTCATCCATAAAATTGATACCATCTTTATAGAAGGCCTTTAATTTCAGTAGCTTGCCAGAAATAGTCTTTTGAGAATCTGTAATAGCAGTTTGGACAGCAGCTATTCCTTCTTGTAATTGCTTGTCAAACTCAGCCTTGGCAGCAGTCCTTGCTTCAGTCTAAGCAGCTGCAATAGTCTTCATTTCAGTTACTATCACATTATGTGATTCAGTCAGATTTTCATTCATTCTAATCTGATTCTCTAGAACATATCCTTGTTTTACAGCTATATCATCCACTTGAGTCTTTATCTTTTCCTGATGAGTAGCTAGATAAACAATAGCATTCCCACCTTTGTGGAAACAGTCAGTCATTTCTTTCTTATTTTGATTCACCTCAAATCTTATTGACTTTATATCTGTTGCCAAAGAGAATTGTAGATCTTTATGTGTCTCATTTATATACTTTTCCATTGCAATCCTTTGCTCATCCAACTTCACTTGCATGGATATTAATAAAGAACTATAATCAATGGTTGGGGCAGGCTGTGGAGCAACTATTTGCAGTGCCTTCTTGTAGCTTTGACTCCTTTTGAAGACCTGTAGCTTCCTCTTCTTAGCCTGAACCTCAGCTGCATCCTCAGAATTAGAGGTACTGGCAATATCAACTCTATTCTTTGGACTAGATGGCAAGTCCTATGCAGTGTTTCTTAGCTCCCCCTGAGTCCTTTGCTCCTCAGTTTTATTTCTAATTTGCTCCTCCTCATTTCTTGCAGTCTCCCCTTGAGACCTTACATGCTCCCCCTCAAGGTTAGCTTGCTCTCCATCAAAAACAGTTTTCTCCCCCTCAAAACCAGCATACTCCCCCTCAATATCATGAAACAGCTCTTCTAAGATAAACTCTTATTGTGAAGGCATGGGAGAGTTTCTTATTTCTGGAGCATCAGTAGCAACAGATATATCTTCCATGATCACATCTTGTGCTTAACTATGTAATTGTGTTGGCTGTTCAACATCAATCAAATATTTAGTTAATACTTTATCCTCAATATGGAAAATGGATTGATTAACTTCATGTATTACCTCAAGGATTGTTTGAGTTGCCAGTTCACTGTCTAAGTGAGTTGGCACTTCCTCATAGTGAGGCTCCCCCTGGAGTGGATCCAGGTGAATGGGGCTAGCAGATGGTTGCTCCCCCTACCTCTGTGCATCTTCAATTCTTACTGGTGATCTTCTAGCATTATCAGCTTCTTCCTCATTAGAACTGAATACTACTTGTTCCTCTGAACTACTGGAAGTTTCAGGAGCCATTATGGCTTTCTTCTTCTTCTTCTGTGGAGGAACTTCCTTCTCTGGAGTAGGCATGTCCTTAGTTAACACCCTATCCCATCTTGAGATAATCCTGATATCCATCTTTCTCATATGATTAATCTTGCAACCACCACTTTGTTACATTACTTCAGGAATGGTTCCAGCCAAGTATAGACTCATTATCCTGCCCAAATTGGGCTTATTCAGACTTTCCTTAATCTTTTCAAACATCACTGCTGACCAATCAGTTTTTAGTTTAAATATGATCCTTGTCATTAAGCTGAACATATGAGCTGATATCCTATCATGCCCACCTGGCTTGCATAGAATCACCTTTCCTACCACTTCAGACAAGAACTTTCCTTGCATATTCATGCCTTTTATGTTAAATACTGAGCCAATCTTCATGGTTGAATCTAGTCCACACCATTGCAGTGCTTCTCTTGTCTTGGATGCAGGTACATCTTCCTCTTCTTGAGCTCTTAGCAGATGTAGAACTTTCCTCAAACTCTTTTGGGTTATTTTGACTTTTAACCCATGGACTGTGTGTTGGGTATATTGGTTTAAATGTACCTGATTTGAAGAAGTCTCACCCTACTCAATGATATACATCAAAATATATTTAATGTATGTTGAGTTTACTTGTGCAGGTTAAGTATTTACAGGAAAGAAGAAAAAGTTTCTAAGTCCATGTGTCGACACCCAGAGGGACAGTGTCGACACTTAAGAAGACTTGTGTCGACACCCAGACAAGCAGTGTCGACACTTGGAGTCATTGTGTCGACACCAGGGATGCAGAGTCGACACCAGACAGAAAGTGTCGACACAAGGAGCTGTGTCGACACTCAATGAAGAAAAGTGCAGTGAAGCAGTGTCGACACTTAGCAGTTGTGTCGACACCCAGAGGAACTGTGCCTACATCAGAAAGTGTCGACACTTGGAGGCTGTGTCGACACTCAGCAAAAGTCAGCAGAGTCTAAGTATAAGTGTCGACACCCAGAACAATATGTCGACACACAGCAGAAGAGTCAACACTTGAAGAGAGTGTCGACACAAGAAATAATGTGTCGACACTCAGCTGAAGACTCAACACTTGAAGAAAGTGTAGACACAAGGAGCTGTGTCGACACTTAGATAAGTCCAACAAAATTTTAAGTACAAGTGTCGACACTAAGGAGATGTGTCGACACTCAGCCTGAGTCTCAACAGAAGAAGAGTGTGTCGACACAAGGAGCGGTGTCGACACTCAGCAAGTATCAACACAGAAGGCATGTGTCGGCACCAAGAAGATGTGTCGACACAGAATAAGTTCAACACATGAAGATGTGTCGACACAAAGATGTTGTGTCGACACTTACAAGAACTCAACAAAGTGCTGAAGAACAAAGTGTTGTGTCGACACTCAATATCAGTGTCGACACATGAAGAAGAAGCTATGTCGAGAAGTGAAGTCTACAACACAAGGAGTTGTGTCGACACCTTATAGGCTAGTGTCGACACTTAGACAACTTGTGTCGACACTTAGTCTACAAGTGTCGACACTTAAAGACAGACATTCTCGACACTTTCAGACAGTTACAGATTTTTCAAGAACTGACTAGATGACTTTACAGCTGCCATTCCAGCCGGTCTACTGCACCTGTCAGATTTGTCAGAAATCAGTTATGAACCGGACCAGCCGGTTACCATGAAGAAGGCCTATAAATAGGCTTATACTGTCTACAGAAAGAGATGATTGAACACAAGTTCAAGAGATCAAGTAATACAAAGAAGATCTAGCTATTCCTTGAAGAATCTAGTGAAGATCTAAGAAGTTGGAGAGAGAGAGCTCCATCCAAGAAGTAAGTCGTTGGAACCAGGCTGAGAAGAAGGGTTCAGATTTTGTTCTGAATCTTAAGTAGCAGAGATCAAGGATCAACTGCAGAGGAGATCAGTCTTATTGTGTTCTACATTCAAGAAGCTTTGAAGAAAGCCAAGTCAGATTGAACTCAGCAGAGTTCATCCAAGAACTCATCAAGAAACTCTCAACTCTTCTCTCTTTTCACTGAGTTGTAGAGTTTACATTTTTGTATTCATATTTTCTTGTAGGATCCTTAGGGATCTGAGTTTGTAAGCCTGTAATTATAAAGGCTGAGTGTAGGGCCTGTGTGCCTGAGTGTAGGAGATTTGTATCTCTGATTGTAGGCCTGTTGTGGCTGAGTGTAGGCCTTGGTGGCTGAGTGTAGGCTTTGTGAAGAAGCTGAGTTGTAGGGCCTTGGGCCTGAGCTGTAGGAACCTGGTTGAGGTTCTGAGTGTAAGATCTGAGGATCTGAGATAGTGGAGGAGTTTGGCCGAATCTAGTACACTACTAGATAGGCGTAGGGGGAAAGTGGATGTACCCAAACATTGGGGAACCACTATAAACCTGTGTGTTCACTGTGTGTATGTGGTTTGCTGTGATTGCTGGTTAATTGCTGTGTTAAAGTAATTATAATTCTGTGATAAACTCTGAATTCTGCCTAAAAAGTTAAAAAGATTTTAGTCACCTATTCACCCCCCCCCCCCTCTAGGTGATTACGTACAATATCTTTCAAGTGGTATCAGAGGGAGGTTACTCAAAAATGGACATAACTGTCTGAGTAGATCCTGTTGGCAGATTCAGTCTAAGTACATTACAGAATCAAGAAAATCAAGAACCATGGGTTCCACTGAGAATCATACGGAATTGGGATCTATGAAACTACCCATATGTAGAAAAGAGATCTTTGGTATCTGGAAGGAAAGGGTGAGACTATTTATGGAAGCCTCAGACCCTAGAATATATATCACAGTGAAAGAAGGGTCATATGTGCCCATGAAGGTTTCAGTCTTAGATGCAAATCAGAGAACACCTAAGAATTTCTCTGAAATGACAAAGGATGAGATAGTTCTAGCCACAATGGACAAGAGGGCTCAGAATATCATAGTGAGTGCTATAGATGATGCTACTTTTCAGAATTTGATACACTGCAAGACATCCAAGGAAATGTGGGATACTCTTATTGTGTACATGGAGGGTTCTGAAGAAGTGAGGCAAGACAGAAAATCTTTGCTAAATCAAGAATATGAAAGCTTTAGGCAAGGTAGGGCTGATAGCATAACTGAATGCTATAAGAAGTTCTATAGGATTGTGAATGAGCTAATGTCCTATGGCAGAGAGTTCAATAATTATGAGCTTAATGATAAGTTTCTAAGGTCCCTTACAAAAGATTGGGACACCAAGATCTGTGCCATTTGGGAAATGGCAAAGTTAGCAGAAATTCCTCCTCCAACTTTGTTTGGAAAATTGTTATCTTATGAAATGCAATTGATGGTGAGGAAAGAAGAGGAGAAGACTACAAGAAGTGAACATAAGGAAAGGACAGTGGCATTTAAAACAGAAGCCCCCAGAAAATACAGAAGTAAGTCACCAAATCCACCACCAAAAGTAGCTGAAACTGAGTCAGATGAGTCAGCAAGCAGAAAATTTGAAAGCAGTGAAAGTGATGAGAACTTTTCTGCCTTCACAAGACATTTTCAGAAGTTCTTAAAGGAGAAACAGTGGAGGACAAAGTCATCTACTTCACAGGGTAAAGAAGACTATTATCAGAATAAAAAGTCTTCAAAGAAAGACAGGAAAAAGACCAAGTCAAGCAAAGCAACTCTATCAAAAATAGTATGCTATTGCTGTAATAGACAAGGACATGTTATTCCAGATTATCCAGAGAAAAGGAAGGAGTCTAATGATAAGAAAAAGACTCAATTCAAGGGCAAGAAGGAAAGATCTTTTGTTGCCAAAAAGGATAAGAGCCTGTCAGACATTTCTTCATCAGAAACTGAGTCAGATGCTGAAGCATACATAGGACTGTTTGCTGAGGAAGAAGAAGAAGAGTTCATCCAGATAATGAACTCTATATATGAACAAGAGGACAGTCAATGCCAAGGACTGATGGCATTGACAGAAAGTGACAATATCCAGGAGCAGCCTGGACCTAGTAAGGTACAAAATTGTTCTTTCAGTTCAATTTCTTGTGCTAGTTCTGAATTAGATTCATCATCATCAAGTGATGAGAGTGCATCTGAGTCTGAAGAGGATATTCATCAGTTGATAAATGAATATAAAGTTCTGTTGCAAGCATTTAAGAAATGCAAATCCTTGGCCAAAAGTCAGGCAAAGGAGATTGCAAGTCTCAAAATGGCTGCAACTGATTATGAGAAAATGTTTGATCAAAAGCTAAATGAGATAGCTAGACTGAAGCACATAACTGTGATTCAGATGGGGACTATAACTTTTAAAAATGATCAAATCAGAAGTCTGGAGATTAGTCTTCAGAAAGAGAGAGATTTAGTTGCTAGGTTTTCTAAACCAAAATCAGTTCTACCCTTAATTGATGAATTTGTTCATCAAAAAGGCAAAGCTGGACTGGAGTTTACTAAACTAGCTAGGTCTGTTCAGTCCAAGTCCAAGGGCAAAGCCCCAGCTCTCAATAAGCCAGCTGTAGATAAAATAGCTAAGATTGTACCTAAGTAAAGGTACAATAGGTTTGAGTGTTGGTGTTGTGGCAAGGTAGGCCACTTTGCCATGGACTGTTGGCACAATGCAAGTGCCAAAGTGAGTAGCAAACTGCCTGTCGGAAAACCTGCAGGTAGCTTTGTTAGGAAGCAAACTAACTACTACCAAGGACCCAAGAATTCTTTGGGTTCTAAGGTTCACTAATCTGTTTTGCAGGTGAGTCCAAGTGACCATGCCCCAATATGGTACTTGGACAGTGGATGTTCCAGACATATGACTGGAACAAGGGGATTGCTAAAGGACTTCACTCCAATCAAAGATGGTCCTAAAGTCACCTTTGGTGGATCTGAAAAAGGAATCATCAAGGGATTTGGTAACATTTCTAGCTCCCATATAACTATTACTCAAGTGGCCTATGTTAAAGGTTTGAAACATAACCTTATTAGTATAAGTCAACTGAGTGATGTAGGATATGACATCTCTTTTCTTAAAGATGGTTGTCATATCAGGAGATCAAATGATCAAGAGATCATTTTGACAGGTTATAGGAAAAGGAATGTCTATTGCCTAGACATCATGATTGAGAACAATGGTTCTCCAGTGTGTCTTGTAGCTGATGAGAAAGTCTCTCATTGTGTCAAATGGCACAAGAGGCTAGCCCATCTCAATTACAAGACAATTAGGCAACTCTTTAGTAAAGAGTTAGTGAGGAATGGTCCTCAAGTTAAGTGTATTAAAGATGGAATATGCTCAGCTTGTCAAAAGGGCAAGCAGACTAGATCCACCTTTAGTAGCATTGAAAACAAAGATGTTGTGAGGTGTTTATACCTCTTGCATATGGATCTCTTTGGTCCTATGTCAGTTCACAGCCTAGGTAGGAAGGTCTATATCTTTGTAGTTGTAGATGACTACTCAAGGCTTTCCTGGGTGTTCTTCCTTAGACAGAAATCTAAAACACCTAGTATCTTCTATAGCTTTGTCAAGCAAATTCAGAATGAACTAGACAGTACAGTGGTCAAGATAAGAAGTGACCATGGTACTGAATTTCAGTCTGATAGTATGGAAAAACTATGTGAAGAATTTGGGATATTTCAAGAGTTTTCTTCACCAAGAACACCTCAGCAAAATGGCATTGTTGAGAGGAAAAATAGAACCTTGATTGAGGCTGGTAGAACCCTATTAAGTGACACATCACTACCAGAATATTTCTGGGCTGAGGTAGTTAATACTGCATGCCATGTTATTAATAGGGCTACCATTACTAAAAGCCACAACAAGACCCCCTATGAGATTGTGAAAGGCAGAAAACCAAACATATCCTACTTCAGGATCTTTGGTTGTAAGTGCTTTATACTTAACAATGGAAAGTCTTACTTGACTAAGTTTGCTGCCAAGTACCAAGAGGGAATTTTTGTTGGATACAGCAACAATAGTAAGGCTTATAGAGTCTACAACTTGTCTACTCAAGTTGTAGAAGAGTTTATACATGTAGTATTTGATGAAACTAGACTTATTAACAATGAGTTGTCTAGTAGTATATGCAGCTCCACAGGTATAACTAAGAAGATGGACAAGCTCACTATAGAAGAAGAACCTTCTACAAGACAGCAAGTAGAAGATAGCGGCTGCTATCCAGGGGAAGTACTACATGTACCTAATGCAGAAGAAATTCAAGGAGTGCAGCAAAATGAAGAAACTGAAGAAGTTCAACCTGAAGCTAGGATGCCTCCAGCTAATAGGCATCTTAGAGATCATCCAGCAGAACAAATCATTGGTGATCCAAGACAAGGGGTACAAACAAGGAGCAGAAATCTGAATGCAGTGCTCTTCTCCAGTTTTCTATCCCAAGTTGAACCAAAGAAGTTTGAAGAAGCCATCCTAGACCCTCATTGGATTGAGGCAATGCAAGAAGAGCTGAATCAGTTCAAGAGGTGCAAGGTCTGGGAACTTGTTCCTAAACCTAAAGACCACAACATAATTGGGACCAAGTGGATCTTTAGGAACAAGATGGATGAACATGGAGTCATCATTAAGAACAAAGCAAGATTGGTTGCTAAAGGATATAGACAGGAAGAAGGTATTGACTTTGATCAAACCTTTGCTCCAGTAGCCAGACTGGATGCCATAAGAATGTTCCTGGCCTATGCAACCTTTCAAGGTTTTAAAGTTTACCAAATGGATGTTAAGTCAGCCTTTTTGAATGGTAATCTAAAAGAGGAAGTCTATGTGGAACAGCCATCAGGTTTTGTTGATTCAACTCAACCTAATCATGTCTATAGACTTAGGAAAGCTTTATATGGGTTAAAACAAGCCCCTAGGGCTTGGTATGAAACCCTGTCTAGTTTCCTCATTGAGAATAAGTTCACAAGGGGGAAAATAGACAAGACTCTATTCCTTAGGGAATTCAGAGGCAAAGTAATACTAGTCCAAATATATGTAGATGACATCATGTTTGGGTCTACTGAAAGTAGTCTTTGCAAAAAGTTTGCAAAACTAATGCAAGGACAATTTGAGATGAGTAGTATGGGGGAACTTAAGTTCTTCTTGGGTCTCCAAGTTAGACAGACTGAGAATGGATTATCCATATGCCAGTCTAAGTTCACCCTAGAACTCATAAGGAAGTATGGTATGGATTCATCCAGTACCATGAAGACTCCTATGGGGTCAAGTATGTCTCTTAGCAAGGATGATGCAGGAAAACCTGTAGATGAGTCTTTGTATAGAGGGATAGTTGGCTCCCTATTATATTTGACTGCAAGTAGACCAGATATCATGTATGTTACATGTGTCTGTGCAAGGTATCAAGCATGCCCTAAGGAGTCTCATTTGACAGCAGTCAAAAGGATACTGAGATATCTAAAGGGCACTCCTTATCTAGGCCTCTGGTACCCTAGGAATGGAGATTTTGAACTAACAGGTTATTCAGATGCAGACTTTGCAGGATGCAAAGAAGACAGAAAAAGCACAACTGGAACCTGTCAATTCCTAGGTGGAAGACTGATTTCATGGAGTAGCAAAAAGCAAACAAGTGTGGCTATCTCCACTGCAGAGTCAGAATATGTGGCTGCAGGAAGTTGCTGTGCTCAACTTCTATGGATACAACATCAGCTTGAGGACTATGGAATTCAGGTAACTAGAACTCCACTCTTTTGTGATTCTACAAGTGCTATATCAATTGCAAATAATCCTGTTTCCCATAGTAGAACTAAACATATTGAAATAAAATATCATTTTCTTAGGGAACATGTAGAGAAAGAAGATATTTTACTGGAATATGTTAGAACGGATAATCAACTAGATGATATGTATACTAAGACCTTAGAAGAAACTAAGTTCAATAGGTTTAAAATTGAACTAGGTATGATAAACTTAGAATAAGTTTATAGAAATGGCTAAGTAAAAAGGTGTCGACACACAGAGATATCTGTGTCGACACAGAAAAGTGATGTCGACACTTCAGGGAAAAGGTGTCGACACATCTAGGAAGTTGGTGTCGACACTTCAGAAAATTAGTGTCGACACATGATAAGTAGGTGTCGACACATCTAAGGTGATGTCGACACTTAGTGTTTACTCAGAATTATCTAAGTAAAGTCTCGACTAAATGTCGAGTTGAGTGGTGTCGACACATAAACAAGTGTCGACACATATATTCTGTTGACTAAACTTGTGTCTACACATAGGTGTCGAGACATTATAAGTCTGTGTCGACACATATCAACTGTGTCGACACAATTTAAGTTAGTTAACCCGCCTTTTCATCTTCAAACCTAGAAAGGTATAAATAGAATTTCTCCATTGTCTGTCGACACGCTCACTAAAGTTTCGAGACAAAACTTGTGTGTCAATGCCTCTCTTCTCTCTAGTCAAATTCTTCAAACCCTAATGGCGCCAAAGCTCGAGGAGAACGTCAATGAAGGCTACGAACTAGTGCGACAAGCGTTTGACAAAGCATAACAGGAAATCAAGGATGTAGTAACCCTAGTTACAGACTTAGGGTTAGAATTTCTTGTTTCTGAGCCGACTAAGATCTGGAAGAAAGAAGTACTGGAATTCCTAAATGGAGCTAAAGTAGACGAATCTGGATTCAAGATCAAGTCCAGGGTCCATGGAGAAAAAGTGAAGGTCTCTCCAAAAAGTTTGAGAAAGGTTCTAAACCTGCCAAGGACAAAAGAAGAGGATGAAGTAACTGCTTCTAAGACCAGAGAAGCATTGACATGGTGTGGTCTAGATTCCAAACTGAAAATTGGATCTGTATTCAATAGGAAGAAGATGAACAGTCAGGGTAAATTTCTATCAGAAATTGTTGGTAAAGTAATCTTAAGTAAGCCTGGAGGGCATGACAGGGTATCTGCCCATATGTTCATTCTCATGACCAGGATAATCTTCAGCCTAAAAACTGATTGGTCTATTGTTGTCTTTGAAAAGATCAAGGAGAGTCTGAAGAAACCCAATTTGGGTAGAATAATAAGTTTATACCTAGCTGGTAGCATACCAGAGGTTATGGGTCAAGCTGCTGGCAGTAAAATCAATCATATGAGGAAAATGGACATGAGAATATTCTCTAGATGGGACAGGGTTTTGTCTAAGGAGATGCCAACCCCTGAGAAAATAACTCCTGAGAAAGTAACACCCCAAAAGAAGAAGAAGAAAACTGCCCCAGTGGCTCAGGTTTCATCTAGCAGCTCTGGTAGTGAAGAGCAAGTTGTCTTTACTCTAGATGATGACCAAGAACCTGGAGATGCTGGGAAGTCTCCAGCTCAACAAGATGATGCAGAGAGGCAGGGGGAGCTACCACCAGCTAGCCCCTTACACCAGGATTCAATCCAGGGGGAGTCTCTAGTAGTGGAAGAGCCAACTCCACTGGAAAGTGAGCAAGCTACAAACACAATTTTTGAGGTAATCACTGAGCTTAATGCTTTAGATTTCCTTATAGAGGATAATGTATTGTCTGATTCCTTAAATAATGTTAATCAGCAAACTCAGATTGATAGTCAAGTCCCAGATGTTGTCATGGAGGACACATCTGTTACAGTTCAAGTAGTATATGATCCAGTGGTAGATGAGCCAAGAGTTTCTCCAGCCCATTCTCCACAAGAATTTACTATGGAAGATCTCTTTCTCAATCTAGATCAAGCAGATCTTGAGAAGGACAGTGCTGCTGCTGAGGGGGAGAATGCTCCAGTTGAGGGGGAGCAAGTAGTACTTGTTGAAGAGCCTGCAAGGCAAGAGCCTGAGAAGCCCCAAGCTATTGAGGAGCTACCTAAGGAGAGGGTAGAGATAGCAAGTGCATCAGCATCTGAAGATGAGGAAGCTTCAAGGGCAAAGAAAAGAAAATTTCAAGTATTTAAAAGGAGGAGTCAGAATTACAAAAAGGCTTTACAAACTATTGCTCCACAGCCTATATCACAGCCAACACCAACTGTTGATTACAGTGCTTTAATGGTTGCAATGCAAATTAAGCTGGATGAGCACAGGAAAGCCATTGAAACCTATATGGATGAGTGGCACAAGTCTTTACAATTTGATCTGGCCCACGACATAAAGTCCATAAGATTTGAGATGAATCTAAATAAGAAGGAGATGACTGACTGCTTCCACAAGGGAGGGAATGCAGTAGTCTATCTAGCCACTCATCAAGAGAAGATAAAAGCTCAAGTAGATGAACTTGAAGTCAAGCAAGGCTATGTACTGGAAAATCAGATCAGGATGAATGATAATTTGACAGAATCTCACAATGCCATTATCACTGAGATGAAGAACATAGCTGCTGGACTGACTACTTCTAATGCTACTGCTAAGGCAGAGTTTGATAAGGCATTGCAAAAGAGTTTATCTGATGTTACTTCTATAATTCAAGACTCCCAGAAGCTGATTACAGAAAAGCTTCAAAGGTTAAAACCTTTCTACAAGGATGGAGTCAATTATCTTAATGCACAAATAAGATTTCAAAAGGATGATCTAAGAGATCACATGGAAAGAGAAGTCATAAAGGGGGAGAGGGTGTTAGTCAAAGCTAGCTCTGATCATGCCAAGTGGATTTCTAATTCTATTAGAGCTACTCTTGGATATCCTCCTTTATGTGATGATGACAATGTAGCAGAATCTAGAATACATCCTGCATATCTAGGATGGGAGCAACCTGAAGTGGCTCAAGTCATCTACCCTCCTCCAGATTTTGATATGGTTCAAGCTGATATACAATCAATGTATAGCCCACCTGGGGGACAGCAAAATGTCATCATAGAGAAGGTGGTTCAGCCAGTATCTGAGGCTTTACAGGAAGCTATACTGAAGGAACAAGCTGAACAAGAAGCCAGACTGTCTAAAAAGAGGTTCAGAGAGCAAGCTGAACAAAGACCAGATTTTGAGCAGTGGAGCCCCACTTCAAGAAACATTATCTTAACTGCATGGAAAGCTGCAAAAGATAATATACAAGACAGAAACAAGTGATTTTCTGAGTTGGAATTGAGAAAGCATGAGACAAGGCAAGAAGTCATAATCCAATATAGAAGAAAGGCAAAGATGGGAAAGCTACCTCCTACTGCCCAGGAGCCTAGCAAGTACTTTCACAAGCCTTATCACTACTTTGAGAGGCAAAAGATTAAAGCTGAAGAGCAAAAGAAAAAGGATCTGAAAGGAAAGAAGCCTGCTGATACTGAAGTTACTGAAGCTCCTGTACAAGCCAAAGTACAATCTGGAAAAGGAATAGTGATCAAGGAGGCTGAACAAAAATAGAATAGAATTTTCTTCAGTTTACAATTGTAATCTTTTGTTTTTAAACACCTTGTAAACTTTTGAAAAATGAATATGACAAAGCTGTTAGAACAATGTGTTGTGTGATAAATTTGCTGTGTGATAAATGTATTTCATAATTGTTCTGAGATAATGTCTATGTATATATGTTTGATTGATACATGTTTATGTTTGCCCTGATATATAATCCTGCTTTACATCATACTATGATTTTATTTTGTATGGTGTATATCATTGACTAAGGGTTATGACTTCTCCAAATAGGGGGAGATTGTTGGGTACATTGGTTTAAATGTACCTGATTTGAAGAAGCCTCACCCTACTCAATGATATACATCAAAATGTATTTAATGTATGTTGAGTTTACTTGTGCAGGTTAAGTATTTACAGGAAAGAAGAAAAAGTTTCTAAGTCCATGTGTCGACACCCAGAGGGACAGTGTCGACACTTAAGAAAACTTGTGTCGACACCCAGACAAGCAGTGTCGACACTTGGAGTCATTGTGTCGACACCAGGGATGCAGAGTCGACACCAGACAGAAAGTGTCGACACAAGGAGCTGTGTCGACACTCAATGAAGAAAAGTGCAGTGAAGCAGTGTCGACACTTAGCAGTTGTGTCGACACCCAGAGGAACTATGCCTACATCAGAAAGTGTCGACACTTGGAGGCTGTGTCGACACTCATCAAAAGTCAGCAGAGTCTAAGTATAAGTGTCGACACCCAGAATAATGTGTCGACACACAGCAGAAGACTCAACACTTGAAGAGAGTGTCGACACAAGAAAGAATGTGTCGACACTCAGCTGAAGACTCAACACTTGAAGAAAGTGTCGACACAAGGAGCTGTGTCGACACTTAGCAAAGTTCAACAAAATTCTAAGTACAAGTGTCGACACTAAGGAGATGTGTCGACACTCAGCCTGAGTCTCAACAGAAGAAGAGTGTGTCGACACAAGGAGCAGTGTCGACACTCAGCAAGTATCAACACAGAAGGCATGTGTCGACACCAAGAATATGTGTCGACACAGAATAAGTTCAACACATGAAGATGTGTCGACACAAAGGTGTTGTGTCGACACTTACAAGAACTCAACAAAGTGCTGAAGAACAAAGTGTTGTGTCGACACTCAATATCAGTGTCGACACATGAAGAAGAAGCTGTGTCGAGAAGTGAAGTCTACAACACAAGGAGTTGTGTCGACACCTTGTAGGCTGGTGTCGACACTTAGACAACTTGTGTCGACACTTAGTCTATAAGTGTCGACACTTAAAGACAGACAGTCTCGACACTTTCAGACAGTTACAGATTTTTCAAGAACTGACTGGATGACTTGACAGCTGCCATTCCAGCCAGTCTACTGCACCTGTCAGAGTTGTCAGAAATCAGTTATGAACCGGACCAGCCGGTTACCATGAAGAAGGCCTATAAATAGGCTTATACTGTCTACAGAAAGAGATGATTGAACACAAGTTCAAGAGATCAAGTAATACAAAGAAGATCTAGCTATTCCTTGAAGAATCTAGTGAAGATCTAAGAAGTTGGAGAGAGAGAGCTCCATCCAAGAAGTAAGCCGTTGGAACCAGGCTGAGAAGAAGGGTTCAGATTTTATTCTGAATCTTAAGTAGCAGAGATCAAGGATCAACTGCAGAGGAGATCAGTCTTATTGTGTTCTACATTCAAGAAGTTTTGAAGAAAGCCAAGTCAGATTGATCTCAGCAGAGTTCATCCAAGAACTCATCAAGAAACTCTCAACTCTTCTCTCTTTTCACTGAGTTGTAGAGTTTACATTTTTGTATTCAGATTTTCTTGTTGGATCCTTAGGGATCTGAGTTTGTAAGCCTGTAATTATAAAGGCTTAGTGTAGGGCCTGTGTTCCTGAGTGTAGGAGATTTGTATCTCTGAATGTAGGCCTGTTGTGGCTGAGTGTAGGCCTTGGTGGCTGAGTGTAGGCTTTGTGAAGAAGGTGAGTGTAGGCTTTGTGAAGAAGCTGAGTTGTAGGGCCTTGGGCCTGAGCTGTAGGAACCTGGTTGTGGTTCTGAGTGTAAGATCTGAGGATCTGAGGTAGTGGAGGAGTTTGGCCGAATCTAGTATACTACTAGATAGGCGTAGGGGGAAAGTGGATGTACCCAAACATTGGGGAACCACTATAAACCTGTGTGTTCACTGTGTGTATGTGGTTTGCTGTGATTGCTGGTTAATTGCTGTGTTAAAGTAATTATAATTCGGTGATAAACTCTGAATTCTGCCGAAAAAGTTAAAAAGATTTTAGTCACCTATTCACCCCCCCCCCTCTAGGTGATTAGGTACAATATCTTTCACTGTGGACTTGATCTTGTGTCCAGTTTCATCTAGGGTAGCTGCACTAAAGAATTCTAGAGTCTCTTTCTTCCAAATCTTGGTTGGCTCAGAAACTAGATACTCCAACCCATTCTCAGTAATTAGGGTTACTACCTCCTTAATTTTTGGTTCCGCAAGGTCAAATGCGTTGTGAACTAGCTCATATCCTTCATTGACATTCTCCTCGAGCTTTGGCGCCATTAGGGTTTAGAGAAATCTTGAATTTAGATGAGAGAGATGTCGACACAAAGTTTTGGTCTCGAAACTATTGAGAGCATGTCGACAAACAATGTTGAAGACCTATTTATACCTTTCTAAAAATAAAGGTGAAAAGGCGCGTCAAAATACTCTAAATGTGTCGACACTGTTGAAAAGTGTCGACACTGACTACTTAAGTCTCGACAATGATGTTTACTACTATGTGTCGACACCAATTATGATGTGTCGACACAAATACATCTGCGCTCGACGATTAGTCGATACTCTACTCGACGAATGTTGTGTTAATCCTAAGTGTCGACACCACTTCTGGATGTGTCGACACCTACTCTGGATGTGTTGACATTATTTCTCTAAAGTGTCGATACAGACTTTCTAGATGTATCGACAACATTTCTCTGAAATGTCGATACCACTTCTATGTGTCGACACAGACAACTCCTTGTGTCGACATCATTTTACTTAGCCAAATTTTGTGAAACTAATCTATGTTCAACATGCCTAGTTCAATTTTAAACTTATTGAATTTAGTTTCATCTAAAGGCTTAGTAAACATATCTGCAATCTGATTATCTATTTTAACAAATTCTAGGGAAATGTGCTCTTTCTCAACATGTTCTCTAAGAAAATGGTATCTAATTTCGATATGCTTTGTCCTACTATGTGAGACAGGATTATTAGCTATAGAAATTGCACTTGTAGAATCACAAAGCAAAGGTGTTCTACTTACTTGAATACCATAGTCTACTAGCTGATGTTGAATCTGTAACACCTCCCCTGTAGTGGACGTATAATATGGGTCCGGTCGGGGCCCCACAACATACGAACGCCACAGCTTTAGTATTATAAGTTGATATAGCTACCCAAACTCAAAACACTTGCACAACACAGCGGAAAACCAAGCACAACTAGAAGTTATCCACTAACCAAAAGAGTAAACAAATGGCCTTAAGGCCTTACATCAAATGTCCAAAAGTAAGAAGTACATCAAACATGAATGTGCATAGCACTCCTAGTCTACCTCGGCATGCAAGCCGGACAAAAGAGTTTCAAACAAACATCATCTAAATGTAGTGCTACAAAAGAGGGAAAAACACTTCATGGGGCTTAGGCCTTTCTGGCCGGCGTGCTAGCTTCTGCATGCGATCCTTGCCCTGTAAAAATTATTAGTAACGTGGGTCAGCAAAGGCTGACCTCAAACTGTGTAACAACACATCTCCTCCCGGCCGCCCCTAACGGACCCCAGGGAACCCTCCAACCTGCAAGTCAGCACTTCACATGCAAATAAACATCTATAAATAGGAAAGCATTAAAACAGGCTTGGATGTCTCAATCATCAAACATGTTCTCTATTGGTTGAGCATATAAAGTAAGGGGCCTATTATGCAACATGAATGCAACACTCGGGCTTCACCCAAGGTACCCTACAGCGTATGCATCTAGCATAACATCACATCATTTGGGTACTCACGTTTCCCCAATTGGCATAAAGCCGCAAACACTAAGGGAGTCACCTCTCCCTTAAGCGGCGCACAGGCCGCCACAAGGAATTCTTGTCAAGGCCCCACCCGCTCGTGGGCTTAGCCCCGGGCTTGCCTGCAAGCTCTGACGTCTCATGTCAGGATTCCAACAAACACAGACCGACCGATTCTAAGAAGCCTTGCTGGACCCCACCCGCTCATGGCTTCTTTGCTTGGGCTTTCCCCAAGCTTGGCATTCTCGTCAGTCTCACAGAAGGGGACTAGTCTCGCCGGGACACTCTCCACACATGACGCACATGTCACGGGATAGCCAGCCGACCACGGAGACATAGCCGCGCCTTGGCACAACACCAACCAAGACTAAATACATCGTAATCCCTCTTTGTACTGCAGCGTTCCCGCGCACCAAGGAAACCATCTCCAACTCGTGCGGAGCTAACCTTGTTCACCAAGGAAACCATCTCCAACTCATACGGAGCTAACCTTGTCCCTCAAGGAAACCATCTACCGCCACGAGGAGCTAACCTTGTCCGGGTTCAACTACATGTACCTTTTCAAGCAAACGGGACAATCACCACCACCACACAAACGGCATCTTGCCGCAACGGAAAATCTCTACGAATCCCTAAGTTCGTATGCAACATCACCGAGTCGGACTAACGGTCGCGACTACGGCTTCACCCACCATGCCTAATCCACTAGCGAAGCGGATCTCTAATGCAAGATATGCCGGGGACGGACTCAATCAACCTGGAGGTTCCTCTTGAACCTTGGCAAACCAAAGCCCCTCTCATTTGAGAGTTTGGTGCCCAAAAATCTAGAAGAAAACGATGCTAAAAACGTGCATCCTAAAGACCGAGAGGAGAGATGTCGTTACCTTCCGACTCCTCTTCCTTGCCATGGCAAAAATGGCCGGATGGAAATCTTCGTAACGCTCTAAGCTCCACGGATCCGGACTCGGCTCGCGATTTGGAGCTCCGAAACCCTTCCTACAGCCCAAGACCTTCTTCTTCCTCCTCCTTGCTCTAGTTTCTCTCAAGAACTTAGAAAGAGAAGACTTGAAAAAAAATGAGGATCTGCAACCCTAACTTCGGACTTAACTTCCCAGGAGATGGCCTGAACCGTTAGATCCCAAAACCAGAAAAAGAATGGCCATGATTCGCCTGGAAAACAGAAGACCTGGGCCGAACACGGCCTGGCACACGCCCGTGTCCAGGGCCGTGTGCCCCATTCGCCGTCTCAAATCGACGCGCCTGGAAACGCACACGGGCATCCGACACGCCCGTGTTCCATCTGACACGCCCGTGTCCCCAGTGACACGGCCGTGTGGCTAGCCGTGTGCCTCCAACTACACGGCCCCGAAACCAACCCAAGAGGTGACACGGCATGGAACACGCCCGTGTCCCAAGCCGTGTGCCAAGTCTCGACACCCGTCGACAGGCTTTGTGTCGACACCGCGGAAAAACGTCGAGCGAAGATCGTCGACCAAGCGGGACACGCCCTGTGACACGCCCGTGTCACAGGCCGTGTGCCCCAGTCTCGACACCTTGTCGAGCAAAAGTGTCGACACTTGGGACGAGTGTCGACACGGCCTCGACACGCCCTGCGACACGCCCGTGTCGCAGGCCGTGTGCCACCCTCTCGACACTTTGTCGAGCGAAAGTGTCGACACTTGGGTCGAGTGTCGACACGGCCTCGACACGCCCTGCGACACGCCCGTATCGCAGGCCGTGTTCTCCACTCTCGACACTCTGTCGAGCGAAAGTGTCGACACTTGGGCCGAGTGTCGACACGGCCTCGACACGCCCTGCGACATGCCCGTGTAGCAGGCCGTGTGCCTCCTGCCAGAAACCCAAAAAAATTTTTCTGAACTGCAGACTGAGCCTCTTGGAAAACTGGGGTGTTACAACTCTCCCCCACTTAACAGAATTTCGTCCCGAAATTTCAAAACAAAAGAGGTACAAAACTTAAATTGTACCTTGACAAAAATAGTTCTGGATAGTCTTCTAGCATAGCCTGTTCTCGCTCCCAAGAGAACTCCTCACGACCGCAGTTGTCCCAACGAACTTTCACAAGTTTAACTTCTTTATTCCGCAACTGCCGACTCTCCGAATCTTCTATAGCGATTGGAAGGACTCGCGTCCTCAAGTCTTCCTCAATCGGCACCGATGCCGGCTCAATCACCACGCTAGCCTCCACCAAGGCTTTCCTCAAAACGGAGACGTGGAAGACATCATGTAATCCACTCAAATCTGCGGACAACGCCAACCGATAGGCTGCTTCTCCTATCCGCTCAACAATTTCAAAAGGCCCCAAAAACCTTGGACTCAACTTCTTGAGTCGGCGAATCCGTGAGACGCCTTTGAACGGCTTAACCTTCAGATAAACCCAATCACCAACTGCAAAATCCAACTTCCGGTGACGAGCATTAAAATATTTTGCTTGCTTGTCTTGCGCCACTTTCATACGCTCTTGGATGGTCTGAACTGACTCACAAGCGTCAACTACCACATCCTTTTCCAAAAGTTTGGTGTCTCCCGCCTCTGCCCAAGACATTGGCATTCGACACCGCCTCCCATACAAAGCTTCGTATGGCGCCATCTTTATGCTTGCTTGAAAACTGTTATTGTACGCAAATTCTACCATGAAGAGGTGATCCTCCCACCTCTTGCCAAAATCAAGAACGCACATTCTCAACATATCCTCCATAGTACGGTTCGTTCTCTCCGTTTGCCCATCAGTTTGAGGATGGAACGCCGTACTGAACTTTAGCTTCGTGCCCAAACTCTTCTGAACCAGTCTCCAGTCCTTGGACGTAAACCGTCCATCGCGATCACTGACTATGCTCTTAGGAATTCCGTGCAGTCGCACAATGTTGTGAACATACAACTCCACCAGCTTCTCCACGCTGTCCTCTTTCCGATTCGGGATGAAGTGAGCCACCTTGGTTAGGCGATCCATGATCACCCAAATAGCATCATTACCATGCTGCGATCTAGGCAAACCATGCACAAAGTCCATGGAAATGTCCTCAAATTTCCACTCAGGAATTGGAAGGGGCTTCAGGAACCCGCCCGGTTTCTGACATTCTGCCTTCACCAAGGCACATGTTTGGCAATGACTCACATACAAAGCTACATCCCGCTTCAACCCCGGCCACCAAAAGGATTTCTTCATATCCAAGTACATCTTTGTACTGCCTGGGTGAATGGAGTACTTTGAGAAGTGAGCCTCAAACATCAACTCCTCACGGAGATTGCCAAACTGCGGTACACAAACCCTTCCATCCTTTCTCAAGATTCCCCCGATCATCTCCCAGGTGCTGCTCTCGCCCGTTTGAGCCTCCAACACAAAAGGTTGAAACTCCACATCTAATCGAGTCGCTTCCCGAATACGATCGGACAAGTCGTTTTGCACTTCAATCCAGTTCAACCGAGCCACGCTAGACTCGCCTCTCGCAACACATTCCAATCCAAGGGACTCCCATTCCCGTACCAACCGCTCATCATGAGCTTCGATCCAATTTTCTTGCCCCGAGTACTTTCTACTCAATGCATCCGCCACCACATTGGCTTTACCCGGCGTATACTGGATCGCCACTTCGTAGTCTCCAAGAAACTCAACCCATCTACGTTGCCGCATGTTCAAGTCCTTTTGATCCAAGAGATACTTCAGGCTTTTATGGTCCGTGAAGATCTCCACCCTTGTGCCATACACATAGTGTCGCCAAATTTTCAATGCGAAGATTACCGCCGCCAACTCCAAATCATGGACGGGGTAATTCCTCTCATGAGGGTTCAGCTGTCTAGACCCAAAAGCTATCACCTTCCCATGTTGCACCAAAACGCAACCCAAACCGCATCCCGATGCGTCACTGAAAATTTGAAATCCATCGGTCCCTTGCGGTAAACTCAGGATCGGAGCCATCATAAGCCTCTCCTTCAGGGCCTCAAATGCTTGACCGCACTCTTGGGTCCACACAAATTTATGGTCTTTGCGAGTGAGAGAGGTGAGGGGTAGAGCTATCTTCGAGAAATTCTCCACGAATCTCCTATAATACCTGGCTAGTCCAAGAAAACTTCGGACTTCCGCCACGGTCCTCAACACCGGCCAATCTCTGATGGCCTCCACTTTCGCTGGATCCACTGCCACCCCATCACCACTAATCACGTGGCCCAAAAATGCCACCTTCTCCAACCAGAACTCGCATTTGGAGAATTTTGCATACAACTCATTCTCCCTCAACACTTGCAAAACCATTCTTAAGTGGGTCTCATGCTCCACTTGCGATTTGGAATACACCAAAATATCATCAATGAAAACAACCACAAAAGAATCCAAGTATTCCCGGAATACCTGATTCATCAGATCCATGAACACCGATGGTGCGTTCGTCAACCAGAACGGCATCACCGTAAACTCAAAGTGTCCATACCTTGTACCAAAGGCAGTTTTGGGTATGTCCTCATCTCGAATTCGCAGTTGATAGTAGCCTGACTTCAAGTCCAGTTTCGAATATACCACTGACCCCACCAATTGGTCGAACAAATAGTCTATCCGAGGGATCAGATACTTATTCTTGACGGTCAATTTGTTCAGCTCTCGGTAGTCTATGCATAGGCGCATGCTACCGTCCTTCTTCTTTACAAACAACACCGGTGCGCTCCACGGTGAAGAACTGGGTCTAATATACCCTTGCTCCAACAGTTCCTGTAACTGTACCTTAAGTTCTGCCAACTCCTTTGGTGCCATCCTAAAAGGAGGACGTGACACCGGTCTAGCCTCCGGCACTAACTCGATCGAGAAGTCGATCTCCCGCCGAGGAGGCGCTCCAGGAAGTTCATCCGGAAATACATCCTTGAACTCTGCCACCACAGGCACTTCCTCAAAAGACAGTTGGGAGAGACGAACCTCCAATAACGCTACAAGCGCTACAGCACCCTGGTTAACCGCCCGCACCAACTGCATGGCCGAAATCAGGGAACAGGCCACTCCACAAAGGCCCTCAAATTTGACTTCTGTTTGCCCCTTACTCCTTAGAGTCACTACCTTGGATAAACAATCAATGCTGGCGCGCTGCTCTGCAAGCCAGTCCATGCCCAAAATGACATCGAACTCTACTAAAGGTAACATTGCTGCTTCCAGAGCGAAGACAACTCCGTCTAGCTCCCAACAAATGCGCCCTTTAGCCCCGGTGGTCATAGATGACCCATTGGGCATGCGCACTTTCAGCTCTGCTCCCGACGAAAAAGACTCGACTCCTATTCTCCGGATGAAGCTCTCCGCAAGAAAGGAGTGTGATGCTCCCGTACCAAACAATACCCTAGCGGGGTATCCGGAAACTAACACGAAGCCTACAACATAGACATTCCACAAAAGTCTAAAAGGATGAAGCACAAAATTTAAACTTAAATTTTCTTCATACCTGTCACCACATCAGTCTGGCGGATCGCTTCCTGCTGTCCAAGGTTGTAGGCCCTTGGTTGCACCGGTTGGAACCGAGAAGCGCTCGACTCCGCCATCTTTCCCTTCTCTGCAGCACTGGGGCCGGAGCGCACAGTCTGCTCCTGCCTTGCCTCTTGCCCCGCTCCCCCTTGCTGACAAGCACGGGCTATATGCACAACCTTCCCGCAGTTGTAGCACGTCGGCGGTCCCCTAGAGTGGGAACCCCCAGGCGTCCAGTTGCTCCTCTCACCAGATCTGGAAGTGTGAGGCTTCTTCCTCCACCTACTCCCATCAGACTTTCCATGAGATTGGGAAGGCTTCCCTTCCCCTTGCTTGGGGGTAAAACCCTTTCGACGCTGGGTTCGCTCCAGATCATTCTCCAAACTCCTGGCGGCTTCAACTAGATCATTAAATCCCGCCCTCTTCATGGAGATTAGGGGTTGTCTCAGATTTTCCCTCAACCCTTGGTAGAAGAGGTTATCCCTCTCTACATCATCAGCCATTGTCGTTCCCGCATAACGACCCAAACGGGTGAACTCTTGCACGTACTCGTCCACCGTCTTGTCTTGCTGCATTAGATGCAGAAACTGCCTCTGCAGGGCCAGCCGCGTAGAAACTGGTATATATCTCTTTAGAAAAGCGTCCCCAAATTCCTCCACCGACGGGGTGCGTCCAGGGAACTGGCGGCCACTAAGGCTCACCCACCACAACTTGGCGTCTCCTTCCAACATGAACGCCGCATACTCAGCTTTCTTTTCCTCTGGCGTCTCTGCCGCCCTTAGTAGTTCTTGAATACGAACCCACCAATCCTCCGCATCCGTTGGCGTTCCAACACCCTTGAAGGACGGGGGATGGAAACTCAGAAAGTACTTCATGTGTCGGTCTCCATGTCCTACCACCACCCTTTCTGCCAAAGGCTCCACTCGCCTGGCTTCTCCGCCCGGCACGGCCGTCGCCGTGTCCGGTGTAGCAGGGGTTGCTACCTGGGCTGCAGCCGCCGCTTGGGCTGCCACCATCGCTTCTGCAAGCATACGGCAGAAGTTGGCCGGGTTTACACCCGTGCCCAAAAGGCCTGGAGCAGTAGCACTGCTCGCCGAGAGATCATCCCTTGCTCTTGAAGTGCCCGCCTCGTTGCTTGCACTCTTCAGGAAAACAAGAAATAAGGGATTAGTCTCCAATCTCAAGACTAAAACATAAGGACACTCACGGTCCCGCGTTACTCTTATGTGGATAACTTCTCTACAAACCGACCTCGAATCAAACCTCCCTCTGATACCAAATTGTAACACCTCCCCTGTAGTGGACGTATAATATGGGTCCGGCCGGGGCCCCACAACATACGAACGCCACAGCTTTAGTATTATAAGTTGATATAGCTACCCAAACTCAAAACACTTGCACAACACAGCGGAAAACCAAGCACAACTAGAAGTTATCCACTAACCAAAAGAGTAAACAAATGGCCTTAAGGCCTTACATCAAATGTCCAAAAGTAAGAAGTACATCAAACATGAATGTGCATAGCACTCCTAGTCTACCTCGGCATGCAAGCCGGACAAAAGAGTTTCAAACAAACATCATCAAAATGTAGTGCTACAAAAGAGGGAAAAACACTTCATGGGGCTTAGGCCTTTCTGGCCGGCATGCTAGCTTCTGCATGCGATCCTTGCCCTGTAAAAATTATTAGTAACGTGGGTCAGCAAAGGCTGACCTCAAACTGTGTAACAACACATCTCCTCACGGCCGCCCCTAATGGACCCCGGGGAACCCTCCAACCTGCAAGTCAGCACTTCATATGCAAATAAACATCTATAAATAGGAAAGCATTAAAACAGGCTTGGATGTCTCAATCATCAAACATGTTCTCTATTGGTTGAGCATATAAAGTAAGGGGCCTACTATGCAACATGAATGCAACACTCGGGCTTCACCCAAGGTACCCTACAGCGTATGCATCTAGCACAACATCACATCATTTGGGTACTCACGTTTCCCCAATTGGCATAAAGCCGCAAACACTAAGGGAGTCACCTCTCCCTTAAGCGGCGCACAGGCCGCCACAAGGAATTCTTGCCAAGGCCCCACCCGCTCGTGGGCTTAGCCCCGGGCTTGCCTGCAAGCTCTGACGTCTCATGTCAGGATTCCAACAAACACAGACCGACCGATTCTAAGAAGCCTTGCTGGACCCCACCCGCTCATGGCCTCTTTGCCCGGGCTTGCCCCAAGCTTGGCATTCTCGTCAGTCTCACAGAAGGGGACTAGTCTCGCCGGGACACTCTCCACACATGACGCACATATCACGGGATAGCCAGCCGACCACGGAGACATAGCCGCGCCTTGGCACAACACCAACCAAGACTAAATACATCGTAATCCCTCTTTGTACTGCAGCGTTCCCGCGCACCAAGGAAACCATCTCCAACTCATGCGGAGCTAACCTTGTTCACCAAGGAAACCATCTCCAACTCATACGGAGCTAACCTTGTCCCTCAAGGAAACCATCTACCGCCACGAGGAGCTAACCTTGTCCGGGTTCGACTACACGTACCTTTTCAAGCAAACGGGACAATCACCACCACCACACAAACGGCATCTTGCCGCAAAGGAAAATCTCTACGAATCCCTAAGTTCGTATGCAACATCACCGAGTCGGACTAACGGTCGCGACTACGGCTTCACCCACCATGCCTAATCCACTAGCGAAGCGGATCTCTAATGCAAGATATGTCGGGGACGGACTCAATCAACCCGGAGGTTCCTCTTGAACCTTGGCAAACCAAAGCCCCTCTCATTTGAGAGTTTGGTGCCCAAAAATCTAGAAGAAAACGATGCTAAAAACGTGCATCCTAAAGACCGAGAGGAGAGATGTCGTTACCTTCCGACTCCTCTTCCTTGCCATGGCAAAAATGGCCGGAAGGAAATCTTCGTAACGCTCTAAGCTCCACGGATCCGGACTCGGCTCGCGATTTGGAGCTCCGAAACCCTTCCTACAGCCCAAGACCTTCTTCTTCCTCCTCCTTGCTCTAGTTTCTCTCAAGAACTTAGAAAGAGAAGACTTGAAAAAAAAATGAGGATCTGCAACCCTAACTTCGGACTTAACTTCCCAGGAGATGGCCTGAACCGTTAGATCCCAAAACTAGAAAAAGAATGGCCACGATTCGCCTGGAAAACAGAAGACCTGGGCCGAACACGGCCTGGCACACGCCCGTGTCCAGGGCCGTGTGCCCCATTCGCTGTCTCAAATCGACGCGCCTGGAAACGCACACGGGAATCCGACACGCCCGTGTTCCATCTGACACGCCCGTGTCCCCAGTTACACGGCCGTGTGGGTAGCCGTGTGCCTCCAACTACACGGCCCCGAAACCAACCCGAGAGGTGATACGGCATGGAACACGCCCGTGTCCCAAGCCGTGTGCCAAGTCTCGACACCCGTCGACAGGCTTTGTGTCGACACCGTGGAAAAACGTCGAGCGAAGATCGTCGACCAAGCAGGACACGCCCTGTGACACGCCCGTGTCACAGGCCGTGTGCCCTAGTCTCGACACCTTATCGAGCAAAAGTGTCGACACTTGGGACGAGTGTCGACACGGCCTCTACACGCCCTGCGACACGCCCGTGTCGCAGGCTGTGTGCCACCCTCTCGACACTTTGTCGAGCGAAAGTGTCGACACTTGGGCCGAGTGTCGACACGGCCTCGACACGCCCTGCGACACGCCCGTGTCGCAGGCCGTGTTCTCCACTCTCGACACTCTGTCGAGCGAAAGTGTCGACACTTGGGCCGAGTGTCGACACGGCCTCGACACGCCCTGCGACACGCCCGTGTCGTAGGCCGTGTGCCTCCTGCCAGAAACCCCAAAAATTTTTTCTGAACTGCAGACTGAGCCTCTTGGAAAACTGGGGTGTTACATAATCCACAAAAGTTGTGCACAGCAGCTTCCTGCAGCAACATATTCTGACTCAACTGTGGAGATTGCCACACTGGTCTGCTTCTTACTGCTCCAAGACACTAGTCTTCCACCTAGAAATTTACAGGTTCCTGTAGTACTCTTCCTATCTTCTTTGAAACCTGCAAAATCTGCATCTGAATAGCCTGTCAGTATAAAATCTCCATTCCTAGGGTACCAAAGGCCTAGATAAGGTGTGCCCTTAAGATATCTTAAAATCCTTTTTACTGCAGTCAGATGAGATTCTTTAGAGCATATTTGGTACCTAGCACAGACACATGTAGTATACATGATATCTGGTCTACTAGCAATCAAATACAAAAGGGAGCCAACTATCTCTCTATACAAAGTTTCATCTACAGGTTTCCCTACATCATCTTTGCTTAGAGACATACTTGACCCCATAGGAGTTTTCATGGTAGTTGATGATTCCATACCATACTTCTTTATCAACTCTAGGGTGAACTTAGACTGGCAAATGGACAAGCCATCTTCAGTCTATCTTACTTGGAGACCCAAGAAGAACTTAAGTTCCCTCATACTACTCATTTCAAATTTTCCTTGCATAAATTTTGCAAACTTTCTGCAAAGATTACTTTCAGTAGACCCAAATATTATGTCATCTACATATATTTGGACTAGGATAATCTTTCCTTTAGATTCCCTAAGAAATAGAGTCTTGTCTATTTTCTCCCTTGAGAATTTGTTCTCAATGAGGAAACTAGACAGGGTTTCATACCAAGCCCTTGGGGCTAGTTTTAACCCATACAATACTTTCCTATGTCTATAAACATAATCAGGTTTGAGAGGATCAACAAAACCTGAGGGTTGCTCTATATAGACTTCTTCCTTGAGATTTCCATTTAGGAAAGCTGACTTTACATCCATTTGAAATACCTTAAAGCCTTGATATGTTGCATAGGCAAGGAACATCCTGATTGCTTCCAGTCTTGCTACTGGGGCAAAGGTTTGATTAAAGTCAATACCTTCTTCCTGCCTATACCCTTTTGCAACAAGTCTTGCTTTATTCTTCACAATGATCCCATTCTTATCTAATTTGTTCCTAAAGATCCACTTTGTTCCAATAATGTTGTGGTCCTTGGGTTTAGGAACTAGCTTCCAGACCTTGTATCTTTTGAACTGATTCAGCTCCTCTTGCATGGAATCAATCCAATGAGGGTCTAGAACTGCTTCTTCAAATTTCTTTGGTTCCACTTGTGACAGGAAACTGGAGTAAAGAACTGTGCTCAGATTCCTTCTTCTTGTTTGTACTCCTTATCTTGGATCACCAATTATCTGATTTGCTGGATGATCCTTTAAGTGTCTATTAGCTGGTGGTAATCTAACTTCTGGTTGAACACCTCCAGCCTCTTCATTAAGCTGCACCCCTTGATTTTCTTCAGCATCAGGAGTGTCTTGTACTCCCCCTGGACAGCAGCCACCATTTTCCACTTCCTAAGTTGCTGTAGAATCCTCTGTAATGGTAAGCTTGTCCATTCTCTCATTTAAACCTATAGAACTGCAAGCACTACTTGGCAACTCACAGTTAATCAGTCTTGTTTCATCAAAGACTACATGTACAGACTCTTCTACAACTTGTGTAATCAAGTTATAGACTCTATAAGCCTTACTATTGTTGCTGTACCCAACAAATATCCCCTCTTGGGATTTGGCAGCAAACTTGGTTAGATAGGACTTGCCATTGTTAAGTATATAGCACTTGCAACCAAAGATCCTAAAATAGGATAAATTTGGTTTTCTGCCCTTCACAATCTCATAGGGAGTCTTTTTGTGGCTCTTGGTGATAGTAGCCCTATTGATCATATGACATGCAGTGTTTACTGCCTCAGCCCAGAAATATTCTGGGAGAGAAGTGTCACTCAATAGAGTTCTACCAGCCTCTATCAATGTTCTATTCTTCCTTTCAGCAATACCATTTTGCTGTGGTGTTCTAGGTGTGGAAAATTCCTGAAAAATCCCAAATTCTTCATATAGTCTTGTCATACTTTCAGACGGAAATTCAGTACCATGGTCACTTCTAATTCTGACCACTGTACTGTTCAACTCATTCTGAATTTGTTTAACAAAACTATATAAGACAGTTGGAGTTTCAGATTTTTGTCTTAGAAAGAACACCCAGGAATATCTAGAATAGTCATCTACTACCACAAATGTATAGACCTTCCTGCCTATACTATGAACTAGCATATGACCAAAAAGATCCATATGCAAAAGGTATAGACACCTCACTGAATCCTTGTTTTCAAGGCTATGAAAGGTGGATTTGGTCTGCTTGCCTTTTTGACAATCTGAGCATATCCCATCTTTTATACACTTAACTTGAGGACCATTCCTCACTAACTCTTTGCTAAAGAATTGGCCAATAGTCTTATAGTTAAGATGAGCCAGCCTCTTGTGCCATTTAACACAATGTGAGACTCTCTCATCAACTACAAGACAAATAGGAGAAACATTGTTCTCACACACAAAGTTAAGACAATAAACATTTCTCTTTCTATATCCTGTCAAAATGATCTTTTAATCACTTGACCTTTTGATATGACAATCATTCTTGACAAATGAGATGTCATATCCTAAATCACTTAGCTGACTTATGTTAATGAGGTAATGTTTCAAACCCTTCACATAGGCCACTTGAGTGATAGTAATCTGGTTACTAGAAATGTTACCAAAGCCTTTGATGATTTCTTTTTCTGAACCACCAAAGGTAACTTTAGGGCCATCTATGATAGGTGTGTAGTCCTTCAGCAACCCCCTTATTCCAGTCATGTGCATGGAACATCCACTGTCCAAGTACCATATTAGGGCATGGCCACTTGGACTCACCTACAACACAGATTACTTAACCTTTGAACCCAAATAACTTTTGGGTCCTTGGTACAAGTTAGTCTGAACTTTAACAAATCTACCTGTAGCTCTTCTATCAGGCAGATTGCTACTCTCCTTGACACTAGAATTATGCAAACAATCTAAGGCAAAGTGGCCTACCTTACCACAACACCAGCACTCAAACTTGTTGTACCTTTGTTTAGGTACAACCCTAGCTGAATTATCTACAGCAGGCTTCTTGTTTTGTGCTGGGGTTTTGCCTTTAGATTTGGACCTAGCAGTCCAGGCAGGTTTTTTAAACCCTAATCCAGCCTTACCCTTTTGAGGTACAAACTTATCAATCAATGGTAAAACAGATTTAGGTTTAGAAAAGCTAGCCACTATCTCTTTCTCTTTCTGAAGTCTAACCTCCAGATTTCTAATCTGATCATTCTTGAATGTGATTGTGCCCATTTGAATAACAGTTATGTTTTTCAATCTGGCAATCTCATTCAGTTTTTGATCCAGCAATTTTTCTGAATCAGATACAGCCATCTTAAGATCAGCAATTTCCTTAATCAGTGATTTGACCAGATTTTTGCTCTTCTTAAGTGCCTGCAATAAATCTCTATATTCATCTATCAACTGATGAATATCACCTTCAGACTCAGACCCATCTATATCACTTGATGCAGATGTTGCTGACTCTGACTCAGTACTACAATCTGAAAGACATTGTACCTTACTGGGACCAAGCTGATCCTGGCACTTGTTCTCTTCTGATACAGCCATCAGTCCCTTGCACTGATGGTCTTCTTGTTCATATATAGAGTTCAGCACCTGGAGAAACTCTTCTTCTTCATCTGCAGCAAATAGACCAATGTAAGCCTCAGCTTCAGATTCTGACTCTGAAGATGACTGATCTGACAAGGTCTTCTCATTCTTAGCAACAAAGGACTTCTCCTTCTTGCTCTGATGTTGACTCTTCTTCTTATCTGCAGTCTCTTTTCTTTTATCTGGACATTCAGCTATTACATGTCCAGGCCTGTTACAATAGTAGCAAACAATCTTTGATGTTGTAGACTTGTTTGGCTTAGACTTGCTCCTGTCTTTCCTGGATGATTTCCTCTTTTGATAGTAATCATCCTTAGACTTAGATGTGGAAGGCTTAGATTTCCACTGCTTCTTCTTCAGAAATCTCTGAAACTGCCTTGTGAAGGCAGCAAAATCTTCATCTGAGTCACTGCTGTCTAAATTCTGGTTGTCTGAATTTTCTGAAGCATTTTCAGCAACAATCTTAGGAGGTGATGGAGACATCCTCCTATTTTTCTTAGTGGCTTCAAACTTGAAGGCCACAGATTTTTCTCTATACTCACCTTTTGTACTCTTCTCTTCCTCTTTCCTAGCCATTAGTTGCATCTCATAAGATAGCAACTTTCCAAACAAGGTTGGAGGAGAAATTTCTGCAAGTTTGGCCACTTCTCTAATGACACAAATCTTAGTGTCCCAATCTTTGGTCAGGGATCTCAGGAATTTATCATTCAGCTCATATGTGCTGAAGATTCTTCCATAGGACATCAACTCATTCACTATCCTATAGAACGTTTTGTAACACTCAGTTATGCTGTCAGACTTCCCTTGTCTGAAACTTTCATATTCCTGGTTTAGCATAGATTTTCTGTCTTGTCTTACTTCTTCAGACCCTTCCATATAGACTATCAAAGTATCCCACATTTCCTTTGAAGTCTTGCAGTGAATCAAATTCTGAAAGGTTGCATCATCAATGGCACTCACTATGATATTCTGGGCTCTCTTATCCATAGTGGCCAAGATGATCTCATCCTTGGTCATCTCTGAATAATCTTTGGGTATTCTTTGGTTTGCATCCAGAATTGATATCTTCATTGGAACATAAGGACCTTCCTTGACTGTAATATAGATCCTTGGATCAGAAGCCTCCATAAACAGCCTGACCCTTTCTTTCCAGATACCAAATATTTCCTTTCTGCATATGGGTAGTTTCATTGAACCTAGTTCCTTGTGATTTTCACCTAAACCCATTTTCTTGATTCTTTCTTGATTCTTAAATCTGCCTTAAGGATCTCACTCTGACTGTTAAGTCCTTCTTTGAACAACCTCGCTTTGATATCACTTGAAAGAATTAGTGCCTAACCACCTAGAGGGGGGGTGAATAGGTGTAATTTTTCTTTTACTTTAAAGGCAGAAAATCTGTTCTGTAATTTAAGCAGCAATTGTAAATTCTACAGCTATCAGCACAGCAATCACAAAAACAATCATTCACAGAGTGCACACAGTATTTATAGTGGTTCCCCATGTTGAAATTTGTGAAGTGGAAGTGGGTGTCAGGACAGGCTGGGCGGCCTAGTGCGGACAGCTTTGGCGGACTAGGCGGACTGGGCGGACTGTGATGTGCGGCCTGGTGGTAGGTCTAGTGGGAAGTCGGCTGTCTTCTGAGCAGTTTGTTTGCATGGAGTCCGCGGACTATGCGGCCTGGTTTCTACGGATAGGGTGTTTGCTGTTTGGCTTTGCCAAGGAGCGGCCTGAGCGGATGTAGGCTTGCGGACTAGTGCATTGCTCAGTGGCCGCGGGGGCAAGCTTGTGCTGATAGGTGGTTTGGCTCGTGTCCGCGGGAAGCTTGCGGACTAATGTGTCCGCAGTGTGGGCTGTTGCGGACTGATCTTAGAGCTTGGTTGAGGCCTTGTCAAGTTCTGGTGTTACAGCAGGTGTCTTGCTGTGGAGACCGGTTGGCGGACTGGTGTTTGGAGTCCGGGAGGAGGCTGCTGCATTGGACAGGAGTGCGAGGTGCTCGCGGACTGATGGCGGTCTGTGCTAGGGTGTTTGGCGGACGGGTGTTTGTGTCCGCCATGCTCGCATTGGCCTTTGATGGGTTTGTACTTGGTCACACATTGTGCCAAGTTCATGGTGTCTGCGGTATCCGCCAAGTCCGCTGTGACTGGGCGGACTGTTACTGTCTGCCTTTGGTTGTGGGCTTGTGGCGGATTGAGGTGTGAGTCTTGCGGACTGCCTCGGGTTGGTGCGGACTGCCATTAAAGGGGGTTGCTGTCCTGTAGTGGTTGGAGCTTTGCGGGCTGATGCATTGTCCGCATACCTTGGGCGGACTGGAGAGGGTTCGTCAATGGTTGCCTTGCTCCTGGCGGTTTTCCTTGGTATCCGGCTAAGTCTTTGCGGACTCAGCGGACGGAGGTTTGCTATCGCGCGGGCTGGGGCGGTGTCGCTATCTCTTGGGCGGTGACCACACTCCTCACCCTGCCTATAAATAGGACCCCCCTGGCACATCTACAGTAACCTAAGTAACTTGAGTGAACAGTAAGTTGGGGTGTGCAAGGAGCTGCGGTCTGTGTTTGTCAGTCCGCGCGGATTGTTTCAGGCTGACGGTTTGCTGTGTGCAGGTCGCGCGGATAGCTTCAAGGAGCCAGGAGTTTGGCTGTGACTTCGGTCAAGTGCTTGGAAGTGTGCGGTCTCTGCGGACTCAGCAGGAGGTCGCTCTGCGGCTTGTCAGTTCTGTTTCAACTTTGCCAGCTTCAATAACCTGTCCGTCGGTTTCAGGCGGGTAGGGGGTGTTCCTCAGTTCAGGTTTAGCAGGAGGCGAATAACGGTGTGTCCGCGCGGCCTCGCGGCTTCGGCGTACTCCATGGTGATTCGGCGGACTGCAGCTAAGTGCGGGCGATCTCAGCGGACTCGGAGACCTCGGCGACCTCGCGGTCTCGGCGGACTCCGGTGCTGTCCGCCCGGCTTGTTTTTTGGTGCTTTCTGTTTACAGCTGTTATACTAGCGAAATCATGTCTCGCTATGTATGCCTCGCGTTGTAAAGAAGTGAATGATAATAGACCTGCTTGTGCCTCCATTGTTTGTTGGGATTTACCTCTATTCCTTAGTTTCCGCTGGTTCAACGTGCGAACTGGGTAGTTCCGAAGATATTAATTTGGCATTTGGGCTATCTTGCTGACCACGTTGAGAAAATTTAACATGGTATCAGAGCCAGGTTTCTAAGGTTCAGTTGCGTGAGCGGAAGTCAGCCAGTGTTGTTACTTAGTGATTGAGTGGTGATCAACCTGCGTTGTTGCTCGGAGCTGCTGAAAGGTTGCCAACAGGTGTTGCAATGGAAGGGAGTTTTGCAAGAGGTCTGGGCATTGAACTCTTAACGCCGACTAATTTCAAGAAGTGGAAGTCGTGCATGAAGAGTTATCTTCTTGGCGAGGAGCTGTGGGAATTCGTCGGTGGTGACGACAGATAGGAAGTTACTGCTGCGTTCGGTACTGCTGAGCAGGTTAGGCTCTGGAGAAGAATAAATGCTAAGGCGGAGTTCATTCTGAAGAGAGCCGTGTCTCCGGAACTGTTTGATCACATCGTTGGGTGTGAGTCGGCTGCTGATATTTGGGCAACCATTGATGAGTTGTTCAATAGGAAGAATGTGGCGCGGCTTCAGTTCCTGGAGAATGAGTTGGCCAGGGCAACTCAGGGAGACCTTTCCATCTCCAAGTACTTCTTAAAGATGAAGAGCTTGTGTGATGAGCTGTCGGCACTGGATCCTGATGAGCCTATCTCTGAGGCAAAGATGAAAAGGCACATTATCCGCGGCTTGCGGAAGGAGTATGTGGCCTTTGTAACATCTGTTCAAGGGTGGGCTACTCAGCCGTCATTGCTGGAGCTGGAGAATCTGCTTGCCTCGCAGGAGAGCTTAGCAAGGCAGATGGTTGGAGTGAATCTGAATCAGGAAGGCAGCGAAGCTCTCTTCTCAGGCAAGAAGAAAGGATGGGAAGGGAAGAAGAAGAAGAAGGTGCAGGCCGCTGTTGAGAAGGAGACTTCAACTTCATATCCGCCGGAGAGGAGCAATGCTCCTAAGGATTGGAAGAAGAATCTGAAGTGCTACCGGTGTCATCAGCGAGGGCACTTCAAGCGGGACTGCAAGGTCAAACTGCAGTCTGGGCATGCTGCGGGAAAGGAGGAAACTTGCTCGAGAAGTGAAGAAGCAGGATGGGGCGGAGCTTTTATGACGGGCACTTGTGTCCGGGCCTTGTTTGCTGAGGACTTCAACAGCGAGTGGATCGTGGACTCCGGGTGTGGTCATCACCTCACCGGAGACAAATCGAAGTTCACCTCCATGCAGGCGTACTCAGGTAATGAAGCTATTATCACTGCTGATAATACTGTTTATGCAGTAGAGAAGGAGGGGGTCGTGTCTTTGGGTAGTGATTAGGGGCCACTCATGTTAAGGAGTGTGTATCACGTGCCGGGCATGAAGAAGAACCTCTTCTCGGTGACCAATGTGGTGGACGCTGGGTATCACGTTCTGTTTGGGCCAACAGACGTGAGGTTCCTTCGCAACATATCAGCGGTGAAGGCTGATGTTGCTCATGTTGGGAGGAGGGTGAAGAACTTGTTTGTTCTTTCCACCAATGCTTATGTTGATAGAATGAGAGCCAATGATAGTGCTGCTATCTGGCATGAGAGGCTGGGGCATGTTGGCATGGACAAGCTGAAGGCGATGGCTAGTAGAAGTCTGGTGAGGGGGTTGCCGAAGTTGTCCTCCTTTGGTTATGGGCATGTTTGTGCGGGCTGTCAATACGGTAAGGCACATCGCCTTCCGTTTGATAAATCACAAACAAGGAGCAAGAAATCATTGGAGTGTATTCATGGCGACCTGATGGGACCGATGGTTACTGCCAGCCTTGGTGGAAGCAGATACATGCTTGTCTTGGTTGATGACTACTCAAGGTATACTTCGGTGTACTTCTTAAAGGAGAAGTCGGAAGCCTTCCGTTTGTTCGTGGAGTTCAAGGAGTTGGTAGAAGGCCGGCTTGGCTTGCGGATTAAGAAGCTTAGAACTGATAACGGGGGTGAGTTTGTCTCCTTCGAGTTTTCTAACTTCTGCAGGAAGCACGAGATCCAACGAGAGCTTACTTGTTCTCACACTCCACAACAAAATGGGGTAGCGGAGCGGAAGATCCGTCATCTGACGGAGACCTGCAAATGCTGGCTTCATGCGAAAGATATCCCAAGGTCCTTTTGGGCGGAGGGAATGTCTTGTGCTGCTTATGTTATCAACCGGATGCCACTCAGCCCTATCAACATGAAGACTCCTGTTGATTTGTTGCTGAAGGAGAAGCCGAGTGTGGGACACCTTCGGGTGTTCGGTTCAACTTGCTACGTGCATGTCCCGGATGCTTCACGGACAAAGCTGGATGCGAAGGCAAGGAAACTTGTCTTTGTTGGCTATGATGAGCGGAAGAAGGGATGGAAATACATGGACCCTGTGACGAAGAAGTTTGTGGTGTCAAGAGACGTTGTCTTTGACGAGCTGACGTCATATGGAGGTGGCTCGGTGGAGCTAACCGGAAGTAGCAAGGTTGATGAAGCACCGGTGGAGGCTGCTGAAGGCTTGGAAGAGGAGCTTGTTGTTTCACCAGCAGCTCCTGTTGCTTCGAACTCCGAGGCTGAGCCTTCTGGCTCAGGAAGCAGGGGGAGCACTGCTCAATGCTTGCCCCAGGTAGGAGTGGAGCCCGAAGAAGCAACGGAAGCCGTGAGCAAGGAGCCGTGTCTTCGGAGATCGAAGAGGGTGGTTAAGCCACCGGCTCGGTACTATGATGGGAATGCAGTGAGCTTTGTCTCCTGCTTCTTTGCAGGTACTCTGGATGAGCGAGAGCCTGCAAACTTCAACGAGGCCACTGGAGTGAAGGAGTGGGAAGGTGCCATGAAGGAAGAGATTGATGCTCTGAAGAAGAATGAAACCTGGGACCTTGTGCCCAAGGTTGATGGCATTACTCCAGTTACTTGCAAGTGGGTGTATAAGTTGAAGAAGAAGGCTGATGGGAGCATTGATCGGTTCAAGGCTCGCCTGGTCGCTAGAGGATTCTCACAGCAGTATGGAGAAGACTATGAGGAGACATTCAGTCCAGTTGCGAAGATGACTTCTGTAAGAGTGGTGATCGCCTTGGCTGCTAGCAAGGGATGGAGGTTGTGGCAACTCGATGTGAAGAATGCCTTTCTTTACGGAGAGATTGACAAGGACATCTTCATGAATCAGCCGCTTGGTTTTGTCTCTGAGAAGCATCCGGACTATGTCTGCAAACTCAGGAAGGCTCTCTATGGGTTGAAGCAAGCTCCTAGAGCTTGGTATGGGAAGATTGTAGAGTACTTGCAATTCTGTGGATACCTTGCTTCTAACTCGGATTCAAGCTTGTTCATCAAGAAGAAGGGAGAGCTACAAGTCTTGGTCCTGCTGTATGTGGATGACATGATCATCACAGGGAATTCGGAGGAGGAAGTAGCAAGGCTCATGGCAGAGCTTGCTATATGCTTCGAGATGAAAGACTTGGGAGAGTTGCATCACTTTCTCGGTCTTGAAGTGGAGAGGAAGGAGTGCGGGGTTCTCATTAGCCAGAAAGGGTATGTTGATCGCATTGTGAAGCGGTTTGGCATGGGCGAAGGGAAGAAGTGCTCTACTCCACTGGAATCTGGGCTGAAGCTTCGAAGAGATGAGGGAAGGGTTCTTCATGATCCCTTGGTGTTCAGGGCTCTTGTTGGGAGCTTGATTTATCTGACGATTACAAGGCCGGATATAGCTTATGTTGTTGGCCGAGTAAGTCGGTATATGGCTGAACCAAGGCAATCTCATCTAGTGGAGGCAAAGGGAATTCTAAAGTATGTCAAGGCTTCTTCTGATATGGGACTCCTCTATAGAAGGGACTCGGAGTTTGCATTGCTCGGGTACACGGATGCTGACTATGGTAGTGATTCGGATGATCGAAGGTCTACTTCAGGTTATGTGTTCACTTGCGGCTCAGCTAGCATCTCGTGGTGTAGCAAGAAGCAAGACTCGGTGTCGGTTTCAACCACGGAGGCGGAGTATAAGGCTTCAGCCTTGGCTGCTCGGGAAGCCGTTTGGTTGAGGAGTCTTATAGAGGATGTTCATGAAGAAATGCAAGGGCCTACTTTACTCTGGGGTGACAATAAGAGTGCTCTCAACCTGGTTAACAATCCAGTGTGTCACGCCAGGACCAAGCATATAGAGATTGATCACCACTTCATCAGGGAGAAGGTGTTGGAGGGGTCTCTGCTGGTCGGGCATGTTCGGAGTCAAAATAATCTTGCTGGCATCTTCACGAAGCCACTGTCGAAGGGGCCTTTTGAATGCTTGCGCAGCTTGCTGGGCTTGGTCACCACTTCCCACTTCAAGGGGGAGTGTTGAAATTTGTGAAGTGGAAGTGGGTGTCAGGACAGGCCGGGCGGCCTGGTGCGGACAGCTTTGGCGGACTAGGCGGACTGGGCGGACTGTGATGTGCAGCCTGGTGGTAGGTCTAGTGGGAAGCCGGCTGTCTTCTGAGCGGTTTGTTTGCATGGAGTCCGCGGACTATGCGGCCTGGTTTTTGTGGATAGGGTGTTTGTTGTTTGGCTTTGCCAAGGAGCGGCCTGAGCGGATGTAGGCTTGCGGACTGGTGCATTGCTCAGTGGTCGCGGGTGCAAGCTTGTGCTGATAGGCAGTTTGGCTCGTGTCCGCGGGAAGCTTGCGGACTAATGTGTCCGCGGTATGGGCTGTTACGGACTGAGCTTAGAGCTTGGCTGAGGCCTTGTCAAGTTCTGGTGTTACAGCAGGTGTCTTGCTGTGGAGACCGGTTGGCGGACTGGTGTTTGGAGTCCAGGAGGAGGCTGCTGCGTTGGACAGGAGTGCGAGGTGCTCGCGGACTAATGGCGGTCTGTGCTAGGGTGTTTGGCAGACGGGTGTTTGTGTCCGCCATGCTCGCATTGGCCTTTGATGGGTTTGGACTTGGTCACACATTGTTCCAAGTTCATGGTGTCCGCGGTATCCGCCAAGTCCGCTGTGACCGGGCGGACTGTTGCTGTCTGCCTTTGGTCGTGGGCTTGTGGAGGATTGAGGTGTGAGTCTTGCGGACTGCCTCGGGTTGGTCCGGACTGCCATTAAAGGGGGTTACTGTCCTGCAGTGGTTGGAGCTTTACGGGCTGATGCCTTGTCCGCATAGCTTGGGCAGACTGGAGAGGGTTCGTCAATGGTTGCCTTGCTCCTGGCGGTTTTCCTTGGTATCCGGCTAAGTCTTTGCGGACTCAGCGGACGGAGGTTTGCTATCGCGCGGGCTGGGGCGGTGTCGCTATCTCTTGGGCGGTGACCACACTCCTCACCCTGCCTATAAATAGGACCCCCCTGGCACATATACAGTAACCTAAGTAACTTGAGTGAACAGTAAGTTGGGGTGTGCAAGGAGCTGCGGTCTGTGTTTGTCAGTCTGCGCGGATTGTTTCAGGCTGACGATTTGCTGTGTGCAGGTCGCGCGGATAGCTTCAAGGAGCCAGGAGTTTGGCTGTGACTTCGGTCAAGTGCTTGGAAGTGTGCGGTCTCTGCGGACTCAGCAGGAGGTCGCTCTGCGGCTTGTCAGTTCTGTTTCAACTTTGCCAGCTTCAATAACCTGTCCGCCGGTTTCAGGCGGGTAGGGGGTGTTCCTCAGTTCAGGTTCAGCAGGAGGCGAATAACGGTGTGTCCGCGTGGCCTCGCGGCTTCGGCGGACTCCATGGTTATTCGGCGGACTACAGCTAAGTGCGGGCGATCTCAGCGGACTCGGCGACCTCGCGGTCTCGGCGGATTCCGGTGCTGTCCGCCCGGCTTGTTTTTTGGTGCTTTCTGTTTACAGTTGTTATACTAGCGAAATCATGTCTTGCTATGTATGCCTCGCATTGTAAAGAAGTGAATGATAATAGACCTGCTTGTGCCTCCATTATTTGTTGGGATTTACCTCTATTCCTTGGTTTCCGCTGGTTCAACGTGCGAATTGGGTAGTTTCGAAGATATTAATTTGGTGTTTGGGCTATCTTGCTGACCACGTTGAGAAAATTTAACACCCCAAGGTCTGGCTACATCCACTTTCCCCCTTCGCCTATCTAGTAGTGTACTAGGTTCGGCCTAACTTCTGCACTTCACCTCAGATCCTCAGATCTTATAGCTCAGAACCCCAAACAGGTTCCTACAACTTAGAGTGTATCCACACTCCTACAACTCAGGCCAAATGCCCTACCTCAGCCTTCAACAAGGCCTACACTCAGAGATCACAATCTCCTACACCTCAGGCTCACAGCCCTACCACTCAGAGAATTTACTCTCCTACACTCAGCCTTCATATAATAGGCTTACAATCTCAGATCTATAAAGATCCTACAAAAATTTGATTAAACAAAGTAAATAACCACCACCCTGACAAACAGAGAAGGGATGGATGGCTTCTTGAAGAGTTCTTGGAAGAACTTGATGGCAGAGATCAACCTCTCTTAGCTTTCTTCAAAGCTTCTTGAATCTGAACTCAGTAGGGTTGATTCTCCTGTGAAGTTGATCTTCAATCAGCTTCTGACTTAAGATTCAGATCTTAATCTGAATCTTTCTTGGCAGCCTGGTTCAGCAATTGCTCTTCTTAGATGGAGCTCTCTCTCTCCAACTTCTTCTAGATCTTCTATTAAAAATCTTCTGTATAATTACTTCTATCTGTATTGATTAGAATCTGTCTTCTTCAATGATTGATCATCACTTTCTGTTGAAGGAGAAAGCCTTTATATAGTCTTCCTCCATGGTAACCGGCTGATCTGGTTTCTAACAACCTTCTGACAGCACTGACAGTAGTAGTTGACCGGTTAGAAATGGCAGCTGTCAAGTCATCCAGTCACTTCTTGAAATCACTGTCTCTGTCTGAAAGTGTCGAGACTGAACTTTATTATGTGTCGACACAAATAGACTAAGTGTCGACATAAGTGGACTAAGTGTCGACACTAGCTTTGGTAGTGTCGACACAACTCCTTTTGTTGTTGTAACAGCTTCTCGACACTGCTTCTTTAGAATGTGTCGACACTGATTGAGTGTGTCGACACAAACACTTCTTCACTTTAACTTTGCTAAAACTTTGTTATATGTCGACACAAGTCCTGTGTGTTGACACAACTATTTCTTTACTTTAACTTTGTTGAAGCTTTGCTGTGTGTCGACACAAGTCCTGTGTGTCGACACAGTCGATGTCGACAAAGTCTTCTGTATGTCTACACTGCCTCTTGGTGTCGACACAATTGATGTCGACTATACTTCTCTATGTGTCGACACTGCCTCTAGGTGTCGACACAGTTGATTCTGGTGTCGACATAGCCTTTCCAAGTGTCGACATAATTAACTCCAAGTGTCGACACAACTTTTCTCTAGTGTCGACACAAGCCTTCATAAGTGTCGACACAGCCTCTCTAGGTGTCGACACGTGGACTTAGAAATTTTTCTGCATTTCCTGCAATTACTTAACCTGCACATTTAAACTCAAAACACATCAAATACACCTTAATGTATATCATTGAGTAGGGTGAGGCTTCTTCAAATCTGGTACACATTTTCCAATGTACCCAACAGAAATTATAGCTACGCGGTAAAAACTAGATTAGAATCTAACCTGAGATTACTCGGGTTGAAGACTTAGTTTCTTCCTCGGTCACTGAAATCTGTTTACCATTACCTTTGTCCAAATGATGCAGCAGCACCAGGGACTGGGTTTGCGGGCACCTGGACATCAAATGCCCTTCCTGCTCACACTGGAAACAGAATTTATCTTTACCCCAACAATGGGTAGAATCATACCCTTTCCACTTACACAAGGCACAAACTAGGTCTCTTTTGGCTGCTCTCGGAATTGTAAGAACTTGTTGTTGATTCTGCACTCCCAACATCTTGAAGCAATTCTCAAGGGGATGGCCTAGCCGACCACAAAAACTACAAACCTCATGGCTCCTTTTCTTCGAATCAGGAACAAGATCTCGAGAGCTCTTACCATCATCATATTTTCTCTTTTCTTTCCTCAGTAACATACCACAATCCTTGGCATTTCCAGTAGCCTCAACCCCCAAGTCAGCTTCACTACCCTCGTATTAGTCCCGAGCTGGTAAGAATTGGCAAACTGTTGGATTTCATTTTGGAGACCACCCAAGAAACCTTAAACTCTGCACTCCTTAGCGGTGATCAACTTAGAAGCAAATCTATTCAATTTACTAATCTCATCCTCATACTCAACCATTACGGTTGTCTGCCCTCCAGACTGGTGCCCCAAAGTGGCAGCCCACAATGCCTGCAACTGCGCTTGCATTGCCAACATCTGCCTTGCTAGAGTCTTAATGCTCTGGCACGGCTCTACAATCACTGCCTCACTCCGTGCACCTAATGACTCACCCTCAGACTGGGGAGTCGACCATGTCACAACACTCTTAGGCAGCATCTTAACAATGCAACGAAGAACTAATCAAAACCTAGCATACCGTTAGAACTACTCAACTCAGTTCAGACCATACATGTATAGATACTTGCTTATGATACTAACTTGCTCTTAGATTTTTATTAATGATGTCATGCTTAAACTAAAGATGATATTGATGGATAAAATTTAGGATTAAATATATCTCTAAATTCTACAAACTATATGCAAGAGGACTTATCGTTCTAAAAGAAAAATGCTAGCGCTTGATCTAGAATTCCTTTGGATTTACATAAACTTTCATAGTATGATAAAAGATACAAGTTCCTAATTGCTCACTTCGACCGTAGAGGTTCCCAAAATACAAAAGCGTCTCTCTCGAGCTCATACTTTTGACTAACCTTAGGTTGATCGATTAAGACCCCTCGGTCAGTCGAGCCCCCTAAGATTGCTTTAGGCGATGAACCCCACTATTGGATTTGACTCCAATCTGGAAGATTTATGTCGTCCTCTCTCGAGGAGTGCATGAAACCCCTTTTATCTTTGAGCGATCTACTAGTATCTGCAACCTCTCGGTCATTTAAGATATTGATCTAGGATAGAAGAACATATCTGCAAAATATGAATTCGACACAAAATAATTCAAAGATAAATCAAGGCCTAATCAATAGTGAGCAAAATAAAGAACTTGACCATTTAAATAAAAATATAGAAAGTTTTATTTCATTCAACGTTCATCATGATCAAGTGCTAAATAAAGGTTAGCTACTCCTTATAATGAAAGAACTACAAAAGAAAGAAAAGAGAAACATGATTGGAAGTGGAAGAAGACTTGAATTGAAAATAACTAAAACAAAAGCTAAGCTAGGAAATGAAAGTTGCATAAAAACCAGTAGAATAATCCTAAACTAAACTGCAAAAAGCTACTCCAAATCTTCCTCGTAAGCTCCAGGACCTTTCTGGAATTTATAGTATTTTTCTGGAGGGTCGCGCCCCTTAGTCACGACCGTGACTAGGGGTATGTTAGGTATGGTACCGTCGTATCAAAAGCCCCGGAACGTTGGAAGAAAACTGGCAAAATTTGTCATTTTGCGGGTCACGACCCTAGGTCACGCCCGTGACCAAGGGTGTGCCAAGTACGGAACTGCAGCCATAAAAGCTCGGGAAAACTGCCAAAATTTGATAATTTTCAAGTCACGCCCCCCAGTCACACCCGTGACTTGGGGCGTGTACTAACTAGGTCGGTAAACGGCTGGAAATGGTCCAATCTGACATCAATTTGGCAGTTCCTGCATGTCACTCCCTAGGTCACGCTCGTGACTTGGGGGCGTGTACTTTGAAAAAGTTTCAGAATTGCCCCAAGAAGCTTTTCGGAGAAATTTGAATTTTTGCCCGAGACATGCCCGTGTTCACTCCCTTGTCATGACTGTGACTCAGGGGCGTGTACTTATGAAACTCTCCATATTTGTAGAGGACGTCATCCTCTTTCCGTGACTGGCTGCACGTCATGTAACTCTTCCTAGTTTGAAAGTTATGACCATCTGAAGTTCAGCGATCCACGGCAAAAATATTGATTTTCTACTAAATGCCTCCAAATCATGGGCATAGACTTAAAATTGATATTTAAAGCTCAATTATGCCTGAAATTAGAAAAGAAAGGAATTAAGATAAATATTAACATAAAACTAAATAAAAAGCAATTATTTATATCCTAAAACCTATATAAAAATAAATATAAATATTGACTTAACAGATATACCGTCATCCTATTGACTCATGTGGATAACCATGAATGCATGAATTCTTTTTTTTTGCCTTAAAACCATGTGTGTATGTATGTCATCATGTAGATCTTTAACTTGGCACATGTGTTAATGCTATATTATGTCATGCATGTTGTGTTATGCAATCTAAAAAAGGCCATAATGCATGTTATGAGCGGCGTACGCATGAAATATTTTGCATCTCATACTACATAATATCGCATGTAACGAAAAGAAAAATCTAATGTGCATACATGTGATGATTATTATGCATCCCATACTACATACAGTCACATGTTACCTCCTATGAGGATCCATATACAAATACATAGTATGCATCCCATACTACATAATATATCTTGTATACTTCTTATCATGCTTATGAGTGTAGTGTTCATGCTTTAGCCAAGACGTACTGATGACACATAGGTGTGTGTATGAAATGGAACAAGACAATCTAAAACTAACCAGTTATAGTTGTTCGACCAATTATCAAACAACATATCCCTCTGATACAAAATGTCACAACCTGTATTTTCTCCGCATTTAATTAATATATCAGAGTAAGAGAAAATACGTGTCGTGATGCCACGCTGTTTAGGAGATAACTATAGACCCTCAGGCAAGAACTCGAACCTAACACTTAATAAGAAATCCTTATCTTTATTATGAAGAAAACTATAATTTAAGTTAAATTTTAATGGTCATATCCCTCGGCTCATTGGATCAACTAGTCCACAAGTAGAAATATGAATATACGTTGTGGAAAATACTTTGTTTATATGGTTTAATATCCTACATGAGCATAAATATCCAAACAGGACAACTCATGATATACATACTTCTAGATTTAATATAAGTATAGAAATAGCTTTAACATTAGTTAAAATATAGTGACTTTAGTTTAAAGCAATGTTATGCATAAGGTAGTCAAATGATATTTTTAAAATAACTAACATGCAACATAGCATAAAAACATTCCCAGAGAGCAAGTAAAACCAACAAGTCATCAGGAAAGACTAAGTAGCTAACAGGTATCTTACCAATATAAAACTTTGGTGGGCGCCAAAAACCTGACACGAACCCACCAAAAGTGAAAACAAGTATGTTTGAACTATTCAACAGAACAACAACACACCTCACACTGGTGAGCGAAAGACGACTGCAACAATAGCTGAACACCAGCAACCACCAACCCTAGCCGCTCAACCGGCTACTGCTCCGAACTTGAGGCATTCCAAAAAAAAGAATACATCAGCAAGAAAATACAAGTGATGATCAAAGATCAAAATTAGCAATAATCCAAAAGGGACAAAGGGGGATTACCAACCCTAACATGAGAAAAGAAGACAAACCTCAGCTAATAAGCCATAAGATAGAGATAAAAGGTTTACTTACAAGGTTCAAGGGTAGGAAATTTGCATGAAGTACGATAAAGATCCATGATTTATATAAAAAGAAATGCATATAAGTAAGTGTATATATAAGAGATTATTCTTCTCATCATTTAGCAGGAAAAAAACATCGGCAACAAATCTGGCACCTGCGGTGGTGGTCTCCTCCTCCACACACTGACATCAAAAGTTTCACGAGGGCCCAAGTAAATGGTGGTCTTATTTATTGACAGACCTAAAACCGAGGAAAGTCGGCACCTGTGGTGGTGGTCTCCTCCTCCACACACCCAGTCACAAACTAGTCACTATGGCGGTAGTACATCACACTAACAGCCACATCCCCAGATAGTATATATCATGTACTAAAAATTGCATAAATAGTAAGAATGGTTGTGTTAGCTGAAATGATAGCCTTATGGAAAGGAAGTTTCCACGACAACTCACCCCCAACCAAAACATAGGATTAGTTCAATAAATAGAGGAAGAATATCCCCAAGATCACCCTAAGGCTGAAACTCGGCGAATTGGACTCAATTCAGTGAAAATCTCAAAGTACCCTCTGATTTGTCGAGTATTCTTGACGAATTCAGTGGACACTCGACGAATTACACTTGATAAACAAGAAGAGAAATTGGCTAACTTAGTAATATACGACGAAACGACGAAAAAAACCAAGTCCACGAAAAAATCATCAAGTATACTCGACACCTGGACTCCACTCAACGCCGCGTTGAGTGCACTTAAAACACTTGATTCTAAATAAATAACTCAACGGAGTTTACTTCACTTGATGACTTTAACTCAACAACAAGGCTTCACTCAACGCTTTTGACTTAGTCTCACATACCACTCAATGCTCTCAACGCCAAGTTAACTTCACTCAGCGCCAAGCCTAATATTCGACGAACTCGACGCCTAATACTCGATGAATACAGAAACACTCAATGCCAAGCCTGATACTAGACGAACTCGATGCCTAATACTCAATGAATACAGAAACACTCAACTCCAAGGCTGACATTTGACGAATTCATCGTGAATACTCGACAAATTTGTCGTGGCCTTAAGGATCACTCAACGTTAAGTCTACACTCAACTCCAGAGGCTAATACTCTGTGAATTCATCGAGATTACTCGACGAATCTGACTTCACTCAACGCCTACACAATTCGACAAATTAGACTTAATCTATGACCCATACTTGACGAATTTCACTCAGGCTAACCTCACCATATTCGATGAATTTTTAATCCTAAACTAAAGGTCATATTCAACGAATTTGTCTATACTTAGCCTATCATACACAAAACATTACCTTAGATTAATCGTCATATACCCGACGAATCTACTTAGACTAACTGTCATATACTCGGCTGGTTGACATAGACTAGAAGTTATATATGACGAATTTCTACTTTTTACTTGACTGGGAATTTTGCTCTACTCGGTAGATTGAACTTGGCTGATCACTACACTACTCCTAAATCTAAGGAGGGAAGAAGAAAACAACAAGAAAAACACACGAAATACTATTGGCAAGGGGAGGAAATCACCACTTACCTCAAACTCCAGAAATTTGGCTACACAAGCACCCTTCCTCACGGATCCGGCCGCAAAAACTCCTAGGCTACACATCCTGAAACTTTTCAATAAAAAGGCGGTCAAAACCGCATAACCTAATGTCCAAAAGTTCAAGAAACAGGAAACACTCACCGCACACACGTGGATCTCGGTTAAAGTAGCCCTAATCTACTCTTTGATGATGATTTCGAGCACCAAAGTTCCTACAATCGACGAATTTCGGCCTATAAAAGTTCGTCGTTCTTCTCTTTCGCAAAACAGCGCGACGGCTCAGGAGGAAGATGATGAATAGGGTTTTTGTCAAATCATAATGCTATTTATACTTATACAAGTAATATAATATTTTATTATAATTAATTACCAAATAAACGTCCAAACGACCTGAAACTCAAACCAACTCAGAATTCTACTAAAATCGTGTCATAGCTAAATATCGATGATACGAATCCAATGGAGAAGTCAAAATCGAAATTCGACAAACCACACTCAGGTAAAACTCCCTGATGTCCAAAACACTAATCATCCCAAAAAGGCTTCACTGAGTTCCAAAACAAACCCCGTCTCGCAAAGGAAATCCAAAAACATACTAAAAATTAGTCATGCTAATATTTTATGTCAAAACCTCGGATACCAATGAGCAAAAATCACACTCCAGCAAAAGTACCCATCAACTATGCGTCAACGTAATGCCCTGACGTCAAAAATATGGCACTAAAGAAATTAAAAGAAACATCGACAGATCAGGGGCGTTATAGTGTCAGACATGTGCCTTAGTTAAGGCCAAATGTTATAAGCCCGATTGATTTTTGAAGCCTTTGCCTAAATCGGAGTGGAAGTTCGACGACATATCTATGGATTTCATGCATAGTTTACCGAGATCACGGAAAGGGAACGCCGCCATCTGGGTGATCGTTGATCGTTTAACAAAGGTATCGCACTTTATTCAGAATAGGAAGGACGATTCTGTGGAAAAGCTGGCAAAGAATTACGTGGATAATATTGTACGATTACACGGTGTGCCCGTAGCATTATTAATGATCGAGATGGGCACTTCACGTCTAATGATTGGAGTCTTGTACATCAGATGTTGGGCACCAAACTGAAGTTTAGTACAGCCTTTTGTCCGTAAACGGATAGTCAGACTGAGAGGGTAAACAGGATGATGGAGGACATGTTTCGCATGTGCGCCCTAGATTTTGGGAATAGGTGGGAGGATCACCTGTTTATGATTGAGTTCTCCTACAACAATAGCTTCCAGGAAAGTATTCAAATGGCACCCTTCGAGGCCCTTTATGGTAGGAAGTGTCGTACTCCCTTGTTGTAGTTAGAGACAGTTGAGTCAAAGTTATTTAAGCGGAAGGAAGTCGAATATGATACTTCAATTATTCGTACAATCCGGGAGTGGTTGTTGATCGCTCAGGATAGGCAGGCTAAGTTTATAATGCCAAGCACAGAAATGTCGAGTTCGTCGTGGACTATTGGGTGTACTTGAAGATCAAACTGTTCAAAGGTGTATCAAAGATTCGACGCTTGAAAAAGCTAAGTCCGAGATACCTTGGGCCGTTTGAGATATTGGAGCGCATTGGTGAAGCAGCCTATTGAATGAAGCTTTCAACAGAACTTAGTGGTCTGCACGACGTATTCCACATATCGGTATTGCGGAAGGCAGTGCTGGAGCCTACGTAGGTGGTTGTTATAGATCAGGTGTCGATTGATGGTGGGTTGACAATGAAGGTCAAGCCCATTCGTATCGAAGACATGGAAGTCAAGCAGCTTCAGAATAAGTCTATCAGGATGGTAAAGGTCTGTTGGGACAACTGTGGTCGAGAGGAACTATCATGGGAGTTGGAGCAACCCATGAAGGCGGAGTTCCCCGAGTTATTTGTTCGAGGTACACATTTTGATATTGTTACTTCTATGATTTCCCGCATGGCATAATGTTGGGACGAAGTTCTTAAAGTGGGGGAGATTTTTAACGCCCCAAGTTTCCCTAAGTAGGAAATGATTTCTATGAGATACTGCCCAGCGGTAGGGTTATCGCTGGAGGTAGCATGGCTAATTTATTTGGCAGAGCTCTCAGGTTGGTACCACGTGGCAATTGTGATACCACGTGAAGGTAGCGTCAGGCGTCGAGAGCGTCGAGATCAGAGTGTTGACGCGATTCATCATCTACCACGCGGCGGTAGGTTATTATTGCACGGCGGTAGCAAGGTCAATTTATTTGGCAAAGCTCTCAGTGAGCTACCGCCCAGCGGTAGGGCTAGCACCGGCGGTAGCTGTGCTTTTGTCGTTTCTGCGCCGATTACGAGACGAACCAGCCATCACCCGGCATTGGTAAGTTATCGCGGAGCAGTAGCAGAGCAGTTATGACATGGTCGCGTGTAAGATCCCTTTTTTTTTCTTTTCAACACCGGGGTCTTATGCCCAGAACCACCGCTTTGCGGTGACACCTTCGCGCACGGGAAGATCGTCACTACAAAACGCTGATTCTGCCGGCCTTATTGATCACAAAAGTAGTAGTACAAGAGTATAGACATGTAAGTCCACAACAAATCACATATATATAAAATCTCCATGAAGAGAGTGTCCACAGAATAGTAAAAGAGTACAGAAATGAAGGGCTTAAGCCCGGTACATCAATATCCTCACTACAGATCTCTCATGCGGAAGCAAAATAAAAAAACTACTGGAAGTCGGAACTCACGGTCCCAGCTGGATGTACTCCTGAGCTAGACTGCCCTGTCTCCCATCGTGTCGGTCTCCTGGGCTGCTCCTCCATGTTGGGCTCCACGATCCCCTAATGTGATGTGGTTCGAAAACCGTTAGTCTAAAAGACTAAGCCCTATCATCCCCCACCCCTTCCCCCATGATCCTAGGCACCGAGCGGGGAGGAATAAAGGAAAGGACGTGAAAGTGGAGAGTAAAACAAACAGGTGACAGGGGGACCTAGCTAGCAATTTATAATAATGTTGTAATAGGTAAAGTAAGAAAAGAATTTAACCTTCACTTATGTGAGTACACATAAGCCAAGGGATCTTCTACAAGGCTCCCATCGTATAAAATATTCCATACCAGTTTATACGTTGGGGTGTCGGTTATCACAAATAGTGTAAATATATCAAAATTGACCTTAATTTATAAACTTGCCCACACAAGCTTATAGACCAAGGGGTCGTTTTGTAGGTCCTAATGTATAAGTGTCCCATTCCACTTATACTTTAGGTGTCACAGGTTATTATGAATGATTATGATATGCATCTATATGGTGGGTATGATGGAACATGCAAGTGAAACACACACACCCGACTCTGTGCACACAGACCTTTAGTTCCCCCTTTCGGAGCCGTTACCTCCCAGGATACCTCCGTAGTGGCAGACGGAAGCGGTGGGTAGGGCCTCGCCCACCTCAAAACCAGTAATAGCACTACCGGTCTGACCTATCGTACGCCTCAACGCTTGGTGCACTAAGCGGACTACCGCATACTCTTGCCGACTGGACCGCCGGACTTAAGTTTGGCGAAGTGTTAAACCACACTTGCCGAGTCAACGTATTGGCGTCGGTGCAACGACTAACCCATACCGAAGACCCACCACCTTAATTTCCTTTCCTTTCATGCACATGCAATTTTATCGTATCAGTACCGAGCCAAAGCTCCCCGGACCATCCCGTCCGTCACAAGTATCAACCGAGCCAAAGCTCGGCGGACCAAAACGTCCGTCACAAATATCAACCGAGTCAAAGCTCGCCGGACCAAAACGTCCGTCTCATAACCATCCAAGCCGAAGCTCCCAACTATCTTCATGTACTATCTGTGTTCGTGAAATGTGCAACCCTAATTACTAAGTTACTCTTTTCAGCTTGTTAGTTCAGTTTGCGTTAACCCAGGACTGCCCCCGGTATTCACTGTGAAGGGCTCTCAAGGGGCACTAGGAACCATGTTGGGATTACGCCCAACGTTCCCTTTCGCAAGGTACTTATTATTATTATTATTGGTTGATTCCCTTACCCATTACCTTCTCATATTGCGATAGGCTAATCCTAGGGTAGTTTAGACCTTTCACTCCTGCAGGAACGACGATCTTTCGTCGAACTCGCGTACCTTCCAACACACATCAACTCGATTCCCACCACTCCTTAGAACTTATATGGTGACTCATCAATTCAACATGACTAACTCTACGCTATTCCCACTCTTATCCTAATACAACTTTTCCTCAAATTACTATTTGCAGACCAACCTATACTAAGTGACGTTCATGATAGGATGTCCTTCAAGTTTTCATCCGAATGACCTAGATTATTACTGGAGTCCTATCATGACATAAATGATTTAATTCCAGAATATTGTATTTTCCTCAATTAATCCTCTATTTAAATAATTTCTTACAAGAGCCAATTATTGTCAAGTTGATCATGAAGTATACATTTTAGACATGATTAATGTTTCATAAATCCATGATAACATTCCATACATCTAAAAGTGACAATTTTCAAATTTGACATTTTCTACAAACATTTAAGGGTTCTAAAATTATTTTAGCAGTAATTCCCATATTCCAAGATTTGTAAATTAACTACTTGAAATTATCATCCAAATAATTTAAGTTAAATATATTATACTACTACAGTCCTAAAATTATCACTGGCCAACTTTCGTGATTTTTCGCAGAATATTTAATTCTTAATAAATTCAATACAAAAATCTACAAAGGGCATAATTGTGAATCAAGTACTATGAATATACTTCAAAAATTCCTAATTAAATTTGTAACAGTATATATCATCCTAAAAACATCAATGGCCAAAATTCACATTTTTACAAGTTAAATTATTCTTTAAATGATTTATTTACCAAGAATGGTCTTTACAAAATTTATTAAGGAAGCAATATATAAATTCCTTTAAAAATTATAATAAAATTCAGAGACTTCTATTTAGGTCAAAAACCTCTACTGGCCAAATTTTACTAGATTCCATTTAAACAAAATGATCAAATTAAATCAAATACTAAATTGGACACTTTGATATTTAATAAAGGAACTACCATGAATATAATCTATAAAATTTCACTAAAAATATCTAGGGGTTCAACTCACCCTAAGATTCATTCTACCCCATTTTCACAATTTTTAGAGGATGTTAAGTTACTGTTTTGACCTAATAGTGCTTCTACCCTAAAACTAGGGTTTGACTTATGAGGTACTTAACTACTTCTAAATTCCCTAACATTTCAACCAGAGGCTTAAATATACATATGGTATCTCTCTACTAAATTACAAGGACATACAAGGGCATTTGCCCCTATGTCCTTCACAACCCCCAAAGGTCCTTCCTTAGGGTGTGAACTTGGGTCCAAGGATAAATCAACCCTAATTCATCCATCTTCCCCAAATATGGGAGGGTACTTAAGGTAATACTAAGTCAGTGGTCCAAAAGGGCTGTGCATTCAATATTTCATTTTTTGTTTTTGGTTATAAGCACACCAAGCCCTTTACAAGCCAACACATGCAAGGCGGTTTACCTAACTTGCTGTGGTCCATATAGGCTGAAACTTTAACCATGCCTTAATAATGTCCCCATGGACATGCCACCAAAAATTGGGGCCTTTTGGAGTTGAACTACTCCAAGAATCACCTAAACAAGCCTAGGGGTATTTTAGTAATTTCCCCCTATTTTTAATTCCAATTAGTCCCATTTTTGGGCAGGGCCTACTTATGCCCTAAATCAGTTATTTCCCAAAATCTGAGGTCATGTGGGCCTCTGGATGGGCTTGGGCATATCTTCCAATTTCTGCATTTTTGTTATTTGCAGCCCAAGACCATTCACTTTTTCAGATCTTGCAAGTGAGATATCTCAACATTCAGAGGGCTAAATTTACTAATATTTCTACAATAGGTCTATTATACCCCTAAGGGTAGGCCACCAAAATTTGGGGCATATTAGGGTTGATATGCTCCAAATATCAACAAACTTTAATTTATCATATTCTGACTAAAACTATAGAATTATTTTCCCCACAAATTCCCATTTTTTTGGGAGGGCCTAGATATGCCTATGTAAGCCACATGCCCAAAAGTTCAGTCCATTTGTACTTAGGGTTTGGTGAGGGCACTCATTTTATTTTCTGACCTACCCTAGGACCAGCCCTAGGAAAATGGCTCTATAGGGCAGTCGACCTAACCAACATTTATGTGTAACATATCAAATTAAAGTTAACTGCAGGACCTACAATTTTCATGTTGAGTACATTTTATGAAAAAGGCTGTAAGTGCCCTAATTTTTGGCATGCAAAAGTCGGTTAAGAAGACCAAAAAGAAGCACTATTCATGTAATTAAATAAATCCATGATTTATAATATTGCATGGCACTAATCTTAAAGCCATCGGGCGGCTGCTGTTTTTCTTCTCCAAATGCATGGATTCCAGCCCGAACTTCACGGGGGCTTTCCCGGCGGCTACCGGCGGCGCCTCCACCGACAAACTTCACCTACCCCCCTCACGGTGGTGGGGGCAAGCTTTTGCCGGCGGCTAGGGAGGCGGGAGGTGGCGGCGCCACCTCACCCGAGAGCTTCCAAAACCGCCATTAATGGAGAAAATAAGAAACTGGGTTCGGCTCATTCGAGCCCGAACCCTACCCTAAACACTCCTAAGATCTAGGCATGAAGAGAGAGGTGAGGGAGGACCTTCCCGGCGGCCTTGCGACGTGAGGAGCGGCAGAGAGCCATTGCGACGGCGGCGGCGCTTATCCTTCGATTTCACGGCTCCAGCTCGGTTTCTCTCTCTCTCTACTGCTCTCCTTGTCCTGAGGGTAATGAACTGAAAGGAGAGAGGGGGGGAAGTGAGAAGATGAAGTATAGGGGGTGGTATTTCCTAAGTGAGAGGCGGTGGGCTAGCCTTGTTCTTGTCACCATGCATGCATGGGTGGGCCGCACTCCATCCACCTCCTCCTCAATGACTCCAAGGGTCGGCCAGCCCAAGTGGGGGCTGATGGCATGGGTCCAAGTGGCTCATTCCACTAAACACCCTTAAATATACCCCTTTCTCTCTCCTAATTATTCTTCACTTTGAGATTCTCTCTCTCTCCTAGTCACTAAGTTGGCTAGTGAACCCTCTAGTCTATTGGCAGTCCCCATGTCCATTTCATCCCTCAAAGTAAGGTTAGCCCAAGTGAATTGGGCTTGAGCTTGAGTTAGCCCATTTGGGCTAGCTTGACCCAAACCTAAGCTAGGGTTGACCTAGGTCAATTTGGTCTTGAGGTTTCCCCTAATGGGTCCTTGGTGACCCATTGGCCTCCCCTAATGTCTAGGTGGGGTTGTCTTGGCCCTTTGGAGGTCACTTGACCCTTAAGTAGGGTACCTTGACTACTTTATGGCTAGAGTTGACTTTGGTCAACTTAGCCTTTTTGATTGGTCCCAATGGTCCTTGGTGACCCAGTAGCCTCTCACTAGGGTTATGAAGGTATGTGTGTGGTCCACTTGGCTAAGGAAACTTCAATTGGACATTGTGTAGGTCAGTTTGACCCAATGTAGGTTAGGTTGACCCATTTAGGGTTAGAGTTGACTTTGGTCAACTTAACCCTTTGGACTGCCCTCCTTGGGTCCTTAGAGACCCATTGACCTCACTTTAGGTCTAGGAAGTCCCTGGTAGGGTTAGTTGGGGTTTACCAGGGCACACTGCCCTTAGTAAGGGCACCTTGTCCAGTTTAGGCCTATAGTGGTTCTAGGTCAACTTGGGCACCTTGGGTTGACTCTAATGGACCCTCTAATAGGTTAGTGATGTTGTGGTGAGGTCATGAAGTCATGGTGAAGCCCTAAGGTCAAACCCTAGGTTTTGTGATGAGGTTGTGACATAGGCAGACCAAGATGATTCTCACATTGGCCTTCTATCACTTGGCCCTTTTTAGCATCCTAGGGTTTTATCATGACATAGTCATGACCAAAACCACACTTAGGGGTCTAGTTGAAAATGGGATGTTACATTGCGTGTCAACGTGTGATTGGAGGTTTTGAATGGTGGCTTGCGGGACAAGAAAATGCTTGAGTTATCACACGACGGTAACTTGCTATCGCGTGGCGGTAACGCTCGTAAACATGAATCTAAAGCAAATCATGACCGTTCGCCAGTTCTTAATTGAGATCCAATGGTGTGGTGTCATCCTAGATGGTAAAAGGCAAGGACATGATATTTCTTCTTCATTTGATCCCAAGGCATTCTCTTTCTAAGGGCTAGAGAGAAGGGAGAGTGAAGGAATAGGAAAAAGAAGGAGATCTCGCCATTGTTGGATCTTTGAAGCTCCGATTCGCAAGCTGAGTTCGAATCCATAGGGGCAAGACCGTTGTGGTCATTTTCATCCAGCTAGATCTTTGTTGATGGCGCCAAAATGAACATCATGGGTAACGATCCTCTTCCCTGGACATGTGAAGTCCTTTGTTTTAGCATGTGAGGGTAGACGCTCCATGAACACATGGAAGTAGTTCTCCCGACGAGTAGATCGAGTGTATCCCCGTTATAAAAGTCCTGTTTTCAAGGCTAGCTAAACACCAAGAGGGGGGTTGAATAGGTTTTTGTCTCTATTTAAATCTTCTTACTTGTTATCCAATTTATATGCTTAGTGAGTAGGTTAGTTTTAGCTATCAAGAACAATCACAGGTGACACAACAATCTTATAGTGGTTCCCCAATCTTGGGTACATCCATTGTCCCTCTGCGCCTTTCTAACAGTATGTTAGACTAGGATCTCCCCCCCCCCCAAAAAAAAACTCAGCTCCTTAAGAGATTAAGTACAGGTCCCACAGGACCTCACAGGCCACACAGACCTACCACTTAGGCACTAAGCCAAACCACAGGTCACAAAGACCTTTCACTCGACACTAAGCCAAACCACAGGTCACAAAGACCTTAGCCTTTATAACACAGGCTTACAACTTCAGGCTCACAAAAAATCTATATAGAAGAAATAAAAGGTGATTTGATTAGACACCAGAGCAAGAACTCTGTGTCTACTTCTTCCTGGACTGAGCAGATATCAGCCAATGCTTTTGTTGTTGATGACAATGAAGTCGGCGGTTGAATATTCCTTCAAACAGTTATCAATTCTTTGCAGATCTTGTTGATCTGCTTCCTTAGAATTGCTTCTGAACCTCTATTGCAGATGGTGATTGCTTCAGCTATCTCTTTCCTCAGCTAAGTTTTCTGTGCAGAACAACTTCTTCAGGCTCAACAAGAAAGGTAAGGAAGAAGATTGAAGTTTGGCCGCACTTTCGTTTTCAGAAAACCTAGACAAGGATTCAATTATTTGCACTTGCCGATTTGCTTCTTTTTATTCTCTGACGACCAATCGAGCAGTGGGCCCACCACCAGGATTGATGGCTGAGATTTAGCCATTTAGCACATTCTTTTCACTTACTCTTGATTCAATGACTCTTTGTTGTATGTGGGCCCCAACACTTAAATATGAAAATATTTATTTCTAAGTGCAGAGGATGATGACAGCTGGGTGCCAGCGTCTCTGGCAGCATTCCCGCAACATTTGAATTTTGGTTGACTTTTTGACTTTGCTAACATCAGCATGACTTAGCATCTCTGGACTTAGACAAAATTCAAATATTAGAAGCAAAGGTGTTGAGTGAATGACCATTACTCAGGGCCAAAAGAATTTGATGAATGCAGAACTCAGTTCGACGAACTCAGAGTTCAGCTTGACGAAAAATGAAAGCTTAGTTCGATGAACTTAGAGTTCAGCTCGACGAAAAATGAAAGCTTAGTTCAACGAACTTAGAGCTCAGTTTGACGAACTCAGAGCTCAGCTCGACGAAAAGTGAAATCTCAGTTTGACGAACTTAGAGCTCAGTTCGATGAACACAGAGCTCGGATCGACAAAAGTAAAAGTTATCAATGCATTTGGACTTAGCCAAATTTTCTGAGCCTTGGAGTTGAAAGAGAAAGCTTCACTCAATGCCAAACTACTTAATAGAATTTCTCTGTTATCAGGCATTGCGTGAGTAAGCTACACTCAACGCTTTTGCTCCATGGCATTGAGTGAGTAAGCTACACTCAACGCTTTGATACTTAGACAGATTTTTCTGTCATGGCATTGAGTGAGTAAGCTGCACTCAACGCTAGTGGACTTCATTAAAATTTTCCCAACTTTTCTATGGAGTTGGCAGGGACAAAAATACTCAATGCTAAAAGTTATATGGCATTGAGTGAGTATACCACACTCAATGCATGTGGAATTCGCCACATTTTTAGCCTATTTTTCTAGGCTTTGACTGACTCAGCCTGACTCACAGCTTTTTGTTGTATGGCGTTAAGTGAGTAGACTACACTCAATGCATGTGTACTTAGCCATATTTTTGGCTATTTATCAGTTAGGCCAATATCGACTCAATGTTATTTGTTATATGATGTTGAGTGAGCTGTCCTCACTCAACGTCTATGGACTTAGGCAAATTTCTAGCTAGATAATATTGAATCCTTACCGCTGGCGTTGAGTGAGCTTACTCCACTCAATGCCTATGGACTTAGTAGATTTTTTCTATGTCCAGCAACCAATTGTTGTGTCCACTTGTCCAATCAATGTGATATGGACTAACCTGCACTCAAGACCTGAAAAACACATCAAATACAGTTGATGTGTGTGACATTGATCTGTTTGACTTCTCACAAATTAGGGACATTGGAAACAATGGACCCAACAATTTCCCCATATTTGAAGAAGTTAAACCCTTATCCAAACTATTTTCTTTCCTTAGTCAATGACACACACAACCTATATAGCAAAATAAATATTGAATTCTGACATGTTATAAGGAAGTGTACCTCATTTCCTACCTGTATGGTGAGCATCACCTACTCCCCCTATTTTGCTGCAAGGTGTTTGTTATTACTTGAGTGCCTTGATCACCTTCTCCCCTGTATGGGAACTTCTCTTTCTCCCCTTGGGTTTGCTGCATAATAGTGAATCTACTGGATATGTCGTTCTCTCCCCCTTGCCATCTTTCCCTCTTGCTATCTCTCACCCTTGCTAAGACCTTCTCTCCCCCTTTTTGTCTTCTGCAGAATAGGAAGATAGGGGTTGGCCCTTCCAGAGTAACTTACTCCCCCTCAATAGAAGCATCAGTGAACTGATACCACTGGGGAGTCTTTATCTCCAACAAGAGTAACAATACCTACACCACAAAAAAATGTAAAAAGGAGTGCCTAAATCTATGCCAAGTTCAACATACCCAACTCAAATTTGAGAGTGTTAAACTTTATTTCATCTAATGGCTTAGTGAAAGTATCAGCCACTTGCATGTCTGTGGGGACAAACTCAAGACTGATGTCTTCCTTCTCCACATGCTCCCTAATAAAATGATATCTAATTTATATGTGCTTAGTCCTGCTGTGTGAGACAGGATTCCTAGCAATAGAAATAGCACTTGTAGAATCATAGTATAGAGGAGTTCTACTTACGTGAAGGTTATCATCCTGGAGTTGATGTTGGATCCACAGCAGTTGAGCACAACAGCTGCTTGCTAATATGTACTCTGACTCAGCAGTGGATATAGCCACACTAGTTTGCTTCTCGCTGCTCCAAGATACTAGCCTTCCTAAGAATTGACAGGTTCTAGTAGTGCTTTTCCTGTCTTCTTTGCAGCTTGCAAAATCTGCATCTGAAAATCTTGTTAGATCAAAATCCCTATTTCTAGGGTACCATAGACCAAGATCTGGTGTGCCTTTAAGATATCTCAAGATTCTCTTTACAGCAGAGTGTTAGGTTTGGCCTAACTCAACCTGAAAAACCGGCTCAACAGGTGAGGGTTGCCGTGTCATATAAACAGATCAGACCAGAGTGGATTGGCGGTGTGGGACTATTATTAACATCCCCCCTCGCCCATAGCATGGATTGACCGGACGGAACCGGGATTCAAAGCTCATGGGTGGACCGGAAGGAACCGGATAGAAACTGGATGGAACCTGGCTCTGATACCATGTTAGGTTTGGCCTAACTCAACCTGAAAAACCGGCTCAACAGGTGAAAGTTGTCTTGTCATATAAACAGATCAGACCAGAGTGGATTGGCGGTGTGGGACTATTATTAACACAGAGTAATGAGATTCTTTAGGGTATGCCTGATACCTAGCACAGACACATGTAGCATACATGATGTCAGGCCTACTAGTAGTCAGATATAGAAGGGAGCCAATTATCCCTCTTTACAAAGACTCATCGACAGGTTTCTCTGCCTCATCTTTGTCTATAGGCATACTTGACCCCATGGGAGTTCTCATGGTGGAGGCATTCTTCATAGCATTTTTTTTATTAGCTCCCTGGTGAACTTGGACTGGGATATGGACAAGCCATCATCAGTCTGTCTAACTTGGAGTCCCAAGAAGAACTTAAGCTCGCCCATACTACTCATTTCAAACTTATCTTGCATAAGTTTAGCAAACTTCCTGTAAAGGTTGTCATAGGTAGATCCAAAGATAATGTCATCGACATATATCTGGACTAGGATAACCTTGCCCTTTGATTCCCTTAGGAATAGGGTCCTGTCTATCTTCCCCCTTGAGAATTAGTTCTCAATAAGGAAGTTGGACAAGGTTTTATACCAAACCCTAGGGGCTTGCTTTAGCCCATATAGAGCTTTCCTAAGCTTATATACAAAATTTGGAAAGTTAGGGTCTACAAAACCTGATGGCTGATCCACATATACTTCCTCTTTTAGGTCCCCATTCAGGAGTGTTGACTTAACATCCATCTGGTAGACTCTGAATCCCTGATATGCAACAAATGCAAGGAATATCCTTATTGCTTCCAATCTTGCTACTGAGGCAAAGGTCTGGTCAAAGTCTATGTCTTCTTCTTCCCTATAGCCTTCAGCCACCAGTCTAGCTTTATTCTTAACAATAATGCCATCTTGATCCAACTTGTTCCTGTAGATCTACTTGGTCCCTATGACATTTTGTCATTGTGGTTTGGGAACTAACTTCCAGAACTTACATATCTTAAATTGGTCCAGTTCTCCTTCCAACACTCCAATCCAGAACTAGTCCTTGATTACTTCTTCAAACTTCTTAGGCTCTTCTTGAGATAGAAAGCTTGAGTAGAGAGCTGTATTCATGCTCCTACTTCTGGTCTGGACTCCATGATTTGCATTACCAATGATTTGGTGTGTTGGATGATCCCTTAGATGTCTGGTAGCTAGAGGCAATCTAACTGCAGCTTGCTGATCTTCAGGGTTTTCAGCTAGCTGGTCTTCAATTTCTTCAGTTATGTCTTGCCCTTCTGTTGGAATGGATAGTCCATCATCATTATCTTGGACTGTGGGGGTAGCTTCCTTGATGCTCAGCTTGTCCATCATCTGTTTTGTACCTGCAATACTATAAGAGGAGGAGCTAGGCAACTTACAGTTAATCATGTTGGATTCATCAAAAATAACATGCATTGCCTCTTTTACAACTTGGCTAGTTAAATTGTAGATTCTCTATGCCTTACTATGAGTGTTGTACCCAACAAAGAACCCTTCATGGGACTTGGTGGCAAACATAGTTAAATGGACTTTTTTATTATTGAGAACATAGCACTTGCAACTAAAGATCCTGAAATAGCTCGTGTTTGGTTTTCTGCCCTTCAAGATCTCATAGGGAGTCTTCTTGTGGCTCTTGGTGATAGAAGCTCTATTAAGGACATAGCATGCAGTGTTAACTGCCTCAGCCCAGAAGCATTCTGGGAGGGATGAGTCTCTTAAGAAGGTTCTACCAGCCTCTATGAGAGTCCTATTTTTCTTTCAACAAATCCATTTTGCTAGGGTGTTCTAGGAGAGGAGAATTCTTGATGATTCCTTGCCCTTCACAGAACCTTATCATGTACTCAGACTGAAATTTATTCTCATGGTCACTTTTGATTTTGACCATAGTGCTCTTGAATTCATTCTCAATTTGATTGACAAATGTCTGAAAGACATCAGGGGTTTCAGATTTCTTCCTTGGAAAAAATACCCAGGCAAATCTGGAAAAGTCATCAACAACCACAAGGGCGTAGACTTTCCTACCTAGACTTTTGAGTTGGCATAGGACCAAACAGATCCATATGCATGGGGTATAAGCACCTCACTGAGTCTTTGGTGCCAATGCTCTTGAAGGAGGTCTTAGTTTGTTTGCCCTTTTGGCATGCAGAGCAGATACCCTCCTTAGTGCATATAGACTTAGCGTCATTCCTAACAAGCTCATTGCTGAACAGTTTGCATATGGTCCTATAATTTAGATGGGCTAGCCTCTTGTGCCACTAGACATAGGAAGAGGCTTTCTCATCTGCAACTAGGAATACAGGTGAGTCTTTGCTTAAGCATAGGAAATCTAAACAATAAACATTTCCACTCCTAGTGCCTGTTAAGATGACTTCTTGATCACTTAACCTCCTAATTTTACACTAATCCTTATGGAATACTATGTCATAGCCAAGATTATAGAGTTGGTTTATGCTTATCAGGTTGTGCTGCAACCCTTTCACATAGGCTACTCTAGTGATAGTGACTATATCATCAGAGATCTTACCATAACCTCTAGTCACCCCTTATTTTGAACCACCAAAGATAACCTTTGGTTCATTCCTTACTGGAGCATAATCCTTCGACATGCTCCTTGTTCCAATCATGTGCCTGGTTAGACTGAAAATGACTATGTCTGTCTGCAGCTTTTATGACAGGTAAGCTAACATTGTCTCTCTGCATACTATGATTGTGACAGCAATCAACAGCAAAGTGGCCTACCTTGCCACAGCACCAACATTCATGGATGTTATACCTTCTTTTCAGAGTAGGTCTTGTGGTTGTGTTAACAGCAGCTCTTGGTCTATAAGGGATAACAGCAGTCCTGTTCTTTAGTTTCTCAGCCCCAGTCTGACAAGTGGTTGGTCTGGTAGTAGAAGTGCTTAGGATATCTTGAGCCCTTCTAGTAGGTGCTTCCTTTTCAAAAATCATACTCTTGATGGCCTCAGAGATGCCTAGGACTGGTCTACTGACTTCCTTGCCCTTTATCTTTGAGTGGGCTGGAAGATCTGGAGAACAGTCATCAGCTTTACCCTTGACTGAAGGGGTTGTTGCACCAAACATAAATGGTCCATGATGGGCCATTTGTATTTCATCATAGGCTACCTTAAAGGCACTTGCACCTTTGTTGTATCTACCACCATGTTGTGGAACATCTTTGTTCACACAAGCGGGTCTAGCATTATTCCAGTGACCATAAATACTCTCATGGTCATGACTGTTAGAAGGAAGTTTCACTTTATTAAATTTAACATGAGGCTTAGAGGCTAGTGGCTGCACTTGAGCTTTGCCCTTTCCCTTGGGATTGGCAGCACTTGTCCTTCCCTTGAAACCCAACCCTTTCTATCCCTTTTAGGAGGAGAAGGAGTCTATCAAGGGCATCACTGTGCTAGGCTTAGAGTAGTTAGCCACTAGTTTCCTTTCTTTTTAGAGCTTTCCTTCAAGATTCCTGATATGGTTATTCTTGAAGGTTATGGTTCTCATCTGAATGATTATTACATTATTCAGTTTGCTGACTTCTTGCATCTTCAGATCCAGTAGATTTGTTGATTCTGAAACAGCAAGCTGTAGAGAAGCAATTTCCTGAGTCTGTTGTTTGGCCAGGAGCTTGCTTTTCTGTAGAGCCTGCAGGAGTGCACCATAGTTGTCAATCAATTGATTCATGTCTCCTTCAGATTCTGAGACATCATCATCATTTGATGCAGATGTCTCCTTCAGATTCTGAGAGATCATCATCATTTGATGCAGATGCATAAAAAGTTCTTCAAAGGCCAAAGGAGATTTTTGATTGATTCTTCGTTCGCCAAAAGTGATCTCTGAAAGATCTTCAAATGGGCTCTTTTGGGAGCTGAAGGTATGGTCCCCTCAAATAATGGCACTGAACTCCTTTTATAGTTTAGGGTTTAGAGTTTTCCAATAATTTAGTCGTTGAAACCGCCAAAATCACCTGACGGGCGAATCACTTTGTCGATCTGGAGCACGCGGATCACCATTTTTCAAATACAACTATTTTGCCCCGATGGCAGTTTGGGCATTTCACGTAGTTCGGGCAGTTTCGTTGGCGGCACAGACAACAACGAATGCAACTTGAATCTAAGAAACAAAGGAAGTTAACTATCACACGTGCCACGAACGAGAAAACGATCGGTGCACGCCGCGAATGCGGAGGCGTCATGAGCACACAATTAGCGCGGATACGTTCCGAGTGCATAGTTAGTGCAGAGGTATTATGAACACGTTGAGAAATTCGGAGGCGCTTGGCGCATGTCGCAAAGTTGAAGGCACTTGACGTAGGTTGCAAACTCAGAGACGCTCGATGCACATCGTAAACGCGGAGGAACTCGGTCCGAGCCGCGAGCTTGAACTTAATGGGTGTGGTCTTGGCCGCACCAAGAGGTGGGGGCCAGATCGTCCCAAGCAGGTGCGGCCCCTGCCAAAAAAAAGAGGGTGTGGTCCGGTCGCACCCCAATGAGGAGCAGCCTTGGCCGCACCCCAAGGAGAAGCGGCCTTGGCCGCATCCCATGGAGGTGCCGCATTGGACGCACCCCAAGGAGGTGCGACCCGGTCGTATCGAGGGCCTCGGCCGCACATGTTGATGGGGGGGGAGGCCATACCGGGGAGGTGAGGCCCTTGGCCACACTATGGCGGTGTGGTTGGCGTTGCGGTTTCGCTACAGTTACCGCACGGCTCTAGGATACTCTCCATTTCAAATGAATTTCACGGACAAGGTCTCTTGTTTTTGGATCCAACGGGTTCTATTTTACCCATTCTTTTATATTTTTGTATTCAAAAAATTATTGTTCACTGGATCTTTTTTTGACTAATGTTGTCCATTAGATATGAAATGAATCCCCTCCATTTCATTTGAAATGGAGATGATCCGGATCTTACCACACGGCGGTTGCCATGCATCAGTTCGTTGTCAGTTTCTCCATTTTCTCCATAGTGGAGGTTGGCTTACTCTCCACTTCAACTATTGGCACTTCCTATTAGTGGGGTCTTTGCCTATAGACAATCTAATAATAGGTGCCTATCAGTACTATATAATTGTCTAAAAAAACAAATTTGATATTCCAGCATTCTATTATGGGGCAGCTGGTTGGAAATCAAAATAATTATCCTCTAATTCACTCTTTAAGACATTTGAATCACTCTTGCTTCAAATGATTTGTACCATTCCGGATGACGCATTTCTTAATATTATTATTATTATTATTATTGTTATTATTAATATTATTTCTGTATGAGAAACAACAATGCCAGGAGTCCATAAGTTACTATATATTAAAGAGCGCTAATATTCGCATGCCTTTAATCAATATTTGCAGAATTTGAATATTTGCAATTCTTAAATAGATATTTGGAGTCAAACTGATATTTAATTCTCCTATTTAAAATTTTAAAATTCTTTTTTTTATCATTCAAGGAAAATCAAAAATCCATGTGATGGGAATTGCAGAGATCCTCCTTGGACATGAAAGGATTGCTGATTGATTTATATGAATGTCTAATTGCATACAAAGATTTAACAAATTCTAAATTTTATAAAAACATGCTTTCTAATCTCAAACCGCAAAATAAACATTGCCTTTGATCTCCAACTGCATCTGGCTGCGAGCTCCGGTTCGCCTTCTCATGGCTCCTCAACCAGCTCCCTAAGCTCAATGTTGTGAACCACGCCACCGACATCTCTGTGCCCAAGGACTCGAGACTCCCACCCGTTCCAACCCCACCAACAAGTCTGACCTTCCCGGCACCTACTTCTTTGTCTCCACTGCCGACCCCGAAAAGGAGCCGCTCCTCGTCACCGCCAACACCATACTTTCCATCCTCGCTGCAGATTACCCGATGGAGAAGTTGGCCTATCATGTCTCAGACGATGGTTGTGCCCTCTCCTCATCTTTGAAGCCATGGAGGAGGCCGCTGCCTTTGCATCCTTCTGGGTTCCCTTCTACCACAAGCATAACATTGAGGAACTACATCGATTTGGGGGGAGAACAGCGTGGAGTCACGGCGTTTAGGCAAGAGCAAAGGGTGGTTGTATTCAGGATTCAAATGAGGGGAGCTGCAATTAGAGTTTTATTTTAAGTTAAAATTTATCTGAATTATTAAATTCTGGCCCTGCAAATATCTATTGTGAGCCTGCAAATATCAGCACTCATATTAAACTAGAAATGGACCATGTAGGAAGGCAATCCAATCATCACTCAGGTACAGTATTTTATAAATTAAATGAATATTGAATTTTTTTAAAAAAAATTGCGGTCTGCTAATAGCCCACTGATATGAAAATAAATATTTTTCAGATGTTAATATAATATGATGCTATTAAAAAATGTTAAGGTGCTAATAACATTGCTCTAGAACATTGGACACTAGGAAGCGGGTCAAAAAATTAGTGAAAATAATGGGAAAAAAATATATTGATAATAAGTGTGGGAGCTTATCCAATATTTAATATGTTTTCTTATCATAAATGTTTTAGGATCATATAACCTTCCTTGATTTCATCCGTATGAAGGAACCAGCAAGCATTTCTAAAGGGTTTTTTTTTTTGTTCAGTCAATAGAGCACAAGGTTCCCAATAGACTCAAATTGATCCGATTCGGTTCCACACAACCAAAAATCAACCTGTATAGATTCAGTATCAATTTTTTGGAACTGAAACTGACCCACGATTCTAAATTGTAGAACCAAAACCAAATTGAAAATAACAGGAGGCGACGTTGGCAAGGAAGATCTCGATGCTTCTTAAATTTTCATGAGCATGCAAGGAGAGTTGGGGACTAATTTAATAATTTAAATGAATAATGTTATTAGACATTCTTCAAGATCAACAAAATTAAATTTTATGACAATAAAGAGCAATGAACTCCAAAGAAAAATTTAGTTTTCCAATCTAATTTCAAAAACAATGAAAGCATAGTGATAACATCAGCGTATTGTCATGGTCTAGTAGCACAAGACAACCGTGATAGATATTTGTAGTATTTGGATATTTACAATTCTTAAATAGATATTTACAGTCAAATTGATGTTTAATTCTCCGATTTAAAATTTTAAAATTCTTTTTTTTTATCATTCAAGGAAAATCAAAAATCCCTGTGATGAGAATTGCAGAGATCCTCCTAGTCCTTGGACATGAAAGGATTGCTGATTGATTTATATGAATGTCTAATTGCATCCAAAGATTTAACAAATTCTAAATTTTATAAAATCATGCTTTCTAATCTCAAACCGCAAAATAAACATTGCTTTTGATCTCCAACTGCATCTGACTGCGAGCTCCGGTTCACCTTCTCATGGCTCCTCAACCAGCTCCCTAAGCTCAATGTTGTGAACCACGCCACCGACATCTCTGTGCCCAAGGACTCGAGACTCCCACCCGTTCCAACTCAACCAACAAGTCCGACCTTCCCGGCATCTACTGCTTTGTCTCCACTGTCTAATTGCATCCAAAGATTTAACAAATTCTAAATTTTATAAAAACATGCTTTCTAATCTCAAACCGCAAAATAAACATTGCTTTTGATCTCCAACTGCATCTGGCTGAGAGCTCTGGTTCGCCTTCTCATGGCTCCTCAACCAGCTCCCTAAGCTCAATGTTGTGAACCACACCACCGACATCTCTGTGCCCAAGGACTCGAGACTCCCACCCGTTCCAACCCCACCAACAAGTCCAACCTTCCCGGCATCTACTTCTTTGTCTCCACTGCCGACCCCGAAAAGGAGCCGCTCCTCGTCACCGCCAACACCATACTTTCCATTCTCGCTGCAGATTACCCGATGCAGAAGCTGGCCTATCATGTCTCAGACGATGGTGGTGTCCTCTCCTCATCTTTGAAGCCATGGAGGAGGCCGCCGCCTTTGCATCCTTCTGGGTTCCCTTCTACCACAAGCATAAGATTGAGGAACTACTTTGCACGCGGCTCTTGCAGTTGTTCCTAGTGGTGCCGACGACATCGATTTTGGGGGAGAACGGCGTGGAGTCACGGCATTTAGGCGAGAGCAAAGGGTGGTTTTATTCAGGATTCAAATGAGGGGAGCTGCAATTAGAGTTTTATTTTAAGTTAAAATTTATCTGAATTATTAAATTCTGGCCCTGCAAATATCTATCGTGAGCCTGCAAATATCAGCACTCATATTAAACTAGAAATGGACCATGTGGGAAGGCAATCCAATCATCACTCAGGTACATTATTTTATAAATTAAACGAATAATGAATTTTTTAAAAAAAAATTACGGTCTGCTAATAGCCATATGAAATAAATGTTTTTCAGATGTTAATATAATATGATGCGATTAAAAAATGTTAAGGTGCTAATAACATTGCTCTAGAACATTGGACACTAGGAATCGGGTCAAAAAATTAGTGAAAATAATGGGAAAAAAATATATTGATCATAAGTGTGGGAGCTTATCCAATATTTAATATGTTTTCTTATCATAAATGTTTTGGGATCATATAACCTTTCTTGATTTCATCCGTATGAAGGAACCAGCAAGCATTTCTAAAGGGTTTTTTTTGTTCAGTCAATAGAGCACAAGGTTCCCAATAGACTCAAATTAATTCGATTCGGTTCCACACAACCAAAAATCAACCTGTATAGATTCAGTACCAATTTTTTGGAACTGAAACTGATCCATGATTTTAAATTGTAGAACCAAAACCAAATTGAAAATAACAGGAGGCGACGTTGGCAAGGAAGATCTCGATGCATCTTAAATTTTCATGAGCATGCAAGGAGAGTTGGGGACTAATTTAATAATGTAAATGAATAATGTTATTAGACATTCTCCAAGATCAACAAAATTAAATTTTATGACAATAAAGAGCAATGAACTCCAAAGAAAAATTTAGTTTTCCAATCTAATTTCAAAAACAATGAAAGCATAATGATAACATCAGCGTATTGTCTTGGTCTTGTAGCAAGCTGTATTTGCAGTATTTGAATATTTGCAATTCTTAAATAGATATTTGCAATCAAACTGGTATTTAATTCTCCTATTTAAAATTTTAAAATTCTTTTTTTTTATCATTCAAGGAAAATCAAAAATCCCTGTGATGGGAATTGCAGATATCCTCCTTGGTAGGGCTGAACATATTATTCAAAACTCGAAACTCGCTCAAAATTCGCTCGAAAATTGTGTCGAATCGGAATCGATTAAAATTAATTCAGCTCAATTTGAGTCGATTCAATTGGACTCAAATCTGATTTCAAGTCGATTTCGAGCCAGCACTGAATCGCTCGAAATATGATTCGAATCAACTAGAATTAATTAAATATATTATGTATTTATTGATATATTCTTATTTTTAAATTAAAAATAATAAAATTTAAATCAAAATAAAGAGAATGAAATCTGTAAGTGTTTCTTTTGGTAAATTTATAGGTTTTCTAATTTAATGTTGAGTCCACTAAGAATAACGAAAAAAATTGCTCAATTTTGAGCCGACTCGATTCGATTTTGAGCCGACTCGGAATCAAGCCATATCGAGTCGAGCCCTCTCGACTCGAAATCGATTTCATTTTCGAGTCGATTTCGGGCCGAGTTCGAGTCGAAGATTTCGATTTCGAGCCGAGCCAAAATCGCTCGAACTCGACTCGATATCAGCCTTACTCCTTGGACATGAAAGGATTGCTGATTGATTTATATGAATGTCTAATTGCACCCAAAGATTTAACAAATTCTAAATTTTATAAAAACATGATTTCTAATCTCAAACCGCAAAATAAACATTGCTTTTGATCTCCAACTACATCTGGCTGCGAGCTCCGGTTCGCCTTCTCATGGCTCCTCAACCAGCTCCCTCAGCTCAATGTTGTGAACCACGCCACCGACATCTCTGTGCCCAAGGACTCGAGACTCCCACCCGTTCCAACCCCACCAATAAGTCCGACCTTCCTGGCATCTACTTCTTTGTCTCCACTGCCGACCCCGAAAAGGAGCCGCTCCTCGTCACCGCCAACACCATACTTTCCATCCTCGCTGCAGATTACCCGATGGAGAAGCTGGCCTATCATGTCTCGGACGATGGTGGTGTAACACCCCCATCCGTCACATGGCATATAACAGAAGGTCCAGCTGGAACCCGACGTCATATACCACAGACAGTCGGAAGGGTTACCAAATGAATATTCAAACCATCCAATTAATACTACTCGTCCTACACAGAGCATTCTAGCGGAAGTTTTTAAAGTTGAAAGAACCCAAACTTAAAACCAACAAATATGAATGTCCACAACTACAACTACAGGAATGAAACCCCAAATATACTGAAACGGGTACATGGCCTTATGGCCTTACAAATGTTCACTTAATATAACATGTCTTACATACATCGGCTCGCAGGCCGGCCACACATGATAAATGTAAAAACAACTATTCTACGGCCTTCTAGGGCCAGCACAGCAACATGGGCTCCAGCCCGCTATTTGGCGCTCGGCTCCGCAGCACCTGCAAGCACATACCACCGCACGGTGGCAAACAAGGCAACGGTCAGCTAAAAGCCGACCAAATTATAACGACCCCGCCCCTTACTCGGGACGGCGGTGCTCTTTCCCTGCATAGCATTAGTCCGATAAAACAATACAGCGCAATTATATTTCGCCACAGGTGTAGGCTCGCACGGTCAAACACCCCGTGCACTCAGGGCACATTCATGGTGAACCCTGACCAATCAGTGCATTCACCACCACCCCCAGGATGGCAACAACATGTGAGCATTTAGCCTATCTGACCACCGTCTAAGGATCCGACTATGCCTATGGGCAGTGCCCGTTTTCGGATTTCTCGCACTGTACCACATAGCCTAGGTCCAATTCCACTTGCCCGTTGCTCACGCCGCATATACAATTTAAGTCCTACGTGCGTGCCAAGCTTCTCTCGGATCCCAAAAATTTTCAAAACAATCTCATAACCCAGTTATGATCAAGGCCGGTTCCCAGACCGCCAAGTTAGCAGAACACGTTTCCGCTCAATTTTCCGGGTGCGCCTTGAAGCTAACCTCCAAGGATCCCTGCTGCAATCTACCGCGTAGAAACTCGAAAAACCCAAAGCACGGAGTCTTCTCCGGCAAATCATAGCAATTGCAACATCACCGATCCAGACGGTACACGTCCGGGTAGGCTTCACACACAAATGTCTATGCTCGTACTTACGATTCCGGACTCTATATGCAGCACAAGGGGGACTATTCACATCAACCCCAAGGAACACTACGCACTCACCGCACACTCGCGGGAGTGGGATTCCCTATGCAGAAAGAAAGAGCTTCAAACACTCAAGTTGAGAATCGTTACCCTTGTAGTCCGTTTTGGCGCCATGGAAAAACTACGCGGACAGAACTCTTCGCAACGACCTTCCCTCCACGGATCCGCTCTCAGACTTCGAAACGGTGCTCCGCCGGCGGCCGGAAACCTCCTTCTTCTTCCTCTTCTCTCTCACCTTGGAAGGAGAAAGCTTTGGAGAGAAAATGAGGGATTAACCTTATATTCCCGGCCTTAACAGAGCAGGACCTCATCTAGGCCGTCGGATCTTAATTAAAGAAAACGAACGGCTCAGATCTGCACAAAATTCTCCAGACCTGGGCCAAACACGGCTTGGCACACGGCCGTGTCCCAGGCCGTGTGCCTCGATCCAGGCACGATCGTCGAACTGAGAGACGCACACGGGCCAAGACACGCTCGTGTCTCACCTGACACGCCCGTGTCTGGTTCCTCGACACGCCCGTGTTCGGGGGCGTGTCACGCATAACCGCCACGGCAACGGACACGACCCAACTGCACACGAGTAGGGACACGGGTTGGCACACGCCCGTGTCGGATGACACGCCCGTGTCATCCGGTCATGTTCCTGGTTGTGTCCTTCTCGGGATGAAAACGGCCAAAAATCACCAGCCAGACACGGCCTTGGACACGCCCGTGTCCTAGGCCGTGTACCCTTATACAGGCACCAAAAACCATTTTTCGCGACCGACTCGCACACAATATTCGGGGCGTTACAGGTGGTGCCCTCTCCTCGTCTTTGAAGCCATGGAGGAGGCCGCCGCCTTTGCATCCTTCTGGGTTCCCTTCTACCACAAGCATAACATTGAGGAACTACTTCGCACACGGCTCTTCCAGTTGTTCCTAGTGGTGCAGACGACATCAATTTTGGGGGAGAACAGCGTGGAGTCACGGCGTTTAGGCGAGAGCAAAAGGTGATTGTATTCAGGATTCAAATGAGGGGAGCTACAATTAGAGTTTTATTTTAAGTTTAAATTTATCTGAATTATTAAATTTTGGACCTGCAAATATCTATCATGAGCATGCAAATTTCAGCACTCATATTAAACTAGAAATGGACCATGTGGGAAGGCAATCCAATCATCACTCAGGTACAGTATTTTATGAATTAAATGAATAATGAATTTTTTTTAAAACAAAATTGTAGTCTGCTAATAGCCCACTGATATGAAAATAAATGTTTTTCAGATGTTAATATAATATGATGCTATTAAAAAATGTTACGGTGCTAATAACATTGCTCTAGAACATTGGACACTAGGAACGGAGTCAAAAAATTAGTGAAAATAATGGGAAAAAAATATATTGATATTAAGTGTGGGAGCTTATCCAATATTTAATATGTTTTCTTATCATAAATGTTTTAGGATCATATAACCTTTCTTGATTTCATCCGTATGAAGGAACCAGCAAGCATTTCTAAAGGGGTTTTTTTTTTTGTTCAGTCAATAGAGCACAAGGTTCCCAATAGACTCAAATTGATTCAATTCGGTTCCACACAACCAAAAATCAACCTGTATAGATTCCGTACCAATTTTTTGGAACTGGAACTGATCCACGATTCTAAATTGTAGAACCAAAACCAAATTGAAAATAACAGGAGGCGACGTTGGCAAGGAAGATCTCGATGCTTCTTAAATTTTCATGAGCATGCAAGGAGAGTTGGGGACTAATTTAATAATGTCAATGAATAATGTTATTAGACATTCTCCAAGATCAACAAAATTAAATTTTATGACAATAAAGAGCAATGAACTCCAAAGAAAAATTTAGTTTTCCAATCTAATTTCAAAAACAATGAAAGCATAATAATAACATCAGCGTATTGTCATGGTCTTGTAGCACAAGACAACCGTGATCAAAGCTGTCATGATCTTGTAGCACAAGACAGGCGTGATAAAAACTTGGAAAGAGATAAGTCTGTGACAGTATGGTAGTTTCACTTCATTTAAATGACGGTAATAAAAGAAATGGAATCTGAGTGCGCATGTAGAACATAATCAAGGACTGCGAATAAAAAAAAAGAACTATATCGCATATGCATATATACGGATACATATATGGCAGAGAATCAGAAAGTTAAAAAAAATCAGAATCCAGGTAGAAGAAATTAGATAGCAATCTCTTTCTCGAGGATTTATCAGCAACTGGTCTGGCCGGAATCAATCCATGGGGAAGCATAAATTTTCCAAATCATTTGATGGAGCAACAAAAATCCAAATAGAACTCATTAGCACCATGAATCAAACCTATGCGCCTCCATGCCTGCTTGATCACTGCAATGAAAGCTTTTACAGGTTTAGATGGATGATAATCAAGCATTAAATACTATATATATCTATATATAGAAAGAGCATTGTTACAAGCACACATATTTTGAATATGAGCACACCAAGTTGCAAAATTTTGAATGAATGAAAGTTGCAAGTTAAATGTGGAACTCATAAACTTACATTTGCACATCTTGAGGTGCATGCTTATGTTGGGAGATGAAAATGAAAAAAAAAGTGGAGAGAATGTACACCTCTGATATCGAACCCAGGAAAATATTAGTAGTCTTGAAGAAAAGAAACACGTGTAATAGTATGGCGATGAAGACTATATAATGAAAACGTAAGATTGTTCAATAAACAATTAGATGTTGCTACACCAATTCAATATCTCTGCAATGACATTACTAAAGTAGGGTATACCGGTTAGAATCGCGTGGATGAAACCAAAAATAGGAGTTTTATATTTTTGCTCATCCCATTTCAGTTCATTTGTTCAACATATTTCTAGATGTTTTTATGCTTGATTGCACTTATAAGACTAATCGGTACAGGATGTCTTTACTATCTATTTTTGGGTTGACATCGACAAATCGATAATTTTTTCCTCATTCAAGTTGGTCGAATACTTGAAACGTTGTGAAAAAAAAACAGTTTACCTCAATACAAATGTTATTGTTAAATTTACGTAACTAAATTGTATTTTCATTTGCTTATTTCATGCAGGTTAAGTTCCGGGTCAAGCAGTGAGTCCAAATCCACATTTTGAAAACTTTCATGTAAAAAGGCCTGCAATGTATCGGGCCATCATTGGTTTTAGGTTCTGCTTTTTGGGAGGTTTTATGCTTTGCTTGGTTTATGTTTCATTTTTATTTTGTTTGGTTAATGTTTTGCATCAATACTTTAAATTTGATGGTACTAAATTTCATTTTTTATGCTCAAAAAAACATTTTTTTAAAATGATTCAAATAGATGTGTTTTTAGAAAAATGTGTAACAAATAAAATTTTGTGATGTGCTCATCATCAAAGGTATGTACATATCCAAAACAAGTGTACTTGTAACAATGCTCTATAAATATTGTGGGAAATATACTCTCAGATATGATATTACTCTCTTTCATTTCTGGGGAAAACAAATAGAATGATGAGCGCACACACACTCTATGGTTCTGAGTGTCGGGATGTGAATTGTGTACATGAGCAAAACAAACGGAGCTGCGGAGATGAGAATGTTTAGGTGGATGTGTGGACACACGAGACCGAATAAAATTAGTAATGAATGTATCATGGATAAGACTTGGAGACCATTAGAGGCGCCTATTAGGCGTTGTGATATTTTGGTCACTAGGTATGTTAAATGGGGGAGGGGTAGACAAATAAAGACTTGGAATGAAATTGTACTTTGGCATTACTGAGACTATGACTAAAGATAGAGCACAATGGCGACAAAGGATTCAAATAGCCAACCCATTATAGTGGGATAAAGAGAGTGTTGTTGTAAGGTCTTCCTTTTGGTATTTTTATTGATATCAGAAAAGTTTACAACATGACACATAGAAATCCCTTAGCCGTAACATCGTTACTTAATTAATATTATCTCCTAATCTAAAATACATAATTCCAAGAATTCCTAGGACTTTTAATGCCCTAATGTAGTTTTGCTGCAGTCGATCTGGGAACTATCACAAGGATGGAAGGTTTTCCAAAATCCTTTGGCTGCTTCATCAATTCAAGTATGGGAGAACATCTGATTTCAGTATAACTTCATCTTGTGTAGTATGGGAGATCCACATCTTGTGGCATGCATTCTTGTCATGGCGTCTCCTAGGCGTCGCCTAGGCAACGCCTAGGCGTCCAAGCGCCGAATTGTAAATAAGGCATTCTTATTTTTTTTTTTAAAATGTGAATAGACAGCGGTTCTTATAAAAACCGTTATCTATTCCCTGAGAATAGACAACGGTTTATTTATTAACCGCTGTCTATTTTAGGGTTCAGGGAATAGACAACGGTTGATATATAAACAGTTGTCTATTATAGACAGCGGTTCATGGAATAGACAACGGTTTATATATCAACCGCTGTCTATTCTCTGATCAAGAATAGACGGAGGTTGATATATAAACCGCTGTCTATTCTTAATCTTTAGAATAGACATCGGTTGATATATAAACCGCAGTCTCTTCTTAATCTTTTGAATAGACAGCGGTTAATATACAAACCGCTGTCTATTCTTAGAATAGACAGCGGTTTTTACAATAACCGCTGTCTATTCTTCAATGAACCCTATAATAGACAGCGGTTGTTGTAAAAACAGTTATTCATACTATGTATTTTAAACCGTGATCCGTAAAATCTAGTTTTTACACTGACTTTTTGGTTCTTACAGTTGTTGCTGCTCTGTGCGATAAACTCTAAAGGCGTTTTTGTGAAAGTTTCTGGCTTTCGGCTCTCCTTTGCTTCGATTTGACGATTTTTCATCGACAAATTTCATATTATCACTTAGGTATATTATTTCTTAAGACCTCTCTCAGCTTTGAGCTCTATGTTATAATGTCTTTATTATTAGTAGTAGTACTGTAGTAGTAGTATAAACATTGTGTTATTTGTGTAGCAGCCGAGCAGACACTCACTGAAACTTCTCATCTCATGTATTGGCTATGCTAAATGTATATAAACAACACAATGTCTATTTTTGTATTTGATAGTCTAAAAAACACACTAACTCTATATATTAGCCTAATTATTGCATTTTAACCTCTATTGTACATGTCTAAACCACCTGACTCTATAGTTCAATATGACTATTTAGCACTAACATAGTAGTTCAATATCATTGTGATTTTTTATGAATTTTGTTTAGGATTTTTGGATGATTTGGGGTTTTCTTTATTGTTTTCTTATTACAGAGAAATGACTGATAAAGGATTTTCATCAAAATCCACAAGAGGGTTCACTAAAATGAATGAATTGAATAAGCTTAGACTAGAGGGAAAGAAGCTTGTTATTTCTGTGAGTGATGATGATCGCATTATTTTCGGGCCTGAAACAAATAAATTGATGAGTTTTATAAGATCTCTTGTGAATCATATGTGTTGGTGTTATCATTGTGATCTGAAAGTGATCAAGTATGTAGCATCACTGTCAACGCAGTTTGAGCCTATCAGGGTCGCACATAAGAATGTTTGGAGAAATTGGGAGATTGACTTAGTATGATTTGCTCATATGATGAGTGAAAAAGACTTAGCACAACCAGGCCTTTGTACAACCTCGGGCTCGCGAGAGGCGGCTCAAAGAGCGAACAGGAGAAGCTGGCGAGAGGTACTGGATAGGCGAGTGGGACCACGTGGTCCACTCGCAGGAGGCGGGACGGGCGCTCTCTGCAGTAGGCGAGACGCCCTTTTGAGGTTACGCCCCTGATTTCGAACTTTCGTTGCGGTCAAATTTTGGCTTCAACAGTTCTGGTGCGGTGAGCGTGGAAGGTAGTCAATACAAGAAAGTCTTGAGTTTAGTCCTATGCCAGGAGGTGAAGGTGAAGGATCTGGTTCAGGAGGTTCACCCTCCCGGGGAGAGGAGGCGACAAGGAAGATGCTGGAGGACTTCAGGCAAGAGATCTAGGAGACCATCAGCTTGGCCTTCTCGCCAAGGAGCGAGTGGGCAACGCCTCAGGTCCCAGTAGAGGCGGTCACGCCCTTCGGCAAGAACGCTCCTGGGCAGCGCCCCGGGAAGGAGGTCCCGGCGGAGGCTGGCGAGAGGGACGTGGCCGCGCAAGAGCTCTTCCCAGGCCAGCGTCCCGGGAAGGAGATTCCGGCAGAGGTTGGCGAGATGGAGGCGGCTGTGCGAGAGCTCTTCCCTGGGCATGGTCTCGCGGATCGGGCCAGCCAGCCGAGGCCGCGAGATGTGCCCTCTCGGCAGGCAGGTGGCGAGAGCCCTTTCAGTGAGCTCATCATCTCGGCCCCGGTGCCGGAGGGGTTCCGGGAGCCCGATATGTCCTACTACTAGGGGAAAGATGACTCTGTGTAGCACGTTCAGTGGTTTGAAGATGTTGTTTCGATAAGGCAAATGACGGATGCCTTCAAGTGCCGGATGTTTGTCATCACGTTGAAGGAGAAGGCACGGGACTGGTTCTACCAGTTATCGGCGAGTTCGATCTACAGTTTTGAGGATATGCGTCGAGGGTTCATGTTGAGGTTCTCGACATCAAAGAAGCGTAAGAATAAGGCGGAGTGCTTGTTTGCGGTAAGGCAGAAGCAAGACGAGACGTTGGGCCATTATGTTGACCGGTTTCAGGAAGAGATCCTCCTGGTCCAGGAGGTCCCAGGGTATGCACTGATGCTCGCTTTTACCCTGGGGGTGAGGCGGGGATTCTTTAGCATGGAGCTGAAGAGAGTACCCTCCCTCTCTTTTGAGGAGCTCATGGAGAGGGCGGCGAAGGAGATAGACTTCGAAAGGACCAATCCAGCTTTTGCAAGGAAGCTGGCCAGGTTGGCGGAGGATGACATGAAGGAGCCAGGAGTAGGAAGGCAGAAGGAGCAGAGAGAAGAGAGGAGGGAGGAGCCCCGAGGACAGGGGCAGCAGGGACCGCATCAAGGACGGGGGGCCCGGGAGCCGAAAAACCGGTTAGGTTGGAGGCCTAAGGAGGGTCGCCCCCAGGGGCAAGGAGGAGGCTTTCAGGGGAGATACAACTTCCGCGAGCCGAGGAGGTTTGATCAGCCGGCGTGGAGGCAGGAGCCGAGGGGTCACTTCCCGCATCAGCAGGAGGCAATGGAGATCAGCCGAGGTAGAGGAGGAAGGAGAGGAGCTCGGGGAGGAGCCGAAAGAAGACGAGGTGGAGAAGGAAGAGGGGTCAGGTGGCGTTGCTTTTTTATGACTTCCACCAGGAGAAGGGCCACGCGACGGCCACCTGCCCAGAGTTCTTGGAGATGAGAGAAGCCAGGGGGCTGGGAAGGCAGGATCCGCCGAAAAGGATCGTAGAGGTGCAGCAGGGGGAGGCGGAAGACAGGTGTAAGGACCGGGCGGACATAGGAACCCGGGGAGGGATCAGGGTGATCCATGGAGGAGTTGGGATTGAGGCAACTCGTAAGGGGAGCCTCCAGACCATGTTCCGAAGGGGGTAGACTCGACCTCCCAGGCCCCCCCTCCGAAAGAAAAAATTACCTTTTCGTCAGCAGATATGTCAGATTATGAGGACCCGTTCTGTGACGCCTTGGTGATCCAGACGGCAGTAGAGAACTTCACGGTCTCCAGGATCCTGGTGGACAACGGGAGCTCCGTGAATATGATCTTCAAGAAGGCCTTCGATGAGATGAAGGTCGTGGTCAAGAGGGTCTTAGCTTCGGATGGACCGTTGTTTGGATTTTCAGGAGAAAGAAATGAGGTAAAAGGAGGGGTAGGGCTGCATGTGAAGTTGGGTGGTGTGTCACGAAACTGTAGGTTCGTGATCGTGGACGCCCCAAGCAGCTATAACGTCATGTTTGGGAGCCCCCTCATCAGCACCTTTCGCTGCGTCCCCTCCTCGTTTCACCAATGCCTTAAGTTCAATAACGGAGGGGTGCAGGTTAGGATCAGGGGGGACCCGAAGGTGGCGAGACAATGCTACATAACGGCGGTCAACACCATATCCTGAATAATAGAGGCGGAAGGGCTGGAGAGGAAGATGGCGGAGCAGGAAGAGGTTGTCGGAGAGGAGGAGGTGAGCCTGGAGGAGGCGAGGGAGGAGATAGAGGAGGAGCGAAGGGGAGGAGGTGTGCGTAAGGTCCAGAGGGACGGAGAGTCGGAGCCGCAAGAGGGTCGGCAGGTGGAAGGAGTAGGAGAGGGAGTTGAGAGGGAGGCCCTGAGAGGCATGGAGGTCGAGCAGCAGCAGCATGAGAGCCTGGGGGAGGCGATGGAGGTCGAGGAAGCAGGAGGGGAAGAAGAGTTTGGGCAGGAAGAGGGAGCAAGAGCCGGCTGGGAGCAGTCGCGGCTGGAGCCGGCTGGAGAAGTGGTGGAGATGGAAGTCTTCACCAGCGCTGGCCAGGTGCAGAGGGTGCGGATCAGCGGGGGCCTGAGTCCCGAGGACCAGGAGCCAGTGTTGTAGATATCGGCCGACATGTCCGACATGTCGGCCAACATAAAGGTTTTGGGTGCAAACCGCAACGAAACCGATTTGTTTGACAAAAATATCGTTTTGTAAAAAAAACGGCGATATATCCCGATATATCGATATATCTCTAACCCGATATTTTGGTTATTATATTTAATATATAAAAAAAACAAAGTTCACGAGACCCATATTTTTCTACTTCACGAGTCCATTTCACGCATTCGACATTTCTCGCTCTACCCTAAATTTTACTGGAGAGTCGCTCTGGCGGACTGGTTGACACTCGACAGCTCCTCCGGTGACGAGGCAACGGATCGGCATCGCATGCGAGGAGTAGACGACGACGCCGGGCTTTCTACGAATTGGCATGGCAGGCGAGGACGCGAGGAGTCGATGTCGGGCTTTAGGGTTTCTGCTACTTCACTCCACTGTAAGCCTCCTTCTTCTTTCTTCTTCTTTCTTCTTGTTTCTGCAACAATTGAAAGTTTATTTGGAGTTATTATATTGATCAAGTCATAAGATGTTTTATTAAACTTGTGTTACTGTAAGATTCTTACTTATGCTATAGTTAGGTTTTTTTCTTGCAATAGCTAAGTTTATACCTTTCCTTGTGTAAATCTGCAGTGATTTTTGTTTCTCATATGCTAAGAAAAACTCTCCTCCAACTTTACATAATTACATGGGCTTCTCCTTTATCTTTTAAAATTATTTCAAAGAAAATGTTATAAATACTTATTTGTCTATACATTGTTATAGTTATTTGTGTGTACATTTTTACTTATTTGCAAAAAATATATTTATAAATACTATAATCTTTATTTAAATATTAAAATCCGATATTGTAAATATCCCTGATATATCCCCCGCAATCCGACATATGACATTTCAAACCCAAACCGACATGAACCCGACATCCGACATCTACAATCTTGTCAGGAGCGAGTGCGGGCTTGCATCCAGAGCAACGTCGACATCTTTGCTTGGAGCGCGGCTGACATGCCGGGCATCGATGCAGATGTGGCCTGCCATCGCCTGAACCTGGACCCCCGGACTCGCCCCATTTGCCAGAAGATGAGGACCATCGCTACCAAGCTGGAGGAACCCATCCGCGAGGAAGTCAAGAAGCTTCTGGAGGCTGGCTTCATCTCGGAGATCCAGTATCCAGGCTGGATCTCCAACGTGGTAATGGTAAAAAATGGGGAGGGAAGTGGCGCATGTGTATCGATTTTTTCTTATTAAATAAATCATGCCCAAAGGATTGCTACCCCCTGCCTCGAATCGACGCGCTGGTTGATTCAGCCGTTGGTTTTTCTATTATGAGTTTTTTAGATGCTTTTTCAGGTTAGCACAAGATCCGAATGTACCCTCCTGATGTCAAGGACGTCTCTTTCATCACGAGAGAGGGATGTTTCAGCTATAAGATGATGCCCTTTGGGTTGAAAAATGCAGGGGCTACATACCAGCGCATGATGGATCGAGTCTTCCAGGGTCAAAGGGGGAGGAACCTGGAAGTCTATGTTGACGATCTAATGGTCAAGAGCAAGTGTGTGGACTCGCATCTTCGAGACCTGGAGGAGACGTTCGCCACACTGCGGAAGTTCAAGATGAGGCTGAACCCCTTGAAGTGCGTCTTTGGGGCGAGCCGCGAGAAGTTCCTCGGACATCTTCTGACCCCGGCAGGGGTGGAGCCTAACCCGGATAAGGTGAAAGCCATCCTGGAGCTGGAGTCACCACGCAACGCTAAAGAGGTTCAGCGCTTGACAAGCAAGCTGGTCGGGCTAAGCAGATTCCTCTCCAGGTCGGGATAAAAATGCCAATCGTTCTTCAAAGTGTTGCGGGGTACTCAAAGGTTCGAGTGGACGGCCGAATGCGAAGAAGCTTTCCAAATGCTGAACAGGCAGCTCTCCCTGGCTCCTCTACTTCAAAGCCCAAAGGAGGGGGAGGATCTAACCTTATACCTCGGAGTAGGGGCAGAGGCCGTGAGCTCTGTCCTGGTCAGAGAAAAGGGGAAGAAGCAATTGTCAATCTACTACGTTAGCAGAATCCTGAAGAAGGCGGAGCTCCGCTACCCCATCTTGGAAAAGCTGGCGTATGCTTTGATCATTTTGGCCAGGAAGCTCCGGCCATACTTCCAAGCACATTCGATCATGGTGGTGACGGACCATCCCCTTCGCAAGATTTTTGAGGGAGTGGAGCACTCAGGCAGGTTGGCCAAGTGGTCTATCGAATTAAGCGAGTTTGATTTCTCATTCGTGTCAAGGCTCTCCATTAAGGCACAGGCGGTGGCTGACTTCTTAGCAGACTACGTTGTTGAGGTCGGGGTCGAGGGGTCGCGGCCGCAGGAGGCGTGGAAGATGATGGTTGATGGGGCCTCGGGAAAGCACTCCCTCGGAGCAGGGGTGGTGTTGATAAGTCCTCAGGGGGTCACTATAGAACAAGCAGTGGTCTTGCACTTTCCAGCGACTAACAACCAGGCGGAGTACGAGGCCGTGATAGTCGGCCTTCGTTTGGCAAAGGAACTTGAGTTCCAGGATGTAGAGGCTTTTACGGACTCGTCGGTGGTGGCATCACAGATCCGAGGAGAGTTCGAAGCTCGGGAGCCCACCCTTGTGAAGTACTTGTCCAAGGTGAGGGTGATCATCGGAGGGTTCCGGACGTTCTCCATCCAACATGTTCCTAGGGAAGACAGTATAGCTACCAATCGGTTGGCTAAGTTTGGACCTCGGGGAGGAAGGACCTTGACTGAGCTATTTCGACCGGCTATCGAGGAAGGAGAGTTGATGGAGGTGGATCGGCGACCCTCGTGGGTGGATCCATTGGTGACCTTCCTAACCACTGGCGAGCTTCCAGAGGGGACCAAGGATGCAAAAAGCTTCAGGCACAAGGCGGCTCACTACCTAATGCTGGAAGGGGGGTTACATCGGAAGATGTTGTCAGGTCTCCTGGCACGGTGTGTGACCGAGGAGGAGAACCCGAGGATTCTGGAGGAAGTGCATTCAGGTGAATGCGGCAGTCACTCAGGGGGAAGGACGTTGGAAGCAAGGGTGGTGAGGCAAGGGTATTTCTAGCAGACCCTGAGGAAGGATGCGGCTGAGTTTGCGAGGAGGTGTCGGAAGTGTCAGCTGTACGCTCCCCTCTAGCTCTTGCCCGCTTAAAGACTCCGAAGCATCACGGCATCATGGTCTTTCGCCATCTGGGGGATGAATTTAGTCGGACCTTTCCCTCCGGCTAGTGGGTAGAGGAGGTTCCTCCTGGTCATGATTGATTACTTTTCAAAGTGGTTGAAGGTCAAGGCATTGGCCAAGGTCACCTCACAAGTCATCAGGAATTTTGTCTGGGGAGAGATCATATACAGGCACGGGCTCCCTCAGGCGAAAGTAAGAGACAATGGACCTCAGTTTGCCAGCGAAGAATTCTTCAGCTTCTGCGCTCAGCTGAGGATAGACCTTAGATTTGCCTCCGTACATCACCCCAGGAGCAACGGCCAGGTGGAGGCGGCCAACAAGATCATCGTGAACCTACTCGAGAAGAAGGTGGAGAACTTGGGAAGTTGGGTGGAACAGCTTCCTTCAATATTGTGGGCCTTGCAGACAACCCCGAACACGGCCACCGGCGAGACGTCATTCAAACTTTCTCATGGGTGTGAGGCAGTCCTTCCCGTGGAGTTCGAGGTTCGATCCCCACGAGTCGCGGCCGCGGGTGATGGGGATGAGGCTTGGAGGTTGGAAAATGAAGGGGGGTTACGTCTCTCGTTGAATATGGTGGAAGAGCTACGTGATGTCGCAGCTATCAGGCAGGAAGAGATCAAATGGCAGATGGCGAAATACTTTGACAAGCATATCAGGATCAAGCAGTTCACGGAAGGAGATCTAGTGCTGAAGAAAGTTGATGCTGCGGGGAGATCTGCCCCCGTGGGTAAGCAACTCAAATTGGGAAGGGGCTTATATTGTCGAGAGGGTCCTGAAAACGGGAGGTTACCACCTCCAGGACCTGGAGGGTAGGTCCATGAGCCACACCTGGAGCGGTGACGACTTGAAGCGCTTCTACCCATGAGAAGGGAGAGAAAAATTGTATACTCAAAGTCAAGTTTATTGTAATATGTTCCTCAAATTACTTTTGCTTTTACCTACTGTGAAATTCTAACGGCAGGAAGATGGGGCTTTTGCACTACCCCGAGCCTGGCTCGGCCCCAGGTAGATCCGCTGCGCAGGCTCTCATTAGCTGGGAGGTCTGAAGGCTCGCCTGTGGGGGTAAGGGACCCCGAGCGCTGCTCGGCCCCAGGTAGACCCGCTGCGCAGGCTCTCATTAGCTGGCTGGTCCGAAGACTCGCCTGTGGGGGAAAGGATTGCTTCTTGGAGACTTGGTTTTTGGTTTTTGGAGACTTTTGCACTACCCCGAGCCTGATTCGGCCCCAGGTAGACCCGCTGCGTAGGCTCTCATTAGCTGGCAGGTCCGAAGGCTCGCCTGTGGGGGTAAGGGATCGCTGCTCAGCCCCAGGTAGACCCGCTGCACAGGCTCTCATTAGCTGGCAGGTCTGAAGGCTCGCCTGTGGGGGAAAGGATTGGTTCTTGGATACTTGGTCCTTGGTTCTTGGAGACCTTTGCACCACCACGGGCTTGGCTCGGTCTCCGGTAGACCCGCTGCCCAGGCTCTAATCAAGCTGGCAGGGTTGTAAGCTCACTCGATGGCAGAGTGGTTGGGGAGACCTCCTCAAGGGGCATTCCTACTTAATCTCATGAAAAACAAATTATGAGAGGCAAAGGCTGGAGCAGTGCGAGTGGAGGCACTCCCAGCTGGCGGCCTCGGGGATGGTCTCGCCTACGGCGAGTAGGCACTCGCGCGGGACAGAAGGCTCGGCCTAATAATAGGGGAGCAAGTTCAATTGCTAAAAGTAGCTCGCACCGGAAGTACTCCGAGGCGAGATGAGAGGTTATATCAGTTGGTCTCATGCATAAATGAGATGGAGGAAGTGACGACTCGCGCTCCGAAAAAATTCAACTCTCCAACGAAGCGGCGAGACGAGACGTAGCACCGTCTCGCGGGAGTGAGCGCATCAAAGAGTCATCTCGCAGTAGACAAAATAAAGCAAGGTGAAAAGGATAAAAACGAGGCGGCGAGACGGTTGGGTAGCACCGTCTCGCAAACAGAAGCAAGTCAATGAATCGTTTCGTAAAATGTAAAATAAAGTAACAGGACAAGAGTTTGTGCATCTGATCAGTATCCGTTCATCACAGAGTTATGAATACATTTTCGAACTGATCGCAAAATGAAACTCAAAAAGAAGCTAAGTTATACAGAAGCAAAAAAGGGGAGAGGGGTCCTGGATCTCGCAGACGGCATGTCATTCCTCCTCCCTGGAAGAAGAATCTTCGCTCTCCTCGCCATAGAGCTGGGGGACCAGATCGCGAGCGGTCACCGTTTAGGAGTCTTCCTTCACGACCCTCAGCTCCATCATCTTTAGAACCAGCTCCGCCGTCCTGATGCTAGCGTCTCGGCACTGCTCCTCAACTTCATCCAGAGAATAGTGAGGCGGAGGGGCCTGGAGGGGTTCGCGGCGAGATGATGACGGGGCGTTGTCCAGGAGGCGGGTGATCTGTGCTTTCAAATCCTTATTCTCCTCCTCCAGGGCCGCCATGCGCGAGTGCATCCGCTCCGACGTCTAGGCATCCTGCGAGACGCCCAGTCATTAGCAAAGAGTGTTTAAAAAGGGTAATCCAAGGATAAGGTTAAGGCTTACCACGCAGCCCTGGGCTTTCGCGAGGAGGGTTTCGGCGACGGATAGCCTTTTCGCAAGGTCGACGGATTTCTCTCGCTCCATCACCAGGTCCGTCTCGGTGTCTTTCCATTTCTTGTTGGTATAAATCAGGCGGCGCGAGGTGCGATGCGAGAGCTCCAAGGCATGTAGTTGGGCGGAGGAGGTCTTCACGACGAGATCTCGCGAGGACTCGTTCTCAGGAGAGACTGCCTCGAGACCACCGTAAAGGCCGTAGCCCACAGCGAAGGCGTGGCTGGTGGGGAGCTCCTGCTCTTTCCAAGAGGGAAGGAGGGTGGTGATCGACACACGGTTGACGTCCCTCTCCCACACCAGAACGGGGTCGCCGACAACATCTTGGACCACGGGGCCCAGATTGAAGTTTGGAAGAGAAGAGGGGGCGGGGCGACTGAAGGAAGCAGCTTCGCGAGAAGTAGGGATGGCCGGTTGATTAGAAGTGGCAGCAGGCCGGTCGGGTAGAGCCGTCTCGCGGGCGGGCAAGACGGCATGAGAGGGAGGCGAGCGGGGCGACTGTGAGTCCCCTATGGAGATGGGGCTCAAGGACCCCGACATTTCTTTCTCCTTCGGGGCCTTCTTTTTTCCCTTAGAGATAACCACAGCTTTTTTCATCCTTTTCTTGGGAGGGCTGGAGCGAGAGCGGGTGGTGTCGCCTGTAGGCCTCTTCAGAGGGGCAGGAGCCAGGGACTCCCTCGCCGCCTCGGCCGCCCCGCTGGCGAGACCGAGGCCCTTGATTGGTTGGATGTTGCTCTTGTAGGGGGTGGACTGGTATGACCCGCTCTCCTAAAACAAGCAAGCGGGTGATGAGATGGAGAGACGAAAAATAATAAAACGCGAGACGAGAGTGAGAGTACCTTCGCCGGGGAGCACGGGAGGTAGCAAGTCGAGGCCCCGCCGCAAGAAGTTGACCTCGAAGTTTTTGCCGACAAAGTAGTCGTACAGCAGCTTGTCCGCGCCGCCCACCTGCAGAGACACATAAAAGATCTTAGGAGGCGACACGGGCGCGAGCGGGACGCCCCCGAAGTTGCCACGGACGAACACAAACCTGGTGAGCCAATGATGGTTTTTATTGGGCGTCTCGCACACCTTGAGCCCTTGCCCAGTGAAGTACGAGACGCCGTCGGCGTTGGCGTGGTAGATGAAGAGCTTGCGGAAAACCGTCAAACTAAACTCGATGTGCTCCCGGCGCATGTAACAGGCGAAAACGATTAACACCAAAATAGCGTTCGGGTTAAGCTGCACAGGGACGACGCCAAAATACTTTAGGACATGTTTTACCTCCGGCCAGAGGGGCAATCTCAACCCCGCCTCGAAGTGCGATACGGGAAAGGCGAGCTCTCCCGAGTAGTGGGTGTTGACCGCCGCGCCAACCTTGGGGGGCCGCGATTCGAGCCCCTCCCTCATGTACTCACGAACGAAGTTGCGGCAGTCTTCGTCAGGAAGCCTGTCGGGAGGGAAGTCATGATCGATAAATCGTTTCCCACAGCGACTGCGTCCCTCGCCTTCCTCGACTTTCTTCTTCCCCATTTTAGGCGAGACAGATGGAGGCGAGATGGTTGAGAGAAAAGAAGCAGCGAGAAGGAGAATCGGCGAGACGGCTGAGGAAGGAAGAAGCGAGAGGAATAAAGAGCGAGAGGGATGGGCGAGACGGAAGAAGCAAGGGGGCAAAGGCTTGGACGCAACAGGGGTGAAGGCGCAGATATCCTTCTGCTCCGGGGGGCAGTAGTATTTATAGCGGATATGGTCAAACGGATAAATGGGCGGGAAAAATGTATATGGGAAGGGGAAGAGTCGGCCGACGGTTCACTCTCTCTCCTAAACCTAGATTCGTGTGACCCATCACAGGACAGAATAAATGAATTAAATGAAATTAAATGAAATTAAGAGATTAAGCTAGCAGCAGTAAATATTTAAATATAACATCTTGCATAAGGCGGGCATCATGTTCTCAGACCCTAGGTTACAGCCCAGACGGTAGCATAACATGTCACAAAATTATTACAGCATTAAGGTGCAAAAACAAAGAAGAGAGAAAGAGCGAGACGGATGAATAAAGCGGGACGAGCAGGGCAGTCTTTAATACGGGAGCCATTTCCAGCGGCCACCGCGAGCCCCTGCACAGGGGGGCCTACTGTGCGAATGGAAGGAGCGAACGGCGCCAAGCCCACTGCGCGCGAGACGGAGCTGCATGTCGACCTCGCTGATAATGTCTTGAGGGTCGGTCCCCTCAACCTCTATCTCGGTGTCAACCTCGGAAGACAGGCGAGCGCATTCAGTCTCCAGCCATTCAATTCGCCTATCAGCCTCCTCCTTGTCCTACTCCAGCTTGCAGATGATGCGTGCGTGCTTCCGGAACATCTCGGCTGTCTTGCGCTTCATCTCCATCGGATCCATGGGGTCGCCCAGGTAGTCTTCAATCTCGTCTATGGGAGGAGGGGCGAGACGGCGAGTCGCCCAAAGAGTTCCTCAGCGGGCGAGTCGGCCTGGGCGCCTACGAAAGGAATCAAGGGACAGAGTAAGGGAGGATCTCGCAGGAGGGTGTGGGAGTAGCGCACGGGACAGAGAAGCGAGAGGGAGGGTATTTTACCAAGATGGCGGGAGGTTCCGGCGGCCTGAGAAGGGTCGTCCTTCCTCTCGTTGGGAGGAGTAGATGGAGGAGTGGAAGGCAGTGGTGAGTCAGAGTCTTCGCGGTGGACGACAGTGTCATCCCTCGGACTTTCTGGTCGGCGTAGAGGTGCGAGGGCTCCCTGAAGAAGTAAATGGTAAATAAGCAGGTGTGCTTGAAACAACCTCGAAAAGAACGGGGATTGTGTACAACCTCGGGCTCGCGAGAGGCGGCTCAAGGAGCGAACAGGAGAAGCTGACGAGAGGTACTGGATAGGCGAGTGGGACCACGTGGTCCACTCGCAGGAGGCGGGACGGGGGCTCTCTGCAGTAGGCGAGACGCCCTTTTGGGACGCGAGCAGGCCCTTGAGGGCGAGAGGGCTCCCATAATGCAGAAGGCCTGCGAGACGAGCAGGAAGGTTCGTCTCGCCGCTGGGTGCTTCCCCACTCGCCGGAAGGCTGTTTTTACATTTCTACCCCCAAGGGGGATTTTACTCTTCTACCCTGAGTAATTTTACCCTTTTGCCCTTGGTGTTCTGCGTATAGCCCTTCAGAACAGCGGAGTTTGGTTGTTGGCAGACCCGACCAAGGGTATTTTGGTAATTTCAGGTCGGTTCAGTTTGATTATTGGCAGTTCAAATTCAGAGGCCAATAAATAGACCCATAGGGGTTCTTCAGAAACATCTTTTTCCCGGGATTTTAAAAGAGTTTCATGTGCTTTCTGAGGAGCTCCAAGCACAGCTTTTGGCTTTGGAGGGGAAGCTCTCAGAGATCTTCCGGGTAAGCGGTGGGACCTCTCTGCTAAGGCTTTGGGTCGGTTTCTGGTCCATCACAACCAGTCGGAGGTCAGAGCTTAGGACAAGTAGGTGTTGGCTACGCCCCTGATTTCGAACTTTCGTTGAGGTCAAATTTTGGCTTCAACAGCCTTGGAAACCGTCGAGTACGTTGAGACCACTCAACGCTTTTGTCGAGTCAAGTGTTGACTCGTCGAATGATGGCGTTGAGTGTGTTGAGTTTACTCAACGATTATTCGAGTTAAAGAGTTGATTCGTCGAGTATGACACTTAAGCGTTGAGCGCGTTGAGTTCACTCAACGATTCGTTGACTCAAGGTGTTGACTCGACGACTCCGAGTCTCAGGCGTTGAGTGTGTTGAGTCCACTCAACGCCTTCGTCGAGTCAAATGTTGATTCGACGGGTTTGGCGCTGAGAGCATTGAGAGCGTTGAGTTCACTCAAGGCCATTCGTCAAATATCTTATGGATACTCGACGATTCGTCGAGTATAGTTTGTATACTCGACGATTCGTCGAATATGTAATTGATACTCGACGATTCGTCGAGACTATGGTTGTCTGGTCGAAAATGCTGGATTCTAATTCCTGGGTCTGCAAATAGCGACGGGGTGTTCTGTTTATTCCTTTGGGTATAAATACAAGATTTTAGGGTTTCTAAAGTAACTGCTCATTTTGTCTAAGCACACGAGCCGCACTGTACAAAAGACGCGAGACCTAAAGGCCGGCGGAAGTAGTTCCGCCTCCGCCGATCTTGTCGCCGCTGCTTAGCCTGATTCCGGCAAGTGTCGCCGCCACCTCTTCTGTAACGGACCTAACAATCCGTGAAGATGCAGAGCTTTCTCTCCAGTCCTAGATCTTGTGCGACAAGATTCTGCGGGTTCTCCCATTCGTGTGGACTTCCTGTAGAGGTGCGGACAATATTCTGCATTAGGAACTGTAGCCGCAAAGTGATCGGCTGATCTCCTGGAGCATCTAGCTTGAATATAGACTCAATCCCGCAGAGGTAAAATTTTATTTGCTGTTCTTTACTTATTGATTAATGTTGATCGCTAGATCTGAACTCTTTTGCGTTTTATTGTTCTTTATTTCCGCTGCCTGCACAAGTGTTGTGCCTTCCTAGCAAAACCCAACAGTGGTATCAGAGGGAAGTTAATGTGATGATCATTGTTTCAGAAGTTGTTAAATCGATTGCGTGTAGATTTGGAAATTTTAGAAGTGTTCTAAGATGCCCAAATCTATTCCTGGAACATCAAATGTTGATGGATTTTGTGTGAAATTGGTGGTTGTTTTTCCAAAATTGGTCGAGGCGCTGCCCCGCACCCCGTTAGGGGCACTGCCCCTAAGATCCCGCCAGGAGCGCAGCCCCTTGGAACCCTGCCAGGAGCTCATGTGATTTCGATGTGATATCTTTGTTACTCATTAACTGTAACCGTCTATCTAGTTGGTTTGTGAAAGCAAGAGTGTTAGATTTTGAATCTCATATAGAGAGACAAGCTTGTCTGCTGTGTAAGTGGAGTCTGTGTTGCTCATGTCCAGTGCATGTAAATCTGAATATTTAGAAGGGTTCTAGACGTTCAAATTTAGCCCAGTTCATCAAGTGTTGATGATATTTCTTGTGCACATTTGGAATGCACTTGGATTATGAATGGTGTTATTTTATTTTGTGAAAAGTGCACATTGGTTAATTGTTGACCATGATTAAATGTTAATCAAGTATCTAAAATCACTTAAGAAATATTAAGTATTCGGATGTCTTCCGATGAATGACACTCTTCCTGCCACGATCGATGAATTGTGGGCTTGCCAAAGCAAGGTGCATTAATCTATGTTAGTAAGAGTGCGAGCGGATAATTGTGATATCCTACTGTCGACATCAGGTCAAACTTAACTGGGTGATCTCAAAGGTTGAGTGCTCAGAAGCATAGGGTTGACATACACCATATGATGAATGTGAACAAAGAGTTCTTCATCAGTCATACATGAGTTGTATTGTGATGCAATTGGCAAGTGTTGTCTACCTAAATAGCTGCATTGTGAAAGAAAAACCAAAGCTGACTCATAATGTTGGTGAAATATGGATCTTGTCCACTAATAGAGTTACTCACATAAACTTTTCGAATTGATATCGAGGCTTATCAGTTTGATAAAAATAGTGCGAGTATTTTGATTAAAGTCCTAATTGAAGTAAATAAAATGTATTTTGAAATGTAGTACTGATTTTTCTCTGCTGTATCCTTGTAGAATTTCCATGGCTAGTGGATCTCACTCCATCATGTCCCTCAGAGCCATACTTGAGAAGGAGAAGCTGAGTGGGACGAACTACTTAAACTGGTACAGGGGCTTGAGAAATGCTCTCACACAAGAGCGCAAGCTCTATGTTTTGGAAGAGAAATCCCCTAAAAAGCCTGTCGGGAATGCGCCCCGTTCTAATAAGGATGCTTATAAGAAGTATCTTGACGACTTTTTAGACGTCGAATGTCTCATACTGGTAACCATGAACTCTGAGCTCCAAAAGCAACTCGAGAATATGGGTTGCAAGGAAATTAACGAGCATCTCAAGAGAATGTTTCAAGTGCAAGCTCGTCAATAGAGGTTTGACGTCACTAAGGCGTTGTTCCAGTGTAAGATGGGAGATCGGGACCTAGTAGGGACTCACGTACTCAAGATAATTGGATATATAGAGAACCTTGAGATACTAGGCTTCCGTCTGGGCCAAGAGTTAGCCACAGACCTGATCCTGCAATCGTTACCGGACAATTATGAGCAGTTCGTCTTGAACTATATCATGAATAAAATAGACAAGACACTGTCCGAGCTCCTAGGTATGTTGCGAACTGCCGAGATCAATATGAAGAGGGTCAAGCATGCTAGCCCTATATTGATGGTGCATAAAGGCAAGGGCAAGGTCAAGGGCTTCAAGAAGACGAAGGTAGGACCTATGTCTGCTCTAGAGCCCAAGTCTTCAGCACTGAAGAAGAAGGGTTTGGTGAAAGAAGGGAAATGCCACCACTGTGCCAAGGCTGCTCATTGGAGGAGGAATTATCCTTCGTACATTGAGGGTTAGCACAAGATGAAGGGAGGTATAACTCCTGCTTCAAGTACCTATATTATAGAGATAAACATTTCTGCTCCTTCATCCTGGGGATTAGATATCGGATGTGATTCTCACATTTGTATAAATGTGCAGGAACTGAGAAGGAGAAGATTGCTGAGTAAAGGGGAGGTGGACCTGCGTGTTGGCAATGGAGCAAGAGTTGTTGTTGTCTCCATAGAAGTTTACCGTTTTTCTTTGCCCAGTGGGCTTGTAATTGAACTTGATAATTGTTGTTATGTTTCATCCATAACTAGAAACAATATATCCATTTCATATTTGGACATGATTGAATTTTCTTTTGTTATTAAGAACAATTGTTGTTCGATATTAAAGAATGATGTTTGTTATGGTATAACTCAAATGTTTAATGATTTATATGTTTTGAACTTACACCATCAGATTTATAATATAAAAAATACTAAAAGACTAAGAACAAATGAATCAAACTGTACGTACCTTTGCTATTGTCGTTTGGGTCATATAAATGAGAAACGTATATCCAAGCTCCATAAAGATGGACTACTGCACTCATTTGATTATGAATTATTTAAGAGATGTGAATCTTGTTTGTTAGGCAAGATGACTAAGGCCCCTTTCACTGGTTTCAATAAGAGGACTGATGATCTCTTGAGTATAGTACATAGTGATGTATGTGGACTGATGAGTTCTATGGCTATAGTTGGGTATTTCTACTTTATTACATTTACTGATAACTTCAGTAGATACGGATACGTGTATCTTATGAAGTGCAAATCTGAAACCTTTGAAAAGTTCAAGGAGTTAAGAACGAAGTAGAGAACCAATTGGGTAAGAAGGTTAAAGCACTCTGATCTGATTGAGGTGGCAAATACCTGAGTCATGAGTTTCGTGATCATCTGAAAGAGAGTGGTATTGTATTACAGCTCACTCAACCTAGAACACCGCAACATAATGGTGTGTCTGAGCGGAGGAATTGTACTCTATTAGACATGTTACGGTCGATGATGAGTCATGCAGATCTGCATGTTTTATTTTAGGTTTTTGCTCTAGAAACTGTTGCTTTTACACTAAATCGTGCTGCAAACGAAAGTGGTTCTAAAGACATGATATGAGATATAGACTGGAAAGCGTCCTAGTATGTCATTCATTAAGATTTGGGGTTGTGAGGCATACGTGCGACGTCAAATGTCTGACAAGATGGAACCCAAGTCAGATAAATGTTATCTTGTGGGGTATCCTAAGGAAACTAAAGGGTACTATTTCTATCTACCGTCCGAGGGCAAAGTGTTTGTCGCAATGACTGGTGTCTTTCTTAATAAAGAGTTCTTAAATAGAAAGACTAGCAGGGTAGAACTTGAAGAAGTTCAAAAACCACAAATTGTGAATGAACCGGAATTGGAACCTGAGTCAGGACTATAAGTTGTTGTAGCAGGAGAGCATGCTCAGGAAACACAAGTTCCACGTAAATCTGGTAGACCAAGATTTGAGTCTGAGAGATATGGATTTCTCGTGTCTCAAATAGGTAATGTGTTGTTTATAGATCATAGTGATGAGCCTGCAACCTACCAAGAGGCTATGAGTGGATCGGATTCCGAGAAGTGGCTTGAGGCCATAAAATCTGAAATTGACTCTATGTATGAAAACCAAGTTTGGACCTTGGTGGAACCACCTGAAGGGGTACGACCCTTAGGGTGCAAGTGGGTCTTCAAAAAGAAGATCGACATGGATGAGAAAGTACAGACATTCAAAGGACGACCGGTGGCTAAAAGTTTTAAGCAAATTCATGGTATTGAATATGATGAGACTTTTTCCCCTATTGTCATGGTTAAGTCCATCATAATTCTGATTGCTATTTTTGCGTAATATGACTACGAGATCTGACAGATGGATGTCAAAACGACTTTCATAAATGGAAACCTCCTTGAGAAAATGTATAAGATACAATACGAGGGTTATGTATCTACATGTGAAGCCATTAAAATATGCAAGCTGCAGAGATCCATTTATGGATTAGAACAGGATTCTCGAATTTGGAATCTTCATTTTGATGAAAAAATCAAAGAGTTTGGTTTTATCAAAAATGAGGATGAATCGTGTGTTTACAAGAGGATTAGTGGGAGCATTGTTGTCTTCCTGATATTGTATGTAGATGACATACTGCTGATCGGGAATGACAAACCAACCCTACAAGTTGTTAAGAACAACCTAGGGAGCTGCTTTTCTATGAAGGACTTGGGTAAAGCGATGCATATACTTGGTATCAAGATCTATAGAGATAGATCGAAAAAGTTGTTGGGTTTGACCCAAAGTACATACATTGATAAGGTATTGAAACGGTTCAACAGCTTGAGTCCAAGAAATGATTCTTACTCATGCCTCATGGTGTGAGTCTCTCTAAGGACCAGTGTTCTAAGTCTTGTGAAGATAAGGACCGCGTGAAGTTGATTTCATATGCTTCGGCAATTGGGTCAATCATGTATGCAATGATATGTGCTCGATCCGATGTCTCTTACGCCTTGAGCATGACTAGCAGGTATCAGTCTGATCCCGGTGAAAGTCACTGGATTGCTGTCAAGAATATCTTAAAGTACTTGAGAAGGACTAAGGATACGTTCTTCGTGTTCGGTGGAGAGAAGATCTCGTTGTAAGAGGTTACACGAATGTTAGCTTCCAAACTGATAGGGACTACTCAAAGTCTCAGTCAGGGTTCATATTTTGCCTAAATGGAGGTGTTGTTAGCTGAAAGAGTTCCAAGCAGGAGACAGTTGTCGATTCTACAACTGAGGCCGAGTATATCGCTGCAGCAAATGCAGCGAAGAAGGTTGTATGGATTAGGAAATTCATCGTCGAGTTAGATGTAGTTCCTAGCATTGTTCGCCCCGTAGATCTCTACTGTGACAACAACGGTGCAATTGCACTTGCTTCGGAACCTAGATCTCGTCAGCGCTCAAAGTACATATTTCGGCGGTTTCATCTTATTCGAGAGATTGTCGATCGAAGAGATGTGAGAATTTGCAGAGTACCGACTGAGGAGAATATTGTGAATCCACTAACAATGCCTCTCGCATAGAGAAAGCATGATGGTCATGTTAGATATATGGGTATACGATACCTTAATGATCAGCCCTAGTGGGAGTCTTGTGGATTGTATGTTTGTTAGTTATAATAATTCATTTGATGAATAGAGTATTATATACGTTTCATTTATATATTTTTGCAAGTTCTTTTGTTTTTTAAATTTATTTCTATTGTGATAGAGTAATTTAACATAATAAATATACTTAGAATGTTTTCTATTATAGAAGTCAAGTGGTGGCTTGAATGTGAGAGCTTATGTTTTAGAAGTTTCATTCTTAAATGGTCCTTTGTCGAGTGTCATCTTAGAAACTAAGGGCTATGATGACACATTAAGAGTAGCATGTGTGTTGACTGATGACCGGTTCTCACAGTTCATGATATTGTGATATCAAGTCATTACATAGGTACTTGTTAGTGATCAAGTTGTCTGGACAGACCCACCATGAGAATACTTTGTGGATTGTTATATGAACGTGTCACAAGTATGGCTCAAGTGAGAATGATGTTTGTGCTCTTTTGACCTGAAGTCACAACATTTATCGAGTTAAGAAGAGAGTGTTTTGATGCTATCAAAAGTCCAGTCTTGAGAAAGTTGGATGATAAATGTGGTTATTGGGTATGTTACGAATCATTTTGGGTGTTTGCGTGTGAGCAGAGATGAGATTTGTCCTCCTATATGACATGAGTTGCATTCATGAGCCCATTGATGGAATGAGACTGAGAAATGCATGTTCATGCTTGGTTGAGTCAATATATGATATTTGGCTCACCAATTTCTGGAAGTCCATTCTAGATTAGGAAACTATGATTGAACGATTATGAGGGTGACACGGTCTATACATCTAGTTCTATCCGGATGTAAGGGACGAAAGGACATGACAACACTACTACATTGGTCACGATGGCTTTTGAGTTCTAAACTATTATTAATTTGGGAGCAATGATACATTGTTAGATGTCGTTCATTGTTTGTGAAGCATTTATTTGATACTTTCAAGATCAACTGGGAGACTGTTGGTGTTAACATTGTGATCTGGAAGTAATCAAGTATGTAGTCTCACTGTCAACGCAGTTTGAGCCTATCAGGGTCGCACATAAGAATGTTTGGAGAAATTTAAGGAATGACATAGTATAATTTGCTCATATGATGAGTGGAAAAGACTTAGCACAACCAGACCTTGGAAAGCGTCCAGTGCGTTGAGACCACTCAACGCTTTCGTCGAGTCAAGTGTTGACTCGTCGAGTGATGGCGTTGAGTGTGTAGAGTTTACTCAGCGATTCATCGAGTCAAATAGTTGATTCGTCAAGTATGACACATAAGCGTTGAGTTCACTCAACAAATTCGTTGAGTCAAGGTGTTGATTTGACGAGTTTGAGTCTCAGGCGTTGAGTGCGTTGAGTCCACTCAACGCCTTTGTTGAGTCAAATGTTGATTCGACGGGTTTGGCGCTGAGAGCGTTGAGTTCACTCAACGCCATTCGTCGAATATCTTATGGATACTCGACGATTTGACGAGTAAAGTTTGTATACTCGACGATTCGTCGAATATGTCATTGATACTCGACGATTCGTCGATACAAGGGTTGTCTGGTCGAAAATGCTGGATTTTAAGTCCTGGGTCTGCAAATAGCGACAGAGTGTTTTGTTTATTCATTTGGGTATAGATAGAAGATTTTAGGGTTTTTAAAGTAACTGTTCATACTGTCTAAGCACACGAGCCGCACTGTGCGAAAGACACGAGACCTAAAGAACGACGGAAGTAGTTCTGCCTCCGCCGATCCCGTAGTCGCTGCTTAGCCTGATTCCGGCGAGTGTCGTCGCCGCCTATTCTATAACGGACCTAGCAGCCCGTGAAGACGCAGAGCTTTCTCTCCCGACCTAGATCTTGTGCGACAAGATTTTGCGGGTTCTCCAGTTCGTGTGGACTTCCGGTAGAGATGCGGACAATATTCTGCACTAGAAACTGTAGCCGCAAAGTGATCGGCTGATCTCCTGTAGCATCTAGGTTGAGTATAGACTCAATCCCGCAGAGGAAAAATTTTATTTATTGTTATTTACTTCTTGATTAATGTTAATCGCTAGATCCGAACTTTTTTGGGTTTTCTTCTTCTTTATTTTCGCTGCGTGCATAAGTGTTGTGTCATCCTAGCAAAACCCAACATTATGTGTCAATTAAATATGTTGCATGAAAGGAAGTTGATAAACAAATTAAAGATCAAGTATGGGCAAAATTAAATGTAAGTAACTTTTTTATCAGTGATTACATAACTATGGTGTTTTAGTTAATTTTTAATTGATATTGTCTATTATTTTCAGATTTATTTTGATAATATAGATGGTCTTCGCAATGCATTAAAGAAAAGCCTGGGTGAAATTTGGAAATCCAAACTTTTTAAAAGATGTTGATTAGGAGGTCTTGGAAATCCAAAATTTTTAAAAGATGTTGATTTGGAGCATCGATACAATGTTCCTGTCAAATATAACTTTATTACTGCAGAAAACTGGAGAGTTTTTGTCTACCATCGCACCACTTCTGAATATATGGTTATGTGTTCTTAATTATTATTAAATTCAACGTTTTATATCAATCTTTAACTTTAGAACTTATAAGCAATCTAAGTATTAACAAATATTTATTTGTGCAGCAGAAAAGTAAGGTTAATACAGATAGAGCAAAAACACACAAGACCTTTCATACTACTCCAGAATAAGTTATTCTGGATTAGAAAAATGAATGGTATTAGTTCTCTACTTCTTTCTCCTATTTTTTATTTTAAAAATTGATTTTCTCAATAAGTTAAATGATAATTTATTTTCATTTTATTATCAAGTTTGAACAAGCTACAGCTGCACCAATTTCACGTGTAGAGTTATGGAAAACCAGTAATAAAAGAAAGACTGGTGAATACATTAATAAAGATGCAGCTGGGTTGGCATCTAAAATTGTAAGTATAAATGTATCATTTCATCATTTGTAAATTATCAATACTAATAAACTAATATAGCTTGTGAAGTATAATTTCTTATTTGCAATTCTGGATTAATATTTATTACTTTTGCTTAGGATGAGTTGTCGAGCCAAGAGTCTCATAGTTCTGAAACAGTGTCATAGGGAAGAGATGACATCCTTGCATCTGTTTTAGGCCAAGAGCATCCGGGCAGAGTTAAAACTGGTTGCAAGTTTTCCACCATTAAAAGTTTTTTCAAGAGTGATAGGCGGAGCAAGAGGAAATCAGTAGCTCATATTGAAGATGTGGAAGCTATACTCCAAGAAAGATTAAGTCAGCAACAAAAAGTATGGAGCAAGCAACAAGAATTATGGAGCCAACAACAACGAGAGTATCAAGTTTATATAAGCCAACAACAAGCGCATCAAGTCGAAATGAGTAGTATGAAGAATCAAATTGAAGAGTTTATGTGCATGTTTAGTGTTGGAACTGAATCAAGTGTTGCACGTGAAACTTCTCAATACATATCTCAGGTATTATTATATTTAAATATTTATACAATTACGAAATATTATGCTCTCTTTGTTGCGTAGATAATAAATAATATTTTTGTTATTTTTGGTTTCTCAACCGGAGTCTAAATCTAGGTCATATGAACTTGAGACATCACACGAGCGTTTATCTTCTCCGCCGGTGGTATTATAATATTATTTTTGACTTTTATGTAATCAATGAATTCAATATTGATGTCCAAAATACTAATTCTTTTATTTTCACAGGCTAGTGAAACTACAAATAAATTAATTGTTATGTTACTCGGTTTCATAACTATGATAGAGAAATAAAATAAAATAATATCTCTAGTATTAAATCCAAAAATATTTGGGACTGTTGAATCAACAAGCACATACTTTGAAATTTCAAAGTTGTACGATTTTCTAAATACGAAAAAAATTGGAGTTAACATCATATTAGCATGCATTGGGTGAGTACTGGCTACTGAGTATCAAATATTACAAATTTAATGATTTTTTAATAATATATAAATTGATTTTGAGTTCATATATTTTTTTGCAGGTACATAGATTCACAATTAAAGATATTTACATACAATAGAGGCGTATATTTTCATAATCCAACAACCATTTTTGTTTTTGATGATAAGTATATCAAGGCATATTCAAAATCACGGGCTGGAGATCTAAAAATCAGGCTTAGTCAACTCCAATCAGATTTTTTATTATTTATACCCTATCATAGATTGTAAGTATGAAATATCTCTGTATTAATAATTATTGCTATTTTTTTTTTTAATTAAGCTATTAATTATTTCATTTTCTCAGAGAATATTGAATGTTGGCTATTGTTGATTACAATAATAATACAATTTATTGTCTTGATCCCCTAAATCTTGATATTCGTGATAATATTAAAAAGATCATTATAACGTAAGTTTATTAATTAGTTATTTTGCTATTTGGTTTTGGAATTCAGATTTGTCAATAAACTAAATTTTTTAATATTTTATGAAGTGCATTTAGGGGTTTAGCAAATGATCGGTATACTAATTTTCAGAAAACAAAAAATTTAAAGTGGACGCTGGTAAGTTGTAGTCTATATTTGAGTATATATATTGTAATTTTTTAAATATTTAAAAATTTGTAATTAAAATACTTACCATTTTAGTGCTCAAAACAAGCAGATAGTATTCAATATGGGTATTATATCATGTGCTACATGATTGACATAGTTGATGCTCTTCGAAGCGTGTCAATGTCATCATTGGTAAGTTAAGTGCATGTAGATTGGTAAATGATAAAAATTATGTTGAATTGATTTTAACAAAAATTTTTTATTACAGATCTATGATGGAGTGACACAATTTTCGCCGGAGAAAATAGAAAAATATGCGGAATAAGATTTGTGATTATATAATCATTAATTATGTTGAATGATTTATGATTGACAAATGTATTTTTTAATCGCATATCAATTTATGTAACACACTAACACATTAAGTTACTTGACTAATTTCATACTTGTATAGAAGTAGAACAAATGAAAATGGTCTTGTTGACTATTGTAAATGAGCATATTCTATTATTCATTGTACTTTAAATGATATTTAAATTATTCTTTGTGTTGAATAATTGCAAAATTGCAGTTCATTTGATAGTTCTTTAAATTGTTCATTGTGATGATTTATTTACCTTAAGAATAGTTGGTTATTTCATTGTCCCTAGTCCCGACCTAACTATGCATTCTATAGGCCCATTTTGTGAAAGATGGAAGATCAAAACAACAACAGTCTTGCTTCATCCATTGATAGCAATGATCTTGATACAAAAAAAGATCCTAAAAGGAAAGCAAGGTCAAAGGATCGTAGTTGAAAGTATGGACATTGGCCCGACCTAAAGGATAAAAATACTGCTAAATGTAATTTGTGTGATATATTGATAAAAGGTGAAATCAAAAGGTTGAGACAACACTTATGTGACGAGTTTGAAGATGTTTCAAAGTGTTTTAAAACTACTTCTGAAATAGCAACTGAAATGTATTCAGCTTTAAATAATAAAAAAGGACAATGTGCATCTGACTGTTGATGATGACAATGAGAGTGAACAAGAAGGAGAGCCAACAGGATCACATAATGTATCCCCGGCATTATCTACTGTTAAATCGTCATTTGTCCCAAGTTCTGGGACAAGTGTCAAAAAAAGAAAAGTAATTCACTTGGCACAAAAAGGGGTCCTATGGAAGCTCATGTGAGGCGTGCTCCTGAAGATGTAGTTGATAATAGACGTGCTAAAGGTGCTACACAAACAACTATCGAGAGATGTTTAGATCACCTGAAAAAAAACGAATTGATAGTTATGTTGTTGATTGGTTCTATGAGTGTGTAATTCCATTCAATGCTGCGAAAGCACGAAGTTTTGAAGTCATGTTTGAAAAATTTGGACAGTATGGGTCTGGTTATAAAAATCATAGTTATCATGATTTGATAGTCTCATTGTTATCGAATACAAAAGATAAAGTTAAGAAGATGAAGACAAATTATCAAGTGTACTGGAGGAGATATGGTTGCACATTTATGTCAGATGGTTGGACAGATAGGAGAGGGAGACATTTGATCAATTTCCTAATTAATTGTCCAGAAGGATCCTATTTTATGGGTTCTATAGATGCATCCAGTTATATTCAAGATGCCACAATGGTATCTAAGTCGTTTGATTGTAAGATTAGAGGGATAGGAGCTAACTGCGTTGTTCAGGTAAATTTTTTGGTTTCACTAATTTTCATATTTCAAGTTAATAGTCTACAAGACTATAACTTTCAATATATACAAAGTTATGTTGTATGCAGGTGCCGACTGACAATGCTTTCAATTACAAGGCAGCTGGTAAAATTTTAATTGAGAGAAGACAAATATTATTTTGGACACCTTGTGCAGCTCATTGCATTGATCTTATGCTAGAGGATATAGACAAGCTACAACAGAACAAAATTGTTATAAGAAAGGCAAGGATGATCACAAATTCCATCTACAGACACACTCATTTACTTGATGCAATAAGGACTACTATAAGGTTGTGATCTAATGAGATATTTGGTGACTAGATTTACAACATCATTCTTTACTCTACAAAGTGTGCTAAACATGAGGAGAAGCTGAAATTATTCTGTGTCACCTTCGTGGAATGTCGCTGATTTGACAAAAACTGAAGTCGGAAAACAAGTTGTTGAAATAATACTTTCAACCATTTTTTTTGAAATAGAGTAAGTGATTGCCTAAAAGGAGAAAAGTCATTGATTGATGTTTTGTTATTAGTAGAGGGAGATGAAAGGTCGGTTATGCTTGAAGTAGTATATGTGGCAATGGAAGAAGCTAAACAAAAGATCAAAAATATTTTGACAATAAAGAAAGATTATTTAAAAAGATTATTGACATTATTGAAAATAAGTGGACAAATCAAATGGAGCAAAAGTTGTACATGCCGACTTTGTTTCTAAATCCAAGAAAATATTTTGAATACGAGGAAAAACATAATAATAATGATTAGAAATTTCAAGATGCTTTCAATGATGTTATTGCAAGACTAGTGTCCGATCAAGAATTCAAGACAAGATTGCAGAGCAAGGTACTAACTAGAAGGAAACTCGAAATAGTTTTGAAAAGTCTATGGTTATTAGACAACGAACCACCTTAAATCAAAGTAAGTATTGATTAATTTTTTATTTTTTCCTAAATTATTTATATGTAAAATAATTTATATTTGTCTTACATGAATAGTGGATTGGTAGGGTGCACATGGAGGATCGAATGTTGACCTTACAAAGATAGCATTGCGCATACTAGACTTATGTTGTGCTTCTTCTAGTTGTGAGCGCAAATGAAGTACTTTTGAGTTTGCAAGTATACAAATATTCAATATAAAAATTAATATTTTATATTGACTAATAAATTTGCAATTAACTTGATTCAGATTCACACAAAGAAAAGAAATAGATTAGAACACCAAACACTTAGTGATCTTGTATACATCTAATATAATCGTCGTCTACAAACACGTTCCAAGAAAGACGAGAAAATGGAAGAAATTACAACTCTTTAGTGTTTGATGAATTAGATTGGAGTAGTGAGTGGATGATGAACAAACAAGAGGATCTCTAGTTTTTGATGATTATAATCTCATATAGAAAGCTGTAGAGAGAGCTATTGGAACTGGGGCTCGAAATTTACGAAGTGTAGCTGAAGCTAATCCTTAACTATTGGATGAAGGGAATGAAGATTTAGATCATTTTTTCTTTGCCAATGATGATGAAAATATTGACGATAATTTTGGGCAAAAGACAAGTACCTCAAACCAACCAAGCACATGCAATATTAAAGACGACTTACTAGATGATGATTTTAGTAGATCTTTTATGAATTATGATTATTTAAAATTTATGTTAATAATATTTTTCATGATATGTTATTGTTTGTGCATTTGTGCAATGGATGAAGACATTTTGGATTTGACCACAATTCTATACTATGATATTTTTGTGTTCACTTTTTTGTTATTTCTTTCTCTGAAGTCTGTATTGATTGACATTGTTTTTTCTTTCTGCTTACTACTTCATGGTATTTGAGAATTGAGATAGGTATGAATGTATGGAGATCTGAGAATTTCCGATATCATGAATTCATGATATCGGAAATTTTGTGCTTGCTACTTCTTGGTATGAATGTGTTGAGAATTGAGATATGAAAATATCATGAATTCATGATATCAGAGGATTCAGAACATGTGTCATTAGTTGTTTTACTTGCTTACTGACTAATGGTATAAATATAGAGATTTGAGAATTTGAGATATCATGATATCAGAATCTATGCTTAGTTGTTTACTGATTACTGACAAATGACTGTGTGTTAGTAAACATTTTGTGAAGTTAAAAAAATGGAGATTTGGACAGCGTTTATTATAATAACCGTTGTCTAAAGTATGACACGCAGACTATACACATCGGTTATTACAATAAACGTTGTTTATAGTCTGCAGACTATAGACAGCGGTTATTATAATAACCGCTGTCTATAGCATCCTTTTAAAAAAAATTGGCGTCTTGTCAGTTGGTCGTCTTATTGTCGCCTATGCGTCCGCCTTGACGCCTAAGTGTCAAGGCACCCGGCACTCGCCTTGGTTCGCCTTATCACCGTGACAAGAATGGTGACATGTCTTCATTATCTGGATTGCATGACATTGATTACCTTCCATTACCCCCCCCCCCCCCCCCCCCCGCCCCTCCTCCAATCAGAAGGTACGCCGATTTTAATTTTTTCTCTCAGAGCAAGAAATCGATTTCTAGTTAGAACTTTTAATAGCCCGTCGGCGAGTTGTTCTTCGTAGGTACAAAAATTTAGGGCTATTTTTCATTTCTCTATCTACTCGCATATGAGGTGATACCTCAGATCTGTGTTTACTTATGTTATGGAACACCGGATTTTTACTGATAGCAATTGCGGATATATTGTCGCAGAAAAGTATGACTTCTTCCTTTCTATCTTCTTGAATCTCTACTTCCCCATCTTTTCTGATCTTTTTCTCTTCTTCCACGTTATCTTCTCTGTTCTTTTCTTCTTCACTTCTCAAGAATGTCAAAACTCTTTTAAGTCATAAAGTTCACATATGGCTACATTTATCATCATATACTCTTTCTTTGTAGAAGAGAAAGTTACAAACTGCTGCTTTCTGGATGCCTAAGATATCGGTTTGTTACAAGAAATAAAGAGATGCCCGTTTGTGCTCTTATAACATAAACAATGATGCATAGTCCCTCTAAGATATGGTAAAATTTTCTTGGTTGCTGCTAGATGAAGGGCACTTGTAGGCCCGTGCAAAAGGAACCGAAGAACCGGGAACCGAACCGGGAACCGAACCGAATTGGACGGTTCGGGTCGGTTCCTAGGTTGATCGGTTCGTGTCTGGATCCTTAAAATATGAGAATCGACGGTTCGGGTCGGTTCTTGGTTCCTGCTGTCGAGTACCCGAGAACCGACCCGAGGTACTTAATAATACTTAATAATACTTATTACTTAATAATATTAAGTATTAATCATAAGTTTCTGTAAGATAATATTAATAAATAATAATACTTAGGTTTAGGGTCCGCCATTTCCTTAAAAGCAGCGTCGCGATCAGCCAATCAGCGAAACGGCGAAAAGAAAACCTAGAGTTTTCTTTCTCCGTCCCGTCTCCCGTTGTCTTACCCGCGACGACGCCGACTCCAGCGACGGCGCAGCTTCCTCCTCCGACGATCCCGATCTCTTCTCAGTCCCAGCGGCGCTACTTCCTCCTCCCCCGACCCCCGCGGCTTGCATATCACCTCGGCACCTCCCGAGACGTTCAAGATGCTTAGATGTTCAAGAACCGAGAACCGAACCGGAACCGACCCGAACCGAACGGTTCGGATCCGATTCCATAGTTTAGAACCATGGGTCGGTTCCGGTTCCAAAAAATTGGAACCGAACCTATACGGGTCTGTTCTTGGTTCTTTATGAAACCGAACAGAACCGATCCGAGTTGCATCCCTAGGCACTTGTATATGATGCAAAACGGAAAACTATATTAACATCATACTCTATGTCTGGGAAAATGTGTTGTATATATGAGAGAACCAAGGATCGATTTTTCTCTTCATCTACCTTTTCGTCTTCCTCAGTTTTGGGCAACAATTTTTTTCCTGCATTTGTTGAAATTACAATAGGAATGCAATTCTCCAGTTGGTACTTCACAAGCAGTTCATAGATATACATTGTGAATTATAGACAGATACAGTTTTTGGTTTGTTTGATTTCCATTCAAGGAAATATTGCATTTCCCCTAAATTGTCATATCAAATTTGTCTCCGAAGCTTTATTTTAAATATTGTATCAGCTTATTTGAACTTCCTATAATAATAAGATCATCAACATAGAGGCAAATTAAGACCATACCTGAAGTTTGCTTTGGCTGATATAAAGAGGATTCTACAGGACATCTTGTGAACTCAGGGAATGCAAATATGTATCAATATTTGTGTTCCATGCCTGAGGGGCCTATTTAAGACCATAAAGTGCCTTGTGTAATTTTAGCACATTATTTTCTTCCCATTTTTTCATGCCCTTGTGGTTGTTGAACATAAATAGCTTCTTCAATTTCTCCAATCAAAAAAGCAAATTTTACATCAAGTTGGAAAATAGGAAGGAATTGATGTGTTGCATATGCTATGACTAAACAAATAGTTTCCATGCGAGCCACGAGAGCACAAGTTTCTTGGAAATCTCTTCCAGGAATTTGAGCATACCCTTTGGCAACAATTCTTGCCTTATGTTTTACTACTTCCTCTTTTTCATTATGTTTTATCATATACATCTCTTCAGTCTTCACCCATGGATTTTCTCCAAAGTGCTGATTTTGATGCTTCTTATATGTAGTAGGAGTGGAAGAAAATAATGCAATATCACATCTTTTATAAATTTCATCTAAAGTTTTGGTCTTACCTGGATAACGAGATTCAGACTGAAAATCTATATCAACTTCTTCCATTTCTTTTCCTTTGCTTGAAAGATCATGAACACTCTTGGAAATCTCTTCCAGGAATTTGAGCATACCCTTTGGCAACAATTCGTGTCTTATGTTTTACTACTTCCCCTATTTCATTATGTTTTACCTTGTATATCCATTTTAGATCTATGGGATTGATTCCCGGTGGTTGCTCCGCCAATTTCCAGGTATTGTTTTTGTAGAGAAAAACTCAACCTTGTATATACTTTCTCAGTAATGAAATACAATGTATGAATACACATTTATAGGAGGGAGAAAGAGAGAAGAGAGTCATATACAAGATGTGGGACTAAAGAGGAGAGAAGAAGGAAAAAAAACAAATAAATAGAACTAATTACATGGGCTTTTCCGACAGTTTCTTTCTATAATATACATCTCTTCACCATATCTTCACCCATGGATTTTCTCCAAAGTGATGATTTTGATGCTTCTTCATATGTAGTGGGAATGGAAGAAAATAATGCAATATCAATCTTTTATAAATTTCTTCTAACGTTTTGGTCTTACCTGGATAACGAGATTCAGACTGAATATCTATATCATCTACTTCCCTTTCTTTTCCTTTGCTTGAAAGATCATGAACACTTAGAAGCTTCTTCACTTGGAAATGGTAGGATGGGATCAAGATGCAATTCTGGTTCAACCACCCTATCTTTTTTGTTTTGAATTCAGTTCCCATGATGTAGGTTCATAAATTTGAACATGAGTTGTACTATGTTGGAGCTTGAGGAGACCGGGCAGACTTATGTCTAACCGCAACGGTCTATCTATCTCAGCGACCTAGCGGTTTGGCCCAGTGGTGAATCTCAGCGGCGATTCTACTCAGGATTGTGAGCTTGTCAGTTTGGCAAGCATCACCGATCTTCTTTTCCTGCTAATCATGGTCGCAGCTCTTCTCGTCCTTTTGATTTGGTTCATTCCGATGTTTGGTGTCCTGCTCCCCTCCAAACTGTTGGTGGGGGGAGTTTTTATTTTGTTAAATTCATAGGTGATTTTTCCAGGTGTAAGTGGTTATATTTGTTACGCGAACGTTCTGAGATTTTCTCAATTTTTTTCTGCTTTTTATAATGAAATTCGTACGCAATTTGATACTCATATTAAAACTCATTGTACTAATAATGCTAAGAAATATCTTAGTCATCAGTTTACTTCGTTTTGTTTGGATCATGGCATAGTCCATGAAACTACTTGCCCTTATACTTCCGAATAGAATGACATTGCTGAACGTAAGAATCGTCATCTTTTGGATGTGTATCGTAGTCTTCTTACTCATATGCATGCTTCCCAGTCTTATTGCGGTCATGCAGTTCTTCCTTCTTGTTTTCTCATTAATCGAGTTCCGTCTTCGGTTCTCACTGGAAAGACTCCTTTTTTTATTCTTTATCCTGATGGGACACCATTTCCGTTACCTCTTCGCGTCTTTGGTTGCACCGCGTTTGTTCATTCTCCTACTTCTGGACGTGACAAACTCTCTCCTCATTCTATGTAGTGGATCTTTTTGGGCTATTGTCCGACACAGAAAGGGTATCGCTGTTTTGATCCTATTCTTCGGAGACAGTATGTGTCGGCGGAAGTTACTTGCTTTGAGAATGCTTCATTCTTTTCTTCTCTCTCTCTTCCTTCTTCTTCTAATGGTTCTTCTTCACCTCCAGGTGCTGATGTGGTTGGCTGTCGCTGGATCTTTGTCATTAAGTTTCTACCTGATGGCTCTATTGATCGTTACAAGGCCCGGATTGTTGCCAAAGATTTTACACAGACTTATAGTGTAGATTTCTTTGATATTTTCTCTCCTGTGACAAGGATTACTACAATCCATGTGCTCTTTTCAGTGGTCGTCAACAGAGACTGGGAAATGTCTCAGCTGGATGTGAAGAATGTATTTCTTTATGGTGATTTACAAGAAATTGTTTATATGGAGCAACCTCCCGGGTATGTTGCTCCGGGGGAGTCTCAGGTCTGTAAACTGCGAAAGGCAATCTATGGTCTTAAGCAAAGTCTCAGGGTCTGGTTTGACAAGTTCAATGAGGTCATTTTGTTGGTTGGGTTTGCTCGAAGTGCTGCGGATGACTCGTTATTCATTCGCAAGACATCGGTCGGTCTTGTTGTCCTTGTTGTTTATGTGGATGATATTCTTCTCACAGGGGATGATAGAGAATGAGTGAATATGACAAAGAAGCATCTTTTTCAACATTTTGTTACTAAAAATATAGGATCTCCAAAATATTTCTTGGGCATCGAAATATCTAGGAAACCAGGGTTTATTGTTCTTTCACAGAGAAAGTATGTCATGGACCTCTTAAAATTGACAGACATCCTTGGGGCTAAACCTGCTAGTTCTCTGATGTCAGTTGGAGATGATAAGTGTTGGAGTGAGGACTCACCTCTTCTTGAGGATATCACCAGGTACAGACGCATTGTGGGGAAACTCATTTATCTGACAGTCACAAGACCGGATATTTGCTATGCAGTGGGAAGAGTGAGTCAGTTTATGCAAGCTCTTAAGTAGTGTCATCTGCAGTCGATAATGAAAATTCTAAAGTATGTGAAAGGTGCTCCAGAGAAAGGACTTTTGTTTCAAAAAAGGGCACATGTGAAGGTTGAGACATATTCTGATGCGAGCTATGCAGATGATAAGAAAGATAGGAAGTCCACATCAGTATTCTGTACTTTTGTTGGCGGGAATTTGGTCAGCTGGAAGAGCAAGAAACAAGTTGTCTCCAGATCAAGCGCAGAAGTTGAGTATATGAGCATGACTCTAACTTCTTGCAAGCTGAAGTGGTTACGGACACTTATGCTTGATTTTGGAGAGCTTTATGATCATCCGCTGCCAATGTTCTGTGACAACAAGACAACTATATATATTTCGAGGAATCCTGTCTTTCATGAGAGGACGAAGCATATCGAGGTTGATTGTCACTTCATTAGAGAGGAGATTTTGAAGAATCATATTTGCACTCTGTTTGTTACCTCAGAGAGAAAACTATCTAATTTCTTCACCAAGCCAGTTACTCCTTCTGAGGAGCTTTGTAGCAAGCGGGCGTGGTAGATATATATGCTTCAGCTTGAGGGGGAGTGTTGGAGCTTAAGGAGACCGGGCGGACTTATGTCTAACCGCAGCGGTCTATCTATCTCAGCGACCTAGCGATTTGGCCCAGCGGTCTGGTGGTGAATCTCAGCTAGCGGTCAGGTGGACAGAAGCGGTGGCGGTCTGAGGGATAGTCGCATCAGCGGCCTGGGCGATAGCCGCAACAGCGGCCTTGAGGTAAGCCGCAGCGGTCTGGATGAAGCCGCAGCGGTCTGGGAAAAAGCCGCAGCAGCGATCTGTCGGTAAGCCGCAGCGGTCTTGCTGAAGCCGCAGCGGTCTTGATGAAGCCGCAGCGGTCTGGTTGAAGCCGCAGCAGCGGACAGATGGTTAACCACAACTGCGGTCTTGTGGCAACCCGTGATTGCAGACTGATAGCTTACAGCAGCTGCGGTCTGATGGATAGCCGCAATTGCGATCTGGTGGCAACCCGCAATTGCGGTCAGGCGGCCTGGACCAGCGGTCTTCCCTGGCAGTATGACGACTTTCCTTAGTCGATATTTGGTGTTCTATAATTTGTTGTATAGTGGGTGGTTTACCCATGTCAAACCGCTTAGACCGCCTGACTTGTATTTAGTCTCACATCGGTTGTTGTATACTCACATCTCCCCCGATTTCTATAAATAAGAGGGCATACCTATGAAATAATTATCTTTTTGGAGCAATAAAATTTGTCTTTATTTAGCTCTTTTTCACAAACATAAAGAGTTTTTGTTTGAGGCTGATAAAGCTTGCAGACTCTTGAAAAATCACACTAGCCAATAAAGATGCATTTGCTGTTTTTTTGATCAAGTTTGTCTCTGTTACGGGTCCTCCATCAGTTATCTTGCATTATTATTATTATTATTATTATTATTATTATTATTATTATTTATATATTGAGTCAAGTCATTAAATCGAGTCGTGCTGAATTGAGTAATAGTCGCTGTAGCGTTTAAGTGTTTTAAAATTTGATGTATACTTGGTATTTACAATTATGTCATTGGCGCATATATATAGGGCCCATGAGGTGATGTAATTATTATGCAAGAAATAGAATCAAGTTCTATTTTCTCCCTCAAGCTTCTTCTCTTCTCACCCCCTCCCTTTTAGGGCTTCAACTTCTCTCATCTCCTCCATCATTTCAAGGGTTAACACCCTTGTATCTCCACCACCATCTGCACCGCCTGCTGCCATTCAACTAACCACCATCCATGCACATAACAAACTTGGTATCAGTTCTTTCCTCATCTTCAATCTATCTGTTCCCACGTCCTTCCCCACAATCTAGCTTTCCTCTCATTTTGGCCAAGAATCCACCTTCATCGAGCACATCTCGCCCGCTTCATCCAATCCCTTCCCGCACACAGCCTTCACTCACTCCAGCACCAACCAGCGCTACTGTCGCCATCAGCGTCGACCACTCTCTCAGCTTTAGAGCCGACCTCAGCGTGTTCTTCCCCTCCATGCACATCTCCAGCCACCTCTATCAACTCGTAGCTGCAATCCCCCCAATGTTTCCCTTAAGCTCGTGTATCCAGGAACGTAACAGCCCACTAAATTTCATCCGGCGATGTACACATCCAACCGATCTACACCTCCAATGATCACTTGTATCCGCAACTTTCTTCTTGAGCCCATCCAACGCTGTTCTTCTTGAGCCGCATCCTCCGTCTTTTCTCCGTTCCAATTCCTCGAACCGTTGAACTGAGTAGCATCAGTCACCCTCTCGTCTTTTTCAGTCCTCGAGCAGACCACCATTTCCAACCCCCTGCATATTTCTTTTTATTATTATTTGATATATTTTCTAAAATCCCACCCCTCAAGAGCCTCAGGCCATACCCCCTACTTCTCTCTTTCTTCCCATTCTTATTAATTCAATAACTATATAATTATAATTCTTATCATGTCCTTCAGTGCCGCAGACCGCATTGAGCTGTTCGCACGACACGCCCGACTGGACCACCGTTTTGCGCAACGGGAATCTCGGCTCGACCCTCGTGACGCTCAGCTCGCCTTCAAGCTCGCCGCCAGCCGCATGTCCCCTCCTCGATGATTGTTTTTCTATCGCCACCAACACCGGATCTAGAGTTGTCGATGCCCCTCCAATGAGGGTGTCACCATCGTTCTTCGTTGTTCATGACACTCTGTCGTCACCAGCTAATCTATCGTCACCGGCCCCTACCTTGCCGGTCTCTCCAGCCACGTCATCGCCTGCCTTGTCGGTTCCCACCGTGCCAACCCCGCCAGCCCATTTGACCTTAATTTCCTCGACTGCCTTTTCGCCGACCTTTGCCACCGCTCCGGCCACCTCACCTTCGCTTCTACCTCCAAATCTCCCTTTGGCCACGTAGTCATGGCTCCTCACCACAGCTCCGTTGGATCCATTCTTGCAGTCAGCCCTTGCCCTCAAGCCACCAACTCTTGTACTACCAGGCATCTTGCTAATGTTTCCCGTCATACTGCCGCCAACACCGTTGGACCCACTACGGCCGCCGCGACACAATATCAGGCGCTATTCTGGAGCGAGATCAAGATGCCAGAGGCTCCGACCCTCCATATGGAGTTCGAGCTTGTGGGCAAGCTCGATGTCAAAGATGGATGGAGTGTTACGAGTCCTCCATCAGTTATCTTGTATTATTATTATTACTATTATCTTGTAATATTATTTTTATTTATAGTGTGATAAAGGCTTGAGTGTTGTTGTATATGTTGAGTCGAGTCATTGAATCGAGTCGTGTTGTATTGAGTAATAGTCGTCATCACATTTAAGTATTTTAATATTTGATGTATGTTTGGTATTTATGATTTTGTCATTGGTGCTAGGGCCCTTGGGGTCATGTAATCATTATACAAGAAATAGAATCATGTTCTCTTTTCTCTCCCTCAAGCTTCTTCTCTTCTTACCCCCTCCATTCTAGGCAATGTTGCAGATGTCGGATGTCGGGGACACGTCGGTTTGGGTTTTCATGTCGGTTTTTTATATATCGGGGGATATATCGGGGATATTTCATATATCGGATTTTAATATTTAATTAATTATATATGTAATTAAATGTTATTTTTTAATTTTTATACATATCACAGTACTACCTATTTTACAACCTATTGAAATTTTAAATATTAAAATCTATATGTAGCATTTAACATACAACACTTTAAAGATGAAAACTCAAACATACCTCATTCTTCATCACCTGAACACTCATCATTCAAACTTTTAAAGTATCCAACAAAATGAACAAAGCATTCAAGTATCATTCAAATTTTCAAAGCATCTCACATTTTATTTATTAAAAGACACAAAGCAGCAGGGCAACTAACAATGTGATTGGATATATATGCATCATTGATTGCAAAATGAAGTTGGATAAATAACTATTAATAGAGGTATTTCAAATCATTTGTTGATTAATAAATATGTCAAATAAAAATAAAGCAGCAACTAATAAGACAAATAAAACAACAACACAGCGAATATGCTACAACCAGCAAGGCAGCCACAAATAAAATAGCGGACCGACATGTCCGACATGTCTCTAGTTCTTTCTTCTAGCCCAGAGAGTTTGCACAGGGCAATCAATGAAAGCTTTTGGCAGCAACTAATAAGACAAATAAAGCAACAAGGCAGCCACCAACAACTAAATGGGTCGGCAGCCAGCAGTAACAACCCACAAGGCAGCCACCATGCTACAGCCGACAGCTAGCACAACAACCAACACACAAAAAAACAAAATGCAGAGCGATAGAATGAGGGGGAGGTAGGGAGAAGAATGAACCAGCCGAGAGAGCACCAGCGAGCAGGGAGAAGAAAGAACCACTGAGATAAAGTACTGACAACACGCGAGAGAGGGAGAGCACCAGAGAACCAGAGAACCACAGAGCAACAGCGAGCAGGGAGAAGAAAGAACCAGAGAGATAAAGTGCCGACAACGCGCGAGAGAGGGAGAACACCAGCGAGCTAGAGAGCACCAGATAACTAGAGAACCAGAGAACCAGAGAACCAAAGAGCACCAGCGAGTAGGGAGAAGAAAGAACCAGAGAGATAGAGTACCGACAGCGCGCGAGAGAGGGAGAGCACCAACGAGCTAGAGAGCACCAGAGAACCAGAGAGCACCAACGAGCAGGGAGAAGAAAGAACCAGAGAGATAGTGTCGCAGGCGCGCGCGGGAGAGCTAGGGCAGGAGCGACGGGGAGAGCTAGGGCAGAGCGACGGGATGAAATGAAATGAGCGGGGTCGGGGGTGTTAAAACAGTATCCCGACCCCGCTCATTTCATTAATAAAAATTAAAATATAAAATTAATAATTAAATAAAAAAAAATTAGCTTAAAAAATGTCCGATATGGGCGTTTTTTGGGGCCGACATGTCGGTTAAAACCGATATGTCGGTACGATATTTTCAAAACGCCACACATATAATTTGTACCGGTTTTGTGTCGTTTTTGCTCCCAAACCTTCATGTCGGCCGACATGTCGGCCGATATCCACAACACTGATTCTAGGGCTTCAACTTCTCTCATCTCCTCCACCATTTCTAGGGCTAACACCCGCGTATCATCACCACTATTTGCACCTCCCGTTACCATCAAGGTGGTCAGGATCAAGATCCTAGGTGAGATCGTTTTGAGATTGGATCGTATAATCGGATCGAGCATCGCAAGATCCTACAACATTCATAAATTAAGACTACAACAAACAACAACACTCAAGCCTTTATCCCAGTATGTGGGGTCGGCTATATGGATCCTTTGTCGCCATTGTGCCCATCTTTTGTCATAATCTCACTAATGCCTAAGTACATCATATCTTTCCTTATAGTTTCATTCCAAGTTTTTATTGGTCCACCCCTCCCCCGTTTAACATGCATAGTGACTATACTCTCACAATGCCTAACATGAGCCTCTAATGGTCTCCTTTGTAGTGTACATTTATAAATTAAGACTAAAAAATAAAATTGAATTTTTTATCATTAAATTTCATGTTCAATTAATAAAAAAAATCAATAAGTTGAGTAGTATGTGAATAACTATATTAATTTTTTTTTTTGAAAAATTAAACCAAAAAGATAATTTCATATTAAGTTCAATTTCAGTTTCAGGTAAAACACTAAATGTTTACTAACAATAAAAAACAAATCTGCACTGCAACCGACCGAAGAAGCCGCTCTTGGCCTCAATATGCAGTCAGCAATCGACACTTGAGATACGGTAAATCAGCATGATATGATTTTGTGATAGAGTATGAGGCGGGATTGGGATAAGGTTAAACAAGGGGTTATGGGTGTTGGACCGGTTGAATGGGGTCGGAATAGGGTTGGACATGTTTATAGTTACCTTTGGCCAGACCGGTAGAATCCGGTCAGGATCGCGATCCTAAAGATTCAAAGATCCGGATCGTGATCCCAATCGTAGAAGTGTCGATTTAGATCCTAGGTAAGATCCTGATCGATTTACAAAATCTGGATCGTAGGATCGTAAGATCCTATGATCCGGATCACGATCCTGATAACCATGGTTACCATTCGACCAACCACCATCCAAACACGTAGCAGTCTCCTTTGTTGATGAGGAAATAAGCTATGCATCCAAAGCTTTTAAGATGAGCAATGGATGGTTCTCTCTTTAGAAGAGCATCATAGGGGGTAATATTGTGCCGAGCTTTAGTTGGCAGCTAATTTAATAAATATACAGCAAATTTAGTGGCTTTGGCCCAAAACTCCTTTGGTAGTTGCTTGGAATGAAGCATGGCTCTTGTCATTTCAACTACAGTTCTATTTCTTCCTTCTGCAATTCCATTTTGTTGAGGAGATCTAGGAGCTGTCATTTCTCTTTTTATGCTTTCTCCTCTACAAAACTTCATAAAGGAATTGGAAAGAAACTCTCCCCCTCTATCAATTTTAAAAGCTTTTATTGATTGATTTAACTGTTTTCAATCATATATTTAAAGCTTTTGAATACTTCAAAGGCTTCTGATTCTGCAGTGAGGTAATAAAATCACTTACATCGAGAATAATCATCTACTAAAAGGAAGTGATTAACTTTTACCTCCAAGAGAAGGTGTAGAGGTTGGTCCCCACAAGTCTTTATATATGAGCTCCAACGGTTGAGTTGCTATCCAACTTGAGTGTTTATGGAAGGGTTGTTTATGACCCTCGCTGATAGCACAATCTTCACAAAAACCTGGATTTATTGAGATATTAGGAAAACCTCTTATCATTTGTTTTTTGTTGTAATTGTTTCATTATTTCCCAGCTTACATGCCCGAGGAGATGATGCCAAATAGCTGAAGTATTAGTGCAACCTCCACTGTGACATACTGAGCTTAAATCCAAGGAGAAGGTTCAGTTTTCTTACATGCATCCTGAGACAATAATTTCTTCAGTGGAGGGTTCAGTGATGAGGCATTGATTCTATGAGAATGATAGAGTGTACCCTTTTTCCCTACACTTGGAAGATTTTGGCCTAGTGCAGGCACTCATTGAACTTCTGATATAAATTTCTTATCTCCTCTTATTGTTCTTATAGCAATAGTACCTCTGCCTTCAATATTGTAGGATTTCTCATCTTCAAAATAGACTGTAGATTTATGTGTCTCATCGAGATAAGTGAAATCAGATTTGTTAGTACACATGTGGCTAGAACAACCACTATCAACATGCCAAATATCTGAAGTCTGTTGTGTTACTAACTGAGTTGCATGATGAAAAAAATAGAGCATCTCTTGTTGTGTTTTGTGCATAGTGAGCAGCTTCTTTGTTCTTGAACCAACACTTCCAATCCAAATGAGTTGATTTCTTACATCGCTTGAGTTCATAATAGCATTCAGCAGCTTCATGATATGACCGTGAACAAAGAGAACATCTTATATATGAGGAGGTTCCTTATTTGCAAAGTCCCTTTTGAAATTTGGGCTGAAAAGGTTTTTTATAATGTTTTTCTGCCCTTTCTTTTTTTTTCTGATATTCATTTTTGGTTTAAATACTTGCTCAACTATCGGAGATCCATCATTAATAATTATATCTTCATGTGATTGTAGGGATCCCATTAGTTTTGTAGATAGATAGGGTTTCTAAATCTTTTGCCTCGTCTATCACAAAGCTACTACATGATTGAACGTCTTGGGCGAAGCCTCTTAAAATTTTAATAACAATATACTAAAAATCAGTAGTTTTACCAAGATTTTGTATTTGGTTTACTATATTGGTGATTCTAGAATGGAAAACTATTACCTTTTTTGATACGTCGAAGTCATATCAAGATCGAGAAAAGATAATTTGCATTGCATTAAACAAAAGTAAAGATACAATCAGGAGAGATCCCCTGCCAAGCATCCAGTGGGTACTCCTTGACACGCCACTCTCCAAGAGAGACAAACACTCAAGATTCCAAAAGATAAGCAAGACTCCACCCCTAGGGCTCCTTATATAGAAGGATCCCCCCACTACAAGACAAAACACTAAAATAATACAATAAAAAAGTAAGTCGTTGCATGACTCCTGCAAGGCGAGGCCAAGCGTCTGAGTGTAAGCATAAGACGAGTCCCCCAATGCAAATATGTATCAAGTGTCGATGGTTTTATTTTATGCACATCTTGGATGTATCTGGAAAGCGAATGTTGTACTTTATATATTGTGTTTGTGCACAATGGTTAAATGTTAATCATGATTAAGTGTTAATCGATTATCATAAAAATCCCTTAACCCAATTTAAGTATACGGATTTCTTTCAATGAATGAAACACTTCCTGCCTCGATCAATAAAATGTGGGTTTGTCAAAGCAAGGTGCATTAATCTATCTTGGTAAGGATGCGAACGGATAGTTGTGATATCTCACTGTCGATATCGGGTCCAACTTAACTAGGTGATCTCAAAGGTTGAGTGAGGCATAAGGTTGACATGCACCATATGATGGATGTGAATAAAGAGTTATTCACCAACCATACAAGAGTTGCATGATGATGCAATTGACAAAGGTTATCTACCTAAATAGTCACACTATTGGTGATCAGCCAAAGTTGACTAATGGTGTTGGTGAAATACGGATCTTGTCCACTAGAGAGTAACTCACATTAACTCTCTGAATTTATATTGAGGGATATTAATTTGATTAAAATAATGCAAGTTCTTTTAATTAAAGTCCGTACTAAAATAAAATATATTTTGAAATATATGACTAAAATTACTTTGCATAATTTTTGTAGAAATTTCATGGCAAGTGGATCTCACTTCACCTTGTCCCTGAGAGTCATCCTTAAGATGGACAAGCTCAATGGGACAAACTTGCTAAACTAGTATAGAAACCTAAGAATTGTTCTCAGGCAAGAACGCAAGCTTTATGTCTTGAAAAAGGATCCTCCCCCCCCGAAGAGCCAACCGGGAATTCGTCCCGAGCTGACAAAGATGCTTATAAGACGTATCAAGATGATTGTTTAGATGTTGAATGTCTCGTGCTTGCTAACAAGAACTCTGAGCTTCAGAAGCAACATGAGACCATGTGTGGTTATGAGATAATCCAGCACCTGAAGAAAATGTTCCAAGGGCAAGCTCGGCAAGAGAGGTTCGACATTTTTAAGGGATTATTTCAGTGCAAGATGGGAGCTCGAGACCCAGTGGGAACTCATGTACTCAAGATGATTGGATACATCGAGAACCTTCAGAAACTGGATTTTCCATTAAGCCAAGAGTTGGCTACTGATCTGATCCTGCAATCATTGTCGGATAAATATGAGTAGTTCGTCTGGAAATACAACATGAATGAGATTGACAAAATACTACCCGAGCTTCTAGGCATATTGAGAACTGCAGAGAACAACATGAAGAAGGTTATGTCTGCTAGCCCCATATTAATTGTGAAAAAAGGTAAGGGCAAGGTCAAGGGATTAAAGAAGACTACGGTAGGACCTAAATCGTATCTTGATCCCAAGTCTTCGGCATTAAAAAGGAAGGGTCTGGCGAAGGAAGAGAAGTGTCATCATTGTGCTAAGGCAGGACATTGGAGGAGGAATTGTCCCCTCTATCTTGAGGATTTGCAGAAGAAGAAGGAAAATGTGACTTCCGCTTCAGGTAATTTTGTTATAGAAATAAACTTTTTTGTGTCTTCATCTTGGGTATTAGAGAGCGGATGTGGTTCTCACATTTGTACTAATTTGCAGAAACTGAGAAGAGGAAGATTGCTGGGTAAAGGAGAGGTGGTCCTACGCGTTTGAAATGGAGCAACAGTTGTTGTCGTTACTGTAGGAGTGTAAAGTCTTTCTTTACCCACTGAGCTTATTATTGAGCATGAAAATTGTTATTATGTTTATGCTATAACTCAAAACATTATTTTTATTTCATGTTCTGACATATATAATTTTTCTTTTATAATTAAGAATAATTATTGTTCTATTTATAAGAATGATGTTTTTATGACATAACTCAATTGTTTAATGGGTTGTGTATTTTGAACTTCAACCAACCAATCTATAACATAGAAAATACAAAGAGAATAAAAACCAATAACTTGAATCCTATATACCTTTAACATCATCGTTTGGGTCATGTAAACGAGAAGCGCATATCCAAGTTCTATAAAAATGGACTGTTTGACTCATTTGATTATGAATCATTTGAGAGATGTGAATCATGTTTATTAGGCAAGATGACTAAAACCTCTTTCACTGATCATACTGAGAGGGTTGATGATCTTTTGGGTGTTGTATATAGTGATGTATGCGGAGCCATGAGTTTTATAGCTAGAGGTGGGTTATTTTACTTCGTTACATTTACTGATGATTTTAGTATATACGGATGTGTTTCTTATGAAAAATAAATCTGAAACCTTTGAAAAGTTCAATGAGTTTGAGAATGAAGTAAAGAATTAACTAGGAAAGAGGATAAAAGCACTCCGATCTGATCGCGGTGGCGAATATCTTAATCATGAGTTTCGTGATCATCTGAAAAAGTGTAGTATTGTATCACAGCTCACTCCACTTAGAACGCGACAACATAATGGTGTGCCTGAGAGGAGGAATCGTACCTTGTTAGACATTGTACGGTCGATGGTGAGTAATGCAGATATGCCCATTTCCTTTTGGGGATTTGCTCTAGAGACTGCTGTTTTCATTTTAAATCGTACTCTAACAAAAACGGTTCCAAAGACATCATATGAAATATAGACTGGGAGGCATCCTAGTATGTCTTTTATAAATGTTTGGGACTGTGAGGCATACGTGCGAAGTCAAATGTCTGACAAGCTGGAACCCGAGTCAAATAAGTGTTATCTTATGGGGTATCCTAGGGAAACCAAAGGACACTACATCTACCTGTCATCTGAAGGCAAAGTGTTTGTCGCGAGAACTGGTGTCTTTTTGGAGAAAGAGTTCTTATCCAGAAAGACTCTAAAGGTAGAACTTGAAGAAACTCAAGAATCACAAAGAGTGAATGAACCAGAATTGGATCTTGAGCAAGGACTACAAGTGGTTGAAGCTAGAGAGCCTACTCAAAAAACAAAAGTCATATGTAGATCTAGTAGAACAAGATTTGAGTCTGAGAGATATGGATTTCTCGTATCTCAAATAGGTAATGTGTTGCTTATGAATCATGATGATAAGCATGTAACCTGCCAAGAGGCAATGAGTGGACCGGACTCCGAGAAGTGGCTTGAGACCATGAAATCTAAAATGGACACCATATATGCAAACCAAGTTTGGACATTGGTGGAACCACGTGAAGGGGTAAGACCCATAGGGTGCAAGTGGATTTTTAAGAAGAATACTGACAGGGATGAGAATGTGCAGACATTTAAAGGCTGACTAGTAGTTAAAGGTTTCAAACAAATTCATGTTATTGACTATAATGAGACATTTCCCTTATTGTTATGGTAAACACTATCAGAATTCTGTTTGTTATTGCTGCGTATTATGACTATGAGATCAAGAAAATAGATATCAAAATGATTTTCCTTAATGTAAACATTCTTTAAGAAGTGTACATGACACAACTCAAGGGTTTTACTTCTCTAAATAAAGCCACTAAAATGTGCAAACTGCAAATATCCATTTATGAATTAAACAAAACTTCTTGAAGTTGAAATCTATGTTTTGATGAAAAAAATCAAAGAATTTAGTGTCATCAAGAATGAAGATGAGTCGTGTATTTACAAGAGAATTAGTGGGAGCATTGTTGTTTTCAGGATATTGTATGTAGATGACATATTCCTGATCGTGAATGATATTCTGACCCTACAAGCTGTTAGGAATAGTCTAGGGGACTGTTTTTCTATGAAAGACTTTGGCGAAACGACTTATATATAATTGGTATTAAGATATATAGAGATAGATCAAAAACTTTCTGAGTTTGACCCAAACTACATACATTAAGAAAGAGTTTAAACGGTTGAACATGTTGGAGCCCAAGAATAGATTTTTACCCATGTCTCAAGGTGTGAGTCTCTCTAAGGACCGGTATCCTAAATCTTTAGAAGATAAGGACCGCATAAAGTTGATTCTATATGCTTCGGCAATTGGATCAATCATGTATGTGATATTATACGCTCGACTTGTTGTCTCCTATGCTTTGAGTATGACAAGCAAATATCAGTTTGATCTCAGTGATAGTGACTGAACAGCAGTCAAGAATATCCTAAAATATCTGAGAAGAAATAAAGATGTATTCTTGGTGTTTTGTAGATAGAAAAGTTAATTGTAAAGAGTTACACTGATACTAGTTTTCAGACTGATAGGGATGACTCAAAGTCTCAATCAGGTTTTGTCTTTTGTCTGAATTGAGGAGCTGTAAGCTGTAAGAATTCCAAGGAGGAGACTGTTATTGATTCTATAAATGAGGCCAGTATATCGTTGTTGCAAATGCGGCGAAGGAGGCTGTGTAGATTAGAAAATTCACCTGCGAGCTTGATGTAATTCATAGCATTGTTGATTTCGTAATTCTTTGTTGTGATAATAATGGTGATATTGCACAGACTAAGGAACCTAGATCTCATTAATGCTTCGAGCACATAATTTGGCGGTTTTATCTTATTCGAGAGATTGTCAATCGAGCAGATGTGAGCATATACAGAGTACCGACTGTGAAAAATATTACAGATCCACTGACGAAGCCTCTTTCACAGAGAAAGCATGATTGTCAAACTAGATCAATGGGTATTAGATACTTGAATGATCATCTCTAGTGGGAGACTTGTGGATTGTACAAGTGCCGGTTGTTATTCATGTGATGAATATAGTACTGCATATTTCTTTTTACATTTATAACAAATTCTTTTATTATGTCAATTATTTCTCTATGATAGATTAATTAGCATAATAAATGTCCTTATAATATTTCTTAAATCGTCCCTGGTCGAAGTATCATCTTAGAAACTAATGACGATGATGATACATTAAAACTAGTATGTGCGTTGACTGATGACTGGTTCTCACTGTTCATGATACTGTGATATTAAGTCATCACATAAGTAGTTGTTAGTGAACAAGTTATACCGGACAGACCTACCTTGAGACTATTTCGTGAATTGTTATGTGAACACGTCACAAATAGATCTTAAGTTAAAATGGTGTTTGTGGTCTTTTGACCTGAAGTCACAACATACATCAAGCGAGAAAGAATGTACTTTGATGTCATAAAAAGTCTTTCTTGATAAAGGTTGATGAAAACTGTGGTTATTGGGTATGTTACGAATCATTTGGAGACTGTCAAGAGCAAAAATAGTCTCATTAAAGATCTTGAAGAAAAGCTCCAGAGGGAGTAAAATATTGTGGTCAGGTTCTCACAGCCCAATATAGTGTTTCCCTTGATAGATTCCTTCTCACAAAAGGATAAGAAGGGGTTGGGCTTCAAGGGTAGCACAAGACCTGCCCATCCCAAAGGGAAAGGGAAAGTTCCAGTTGTGTCAATAACATCTAGGCCACCTAACCCATTCAAGAGGGTGATATTCCCTTTAAATAGGTATGACCAGAAAACCATATATGGTCACTACATGAATGGTGCATCCACAAGTGGAACAAAAGATGTTCTCAGTCATTGTGGAAGGTACAGTAGGGCAAGTTCTTTTAAGACTGCCCATGAAGAAATTCAAATGGTCCATCATGTACTATTTGTCTTTGGTTCTACACCCCCCCCCCTCTCAAAAATGTGTCTGCAGACAGCTTTCTGAACCCGTCAGCACATAAAATGACTAAGGATCAGTATATTAGCTTGCCTGATATGGTTGTTTCTGATGCTATCAAGAGCACGCTATCTGAAAAGAAATGTGCTATTGATAAGACTCAGAACAGGCCACACATGCCAACAAGCAGACTAACCTTCAGTCAAATCCATGCTGAAAGAAAACAGAAAATGGTTGCTGCACCTCTTCCTTCTGCCAAGACTACAGTCAAACCAACTATTAGGTCTACACAGAAAAGAAGATACAACATACATCATTGTTGGTGTTGTGGCAAGATAGGTCATTATGTCATTGACTGCAAGCATAATCCTAATGGGGTCAGGACCAGAGTTAGTCCACCAATCAGAAATCTTGTTGGTGGACATGTTCAATTTCAAACTAATATGCACCTAGGACCCAATTGATATTTGGGTCCTAAGGTAAAGTAAATTGTAAATTGCAGGTTAGTCCAAATGGTCATAGCCTTATATGGTACTTGAACAGTAGTTGTTCCAGCCACATGAATGGGACAAGGAGCAACTTGAGGGAGTACACTCCAGTAAAAGATGGACCCAAAGTAAACTTTGGTGGTTCAGACAGGGGGGTAACAAGAGGATATGGTAAGATCATCAATGACATAGTCACCATCACTAAGGTGGCTCATGTTGAAGGGTTGCAACACAACCTTATAAGTATAAGTCAGCTCTCTGATCTTGGCTATGTTATTGTCTTCCACAAGGATAAGTGTCTAATTAGGAGGTCAAGTGATCAAGAGGTCATTTTGACAGGCAGTAGGAGTGAAAATGTTTATTGCTTGAACTTTCTATGTTTAAATACAGACTCTGATAAATGAGAAAGCCTCTTATAGTGTCGTATGACACAAGAGGCTAGCCAATGTAAATTATAAGACTATTGGCAAGCTCTTCAGTCAAGAGCTAGTTAGGAATGGTCCCAATGTGAAGTGCTCCAAAGAGGGCATTTGCTCGGCTTATCAAAAGGGAAAGCAGACAAAAGCTTTCTTCAAGGGTATTGGGATCAAAGATTTTGTGAGGTGCTTATACCTACTGCATATGGACTTGTTTGGTCCTATGTCAGTTCATAGTCTTGGTAGAAAGGTCTACACCCTTGTGGTGGTTGATGACTTTTTCAGGTTTGCTTGGGTGTTCTTCCTCAAGAGAAAGAATGAAACCCTTGATATCTTCATTAAGTTTGTCATGCAAATTCAGAATGAGTTTAACAGCTCTGTAGTCAAAATTAAAAGTAACCATGGGACTGAATTCCAGTATGATAGCATGACAAGGTTCTGTGAAGAGCATGAGATTCATCAAGAATTCTCTTCACCTAAAACACCTCAGCAAAATGAAATTGTTGAGAGAAAAAACAGAACTCTCATAGAGGCTGGTAGGACCCTGTTGAGTGACACATCTCTCCCAGAATATTTCTGGGCAGAGGCAGTCAACACTGCATGTCATGTCCTCGACAGAGCCTCTATCACCAAGAGCCACAAGAAAACTCTCTATGAGATCTTGAAAGGCAGAATCTTTGGTAGTAGATGTTATGTACTTCATAATGAAAAGTCCTATATAACTAAGATTGTTACCAAGTCCTTTGATGGGATTTTTGTTGGGTACAACAGTCATAGTAAAGCTTATAGGTTATACAACTTGCAAAGCCAAGTTGTAGAAGAATCTGTACATGTACTCTTTGATGAGTCCACCATGATTAACAGGGAACTGTCAAGCTCCTCTTCCAGTATTGCATGTACAGAACAGATGATGGACAATCTGACCATCAAGGAAGCAGAACCAGCTATCCAAAATGATGTGGATATTCCAGAAGGTCCACCAGACTCACTTGGAGCAGAAGAGGATCAGCAAGGAGCTGTTCCTGAAGCTGATGCAGAAAGATGATTACCTACAGCAATGAGGCATTTAAGAGACCATCCAGCTCACCAAATCATTGGTGAACCAAGACATGAAGTAGTGACAAGAAGCAGAAATTTGAATACAGATATGCATGCAAGCTTCCTGTCACAAGTATAATCAAAGAAGTTTGAAGAGAGCAACATAGATCAATTCTGGATTGTAGCTATGCAAGAGGAGCTGAATCAGTTCAAAAGATGCAAAGTCTGGTAGCTGGTTCCCAGACCTCATGGACATAATGTCATTGGAGTCAAGTGGATCTACAGAAACAAACTTGATGAAAATGAGATTATAATTAAGAACAAAACAAGATTGGTAGCTAAGGGGTACAGGCAAGAAGAATACATTGATTTTGATCAAACATTTGTCCTTGTAGCAAGGTTGGAGGTCATAAGAATGTTCTTTGCATATGCTGCATACAAGGGATTCAAGATCTACCAGATGGATGTGAATTGAGTTGTCCTGAATGGTGACTTAAAAGAGTAAGTCTATGTTGAGCAGCCTCCAGGTTTTGTAGTTCCAAACTCACCTGATTTTATTTATAGACTTAGGAAACCTTTATGTAGGTTAAAGCAAGCCCCTAGAGCATGGTATGCGACCTTGTCTAGCTTCCTCATTAAGAACAAATTCTCAAGTGGGAAGATAGACAAGACACTATTCTTGAGGGAATCTAAGGGTAAGATCATCCTAGTTCAGATTTATGTATATGACATCATCTTTGGATCTACTGATGACAACCTCTGCAGAAAGTTTGTCAAATTTATGCAGGGGAAGTTTGAGATGAACAGTATAGGTGAACTTAAGTTTTTCTTGGGTCTCTAAGTAAGACGGACTGATGATGTTTTGTTCATATCATAGTCTAAGTTCACTAGGGAGTTAATAAAAAAATTTGGTATGGAAAATTCTTCCACCATAAGAACTCATATAGGATCAAGCATGCACATATGCAAAGATGAGGCAGAAAAACCTGTTAATGAGACTTTATATAGGGGGACAATTGGTTCCCTTCTTTATCTAACTGCTAGTAGGTCAGACATCATGTATGCTACATGTGTTTGTGCTAGGTATCAGGCTTGCCCCAAAGAATCTCATTACTCTGTTGCAAAGAGAATTCTGAGGTATCTTAAGAGTACACCAAATTTTGGCCTGTGGTACCCTAGAAATGGGGAATTTGAACTAACAGACTATTCAGATGCAGACTTTGTAGGCTGCAAGGAGGACAGGAAGAGCACTTCTGTCACCTATCAATTCCTAGGTGGAAGGCTACTTTCATGGATCAGCAAGAAGCAAACTAGTGTTGCAATTTCAACTGCAGAGTCAGAGTACATCTCAGCAGGTAGCTGTTGTGCTCAGTTACTGTGGATTCAGCATCAGTTCCAGGACTACAACCTTCAGATAAGTAAAAGTTCCTTATTTTGTGATTCTACTAGTGTCATTTTAATTGATAGGAATCTTGTCTCCCACAGCAGCACTAAGCACATTGAAATCAGATATCATTTCATTATGGAGCATGTAGAATATGAAGATATCAACCTTGAGTTTGTCCCAACCGACAAGCAAGTGGCTGACATCTTCACTAATCCACTAGATGAAGCAAAGTTTAACACCTTCAAGTTTGAGTTGGGAATGTTAAACATGGTATAGCTTCAGTTGCTCCTCCTTTTGTTGCAAATTACTTTGTATTTTTGCAGATAGAATTGTTCTTCAAAAAAATGAAGACTCTTCAAGATGATGCATCAGTTGAGGGGGAGCATGTCCAGCACTGTTCCAGCAATTCAGAATCCTATTATCTATTTGCTGAAGTCAAAAAGGGGAAGGAAAAGATGAGCAGGCAAAGAGGTGTTGTAACCATTGATCAAGAATGGTTGCAGCAATTCAGGGGGACCAGATATGCAGCAATTGAGGGGGACCAGATATGCAGCAATTCAGGGGGACCAGATATGCAGCAATTCAGGGGGAGCAGATATAGTAATGTTCACTCTGCAGACAAGGAGGTGTGGTAAAGTGTGGTAACTATAAATCATTCTCCAGTTATATGCTTTTAAAATTCTTATTGTTGCATAGTGTTATGTACGTCATTGACTTATTATTGATTCATTTGCTTATGAGTTTTGACTTCCTCAAATATGGGGAGATTGTTGTGTCCATTGCCCTCAATGTCCTAGATTTGAGTGAAATCAATCTTGTTAATGATATACATAAAGTTGTATTTGATGTATGTCTGAGTTCATGCATGCAGGTTGTCCTAGCAACAATGATGGGACAGGTAGTCTAAGTGGCTAGGTCAGGTAAACTGTTACCTAAGATGTGGATAGACAGAAATCGGTCTAAGTCCACAGGCATTGAGTAAAGGTTACTCACTCAACACCAGATGACTTATAGCTCTGAGTAAAGGTTATATAGTCAAAGCCAAAGTAGTGGCAAGTTGAGAAAGTGGCTAAGTCCACGGGCGTTAGGTGAAGTCAACTCACTCAACGTCATACAGCAAAAGGCTGTAAATAAGCCTGATGCAGTAAGAGCATAAGGAAAAATGGGCAGAAAAGTGGTTATGTCCACAGGCGTTGAGTGAAGATCATTCACTCAACGTCAAAGCTCCATAATCGTTGAGCATAGCTCAGTCAGCCAACGCCACAAAAAAACTGTGAATATTTACTAAGTCCACATGCGTTGAGTGAGACAAGCTCACCCAACGCCATGTGATAATGTGTTTACTAAATTCTCAAAGTCAGTGTTGTTTTTAGACACGGAAATTTGGCCAATTCCAAATGCGTTGAATGAGGCATGCTCACTCAACGCTCTCAACGCCATGACTCAGAAAATCTGGCTTAAACAGAAAGCGTTGAGTGAGGCATGGTCACTCAACGCTCTCGACTCTTAAAGATGGTGAAGAAGCAGAAATTTGGTTAAGGAAGAAAGCGTTGAGTGAGGCAAGCTCACTCAACACTCTCAAAGCCTAAATTACGGAAATCATGGCTAAGGCACAAGGCGTTGAGCGAGGTGTGCTCACTCAACGCTCTCAACGACAGGCATACAGAGAAGACTGCAGAATTGATTAAGGCAAAAAACATTGAGTGAGGCTTGCTCACTCAATGCTGTCAACGGCTAGATAGACAAAATTTTGTCTATATACTTTAGCATTGAGAGAAGCTCATTCACTCAACGCTTATTCTACTGATGCTCGATTTTTGCTAAGTCCATAAGTGCTGATGTCAGCAAAATCTGCAAAATCGACAAAGTCAATTAATTTCAAATCAAGTACGGAGAAGCTACAGAACACGGCAAACTTTGAGGCGAAGCTACTGTACGTCTTCTTCCGTTAACGCAAAGTGCAGCTAGATGCTGCAAGTGGGCCCCACTGATTTCTAAGAATTGTTGATTGGCGAACTACAAAAAGAATAGTGTGGGGAAGACAACAACTTTTAGGGCTTTATCATTTTTCAAAAGGGTTGTGGCTGTACTTCATCTTCCTCGACATTGCTGCGTGAAAAAGCTTGAAGTGTTCCAACAAAAAGTTCAGTTAGTTATGTGTCTACTTCATCGACACCAGCAAGATCAGAAGGCTTTCCTTCTGAGAGAAGCAAAAACAAGGAAAAAGTCTCTGCAGATCAAGTTGCTTCTTAGTTCAGCAAGCTCTAAATTGAAGATCCACTTCTGAAGCTGAAAAGAAGAAAAGAAAAACAGTGGCTGACTCTGCCTAGGGAAGGAGGAGAAAGCAAAGCAGTTTACTGCTAGATACTTCCAGCTCAAGATCCTTGTAGCTGTGAAGAAAGTTTGAGCTGAGATAACTCAGCTCAAGGGCTGTCACAGAGAAATCTCTCTGTGATAGATATAAATTTATTTCACTCCAGTAGGATCCTTTTGGATCTGAGTTGTAGGGCCAAATTTATTGCTTGAGTTGTAGGAGAGTGAAGCTCTCTGAGTTGTAGGATCCAACTGGATCTGAGCTGTAGGACTTGGTTTCAAGTCTGAGGTGGTGATCAATTGATCACTGAGCTGTAGGAGAGGAATACTCTCTGAGTGTAAGACCTTTGGGTCTGAGGTAGGATTCATAGTGGATCTGAGGTAGGGCTGTCCTCCCAGCCTGAGTGTAGGGTCTTTGGCCTGAGGTAGGTGATCTGGTGATCACTGAGTTGTAGGCCCTTGTGGCTGAGTTGTAAGTCTTGGAGGAGACTGAGAGATCCTGAGGGATCTGAGGTGTACGCTCTTTGGAGCAGTGATTTGGAGAAGGGTCTTGACTAACAGGAAGTTGGCATGGTGGGAGGAGAGTGGATGTACCCAAAATTGGGGAACCACTATAAATCTGTGTGTTTTTCTGTGTTGTTTTCTTTGTGGAGGTACTTGAAAGCAAAATACTGCCGACACACTAAGTGCTAAGAAAGAAAAATTAAAATCTAACAATATCAGTGAGACAACCTATTCACCCCCCCCCCCCTCCTAGGTTGTAAGCTACCTTGAAATAAAGACTTTCAATTTGCACCCCTGCTCAGTGGGAATGCAGAGCATAAGAATCAACACCTACCTGAGGTTGCTTGATGTCTCTTACTTCATATGCACCTTCCTGAATATTCCTGGGGGACGCCGTCCTCACGGCTGCGTATCTTATTAATCGCATGCCTACTCATATAATTCGCAACAAAACCCCCTTAGACAGTTTCAATATTACTCCTCAGCGTCCTCCAAGTATCTTTGGGTGTGTGTCCTTCATCCATATGCACCACACCTTCAAGCTTGACACCCGTGCAGTTCGGCGTACCTTCATTGGCTACTCTCCTAACCAAAAATGGTATAAGTGTTTTCATCATGTGACCCGAAAGACTTTTGTCTCCATGGATGTAACTTTTCATAAATCTGAGTCTTATTATGGAAGCTCGCTTTAGGGAGAGTCTGTTACCATGGAAGTGAGTTCTCCCTCCATTACTCTACCATTTTCTCCTCCAAATCAGCGTGTTATTCCTCCTGTTGTTCCTCCTTTGGCATTGCTTCCTCATCCTACTCCTTTACAGGTTTATACTTGTCGGCAAAGGGGCACAAACCATCAGGTTTCGTACACCATATCGGAGCCAGCACCTGATCCGTCTACTGATCTCCAAGGTAACCGTGATTCCACTCGGCATCCCGTATCTTATTATGTGACTTATTACTCATTGTATTCCTTGTATAAAGCCTTTATCACTTCTTTATCTACCATATCCCACTTTTTCTTGGCAGGAAGCTCTGGGGCACCAAAAGTAAAAGGAAGCAACGATGGAAGAGATGATGGATCTAGAAAAGAATTGCACGTGGGATTTGGTTTATCTTCCTCAAGACAAGACCGTTATTGGGTGTAAGTGGATTTTTTCGATAAAACAAAACTCACATGGTCTTGTTGCATGTTATAAAGCTAGGTTGGTGGCCAGAGGATACACTCATATTACGAGGATTGACTATCAGGAAACCTTTTGTTCTCGTAGCAAAGATGAATTCCAACAGAATTCTTCTTTATTGTGTTGTCTGCAAAGGGTGAAATCTCTAAGAATTCCTTCCTCCATAGGGATTTGGAAGAGAAAGTGTATATGTCTCTACCTTCGGGTCTTCCCTTAGAGGGATCTGTGGGAAAGATATGCAGAATGAAGAAGAATCTATATAGCCTAAAACAATCCCCAAGGACTTTGTTTAGAAAGATTCAAAGAACAAGACGACATTTGGGTATACTCAAAGCAATGTCGACCAACTAGTTTATAAAACACAAGCAAGTAAAATTGACCGCTCTGATTATCCATGTGGATGACATTGTCATAATTAGGGATGACAATATTGGCTAGTGAATTTGAAGTAAAGGACCTCGGAAACCTCAAGTAGTTCCTTGGCATTGAAGTTGCAAAATCTAAGCATGGTATCTTTATCTCTTAGAGGAAATACATCCTGGACCTTCTTGAAACAACGGGGATGAGTGGATGCAGATATACAGACACCTCTATTGAATTGAACCATAGATTGAGAAGAGATGGTGGATAAATTATTCCAGATATTAATGGTTTTCAATGTTTTGTACAGAGGCTCGTCTACCTATCTCATACTTGCTCAGATATCTCTTATGTTGTTGGAGTTATTAGTCGATACATGCATTCACTCAAATCTCACCACTTAAATGTTGCCCACCAGATTCTTCATTATCTCAAAAAACCACTCATGGGCGTGGCATCTTGTTTACTCTCAACAAAGAAGTAACCATTTATGTTTTGCTGACTGGGCGGGATGTGTAGATGACCGTAAATCCACTTTTGGATAATATACCCTGGTTGGGGGGAATCTGGTAACCTGTATAAGTAAAAAACAACAGATTGTTGTCAGGTCTAGTACTGAAAGTTGAAGTCAGAGTTATGACCCATGGAATATGTAAAAGAATGTGGATTCGGTCCCTTATATCCGAACTTGGGATTCAAAGCAAGGGCTCATCCGGCTTTATTGTGACAACAAAGTGACAATTAGCCTCACGCACAATCCTGTTCTGCAAGACCGCACTAAACATGTTGAAGTGGACTGACATTTCATCAAGGAGAACATAGTGAGTGGAGTTGTGAGCACTCCATTTGTCTCATTTGATTAACAGTTGGCTGATGCTCTTACTGACTCCATTTGTCCCATTTGATTAACAGTTGGCTGATGCTCTTACTGAGGGGTTAAGACATAGAACATTTGGAAACATTATGACCAAGTTGGGTTTGACATACATCACAAGCCCAACTTGAGGGGGAGTATGTATTTTTTCACTCTTATACATAAATGAGTGATTCTTGTTTAATCAAAATTGTTCATATTGCTTCCAACAGGAAATCATATCATGATGATATTTGGTGTGACGTTATGCCGATAGAGGTTTGTCATATCCTTCTTGGACGATAATGACAATATGATAGGAAGACATGTCATGATGAAGAGTTAAACATATACACATTTATTAAAGATGGCAAGAGATTTTTCCTTCACTCTTGGGACCCTCCTAAGCTAAAGAAGTGCTTACTACGAATAACATTGCTTTAGTTCTCTCTGCCACGCATCTTGAGATAGATATTAAGAAGCCTGGCCAGATTTGTTACCCGATGGACTACCACTTATGCGAGATGTACAATATCACATAGATTTCGTACATGGTGCTAGTCTACCAGACATACCTCACTATCGAATGAGCTCAGGTGAGTATGAGAAGATGCATAAGCAAGTGAAAGAATTATTAAGAAAAGGATTGGTTAGAGAGAGAATGAGTCCATGTGCAGTCCCTGCACTTCTCACTCCAAAGAAAGATGAAACTTGGAGAATGTTTGTCGATAGTAGAGTCATTAATAAGATAATCATCAAGTATCGATTTCTCATACCATGACTTCATGATATATTGGACATGTTACACGGTTCCATTATCTTTTCAAAGATTGACCTTAGAAGTGGATATCATCAAATTAGAATTTGACCCGGAGACGAGTGCAAGATAGCCTTCAAAACTCGAGAGTGACTATATGAGTGGCTCGGCATGCCCTTTGATTTATCAAATACACCAAGTACATTTATGCGCACAATAAATCAAGTTCTCCAACCTTTCGTTTGCAAATTTGTAATTGTGTATTTTGATGACATATTGATCTATAGAACTAGTCCCGACACCCACATATCTCATTTAAAATAAGTATTGCGGGCCCTAAAAGATAACCATTTATACATCAATCTTAAGAAGTGCCCATTCATGACCAATCGCTTGAATATTCCTTGGTTATATCATATCCGCTGAAGAGAATAGAGTTGATCCGATAAAAGTAGAAGTCATTAAAATTGGCCTACCCCGAGGACTATTGGCGAGACAAGAGGGTTCCATGGGTTAGCATCATTTTATCGTCGATTCATTCGGAACTTTAGCACCGTGATTGCCTCCATCAATGATTGTCTTAAAAGGGGTATATTTAAATGGAAAGTTGAACAGCCCTTAAGAAAATTAAAATAAAGATAACACAAGCACCAGTTTTGGTTTTACCTAATTTTGATAGTCTTTAAAGTTGATTGTAACACATCCCATGTAGGCATAGGAGCTGTTCTTAGTTAGGTGGGACATTCGATTGCATTTTTAGTGAGAAATTGAACGAGATACGGTCCCAATACTCTACTTATGATATGAAAATTTATGCAATCATTCTCAAATTTTGGGGACATTATCCGATTCGATGTGAATCTGTATTGAATACTGATCACAAAGCAATGTAAATAGGAGGCATGCTAAGTTGTCATCATTTTTGCAATAATACACCTTTCATCCTAAGCATAAAGCAGGAACTGTGAATCGAGTAGCGGATGCTTTAAGTAATTAGTCACCCTTAGGTCCACAATAGTATCACTGGATTCTCTTAAGGACCATTATTCGACTGACTCATACTTCGGTCCTATTTGGGAGTCCTGCTTAGATACTAGCACAAACCCGACTACGCAATTTTGATTCAGGATGGATTTTTATTTAAGGGGTCACGCTTACATATTATTGAGGGATCACTTAGAGAGTCTTATTAGAGAAATTCATGGTGGAGGATTAGGTGGTCATTTTGGTGAGACCAAGACGATAGATTTTGTTGAGGATAAAATTTTTGGCCAGATATGCGGGGAGATGTGTGACACTTTATTAAACGATGTCCTACATGTCAATTCTTTAAAGGCACTGCACAAGATATTCACTTCTTCCCATCCCGAGTAAACCTTAGAAAGATGTCACCATGGAATTTGTTTTAGGATTTCTTATAACTGCTAGGAAGGCCGATTTTGTTTTTGTCATTGTCGATAGATTTAGCAAAATGGACAATCACTTATGATCGCGACACTAGGTTTCTGAGTCATGCTTGGAGAACATTATGGGCAAAATTAGGAACCAAACTTCAGTTTAACGGTGCATATCACCCTCAGACTGATGGGTAAACTGAAGTAGTCAATATGAGCCAATGTAACTTAGATATCTTGCTGGAGAAAACCCAACTCAGTGGGATTTGATAATTCCATAAGTTGAATTTGCCTACAATAACTTTGTGAACCATTCCACTGGCAAAACCCCCTATAAGATTCTTTATAGTCAGTATATTCCCCACCTACTAGATAAGACTCTTTACCATTTTATGGAAGGATTAGTGCAGAGGCTAGTGAGCTTAGCAACCAGGTCCAAAAGGTTCAGAAGGAAGTACTTGAGAGACTTAGTATCTCAAAAGCAAGGTACAAAGCAGTTGTCGATGAGCATAGGAGAGAGCAACATTTCACGAGGGAGATATGGTGATGACATACTTTCGGCAACAAAGATTCCCAGTTGGTGCTTACGGGAAATTGAGCAGGAGGAAGTTTGGTCCACAATTTGCACACTTTGTAGATTGGGGATGATGCATCCTCTGTTGCATCCAAAATTGCATAACGTCACTAAGCGTCGTGGATTTTTTATGCATGCATTTATCTATCGTGTTTTTCAATCGTTGCCGACTTGCTTTATTTGAAGTTGCTCGGCATGCCGGTTTGACCAACCGATGAAACCCTACAAAAAGGGCCGACAATTTTAGTCGTTAGAACGTAACGAGCAAGCTTAAAATTATTTAAAACGTATAAATATTTTATTAAAGTCACTTTTAATTTGAATTTTTTTAGCTACAAAAAAAATCATCAAATTTTATTTTGACTTTCATTTTAAAATAAAATTAAAAAAATGACCTTCTACCCACTCAGGAACTCTCTCGTTATAAATAACTAAAAACGACATTTTAAATTATATTTTTAAAAAAAATTCTGAGAAATTAAAATCAATTAATTTTAAAATGAAAAAGTGAGTCGATCATTTACAAAATAGTGTAGGGGATTTGGCCCAACATATTTGCGACTTAATGAAAGTGATCAACAATCTCACCACTAACATGGGGGATCTCAGGCACGTAGTGAACGGATTACGCACATCGGTCAACACCATAGAATCCACCTTGCATTTAAGTTAAGCACCTGCCTCAGTGGTCGAAGTAAATCCTAACCCTAGCCCACTAGAGCTTGCACAACCCTATAGTTAGGGCGTTGGTTATTTTGAGGGACATTTAGAACTTGAGGGCTGTGTAGATTGGTGTGAACGGATGGATCGTTTCTTGTCTTTAAAGCAAATACCCCAAGTCAGGCAAGTTGAGTATGTCACACTTAGACTGAAAGGGTCTACCCTAGTTAGGGGCAACAACTAGAGCGTTCTAGATTTAACTTAGGCATGTCACCCATCACCACAAGGGCAGAATTTAACAGACAACTTCGAAAATGGTACGTTCCTCCTGATTATTTGTAAACCCTCTATCGTAGGTTCCAAAACCTACGACAAGACAAATTATCGGTGGATGAGTACACAAACGAGTTCCTAGTACTGCAGTCTCGCCTCGACCTCCGAGAGGATGATGCCATGACTATCTCCCATTATCTGAACAGGTTACGCTATTTTATTAGAGACCGCTAGAGCTTTTTGATTATAAAGACTTTGGGGAGACTTCGAGTCGCGCATGTAGAGCAGAGTCCTTACAAAAGCGGACCTCCAGACCTAGGTCTACGAATAGATCCACATCGAGCGTTGCCACTATCACCAGTGCTAAGATCTCGGATTCCCCACACCCTCCCATCACTGGCGGGACTCCGACCCCATCCTCTAATCCCTCTAAGGGAAAGGAGATTATTGGGGTTAAGCCCAACACTGGATTATTCTGATGCTTCAAGAGTATGGAGGAGGGGAACAAATCATTTGAGTGCTTGCAACGCCACTTTGTCGCAATTATCGACTCTATTGATGGACGTGAGCCTGAGAATGGAATCTACATTAATGAGTCTCACCCTGAACCTGAGTCTGAAGCCGAGCCTGAGCATGTCGTAGAAGTAGAAGGCGAACACGTCTAATACTTAGTTTGTGTCTTACGATATTAGCCTTATCAACCCTAGTGAGTCTACTGTGGATGACCATAAGAGGCACGATATTTTTCGCACTACTGCACGCATCCTGGGCCATTTTTGTTCCATTATCATTGATAGTGGCAGTATGGAGAATTTTGTGTCTCAATGCATGGTCGACATATTAGGGCTTGCGATTCATCCATTAGAACAACCATATAGCGTATCCGGAGTTAATAGTCATTTAACTATGTCAGTCACTTATTATTGTCTAGTAGAGCTTTCTATATGGAGCACATATTCAGGTAGAGTATTATGCCATGTCGCCATCATGGACGTCGGTCACATCTTATTAGGGCAATTTTAACAGTATGGCCAGCATGTGATGCACGACGGCACAACGAACTCCTATTCCTTCGAGCAAAATGTACACAAGATTGTTCTTCTTCCCCAGAAGAACTGTCTTATTCCAAGGGCCTACGAGAAGACCTCTACGCATTCTAGTTCACTTGTCGTTAACTTCACCGCATTACTGTTTGATGCATTCCCTCCTAAACCCTCACACCATGAAGTAATTTGTTGTCCAGAGGTGTCACTCACCCCATAATTATTGATTCCCGATGTGCCACCTGATATTTCACCATTTTTTTTATATTATATCTTATGCACACTATCGATTTCATAATTAAAGATTGCATTTTTATTTCACCTCATTTGGAAAGAGGCGGATTTATGGAGTAATACCAATGTAATAAATATTTTCTACTATATTTTTGGAACACACTATGAGGTCACATGGGAACCAAACTCAAAGTTAGTAGCGTTTATCACTCTCCAACCGATGGACAGACCGAGCCCGCTAGTAGGAGTTTAGAGAACTTTCTTAGGTGTTTAATCCGGGAAAATTTAAAGCAATGAGATCTTGTACCTCCACAAGAACAGTTCACATTTAATAATTCTAAACATCGCTTCCTTTATATATCTCCTTTTGAGATAATCCATATGTTATTCCACCCACCTGGCCGAAATCACCTCTCATTCCTTGAACGCATTCCATTCGACGCAGAAGTTCATAGTAATTATTTAGCGGAACTGCATAAAATAATTGCTAAAAAATTGCGAGCAAACTTTGAAAAGTATAAATTTAAGGTTTGTTGTTATCGTCGTGAGTTGTACTTTTCAAAGGGAGATTGAGTGTTTGATTATTGCAGGAGGATATATCTTTTTTAAATTCAGAAGCATATCAAGCCACCTGTCAAAGCCCCAAACATACCACCCAATTCAGCACCAGTGACGACATCAGATCTCTCTGTTGTCAGTCATTGAGATTTCTCGTCGGGGTCGAGCTCTTTCAACCCCGGGTGAATTGATGCATCCTCCGTCACATCCAAAATTGCATGACGTCACTATGCGTCGCAGATTTTTATTTATGCATTTATTTATCGTGAATTTCTTTCGTCGCAGAACTACTTTATTTGAAGTTGTTCGACTCCCCAGTTTAACCACCCGATGAGACCCTAAATAAAAGATCCGCCAATTTTAGTCGTTAGGATGTAACGAGCAAACATAAAATTATTTAAAACATATAAATTTAAATTTTAAATTCAAAACAAAATATTTAAAGTGTGGAGATGAATGGAAAATTTTTGGTTAGGAAATAATCTCAAAATGTGGAAATAAAGGTTGAAAATAGTATTTCTGAATAAACTATAGGGAAAAGTATTTGAAACCTTGGAAATAAAGTTTGAAAATAGTATTTGGAAACTAATTGGAAAAATTATTTGGAAAGGACATCACTTATTATATATGCAAGGTCAACGTGAAGAAGGGCAGACCAGACACGTAGAGAAATGATTATTTTTTTGTTTCTTTGCTTTTGTCGGTGATTCCTCCTATTCTTGTACAATCAGTCTACTCTGCAACCGCTACAGCCCTCCGACAACAATCGTAAATTGCTTTTAGCCGCTGCCCTAGCATCCCGCCGACGCTCCAGCCGGGTTTGCCATCTTCATTCTTGTTTCTGCCGATGGAAGCTATGACGTTCCAGTGGGTCAACGCCAAACCAGACGGTCTGGCGGCCTCCAGCAATCAACGCCAACCGGGGGCTTCAACTCCTCACTCTGGCGTCCTCCTTCAGTCTACCCCAGCCGAGAGCTTCAAACTCCTCACTCTAGCGGCCATCCTGATCCCCCTCCCTTGACGTTTGTTGTCGACTACAGCAAACCCTTCCAGTAAAAAATAGGTTACAGCTGGTCCGCCTCTGCAGATGGGATTGGAATTGGCTTGCTCTCCTGCAGTATCTTTACCTTTCATTGCTTGAATTTTTAGCTTTAAATTTATGCATCCACTTAAATAATTAAGAGCTTGCCCCGAATATTCTAATCAATTAAATTTTTGTTATTCCTTAAATTGATGCTTGTAGTTTATGCTTATGATCGTACAAATCCCGCTATGGCTCAATCTGTTAGGCACCGACAAAATTTTTTTGAATAACGAATAACGATTTTGCTGAACTATCGTTAAGAGTAGTTTTACGGGCTAAAAGTTTGTTTTCGCCCACTCGGTCGCATCAAAATAATATTTTATCAAAACCATAATTTTAGTCTACATCAGGGGACTAAAGCATACTTGCTAGATCTCCCACATACTGTGGCCACTTACCCATGTTCAACATTGTCGATTTGACAGTCGACAAGAGACACGACAGATGAGGTATACTTAGAGACACTACCATTTACACCAATAGAGCAGCTAAAGATTGATCGGGTCGACAATCATGGATATCTGTACCACTCAGACTCGACATGGGGTACATCAAAGATTTTTAGTACATTAGCAAGGGCAACCGTTGAAGGATTGTTCGTAGATCGAGGATGAAGAGTTATCGAGATGTCGCTTTGATATATTACAGCTTATCACTGATGCATTCTCGTCAAGGGACGAGATTCTCCCACCTAGGGGAAATTGATACAGACAGATGTTTGTAGCATCAAAGTTACTTTAGGCATTTATTTCATTTTTTAGTAATATCGAACATTTTTTTCGTTATGTCGCACATTTGTTTTGTGTTTCTATTTTCCTGTATTCAATTTATGTATTGGAAAGATTGTAGCCTTGTACTCCCTATGACGAAATTAACTTGGTCGTACATTTTGTTGTTTTAGATTAGTCGGAGGTGTAATCCTTTGATTCGGGTGGTTGAGCCAAATTCATTTCTTAATTCTCATTTTGAGCTTTAACCTTAATTTTTATCGCGCGCATATTTATTCCATATTAGAAGTGATTTTGCATTATAATCACAAGGATTAAAAAAATTTTAAAAACAAAATTGGGGTAGAAGATATAAAAAAAAGTCCTGTACCAAAAATAAAAAATAGCAACAACCATTTTCCCCCATGCACTGTTCACAGCAATCGGTTCTCCCTCTCCCGTGAAATCTCTCTCCCGCGAAATCTCTTTCGCGTGAACTCTCCATTTCATGGGCAAACCACCACTTAGCAACCGCCCCTTTATTGTGCTATATGCGGCTGAAAACAACTGCCCATTATTGTGATATATGCAGCTTAAAGCAACCGCCCAATATGGTGTTGCTATATATGTGATTGATTGAAACATAAAGGAGGATTGAATTGACTTACAGATATTTGAAAACTGCAATGACTTTCTTCTAGCCCTGACACTCCACCCCTTTTCTCCTATCTTCCTATTTTTATAAATACCCTTCTTCCTCCGTCTCTCCACGGATTTTGACGCCACCATACTTCTTCAACACCGCCACCTTTACTCCGTTTGCATGAGCAATCTCTTGTCTTCCACCGGACCTTTTACCGACCACCACTAACATGTCTTCCACTCCCGGTGAGATCTATCATAATTGTTGGGTTTGCCTCTACTTTGTAGTAATTAACCTAGTTTTTGAGGGAAGCTTGTTTTAGTTTTATTTGTTTTTTTCTTATTTCCCCAACTCCTCTAAGTATGGTTTTTTTCCTTCTCGACAAATATTTTGTTAATTTAGATTTTATTGATTGTCACTGGATTGTCATTCGACGGATATTTGCGCCGCTAAATAAATTAAATTGCTAATTTTGTGTAGGTTGCACTTCAAATTTACCGTTTAGATCTAATATCTCTTTCTTGATTTAAAACAACAACACTTAACATTTATCCCACTATAGCGGGGTCGGCTATATGGATCCTCTGTCAATTTCTTGATTTAAAAATTGCAAACAATTTTACTTTTGCATTCATTCCATTGGGTGCGACAATGCCTGCATCAAGCCTCCTCAGGTAAATACAGGAGTGGGACGTCCAAGTTCATAATAATATATGAGGTTCCTGTCACACTACTTTAAATTATTTTAGATGTTTTGTTATTTTTATTAGTAATTTATCATGTTACTTAGGATCTATTTGTTTTGGCGTTTTTTCATCATTTCCGGTAGGGGAAAAATACCACCGTTCAAAATAGCAATTTAGTAAACCTCCATTCTTCATTCCCACCGCTCCAAAATGTCATTTTTTGCCTTCAACGCCATCGCAGCCCCTCCCACCATTCCCACCGCTCTCATTCCCAATGATATAAAATATTACCACCCAAACAAACAAAGCCTTAAGAGTTTTTCACTTGAATAGTCATTTTGATTTATATAAAGCTTTCACTGAGTTTTGTGCTAAAATTCAAAACAAAATATATAAAGCTTTCACTTGAATATTATTATCTAATACTGGTGATAATTCTCCAGTGTATAAGCAATTCAAATCATATCATAACTATTTTTAGACTACTGACATCTTTCTTAGGACTTTATTTCAACACACTCTTGCGCATAATAGTGTAATTGACAGGAAAAATTATTATCTCCTCAAAGTCATCGTTCTGTAATGTTTCAATTAGTGTTCCTAAAATTTATTAAGTTGGTGTTGTTCTTATAGTCTGGGAATTAATCAATAGAATGCCTTCCTCCATTCTTAATAATAATATTCCTTATGAAGTCCCATTTGTAGAAAAAGAATTGTTTCTCCCTTTTATTTTTGGCCACACTGATTTGGTTCATAATTTTGGTCATAGATAAACTATAATGTAGAAATAGGCCCAAAACCTTGTATATCTATATTCCCAGTAATAGTTACAGGTATACACACACTTATATATGAGAAGAAGGAAGAGAGAAATCCTAATACATGATGTGGGACTAATACAAGAAGAGAGAAAAAAAGAAGAAACAATATGGGCCCTTAAATGGGCTTTTCTAACACTCCCCCGCAAGCTGGAGCGTACAAGTTGTAGGCGCCAAGCTTGGATAAGAACTGATAGTATAGCGGCCTGGAGAGAGCTTTCGTCAGGATGTCCGCAACTTGGTCGGTAGCAGGAACATGCTCCAAATCTATCTTCTTTGACTGTACCTTTTCCCGGATAAAGTGACAGTCAACTTCGATATGCTTTGTTCGTTCGTGAAAAACCGGATTCTTGGCAATATGGATTGCTGCTTGACTGTCGCAAAATAAGGTTGCCGGAGATGAGAGACGAACACCTAAGTCTCCCAGAAGGCCTTCAAGCCAGGTTAGCTCAGAGACAACAGCAGCCATAGCCCGGTACTCAGCTTCGGCAGAGGAACGCGCAACCACATTTTGTTTCTTGCTACGCCAAGTTATGAGGTGTCCACCAAAGTAAGTGCAGAATCCAGTTGTGGAGCGTCTATCATCAATAGATCCTGCGTAGTCAGCGTCAGAATACGCGACAAGAGATAGAGATGTGGATGGCTTGTACACAAGTCCTTGTCCGGGGGCGATCTTGAGATATCGAAGGATGGGCTCGACAGCTTGAAGATGAGATGTCCGAGGAGCGTGCATGAAACGGCTCACAACTCCTACAGCAAATGAGATGTCTGGTCGAGTCACCGTAAGGTAGATCAGCTTCCCAACCAAGCGTCTGTAATATTCCGGATTTGTAAGTAGCTTGTCAGAGTCAGAGCTATGGGCCGAGAGCTTGTGATTTGCGTCCATAGGAGTCTCCGCAGGTTTGCACCCAGAATAACCTGCATCACGAAGGAGGTCCATACAGTACTTCCTTTGAGATATCACAAGACCATCAGGGCGTCGGGCGACCTCGAGCCCAAGAAAGTACCGAAGGTTGCCCAGATCTTTGGTTTGAAAGGCAGAATTCAACTGTGCCTTGATCTGTTGTATTCCTGCTGTGTCGTCGCCAGTAATCAGGATATCATCAACGTAGACCAGAAGAATCACAGTCCCAGTTGACCGATGTCGGGTGAAGAGAGAAAAATCAGTCGAGCTCCGAGTGAAGCCACTAGCACAGACCACCTTACTGAACTTTTCAAACCACGCACGCGGGGACTGTTTGAGACCATAAATGGATTTTCGAAGATGACAGACCAAAGACTCCCCCGTGGTCTCAAACCCGGGAGGCTGCTGCATAAAAACTGTCTCCTGTAGATCGCCGTTGAGGAAGGCATTCTTGATATCCAGCTGATAAAGGGGTCAGTGACGATGAACAGCCAAGGAGAGAAGGACGCGAACCGTGTTCAATTTTGCCACGGGAGAGAATGTTTCCTCGTAATCAAGGCCATGTTGCTGAGTAAACCCCCGGGCCACAAGACGGGCCTTCAGACGGTCGATAGTGTCATCCGCCGCATGTTTAATGACAAATACCCATTTGCAGCTAACAGGGGTGTGGCCAGCAGGAAGAGGAACCAGATCCCAGGTCTGGTTAGCCCAGAGAGCCTGCATTTCATCGTGCATAGCAGCCCGCCATCCTGGGTGGTGAAGCGCCTCCTGCACATTGTTAGGAAGAGAAATAGAGGAAAGGGAGGTGGCAAATGCGTAGTGAGGCGGTGTTAGCCGATGTAGAGAGACGTAGTTGGCCAAGGGATGAGCTGTAGAGACGGGAGCGCGATCGACCGCAGCCGAACTATCGCTGGCAGCAGGGAGCTGGGGCACGGGAGCATCCTTGGATGGGCGACGAGAGTAGACACGGATTAACGGTGGAGGAACCCGAGGAGGAACGGGGGGGGAGGAGGAAGAAGACGGCACAGATGGCGTGACCGGGACAACGGGCCGGGGAAGAGATGGAGCAGAAGACGAGGGAGCAGAAGCCGAGGTGGTGCTGGGTAAGTGGAAGGGCTGGTCTTCGCAGAAGGTGACATCCGCAGAAATGACCATTTTGCCGGTAGTAGGAGAGTAGCAGACGTACCCCTTTTTAGTGCGGGAGTAGCCAACAAACATATACTTGGCGGCCCGAGGAGCAAGTTTGTCGGAAGGAGGGCCAAGAAGGTGGACATAACAAACACACCCGAAGATCCGTGGTGGGAGAGAGGTGAGGGGGATGGTGGGATAGAGGAGTTGGATGGGCGAGGCAAAGTCAAGGACAGAGGAGGGAAGGCGGTTGATGAGATGACAGGCGGTGGAAACAGCAAAGTTCCAATATTCGGTGGGAACGTGCATTTGGAACATAAGGGAGCGGGCAACATCGAGAAGATGACGATTTTTCCGTTCGGCCACCCCGTTTTGCTGAGGGGTATACGCACAAGAAGTTTGATGGATGACACCAAAGTCAGTGCAGAGAGTGGAGAAGGCACGACCCGTATATTCCCGAGCATTATCAGTGCGAATGATTTTGAGAGAAGTGGCGAACTGCGTACGCATCTCAAGTAGAAAGGCGCGAAAGACAGAGGGAAGTTCAGTGCGATCATGTAGTAAATAGAGCCACGTGGTACGGGAGTAATCGTCAATGAACGTGACAAAATACCGAAAGCCAGAAATACTAGGGATCCTATAAGGACCCCAAATATCAGAATGAATTAACGATAAGCGAGTAGTACTCCTGGCACACGCTGGGGGGAAAGAGGAACGGTGTTGTTTGTCGTACACAAGATTCACAGGAGAACTCCTGTAGAGATATATCAGGAAGAGCCCGCTTGAGAATCGGAAGGGGAGCATGTCCAAGACGGCAATGCCAATCAACAGTAGAGATGGTGGAGAGAAGAGTTGGTGGGATATCCAAGATGTACAACTCATTCACCAGCTGCCCCTGACCAATGGTACTCCGGGTGCGGCGATCCTGCATAAGAAAAAAAGAGGGTGAAAATGTAATACAACAGTCAAGGTCGTGTGTGAGACGACTAACTGATAATAAATTGAAGGGAGACCCCGGAACGTGAAGAACCGAGGAAAGAGAAAGGGTTGGCATAAGCTGAAGATCAGCGGAGCCAAAGACGGGGAGGGTGTCACCGTTGGCCACAGTGATGCGATCAGGATGAGGCATTTGGAGATATGCTGGGGGCTTCTGGGAGGAGATATGGTGAGTAGCGCCAGAATCAACGATCCAACAAGGATGATGAGAGAGGCAGGTGGTACCCTCCGTAGAGAAGGACACAACAGAGGTGACAGCTGAAGCAGCAGGCGCCATGCGGTGACAGAGACGAGGCCGGGCGGCTAGCGGAGAGGAAGTCGGCGACTAGCAGAAGGGAGGCCGGCGGCGAGCAGGAACAGTCCGCGGCGGACTGGAGTCGGTCGAGGCGAGTAGGGCAGACCGCAGCGGGTAGAGAGCCCACGCATACAGAAAGAGGCCGCAGCGGGAAGAGAGAGGCCGCGCGGACAGAGACAGGCCGCAGCGGGCAGAGACAGGCCGCAGCGGGCAGAGGAAGCGCCGGAGGAAACTGCGACCAAGATGCAGGCGTGAAGGAGACAGCCCGCACGGTCAGGCAGATCTTAGCAGCGGACAGAGAAGGAGGCCGCGACGAGTAGGGAGGCCGCGGCGGACAGAAAAGAGGCCGCAGGCAAGACAGGCCGCGAACAAGCAAAGAGCGCAGGAGCGGACTGACGAGAGGCCGCGACTAGGAGAGAGGCCGCAGCGGACGGGTAAGAAGGTGGTCCCACGGAGAGAGAAAAGGCTATAAAAGAGAGCGTCCGCAGCAAGAGAGAAGAAGAGCGCACAACGGACAAGAGGAGAGTCCGCAGCGGACAGGAGCAGTCCGCAAGAGATTGCGGATAGGGAGTCCGCGAGGGAGCGCGCAACGGACAAGAGGAGAGTCCGCAGCGGACAGGAGCAGAGCGAGCTAGAGTGGAGCAGTCCGCGAGCAAAGAGACTCGAGCGGACACAAGAGAGCGGTCAGCGGACAGGAAGGAACGCCCGCAGCGGATAGAAGAGGTGGGCCCCACGAGTCAGAGCAGAAGATGGCTATAAGAAGCCTGAGGAGGGTGGAACCACAGAGAGAGAGAGAAGAGAGGCGGATGCAGAGGAGCAGTCCGCAGGAGACCGGAGCGGACAGAAAGGCAGTCCGCAGGAGAGCTGAGCGGACAGGAAAAAAAGGGAGTCCGCATGGAAGGCGGACAAAAAAGGCAGTCCGCAGAGAGGCGGACAGAAAGACAGTCCGCAGGAGACCGGAGCGGACAGAGAAGGCAGTCCGCAGCTAGAGGGAACCTGGCTCTGATACCATGTAGAAATAGGCCCAAAACCTTGTATATCTATATTCTCAGTAATAGTTACAGGTATACACACACTTATATATGAGAAGAAGGAAGAGAGAAATCCTAATACATGATGTGGGACTAATACAAGAAGAGAGAAAAAAAGAAGAAACAATATGGGCCCTTAAATGGGTTTTTCTAACATATACCATAAACTTACTAAATATCTTTTTTGAATCTTCATGGAGAAGTTCTACAGCCATCTTTGAGTCCGCGTCTTATTTGTGTTGTCCTAACTAAAGTTCTCTTATTGATTTGTAGTACCACCTCACTTATGTGTAATCTCTTATTGTGAGATTTAAACCTACTTTGCAGAGCTGCCAATTACTATTGTGCAGATTATTCTTCCCAATAATGGTAACTACCATGAGGGTCAACACATAGAACAACCCTTGGTCATCACACCTACTATTGGATGGAGATATGTAAGGATACTACAGTAATTACTCCAGATTCATCTCCGTACAATATGAACCCTTGTTGAAAGATCCGATCCAACACTTGAGCTTCATATAGCCATAAAGGTCAACAAGTTTGTACTCAACATACTACTACAAATTATTTCTCTTCGACTCTCTAACATTAAAATATCATGCATTTTGGCTGCTGTCTTTATTTTTGCTCCTAAGTCAGACTCAACATGTTACATCTAAAGCTTGAACATATAGCTCTTCGCCTATAAATACTTCAACAGGGAGTATAATTAATATTGAACAAATGGATGAAAAGTTCTTTTCATGACGATTAAGGTAATCATGAGAAGTAATATAAAAATATGTGACTTGTAAAACAGGCGCTAGATTTTAGTATTATTGCTGATAGAAGTGTCTTTCTACATTATTTTTTAAAGGAGCATGTATTATATATCATGCAAAACAATATAAAAAATATGTTTAAACTTTCCTAGAATTAGAATTAGAACACAAACATATGGTTATTCAAAAAAAGCATGGATCGAGAAGTTGTGAAAAAAAATCATATCATATGGATAAAGAAGGTTACGAGAGGAGTTGATTGAGATTTACTAATGCACAAATGAAATCAGATGGAGTAGGTAAAAAAACAAAGGTTATAAAAATTATGTTATTTTGGCTCGCATGTACTCAAGTTATCAAAGGCGCAAGGCGCACCGAGGCGCAAAGGGTTCCTGGGGCCTATGCGCAAGGCGCAGGCGCGCGCCTGAGGCACGTGAGCAGCAAAAATGGGGGAAAAGGAAATTGGGCGAATTGGGCGCCCAATTCGCTGAAATTGTGCGAATTGGGCGCCCAATTCGCTGAAAATGTGCGAATTGGGCGCCCAATTCGCTGAAATTGTGCGAATTCGCAGAATTTCAACGAATTGGGCTCCCAATTCGCTGAAATTGAGCGAATTCGCGGAATTTCAGCGAATTGGGCGTCCAATTCACTGAAAATCAGCGAATTTGGCACCCAATTGGCTCAATTTCAGCGAATTGGGCGCCCAATTGGCTGAATTTCAGCGAATTGGGAACCCAATTCGCTCAATTTCAGCCAATTGGGCACTCAATTCGCTCAATTTCAGCCAATTGGGTGCTCAAGTGCGCCTAGGGGGTGCCTCGGGTGCGTCTAAGATCATGTTTTGCCCGCATCAAAAAAAAATTTAAAAAAATACCTTGAAAGGCCCGGGCGCGCCCGGGAGCCTGTAAGGCGCGAGCCTAGGCGCTCCTGGGCCACATCGCCCGTCTCAGCTGTGGTGAGGCGCGGCGGGCTGCGCCTGGTGTGCCCGGCGCCTCAGGCGCGCACCTTGACAACTATGCATGTACTGATAAGATACATTTTTATGCCATAGTTTATGAAAAAACATTTGTATGCATCATGACAACGAGTAAAAGAAATCTCAAATTTTACAGCATAAATGTGTGTCCTTATATGGCATGAAAAAGAATGAGAAGGAAGTTCTACAAAATAATTAGCTTGACCTTAGAAAGGAGCCGTGAAGATCTCCTAGGAGGGATGATTGCATCACTAACACTTTCCTTAGTTGAAGACATCGTGCATCCTAAATATCTCTTCTTCCGATCAGAATGATGTCTCACATTATTCAGGATCACCTCATCAAATTCTGTATTGCATGATCTTTTAGAAATTTTATCCCCAAAATTTTGAAATTCTGAGCATCTGTATTAAATGAAAAAAATCAAGTATATTATGACAGAAAAACTTCATAAAATACAATGATAAAGTTTTGTTTCATGTGTAAGTCAGTCTCACTAATCACTTTTTACTTACTCTGATCTCTCTTTTTCCAGGACTGCGCTGTTCTTTCTCTGCAAGAAATTTGCATGAATTAGTTGTTGATCATCAAATGGTTAAGGAACTAAAGCCTTGTGATGCAGGACGGTGCGTAGGGTTTACGCACCTGTCGGCTATTTCTAGGAAACCCTAAATGCATGCAATGATTAAGTTAAATTTGCAACGTTTGAGCGAAAATTGCACGAACTTAAAAAGAGGCAACCAATTTTAATACGGCACAAATCGCTATTTTATTTTAAAATTAAAATTTCTTAAAAAATGGTTCAATTTAAATCCGGGGAAAGAGGTTTGCAACTTTCGTTTTGTTCCCCTTGTCGTAGCAACACGGAAATCGTGAACTCCAAATACGTTTCCGTTAGGAGTTTTCGACGTAGCGTTTGCTGTTGAAACTCGGGCGAAAATTCAGCAATGAGTCTAATTATCCTACGAGAAATTATAGAGGCACACAAAAAGGAAAAGAGAAAGAAACAATTACCCACGGAAGAGTCATCTTCCGTATTCGAAGTCGATGGCGATCACGCGAGAAACTCCTCGTCACCTTCGATCTCCGTTCCGAGGTTGGCCGTTATCGCACACGGGCACCAAGGAATTAAGTCACTCTCTCACACGAGGTGGTCCCACGGAATCACACAACAAGGTAAGAAGCCACAAACCTAACAACCTAAAAAATTCACTTGCTCTCACACAAGAGGCTCCACGAAATCTCTTTCACTCACGGTGGATCCACGAAATCTCAAGCACTAAGAAATAATAACTCCTCTCTTAATCTCACGACTGCCCTAAGACATCAACAACAAATATCCAGTCATTCATTGACCCTAAAAAAAACAATATCACTGTTTTTCCCTTCTCTGTCAACCGTAGGTAAAAGCTCAGAGTTTCCTACAAAACTGTAGGCTGGAGGCAATCATTTCAAGCCGTAATATCATGTTTGCTGTTCAACTTCTCTAAATAACGTAACAGGAGAATGATCAGTCACTCTTCAGCACAGGGAGGCTAAGTTCCTACAGGAAATCAAAACTACAGGACTCAACTAGAAGCAAGTTCAGGCTCGAAATACTCATGAACTGCACTCAGGAATCAGTCGCAACAGGCCTAACAGGAAATGAAATATCAGGCACAGTATAATAAAAGTTACTGTTCATCTTCTTCTAAATTTCTACAGGAACAAAAAAAACACAGCACCCCTAACTGGAAATCAGAATGTCAGGATTCTCAAACGACAGCAACAGCAGCTGCGACCTGTTCATCTTCTCCAACAAGTTCTCACACAGAAAATCAAAATAACACACCAAACAATAATTTCATCATCACCATATTTCATCCCCCCCCAAAATTACAGACATCCCTTTTATGGGGTTCCGAACAGAATCAAAACAGAAAGGAAAACCTGCACACCAAGCTCACGGTTGCTGGAAGAATGGCTATGGTGGAAGCACAACTGTCAGAGGAGGACGTCGTGCTCAGCGGTTGCAGCCGACGTGGTCGATGACGGCGTCGAGGAGCGGCATCGGACGAGTGATCGGGCATGAATCCCGCTTAGCTCAGGCCGGAAATGGCGGAAACGGTCTGCGCCATTGAAAGCGAGCCCTAATCACCGGGTTTTCACAAGACCGGGAAGAGGACAATGTATCGGGCTCCTGGGAATAAACCTGAACCAGATTTCTTTACCTAAGTTATATATATATATATATATATATATATATATATATATATATATATATATATATATATATATGTAACTGTATATATATATATAAATATACATTAATTATATATATATATATATCACAAAAATACAAACAATTACATAATTTGCAAAATAACACAATGCAACATCCAGGGCCGATAGAGGTCCAGACGGGTGCAGTGTCGGACACACTTTTTTTTGACCTGATCGGGTTGGTCTCCACCAACTCTCCCCCTCTCGAAATCACTCATCTCTGGTGAGTGCTCCGAGCGGTGGTGCGGGAAAATCAACATTCATGTCAATGAACCAGGATCTCTGAAAACCACCATCAGTAGTGGTCACTGTCCAACATATGCTCGGGAACTGGAATAGAATAATCTCATGTTGTTCATGCTCAACCTGAAACTGACAGTGAAAATAGAAGGAACTACAATGGAAGTGTCAGTAGCAGAATGAAGAATCAGGGTGTCTTGAATGTGGCTCCTCACTCTCACTCACCAACCCAGAAGAAACAAGTGGAGGAGAAGTCAATGGAAATTCTAAAGGCTCATGCGAGTAATCGTAGAATTAAGTCAGATTGGCTACGTTAAAAACAGAATTTGCTCACCAAACGGAAGGCATCTCAAGTTCATACACATTTTGCCCAATCCGATTTACTACTCGAAAGGGTCCAGTTCTACGGTAGCTAGCTTCTTTACGGTTCCAGAAGGAAACCGTTCCGGATCTAGCCGAACCATAATCAAGTCATTCATTTTAAAATTAGTAGTTCTTTTATGCCCTTTTTAAAGTTGAGTTGCATAAAAATCATAAGTACTATGCAATTTTCCACTCATATTTTAATGCAAATCATGCAAATGCAATAAATGAACTACTAATATGACTAACGCCACTAATCGATGGTCTCAGATACTAAGAGCAACTCCTGATAGAGGTACATGATCAGGAGGCTCAGAGGGTGGTTCATAAAAGAATTCATCGCGGGGGCGATGAACACTCAAGTGCAAACCTGAGACATCAGTGATCAGATACAATATCAATGTATCAGCGAGTGCACCCTCGAACTCGACTGTGTCTCTAAAGATGGAAATATCCCAAATGTGTGGTGAACCTATATGCGGATCATCTGGTGGTTTACCGGGAGGGGTATAATAAAATTCGTCGCAAATGCGACGCGTGCAAATGTAGGCCCCAACAACAGATGGAGCGCTCTTAGATAAAAGTGCACGAAGTGTGACAACCGTAATAAATGTGCTAAGGAAGAGTGAGGCATCAGGAGGGTCACCAGGTGGGACATAGAAGAACTCATCGCAAATACGATGGTCAGCAAGTGGTACGTCCCAGAACTCATCTAGAGTGCGAGCAACCAGATGACTATGCCCAAGCACTATCAACATCAAGAGAGACAATGGAGCAGGTATCCATGTCTTAAAACTCGCAAGTGTACTATTCAGATAAAGCTCATCCACACAAGGGCGAGGTGGCTCATCTGGAGGCTCAATAGGAGGGTCGTCAAATGACTCATCAGTCGAGTGATGGTCCTCCAAAAATGAACCGTCAGAAGGGGTCATACTACCAGATAGGGTAGAAGTGACGACCTCGTGATCACTACTAAGCTCTCGACTCCCAATCGTAATATCACTCGATGCGCCATCAGGTGTGGTGATGTGACTCGAGCCGTCATCGGGTGTGGTGATATGACTCGGTGTGCCACTAGGTGAAGTGTGCAAGGAATCTACACTCAAAATAGAGCTAGTAGAGATCGAATCAAGGACGGGTTCACTAAGTGGAGCAGACTCACCTGGGGTTTGACTCCACACATCCTGTACTAGAATATCAGATAGATTGGGTGACGTCTCCCTGGTGTGGGCAGTGGAATGCTCTCGTTGACCCTTAATGTCTATCATCATGTTCACATTCGGAACACTAGGAGGATCACTAGGTGTGACGTACTCTTGGTGATGATAATGACCTCTATAGATAGTTATCGGGTAATCATGATGAGTGTCCCCAACATAATCATGACGTGCTCGTGGGTGATCATAAGTCCTACGAACGTACGGTGAAGGTCGCACATATGCAGTCTCAGATTCCTTATATAAAGGAGACGTATAGTATCGATAACTAGAGGGATACTGAATCTTATCCTCATGATAAGGTGTCGAGGGACCAATAGGATCCACTCGGGTACGAGTATTATAACGACGATGGTCATCATACGGATCGTCTCTATAACGAGAACGTGTTGGTAGGGCAACACGATCTCTGGTAGTGGTATACGGTGATCGGGTATAGTCATCATAATGTCGTAACGATCTCCGTGATAGATCACTATGGGGGTGGGTGATAGTGTAGTCCTGATCCTCATATAATGGATTTCTCCTAAATGTAGATCTTTCTACATAGTGATGAGGAACATCGTAATGTGGACGGACAAAATATTCATCTCGAATTTGAGGTGACATTGTCGCTCGAGGGGGTACTTCTAAACTACTCACCCTACCTCTAAGGTGTGCTAACCTTTCACGCATCTGGCATGTACTTTCAGTTAAGATCGTTAGTTGGTGGGCGAAAGGTGCAAACCACTGGGGCGGTTCATTCCCTTCGTGTCCACGACTCGGGTGACCACATTCAGTTTGACGCATTCTATCACTACGCCTATACATGCTAACAAAATTAAATGCAATGATGAAAAAATAATCTCTTTTTTTTTTGAAAAAAAATTATAAAATGAAATGCGGGTTCCTATTCTACACAGAGTGGATCCCAAAATTTAGAAAAATTTTGGAACCTCCCTCTGGTACCAATTTGATGCAGGACGGTGCGTAGGGTTTACGCACCTGTCGGCTATTTCTAGGAAACCCTAAATGCATGCAATGATTAAGTTAAATTTGCAACGTTTGAGCGAAAATTGCACGAACTTAAAAAGAGGCAACCAATTTTAATACGGCACAAATCGCTATTTTATTTTAAAATTAAAATTTCTTAAAAAATGGTTCAATTTAAATCCGGGGAAAGAGGTTTGCAACTTTCGTTTTGTTCCCCTTGTCGTAGCAACACGGAAATCGTGAACTCCAAATACGTTTCCGTTAGGAGTTTTCGACGTAGCGTTTGCTGACGAAACTCGGGCGAAAATTCAGCAATGAGTCTAATTATCCTACGAGAAATTATAGAGGCACACAAAAAGGAAAAGAGAAAGAAACAATTACCCACGGAAGAGTCATCTTCCGTATTCGAAGTCGATGGCGATCACGCGAGAAACTCCTCGTCACCTTCGATCTCCGTTCCGAGGTTGGCCGTTATCGCACACGGGCACCAAGGAATTAAGTCACTCTCTCACACGAGGTGGTCCCACGGAATCACACAACAAGGTAAGAAGCCACAAACCTAACAACCTAAAAAATTCACTGGCTCTCACACAAGAGGCTCCACGAAATCTCTTTCACTCACGGTGGATCCGCGTAATCTCAAGCACTAAGAAATAATAACTCCTCTCTTAATCTCACGACTGCCCTAAGACATCAACAACAAATATCCAGTCATTCATTGACCCTAAAAAAACAATATCACTGTTTTTCCCTTCTCTGTCAACCGTAGGTAAAAGCTCAGAGTTTCCTACAAAACTGTAGGCTGGAGGCAATCATTTCAAGCCGTAATATCACGTTTGCTGTTCAACTTCTCTAAATAACCTAACAGGAGAATGATCAGTCACTCTTCAGCACAGGGAGGCTAAGTTCCTACAGGAAATCAAAACTACAGGACTCAACTAGAAGCAAGTTCAGGCTCGAAATACTCATGAACTGCACTCAGGAATCAGTCGCAACAGGCCTAACAGGAAATGAAATATCAGGCACAGTATAATAAAAGTTACTGTTCATCTTCTTCTAAATTTCTACAGGAACAAAAAAAACACAGCACCCCTAACTGGAAATCAGAATGTCAGGATTCCCAAACGACAGCAACAGCAGCTGCGACCTGTTCATCTTCTCCAACAAGTTCTCACACAGAAAATCAAAATAACACACCAAACAATAATTTCATCATCACCATATTTCATCCCCCCCCCCCCAAAATTACAGACATCCCTTTTATGGGGTTCCGAACAGAATCAAAACAGAAAGGAAAACCTGCACACCAAGCTCACGGTTGCTGGAAGAATGGCTATGGTGGAAGCACAACTGTCAGAGGAGGACGTCGTGCTCAGCGGTTGCAGCCGACGTGGTCGATGACGGCGTCGAGGAGCGGCATCGGACGAGTGATCGGGCATGAATCCCGCTTAGCTCAGGCCGGAAATGGCGGAAACGGTCTGCGCCATTGAAAGCGAGCCCTAATCACCGGGTTTTCACAAGACCGGGAAGAGGACAATGTATCGGGCTCCTGGGAATAAACTTGAACCAGATTTCTTTACCTAAGTTAATATTTATATATATATATATGTAACTGTATATATATATATAAATATACATTAGTTATATATATATATATATATATATATATATATATATTCATAATTTAGATATATATATATATATCACAAAAATACAAACAATTACATAATTTGCAAAATAACACAATGCAACATCCAGGGCCGATAGAGGTCCAGACGGGTGCAGTGTCGGACACACTTTTTTTTTGACCTGATCGGGTTGGTCTCCACCACCTTGGCTTTTCAAATTTATCTCAAAATTCATATATATATATATATATATATATATATATATATATATATATATATATATATATACTATTCTATAAAAGAAAAACACCCTTTGGTGCAACATTCAATATCCCAAAACTAACCCCATTTCGTATCTTTAAGAAATTCAAATCAATTTGAAATCTGGAATTATTTTGACATTTCATCCTTTTCACACCCTTTTCCCGCCAGCTTTTTTGGTTCTCATCCCGCTATCAAGTCTTTTTGTCCTTTTTTGGCCTTCGTTCCCCAAAAGTCCGAAGAAACTCATCCACTGATTTCTCTACTGAAGCAACCTCAGTCCGCCCTTCTTGGACATCAAGCTTTCTTGATCTCCTCCGCCGCTGCAAATCTCTGGACCCTCCCTGTGAAGTCACATACATAGGCTTATCTCCTTACATTTTTCGGTAATCTACACCAAAACCATGCCACCGCCTGCACGCCTCCACTCCAACGCCTGCACGCCTCCACGCTACCACATGCACGCATCTATGATCGACAGAATGCCATTTTCGCTCCTCTTCTCGAGACAGTTTCTGCTTCAATCCTCCCCTTTCGAGTCTCGATCCCAAACTTTTTTATGCTTGGAAGCAGCTCTCTGCCCTGCTTCAAAAGAAGGTCGGGTAAGTGCACTCAAGCCCGTTCCAACCCTGATCCTCCCCACTAAAACCGCATGTCTGCAGCTACTTGATGTCCCCATGTTCTCCACCTACAGTAAGGGTTTATCTATATTATTTATGTTTTTTATTTGGTTTGTCCTTTCTAAGAACGATAGCTTATGCAACTTATTTGTTTCTCCATTACAGATATTGCATTTTCATATTTTAAATCCATTTTAATTACTTTCTTTTCATATTTTAAATCAATTTTAATTACTTTCTCTTGATTGACTCGCGTTGAAGTTTTACAAGATTTCAATTCTTCATTCCTCTCATGAGAATAAGTGGTATGGAGCATGATCGAAGAGGGAAAACCTATGATAGAAATAAAGGTAAATATCTTGATTTCTGCCCAATAATGATTTGTTTTGTGCAAGAGTAGGGATATAAATTCATGTAAAACTTCAAATGCCAGTTGTTCAATTTAATTTGTAAAAAATATAATGTGAGGTTGTATTGTACTGTTGTTTTGTATCTTCCTTGCAATAGGCATATGCAATATGCTAAGTTTTCATCTTCCTTTTTAATGCTTTTTCAGCTTGGTAAATAGGTTGGTTGGAATGGATTTTTATTTCAACAATTGCAAGTTCAACCCTGCAAAGAATTTTGTTTCAGATGACGAAATCCCGCACTCGCATATACAACTTTGCTTCTACTGTAAGTTCAATCCTACAACTTCATTTCAGCTGTGATTAGTGGGGTTTAATATTTTTCATAGATGCATACATTTTCATTACTTACTATGATTTAAAGAACTTCAATTTCAGCATCTTTAACAGAACAAATAAATATAAAATTTGTAGAACTGATTTCAAACTGCAGTTAGAGAACTCATGTTACCAAGTCCAGCACACCAAAGTCTGCACTTCATTTCAGTTGTTGTATATCTATACTTCATTATGTATATTCATATTTATAATTTGTTGCACTGTCATATTTCATGTTTTTGTTAATTTGTATTTTTGTATTAATATTTGTGCAATTTTGGGGGAAATGTTTGAGTTCACTTTGTGTTTAGCTTTTGTACTTAGTCTGTGTTTAATTAATGTATGGATTCAATGCTTTGTTGGGTGCATTTGCGAATTATGATTGGATGTGCCCCCCACAACAAATGTTGCCGCATACGACAAATGTCCCAACACGACAAATGTATTCCTCCACGACAAATGTCGCCCCTCCCTCCCACCACGACAAATGTCACTCCGACGACCAATGTTGCCCGCAAGACCAATGTCGCCTCACACGACCAATGTTTCCTCCCACGACCAATGTCTCCCTTATGACCAGTGTCGCGCCCCACGACCAATGTCTCCCTCTACGACAAATGTCGCCCTCACGACAAATATTGCACTCCACGACAAATGTTGCCCCCACGACCGATGTTACCCCACCCCCACATGACCAATGTCTCCCCCACGACAAATGTCGCCCCCATGACCAATGTCGCCCCCACGATTAATGTCGCCCCTACAACAAATGTCTCCCCCACGATAAATGTCGCCCTCCACGGCCAATGTCACTCCCCACGACCAATGTCGTCACCACGACAAATGTCTCTCCCCATGCCAAATGTCACCCCCACAAAAAATATCTCTCCCACGACAAATTTCACCCCCACGACCAATGTTTTCCCCCACGATAAATGTTGCCCCTAGGACAAATGTCTCCCCCATAACAAATGTGGCCTTTGATAGGGGTGGAGCCCCGTGCCTATCACTCGTATCTTTATACTATAAGGGAGGACCTAATGAGGGGGTGGTGTAACATTTAAATCCCAAAATGCCCTCCTTAAAACATATATTTTGACTTAATTTGGAGGCTTTTTCGTCTTTGGACTGGATTACCACTTAATTCATTTTAAGATCGCGATGTCCCCTACCTCAAAATCCCGATATCCTCTGTTTCTTCCCCCCCCCCTTCATCAGCGCAGGTAGGGCGTTTCCTCTTTGTTGCTCCAAAGTCGTCCTTCCATCCCGCCGCCTCCGGCGTCGAAGCCTTCCGTCGAAAGCTAGGGTCTTCCACAACTCCAGCGATCACTCATTAGTAAGTCTTCACAGCTTTCTCATACTTTTTCCATCTTCCTGATCCAGGGAAAAAGAAAAAATGTCAGAGAAAACCTAGGGATTCTTTAGGGCATTGAGAAACATCGGGAGATGGCCTGAGAGTTCTCTTCTCTCCCTTCTTACTGCTCCAGCTTACCATTATAGGCCTTCAACTTACCAAGAGAGGTAACAAGCATTATCTCCTTTTGTTATTTTTCTTCTGTTTCTTCAAGTAGAGTTTTTGCTCAAATAATCTGTTGTTCATGAGAAGTTAAACAAAAATTCTCCTCTACCAACTTAATTTAATAAATCAATCAAGATTGGGAAAATGATGAAATTGTTGATTGCTTTCCTCTACCAGAAGTTGAGTAACTATGATATCCTCGATTTCGAAGGTATGTTGAAATAGAAGACCAGAGGTTGGAGATTTTAGCTGATTTTACCCATCTTATTCTTCTTTTTCTGTGTGCAGGGAGAGCGCTATTGAGATTTAGGGATGGTGTGAAGGTAGATCTCTTTGGCGCTCTTCAGAACTGGGAAACGTATGTGGTCAATCACTACTTATGATTTGGAGCACAATGCTCGAAATGCAATTCCACTGTGAGCTATCCAACTTTTCAAGATCAAATCCTCTTAATGTTTTTTATTACATTTATACAGATGATCCTTTTTAATACTTATATTTAGTTGAGAGATTATATTTATACATTGAGATGCAAAATAATATTAACATGTTTGAATGGATCTGGTATACTTGAACTGCCATGGTAAGGCTCCATTCCCATGTCTCCTTCCCCTCTTTCATATTTTTTGTTGGATATACAAAAGCGGGGCTATGTGGGTAATGGAGGACATTTTAGATATGCATCCAATATGTTTGTTTAATTGCTTATAATGCCAAAGCTATGATATGCATCCAATATGTTGGTTTTGATGTTGATTTTGAGTATGAAAAAGCTTAACAACACGTGATACTTTAATTTGGTCGATGATTGAGATAGTTCAAATTTATTCAGGCCTGATTATACAAATGTCGCCCCACGACAAATGTCGCGCCCTTGAATAATGTCGCACCCTCGAAGAATGTCGCACCCACGACGAATGTCGCCCCCACGACGAATGTCGCCCCCACGACGAATGTCGCCCCCACGACGAATGTCGGACCCACGACGAATGTCGGACCCACGACGAATGTCGGACCCACGACGAATGTCGGACCCACGACGAATGTCGGACCCACGACGAATGTTGCCCGCACGGGGTCCCCCGTGCACGACTGCATGTATATAGATATAGATATATATACACGTGCGCGAGTGACAGGCACGGGCCTTCGTCCTGGGGGACATTCGGCTGGGGAGCAACATACATATGTCGTGGGGGCGACATTTGTTGTGGGGGCGACATTTGTCGTGGTGACGACATTTGTCGTGGGGGCGACATGTCGTTGTGGCGACATTTGTCGACGACACGACATTTGTCGTGGGGACGACATTTGTCATAGGTGGGCAACATTTGTCGTGGGCGTGATATTTGTTGTGGGGGCGACATTTGTCATGGTGACGACCTTATGCTATTGGCGACATTTGTCATGGGGGGCGACAAATGTCGCGAGGGCGACATTTGTCGATGGGGCTACATTTATCGTTGGGGTGACATTTTTCGTGAGGGTGACATTTGTCGTGGAGGCTTTCGGTGGAAAGCATTCTTTATTGTGGAGGCGACATTTGTCTTGGGGGGGATTTATCATGGGGGGCCTTTGCCGCGGGGCGACATTTGTAGTGGGGGAGACATTTGTCGTGGGTGCAACATTTGTCTTGGGGCGACATTTGTCGTGGGTGTGACATTTGTCTTCGGTGCGACATTTATCGTGGGGGTGACATTTGTCGTGGGTTCAACATTTGTCTTTGGTGCGACATGTGTCGTGGGGACGACATTTGTCGAGGGGGCGATATTTATTTTGAGGGTTACATTTGTCGTGGGGTGACATTTGTCATGGGGCAACATTTGTCATGGTGTTGATATTTGTCGTGGGGGCGATATTTGTGTTGGGGGTAACAATTGACGTAGAAGAGAGAATTTCATTAACTAATGTTTTTGTGTATTCAAAAAGTTCAAAAATGAAACTAAAACATAAAAAATATATTTATATGTGAAATTCAGAACATTTCTTTAATGTTTATAAACTCAATTTATCGAACGACAATAGCTAAACATGAATCAAAAATAATTGGTAAAAGAAACAATTATAAGGCATCGACTCATGTTCATTTCAATTCTCACTTTGTCATCACTCTTCCTCAACATTCATTTGTTTATCTTTGCATGTCATTGTCCTTTTTTGTCTTTGCATGATCCTTCGGTTGAATTCTGCTTTCTTTGATATTGTGTCAATATTCTTCTTTTTCCCAATGTTAATCATCGTTGAGCGTATGAAACCTGAGAAACAAATGATTTTTTATTTATAACATACAAAATGTAGAATTTATTAAATAGATCTATGCAGGTGAAATGGAATGAACCAAATAGTTGCTTCGTTGTAGTCAATGTCATACCTTATCGTCGTCATCGGGTCGACCCGATCAAAAATCTCCTTGAAGACCACATTTTTCGTGTACACACCCTCATGACCTTCGATAACATAGTTTTTAACCAAAACTCTTGTGGATTGCGCTGAAACCCCTCTTAATAAAGCAACATACAACTGACCATGATTGAAGACGTAATTTGGAAGATAAATTCTGACATTTCCAATTGTCTGGCCCTGAGACTTGTTAATTGTTAATGCAAAACTCAATCTGACAGAAAATTGTTTCCTCGTTAGTTCGAATGGCATTTTGTAATCTTCTGCACTTTTTAACGGTATGTGTGGAATGAAAACTCTGAATCCCTTGAAATGCCCTACCAATATAGTTGCTTCAATAATATTTCTTCCAAATCTGCGACAAATTAGCTTTGTGTCGTCGCATAATCCAATTTTGGGATCTATATTTCGGAGAAGAATAATTGAACAGACACGCTTCAGTGTTAGCTTGTGTGTTGGTAGATTATCTAGATTAATAGAGTTTGAAAATTTTGGGAGATATAAGTTATGGTCATCATCTGAAACTGAGACGAAAGAGTGGTAAGTTGTGCTATCCCCCGGGAACATTTCCATGCATTTTTCGTTCAACTTGTTAACATCTTTATTAAATGGAGTGATTAGAGCTCTTGTCTCCATATATTTAGCATCGATACTGTTGACATCATAAGTTTGCATATTTGGAAAAACAAAATTTATTAAATCATCGATTGATTGATCTCCTTTCCAAGGCATAACAATTGAGTCAAGAAGGAGAATCATGTCATTTTATATTATTGGCTCTGCCCCATTTCCGACCCGTAGCAAGAAATCTGCAAATTCGATGTCATCGCATGCCCTCATATTTTCTTTTAATTTAAGTAACTTGACACCTGATCATAAGTAAGACTCAACGATACTTGAGCGAATTATTTTCAATCCCGTGTCATTCACAACAACGAGAGTCACCTACCTGAAATCTAGCGCGGACTGGAGGAAAAACAAGCAATACATGCAGTGGAAGTGGAGGCAACAGAAGCAGATGGAGGGCTGAGCAGTCCATGGAGTTGCTGTAGCTGGAGGCGAACAGCCTCAAGGTCGGCACTTGTGGCAGAAGAGCCGTCAGCTGCAACAACAGCAGTCGGACGAGGAGGCTAGCCATGTTTCTTGTAGCAAACTGCCTCAGTGTGGACGTCCGTACCGCAGTAGGAACACTTTGGGCGGCCCCGACCACCACGCCCCCTTCTATGGGAGCTTGAACGTCCACCACGAGCAGAAGACGGTGGGGGAAGTAAGGGGGGAAGGGACTGCAGGAGGGCTGGAGAGGCGGGTGCAGGATTATCCGGAGGCGGTGACACTCGAAGGAGCATAGAGAAAACATAAAATAAGGAGTAGTCGCTGAAGCCAGAACCTGAGCCCGGATACTTTGAAGGTGTGGCGGGACACGAGCCATCATCATAGCAATGCAGACGGCCTCCTTTTGAGCTCGCTGAGCAGCAAGATCAGTGGTAAATGGCTGATGCTGGATCCAGGCCTCCGCAAGAGTCTTAGCACGAGCAACAAACGAGGTCATGTCCGTAGTCCCGCCAGCGTCGAGAGCCTGAAGATCGGTAATAATGTCATAGAGGTGTTGGAGGCTGTCCTTGCCCGAGTATAAGGAGTGTAGCTCGTCCCACATAGCGTTGGCCATCAAATGATACATGACCATCTGGTAGGGCTCACCCTCCAGGGAATTGAGGAGCCACGTCTGAACGCGACCGTCGTTTCGCAGCCAGCCGTCGATAGGAGGAGAAGGAGGTCCCTGAGTGAGATGAAGCACAGGGCCCTTGGCCTAAAGAACTCGGCGAACCGAGTGCACCCGTGAGATGAAATTCTTCTTTACAGACAGGGAAATGGTGGTGATCCGCAGCTCATCAAGAAGGCCAGGAGGAGGAGTCGGGCGGTCTACAGTGGGATTAGCCGCCTGGTCGGTGGAGTCAACGGAGGAGCTCATAGAGACCGGAGAGGACGCAGCGAGCAGAGGTCGGCGCGGGTTGAAGAGGTCACAGCGAGCAGGAAAGGGAGCAGCGAGCAGGAGAGGTCGCAGCGAGCAGGAAAGGGCGCTGCGGGCAGGAAAGGGCGCTGCGGGTTGAAGAGGTTGTCGCGGGTTGACGAGGTCGCCGCGGGTTGACGAGGTCGCCGCGGGTTGACGAGGTCGCCGCGGGTTGAAGAGGTCGCCGCGGGAGAGCACTCTTGCACGACCAGCCCGTGCGGTTACACGAGATGCCGCAGCGGGTAGTCAAAGCGACAAGAGCAGCGGTGAGCAAGAGAGAAAGGGAGGTCGCGACCTGAGTGCGGAGAAACAAACCGCACGATCACAGTGAGCACACTAGCGGCCAGAGAGGGAGCGACAAGAGAGGTCGGCTCGAACAGAAATAGAAAGCGGTCGCAGCGGTGAAGGAGAGACTGCGCGGGAAGACAAAGGGAGAAGGCACTCGAGCGGCAAGGAGATGGCAGCGGCTAGTAGAAGCCGCGATAAGAATAGGCCTCGAGCAGGAGAACTCGAGAGGCAAAGAGAGGGCAGGGGTTAGAAGAAGACGAGAGAAGAAATAGGCTGCGAGTAGGAGAACTCGAGCGGCAAGACCAGGCAGCGGCTAGCACGGGAAGACCGAGCGACTAGCGAGAGAAGGCGGGGCCTACCAGGCGGAGGGTGGAGAGCTATAAAAAAGAGAGTCAGAGGGAGGGTGGAGGCCAGGAGAGAGCGGGAGAACAAGCGCGGTTAGAAGAGAGAAGATCGCAGGGAGACCGACGAGGAGAACCGAAGGACTACCTGCGGATAGAAAGCGGGTAGAGAAGGAGAGTCCGTAGAATCGGGAGAGGGAGGAGGTCTAAGGGCGGTTAAAAAAAGGGAAACAGCCAGTACCGGAACCTGGCTCTGATACCATGTAGAAAGAGCTCAAAACTTGTATGTATTGCTTGTCTAAATACAAAGATAGATTACAAATATATAGGAGGGAGAAAGAGACGAGAAAAACTTATACAAGATGTGGGACTAAAGAGGAGAAGGAGAACAAAAATGGGCCCAAATACGGGCCCTTAAATGGGCTTTTCTAACAATAACAATTTTAAACGATATATTGGACGGAAGCGGGTAAATGTAAGCTGAGGAAACATTGAGGGAGGTAAACGAAATTTCCATAGTTAGAGGGGTGCAAACTGTAATTATGTAAACTTCCAGGGGAGGTCCCGGTAATTAACCATATATATATATATATATATATATATATATATATATATATATATATATATATATATATATATATATATATATATATATATATATATATATATATATATATATACACTAGCATCTTCGAACGGGCTCCGCCCGTTCTCGATGCGTCGCTGCGGGCTTCGCCCGCAATCAAGCGGGCTTCGCCCGCAATCAAGCGGGCTTCGCCCGCTTGACCCCCCGGCGGGCTTCGCCCGCCCCCCGGCGGGCTTCGCCCTCCCCCCGACGGGCTTCGCCCACCACCCGGCTTCTCGCCGGCGGACGAAGTCGGCGGACGGGGTTCGCCCGCAATCAAGCAGGCTTCGCCTTCGCCCGCCCCCCGGCGGGCTTCGCCCGCCACCCGGCTTCTCGCCGGCGGGCAAAGCCGGCGAGAAGCCGTCCAGAGCCCGTTCGATTATAATTATAATTATTAATTATAAGTATAATTAATAAATTATAATTAATTATTAAATTATAATGTAATAAATAATTATAAGAAAAATGAAAAAAAAACCCCGAAATCCCCCCCCCCCCCGCTTCTCGCGCCCGTTCCGCGGCCTCCTCTGCCGCCGGCGGCCTGCCCGGCGCCCACCGGCAGAGGAGGCCACGGAACGGGCAGAAGGGGGAAGCGGGGGTATCGGGTTATTTTGGGAGATGAACAGTGCAAGCCTTGGGAGGAAATGTTATAGGCAGCCCTTCTATTTTGAATCCAACGATTCATCTTTGATGGAGCTTGATCGAACGGTCTGGATTCATTCAGTGGTGTGATTGAAGATATGCATAATGTTTTATATGATAAAGATATATATATACATATATATATATATATATACATATACTAGCATCTTCGAACGGGCTCCGCCCGTTCTCGATGCGGGCTTCGCCCGCTGCGGGCTTCGCCCGCTTGATCTCCCGGCGGGCTTCGCCCGCCCCCCGCCGGGCGTTCGCCCGTTCTCGATGCGTCGCTCCGCAATCAAGCGGGCTTCGCCCGCCCCCGGCGAACATTTAAAATAATTTTAAAATAAATCTTTATATAATTTTAAAAAAATCATTTAATTATTAATTATAAAAACATATTAATTAAAATATTTTTAAAAAAAAAAAAAAAAAAAAAAAAACCCCGCATCCCGCCCCCCACGGCCTCAGCCCGCCGCCGGCGGCCTGCCCGCCGCCCGCCGCCCACCGGCGGGTTCGCCGCCCTCCGGCGAACCCGCCGGGGGTTGTCCGGCGGCTCACGGGCAGGGCCACCGCCGGCGGTGGCCCTGCCCGTGAGCCCCAAACTGGAGCTCACGGGCAGGGCCACCGCCGGCGGTGGCCCTGTCCGCTCGCCACCGGACAACCCCCGGCGGGTTCGCCGGAGGGCGGCGAACCCACCGGTGGGCGTCGGGCAGGCCGCCGGCGGCGGGCTGAAGCCACAGGGGGCGGGATGCGGTATCGGGGCGGTATCGGGGCTGCATTGGAAATGAACAGTAACTTTGTTTTTGATTTGGATAATTGCAGGCCTTCGGTTTTGAATCCAAGGGCTCTTATTTGATGAAGTTTGATCGGACGGTCAAGATGAGTTTCATGGTGTGATTGTAGATATGCATATTGTTTTATATGATAAAGATATATATGTATATATATGTATATATTTATATATACATACATACATATACAGGTATAACAAAAATGCTCATCATGAATTTTAGTAAGCCAATGCATGATTGACAGGGCTATAGTTAACGTGGCTTCAATTGACGAAACTAAAACTGTCAGGTGATGAGGTTCTCATTTAATATGGTTTTGACTAATATGATAATACTCATAGGACCATGATTACTGATTGATATGCTCGTAAATGTTATAGTAATTGTTTGAATAGCAATCATACACATCTTTATGTGCTAATGAAAATAAATAATTAAATGTTAGGAACCAAGCCCGAAGCCTAAAATATATTAGAGGATTAAATAATAATGATCTGAATGAATGAATACACTTGATTTGTTATGATGATTGCATATAGATTTTATGATATAAGAGAAACTATGTGTAGGGCTATAATAAAATGTGTGAAGAACAATTAGATATCTAAATTAAGTGAAATGTTATGATATAGTTGGTAGCCTTTAAATTGTTGAGCATGTGCCTGCTATGCATACGAATGAGATATGGATATATATATAAGAGCATCTTCGCACGGGCTATGCCCACGCTCGATGCTCTCGGGCGGCCTTCGGCCGCATCCATGCGGGCTTCGCCCACCTTCGCTTGGGCTTTGCCCGCATTAGAGTGGGATGCACCCGCATTCGAGCGGGTTGCGCTCACCTATGAGTGGGCTGCGCCCGCACCCTTACTTTTATTCAAAACATATGCATATTAGTACTTAAAATGACCGTAAAAAATATGAATTAATTTATACAATGTTTTTATTTTGTAAAACATTGCGCATTCTTACCTAAAAAAATAATTTATCTCCCCTTCTTTTCTCCCTCCTCCCTCCCCCTCTCTTTTTCTCTCTATCTCTCCCCCATTCTTCCGCCGCCCCCCTCTCTCCCCCCGATATTTCTTTATTTTTGTAATATTAACTACTCTCCCCTCTCTCTCCACTTTTTTTAATCTCTTCATCTCTCATGGATGGGTGATCAGATTTGATCCAATGGTCCAAATCAAAAGTTTAGTGTGCTCCAAATATGCATATTGGTTTAGAATATATAAGACATATATATATATATGCTCAAGATGGATGTCGGTGGTTCTGTGAGTCATGGATGGATATATATGATTCCCATGATGGATGTCGGTGGTTCTGTGAGTCATGGATGGATATATATGATTCCCATGATGGATGTCGGTGGTTCTGTGTGAGCCATGGATGGAGATGTATGATCCCTAGGAAGGATGCCTATGGTTCTATGTGAGCCATGGATGGGGGCATTAAGCGGTTATATTGGATTTGTAGGATCACGATCTATGAAGCACTGATACTTTCTTGAGGGCCGCGTACCCCCACCGGATACGTATCCGGTACCGGTACGTACCCGATACTCGATAAATACACCTATTATTTTAGTCTGTAAATACACTTGGACTTGCAAGTCGTTCTCCATATTTTGATATGAGTGGTTTTTCTAAGTAAACAAGAAACTTCCACGTGTCATTTAGAAAAGAAAAAAATGTTACTCTAAGTGCAACTAGCCGTGTTTGTTTATTATAGTTACAAAATGTCCTTCAGATTTAAGTATCTTTTTTTGTTAAAACTATGAAGAATTTGAGTGTTCAATGTCACAGAGACTTCTGTACACGGTAATGACCCCGATTTCTGTGCACGGAAATGACCCCGATATCTGTGCACGGAAATGACCCCGATTTCTGTGCACGGAAATGACCCCGATTTCTGTGCACGGAAATCACCCCGATTTCTGTGCACGGAAATCACCCCGATTTCTGTGCACGGAAATCACCCCGATTTCTGTGCACGGAAATCACCCCGATTTCTGTGCACGGAAATCACCCCGATTTCTGTGCACGGAAATCACCCCGATTTCTGTGCACGGAAATCACCTCGATTTCTGTGCACGGAAATCACCCCGATTTCTGTGCACGGAAATCACCCCGATTTCTGTGCACGGAAATCACCACGATTTCGGTGCACGGAAATCACACCGATTTCGGTGCACGGAAATCACACTGATTTCTGTGCACGGAAATCACACCGATTTCTGTGCACAAACATCACAGAATCACACATATTTGTATACACAGAAATCATCACTCCTTTAAAATTTAATGTCCTATTTAAATTTAATTTGATTTTTGCTCGTTTAATGTTTGGTTATTACTTATTATGATTAGGCTTTATCATTTCCGAATATGTCTCAATCACAGTCTCCTAGTATAATTTGATTTATAATTGCATTTGTGATATATACATATATATTTATTATATTTAATACAACGTAACCCTCCGTACCCACATTCTTGATTTTTGAATTTTGTCGTATCACCGTATCGGATACGTATCGTACCCAGTACCCGTACCCGTACTGGTGCTTCATAGATCCCAATAAATATTTGAAATAAAATGCTCCTTGCCCATGAATGATATCATGCACATTTAAAGATATATTTAATCAATTTATATATCTCATAGTCATGAGATGAAACAAGCCTATGCCGGTCCCAAGCCCAGATGAAAAATGATGAGTGTTGTGTTAGGTAGACGGTCAACGTAAACTTTAGTCACACTTATGAATATGAAAAATGGCAAGGGCCGATGCATCTCTAGGACTTGGGTGTAGTGTTAAATATGCAAGAATACTCGTTGTATGGTCCAAATGCGGCGTCATGGCAAGGACCACTGCACCTCTAAAAGGACTTGGGTATAGTGTTAAATAGGCAAAAGTCCTCACTTATTAGACGTCCTAGGGAAGTATGTGATAGGAATTGTGACTGATTTATGTTTGGAAGTTGGAATATATGTACGCTAACGGTGAAAACGATGGAAGTAGTGGATAAGATAATTAGGAGAAGAATAAATATTTTATGTCTGCAAGAGACTAGATGAGTGGGTGAGAAAGCTAAATATTTAGATTATTTAAGTTTTAAATTATGGTACACAGGAAAAAATAAAATAAACAGCGGAGTAAGTATTATTGTGAATACTACTTTGAAGGATAAAGTTGTTGTGGTAAGTAGAAAACGTGATAGAATCTTACCTCTTAAATTGGTCATAGGAAAGGAAACTATTAATGTGACCAGTGCTTACGCAATTACGCGTCACAAGTAGGATTAAGTGAAGCTATTAAAGTGCAATTTTAGGAAAACTTAGATGATTTAGTAAGAGAAATCTCAGAAATAGAAAAAATTTCATAGGAGGAGACTTAAATGGACATGTAGGAAAGGAAAATGTAGATTGCATAGTCGTTCATAGAGGATATGGATACGGAGAAAGGAATGAAAAAGGACGAACCATTTTAGACTTTGTCGTAGCACATGAGCTCATTGTATCAAAAACACTTTTCATAAAAAGGGGAAAACGATTAATTACGCTTAAAAGCGGACAAAACAGGTCACAAATTGATTATTTTATGACTCGCAAAATGTATAAAATGATTTGTAAGGATTGCAAAGTCATAACAGGAGAAAGTTTGACAACACAACATATGTTAGTGGTGTTAGATGTACAAATTAAATATAATAAATTTAAGACAAAAACAAAAATATTGCAAAAAATTCGGTGGTAGAACTTGAAAATGAAAAAGCAGGTTACTATCAAGACAACAATTATGGAACAACCAATTGATGACCCTTATGTTGATTATAATGTTTCATGGGAAGTTATATCTCCGCATTTAAAGATAAGTGGAAAAAATATACTTCGAGCATCAAAAGGTTGTGCACCCCCAAATTAGGAATCTTGGTGGTGGAAAGAGAAAGTACAAGACAAAGTGAGGGCAAAGTGGGTCAACTATAAATCACTCTACGCTTGTAGAAATGACGAAAACTTAGCCAGATATAAAGTCGTCAAAAAAGAAACTAAATAAACAGTAAGTAAAGCAAGAATTCAGACTTATGAAGAATTTTATAAGCGACTCACCTCAGATCAATTCAAAAAATTCCACAGGAACCACGACATCAGAAGAAACATCTCTGTCAATTGGAGCCCACTACAGAATAGTGTGGTGGAAAAAAGGAATACAAGTGTAGTAGAGATGGCACGATACATGATCCATGGAAAGCAATTACCCAAAGAGTTTTGGGTTAAAGAAGTCCAAAGAGCAGTCTACCTGCTGAATTGATCACCTACAACAATATTACAAGCAACTACACTATGTGAAGCCTTGTTCAAAAGAAAAACTGAGGCTAGTCAACTAAAATTATTTGGCTCGCATGCTTTTCCTCATATACCAAAACAGAACAGGTAAAAGTTAGATGAAAAGGTCACAAAATGTATTATCATTGGGTACAACCTGGAATCAAAGGGATACCAACTTTATGATCCTAATACACTAAAGCTAGTAACCTCGAGAGATGTTACCTTTGATAAAGAAAGAAAATGAAATTGGAATGAAGTCCTCCAGCAACCTTGAGTTTCATCACCTCAACAAGAAACATCTGACCATGAAGATAACTCTATCATTCATGATTCCTCACAGAATCTTGTTACACTGAAGACTCAGACTGCCTCAGCGAGTGATCATCATTGTCCGCCCGCAAGAGAACAAGATCACTTGCAAAACTTTATGAAAGTTGTGATGTTGCATTTTTCTTAACCGAGCCAAGAAATTATTCAAAAGCCACCCAAAATTCATCATCGGTAATTTGGAATGAATGAAGAAATTAAAGATAGTGAGAAACCAGAAGCTGGAGCTTAACAAAAAAACTGAAAGATAGAGATCTAATAGGGCTTAAATGGGTATATAAAATGAAGTTCAATGAAGACAGCTCGGTACAAAAAATAAGGCACGACTAGTGGTCAAAGGCTACTCACATATTCCTGGAAGGGGCAATGGAGAAACTTCTGCTCTAGTAGTTAGTATGGAGACAATTAGAAGTGTTTTAGCTTTTACCGCACAACAGAAATTACATGTTTACCACCTTGATTTAAATCGGACTTTCATAATGGAGATTTAACTAAGGTATTTGTAGAACAATTGGAAGGGTATGTAAAGAGGGAGTAGAAATAAAAGTATACAGGCTTCACAAAGCTTTTTACAACTTAAAACAGACACCAAGAGCTTGGAATGCCAAATTGACCAATACCTGAAACAGAATCAGTTTGTAAGTAGTAAATGTGAACCATCCTTATATATCAAAAGAGTAGGAGAATCAAACATTGCAACCATTTTTTATAGGTCGATGATTTCATCCTTACAGGAACAAACTCTGCAATGACATGTAGTGAAAGAGAAGTTGAAATGTCTGACTTGGAACTACTGCATTATTTCCTTGGCATTCAAATTAAACAACAACCAAGTAAGATCTTTATTTCTCAAGAGAAATATGCATGTGACTTTAAAAAAATTTAAGATGGAGAATTGCAATCCCACGCCATCCCCTATTACCACAGCAACTAAGATGAGTTACAAAGAAGAGGAAGATGTTGATGTAGAAAATTACAGAAGTTTGATTGGATCCCTTTTGTATCTTAAAAACACAAGGACCAACATTAAGAATGTTGTAAGCATAGCCTCACGGTTATTAAATAAACCAAGAAAAAATCATTTTGAAATAGTCAAACGCATTCTGTGTTATGTATAAGAAATAAGATAAAATGGAATTGGAGGTGTTAGAAAATGAACATGTATGGCCCATCATAAGCCTTCTTCCTCTTGATGAAGTCCGCCTCCAGCTCCAACAATTTCAGGGGTTGCTCCACAACTCACCTGCCTCCGTTACCTCTGTCTCTCATGAAGGTAACGCTTGTCTCTTCACTAGTCCGCGTTGGATAGTGGATTCAGGTGCTACTCACCATATCACCTCCATGAAGCCACCTAAATACTTTTGATTCTCCTGTAACACCCCAAATCCCAAAATTGGGTTCAGGCTGGGCAACACAGCCTGGGCCACGAGCATGTCCCAAGCCGTGTCCTGCTCTGTATGGTTGAGCATCCTGTCGAGTGCTCGACGAAATGCACTCGACGAGTTCTCGAGAGGGAACACGGTCTGCGACACGGGCGTGTCCGAGGTCGTGTCCTCCTCTGGTTCGACGAATTCCCCTCGACGAAATGCACTCGACGCTTCTCGAGCGGTGAGTCGAGTTGGGTACACGGCCTGTGACATGGGCGTGTCACAAGGCCGTGTCCTCTGGATTTGTCCAGGGAAGTCGAGATAGGCACACGACCTGTGACACGAGCGTGTCACATGGCCGTGTCCTCTGGATTTGGCCAAGGCAATGAGGCTTGGTGAACACGGGATGTACACGGGCGTGTCTGAAGCCGTCGTGTCAGGGCACACGGCCTGTGACACAGGCATGTCACATGGTCGTGTCCTGTTCGGGTTAAGTCGGTTGTGTGACGCTTAAGGTACATGGCATGTGACACGGGCGTGTCACAGGCCGTGTCAGCCCAAAAATAGACATTTTCAGGGCGATTCGTGGTCGTTCATTCCCTCAAAGCAGGATCTAACGATCCAGGTTTCCCCCTGCTGCTTTAAGGCTGGGAGAGGAGAGATTAACTCTCATTCATCTTGGCCATTTCTCTTTCTAAAAGAGAGAGAGAAGGGAGAGCAAGGAGGGGGAGGAGAAAAGGATTCGGCCGCCGGTGGAGCTTCTGAGGTCTGAATCGAGATTCGAGGGCAGATTTGTGGAGGCAAGGACGCTGCGGTGCTTTCCAACCGGCTAGATTTTCATGGCTCCAAAGAAGTCGTCAAGGGTAACGATCTTCCTTCTTGTACATGTGAAGTCCTTTTTGGCATCTGCATGGATTTCCCCCACCAGAGGGTGGACTGCGGAGGGATTTCCCTTGGGTTGATTCTTGGAATCCCCAATAGTCTTGCATATAGATCCGGAAATGTGTAGTACGGAATAGGCATGCTTTGTGAAGCCCATCTGGACAGGTTGGTTTGGATTGGTGATGTTTCATTTGTACACCGGAGAAGACTTCGCGGTTAAACGTGTAGTTTGTGGAGTCAATGGGTTTGACCTGTGAAGAGTAGTAGCAGGAAGTACTGGAGTGGTAGTCCAGGAAAATACCCCTGTGATGCTTGTGCTGTGTGTTATGGCAAGACCAGTTTTCTGGCACTGCAGGATACTGCAGGGTTTGGGCGGAGTTGGGTGCAGAAAGAGAGTTTCTGTTGAACCCGCTAAGCAATCGCGAAGGACGCTAGCATGAACTCCCCTTTTGATTGTGAAGCCAGTCCTTGGTGGACATTGTGGCTATTGTGAAGTCAGTCCTTGGTGGACATTGTGGCTATTGTGAAGCCAGTCCTTGGTGGACAGTATGGCTATTGTGAGTTGTAAGCTCTTAAAAAGGCTTCGTGGCGAACAGGAAAGGTGAAACCGACCCGCGCCTTAGATTTGGCCTTGAGTACGTTGGTATTCGTGATGGCAAGGCGACTTGAGCAACGGGGGGTGGCTGATCCGTACATGTGTTATCTCCGTCTGACTTGGAAACCTGAAAGTGCGGTCAGTTGGAGCGCATAATGAGAGTCTTAGGCATGCACGACGTTAAGACTAAATGCTCAATTTTACAGTCGGGTTTCGGACCTGGAACTGTGGTGGGACCCTGGTTCGTCGGTACACCAAGAATGTGCCCTGAGTGCACGGATCGTCGGGCCGCGTGGCTGACGATTGTGATGTAATTTTTGTGCGTGAGAGCACAATGTGTGATATATTTGTCTATGAATTGTTATGTCTGCAGGGAAGGAATACCACTTCCCCGGGAAAGGGGTTGGGTCGTTATAAATTGGTCAGCTGAATGTTGACCGTTGTTTTGTTTGCCACCGCTTGGTGGGTTGTCCCTGTGCAGGTGCTGGAGAGCCGAGCGGGAAATATAAGGGTTGAAGTCCCTGTTGTTGTTGTTGCTGCTGCTAGCCCTTGAAGGCTAAGCATAGAATGTTGTGTTTTGTTCATGTGTAGCCGGCCTGCGCGCCGATGTTTGGAATCCACACTTGTAAAGAGAAACTGTAAGGCCTTAAGGCCAAACGTTAATGTATTTGTTGTGCATTCCTATATAAATGTGGTTGTTTATATTAGTGGACATTCCTGGTTTGAGTTCAGTATTATTGTTAAAAACTTCCGCTAGAATGCTCTGTGTTAGGATGCGATTATGACTTGGTATTAACCTGTAACCTCGCCGCCTGTTTTGTGGCATATGGTGTCGGGCCCCAGCCGGACCTTCTATTATATGCTATGTGAACGGATGAAGTCGTTACATCTTCGCATCCAAAGTTTATTACCGTAGCCAATGGCAACATCGCTCATGTCTCCGGCTCTGCCGATATACCTCTCAATCCCTCTATTTCTCTTCGCTCGGCTCTCCATGTCCCGGGCTATCTGTTTAATTTATTTTTTGTTAGTCGTCTTACTACCGATTTGGATTGCTTTATCACATTCACCTCTTCTACGTTTCTGATGTAGGACAGACGGACGCAGAGTATCATTGGTAAAGTACGACTGCACAATAGGATCTACCTTCTTGATGTCTCCCCTACCGTTCTCTCCTCTATCTCCTCTGTTTACTGGCATCGATGTCTTGGGCGTATTGCTCTTCCGGTTCTCAAGATAGATCTTTCTGATGTTCATCTTCCTGCTTTTACATTTGATTCTGGTATTTTGTGGAAATAACATCGTTCTTTTTTTTCTTTTTCATTGTACTCGGAGCTCTACTCTTTTTATTTTAGTACATTCTAATGTTGGGGCTCGTACAAAATAATAATTGTATTTGGTTATCATTATTTTATCATCATTATTGATGATTATTCTCGAATAACATGGTTGTACTTAATTCGTGATCGCTCCAAGCTTACTCGTGTATTTTGGACTTTGTTCTTGAGACCCGTACACATTTTTCCGACAAAATCAAAACACTCCGGATAGATAATGCCCGATAATATACTAGTCATGAGTTCGATAACCTCTGCTCTGAGTTTGGGATTATTCATCAAACTTCATGTGCATATACTCCTCAACAAAACTGTATGGTTGAGCACAAAATAGACATCTTCTTGATGTTGCTCGTTCCCTCATGATTCAAATGGACGTTCTTAAGGCTTATTGGCACTTTATGGTTTCGATGGCATGCTATTTCATTAACCGTCCGCCCTTCTCTGTCCTCAACAACGCCACCCCGTTCAACCTCATCTTCCCTTCCACACCTTCATTCCCTCTCACACATCGAATATTTGGTTGTACTTGTTATGTTCATTTACTAGTCCCTCCATCGACAAGTCGATCCTCGGGCGGGCAAACATATGTTTGTTGGTTATTCCCGCACTCAAAAAAGGAATGTTTGTTATACTCCCACTACCCGTAAGGTGACAGTTTCGGCGAATGTTACCTTTTTGGAAGATCAACCATTTTTCTTCACATCAACGTCCTCTCTACCACCACCATCTTTACCAAGACCTGTCATCCTAGTTACGTCACCTCCACCACCACCAGGTACGTCTCCTACACCACCTCCACTCCTCCCCTCCCTAGCTCCGGTTCTCCACAACCCCCCCCCCCCTTCTTCGTGTGTATACTCGTCGACCTCCCAGCTCCGCCGCCCCGCTACAGTCGGCTTCAATCTCTAGCACTCTGTGACCTATCAACCCAGCCTCTGCCTCCACAGCCCATCCTATGACAAATTATGTATTCTTACATCACCTGATCCCGACACTTCAAACCTTTGCTACCTCATTATCCTTTATTTTTGTCCTTAACTCTGTGCAGGAAGCTCTCCAACATTCCGGCTGTCGGGCGGCCATGGACGAAGAAATGACGGCCCTCTGGGCTAATAAGACGTGGAATCTGGTTTCTCTTCCTCCGGGACAGACTACTGTTGGATGTAAATGAGTCTTTGTCATCAAGCATGCTCCTAATGAGACGATTGATTGTTTTAGGGCATGTCTGGTGGCTCGTGGATATATTCAACAACAAGGTCTCGATTATAAGGAAACATTTTCTCCAGTGGCCAAGCTAAACATGGTTTGTGTCCTGCTCTCCGTAGTCGTACATCGTCAATGACTCATACATCAACTGGATATCAAGAATGCTTTTCTCAATGACAATCTCCAAGAAACTGTCTGCGTGCAACAGCCTCCAGGGTTTGAGACCACGGGGGAGTCTCGAGTTTGTTACCTTAAAAAGTCGATTTATGGTCTCAAACAATCTCCTCGGGCATGGTTCGATGAGTTCAGTAGGGTTGTTCGGGAGGTTGGCTTTACTCGGAGCTCGGCAGATTTCTCTCTATTCACTCGACATAAACAACAAGAACGGTTCTTCTTTTGGTGCATGTCGATGACATCCTAATCACAGGAGATGATTCAAAAAGAATAAAAGTGGTTAAACAGCACCTTAGTTCTGTTTTTCAAACAAAAGATCTGGGAAACCATTGATACTTCCTTGGCTTTGAGATCGCAAGACGTCCTGATGGTTTTGTCCTATCTCAACGGAAATACTGTCTCGACCTTCTTCAGGACGCTGGATATTTTGGATGCAAGTTAATTAATACTCTGATGGATGTCAATCAAAAGTTGTGGGCTCATGCCTCTAATGCAAATCTTCTTTCAAATCCAGAATACTATCGATGTCTGATTGGAAAAATGATTTATCCAACAGTCACAAGACCTGACATATTCTTTGTTGTTGGGGTTGTCAGACGGTTCATGCATTCTCCTCGGGTGTCTCATCTACAGGCTATCAAATGTATTATGTGATGCCTGAAAAACACTTCTGGTCAAGGACTGGTATACAAAACTTCTTCCTCGTCCACTCCAACATTGGTTGCGTATTCAGATGTTGATTATGTTGGTTCCCTGGATGATCGGCGCTCCACCAGCGGATTTTGTAGTTACTTCAGAGATCACTTTGTTACCTGGCGCAGTAAGAAACAGTCTGTGGTTGCTTGATCTTGAGCCGAAGCTGAGTATCGTTTGATGACGTCTGTCGTGTCTAAGCTCACATGGCTTGAGAGTCACCTAGATGATATGGGAGTAAAACTTTCCTCACCAGCTATCTTACTCTGTGACAGCCAAGATGTTATACACATAGCTAAGAATCTCGTCTTCCATGAAAGAACGAAACACAATGAAGTTAACTGTCACTGCATTCGGGAAAAAGTTTAAATAAAGAAGCTGTAATTGAAACATGTTGCGGCTACTGACCATGTTGTTGATCTTCATACTAAGGCTCTACCAAGTGCTCTATTTTATCAGTTCTTATCCAAGCTAGGTGCATACAACTTGTACACTCCAGCTTGCGGGGGAGCGTTAAAAAATAAACATGTAAAGGCTCATATAATGGTCCATCATTGGCTTTCTTCCTCTTTGTGTAATAGTCTCACATCTTGAAAAAAGGACACTTTTCTCTTTTGTCTCCCTATATATATGTACTCATACTTGTATTTACATACAGAAGAAGTATATACAACGTTTCACAGTTTTTTTCCAAGTGTTTGTGCTCTTTTCTACACGAGGGATATTGTTAGGTGCTAGGGTTGAAGAGGAGTCGAGAAGAAGGAAGAAGAAGAGAGAAGGATTTCAACCCCTAGGGCTACCCAAAAGGGATCGTGCTCCAAGATAATTCTCAATGAGATGCACGCATAGGTACGCAATAGTTCTGAGAAACCAGGGACAAATAGTAAATAACCCAAGAATCGAAATACAAATGTCAAAATATATATAAAGTTGATGGGTGCGCTAAACTAGTGCGTGCTATTGACGAGTGTGCGTCGTCGTATTGGAATCTAGGTCGTCATCTTCGCGGTCCCGACGTCGACTTATGTGTCTTGTCCTCGTCTCCTCTTCCCTTGCATGTTTTCGTCTTCTTAGTGATGCCTCCATCGCTAAAATTCTCCTTCTCCTCAAGGCAGAAGCAACTACCGAGACGCACTGCAACTAGGATGGTGGAAAGGTACTTGGGAGGGGTGGTGGATCGGCTCGACATTGTTCCACAAGTATGTGGCAGATCTATGGTCACATGCTGCTGAGATTGATGGGGTGTCGCTAGAAGGTGGGAAAGGACGCCTCCCCTGTCAAGAAAAAAAGGACTTCCGCTTGAGAAAATGCATCATCATGCAGGCCCAATTGAGATGCACGTCCTTGAGTGTACGAAGCCACGCGACAACGAGTATAATGTCAAGATCACCGAGCTCACAAGAGTAGAAATTTGTGCGGAGAGGGTAGGGGCTCGCAGTCATGTACAAGTCTGTATAGAGAACCCAATGATAGTGTAACTGTCGTCACCCAAGTAAACATTAAGGGGAGGAGAAGGAAACGGGCGAAGAACCCCTTTAAGGGGTTGTGCAGCGGCTTAGGCATGCCACGGAGCAGGTCGACCTGGCCCAGCGGGAATTAACGGCGATTCGCAAGTACTACTACCCGCGTGTGCTGCCTCGAACCGGGACGTTGGGGCGGGGCAGGTGGAAATGGATCCAGTACTGAGTCACCCGCCCCTTCCCTGCTACAGACCGCCAATCATTTGTCTCGACTGTATCTTGGACCTCCTCGCGTGGTAGGGTCGCGAAATTTTATTTCTCTTTCCTTAGGACATAGAATTTTTTTTGGAATTATGTAAGATCTCTTGCCCGCTGATGGGCTTATGTTTGTTGTAATTTTCATTACTTGTTATTGCTTAACTTTCTTTAGGCGAGAGAGAATGAGGTGCCCTCGCTCGCCCCCCCCCCCCCCATGCGGCAGCGAGGCTGCTGAAACGGCTCGCCTAAATAGCTTTGGCGGGAGCGAGTCGGGGCATCTACCGAACGCGAGTCGGTGCAACTCGCCTGCCACTTTCGACGGGCGCGGGCCGCGGCTCGCCCGCCTCTTGGGCGGACTCAAGCGAGCACAATTCACTGCTGAATAATTTTTTGGCGTAGTGGCGAGCTGGGGGGAACCAATGGCGGGCCCGGAAGTCAAAGCGCCCGGGCACGTTTCTGCTATCCGCACTTTTCCCGCCGACGGGACGTTTTCCCACCCTTTTTTCTTTATATAAATAGCCCTTGCCGCCCCTTTCTTACCTACCGCATTTAAGACTTTAGTTCCTTCTCCACTTCCTGCGACTCCCAACTCGCCCGCTCCTTGCGAGAACTACAGCAACCCGCTCGGCAACCTGACTGCGAAATGGGTGGCGGTGGAGGTGACGCTGATGGTCGAAGTAAGTGCTCCTAGACCTTCTCCGAACACCCTTTCTCCTACGTCGCCATTACTGAATGTGAGTTCCTCGACGCGATTGGTTACTTTGTCCCGTCTGGCTTTGTGGCTAGGCAACCCGGAGGGGAGAAGATCAACGACCTCGCGGAAGGGGAGCTCGCCATCCCCACAGCGCACTTTGATGTGGGCCTCCGGCTTCCCTTATGGCCCGAGGTCCGCTTGATCCTTTAGTATTTTGGGGTCGTCTCCGGCCAGATGACCCCAAACTCAGTCGCTATTGTGGTCGAATTCGCCTGCTTCCTGCGGGAAGAAAGGATCGAGTTCAACCTCGCGGTCTTCCGCAAGCTGTTCTCCTTCCGGGCGAACAGGGATGGAACCGCCCACTTCTCCAGCAACCACGTCAAGGTGCGGGAGACAGTAAATAAGAGTCATAACTGGCTAAAGAAATTCATCTTCGTCAAGGGAGACTTCGGCAACGTCCCCTTCTCGCCGATCCAGCTCAGCGAGGCGAGCTACCGCCCCCCTAGCATGGGGGGCCATGAAGCCGAGCTGTGCGGGTTCTTCGAAGGGAAGAACTTTGACATCACATTCCTCCGCAGGAACTTGGACATCCTCGCCCCCGTCCCGCCCGGGGGAAGTAAGCTACTCGCACTTCTTTCTTTTTACTTTGTCCATTATTTTTCTATTATAACTCCCTCCCGGCAGGCGAGCGGGACATTCCCCTGCACTCTCCTTATGAGAGTGCGTGAGTCGCTTCCAGCGAGCTTGCCTGTGCCAAGGCGGTGGCTGTCGCACATCGCGAGACTCCCGCCCCAGCTTCCCAGAAGCGGGCTGCCCGCAAACAACCTCTACTGCTGCCGCCACCCAAGAAGACGAAGACCGCGGGCGGCGCGCCCCCCGCAACCCAGAGGAAAGGCGAGGCTCCGGCGGACCAGCCAACCGAGGACCCTGCCCCCCCCCCCCCCCCCGAGCTCCTCGACCGGCGGCTACCCTAGCGAGGCGGTCGACACTTCAAGATCGCAAGGAGAGGGGCCCGCTGTCAAGCCGGTGCCGAGAGGGCACCGCAACTTCGGCTTCGGCGAGCAGCCCTTGGACTAGATCGGAGTCCCCCTCCTCCAGTGGGACAAGGAGGCGAACTGCGCCTACATCTCGACGCTGCTGCCGAGTTGGCTAGAGCAGGAAACTATCAGATGGGAGACTCATGCCTTCTCGTTCGGTTTATATGCGCGGGAAGACGTCGCGATCTACGACGAGGAAGCCACGCAGGTTCTTGTGAATGAGAGCGCGCGGGCCCAGCTCCGCAGCTTGGAGCTGGCCCACATGGTGGGCAGGCGGTTGAAAATGCTTTAGTTGTCTTACCTAAATCACCTAGAGGGGGGTGAATAGGTGAGTTGTGCGTCTTTTTGCAGAATAAAAAAATTAAAGAACTATGCACAGAAAATTAACCAAGCAATCACAGACGACAACAAGAATTATAGTGGTTCCACAACCTTGGATACATCTACATTCCACTCACCGATCTAGCAATGCACTAGACTCGATTACTCCACTAATCTCGGATTGAAAACAATCCAACACCTCGGAACAACGTTCCTACAACTCGATCCCAAAAACTGGATCTACACTCGGAAGATAAAACTTCCTACAAGAACTCGGAGAACAAAGCTCCTACGACTCAGAGAAAGATCTCCTACAAGGATAGATTGAAATAAACAAATACAAACAGTGATTTGATCTCAGATCTTGAAAACTTCTGCCTGTTCTTCTTGCTTGAACTTTGCGCCTTTATAAGAAATGGTTGAAGAAGAATCGGCAATATCTCTGGATCTGAAATTCTCTGCACTCAGCAAGATCAAGTAATGGATCTGTGGATTTTTGAACGACTTGATCTCTGAATCAACTTCTCTGAATCGATCTGGATCGAAAGCGATCGGCAAGAATGGCGATGAAGAGCGGCGCTTCCGATTTTGGAAAGAAAGTTAGGGATTCAGAAAACTTGGAAAATCTTGCGGCTGCTTGTTATTCTTCTTCTTAGGGTTGGTCGAAATTGACAAGACCTTTTATAGGACTTGTCTAACGGTCATAATCGTAATTAATGACAGACACGTGGACCAATCACGCGCTAATGACATTTGAAATTCACGACTGTCTCGACTTAGAAGATTTCAGAAAAACAGTACAGGTGTTCTCGAGACAAAGGATAGTACTCGAGAAGAATATACTGGTTCTCGAGAAGAACAATGAGAATCTCGAGAAAAACACTTAGAAAAATATGTGGATGTGGAAATCTGCAGTGTCGAGACAGAAAGAAGTACTCGACAAAAATATACTTTTGTTCTCGAGAAGAAACATTCTGGTACTCGAGAACAGACAATCATCTCGAGAACAAATGGCTAGTTCTCGAGAAAAAATACTCTGGGTCTCGAGAAATAACTTATGTATCTCGAGAACAAATCATAGTATTCTCGAGAATAAATTTGGTCTTCTCGAGAAAAAGACTTAGAAAAGAAATTGTCTGGAAAAGAAACAACCCGAGAAGAAATGTCATATACTACTCGAGAACAAAAACTCTTCTCGAGAACAGCATTAAGCTTTCTCGAGAATAACTTCTGTCACTCGAAATTAAGACAAGTCTAACTCGAGAAATATCTTAAATCCTTCTCGAATACAAATATAGTACTCGAGAAAAATACTTAGACAGTTCTGAAAAACTGAAAATCTTAATTCTTTATTAAAATCAGAATCCATCTTTTCTCTTGCCCTTAGTGCTTGAAAGGGAAGTGTGTCCCAATAGAGAGGCTACACATGAGTCAACACCATGGATCACACAATGAGGGATTACATTGTATGGTCCTGTGTTTGGAGACTTATTGTAGACTGACATTGGTTTACACTTAACAATTAAGTCATGCAAGCACTTAACTAAAAATAGCATCAAATACAAACTTAATTTATTTTAATTTAAGGGTGACTTCATACAAATATGGGCTATTGTGGATGCAATACCCAACAATTTTCCCCTATTTGTAGAAGTCAGAACTCTCTACACTCAGGTGAATTAAATCAAGAGAAAAACAAATAAAGAAAATGATAGCATGATAATTGGAAGAAATACAGTAATATATAAAAATCAGATCAGCAGAATTAGAAGTTCATAAAAATAGAAATTTGTCCAAGATAAAATTTAAATTCCACAATTTCAAACATAACGAGAACTTCCAGTATCTTCAATTTACTGATCTTGTTGATGTTGCTTTCCCTGTCTCTTTAGCTTCTCCTGTTATCTCTTTTGGTAGTTGAATGGATTGGGAAAATACTTAGGAGGTCTAGGTGTAGCCTTGGGATTATTTCTGCCATAAATTATGTCATAAATCCTTCTATTTGTAAGAGACTTCTCATATAACTTTCATTCATCTGAGCTGTAATGCAAGCTTCTGTTTTCATTGAAATCAATTACTAGCTTCAGAGTTTCAAGAATAAGAGACTTGGAAGTAGGACTTCAAACTTCAGTATACTCTTGAGGTCTTTTCCCTTTAGCTTCTGGATGTGCAGTTGATCTACTTGTTGAGGCTCCATCACCATATTTCCTTCTATTGGCTTTCTGAACTTTTGGAGGATGAGGAGGCATACCTGTTTGTTCTGATTGTCACACTGTTCATAAACATCAGGAGGAGAACCTTCAAAATAATCTGGAGGAGGTCCTTCAAAGTATTCTGGAGGTGGAGAAAAAGTAGGTTTGTTAACATCCAGGTTTGCAGGAGGAGGTGCATTAAGATCCATGGCTAGTTCAGGAAATAACTGATGATGCATCCATATAGAAGTATCATAAGTATATAACTTAGTACTTTTGATTTCTTTTATCACAGATGTCTGAATATCTTTCAACTGATCTTCCCATTGATTTTTCATACACTGAGCTTGTTTTTCTAATAGTTCTTTCACTTTATCATTCCCCTTTCTGACTTCTAGGGAGAGGGTGTTGATGACATCTTATTTAAATTTTTTAACTTCTTCACAAGTTTTAAAATTCCTTTCATCCGCTCTCTTATCTAGTAGAATCTGATTATAAGCAAGGGTGATTGATTGCTCCATAACAGTACCAATGCTTGTAATTGTATGATCAATAGCTTTACCACCAATTTGCAAGAGTCTCTTGAATTCATCTGTGTTGTTTTGGATTTCAGCAAATCCTAGACTCATTTCTTTCTCTAATGCAGTCATTTTGTCGGTGACAATCTTCAGAGAATCATCAAAGTATTTTCTCTGATCAACAAGCATAGCTTCAATTTTATGTAGAATGGTACCTTCAGGGAAGATTTCTTTTTGAGTAGATGGTGGAGGCTTAGCAGGGACAGTCCATGGAAGAATTTCTTCAAGTACAACTGTAGAAGTAAAGGCTAACTTTTTGTTTACAGTGTCGGCCTCTTCTTCAGTATCTGAGGGCAGCAAAGAGGGAATGTTGAATTGAAGACTGGGGAGTCTTTGTTCAGCATCTTCTACTGAAACTTCATCATCTGAATCATGAATTGAAACAATTTCATCATCACGCATATCTTCTGGAGATTTCTCAGGTTTATGTACAGGAGATTTATCAGTTGGAGGAGATGATTCTGGATTTTTTGGGACTGTGCTGGTTCTGGGGATTTTTTGGTTGAGGAGGAGACATTGTTGGAGACTTGGGAGATGTTGCTGTAGAAGAATGATCTTCAGGAATGGTGAAAGGAGATTCTTTGGAAGAAAGTTCCTCTATCATCTTATTGATGTCATCTTCAGTAGACAGAATCTGAGCTTGAGTCTGGGCATCTCTCAAATTATCATAATCTGGAATGTCTTCAGCAGCAGGAAAGTCTGTGTCTAAATGCAGCAGATGGAATTTCTTCTGAAACTACATTTGCAAAAGCAGCTGTAGTAACCTGGGGTGGAATGTCTGTAGCAGTAGGAGTAACTGTGGCTGGAATGTCTGTAGCAGCAGGTGGATTGACTGGAGCTGGAATTTCTGAAGAGATTGTAGCTGGAGATGGAGTTGGCTGGGCTGAGACAGATGGGGCAGGCTCCCCCTCAATAACTGAATCAGTTATCTGATGTGAAGGAGGATATGGGGTCCTATCCACATCTTTAGTTTCCCTGGCAGCTTTACCAGTCTTCTGTAATTTAACCTCTCAACTCTGGATGGAGGTAATAGAAACCTTCTTCATGTGATGGAGTGTTATGCCCTTTTTCATGGGAAAAACTTCTGGATTCATCTGATGCAGGTAGAGAGAAATTATTCTTCCATAGTTTGGGCTCTTAATGCAGGCCTTAATCTTGTCAAACAACATCATACCCCACTGGAATTTCTTTCTACAGATAACAGCAGTCATTAAATCAAAGAACTCCGGGTTATATAACTTATAGAACTTGTTTTACATACAAGCATTTTGCCCAGTATGTCAGTCAATAACTTGCTTTCAGCATTCATAAATTGTCTTCTAATTGTGTGAGAGGATTGAGGAATACCACAGAAACTATATGCTCTCTCATAATCAATGTCTATCAGATCGACTGGAAGTTGCAGAAATTGAGAAACAGAGAGGGCAGTCATCTTTACCTTGATATTCTGAACTTTAGACCTGAGTACCTTCTCATTGCTTGTAAGTTTGGCGTGATGGAAGAACTCTTCAACAGCAGAAGTTAGAATGCGACAAAGATGCTCCAGAACAAAAGACAGCCCGGCGGTTTCGAGTAGAAGTAGAACATTCTGAAAATCGTCTGAAATCTCTGCAATTCCTGTAGAAATGAGTTCACTCCCGATCCCAAGCTTTGAAGACGAAGCCATTGAAGTCTAGAAATTGATCTTCGCTGGCCGGCGAATGGGAAAACTGGTTTGCGGCAGACCGCGGAGACGGAGGAAGACGAAACGGCTTTTCTCGAGAAGAAGGGTTTTGAAATCGAGAATAAAAATTTCTTGAACTTATTTCTATTTATAGTTACCTCTATTTTTGATGATAAAACATATAAATAATCATAAAAGGTACCTGGAATGAGGCGGTTAAGCGTCTGGGTGCCGATATGAAAAATTGAACTTGAGGAAGAAAATGACACCAGATTTCTCGAGAGGGCTAGTTGTTCTCGAGAATAAGTCTGACAGCACTCGAGTATAATATGTCTTGGTCTTGAGTAGAATGAGCCTTGTTCTCGAGTAGAATACTTGTTGTTCTCGAGTAGAATATTTCTTCTCGAGAAGTAGGTCTGCTATTCTTGAGAGGCAAGTCAGCTGTTCTCGTGTAAAAGTGTTGTACTCGAGAAATGAAGTCCAAATTCTGAAATTTTCTGATTTTGAAGTAAAACCAGATCTTGACCTTGCATGTTACCTTTGTCTTCATTCTCCTTCATCCTTGTTGAGCATGCCAAGTTCTGTTTTGAAAAACGAGAACTTGGCCTCGTCCAGCGGGTTCGTGAAAATATCTGCAATTTGTCTGTCAGTTGGGACATATTGTAGATCTATGTCCTCATGCTTCACATGCTGCCGGATGAAATGGTATCGCAGCTCTATGTGTTTTATCCGGCTGTGAGAGACTAGATTGTTGGCTATTGCAATCGCACTGCAGGAGTCACAAAATAAAGAAATGCTTTGGACTTGCAGGTTGTAATCTTCAAGCTGGTTCTTTATCCACAGCAATTGTGCACAACAACTGCCGACAGAAATGTATTCTGACTCGGTCGTTGAGATTGCGACACAATTCTTCTTTTTGCTGCTCCATGATATAAGCCTTATTCCAAAGAATTGGCAAGTCCCGGAAGTGATCTTTCTATCATTTTTACTACCTGCAAAATCTGGAGGTTGTTCCACATACACTTCTTCTTTTATGTCACCATTAAGGAAGACATACTTCACGTTCATCTGATAGACAGTGAATCACTTATGTGCAGCATATGCTAGGAACAACCTGACTGCCTCCAGTCTTGCCACTGGAGCATATGTCTGGTCGAAGTCGATTCCTTATTCTTGTCTGCATCCTTTGGCGAAGAGTCTGGCCTTGTTCTTCATTATTGTCCCGTCCTCGTCCATCTTGTTCTTGTAGACTCATTTTGTCCCGATGACATTCTTCCTTTTGGGTGTTGGAACAAGCTTCCAAGCTTGGCAACGCTTGAACTGATTCAATTATTCTTTCATTGTCATTATTCATGATGCGTCTGAGTTTGCTTCCTCAAACTTCTTCGGTTCAACCTGTGATAGAAAACTCAAATATAAATTCTCATTAGTTGTACCTCTACGAGTTCTGACACCATCCCGGGGATCTCCTATGATTTGGTCCATTGGGTGATCCTTCAAGTGTCTGAGCTCTAAGGTCCTTGCATCTGGAACTTCTTCAATCACAGGAGTGACTTCATCAACTTGAATGGTTTCTTCATCTTGATCATCAACCTCTCCAATTGGGGTTGGAGTGGTGATCTTGATAAACTTTTCACCTTTTTCTTCAATTGGCTCATCCAAGTTTAATTCTTTTAGTTTTGAATATGCATCTTCAATAAACACACAATAAGAATTGTCTTGCAGCAAGCTCATCTCATCAAATACAACATGAATAAATTCTTCTACTAGTAGGGTTTTCTTATTAAAAATCTTATATGTCTTACTATGGCTACTATACCCTACAAAAATACCTTCAAAACTCTTTTCGCTAAATTTGATAGTGTGATACTTACCATTGTTAAGGACGAAGCATTTAAAGCCAAAGATTCTAAAATATGAAATAGTCGGTTTCTTGCCCTTTAGTAGTTCGTAAGGGGTCTTATTATGGTTCTTGTTTATGAGTGCTCGATTTTGCACGTGTCATGCAGTGTTGACGGCTTCAGCCCAGAAATATTCCGGTAGTGAGGCATCACTCAACATGGTCCTGCAGGCCTCTATGAGTGTTCTATTCCTTCTCTCAGCTACTCCGTTCTGTTAAATACGAGGAGAGGAAACTCATGAAATATACCTAGGCTTTCACAAAATTCTGTCATGCCCCCAGACTTGAACTTTGTTCCATTGTCACTTCTGATTTTGACTACGGAACAGTTGTATTCATTCTGAACCTGCCTGACAAAACTAGTAAAGATGTCAAAAATACCTGCCTTGTGTTTTAGAAAAAACACTCACGCAAAGCGCGAGTAATCATCAACAATAGCTAATGTATAGTCCTTATCTTGCAAATTTCTAACTTGCAGTGGACCGAACAAGTCCATATGAAGTAGATGTAAACATCTATTAGAGTCTTTGCCAATAATACTTTTAAAGGTAGCATTTATTTACTTGCTTTTTACACATGCGTGACAAAATCTATCTTTAGCGCACTTGACATTTTGGGCATAACGTACTAAATTAAAAGAAAATAATTTATTAATAGTTTTGAAATTAATATGTGCTAGTCTCTTGTGTCATTGTTCACCAAGAGACGTACTATCTTTAGCCAAAAAGCACATTGATGTAAAAGAGTCTATGCAAATAAAATTAAAGCAAAATATATTTTTACTACGAGTGCCTGATAGAATCGTTTCCAAATTATCTACCGATTTTATCAAGCACTTGTGTGCATGAAATTCTATTATGTATCATTTACCGCAGATCTGGCTTATGCTTATAAGATTGTGTTTCAATCCTTCAACATAAGTCACATCTGAGAAGGATACACTACCGTTAGTAATCATACCGTAGCCTTTAGAAATTCCTCGTTCCGAACCTCCAAAGATGACCTTTGGCCCGTTCATGACTGGAGAATAATTCTGGAGAAGGCTTCTTGTACCGGTCATATGCCGAGAGTATCCATTGTCCAAATACCAGATAGGAGTTTTGGCGGCCTTTGGACATACCTGCCACAAATCAATTTGCCTTAGGAATTCAAACTCGTTTGTGTACAACCCCGTATCCCGTCGAGCGGAATCCTCCCCAAGTGGCGCGCTTGGGGCGTGCTATGAGCGGCACTTTGGTGCAGCCCCGTTCGAAGACGTGCGGGTCCTCGTGTGCGGAGGTTTTATTTGCGTAGGATTATAATATATATATTATATAATATATATATATATATATATATATTATATTATATATATATAATTATATTATTATTATATATATATAAGTTTTATTGATATATAACAAAAGAGGAGAGGGAGAGAGAGGGGGATGTGGGGGTACGGGCAGCAAATAAAAAAAGGAGCAGCAGGGGGGAGGGTTCGGGGGAGGAGGGGACAACACAGCAGAGAAAATGAGGAGAAAGAAAAATATAAAAGCAGGTGAGAAATGAATAAGGGGGGACCCTAGCCCATGGACCTGGAGTCCAGCCGCCGCCGCCCGCCTCCCCCCATCTCACTCCCTCCGGCCGTCTACAGCAGTAACCCGCGCCCCGATCTCTCTCTCCAGCCGCCGCCCGCCCGCCTCCCCCCATCTCACTCCCTCCGGTCGTCTACAGCCGCAACCCGCGCCCCGATCTCTCTCTCCGGCCGCCGCCTCAGCAAGGAGCCCCCCGCATCTCTCTACCTCTCCCTCTCTCGGTCTGGAGCAGCACAACCCTGCCCCTCCCCGATCATCTTCCTGTCCAGACCGCCGCCATTAGGGGTGCAGCTTGAGCCGCCCCTTTCCCCCCTCTATTCGTTGCCGTCGTCAAGGGCAAAACAAGGCCGGCTGGGAGCTCCTCTCCCGGCGCCGCCTACAGCAAGGCCGGCCGGGAGCTCCTCTCCCGGCGCCGCCTACAGCAAGGCCGGCCGGGAGCTCCTCTCCCGGCGCCGCCTACAGCAAGGCCGGTCGGGAGCTCCTCTCCCGGCGCCGCCTACAGCAGGGTCGGCCGGGAGCTCCTCTCCTGGCGTCGTTTGGAGCTAGGCCAGTCGGGATCAGCTTCCCTGACACCGCCTGAAGTCGTGGAGGCCGGAATCGACTTCCTCGGTGTTACTCAGAGTACGATCGGCCATGAAGAGGCTCAGCCATGAAGGAGAAATCGACGGGAACCTCCAACCCTCGAGTAAGGGTCGGATCCGCGCGAGGACAGCAGCTACGTCCACTAGACGTCGGGCCTCTTGCGGGATATTTCAGTGCGGCTCCGTCAAACACGCGTCAAGGGTAACGAAATTTCTACTTGGGCAGGTGAAGCCCTCAGTTTCCATATTTGCATGGAAGCCCCTTTCCACCAACGGGTGGAGGAAGGGAGCTCTCCGACGGGTTGACGTGTACGTCCCCGCTATTAACTGTATTAGCACCCGGAAGCGTGAGTACGGGTTTAGGCATGCTGTGTGAATCTCATCCGGACGTGTGAGCCGGATTGGTGATGTTCTGGGGTTCCTGGAGAAGACTCCGAGGAAGTTGTATATTTTCCATTTGCAGGGAATGCGCACCATAGCCCCGAAAAAGGGGTATGTGCAATATGTTCGGCCAGCTTATGTTAACCAACTGGCGTTTAGCTGACCGCCGCTTGTCGAGACGTTGGCGTACAGGTGTTGCAGTACCAGGCGGGGAGTAGCGGGCTTAAGCCCAAGCTTGTGCCGGCCCTCGAATGCCTTTTTTGTTTATATTGCCGGCCTGCGTGCCGAAGTATGGAATTCATATTCCTGTAATATTCTTTTAATATCTGTAATGCTCTGAGGATGTGTAGCTTTCTTCCTCGTTTTAGGCGGGCGGTGTTCTCGTGAACCGCTCGCCCCGTGGGGGCCCCGAGGTATAGTTGCCGGGAAGCCCCTCATGGCCTGTTGACAGCCAGTCAGAATAGCGGAATTACGCTGTTAGTGGCCCAGTTTGGGCAGCGTGTCGTGGCATTGCTCGGCGAGTTTGCGTCATTAGTAGAGCGGGTGAGGAGCATTTCGTGTATACCCAAGGAGACACATCTGGATAGGAGAGAGTCGATCTCGAGATCCTCCTTAGATATTCCGGTCGGCCGAGAGCGCCCTCCGAAGGTGTCTTAGCTCAGCCTTTGCCTTGGGAGGGGAAGAGTTTGTTAGTCTTCCGGGTATGCGGTGGGTCCTCCACGCTGAGACCTTGGGTCTGTCCCCTGTGTTCCTAATCTTGTGCCTAGATCGTTCGCTTGAGGGTAGTAGGTGCGCGGTCACCCCTCTTTTGGGACCCCGAACTCCACAGAGGTCATTTTTGTCTTCAACACTATGGTGCGGTGAGCGTGGAGAGTGGCCAGCACGGAAAAACTCAGCCGAACGTCATGGTTATAGAAGAAGAGCCAAGTGACGACCAGGGTCATGTGATGAAAGAAGTCCCCTCCCATTCCCCTCTTGTCGCTAGGATATTCGATCCTGTAGATCAAAACGTGTCTTAGGGAGAATATTATATGATCGACCCTCGTTCTCAGGAGGGTGGACGTAGCGGGTATATGTGCCCCGTAGTGGGTAGAGATTGACCGAGTAGAGGTACCCCGAGCGCGGCTTGGCCCCAGGTAGACCCGTTGCCTGGCTCCTACTAGCTGGCAGGTCCGTAGGCTCGCCTGTGGGGGAGAGGTCCTGGTTCTTGGTTCTGCACTACCCCGATCGCGGCTCGGCCCCAGGTAGACCCGCTGTCTGGCTCCTACTAGCTGGCAGGTCCGAAGGCTCGCCTGTGGGGGAGAGGTCCTGGTTCTTGGTTCTGCACTACCCCGAGCGCGGCTCGGCCACAGGTAGACCAGCTGCCTGGCTCCTACTAGCTGGCAGGTCTGTAGGCTCGCCTGTGGGGGAGAGGTCCTGGTTCTTGGTTCTGCACTACCCCGAGCGCGGCTCGGCCCCAGGTAGACCCGTTGCGCAGGCTCCTACTAGCTGGCAGGTCCGTAGGCTCGCCTGTGGGGGAGAGGTCCTGGTTCTTGGTTCTGCAATACCCCGAGCGCGGCTCGGCCCCAGGTAGACCCGCTGCGCAGGCTCCTACTAGCTGGCAGGTCCGTAGGCTCGCCTGTGGGGGATAGGTTAGGATAGGTTAGGTTAGGTTTGTGGAAACTTCATCGGCACCCCGAGCTCGGCTCGGCCCCAGGTAGACCCGCTGCGCAGGCTCTCATCTAGCTGGCAGGTCCGTAGGCTCGCCTGTGGGGGATAGGTTTGGTTGGTTTGAGAACGTCATCGGCACCCCGAGCTCGGCTCGGCCCCAGGTAGACCCGCTGCGCAGGCTCTCATCTAGCTGGCAGGTCCGTAGGATCGCCTGTGGGGGATAGTTTGGTTGGTTTGAGAACGTCATCGGCACCCCGAGCTCGGCTCGGCCCCAGGTAAACCCGCTGCGCAGGCTCTCATCTAGCTGGCAGGTCCGTAGGCTCGCCTGTGGGGGATAGGTTTGGTTGGTTTGAGAACGTCATCGGCACCCCGAGCTCGGCTCGGCCCCAGGTAGACCCGCTGCGCAGGCTCTCATCTAGCTGGCAGGTCCGTAGGCACGCCTGTGGGGGATAGGTTTGGTTGGTTTGAGAACGTCATCGGCACCCCGAGCTCGACTCGGCCCAGGTAGACCCGCTGTGCAGGCTCTCATCTAGCTGGCAGGTCCATAGGCTCGCCTGTGGGGGATAGGTTTGGTTGGTTTGAGAACGTCATCGGCACCCCGAGCTCGGCTCGGCCCCAGGTAGACCCGCTGCGCAGGCTCTCATCTAGCTGGCAGGTCCGTAGGCTCGCCTGTGGGGGATAGGTTTGGTTGGTTTGAGAACGTCATCGGCACCCCGAGCTCGGCTCGGCCCCAGGTAGACCCGCTGCGCAGGCTCTCATCTAGCTGGCAGGTCCGTAGGCTCGCCTGTGGGGGATAGGTTTGGTTGGTTTGAGAACGTCATCGGCACCCCGAGCTCGGCTCGGCCCCAGGTAGACCCGCTGCGCAGGCTCTCATATAGCTGGCAGGTCCGTAGGCTCTCCTGTGGGGGATAGGTTTGGTTGGTTTGAGAACGTCATCGGCACCCCGAGCTCGGCTCGGCCCCAGGTAGACCCGCTGCGCAGACTCTCATCTAGCTGGCAGGTCCGAAGGCTCGCCTGTGGGGGATAGGTTTGGTTTGTGGAGGGATAGGTTTGGTTCCCATGATACGCTGCACGCAAAAAGAATGAATTGAATAATTTGTTTTTATTCCCTTAATTTCCCTTTGAAAGAGATTTGCTCTCAAGTGTCTGTTTTATACTGACCATGTACCTCATACATATCGTGATTTTGAACAATTAAGTAATCGAGGTAAAAATAATGAGGAGCTAAGAACGTGTCACAAGAATGACAAACTTTTTCTTCTTAAAAGAATTGACCCTGTCTCCTTAGCGTTGAGAGTCACGCGGTCGTGTCCTGATCAAGAGTACTCGTTTTATTTTGTTCTTAAGAAGCAGGAAACTTTGTTTTTAAAACTTGTCAATTTTCAAGATTTAAAGAAATACTGATTTTTTCAAGAGCAAAAACCTTATGGTATGTTCAAAATTTTTTATGGGATCACCCTCATCCTAAGTATGTCTTCATGTTTGAAAGTTGGATAGGCGACCCTTACCTCAATTATGTTTACAACCGGATTTTGTGTGAAGGTATCATGCGACTGATATCAGGAAAATGCTATTTTTATTTCTAGTTCTTTAAATCTGTAAGGGCAATTTTGAATCTTGGAGGAATAGACAGTGAACGTTTCAACGATACTAGTAAGGGCCACTCATAGAGGCGTGGGCAAATAGTGATTTTTTCAGTAGATTCAAGTATCGTAGTTTTTTTTATTTCAGGGTTTTTTGATCTTTAGCCACCACCATGCCTTTTTCCCTCTATAAAGGGAGTGGATTGTTAGTTGTGTTAGAGTTCATTGTTTAATGTGTATGTTGTGGATGATGAGCATAGGGGGAAAATCATGAGCTAGTGATACTCTTGCTGAAATATCTAACAGGATTGTGAAAGTGATATTCTTCAGAAGGGGTATGGAGAGATTAGTGTTCGAAGTGCAGTTTTCAGTTTCTCTCAAAATTTTGTTTTTGGGTCGGCTCCCACTCGCCGGATACTTGGGGTTGGACATTTCTTTCCGAGCTTGTACCAACCTCGAAAAGAGCGGGGATTGTGTACAACCCCGGATCCCGTCGAGCGGGATCCTCCCCAAGTGGCGCGCTTGGGGCGTGCTATGAGCGGCGCTTTGGTGCAGCCCCGTTCGAAGACGTGCGGGTCCTCGTGTGAGGAGGTTTTATTTGCGTAGGATTATAATATATATATTATATTATATTATATATATATATTATATTATATATATATAATTATATTATTATATATATATATTATATTATATATATAATTATATTATTATATATATATATATAAGTTTTATTGATATATAAAGAAAGAGGAGAGGGAGAGAGAGGGGGAAGTGGGGGTACGGGCAGCAAATAAAAAAAAGGAGCAGCAGGGGGGAGGGTTCGGGGGAGGAGAGGACAACGCAGCAGAGAAAATGAGGAGAAAGAAAAATATAAAAGCAGGGGAGAAATGAATAAGGAGGGACCCTAGCCCGTGGACCTGGAGTCTAGCCGCCGCCGCCCGCCTCCCCCCATCTCACTCCCTTCGGCCGTCTACAGCAGTAACCCGCGCCCCGATCTCTCTCTCTCCAGCCGCCGCCGCCCGCCTCCCCCCATCTCACTCCCTCTGGTCGTCTACAGCAGTAACCCGCGCCCCGATCTCTCTCTCCAGCCGCCGCCGCCCGCCTCCCCCCATCTCAATCCCTCCGGCCGTCTACAGCAGCAACCCGCGCCCCGATCTCTCTCCGGCCGCCGCCTCAGCAAGGAGCCCCCCGCATCTCTCTACCTCTCCCTCTCTCGGTCTGGAGCAGCACAACCCTGCCCCTCCCCGATCATCTTCCTGTCCAGACCGCCGCCATTAGGGGTGCAGCTCGAGCCGCCCCTTTCCCCCCTCTCTTCGTTGCCGCCGTCAAGGGCAAAACAAGGCCGGCCGGGAGCTCCTCTCCCGGCGCCGCCTACAGCAAGGCCGGCCGGGAGCTCCTCTCCCGGCGCCGCCTACAGCAAGGCCGGTCGGGAGCTCCTCTCCCGGCGCCGCCTACAGCAAGGCCGGTCGGGAGCTCCTCTCCCGGCGCCGCCTACAGCAGGGCCGGCCGGGAGCTCCTCTCCCGGCGCCGTTTGGAGCTAGGCCAGTCGGGATCAGCTTCCCCGACACCGCCTGAAGTCGTGGAGGCCGGAATCGACTTCCTCGGTGTTACTCGGAGTACGATCGGCCATGAAGAGGCTCAGCCATGAAGGAGAAATCGACGGGAACCTCCAACCCTCGAGTAAGGGTCGGATCCGCGCGAGGACAGCAGCTACGTCCACTAGACGTCGGGCCTCTTGCGGGATATTTCAGTGCGGCTCCGCCAAACACGCGTCAAGGGTAACGAAATTTCTACTTGGGCAGGTGAAGCCCTCAGTTTCCATATTTGCATGGAAGCCCCTTTCCACCAACGGGTGGAGGAAGGGAGCTCTCCGACGGGTTGACGTGTACGTCCCCGCTATTAACTGTATTAGCACCCGAAAGCGTGAGTACGGGTTTAGGCATGCTGTGTGAATCTCATCCGGACGTGTGAGCCGGATTGGTGATGTTCTGGGGTTCCCGGAGAAGACTCCGAGTAAGTTGTATATTTTCCATTTGCAGGGAATGCGCATCATAGCCCCGAAAAAGGGGTATGTGCAATATGTTCGGTCAGCTTATGTTAACCAACTGGCGTTGAGCTGACCGCCGCTTGTCGAGACGTTGACGTACAGGTGTTGCAGACCAGGCGGGGAGTAGCGGGCTTAAGCACAAGCTTGTGTCGGCCCTCGAAGGCCTTTTTTCTTTATATTGCCGGCCTGCGTGCCGAAGTATGGAATTCATATTCCTGTAATATTCTTTTAATATCTGTGATGCTCTGAGGATGTGTAGCTTTCTTCCTCGTTTTAGGCGGACGGTGTTCTCGTGAACCGCTCGCCCCGTGGGGGCCCCGAGGTATAGTTGCCGGGAACCCCCTCATGGCCTGTTGACAGCCAGTCAGAATAGCGGAATTACGCTGTTAGTGGCCCAGTTTGGGCAGCGTGTCGTGGCATTGCTCGGTGAGTTTGCGCCATTAGTAGAGCGGGTGAGGAGCATTTCGTGTAGACCCAAGGAGACACATCTGGATAGGAGAGAATCGATCTCGAGATCCTCCTTAGATATTCCGGTCGGCCGAGAGCGCCCTCCGAAGGTGTCTTAGCTCATCCTTTGGCTTGGGAGGGGAAGAGTTTGTTAGTCTTCCGGGTATGCGGGGGGTCCTCCACGCTGAGACCTTGGGTGTGTCCCCTGTGTTCCTAATCTTGTGCCTAGATCGTTCGCTTGAGGGTAGTAGGTGCGCGGTCACCCCTCTTTTGGGACCCCGAACTCCACAGAGGTCATTTTTGGCTTCAACAGTTTGGGTCCTTGGTCTCTTGTTAGAACACTCCTCCTACGTGTATTAACATTATAAATGGTCTTTCTCACATTGCTAACTTGAGGAGTTACATAATTTTTGGAATTAAACCAGCAATCAATAGCAAAGTGATCAATTTTGCCGCAGCACCAACAGTCAAACATGTAGTATCTTTGTCTGAAATTCTCTTGCTTGATCTTTTGAGAGTGTGGTCTAGCAGGGGCAGCAGTCTTGGAGGTAGAAGCTTCATGATGATGGCAATCACATGACTTCTTCTCTTTAAGAGGCTTTTCCACAATAGGCTTTACTTTTGGTGTCTTCTTGATGTTATGAACATGATTATAAGGGTCATAGCTCTGAAAAGTAATCTCTTCATAAGGTGCCTTAAGGACACTTTCTCCAAAGTTCGGGGGACGGGTCCATCCTTGGTAACGAGACTTGGGCTTTACATAAGTAGGTATAGCAAAGTGACCGTAGGACAAATCAAGATCAAACTCGTTTGTTGGAAATATAGCCTTCTTAAAAGAAGTCTGATCTTGAGCAGCTTTCCCCTTCTCCTTGGTCAAAGTCTTCTTGGCCGCCTTATTCTTCCTTTGAGCCTTATTTCTCCTAGAGAATTTACTAGGAGCTTCAACATGGCCTAGGACAGCACCTTTGGCCTGAGCTGAGAATTCAGCAACAAAAGGAAGGACAGTCTTGGGCTTTGAGAAACTTTCAACAAGTTTCTTTTCTGTTGCAAGTTGTTCTTCCAGTTCTTTGATGATCTTTTCTTTCAGATTTAGGTACTCGAGAGTCTTGTTATACTCTTCAATAGCAGCATTGAAGTTCTCTCTGAGTGAGTGCGTCTTGGCGACTTCCTCTCTCAGAGTGCTCTCTTCAGCCTTGAGAGACTTTATCTCCTTGGCTTGAGTTTTCACGACTCTTTGACATTTGTCGTAAGCCTTGATTAACTCTTTATACTGGGCCATGAGTTCAGACTCGTCGTCAGAAGAGCTGTCCTCATGATCATGATCAGAAGCATCTGATTCAGAAAGAGGAGTGTGAGAATTTACCTTCCCAGTGAACTGGGGTTCTTGTTCATCATCAGTTTGTGTCATTAGCCCGAAGTATGCTTCCTCTTCTTCACTTGACTCAGATGAGTCAGAATCGCTAAGAGTCTTGCCCTTCTTGGCTACAAAGCTTCTTTCAGTTCTCTTCTTATTATATGAAGATTTTTTTCTCCTCTCTTTCCACCCTCTTTCTTGTGAGGGCAGTCAGCGATGACGTGACCTGACTTATTACAACAATAGCAAACGATGTCAGAAGAAATATGTTTATTTTGTTTAGTATTATACATGTCTTCACTACTTGAGCCTTTCTTGTATCGATCACCATCATGACGTGATCTTCTGTGCGAGGCATCTTTGTTTCTCCATTGTTTTTTCTTGTTCAAGAATTTCTTGAACTGCCTTGAGAGTAGAGAAAACTCTCCTTCAGATAATTCTAAGCCTGAGGTGCTTCGCTCTGAAGTTTCTTCTTCACTATCTTACTGTGCAGGAGACGGTGATGCAGCTTTGACCTTCCTTGAGCTGTCTGCCTTCAGTGCAACAGACTTCTCCTTGGATGACGACCGGCTCTTCTCTTCTTCAGCTTTTCTAGAGTTGATCTGTAGCTCATATGACATCAGCTTTCCGAAGAGATTCTGAGGGTCAGTCTCTGCCAACTTGTCAAACTCTCTGATAGCACGGACTTTATTGTCTCATTTCTTAGTCAAGGACCTTAGAAACTTATCATTCAGCTCACCATTTGTAAAGACCCGGCCATATACTCGTACGCCGTTAACAATCTTGAAGAAACTTTCAAAGGTATCTGCAATTGAATCATTTGTTTCTTGTCGGAATGCTTCATATTTCTGATTTAGAAGGGATCTTCTGTCATCCCTAACTTCTTCAGTGTCTTCCATCAAGGTAATAAGAGACTGTCACATTTTCTTAGTGGATTGGCAGTGAATCAGAGATTCTGCAGCATAGAATCATCGACTGCACTTGTTATGATGTTTTTAGCTTTCTTATCCAATGAGACAAGTGCAATCTCATCTTTATTCAGATCCATCAATTTCTTAGGAACCTTTTTGGTAGGATCAACAGTGGAGACGGTCATTGAAACATAAGGACCTTCTTCAACAATCATGAAGATTCTTGGATCCACAGCTTCCATGAAAAACTTGATCATTTTTTTCCACATGGGAAAGTTAGTCTTTGTGCACAGAGGAAGCTTTGTAAAATCCTTAGCCTTATCCATGCTTGGATAACTCAAAAGACAACTTGGGCAGATCTGTTCAAGGTGCTAACCTTTTTATGAACAACCTGCCTCTGATACCAATTGAAAATGTTTTAGTTGTCTTACCTAAATCACCTAGAGAGGGGTGAATAGGTGAGTTGTGCGTCTTTTTACGGAATAAAAAATTTAAAGAGCTATGCACAGAAAATTAACTAAGCAATCACAGACGACAACAAGAATTATAGTGGTTCTTCAACCTTGGGTACATCCACTTTCCACTCACCGAAATAGCAATGCACTAGCATCGGCTACTCCACTAATCTCGGATTAAAAACAATCCTACACCTCGGAACAACGTTTCTACAACTCGATCCCAAAAACTGGATATACACTCGGAAGATAAAACTTTCTACAAGAACTCGGAGAACAAAGCTCCTACGACTCGGAGAAAGATCTCCTACAAGAATAGATTGAAATAAACAAATACAAACAATGATTTGATCTCAGATCTTGAAAACTTCTGTCTGTTCTTCTTGCTTGAACTTTGCGCCTTTATCAGAAATGGTTGAAGAAGAATCGGCAATATCTCTAGATCTGAAATTCTCTGGACTTAGCAAGATCAAGTAATGGATCTGTAGATTGTTGAATGAATTGATCGCTGAATCAACTTCTCTGAATCGATCTGGATCGAAAGCGATCGGCAAGAATGGCGATGAAGAGCGGCGCTTCCGATTTTGGAAAGAAAGTTAGGGATTCAGAAAACTTGGAAATTTTTGCGGCTGCTTGTTATTCTTCTTAGGGTTGGTCGAAATTGACAATACTTTTTATAGGACTTGCCTAACGGTCATAATCATAAATAATGGCAGCCACGTGGACCAATCACGCGCTAATGACATTTGAAATTCACGACTGTCTCGACTTAGAAGATTTCAGAAAAACAGTACAGGTGTTCTCGAGACAAAGGATAGTACTCGAGAAGATATACTGGTTCTCGAGAAGAACAATGAGAATCTCGAGAAAAACACTTAGCAAAATATGTGGAGGTGGAAATCTGCAGTGTCGAGACAGAAAGAAGTACTCGAGAAAAATATACTTTTGTTCTCGAGAACAGACAATCATCTCGAGAACAAATGGTTAGTTCTCGAGAAAAAATACTCTGGGTCTCGAGAAATAACTTCTGCATCTCAAGAACAAACCATAGTCCCTCTCCGGGCAAGATGAGAGCCTGACAGCGGGAGCATCCTGTGACCTAACCCCAGAGCGAGATAACTTGCCTTTGTCCATCCTCCGGGCGCTACCACCGGCCCAATCAGCTAGGTGAGAGTCTGATCGCGGGTGTTAAGCATCAACCGGACTCAGCCCCAGGGTCATAACGACGTCCAACGGGGATCCCGGCCCTGCCAGCTAGATGAGAGCCTAACAGCGGGAGCATCCCGGGACCTAACCCCAGGGCGAGATAACTGGCCTCGGTCCATCCTCTGGGTGTTAACACCGGCCTAATCAGCTAGGTGAGAGCCTGATGGCGAGTGTTGAGCATCAACCGGACTCAGCCCCAGGGTCATAACGACGTCCAACGGGGATCCCGACCCTGCCAGCTAGATGAGAGCCTAACAGCGGGAGCATCCCGGGACCTAACCCCAGGGCGAGATAACTTGCCTCTGCCCATCCTCCGGGTACTACCACTGGCGCAATCAGATAGGTGAGAGCCTAATGGCGGGTGTTGATCATCAACCGGACTCAGCCCCAGGGTCATAACGACGTCCAACGGGGATCCCGGCCATGTCAGCTAGATGAGAGCCAGACAGCGGGAGCATCCTGGGACCTAACCCCAGGGCGAGATAACTTGCCTCTCATCAACCAATCCCCGGCTCCGCCGGCTAGATGGAAGCCAGGCAGTGGAGGCATTCCATGACTTATCTTGATAAATATTTGCCACAAGCTCGACCTGCAAGAGGGGTGGGGCATCAAAGAATTTTATTCATTAAAGGAGAGTATGTACATGTTTTCACGGATAGAAGTGTTTCAAGTCATCACCGCTCCAGGTGTGACTTAGGGTCTCGCCCTCCACATTCCGGAGACGGTGCCCTCCTGACCTTAGAGCCTTCCCAACAATGTACGGGTCTTCCCAGTTGGGGTTGAGCTTCCCCACTGCCGCTGATCTCCCTGCCGCATCTACCTTCTTCAGGACCAAGTCCCTCTCCGCGAACTGCTTGACTCTGACGTGCTTGTTAAAGTACTTAGTCATTCTTCGCTTTACCTCCTCTTGTCGTATGGCGGAGAGATCACGCAGCTCCTCCACCAAGTCAAGGGAGAGTCGTAGCTCCTTCTCGTTTTCAGCTTGTCATTCTTCTTTGCCTGTCTCTGCCTCGACCACACGAGGCGTTCGGACCTCGAACACTATTGGAAGCACCGCCTCGCATCCATGGGAGAGCTTGAAGGGAGTTTCCCCCGTGGCAGTGTTGGGAGTGGTTCTCAGGGCCCAGAGAACTGAAGGAAGCTGCTCCACCCAGCTACTATTGAAATTCTCCACTTTCTTCTTCAGGAGGTTGACGATGATTTTATTCGCCGCCTCCACCTGTCCGTTGCTCCTGTGATGGTGGACCGAGGCAAACCTGAGATCGATTACGAGCTGCCCACAGCAGTCGATGAACTCGGCGCTGGCGAACTGAGGCTCATTATCCGTGACAATGGCCTGGGGCAACCCGTGTCTGCAGATGATCTCCCCACATACGAAGTTACTGATTACCCAGGAGGTCCCCTTGGCTAGCGCCTTCACCTCCAACCACTTAGAAAAGTAGTCTATCATGATAAGCAAAAAACTCCTCTGCCCGCTGGCCTGGGGGAAAGGTCCTACCAGATCCATCCCCAAAATGGCGAAGGTCCAGGGGGCCGTGATACTCCTGAGTCGTTGAGCCGGCTGAAGCTGGAGGGGGGCAAACAGCTGGCACTTGTGGCATTTCCTTGTAAATTCTGCGGCATCCCGGCTTAGGGTCGGCCAGAAATACCTTTGCCGGACTATTCTCCCTTCCAAAGTTCTGCTCCCCGAGTGGCTTCCACACTCCCCTGAATGGACCTCCTCCAAAATTCTCTGGACCTTCCTCTCGGCCACACAACGTGCCAGCATCCCAGAGAATCTTCCTGTACAACTGCCCGTCGCGCATGAGGTAATATGCCCACTTGTGCTTGAACTTCTTATTCATCCCCTCCGGAAATTCCCCTGTGGACAGGAATATTGTAAAGGGGTCCATCCACGTGGGATGCTAGTCCACCTCCATCAACTCCCATTCTTGGATGGATGGGCGGAACAGGTCGGTGATGCACCCTCAGCTCTCTGGTCAGGCGCAGTCCTGCTATCACGGCCTCATACTCTGTCTGGTTGTTTGTGATGGGAAAATGCACCACCACCATTTGCTCGATTCTCGTTCCCTGGGGGCTTTTCAAGATCACCCCCACCCCCAGGGAATGCCTTCCCGACGAGCCGTTCACCATCACCTTCCAGGGAACTGGGCGAGTGAGTTCTGCCTCCGCCACCTCGACCACATAGTCAGCCAGAAAGTCGGTCATTGCTTGGGCCTTAATTAAGAGGCGGGGGACAAAGGAGATATCGAAATCACACAGCTCCATCGACAAATTCGCCAACCATCCTGAATGCTCCACCCCCTCGAAGATGTTGCGGAGGAGGTGGTCAGTCACCACTCGGATGGAGTGTGCCTGGAAATAAGGTCGGAGCTTCCGAGCCAAGATGACCAGAGCGAATGTCAGCTTCTCCAAAATGGGATAGCGGAGCTATGCCTTCCTCAGGACCCGGCTCACGTAGTACATGGGCAGCTGCCCCTTCCCTTCTTCCCGAACCAGGACGGAGCTCAAGGCCTCTGCTCCGACCCCAAGATACAAAGACAGGTCTTCCCCCTCCTTCGGCCCTTGGAGCAGTGGGGGCTAAGTTAACTGCCTCTTCAAGACCTGGAATGGCTCATCGCATTCCCCAGTCCATACGGACTGCTGGCCTCCCCTCAATGCTTTGAAGAAGGGAGAGCATTTCTCTCCAGCCCGGGAAAGGAACCTGCTTAGCCCTGCCAAATTTCCTGTAAACCGCTGCACCTCCTTAGCATTCTGAGGCAACCCCAACCCCATGATCGCCTTGACCTTGTCAGGATTTGTCTTCACCCCCACTGGGGTGAGAAGATGGCCCAAGAACTTCCTCATGTTGGCCCTGAAAACACATTTCAAGGGGTTCAGCCTCATCTTATATTTACACAAGGTGCCGAAGGTCTCCTTTAGTTCCTAGAGGTGGGAGTCCACCCCTCGGCTCTTGATCATCAGGTCATCCACATACACCTCGAGATTCCTCCCCTTCTGCTCTTGGAAGACCCGATCTATCATCTTTTGGTAGGCCGCCCCTGCATTTTTCAGCCTAAAAGGCATCATCTTGTAGCAGTAGCCCCCGTCCCCAGTGATGAAGTAGACATCCTTTACATCGGGAGGGTGCATCCTGATCTGGTGGTAACATGAAAACGGATCTAAAAAACTCATCACAGGAAAACCGGCGGCTGAGTCAACCTGCGCGTCGATTCGAGGCAAGGGATAACAATCTTTAGGGCATGATTTATTAAGCAAAGAGAAATCAACACATTCTCCACCGGCCGTCTCCTTTTTTTACCATGACTACATTGGAGACTCAGCCGGGGTATTGAATTTCGGATACAAAGCCAGCCTTCAGAAGCTTGGCCACCTCCTCCCTGATGGGCTCCGCCAGCTTGTCCGTGATGGACCACTTCTTCTGCTGGATGGGGCGAGCTTCTGGGTCCAGGTTGAGGCGGTGGCAGGCAATGTCCGCATCGATCTCTGGCATCTCCGCTGCGCTCCAAACGAAGATGTACATGTTCTTCTGGATGCATGCCAGCAGCCTCTCCTGGTCCACCGAGGTCAGCCACCCATTGATGCGCACCTTCTCCACCCTCCCCTCAAGGGTGAGAACTTCCATCTCCACCACCTCTTCTGCAGCCTCCAGGCGAGACTGCTCTCCCCATTCTCCCGCGTCCCCCTCTCCCGAGACAAGAACCTCCTCATCAGCCTCCTCCACGGCCATCACCTCGGCCAACTCTTCTTGGGCTCCTTCCGCCACCTCCACCTGGGTGTGGCTCTCCTCTACCTCCATCTCCACTCCCCCTACTTCCTGTTCTGCCTCCTTCATTCTCTTCTCCATCTCCTCCGCTCCCTCCTACCAAGAGATGGAGTTCACGGCGGTGACGTAGCACTCCCTCGCCACCTTGGGGTCACCCCGAACACGGACCTGGATCCCCTCGACGTTGAGCTTCAAGAATTGGTGGAAAGACGAGGGGATGCCGCGGAAGGCGCTGATGAGGGGGCGCCCGAAGATGGCATTATAACTGCTGGGGGCGTCCACGATGACGAACCTACAGTTTTGGGACTGCCCCCCCCCCCCCCCACCCACCAGAGTAACATGGAGCCCCACTCCTCCTTCAACCTCCTTCCTCTCTCCCGAGAATCCGAACAGGGGCCCATCCGAGGCCAACACCCTCCTGTCTTCCACCTTCATTGCGCCAAACGCCCTCTTGAAGACGGCGTTGACCGAGCTCCCGTTGTCAATGAGGATCCTGAAGACAGTGAACCCTTCGACCGTTGTCTGGATGACCAGCGCGTCGCAAAAGGGATCCTCATGATGTGGCGTGCCCTTCCTTGAGAAGGTGATCAGCTCCGGAGGTGGGGTCTGGGATGTGGAGTCAACGCTCCTTCGATACATGGTGTGGAGGCTTGCCTTCCGGGAAGCCTCGACCCCCACCCCCCATGGATCACTCTGATCCCTGCTCGGGCTCCCACATCGGCTCAGTCCTCACACCAGTCCACCTCCGCCCGAGGCAAGACTTCCTCGATCCGCACCTCCTGGCGATCTCGTTGTTGCTGCTGCTCCCTGTTTCCCCTTACCTCGAGGAACTCTGGGCACGTGGTCGTAGCGTGCTCGTCCTCCTGGTGGAAGTCATAGTAGGGTAACTCCACCCTGATCTCCCTTCTCCTCCTCTACTGGCCCCTCCTCCTCTGCATGGCTATGGTCATAACCTGGTGTTGATCGAGGAGAGGAGGCCTCTGGCCTTGCCTCCATCCTGGAGGGTGATACAGACCCTGGCCTCCGTGGCGGAAGTCTCCTCCGTGGAAACCCATCTGCTGGCCTTGGTCTTGCCACTCTGGCTGCCTCCAGTCGAGCCGGTTGTTCTGCTCCTGACACCCCCACCTGGGTTGTTGCGGTTGTTGCTCCCTTTATCGTGGTTCGGCTCTCCTCACCTCCTGACCCCGGCCACCTCCTGACCCCGGCCACCTCCTGACCCCGGCCACCTCCTGGCCCCGGCCACCTCATGTCCCCTTCTCCTCTTTTGTGGCCCACCTGGCCAACTTCTTCGCAAACTCGGGGTCTGACGCCTCCCCGTCGACTTCCCTTGCCGCCCTCTCCATCAGCTCCTCATAGGAGAGGGGCGGCACTCTCTTCAGTTCCATCCTGAAGAAGCCTTGTTGCAGCCCCAAGGTGAAGGCCATCATCAGGGTGTGCCCTGGCATCTCCTGGACCTGGGTCACCTCCTCCTGAAACCGGTCCACGTAGCTCGCCAAGGTCTCGTTCACCCCCAGCTTGATGTGGAATAAAGACTCTGACTCCTTCCATTTCTTGGAAGTGGTGAACCTCAACATGAACCCCCGGCACAAGTCTTCGATGCAGTAGATTGAGTTGGCCGGTAGCTGGTGGAACCATTCCCTCTCCTTCTATTTGAGGGTGATGGCGAATAGTCTGCACTTAAAGACATCTGACATCTGTCTTATCGATACCACATCCTCGAACCATTGGATGTGCTGAACCGGGTCATCCTTCCCGGTATAGTATGACATCTCTGGTTCCCTGAACCACTCTAGAACCGGGGCGGAAGAGACCAGCTTGCTGAAAGGGCTGACTCCCCCTGATGGGCGAACCGGAGGATCTCGCACCCCCATCTTGCCGAACCGGCCTCCGCTCGCCGAGCCCGGGAAAAGCACTCGTCCGGGGAGCTCGCACCCTCTCCCTTCCTCTGTAACCTCCTTCCCAGCTCGTCTGCCAGGAGCGTCCTCCCGCAGAGCCGGGCCGGTGATGACCGAAACTGCTGGAGTTGAGCACTCGGCACGCGCGCCAAGTGCAAACTTGACGAGGCCAAGCACCTCCTGCTTGAATTCTTCGAACATCCCCATCGTGGCGAGAGGGGGAGGGGGTGGCGAGTCGGACCAGTCCGAGCCTTGCCCTTCTCCTACAGTCATCGAGCCTGCTGAAGATTTTCTGTGTTGACCACGCTCCACGCTCACCGCACCAAAAATGTTGAAACTGAAAACTCGGTCTCTGTGGAGTACACCCTTGGGGAAGGGGTGATCGCACACTTCTCGCTAGCGAGCCAAGCGACCAAAGAAAGAGAACAGGGGACAGACCCAAGGGCTCGGCGTGGAGGTCCCACCACATACCCGGAAGATCTTAAATCGCTTCCCCTCCCTATCCAAATGTCGAGCTAAAGATACCTCAGAAAGCGCAAAAAGACCGAAGCACAAGTGAAAACGGCCTGAAAATAGCCAACCTCTGCTGTTTTGAACAGCTATGTGCAGCCCAACTGGGTCTGCCAAAAGCGCAACTCCGCTGTTCTGGGAGGCTATTGACACCCCCTGCAAGGGCATTCAGATAATTTGCTTATGGGCCCCACTGGGAAGGTTCCAAGGATGAGGGGGTCTGCTCGCCACTCTACTGGGCGGACGCGGCCTGGCTCCCGCGGCTCGCCTTCTATCTTTAGGCAAGCGCGAGCCAGGCCGCCATGTCGCGTCTAGCTTACACGGAAGCGGGCCGACGACAAGATCGCCCGCGTAGGCGCGGGCTGGGTCTGGCTCGCACGGCTCGCTCGCCTAGCCATGGCAGGAGCGAGTCGGCCATCTGGACTTGTTCGCCTTCTGCACTGGTGCGGGCTGGCTCCCCTTGCGGGCCGGTCCGCCTGGCTCGCCCGCCTAGCCTGACTCACTCGACAAACACGGGGTTGTACATTACCCACATTAGAAACAATAAAAATCATTGTGTTTGTTCTACTGTTCCTTGCCAAGCAAGAATTGAGTTGAAATAAAATTTGATAACCTTTAAGTTAATTTTTATTTATCATATTGTGTTACAATATATCACCATATTTCTATTTCTGGTAATATGTCTAGAGAAACCACTGTCCAAATACCAATCGTGCTTCTTGATAACAGTTGGGCATTCCTGTATCTGCAACTAAATAAGATGTCCTCCCCAAAATATTTGAGATGAGTACCATAAGCATCAACATTCTCACAAACCTTTCACTTTAACTGGTAAGAGTTATGAGGGGAGGTGTTTGTGAAGTTATACCAACAATCAACCATAAAGTGGCGAACCTTCCCACAACAAAAGCATTTAAACCCATAGTAATGTGGATGGTCAGTTAGTTACATTATTTTTCATACTTGTACCCATTGAGTGTCTTTCTATAAACCTGGAGGAGAATTTGTTGTTCTTACCCCAATTGTTGAATATCTTCACCAAAAGACCTATCTCCTCATCTGTGAAAGAAGAGACCTTAAATTCAGTGACTAAAAGGGGTACTGTTTTCTTTGCAAGTGCTTTGGGGGATGAAGTGCTCCTCTCTTCTTCCTTCCTTGATGTTGTCAATTCACATGACAACAACATTCCATAGTGATCACTCTATCTGTTTCCCTTATGTCTCATGCATAAGGGAAACAGATAGAGTTTTCAGTTCACACTTCTTTATCAATCTCTTCGGCCACTTATCAATCTGTTCTACAGGGATTTCACTATCATAAGTTTTCAGTTCATTTAATGACATTAAATCTTTTAAAGCATTCAACAACTAGTTCTCCATATTTCCTCTTGAAATTCTCATACTGTGTAATCAGGTAAAACTCCGTGTACTTCCTGACATCTTCAATGCCTTCTGTCATACTCATTAAAGCCTCTCAGATCTCCTTGTAATAAATATAATTTATTATATTTCAGTATCGCTTACTAGAGAAAGTATATTACGCCCTAATGAAATAAGTACTCCAAAGGGAAATTCCCTCTTGGCAGCCCTAGGCTCCAATTCTTTTCCAAACCAAATTCAAGATGAAGATACATGAGAAGGGTTCGGGAGTTATATAGCCTCTCCCACCCAGAGAGAAACGGAAATAAGTACGACAATGGAAATAAAAGATTGTACGGGAAATAAAGTGCGGCAAAAGGAAAATAACAAAACAGGAAATAAAATATCATATTGGCGACCATCACGCCACGCTTCCCGTGGTGGTTCCATCCGCTGGTCGATTCCTTCGAGAATACACGTGTCACGTTGATAATGCTCCTTCCTCGAGGCCACCCTCCTCTGTGTACGTAACAATAACACCATCTGGAAAATTTGTCGTGTCCTCAAGGCAATACTCCAGAAGCTAGCTGTGAAAGTCCTCACGATCCAACCATGACACCTCGGAGTGGGGTTGTTGGCGCCATGTGACCAGAACCTGATCTCAGACCCGGCCCTCCACAATGATAGGTTTGCGGTCCAAGATCGCCTCCGGAAGGTAAACGGTGGAGCCGTCAAATACCATGTCCAGTGGAGTGTCACCTCGACCGGGTGGTCTCCTAACCACCCGTTTGAGCTGGGACACGTGGAAGACTGGATGTATGCAACTATTGGCGGGCAGACGGAAGCGGTAGGTCACCTCGCCGATGCGGGCCATCACTTCGAACGGGCCGTAGAAACAAGCCGATAGTTTTGGATGAGATCGGGACGCCACTGAATTCTGACAGTAAGGTCGGAGCTTGATGAATACTGCGTCTCCCACTTGAAACTGAATGTCCCGCCGACGCTTGTTCGCGTGGTGGAGCATCTTCTATTGTGCGTGGAGGAGGTGGGTCTTCAGGATCCGAGAATCTCGTTCCGGTCCAAAAGCTGGGTGCGCACTTCCCCGACGAGACATTCTCCCGGAAGGTGTTGGATGATGGTGAGCGGCGGCCGGCCATAGACAGACTGGAAAGGGGTCATGTCGGCTGAGTACTGAAAGGACGTGTTGTACGAGAACTCGGCCCACCCTAACCATTTGCTCCAGTCTCGGGGGCGGGCGGAGACGAAACAGCGCAAGTATGTCTCCAAGCAGCGGTTCATAACCTCAGACTGTCCATCCGTTTGGGGATGGCAAGCCGAACTCATCTGGAGATGTGTGCCTTGGAGTTTGAAAAACTCCTGCCAGAAGGAACTCATGAAGATCGGATCGCGATCGCTGACGATCGATCGAGGAAAACCGTATAGTCGGACGACGTCGGAAATAGACGCCTCGGCCACCGGTGGAGCTGTAAATGGGTGGCGCAAGGGTATAAAGTGACCGTATTTGGACAGCCGGTCCACCACCACCAAGATGCACTCGTAACCCGAAGACCGCGGGAGGCGCGTAATGAAATCCATCGCCACATCTTCTCAAATGAGATCAGGAATGGGCAAGGGTTGCAGTAAACCGCCCGGAAATGCGGCCTCATACTTCGAGCGCTGGCAGACGAGGCGTGCTGCCACAAAATCTTCCACGTGTTGCATCATGTCTTTCCAATAGTGCCGCTGCGAGGCGGCGGTGGGTACGAAACGCCCCTGAATGGCCCGCTGTTGGGGTATTATGAAACTCCGACAGAAGTCATGCAATGCTGGGTGAAGATGATGAAATGACCAATCGGCCCCGATAGAACAGTCAACCTCCAAGAAGTGTTTACGGGTGGCAAGCCTCGGCATCCGTCCGTAAGCATTCGATGATGTCCCGTAAGGCCGGATCGGTCTCCACCTCTCTCTGCAAAGTCTCCGTCTCCTGCCAAACTGGGCGTGATATGGCCGTCAGTTCTGCGGACGCACTCTACCGAGATAGTGCGTCAGCCGCCAAGTTGGACTTGCCAGAACAATATTCCACCGTGAAGTCATAGCCCAATAGCTTTGCCACACAAAGATGTTGTGATGGAGTAGTCATCTTCTGGATGAGAAGGTACAGAAGGGTGTGGTGATCTGTGAGGACGATGAAATGGTGCCCCAAGAGATACGGCCGCAAGTGCTGAACCGCCAAGACAAGGGCCATCAACTCGTTCTCGTACGCCAAGCGGAATCGAATGGTAGAAGAGAAGGACCGGCTAAAGTATGTTACCGATCGCCCGACCTGCATAAGCACCGCGCCAATGCTCGAGTCGGAGGCATCGCACTCCACTATGAAGGGCTGGGTGAAATCTGGCATGGCGAGAACTGGGGTCGTAACCAAAGTCTGTTGTAGGGCTGTTAAAACAGTGGCTACCTCGGGGGACCACTAAAATGTCGTGTCGGTCGTCTTGCGCAGAAGGCGTGTGAGAGGTAGTGTCATCTTGCCGTAGTCGCGGATAAAACGACGATAATAGTCGGTCAAGCCGAGGAAGCCCCGGATCTCACGTAATGAGTGTAGTGTCGGCCACTGCAGGGCTGCTTCCATCTTGTCGGGATCCATAACTACCCCTTGAGCTGACACGATGTGAACAATGTAGGAGATCTCGCGCTGAGCGAACGCGCATTAATTCAAAGTGGCGACTAGGGAATGTTGTCGTATTGTGCCTCCAGGTGACCCAGGTGATCCTGCCATGTCACGCTATAAACCAGTATGTCGTCAAAGAAAACTAGAACATACTTACGAAGCACAACCCAAAAGATGTCGTTCATAGTGGCCTAAAAGGTTGTCGGGGCGTTGGTTAAGTCGAACGGCATGACCAGGAACTCGTACTGGCCATCATGAGTGCGGAAGGCAGTCTTCGGAACATCCTCCACGCACACTCGGATCTGGTGGTAACCAGAATGCAAGTCGGTTTTGGAAAAATAAGTAGCTCCACTCAGCTCATCCAAAAGCACTGTATCACCGGAATCGGGTACTTCTCCGCAACGGTGGCTTTGTTAAGCTCGTGATAGTCCACACAGAATTGCCATCTGTCGTCCTTCTTACGGACTAGAAGGACCGGACTGGAAAATGGGCTAGCGCTCGGTCGGATAAGGCCCGCAATCAACATATCAGCAATCAAGCATTCGATCTCATTCTTCTGGATGTGGTCGTAGCAGTAAGGATGGACTGAGATCGCCTGGACGCCCTCCAAGGGGGAATACGTTGGTCGGTTGGGCGCGGCGGGGGAAGACCCGATAGCAAAGGCCTCCAAGAGGCGAGACAACTGGGGCAGAAAAGAAGTGGGCGGCGGTTGTAGGTGCGCGGGCCCCGAAGTCGTGATCTGCCATAAAAATGCACAAAAATCCACCGAGTCAGTGCGCTGAGCTGCGCTCGAAGAGATGGTGATCCGCTAGAAGGAAGCCTCGCCCTGGAGCGTGCAATGCCGGTTGGCCCACTGGAAGGTCATACGCATGGAAGCCCAATTGTGTTTGATGTCGCCCAAAGTCTGCAACCAGGTGATGCTCAGAATGGTGTTGTCCCCACCTAAGTGGAACACGTGGAAATCTGTGGGGGCGGTATACTCGCCCAGCTATAGAGAGAGACAGTGGCATAGGCCTAGAGTCGGCGATCGATGGCCATCCCCGGGGTGAACGACAAAGTCATGTGTCGGATCTGAAGGCAACTGTAAGTGTGTCATGAAGTCGTTGGAGATGAAGTTGTGGCTTGCACCACTGTCAATCATAAACACCACCGGTGTTCCCTGGAGTAGGCCTTGGAGCTTCATGGTGCGGGGTCCTGTGATGCCCCCCGCAGAAGCACATGAAAGCTCTAAACGTTGCAGGTCGAGCGGCGGCGACCCCTCCGAATCGTCCTCTAGCAGCAAGGCGTCAAGTTCTGCAGTCATCACCTCATCCTCGTCAGCACACATAAGAACCCGCAGCTCCTTCAGCGGACAGACGTGTATCGGAGAAGAGGATTGCTTACAACGAAAGCACAAACCCTTTCCGCGCAGATCGTTGTACTCCTGGGTGGTAAGGCGATGGGGGGAGAGCGGTCGTGGTGGCCGAGGAGGAAAGGCTGGTCGAGGAGGAGCGGCTTGAAGTTGTTGGTCCCCCGATGGAAGTCGTGGCGGAGGGGTAACAAATGTGGCACGTACTGGTGGGGGAGGAGCTGTTGGAGGTGTCCGCGGCTGGTCTCCGACACTGACCGCAAAATCAGCTTCCACCAATTGAGCCCCTTCCATTGCGTCGGAAAGATCCCGAGGGCGATGGGTGTGTAGTGTAACAACCAATTTTTTTAGCATATATTAAAAAAATAGATTTAAATCCATTAAATCTAAATATAGCAACTTTGTAATTAGCTTAAGTGGTATTTTCCCCCTCTTATAGCAAGCCGAACACCCCACCTCCCTCCCTACAGATTAAAATTTTGTACTAGGGTTTTTCCGTGCCCCGTCTCCCGCAAGGGCACAGCCTGCTCTGCTCCCGGCCGTTTCTGCAAGCCGCAGCATTCAACCCTCCCGATTCAACCCCGTCACCTGCTCCTGTATCACCCCAATGCCTCCTCCTCTTGCTCTAGCCGGCGGTTTCCTCTGCTCCAAGAGCCATCTCTGCCCCCTGCGTTTCTCCCCTGCTTTGATCGGAAGCTCAATAGCAGTTCTTCTCCTCTCCTTCTTTTATGATCAGCAAGGCAAGCCTTCTTTCTCCTCTGAAAGGCCGACAGCCGCCTTCTCTGCCTCCCACAACCGCTTCTCCATCTTCCTTGGGCTCCGATTACGCCTAGAGATTTGCTCAAATCCTCCTCCACTCAGATTTTGGACTCGGTTTTGGTCCCTATTGGAAAGATTCTCCCTTCATTCTCCTTTATTCAGATATTATTGTATCCTTTACAATTATTTGTCTCCAAATTTGCGTCTATTTTGTGATTCAAGATCTTTGCCCCTCTTGTAATCGCTTAATCTCGTGGAATTCTTGATTTCCAGTGCCGTTCCTCGATTCAATTGGTGGGATCTCGCAAAACCCTCTCCGATGTAGGGTTTCCCCAAGCCTAAGCACCGCCCAGTCTTCGTCTCCGCGTGGTGTCTCTTCTCTCTCACTCTTGAGGGAGGTAAATCTCTTAGCCCGCTCTTGATCTAGTTATGTATCGATTCATGTATATGTTAATGTAGTGATAATTTGCTATGTCGCTTACGTCGTTCTTGTACAGGTTCAAAATAGGGTTCCTGTTTTTGCTAGTGTCGGTTAGTCGCCTCCGTCAGATTCAACCTTCTTCAGGAAAGTAGAGATCAATTCTCTCTTACAAACATTGAACTTAATTGTCTTATCTGATCTTATGTTTATGTGAATTCACCCTTGATTGCTTGTTTCGCCAAATAAATTTATACTTCGAATCCCTAAATAAACTGGTTATTAGTTTGAGATTCACGCGATTGGAATAGCACGAGTTGCGAATGTAAATGATGATATTTGGATAATTGGGAGACGAGTTACTGAATGATAGTTAATTGGATATTCAATTAGATGATTTGTATCTCATTTGATGAATAATTTGAAAAATCGTAACGCGTTAATCACTAGCAACATTATCACAAGAATAATTATAACGAATTCGGGTTAGCAAGTATATGATTGGTGTTTTGATATACCATGCTCGTAATGCATTTTTTTTTGGAAAATACTTGTGTCAATTGATGATTAACCTAGATGAGTACTTGACATCTCTGATCTGATACATTTCAACTTACCTCTGTGATTTACTCCAAAATCTTCTTGATAATGAAACATTAACCTCTCAAACCCGCAAGATTCAAAACTCATTATTTGGTTTTTTCTGTGTCGTCGAATCTGATTTTTAATGTCTGTCTGAGTAAAACTTATTCTTGATCTCATCTTTCACTTTAATATTTTTATTACTGTTAAAATCACTAAAATATGAATCATGTAACTCATAATAGCATAAGCAAACATTGAAATGTGTTGGGGTCACTTGGGTTTCAGCCTTCACGATGTCAGTTGGGACTCACTAAGCCTCCTTGTGTCGGGCCTGGGCCGTGACAAAAGTCATGACAAGTAGGAAGTTTTTTCTGATAAGACTTGTCTTGGACTGAGTGTGAATCATGTGCACCCACAAGAAACCACGTACACTCTTCAATGGTTACAACTTATGATATTGTATGAGCAATTATATATTATTCACCGGAGTAGTCTCTTGATTCTAATTATTTTTGTTGACTCATTTACTTGTTTTTTTTTTATAGAGCATCGCTTCATGAAAATTGATACTTGTATATTTATGTTTCTACTGTTCTGTACTTTACTTCGCTCACCTGATTATTTCAATATTCTGAAACTTTTCTTTTTTGATTTGAAATTGCTTTAGTGTTCGTGTTGCGCCGCCACTGAGCCCGTTTTGCGTCAAACTTCTGTTTTCAGAGGTTGATCTTCCCGTCGTGTCAGGTTCTATGTTTATGTTTCATTTCTTTTACTGTCAGACGCTTTTTATGTAATAAATATGATTAGTAAATTATGGACAACTGTTAGGATAAATATTATATGTACTAGAATTTAGCATCATTTGCATGTTCATCCTCTTTTAAATCATAATTGCATGAAATTTGTACCAGTTCCCTGAAAAACAAGAATTTTACAAAATACATGTGTATTTAAAATTCTCACTGTTTTAAACTCTAAAAACTTCCGCATAAAAATCAAACTGTTGATACTTAAAATTAACTATTTTAAATCAATTATCAGTGTCTCTGTATCCGTCTTAGCAGACATGATTTTCTTTCCGCCCATGTCTGTGGCATCATGGCCCGCCCGAAGCGCACTCTAACTTTTGTTGAGACGAGTCTTGACAGTTGGTATCAGAGGGAGGTTAGCTTCTAAAGATAAAATATTTTGTAATTATCACATATTTTGAACTTTATTATGTATATATATATATATATATATATATATATATATGCATGCATCATTCCTTCACTCAGCTTGTTATTATTTGTTGTTCGCGGCTGAAACACGCACACACTCACTCATAAACATGAGTAGTATGCACACAAATGTTAAGGGATTATGGACAAACTAAATATTTTTTTGCATATGAATTTCCACTAGGATATACATCCTTGTGAATATTAAATTGTATGAGTGGTTTAATATTTTCAAGTGTGTTGGCATTAGAATCATAATATGCATGACATGTTAAGTGAAATGATCGCTTAACATGACATGTGTATCCATTCATTTGCATTCATATCATAAATCATTGCACAAGTGCTAAGCTAAGAACAACAATAATGATTGTACACGCATGATTTTACTATTTGCTTGACATAGCACATGATCTCATTGTTGCACTTGCATGATCATTACTTAGAGTTGTCTCATGAAACTGCTGTAATTATTACATAATTTATATATCTAACAGTAGGAAACGTGTTAGAATTTCGTCTTAAGTCTCTGGTTTTTGTATTCAGTCTTCTTGTTCTGCTCGACTAACAATCTTATCTGGTCCTCATGTATCTCCATCTAGTTAGCTACTAAGTGTTAGCGAGAAATGAGATTCTTCTTGTAAATTGTTCGGTCGATTTACCTCAGCGTTGTTTTGTGCTCTTTCATCCCCATTTTGTCCTGATTTTGTCGACAATCAATCTTCATTCAGCTTCTTTTTTTCTTCAGTCTTCCATCTTCGCTTCGTACAAAGATCTTTTTTGTTCTTGAATACTCGAATCGTACCTTTCAATTTTGAGCTAATTGAAGCAATTCTTGTATTCCCTGAAGGTGATCTTTCGTATCCGGTCAATCCTGCCAAAAATCATTCCTATGGTAGCTGTATTCTGAATGCATGATAAGTCTGAAGATTTTCCATGTGAACATGAATCTTACATGCGTTGTAAGTATCCGCAAATTTTATCTTGATTTTGATAGTCCATGTGTCTGTTCTCTCCTCTGTTTCTTTGTATTTATAGTTAACTTCCATGCCTTGATTTGAAAGTCTTGTTGGAATGTGTGTCATCCGAATCTTCATCATAAGAGGTCTCATTCAGAGAATTCTCAGAAAATTTCGGGACGAAACTTCCTAAGTAGGGGAGAATGTAACAACATATTTTTTAGCATATATAAAAAAAATAGATTTAAATCAATTAAATCTAAGAATGGCAATTTTATAATTAGCCTAAGTGGTATTTTTCCCCACTTATAGCTAGCCGACCACCACCACCCCCCCCCTCCCGATTAAAATTTGGGCATAGGGTTTTACTGTGCCCCGTCTCTCGCAAGAGCACAGCTTGCTCCTGCTCTATACCGTTTCCGCAAGCTGCAGCGTTCAGCCCCCTCAATTCTGCCCTGTCTCCTGCTCTCGTATCACCCTGACGCCTCCTCCTCTTGCTCTGGCCGGCGGTTTCATCTGCTCCAAGAGCCAACTCCACCCCCTGCATTCCCCCCTGCTTTGATCGGCAGCCCAACAACAGTTCTTCTCCTCTCCTTCTATGATCAGCAAGGCAACCCTTTTTTCCCCTCCGGAAGGCCGACAGCCGCCTTCTCTCCCTCCGGCAACCGCTTCTCCATCTTCCTTCGGCTCTGATTAGGCCTAGAGCTTCACTCAAATTCTCCTCCACTCAGATTTTGGACTCAGTTTTGGTCCCTATTGGAAAGATTCTCCCTCCATTCTCCTTTATTCAAATTTTATTGTATCTTTTACAATTATTTATCTCCAAATTTGCGTCTATTTTGTGATTCAAGATCTTTGCCCCTCTTGTAAACGCTTAATCTCGTGGAATTCTTGATTTCCAGTGTCGTTTCTCGATTCAATTGGTGGGATCTCGCCTTCTCCGATGTAAGGTTTCCCCAAGCCTAAGCGCCGCCAAGTCTTCGTCTCCGCATGGTGTCTCTTCTCCCCTCATACTTGAAGGAGGTAAATCTCTTATACCGCTCTTGATTTAGTTATGTATCGATTCATGCCTATGTTAATATAGTGATAATTTGCTATGTCGTTTTCGTCGTTCTTGTACAGATTCAAAATAGGATTCCTCTTTTTGCTAGCGCAGGTTAGCCATCTCCATCAAATTCAGGCTCCTTCAGGCAAGTAGAGATCATTTCTCTCTTGTAAATATTGAACTTAATTGTCTTGTATGATCTTATGTTTATGTGAATTCACCTTTGATTGCTTATTTCGTCAAATAAATTTAGACCTCGAATATCTAAATAAACTTGTTATTAGTTTGAGGTTCACGCGATTGGAATAGCACGAGTTGTGAATGTAAATGATGATATTTGGATAATTGGGAGACGAGTTAATGAATGATAGTTAATTGAATATTCAATTAGATAATTTGTATTGCATTTGATGAATAATTTGAAGAATAGTAGCGCGTTAATCATGAACAACATTGTCACGATAATAATTATAACAAATTTGGGTTAGCAAGTATATGATTGTGTTTTGATATATTATGCTCATAATGCATTTTTTTCTTGGAAAATATTTGTATCAAAAGATGATTTAACCTAGATGAGTACTTGATATCTCTGATCCGATACATTTCAACTTACTTCTGCGATTTACTCAAAAATCTTCTTGATAATGAAACATTAACCCCTCAAACCCGCAAGATTCAAAACTCACTGTTTGGTTTTTTATGTGTCGTCGAATCGGATTTCTTATGTCTGTCTGAGTAAAACTTATTATTGATCTGATCTTTCACTTTAATGTTTTCATTTCTGTTAAAATCACTAAAGTATGAATCATGTAAATTATAATATCATAAGCAAACATTGAAATGTGTTGAGCTCACTTGGGTTGCAGCCTTCACAGTGCCAGTTGGGACCCACTAAGCCTCCTTGAGTCGGGTCTGGGTCGTGACAACGGCCACGAAAAGTATGAAGTTTTTTCTGATAAGACTTGTCTTTGGACTGAGTGTGAATCATGCGCACTCACAAGAAACCACTTACACTCTTCAATGATTACAACTTATGATATTGTATGAGCAATTATATATTATTCTCCGGAGTAGTCTCTTGATTCTAGTTATTTATGTTGACTCATTTACTTGTCTGTTTTGTTAGCAACGCTTCATGAAAACTGCTACTTGTATATTTCTATTTTTATTGTTTTGTACTTTACTATGCTCACCTGATTATTTTAATGTTTTGAGACTTTTACTTTTTGTGTTGGAATTGCCTTTGTGTTTGTGCTATGCCGCGAGATTCCCGAGCCCGTTTTGCGTCAAACTTCTGTTTTCAGAGATTGATCTCCCCGGCGTGTCAGGTTTTATGTTTATGTTTTATTTCTACTACTGTCAGACGTTTCTTTTATGTAATAAATATGATCAGTAAATTATGTACAACTGGTAGGATAAATATTATATGTACTAGAACTTAACATCATTTGCATGTTTATCCTCTTTTGAATCATAATTGCATGGAATCTGTAGCGGTTCCCTGAAAAACATGAATTTTACAAAATACATGTGCATTTAAAATTCTCATTATTTTAAACTCTAAAAGCTTCCGCATAAATATCAAATTGTTGATAATTAAAAGTTATTATTTTAAACATATTATCAGTGTCTCTGCATCCGTCTTAGCAGGCATGGTTTTCTTTCGGCCCATGCATGTGGCACCACGGCCCGCCCGAACCGCATTCTAACTTTTATTGAGACGGGTGGTGACATGTAGGCAAGAGAGAATGTGGTATTGGAGACCCTAATGGAAGAAGCCGAAGTAGTGATCTGGAGGAAGACCGGGGACGTGGTTCACGATCTCAATAAACTCGTCGATGTACTGCTCCACAGAAGTGGTATGTCGTAGGGCACATATGCTCTCCAAAGCATTGTCGGAGTACCGATGATCATAGCGCTTCGCCAGCGCTTGGGCCAGGTCGATCCAGGAAAGGAGTGGGGTCGACTGACGCAGCCAACGGACCCAATGGAGGGCATAGTCTTCCATGGCAAGTGTCATCAGAGCTACTTTTTGTCCCTCCGGGGTGCCATGAATGTCGAAGAATTGTTCTGCCTTTGCAATCCAGCCGAGAGGATCGGTATCGTTGAAGTGAGGCACTTCGAGGGATCACGGCGCGTGGGCTGTGGCCAACGTGGCGAGTGGAGGGGGTGTTGACGGAAAGGCGGCCTGACCGGTGAATGAGGAGGGATCCTCCTCAGCCAAGGGTGTAGAAGAGCGGTTGTCCAGTCGGGCATCCCAAGCCTCCAATCGTTGGAGAATCGCTTGAATCGATGCGAGAGAGCTAGCTTGTACGTCGAGGCGGCGCTCAGCAGAATCTAGACGGTCTTCAGTCATAGCGCGAGTAGTTGGCCGCCGTTGTCGGGGCGCCGGGATCCAATGGAGGTACGAGATCTCGAGGAGAGAAGCGCGGAAGACGGAAATATGTTGGCTGGGGAAGAAGCCGCGGGAAGCCCCGGAGGAAACGCGGCGTACAGCAGTCGAAGTTGCCTGGCGAGAAGCGGGATCCCGACAGAATCGTGGAAGAGGAAGCGACGGGTCAGGCCAGGCGCGATCGGAGGACGGGTCGCAGGTTTCGCCGCGGCAGGAGCGGTCGATCAGCGAAGGTGCGTCGCGGCGTGCAACGGGGAAAAAGATTCGTTGCAGAAGATTGTGTTGCGGAACCCGGCGGCGCAACTAGAAGGCGGGAACGGCAAGTCCGGACCAATATTACGCACTAATGAAATAAGTACTCCAAGGGGAAATTCCCTCTTGGCCAGCCCTAGGCTCCAATTCTTTTTCAAATCAAATTCAAGATGAAGATACATGAGAAAGGTTCGGGAGTTATATAGCCTCTCCCGCCCAAAGAGAAACGGAAATAAGTACGACAATGGAAATAAAAGATTGTACTGGATATAAAGAGCGACAAAAGGTAAATAACAAAACAGAAAATAAAATATCATATCAGTGACCATTACATCACGCTTCCCGTGGTGGTCTCATCCGCCGGTCGATTCCTTCGAGAATACACGTGTCACGTCGATGATGCTCCTTCCTGGAGGCCACCCTCCTTCGTGTCTGTAACAGAGTACATATCAGAATGTTTATTGTCTTTGCATCCTAATATCTTTCTTATTTTCATTTGACCATTATTTCTTGGGCTTCAAAATTTCATTGTCAGTGTGATTATCTGGCTTCATGACAGTGTAAAGACTTATTAAGACAGAATCAAAATATTCTTCATTAATAAAGTTCATATATAGTGAAATCCAAGAATTCCATAGTGCCAACCTATGAAGCATCGGTCCGGGTGCGAGTGCCGGGTGCGAGTGCCGGGTGCGAGTGCCGGGTGCGAGTGCCGGGTGCGAGTGCCGGGTGCGAGTGCCGGGTGCGAGTGCCGGGTGCGAGTACCGGGTGCGAGTACCGGGTACGAGTACCGGGTACGAGTATCGGGTATAATACGTATCTGGTACGGTGGTACGTGAAAAAAATGCAAACACTGGTACATTTGAGGTACAACATAATTAAAATTACCTTATATAAATATGTGCAACATGTTCATGTATATACATGCACATTTACATGTATAACCATGTTCATATGTCTATATATATGCACATGTATATAATAAAAAAAATCAAATTCTTTATAGTTTTAACGGAAAAAAAAAAGATACTTACATTTGAAGCAAATTTTGTTACTATTATAAACAAATACCGTTTGTTGCGTTTATGGTTCACAAATTTTTCTTTTCTAAAAGACACAAACGTCTTTTGTTTACATTAGAAAAACATACTATATCATAACATGCAAAATGATCTAGCAAATCCAAGTGTATCTACAGACTAGAGTAACAGGTGTATCCGCCAAGTATCGGGTTACGTACCAGTACCGAATACATATTTAGTATGGGTACGTGGCCCTCAAGGAAGTATCGGTGTTTCACAGGAGTCAACTTATCAAAGTTGCACATAAATAGTATGGATGTAGAAGCACAAATATAAATATAAAGCAGTAAATAAATTATCTATAAAGTAGAAGACAAATTTTATAGTGGTTCCACTATAACTAGGGTGCATACACTCTTCCACAATCCTGTGGGAATCCATGTCAACCCAAGCACATAGTCTTTTCACTGGAGACTCGAGAACACAAATAATCTTTTCCTTTGGAGACTTGGCAATCACACCGAGTTTTTTGCACTGGCGCCTCAGACAACCACACTAGAATAGTTTGGCCACACTAGAATAGTTTGGAGGGGAATTTAGGAACAAGTTTACAGAGCAAAGAATGACTCCACAATGTAAGAAGTTTCAAATATTGAAGTCCTTTTGCAATGAAAGTAAAGCGGATAATGTCTAGAAGATTGAAATAATCATTTTTTTCTCAAAGCTTCTTGCTTTATAATAGTTTCTCACAGAGTTGTTAGTACCTTTTTCTTTTATTGCTCGTTTTTCTTCTCCGCGAGAACTTAGGGCATATTAAGACTTCTAGTTGTTAGGGTTAAGAACTTTCTTCAAATCAATTCTGAAATATTTTATATCTTCCTTAATATTCTTTCTTTTTGATGCCAAAGTACCAAGAAGAATGGGCTACAGTAAAGGCTTTTTAATTTTCCTTAAAATAATCATGACTATCATAATAGCTCAGTAAATTGTGAACTTTGGTTGGTGATCTTTGATCTCAATTCGGGTCTTCGTCGTTCTGGGATTGCTTCAAAAGAGTCTTCGGTCAGTGATCGGCGAGCGTAGATCGCAGTCAGCGATCGACGAGCGTAGATTGAAGTCGGTAATCGACGATCGTAGATCGCAGTCGGCGATCGGCAAACATAGATCACTATAGGCAATCAGCAAACGTAGATCACAATAGGCGATCAACGATCTCTGCTCTCATCTTTGTAAAGGTCATTTTGTGATTGATGATTAGTATTGAGTCTCTAGTCAACGAACATAGGTTGGTCGATCGGCGATCAGTGTTTCTTCAAAACCTTCTGGATCTGTGATCTCCGAGTTGAAGAACCTGGTTGGCGATCATTTATGGCTTGTTCAGTGAACGACGAACTTCATCAAATTGTGCCTTCTGATTCACAGCCAGTGATCCTTGGATCCGGTAGGCAAATGCTCGGCATAGTTATTAAAGGCACAAAGGGATCATGAGCCTAGGCTCGAGGCACAGGAGCGTGTCTGATGAAGGCAAGGCGCAACCACATTCATTTTAAATAATCAGCATCAAACAACAGTTTATCTTTTTGATAAGATTCTTCATATATTCTACTCATTAATCATTCATTACAATCATTTATCTCTTAAAAATAGAATCAATATAGTCACTTGCATAATATCTAAGTCTCAATGCTCGATTATGTTTCGCAAACACTAAATAACGCAAAAAAAGGCAAACGAAGGTGCAAACTTCTGAGTCTAGTGAGCCTTGAATCTTAGGCGTGTCTTTAACAACATAGATGATCAGTAGGCAAACTATCAGTCGGCGAAAGCTTTCTCGATGAATGCTCGAACGGCGAATGCACACAGGTTAGCGAACGTCGATCCCCGAATCCAGTTATGATCGAAGAACATCCACTGTCGGTCGACGATTTCTTCAAGTCTTCAAAATCAACTTCCTTGAATCTTCCAAATCCATAGAAGCTCATACTTTATTCGGCATCGGGGCCACCCAATCCTTCGTGGCCACATTTTACGGGAGGTTCATTGAGAGTGAGACTACCGGATGGATCGGAGATGTTGTCCTCAGACAAGTGTACCTTTATAGTGCATCTGAATGATAGGTATTATGAAGTTACAGAGACGGTGTTGCAGATATCGGATTTTGACCCGATCTCAGGCATGGATTGGCTCCTAAAGCACGGAGCCCAGATCAACTATGTTACAAAGGAAATTACGTTGAGGCTACCAGAACACTGGACCATCACATTTAGAGGTATACCTTTAGCATCTTGTAATGCTCTGTCTTCTATCTAGGTAATCAAGGCCTATTTCCAGGGATAAAGTGTGTATATGATATACTTTGAGTTGGTATAAGGCCAGAGAGAGTCCTCAGATGTGTCGGTCGTCTGAAATTTTCAACTGATCACTACTAGATTACATCACAATATACAGATACATAGAGCACATAATCAGATTGTCATGCATTAATGAGATGTTCTACAAAATGAACAGGTATTTTTCCCAACAGGAACCCTGTGTACAGACACAACATTTATATATTTTTTATTTTTACGCTAGCTCTCGCATTTCCTTAGATTAGGGAGATTAAAATTGAATGGTTGGGGTTATTTTGATGGCCCTAATAAAGGATCATGATCGATGGCTGATATTGTTTTGAAGGTCCTATGCTTTTCTTTATAATTGTTAGAGTTAGTAGTATTTATATCATTGAGTTTAGTCTCACACCGCGTATCGGTGTTGGGTGTCTTGTTGTATCTCCTACATTATGTCTCTTTGTGGAAGAATAAAATTGCACCTCTCATTTATCTCTACATAGTATCAAAGGATTGATCTGAAGCCTAAAATAATTTTCCCGATTCCGCTTCCGCCAATGTCCCACCCACCCCCCTCCCCCGACCCATGCTTCCATTTTTGCGCCCTGCTAGGGCTCACGCCCGCCGCTCCTGTCGATGAAGTCGATAGCTAATCCTGTCGACAGGAGCGGCTCTGATTCCCCCACCGTTGTCGTGCGTCATCGCCGTGTGCTACTTCCGCCGTTGTTGTTGATGCGCTGCTTCTCTGTGCTGCTCGTCTGCTTCCAGCTTCTCCCGGCGGGCTCTCTTCTTCTCTTATTCTTCTTCTGTTGTTGCACCTGGTGCAGCTCTTATCAGCGCCGGATCCTGCTGATCCTGTCGGCTCTTCCCCCCCCTCAAGTCGGCAGGTGGTGCTGCTTCGTCCTCTGCTTCTCCTCTAATATCAGCATGGAGGACCTCCTCTTCTTCTCCCCTCTCTTTCGCTGACAGGAGAAGTGTCCCCCCCCCTCGTTCTCATCGATGGAGAGAGGGTATATGCCGGCTTCTTTTTCGGCCCGGATGGTTCTCTGCGCTGCTCCTCTACGCTACTCCTCTGTTGCTGTCGTGCGTCTCCTCTGTGCTGCTCCTCTGCGCTGTCATGCTGCTCCTCTGCGTTGTCGTGTTGCTCCTCTGCGTTGTTGTGTTGCTTCTCCGCGCTGCTCCTTGCCGACTGCGACAACTCTGGCTTGTCGCCTCTTCTTCCGGCTTGGTGGATCCATGATGTTGCTGCGCATGAGCCTCTTCTTCTTCCTGGTCTAGCTTTTTCGTGGCTGTTTTTTTAAAGTTGCTTGTGGTGGTTGTTGTTTGTGTCTCTTTTTGATTTCGGTCTTCCTCCATGTGATCTGGGTTCATGTACCCGACAAGGGTCCCACACGTGCACGTGGTCTACGTGAGGGGGAGTGTACGTCACGGCCTCCAGGAATAGTCTATGCCTTCTTGCACGTATTCCACGTGAGGGGCAGTGTTTATGATAACGGCGACTCGAATGCCTCTTTCCCGGCTCCTGCCTTAGTCACGCATGGCCCCCAAGTTGATTTCGTCTATTGTTTGTGTCTCCCTGTTTCTTTTCTTTGCTTTGTGGTAGGAATGGTTTGGCATTTTTGGTTGACCTAGTTTCAGCTCCGGGTGTATCCAGCCTGATCATGGTCGGTTTGTGGACCAACGTTGTGTGGCCTTTGTCCGGTTGTAGTATCCTCGGTGACACGCGGTTGGGCCTCAGTGGCTGCTGTTTTGTCTCATGTTGTCAACCTTCTTTTACCTTGTAATATCCATATTTTTCGACTCGACAATATAATTTAATTGTAGGGTCTGGCCGTGAGAGGACCTGATCGCGGCAGCATCTCGTCGAGGCATAAATTTTGTATGGTTAAATATTGTTACGTTTAATGTTGGATTAATTTCAACCGTCGAGTTCGTGCTCACCGCATGTTAAGTAGTAGTACGAGGGCGTAACAATTTCTAAAGGCTTGAGTGGTATGGAATGATAACTTCGATATATCGAATTCTTCCTAAATTGGTGAAGGGGCACGATACATTTTATCGGGCGGTTTCTGTAACCGTTATATATATAAAAATATATATTCTATCGTGCAGTCCACCTCTTAAAGCCGCCCCCTCCCTCACTGTGATGTCTGTGTAACCCTAACTGTCGCCCTTGTCGAATCGAGAGCGACGGAAGCCGAAGTCGATCCCCTCGTTTTCTCTCCTCATCGTCGCTCTCTGCAAGTTGCACTGGATGTGTCGTTGCTTCCCGAGATCCTCCTGGTCGCTCTTTTAGAGGACGTTGCCAATTGTTTCCCTCCCGACCAGCACTTCGGTCGGAGGTGAAGGAGGCTTTCCTTCTAGTTTTTGTGCATTGAACAGCTGTTAGTGCCCGATTTCTTCCAGTATTTTCCTTTTTGAGGTTTTCTGGTAGCATCCCTAGTCGTTCTCCCCCTTGTTCTGTGTTTCTCACTATTTTTCGGTCAATTCTGAATGTAAGGCTCGAGTTTCGCTCTTCTTTCTCAGATTTTGGAACTTGAAGTAATCTCCCTGCCTTCCTCAACAACCCTAGTGAAGGTCGGAGCGCTTTTGGCCACGTTTTCTTTTTCTGACGCATCATTTTCTTCAGGTAAATTCAAATCTCAGTTGGAAGGTTTATATATCTTACGGTTGTGTGTGTCAAAATAATTTCCAATGAAACTCTTGATTGTTGACTTTGTTTTCGCCTAGTGGGTAAAGTAATTTTAGAACTTAAACGATGCGCAGATGCGGGTGGATACAAGTTTGTGAATTTTTGTGCTATTAATATTATTTAGAGGGAATCATGCCGCCAAGTCAGGTGTACGAGCGTCGCAACCCCGCGGTAAGAAATTTTTATTCTTCTTGGCTAGACATATCAGATAGTCTGTATAATTACGTTTAGTATAATTCAGTAAAATTGATACGATTGTAGGAAATCTATACTATCAATAGAGATGGCTAATGCAATTATTGTGTAGCAAGTATATACAGTATGCGTTTAATTTTAATAAGTCCCAAATAGTTAGACCATACGAACAGTATAGTCACTCGGTTAGATTGACGAGCCGGAAGCAATAAAGTTAGAAATGTGGTTATAGTCATCTTAAACCAATTTGGTGAATCGCCTTAACCATACGCACATGTTCACAAGCAGAGTAGCATTAGACAAAAAATGTTGTGTAGGCACGGTGGAGACCTTCTCCCGTGTTTGATAGAGGCGCACTCTCATTCTCGTGGGTGATAGTATACCCTATGAGTCAGATTGTTTGGGAGATGTATCCCATTTTAGAAATTAGTATATTCGAGTCTGTGTTTGTGAGACACTAGAACACTTGAGTTCGTTAGTAAGACTCTGATCGTTAGACTAGCATTGCGTGTTAGGAGCTACTCAGCCTGGAACTCTGTCGAGGAACAACCATAAGTGAAATTAGAACTCAAGTTTAGACGGAATCCTAGAAATTTCTAGTTAACCAAATTATTCGGAACTTGAGTAAACTTCATACATTATGAGTAATTAGTACAGCCATTTATTTTGCTAGTTTTAGTTTTAGAAAATCACGCACAGTACAATAGCATACAGTTTTTTTATAGCACAAAAGTATTTTCAAAACATACATACTTTTCTTCTAAAACAATTTTAGTGTCACTAGGAGGAATAGTTTTTTTTACTCTCCCTTTGGGCTGACCCATGGTCGGGCATGTTTTTACAGGGGACCCAGGTGGGAAACTGCGTCTAGGATGAGTGTGATTATGGAGACGCTCCCATAGTTTGTTTCCTTTTAGTTGTTGTTTTACTTCTAGTACCGTACTGTTTAGTTTTGGATACATGTAATATTAATGTTTAAGAATTTGTATATGTATCAGACTTTGTGTAATTTTTCAGATATTCAGTGGTTTGGTTCTTTTTTAACTAGTGGCTCTGTGAATTCATCTTGTTGAGGTACACTTTTACCCTTAGTTTCATATGCAACTTCCTCTATAAGCTTACATTTCAGTTCTTTTTATTTATATCTGCTATGTATTATTTTTAATACTATTTCTTAGTTGACTTCTTATCGCTGGACCCGGTCGGACGGCTGATGGGTTGTAAACTAGGTTGGGGTGTTACATACCTTCCGTTTTATGTTGTGTTCAAGCTATAGATTTCCCCTCCAGCTTGAGGGGGAGTGTTAGAGTTAGTAGTATTTATATTATTGAGTTTAGTCCCACAACGTCTATCGGTGTTTGGTGTCTTGTTGTATCTCCTATATTATGTCCCTTTGTGGAAGAATAAAATTGCACCTTTCATTTCTCTCTACAATAATATATAGTATAGATTAACGTATGATGTTTCGAAGAAGTATTAGTATAATTGGATAATGAAACTTTTTTGTTTTTCCTAAAGTTATTAGTGATATGATTTAACCTGACATTTTGCAATCAAAAAATTATACACAATAAACATGAACGAGGTTTCTGAAAAGGAAGTTACCAAATTTTCACCAGCACTTGAGTTTGAATCCTTGGGCACGGAATATTCAAGTCTATTTGACCAGTGTTGGCAGGGATGAACTGCTGAATTTAAATTTGACTGTTCACCAAGTTGACAGGAACTTGATGATTTCTCACATCTCGACTCCTTTTCCAAAGAGGAGATGCGACTCAAAGACATGTAAGTCTCAGTAGTGCTAACATCAGAATCCTTCACATTGTTTAAGCTAACGTTGGATTTCTGAGTATTATTTTTCTCACAAATAGTTGATGTTGCGTTGCATGCTATACTAACTTCAGCACCCTCATGACCATTATTGCTCTGATCTACCCTAAAAGGATTGTCACGTGAGTCCTGGTGTAATATGTTCTCTTCTTGATGAGTAGATGTATTATCAATTGTCGTGAGGTTGTGAAAATTATTATTTGCAATACAAGAAGAAACTACATGATTGCATATATCAACTGGATTGCTGCTTGAAGTTATAATAGAGGATCCTGAGGATGCCAATGTTGCATCTGAAGGATAGACCTCTTGACAAGTCCCACTAAAAACTGAACCAGAAGAAGAATTTGTATATCGACTCCCTTTATCTACGTCCTTCTGGAGGTTTGATGCAGTACTTTTAGACTGCAAAGATTTCATTTGTACATTAACATCCAAAAAACCTTTTGTAAGATCGGTAAGTGATCCTAAACTTTGATGCTCAACTTTCTGATTGATGCATACTTCATCCTTCAATTTTTGTATCCACTCTGAGGTGCTAGAATTCAAATCAACATAAAGATTAATTCCATCATCAGACATCATAAAAAAATCAAACGAGGGGGCTGATTTACTATATCTCTCATAGGATGATGCATATCCAACCTCTATTGGACTTTCAAGAAGTCTTGGACCTCCAAGTAATCCCTGGCCATAGCTCCTTGGATTCTGAGATTTCCGAGATTCATTCTTAAAGCTGCCATGATAGCACCAGTGATCAAGTTGTGATCCCACCGTGGGAGGCTGGACATCAACAGCAACAGATGACTTTACACACATGTGGCCATGTTGACACAAGGACCAGTTATGAATATCTGTTTGCAAGGACCAGTCAAGAACATTTGTTGATTCGTAATTGAATTTGCATGCACGGACATCTATCACGCAAGCGTCACATGCCTGTCACAACACAGAAAGCAGTTTACATGGCAAAAAAAACTCAAAAAATAACTATTTAACAAATTATAATAGATGATACATATTCAAAATAACAATTGGCTCGTTGTTAAGCAAGTAAAAACAAACTGTATCCAAAGTTTGATGGTCCATGAAGTGATTGTTTCCCAATTGATCCCGAGTCTGACAATGCTGCATGTCACCACTCACATCTTCCTCGATAATAGGAGGTACCTTATGAGTATCAGACTCCAAAGAAATTATAGATTTTTCGTAGATTCCTACACAACGTTCAAAGTTAATGAATACGAAAAGAATATGTTTCGGTATACAATTTCAGCATCGTATTTGCTGGAAATTGCTAAACAATTAAAATTATATTTGGAAGTATGGTACCTCTTACAGCTTCTTCAGAAAGAGGTGTTACTACTTCAGGTTCTGTATTGGGCAAACATGAGTTATAAGCTGCAGCCTCCATCCTACCACTTGAGCTCACCTTGAGAGGAGATGAAAATACTTTTTTTTTCTGGAAATATTTGTCAGGATTGCTAGATATTAAAAATGCAGTAAACTCGTTGAAACCATACAGGTGCTAACCAAATTGAAATTGGACCTTGAAAAATGAAGCTAATGATTTGGCTAATTGACTGGTGCTTCCATATGCGGGAAGATTATTATTTTTGCACAACTCCTGCATCTCTCTGCGAGAGAGATTAAGATACGATCCTAGATTGCACGGATACTCCATCCGCTCAGCAGAAAATATAAGCTGTTTGCATAGGAGCCAAGCTGAAACCCTTCAGCATCAATAAGGGAAAAACTTCAGTATTTAAACAAGAATTCCGCATGAACCCGAACAAGAACTTGGCAGTCTAATTAAGATGAAGCTCGTTAATCTAATTTGTAAATTAGATGCCGACCCGTCAAAAGAATGTAGTCAACATGTCAAGAAAATTGACTGAACAACAAACTAACAAACACAATATTAAGCAAATAAACAACACAATTTTCATTGCCATGATCCCATAGTACTCATTAGCCTTATTCCAATTATCCAGGATCATCTTTATCTTATTCGCTGCCCGGGGTACAGGAGAACCGGGCAGCGGTGACGGGAAGCAAAAAAGAAAGGACACGCCAGTCCGCGCAAAATGAGCGGACTGGGCTCGCGGGCTGAAGCTTCCATCTGTTGCTGCAAGGCGCGATCCTGCTGGAGGACCGCGGCCTCGGCGGACTGCCAAACCGAGTCCGCCTCTGATGAGCCTGGGACCTTGGACGAGTTGCGGACTTTGGGGTAAACATAATCCCCGCACATTTTTAAGTTTCTGAAAACTTCGAAAATGTTTGCTTAACCGGCGAGTCCGCAAGTCTGATTAATGCTGTCAGCGCTATAAATATCGCTGGAGGGCCTGGAATTGTCAAAAGTTTCCAACGACACGGGGCGTTACTCACCTCCTGCGGTCTCTACTGGAAGCGATCAACGAACCGCGCAACCGATTCGTTGTCCCTTTGCTTGATTTCGAAGAGAGCAGCCGGTCCATTTTTTCTCTTTTTCGAGGTAGCAAACCTCAGCAAGAGTTCGCTGCGAAGCTCAGCGAAGGAAGAAATCGTGTCCGAAGGCAGCTCATAAAATCACTCTCTCGTCTGTCCTTCGAGAGTGGTGACTAGAAGCTTGCATTTGATGGCGTCGGAGAGGCATCTCAGTGCAACGGCCCCTTCGAACGCCTGAAGATGGGCGACTGGATCAGTCTCCCCTGAATAGAATGGAAGACGGGGTTCTCTGAAGTTACTTGGAGCCGACTCCCATCGGATTCGATCGACGAAGGGAGACGGAGTTTCAAATTCAGCAGGGTAAAATGGGAGGACTGGAGCTGCAGAGTCCGCGGGCTCGATGGACTGGCGATCAGTGAAGTGGAGCTGGCGGGCAGGAGTGCCCCTGGCTGCCTCCCTGAAGAAATCCATGAAGGAGGCGAACTGCTCCTCTTGAGTCCGTAGAGGAGCTGCGAACGGAGCGAGGTGGCAAGGATGAGGCGTGACTGGAGATTGCCAAAGCGGAGTTCGGCGAGCTGGGGTCTGGCGGACTGGAGAATCCGCAGGCTCTGCTGCGGCCTGGGGCGCAAGCCGCTGGGTCAACACAAGCAAAGCCTGACTGATTGTATCAAGACGCTGATCGGTCTGTCTGCGGGATTGCTCAGCTTCATAACGAGCCTGCTCGATGGCATCCCAAAGAGAATCTTCTGATGAGCTGGAGCGGTCTGAGTAGCGAGCTCGGCGGTCTGACATGTCTGTCAGCTGAATTCAAAATACTACTCAAATCTGAAGGCCGCATGTTAACTGTTGATGCACGAAAACGGAAAGGGAGTCGGGCACCACCAGCTAACGGTTCGAGCACCGGGGAATAGAAGGGAAAAGGGAAACTGCGAGTAGCAATCTACTAAGCAGACGAGAGCAAAAAGAACAGCAGGGTCGTGAGCCACGGCAACAACAGACTTCGTCCGTCGCGGCCTGAATGTCTCTCTTGCGACGGGCTTTCCTTTGATTGAAGAAGGGTTTGATTACAGAGTTAAGGAAAAGAGCAAGAGCTGAGCAAGCTGGAGTCCGCAAAGCCTGAGATTCGAGTCAGCAGCCTTTAACAAGTAGGCTCCAGGGCACGAGTCGGCGTGCTTTGGGTGCACCACTTCCCCCTATTTATAGGACGGGTGCCTGCCCAAACGGGCAGGGCTAAAAATAACCGGCTGCCCGGGGTACTGGAGAACCGGGCAGCGGTGACGGGAAGCAAAAAAGAAAAGACACGCCAGTCCGCGCAAAATGGGCGGACTGGGCTCGCGGGCTGAAGCTTCCATCTGCTGCTGCAAAGCGAGATCCTGCTGGAGGACCGCGGCCTGGGCGGACTGGACACTGAGTCCGCCGAAGAGGGGATCAATCCAGAGCTCCTAAGGCATGCCGACCTGGGCGGACGGAGTACTGAATCCGCCGCTGGGGGGATCAACCTTGGGACGGCTGAATGTTGCTGCTCTGCCGAGCTCGGCGGACTGCCAAACCGAGTCTGCCTCTGATGAGCATGGGACCTTGGACGCGTTGCGGACTTTGGGGTTAACAACCGGCCCCCGACGAGCTCGTCGCCGGTTGTCCGGCTGCGAACGGGCAAGGGCGCCGCTGGTGGTGGACCTGCCCGTAAACTCTAGTTTTAGGGCTCACGGGCGGGAAAGGGCGCCGCTGGCGGTGGCCCTGCCCGCTCACCGTCGGACAACCCACGGCGGGTTCGTCGAAGGCCGGTGGGCGTCGGGCAGGTCGTCGGCGGAGGGATCGGCGGGCAGGGAAGCAGGCGGAAGCGGGACATGTTTTTCACGGGATTTGTTTTTATTTTTTTATTTGGTTTTTTATTTTATAATTTAATGAGTAATTAAATAAATTATATTCTTTAAATAATTATTAAAATTATTAAAATTTCTAATAAATAAAAATTTAAATACTTTTAAATTATAAAATTTTAAATAACTGTCGGGGGGCGGGCGAAGCCCGCTTGAATGCCAAGCGGGCGAAGCCCGCAGCGACGCATCGAGAACAGTCAAAGCCCGTTCGAAGATGCTAGTATATATCTCTATCATATATATCAATATACATATCTTCAAGTACACCAAACACTTCCTCTCAACCGTTTGATCAAAGAGCATATTAAATCTCATCCTTTAGATGAAAAGAGAAAAAATATTGAAAAGAGAGGGAGAGAGGGAAAAAGAATATTAATAGGCCTCTTAAAGCTATGAGAGAGAGAGATGGAGAGAGAAATTAAATTTTTTACGGCAAAGCGTACATTTTTTAAAAAAATAAAAATTGTAATCTTAATTTATATTTTTTTACGGTTGTTTTGAGTACTCATATGTTGCGGGTGTAGCCTGTTTTGATGCGGGCGCAGCCTGCAGGGACACATCGAGCACGAGCGAAGCCTGCCTAGATGCGGTCGAAGGCCGCCCGAGAGCATCGAGCACGGGCGTAGCCCGTGCGAAGATGCTAGTAAATATATATATCTATACTATTCTATAAAAGAAAAACACTCTTTGGTGCAACATTCATAAAGCCTAAAATATCATTATTCTTTTTTTTTAAAGACCAACATATATTAAAGAAAAATTCAAATCATTTCAAATTAGATGTCTATTACTGTAATTTCTCTTCTCCCGCTAAAATCACTTTCACCACTCTCCCTAAAAAGTTTAAAATCACTACATGTCACAAATCAACTTTAATAATCATTACTTTATTTCAAAAAAAAATTTATTGTCCCAAAGAAGCACTGCTACAAGTCTCTGCATAAAAATCTCTGCATAAAAATCTCTGCAAATCTACAGGTCACGCCTGCTGCCCCATCCAAAGCTCTGCCACGCCTGTAGAAATCTCTGCATAAAAATCTCACGCCTCTACATAAAAATCTCTGCTTGCTTCCTCCTCGGCAGAGCCATGCCCACTCCAAAGCTCCTCCTCCACAGAGACTCCTCCGCTCCTCCTCGGCGGCTACTCCTCAACAGCTCCTCCTCGACCTCTTCCTCTTCAGTAGAGCCTTGCCTCCTGTACGTACTGCTTGCGCTGTTACTGCTCCTTAACTCTCTCTAAGTCAACCATCACATTTTTGGTTGCAAGAAATCATCTAGGTTTCATTTATCCTACATCTGGAACTACCGACTCATCCTTGCATCTTTGGCCAAAAAGGTGCGGCGTTTATGACAACCACTTACATTCCAATTTTAGGGTTTATAGATGCCTCCATGTTGTTCTTGAGCATTTGTTTGAGGTGTTTGTAGATGTAATTGGTGTACGGTTATTTAGTTTTATGATTTAGATTTTTGATGACTTTTGAAGTTTTTTTGTTATATTTATATAATTCTTGAGAAAGTTGTTAATGAGTTTATTTATTCAGAAAAAAGTTAATTCTTTATAAATGAACGCCATAGAGGTTCATGTAGAGCATTAATGGGTTTTCGATCAATCATTTTTTTGTAGGAAATCACCAAACAACCATGGAATAAGCTACCCCTGCGAGCATTCAGTCATCCACACATCAGCTTCTCCAGGTTCCAGGTTCTTCAGCAGGTTTTTCAGTAGATCTTTCTTCTCCAAATCCTTCCACAACTTATTTCCTCTTATTCATAGGTAGAGTACCTACATTGCAGACTGTTCCAGCCGACTGGTCCACATCAGTGGAAAGAAAATTTCTCTATGGGTTTCTTCGTCTCCAAAGGCGTGCACATCTTATTAATTTCCTCATCTTCACAGGTAAGCTCTTGGTGTTTCCACTCCAAAAGCTACGCACCCAACTCACTTCGTATTCTTCACAGCTCTATTCATCCTCTTCATTAATTTATTCAGGGTGTTCTGAAGCAATGAATCTCGGTATTCCTCACTGCGTCCATCTCCAGCCTCCAGCACACGTCCATGCCCTGACGACAACTTCCTCCCAGATCAGCTGATAGAAAAGAAACAAAATTATCCGTGGCTTGCCATATAGATGGATTCTACCTAGATGGATTTTTTGTATGGTTTTTTGTTTGATTAGCGAAAACGTATATCCCTTGACGGATTCAATCTAGATGGATTTTGTTTTGCTATCAGCTCAAAGAATCAGTAATTTTCCAACAAAAAATGTTTAACCTGGATCAAATCTTTGTTTAATATTTTGAATTAAAGTTTTGTTTTATGGAGATAGTGTCATCTAAAATTATACCTGCTATCTTTAGGCGGTGTTGGGCATGACAAAATTATATATATAATTGCATCTTGATACCTTGGTTTCCTTGATTACGATCAATCTTAAATCTCATTACATGTTTTTAAAAAAAAAAGAGGTTTACGTCATGTATCAAATTTTTGTTGAATATTTCGAATAAAAGTTATGTTTTTATGGACATACTGTCGTCTAACAATATATCAGCTATCTTTAGGTTGTGTTTGACATGACAAAATTACCTTGGCCGGCTTCGATGTGTTATTCAAAATTATCACCACAAAGTTTGAATAGATTTATGTTTACGTTTTAGGTTCTCTACCCATTCACTGGAAATGAGTAGTTGATGAGTTTTATTGATGAGTTTTAAGTTTTAACTGATTCCTCTTTCAATAAGGCCAATTTTTGTTTTAGCATTCTTTTTCATAGCAATATTGAAAACATATGATTATAAATGCACTTATATGGATATATATGCAATATTAATTATTTGTATTTTCTCTCTTCTTATTTTCACTCATTCCTTATTTCTTTCTCATATGGAGTCACATTTCATTATAAATAATAAAAAATAGTGTCTGTCAAGCCCAAGGTTGGTAAAAAAAATAAGATCTTTTTTGAGATTTTAATATTCTATATCATTTCTTTTTTGAGATTTTAAAAGTGTTACGTGTCTTTTGTGAGATTTTAATATTCTATGACTTTATTTTTTGAAATTTCTGTAATAATATTTCTTTTACACCCTCTTCGGCTGGCCGGAATTGAAATTTAGAATTGGAATTGGGTGAGGCGGAATTCATTTCCGGACTTCGGCACGAAGGCTCTAAGGCTTTAGAGGTACTAATATTTGGCCCGTCAATGTTTCGCCTGTATAATATTTCGCTTGCCAATGTTTTGTCCGCACAATGTTTCGCCTGCATAATGTTTCGCCTGCCCAATGTTTTGCCTGTACAATATTTCGCCCATGTTTCGCAAAATGTATATCCCGTCGAATGTTTCGCCCGCGACAAATAAATGTTGTCGCCCATGACAATTGTCGCACCCCACGATATGTCTCCCCATGAAAAATGTCTCCCCCCACGACAGATGTCTCCCCTCACGACAAATAACGTTGCGCACGATAAATATCGCCCCCACGAAAAATGTCATCCTCACGACAAATGTCGTCCCCACGACAAGCGTAGCCTCCTACGACAAATGTCTCATCCACAACGAATGTTGCCCACAACAACAAATGTAACATCGACGACAAATGTTGCCCACCATAATAAATGTTGCCCCCACGATAAACGTCGCCCACACAACAAGTCTCCCCTATGACAAATGTTGCTGCACTTGGCAAACGTCACTCTAACATGTTATCCCCACGACAAATGTCGCTCTCACGACAAATGTCGTACCCATGATAAATGTCGCCCCCAAGACAAATGTAGCCCCCACGATAAATGTCACACACACGACAAATGTCGCTCGCACGACCAATGTCGTCACCCACGACCAATGTCTCCGCCCACGATCAATGTCGCCGCCCACGACCGATGTCTCCCCCCATGACCAATGTCGCCCCTTACGACAAATTTTGCATCCAAGACAAATGTCGTCCCCACGATCAATGTCTCTCTGCCCACGACCATTGTCTCCCCCATGAACGATGTCACCCCTCACGACTAATGTCGCCCCCCACGACAAATATCGTCCCCACAATAAATGTTGTTCCCACGACAAATGTCGCACCCACGACAAATGTCGCCCCCACGACAAATGTCGCCCCCACGACAAATGTCGCCCCCACGACAAATGTCGCCCTTACGACAAATGTCGCACCAACAATAAATGTTGCACCCCCACCGAATGCCGTCAGGGCCGAAGGCCCGTGCCTATTACTCGCATATATATATATATATATATATATATATATATATATATATATATATATATATATATATATATATATATATATATATATATATAATACACTCGAGCTTTTTTAAGGTTAAAAAAGCTCGTGTATCGCGAAATCTCGGCCCTTCCGCCAAAATACATTATGATGCCCTAGCTTTCGTTCCAGCGATTTCCTTACCATCGCTGCACCAAAAGAAATCCCGGCGATTTCCTTCCGTCGCGAAATCTCGGTGATTTCCTTCCCATCGCAGCGAGGAAATCGTGATTCACGACGACTTCCTCCACATTTTGTTGTTGGATCGCGAATCCCGCCGACTTCCTCATCTTGCTCCTTCGCAGATCTCATCTGTGAAAGAACGTCAACGACGTCGCCACCGCTTCAGCCGATACAGGTATTCTCGATGTTTTCTTGGTTTCTTCCCAACACAGCAAGGAAATCGTGATTCACGACGACTTCCTCCACATTTTGCAGTTGGATCGCAAATCCCGCCGACTTCCTCCTCTTGCTCCTTCGGAGATCTCATCTGTGAAAAAACATCAATGACGCCGCCACCGCTTCAGTCGATACATGTATTCTCGATGTTTTCTTGGTTTATATACTTCTCATTACCTCGGGTTTAGGGTTATCCCTGGGTGGATGTGGAATTTTTTCCTGGGTTGGTGATGTGTATCAAAAATTAACTCTACTATTGTGTAATTTATGCCCAGGTAGGATTCAGGAAGATTTAGTAGGAATGGATTTTTGAGGGAGAGGAGATTGTTTTTCCCTCCTTCAGAACCTAATCACTGCAGTGTGGTGATGAATGGATATGGTTATTTTGTTAGCTATGGCACACTTTTAAACATTTAATTTACAGTCATCTGAATTCTCAGTCCAGCCCGCCGGTTTGTTGGTTTGTGTTATTTTTTTTACAGCATGTGAGTGACCCTATTTATGTCTGGTTTAAGCTAGCCCTTGACTCCAAATGTCATGTAATCATATAAATTTACTTCATAAAAATCTGCAAATTTATATTCCGTGGCTAATCTGCACATTTATATTCCGTGGCTAATCTGTTCATTTCAGTTGATGAAATCGTTTTTTAGATATTTTATAGTCTTGCTTAATTTTTATTTACAACTTCAAGTTATTTTCAATGACATTTGATTCATCAAATTCTGAACGTATGGATGTTGTTGAAGCTGAAACAAATACAGATTCTAATGAGCCCAGGGTTAGAGAACCATATGTTAGTTTGGTGTTTGAAACTGTTGATGAAGCATATTGGTTTTATAATAGTTATGCTCTTAATTCAGGATTTGGAATTAATAAAGGTTCAACTTCTAAATCATTTGCTTCAGGAGACGTTATTGGCAGAAGGTTTGAATGTAATAAGTCTGGATTAAAACCTTCTATAGAGGGAGAAGGATCTTCAAGGAGAGCTCATCAATTGACAAGAGTAAATTGCAAGTCAAAATTAGATATTCGTAAGAATAAGGACGATAAATGGATTGTCACTGGATTTATAAAAGAGCATAATCATGATTTAGACACTCCAAGGAAAGCTAATAGACATCGCTCACATAATGTACTTCACAAAGATAAGGAAGTTTAAACCCTGATGGATCAACTTTATAGTGTCGGAATGGGACATGCTAAGATTGCAAGGATTTTAAATGAAACAAATAGTAATAGCTCAGTATCTGCAAAACAAGTTTCAATGCATTTGCGTGAACACCAAAAAAATAATATATGAAATGAAGGTGCATCAGTGTTTGCATATTTAAAGAAGCAGCTGAAACAGAGGAAACTTTTTTTGGTTGTTCAATCAGTGGTTAAAATGTATGTTTGACAAAGCTCCTAAAGTTATAATTACAGATATGGATAGAGCAATGTACAATGCAATTAAAAGAGTATTTCTGCATACTCGTCATAGATTTTGCTCATACCATATAGGAAAACACCTAATTGAGCATGTTTTTGAAATCCGAGATATTCATGGGGATTTCAAGAAAGATTATTATGAATGGTACAATAGCAAGGATGTGAGCACAAGTGAACTGAGATGGAAATTATTCCCTCAAAAGTACAACATTGTTAATATAAGTTGGTTGTCAAAATGTGGGATTGAAGACAACATTAGGTTCCAGCTTATTTAAAAGATCATTTTGTTGTTGGAATGACGTCGAGTGGTCGGAGTGAAAGCATCAATGCATTTTTTGATGATTTTGTAAATTCTAAAATACAATTATTAGAATTTATAACTCAATACGAAAAGGCATTACAGTCACGCCATCAGGCAGAACAACAAGAAGACTTCAACACCTTGAATTCTGTGGCTAAATTGTTGACAAGCTATGCACTTGAAAGATTTGCAGCACAATTTTATACCAAAAATATGTTTAAGCTTTTTCAACAAGAATTTAAGCAGAGTTTAGAATGTTTGTATGAGGAAGTAAATATAATTGGTACCAGCACGATATTCAGAGTTCGCTTTTCTTGTGAGGATGTAAGCAATTGTTGCAATGTTATCTATGATGATTGCAATACTAGAATAATTTGTGAATGTGCAAAATTTGAGACAGATGAATTTTTATGCAAACACATTTTGCACATAATGATTGCTAAGAAACATTTACAAAGCATTCATGACTTATATCTATTGAGGAGATGGTCTATTTCTGCTAGAAGTCAACTAAACAATGTAAAACTGGTTGATAATAGTGATATTGTGACACCAATGATGAAATGGAAGCTAACTAATATCCAAACAAATATTTTTAATCATGCAACTGCATCAAAGGAAGGATATGAACTTTTTATATAAACATTAAATGAATTGTTGGAGAACATAAGAGATTCATTACACTACTCAAAACCTACGAGTATTTCCAGTCAAGTAGGGTCAACTCCAATTTTTCCAGAATCGTATGGTATTTCTATTCGAGATCCTACCATCGTGAAAACTAAAGGAAGATCAAAAATTGCATCAATAATTGAATCGGGTATAGGTACCTCTCAAACACAAGTTAAAAAAAGGACTTGTGGTACATGTGGCGGGAAAGGACACTACTCAACAACATGTCCCCAAAAAGATCCAGTAATTTTGTCAGCTTTTTCTTCATTTATTCTCTTAATGTTTTATAACTATATTGCTTAGCTCCATTATCTCTTCATTTATTTTTTTAAGCAGGTTGATATTGTGAAGAAAGACCAAATCTGATTGTCATTTCAAAGCATCAAACTTCAGTGTGATGTATGTATTTCGAACTCATCAGTCATATAATATTGATTTCTCCAAGTAGTCATATAGTAATGAAGATTTTTTTTTTGCATTTGGATTTGTCTAGAAATTGATGTTCCTATAAAGTCGTGCTGAAGCAGAATTTTTATGGAGTAACTCTCATCATATTCGGTTGTAGCTTTGTTCCCGAGGTGTGATTGTAGATAACTATATTTTGTTTTTATCTACTCTACATTATTGTTTTTGTGTGTGTTTTCAGTCATATAATATTGATCTACTCTACATTATTGTTTCTGGATAACTATGTGTGTGTAATATTATAAATTACAATATGATTATAACTCGTGTTTGATAACCAGAAGTTTAATGCTAAAGGAATTTATTTCTATTGATATTCATCGGGTTTGATTTGTTGTACGTCGTGAATGCTATACAAGCAAATGTTTTTATTTGTGGATTCTCGATGGTTGATTTGCTCCAATACTTATGAAAAGGGCTTTAATGTCATGACTTCATGTTTGTGTTTAGGGTATGCTTAATTTGGGTATCATGGAATATAGATGGTAGATTTGTTTCTGTACGTCATTAATGCTATACAAGCAAATGTTTTTATTTGTGGATTCTCGATGGTTGATTTGCTCCAATTCTTATGGAAAGGGCTTTAATGTCATGACTTCATGTTTCTGTTTAGGCTATGCCTAATTTGGGTTTCATGGAATATAGAAATTAGTGTCAAAAAAGTGCATAAAAGGGTTATATATACACAATCTTTTTTTTCCTAAAAAAGCTTGAGTGTATAAATTCCAAATCCTATATATATAGATAGATAGATAGATAGATAGATAGATATATGTGTGTGTGTGTGTATGCATGCATGCATGTATATGTATGTATGTATATACATATATATACACGGTACCTCTGATCTAACCAGAATTCCTTCCTAATTCTTCCATAATAAAATTACATGGCCGCTTCATAGCAAAATCCTCTATCCAACATTATACAAGACCCATATAATCATTTTCAGAAAATTCTACAAGATAAATACAATCATTTAAACTAGCAGTATTCAAAAATTATATTCATGACATTAACAAAGAAAAACTTCTCTGATAAAAGCCAAGCCTATCAGCATTCAAGAATAAGATTCCTATAGTATTGAAAAGCTTTTCAATTTAAAAATAAGAACTATATTCATGACATTAATTGTCTTACATACCTCAATGTATCTGTTTCAGATGTCAAAAAATAGCAAAACTATTGCAAAATTGCTAACAAATTGTTAATAAATTGCAAGGAAATGCTAACGACTAACTATCGCCTTGCAACAAGAGGTAACAAATTTAATGAAATATGCAAATATAATTGATCAAAAATTAAGAAAAAAGGATCATGATGTTTGCTGACAGATGGCATAATATAACTTGCCCATCATGAGTAGAAATTTACATTTTTTTGCATTAACAAAAAGTTGCATAGATTACAAAGATCATAGTATTTTAACTATGAGGATCTGGGATGTATAATTAACGCGCACAAGAAGAAAAGCAAGTTGCAAATACAAGGATGATGAGACCACATGAATTAGATGCAGCTTAACTTTAGCACCTTGAGCCTTTCTTTGCTAAAACAGTGCACCATGTTCCTACTATTACTCACCTTTGATTTCCATTAACTGACTGCAGAAATGACTTTTGTAGAGAAATAGTGCAAACCTTGTATATATATCTTTGTAGGAAAACGTGAACCTTATATGTAATTTCTCAAGTATCAAATACAAAGTATGAGTACATATTTATAGGAGGGAGAAAGAGAGAGGAAAGTTCTATACATGATGTGGGACTAAAGGGAGGAGAAAATAATGATAATAAAATACAAAGGAATGGGACATTGGGCCTTTGTAATATGTGCTTTTCCAGCACTCCCCCGCAAGCTGGAGCGTACAAGTCATATGCACCCAGCTTAGTCATATGCACCTAGCTTGGACAGACACTGATAAAATAAGGTACTCGATAAAGTCTAGTTTCTTCAATTGAACTTTCTCCCGAATAAAATGACAGTCTACTTCGATATGTTTCGTGCGTTCGTGGAAGAATGAATTCTTTGCTGTGTATGGCCGCTTGACTGTCACAAAACAGAACACCGGAAGAAAGAAGTTTCACCCCCAGATCAGCAAGGAGGCTTTCAAGCCATGTGAGTTCTGAGACAACTGATGTCATCGATCGGTATTCTGCTTCTGCTGAAGATCGAGCAACCACTGTTTGTTTCTTACTTTTCCATGTAATGAGATGACCTCCAAAATATGTACAAAAATCACTGGTTGACCGCCGATCGTCCAAGAAGCCAACATAATCGGCATCTGAATATGCAATCAATGTTGGAGTACAGGTGGAGGTTTAGTAGATCAGTCCTTGATCCGGAGCTACTTTAAGGTATCGAAGAATACGTTCAACAGCTTGAAGATGAGAGACATGGGGAGCATGCATGAACCGACTAACAACCCCAACAGCGAACGATATATCCGGTCTTGTGACCGTTAGATAGATCAATTTTCCCACAATGCGTCGATAGTATTCCGGGTTTTGGAGAAGCAAATCAGCATCAGAGGCATGAGCACATAGCTTGTGATTTGCATCCATCGGAGTAATTGTCGGCTTGCATCCGGACTGGCCAGCATCTTTGAGGAGGACAAGACAATACTTCCGTTCGGAGAGGACAAGTCCATCCGGGCGTCTTGCGACCTCAAGACCGAGGAAGTAGCGAAGATGTCTCAGGTCTTTTGTCTGAAACACGGTACTAAGGTGTTGTTTGACCACTTGAACCCCCTTCGAGTCATCCCCAGTAAGTAGGATGTCATCAACATAAACTAACAGAAGAACAGTTCATGTTGCCCGGTGTCGAGTAAATAAGGAGAAGTTTGCTGAGCTCCGAGTGAAACCCATGTCCCGAATAACCTTACTGAACTTGTCAAACCACGCCCGAGGGGATTGTTTGAGACCATAGATGGATTTCTTCAGAAGACACACACGAGACTCCCCCGTGGTCTCAAACCCGGGAGGTTGGTGCATGTAGACGGTTTCCTGAAGATTGTCATTCAGGAACGCATTCTTGATATCCAGCTGATGAAGGGGCCAGTGGCGATGCACGGCCACTGAGAGAAGGACGTGAACGGTGTTGAGCTTGGCCACCGGAGAGAAGATTTCCTCATAGTCAAGGCCCTATTATTGAGTGAAGCCACGGGCCACCAGGCGGGCCTTCAGACGGTCAATGGTGCCATCAGGAGCGTGTTTGATGACGAAAACCCACTTACACCCAACGGGTGTATGACCGGAAGGTAAAGGGATGAGGACCCAGGTTTGGTTAGCCCAAAGGGCCGTCATTTTCTCTTCCATAGTGTTCCGCCAGCCAGGATGTTGAAAAGCCTACTGCACAGAATTAGGCACAGAAATAGAGGATAATGATGTGGCAAAGTGACGAAGTGGGGGGAGAGGCGATGAAGAGAGACATAATTCGTCATGGGATAAGCGGTGGAGACTGGAGCCGGAGCATCAGGCCGTGGAGCGTCAGATGTTGAAGCCGACTGTAGTGGGGCAACGGGACGAGAAGAGCGACGAGAATAGACCTGGATGACAGGCGGCTTGGGAAGAACTGGAGGCTGGGCAGGAGGGAGAGATGGTGGAGAAATATGCACGACGGGCTCAATAACAGGTATGACTGGGCGCACGATGGACTCAGGAAAAGGTGCTGGATCCGGAGCAGAGAAGAAAGGAAGATCCTCCCGGAAGGTGACATCAGCAAAAATAGTCACCTTGCGGGTAACGGGCGAATAGCACTCGTAGCCTTTTTGAGTGCGTGAATAGCCCACAAAGACATATTTGGCCTCACGGGGATCCAACTTATCCGTAGGCGGGCCTACGGCGTGAACGTAGCACGTACACCCAAAGATGCGGGGAGTAAGAGAGAAGGCCGGAGTGGAGGGAAATAGGAGGCTGAACGGAGTAGCATTGTGGAGGATGAAGGATGGGAGACGGTTGATGAGAAAACAGACCGTGGAAAGCGCAAAGTGTCAATAGGGTTTAGGAACCCGCATTTGAAGCATAAGAGAGAGTCACATCAAGGAGATGGAGATTTTTACACTCCGCGACACCATTTTGTTGAGGGGTATAAGCGCAAGACGTTTGGTGAATGACCCCAAACTCAGAGCAGAGGGTCGCAAAATCATGGTCAGTGTACTCGCGCTCATTATCAGTGCGAAGAGTTTTGATGGGCACGGAGAATTGAGTGCGAGTCTCAAGCAAGAAGGCCCGGAATATGCGGGGAAGCTCGGAACGATCATGATGAGATACAACCATGTCTTGCGGGAATAGTCATCTATAAAAGTAAAAAAAATAATGGTGGCCAGAAATACTAGGAATCTTGTACGGACCCCATATATCAGAATGTATCAAAACAAAAGGAGCAGAGCTCCGAGTACAATGAGATGGAAAAGATGAACGAGGCTGTTTGCCAAAAATACATGTTTCACACTGAAAATCAGGAAGAGAGATATCGGGGAGGGCCTTCTGGAGGACAGGGAGAGGAGCATGACCAAGACGCTGATGCCAATCCTCGGAGGAGACAGATGCGAGGAGAGTAGAAGAGTCGTCAAAAAGGTAGAGCCCGTTCTGCAGTCGTCCCCTACTAATGATAGTCCGCATCTGTTGATCCTGTATCAGAAAAGAGAAAGAAGTAAATGTCACAGAGCAATGTAAGTCAGCAGTGAGGCGAGCAACAAAAAGTAAATTGAATGGAGAGCCCGAAACATGAAGAACCGAGCGCAGGGAAAGTGAGGAGGTGAGAGGAATATCAGCACAGCTAGAGACAGGGACAGTTGCCTCATTGGCCACAGTAATGTACTTCGGATGAGCAGAGGACAAGTATTGAGGCGGTCGAACAGAGGTGATGTGATGAGTGGCACCAGAATCCACAATCCATCGCATGCTAGTGGAAAGGCACGCGATACCTTCATTGGAGATGGAGGCAGTGGAGGCAACCGAGGCAAACGGGCGGCTGAGTAGGCCGTGGAGATGCTGGAGCCGAAGGCGAACCTCGTCAAGGTCAGTACGAGGGGTAGAGGAGGCGGTGGCAGCAACAGAGGCCAGCGGACGAGAAGGACGACAATGCTTGTGATAGCACGTAGCTGTAAGGTGCCCGTCCTTGCCGCAGAAGGAACACTTAGGTCGCAGCCGGCCACCCCGGCCTCGTCCCCGAGAGTCAGAAGAAGAATCCATGGAGACAAACAACGGCTAAACGAGAAGACCAGCGAACAGAAGAAGGACGCGCGAACAACCCAGACGAGCAAGAACCCCGGACAGAGAGGAGGTAGCGCGAGTAGGGGAGACCGCGCGAACAGAGACGAGGCCGCACGGTCACGGTGTTAATACACCAGCGGCAAGGAGGAAGCCGCGACCAAATTGCGGAGCCCGGAGGAGGCCGCGCGAGTAGGGGAGACAGCGCGAACAGAGGCGATACCGCACGGTCATGGTGTGAACACACCAGCGGCAAGGACGAAGCCACGACCAAAATGCGGATCCCAGAGGAACAGAGCGAAGGCACGGCGACCAGAGAGAGGTCGCGGCAAGAAGGAGAAGGTCGGGGCAGAAGTTCGCAGGTCGTACGGTCACAGTGTGGTCGCACCAGCGGCAAGAAAGAAGTCGCGACCGAAGTGCAGAGCCCTAAAGGAAAGGAGGCCACAGCGAGGAGAGCGCGGCGGACAGATACAAGCCGCTCTTTGAGATTGCAGCGGATAAAGACAAGCCGCGTGAAGAGACCGCAGCGGACAGAGACAATCAGCGCGAAGAGAGCGCAGCGGATAGAGGCAGGCCGCGCGAAAAGACCGCAGCGGATAGAGGACAAGCCAAGCGGACAGAGGAGGTCCGTAATGGTAAAAGGAGACTGCAGATCAAACAGGAGAACTCTGCACCGGTCACGGCGACAAAGCATCAGCGGCAAGAGACGCCGCGACCTAGAAGAAGAGACCGCGGCGGATAGAAAAGGGAGATCGCCAGGAACACCGCAGAGCAAGATAAGTCCGCGGGAAGCAGGTCACGCGGACAGAAACCGGAAGAGGCCGCCGGTCAAAGAGGAGTGGGCCCACGTAAGAGAATGGAGAAGTTTATAATAGGGAAGAGAAGCGAAGAGAAGGTGGAGCCACGGAGGAGAAAGAAACGAGACCGCAAGCAGGTGTGCTGGTAGAAAAAGAAGACCGCGAGGAGGTCGCGGGATGATGGAAAGGCAGACCGCAAGGAGGCCGCGGAGACCGCGAGAAGGTCGCGGGATGAGGGAAAGGCAGACCGCAAGGAGGCCACGGAGACCGCGAGAAGACCGCGAATAGAGGCGGCTAAAAAATTTAGCCGGACATGGAGACCGCTCTCTCTGATACCATGTAGGAAAACGTGAACCTTATATGTAATTTCTCAAGTATCAAATACAAAGTATGAGTACATATTTATAGGAGAGAGAGAGAGAGAGGAAAGTCCTATACATGATGTGAGACTAAAGAGAGAAGAGAAAATAATAATAATAAAATACAAAGGAATGGGTCATTGGGCCTTTGTTATATGTGCTTTTCCAACAATCTTGAATACCAAAAATACAAGTATGAGTACAAATATATAGGAGATAAGAGAGAGAAAGAATCATATACAAAGGATGTGGGACTAAAACAAGAGAGCCAAGCGGGCTTATAAATGGGTCGCACTAATGTGCTTTTACATCGTTTTCCCTAATATTCTCTAACACTACCCCGCAAGCTGGTGCATAGAAGTCGTAGGCATCAAGCTTGGACAAGAACTGATGGTACATTTGTCGTGGTAATGTCATGGTGAGAACGTCAGCAACTTGCCCAAAAGTAGGAACATGCTCTAGCTTTAACTTCTTCAATTGAACATTTTCTCTAACAAAGTGACAATCAACTTCGATGTGTTTGGTCCATTCAAGAAACGCAGGATTCTTTGTAATATGGATCGCAGCCTGACTGTCGCAAAACAGAGTTGTTGGTGAGGATAGAGTGACTCTCAAATCACCAAGAAGACTCTTAAGGCAGGTAAGTTCAGATACAACAACCGTCATTGCACGATACTCGGCTTCAGTAGAATAGCGAGCAACCACAGATTGATTCTTGTTACGCCAGGTGATAATGTTCCCTCTAAAGTAGGTACAGAAACCCGTAGTGGAACGTCGATCATCAAGGGAGCATGCATAGTCCGCATCTGAATATGTAATAAGAGATGGAGAGGAGGATGGTTCATATACAAGCCCTTGTCCAAGAGTTGTCTTAAAATATCTGAGGATGTGGTATACTGTCTGGAGATGAGAGACCCGAGGAGCCTGCATAAACCGGCTGACCACTCCAACAGCAAATGAGATATCAGGTCTTGTAACCGTCAAATACAAGACGTTGATAGTACTCAGGATTCGTAAGCGGAGAATTTGAGTCAGACTCATGAGCACATAACTTGTGATTGACATCCATCGGAATTTCCACTGGTTCCCTGAGTAGCCTACATCTTGAAGGAGGTCAAGGCGGTACTTCCGTTGTGAAAGGACAAAACCATCATGTCGTCTTGCAACCTCATGTCCAAGGTAGTACCGGAGAGTCCCCAGATCTTTTATTTGGAAAACAGAGTTTAAGTGTTGCTTGATTTGGTGTATCCCTGTGGAATCATATCTAGTAATCAAAATATCATCCACATAAACCAGGAGATGACAGTCCCGGTTGATTGATGACGAGTGAAAAGAGAGAAGCCAGCCGAGCTCCTCTTGAATCAAACTTCGCGAACGGTCTTACTAAATTTGTCAAACCAAGCTCTGGGAGACTGTTTGAGATCATAAAAAGATTTTCGGAGATGACACACATGAGAATCCCTCGTGGTCTCAAACCCGGGAGGTTGGTGCATGTAGACCGTGTCGAGAAGGTCATGAGTCAAAAATGCATTTTTGATATCTAGCTGATGGAGGGCCAGTTGTGATGAACACCTAAGGAGATCAGGAGTCAAACAGAGTTTAGCTTGGCGACGAGGGAGAAAGTTTCATCATAATCAAGACCTTGTTGTTGAGTGAACAACCAGGCCACAAGACGTGCTTTGAGGTGTTAAACTGTCCCGTCCGAATCATGTTTGATTGCAAAAACCAACTTACAGTTGACACAAGGTTGTCCCGGAGAAAGAGGGACAAGATCCCAGGTCTGGTTGGACCAAAGGGCTGTCATTTCTTGTTCCATATCCGTACGCAACTCTACGTGAAGAAGAGTCTCCTGCACCGAGTTAGGTATAGAGAGGGAAGATAGAGAGAGTGCAAACTTGAGGAGAGGTGGAGATAGGCGATGCAGAGATATATAATTTGTCAGAGGATGAGTTGTAGATGTTGATGTTGGATCGTCAGACAGCGAGATAGCACTGGTAGAAGATAGCTGTCGTAGGGCTCCAGAGGGCGGAGTACGACGTGTTGAAGCCAGTAACCCGGCCTCACCTAGAGTTTGGACTTGAAGTTGCAACTCACACCTACTCTTCTCAAACCACTCTCTTGACGTGAGTCTCAGAATCAGAAACAGACCGAGGGGCTCAGCTTGGAGGTCTCACCTCTTACCCGGAAGAATCAGAAGTTCTTCCTCTTCCTAGCCAGTGTTGAGTTAGGTGCCTTGGACGAAGAAGATAGAAAGGGTTCAAGTACCTTTTCAAGGCATCTTATTGATCTATTTATAGGCCTCTGAGTTTGATCTGCCAATAACCAAACTGAACCGACCTGAAATTACCAAAATACACTGGGCTGGGTCTGCCAACAGCAAAACTCCACTGCTCTAAAGGGTTATACGCAGACCACAAAGGGCAAAAGGGGAAAATTACCTTGGGTAGAAGGGTAAAATCCCCCCATGGGGGTAAGAAAGAAAAAACACCTTTTTCTTTTATGGCGAGTGGGAAAATAGCTTGCGGGCGAGACGAGCCTATCTGCTCGTCTCGCGAGTCCCCCGCCTTGAGAGAGGCATCTCGCCACAAAGGGACCAGCGCGTGACGCGAGAGCCGTCTCGCCGCTCCGTTGCTCTCGTCTCGCCCATCATATTCTGCCTCTTTTTAAGATATCGGCGAGTTGACCCTATGGTCCCACTCCCCCCTACTGTCCTCTCGGCTCTCTCGCAGATAACTCGGCGCTCCTCCTAGAGTTGCCTCCCGCGAGCCTAAGGTTGTACACAATCCCCGCTCTTTGCGATGTTGCCCCAAGCTCGGAAAGAAAGTCCAACCGAGGCTCGTGGTGTTGAGATTCATTTATGAGAGAATCTTTGGCGGGGCCCCCCTCCGAGGTCTATAAATAGGCGACACTTATCCCCATCTCGGAGATTGTCCTCTTCCTCATTTCCTCGCCCCTTCTACTGTCAATATGTCTCATAGCCAGAGTTTTTGCGAGCGTCTCGCGATGGTCCGCAAGCAAAACAAGGCCAATGTGGCTGCCCTAGCCCCCGCTATGGCTCGCACCCCCGCTTCTTTACCCTCGTCATCTCGCCTGAAGAAGGCAAAAAGCGCCGGCCCTCCCTTCTCGGCCGATGCGACTACTCCCGCATCCTTGGGAGTCCATGAACCTCCCCCTGCATCCTCTGGAGAGAGACAAGTGATTCTCGACTCCTTCCTTCGCCTCTTTCCCCTTTTATTTTTTTGTCTCGCTTATTGACTTCATGCTTTATTCAGGGAAATCTCGCATATTCCCCCTACCTGCGAATCCCCCTGATGTCACTGACAAACCTTGTCAAGACTCTGACTCGCCTCAGCGATCCACCCCCTACTGCGAAGAATGATGACCTCTCGCGGCTTGTGGGGACTTCTCGCATCCCGAATAAATGAACTAACTTTGCCTTTTTGCTTCATATAGATTTCTATTCCCTCACCAGGTGCATTCGAGACCGTCGGGCTAAACTTTCTTTGTACAGCTCGCGGCCTCCAAGCCTTCTTGCGAGACCACCCTTCATTATGATCTTTGACTTTTCTTGTGTAGGAATCCAGATCGATTCAGCAGCGGAGGACTTCTCTGGACCCCCCCCCCCCCCCTCTTGCCTCGTCCTCACCCAGATGAGATTGAAGACTATCTGGGCGATCCTACGGATCCGCTGGAGATGAAGCGCAGGACGGCTGGGATACTTCAAAAATATACACACATTATCCGCGAGATGGAACGGGACAAGCAGGCCACCGACCGGCGCATCGACTGGCTGGAAATTGAGTGCGCTCGCCTCTCCTCCGAGATCGATGCCGGGATTGAAATAGATGAGACCGACCCCCAGGCCATCATAAGTGAGATCGACCAGCAGCTTCGCCACGCGCGCCGCTGTCTTGATGTCGTTCGCGGCTTTCATCTCCCTGATTGGCCTCCATGCGCGGGGTCTCGCGGTGGTCGTTGGAGGTGGCACAAAAACTGAAGATCCTCCATCCCGTCTCGCTTGTTCAATTGTCTCGCTTATTTAATTATGTCTTGTAATTCTGCTGCTTCTACTAATTAGTTGTCTCGCCTATTTGATTATATTTAATTATAACTTGTTATTTAAGACCGTGGACATGTTGTCTGCCTCGTGCGGAACAAAATAATTAATGATGATATTCTGTTGACTTCTCTCATACTGTGCTTGTATTATAGCTGTGTTAATTGATCTGCCTTTTTCTTTTTATTTTGGCTCATCAGAATGATCACCGCGGAATGTCGCGCTTCGAGGTCAGGAGAGAGAGAGAGGACGAACCGTCGGGCTGTCCCTTCAACTTCCCCCTCCATATTTTCCCGCTCATTTTTCCACCCACAGCATCTGCTATAACTATCTCCCCCCTCCTTAGATCAAAACGTTTTTACACCTGCGCGGCCCCCTCCCGGTGCGTCTTAGATCCAAGCTTCTCGCCTACTTTCCCTCGCGGCTCTCCTGTCACCCTTTTTTCACCTCCTCTCGCTCTCATTGTCTCGCCTGCCATGGGAAAGAAAAGGACTGAAAAAGGCGAGCGTCGCAGCCATTGTGGCAGAAGATTCGCCGACCATGACTTCCCCCTGGCAAGATCTCGGAGGAGGACTACAGCCGCTTCACCCGCAAATTCCTGACGGAGGGTTTTGAGTCTCGGTCGCCGAAGGTTAGCGAGTCGATCAATACTTTTTATCTCGGCGAACTCGCCTTCCCCGTCTCGCACTTCGAGTCGGGGCTGAGGCTCCCCCTCTGGCCAGAGGTAAAACAGGTTCTAAAATACTTCGGAACCGTCCCTGCGCAACTAAATCTGAATATCATCTCGGTTTTAGTTACATTCGCAAGCTACATGCGCCGTGAGCGCATCGAATTCAGTCTCAACGCCATCCGCAAATTGTTCATCTACCACGCCAACCATGACGGGGTCTCGTACTTCACAGGGCAGGGGGTGAAGGTGTGCGAGACCCCCAACAAGAATCATCACTGGCTCACCCGTTTCGTCTTCATAGGCGGGAATCTGGGAGGCGTTCCGCTCGCCCCCGTGTCGCCCGCTGAAATATACTACACGACCCCCAAGGTCGGGGGCGCGGATAAAGACCTCTGCGAGTTATTCGCGGGGAAGAATTTTGAGGTCAACTACCTGAGGCGAGACCTCGACTCGCTCCTTCCCGTCTTTCCCGGTGAATGTACACTCGCGCTCTCTCGGTCTTATGTTTACCTTTCCCTTGTTTCGCTCTAACCATTTACTCGTTCAGGAGAGAGGAACATTCCAGTCCATCCCCACTACTTGAGCAACGCTGGGCCGTCCAATGGTCTCGCACTCGCCAGCATGGCGGTGGAGGCGGCGAAGGAATCGTTGGCCCCCGCCCCCAAGAAAAGATCTGGGGATGATGTTGCTGCTCCTCGGCACAGCCACAAAAAGAAAATCAAGAAAGTTGTGACGTTCCCGAAAGGGAAAAAGGAGATTGTCAGGAAGGAGAGGAAAGAGATGTTGGGGTCCCTGAGCCCCATCTCTGTGGCAGGTTCGCAGTCGCCTCGCCTGCGAGCCGCCTCGCCGTCTCGCGAGGCGGCACTATTCGATCGGCCCGCCAACACTTCGGCCCAATCCGCTGAGCTGCCATCTCGCGAGACTGGCTCCTCCAGTCACCCAGCCCCCTCCTTGCATCAAAACTACAACATGGGTCCCGTGGAAAACGATGTTGTCGGCTACCCAATCCTTCTGTGGGAAAAGGACTCAAACCGGGTGTCGGTATCCACCCTTCCCTCATAGAAGGAGCAGGACCCTCCCACAAACCACGGCTTCTCCCTCGGTTATGGCCTCCATGGAGGTCTTGGGACGGAACCGTTTGACAAGGAATCGTCGCGAGACCTCGTCCTGAAGACCGCTCAAGCTCAACTTTGCGCCCTGGAGCTCTCGCACCGAGTCTCGCGCCGCCTTGTTTTCAACAGCAAGAAATGGAAGGATGCCGAGGCGGACCTAGCGGCGGAGCGAGAGAAGTCAGATGGTCTCGAGAAGAGGCTAGCGGTTGCTGACAATCTTCTCGCCAAGAGTCCGGGCGGCGTGGTAAGCTTTAAAATTTCATTCCTGACTAGTTTCACTCTCGCGTAAGCTTTTGTTGAATGATGGGCTCTTCGCAGGATGCCGAGATGGCAGATCGGATGCGTTCGCGCATAGCGGCCCTGGAGGAGGAAAATAAAAACCTAAAGGCCCAGAATGCCCATCTCCTGAACAGTGCCCTGTCTGCCTCTCATCCGGATCCGCTTTAAGCACCTTCACCTCCTCATTATTCTTTTGACGAGGTCGACGAGATCTTCCGGGACTCCAACATTAAGACGACCGAGCTTGTTTTGAAGATGATGAAGGAGCTGGGGGTTGTTAGAGAAGATGTCGAGACGGTCACCGCCCCCTACCTGGTGCCACAACTCTATGGCGAGACGGTTGAGGGTTCAGCTTCCAGTGAAGAGGAATGAAGGGGCGCCAGCGAGACCTGAGACTTTTCCCCCCACTATTTTTTTTGCTTCCCTCCTTCACTTGTACTTTTTACTTGTTATTTGAGACATTGAAATATTTCATGAGAGAATACTTCCCCCCCCCCTTTTGTAATGAGCAAGGAAATTTCTGTTATAATCACTCGCGCTATGTTCCCCTTATTTCATTTTATTTTGCTTTATTTGTCGGGGGGCGGCCCTCTACTCTGCTTTCACTCACGAGGTAGGGCTTTTGGCCATCTCGCTTGAGAATTGGTTTAAGGCACGGGTCATTGGACTTCTCCTTGCCTCCTTCGTGCGCGAGACCATTTGACCTTTTCCCTTTGTCTCGGCTCGAGATGAACCCAACGCGAGTAGACCCAGGAGACCAACCCGCTTTTATGAGATGTCACCCCTCTTAAATTTTTTATGCGAGACCTGCTCTTTGCCAACAAGCGCCTACTCGTTATGGGCGAGACCCTCTAAGCCGAGTGTCGGTTGGGGGTGTCCATCCTCATTTGCATTGCAGCAACCTCTTCCTCCCATAAGAGTTTTGTCTTCTCCAAACCTTCTTCGTTCTCCAATAAGTTAGATATTTTTCTTTGAGAGATCATACCATTTGTCCTGCCACCGAGTGAGCCTACAGTCCTGACAGCTAGGTGAGAGTCTGGTTAGCGGGTCTACTCAGGGTCTCCTCTCCCAACAACCTCCAACCACCGAGTGAGCCTACAGTCCTGTCAGCTGGGTGAGAGCCTAGTCAGCGGGTCTGCTCAGGGTCTCCTCTCCAAACAACCTCCAACCACCGAGTGAGCCTACAGTCCTGCCAGCTAGGTGAGAGCCTGGTAAGCAGTTCTGCTCGGGGTCTCCTCTCCCAACAACCTCCAATCACCGAGTGAGCCTACAGTCCTTCCAGCTAGGTGAGAGTCTGGTCAGCAGGTCTGCTCGGGGTCTCCTCTCCAAAAAACCTCCAACCACCGAGTGAGCCTCAGTCCTGTCAGCTAGGTGAGAGTCTGGTCAGCGGATCTGCTCGGGGTCTCCTCTCCAAACAACCTCCAACCACCGAGTGAGCCTACAGTACTGTCAGCTAGGTGAGAGTTTGGTCAGCGGGTCTGCTCAGGGTCTCCTCTCCAAACAACCTTCAACCACTGAGTGAGCCTACAGTCCTGCCAGCTAGGTGAGAGACTGGTCAGCGGGTCTGCTCGGGGTCTCCTCTCCAAACAACCTCCAACCACCGAGTGAGCCTACAGTCCTGCCAGCTAGGTGAGAGTCTGGTCAGCGGGTCTGCTCGGGGTCTCCTCTCCAAACAAACTCCAACCACCGAGTGAGCCTACAGTATTGTCAGCTAGGTGAGAGTCTGGTCAGCAGGTCTGCTCGGGGTCTCCTCTCCAAACAACCTCCAACCACCGAGTGAGCCTACAGTCCTGCCAGCTAGGTGAGAATCTGGTCAGCGGGTCTGCTCGGGGTCTCCTTTCCAAACAACCTCCAACCACCGAGTGAGCCTACAGTCTTGTCAGCTAGGTGAGAGTCTGGTCAGCGGGTCTGCTCGGGATCTCCTCTCCCAACAACCTCCAACCACCGAGTGAGCCTACAGTCATGCCAGCTAGGTGAGAGCCTGGTCAGCGGGTCTGCTCGGGGTCTCCTCTGCAAACAACCTCTAACCACCGAGTGAGCTTACAGTCCTGCCAGCTAGGTGAGAGCCTCGTCAGCGGGTCTGCTCGGGGTCTCCTCTCCAAACAACCTTCAACCACCGAGTGAGCCCACAGTCCTGCCAGCTAGGTGAGAGGCTGGTCAGCGGGTCTGCTCAGGGTCTCCTCTCCAAACAAGCTCCAACCACCGAGTGAGCCTACAGTCTTGCCAGCAAGGTGAGAGCCTGGTCAGTGGGTCTGCTCGGGGTCTTACCATCCATCTTTTTCACTCTCATTCCATGAAAGAAGACACCTGCAGTTTCATCATATCAGAAGGTCACAACAAATTTACAAGTATTGAATGATGAAAAAAGGTTATGGATAAAATCTTTTTAAGTTATCGCCGCTTCGGGCATGATCGAGGGGTACCCCGTCCACATCCTGAAGGTGGTACCCTCCTGACTTCAGGACCTCCTTCACCACAAAGGGACCCTCCCAGTTGGGATTGAGCTTCCCCACTGAGGATCCTAAATCTGCTGCGTCAACGTTTTTGAGAACCAAGTCGCTCTTCTGGAACTGTTTGACCCTTATATGCTTGTCAAAGTATCTCGTCATCCGGCGTTTGATTTCTTCCTGCCGGATCAATTCAAAATCGCTGAGTTCTTCTACCAGATCAAGAGAGAGTTTTTGCTCCTCGTTCTCTGCCCTCCATCCTTCGTCTCATTTCTTTGCAGCGGCTACTCTTGGAGATACGACCTCGAACTCTATAGGTATGACGGCCTCCGAGCCATGAGAGAGTTTAAATGGAGTCTCCCCTGTGGCGGTGTTTGGTGTGGTCCTCAAGGCCCAGAGAACTGAAGGGAGTTGTTCCATCCAACTTCCCCCCAAGTTCTCCACTTTCTTTTTCAGGAGATTCACGATAATCTTATTTGCCGCTTCCACCTGCCCGTTGCTCCGAGGATGATGAACCGAGGCGAAACGGAGGTCTATGCCCAGCCGGATACAGAAATCTACGAATTCTCTGCTAGCAAATTGTGGTCCATTATCAGTGACGATGGCCAGCGGAAGCCCATGCCTGCAGATGATCTCTCCCCATATGAAATTTTTGACCACTTGCGACGTCACCTTAGCCAATGTCTTTACCTCCAGGCACTTTGAAAAGTAATCAACCATGATCAGCAGAAACTTCCTTTGGCCACTAGTTTGGGGAAAAGAACCCACCAAATCTAGCCCCCATATCGTGAAGGGCCAGGGAGCCGTGATTGTGCATAGTCTTTGGGCGGGTAGGAGTTGTAGTGGGGCAAACTCCTGACACGTTTGGCATCTTTTCGCGAATTCTTCTGCATCCTTCTTGAGGGTAGGCCAGAAGTAGCCTTGCCTCAACACTCTCCCCTCCAAGGTCTGACTTCCCGAGTGACTCATGCACTCTCTCGAATGAATTTCTTCGAGGACCCTTGGAACCTCTCCCTCAGATACGCATCGGGCCAGCAAACCCGACAGCGTCTTCTGGTATAATGTCTCATCTTTCAACAGGTAGTATGCCGATTTATACTTGACCCGCTTCTTATCGAGATCCTTCTCGGGAAGTTGCCCCGAGGACAAAAAGATGATGAATGGGTCCATCCAAGACCTTTGCTGGTCTATCTCCATTAATTATCCTTCTTCTATGGACGGCCTGAAGAGTTCTGTCACCGTTCCTCCGGCCCGAGGGCCAGATTTGGCAAGGCCTGAGCACTTTCATCCCTCGGGACATGTTGAATCGAAAAGTTGTGAAATTGCCCGATGATGTCTTTGAGCTTCACCAGATACAACTGGAGGGTGGGTTCCCTCGCCTCAAATTCTCCTTTTATTTGACCTGCAACCACCATAGAGTCTGTGGAGACCTTAATGTCATGTATGCCCAGCTCCCGAGCTAACCTGAGTCCTGCGATAATCGCCTCATATTCTGCTTGGTTGTTAGTGATTGTGAAGTGCATCTTCAGAGCCTGCTCAATTCTGGTCCCTTCTGGACTTACCAAGATCATCCCTCCTCCAAAAGAATTTTTTCTGACGCTCCGTCTACTAGTATTTCTCAAGCAGCCCGAGGGGGAGCCTCAACCTCTCGGACCTCGACTACGTAATCTGTCAGGAAATCGGCAACCGCTTGTGCTTTGATGGCTAGCCGAGGAGTAAAAGTCGAACTCACATAGCTCTATCGACCATTTGGCCAACCTCACAGAATGCTCCACCCCCTGCAGGATGCGGCGAAGGAGGTGATCCGTCACTACCTGAATCGAATGGGCCTGGAAGTATGACCTGAGCTTCTTGGCCGATATGATGAGGGCGAATGCCAGCTTTTCAAGGATAGGGTACCCGAGTTCCGCCTTCTTCAGGACCCTGCTTAAGTAATAGATTGGGAACTGCTTTTTTCCTTCCTCTCGTACAAGAACCGAACTCACGGTCCCGGTCCCCACTCCTAGGTACCGGAACAAACCCTCCCCTTCTCTTGGCCCTTAGAGTGGAGGCGTCCGGGTGAGATGTTGTTTTAGAGCCTGAAAAGCCTCTTCGCATTCAGGGGTCCATTCGAATTTCTTGCCCCCTCTTAGTGTTCGGAAGAAAGGCGAGCATTTCTCCCCAGAGAAACCTAATTAATCCAGCCAGCTCGTCAGTGAGACGTTGGACTTCCTTGGCGTTTTTTGGAGATTCTAATTCTAGGATTGCTTTCACCTTATCTGGATTGGGTTCTACTCCGGATGGGGTAAGGAGATGCCCTAAAAATTTTCCCCTGTTGACTCCGAAGACACGTTTTAGGGGGTTGAGTCTCATCTTGTATTTCCTTAAGGTTCCAAAGGTCTACTCTAGATCTAAGATGTGAGACCTGAGATCTCGGCTCTTGATCATCAGGTCGTCCACATAAACTTCGATGTTCCGCCCCTTCTGCCCCGGAAAATTCGATACTTCATTCTTTGATAAGTCTCCCCCGCGTTCTTCAATCCAAAGGGCATCATGTTGAAACAGAAGCACACATCTTTCGTGACGAATGTGACATCTTTGACGTCTGGCGGGTGCATGCGTATTTGATGATATCCTGAAAATGCATCTAGAAAGCTCATTAGTGAAAAACCGACGGCCGAGTCAAACAGCGCGTCGATTCGAGGCAGAGGATGACAATTCTTAGGGCATGCTTTATTCAAGAGAGAAAAATTCGCACACATCCTCCATTTCCTCTCTCCCTTTTTTACTATTACAACGTTACTCACCCACCCCGGGTATTTACATGCAGATACGAACCCCGCCTTAAGCAGCTTCTCTACCTCTTCTCTGATGGGTCCGGCCATCTTAGTGGCGATGGCTCTCTTCTTTTGTTGTATAGGACGAGCGTTGGGGTCGAGGTTGAGACGGTGGCACGCCACGTCCGCGTCAACCCCCGGCATGTCAGCTGCGCTCCAGGCGAAGATGTCAATGTTCCTTTGTATGCACGCCCTGATCTCCTCCTGGTCCTCGGGACCGAGCTCTCCACTGATTTTTACCTTCTCTTTCCTCCCTTCCTTGGTGAAGACTTCCATCTCCAGCACCTCCACTGCAGCATTCAGCCTCGACGGCTCCTCCTTCTCCTGCTCCCCCAGCATACCCTCCTGTTCTAAGTCTTCACAGTTTGCTGCATCGTGCTCCGCAACGGCCCCAGCCATTTCCTTCAGAAACTTCTCCATCTCTTCCTCGCTTGGGATTCCTTCTTCCAAAAGTGAACTTCCCCTCTTCCTCAGCCGGGCTTCCACCTTGGACGACTCCCTCATTTATCCCATCTTTCTTTTTTCTTTCCTCCCCCATCCCCTTTCCTTCGACTCCACCTCTCCTTTCTCCTCCTCTACCCCCATCTCTCCTTTCTCTCCTGCCGTTTCCGGCTCCGCCGCAATGCCTCTCTCCATCTCTACTTCTCCTTCACCTTTGACCTCCCTTTCTCCTTCCTCTTCCTCTATCCCCATCTCTCCTCCTTTCTCTCCTGCCGCTTCCGGCTCCACCGCAATGCCTCCCTCCATCTCTTCTTCTCCTTCTCCTTCGACCTCCCTTTCTCCTTCCTCTTCCTTTATCTCCATCTCTCCTTTCTCTCCTACCACTTCCGGCTCCACCGCAATGCCTCCCTCTGTCGATGCGCGAAAACGGAGAGAGACGGGCACCACCAGCTAACGGTTCGAACACGGGGGCAAGGAAGGGAAAAGAGGTGACTGCAAGCAGCTATCTACTAAGAGGATGAGAAAGAAAGCAGAGTCGTGAGTCACGGCAACACCAGACTTCGCCCGTCACGGCCTAAATGCCTCGCTTGCGACGGGCTTTCCTTTGATTGCAAATGAGTTGATTACAGAGAGGAAAGGAAAAGTTCAAGAGCAGAGCAAGCTGGAGACCGCAAAGCCTGAGATTCGAGTCCGCAGCCTTTAACAGGTAGGCTCCAAGGCTCGAGTCAGCGTGCTTTGGGGGTACCAATCCCCCCTATTTATAGGTTCGGGGGTCTGCCCAAACGGGCAGGGCTAAAATAACCGACTGCTCGGGGTACAGGAGAACCAGGCAGCGGTGACGGGAAGAAAAAAGGAAAGACACGCCAGTCCGCGCAACAGGGGCGGACTGGGCTCGCGGGCTGGAGCTTCCATCTTTCTAGAAGGCGCGATCCCGACAGGAGGGCCGCGGCCTGTGCGGACTGAGGACTGAGTCCGCCTGAAGAGGTAGCAGCGATCCTGGGGGCTGATCCCCTGAGGCAAAACAACCTGGGCGGACTGGGAATGGAGTCCGCCGCCGATGCTGGATCTTTGCTGAACCATGTCGAGGCTTGACGATCTGGGCGAACTGGAGAATCGAGTCTGCCGCTTAAGCAGTATGCGACCTTGGAACCTTGTTGAACATGTTGCGGACTTTGGGGTTAACATAATCCCCGCACATTTTTAAGTTTCTGGAAACTTCAAAAATGTTAGCTTAACCGCCGAGTCCGCAAGCCTTATTGATGCTGTCAGTGCTATAAATATCGCTGGAAGCTCTGTATTTGTCAAAAGTTGTTCATCGTCACGGGGCGCTTCTCACCACTTGCGGTCGATGCTCTGCAGTCCGCCATGACTGGACTAGGAGCGTACTTCGGCAACCTCACTTCTCAGGCAGAGAAGCCCAAGCCGGCAATGAAGACTAAGAAGGTAGTGAAGAGGGCTGGAGAGGCAGTCCTCTCTGTGGGAGAATCTTCGCGAAGGGAAAAGCCATCCATCGAAGCAGTCCGCCTTGTTGATGAACCTATTTGCGAGAAGTCTGCGGGCGCCGCTTCTCATTCTGAAAATCCACCAAAAAGCACGGACATGGACGTGTACCCTTCTGAATCGGGAAAAGCCATCCATCGAAGCAGTCAGCTTCTCATTGATGAACCCCGCGAATTCTGCGGACATGGACGTGTACCCTTCTGAATCGGGTACACTCATGTTTCGAATAAATACAGAAGCTGAAGTGTCTTCACTGGAAGCCCAGCAGCCCGTCATCGATCTGGATCAAGATAGGCGACCTGCTGGGGAAGGCGCTGAGGAAGGGGTGCCCTCACAGGCACTAGATGTTGCGAATCCAGAGTCAGTCCGCAAGATTCTGCCGGACTCGAAGCAGGTCGCTGCGGACCCAACTGAGAAAGGAGGCCCTTCTAAGAAGATGAAGAGGGACAAGTCTACAGTTGCCGAGCGAGTTGAGAAGAAACTGCGGGCTAGGAAGGAGAAAAACATCTCCGTGCGGAATGGGGCTGCGAGCTTGCAGCACAGGCCGCGAGAAAAGGAGGTTATTGAGTCCGGCTTCGTTACACTAGAAGCTCCAATCCCGGGAAGCGATTCCCTATCAACGGTCAGTTTGTCAACTGATGAAATGCTCAACTCTGTAGATACTGTCCAACTTGACATCATTAATCGATCCTTGCTGGAAGTATTGCAGCATGATGTTGAGATTCTGGCGGTTAAGGCTGGCGAACACTCCCCCCCCCCCCCACATCTGCAACTGAAGGAGATGAGAAGGAGAAGCTGAGGAAGCAAATCGCCGAGCAGAAGGAAAAGATCGCTGCTCAGAAAGTGATGGTGGAGGCGGCCTCGAAGCAGATCGCCGCTGACAAGCAAGCCGAGGATCTGCGGACTGCTGCTTAACTGTTGCGGGCAGGTAAACTCCAACCGGCGCCTAAGCACTTTAAGCGTTAGTGGCTCTACAGGTCGCCGCAGCGGAAGTCGAGGCCGATAAAGATTATCACTGAAACTGATGACATAGTTGTTTCGACGAGCTCGGCGCTGAGAAGAGAGCCAAAGTCCACCGCGAATGAAGCGACTAAGCATCTTTGACCCGGAGCGGATAAGGCGGCCTGTATTTGATAGTCGCCAACTCTCCATGGCGTTTGCCCAAAGTTTGATTTTATCTTTGCTCTTTGAGTCCGCCGCAGGCTGTATTTGAGTATGAACTTTGTTCTCCTTGTTGCAGGACGGAAGTCGCCACCTGGCTCTGTAAAGACTGGAGAGATCGTTCCAACTCCAGATGCAGCTGCTATGGAGCGACCTGGCACGACCTCCATTGCTGAGTCCGCTCTAGGCGAGCAGTCCAACCTGGACAACACAGCAATGTTAGAGATGAGAAAGCTCGAAGAAGAAATAAAGGAAATTCGAGCATAGTGAAGAGGAGGGCAGAGCAAGAAAAGGCTCTGGAGGACCAGGTCGCCAGCATCTCTATGGCGCTGGAGAGAAGCAATAGAGAAAGGAGGCGGCTTGGCAATGATGCCCGCTTCTACAAGGGCAAGTATTTGGCGTTGATGCGAGAAGGCAAAGGCAAGCGGGTTGCCGAACTCCCGGTGGAAAGGTTGCGATTGCCAGATTGCGCTGCTCTATCGGAGGCTCCGGCACCAGCTGAAAGCAGCCAGCCCGCCGCGGACGAGATATCATGGCCGGCAACCGATCCTGTGGTTCCTTTGAGCCGGGTGGACCGGGAGGCCGCGAATATGCACAGGACCATCAACTCCATGCATCGCCACGTCTACCATTTGTACGGTGAAGTACTTCAAATGAGTGACCAAGCGGCGCATTTATGCAGAGACAGAATGGAGCGGTCTGCGCGATCTGATAACAGAGATCGCTGAGTCCGCCAGATTGCGAACTATTTGATTTGTTGATGTATAATTTGTTACTTGAACAATGCTTTAATTTTTGCTGTCATGTGATGTATGAACAGTGATATTGCATTGTTGCTTGAATAATGTTGTGGCCTGCGTGACTTAAAATCTTTGTGCAGGATTCTATGTGCGAACTGTGCGGACTAATGTTGTGTACGCTTCTTTGATTTGAGATACTTATGAATTGTCTTGCAGGTAGAAAACCAGCGAACTGCGCGGACTTGGTTCTGTGTCCGCAAAATCTTTTTTAACTTTTCTGATTTGCTGAATTGATTGCGAGCTGGGCGGATTGACTGATCAAACTGGGCGGTCTGGCTGAAAAGCTGTCAGATCCCAACTGCTATAAATACAGCTTCATTGCTTCTTCTATGCAGGAATGCGACCGAAACAGAAGTCACTGCGGCCTCAGAAAATGGTGTCCGCCAGAACTGATGCTGCGGTTGCTTTCCACGCTGCCGACCACAAGAAGTGCAAGTTAACAGAGGCCGATCTGGAGGCCTTTGTTGAAAAACATATGGCGAACTCCCATGTACTCGCCAGGCTTCCTGCAGACCAAGAGAGGATCAACTTCTCCACTGCGACCCAGATCGCAGTGCCTGTTGATCATTTTGAAAGCGGATTCAAATTTCCGTTGCTGTGGGAGATCGCTGAGATCTTTGAACATTATGGAATGGTGCATGGCCAGCTCGCGCCAAACACCTTAGCCGCAAACTACAGCTTTATTTCATACTTGCGGTCTGAGAAGATCGCATTCTCCATGAACATCTTCAGAAAGATCTTCTCAGTCCGCTCAATTACACCATCTGGAGGCCGCCCATACAAGGGCGTGATATACTTTTATTGCCAAGGGATGAAGGTGATTGGTCTGCCGAACAAGATCCACAACTGGACCTCGCGGTATCTGATCTTCGAGGGCGACTTGGGGTTCGCGCACAACTATCTGCAGGAGCGCGCGGACTCAGTCTTCAAGAGCGTCAAGCTTGACGAAGTGGAGGCCGCCATCGTCAACTTCTTGGTCGGAGCAAGGCTTGACATCGAGCACTATATTCTGCTGCTCGCGAGCCTGGACAACATAGATAACCAAGACAGTAAGATTTGAGACCTGAGTTTGTATTCGCTGCGACCTGCAATTATCTGATATTCTTCCCTTCTTGCAGCGGTCTTGGCGGTACCATCGAATCCGCCACAAACGCCGAGCGGACTCACCCCTACACAAAGGGAAAGAAAACAAGAACTTGCAAAGAAGAGAAGAAAGGAGGGGGATCCCGCTGCGGGTTACTCCTCCTCAGAGAGTTTTGATATGCAAGGCTTCGGCAGAAGCCAAAAGGATCTGCGGGGAAACCCCATGATCCGTTGGCACAGCAAGAATAAGCACGTCCGCCCATCCACTGCGCTTCCATCTTGGAGAAGTCCAAGAATATCCCTCCATGCACACGTCGCGATCTCCGCACTTTACGGGAAGCGCAACCTGCACGATCTAAAAAATGTACCCGCTGTCGGCCTCCCTCTTCTGGCCGCCCAAGCAAATGCGAACAGCGTGGTGACGAGCCACTTCTTGGGCTGCTTGACCAGGGACCTGCTTAAAGAAAATGAACAACTTCAGCAGGAGATGAGGTCGCTTAAGGAAAGAAACAAGCGCTTAGGAAAGAGAGTTGCTCTTCAGAAAGAAGAGGCAGCGGTAAGCTTTGTATTCGCGGCGGTCTCCATCTTTAGTCCGCAGCGAACTGACATGCTTTTGTTTTTCTGCATACCGCCTACGTCCTCGGAAACCACAGCTTCAGCGGCGCCATGTTTCCTTTTGGGAAGGAGAGCGTCGAGATCGCCATCAAGCGATTTATCGAAGACGGCTTCGTGAAGGACGGCGTTGAAGGTGTGCCCTTTCTCCAGCTTTTTCCCGAGCTGGAGAACTAGGTTGCTTCCTTGGAGCGGGTTGCAAAAGGAAAGGCAGTCGTTGATGAAGTTGAGGAAGGTGAAGAAGGAGCGGCTGAAGATGAAGCCGTTGAGGACGCCGGCTCAAGCCAGCAAGGTGGAGACCAGTCCGCCGAGTCCGGCCCTGCTTCTAGCTCTGATGACGAGAGCTCGCCAAGCGAGATCGCGGATAGTGCGAGTTCCAGCAGCAGTGAAAGCGGCTCGGAGGGCTATTCTCCAGATGTTAACATAGATGAATCGAGTCCAGATGCTCCTGCAGAGAAGAAATGCAAGAAGTCGGACTGAAAAGATGTATATTTTATTTTTGATGTAAAGGAAATGGTGGACTCGAGCTTGGAGGCCGCCAAATTTTCTGAAAGTTGTAATTGACTGATGAAATATATAAAAAGGATATTTGATCAGCTCGCGTATTCTGATATTTTCATTGTGTTTTTTGTATTTCATTGCTATCTGAAATGTATGATCAATGAATGTCTTCAGTAAAAGAAAACCAGTCCGCATCATGTAGTATCTAGGACGCCTTCTTAGAGTGCATAAACGGCTTAAATAACAAATGTTCAGTAAACAGTTCAGGCCGCGCATATTGACTTTTCTGCTCGCTCATACAATAGGAAAATGATATTGCTCGTTGTGATATTTTGAGCAGAATGAAGAAATAACTTGCTAGCTCACCAAAAGAAAGGAAAACATTGCGCTGAGGCGGACTTTGGCGAGTACCGATTCCAGTCCGTACTTTTTAATGACGATTTAGACAAGCTTTTGCGAGCAAAGAAAACGCAGATAAAAGATGTTACAAACTGAGAATTGTTGATAAATTCTGCGAGCTGAGAAAGACAGGTTAAACAGGAAACCACATCACCTGAATAACTTTAGCGGCCTGATAAATCAATCCCTGTGGACTGTGGCGATTACCAGAATTGAGTCCGACTGAATCGAAATGATTCACAGCATAGGTGACCAAGCGGGCAGGTGCGGCCGGAGCGGCATTGCTTTCCTCGCAGGGTCACAGAAGCTGTAAGATCAACCCAATGAAAACAGGCGGACTGTGCGGATACGAATATACAGTTTGCGTCGAATAGAAATTATTCACAACTTAAGTGACCAAGCGGGCAGGTGCGCACGGAACCCATTGCTTTCCTCGCAGGGTCACAGAAGCTGTAAGATCAACCCAATGAAAACCGGCGGACTGAGCGAATACAATATACAATCCGCGCCTAATAGAAATGATTCACAACTTAAGTGACCGAACGGGCAGCTGCGCACGGAGCTCATTGCTTTCCTCACAGGGTCACAGAAGCTGTAAGATTAACCCAATGAAAACCGGCGGACTGTGCGAATACAAATATACAGTCCGCGTCGAATAGAAATGATTCACAACTTAAATGACCAAGCGGGCAGGTGCGCACGGAGCTCATTGCTTTCCTCGCAGGGTCACAGAAGCTGTAAGATCAACCCAATGAAAATCGGTTGACTTTGGGGATACAAATATACAATCCGCGCCGAATAGAAATGATTCACAACTTAAGTGACCAAGCGGGCAGGTGCGCACCGAGCTCATTGCTTTCCTCACAGGGTCACAGAAGCTGTAAGATCAACCCAATGAAAACCGGCGGACTGTGCGGATACAAATATACAGTCCGCGCCGAATACAAATAATTCACAACTTAAGTGACCAGGCAGGTGCGCACGGAGCCCCTTGCTTTCCTCGCAGTGTCACAGAAGCTATAAGATCAACCCAATGAAAACCGGCGGACTGCGCTGATACAAATATTCAGTCAGCACCTTGTCAATTTTCCCTGCAAGAGAATGAGCTACAGACTAGTGTGACCAAGTCGGCAGGTGCGCACGGAGCCTATTGCTTTCCTCACAAGGTCACAAAAACTGTACACTCAAGGAATGGTTTACTGCTCTCTTGCCTGGAGTACAGTCCAAGTTGATCTTTCGGGCAGGTGCGCACGAAGCTCATTGTTTTCCTCTGAGATCAACAAGGTTGTGGGCCTCCTGTAGGCACTGCTTGAGGATACCAAAGAGTATTCGAGGGTCACAAGCTAAGATGATCTGTGGGCAGGTGCGCACGGAGTCCATTGTTTTTCTCACGCGATCATCAAAGTTGTAACGATATCCCTATAAGGCAAGGTAGAGCTAGCACCCACCCTGTCCCTCCATAATGCAGAGGTGGGGTTAGGTACCGGCCGGGATCCAAAATTCAGTAGCCTACCGCACTAGAACCTGCAAGCTCCCACTACACGGTGCAAAATCTCTCTGCAACACGTGGTCTTTTTGGTGTTACGCTAATGACAACGGTTCTAAGAGAGCACCCAGCTGAACTCGACGATGTCTCCTGGTGTCAGTTATCCTTTGAAGTTGTTCAGGAGACAATAGAGAAAGCACTTGAAAAAGTGTCAGTAAGGGACCTTTGATCAATAATAGCTTTTGGAAAAAATAATGTAAGAAGGAAAAGAAAGGAGGTTTAGGAATAGAACCGTTTGAGATCATCCCCGCTCCAAGTATGTGATACACCTTCTCCTTCATAGGTTTGTAAGCGATAGGCCCCATTCTTAAGCACTTCTTTGATGATGAATGGGCCTGGCCAATTCGGATTCAACTTTCCAACTGAGCCGACTCTTGCAGCAGCATCAACTTTTTTAAGAACTACATCTCTCACTTGAAAGTGCTTGATCCTCACGTTCTTATCAAAGTATCGGGTCATCCTTCTCTTTACTTCTTCCTGTCTTATTGTTGTTTGTCTCTGATCTCTTCAATGTGTTCCAAGATGAATTTCATCTCTTCATTATTCAGCTCAAGCCAATCCTCCCAACCTTGTCTAGCAAGCAGAACTCTTTGAGATGGGACCTCAAACTCAACTGGAATAAGAGCTTCTGAGCCATGTGAAAACTTGAATGGAGTCTCTCCCGTTGCTGATGAGGGTGTTGTTCTTAAGGTCCAGAGGACTGAAGGGAGTTGATCAGCCCAACTGCCTTTGAGATTCTGCACTTTCTTCTTGAGCAAGCTGAGAATCTGCTTGTTTGCTGCTTCAACCTGGCCATTGCTCCTGGAATGGTGGACTGATGCAAAGCGCAGCTCTGTTCCGATCTGCTTGCAAAAATCAACCATCTCACTGTTGTTGAACTGTGGCCCGTTGTCAGTGATAATAGCCATCGGAATACCATGTCGGTAGATCATCTCGCCCCAAATGAAGTTTTTTACGACCTGAGTTGTTGTTTTTGCCAATGCATTGACCTCGATCCACTTGCTGAAATAGTCAACCATTACTATGATGAAGTGTCGTTGCCCGCTTGCCATGGGAAAAGGACCAAGAAGATCCATTCCCCAAACTGCAAAGGGCCAAGGTGTTGCGATTGATTTGAGCAGCTGAGCTGATTGATGTTGAAGTGGAGCAAACTTCTGGCATTGAGCACATTTCTTTGCATAGATCTCAGAATCTTTCTTCACGGTAGGCCAAAAATATCCCTACCGAAGGACCCTCCTTTCTAGAGTCCTTGCTCCTGAGTGACTTCCACACTCACCAGAATGAACTTCGTGAAGAACAGCAAGAGCTTACTCTTCTGAAACACATCTTGCCATTGCTGATAGGAAGGTTTTTCTGTACAGAATGTCTGATACCAAGTAGTAGTAAGCTGCTTTTACTTTGAATTTTTTCTTATCCTTGATAGAAGGATGAAAGTTTCTTGTAGATAGATAAAGGATGAACGAATCCATCCAGGAGGAGTTTTGATCAATATGCATCAACTCTTCTTGATCCACAGCCGGGCGGAAGAGTTCAGAAGTTGTTCCTCCTGATGGAAGCCCATGCTTAGCAAGATCGTCTGCTTCTGCATTCTCAGCTCTTGGGATGTGTTCAATTGTGAAACTCTTGAACTTGTCGATTTCAACCTTGACTAGAGCGAGATATTTCTTTAAGATAGACTCTCTGGTCTCAAAGTTGCCCAAAACTTGTGAAACTATTACCAGAGAATCAGTCTTTACGTGAACATGTTCAATCCCAAGTTCTCTTGCAAGCCTCAAGCTTGCTAACAAGGCTCCATACTCTGCTTGGTTGTTTGTAATTGGAAAGAAGAACTTTATGGCATGCTCTAGTTTGATGTCATTAGGATTAATCAAAATCACTCCTGCACTCGAGGAACTTCTGCCTAATGCCCCATCAACGTAGATGGTCCAAGTCAAAGGAGACATTTCTGCTTGATCAGAGTTAGATTATGTTGTATCAACCAAGAAGTTTGCTAATACTTGAGCTTTGATGGATGTTCTGGGCACATAAGAGATCTCAAATTCACTTAGCTCTATTGCCCATTTGGCCAATCTCCCTGAGTGCTCTGGTTTTTCCAGCACGCTTTTCAAAGGTTGGTCTGCCACAACTTGAACTGCATGTGCCTGGAAGTACGGACGGAGTCTGCGAGCAGACATTACTAATGTCAATGTCAACTTCTCTAAAATTGGATATCTTGTTTCTGCATCTTTGAGAATGCATCTTTGAGAATGTGGCTAACATAGTAAACCGGATATTGCCTCATGTTCTCTTCTCGAACAAGAACTGAGCTGACCGCCTCCGGGCCAACTCCAAGGTACAAAAACACTTCCCCTGATTGAGGGCTTTGCTGCAAAGGAGTTGAAGTTAACTGTTTCTTTAATTGCTCAAAGGCTTCCGAGCACTCTTCTGTTCCCTCAAACTTGGATGCTCCTCGAAGAGTCTTAAAGAAAGAAGCACTCTTATCACCAACTCGAGAGATGAATCTCTCGAGACCTGCCAATCTTCCTCCTAGTTGTTGAACCTCTTTAGGTGAGCGCGGAGGTGTCATATCAAGAATAGCTTTTACTTTGTCTGGATTAGGAGCAAGTCCTTCTGGAATAAGGAGATGACCAAGGAATTTCCCCTTACTCGCCCCAAAGGTACACTTTGACGGATTAAGCTTCATCTTATATTTTCGCAGGGTAGAGAACGTCTCTGCCAAATCTTGCAGGTGCAATGAGAAGGATTTGCTTTTGATCAAGAGGTCATCAACATACACCTCAAGGTTTCTTCCTTTCTGTTCTCTAAACACATGGTCCATCATGTGTTGGTAAGTTGCGCTGGCATTCTTAAGCCCGAAGGGCATCACAAGGTAACAATAGCAACCATCATTTGTGATGAAGGATGTATGAGGAACGTCAGGCTTGTGCATTCTAATTTGATGATAACCAGAGAATGCGTCTAAGAACCTCATAAAAGAATACCCAACCGCGGAATCAACTAAGGAATCTATCTGAGGCAAGGGGTAACAGTCTTTACGGCATGCTTTATTCAACCGCGTGAAATCTACACGCATTCGTCATTTCCCTCATGGTTTTTTAACCATTACAACATTTGATATCCAAGAGGGATATTGTATTTCACGGATAAACTTTGCTTTGAGGAGCTTTGAGACCTCCTCTCTGATTGGATCAGCAAGCTTGGTCGCCACATCTCTCTTCTTTTGTTGTACAGGTTTGAAGCTTGGATCAATAGATGGTGCCAGGCGACATCTGGATCAATGTCTGGCATGTCCTCCGCTGACCAAGCGAAGACATCCAGGTTCTCTAGCAGACATGAGATCAACTCGGCCTTCTGATCTTCCGGTAGCTCCGAGTTGATGGAGAGCTTCCTCTCCTCCCCCTCAGCAATGGGGACTCCTTGAGTAACCTGAGCAGGTTCCAGGTGAGCTCCTTCTCTATCATCAGCTGCTTCTGATCGGGAAGAAATTTCTAGTGCTGCAGTTGGCAAAGCGGGTAGGACTAATTTCAGCCATACTGACTGAAGATAACAAAGCAGGAAAAGGAATGGTGGACTGGAGCAGAAGTGTCCGCGGGCTGTGCGGACTGGCGACCTGCGGCCTGATATTTTTGTCCACTGATTTCAAAAAACTACCTGATCTGAAGGTCGCGTGTTAACTGTTGATGCGCGAAAACGTAGAGAGACGGGCACCACCAGCTAACGGTTCGAACACGGGAGAAAGGAAGGGAAAATAGGCGACTGCAAGCAGCTATCTACTAAGCCGATGAGAAAGAAAGCAGAGTCGTGAGCCACGGCAACACCAGACTTCGTCCATCGCGGTCTAAATGTCTCTCTTGCGACGGGCTTTCCTTTGATTGCAAATGAGTTGATTACAGAGAGGAAAGGAAAAGTTCAAGAGCAGAGCAAGCTGGAGACCGCAAAGCCTGAGATTCGAGTTCGAAGCCTTTAACAGGTAGGCTCCAAGGCTCGAGTCAGCGTGCTTTGGGGGTACCACTCCCCTCTATTTATAGGTTCGGGGGCCTGCCCAAACGGCCAGGGCTAAAATAACCGGCAGCCCGGGGTACAGGAGAACCGGGAAGCGGTGACGGGAAGCAAAAAGGAAAGACACGCCAGTCTGCTTAACAGGGGCGGATTGGGCTCGCGGGCTGGAGCTTCCATCTTGCTGGAAGGCGTGATCCTGACAGGAGGGTCGCGGCCTGTACGGACTGAGGACTGAGTCCGCCTGAAGAGGTAGCAGCGATCCTGGGGGCTGATCCCCTGAGGCAGAACAACCTGGGCGGACTGGGAATGGAGTCTGTCGCCGGTGTTAGATCATTGTTGAACCATGTCGAGGCTTGACGATCGGGGCGGACTGGAGAATCGAGTCCTCCGCTTAAGCAGTATGCGACCTTGGAACCTTGTTGAACATGTTGCGGACTTTGGGGTTAACACCCTCCATCTCTTCTTCTCCTTCCCCTTCGTCCTCCCTTTCCCCTTCCTCTTCCTCTATTTCACCTCCGGACTCCTGCTCCCATTGTTCCATCTTCTTCTCCATTTCCTCAGCATCTCCTTGCCAAGAAATGGTATTCACCGCTGTCACATAGCACTCTCGGGCGGCCTTTGGATCTCCTCGTACTCTGATCTGGGTCCCCCCGGCATTGAGCTTCAGGCATTGGTGGAAAGATGAAGGGACACACCTAAAGGCACTGATCAAGGGACGCCCGAAAATGGTGTTGTAACTACTGGGGGCGTCCACTATGACAAAACGACAATTCCTGTACAGCCCCCCCAGAGTCACCTGGAGTCCCACTCCCCCCTCGACTTCCTTCCTTTCTCCCGAGAATCCGAACAACGGCCCATCCGCTGACAGCACCCTTCGAGCCTCCACCCTCATCTCATTGAATGCCTTTTTGAAGATTACATTCACCAAACTCCCATTATCGACCAAGATCCGCAACACCGTGAAGTTTTCGATGGCAGTCCGGATCACCAGCACATCACAAAAGAGATTTCGTGGTCCGGCATGTCTTTCCGGGAGAAGGTGATCTTTTTGTCCGGGGGAGGGGCTTGTGACGTCGACGCTACGCTCTGACGGTACATGGTATGAAGGCTCGCCTTACAGGCAGCCTCAATCCCAACTCCCCCATGGATCACTCTGATCCCACCTCGATCTCCTACATCTGCTCGGTCCACACACCGGTCCTCCCCGATCACTGTCACCTCCACTATTCGCACCGGTAGTTGTTGTTTCCCGGCTCCCCTGGCTTTCTTCATGTCCAAGAATTCCGGGCAGGTAGCCGTTGTGTGACCCTCCTCGTGGAAGTCACAATATGGCAACGCTACCTCCTCCCCTCATCTTCCCTCCTGAGGATTCTCCTTCTTCCAGCTCCCACACCTGCTCTTCCTCTTTCTCTACCCCTACCTCTCCCTCGGCCGATGGCTATAGCTTGTTGATGCGGGGGTAGGGGTGGTCTAGGACCATATCCCCACCCCTGCTGGTTGAACCTTCCGGGTACTCCTTGATGATTCCCTCCTCCCTGGGGAAAACCTCTTCCTTTCCCTTGGGCAGGGCCTCCTTGCTGCCTCCAACTCAACTCTTGGTATTCCGGAGCCCTCGGCTCTTCCCTCCTTCTCCCTTCTTGATGTCTTCCCCCTCCTGGTTCTCTTGACTCGACCTCCGTCAACCTTGCCAGTTTTCTAGCGAAGGCTGGGTTTGCCGTCTTCATCGCTATCTCTTTCGCGACCTTCTTCATCAGTAATTCAAACGACAGCGGCGCCTTCCGAGTTAGACTCATCTTAAAGAAACCCTCTCGTAGTCCAACGGTGAAGGCCATCTGGAGAGCAAATCCAGGCACCTCCTGAATATCCAAAATCTCCACCTGGAAACTGTCTATGTACTGGGCCAAGGACTCATCCGCCCTCTGCCGGATCAGAAAAATCGACTCTATATTCTTCTTCCTTTTCTTTGAGGTTGAGAAACGCAATTGGAAGCTTTTACTTAGATCCTCAAAACTGTATATCGAGCCCGTTGGGAGTTGATGAAACCAGTCCCTAGCTTTATCCTTCAAGGTGATGGCGAAAAGACAGCACTTGAACGCGTCCGTCATCAGCCTGATGGAGACCGCATCTTCAAACCATTGCAGGTGCTGGAGAGGGTCGTCTTTTCCCATATATTAGTTCATCTCGGGCTCTCTGAACCCTTCTGGGACTGGAGCTGAAAGGATCAACTCGCAGAATGGGGACCCTCTCGCCACGAGTCTCGCCGCTCCCACTTGCGCGACAACGTCCCCTGGCGAGAAGGCACAAGCAGGGCTTGGGAACAACTCCCTTCCCGCCAGGTCTCGTCTGCCTCATTCTATCAGCACTTCCTTTCCGGGTCGCCTCCCGGGGGTGTCCTCTCCAACTCTTGCCGATACGAGCTCATCCTGTTGCGCAAGAGCGGGCGCCTGAGGTAAAGGGGTAGTAGAACAGTCGCCCTGCCGCGAGATCCCCTGTAACAAGTCCATGATGCCCTTGATGGACGCCATGAATTCCTCCCTTCCTACGAATCCTCCCGGGTTCTCAGACCCGCCCCCGTCTCCTTTTCCATGACCTCCCGCCATGAGGTAGCTCAAGATTCTTCTGTGTAGGCTGCGGTCCACGCTCACCGAACCAAAAATGTTGAAGCCAGTAACCCGGCCTCCCCTAGAGTTCGGACTTGAAGTTTCAACTCACCTACTCTTCTCGAACCACCCTCTTGACGTGAGTCTCAGAATTAGAAACAGACCGAGGGCCTCAGCTTGGAGGTCTCACCTCTTACCCGGAAGAATCAGAAGTTCTTCCCCTCCCTAGCCAGTGCTGAGCTAGGTGCCTTGGAAGAAGAAGATAGAAAGGGTTCAACAACCTTTTCAAGGCACCTTATCGGTCTATTTATAGGCCTCTGAGTTTGACCTGCCAATAACCAAACTGAACTGACCTGAAATTACCAAAATACCCTGTGCTGGGTCTGTCAACAGTCAAACTTCGTTGTTCTGAAAGGTTATACGCAGACCACAAAGGGGAAAAGAGGAAAATTACCTTGGGTAGAAGGGTAAAATCCCCTCCTGGGGGTAAGAAAGTAAAAACACTTTTTTTATGGTGAGTGGGAAAATAGCCTGCGGGCGAGACGAGCCTATCTGCTCGTCTCGCGAGTCCCCCGCCTTGCGAGAGGCGTCTCGCCACACAGGGGCCAGCGCGTGACGCGAGAGTCGTCTCGCCGCTTCGCTGCTCCCGTCTCGCCCATCATATTCTGTCTCTTTTTAAGATATCGGCGAGTTGACCCTATGATCCCACTCGCCCCTATTGTCCTCTCGGCCCTCTCGCGGATAACTCAGCACTCCTAGAATTGCCTCCCGCGAGCCCAAGGTTGTAAACGACGAGTGTATACATGAAGAGGTAGTTTAGGTGGAACTGGTGCCGGGAGAAGAGTGGGAAGGAGGGGCGGTAGAGAAGACGTGACGGGAACAGTAGGACGGGATATGGGAGGAGGGAGAGGAGGAGCTGAAGGTGAAGCATGAAATGGATGGTCTTCAAGAATGGTGACATCGGCCGAGACTACCACTTTGTCAGTAGTGGGAGAATAACACACATAGCTTTTTTGAGTCCGAGCGTACCCCACAAACATACATTTGTTGGGGCGCGGGGCAAACTTATCTGTGGATGGACCAAGATTGTGGACGTAACAAGGACATCCAAACACATGAGCCGTGAGGGTAAACAGGGATTTGGAAGGAAACAGAACACTGAACGGAGTGGCAAAGTCGAGCATAGAAGAGGGCATGCGATCGATAAGGTGACATGTTGCGGAGACAGCAAAGTTCCAGTATAGGGTGGGTACCTACATTTGAATCATGAGTGACCGAGCAACATCAAGAAGATGACGATTCTTTCGCTCGTCCACTCAATTCTATTGAGGCGTATACGCACACGATGTTTGATGTATAATGTCAAACTCAGTGCATAGATTAGAGAATGTCAGGCTAGTGTATTCGCAAGTATTATCAGTGCGAATGATTTTTAAGGGTGAGGAGAACTAAGTACGAGTTTCCGTAATAAATGCTCGAAATATAGAGGTCAGTTCAGCACGATCGCGAAGTAAGTACAATCAGGTCATCCGAGAGTAATCATCAATAAAAGTGACAAAGTAACGATAACCAAACATATTAGGGGTTTTATATGATCCCCAAATATCAGAATGCACTAAAGATAGGGGAGTATCACTCTGAGTACAAGTAGAATTAAAAGAAGTACGATGATGTTTGCTAAAGATACAAGATTCACAAGTAAACTCATACAGGGAGACATCCGGAAGAGCTTTCTTGAGAATCTGTAGGGGAGCATGCCCAAGACGACGATGTCAATCGACAGAGGAGACGACAAAGAGAGCAAAAGGTGGAACATCTAGGAGGTGGAGCACGTTAGACAGCCGACCCTTAACAATGATATTATGCGTTTTCCGATCCTGCACAACAAAGGTAGAGGGTAAGAATGTAACACAAAAATTAAGATCCTGAGTAAGGTGGCTAACAGAGAGCAAATTAAATGTGGATCCCGGAACATGAAGGGTCGAAGACAGAGAGTCGGTGTGAGAGATATATCAACAGCGTCGGACACAAGGGTGATATCAACATTGGTCACGGTGATGAACTTGGGATGGGTAGTCAGCAAGTATTGAGGAGGTCGCTACAAAGTAATATGGTGTATGGCTCTTGAATCCACAATCTATTGAGAACCCTGGGAGAGACAGCATATACCTTCATTGGAAATCGACGCAACGGATCCAGATGAGCGAGTAATCAACCCTTGGAGAAGTTGGAGCTGGGTGTGTAGAGTCTTGATGTCTTCACGAGTGGAAGAGGCAGAGTCCGTTGAGGGAGAATTGGGAGGCTAAACTGTAGCAGAGGCGGCAATATGTGGAGGCAGACCATATTTGCGATAGCAGGTGACCTCAAGGTGACCATCCCGACCGCAATACGTGCATTTAAAGGAAGACCTTCCAATACGTCCTCGTCCCCGAGACGTGTTGCGATCCCCACGGGTCGAGCAACCTCGAGCTGATAGAACAGGTGTAGGTTGTTGTAGAAGAGCTGGAGAGACAGGTACGGGAGCATCTGGGGGCGGTGTAACCTTCAGAAGTATAGAGCAAACATCAGATAGAGAGGAAGTTATAGAGGAAGAGAGAATTTGAGCCCGAACGTTGTGCAAATGAGGAGAAACACGGGTCATCATTGTAATCCCGACTACTTCTTTCTGGGTCCGTTGGGTAACCAAATCTGTGGTAGGAGGTTGATGTTGTATCTAAGCCTCAACGAGGGTCTTGGTCATAACAACAAAGGAGATCATATCACTTGGTGCCCCGGGATCAAGAGTTTGAAGATCTGAGATGATGTCGAACAAGTGCTTAAGACTGTTCTGCCCAGAATAGAGGGAGTGGAGCTCCTCCCACATTGTCTTTGTTGTTTCATGATACATAGTCATCTTGTATGGTTAGGTATCCATTGAATTTAGAAGCCATGACTGGACCCAACCATCGTCACGAAGCCACTCATCGGTGGAGAAGTAGGAGCAACACGTGTCAGATGATGAAGGACTTTCGTCTGCAACACCCTGCGAACAGAGTGCACTCATTCCACAAAGTTCTGCTTCCCGCTAAGCGAGATGGTGGTAATCCGGAGTTCATCACGAAGTTCAAGCATGGAAGTAGCAACACCAGCTGGTAGGATGGAAGCAACAGCGGGATCCATGGAGAAGCGGACAGGGCGGATAGAACAGACGGATAGAGGTTGCGGACTGAAGAGAGGAACTACGGCTAGGAGAGCGCGCGGCTAGACAAGATCTTAGCGGTTAGAGAAAACCGCAGAGAAATAGGAGACCGCAACGATAAGAGAAGATCGCACCGGTCAGAGGTACTGCGGCTCAAGGAGCTCGGGACAAGCAGAGTGGCAGTTAGAGAAGACCGCGGTAGTTTAGAAGAGACCGCAACGACTAGATTAGATCGCAGCAGGTAGAGCCACATAGGGTTAAGATGAGACCGCCGCGAGAAGGGCAAACCGCTAGAGGAGTGGTTAGAGAACACAATTGCAGCATGAAGAGCAGACAGGCAAACTGAGAAGACCACAGCTGAGCAAACTAGAACAGAGGTCGTAGCAAAGAGAGGCAGCAGCAGACCACGGCGGTAGGCCGAGCACAGAGGGAAAGGTCGCAGCGACAAGCAAGCAGACCGCAGCGGAAAGAGAAACCGATGCGACAAAACGAGAAGACCGCGCGACTAACAGCAGCGAGAGGACAACGATCAGACCGCAAGCAGATCATTGCGAGAGCACAACAAGCCCGGCAAGCCCGCTAGCAAACAGCTGACCAGATCGCGAGCAGAAAGCAGAGGAGACCGCAAGCCCGACAGGAGAGCGGGGAGTATAAAAAGGGCAGGCAGGTAGGGAAAATAAGGTGGAAACCACTGGATTTTAGGAGGAGAAGGCGGTTAGAAGAATCCTAACCGCGCCCTGCATGAGAAGAGAAGGCAAATCCAGGCCGGTGGTTAGAAAAATCCTAACCGCAAGGAGAGATCGTTTCCCTCTGATACCATGTAGAGAAATGGTGCAAACCTTGTATATATATATCTTGAATACCAAAAATACAAGTATGAGAACAAATATATAGGAGAGAAGAGAGAGAAAGAATCATATACAAAGGATGTGTGACTAAACAAGAGAGCCAAGCGGGCTAATAAATGGGTCACACTAATAAGCTTTTACATCTTTTCCCTAATATTCTCTAACAACTTTAAAAGCATCAACAAAATTGCAAAACATTAAAAGGGCAGCCCGGTGCACAAACTACAAAGTGTAACACTTCTATCTAGTTTGACATCAATTCATAAGTCTGGTCAAAACTTATGATGTGAAGCAAAATAACCAACAATATAAAATTAGCATCATAACAAGATTAACTAAAACTTACAGCAGAAGTAAATGACTGGAAATAAAAATAGTGAAATACCTTACAGCTGAAACACGGTCAACTATGAAGTAAGAGCGAACAACCTAACCTGAAATCCCTGTAATGAAAATTCCGAAAACGGATCAACCCACTAGTGAGCGGAAAGACTTTTCCCTAGTGACACTAAAAATATAATTTGATTAAATTATAGAAGTATGCTTTTAAAAGAACATTTTTATACTAATAATGTTATGAAGGAGAAGGGAGATTTGGGAGAGAAGGGGAAAATCTAGGGTTTGAGAGGAAGAGAAGAGAAATACTGTTACGGTTGCATATATCGGCGAGATACGCACGCGCTGACGAGACACCGTGGTGAGTCCGCATGCGGAGGGAGACGATGACGAGCCCGTCTGGAAGAGAAGCTCAACACTTTATGTTATTTCATATTATGTTTGTGTATGCTTTTAATTATGAGCTTTCGCTATACACACACTACGGGATCGCCCGATCATTATCATAGTGGACAGCGGCGCAAGTCACAACCTCATCTATGAGCACCTGGTGCAGCAGCTCCATCTTCCCTCGGTTCCCTGCCTGGAAGTTGCAGTCCGTATGAGCGATGGGCAACACTGATCGACTTAGGGTCGTTGCATTGTCGTCTTCCTCTCTGTGGGGACTTGTTCTGTGACAGCGGACTTCTACACATTCGGCTTAAGCGATCTCGACGTCATTCTCGGGGTGGCTTGTCTCCGCACGCTCGGCGAGGTATGCGTCAATTTGGAGATTATGTCGATGCAGTTCTTACATGAGGGCCAGCCATGCCGCCTCGATGGTGAATCTGCACCCTGAGGTTATCTGATTTCCCTCTGCACGATCCAGTAGACCACGGATGTCGGCCTCTCCGCGGGGTCGTGGGCCCCCTCGGGCCCGTCCATTGCGTCTCTTCCGATTCTGACAGACCACAGAGAGCTTTCTACTGTGCTCGTCGATGTCATCCAGCCTCCGGCAGGGTTGCCACCAGCCCAGCCGACTGGTCCGGAAGAAAGACGACAGTTGGCGCCGTACTACCCAGCCAAGCTACTTGATTGTTGTTACGCCCTTCAGGGGGACTCTTCCACGCAGGAGGTCCCAATTGCTGGGTCTTACAGTCTGGAGTCCAAAGTTGTGTGGTTGCCCTAGGATCACTGTATTGTCACCCCTCCGACCACTGTCTTGGGGACAAGTCATATTTTCCAGACGACGACATTATTATGGTCGCACATATCTATGGAAAACGCACGCGTCAACGAGACACTGTGGCGAGTCCGTACGCAGAGGGAGATGATGGCAAGCCCGTCTGGAGGAGGAAAGACCGAATACGCTACGCTAGCATGATTATTTTATTTATATTCGTTTTATGCTATTTCATATTATGTTTGTGTACGCTCTTAATTATGTGATTTCGTTATCCGCGCCTCATGCCTATAAGAGGTGGGGTTGTACTTTTTTTATTATTCTTGGATGAATGAAAATTAGGGTTGCTGCCTAAAATTTTCCTCTCAACCCTAATCCTCCGTCCTATTCCTCACCTCTGTCGGTCCTCCCCCTTGTCGGATTCCTCTCGGGATTGTATCAAATACCTTGAGAGTCTTCAATGATCCACCACAGTGTCACCTTAGAGGTAATAATACCTCTCGGGCCCAGGAAGGCCACCCCCCCCCCATAGGGGTTGAACCCGTCGATTCAGCCCCTCCGACCGCCATCTGCATTAATTAGGGGGGATGAACCGTTTGGTTCAACCCCGCTTGATGTCACATCCTTCCTCCACCTTCAGTATTGTTGTCTCGTGAACCGTCGTTATGAGGATTCATAACATTCCCTCCCCCTTCAACAACCAACTTGTCTTCAAGGTGAAAATCTTGATAAAGCTCCCGGAACTCGAGCAGATCAAACCAAGTGTTGTGTGTTGTAGATAAGTTCTTCCATTTGTTACGGATCTCCTGGCGATATATTAGTCTGTGTTTCCTGCACTTGGTGAGCAACATCTCCTCGGGAAGTGGTCGTAATTTCCCTTCGTTAGTTGCTTCCGGATGGGTAGGGCACACTTGTGTTGTTCCCAGATTTTCTTCTTTAACAAGAAGACGTGGAATGTGGGATGGATACGTGAGCCTGCGGGAAGGTCCAAGATGTAATCAACTGGTCCCACCCTCTGAAGGGACCATAATAGCGGGGGCCAACTTCTGGTTAGTCATCCGGGACACTGAGGTTTGTCTGTAGGGTTGGAGCTTTAAGAAGATTTCATCACTGACTGCAAATTGACATTCGAACCAATCTTTATCCGTCTGTACCTTCATCCAGTTTTGGGCGGCTAGGAGGTTTTCTCGTAACATGGCAAGGGTACAGTCCCGGTCGCGCAACTCACGATCAAAAGCAGGTAGCGTCGTTCCCCCGGGCTCATATGTACCCAAGCTCATGGTGGAGCGCCCATAGATAATTTCAAAAGGAGTCAACTTACTGGTCGTGTGGTAGGAGGTATTATAGCAGTACTCTGCCCAATGCAACCACCATGACCATGTGCGGGGCCCGTTCATCACGACACCGTGTGCATGTCTCAAATGCGTACCTCTATTTGTCCGTCTATTTGTGGATGGTTGGCGGTACTTATACATAGGTGAGTGCTCTGCTCCATGAAGAGTTCCTTCCAAAAGTTGCTCACAGAGACTGGATCACGATCAGAGAAGATGGCGCGTGGGACCCCATGAAATCTGACTATCTCCCGCACGAACAAGCCTGCTACTGATTCACCTGTGAATGGATGGTTCAGGGCCAGAAAGTGCCCATATTTGGATAATTTATCCACCACTACCAAGATGAATGTCTTCCATTGGGACTTCGGCAGCCCATTGTTGAAGTCCGAAGAGACTGTGTCCCAAATCTGACGCGGTATATCCAGGGGAGTAGGCCCGCCGAGATGTGGTTTCAGATTTCTGTCATTGACAAATCTCGCAATGTTGCACAAATCACTGGACATCCCTTCGTTGGCCCTTCTAGAAAAGATTAGCTTTAACCCGTTGTAGGGTACGTAGAACTTCTGGATGTCCCCCCACTTGTGAAGAGTAAAACGAATGCATCACATACTTCACACCCGCCTGCCACCCTGGAGTCCCACCAGGGGGCCCACCATGGCGTTGCACTATGGCGGCTTTATCAGAACCGCGGCCCATACACCCCAACCCATCCCCAGCCTCACAACAGGGCCGATAGGTTGTTGAGGTCGGGGCGCGATCCCCTGATCTCCTTGATAAAGAACTCTCATGCGAGTTCTCATCACCAACTGATTTACAGCCCTGATAAAGCCTCTATGGTGCAACGCCATGGTGGGCCCCCTAGTGGGATTCCAGGGTGGCAAGCGGGTGTGACGTCCGTCCTGCACCAAGAACTCTTGTAACATAGTGTCCTTCCATGACGACGATGAGGGTAAGACCGCCCGATCAATGAAAGTATAAATACCCATTCTGCAGTCGAAATTCGAGAGAAGTTTCATGCCCTTGTCAAAATGACTCTACGGAAGGATGAAGCTTAGGGTCCTGTAGAACATCCTTCTGTATGTCATCCAGAGCGCCGATCAGCGGACCTGAGATGTATTAGAGTGTCCCCTCAGGTAGCCGGGATAATGCGTCCTCCACAACGTTCCCTTCCCTTGCTAATAGAGTATCTCTTAGTCGTCGCCCAGCAACCTCGTCACTCATTTCTGTTGTAGAAGAGAAGCCACCTGTAGATCCAAAAAATATTTCAAACTTTGATGATAAGTCTGAAACTTAAAGTGTTCCCAATAGATAATATCGCTAAAAAGTCACGACATGTATGATAGTTAGCATTTCCAGTTATAATATATATTTAGTGTATTTCAAGTCATCCTTAGTGTATTAAATCCATTTGGGGTAGTTTGGTCTTTTTCTTTTTTTAGGTTTCCTCCTTACTCAAGTATATTTATGAGTAAGGGTTTTCTTAATCAATGAGGTACGTATTATTCCTCTCAATTTGGTATCAGAGGTGGAAAAACCTAATCTCTCGATCGACTCTCTCGTTCTCATCTCACAGCGCTGACTCTCGTTCGCGTCTCCGACTGTCAGCGCCTCCCTCCATTGGTTGTTTCCTCCCATCTGCAGGTCTGAGCAGCGGTTCGTGCTCGACCCGCTGATGTGATTGACGGGCGGAATTGACGCTGTCATCGGTTGCTGAGGAGGACGTTGTCGTTCTCCAATGAAGCCTCTGTCCTTCGTCGCCCCTCTTTTCTTACTGCTCTCTGTCACCGATGTTCATGCTCAACGCCGCCATCCTGTGTTCCTGCCGTCGCTGTTGATTTTGATGCTCCCAGCCACTGGTGCCAGCGACTCCTGAACTTTGATCCTGTTGTTGTTGCAGCCTGCTTTGTTGTTGTTGCCCCTAATAGATCCTGCTGCTTCCTTGATGATGTCGTTGTCGTCTAAATGCTGCTGATTTGAATGTTCTTCCTCCTTCCCATGTAGTGAGTGCTTTTTTGCCACTATGGGTGATCCTGATTCTTCTATATCGTCCCCAGATATGATTCAGCACCATATGAGTGACCTAGATGGTATCTGCCACTATGGGTGACGATTAAGGAGCCCCTCAAGACTAATCCCTCTTGGAAGCATTGGGATTCTAACAACTCTCTAATTATCTCATGGCTCCAACATTCGATATCTCCTAAGATATACCAGAGTTATATGTTGATGGACTCGACATTCGACATCTGGACCCATTCTCGCGAAACGTACTCTCAGATTGGTAATTCCACCCAGGTGTATGAGCTCACTCGCTGCATTTTGGAGTTGCGACAAGGATCGATGACCGTTTCATCATACTTCTCGAAATTCGAGCGACTTTATCAAGAGCTGGAATACTTTGTGCATTTCACTCATATGTGTACTGTTGATGTCGTTCATTTAAAGCAAAAGGAGGATCGCTTTCGTCTTCATGTCTTCTTGATGGGTTTGATTATGAAATTTGATATGGTAAGGACACATGTTCTCCACCGCTCTCCACTTCCTTCTTTTTGGGAGGCATTCAGTATGATTCTAGGTGATGAAGACCGCCGCAAGTCCCTCAGTGTTACGGCTCATCCCGATCGTTCCCCCTTAACTAGTGTTGGTCGTGGTCAAATTTCCACACCTAGATCTTTTGTGCGCACCTGTGATTACTGTGGTCAAAAGGGACACTCTCGTGAGGCATGTTTCAACCTTTATCCGCATCTGGCTCCTTTTGGACGTTACGTGGTCGTGGTCGTGGACCAGGCCACAGGGGCCATAGGCACAATGGTTATTGTTCTCAATATGTTGCTTACACTGCGGATGTCTATGATGAGTCTCAAATTTCGCTTCAGCCTCCCTTACTGCTCCGGAATTGGATGTCTTTCGTCGTTTGCTTCACTCTCTGCCTAATCCTGTCACCGGAGGTTCTACTTCACTTGCTCAGGAATTGGATGTATTTCGTCGCCTGCTTCACTCTCTGCTTAGTGTTCATGTTGTCACCACCTCACCTACTGAATGAGTGCTCGACTCTAGTGCTACACACTACATGACTGGGTCTTACTCAGGTTTTCTCTCGTATACTCCTTTGTCTGGTAAGGACAAAATTATTTTTGCTAACAATGTTTTGTTCTCTATTGCAGGCAAAAGTAGGATCTCTTGTTCTCCAGTCATTTCCCTTCCCTCTGTACTTCATGTTCCCGCCTTTCCTCGGAATTTACTCTCCATTAGAAATATTAATTCATCCCTTAACTCCTCGGTAACCTTTTTTTCTTGATTGTTGTGTCTATCAGGAACTGGGTACGAAGCAGAACATTGGCAATAGTAGGAACTGTGGCGGCCTGTACTACCTGGAAACTAATCCTTTCTTTCAGGCTCTTTCTAGTTCCACTGTTACTGTTGATGATGTTCGTCGCTGGGATCTGCAACTACGACATCCGTCCTCCGTTTATCTGCAAAAAATATTTCCTTTTTTTTTACCTTTTCTTCAAATTTTTGCTTGTGATGTATGTGATGTGTCTAAACATGTGCGACATACTTTTTATCATCTTTTTCCCCTAGTAGCACCCTTTTGATGTTATACGCTCTGATATTTGGAGGTCGTCTCCTACTTTATCCTTATCTGATTTTCGATGGTTTGTTACTTTTATTAATTGTTTCTTGTGCACTACATGTATTTATCTGTTGAAAAAGAAAAATAAAGTTTTATCTTTCTTTCAAGTGTTTCATAAAACGGTGCAAACCCAATTTAGTGTCTTTATTTGTGTTCTTCGAAGTGACAATGGGGGGCGTATGATGGTCGTGGTGCCTTTGTCTCTTAACTAACAACCCACGGTATCATCCACCAAAGAACGTGTGTTCACACCTTTACTCAGAACGGAACGTAAAAAATCGGCACCTCCTCGAGGTTGCTCACTGTCTCCGAGCCACTATGCATATTCCTAAATCCTATTGGGGTGTGTTGTACTTACAGTCGCTCACCTTATGAACCGCCTTCCTTGTGTACTTTCTTTTACTACTCTAGCTCGTCTCTCCACCTCTGATGTGGTTCATACCAAGCTTTTAAAAACCGGACCGGACCGGCCGGTCGGACCGGGCGAACCGCGGACCGGGCACCCAGGCGGTCCGATCCAGGTACAAAAACCGCACCATCCACGGACCGCCCAAGAATCGGAGAACCGGGCGGGCGGACCGGGGGGCCGGGAACCGGGCGCAATTTCACGGAACCGGGCGGGCCAAACACCCTATATTAAAAATAACATAAAATTTATGGATGGCGGGATTCGAACCCTCACCACTACTGAGATAGGAGAACAACTAACCACCTAGCCATTTAGATCTTATGGTTTCATCCTATAATATTTTATATACATATAAATATTAACGTATATATATAATTAATATACATATCTATATAAAAATTAATTACATATCTATATAAAAATTAATTACATATCTATATAAAAATTAATTACATATTTTTAGATATATTATTATATTAACATATGACATTATCATTTAAAAATTAAATTTTATATATATTTTTAATATATGCATACATCTACATAAATTGTACGTTCTGTTTGGCACGGCGGTGGCGGTCATCAAGTGGTGGTTATGAACCGTCGCTCTTGAACGTCCGGCTTTATCTAAAAAACTTCATACACTTTTATGTTCCAAAGTAAAAAACTAGTTTTATTTTCTCGACTGTGGTCTTAACCGTTGTCATGTCAAAACTTCATTCTATTACTCTATTACAATGTCGTTTTTATTCTATTTTATATATATAACGGTTCGACCCCGGTTGAACCGGTTGAACCGGTTGAACCTTGAACCTTGAACCTTTCCCTATGCCGGTTTGATATCCGTTCCGATTTTCAAAACCTTGGTTCATACTTCCCATTTGGCACCCCGTGTCTTTGAGTGTGTCTGTTTCGTGCATGTTCACCAACCCCATCACGACAAACTTGACCCTCGGGCTCAACATTGTGTCTTCCTTGGCTATTCTTCTACGACCCAAGGATATCGTTGTTATCACCCCCCATCTCGACGGATGTTCTATACTATGGATGTCACCATTTGGAAGGGGGAATCATATTTTTTGCCTTCGACTCACTTTCTTCGTCAGGGGGAGAGTAGTGGTGATCTCCTTTTCCTCATGTATATCACCGTCGTTTAGGTGCACAGGCTACTACAGTTCCACCTCTACCAGTGCCAACTTCAGACTCAAATTCTGATGATGCTTACCTGCATATCCCACTTGCAATGCTAAAGAAAGATAAAGCTACATGTACACAACATCCTATTTATAATCATGTGACTTACCGTCATATTACCCCGATTCAACCGGCTTTTTTCGTCCATTTCCCTAGTCGTTATTCCAAAGACATTGCAGGAAGCTTTGGAGATATCTGCTTGGACACAGGCAATGCAAGATGAGATGTCTGCCTTGGACAAAAATCACACTTGGAATGTTTCCCCACTCCCTCCAGGAAAGAAAGTTATAGGTTTCTGGTGGGTCTTCTCTATTAACCAGAACCAAGATGGCAAGATAGAACGATACAGAGCACGTCTGGTCGCTCAAGGATACACTCAGACTCGGGGAGTTGATTATCAGGAGACATTTGCCCCGATAGCAAAGATGGACTTCATTTGGGTATTGTCGTGTACTGCTTGCTTGGACTGGGATCTGCATCAACTAGAGGTGAAGAATGTGTTCCTCCACGATGAATTTGATGAGGTATACATGAAGTTCCCTCACATGAGAAAACAGAAACAGAACTTCTTTTCTTCTTACCATAGCAATAGCCAAAGGGGCTTTAAATAAAGATACAAGGAGTATACATGTAATTTGCTCATGACGCGACATAATAAAAATACAAAGACTAAAATATAAATAGCGACACTAATAACACACTCGACTCGATTTAATACATATAATAATAGAGTCATAACATCTCATCCGCCCTTGAAATCGAGCTTGCACTCAAGCTCGAACACCACGTGGTGACCGAATCATCTGGCAGCTTGATCTCCCTCCAGAACAATGCATGATATCGCGTCGCAATGGAGACAGTATCGATGAGTAGCGGTAGCGTCGTTGGAAAGACGAGCGGCGTATGTAATGGCTTCGAGAAGGTAGGTGGAGCGATGAAGAGAAACAACATATAGTAGGTCGGCGAAGCGACGACCGACGGAAGGAACGGATTTGTAGGCGGTGAGGTGACCTGAGGCAGGAACAAGTCTGTCGGGGTCGGCAGAGTGGGGGCCAGTGGAGCAAGTGTTGGCGGAAGATGCGGCGAGTTGACCGGGGCAAGTGGAGTCGGGGCTGGCAAGGCAATGACTGGCATCAGCGGTGGAGTGGCGACTACATGGTCCTGTGGTTGCGGTGAAATGGTGAGCAAATGTTTACTTTTAGCAAGTATGTCTTCGTAGAGGACCATGATGGCGGCGCCGAGACGATGTGTCTCGTGAGTGAGTCGAGTAGTCTCCAAATCATACCGTGGGATTGATGTTGATATCATTGTGAAGATAAAATAATGTTAATTAATTACTGAAATAGTAATCAATTAAAGGGGGGTGGTGGGCAGAAATAATTATAGAAAGAAACAGGAAGTATCATAATGATTAAAGAAACGAAAGGGGTGGTGACGGGTAACAAAAAAAGGGCTGATGGGATTTTTAAAAAAAAATTAAGATGAGGAGGGCATGTGGTAACAGTCCACTAGATGAAATAAAATAAGTAAAGTTGTGCATGGGGCTGGAGAATAAAAGAAATTTCTGGCTGTGAGGAGGGGTTAAAACAAAATAAAAATAAAGTTGTGGTAATAAAGAAGGTGGCTGGCAGCTGCTTATAATAAAGCTTGATTGTGGGGCCCACGTGAATGATGGAGAAGGCAGAAAAAGTGGGGTTGCAGCTTGCAGTAGTTTCGAAAAAGAAAGAGCGGCGTGTCGCGTGCGGGGGGCTCGATGAAGTGCGGCAGGGCGGGGGGCTCGATGAAGCGGCGGGATGCGGCGATGATGTAAGGGAGGGGCTCAACGGCGTGCGTCTTGGGAAAAGACAGAGGAAAATAGGCTTGTTGTTCTGTCCTGCCCGATGATGCGCGATGATGAAAATAGGAGATCGACGATGCCCAGTGATGCGGCGCGGCTCGACGATGCAGGAGCGCAGCGCGACGATGAAATTAGGAGATCGACGATGAAATTAGGAGATCGACGATGCAGGAGCAGAGATCAACGATGCCCGACGATGCCCGACGATGCCCGACGATGCCGGAGACGACGTTGCTGGACAGCGCTGGCTGGAGCTTGAGGATGTCGCGGCTTGATGATGTCAGAGTGGGGTTGCGGCGTCGATGTTGCTGCATAGAGAGCTGGCTGGCGCTGATGCAGAAATCAGTCCATACAGGACTTCGGGAAGAAGTATGGGGGTGGTGGTGTCGAAGAAGCGGATGCGGAAGGATGGATCCCTCTGATACCAAGTTGTTACGGGTCTACTTCCGTAACAGCGATAACTCGCCGGAGTAGTGGTCGGAGGCGGAGATGATGGCGGTAGTGGGGGATACCATGGAGCCGGAACCGCGGCTGCCTAGGCGGGGTTGCTCGTTGGAGGAGAGAGCCACCAATTATCTCACATGAGAAAACAGAAACAGAACTTCTTTTCTTCTTATCATAGCAATTGCCAAAGGGGCTTTAAATAAAGAAACAAGGGGTAATACATGTAATTTCCCCATGACACGACATAATAAAATACAAAGACTAAAATATAAATAATGACACTAATAACACACTCGACTCGATTTAATATATATAATAATAGAGTCATAACAATAGCCTGGAGCAATCACCTAGGGCCTGGTTCGGGAGATTTCTCAGGGCTATGCTCAAGTTTGGGTACAAGCAAGCTCAATCCAATCATACCATGTTTATCCGGAGACATGAACAGAGGGTTGTAGTTCCCATTGTCTACGTGGATGACATCGTGATTACCGAAAATGACACAAGAGATTGATAATCTTAAGACCCTCCTATCTGTGGAATTTGAAGTGAAAGACTTGGGAAGATTGTGATACTTCCTGAGTATCGAAGTGGTGAGATCTGAGCATAGTATATTTATATCCCAGCGGAAGTATATATTGGATCTCCTAAAGGAAACTGGTAAGTTTGGTTGTGTTCCTGTGAACACCCCTATAGAGGAAAATGAAAGGATTGAGGAAGATGGTGATGGTAATCACACGGATGTATCACGTTATCAAAGATTGGTTGGAAAACGTATATACATATCTCACACATGCCATGACATTACGTTTGCGGTCGGTATCCTTAGCAGATATATGCATTCTTCCAGGATTAGACACCAAAAAGCTATGTATCACGTGCTGTGATATTTGAAAAAATACCCAGGTCGTGGTTTCTTGTTCTCCAAAAACAAAAACTTGAAAATTGAAGTTTTTACTAATGTTGATTGGGCTGGATGTCGTGACATGGTGTAGCAAGAAGCAAAATGTTGTAGTTAGATCAATTGCAGAGGCAGAATATCGTGTCATGTCCCAAGGTCTATGTGAGGGGCAATGACTGCGTGTTGTGTTACAAAATCTAGATTTCTCTAAGACAGCCTCTTTCTTCTTCTTTTGTGACAATAAGGCAGATATTAGCATCGCTTATAATCCAGTCCAACATGACAAGACAAAGCATGTTGAGGTTGATCGACACTTTATCAAAGATCACTTAGATAAAAAGACTGTTGTCGCTACTTTTGTTTAATTTAAAGATCAGCTGGTTGATGTGTTTACGAAAAGTTTGGGGTGTGATGTGTTTACCGATGATATTCAAAAGCTTGGGATGACCGACATCTTCCGTCTGACTTGAGGGAAAGAGTTGTAATATATATTTAGTGTATTCCAAGTCTTCCTTGGTGTATTGAAGCCATTTGGGGTGGTTTGGTCTTTTTCTTTTTTTAGGTTTCCTTCTTACTCAAGTATATGTATGAGTAATGCTTCTCTTAATCAATGAGATACGTATTATTCCTCTCACCTTTTCCTTCTCATTGGTAGACAATCTCAGCATCTGTGGTGTCAACGCCTTGCTGAAAAAAGTTATCGGTCGACCTTCTTGCATGAGAATGGCCAATATCTCCACGACAGAAGCATCGATCTCCAAAATGAATTCCCTGGTGAAATCGGGGAGGGCCAACACTAGCGTTGTCATCATAGCGGTCTTGAGAGCTTAAAATGCAGCTTTCGCTTCCTCCTGCCAGCAGAAGGCATCCTTATGCAACAGACGGGTCAACAATCGAGTTATCTTTCTATAATCTTTCACGAACCACATGTAGTAGCCTGTCAAACTGAGAAAATCTCGGAGAGCACGGACAGTGCGCGGCCTAGGCCATGTTTGCATGATCTCAACCTTCTTGGGGTCAGTTTTAACACCTTGTGTAGAGACAATGTAACCTAGATATTCCACCTCTTCCAGACCAAAAGAGCATTTAGAGCACTTGGCAAAGAGCTGGTGCTGTCGGAGTATCACGAACACTTGTTCCACATGTTGGAGATATTCTTCCTTGTCGGCACTATAGATAAGAATATCATCAAAAAATATTAATACAGTCCTGCGGGAGGAGGGCCCGGAAAATCTCGTTCATCACTGTCTGAAATGTAGAGGGCACGTTTTGAAGATATACTCGTCCTTCATCCTGACTTGATGGTACCGTGAACGCAAATCCAGCGTAGTGCACAAGCGTGTTCCGTGTAGTTCGTCTAGGAGTTCCTCTATCATAGGAATATGGAACTTGTCTTTGATAGTAGCGGTGTTCAGAGCGCGGTAGTCAACACAACCTCCGCATCGTCTTTTTTCTTCTCCGGGATGATAGATGAGGAAAACAAACTGGTGTTGGGTCGGATGATCCCTGCGGTTAGCATCTCTTTCATGCTTCGTTCTATCTCGGCCTTCTATATATACGGATAACGATAGGATCGAATGTTGGTCGGCTCAGCCCCTTCCTTCTGGTTGATCTGGTGATCTAGGAATCGTCGAGGGGGTAACGATCAGGATTCCTGAAATACCTCCAAATACTGGAGGAGCAGTGGTTTCATCTGCTCTGGAACTTCTTGCAGGAGTGTTGCCTGAGGCATGAGCACCATAACCACAGCCATGTTGCCCTCTTGTTCCCCTAGTCTATATAAGCACCGAAAAGAGATCTTCTGAGAGGTTCTAATCCCATTACGGAAGTATTTCCTTCCTCCCTGAGCAAATTCCATGGTCATGCGGTCCCAATCCAGGGTTACCTTCATCAGTTGTCGTAACCACTAAATCCCCAGAACATTATCTGACCCATGGATCCCATTCAGGAAGGTTCACATTACATAATAGCACCTCTCTCGAGAAATACTACCAACTAACCTTAAGTGGATCGATTAAGATCCTTCGACTAGTCGAAACCCCTAAACTTGCTTTACGAGGTAAACCCAACTATTGGATTAGACTCAATTTGGAAGATTTATCATCCTCTCTCGAGTGCTGCATGCAACTTCTGTCATTATTGAGTACATGTGCATGAAAAATAAGTACTATTCTAGGAATTGAAATTACAAGACTTGAAGGAAATCGCACGAAAGAAATGCAGAAAATGAAATTTAAGTGAATCAATCTAAAACATGGACTGGATGACGATCATCTAGCAGCAACTGCGCTTTAAAGCTAAAAAATTGGGAAGTCCTCCCTTGGTCATGCTCGTGAACAAGGGAGTGTCTAGTAATAATTGCTCCTTAAAATCCCAGAGAACGTTGTGTCGAAAACCGTCAAAATTGGAGTAACTCAAAGTTACACGCCCTAGGTCACGCCCATTAACTAGGGCGTATCAAGTTGGATCTGATAACAGTGTGACAACGGCTCAATCTGGCGTAAATTTGGCGGTTGTTGGACTGGTCACGCCCTCGGTCACACCAGTGACCTAGGGCGTGTAATCTGAAACGGCGCGGCGACGTGATCTGGCTACTTAAATGAGGTCGGGATGAGTCATGGCCGTGACTTTGATGCCACGCCCCTTGGACATGTCCGTAACCAAGGTCGTGTAAATTTAAATGAGTTGAATGGCTTGTTTTGGATCGCGAGAGGGTCGTGGACATAACACCATGTCACGCCCTAAATGACTTGGGGCGTGTACTTTGAGATTTTTGTCGAACTACTCCAAATTAACTCTTAATTATGGTTGTTCGCTCAAAATTCCTATTTGCAGCCTAATTATTCCTGAAATATAAAAAGAAACAAATTAGATAATAATTAAGATGAAATATTATAAGTTGATTATTTTTTACTAAAATATTATATTAAAATATAGATAAACAATGTCTATCAAATACCCTCATACATAAGCTTTTATTATTTCAGAGAAAAGTTAATTCATAAATATGAGAAGAATTCATACGACATTTCAAAAAGATTTACTCTTAATTATGTACTTCAAATAATACATGACTCTTATCAAAACAAGTTAAGAAATAAAATTTAAATTTATAAGAAATAACTTATAATTTATAAATTGATATGACTGGAAAAAATATTAATTTAGAATTTCTCTAACTAAATCTTCATAAACAAAAATGTATTGAATTAAGCAAAATAATATAAAGATTAAAATTACAGAGACTTTAAACATCATTAGAGACTTTAGAAAACTACAAAATATTATCTAAACTCTCTTAATATCTTGGATGTGCAAATGATATTGGCTAAAGGGGATAAAATTGGCATAGAAAAAGTTACATTGTATATATTTAGAAAATGATGAATTTTATCATCTCATTTCCATAAAATAATCTTTTTTAGATTCTCTCCTTTTAAACTTCTCAAATGTATATATTTAGAAGTGATGAATTTTATCCTGTTATTTTCATGACATATAGGTTCCGTTTGGGAGGACTTATTTTCACCGGTCAAGCGGTCACGACCGCATGAATCTGGCCTTAAATTAAGGTCAGATTCATGCGGTCGTGACCGCTTGACCGGTGAAAATAAGTCCTCCCAAACGGAGCCATAATTTTTTACAAATTTGGGTGCACATATTTAGGAATAATGAATTTTATCATCTCATTTCATGACATGATTTTTTAACATTTTTATTATCGTCAATCGAAGAATTAGATAAAAGGTAGGGGAAGGGATATGATTTAAAGGCTATAAAATTCCAAAGATATATGTTTTGAGAGCAAAGAAAATAATTTAAGCAATCTTAATAAACGATGAATTAAACTTAATATAAGTAAAATCTAAAGATTTTTACCACAATTTATACAAAATTAAATTATGATACTTTAAAGAGAGAAAGTAAAACTAAGAAATATTCTAAACAAATCAAGATAATAAAAAATTCATTAAATTAAATTCATCTAAAAATTAAATCTGACAAATTATGAATAAATATATAAAATAAAAGATACATAAAAAGAATACTCTTTAAAAGCCTATTAATAAAACTCATAATTAAAATTTGTTAATTTAGTAAAATAAGGATAAATTTAATATTACAAGATTTATAAAATTAGAGATTTTTTTAAAATAAGTTTTAATTTTTAAAAAAAAAATTATTTCAATATCATTTTTTCCTAATAGCAAACATAAATATTTTTTTAAAAAATCTTGGACTACCCAAGTAATACCCAATGACGGGCTCTCGAGATACAATGCGGTTTTGTGGGATGAAAGTCTAATACGGCCGTTTCGCAAGAAATTAATTTTTTAATTTTTATAATTTTTTTGGTATTTGGATTGCAAATAAAATGAAAAATAAGACTAAATAAAAGAAAATGTTTGTTTTTTTTAAAATTTTGTCTTTTTCAAAAAAAATTGAAAACAAAGAAAAGAAAAATTTTTTATTTATTTTTCAAAGATTTACTTTTATTTTTTCCTAATACCTCGCAAATTGAAAATATGCCAGAACTAAAATTTGTAAATTTTCCTATTAATAAATCTTAATTAATTTTTTGACTATTCGTGGGATTAAATTTAACAAAAATACCTTGACGTATCGTTGGCGCCAATCAAAAATGCTCTCGAATGGATCCTAAAATAAAGAAAGACGAGTCTTAAACTTTGGATGTTACAAAACCCATCCCCACGCAGTGAGGGTTCGGGGAAATGCAGGCAAACCTTACGCTGCACTTTGTAAGAGGTTGCTTCCAAGGTCCAAGGTCCCTTGAAATCTTCCTTCTAAACAATAGTATGACCAAATATAATAGAAATATGAAAAGCTTTGAAGGGATTAAAAGTACAAGTTTTCAAAATTAAAATTCCTAACTAAGAACCTTCAACATGGAAGAATATTTCATGGATGCCGGAATTAAATTGCTAAGCCAACTAGTGTGATACCTCAAAACAAAGATACATAGCAAAGACTGGCATGAATTTAGCACAATTGATACTAGACAAATTCAACTAAATCTTCCAAATTCTAATACTCCAGGCTGTTCGGTTGGCTATTTTAAGAAGGATTTATTAATTTCGATCAAAAAGTGTACCAAACTAACTTCGACATGAAAGAAAAAGTGGATTTACTACATGTTCGCTGAGCCCTAGCGTCCTTGCTACATCGGGTATCTCTTCCTCACTCATGTCCCTATACTCTTCTTGCCAAATCTCCATCCCTAGATTCCTAGATCAGTGGCTATTTTGGTTAGGATGTAATTTTGTTGGGAAAAGTACGCAAGGATTTAGGCTCCGTTTGGGTGGACTTATTTTCACCGGTCAAGCGGTCACGACCGCATGAATCAGGACTTAATTAAGGTCCGATTCATGCGGTCGTGACCGCTTGACTGGTGAAAATAAGTCCCCCCAAACCGAGCCTTAATGAAACAGAGTTAGGAAGTTGAGTTAGAAAGTTGATGAAATAGAACTCAAAATGTTAGGTGAGGAAGTAAATAAATTTTATCTAAATGAAGCTCATATAGAGAAGCAAAGCTAAGAGCATCTCCAACGGCACTGCATTTTGCATATTTGGCGATGATAATTGATCCAATCGTTCGCCATTTGGCCCTCCAAATATACAGATCCTCTCTCTCCTCCTCTAAATTTGGAGGAGAGGAAATAGCGGAGCTCCATTTCTATTTTTTTAATTAGTTTTTTTTAAAAATATTAAATTAATGTATTTTGAAAATATTGGTATTAACCTATAATTGATATCGCCGCTAAAATATTTTTTCAATCTTGACGTATAATATACCAATAAATTTGTTTTTTCGGGACCTACAAAACGAGACTAATATTGCATACTTTTTAATTATTATTGATCATACAAAGAGGAAGAGAACACGATTTACTAAATAAAATTGCACATAAATCCAAATACATTCAAATTAAAATGCATACAATTTTCCAAATTACATTGTTTCATTATCATGTTGTGCTCACAAATGTTCAATCAGTGTATCTCGAAGTACGAAATGTGTTTCTTTATCTCTGATTTTTTTATGTCGATTTAGGAACTGCCGAAATCTTTTGACTTCACTTGTGTCCATCTCTTCAACATTCTGAGTTGGCGGCGGTGGAGAAATAGCGACATCTTCATTTTCATCTCGCTCGTCTTCGATAATCATATTGTGCATTATAATGCAAGCAGTCATGATATCGTGTAACACATGTTTATCCCAAAAACGACATGGCACCTTAATAATTGCAAAGCGTGATTGAAGAACTCCAAATGCTCGTTCTACATCTTTTCGGCATGCCTCTTGCATCATTGCGAAGTGTTGTTTTTTTATCTTGTGTATGAGAAATAGTTTGAACTAGTGTTGACCATTTCGGATAAATACCGTCGGCTAAATAATAACCAACATCATAATTTTTACCCAATATTGTATAATTGGTAGGAGGTGTAATATCTTGTGTTAAGTTTGCAAATAAATCGGATGACTGCAGGACATTAATATCATTGTTATAGCCAGGTAAGCCAAAATATGCATGTCATATCCACAGGTCATATGATGCTACTGCCTCGAGAATGATTGTAGGTCCACCATGACGTCCTAAATATTGGTCTGCTCACGCCGTTGGGCAATTTTTCCATTGTCAATGCATACAATCTAGGCTTCCCAACATCCCTGGAAAACCTCGTTCTTCACCTTTCTGTACTAATCTTGTTACATCATTTGCATTGCGATATCTCAAATATTCATCTTTGTATAATTGTACAATTGCCCTGCAAAATCTTTTTAAGCATTGAATCACAGTTGACTCGTCAATACGAATGTATTCATCGCAATTATCAACTGATGTTCCGTATGCTAACATACGAAATGTTGCTGTAATTTTTTGTATTGTTGATAGTTCAGGCTTACCAACATCATCCTTCTTTTGAACAAATAAATTGTCGTGCTCCTGCACTGCAGTGACAATGCGAAGGAAAAGATTCTTTCGCATGCGAAATCTTCGTCGAAAAAAGTTTCCCCATATGTGGGGTGCTCAGAGAAGTAATCATTCCAAAGTCTAGTGTTGCCTTCAATCCTCCCCCGATTGATTACCACGTGGCCAGGTATTGAACCTCTGCGTCGCGGACGTGCATCTTCTTGAAGTTGAGCTGCGATCATGGTATTGTTGGAGGCATACATGCGAGCGAAAACTTCATCTTCTTTCTCTCATTTATTAAGGTCTTCTTCCCACTTGAGAAGTGTTTGATCATATTCATCATCATCTGAAGATGATGAAGATCGCAAATGGGATGACCTTTCTCCATAGTTCATTTTTTTAAGTAGGGAAGTATTGTTTTGAAAGTATTATTGTCTATCTTAAAGTCGTTTATATAGATCGCCAGCATTGGATCCCCAAGCATTGGATTCCCTCTTCACTCAAGCCTCTATTTTGTCTCATCAATCCTGTCAGCATCAAATCCGGAGCCTTGTTTTTTCCCAGCATTGGATGTCTTCTCCCAAACATTGGATTCTCTCTCCACTCAAGCCTTTTTTTTGTCTCATCAATCCTGTCAACATCAAATCCGAAGTCTTGTTTTTTCCCAGCATTGGATGTCTTCTCCCAAGCATTGGATTCTCTCTCCACACAAGCCTCTTTTTTGTCTCATCAATCCTGTCAACATCAAATCCAGAGCCTTATTTTTTCTCAGCATTGGATGTCTTCTCCCAAGCATTGGATTCCCTCTTCACTCAAGCCTCTATTTTGTCTCATCAATCATGTCAACATCAAATCCGGAGCCTTGGTTTTTCCCAGCATTGGATGTCTTCTCTCAAGCATTGGATTCCCTCTCCACTCAAGCCTCTCTTTTGTCTCATCAATCCTGTCATCATCAATCTGGAGCCTTGTTTTTCATAAGTACTCATTCCAACACTCTCTATAAGTATCCATTCCAGCACTCTCTCTAAGTTCTCATCACTTTATCTCCAAAATCAAGCACTATCTACTTTCTTTACTTGTCGTCATGTCTGTCAACCGTGGGCTAGCATTATCCCCAATAGAAGATCAAGCACTATGTTATGCTTGGTTTGAGGTCTCGAAAGACCCAGTTATGGGGAGTAATCAAAAAGAGCGCAGACTGTGGGAAAGAGTTTCAACCATTTTTCACAATACAAGACTTCAAACTTGCGTAGGACAGAGAACTCCAAAATCTATTTCTTGTCGTTGGTCCCTTTTGGCAAGTAAAACAAGCAAATTCCGAGAATGTATTCGACAGATAGAGCAACGAAACCCCAGCGGTGCATCTGAACTTGATATTGTAAGTATTTTTTGGAATGTAAATCTCTAAATTCCTTAAATAATGTGTGATTAAAATAATTTTTTTATAGTTCAATGAAGCCAAAATGTTATATGCCTCCGATTCAAAAGAGAAGAAAGGTTTTATGTTTGAGCATGTTTGGAATATCTTAAAAAACACAGAGAAGTGGATGGATACGCTAGGGTCTACAAAAGGTATGAACTCTCAAAATATTGGCATATCATAAACATTAGGTTCTAACTCTCCCCGTCAACGGAGAGGAATATACTTCAATACAGATAGCAATGACATGAATCTTGGTAGTACTGGGGATGAAGAATCTTCAATCTCAACTTCCAATAATCGACCTACTGGGAGAAAGCAAGAAAAGGAGAGTAGGAGATAATTGAGTGGTAAGGGTTATGATATTGAGGCACATACTAAAAAAATGAAGAAATCTTAGAGGTTTTAAAGAGAGGGCAAGAACAACAAGCAAACGATATGTCTGCTATCCAAGAGCTCATGAGGTTAAAAACAGAAAATTAAAAAAGAAAACTAGATCTTTAGAGAGCTAAAAAGATCACGATATCATGATGATAGATTTGGATAACATCAAAGGAACTCCGGAGCGGCAGTATTTTCGACAAAAAAACAAGAAATTATGAATAGAAACATTAGAAAACCACTTTTTGGAGGATCTTCATAACTCGAAGGAACTGAATATGGAGGAGGCATATATGGAGGTAGTGTTTACGGAGGAAGTCAGTATGAAGGCCGCCCACACGTCGGACCTCAATTTAGAGGGCCGCAATTTGGAGGACCTCAATTTGAAGGAAGTCAATACGGAGAAATTCAGTACCGAGACAGCCACTACCGAGAAATTTAGTACGGGAAGGCAATTTGGAGGACCTCAATTCGGAGGAGACCAACAAGGAGGAAGCCAATATAGAGGAAGCGTCTATGGAATACCCGGGTATGGAGAAGAACGATAAGGGGAAAGCGCGCGAGGAGTTGGATAGAGCTCAGTGATGACCTTCCAGAATTTTAGTTTAAATTTTAAATGTAATATTTTCATTTAAATTAAGTAATGCTTACTGTAATATTTTTATTTAAATTATGTAATGTTTATTGTATTTTAGAGACCAATCAAATTTAAAATTAAAAAAAAATTTAAAACATTAATAACATGTAAAAAAATAAAATAATTCATATTATATATTATATAAACCTAAAATATATTTTATATAAATCTAAAATACATGTATATATTTTATAAAAACCTAAAATATATTTTATATAAAGCTAAAATACCTAAAATAAACAAAAATACATCATGTTCTCTAAATATAGAGAACATGGTTAGAGTTGCTCTAACCATGTTCTCTATATTTAGAGAACATGGTACAATGGGGATCTCTAAATATAGAGATCCCCATTGGAGATGCTCTAAGAAAAAGTCCTCTCAAAGAAAGATTTGCAATCAGCGATTGCTGACTGGTGACCGAAGCGCTCACCGATCATTGATCTCAAGGAAAGCTCAACGATCGTTGACTCCCGACCGCTGTTCAGTAATCAGAAAGCTCATAGATCAAAGTCTGAAGAAGCAAGCTCAGCCATCTACCATTGCTAACCACTGATCGTTGACCGACAAATGAATCGCTCAACTACTTAAGATATGAAGAAGTCAACCCAACAATCAGCGATCGTTGATCGGCGACCGCAAGCAGCGCTCAACGATCGTCGACCGTTGACCCCAGATCAAGGAAAATGCCGATCACAGTTTGCAACTTCTAGAAGGGGTATAATATTTACCAACATATCATCGCGTCTAGGCTTAATGACAAGATAATAACCTAATCTTTGAGCTCACCTTTCTCAAGAACAACCCAAACATGAGTAGGGAACAAACCATTCAGAACTATGACCAAAATGAATGCTTGAACAAACCAATAATGAGTTAATTTAGGAACCATTACTATGACAAACCAACAGGTCCTTAAAGCGCGAACCAGATTATGTAAGAGGAATTTAGGAGAAAAGCTAGGATAAACACACATTCACAATCAAATTAAACGAAAATAGCCCCAAAAACCCCTTGGAGATGTGAAGTATTCAACAAATTTACAGGCATCAGAAAAATAGGGACTTACAGATCCGAGGGAGGACGACGATGAGGAAGAAGAAGAAGGCCTCTGAAGGGGAGAAAAGCAAGGTCGCCGACGGGGAGAAAAGCAAGGTCGTCCACGAGGAAGAAGCGATCGTCGCGGACGGGGAGAAACGCAAGGTCGTGCACGAGGAAGAAGTCGATCTCGCGGGCGAAATTCAAGGTGAGCGGGCTTGCGCGGCCGCCTTCAGCTCACGCGAGAAATTATGGCTCCGTTTCAATAGAAAATTTTAGGTGAGTTATTCACATCTAGAATTATGCCTCTTTTCTTTCTCCAAAAAATTTTTTGCACCCCCGGTCTCTCTTCTCCCTCCCGGTGAAACTCTAAGGCTCTGTTTGGGATACCGGTGCCGTTTTAAAAGGGGGAAGTTTAAAAAGAAGATGCTAAACTGTATTTTAAAAACTGTGGTTTTAAAACTGAGGCTTTGTTTGGGTAATCTCAGTTTCGGTGACGGTTTAAATTATTTTCAAAATTATCTTCACATGAATTTTATTTATTTCGGTCCAATTTTTTCTGAATTTTTTTAAAAAAAATTAGGTATTATATTTGTGACTTTTTTGCAAATTTATGGATATAATTATTTTTTTTATTGGGGTAAAATTGATTAAGTAAAATTAAATTTAATTAAAAAATTATTCCAAACGACCGTTTTGAAAGGGAGAATGGAGGTCTCCCTGACCTTTTCAAAACGGAGGAAAAAGTAGGTTTTAAACCGGCCGTTTTAAAACGACAATATTTTAGTTGTTCACAAACACCTTTCCTCCGGTCCGTTTAGAACGAAATGGAGTGAAAACGGACTCCCAAACATAGCCTAAGGCCGCCTCCTCCCCCTCCCACGGCAAACTCTGACCTCCTCCTCCCACGGCGATCCCCGACCTCCTCCCACGGCGATCCCCGACCTCCTCCCGCAGCGAACCCAGGCCTCCTCCTCCCGCGGCGAAAACCCGGCCTCCTCCTCCCGCGACCAAACTCCGACCTCCTCCTCCTGCGGCGAAACCCCGGCCTCCTACTCCTCTCACGGTGAAAACCCCGCCTCCTCCTCCAGCGGTGAAACCCCGGCCTTCTCCTCCTCCAACGGCGAAACCCCGACCTCCCAGTACTTTGGTGAAATACTGAGAATTCTGATTGTATTTGATCAAATATCATCAGAACTTTCAGTATTTCACCAAAATACTCTTAGAAGTCTCAGTATTTCACTAAAATATTGTCAATATATTGTTCAATATCGTGCATAATATAATTCATAAATTAAATATTTTATATCATAATAAATATAATAGTGGAGATAAGATGTTAATACAATTACATAATGTAACATTATGTCGTTTTGATAGATTGCAATATGTTTGTTATTGACTTTTTTGTCACAATACTGTCATAATATACAATATTATGAAATATTGTGAGGCCGTGGTTTCACTGTTGGTGGAGCAGGAGGTCGGGATTTCGCCGCGGGAGGAGCAGGGGGGGTCTCACCGCGGGAATAAATACCATCAATAGAAGTGGAGCAGGGGGGTCTCGCTGCGGGAGTAAGAGGAAAGGTCGTCGCGGAAGGAGGGGTGTCATTGTGGGAGGAGGGGGGAGGTCGCTGATAGAGGAGGAGGGGTGTCGCCGCAGGAGGAGGGGGGAATGTCACCGCTGGAGGAGGGGGTGTCGCCGCTGGGAGCCGCCACTGGAGGGGGGAATTTGGGCCTGAAAATCCCGCCCAATTTAATTATTCAACACACTACCACTGTCAAGTACGTCCTCAATATTTCACATATTTAAATCTTTCTCTAACCTCCACCAAATCACCTCAGTTGGGTGCACCTTGCTACACCATTTGTTCATTAAGGATCTATCCAACAAATGTTATTAATAAGATTTATCACCACCTACGGACCACATTTCAAGAAAACATTAATGTTAATGTACTACGATCTCTCTACAAAACCCAACGTCGATACAAAACAAACACAAAAATTACATGAGTAGGAATGACTACTGTACAACAATTTCAAACGGGGATTCCCGAGGCTACAGGAATCCGATGAAGGGAATTTACCCCTCGTTGTAAAGGTATTTCCAAGGGCTGCGACTTTCGTGTTTAGTCGAAAGCCCAGATCTGGCCGCATAGTGTCTGAAAATGACATCGAAGGTTGCTGCGCGCAGAAAATAGATTTCTGCGCGCATCTTAAACAGATCGGACGACATCTGTTCGTCTTCTTCCTTCAACCAAATATTCGAATAACATCCAGAATTTCTCCTCCATAATTCACCCTCATAAGGTCACGTCTCTTCACGTAACCAATCCACAAACTGCATTTAAAGCGCGGGAAAGGTTGAAGACTCTAATTCCTAGGACACAAGTCCTAGCATTGCCTTTTCCTAGAAACCTTCTTCTCACAAATCAAGACCCTTTTTGAGTCGATATCTCTCCTAGAAATAACTAAAGATCTAGCACTAAGTGAGAGGGTAGGAAGCTCACCTCATTTCCGGCGTTTTCGGCCATGGATCTTGCCACCCTTCATGGCGGCATCTTCTTCTCCTCGGTCGGTGTTAGTTCTTCATGGGAAGAAGATTGGCTCAAGCACCTTCTTCCACTCCAGCAGTTTCTTACAGCAAATGGCTTTGAAGGAAGACTAGAAACGGCTAGGGTTTTCTCCCCTTTTCATGTGAGAAGTTTGGCAACTGTATAGACACGTGTCAGCCTATATTTGGACCACCAATCAACTCAGTAAATGAGTCCCTTCGAAACAATAAAGCCGGAAAATTTGCCAAAACCCAAAATTGAACTCCACGGGTAGGGACACGCCCGTGTCAGTACCCGTGTCCTGCTAGAGAAGAATGTGGTCGAGGATTTGTCGAGCTCCGCTTGACGAATCGTCGAGCAGCTTGGACACACACGGGTAGTGACATGCCCGTGTCACTACCCGTGTCCTACTCGGGAGGAACACGTTCGACGATTCGTCGATCTCTGCTCGACGAATCGTCGAGCTGGTGCCTGGACATACACGGGTAGGTTCACACCCGTATCCCTACCCGTGTCCTGCTCGGGAGGAACATGGTTGATGGTGGCAGTCAAGCTCTGCTCGATGAATACGTACACACATGGGTAGGGACAAGCCCGTGTCACTACCCGTGTCCTGCTCTGGAAATTTCACAAAGACAACACAAGGACACCAGAGTACCACACAGGTATGGATATGCCTGTGTAACTACCCGTGTCGTACTCTAGACCAACTTCTCCTCCCTTACTCAAGTGCAAGCCTAACTTCCAGCGCTCCCTGAGCCCAAGTCAGCTCTCATGACTTAAAAGTGAGCACAAGAGGTCTAGCGCGAATTGGGACATTACAACGAGTCAGCATGCTTTGGGTGCATCGCTTCCCCCTATTTATAGATTAGGGGTCCTGCACAAACGGGTAGGGCTAAAATAACCAACTGCCCGGGGTACAGGAGAACCGGGCAGCAGTGACGGGAAGAAAAAAGAAAAGACACGCTAGCCCGCGCAAGAGGGCGGTCTGGGCTCGCGGGCTGATGCTTCCATCTGTTGCTGCAAGGTGCGATCTTGCCCGAGGGTCGCAGCCTGGGCGGACTGAACTTTGTGTCTGCCTGAAGAGTTGGGCAATCCAGAGCCGATTCCCTAACGAGTTGGCAGAATGCATAAGCTAGTCCGATGAAGAAGAGCCTAGTTGATCCCGGTGGATTGGAGTCCTCCGCCAATGCTTGACGATCTGGGCGGACTGCCAAACCAAGTTCGCCCCTGACGTGAGCTTGGACCCTTGTACATGTTGCGGACTTTGGGGTTAACAAGCTGCAAGTACCTGAGCGGCACTTGCGAATATTAACTGTTGATGAGATAAGATAGAAGTGATCATATAGCAGAGGAAATGTCTAACGAACTCTGATGATTATTGAATGAAGATCAAGCCAGAATAGTGATCTTGCAAGATTAGAGATATCTTTTATATGAAGTCCGGATCAAAAAGAAGAAATCAACTTGATTAGACTCCAATAGTATGGCTTGTTAATCGAGAGCCTGATTCTTTGATCAATGATTAATGTCATTACCATTTAATAAGAGTAATGAAGGGCTTTGTAGATCATCATCTGATAGAGCTTTGAGCAAGTAATGCATACAAGATGAGAATAAGCAAAATGAATGTTGGAAATCTTTTTGGTAGGTCGGATTTAACCTGTTCACCTGTGAAAGAGGCAGTTTATATAAAGAGGTCTATACTCGGAGATGACCAAGAAAGAGCACTCGTGGGCCTTATGCATCGCTTGCCTAAGAAAGGTCATCACGAGTATAGTCCTAGTCAGAGCGAGCTGGCCGCTCATCCTTTAGAAGGGCACAAAAGAGAAAAGCAAAGGAAATCCCGAGAAGGATCGCTAGATACACTGCTCTCTTGCCTCGGGTTACAACATCACTGATCAATGATACTAGTTGAGCCAAGTGGCGTATAGCATTACTTGTCTATGGATAGATCAGCGGAGTTGTGTGTCCCGCAAAAGCACGGATTGAGAGTACCATAGAGTGTTCGACGATCACAGTTGTGAGATGATCGAGGAGACAAGGCTATGTTTGATCGCCATTGCTTGTCAAGTAAATATCATCGTAACTGTAATGTATCCTCAATGAAGCATACCAAAGCTAACACACGGGACCTCCCTTGATGCACACATTGTGTTAGATGCTGGCCAGGATCCAAAGTCCCGTATTCCACCGCATGAGAGTTGGATTGCTCCCACTACACATATACGATCACTCCCCGCGATATATGGTCATTGTGGCCTTACGCCGGAATCCAATCTTGAGGGTGCCTATAGCAAGACTCGACGATGTCTCAGTGGTTCAGTGATCTCTTTGGTAAAGAGAAAAAAAGAGGAGGAAGCACTCCAAAAAGAGAAATGTGTCAATACAGGATCCCTGAAGTAAATTTTATTCAAATGAAAAGAGAGAAATACTTAGAAGCGTTTTGTAAATAAAACGTTTGAAACATGTAGAGTAGAGATAACCGTCAATGGTTGCGAGGTACTTTGAGGAGCGGTGATGTCCTTTTTTCATCTCTGAATAATCTTCCAAGCCTGCCCTCATCATCAACATCAAAGGTTTCAATGGTATTGTTGTAACATCCCTCAAACAACTAGACCCCTAGTAGTGGTTTTGTCATGACTTGGTCATGACAAAACCATAAGAAGCTCAAATGACCAAGTGAACAAGGGCCAAGCTGAAAATCACCTTGGTATGCCTATAACACAGCCTCCCCACCAAACTTAAAGTTTGACTTTAGGGCTCCAACTTGACCCCATGACCCTACCACAACACCCTAAACCCCTTTGGGTGGTCCATAGGGTCACTAAGGACCCAATGGGGACATGCAAAGTGGACAAGTTGGCTAAGTCCACCCTAACCCTAAATGGGTTAAACTGGCCTACTTAGGGTCAGTTGATACTTCCATAGCCAAGTGTACCCCACGCATGCCCTCTTAACCCTAAAATGAGGTCAATGGGTCACTAGGGACCCATTGGGGTCAACACAAGAGGCTAAGTTGACCTAAGTCAACCCTAGCCCTAAAACGGTCAAAGTGCCCTAACTAAGGGGCAGGTGACCTACAAGGTACCAAGACAACCCTACCCAACCCTACCTAGACACTAGGGAGGCCAATGGGTCACCAAAGAGCCATTTTGGTCCACCCAAAAGGTCATTTTGACCAACGTCACCTCCACCCTTGAAATGGGTCAAATTAGCCTAAATGGCTAGCTCAAGCCCAATCCACTTGGGCTAAGCCCAATTAAGGTGGCTCATTGGTTTATGGGGGCAAAAAAATATCAGATTAGCCATCTAATTCCTGTAAATGCTGACTAGGTGAGAGAAGCTTCATTTGAACTTTAATGGAGGAGAGAGAAATGGGAGGAAGACCATTCATGGCCATGGAAGACCAAGAGCCCCTCCCTCAACCTCCAAGGGGGCTGGATCAACTCCCCATTCAATCTGCGGAAGGTCATGGGCCATTTTGGTGGTTGTTCATGGCCGGAACAGTGAATCCATCCATGGCCGAGCCAAGCTTTCAATGGCCATTAATGTCCATTGATGGCTTGGGCTCTCCCCTCCCCAACTTGTGCTTTAAACACCATCAGTGGCATGAGAGGAGTCCTTCCCACCATTTACCTGAAGATTTCGAGCCACTTGACTATACCAGAACTCTGGCAACACCTCCACCGTAAATGGCAACCCGGCGATCAGCTCGACTCCAAATCACCAATAAGGTCCTCCCCTTCCCCTTCTTCCATGGGTACATCTTAGGACTAATTAGGGACAAGGATCGGGCTCAATTGAGCCCGATTAAGGGATTATTTTTCATGATTTTTTGTAGGAAAACTGGGATTGGCGTGATCGCCGGAACTTGCCCCTACGGCGGCCGTGCTGCCGCCCAACGATGGCCACCACCTTTGTAAGACCCCCCCCCCCCTTTTCCTTTTTAAAACCACGGGGTATTAGGCCCAGAACCGCCGTTTTGCGGTGACACCTTCACGCCCGGAAAGGTCATCACTACAAAACGCTGATCCTGCCGGCCAAATCGATCACCACTATAGCAAAGTAACAAAAACAAGTCCACAGAAATCACATAAATAGTAAATGATCTCCACGAAGGGAGTGTCCACAGATATAATAAAAATACTAAGATTGCTTGGGCTCATACCCAGTACATCAATGTCCTCACTACAAATCTCTCATCGCGGAAGAAAAACTAATATAACTAGTAGAGACCAGGACTCACAGTCCCTGCCGTCTGAACTCTGATACTAGACTGCTCCATCTCAAAGCGCATCGACCTCCGGGGTTGCTCCTCCATGTTGGGCTCCACGGTCCCCTAAAATGATGTGGTTCGAAAATCGTTAGTCTAAAAGACTAAGTCCTATCATCCCCCGCCCCTTCCCCCATGGCACCTAGGAACCGAGCGGGGTGGAGGAAAGCAGAGGACATGAAGGTGGAGAATATCAAATGAGCAGATGGCGGCAGAACTAAACTAGCAGTCCAATAGTATGTAAGGCAGTAATAAAAGGATGAAGGACTAAATAAGAAAAGTAACCTTAACTTATGCGAGAACACATAAGTCAATGGATCTTTTGCATGACTCCCATCGTATAAAGAGTCTCATACCTATTTATACAATAGGATGTCGGTTTTCTAATAAACAAACCTATAAAGATTTTTGAAATAAAACTTAACTTATAAACACGCTCGCACGAACTTATAAGCCAAGGGGTCGTTTTGCAGGGCCTATTGTACAAAGCGTCCCATACCACTTTATACAATAGGTGTCAGGGTTGAATGCAATGGTTATGCTATGAAATACAATTATGTCATGCTGTGAACATGCAAGTGCAACACACCCACTCGACTATGTGTACACAGACCTTTAGTTCCCCCTTTCTAGAGCCGAACCTCCCATGATACCTCCGTAGTGGCAAACAGAAGTGGTGGGTTGGGCCTCGCCCACCTCTAAACCGGTAATCGCACTACCAATCAAACCTATCGTACATCTCAACGCTGGTGCACTAAGCGGAGCTCCTGCGTACTCTTGCAGGCTGGCGCACCAGACTTTACTTGGCCAAGTGCTAAACCACACTTGCCGAGTCAACATATTGGCGTCGGTGCATCGACTCACCAATACCGAAGACCCACCACCTTTACTTTATGCACATGCAACCTTGATGTATAACCATCGGGCCAAAGCTCCCCGGACCAACCCGTCCGTCACCAACTGCAACCGAGCCAATGCTCGCCGGGCCAACCTGCCCATCTCCAAATCCACCGGGCCTACTGCCCGAGTGACCCAACCTAACTCCCACAACCCCGGGGAGTGTGAGTGAAACCCTAGGTTATTTCTACTTACTCTTGCATTTTAGTTTTACCTACTGCTTAGGTTAGCCCAGGACTGCTCAAGGTATACCCCGTGAAGAGCTCTCGAAGACACTAGGAACTACGATGGGATTACGCCCAAAGCTTCCTTTCGCAAGACACTTACTATTATTGGTTGCTACCAGATTTCCCAACCCTTAATTATTTTACTAGATCTAACCCTGATGCATTAGACACTTCCTCCCTACGGGAAAGATGATCTTTCGTCGATCTAGAGCACCACCGGACACTAGGCAATCCAACCCCTTTCTCATCCCAACTTCCAACGATGAACTCATTTTCATTCATCCAAGTCAGCAAACATCTAACCACATCTCCTGTGCCCAAATTCATACTCCTACACAATTTCTGCAGTGTTACTAAATGCAGACCATGATAAGTCATATGACATTTAAAATGGGAGGTACACAAAATAATCACCCAGTAGCCCTATAATAACTATTGGAGGGCTATAATGACATTTTTTACCTAAATACGGAAATGCATAATTTTCCTAATTTATCTGATAATTTATTTATTTATTCTAGTAATCCAAAAATCCTAGTTTGAACATGAAGTACCCATTTCAGACAAGAAAAAACTCTACAAAATTTAAGGTAGATTCAATATGAATATTTAACATAAAATCTATTGTCTCCCAATTTTTCACAGGAAATAAGCTCTGAATAAATTATAAATCAGATTCCCAAAATTATGGGTTTGTAAAGTATATACTACAAATAATCATCTAAAAATCATGAATTAATTTCTCCAAGTGGTTACTGACCTAAAATTATCAGAGACCAAATTCCACAATTTTTACAACAAGTAAATAGCTCTAAATAATTTATTGACCGTAATACACCTTTTAAAACTTGTGAAGGAAGTACCAAAGTTGTTCAACTAAAATTTATAATAAAATTCAGGAATAATTATTTTGACTTAAAACATCTCCTGCCCAAATTTCATGAGCTTCTAATGAACAGTGTGATCATAATAAATAAAATAACATTTAGGGCCACATCATGTATAACAAAGGGGGTGCTAGTAATATTACTCATAAAATTCCAATAAATTCACCAGAGGTCCTTTCTAACTTAGAGGCCATGCTACCCAAGTTTCACACCTTTGTAGTAAGTTTTGGTGGCTTGTTCTACACAAAAGGTGGTTATGCCCTAAGCTAGGGTTAACGATTTGAGGGGTCTATCCATCTTCAAATCCTCTAAGATTCATCCCAGAGGACTTAGGCAACCCTAGCATCATTCCTACCAAGTTGCAAGATCACACAAGGGCATTTGACCCCAAGCCCTTCACAACACTCAAAAGCCCCTCCTTAGGGTTTTAGTTTGGATCCTACGACAAAACTGCCCTGGACCACCCCATAATCCCTATGAGGGTGTTAAAGGTCATGTCATGTCAGTGGTCAAAATCTCAGCCTCTGTTGAGGTGATTTGACTACTCCACCTCAAGGTGATCTTTTTTACTTAAGAATCCCTCATTAAGGTAAAATTAGGGTTAGGTCATTCCCTATCCAAAACACATCCAAATGAGGTGAAAATTTATACAGAGACATATCATGAGGCTAGGGAGCTCTCACCAAAATTTGGGAGGTCATTAGACCACCTAATTAAATTAACCTAGTATAATTAAGTAAATAACAAAACTATAGCCAAAGTATCTCCAAAAATTCCAATTTTTGGATATTCCCTAGGTATTGCTAAGGGTGACCCCATGCCCAAATTTCAGGTCATTTGGACAAGGGATGAAGAGTGGGCACCAATTTTAATTTCATGATATCCCTAGGTATAGGTCCCACCAAAATGGGTGCACTAGTCCAACCATATGTCCAAATTGGTTCAAATCAATTTTAAATTAAAGTAGACACTTAGGGCTACAAACTTCATATTGGTGACTGTTTCAGTAGAAGAGCCTAAGTATTTTTTAAAATTAAAACCATCTACAGCAAAAAGTGTGACAGAAATGATATATAAATGAAATTAAATGATTCTTATCAATGTGACGCACGAATCTTGGCGCAGATCCAGTGGCCCGGGCTCATCATCTACCTCCAGCCAACGATTGGATAGCCCGAGCCTGGAGCCACTTAAAACTGCCGCTGCCGCCCATCCCGGCACTTCATCGGCCGGCCACCGCCACCAACACCTCCACCGAGGTGGTGGCTATCGACTGGCGGCGATACAACTGCCGGAGGGGCGGATTCCGGCAGTTTTACCAAGAACATTTCTCCGCCCGAAATCATGAAAACCAGGAATTGGTTCGGGCTCAATTGAGCCCGAACCTTGAACCTAAGCATTGTTATGATCTAGCCAAGAGGTAAGGAGAGGTGGAGGACCTTGCCGGCTGACTGAAGTCGAGAAGATCGCCGGGAAGCCATTTTTGAAGGCGGCGCCACTCAGTTTCTGCAACTACACAGTGGGGGGTTGGGCGATTTCTTCAGGTAAGGCTTGGGAAAATCTTCTCTTAACCCACGGATTATGTTTAAAGCCTCAGTTGGGGAGTGGAGGGGCTGGATTATTAATGCCCATTAAAGCCATTAATGGCTAGGCTCGGCCATGGAGGAGGGTGGCTGAACCAGGCCTTGGTGGCCGGGGAAATGACTGGAAACTTCTCCCCTTCCTTAGGGGAGTTGAAATCAGCCATTAAAGGTGGCCTTTTGCCTCCCCTTGGCTGAGCCCCCTTCATTGCCTCCTCCCTCTTCTTTCTCTCTCCTCCATTAACATGGAATGGAGCTCACCCTCTCTCCTAGTCACCAAGTTGACTTGGTCAACTTGGGGGGACTATTTGCAGCCCATCCTTGCACATTATTACCTAAAGGAGCCACATGAGGAGGGTTGGGCTTGGACTAGCCCTTTAGGGCTAGGTTGACCCAAAGTAGGCTTGGGTTGACTTTGATCTTTTTAACCTTTTGGGTTGCCCCCAATGGATCCTTGGTGACCCATTGATCTCCCCTAAGGCCTAGGTAGGGCTGACTTGGCACTTTGGAGGTCACCTGCCCATAGGAAGTGTACTTTGCCCAAATTAAGGTTAGGGTTGACTTTGGTCAAATTAGCCACTACGGCTGACCCCAATGGGTTCTTCTTGACCCATGGACCTCACCTTAGGATTAGGAGGTATAAGTGGGGTCCACCTGGCTAGGGGATGGTCAATTGACCCAATATAATTCAGTTTGACCCATTTAGGGCTAGTGTTGACCTTGGTCAACTTAACCACCTTGACAGTCCTCCATGGGTCCTTAGTGACCCATTTGACCCCATTTTAGGTCTATAAAGACCTTGGTAGGGTTAGCTGGGCTTAACTAGGGCACACTGCCCTTAATTAGGGCACCTTGCCCAATCTAGGCCTAGAGTGGTCCTAGGTCATCTTGGCCACCCTGAGTCGACTCCAATGGACCCTTAAGGTTTAGATGAACCTTACAATGAATTGGTGAGGCCATGGTGGGGTCTTGAAGTCATGGTGAAGCCCCATGATCACCTTAAATTAGGGTTCATAAATTTACTATTTGCAGGCCATTGTGGTCTCACCTACATCCCTGGGTTCACTTGGCCTTCTTGGGCTTCCTAGAGCTTTGTCATGACCTAGTCATCACAAAAACCACACCTAGGGGTGTAGTTGTTTGAGGAATGTTCTGAATCCCAATATATAACAAAAAACATTTCGTCCTCGAAATTCTAGTTAGGCCTACGAGGTTTCAAATATGAAAGGAAAATTATAACATCCCGAGAGGTTGTGAATAATACCTTACTGAATAGCTTCGGGTACCTTTGTTGTATCATGTCCTGGGGCTCCCATGTGTACTCCACTCGCCCGTGATTCCTCCACAAGACATTGACCAATGGAACCTTCTTGCGGCCCAAGACTCGTATTCTCCTATCGTCAACCCGGACTGGTTCCAGGTGAACTGACCGATCAGAGGTTACTGGCCCATCCATGGTCGTAATCTGCTGCTCCGGGCATAGTAGGGCCCTCCTGAGATAGGATACATGGAACATGTCGTGCATGCTTGCCATCTCCGGTGGCAGCTCTAGCCTGTATGACAAGGGACCGATCCGCTCCCGGATCCTACAAGGCCCCATATATCTTGGGCTGAGCTTCCCTTTCCAACCGCACACCCGTGAAACCCCATGCATTGGTCGGATCTTCAAGAACACCTGGTCCCCCACCTGGAACTCCACTTGACGATGCCGGGCGTCATAATACTTAGCATGTCGGCTCTGTGCCTCTAGCATCCTATCCCGTATCAATCTCACCTGCACCTCAGTGTCCTCAACAAACTCCGAACCCAAAGCCTTCAGATCTTCATCATGTATCCATGACAGCGGAGTCCTACACTTCCGTCCGTACAGGGACTCATAAGGAGCCATCCTTATGCTGGACTGGTAGCTATTATTATATGAGAACTCGATCAGTGGAAACAGTTTCTCATAGGGCTCACCGTGATCCAGTATGCAAAGTCGCAGCAGATCTTCCAAGGTCTGATTGGTGTGTTCCGTCTATCCATTAGTCTGTGTATGAAATGCTGTACTGAATGTCAGCCGAGTGCCCAAGTACGTCTGCACTGATCTCCACTACCTGGATGTAAACCGTCCAACTCGATCAGATACAATCGACCTGGGTACGCCATGATAATGGATGAACTGTTCCACGAACTTTCGAACCAGCACACCAACCGAGTCATCCTTCCTGATCGGAATAAAACTGGCTACCTTCGTCAGCTGGTCGACGATCACCCAGATCTAATCATTTCCCGTCTGCAATCTGGGAAGCCCATGTATGAAGTCCATCGCGACATCATTGAACTTCCACTCCGGCACTGGGAGTGGCTGCAACAATCCTGCGGGATTCCTACACTCTGCCTTCACTAACTGGCATGCCTTGCAATGGGTCACGAAGTAGGTGATATCCTTTTTCATGTCTGGCCAGTACATGGTCTTCTTCAGGTCCGCAGTCATCTTCGTAACACCCGAATGTAATGAATACCGACTGCAATGAGCCTCCGTCATGATATCTTCCCGGACCTAGCCTCCCTCTGGTATGTAAATCTGTCCTCTAAAACATACTAGACCATCCCTTAGTGAGTAATCTCCAGCTATGCCTGCTTCTAAGCCCAGAATATCGGCTCAATCTGGGCATCCTGCCTCTGCCCATCTCTGACTCGGTCTCGAATATCATCTGGGGCAATCAACGATGCTAGGTACTCCCGGTACATCTCAGGTTGATCCTCGGACACAAAGGATATCTGCATCTTTTTGAACATCTGGACCAACTCCAAGGCCATCAACTGCGTACCTGCTCCAGAGTTTGTGGCCTCCCGTCTTAGAGCATCTGCCACCACATTCGCCTTTTCCGGGTGGTAGTGCATCTTGTACTGGTAATCTGCTAGAAACTCCACCTATCACCTCTGCCTGATATTCAACTCCTTCTGCGTGTCCACATACCTCAAGTTCTTGTGATCGAAGTAAATGTCGCAGTGGACACCGTACAGATATTGTCGCCAGACTTTCAATGCAAATATGACCGCTCCCATCTCTAAGTCATGAACTAGGTAGTTCAGCTCATGCTTATTCAGTTGCCGAGAAGCGTATGCTATCACGTGACCATTCTTCCTCAACATCGCACCAATGCCCTTGTAGGAAGCGTCAGTGTAGACCTGAAATCCTTTCTTTCCTGATGGAAGGGCTAGTATAGGAGCTGAGGTGAGTCGATCATTTAGCTCCTGGAAGGCCACCTCGCATAGCGGGGTCCAGACAAAGGGCACATCTTTCCTCATCATGGATGTGAGTGGCAGGGCAATACGAGAAAATCCCTCCACGAACTTCCGGTAGTAACAGGCAAGTCCAAGAAAACTCCGCACATCTGAGGCCGACTTCAGTGGTGGCCAATCTCTCACTGCCTGGACCTTCGCCGGATCTACTGCCAAACGAGCTGTTGGGATTTCTCTAAAAGGATGGCACAACGCTTGTGCACGCAGCGGAAGAATAAAACATCAAGAAAACCCAAAAGAGGTGAGATCGGGCCATGGTAGTTGAATCAAGAAGTTAACATATAACTAGGCAAAAATTACCTCGGTGGCGTTGAGTCACAACTCAACGGAGATGCTCCAAGCTTTGTATTCCCGCTGGTGGCGAGTTCTACGTGGAATAATGTCCACGTCTCTGCAGAAATCCACACGAGCGGGAGAACACCGAACTTTCCGTCGCACGGATTATCGGGAAGGAGAAAGACCGCACCTTGCTTTCCCACGGACTGCTAGGTCCGCGCCAGGGATTGCAACGCCAGCGACGATCGCCGGAGAGAAGGAAGTCGACGGAGCGAGCACGGCGGCGGCGGAACACTTCCGTCGGCGGCGGGATTCGGGATCGGCGGAACGAAAGGAAAGGCAGAACGCTTCCGTCGCGGGATTCGGTTCGATCGGCTGCCAAAAGCATAATTCCTGAAAACCCTAAGTGTCCCTTTTATACCGAAGGCATAAATAGACTTAGGAATATCGCTATCCGCAGACCACCCAGTAAAATAGTGTCCCAGTTTCGGCGAGTATCAGTCGGCGAGAATCGGCGAGAATCGGAGTACAATACTCGACGATTCTCGTCGATCGTCGAGCCGCTATCGATGACTCTCGAAGATTCTCGTCGATCGTCGAGCCGCGGTCGACGACACTCGTCAATTCTCGTCGATCGTCGAGCCGGGGTCGACGACACTCGTCGATTCTCGTCGATCGTCGAGACGGGGTCGACGACACTCGTCGATTCTTGTCGATCGTCGAGCCGGGGTCGACGACACTCGTCGATTCTCGTCGATCGTCGAGACGGGGTCGATGACACTCGTCGATTCTCGGTCGATCGTCCTTACCAAGACTTCAAGGCAACACTTTTCCCAAACCGACGATCCTTTAAGGCAACACTTTGCTCATAACCCCATTCAGGTCGGTGATTGGTAAAATTTACCAACACAGTCAATCATCCAACTTCTCCACATCTCTTATGTGCGACCCTGCAGGCTCATATCGCGTTGGCAGTGAGATTACATGTTTGACCACTTTCAGATCACCATGGTAACTCCAACAGACTCCCACTTGATCTTGAAAGTATCAAACCAAAAACCTCACAAACAATGAGCGGCATCTAGCAATGCATCATTGCTCCCCAAGAAATAAGATTTTATAACCCATAAGCCTTTATGACCAATATATCAGTGTTGTCTTTGTCCCTTTGTCCCTTACATCCGGAAAGAACTAGAGGCATGGACCGTGTCACCCTCGTAATAGCTCAATCCAAGTTTCTTGATCCAGGACGGACTTCCAGAGAATGGTGAGTCCAATATCACATATTGACTCAACCAAGCATGGCCATGCATTTCTCAGTCCAGTTCCATCAAGGGGCCCATGGATGCAACTCATGTCATACAGGAGGACAAATCCCATATCTGCTCACACACAAACACCCAAATGATTCGTAACATGCCCAACAACCACCCTTATCATCAACCTTTCTCAAGGAAGACTTTAGATGGCATCAAAGCACGCTCTTCCTCACTTGATGAATGTTGTGACTTCAGGTCAAAGGACCACAACACCATTGTCAATTGAGACCTACTTGTGACATGATTGGATGACAATCCACAGAGTAGCCTCAGGTTGGGTCTGTCCAGTACAACTTGTTCACTAACAAGTACCCACGTGATGACTTGATATCACAATATCATGACCTGTGAGAACCGGTCATCAGTCAACGCACGTGCTAGCCTCCATGTATCATCATCACCCTTAGCTTCTATGATGATACTCGACCAGGGACCTTTAAAAATGAAGCTTCAAATAAATCATAGGCTCTCACATTCAAGTCACGTACTTGATGTCCCATGGAAGCGAACATTCTAAGGGTATCTATTATGTTAACATTTAACTATCATATAGAAAAGCTCATAATAAAAAAATTTGCCATTAATTGTAAAAGAAAAACTAGGTACATTGTTCATCATATGAACAAATAGCCAACAAAATACATGTTTACATGTAATCCACAAAATTCTCACTAGAGTTGATCATTTAGGTATCGCATACCCATCGATCTAGTATGACCATCATGCTTTCTCTGCGCGAGAGGCTTTGTCAGTGGATCCGCAATATTCTCCTCAGTCGGCACTCTGCAAATGTTCACATCTCCTCGTTCGACAATCTCACGAATAAGATGAAACCGCCGAAGTATATGCTTGGAGCGCTGATGGGATCTAGGTTCCTTAGATTATGCAATTGCACCATTGTTATCACAGTAGAGAACTACGGGACCAATAATGCTAGGAACTACATCAAGCTCGCCGATGAATTTCCTAATCCATACAGCCTCCTTCACCGCATTAGCCGCGGCGATATACTCGACCTCTGTTGTAGAATCAGCAACTGTCTCTTGCTTGGAACTCTTCCAGCTCACAGCTCCTCCATTCAGGCAAAACACAAAACCTGACTGAGACTTGGAGTCGTCTCTATCAGTTTGGAAGCTAGCATTCGTGTAACCACTTACAACGAGCTCTTCCTCTCCACCATACACTAAGAACACATCCTTAGTCCTTCTCAAGTACTTCAGGACATTCTTGACTACAATCCAGTGACACTCATCGGGGTCTGACTGATACCTGCTAGTCATGCTCAAAGCAAAGGAGATGTCGGGTCGAGTACATAGCATCGCGTACATGATTGATCCAATTGCCGAAGCATATGGAATCAACTTCATGCGGTCCTTATCTTCACAAGACTTTGGACACTGGTCCTTAGAGAGATTCACATTATGAGACATGGGCAAAAATCCTTTCTTGGACTCAAGCATGTTGAACCGCTTCAACACCTTTTCGATGTACGTACTCTGGGTCAAACCCATCAACTTCTTCGATCTATCTCTATAGATCTTAATACCGAGTATATAAGTCGCTTCACCCAAATCCTTCATTGAAAAGCAGTTCCCTAGGTTGTTCTTAACAACTTTCAGGGTAGGAATGTCATTCCCAATCAACAGTATGTCATCTACATACAATATCAGGAAGACAACAATGCTCTCACTAATTCGCTTGTAAACACAAGGCTCATCTTCATTCTTGATGAAACCAAACTCTTTGATTTTCTCATCAAAACGAAGATTCTAACTTCGAGAGGCCTGTTTCAGTCCATATATGGACTTATTCAGCTTGCATATTTTAGTGGCTTCATCTGAGGATACAAAACCCTCGGGTTGTGTCATATACACTTCCTCAAGGAGGTTTCCATTAAGGAAAGCCGTTTTGACATCCATCTGCCAGATCTCGTAGTCATAATACGCAACAACAACAAGCAATATCCTTATGGACTTTACCATGGCAACATGGGAAAAGGTCTCATCATAGTCAATACCATGAATTTGCTTGAAGCCCTTAGCCACCAGTCGCCCTTTGAATGTCTGTACATTCCCATCCATGTCGGTCTTCTTCTTGAAGACCCACTTGCACCCTATGGGTCGTACCCCTTCAGGTGGTTCCACCAAGTTCCAAACTTGGTTTGCATACATGGAGTCCATTTCGAATTTCATAGCCTCAAGCCATTTGTCGGAGTCCGGTCCATTCATAGCCTCTTGGTAGGTTGCTGGTTCATCATCATGATCCATAAGCAACACATTACCTATTTGAGACACGAGAAATCCATATCTCTCAGGCTCAAAGCTCGGTCTACCAGATCTACGTAGGACTTGTGTTCCTTGAGCAGGTTCTCTAGCTACAACATCTTGTAGTCCTGACTCAGAATCCAATTCCGGTTCATTCACTACATGTGGTTCTTGAACTTCTTCAAGCTCTACCTTTTCAGTCTTTTTTAATAAGAACTCTTTCTCCAAGAAGACACCAGTCCTTACGACAAACACTTTGCCCTCAGACGATAGGTAAAAGTAATACCCTTTCGTTTCCTTAGGATATCCCACCAGATAACATTTATCCGATTTGGGTTCCAGCTTGTCAGGCATTTGACGTCTCACGTATGCCTCACAGCCCCAAATTTTAATGAACGACATAATAGGACGCTTCCCAGTCCATATCTCATATGGTGTCTTCAGAACCGTTTTCGTTGGAGCGCGATTCAATGTCATTGCAGCAGTCTCTAAAGAAAAACCCCAAAAGGAAACATGCAAGTCTGCATGACTCATCATCGAACGTACCATGTCTAACAGTGTACGATTTCTCCTCTCAAACACACCATTATGTTGTGGTGTTCTAGGTGGAGTGAGCTGTGATACAATACCACACTCTTTCAGATGATCACGGAACTCATGACTCAGGTATTCGCCACCTCGATCAGATCGGAGTGCTTTAACCCTTTTACCCAACTGGTTTTCTACTTCATTCTTGAAATCTTTGAACTTTTCAAAGGTCTCGGATTTGCACTTCATAAGATACACATATCCGTATCTACTGAAATCATCAGTAAATGTAACAAAGTAGAAACACCCACCTCTAGCCATGGAACTCATGGGTCCGCATACATCACTTTGTACAACACTCAAGAGATCCTCAGCCCCCTCAGTATAACCAGTGAAAGGAGCTTTAGTCATCTTACCTAACAAACAAGATTCGCATCGCTCAAATGATTCATAATCAAATGAGTCCAAAAGTCCATCTCTATGGAGCTTGGATATGCGCTTCTCGTTGATATGGACCAAACGACAATGCCAGAGAAACGTAGGGTTCGAGTCATTTGTTCTTAGTCTTTTATTATTTTCTACATTACAGATCAGATGGTCCAAGTTCAAAACATAAAGACCATTAAACAATTGTGCTACAACATAACAAACATCATTCTTAAATATAGAACAACAGTTGTTCTTAATTATAAAAGAAAATCCAATCATGTCCAAACATGAAATAGATATAATGTTTCTAGTTATGGCCGGAACAAAATAACAATTATCTAGTTCTATTACAAGCCCACTGGGCAAAGAAAGACGGTAAACCCCTACGGCTACAGCAGCAACTCTTGCTCCATTGCCGACGCGGAGGTCCACCTCCCCTTTACTCAGCAATCTTCTCCTTCCCAGTTCCTGCACATTTGTACAAATGTGAGAACCACATCCGGTATCCAATACCCAAGATGAAGGAGCAGAAAGGTTTATCTCTATAACGTGAATATTTGAAGCGGAAGTCATACCTCCCTTCTTTTTCTGCAGACCTTCAATGTACGAAGGACAGTTCCTCCTCCAATGACCAGCCTTGCCACATTGGTGGCATTTCCCTTCCTTCAGCGTGCTTTTCTTTTTCATCAGTGTAGAAGACTTGGGCTCAAGATATGACTTAGGTCCCACCTTCGTCTTCTTAGAGCCCTTGGCCTTGCCCTTTCTCTTATGCACCATCAGTATGGGGCTGGCAGGCTTGACCTTCTTCATATTGATTTCGGCAGTTCTCAACATGCCTAGGAGTTCGGGCAGTGTCTTGTCTATTTCATTCATGTTATAGTTCAAGACTAACTGCTCATAACTGTCCGGCAACGATTGCAGGATCAGATCTGTGGCCAACTCTTGACCAAGAGGAAAACCCAGCCTTTCAAGGTTCTCTATATACCCAATCATCTTGAGTACGTGAGTCCCTACTGAGTCTCGAACTCCCATCTTGCACTGAAATAACGCTTTTGTGACGTCGAACCTCTCTTGACGAGCCTGCCCTTGAAGCATTTTCTTGAGATGATCGTCAATCTCCTTGCACCCCATGGTCTCATGTTGCTTCTAAAGCTCAGAGTTCATAGTGGCAAGCATAAGGCATTCGACATCTAAAGCATCATCAGTATACTTCTTATAAGTATCCTTCTCAGCACGGGAAGAGTTCCCGGTCGGCACCTCGGGGGCTTCTTCTTCCAAGACATAGAGCTTTCACTCTTGCCTGAGAACAATTCTCAGGTTCCTATACCAGTCCATGTAATTTGTCCCACTGAGCTTATCCTTCTCAAGGATGACTCTCAGAGACAAAGTGGAGTGTGAAACACTTGCCATGGAATTCTACAAGAATTTATGCAGAATAAAATCAGTACCAAAATTTCAAATACAATTTATTTTAATTTGGACTTCAATTAAAATACTCCCACTATTTTATTCGAAATGATAGCCCTCACTAACAATTCGGAGAGTTCATGCGAGCTACTCTCTTAGTGGACAAGATCCGTATTTCACCAACACAATGAGTCAGCTTTGGCTTTCCTCTCACGATGCGGTTATTTTGGTAGGCAACGCTTGCCAATTGCATCCTCATGTAATTCTTGTATGGTTGGTGAATAACTCCTTACTCGCATCCATCATATGGTGCATGCCAACCCTATGCCTCTAGGCACTCAACCTTTGAGGTCACCTAGTTAAGTTGGACCCGATGTCGACAGTGGGATATCACAATTATCCGCTCGCACCCTTACCAAGATAAATTAATGCACCTTGCTTTGGCAAGCCCACACTTCATCGATCGAGACAGGAAGAGTGTCATCCATCGGAAGACATCCGAACACTTAATATTTGATGAAGGGATTTTAATTATAGGTTAACAGTTAACCATGATCAACATTTGATCAATGCGCACATCCAAGGAAAAATAATTTTTCTAAGACCACATGCATCCCTTATGTGCACAACCTGACACCATCAACATTTGATAGAAGGAAGGGCTAAATCTGAACATCCGGAAACTTTCAAATCCTCAGATTTACATGCATTGGACAAAGGAAAAGACAACTCAACTTAAAGCAGTAGACAAGCTAATCTCTCTATGTTGGATTCAAAATCCAAAACAAAACCGAGGGATGGTTACTGCTAAGTAGACGACAATTTCTAACAATTAGAAATTTCCACGAAATCTCAGACGTTCTTGGCGGGGTACCAAGACTAAATCCAGACATTTAGAACACTTCTAAATTCCTAGGTTTACACGCACTGGAATAACAAAACTTCCAATACAACAATCATGGCCGCAACCTGACTCTGATACCACTGTTGGGATTTCTCTAGAAGGATGACACAACGCTTGTGAACGCAGCGGAAGAATAAAACATCAAGAAAACCCAAAAGAGATGGGATCGGGCCATGGTAGTTGAATCAAGAAGTTAACATATAACTAGGCAAAAATTACCTCGGTGGCGTTGAGTCACAACTCAACGGAGATGCTCCAAGCTTTGTATTCCTGCTGGTGGCGAGTTCTACGTGGAATAATGTCCACGTCTCTGCAGAAATCCACACGAGCGGGAGAACACCGAACTTTCCGTTGCACGGATTATCGGGAAGGAGAAAGACTGCACCTTGCTTTCCCACGGACTGCTAGGTCCGCGCCAGGGATTGCAATGCCAGCGACGATCGCCGGAGAGAAGGAAGTCGACGGAGCGAGCACGGCGGCGGCGGAACACTTCCGTCGGCGGCGGGATTCGGGATCAGCGGAACGAACGGAAAGGCGGAACGCTTCCGTCGCGGGATTCGGTTCGATCGGCTGCCAAAAGCATAATTCCTGAAAACCCTAAGTGTCCCTTTTATACCGAAGGCATAAATAGACTTAGGAATATCGCTATCCGCAGACCACCCAGTAAAATAGGGTCCCAGTTTCGGCGAGTATCAGTCGGCGAGAATCGGCGAGAATCGGAGTACAATACTCGACAATTCTCGTCGATCGTCGAGCCGCTATCGACGACTCTCGACGATTCTCGTCGATCGTCGAGCGCGGTCGACGACACTCATCGATTCTCGTCGATCGTCGAGCCGGGGTCAACGACACTCGTCGATTCTCGTCGATCGTCGAGACGGGGTCGACGACACTCGTCGATTCTCGTCGATCGTCGAGCCGTGGTCGACGACACTCGTCGATCGTCGAGACGGGGTCGACGACACTCGTCGATTCTCGGTCGATCGTCCTTACCAAGACTTCAAGGCAACACTTTGCCCAAACCGACGATCCTTTAAGGCAACACTTTGCCCATAACCCCATTCAGGTCGGTGATTGGTAACCTTTACCAACACAGTCAATCATCCAACTTCTCCACATCTCTTATGTGCGACCCTGCAGGCTCATATCGCGTTGGCAGTGAGATTACATGTTTGACCACTTCCAGATCACCATGGTAAGTCCAACACGAGCTCCACTAATAACATGGCCCAAAAAGGCCACCTCCTTTATCCAGAATTGGCACTTACCGAACTTAGCATACATCTTATGCTCTCGGAGCCTCTCCAACGTCAAATCCAGATGCCTCGAGTGCTCCTCTTCAGTCCTCGAATAAATAAGGATGTCGTCAATGAATACAATGATGAAGACATCCAGATACTCTTCGAACACCCGGTTCATCAAGGCCATGAACGCGGAGGGTGCATTCGTGAGCCCGAAGGGCATCACGGTAAACTCGTACAATCTATATCTACTGCTGAAGGCCGTCTTCGGGATGTCCTCCTCCTGAATGCGTAGCTGATAGTACCCCGATCTCAGGTCCAATTATGAAAAGAAATGCGCGCCCTCCAGCTGGTCAAATAGCTCTTCTATCCTTGGAAGTGGATAGGTATTTCGGACTATCAGTCGGTTCAGTGCCCGGTAGTCGATGCACAATCTGAGTGTCCCATACTTCTTCTTGACGAATAACACCGGGGCTCCACATGGTGAAGAGCTTGGCCGGACAAAACCGGCTTCCACCAGTTCCTCGAGCTAGCTCTGAAACTCTATCACCTCCTTCGGGGCCATCCAGTAAGGGGCTCTAGACGCTGGCTTAGCCCCCGACACCAGCTGTATCCGGAAATCCTGCTCCCGGTGCGGGGTAGCCCTGGCAGCTTCTCTGGAAATACGTCGGCAAAATCTCGCACCACCGGAATATCCGAGATGGAACCCTTAGTCTCGGCCATCCCATACAACACTTCATAAACTTCCTCCCCCTGTAAGTGGGCCTTGACGGCCTGCACGGATGACAACAAGAGGGGGATTAGATCTAATACCTTCGATGACGATGAAGGAATCCCCATGCCTCATAGTAATCCTCTTAGACATGTAGTCGGTCTGAGCATGGTTCTAGCGCAACCATATCATTCCCAGGATCAAATCAAAGAATGACATCTTCATGATCGTCGTCGGTGCTTCAAATATCTTTCCGCCGATCTCCGCCTCCATGTTTCAGCGGGCGGTGGTGAATAACTCCGATCCGTCAGGTAGTTGTATCCTCATCATCGGGCCAATGAACCGTTCCACGCCTTCCAGCCCTTCCACGAAGGCTTCTGACACGAACGAGTGCGAAGCACCCGTATCGAACAGTGTATAGGCGGGCTTGCCGCTGATGAAGACTATGCCTGGGGGTTTAACTTAAAGTCTTAGAAATCTATTTATTTTTTCTTTCCTAGTCTATCAGTTCTATATCCATAGCTTTAATTATCTAGGAAAGAGAGAAGACTTAAAATTAACAGGCGTACCTGTGATCACCTTCTCCGGGTTCCGTTGTTGAGTCAGATCTAATGCATATACTTGCTCTCTCTCCTGCATGTGGTCTCTGGCTTGGTATCCACGACCTCGGCCACGACCTCGTCCTCCAAAATACAGAGCTGGCGGGGCAGCCGGTGGTGCTGGTGGTGGTGCCCCCCTCATGGGCCAGTTCCTCTGGATATGCCCCACCTGATGACAATTGAAACATTCTAGCGGGGGAAAAGCCATACCCCTGAGTCTCTGCGCCTCCCGCATCTAGGGTGGCTGAGGGGCCACCATTACGGGTTCCCTCTTCTCCTGTCTCACCTCCTGCCGAGGCTGGTCTTCTGCTCTTCTCATATCTATGACGCGGCCCCGTCGCTGATCATTTCGTGCTCCCTGGCCCTGATCCCCAGCTGGCCGCTTCCGGCCTCGGGTAGTATGCCAATCCGTCTCGATTCTTTTTGCCATTTCCAATATCCGAGGAATAAGCCCGTCGGACACGAACAACAGAGCCTCCCTCAGATCCTCTCACAGGCCCTTATAGAACCTCTTAGTGTAACCTGCCTCATCCAACTGATAAGAATCTACAAATCGGGCTAGATGGTTAAATTCCCGATGATACTCCACCACTGTCTTGCTACCCTATCTAACCTGTAAAAATCTATCCTCCAGCTCGTCTCTGGCTGACTGCAGAACAAAATGCTCCAACAGTGCGGCCCTGAATTCCCCCCCAAGCTATCTCAGCAACCTCTCTGTCAACAAACGTCGTGTCCAGCGAAGTCTTCCACCATCTCTTGGCATGGGACTCCAAGCAAGAGATGACTAAGGACACTCTCTCCTCCCATGGGCACCAGATCCTAGTCAGCATCTTATACATAATATCCAGCCACTCCTCCATCCGAACGGCCGACTCTGTCCCCAAGTAGGATGGGGGGGAAGTCCTCGGAAAATACTCAGCCAATTGGCCCCCGGGTTTGGCTGCGGAGCCGGAACCTGTTGTGCCCTAAATGCCTCCAAAATAGCTGTTAGAGTTTGCCCCATCTCTGACTGTAGGAATGAAGTGGGAATCGGGGGAGGTGGTGCAACATCGGGAGTCTGCTGGACTCCACCCTATGGTGTGGGCTGTGCTGGGGGCTGCGTAACAAAAGCCAATAGTAAGTAATCGACTCAAACCTAATTAACGATGTACAATTTACATGTGATCCCCCATATGGGCACACTAGTGCTTCCACTGCTTAGTTTGTCCACAAACTAAACTCATGCGGGGGTGACCCAGGGGTTGTGGACTGCTACATTTCGATCGCGGTCTGCTTTGATACCACTTGTAAGACCCCCCTCCCCCTTTTTTCTTTTTAAAATCACGGGGTCTTAGGCCCAGAACTGCCGTTTTGCGGTGACACCTTCACTCCCGAAAAGGCCATCACTACAAAATGCCGATCCTGCCGGCCAAATCGATCACCACTGTAGCAAAGTAACAAAAACAAGTCCACAGAAATCACATAAATACTAAATGATCTCCACGAAGGGAGTTTTCACAGATAAAATAAAAATACTAAGATTGCTTGGGCTCATGCCCAGTACAACAATGTCCTCACTACAAATCTCTCATCGCGGAAGCAAAACTAATATAACTAGTAGAGACAAGGACTCACAGTCCCTGCCGTCTAAACTCCGGTACTAGACTGCCCCATCTCCAAGCGCGTCGACCTCCGGGGCTGCTCCTCAATGCTGAGCTCCATGGTCCCCTAAAATGATGTGGTTCGAAAACCGTTAGTCTAAAAGACTAAGTCCTATCATCCCCCGTCCCTTCCCCCATGACACTTAGGCACCGAGCGAGGAGGAGGAAAGGGGAGGACATGAAGGTAGAGAATATCAAATGAGTAGATGGCGGCGGAACTAAACTAGCAGTCCAATAGTATATAAGGCAGTAATAAAAGGATGAAGGACTAAACAAGAAAAGTAACCTTAACTTATGCGAGAACACATAAGACAAGGAATCTTTTGCAGGGCTCCCATCGTATAAAGAGTCTCATACCTATTTATACGATATGGTGTCGGTTTTCTAATAAACATATCTATAAAGATTTCTGAAATAAACCTTAACTTATAAGCACGCTCGCACGAACTTATAGGCCAAGGGGTCGTTTTGCAGCGCCTATTGTATAAAGCGCCAATACCACTTTATACAATAGGTGTTAGAGTTGAATGCAATGGTTATGCTATGAAATACAATTATGCCATGCTGTGAACATGCAAGTGTAACATACCCACTCGACTCTGTGTACACAGACCTTTAGTTCCCCCTTTCTGGAGCCGAACCTCCCAGGATACCTCCGTAGTGGCAAACGTAAGTGGTGGGTTGGGACTCTCCCACCTATAAACTGGTAATTGCACTACCAGTCAGACCTATCGTACGCCTCAACGCTGGTGCACTAAGCAGAGCTCCTACGTACTCTTGCTAGCTGGCGCACCGGACTTTACTTGGCCAAGTGCTAAACCACACTTGCCGAGTCAATGTATTGGCGTCTTTGCATCGACTCACCAATACCGAAGACCCACCACCTTTACTTTATTCACATGCAACCTTGATGTATAACCACCGAGCCAAAGCTCCCCGGACCAACCCGTCCGTCACCAACTGCAACCGAGCCAAAGCTCGCCGGGCCAACCTGCCCATCTCCAAATCCACCGGGCCTACTGCCCGAGTGACCTAACCTAACTCCCACAACCCCGGGGAGTGTGAGTGCAACCCTAGGTTATTTCTACTTACTCTTGCATTTCAGTTTTACCTACTGCTTAGGTTAGCCCAGTACTGCCCAAGGTATACCCCGTGAAGGGCTCTCGAAGGCACTAGGAACTACGATGGGATTACGCCCAAAGCTCCCTTTCGCAAGACACTTATAATTATTGGTTGCTACCAGATTTCATAACCCTTAATTGTTTTACTGGATCTAACCCTAGTGCATTAGACAATTCCTCCCTACGGGAAAGACGATCTTTCGTCGATCCAAAGCACCACCAGACACTAGGCAATCCAACCCATTTCTCATCCCAACTTCCAACGATGAACTCATTTTCATTCATCCAAGTCAGCAAACATCTAACCCCATCTCCTGTGCCCAAATTCATACTCCTACACAATTTCTGCAGTTTTACTAAATGCAGACCATGATGAGTCATATGACATTTAAAATGGGAGGTACACAAAATTATCACCCAGTACCCATATAATAATTATTGGAGGGCTATAATGATATTGTTAACCTAAATCTAGAAATTCATAATTTTCCTAATTTATCTGATAATTTATTTATTTATTCTAGTAATCCAAAAATCCCAATTTGAACATGAAGTACCCATTTCAAACAATAAAATAGTATACAAAATTTAAAATAGATTCAATATGAATATTTAACATAAAATCTAGTGTCTCCCAATTTTTCAGTAAGAAATAATCTCTGAATAAATTTTACATCAAATTCCCAAAAGTTTTGGTTTGTAAAGTATATACTGCAAATAATCATCTAAAAATCATGAATTAATTTCTCCAAGTGGTTATTAACCTAAAATTATCAGAGTCCAAATTCCACAATTTTTGCAACAAGTAAATAGCTCTAAATAATTTATTGACCGTAATTGCACCTTTTAATACTTGTGAAGGAAGTACCAAAGTTGTTCAACAAAAATTTATAACAAAATTCAGGAATAATCATTTTTACTTAAAACATCTCCTGCCAAAATTTCATGAGCCTCTAATGAACAGTGTGATCATAATAAATAAAATACCATTTAGGGCCACATCATTTATAACAAAGGGGGTGCTAGTAATATTACTCATAAAATTCCAATAAGTTCACCAGAAGTCCTTTCTAACTTAGAGACCATGCTACCCAAGTTTCACACCTTTTTAGTAGGTTTTGGTGGCTTGTTCTACACAAAAGGTGGTTATGCCCTAAGCTAGGGTTAGGGATTTGAGGGGTCTATCCATCTTCAAATCCTCTAAGATTCATCCCAGAGGACTTAGGCTACCCTAGCATCATTCCTACCAAGTTGCAATATCACACAAAAGCATTTGACCCCAAGCCCTTCACAACACTCAAAAGACCCGCCTTAGGGTTATAGTTTGGATCATAGGGCAAAACTGCCCTAGACCACCCCATAATCCCTATGAGGGTGTTAAAGTTCATGTCAAGTCAGTGGTCAAAATCTCAGCCTCTGTTGAGGTGATTTGACCACTCCACCTCAAGGTGCACTTTTTACTTAAGAATCCCTCATTAAGGTAAAATTAGGGTTAGGTCATTCCCAATACAAAACAAATCCAAATGGGGTGAAAATTTATACAGAGACATATCATGAGGCTAGGGACCTCTCACCAAAATTTGGGAGGGTTTGGAGGTAATTAGACCACCTAATTAAATTACCCTAATATAATTAAATAAATAAAAAAACCATAGCCATAGTATCTTCAAAAATTCCCATTTTTGGACAAACCCTAGGTATAGCTAAGGGTGACCCTCTGCCCAAATATCAGGTCATTTGGATAAGGGATGAAGAGTGGGCTCCCATTTAAATTTCAGGGTAGCCCTAGATATAGGTCCCACCAAAATGAGTGCCTTAGTCCAACCAGAGGTTCAAAGTGGTTCAAATCAATTTTGAATTAAAGTAGACACTTATACCTACAAACTTCATATTGGAGACTCTTTCAGTAGAGGAGCCTAAGTATTTGTAAAAATTAAAACCATCTACAGCAAAAAGTGTGACAGAAATGATATAAAAATGAAATTAATTGATTCTTATCAATCTGACGCACCTATCTTGGCGCAGATCTAGTGGCCCGGGCTCATCGTCTACCTCCAGCAAATGGCTGAGATAGCCCGAGCATGGATCCACTTCCAACCGTCGCTGCCGCCCATCCCGACACTTCCCCGGCCGGCCACTGCCACCAACACCTCCACCGAGGTGGTGGCTATCGACTGGCGGCGACACAACCGCCAGAGGGGAGGATTACAACGGTTTTACTAAGAACATTTCTCGGCCCGAAACCATGAAAACTAGGAATTGGTTCGTGCTCAATGGAGCCCGAACCTTGAACCTAAGCATTGCGATGATCTAGCCATGAGGTAAGGAGAGGAGGAGGACCTTTCCGGCGGCATGAAGTTGAGAAGATCGCTGGGAAGCCATTTTTGAAGGCGACACCGCCCAGTTTCTGCAACTATACAGTGTGGGTGGGGGGGGGGGGGGGGCTCGATTTCTTTAGGTAAGGCTTGGGAAAGTCTTCTTTCGACCCACTGATTGTGTTTAAAGCCTTAGTTGGGGAGGGGAGGGGCTGGATTATCAATGCCCATTAAAGCCATTAATGTCTAAGCTCGGCCATGGAGGGGGGGGGGGGGGGGGGCTGAACCAGGTCTTGGTGGCCGGGGAAATGACTGGAAACTTCTCCCCTTCCTTAGGGGAGTTGAATTCAGCCATTAAAGGTGGCCTTTGGCCTCCCCATGGCCGAGCCCCCTTCATTCCCTCCTCCCTCTTCTTTCTCTCTCCTCCATTAACTTGGAATGGAGCTCACCCTCTCTCCTAGTAACCAAGAGTCAACCTGGGGGACTATTTGCAGCCCATCCATGCACATTATTCCCTAAAGGCGCCACATGAGGAGGCTTGGGCTTGGGCTAGCCCTTCCAAAGTAGGCTTGGGTTGAGTTTGATCTTTTTAACCTTTTGGGTTGCCCCCAATGGATCCTTGGTGACCCATTGATCTCCCCTAAGGCGTAGGTAGGGTTGGGTAGGGCTGACTTGGCACTTTGGAGGTCACCTGCCCTTAGGAAGGGTACTTTGCCCAAATTAAGGTTAGGGTTGACTTTGGTCAAATTAGCCATTAGGGCTGACCCCAATGGGTCCTTGGTGACCTATGGACCTCACCTTAGGATTAGGAGGTATAAGTGGGGTCTACCTGACTAGGGGATGGTCAATTGACCCAAATTCAGTTTGACCCATTTAGGGCTAGAGTTGACCTTGGTCAACTTAACCACCTTGACTGTCCTCCATGGGTCCTTAGTGACCCCTTTGACCCCATTTTAGGTCTAGGAAGGCCCTGGTAGTGTTAATTGGGCTTAACTAGGGCACACTGCCCTTAATTAAGGCATCTTGCCCTATCTAGGCCTAGAGTGGTCCTAGGTCATCTTGGCCACCCTGAGTTGACTCCAATGGACCCTTAAGGTTCAGATGAACCTTACAATGGATTGGTGAGGCCATGGTGGGGTCTTGAAGTCTTGGTGAAGCCCCATGATCACCTTAAACTAGAGTTCATAAATATACTATTTGCAGACCATAGTGGTCTCACCTACATCCCTGGGTTCACTTGGCCTTCTTGGGCTTCCTAGGGTTTTGTCATGACCTAGTCATGACAAAAACCACACCTAGGGGTCTAGTTGTTTGAGGGATGTTACAACCTCGATGGAGGTGGTGGTGGCGGTGGCCGGGCTGGGAGGTGGCCGAGTGGCCGGCTGTGGTGGCTGGAACCTGTTCCATGTCGGGCAGATCCTACCTGTTGGCTGGAGGTAGAAGAAGGGCATCAACCGTCAGATTGCGTCAAGATCTGTGCAAGATCTGATTATATATATCATGTATTTTTGTTTAATCTGTGACACAAAAGCAGTCAGTTTAGAAATTATTTTAAAAATATTTAGGGGATAAATCAGAGAAAGTGGTCAACATGAAGTTTGTAGGTCTGGGTGTCTAGTTTATTTTAAAATTTATTGGAGTCAATTTGGAGTCCATATTAGACCTCAGTACTCAATTTGGTTGGATCTATACCTAGGGCTAGTTAGAGATTTAAATTTGTGGAGACACTTTTTGTATAGTTTTTGAAATTATTTTATAATCCTAAGGTAATTTAATTAGGGGACCTAATTACGTCCAAACCCTCCCAAATTTTGGTGAGTGGTCCTTGGGGCCATCATAAGGGTCTGTATAACTTTTCATCCCATTTGGAGATGATTTAGTTTGGAAATATGCAAACCCTAGCCTTGCCCTAAAAGTGGTATTTAGGTCAAAAGTGCCCCTTGTAGGTTTGAGTGGCCAAACCATCTCAACAGAGGTTGAAATTTTGGCCACTTATTTGACATGACATTTTACACCCTCATATGGATTATGGGGTGGATTAGGGTGGAGTTTCCCTAGGGCTCCTCTCCGGTGGTGGCCCGACGATCAGCCGCCACCGGCCACCGCCGGAGATAAGCAGAGAAAATTTCGTTTCCTCTCGGGTGCCGCGGGCGGCGATTCCAGCGGCACCTAGGCCTTCCACCACCGAGGAATGTCATCCCCGATGGTTTAGCCCTTCCCCAGTGCCAGTGCCGGTGCTGGGAGGGTTTAAACCTTTACGCCCACCACACAACTTAAAGCTTGGTTCGGGTGGTGCCAGCGGCTCTCCAGCCGCCGGGGGATGCATGCATCTCGTAGAAAGAGTGAGGGAGGAGGAGAGAAAGATTCTACCCGAGGAGGAGGGGATTGGGAGGGTATAGCTTGATCCGCCATTAAAGGTGGCGGTGGTGGAGCTTGAGGGTGGTGGTTTCCGGCGAGGGCAGTTCCGGCAGAGGGGGCCCTGGCTCGGTTTGGGTTGGTGTGGAGGGAAGAGGGATGGGCAGGGCTTTTATAGGCTGGGGAGGGTGTCCATCCCTACCTTTAGCCAATTTGGGATCAATTCCTAGGAGAGGACGAGATCTTCTTCTCCCCTCCACTTGGCCGGCCATGTGGCACCTCCTGAGAGGTCAGTGATAACTATGTGGGAGTTTATTGGGCTTGCCTTAAGTGGGCTTGGGTTTAGAGAAAGGAGAAGGGAAAGAGCGAGGAAGAGATCTTAGGCTTTTGCCATGGGCCCATTTAACCATTCTTTGATGGTCTAGGTCGCTTTAGGAATGAGAGGGGGTAGGGCCTTAGCTATTAGTGGATAGAAGGTGAGCACATCTTTGAGAAAACAACCAAAAAATTGGATTTTTTAGGGGGTTTGACTAAGTCAATCATGGGGTGGGTCCCCCATGTGTGTCAACGTCAAAGTGAGTCCATGTCATCGGGATCAGGTCAATGTTAGAGTGTCGTGTCACAATTGGTGTGTGCATGCTTTTCGGTGCACAGTTGTGCTTGATTTGACTTTGGGTTGACCATTTGTCATCAAAATTTCCAGAGACCACTTCTGTTGACTTTATATTGACCACATGAGTCCAACGCCAGGGGTTAAATCAGAGTTTGTTTGGTAAAAGTCCAAAATCGCTCGTGTCATTGCGCTAAAATAGTCAAAATGTCTATATTTGTCGTTAGGCACTGGATTGTGACGTGATAAGTTCCGATATGATCGTATGGGTCATACGAGGCCACAGGAATTGACAGAACTCAAATCGATGTTCTCTCGACCAATATTCCAAATCTTGCTCTTGTGAACTTTTACGAGAAGCTGTCACATCTACCATATTACCTCAGGTTTTAACGGAACAAGTTCTAACATACTCGTATTGACTATACGAGGCCACAAGATTTGACAGAACTCAAATCGGAGTTCTCTAGCTTTATTTCCAGCCTAGGGTTACCTCTACCGGGTCACGGGTAGGGGTTCGGGTCACTTTTATTGGGCCTACTAGGATTCTGGTTGCCCAATAAAAGTTGGGATATTACAATCCAATAAAAGTAAATGGATTTTCGTACCCGAAAATTTGCTCTAAGTAAGGGGAAAAGTATCATACCTGGGGAAAGAGCTCTGGGTGCTTTTCTCGGATGAGTTTTCAGGTTCCCACGTATACTCATCTTGCCCGCAGTTTGACCATAATATTTTGACCATTGGAATGGTCTTGTTACGCAGGTTCTTCAATTTACGATCTATGATCCTGACTGGTTCGAATTGAACGGATCTGTCTGACCGCAGTTGTACTGGTGGTGTAGGTAGATGTTGCTCTGCTTGCCGGAGGACTCGTCTCAAGGAAGAGACATGAAATACATCATGAAGGTTTCCCATTTCTGGAGGCAGTGCTAATTGATAGGCAACAGGGCCAATGCGCTTTATCACCTGATAGGGGCCCAGGTAGCGGGGATCTAGCTTATTTGGCTTCCTCAGCCGGGTGACACCATGCATGGGCTTCCTTAGTCGCGCATCATAATATTTGGCATGTCTACTTTGCGCCTCCCGCATCCGTTCCTAGATTAGTCGTATTGTCGTCATAGTGTCATCAATTTATGCCACTCCTAAGGCTTCTGGGTCCTCCTCCTGAGCCCAAGTCAACGGGGTTTGGCAACGCCTCCCAGACAACGCCTCGTATGGGGCCATCTTGATGCTGACCTGGTAGCTGTTATTGTAAGAAAACTCAACCAGAGGTTACAACTGTTCCCACGGCTCATTATGTTCTATTATGCATAGTCGAAGTAGATCCTCCATCGTCCGATTTGTTCTTTCTGTCTGTCCATCTGTCTGTGGGTGGAAAGTGATGGATGGTTAAAACTCTAACAATTATTTCGAGCACGCGGCGCCCCGGGCGGTTGTATTTAGAAAATTGGATTTGGTTTTATTTAGGAGGACGGGGAGCGCGGATTTATTATTTGGATATAAAACAGGTGAAATCGAGTTTTAACGAAAGGAGGTAAGTGCAACTATCGCGTGTAGTACAGGATATTCCGGTGTGGAATATCGAGGTCGTATTGTTCTCGGGGTTGGGTTGATTATTTCTACTATTCCCTGGAGGGGACTATTATGTTACCGATATTTTATCTTGTCAAGATATTTTTATATATAAAAAAGACAGGAAATAAAAGCTTTAAAAGAATGGTGCCAATGAAGAGCTTAGCACAACTACATCGAATAAAAATTGAACTAAAATATACTTTTAATAAAAAGAGATCCTAAATTTCAAATTAATTAAGGCGGAGACTTGGCCATGGAGATTTCACTCAAATGAGCTCACTTATCTCTAGGACTATCGCTCACCTGAACATTAAGACTATTCGACCGGGCTCTTGTCAACGAATGATTCCTCTTAATGCCTGCATTACGCTAAGAACCACGCTATTTGGTGGGGAACCCAATCCGGTAGAGTTTGCGCGCCTCCTCTCTCGAGGGTTAGTGCAGAACTCCATTTACCAAGAGCCGGTTGGTCCATACGCATAGCCTCTCGGCTAGTTAGCGCATGGACTACGGAAATAGAGCCCACGCATCAATTATGTGGTTCTACGCCTTGTAAACCCGAGGCAAACCTTAAGTTAATTTAATTAATTAGAAAAATAGGATCTTTAATTATTTAAAGCTATTTTATCTGTCTCAATGCTCTTCGATACTGAGTGCTAAGAGCGGTTAGCCACTCATCGGAATGGGGACGGGTTGCGATGAAAGCAATAAAAGTAAAGCAGAAAAGGAAAGCTGAAAAGAAAGAGATAAATGAAAGCAGGAAAGAAAACATTAAAATTGCGATCCCTACTCGAACGAGTAGGGTGTAAATGAAAGCAGTAAATGATAAGTTCTACTCAAACAAGTAGGACTGAAATTAAAGTGATGGCGACGATGCTGATGCGGCCGTGGATCCACGACATCGAGAGTTCGTGGATTGGGATGATCGTTGCCGCAAGCTCAAGGATGGGAGTCTACCACGCCGTTTCTTCGCCAACGCCGCCGCCGCTACATGTTTTTGTTCGTCGTCCGCCGCTGTCAGTAAATGAAATATATAATTATATATTACATAATTATAATTATATATTTTATCATTTTTATTTTAGCATTTTTATTTCCATGCATTTTATTATTATTTTAATTTCATGTAATGATGGGTGCCTATAACCATCAAGAGTATTTTAATTTCATGCATTTAAATTTTGCATTATTTTTTTATTTCATAATGGGTGCATATAACCATCATAGTGTCATTTTGAATTTTGTATTTTGAATTTTGAATTTTGAATTGGAGGAGATGGAGTGGTGTAAGCCTATATAAAGGCCATGATATTTGTCATATTTTTTAGAGAATGATAAAAAATTGAAACCCAAAAATCTATTGAGATTTTTCTTCCTCTCCAAGGCAAATTTCGGCCTCCTCTCTCCCCCTCTCTCTTTGGCCGCCGGCCAACCTTCCTCCTCCCTCTCTCCCTCTCTATATCAGACCTCCTCTTCTCTTCCTCCTCCGCCTCTTGTGAGAAATCCCCTCCTCTACTAAAACCGAGCCCTCCCTTGATGGAATAAGACCACCACCTTACCTCTCTTCTCTTCCCTTATATATCTATTGGCCCTTTCAAGATACTCCCCCTTCTAGGGTTTGGCAAAGGAGAAATGGTGAGCGTCTTCATCATCTGGTGCGGATCCAAGGACTTGCATGGAAATATAGAATCTACCACCATCGTGTGCGCTTCCTCCACTCATCTTGTGGACGGATTATTCTTAGGATTGGGTAACGAATTTCTTAACCATCTTTGTGTGATTTCTTCTATAATTTTGTGAGGTATTGGTGGAATAGAAGGCTGGTAATTTGTTCTGATTTATATTGAATATTGTGCTTGTTAAAATCTAATTTTCAAAGCATTTATTTCCGAATATTTTTCGTATTAATTAGAACGGGTGGATCTTGTGAACACTAGAAGAAATCGGGTTCATCACCCTAGATTTCCCCTTGAGTTCAAGTGATTTGGTAAACCCTCTATTAATTAATTTTGGGATTGATTAGAACTTGATTTTAAATCACTTATTTAGTCTGGATATTCTCTTATTGGATGTATGAACGTGTGCACATAATTTAATTTGAATTGCTAATTGTCCGGATCGGGTGGGTCCATTTTGCTTGAGCGAACATTGGCATATAGCCCTTGTTCAATCTAAAATAAGGGGTAGCGTCCCTTTGCGTTGAATATTGTGGAATTTGTGCCTTTAATGCTTGAGTATTCGATAGTGCTAAGTAGAGAAACCACGCGCTAGATATTTAATTAAATTATCGAACATAAGAACGCGTGTTTAATCCGTAGAAACCATGGGCCTGCATCAATTTGGTATCAGAGCCAGATTGTGCTAATTTCCTAATTAGTACCATCCTAAAAAAAAATTTCTTAAGCACGCCGACACGCACTTGCCCGTTTCATTTCACAACATATAAATCAAATTTTAAATTTTTGGTCTGCAAATATGGGCCTAAAATTTTCAATTTTTCTCAAAATTCAAAAAAAATAAAATTCTGGAATTTTCCCATCATTTTATTAGTAAGAAATCAAAAAAAAAATATTTTATTTTTATTAAACCATTATTTTTATTAAATCACTACAAAATTTTAAATTTGGTCTGTAAATAACGGCCTATATTTTTATTTTTTCAGCAAAAAAATATCAAAAAAATATTTAAATAATCTCTCATTTATTGTCAGTAAGAAAATCCCAAAAAATATTTGCCTTAGTTATTAAGAGGAAACAAATACATCTGTTGCATTTTATATAGGGTCAGGTTCATTATTCCTTGAATGTGCACTAGTTCCGGGTGAGTTTTCTCTCTAGTTCACATTATTATGACCTATGACGTTTATGCTTCTCGTTTAGATTATTGGTATGTTAATCCCATGGCTAAACAAACCCCAGCCTTGCCTTCATACCATGGGAATACCAACTGTCCCCACGCTTATCCTCCCACTAGAATTGAGGCAACAACTTATGATGGTTTGGGGTATCCCCAAAAATTTAGAGACTGGCTTAAGGGAATAGAAAATTATTTTAATTGTCACTTGTGGGACGACCATCAAAAGGTTAACATAGCCCGAGATCGATTAGAAGGTCAAGCTCGCGTGTTTTCGCTAAACAAAGAGCGTCGTGTTGGTAGTTATAAACATGCTTGGCCGACAATCCGTAGCCTACTCTCGAATCAATTTGATCCCGCCTATCTCCGCACTACTAACACCAAGCCTGTGAGTGAGTATCGTTATGTCGCTAGTCCCATACCTGCCTATAGGAATGATTATATACCTAACGCTAGATCATTTTTCCCCAAAGGTCGGCCTGCTCATAGTGTACCTACCACCACCTTTAGGGAAACCATTCCTAGTAGATCTTATGCCTTGGACTCAAAAGATGTTACTTCTAGAGTTTTGACTCCTTTATCCTCGACGCCTAAGCCTCCTGATATAGTGACTGATACCCATAAGGATGCTTATGTAGATGTGGTATCTCTTAATCTTGAGGATGACCAGCTAGGTGAGTGTATTCCATCATGTACGTTAGTGCCCGACATTTCTAATGAGTCTGAAATTGAGATTGGATACCCTAGTGATTTAGAAGATGATGTATGAGATAATTACATTCCGATCTGTGAGATTATTACGTTGCCTATTATGTGCCCTACTAGCGTTGTGTCTGTTCACCCTAGTATTGAGTGACCTCTCCATGATACGATCCCCATCGCGTTAGATCCTACGATCGCACCCACTGAGATTATATCTGAGTTATCTGAGGAGTCTGAGAGTGAGGACGTCCCAAGTTTTATTGTGGATGAGTTAACATCTAAGGGAAGGGTATTTTTGGATGAGTCATTGGTTGTACACCCGGATGAGAGTTCTTTGATGTCGTCACCATTGGGTGAAATTTTTACTGATTCAGATTTTATCCCGAGTTTGATTTTACCGACCCTTCCCCCTATTTATTTGCCTATCTTAGATGACTTTTAGGACGTGAAACCGGTAGTCCTAGTCTGAGTTTGTGTGTCACGCTCACTTTATTAGTTCATACTTTGACGTTGACTAAGTGTGTAGATATTACTATGTTGAGCGCACTAGTATTTGGACTTTTCACCGCACCTCATAGATATGACTACACGTCACTTTTGACAGCTCATTTTTTGCGTGTCCATCTACGGTTCCCTACCCTACTACGACTGACTCTGTTTCTTTGGCAATTGTGCCTCTGGATGTGGTGTCCCCTAGATATAGTTATATACCACACCGAGAAACATGCATTTATCCTCCGCCATTTGATGACCCTAATTTCCCCACGTTAGTGACTATAGTTGGGTCCCTTGAGTTGTTTCGCTCACACATCTTTTCACATTCAGGAGGGTCCAATTCAATTACTTATGATGAGCGGTTCACCTTTTCATATCTTCATGCCAAGCGTGAAAATATTAAAATTGAAATTAAGATTGCGGTATTGGAGCCCATAAAAATTATCTCTGATTACAAGGCTCCCGTGCCACCTGACTAAACCCCCTTATTTTCCGTGTTTGGGTCTAGTCATGTAGCACATGGATTCTCTCCTCATGTGTCTTTGACGTTAGTATTTCTTCTTAAGTTATGTGGCACGCACTTCCATGCCTTTTCGAGACTGTCCGATGCTAGAGCTAGTGATTTGTGTTTAGTCTAGTCAATCCCCAAGCGGATGCCTTTTGGATCCGTTTACAAATTAATACGTAGGAACGCCGACCCATCCATGATTATGAAGAACGTCAGATTTTATTGTTTTATTTTAGATTCTTATATAGCAAAAGGTCTTTCACTTTATTTCAAGTTTCCAGACTTTTTACTGTACGCCTATGTTCCACCTGGGTGCTTTTCTCCATCATTTCTTCCTACCACTAAATATTCTCTTGGGTTGGGGAGTGTTAGTACTGTCGTGTCTATTTTCCACGTGGACTCCTTGGTTCTTGAATCTGATGGTAAGATTCAAGTTAATTTTCTTTTTCTTGACACCATTTCGAGTTTTCCTATTTCTACACCTGACAGGTTCTTAGTGTTATGGGATGTTCATGCTACTACGACACGGATTGTGCGGCTAGATTTGCCCCATATTGTTGCTGCTTTCGACGGTTCCCCCCTCACGGGCCACTCATCTGTGATGAGTGATTTTGAGTGGGGGAGGATTGATGGCGACGATGCTGATGCGGCTGTGGATCCACGACATCGAGAGTTTGTGGATTGGGACGATCGTTGTCGCAAGCTCGAGGATGGGAGTCTACCACGACGTTTCTTCGCCAACGCCACCGCCGCTACATGTTTTTGCTCGTCGTCTGCCGCTGTCAATAAATGAAATATATAATTAAAAATTACATAATTATAATTATATATTTTATCAATTTTATTTTATCATTTTTATTTCCATGCATTTTATTATTATTTTAATTTCATGTAATGATGGCTGCCTATAACCATCAAGAGTATTTTAATTTCATGCATTTAAATTTTGCATTGTTTTTTTATTTCATGATGGGTACATATAACCATCATAGTGTTAGTTTGAATTTTGAATTTTGAATTTTGAATTGGAGGAGATGGAGTGGTGTAAGCCTATATATAGACCATGATATTTGTCATATTTTTAGAGAATGATAAGAAATTGGTACCCAAAAATCTATTGAGATTTTTCCTCCTCTCCAAGGCAAATTTCGGCCTCCTCTCTCCCCCTCTCTCTTTGGCTGCCGACCAACCTTCCTCCTCCCTCTCTCCCTCTCTATATCAGACCTCCTCTTCTCTTCCTCCTCCTCCGCCTCTTGTGAGAAATCCCCTCCTCTACCAAAACCGAGCCCTCCCTTGATGGAATAAGGCCACCACCTTACCTCTCTTCTCTTCCCTTATATATCTATTGGCCCTTTCAAGATACTCCCCCTTCTAGGGTTTGGCAAAGGAGAAACGGCGAGCGTCTTCATCGTCCGGTGCGGATTGAAGGATTTGCGTGGAAATAGAGAATCTACCATCGTCATGTGCGCCTCCTCCACTCATGTTGTGGACGGATTATTCTTGGGATTGGGTAACGAATTTCTTAACCATCTTTATGTGATTTATTCTATAATTTTGTGAGGTATTGGTGGAATAGAAGGCTGGTAATTTGTTCTGATTTATATTGAATATTGTGCTTGTTAAAATCTAATTTTCAAAGCATTCATTTCCGAATATTTTTCGTATTAATTGTAACTGGTGGATCTTGGGAACACTAGAAGAAATCGGGTTCATCACCCTTGATTTCCCCTTGAGTTCAAGTGATTTGGTAAACCCTCTATTAATTAATTTTGGGATCGATTAGGACTTGATTTTAAATCACTTATTTAGTCTGGATATTTTCTTATTGGATGTATGCACGTGTACGCATAATTTAATTTGAATTGCTAATTGTCCGGATCGGGTGGGTCTATTTCGCTTGAGCAAACATTGGCATATAGCCCTTGTTCAATATAAAATAAGGGGTAGCGTCCCTTTGCGTTGAATGTTATGGAATTTGTGCCTTTTAATGCACGAGTGTTCGATAGTGCTAAGTAGAAAAACTGTGCTCTAGATATTTAATTAAATTGTCGAACATAAGAACGCGTAGTTTAATCCGTAGAATCCATGGGCCTGCATCATAAAGCGAGTCATACTCAAACGAGTAGGTTGAAATAAATGCACCCACACACATACTCTTCTGAAAAATAAAACAAATGCACTCTACTGAAAGTAAACACACACACTCACGCTACTGAAAATGAAAACTCACACACCTAAGTCCTACTCAAATGATAAGGCGGGAAAATAAAGTGGGTCATACTCAAACGAGTAGGAGAAAATAAATGCACACACACACCCACTCAACAGAAAGTAAAACACACGCACTCTACATAAATGAAAAACTCAACTTTATAGAAATGAAAACACACACACACACACTGCAGAAATTAAACACACTCACACAATAAAAATGAAAATACTCCACAAACTCGACTTGAATTGAAAATGCACGCACTCTACAAGAATGAAATAAAGCTAAAAAATCTATCTCATACACGCACGCACATGTAAAAAATAGACAAAAAATAAAGTTACAAAAAAAATTAAAACATTTGCATTTCTACCGTATTAGCGGTAGAAATGCATAAAAAGCAGAAAAAAAATTAAACGAGCAAAAAGGATTGCAAATAAACGCAAAATAAAAGTACTCGAAAAGTTAAAACGAATACATTTCTACCGCTAGAATGCGGTAGAAATGCATAAAAAGGGGACAAAAAAATTAAATGAGCAAAAGTTTAAAATGAAAATTAAAGTGCTCGAAAAATTAAAACAACTATATATTCATTGCTATAACTCCGTAAAAGTGGTTAAAAAGTGAGAATAAAGTGAAAAGAACGTGAAATTTTACGACCTAAACAAGAAAATCAAAGTTTGTGAAAGATAAAAATCACTTTGAAAATGCTTTTACGAATCTATAGAAATGAAATCGAAAGCTATAAAATCCTAAGTTTAACATAGTTAAGTAAAAATACTAAAACATAAAAACAAAAGCTATACTCATACACACAATCACCCATATTAAAATACGAGAAAAACAAAGTTAAAATAAAGTGAAAACAAAATAAATATAAGATTGCATAAGAGAGTGGGCAAAAAGATGAAATCCAAATCCATAGAAAAAGAGAAGATCTACAATTTTATTAATCTAAAACGAAGATTACAAAGCTAAAATGAAAATAAAGGAGAGGGGGAGAAATTCCCTTACATAGGCTTTGGAATCATCTAAGCAGCCAGCCCCTTATACAAAATGGATCCCAAAAAATGGAACAGGGGTTCAGCCAACAGCTGGGTATTTATAGGCAAAATTTTCATGGTACACGCCCTCAGACACGGGTGTGTCGGGAGGGCGTGTCAGCACTGTACAAGATTTGATCTGGCGATTTGATGGCAAATTTGACTTCGCGGCGGTCCACGTGGCAGTCACGCCCTAGGTCACGGGCGTAACGCTGGACGTGTCGGGGAGGTTGAACTGGGCACGAGTTGCGTCAACAAGTCATCGCGCTGTCTTATCGGGCCAGGTGGAGGAGTACACGCCCATGTCGCATCTTGACACGGGCGTGTCTGGTCAGGTCGATGAATGTTGAGCGCGATTTCGTCGAGCTAGAATGACACGGGCCTCGTTCACGGCCATGTCACATGTGACACGGGCGTGTCTGGGGGCATGTTCATCAATTTCTTCAAAAAAACAGCTGAGTTCATGGGAATTGAAGTATCACGCCCTTGTCACGGGCGTAACCCAAAGTATACGGGCGTGTACTTGCAATTTTTTACAATTTTCCTGAAAATTTCAGGAAACAAAAATAAAATTCAGTTAGAAATATTTACAAAAAAGAAGCAATTTATTAAAGAAAAATAAACAAAAATAACAAAAATAAACTAAAACGACTTATTTATTGTACGTAAAAATACGTATATTTACAACTTATCAAATACCCCCATATTTAAGCTTTTGCTATCCAGAGCAAAAGTTGAAGATGAACTTATAAGGAATTAAATAAATCCTAAGTTTAATTACCGCTTGAATTAATTGAAAGAATGCTCTAAATAAACATCTGGGGTATAAGAGTTAAGTCCTAAATTATGACAAAAATTTAAATAAATGAAGAGTTTCAGCCGAAAACTTCACGATATAATCAAATAGATAGCAAAAAAATTTTATTTGTTAGGTTAACAAACATAGATTGGATTTATGAAAACTTTAGCTTAAAAGAATTATAGGAAATAATGAAATTTACAAATTATGCTCTCAAAAAGATTTTAAATTAAATCTAGAATTGTTTGAAATTGGCGGAGGGGGATATCGTGGTATATGAAGAAGGCTTTGAATTTTAGAGGCGAGGGTATATTTTTTCGCTCGAACCTCTAATGAATTTTTTGGTTCGAAAATGGATGTTAGGAAAACGAAATCTTATTTTTCATAACATATAATATTTTTGAACAACTTCATAATAATCCAATGTATATGTATAGGAGTAATGAATTTTATCCTATTACTCCATAACATATAATCTTTTCAAATATTGGAAGCCTATGTTTATAGAAGAAAATCTTATTCCCATTGACATAGGATCTTTTAAGGATCAAAATCATGCCAAGTATGACATGAAAAAAAGGTGAAACGGTTTGTTTTGCAGAAGAAAACTAGATTTAGTAAAACACTTTTGAGAGCAACCTTTATAAATTAAACGTTCTTATATTTCAAAAAAAAAGCTTGAAGTAACATAATGTGATATCTAAGGTTGTTATTTCTAATAAAATAAATATGCAGCTACTTAGATAAGTTAGAAGAAATGCTGAAAACAGGTATCTTATCTAAATAAAAAGGCATACGAAATTCTTTAAATCTTAACCTCAGATATCTAAATCTATCGATCTCCAATTAATAAACAAATAGTAAGACAAGAAATAATAAAATTCGCTTATAAATTAACTCGCAACTAAATTTTTGGAGAGCGAAAATGGTTAAGAATGAGATATTCGATTTATTGGTTACAATGTTTTTGGGATTTTGTCAAAGATTTTATCATTTTTTGTATTTTTATTATCGTCTTCTTTTTTTTTTTTTGAATTTTTAAGGTTTTTATCTCATTTTGTATTATTATTTTTTATTATTATCTTTTTTTTTAGATTTTGAGAGTTATTCTCTTTTTAGGATTTTTGTTTTTTTTTTAAAAATTTTTTTTAGTTTTTTGACAATTTTTATCAAGTTATTTACAAGAAATGGATGAGAAAGAAGTGTTATTTATGAAGAAGTGGGGGAAAGAGAAAGATGTTTTACAAAGAAGAGGAGAGGTGAGAAATAGAAAGATTATTTTTTTATAAAAAATTTACAAAGTAAAGTAAAAACAAATTGTTCTTTTTTTTGAACCTTTTGTTTTATAAGTTTTTTGATTTTTTTTTTATGATTTTTTGAGTTTTTGTTTTATAATTTTTTTGAAGTTTTTGTTTTATAAGTTTTGTTTTGAATTTTTTGTTTCATGAATTTTTGTTGAGTTTTTTGATTGTAAAAATAAGAAAAAAAATATTTTTTTTGTTTTTTTTTGAGTTTTTGATTTTTGTAATTTTTTTTGTATTTTTGGAAGGGTACTGAAAATATAAGTGCATAATAGAAAACTAAGAATACACCCCATACTTAGATTGCAACATTGTCCCCAATGTTGCAATCTAAGTATGCAGAAAGATAATAGACAAAATGAAATATGTACAAAAATAAAAAGAGAGGGTAGAAGCTTCCCTAAGACTAGGTTGGGGAGGCCCATTTGGAACCCTGCATTTTTTAGAAAAAAAAGAAAAAGGCAAAAAGATAACAGAAAAGTGACAAAGTTAAATTCAGCCAAAAGGTTGTGGGTGGTAGGGGGCATGTGTGTGTGACTCGAAGCTAACGTCTTAGCTTATGAGCGCGGACGGAAATGCGAACCCCAAACGCGCATAATAGTGTGAAGCGCAGATGCAAAAAAGATAGATATATGGAAAAGTTTTATTTATTTCTACTGTTTATTATTATGTTGAACCTTTGATCAGCGGTGTACGACTGGAATGTCCGGTACACCAATAATGTGCCCTGAGTGCACGGAGCATCTGGTGGATACCAGCGTTTGTGATATGGTTGTGATTGGTAAATTGATATATTGTTATGGCAATGTATACAAGGAAGGAACCACTGCCCCGGGTAAGGAGTAGGGTCGTTATAATTGGTCAACTCATGCTGACCTTTACTTTGTTTGCCGCTCCTGATTGGATATCGAATTGCAGGTGTGATGCATGAATTAACTTGAGCGGAAATGGAGGCTTGCTGCTAAGGGCCCTTGAAGGCCGTGCGAAGCGTGGTGGGATTTCATGTGTGGCCGGCCTGTGTGCCGATGTATGAAATGTACATTTGTGTAAAGAGAAACTTATACGACATTAAGTCCATGGGTGTGTGTGTTGTATACATTCCTGATTTTGATATATAAATGTGGAGTTTGTATATTAGTGGACATTCATTGAGCTGAGTTCATCCAACATAAAAATGCTGCGCTAGAATGTTTTGAGTTAGTGTACGAGTAGATTTTGATTTCCACATGTAATTCCGATGCTTGTCCATGAAATATGGCGTGGGGCCCCGACCGGACCCACAGTTATATTCCATATGATGAGTGGAGGCATTACACCGGCCTTCCACCACTGTGGAATGTCATCCCCGGTGGTTTATCCCTTCCCCAGCGCCAGTGCCGGTGCTTGGAGGGGTTAAACTTTTACGGCCACCACCCGACTTGAAGCTTGGTTCGGGTGGTGCCGACGGCGCTCTAGCCATCGGGGGATGCATGCATCATGTCGAAAGGTTGAGGGAGGAGGAGAGAAAGATTTCTACCTGAGGAGGAGGGGCTTGGGAGGGTCCAGCTTGATTCACCATTAAAGGTGGCAGTGATGGAGCTTGAGGGTGGTGGTTTCCGGTGAGGGCAGCTCCGGCAGTGGGGGCGCTGGCTCGGTTTGGGTTGGTCTGGAGGGAAGAGGGCTGTGCAGGGCTTTTATAGACTGGGGAGGGTGTCCATACCTCCCTTTAGTCGATGTGGGATCAATTCCCATGAGGGGAGGAGCTCTTCTCCTCCACTCCACTTGGACGGCGAGGTGGCACCCCCTGAGTGGTTAGTGATAGTCATGTGGGAGTTCCTTGGGCTTGCCTTAAGTGGGCTTGGGTTTAGAGAAAGGAGAAGGGAAAGAGAGAGGAAGAGATCTTGGTCTTTTGCCATGGGCCCATTTAACCATGCTTGGATGGTCTAGGTGGCTTGAGGAATGAGAGGGGGTAGGGCCTTAGCTATTAGTGGATTTTTAGGGGGTTTGTTGGGTATTATATCCACACTAACCCAGATTTGATGAAGTCACCCTTGAACTAAGATGAATTAAGTTGTATTTGATGCTTCGTTTGAGTTATGTGTTTGCAGGATTTTAATGGGAAGTGTAGACCAATGTCAGTCTACAATGAGTAACTAAACACAGGAGCATACAATGTAATCCCTCATTGTATGTTCCAAAGTGTTGACTCATGTGTAGCCTCTCTATTGGGATACACTTCATATTCAAGCTCTAGGACTATGAGAAATAGACTTGATGCTGATTTGCCTTAGAAGAAGAAAATCTGTCAGAAAAATATTTCCCAAGTAAAGTACTCGAGTACCTTCTTATTTACTCGAGTAAGTTATTGAGTCTATACTCGAGTAGTAATTCACTTACTCGAGTAGTTAAGATGTACTCGAGTCATCCAATTATGGCTCTCGAGTAATTCATCTTGTATATTCGAGTAATTTCCTCTTATCTCTCGAGTTTCTAGATTATCTCTTCTCAAATTTGTCTAAGTGAAATACTCGAGTAGTATTATATATACTCGAGTAGTTCTATCTTCTATCTCGAGTTAATGGTATTCTGACTCTCATGTAGTTTCTAGTTACTCGAGTAGTCTAACTCATATACTCGAGTAGTTCATCTACTACTCGAGTAGTCAAATGCTTTTACTCGTGTAATCCAGAACTCTATTCCAGAAAAATTCACTAAGTGATTTACACGAGTAGTTCATGTTATATACTCGAGTAGATCATTCTGTCTCGAGTAGTCCATGTTACATACTCGGGTAGTTTAATTTTTCCTGCTCTAGAATTTTCCCAAGTGTTTATCTCGAGTAAATTTTGATATACTCGAGTAGTTCATTTTTATATACTCGAGTAGTACTTCTTGAACTCAAGTAATATAATCCACCTCTCATGTAAGTACTTAACTACTCGAGTAAGTCATTTTGTTACTCGAGTAACTGAGTCCCTCTCATTCTTATTTACTCGAGTAATTGACTCCATGTACTCGAGTAATGATTTCCTTATCTCCCGAGTATCTTTTTCTCATGTACTCAAGTAGTCCCTTCTACCTACTCGAGTAGTGCTGCATATACTCGAGTAGTTCTGCTTGACTCGAGTAACTTACTTTGACTATTTTCAGAAATTCCTTAAGTCCAGATCTAACAGTCTTATTCTTAAACTCCGACGTGATTGGTCCACGTGTCTTTCTCTTTATGAATCATTTAAGTCTAATCTTCTTGTCTCCTATAAAAGGTCTTGTCAAACCGACAAACCCTAAGTTTTCAAGAAGAGAATTATTCTAAGTTTTGCAGCCGTCTCTTTCCAAAAGAACTCTGTCTCCTCTCTCTCTCTGCAAGAATCGGAAACTCGCCGCCGCTGCCATCGCTAAATTCCGAACGGCTAGGGTTTCTTCTTTTTAGAGGATTCAGATTAAGAAGACTCTACAGATCGAGATATCCGCTCAATGATTCATCTACTCTTTCGATCGTGTAAAGTTGAGAAGTTCCAGATCTGATCTTGCCGAAATTCTTCTTCAATATTCTGATAAAGCCGCGCGCCTAGAAGAAGGATTTTCTTATTTCTGTTGCAGATCTGAACCAGATATTTACTATTTGTATTTCTGTACTGCTGTATTTTATTATTGTAGGAGAAGATTTCTCCGAGTGTAGGAGTGTTCAACTCCGAGATTGTTGGAAGTTTTATCTTCTGAGTGTAGATCCGTTTGTATCCGAGGGAGTTTGTAGGAACCTTGTTCCGAGGGTAGGATTGTTTTCCAATCCGAGATAGTGGAGTAGCCGAGTCTAGTATATTGCTAGATCGGTGAGGGAAAGTGGATGTACCCAAGGTTGGGGAACCACTATAAATCTTGCCTCGTCTGTGTTTGCTTGTTTTGTAGATAGTTATATGCTTTGGTTGAGATTTTTTTATTCCGCAAAAAGACGCACAACTCACCTATTCACCCCCCTCTAGGTGATTTAGGTTGGCAACTATTATCTTTCAATTGGTATCAAAGGGAGGTTGATCGTTAAAAGGTTAACACCTTGATCAGATCCTTAAATAGTTGTCATTTGAGATCTACCAAATGGACATGGCTAAAGATTTTGCCAAGCTTCCTTTGTGCAACAAAAATAGTTTCCCTATGTGGAAAGAAAGAATCCGGTTCTTCATGGAAGCTGTGGATCCAAGGATCTTCATGATAGTTGAAGAAGGTCCTTATATTCCCATGACCGTCTCCACTATAGATCCTACTAAGAAAGTCCCCAAGAAACTTATGGATCTAGACAAGGATGAGATTGCACTTGTCTCATTAGACAAAAAGGCAAAAAATATCATAGCAAGTGCATTCGATGATTCAATGCTGCAAAATCTGATTCACTGCCAGTCTACAAAGAAGATGTGACAGTCATTAGTTACCTTGATGGAAGGTACCGAGGAAGTGAGGGATGATAGAAGATCCCTACTTAATCAGAAGTATGAGGCCTTCCGACAAGGAAACAAATAAACCATTGCTGACACGTTTGAGAACTTCTTCAAGATAGTGAATGGGCTAAGGGTATACGACAGAGTCTTCACTAATTGATAGCTAAATGATAAGTTCTTGAGATCCATGACTAAGGAATGGGATAACAAGGTCTGTGCTATCAGGGAGTTTGGAAAAATGGCCGAAACAGATCCTCAGAATCTCTTCGGGAAGCTGATGTACTATGAGCTCCAACTCAACACCAGGAAGGCTGAAGAAGAGATAAATAGGTCTGCATTCAAAGAGAAGTCTGTCGCTTTAAAGGTAGACACCTCTAAGAAGTCCAAGGTTGTTCCTCCTACTCCAGCACCAGAAGTTAGTGAAGAAGAAACCTCAGAGCCAAGCACCTCATGCTCTGAACTATCAGAAGGAGAGTTCTCACTACTCTCTCGGCAGTTCAAGAAATTCTTGAACAAGAAGAAACAATGGAAATGCAAGGATGCCTCCTATAGAAGATCACGACGTGATGGTGATCGGCAAAGTAAAGGCTCAAGCAGCCATGACAGGTATAATACTAAACAGAACAAACATATTTCGACTGACATTATTTGCTACTGTTGTAATAAGCCAGGACACATCATCGCTGACTTCCCTCACAAGAAGAAGGAGGGTGGTAGAAGAGAGGAAAAGAAGTCCTCGTACAGCAAGAAGAGGACAGAGAAGGGCTTGATGGACAAAAAGGGCAAGACTCTCAGTGACTCTGACTCATCTGAGTCGAGTGAAGAAGAAGAAGCCTATTTTGTACTCATGGCTCAGATTGATGATGAACAAGAGCCCCAGTTCACTGGGAAGGTAAACTCTCACACTCCTCTCTTTGATTCTGAAGTCTCTGAATATGATTGTGAGGATAGCTCTTCTGACGATGAGTCAGAACTCATGAACCAATATAAGGAGTTAATCATGGCTTACGACAAATGTCGCCGAGTCGTGAAAACACAGGCTAAGGAGATAAAATCTCTCAAAGATGAAGAGAGCATCTTGAGAGAGAAAGTCGCAAAGACTGACACCCTCGAAGAAAACTTCAATAATGTTATTGAAGAATATAACAAGGCTCTTGAGCACCTTGACCTCAAAGAGAAAATCATCAAGGAATTGGAAGCCCAACTTGCTACTGAAAAGAAACTAGTTGAAAGTCTCTTGAAGCCCAAGACAGTTCTTCCATTCATTGCTGAATTCTCAGCCAAGGCCAAGGGTGCCAGATTAGGCCATGAAGAAGCTCCTAGTAAATCCTCTAGGAGAAATAAGGCTCAACAAAAGAATAAGGCCGCCAAAAAGGCCTTAGCCAAAGAGAAGGGGAAAGCCCCTCAAGATCAGACCACATTCAAGAAGGTTATATTTCCTTCAAATGAGTTTGATTTTGACTCATCCTACGGGCACTTTGCTAGGCCTACCTATGTAGAGCCAAAGTCCCATTATCGAGGATGGACTCGACCCAGAAACTTTGGCGAAAGTGTCTTTAATGCACCTTATGAAGAAGTTATTCTTCAGAGCTATGGCCCTTTCAATCATGGGCACAACTTCAAGAAGGCACCAAAGACAAAGCCTGTTGTAGAAAAGCCTGTGAAGGAGAAGAAGCCATGTGATTGCCATCATCATGAGGCATCTTCCTACAAGAATGCTTCCCCCGCTAGACCACAATTCTAAAAGGTCAAGTAAGAGAACTTAAGGCGAAGATACAATAGATTTGACTGTTAGTGTTGTGGTAGAATTGGTCACTTTGTCATTGATTGTTGGTTTAATCCTAGAAATGCTGCAACCCCACATGTTGGCAATATGAGGAAGACCGCTCCTAATGCTAATATTTGTAGGGGGAGTGTTCTAACCCGAGACCAAGGACCCAAACGTATTTGGGTTCCTAAGGCTAAATGATTGTGATTGCAGGAATGTCCAAAGGCCAACAAAACGCCAATCTGGTATTTGGACAGTGGATGCTCTCGGCATATGACCGAGACAAGAAGCCTTATTAAGATCATGGAATTACTAGAGGCTATGGTATGATTACTAACGGCAATGTATCCTTCACAGATGTGGTTTACGTTCAAGGTTTGGAACATAACCTTATAAGCATAAGCCAACTCTGCGATAAAGGATACATTATTGAGTTTCACGCTGACAAGTGCTTGATAAAATCTGTTGACAATATGGAAACGATTCTATCCGGGACTCGAAGCAGAAACATTTTATGTTTGAATTTCATTTGTATAGATTCTTCGACACCAGTGTGCCTTTTAGCAAAAGAAAGTGCGTCTCTTGGTGACCAATGTCACAAGAGATTAGCACATATTAATTCCAAAACTATAAACAAATTATTTTCAATGAACTTAGTTCGTGATGCCCCAAATGTCAAGTACGTCGAAGATAGACCTTGTCATGCATGCGTAAAAGGCAAGCAAATAAGGGCTACCTTTAAAAGCGTTATTGGGAAAGATTCTAATAGAAGTCTTCATCTACTGCACATGTACTTGTTTGGTCCAGTGCAAATTAGAAGTTTGGGAGGTAAGGATTATACGTTGGTAATTGTTGATGATTACTCGCGCTTTGCGTGGGTGTTCTTTCTGAAACACAAGTAAGATACCTTCGACATCTCTACTAATTTTGTCAGGCAAGTCCAGAATGAGTACAACTGCTCCATAGTCAAAATCAGAAGTGATAATGGAATAGAGTTCAAGTCTGGGGCCATGACAGAATTTTGTGAAAGCTTAGGTATCTTTCATGAGTTTTCCTCTCCTCGCACTTCTCAACAAAACGGAGTGGCCGAGAGAAGGAATAGAACGCTCATACAGGCCTGCAGGACCATGTTAAGTGATGCTTCACTTTGGGAATATTTCTGGGCTGAAGCCGTCAACACTGCATGCCACGTGCAAAATCGAGCCCTCATAAACAAAAACCACGATAAGACACCTTACGAACTTCTGAAAGGCAGGAAACCAACGGTCTCATATTTTAGAATTTTTGGCTGTAAATGCATCGTGCTAAATAATGGCAAGTATCACACTACTAAGTTTACCTAAAAGAGTTTTGAAGGTATTTTTGTAGGTTATAGTAGCCATAGTAAGACATATAAGATTTTTCATAGAAAAACCCTGGTGGTAGAAGAATCGATACACGTTGTATTTAATGAGACGAGTTTGCTGCAAAGCAACTCTTCTAGTGTGCTTATTGAAGATGCAGGTGCAAAGCTGAAATAAATTAGCTTGGATGAACCGTCTGAAGACAAAGGCGAAAAGTTCATCAAGATCACCACTCCAACCCCTATTGGAGAAGCTGATGATCAAGATGAAGAAGTCATCCAAGATAAAGAAGTCACTCCAGTGATAAAAGACAATCCAGATGCAAGAACTCTAGAGCTCAGACATTTGAAGGATCATCCCATGGACCAGATCATAGGAGATCCCCGAGATTGTGTCAGAACTCGTAGAGGTACAACTAATGAGAATCAATATTTAAGTTTTCTCTCGCAGGTTAAACCAACGAAGTTTGAGGAAGCAAACTCAGATGCATCGTGGATAATGGCAATGGAAGAAGAACTGAACCAATTCAAGCGCTGCAAAGTATAGAAGCTTGTTCCAAGACCCAAATGTAAGAACGTCATTGAGGCAAAATGGGTCTACATGAACAAGATGGACGAGGATGGAACGATAGTAAAGAACAAGGCCAGACTTGTCGCCAAAGGCTATCGTCAAGAAGAAGGAATCGACTTCGACCAAACGTACGCTCCAGTGGAAAGACTGGAGGCTATAAGGTTATTCGTAGCATATGCTGCACTTAAAGGCTTCACTGTCTACCAGATGGACGTGAAGTCTGCCTTCCTTAATGGTCACATAAAGGAAGAGGTGTATGTGGAACAACCTCCAGGTTTCGTTGATCCTAACTTTCCTGATTACGTTTATTTACTGCATAAAGCATTATATGGCCTGAAACAAGCTCCTCGAGCTTGGTATAAGACGATGTCTAGCTTTCTACTTGAGAACAAGTTCACAAGGGGAAAGATAGACAAGACATTATTTCTTAGGGAAATTAAGGGCAAGATTTTGCTAGTGCAAATCTATGTCGACGACATTATTTTTTGCTCTACTGATGACAACCTCTGCAAGAAGTTTTCAAAACTTATGCAAGGGAAGTTTGAAATGAGTAGTATGGGCGAGCTGAAGTATTTCTTAGGGCTTCAGGTAAAACAGTCAGAAGATGGAATTTTTATCTCGCAGACTAAGTTTACCAAAGAGCTGATTAAGAAATTCGGAATGAAGAACGCAACCTCGATGAGGATTCCAATGGGTTCAACAATGTCTCTGGACAAGGATGAAAAAGGGAAACATTTTGATGAAACCAAGTACAGAAGCATTATTGGATCCTTGCTCTACCTTACTGCAAGTAGACCTGACATAATGTTCTCAACATGTGTCTGTACTAGATTTCAGGTGAACTCTAAGGAATCTCACTGCGCTGCTGCGAAGCGGATTTTGAGATACCTTAATGGTACACCAAATCTTGGCTTATGGTACCCAAGAAGTAATGATAGCGAACTGATATGTTTTTCAGATGTAGATTTTGCAGGTAGCAAAGAAGACAGGAAAAGCACTTCAGGGACTTGCCAATTCTTTGGAATAAGGCTTATCTTCTAGAGTAGCAAGAAGCAAAACTGTGTGGCAATCTCAACGGCTGAGTCAGAGTACATCTCTGTAGGCAGTTGCTGTGCACAGTTACATTGGATAAAGAATCAGTTCGAAGACTATAACATGAAGTTTGTAAAGATTCCATTATTTTGCGACTCCTCCAGTGCAATAGCAATAGCCAACAACCCAGTCTCGCACAGCCGGACAAAGCATATAGAGTTGAGGTATCACTTCATCCGGGAGTATGTGGAGCATGGGGACATAGACCTACAATATGTCCCTACAGATAAGCAAATTGCAGATATTTTCACAAAGCCGCTGGACGAGACCAAGTTCTCGTTCTTCAAAACAGAGCTTGGGATGCTCAACAAGGAAGACTAGAAGAGGCTGGAATTTTAAGAAGGCTCAAGGCTCAGAGGTTAGTCAAAAGTTGGATTTTTCCAAAAGTTCATGTATCTGACTCGAGTAAGTAACAACATACTCAAGTAAGTATATGACCTACTCGAGTAGCAAACTGACATACTCGAGTAGTCAACTTCACTTACTCGAGTACCTACTTGACCTACTCGAGTACTTCCATACATCTACTCGAGTACTTCTGTATTCTTACCCGAGTACCCCAGACTTATCTACTCGAGATCTTCGTCGAACTCTGGCAGTCGGGAATCGTCGATCCCAGTTCGACGATTGTCGTCGAACTCAGATCGACAATCTTCGTCAAACTCTGGCAGCCGGGAATCGTCGATCCCAGTTCGACGATTGTCGTCGAACTCAAATCGACGATCTTCGTCGAACTCAGACTGCCGGGGATCGTCGATCCCAGTTCGACGATTGCAGAGTCATCTCTTATTCAAATTTTCTTATGTGCAAACCAAAGGCTTATGACGCCTATTCTATGGTTTTCTTCAGCTTTAATTTTCACATAATTAGACCTAAACCTGGGGTTATATAAATAAGAAAATCCGGAAATTTCATCTACACGAAATCCTTTCCGTCTCTCGAGTACCCCGCTGCCTCTTCGCCTTCCTCCTTCAGTTGCAGAGCCGCGCCTCTTCCCGTCTCCCCGTCAACATTCTGTAGGGTTTCGCCATCCCCATGACTTCTGAATCATGGCCGCCTCATCTAAGATTGTTGTTGGTTCGGAATTAGTCGTCGTAGGGATTGCAGACCTATCCGCCGATTTCCATAATCTGCTGATTTTGCTCGACACCGCCGGCTTAACATTTGTTCTCCAAGAACCATGTCGTATCCTCTTCCCCGAAGTTGTAGAGTTTTTTAGGAATGTTAAAGTCAAGCACCATGGAACAGTCTTGAAGTCTTCAGTCAAAGGTATCACCATTAAACTCACTGCAACCTCTGTCTCTCGACTTCTCCGACTGCCAGCTCCAGATGCAGACGATTTTCTGAGTGATGAAGACTATTCCAGAACCTGTTCATTCTGTGGACTTTCTACTGATGCTAGACACATCAATAGGTCTGATATGCATGCTGAAGGGAAATTCCTAGTTGATGTTATTGGTAAGATTCTTCTATGCAAAACCAACTCCATCAGGGCCATATCCCTTTATTTCTTTGAATTGATGTAAGCTATAGTCTGTAGAAAAGCATTTCAGTTTGGCCTATTAATTCTGACTAAGATTAAGGAGAGTATAAAGTCTCCAAACTATGCAAGGATAATTTCTCTGCTTATCCATGAGACCACTCCAGAGGTTTAGTTTCTCCAAAGAAAGTATCATTCACCACATGAAGAAGGTCTCCATATCCTCCATCCAGAGATGGAGTTGAAGCTGCAAAATCCCTCACAAGCTGCCAAAATTACTGAAGTTCCAGACACAGAGGGCATGACTCCATCTCCTTCTCCATCTCAGGTCCCCAGCTCCTTTGGTGCACCTATTAAGGGGGAGCTTGCTCCTACTGTTCAAACCAGGTCACCTAATCCTCCTCCAGTCACTCCAGAAGATTTCCTCTCAGATCAACAAGTTCAAGAAGCACTCCTTTCTACTGATACTGCTATAAATGAAATGATAGAAGAGTTAACTGCAGATATACCTCCTCCTCTATCTCCTCCAGCTCCATCCACTTAAATTCACAAGGACCCAACTCCTGGACAATCTCCAGATAATTCTCCATCAAGAACACCAACACAATCTCATGATGCCCCAAAGATCAACAAGAAACAATTCTCATTTCTGATGAGCTCTCACCTGAGCAAGCTGAAGCTCCTCTCAGAAATCTGGATTTTACTATCCCTTAGATTATGAATGAAGAGGATGCCATGATACCCACTAATAGAGCTCAGAGCTCAGTCACTCTCTCTGAAATTGCTCCATGGGTGGCTCCTCCCATTCCATCTGCTCCATCAACTTCTACTCCTCATGATGCTCCAGCTCCTGCTCCCACAGACTTGTTGAATCAGATTGTACTTCTTCTTCAAAACCAGAAAACATACTTTGATACTTGTATCAAGACTGTCACAGACAAAGTTACTGCTCTAGAAATTGAGATGAGTAGAGGATTTGCTGAGATCCACCACAACACTGATCAGCTCAAACATCTCTTCCAGATTGGTGGCAAAGCCTTAGACCACACCATCACCAGTGTTGGACAGGTTATGGAGCAAGGCCTGACTCTTGCCAATAATCAAATGGAACTGGACAAAAGGGCTGAAATAAACAAGATGAAGATATGTGAAGAAGTTGGAATTTTCAAAGATGATGTCATCTCCCTGCTATCTGTTGAAGTCAGAAAGGGGGAGAAGTTCGTAAAAGAACATTTAGAACAATATAATGTTATCCAGAAAAAAGTATGGGAAGCCAAAGTTAAAGAGATTCATGATGATGTTCTAGCTCAGATACAAAGTGTCAAATTCCACACTTATGATACTGCTGTTTGTATGCACAACCAGATTCTGCCAGAATTTGCTGCTGATCCTAACATTATTCCTCATCACCTAAATCCACTAGCTGCTGCTGATGCTCCTGCTCCTGCTCATCCTCTGCAACACACATTCTCTCCAAAGCCTGGTGATTCTGTTGCTCCTCCAGATTCTTATGCTCAGGATTGGGAAGATGATCTTGCTGATATCTTTCTCAAAGCCCCTCCTGAGATACTGACTTACAAGAAGAAAAGGAAATATGGTGAAGGTCTTTCTGCTAGCAAGTTTGTTCCTGCTAAAGCTCCTGAACATGCTGAAGTCTGGTCTCCTACTTCCAAGTCCCTCATCCTGGACACTCTCAAGTTAGTTCTGGACTTCCATGAAAGTAGAAACATTCACTACAGTTCCCATAAATGGGAGTTGTATGAGAAGTCCATGACCAAAAGGAGAATCTATGATAGAGAGTATGGAAGAAATAATCTAGCTGCTCCTCCCAGACCACCCAAATATTATCCTAAACCCTACAGCTATCAGAGAAGACAGTAAGAGAAACAAGACAAGCAACATCATCAGAGCTAGCCCAATAGACTCATGAGCTATGGAAATAGATTTTAGTTGTTTATAATATTTCTGGATAATCATATTTATATAATTCAAAGTTTTTGATCTTATTATCTTTTTCATAGTTCCTTGTTTGCTTACACTACTTGATTACTTCGCATTCTTTTTATGTCTATAATTTACCTTAGTGTAAAGGGTTCTGACTTCTACAAATAGGGGGAGATTGTTGGGTATTGTATCCACACTAACCCAGATTTGATGAAGTCACCCTTGAACTAAGATGAATTAAATTGTATTTGATGCTTGGTTTGAGTTATGTGTTTGTAGGATTCTAATGGGAAGTGTAGACCAATGTCAGTCTACAATGGGTCACCAAACACAGGACCATACAATGTAATCCCTCATTGTGTGTTCCAAAGTGTTGACTCATGTGTAGCCTCTCTATTGGGATGCACTTCATATTCAAGCTCTAGGACTATGAGAAATAGACTTGATGCTGATTTGCCTTAGAAGAAGAAAATCTATCAGAAAAATATTTCCCAAGTAAAGTACTCGAGTAGCTTCTTATTTACTTGAGTAAGTTACTAAGTCTATACTCGAGTAGTAATTCACTTACTCGAGTAGTTAAGATGTACTCGAGTCATCCAATTATGGCTCTCGAGTAATTCATCTTGTATACTCGAGTAATTTCCTCTTATCTCTCGAGTTTCCAGATTTTCTCTTCTCAAATTTGTCTAAGTGAAATACTCGAGTAGTATTATATATACTCGAGTAGTTCTATCTTCTATCTCGAGTTAATGGTATTATGACTCTCGTGTAGTTTCTAGTTACTCGAGTAGTCTAACTCATATACTCGAGTAGTTCATCTACTACTTGAGTTGTCAAATGCTTTTACTCGTGTAATCCAGAACTCTATTCCAGAAAAGTTCACTAAGTGATTTACTCGAGTAGTTCATGTTATATACTCGAGTAGATCATTCTGTCTCAAGTAGTCCATGTTACATACTCGGGTAGTTCAATTTTTCCTGCTCCAGAATTTTCCCAAGTGTTTGTCTCAAGTAAGTTTCGGATATACTCGAGTAGTACTTCTTGAACTCGAGTAATATACTCCACCTCTCGTGTAAGTACTTAAGTACTCGAGTAAGTCATTTTGTTACTCGAGTAACTGAGTCCCTCTCATTCTTATTTACTCGAGTAATTGACTCCATGTACTCGAGTAATGATTTCCTTATTTCGCGAGTATCATTTTCTGATGTACTCGAGTAGTCCCTTCTACCTACTCGAGTAGTGCTGCATATACTCGAGTACTTCTGCTTGACTCGAGTAACTTACTTTGACTATTTTCAGAAATTCCTTAAGTCCAGATCTAACGGTCTTATTCTTAAACTCCGACGTGATTGGTCCTCGTGTCTTTCTCTTTATGAATCATTTAAGTCTAATCTTCTTGTCTCCTATAAAAGGTCTTGTCAAACCGACAAACCCTAAGTTTTCAAGAAGAAAATTATTCTAAGTTTTGCAGCCGTCTCTTTCCAAAAGAACTCTGTCTCCTCTCTCTCTTTGCAAGAACCGGAAACTCGCCGCCGCTGCCATCGCTAAATTCCGACCGGCTAGGGTTTCTTCTTTTCAGAGGATTCATATTAAGAAGACTCTACAGATGGAGATCTCCGCTCAACGATTCATCTACTCTTTCGATCTTGTAAAGTCGAGAAGTTCCAGATCTGATCTTGCCGAAATTCTTCTTCAATATTCTGATAAAGCTGCACGCCTAGAAGAAGGATTTTCTGATTTCTATTGCAGATCTGAACCAGATATTTACTGTTTGTATTTCTGTACTGCTGTATTTTATTATTGTAGGAGAAGATTTATCCGAGTGTAGGAGTGTTCAACTCCGAGATTGTAGGAAGTTTTGTCTTCCGAGTGTAGATCCGTTTGTGGATCGAGTTTGTAGGAACCTTGTTCTGAGGGTAGGATTGTTTTCCAATCCGAGATAGTGGAGTAGCTGAGTCTAGTATATTGCTAGATCGGTGAGGGAAAGTGGATGTACCCAAGGTTGGATAACCACTATAAATCTTGCCTCGTCTATGTTTGCTTGTTTGGTAGATAGTTCTGAGCTTTGGTTGAGATTTTTTTTATTCTGCAAAAAGACACACAACTCACCTATTCACCCCCTCTAGGTGATTTAGGTTGGCAACTATTATCTTTCAGGGTTTGACTAAGTCAACCATGGGGTGGGTCCCCAATGTGGGTCAAGGTCAAAGTGAGTCCATGTCATCGTGATCGGGTCAAAGTTTGAGTGTCGTGTCACAATTGGTGTGCGCACGCTTTTCGGTGCACAGTTGTACTTGATTTGACCTTGGGTTGACCATTTGTCGTCAAAATTTCTAGAGACCACTTCTGCTGACTTTATATTGACCACATTAGTCCAACGCCACTGACTGGGGTTAAATCGGAGTTCGTTTGGTAAAAGTCCAAAAGCATGCGTCGCATTGCGCTAAAACGGTCAAAATGTCTACATTCGTCATTAGGCACTGGATTGCGACGTGATGAGATCCGATGTGCTCGTATAAGTCATACGATGCCACAGGAACTGACAGAACTCAAAACGGAGTTTTCTAGGCCGATATTCAAAATTTTGCTCGTGTGACGTTTTACGAGAAGCGGTCACATCCACCACATGACCTCAGATTTTAACGGAACAAGTTCTGACATACCCGTATTGACTACACGAGGCCACAGGAACTGACAGGACTCAAATTGGTGTTCTCTTGCTTTATCTCCTGCCTAGGGTTACCTCTACCGGTCACGAGTAGGGGTTTGAGTCACTTTTATTGGGCCTACTAGGGTTCTGGTGGCCCAATAAAAGTCGGGATGTTACACCTTAAACCACAAAACCCCGGTAGCATCTCTTAAGCTTTTCGAGGACATAGCCATGAACACATACCAGTGGAATGTGCCTAGGTCCCTCCCAATCAAGCCTGCAGGTATATTTGAAGTGGACAACGTCTTACAGCTAGCTCTGCAAGTGGAATTTTAAGCAAAAAGATAATGAAGATGACTGGTACCTGCGCTCCTCAGGTATGGGAATCTGCAACTCCTGCCCCCGAACAATTAGATTTTGTTAATAATATGTATAGAAATGCTTTTCATAATTTCTCTGCTGCTAATTTTCCTGCTCTGGGTTTCGCTTTTCCGAATAGTTATAATCTCGCTTTACGTAACCACACGAACTTTTCGTGGAGTAATCCCTCGAACGTAATGGGCCCACCACCACAAAATGATTTTTCTGCACCACCACAACCCCCTCAAAATGTTCCAAAACCTCCAACTTTGGAGGAGTTGTTTTCAAAATACATGAACGTTAATGACGCTACGATAAGAACCCTAACCGGGACCGTTAAAAGTTTAGAAAACCAAGTAGGTCAACTTGCAAAAATTATTTCTGAGCGACCCGCCGGGTCTCTTCCTGCCAACACCGAGCCCAACCCGAGAGAGCAAGTGAAAGCTATAACTCTTCGGAGTGGGAAGCAAGTTTTCGGTATGGTTGGCGAAGAGCCCGAGGCAAGCTCCGCCTCCATTTTAAAAAATAATCCCTCCGCAGAGAAATTTTTTATCATTCCACCCTCTACTGAAGAAGAAGTTATCACCCCTCTCCCTATAGAAGAAAAAGATCTCACTCCACCACCCATATTTAATAATATTCCAACTCCACCATACCCTTCCGAACATAGCAAGCAACGTCAGGATGATCAATACTCCCGCTTCCTAGATATATTTAAGCAAATCCACATAAATCTACCCTTCCACGAAGCAATCTCCCAAATGCCAAAGTACGCTAAGTACCTTAAGGACCTCTTGACTAATAAAAAGAAGTTAGAAAACTTGTCGTATGTAACACTAAATGCTGAGTGCTCTACCGTCTTGATAAACTTATTACAAAAGAAGATTAGTGATCCGGGTAGTTTTTCTATTCCGTGTGTCTTTGGTAATCTTTTTGTCAAGCACGCATTGGCCGACTTAGGTGCGAGTATCAACCTGATGCCCCTCTCGTTGTTCAAGAAGTTAGGAATTGGAAGCCTCAACCCGACATACATGAGTATCCAGCTCGCTGATAGATTCGTGAAATACCCGTTTGGAATCGTGGAGGATGTCTTAGTTAAAGTCGACAAATCATCTTCCCGGTGGATTTTGTCATAAAGTACATCGATGAAGACATCGAGGTCCCCTTGATCCTTGGCCGACCCTTCCTTGCCACCTCTCGAGCTATCATTGACGTAAGCAATGACAAGCTCTTCCTACGAGTAGGCGACGGTGAAGTGACTTTCTCTATCACCCCTTCGATGAAGAATACCCTAGAGAATGACGACTCCTGTTTTTATTAGATGCCTTAGGTGAAGTATCTTCCTTCTACGTTTATGAAAGTGAAAATAAATTTTTTGATTTTTTTTTCTTCCTCTACTCTTCCAAATGAATCTCTGAAAGAAGCGGCCAAGGCCATTAGCTCCACTCCTTCCAATTTTCCGTATAAAGTAAAGGTCTACGAAGACATTTTTTTTGAAAAAGAAAGAATTTTTAAAATGTCATATAAAGAACCCCCCACCCTGGAATTAAAGGAACTACCCGAACATCTTAGGTAGCCTTCTTAGAGAAAGACTCCAAGCTACCAGTAATAGTTTCGACATACTTAACCGAAGTGCAAAATGATAATCTCCTACTAGTATTACGTAAACATTGCCGAGCTATTGCCTGGCAAATTGCTGATATCAATGCCATATGCCCATCTTTCTGCACCCACAAAATCCTAATGGAATATAATTCACATAGTTCAATATAACCTCAGTGCCACATAAATCCAAATATTAAAGAAGTCGTAAAGGGAGAGGTTATGAAACTCCAAGACGCAGGAATTATCTATCCTATCTCTGATAGTAAGTGGGTTAGCCCTGTCCAGGAAGTGCCAAAAAAGGGAGGGATAATTGTAGTTAGTAATGAGAATACTGACTTAATCCCGATGCGGACAGTGATTGGGTGGCGAATGTGTATTGACTATCATAAGTTAAATGACGCCACCCGCAAGGACCACTTTCCCTTGCTATTCATCGATCAAATTTTAGAACGATTATTCAGCCAAAGCTTTTACTGTTTTCTTGATGGTCTTTCGGGGTACTTTCAAATCCCCATCTCTCCCGAGGAATAGGAGAAACTATGTTTACTTGTCCCTTCGGCACCTTCGCCTATCGAAGAATTTCGTTTGGATTATGCAATGCACCAACTACATTCCAGCGATGTATGCTCGCAATCTTCTACAAGTACGTAGAAAGCATTATGGATGTATTTATGGATGATTTCTCCGTCTTCGACGATGCCTCTGATAGTTGCTTAGAAAACCTCGAAAAAGTCTTAGAAAAATGCGAAGAAACTAACCCTTCTCTAAATTGGGAAAAATGCCATTTTATGGTGAGAGAAGGGTTAGTTTTTGGTCATAAGATCTCTGCGAAAGGAATTGAAGTAGACCTAGCTAAGATAGAAGTTATTGAGAAGTTACCACCGCCTACGAACGTCAAAGCTATAAAAAGTTTCCTAGGACACGCTGGCTTCTACCATAGCTTCATGAAAGACTTCTCCAAAATCACCAAACCCCTTACTCATCTTCTGGAAAAAGACCCCCCGTTTATTTTTGATGAAATTTGTCTTTCTGCTTTTGAAATAATAAAAGAAAAGTTAATTAATGCCCCAATTATGATAGCTCCGGTGTGGGACCTTCCCTTTGAAATTATGTGCGATGCGAGTATTTTAACGGTGGGAGTCGTACGAGGACAATGAATATCTAAAAACTTCCACCCCATCTATTATGCAAGTAAAACACTTAAATCTGCACAAGAAAATTATACCACAACCGAGAAGGGGCTCATAGCTGTCGTTTTCGCTTTTGATAAATTCCGTTCATATATCACGCTTTCCAAAAATATCATTTTTACAGACCACTCGACCCTCAAGTATCTTTTTGCTAAGACGGATGCCAAACCGCGCCTGATTCACTGGGTCTTACTCCTTCAGGAGTTTGACTTAGAAATCTATGATAAGCGAGGTGCCGAGAATTTGGCCGCCGACCACCTCTCACGATTAGATAAACCCTATATTGAAAAATGAGATGAAAATTTTTTTAATGATTTCTTCCCCGATGAGAAGCTTCCTTTAATTAACACATCCCCCTCTCCTTGGTTTTCGCACATTGCCAACTATTTAGTGGCTTGTGTGCTCCCGAAATAGTTCTCCTCTCAGCAAAAGAAGAAATTCTTTTCTGAGTTAAAGAACTATTTTTGGGAAGACCCGCATCTTTTTCGAGTCTGTGCAGATCAAGTGATAAGGAGATGTGCCTCTTTTAAAGAAGGATTATATATTTTAAAACATTTACATGAACGACTGACTAGTGGTCACTATCAAGCTCCTCGCACCGCCCACAAAGTGCTTTTCGCGGGTTTTTACTAGCCTAGCCTGTTTAAAGACGCTCAAGCCTTTGTGAGGAGGTGTGATAGTTGCCAACGGTGTGGAAATATTTCCAATAAAAATGAAATTCCGCAAAATTATTTCCTTGAGTGCGAAATTTTTGACCTCTAGGGTATTGATTTTGTTGTCCCCCTTCCTTCTAGCTTTGGGAATAAATATATTTTTGTTGCTGTCGATTATGTTTCACGATGGGCTGAAGCCCAAGCTCTTCCTACTAATGACGCCCGAGTCGTAATTACATTTTTGAAAAATTATTTTCTCGATTTGGTACGCCACGAGCCATCGTTAGCGATAGGGGTTCATATTTTTGTAACGCGTAGTTTTCAAAAATTCTTATTAAATATGGCATTACACATAAGCTTTCAACTGCCTACCACCCCCAAACTAAAGGATAGGTCGAAGTAGTGAACATAGAACTTAAAAGAATTTTAGAAAAGACTCTATCCACCTCTAGAAAAGACTGGTCAACCAAGTTAGACGATACTATATGGGCCTACCGTACAACGTATAAAACTGCCATCGGTTGTACGCCATATCGGTTGGTCAATGGAAAATCATGACATTTACCCGTAGAATTAGAACACCGCGCTTTTTGGTCCTTAAGTTTTTTAAATTTTGATCCCCACTCTATTGGCAACCTTAGAAAATTTCAACTTAACGAGCTCGATGAGTGTCGCTCTTACGCATATGAAAATAATAAATTTTATAAAGAGCGGATGAAACGTATTCACGACAAACACTTAAGGCACCCAAAAACCTTCAAACCGGGCGACCAAGTTCTTTTGTATAACTCACGATTACATTTATTTCCAGGGAAGTTAAAATCGCGATGGTCTGGGTCGTTTACTGTTAAAGAAGTCTTTCTGTATGACACTATTTTAATTTCACACCCTAATAAGGCTGAGTTCAAAGTGAATGATCAGCGTCTTAAACTTTATCTCTGTGGTGATGTCAGTCCAAACTATTTTAATTTTATTCTGTTTGAACTTTAAACTAACTTAAGACTTTTTATTTTTGTCTAAATCTTTAATCATTATTTTGGACAAATTATTTTTGGACAATATTATTTTGTTGCGTCCAGCTCAAATGACGTTTTTAAACAAAGGGCGCTCTTGGGAGGCAACCCAAGTTATTTTTCTGTTTTCTTTATTTTACACTTTTTGCCCCGGGTGGCTCTGACAAGCTGAAGTTTCTGTGATTGCCTGCTCCAACGTTGTTGAATCCATCACGAAGTCCAAAGAAGACATTTCATTAAGATCCAGAACGCTAGCATGGGGGAGCGGCATCAATCAACATTCACGGCGCATAAATCCGAGGAAGTACCTGTTTTTTTTTTCAATTCTGTACTTTCATTCTTGTTTAATTCTCTCTCTCTCTCTCATACCCCCTCTTTCTTTATTAAGGACAATGTCTACTTTAAGCTTTGGGGAGAATTTCCTCCTTCTCTTCATTTTTGTTTCCTTTAAAAATCAAAATAAAAAAAATTATTTATCTTATAAATACAAAAAAAGAATATCTCAAAAAGAAAAAAAAGAGAATATCTCAAAAATCCAAAAAAAGAGAATATTTCAAATATATATATATATATATAGTTTAAACTGATTTTGGTATTTCAATAGTACCCCCTACTTTTGTTTTGTTTTTCTCAAAATTCCATATAAATAACTTAGCCTAATATAATTTTTATAATCGATCTTTTTAATTATGTGTCACAAGTAAAATGTTGGTCTTGCTGTGTTACTAATTCACGGCAGTATGTTAACGTGAAACGTTTTTCTAAAACTCGCATTTTTTATGATTTTTGTTTTTTATTTTCTTTACTTTCTCAAAAATATTTCATCCACTATTTTTCTTTTTTTGGATAATTTTTGTAATATCAACTTTTGATTAGGGTAGTAGATGTGAACGATCCAAGACGCCTATTATTTCTATTTTCAAGATAATTTCATTAGTCTTCTTTTATTATCTACGCTTGCTTTTTGAATTTTTTCAAAACTATGTTTTAGATAAATTTTAAAAGCATGAAAATGATTTAGGACGTTTTTGTTTTCGTTTGAGCCTTCTTGTCAACCTAAAAGGAAACTCTAGTTAGCTGCTTTTGAGCCTTTTTCCTATTTTCAATTGTTAGCTCCACTTATCATCTTATTTTCACCAAAGCTATAATATTCCAACCAATCTAATCACACTAGCCTTTAAAAGTTTCATTAAAAAAAATTTCATGATTATGATAGAGTTATTTTTGTGATATATTTGGAGAACTTTTTGAAAAAATGTATGCTCAAAAGATGTATTTACCTCTTCTTTGGCCAATTTCAAATTGAAAAGAAAATTATTTTTGGCCTTTATTTTTGTTTTGAAAAAAAGAAGAAAGAAAGAAAAAAAAGGAAAATAAAATGAAAAAGAAAAAGAAAGAAAAATTGTTTATTTATGATAAAAAAAATTTGGAACTTTTATTTTGGTTTAGTGTGATTTTAAGACTTCATTTTTATCTTTGAATTTCATTCCTAATTATATGCCTAAACCAAACATTTCAGCCCTAATAAGTCCTTTTGATTCATGCTTTTGATTTTTAATTTTTTAGCTAAGTAAAGAAGAAATGTAAAATAGTATAGTTTTGGATTTATATTTAGATTTTTGTTATTTAATTGATATAGTTATAATGAGTCCCTTGGATCTAGTAACAACTCAATGTGTTTTTTAAATTTGTTGCTTTGCTTAAATTTATTTAAAGAATTTCATTAAAATTTTGGATAATTTATTTTCATTAGTAAAGCTTATAAATTGTTAAATAATATTTAAATAATTGTTTTAGATTTATGTTTCACCTTCTCCCTACTTAGAATTTTGCATGATACTTGTGTTAGCTTAATTAGAACTCTTCCTGATTAGTTACTTTTATGTTAGCTAGTTTTTATATCTTTGCTTGGGGACAAGCTAAGCTTAAGCTTGGGAGAATTTGATAGTTCATTCTGTAGTTTAAAGTAGTAGGGTAATTAATAGTTTTTAATATATAAATCATGTTTGTAAAGTTTTATTTTGATCTTGTTTTGTATATACATTGATGCTACTAATGTTTTCTCTTTTTTGCAAGTTTTCTATGATTTTTGCCAAAATTGACCTTACACGCCCCCCTTACACGCCCTCCCTGGGTGTGTAACGGGGCGGGTAACCTGATCCGGAGAATGAATGCTTCCCAGGACCCAACCCCCCTGACACGCCCTCCATGGGTGTGTCACCGGGCGTGTCACGGGGCGTGTCGCCCACTTCCCGAAACCTGCTCCGCATTTAAAGCAATTCCGTCGTTATACGTCAACAGCACTATCACGGACCCCCCTACACGGGCGTGACCTAGGGAGTGTTCCATGATTTCTAGCATTTGATGGACTTCCGACCGATGATTGAAGCTTGACGTGCCTGTCACACCCCCCTATACCGGCGTGACCTGGGGTGTGTCCATCGACGTACAAATCAAATCAACAATTCCATCAGATTTCAGCTCCCAAAGTTTTTCCCGTTCATGTCACGCCCCCTGACATGCCCTACCCAAGCGTGACAGGCAGGCGTGACCAACCCACAAGAAATTCTATAAATTCAGACCCCCCTTGAGTCCAAACCAGTTTTGGAATGAGAGGGGAGGTGCTGCCCTTTTGTTTACTTATAGTTTCTTGTAATTTTTCATGCTCCTGCTCCCCCCTCTCTCATTTTAAGCTTTCTAATCTAGCTTAGTTTACTCTCTTCTAATAGTTTTTGTAACCTCTTTTAGTAGCTTAATGTTAATGCTAGCCTAGTTCTTATTTTCATTGCACTTGTAATCTTCTTTTTCCAAGTTGTAACTCTCTTTTAGCATTAATAAAAAGTGTGCCTTTCCTTTGTTTCCATTAATGCATTTCTACTTATCTCTCTTCCTCCACTTCACCATGAGTAATTAATCCTCCTTGTACTCGATCTTGATGTTCCGAGGTTCTAGTTGATTATGTTGGATCCCTAGTTTGATTTGGGCTAGGTTCACTAATTAGGATGTTTGACCCACCTTGTATAGCCCGGGTTATTTATGTGTCCTAGAGTTTAGGTTATGTCCTTAGAGTCAACATCACATGGACAAGCCAACAAAAGACTGCAGAAGACTTCAGACTTAAAAGCAAAAAATCAAGGTTCAGGAAAGTGAGTTCGACATTCGACGAACTCAACTCGAAGAAAGTCATACTCCGCTTAACGAACTCAGAGACAATTCTCTGAGTTGAGCTCGATGATATTCAAGCTCAAGTCGACGATTTTTGGAAGTTCAACTTCAACATTTTGAGTCCAGAATCCTTTCTCTGAACTCAGGTTGACGAATTTGCATTATCGGCTCGACGAACTTAGAACACAAAAATGAGAAGTTCTTTATAGAAGGCAGTTAGCTGATCTCAGGTTGATGAACCTAGTTCTCAGCTCGACGAACATGTATTCCCAGGTCGACGAACAAGATTTCTCAGCTCGACGAACTTTGGACTCAGGTCGACGAAATTTGTTTTTTGCTCAACGAATTCTGTGCAGTTCCAGACTTGGATTTTTCCTTCTTTTGTCCTTATTTTATTGCAGTAATTCATGAATAATCATTGCTTAATATTCTCTGAATATAACCGTTAGAAGTAGCATTGATTATGATATTCATCGGGATTATTGCTTGCCGCTTTTCAATAGGACAGTTCAGGAAATCCATTAATGCAGATATTCTATCCAGCCGTATTACATTCTCCAGGCCTTCAACAATTAATGAAAAAGGGATTCAAAAATTCAAAGGAGAAATTTGACTGATCATATAAAAGAGATTTTCTCTCTTTTCAACAAGAAGGTAGTCCAGGCCAGAAAGAGAATACAAGGCACACAGAGAAGATCAACAGTCATCACATTATAATCCTTCTTTGTGCAGAAAACAATTGTGTTTTCACCTTGACAGTGCTGAAGAAGAAGAAGAACATTCATTTAAAATCAAGAGTTTTCTTCAACCTTCACACCAGGATTCTTCAAGGACAACAAACTTCTATCAGTCAAGATGTTCATGGATCTGTTCAAATCAAGGCTAAAGATAGAGACCTACACCCTGAAGCAGAGCTCCAATCTTCCTAAATAAAGTTAATATCTTAGGGGGAGCTTTGACAACATAAAGATCCACTTGTCTTTACAGTTGGTTTGAGAAAGAGAAGACACCATAAATCTCTCACCCCCTCACTGTACAAAGGGTTCTTTAACTCCCTTCAAAAGTTATTCCTTGGTTGCAAGTCTCCTGATCAAAAGACTTGGGTTAGTTTTTGAGCACCTGATCAAAAGCTCATTGGTTGCAGTCACCTGATCAAAACCTGCTAGTTGATTCCTACCAGGATGGTAGAAGAGTGGATGTACCTAGGTTGGGGAACCACTATAAAAGTTCTTGTGTTTTCTGGTTGCCTTCTTTCTTTTTGTTCTTGTTGTGCCTGTTTTAGTTTAGTTTTGTTGTGGCTGTATTAGATTAGTTTATCTTAGGATATATTTTTGCTTACAGTAAATATTACTATCTATTATTTTCTCTGCTCTGAAAAGTTTATAAACAGCAAAAAGGTTTAAAGATACTCTATTCACCCCCCTCTAGAGTATATCAGGTCTAACCCTGACTTTCAATTGGTATCAGAGCATTGTTTCTTTGGTTGTACAAGCTAACCCTTGAACAAAAAGATCGTGTGTTAGATTTGACCTTTTATTTCTCTTAGGATTTTTGTCACAACATGGCACAAAACAAGGATTATGCAAGCACCAGACCTCCAGTGTATAACTTGAATAAGTTTGCCATCTAGAAGGCAAGAATTAAACTTTATATGAATTCCATTAATGAGGACATCTACAATTCTATTTTGACAGGTCCCCCTCAACCAACTACATCTACATCTACATCAACATCAAGCACAAATGTTGTTCCACCACCTGAGTGGACAGATGCTCAAAAGAAGGCCAAGATTGCTGATGCAAAGGCCATAAATATCTTGGCTCAGACTTTATCTGATGACATCTTGTAGAAGGTGGCTGAATGCACATCAGTCAAGGCTATTTGGGACTCTCTCGACAAAATGGTAGCTGGTTCTGCTGGTGAGAGTAAAGATAGAAGATCAACTCTCATCTCCCAATATGAGAACTTCAAGAAGGATAAGTCAGAATCTGTTGCTAACATGTACAACAGATTGAGCTCAATCTGTTGCTAACATGTACAACAAATTGAGCTCAATAATCAATGAGTCGAAGACTTTAGACAAGGACATCACTCTTACTGAAGTGAATGATAAGATCCTCATGTGCTTCTCAAGCTCATGGGATTCTAGGATCTTGCCAATCAAGGAGGCCAGCAGTTTAAATGAGATTTCCACAGAATCTCTATTGGGAAAGCTCAAATCCTATGAGCAGCCGATAAAGTCTAAAGAAGCTGCAGAATAAAGGAATCCTCCACCAGCTATAAAGGAGCAAAATTTAGCATTCAAGGCTGCTGAATAGACTGAAGCTTCAACAGTTAATGAAGAACTAATAAGTCTCTTTGCCAAGATATTCTACAAAATGGCCAGAAAAGACTTCAGGAGAAAATCATCCAAGCAGGATGATAAGCCCAGGTATGATAAAATCCCCACTAAAGAAATAGTGTGTTTTGGCTGTAGGAAACCCGGACACTTTATCTCAGAGTGTCCAGAGAATCAGAAGAAAGAAAGAAGAAGAGAGAAGGACTCTAGAAGACAACAATACAGTAGGACTTCCTCCAGCAAATAGAAAAGGAAGGAGAAGCGCTTTGTTGCTGATACCTAGAGTGACACAGAAGACGAAACCACATCTTCTAGTTCCAGTGAAGAGTAAGAAGAGGCAAAGGACAAGGAAGTCTGTCGCATGGCCATCAATGCCTCTAGTAGTCCATCAGATGATGAAGAAGAATTTGATAATGAAGAAGGTTCAGAATTAGAAGCTAATCAGGTACTATTATCATTTGATTATAATTCTGATAGTTTCAAAATTGAATTTAAAACTATGTGTATTGACTTAATTAACTCTGAGAAAGAAATTAAAATGCTTAAGGAAAGACTGACTAATCAAGAAAACTTGATTTCTGAAAATACTAAATTAAAAGATGAGCTAACCCTAGCAAATGAACAAATTATGTCTTTAAGATCCGAACTGACTGAGGCAAGGAAACTTGAAGAATCCCTGAATGGGAGAAGCATGAAGTTGATGGACATCACTAGCACAGTGAATGCCAGACTTAATGACAAGTTGGGCTTAGGTGCTTCATCAAGCCTACCCCGACTCATTCAGAAAAAACATATTAACCACTACAATAAAATTTGTTTCTGAAAAAGGTAAGGATAAAGTAGAACTTAAAAATCTTAATCAAACTGAAATTACACACAAGAATAAGAAAAGAAGAAAGAATAAGAAAAATAATAATCAGGATAATGTTCAGCAGTTTTCGTCGAACTCTGATCGACGAAACGTGTACAGTTCGTCGAACTCAAGTCGACGAACTCCGAATGCAGATCTATATTATAATAATTCGTTGAACTACGATCGACGAAACCAGTATGGTTTGTCGACCAGAGATCGATGATTTTGGGGCTCAGAAAATGACTTCTATGATTCTCTGAGTGCAGTTTGACAAACTTATCCCAATTCGTCGAACTCAGGTCAACGAACTCACCTGGATTCGTCGAACACAGATCAATTTAATAGAAATTTAAATTTCTCTAAAACTTATAACCAACCAAGAATGTTCAGTAATCAGTTTAATCAGTGGATAATTCCTCCTAGAAGATATCACCCCTTAGGGTATAAAAGCCAACCTGAATATTGTTACATTTCAAGTTTTTATTATGAAAAAAACAAGGACCCTAGGTGACCTGGGTCAAGAACATCTAACTTATTTCCTTGCAGGTGAAGAACTATCCTATCACTCAAAATAAGTTGTATCTAGATAGTGGGTGCTCAAAGCACATGACTGGGTGCAAGGACAGCCTAATCAATTTCAAGGCAAAGCTGGGTCAAAGAGTGATCTTTGGAGATTCCATCTTTGGACAAACTGAAGGCTATGAAGACTTCAACAATCGAGTTGTCACCTTCAGAAAGGTGGCATATGTAAATGGTCTCAACCATAACGTAATATCTATAAGTCATTTATGTGATGCAGGTTATCAAGTTTGCTTTATTGATTCAAAATGTATTATTTCTTCAAATAACCAAACTATTTTAACAAGGTGTAGACAAGGGAATATATATCTAGTAAACTTTAACTCTGCTATATCAGAACTATGTTTATTCAATCAAGTTAGCAATAACAATATTATTTGGCATAAGAGACCAGGTCATGTTAACCTTAAGAACACATCTAAGCTATCTAGGGACAACCTTGTCAGAGGATTGCCTTCTGGCCCCTACAAGAAGGAAAGCTTGTGCAAGGCTTGTTAAGAAGGCAAGCAAACTAAAAACATCTTTAAGTCAATTAATAAGAGTGACTCACCTAAGATTATCTACTTGCTATATATGAATCTCTTTGGACCCATTGTTGTACAATGCTTAGGGGGAAAGTCTTACACTCTAGTTATTGTAGATGACTTCTCCAGATTCTCTTGGGTGTTCTTCTTGAGAAACAAGTCAGATAACTTTAATGTCCTTACAGACTTTCTTAAGAGCATAAGGATTGAGTATTCTACTCCAGTTTCATTGATTAGAAGTGATCATGATACTGAGTTTGAATCTCTTCCCATGCAAAGATTCTGTGAGGAGGAAGGTATCAGTCATTGTTTCTCTGCTCCTAGAACTCCTCAACAAAATGGGGTGGAAGAAAGAAAAAACAGAACCCTCATTGAATCTACATGAACATTGCTTGCAGATGCACACATGCCCCTATCCTTTTGTGCAGAGGCTGTGAGCACAGTAAACTATGTGCTGAATAGGAGTTTGATACACAAACTTAAGGGTAAGACCCCCTATGAATTACTCAAAGGGAAGAAACCTAAAATTGATTATTTTAGAATTTTTGGTTGTAGGTGTTTCATTCATAACAATAATAAGAAATACATTAGAAAATTTGAAGCTAAAGCTACAGAGGGAATTTTTCTTGGATATTCCCAAGTTAGCAAGGTTTATAGGGTTTTCAATAAATCATCCTTAAAAATGGAAGAATATGTACATATTTATTTTGATGAAGCTAACATGTATTATAAGGAGAAGGACTCTTCTACCTCAGATATTTTGCAGGTACCTCACTTGTGCGAGAAATTGGGTGACTTGAATCTTACACAAGAGGTTATATCACCTCCTCCTCCACAAGCTGATTAAGACAGTGAAGAAGAATTTTTGGAAGTGGAACTTCCTTCAACAGCAGACATTATTGCACAAGAGGAATTACTCCACCTACTGACCATGTCACACTAAGGGATCACCCTAGATCTCAAGTGATTGGATACATGTCAGTAGGTGTACAAACAAGGCATCAACTCAAACAAGATGTGATGCATGTATGTTTCCTCTCTCAAGTTGAGCCTCAATCCATAAATGATGCAGAGCATAATCCCCACTGGATTATTGTAATGCAAGAGGAGCTCAATAAATTTGAGAGATGCAGTGTTTGGGACTTGGTTCCAAGGCCCATGGGATATCTAGTAATTGGAACCAAGTGGGTATTCAGAAACAAACTTGATGCCCGTGGTGTAATTGTGAGAAACAAGGATAGGCTCTTTGTTCAAGGCTATATACAAGTGGAAGGCATTGACTATGATAAAACCTTTGCTCCTGTTGCAAGGCTAGAAACAATCTGGATTTTTCTTCCATATGCTACCTACAAGATGTTTAAAGTCTATCAAATGGATGTCAAGAGTGCATTTCTGAATGAAGAACTTAAAGAAGAGGTTTATGTTGAACAACCTCAAGGTTTCATCTCTCCAACTTATCCTTCATATGTCTTTCAATTGCATAAAGCTCTTTATGATTTAAAGAAAGCTCCAAGAGCTTGGTATGAGACCCTAGATAGCTTCTTGATAGAGCATAAATTCACTAGAGGCATTGTAGACAGGACATTATTCACTAGGCACTATAAGGATTAAACATTATTAGTACAAATTTATATTGATGACATTATATTTGGGTCTACAGATTCCAAACTATGGGAGAGATTTTCTGATCTCATGCATTCTAAGTTTGAAATGAGTAGCATGGGTGAGCTCTCCTACTTCCTTGGTCTCCAAGTGAAGCAGCTATCTGATGACATCTTCATATCCCAAGCTAAGTATACTAAGGAGTTTCTCAAAAAGTTTGGGATGGCTGATGCCTCAGCAAAGAAAACACCCATGGCCACTAATGTTGTAATAGACTCTGATGAACATGAGAAACCTGTTGTTCAGAAATTATATAGGGGCATTGTTGGATCCCTATTATACCTTACAACAAGTAGACCTGACATAATGTTTGCTACATGTCTTTGTGCTAGGTTCCAAGTGAACCCTAAAGAATCTCATCTAGTTTTCTTAAAAAGAATTTTGAGATATATAAAAAGTTGTCCTAGTCTATGACTCTGGTATCCTACTGAGTCAGAGTTTGAGTTAATTGTATACTCAGATGCTGACTTTACTGGATGCAGAGTAGAAAAAAAAGGTACCGCAGGAACATGCCAGTTCTTTGGTATGAGATTAGTCTCATGGTTTAGCAAGAAGCGGTCATTTGTATCTACATCAACTGCTGAAGCAGAATATATAGCTGCTGGTAGTTGCTATTCGCAGATGCTGTGGATTCAGAACCAACTCCTGGACTATGGGTTCAACTTAAATAATTCAACTCTATTATGTGATAACACAAGTGCTATATCCATAGCACAAAATCCAGTCCATCACAATAGGACCAAGCATATATACATTAGGCATAATTTCATAAGAGCGTGTGTAGACAAAAATAAAATTAATCTTGTCTATATATATACTGATTTACAAAGGGCAGATATCTTCACCAAACAATTGGATGAGAGGAATCATCTGTTTTTCATAAATCAGCTTGGTATGATAATTGGAGAAGACTTAATTTGATTTCTGTCTGTGTTCGACGAATTTTTCAAAGTTCGTCGAACGGAGATCGACAAACCAAAAAAGATTCTAGAGACATTCATCGAGCGGAGTTCGATGAACTCTCTGTGAGTGAAGTTATTTTCGTCGAACGAAGATCGTTGAATTTACTTCGGAAACCATTCGTCGAACGGAGCTTGACGAAATGTTTTCACATCTTCTGATAAAGATCGACGAATTCTTTTGACCATCAAATATTTCGTCGACCTTAACTCGAAGAATTTTTAATTTCTCGCCGAACGGAGTTTGTCGATTCATATTCTGAAAAACCATATATATAGGTTTTCTTCAAACTCCGTCCCACGCTTTTAGTTCCCTTTACACTTGATCTCTATTTTTCTCTTGCAGGCGAACTCATGGCTATTCCAGCAGGTATTCTTGGAGCGATGAAATTTGATACAAGCTTTGATATCGACTTTGAGTCGTTTCAACATTCTGACACGGTCTTCCAGGAAATTCTGCAATTGCTTGAAGATGAATAGTTGAAGCATCTGATGACCACAAGAATAAAGATAGCTGGTGCAAAAATACGAGAATTGGTTTACACTTCCTTCTCCCCAGATGAGAATGCCATGACGGGAACCATATCGGGTAATGAAATATCTCTTACCCCCGACGCCTTAAATGATATTTTTGGATTAGTTAATGGTGAAGCAGAATTGGAGATTGATAGTGATGAATTTGATGAGATGTTGAAAAAGTTGGGTTATTTTGGAGCCACACCCAACAAACTGCTAAAAAACATTTGTTTGCTGAATACAAGTTTCTAGCAGATGTCGTTGTCAAGGTACTGCTGGGAAAAAACACAGCCCATGACTACATCACTAGGCATCAATTCCTGGTGATGTGTGCTGTTGTGAATAAGAAGCCTGTGAATTGGGCTAGGATTCTGTTTGAGATGATCAGGAAGAAAAACACCAAGAAAGAGGTGTGTTTTGGAAGGATTCTGGGCATCTTCCTTCAAGCCAAGGATGCTGAATCCCTAGTCACACCGACCATAATCTTTAATGCCTCCAAGAGGATTACTTTTGCCCTCTTTGGAAGGTGGGAGAGGAAAATCACCAAGCCATCCAAGGCTCCATCACCCCATGGTCCACCAACTCCATCACAACATGGTATACCAACTCCATCACACCAAGGTACACCAACTCCATCACACCGTGGTACACCAACGCCATCACAACATGGTACACCAACTCCATCACACCATGGTACACCAACTCCATCACAACATGGTACACCAACTCCATCACACCCTAGTACCCCACCCTCATCTCCTCTATCAAAACATCTAGACAACATACCCCTTTCCAACCTCCTCTCATTCCATTCTTTTCACCTACTGTCATCCCCCCTTCATACTCCATCACCTGCAGATGAGCCAATGCCAGATTCTCTACCTGTCCCTCCACCATCATCTTCCATCCATACTTTTGTATCCACTCAGACACCTTCTGAGTTTATGTCATTGGATTCTCCTTTCATTCCATCTCTTCTAGCAATCCTTACTCCCCTCATCAAAAACCTCATAGCAGAGGCTATTTCACCTCTTGCTTCTTCAATCTCATCCCATGCTGCTCAAATCTCTGCCCTCTTTGTCCCTCCTTATTCAGTCAAGGGCCTGGATCGAGTGACTACTGAAACCAGGCAGGAGGAGATAATCCATGAAGAAGTAGCTCCAATCCTAGTAGAAGGAGAAGTAGAAGCAGCAGTATCAGCAGAAGCAGCAGATTCAGCTATTCCAGCTGATTTACTTAACTTTATTGAATCTGATATGGATATGGATGAGCCAGTTATAGATGAAATAAACACTATTGGTGATTACATTATAAATCCCACTGTAAACATTTTGTGTCTATTAACTATTTTTGATATAGTTTACATAAACTTTCTTCTAGAAGACAGCTCTAAGCCTTCTATAGCTATAGTTCCTCATACTTCCCCCAATAAGCCCCAAAGTTTTCATGCAACTCAAGGACAATTTTGCAAGTATAGAGGCTCCAGCTATTCCATCTCCACCAAGAGAAGATTCTTTCACTGTTCCATCCCCTCCCAAAGCCATCTCTGCTCCAACATATATAATGGATGATAGCCCCATGCCAGATCTAGATGAGTTAATAATGGCAGATATAGAGGCAGAGAACCAATCAGCTATTGTACATAGTCCTCCATCTCCAACACTAGCTCCAATTCCAACTCCAGCTCCAACTCAAACTCCAACTCCAGCGACTCCTCAGGCTGAAAAATTGTTGATATCTACAAAAGCTTTAAAAGAAATAAATGCCTTATATGATACTCCTTAGGGATCTTCTGATGAGGAAGATGAGGAAGAGGATTCTGATGATGAGCAAGAGTAAAAGAAAAAGAAAATTTCTAAGAAAAGGAAAGCCCCTCCAGCAACTGCTCCAAAACCAAACCCAACTCATGATACTCCATAGTATATTCTTCAGAATATCACTCCTTACAAGGGCATGCCAGCTTGGATGTGGTTGTCCAACAATCAGCAGAAAGACAGGAAGAAAAGTAGGAGATAGTCTCCTCCTCCTCCTCAAAGATACAGGAAAGATCCTCCTCCTCCTCCCCCACCTGCTGCTGGTGCTTTAGGCACTTCTTCTCAGAGGTCTACAAAATTTCAAACTTATCAGAGATATCATGGTAGATCCTCTTCTCATTCTGGAAGCAGCCAGCACAGGTACTCCTCAAGCAGGCGACATCAACAACCTCAGCAATATCTACAACAAGCTCTAGAATCTCAAAAAGCTGATAGTCCGAAGAGACCTGCATCTCCTCCTGTTCCTTTTGAGGATCTCGAAACAACTACTTTTGCCAGAATGGCCATATTTCAAGAACTGGTTGGATTATCTATGATAAACAAGGCCAAAGCCGAAGAAAAGGATCCCTCACAGTATTCAACCATGTACAAGTACAGGAAAGAGGAATTAAACAGGTATGCAAAAGCTAATAAGTTCTTTAATATAGATGATTACATGAAATTACATACAGAGGCTGTTGTGCCAAGGGCTACTTCCCTCAACATCATTGTAGTTGCTGACATCACTATGAAAAAGAGTCAAGCAGCTAATCCTAACAGGGAGATCAAATTCACTCAGCCTGCTGATAAAGCAAAGGATGACAAGCAAACAGAGATAAAGAAGAAGAAATGAGTATAAGCTGTTCAGTCTTTCTGTATGTCTTATAACTGTTTATTCATTTCACAGACACAAAGCTACATTGTATATATATCTGCTGCATGTTTTAATCTTTCTGCCAGATATATTCTTTCTTTTGCTTTGTGAATGTTTTTTTCGTTTTCATTTGCATTAGTGACCTCACCCAAATAGGGGGAGATTGTTGGTTCCTTATTTTGATTTGGGCTAGGTTCACTAATTAGGATGTTTGACCCACCTTGTATAGCCAGGGTCATGTCTGTGTCATAGAGTTTAGGTTATTTTCTTAGAGTCAACATCACATGGACCAGCAAAAAAAGACTGCAGAAGACTCCAGACTTAGAACAAAATCAAGGTTTAGGTAAGTGAGTTCGACATTCGTCGAACTTAGCTCGACGAAAGTCATGCTCCGCTCGACGAACTCAGAGACAATTCTCTGAGTTGAGCTCGATGATATTCAAGCTCAGGTCGACAATTTCTGGAAGTTCAACTTCAACATTTTGAGTCCAGAATCCTTTCTCTTAACGCAGGTCGACGAATTTGCATCATCAGCTCGACGAACTTAGAACACAGAAATGGGAAGTTCTTTACAGAAAGCAGTTAGCTGATCTCAGGTCGACGAATGTAGATCTCAGCTAGAAGAACATGGATTCCCAGGTCGACGAACAAGATTTCTCAGCTCGATAAACTTTGGACTCAGGTCGACGAAAACTGTTCTTTGCTCGACGAATTCTATGCAGTTCCAGACTTGGATTTTTCCTTCTTTTGTCCTTATTTTATTGCAGTAATTCCTAAATAATCAATACTTAATATTCTCTGAATTTGACCGTTAGAAGCAACATTGATTATGGTATTCATCAGGATTATTGCTTGCTGCTTTTCAATAGGACAGTTGGGGAAATCCATTAATGCAGATATTCTATCCAGCCGTATTGCATTCTCCAGGCCGTCATCAATTAATGAAAAAGGGATTCAAAAATTCAAAGGAGAAATTTGACTGATCATATAAAAGAGGTTTTCTCTCTTTTCAACAAGATGGTAGTCCAGACCAGAAAGAGAATACAAGGCACATAGAGAAGATCAACAACCATCAAATTCTAATCCTTCTCTGTGCAAAAAACAATTGTGTTTTCACCTTGACAGTGCTAAAGAAGAAGAACATTCATTCTAAATCAAGAGTCTTCTTCAACCTTCACTCCAGGATTATTTTAGGACAACAAACTTCTATCAGTCAAGATGTTCCTGAATCTGTTCAAATAAAGGCTGAAGATAGAAGACCTACACCCTGAAGCAAAGTTCCAATCTTCCTGAACAAAGTTAATATCTTAGGGGGAGTTTTGACAACATAAAGTTCCACTTATCTTCTCAATTGGTTTGAGAAAGAGAAGACACCATAAATCTCTCACCCCCTCACTGTACAAAGGGTTCTTTAACTCCATTCAAAAGTTATTCCTTGGTTGCAAGTCTCCTGATCAAAAGACTTGGGTTGGTTTTTGAGCAACTGATCAAAAGCTCATTAGTGGCAGTCACCTGATCTAAACCTGCTAGTGGATTTCTTCCAGGGTGGTAGAAGAGTGGATGTACCCATGTTGGGGAACCACTATAAAAGTTCTTGTGTTGTCTGGTTGCCCTCTTTCTTTTTGTTCTTGATGTGCCTGTGTTAGTTTAGTTTTGTTGTGCCTGTATTAGTATCTATTATTTGCTCTACTCTAAAAATTTTATAAATAGAAAAAATGTTTAAAGATACTCTATTCACCCCCCTCTAGAGTATATCATGTCTAACCCTCACTTTCAGATTAAGTTATGATGCTTTAAGTTTACTTTTTCTTTTTTAGGGATTAGACCTTTATTTACTCTTGAATAAACTTGTTTGGAGTTATATCATCGATATATAATTTCCATATTCATTTTCATTCTTATCTAGCCGAGAGACTCGTAGTTTGAAATGAACACTCAAGAGTAAAGAGAGTTGCACGCACCCCTCGAGAAAGGCAGATGTTAAATCTCCCGGATTGGAGTGAAATCCAATAGAGGGGTTCACAGCGTAAAGCGATCTTTAGAACTCCGATTTGAACAAGAGTTCGGTTGGACCTTCCTAAACTCAGGTGGGCACGACTTTGAGAGAAGCATGTTCATGCTTATGGAGCCTCCACGGTCAAGGTCTTTTATCTAATTAAGTTACGGTTTATTATCGCATCTTTTAAATAACTTTAGCCGAGGTGATTCTTGATCGAGTGCTCTTCTTTATCATCGTCTTAACCCCTCATTTTAGTCGCTTTTAGTAGATTTCTATTCAACTGCAAGCATTTCTCGTTCTAGTATAATATTTCTTTTCCTAATCACATTTAGCTTTCTTTTTAAACCCTTAAAAAATTCTTCGATAAGATAATAGTTTTTCGTGTGAGTAAGATTACTCAACGGTTCCCGGATTTTAATACGACACTGGTGTCCCCTAGCTGCATTTCGATAGGTATACTTGCCTCGTTGGATTGCTTGTTCGGTTTTTTATTCTCTTCGTAATTAGTAGACATCACTTGCTCGAAAATTGAGATACTTAGTCAAGGAACACATTAGGGCATATAGAAGTATGGACAAATTGTTAAATGTTGTTTAATTGAGATTACAAGGGTGTGTCTTCATAAAGTGTCATGTGAAGGTTTTCCTTAGGATAATCTTTTACCTGGTTTAATGATTTTGGAATTTCCTGAAACTTAGGAAGTGAAGTTTTATGATCATAATGTAGATCTACTAATTTTTGAGGAATTTTTGGACTAGTATTTTTGGTACTTCCTTCAATACCCTATTTATATGAATTATTTTGGAATAAATATTTAGAGGTTAAATGTTTTATGAAAGTCTATGATATTTAGTATTCACTGATATCTTGTTATCCTACAGTGTTCATAATTTTTGAATGGTCATACCCTAAGTAAATATAGTACTTCATGTTCAAATCACCCATGGATTAATTTTGGGAAAATCTTAATTAAATATCAAATTTAACTAAAAAATTATAAATTTCTGGATTTAGGCTAATCATGTCATGATAGACCCCCATTAATTATCTTAAGGCTTTTAGATGAAAATTTGGAGTACTTCCTATCATGTACATCATATAGCCTAGGATGGTCTACACATAGTGAAACTGCAAAATGAACTCAGAGAGTTGAGATATTAGGCTATTGGCTGAGGTCAAGTACTAAGGAGTTCATCATTGGGAATAATTATGGGCTAACTAGAGTAGGTGGTGATCGGGATCAACAAAAGATCGTCTTTCCCGCGGAGAGGATGAGGTAAATACATTAGGGTTAGTTCCAATATAACATAAAAAGGGATCGGGTAATGGGTAATAACCAATATTAGTAAGTTCCTTTCGAAAGGGAACGATGGCCTTCTGCTAACATCATAGTTCCTAGTGCCCTTTGATAACCCTTCACTAGGTATGCCGGGGGCATTCCTAGGTTAACCTAAATTGTAAGAATAAATTTAAAAGAGCAATTAGTATTAGTAGGGATTCACAATTCACACACCCCGATAGCTAGGGAGGTTGGTTAGGTTAGATTGATTAGTCATCTGAACGATAGGTTCGGAAGGTAGATTTAACGGACGGGATAGTCCGGGGAGCCGGTGGCTTGGAAGGATTTGGATACATAAATAAAGTGGTGGGTCTTTGGTATTGGATGCTCGTTCACACCGACGTCGATACTATGACTCGGTGGGTGTGGTTGACACGTATCCAAAGAAAGTTTGGTGGATATGGCCATCATTAGTACGTGGTGACTCTTGGTTGTGTCCTTCTAGAGGCGTACATAAGGGCTAGGCCTGGTAGTATGGATATCTGCCTAGGAGTGGGGTCCCGACCCTCTGTCTCTGTTTGCCACTACGGAGGTTCCTGGGAGTGAAGCTAGCTGCCCAAATGAGGGGAACTAAAGGTCTCTGTGCATAGAGTCGTGTGTGTGGGTTGTACTTGCATGAATCATGGCATAACATAGCACTACACTCATACTTGCATATAAACCTGACACCATATCGTATAAATCGGTATGAGACTTTTATACGATGGGTGACTTGCAGAAGACCCCTTAACTTATAAGTTTGTATGAGCATTCATATAAGTTAAGGTTGTTGAATTTTCTCAAAGTGGTCAACAAGATAGCCTAATGCCAAATTAATATCCTCAGAACTATCAAGATCATAGCTTGATCGTGCAGAAACCAGGAAAACAAGCTCAATTAACCAAATGCAACCACTAGGGCAAGTAGATTATATATTTCTTATTTCTTCTTTACAAGGCGAGGTATACATGGCGAGACATGATTCGTCAGTACACAGGAATACAGGAAAAAACACAAGTCAAAACAATTCGAGCGGACAAAACTGGAGACCGCCGAGACCTCCCAGTCCGCCAAGTCACCGAGGCCGCCCTAACTGCTGCTGCTGCTGCTAGAAGATGAATAGAACACGGAGTCCGCCGAGACCGCAAGGTCGCGCGGACACACCGTAATTCGTTGACTGCTACAAGCTGTTGCCGAACTGAGGAACAAACCGGCTAGACCGCCGAGTTCGACAGACAGGTTATTGAACTTGGAAAAGCTGAAGTAGAGAAAACTGACAAGTTGCAGAAGAGACCTGCTGAAACCGCTGATTGAAACTACAAACTTCACTGATGCTAACCGCAGTCAAAACCAAACTCCTGGCTCCTCTGAGTTAGCCGCGCAACCTGTAAACATCATACAGTTATCTCTGCTTTGTCCGCGCGGACAGCAAAAAACATACCGCAACAATTAAACAAGCCCTCACTTACTGTTCACTCAGTTACTGTAGATGTGCCGGGGAGGTCTATTTATAGGTGAGGTGTGGAGTGTGGTCACCACCCTAGTGAATAGAGTCACTGCCCCAGCTTACGCGCTAACACAACCAGTCCGCCAAGTCCACAAGGACTTGACCAAACATGAAACTTCCAGGCACCTAGGTCAAAGACAGTCTGCCAATATGTGGACACATTGCCAGCCCACACAACATAGGCACAACGCCAGCCCGCCAAACACACATAGCGCCAGACCGCCACTCAAAGCAGCATGCGGACACAACCGCAACTTATGATGCACAAGTCCGCACCTCTCCATAGCACGCGGACACAGCCACAACAGATGTTGCATCAGTCCGCACACTGTACGCAGATACAGAGGCAGTCCGCACAGCTCGAGAACAATTCCACCGCCCGCCACGAGTCAACGACCAACAGGCAGTCCGCCCGGTCAACAACGGAGTCTGCGGACACTGCGGACACCATGGACTTGTAACAGAGTGTGACCAAGTCCAGCAGCACATCAAGCAACTAGCGCGAGCACGGAAGACACAGAAGATGCAGACCGCCAATCAGCAGGACAGTCCGCCACAAGAATGAAACATCCATTGCACCATGGAGAGCTCGGCAAGAAGCAAAGCCCATATCTAAAGCCAGTCCACAAGTGCGGACTCCGCGAACGCAAAAGACAAGTCCGCCAACACACCACGGATACAACTTCCAATCCTCCGGGTAACCACAAGAGCTGGCTAACTGCAAGACCGCAGATCACGCTGAGCACTGCCAACAGACCACAAACCGTAGTCCGCTCAGGCCGCTCCGCTAGATGCCCATGTCACTAGGACTTACTTTGCCATACACCAACCAGGCCGTGACCAGCAGCCCGCCCAGGCCGCACACCAGTCCGCACAAGATGCTCCTCAAGAACAGCCAAGCCACCAAGTCCAAGCCAAGCAAGGTCACACAGGCCGCAACCAGCAGTCCGCCCAGGATGCAGACTCAGAACACTTAGGCCGCCCAGACTGCCCGGCCTGCTCCATCACCCACTTTCACTTCACAAATTTCAACACTCCCCCTTGAGGTGAGAAGTGGTGATCAAGCCCAGCAACCCTCGTAATCGTTGAAATAGCCCCTTCGACAGCGGCTTCGTGAAGATGTCAGCAAAGATTATTTTCACTCCGAACATGCCCGACCACAAGAGATCCCTCCAACACCTTCTCCCTTATGAAGTGGTGCTCGATCTCAATATGCTTGGTCCTTGTGTGACATAATGGATTGTTCACCAGTTTGAGAGCACTCTCATTGTCACCCCATAGTAAAGTAGGCCCTTGCACTTCCTCATGAACATCCTCTACAAGCCTCCTCAACCAGATGGCTTCTCGAGCAGCCAAGGCCGAAGCCTTATACTCAGCTTCCTTAGTAGACACAAACACTGAGTCTTGCTTCTTGCTACACCACGATATGCAAGCTGATCCACAAGTGAAAACATAACCCGAAGTTGATCTTTGATCATCTGAGTCACCACCATAATCAGCATCCGTGTATCCAAGTAAAGAAAACACCGTGTCCCTACTATAGAGGAGTCCCATATCAGAAGTCGCCTTGACATACATCAAGATGTTCTTTGCCGCTACCAGATGATACTTCCTTTGTTCAGCCATAAAACAACTTACTCAGCTAACAGTGTAAGCAATGTCTGGCCTTGTAATCATTAAGTAGATCATGCTCCCCACTAGAGCTCTGAACACCAAGGGATCATGAAGAATCCTTCCTTCATCTCATCAAAGCTTCAGACCAAGATCCAGAGGAGTAGAGCAACCCTTCCCTTTGCCCATACCGAATCGATTCACAATGCGATACGCATATCCTTTCTGGCAAATGAGTATCCCGCTCTCCTTCCTCTCCACTTCGAGAATAAGGAAGTGATGAAGCTCCCCCAAGTCTTTCATCTCGAAGCGAATAGCAAGCTCAGCCCTAAGCCTAGCCACCTCCTCCTCTGAATTCCGTGTGATGATCATATCATCCACATACAGCAGGACCAATACTTGAAGCTCCCCCTTTTTCTTGATGAACAAGCTAGAATCCAAGTTGGAAGCAAGATAACCGCGGAATTGAAGATACTCTGCTATCTTCCCATACCAAGCTCTAGGAGCTTGCTTCAACCCGTAGAGAGCCTTCCTGAGCTTGCAGACATAGTCCGGATGAATTTTAGAAACAAAACCAAGTGGTTGATCCATGAAGATGTCCTTATCAATTTCTCCGTAAAGAAAAGCATTCTTCACATCAAGCTGCCACATTCTCCATCCCTTGCAAGCAGCCAAGGCGATCACCATCCGAACCGAAGTCATCTTTGCAACTGGACTAAATTTCTCCTCATTGTCTTCTCCATACTGCTGTGAGAATCCTCGAGCAACCAGACGAGCATTGTATCTATCAATGCTCCCATCAACCTTCTTCTTCAACTTGAACACCCACTTGCAAGTCACTGTATTAATGCCATCAACCTTGGGCACAAGGTCCTAGGTTTCATTCTTCTTGAGAGAAGCAATCTCAACCGTCATGACATCTTCCCACTCCTTGACTCCAGTGGCCTCATTAAAGTTTGCAGGCTCTCGCTCATCCAGAGGACCTGCAAAGAAGCAGGAGACAAAACTCACTACATTCCCATCACAGTACCGAGCTGGTGGCTTAATAACCCTCTTTGATCTTCGAAGGGTCTGATCCTTGCTCATACCTCCGTTGCTTCTTCAAGCTCAGCTCCATTTACAGGAATGCTTTGAGCAATGCTCCCCCTGCTTCCTGAGCCAGAAACCTTAGAACCAGAGCTTGAAGCAACATGAGCTGCTGGTGATACAACAAGCTCCTCTTCCAGAACTTCAGCAGCCACCTTTTGCTCTTCATCAACCTTGCTCTTTGGTAGATCAACCGAGCCTCCTCCATACGACGTCAGTTCATCAAAGACCACGTCTCTTGATACAACAAGCTTCTTCGTTGCAGGATCCATGCATTTCCATCCCTTCTTCCGCTCATCATAGCCAACAAAGACAAGCTTCCTTGCCTTTGCATCAAGCTTTGTCCTTGAAGCATCCGGGACATGCACATAGTAAGTTGATACAAACACTCGAAGGTGTTCCACATTTGGCTTCTCCTTCAACAACATCTCAAAAGGAGACTTTATGTTGATCGGGCCGAGCTGCATCCGATTGATGACATAAGAAGCACAAGACATCCCCTCTGCCCAGAAGGACCTATGAATATCTTTCGCATGAAGCCAACACTTGCAGGTTTCCGTCATATGACGGATCTTCCGCTCCGCTACTCCGTTTTGTTGTGGAGTAAGAGCACAAGTAAGCTCTATCTAGATCACGTGCTTCATGCAGAAGTTAGAAAACTCGGAGGATACAAACTCACCACCTTTGTCTGTTCTAAACTTCTTGATCCGCATGTAATGTCCCGATTCGCACTCGGCCCCTCGTGCACGTTTTTGAGTCATGGGAGCTGACTTGGGCTCAGAAAAGTGCTGGAGGCGGGGCTGCAGTTGTAAATGGGAGGAGAAATCGGTACAGAATAGGACACGGGTAGAGACACGGGCAGAGACACGGGCGTGTCCATACCGGTGTGGTGGATGCCGGTTCTCGAGTCGATGACTCGAGTATGTCCAGAGAAGGACACGGGTAGTGACACGGGCGTGTCACTACCCGTGTGCATAATAGTACGGTTGGAACACGACGTGTCCCTACCCGTGTGTGTCGATTAGAGCTCAACGAGGTGTGTCCCAAGGAGTACACGGGTAGAGACACGGGCGTGTCCCTACTCGTGTGGTCGAGTTGAGTTCGACGAAGAGTACCCGAGAAGGACACGGGTAGAGACACGGGCGTGTCCCTACCCGTGTGTGTCGAGTTGAGCTCGACGAGGCATGTCCAGAGGAGGACACGACCAGTGAACATGGTCGTGTCATGTGGGCATGGGTAGGGACACGGGCATGTCCCTACCCTTGTTTGTGTATCGAAACGTCAGGTAATCGTCTGTAATGCTTCACCCAAGCAGGACACGGGTAAGGACACGGGCGTGTCCCTACCCGTGTCACTTTTCACTTATAAGGGTTGTGAAAGCCCTAGCCGTTTTCGCTCATCATTTCACCCCTTTTGTCCTAAGAGAACTTCTACAGAGAGGGAGAAGCTGCTGGAGCAAGTCCTAGAGGAGAGGATCCGCCGCCGTCGTGAAGAAGAAGATGCCGCAGCGAAGAGTTACAAGATCCATGGTCGGAGATGTTGGAAACGCCGGAAATGAGGTGAGCTTCCTCCCCTCTCCCTTGGTGCTAGATCTGTATATATATCTAGGCGAGATGTTGACTCAAGAGAGTCTAGACTTGCGAGATGACGGTTTCTCTTAGAAGAGGCCGTTCTATGGCTTGTGCTCTAAGGTTAGTGGTGTCTTCAACCTCTCTAACATTCTATGTGAAGATGGGGGATGGTTTCGTGAAGAGTCATGGCCTCATGAGGGTGAATAACGGAGGAGGAATTTCTGGTGTGATTTGGGAAGATCAGCTTGAGGAGGAAGATGAACCGATGTCGTTCATTCCGCTTTAAGATGCGTGCAGAATCTGTGTTTTGCGCGCAACAATCTCCTTGACCATTTTCAGGTGTGATATGTCCAGATCTCGGCTTTCGACTAAACACAAATGTTGAATCTCTTGAAAATACCTTTCCAACGAATGGTTGCACGACTTCAGGCGACGTCTATAGCCACGGGAAAGTCCGAATGAATTTGGCGGCCGGCAAACCCTGCATTCAGAAATTGTGTTCTGTACGCAGTGGACTTTGAAGCCGATTTCAAGTATGTTACTCTCAAATCTGGGTTATGGTCTAAGTATGAAAGTTGTAACCCATGGAATGTCCTTTCCATCGAGGGGTTACACGTTTTCACCGGATTCCTGTAGCTTCGGGAATCTTCGGTCGAATTTGCTGTCCAGATTTATTCTGCACTTAAATTCTGGGTTTGGTATAGCATAGGATTTGGACTCGGTGGAGCCAATGTTGCAAGTTAACTTGAGGTTTGGGGAACTATTTTAAGTTAATCATATTAGTTCTATAATTGATGAAGTTTAATAATTGGATCCCATGAAATTGATTTGTGAACGAAGCATACTTAAACGAAATGATTTGATAGAAATTGGTAGACTAATATAAATGCGCATCATGCTTATAATGTGTTGAAATCATTTGCAATGACATGTAGGAGGATAATATATGACCATGTGAATGTTTGATTAATGGAATGAATTTAGTAGTCCAATGCTTAGAGTGTCGTCTCCCTACAGGTAGCATTGTGAAAGGATGTAAGTGCGGTGTTGACCGTCAATAGTTGGGGTGGCGATGAGCTGAGTCAAAGCCGGACGGTTGGGCTTGGTCCTCGGTGCTCATTTCCCGGGGCTCCTTCCGTGCCGAGTGGATGGATGGGCTTGGCCCTCGTGTTTTCTCCGAGGCTCCTTCCATGCCACGATGATGTGGAATTGCATGTGGTGTGAGTTGACACGCGGTGTCGTAATCCTGGGTTAAGGATAGTGTGGCAGGTCTACGGGCTCGCCGGTCGTCACACCGACGGGAGTTGACTGTTAGACCTTGGGCGGTTGGGCTTGGTCCTCGGTGCTCACGTCCTGGGGCTCCTTCCGTGCCAAGTGAACGGTTGGGCTTGGTCCTCGTGCTTTCTTCTGAGGCTCCTTCTGGGTCACACAAGGCTAGTTTTGGGCTTGGTTCTCGGTCCACATCTAACCGAGACTCCCGTTGGGCCATAGTACGCGAGGCGGGGGGCTCTGCTAATGTGTTCCTAGCGTTGAGGCGTACGGAGGCCTAAGTGAAGCAGTGTGGATGCCCACTTAGTAGTAGAGAAACCCGCTTTACTGTCGCCGCCTGGCCACGGAGGTTGATGCCAGAGAGGTTAGCTACCTGCTCGAATAGTGGGAACTACTAGTCTATGTCGACATAGCGGTTGCATGTGCGTGATCATGGGTGAGTCATTGCATTGCGTACATACCATTACATTACATTGCATAAACAAGATCCTCATCGTATAGGTTTGTATGAGCACTCTAATACGATGAGTTACTTTATGTTAAACCGATCCTTAACTTATAAGCTTGTATGGGCATCCTTATAAGTTAAGTTACTTTCATGTTGTAGTTAATTATAATTGATGAATGATTATAGCTCTTGTAGAATTGCTAGATTAAATATGTTGTTAATCATATTGTACTATTACCACCTGCTTGAACCTGCTATATTACTTATTATATATTGTACCTTTGTTCCTTTCTCCGCCCAGTGTTTTGACTAACAGTTAATATGTCTTCCTTTTTAGGAGGTCACCCCGCAGATAGAGGAGCCGCAGACTTTGCAGCAGGACAACCAGGCCCGGATGACAGGTCTTGAATGGACGGTGTCATCGCTACCGTTGGTTACCAATATGAGTGTTGAGCGACTCTGATGTAGCCTTTGGGCGTTTATTGTTGTACTCTGATATTGCAGAAGCTTGATATTAGCTTCCTTTTTTGTTGTACTTTGGACTATTATGCTTGTGTGGATTTGACTTCTTATTATATTTTGGTTGGGTTGGCATATATATATTGATATTGATTGTAGCCGGCAGAATAGGCGTCTTGTGGTACAGGTTAGACCGTGTGCTAATGCTACCACAAGGCGGCTGTTCTGCTCATAAGACCCCCCTTCGTTTCGTGTTTTGGGATCCGGAAGGGGGGGGGGGGGGTCTTACAAATGGTATCGACTTGCCATGATCCTCAAGTAAAGAAGTCGTTCAATAATGGTACCACCCCCGTTCGATTAGTCAGTTTGGGGACAAACTGACTTAGCAGAAGCAGTGGTGTGCCCATATGTAATTCACACTAAGTATGTCCAACTTTGACCTTAAGATTTGCCAACCTGACCGTACGTTTGTATTCTATGTGTAGATTCCAGTGCACGTTGAGCCGATGAGGGGCACTCCCGCCCCTTCCATACTCACTCAGTTCCAACAATCCGAGTTGGGACAGACGCTCACCACCATCCTGGATGCCTTTAGGGCGCAGTAGCCTCCGGTGCAACAGCAGGCTCAGGGCTCTAACTGGCTGTGCACCTTTCGGGCTCTCTCCCCTCCCGCCTACCTCGGGACAGAGTCGGTCGTACGCACGAAGGAATGGCTTGACACGATGTAAGAGTTATTGGCGGGGATCTGTTGCCCAGCCAACATGGCTGTAACTTTGGTGGTGTCCGTCTTGGAACTACATGCTAAGAGGTTGTGGAAGTCCCTCATGGGCTCCACCTTCCAAGGGCGAGTTTATATAGAGATAAGTTGGAGCGAGTTCTCGGGTGTCTTCTTGGAGCACTTCATTCCCTCAACAGCTTGAGATGAACTCAAAGAGAGGTTCCTACTGCTTAAGCAATGATCAAAATCGGTTACGGAATATCATCGAGAGTTCCAACACCTCGCGAGGTTCGCAGACTCATATGATTTGGATGATAGAGGATATGTCAAGCGCTTCTACAAAGGGTTGTGGGACCCCCTGAGGCAGGCCCTTTTGTTTATAGCGGACTCTAGCTTAGCAGAGATAACCGACATGGAGATGATATTATAGGCTGACCACTTGGGAAGTGGTAAGAGGCCTGCGGAGGGCGTGATGGAAGCTGGCCCAAGCAACAGAAGAAGGCAGGACTTTAGAGGAGGAAGAGGACATCAAAGTGGTGGCGGACGTTTCCACCGAAATTATAGAGTGGAGCATCCAGTTCCACAGCCGCCCGCGTTGCCTCCACCGCCACAGCGTCAACAATTTCAGCAACCAGAGGGGTGTTATGGGAGGGTGTGCTTCGAATGCAACCAGCCGGGCCACATTTGACGTTACTGCCCGTAGTTGTTTGGGAATGCTCCTCTTGCTCTCCCTCCGGCAGCTCCTCGATGGCGGGGACACATGCGTGGTCGAGGACGAGGACCACGAGGAGGAAACCCCGGACCGGCTCAAGATCAAGTGTTCGCGCTGGACATGGCGCAGGAGCGAAATCCTCAAGACTTGATTGCAGGTATGTGGCATTTAGTTTTCACATTTTCATAGTTGAACTTAAGTTGCTTAAGACATACTAGATACCTAGCATTGAATTTTGGTTATTGATACTTAGGCACCATGGTAGTCGGCGAGAAGACGACCTATGCGCTGTTCGATACCGATGCCTCACACTCCTTTTTGCCCGAGGACTTCATTAAGGACATGGAGGGTGTACAATATTTTACTGGCATAGCCCGACAAGTATGCCTCCCGGAAGGCTCTGAGATGATCGCAACCGCCAAGTGCGAATTTGAGATACTTATTGGGGGAAAAGCCTTTGATACGTCTGCCACGGTCTTGAGGATGCCAGAGTTTGATCTTATTCTGGGCATGGCGTAGTTGGACTGGCACTTTGCAAGGATTGATTGGGCGGAGAAACGAATCTACTTGAGACATGGAGACACCGATGTCATCTTTCAGGATATTAGATTCACAGCTCGCATGTTATTATCTTCGATTCAGGCTATAAAAGCGCATATGTAGGGGGATGAAGTCTTCATGATCTGTTTTGAGTTGAAGGAGATAGCATTGGATGTAACAACCCCATCCGTTCATATGGTATATACTAGAAGGTCCGGCCGGGGCCCCACAACATATATCACAAAACAGGCGGTCAAGGTATGAGATGATACCAGAGTAGCGCAGCGCACCTTAACACATTGCATTCTAGCAGAAGCCTATACTAACACTTGAACTCCACACTTGAATGTCCAACATATAAAAAACCTCCACATTGTATATATATAATAGGAATGCCTTACAACAACACGAAAGTTGGCCTTATGGCCTTACATGGCTTTCAAACAGTGGCCTAAACATTGACGCGCAGGCCGGCCACATTAAAAGAAAACACAACAGTCATTCTAAATAGCCTTCGAGGGCTAGCAGCAGTAACAAAAGCAGTAGGGACTTCAACCCTTATGCGTCCCGCTCGGTTCTCCAGCACCTGCACAGGGACATTCCACCCAAGGCTGGCAAACAGAGGCAACAGTCAGCATTCAGCTGACCAAATTATAACGATCCTACCCCTTTTCTCGGGGCAGCGGTAATCTTCCCTGAAGGCATATCATATCACAAGCATGGAAATATATCTCATATAATGTGCTTTCACGCACATATGCCATCACAACCGTCAGCCACCCGGCCCAATGGTCCGTGCACTCAGGGCACATTCTTGGTGTACTGGCAAATCAGTTGCCCACCACCGTATCAGGTTCGCAACCCAACGACAACTCTCTTGAGCATTTACTCCATGGCGTGCAGCCAGAGTTCTAGTCTTAAAACACCGGGATGGCCCGTAGCCCCCAATTGTGTCATGGCACGTAGGCCTAGGACTCTTGCTATGCGCTCCAACAGACCGCACCTTCTGGTCTCACATCGGACGAACATAACGCAGGTCGGATCCTCCACCCCCCGTTGCTCAAATCGCCTTGCCATCACCAAGCACGGCATACTCGCGGCTAAATAACGCCGCGGGTCGGTCTCACCAATCCTGTTCTTGGCATTCAAGCCAGGGTATTTCTATTACACCCATTCATCTCACAACATTAGCGGGTCTTTCCTGGGCACACTAGTACTTCCTGTTACTCGTTCACAGGTACGACACCGCAATATCACAAATGTCAGGGGTCTTTCCTAGGCACACTAGTACTTCCTGCTACTCTCTTCACAGGTACCAACTACGACATCAAGCATCACAAAGTGCCTTTCCTGGTGACACCAGTACTTCCTGTTACTCATTCACAGGTACGACCCAATAGCACAAGCATAACACATATATTTTCCCGGACTACCACTCCAGTACTTCTGGCTACTACCCTTCACAGGCATAACCCGTTGACTCCTTAAACTACACGTTTATCACAGAGTCTTCTCCAATTCATATGCAACATCACCAATCCCGACCAACCTGTCCAGATGGGTTTCACACAGCATGCTTATTCCGTACTCCATTTTCGGATCTATATGCCAACAAAGGGGATTCCATGAATCAACCCAAAGACTCCCAAAATCAGCCAGCTCTTGGTGGGGGAATCACAAACATATGCCAAAAAGGAAGCCTTCACATGTCTAGGAAGAAAAGTCGTTACCCTTGAAGACCGCTTTGGTGCCATGAAGTTCCTAACTGGCTAGGAAGAGCTTTTCCTCCGCAAAAATGGCCTTGGATCATAGCTTGACACTCTCAAGCTCCACCAGCAAGCAGCCCTTCTTCTTCCTCCTCCTTCCTCTCCCTTTTTCTCTCTAAACTTTTAGAAAGATGAAGGCAATAACAAAATGAGAATACGTTCTCTGTTTTCGGCCTTAAGGAAGTAGGAAAGAAGCTCAGCCTTTGGATCTCAGCTGAAGGAAATGAACGACCACGAAAAATCGGGAAAATCGATTTTCGCGTCCGACACGCCCTGTGACACGCCCGTGTCACAGGCCGTGTACTCAAAGCGGTGCTCAACCCGCCTTATCTCCAAAACAGGTCACCGCCACGGGACACGCCCGTGTCAGCCAAGTCACGCCCGTGACGTAGTTCTGCGCTCGACGATCTGCGTTTGACGATTAGACAGCGACCATCGAGCTCGCCAGTGATCGTCGATCTCACCAGCGATCGGCATACAGCGCGTTCGACGATTTGCGCTCGACGATCAGCGCGTTCGATGATTTCCATTCGACGATCAGTGCATTCGACGATTTCCATTCGACGATTCCGCGTTCGACAATTTTGCCAGCCCACGAAGCCTTTGTTAAATCGTCGAGCTCAATTCGTTGAACACAGAATTTCATCGACTTGACGCCGAACCCGAGCGGTACATGCCCTGGGACACGCCCGTGTCCCAGGCCGTGTCACCCAAAATTTTGCCTGCTGAAAATTGGGCTGTTACAACCCTCCCCTCCTACAAGAAATTTCGTCCTCGAAATTGGTACACAGGAAGGCAACCAGCAACCAAACTGCTATAACATTAAAATTCTCATGTTACAACAACATATTTTCACTCTCCACTCATTACAGAAACAATTCGGGAAACTCCACTCGCATGGTTTGCTCTCGCTCCCATGTAAGTTCCTCACGGCCACAGTTGTCCCACCGTACTTTAACCATCCCAACCGTTTTGTTCCGCAACTGTTTCTCGGCTCGATCCTCGATCTGAATGGGTCTAACTCTCGTTGTTAGCCCATACTCCACCGGCACACGATCATCTGCGATCACCTGAGCTAGATCTTTAACGGCCTTCCGAAGCACCGAGATGTGAAGCACATCATGTAATCCACCCAAGTCTGCCGAAAGAGCTAGCCGATATGCCGCTTCTCCGACTCGCTCGACCACTTCAAATGGACCCAAATATCTTGGACTCAACTTTTTCAAACGTCAAATCCTGGAGACACATTTGAAGGGTTTGATCTTCAAGTAGACCCAATCGCCAACCGCGAGCTCCACGTTCCGGTGCTTGGCGTTGTAGTACTTCGCTTGACGATCTTGGGCTATAAGTAGCCTCTTTCGAATCGTCCGTACGGTTGAGTTTGCTTCATTGACCTCATTTCGATTATACACTCGAGCTTCGCCCTCTTCTACCCAAGCCAAGGGAGTACGACACTTCCGTCCATACAGAGCTTCATATGGTGCCATCCCAATGCTCGCCTGGTAGCTGTTATTATAGGCAAACTCCACCATATAGAGATGATCTTCCCATCTCTTTCCGAAGTCTAGGGCGCACATCCTGTGCATGTCCTCCATCATCCTGTTGGTTCTTTCAGTTTGGCCATCCGTCTAGGGATGAAAGGCCGTACTGAATGTCAACTTCGTGCCCAATAGTCGGTGAACTAGCCTCCAGTCATTTGACGTGAATCGCCCATCTCGATCACTTACGATGCTCCGAGGAACACCGTGCAGCCGCACAATCTGGTCAACATATAATTTTGCCAAACTTTCTGTAATGCCCTGAAACTCAAAGGAGCGACGAGGGACGTTTTGGGCCAGTTTTGGTTTCTAGCTGCAGGCACACGACCTGGGACACGGGCGTGTCCCAGGGTGTGTCAAGCTTGTGTCGACACTCAGCCGGGAAGTCGACATTTTGATCTCGACATTGTGTCGAGACTGGGCACACGACCTGCGACACGGGCGTGTCGCAGGGCGTGTCGACCCGTGTCGACACTTAGCCCGCGAAGTCGACACTCTGCGGTCGACGAAGTGTCGAGACATGGCACACGGCCTGCGACATGGGCGTGTCGCATGGCGTGTCAACCCGTGTCGACACTCGTCCCGGGAAGTCGACACTTCACTCGACGAAGTGTCGAGACAAGGCGCACGGCCTAGGACACGGGCGTGTCCAAGGCCGTGTCATTAGGTCGACGATCTTCACTCGACAAAGTGTCGAGTGTCGATACCGTGTACACGGCCTGGAGCCCAGGCGTGTTGAGGTGACACGGGTAAGGACACGAGCGTGTCCTAGAACCCGTGCAGTGCTCGGGTTGTTTTCGAAGAAAAATGATGGGGGTACACGGCCGGCCACACGACCGTGTCAGGTGGAACACGGGCATGTCAAATTGAACACGGGTGTGTTCGATACCCGTGTGTTGTTCCAGGCGAGCCGATTTTGACGGCGAATGAGGCACACGACCCTGGACACGGGCGTGTGCCAGGCCGTGTGTGGTCCATATTGGGCATTTCAGTGCCGAATCAAAGCCGTTCGTTTCTTTAATTGATGATCCAACGGCTGGGGGTTGTTCCTGAAGGGATATACCCGGGATTGGGCCTTAGAAACCCTCACTGTTCATGAGTGGTTGTCTTTCTAAATCTTAGAAAGAGAGGAGTGCCAAGGAAGGAAGAAGAAGCTAGATTCGGCCATTGGAGGAGCTTCAAAGCTCTAAATCGCGAGCCGACTCCGGATCCACGGAGGCAAAGCTAGTGCGGTGCTTTTCATCCGCTTACTTTTCCATGGCGCCAAAGAGGAACGCTAGGGTAACGATTCTCTTCTTGAGCATGAGTAGCTCTCCTTCTTTGCATAAGAAGCCCGCTCTCATGAGTTTGCGGAGAGTTAGAGGTGTTCCTTCGGGTAGATATGTGAAGTCCCCATTGTTTAGAGTCCGTAAGCGAGAACGAACATAGGCATGATGTGTGAAGCCTACCCGGACATGTTGGTCTGGATCGGTGATGTTGCATTACATAAATGCCGGAGAAGACTCCGTGCTATTGGTTGTTTTTCGGGTTTTCTACGCGGTAGATTGTAGCAGGGAGCCTTGGGGATTAACCCAAAGGTGCACCCGAAAAACTGGGCGGATGCGAGATCTTGCCAACTTGGTGGCCTGAGAGCCAACTTGAACATAACCGGGTTATGTGAATCGTGATGGAAATGGGACTCGGTGGAAGTTTGACCCGCGCAAATGGCTTAAATTGTCGTTGCGATGTGAGCACGGGTTATATGGAACTGTAACCGTTCTATGTCGTCTGGTTAAAGAGACCTAAGGGTACGTGACACTTGCCGTTGGCATAGATTAGGGTCTTCGGCGATCAATGGCTTAAATTGTCGTGACCCAGGCCAGGAAGACAAAATGCTCATAGGTTTGGCCGTCAAAGTGGCGGTGGTGAGTCCAGAATGTCTACGGCTTTAATTGACGTGACATCAACTGGTTCACCGAGAATGTGCCCTGAGAGCACGGGGCATGTGGCCGTGCGAGCCAACGTCTGTGATGAAATGGTTATTTATTGCTCGCTTATGCTAATGAAATGCAGGGAAGGAGCATCGCCGCCCCGAGTTGGGGGCGGGATCGTTATAATTTGGTCAGCATTGCTGACCGTTGCCTTGTTTTGCCACAGTGAGGTGGTTTGTTGCTTGCAGGTGCTACGGGACCAAGTGGTCAATAGCGGGCTAAAGCCCAAGTGCGAAGCCGGCCCTCGAAGGCCTATTTGGAAGTGTTTATTGTTTTATTCATGTATAACCGGCCTGCGTGCCGTGGTTTGTAAATCATGTAATATCAAGTGAAATATTTTGTAAGGCCTTAAGGCTTGTGTTGGTATTTATATACATTCCTATTTTGGATTAGTGGACATTCATGCTTTAGTGCTAGGTTCTTATTTGCAACTTTTATAAACTGCTTCCGCTAGAATGCTCTGTGTAGGACGTTGATTGGTTGGATGGTTTCCATGAGTAACCACCCGGTCTGTCTGTGGCATACGGCGTCGGGCCCCAGCCAGACCTACTGCTATATGCTATGTGACGGATAGGGGGTGTTACAATTTGGTATCAGACTACTGGTTTTGGTCGGGCTTAAATTGAATTCGTGGGCGAATTCTTTTTAAGGGGTGGTGAGCACATTGTGTGCGTCATCGTTATAATGGTAAAAGAACCCATGAATGTCCACTTAGGAATGAAAATACTCGTATTTGAGGAACCTGCGTGTTCCTATAATTGCTGTTTGCAATTTTATTTGGTCGCTTAACGCTGTTTTGTACCACTATAGGTGACCAGAAGTGATGTTGGGCCGTCAGAACGTCGAGTTTCTGAGGCTAGTAGTGCACCGGATGTTGCTCCCGCAACACCTCTATCGGCTGAGAACATACGATTGGTGGCTGAAGCGGTGTTGGCCGTGATAAATGTGCAGCCTGCAAGGCAAACGCAGCAGCCCGCTCCTATGATGGAGCAGGAACCTCTTCAAGAGGCTGAGCTGAGGAGAGTGGAGCAAGTGGTTGTGGAACCGGTGGTGCCAAGGAGGGCAACCGAGAGACAGCTTAAGCATGTTATGAGATTTAATCCTCCTGTATTCTCGGGGTTGGGAACCCCATCTCAGGCTGAAGACTGGCTCTCCAGGGTGAAGAGAGTCATGACAGCGACGGAGACAGAGGAGTGGCAAATGACCACCATCGCTACGTTCCTTATGGACTGTGAAGCGAGATTATGGTGGGAAAGTTTGGAGCTGCATCATTTGAGAGGTAGACAACTTATAGACGTCCCGATGGAAGAGTTCTCGGGATTATTCTTAGCAAGATACCTCCCTTCTACTCAGAGGATTTCGATGGAGAACGAATTTCTAAAGTTGGTTCAGGGTGAGAAGAGTGTGGATGAATATCTCCATGAGTTCACTCGTTTGAGTCGATATGCTAGCTCCACAATCGTGGATGAGGAGCGGAAGACTAATCGCTTCTATGAAGGCTTGAGAGATGAGTTGAAGTTACTACTCTCGGGGCCGATGACGCAGGGTTTCTTAACCTTGGTCAATACTGCCCGGTCCTTGGAGAAGGACATGAAGAATGTGCAAGCAAAGAAAAGCTTGGGTGACAGGAAATCTGAATTTAAAGTGTCGACTACTTCAAAGTCCGGCTATCGGAGGTCTTTCAAGAAGCATAGGACTTCGTGTCCAGCTCCTTCTGGTGCTTCTGGGGCGACTACGGGTCAGACCCCGGGTGCGTGTTTTACTTATGGAAAGACGGGGCATTTTGCCCGTGACTGTTGGAGTGGACGTCCTAAGTCCGAGAGAAGGCCGGGAGCTACTTATGAAGAGAAGGGAAAGGCGGTGGAGTCGACCGAATCCCATTATGCTCCGGCCCAACCAAGGGTCTATAATCTTGGCCAACAGGAGGCCATCAAACAGGCTGATGTGGTGACAGGTACGGTTTAATTTATAGCAAGTCAATTTCTTTAAATACTTGTTATGCACATGTTACCTTACCACCGCTTGTTTAGGATTTGTATTGATTTGTGAAAATCCGGCACGAGCACACTTCGATACGGGAGCTTCACACTCCTTCTTGTCCGAAGGATTTATATCACGCATCAGAGTCCCTTCTTCGGTGGCGAAGGATAAGTTGGATGTGTTGTTGCCCAATGGGTGTTCGATGCGAGCGGATAGGATCTGCGATGTTAAGATTCGTATTGGGGATCAGGAATTTGACCTGCAGGCGTCTTTACTTCCGTTGGTGGAGTTCGACGTCATATTTGGCATGGACTGGCTCTCGGAGAAGCAGGCCCATATAGATTGCGGTAGCAAGGAAGTCAAGCTGGGAGCAAGTCGTGAAACGACTTTTACGGGCTTAAAGGGGTCGAGCAAGACGTTGATGTCTGCTCTTCAGGTGGTGAAGGTGGTTCGTGCTGGTGCAGAACTGTTCTTTACACTAGTGGAGGTTGCAAAGCCGAAGCCCGCGTTGGATTGTATTTCAGTGGTATCGGAATACCCTGATGTGTTCCCCGCAGATCTTCCTGGAGCCCCGCCTCAGCGGGAGATAGATTTTACGATCGAGCTAGTGCCAGGTGCAAAGCCTGTGTCACGATCTCCTTATCGGCTAGCGCCTAAGGAAATGGCGGAGCTGAAAGTTCAACTACAAGAGTTGTTGGGGCAAGGGTATGTGCGCTCGAGTTCTTCGCCTTGGAGCGCACCGGTCCTCTTTGTCAAGAAGAAGGACGGAAGCTTGAGGATATGTATTGATTATAGGGAGCTCAACAAGTTGACGGAGAAGAACAAGTACCCGATTCCCTAGATTGATGATCTTTTTGATTAGTTGGTAGGGTCGACGATGTACTCGAAGTTGGATCTCAAGGCTGGGTACTATCAGCTGCGAATAAGGGAGAGTGATATCCCGAAGACAGCGTTTAGTACGAGATACGGGCATTATGAGTTTACGGTCATGCCGTTTGGGCTGACTAATGCGCCGTCAGTGTTCATGGATTTGATGAACAGGACTTTCAGGGAGTACCTGGACCATTTCATGATCGTCTTCATCGACGATATTTTGGTGTACTCGCAAAGTGAGGAAGATCACTTCAAGCATCTTCATTTGGTTCTAGAGACGCTAAGGAGAAATCAGTTGTATGCCAAGTTCTCGAAGTGCGAGTTTTGGCTATCCTCAGTGGCGTTCCTCGGGCATATAGTGAGTGGAGAGGGTATTGCTGTGGATCCGGCGAAGATTGTTGCGATACGGGAGTGGCCTGAGCTTGCTACGGTAGCGGAAGTCCGGAACTTTTTGGGGCTTGCCGGCTATTATAGGCGCTTCGTAGAGAACTTCTCGCGGATAGCTTTACCTCTCACTACTTTGACGAGGAAGTAGCATAAGTTCGTTTGGACGCCGGAGTGCGCGCGAGCTTTTGAGGAGTTGAAGTGTCGGTTGACCACGGCGCCAGTGTTGAGTTCGCCATGTGGGACCGAAGGCTATGAGATTTATAGTGATGCTTCGGGCAGCGGTTTGGGTTGCGTGCTACTGCAACACGGAAGTGTAATAGCTTATGGCTCGAGACAGCTAAAAGCGCATGAAAGGAACTATCCGATCCATGACTTGGAGTTAGCGGCCGTGATCTTTGCCTTAAAGCTGTGGATGCACTATTTGTACGGTGTGAAGATTGATATCTACACCGATCACAAGAGCCCGAAGTATCTTATTGATCAGAAGGATCTGAATATGCGGCAGCGTAGATGGATGGAGTTATTGGGGGACTATACATTCAAGATCCACTACGTGCCTGGTAAAGGGAATGCGGTTACGGACGCGTTGAGTAGCCGAGCCCCAGCTCAAGCCAATTGGCTATCGGTGCATGATGAGCGGTTGGTGCGGGAGTTGGAGGCGTTGGAGATTGTTTGTGTGGATAGACAATCAAGTGCTGAAGCAATTCTGAATTGGACTGAAGTCCAATATGACCTGGCTGATCGTATTCAGCAGGCTTTGGATATGGATGCTCATATGAAACAGTTCATGGTAGAGGCTCTGGATGGGTCAAATTCCCAATTTGTCTTGGAGGACGGATTACTTTGGAAAGACGGTCGTCTGTGCGTCCCAAGTGTGGGCAATTTGCGGGTGGAGTTGTTGTACGAGGCACACAATACCAAGTACTCGATTCACCCGGGGAGCACGAAGATGTACCGTGATGTGAAGAAACTATTTTGGTGGCCGGGTTTGAAGAAGGATGTGGCGCTATACGTAGCGAAGTGCCAAACTTGCGCCTTGGTGAAGGCGGAGTGCCAAAAGCCGAGAGGATTTCTTAAGTCCTTGTCTATTCCGGAGTGGAAATTTGACGACATCTCTATGGACTTTGTGCACGGTTTGCCAAGGTCGCAAAAGGGGAATGACGCCATTTGGGTGGTTGTTGATCGGCTAACGAAGGTGTCGCATTTTATTCCACATAGGAAGGATGATCCGGTGGAGAAATTGGCAAAGCTTTATGTGGATAACATAGTACGGCTTCATGGTGTGCCCCGCAGCATCGTGAGTGACCGAGATGGGCGGTTCACGTCCAATGATTGGAGGCTTGTGCAGCAAATGTTAGGAACAAAGCTGAAATTCAGCACAGCCTTCCATCCGCAAACGGATGGGCAGACCGAGAGGGTCAATAGAACCATGGAAGACATGCTTCGCATGTGTGTCTTGGATTTTGGAAAGCAATGGGAAGACCACCTTTATTTTGTGGAGTTCGCATACAACAATAGCTACCAAGCGAGTATTCAGATGGCGCCTTTCGAGGCCCTATATGGTAGAAAATGTCGCACGCCATTGTCTTGGTTAGAAACGGGTAAGTCAAAGTTGTATAAGCGATTGGAAGTGGAGGACGCCACCTCTTTGGTGAGAACCATTCGGGAGAGGTTGCTTATCGCTCAGGACCGGCAAGCAAAGTATTATAATGCTAAGCACAGGAATGTGGAGTTCGCTGTGGGCGACTATGTGTACTTAAAGATCAAGCCATTCAAGGGTGTCTCGCGGGTGCGGCGATTGAAAAAGCTAAGCCCGAGGTACCTTAGATCGTTTGAGGTTCTGGAGCGAGTTGGTGAAGCGGCCTATCGGTTGAAGCTTTCAGTGGAGTTTAGTGGTTTACATGATGTATTCCATATTTCAGTGCTCCGGAAGGCGGGGCAAGAGCCTTCGCAAGTGATCGCGGTTGATCAAGTGCCGGTGGATAGTGGGTTGACGACAAAGGTCAAGCCCGTGCGGATTGAGGACTCGGAGGTCAAGCGGCTACGCAATAAAGAGATCAAGATGGTCAAGGTCTGGTGGGACAATTGCAGTCGTGAGGAGCTCTATTGGGAGCGAGAGCAGACTATGCTTGACGAGTATTCAGAGTTGTTCCGCTCAGGTACAAATTTTGGTTTTGTACATGTCTTTCCTTTATATAATTTCGAGAACGAAATTCTTTTAAGAGGGGGAGAGTTGTAACGCCCCGAAACTCAAAGGAGCGGCGGGGGACGTTTTGGGCCAGTTTTGGTTTCTGGCTGCAGGCACACGGCCTGGGACACGGGCGTATCCCAGGGCGTGTCAAGCTTGTGTCGACACTCAGCCGGGAAGTCAACATTTTGATCTCGACATTGTATCGAGACTGGGCACACGGCCTGCGACACGGGCGTGTCGTAGGGAGTGTCGACCCGTGTCGACACTTTGCCCGCGAAGTCGACACTCTGCGGTCGACGAAGTGTCGAGACATGGCACACGGCCTGCGACACGGGCGTGTCGCAGGGAGTGTCAACCCGTGTCGACACTCGTCCCGGGAAGTCGACACTTCACTCGACGAAGTGTCGAGACAAGGCACACGGCCTAGGACACGGGCGTGTCCAAGGCCGTGTCATTAGGTCGACGATCTTCACTCGACGAAGTGTTGAGTGTCGAGACCGTGTACACGGCCTGGAGCCTAGGCGTGTTGAGGTGACACGGGCAAGGACACGGGCGTGTCCTAGAACACGTGCAGTGCTCAGGTTGTTTTCGGAGAAAAATGATGGGGGTACACGGCCGGCCACACGGCCGTGTCAGGTGGAACACGGGCGTGTCAAATCAAACACGGGCGTGTTCGATACCCGTGTGTTGTTCCAGGCGAGCCGATTTTGATGGCGAATGAGGCACACGGCCCTGGACACGGGCGTGTGCCAGGCCGTGTGCGGTCCAGATTAGGCATTTCAGTCCCGAATCAAAGCCGTTCGTTTTTTAATTGATGATCCAATGGCTGGGGGTTGTTCCTGAAGGGATATACCCGGGATTGGGCCTTAAAAACCCTCACTTTTCATGAGTGGTTGTCTTTCTAAATCTTAGAAAGAGAGGAGAGCCAAGGAAGGAAGAAGATGCTAGATCCGGCCATTGGAGGAGCTTCGAAGCTCCAAATCGCGAGCCGACTCCGGATCCACGGAGGCAAAGCTAGTGCGGTGCTTTTCATCTGCTTACTTTTCCATGGCGCCAAAGAGGAACGCTAGGGTAACGATTCTCTTCTTGAGCATGAGTAGCTCTCCTTCTTTGCATTGGAAGCCCGCTCTCGCGAGTTTGCGGAGAGTTGGAGGCGTTCCTTCGGGTAGATATGTGAAGTCCCCGTTGTTTAGAGTCCGTAAGCGAGAACGGACATAGACATGATGTGTGAAGCCTACCCGGACATGTTGGTCTGGATCGGTGATGTTGCATTGCATAAATGCTGGAGAAGACTCCGTGCTATTGGTTGTTTTTCGGGATTTCTATGCGGTAGATTGCAGAAGGGAGCCTTGGGGATTAACCCAAAGGTGCACCCAGAAAACTGGGCGGATGCGAGATCTTGCCAACTTGGTGGCCTGAGAGCCAACTTGAACATAACCAGGTTATATGAATTGTGATGGAAATGGGACTCGGTGGAAGTTTGACCCGCGCAAATGGCTTAAATTATCGTTGCGATGTGAGCACGGGTTAGATGGAACCGTACACGTTCTATGTCGTTCGGTTAAAGAGACCTAAGTGTACGTGGCACTTACCATTGGCATAGATTAGGGTCTTCGGCGGTCAATGGCTTAAATTGTCGTGACCCAGGCCAGGAAGACAAAATGCTCATAGGTTTGGCCGTCAAAGTGGCGGTGGTGAGTCCGGAATGTCTATGTCTTTAATTGACGTGACATCGACTGGTTCACCGAGAATGTGCCCTGAGAGCATGGGGCGTGTGGCCGTGCGAGCCAACGTCTGTGATGAAATGGTTATTTATTGCTCGCTTATGCTAATGAAATGCAGAGAAGGAGCATCGCCGCCCCGAGTTGGGGGCGGGATCGTTATAATTTGGTCAGCATTGCTGACCGTTGCCTTGTTTTGCCACCGTGAGGTGGTTTGTTGCTTGCAGGTGCTGCGGGACCAAGCAGTCAATAGCGGGCTAAAGCCCAAGTGCGAAGCCGGCCCTCGAAGGCCTATTTGGAAGTGTTTACTGTTTTATTCATGTATGACCGGCCTGCGTGCCGTGGTTTGTAAATCATGTAATATCAAGTGAAACATTTTGTAAGGCCTTAAGGCTTGTGTTGGTATTTGTATACATTCCTATTTTGGATTAGTGGACATTCATGCTTTAGTGCTGGGTTCTTATTTGCAACTTATATAAACTGCTTCTGCTAGAATGCTCTGTGTAGGACGTTGATTGGTTGGATGTTTTCCATGAGTAACCACCCGGTCTGTCTGTGGCATACGACATCGGGCCCCGGCCGGACCTACTGCTATATGCTATGTGACGGATAGGGGGTGTTACACTTTCGACCGAATCATCCCGCCTGTTCGGGAGAAAATGTGCCACTTTAGTTAGCCGGTCAACAATCACCCAGACGGAATCATTTCCTCACTGAGATCTCGGCAACCCGTGCACAAAATCCATGGAAATATCCTCAAACTTCCACGTTGAAATCGGTAGCGACTTCAAATAACCACCCGGCTTTTGGCATTCCGCCTTCACCATCGCACATGTTTGGCATTTGTCCACATAGAGGGCAACATCTCTCTTTAGCCATGGCCACCAGAATAGCTTTTTCATATCTTTGAACATCTTCGTGCTCCCGGGGTGAATGGAATATGATGCGTGTAAATCGGCAAGCGCACCGGTCGCACAAGTAATAAAGTTTTGGGAATAAATCCCCGAGTGTCGGTCTCTTGAGGAATGCAATTAGCATAGAACAACAACATTACAAAGAATATCGATATGAGAGTTATAAATAAAAAAAAGAGGAAATAGAGGACTTGGGAGATTGTGGATGTTTGATCTACTGAACTAGTAAAAGCTATGCGGGTCGAAGGCACCGCTTCGCAAGGTGGAGTGGGTTTGTCAGCCGCGATGCCGAAGTTCAGTTGGGCGAGTGGAAGGGAAGCTAATTGATTGAAGTGTTCTTGTGTGGAGTGCAATCGGATAAGACACGGGAATGGAGTGGATGTGGGGTGAGCGAGGCACATTCACAGATAATACTCACAAGCAGAAGAAAATACTAACATTCCATTAGCTATAAAATAAACTTGATGTTCATGGATGGAAGTGTTCATTACACTGCTCAAAACATTCATACTACAGAGGAAGGGTAAGAGGAGTAAACCAAAAGAGAGTGAAGATCCACCGCGGGTCGTGGCCGGAGTAGCAAGTTGTCAATCCGCTTCCGGGCTCAGTCCAAGGAGGCTTCCGGTACCAACGAGCTGTCACCTCGAAGGCCTTTAAGTCCGTTCTCTAGATTGTCTACTTCACCCACTCCGGAGGACAGCTTGGAGTTGAAGTCATCAATGGCTGAGGGCTTCGCCGGAGAGTTGAAAAGCTTCAGAGTAGTTGGCAATGGCCTCTCGACGAAGGTGGAGGTGATGGAGCAGCTGGAGAAGTGAAATGGAGATTCCTGCGCACTCTCCGATCGTAGCAAATGATAGGCGTTAACCTAAATCGAGGAGTAGGGCCTTAAATATGGAGGCAACAGAAGCAGTGCGCACGATCAGTGGCGCACGACCAGTGGTCGTGCGCACTGTCGGTCGATGATAGTGCGACTTTTCCAAATAGACCTGCAACCTGGACAAGAAGCATCAGCATATATGCGCAAGAGCAGTGGCGCACGACCAGTGGTCGTGCGCACTACGGCCAGTGCTCGTGCGATTACCTAGACAGGATTAGGAAAAAGGGAATGTAATGCGCACGATCAGTGGCGCACGACCAGTGGTCGTGCACAATAATTCCAGTGGTCGTGCGCAGTATTCCTGCATCGTCGGTGTCTCCCGAGCGGTTCCGGAGCACGCACACTACCCCTGCACCAGCAGAAGAGGCAGATAGGCCACCAAAACATGCACACCACATCCCCGAGATAGTGCTAAAGAATAACAAAAATATAGAAACAAAGAAAGCACACAGAAACGGGCCTACAGTGCACTTAATCATGAAAAAGGTACATAAGTACATATAAGCAATAAAGGCTCTCAAGTGTAGTGCTAAGACGATAAAACTAGCCCAGATGAGTCCAAAAATCAGTGTAAAATGTGGACTCATCACACCCCCAGACTTAACCATTTGCACGTCCTGAGCAAATCATCACTCCGTGAACTAGAAAATAGCTAACTGACTCATAAATTTCAAAAAGAAGTAAGACGAGAAATCAAATACATCATGGGTATAGAAGATATAATAGAAAAACTTTTTAGTTATACGACGTAGTTTAAACTATTCGACATGCGTAAATAAATATTGTAATTTCTCAAAATTAGAATTCTGGAGGATCTTGCGATCATGTGTAGGAAGAAAGAAGGCAGACCATTAAGGTGAGCATTGCCAAAGTTCGGGACTCAGGATCACCTCCAAAGGAATCCACCAATGTCGGGGACCATATGCTTGCACGTTCACACTCTCTCCACGGCGCAAGTGAGACTCAAGCGTGAATCAGTAGGACTTGTAGGATACAATGGGGCTTAGGCGAAGGCTTGTTAGTCAAAGATAAACATGAAGCCTCTATGCAACCAAAGCGAGCGAATAAAACCCAAACCAATACAGCCACTTAGAAATGAACGGGGCACACGCCCCCAGACTTAGCTTGAAAACCGGGTGTGAACACGGCTGAACCCGACCAAAATCAATAAAGAGGATGGGGATCGAAATCTCAAAGCAATTCTTTCATATTTTTCTCTTTTGCGCTTATCGGCTTTTTATTTTTTTGTTAAATTTTTTTTTTCTTTTGCTGCGCTAGCAATCCCCAAACGTAGCAATCAAAACGTGAATGAATTCAGCACCCCCAAAACAATGTCCACTTATCGCAACCTCGGCAAAACAGTAAATACAAATCAACTCAAGCATTTGATTGCGAAGGTGGGTTTAGCTTCAGGCCTTGGTGAAAGTGAGTGGAGCTGGATCAAAGGAAGGGTAGGCACAAATTTGGCATGCAACAGTTAACAGGTAGGAAAGGCTAAACAAGGCTCAAACTAGCCAAAATGAAGGCCTACGTCATGCTCACGCTTGACTAACCGGGCACCAATGCTTCGAGAGTAGCTTAGGGCGAGTTCTTAGCCACCTAGAAAGATGATCCTTCCTCCCGACTCGAGCAATACGAGTCTAGTGGCGGCTACACACATTCCTACATTATCGTTCGATTACCCAAGATTCAGATTTTGAGCAGTACAAATAATATTTACGTTTGCAGAAAAAGATAAATCTACGAGCATAAAGAAAAAATAATTCTATCCTAAATCTACACAAACCATGAGTATTCGATTAGGAGCACTGCATGAGTTTCGAACTACTCAATTCTGAAATCCTAAGCCAATACCACTATTTTAAAGTTTACACAAAAACAATAAATTTGACTCGGGTTGTGTGCGTGGGTAAGAGCACACTCGTGTGGGTTAATCAGTGTGTGCAACATAAATCAAGAAATAAGTAAACAAGAAACTGGTATGCAACAGAAAGTGTAGTGTAGTGACCACAGGCATGCTCTCCCCCCCCAGACTTAAAGTCAACAACTAGAAAAAATCAGCATGTCATATTTGATAAAAAGCTAGGGTAGGAAGTACCTATGCTCAAAATTGAGCATACCAGTCGTGCAATGAGATGTCCAAGTGCGGCCAAGTTGCCGCGCCTCAAATATTCCTGCACCTGCGATTGAAGGATGCCAGCCAACAAAATATGGAAACAGGAATATATGAATATATAAAAAGAAATCAAAACATAGCATATGACCAAACGGTCCAACTTGGGTTGTCTCCCGAAAGCCCTTTTGTTTACCGTCCTTAAGGTGGACCAAATACCTGTATTAGCAGTTCAAATAGAGAGTTCTTGACAGTAGAAAAAAGAAACAAAATTAAAAGTAGAGCAACCAACATTCAACAAGTAGCAAGAAAGAGGATGGAAAGAGGAATGAGGGTGGTGCAATCAGCTATAAGCAGATTTATGGTAAGTCTCTTCGGTGGGATGCAAGAGAACAGCAGATTGTCTTTTTTGCATTCGGGGTAGGCATTGTCCCATTACTGCGAGTGCACTCTTTCGCGCGCCGGAAGGCAGCGTAGCGCTCTCCGCATAAACGCTTGTCCTCTTTTAGTTTCTCCACCGTGGGAGACTTCCAATGGAGGTAGGCTGTGAGGTTTCTTGGTGTCGTGGTTTGTGGCGGCCTATCCGACACTGTGACAGCAATCGGATCTGCCCAAGCTACAGATCGCTTAACAGAATTATACAAATTAGTGTCCAGGGATTTCTCCCGAATAAAACTTGGTTCGCCATGCTCAACAACAGAGTTGGCTGGCAGTAGAACGGTAGCCGTGGCTTTGGTACAATTGATCCCTTCGTGGACCAGTAGCTCTTGCTTCTCATCGATTTCCTGAGGGAGTCCTTTCTTTGGCGTCTCCTCCAGATGTGCTTCCAATGCGGGGAGACCTGAATCCAGCTTGATATCTGTGACACTCAGAGAATTGTTGAAAGAAATTGTACCTAATCACCTAGAGGGGGGGGGGGGGTGAATAGGTGACTAAATCTTTTTAAATTTTTTAGGCAGATTTCAGATTATATCACAGAGTTATAATTACTTCTTCACAGAAATCAATCAGCAGACACAGAATCAAACATGCACACAGTGAACACACAGATTTATAGTGGTTCCCCAAGGTTTGGGTACATCCAATTTCCCCCCTTCGCCTATCTAGTAGTGTACTAGATTCGGCCAAACTCCTCCACTATCTCAGATCCTCAGATCTTACACTCAGAACCCCAAACAGGTTCCTACAGCTCAGGCCCAAGGCCCTACAACTCAGTCTTCACAAAAACCTACACTCAGCCATAAGGCCTACACTCAGCCACAACAGGCCTACACTCAGAGATATGGATCTCCTACACTCAGGCACACAGGCCCTACCACTCAGCCTTTATAATTACAGGCTTACAACTCAGATCACTAAGGATCCTACAAGAAATTAAGAATACAAAGTGTGTATACCTACAACTCAGAAAAAAAGAGATGAGTTGACAGGTTCTTGATGAGTTCTTGGAAGAACTCTGCTGAGATCAACCTCACTTGGCTTTCTTCAAAGCTTCTTGAATGTAGAACACAATAGGATTGATTCTCTACAGCTGATCTTCAATCACTGCAACTTAAGATTCAGAACTAGGTCTGAACCCTTCTTCACAGCCTGGTTCCAACGGTTGTCTTCTTGGAAGGAGCTCTCTCTCTCCAACTTCTTAGATCTTCACTTGATTCTTCAATGAATAGCTAGATCTTCTTTTTTGATTGTTGATCTCTTGTTGTTGTTCTCAATCAATTGATCTTCTTCTTCTTTAGACAGAATAAGCCTATTTATAGGTCTTCTTCATGTTGACCGGCTGATCCGGTTCCTAACAGCTTTCTGACAACTCTGACAGTTGCAGTAGACCGGCTGGAATGACAGCTGTCAAGTCATCCAGTCAGTTCTTGAAATATTTGTAACTGTCTAAAAGTGTCGAGACAGTCTGTCTTTAAGTGTCGACACTTATAGACTAAGTGTCGACACAAGTAGACTAAGTGTCGACACTTGCCTTCAAGGTGTCGACACAACTCCTTGTGTTGTAGATTTTACTTCTTGACACAGCTTCTTCATCATGTGTCGACACTGATATTGTGTGTCGACACAACTCCTTGTTCTTCAGTACTTTGTTGAATTCTTGTAAGTGTCGACACAACTCCTTTGTGTCGACACATCTTCATGTGTTGAACTTGTTCAGTGTCGACACATCTTCTTGGTGTCGACACATGCCTTCTGTGTTGATACTTTCTGAGTGTCGACACATATTCTTAGTGTCGACACATTCTTCTCCTGTTGAGACTTTTGCTGAGTGTCGACACATCTCCTTTGTGTCGACACTTGTACTTAGAATTTTGTTGAACTTTGCTAAGTGTCGACACAGCCTCCAAGTGTCGACACTTTCTTCATGTGATGAGTCTTCTGCTGTGTGTCGACACATTCTTTATTATGTCGACACATCTTCTTGTGCTGAGTCTTCTGCTGTGTGTCGACACATACTTTATTATGTCGACACTTATACTTAGACTCTGCTGACTTTTGCTGAGTGTTGACACAGCCTCCAAGTGTCGACACTTTCTGATGTAGACAAAGTTCCTCTAGGTGTCGACACTACTGCTAAGTGTCGACACTGCTTCTCTGGACTTCTCTTCATTGAGTGTCGACACAACCTGTATGTGTCGACACTTTCTGTTTGGTGTCGACTCTGCATCCCTGGTGTCGACACAAGTACTCCAAGTGTCGACACTGCTTGCCTGGGTGTCGACACAAGTCTTCTTAAGTGTCGACACTTTTCTTCTGGGTATCGACACATGGACTTAGAATCTTTTCTGCTTTTCCTGCAAATACTTAACCTGCACAAGGCAACTCAAAATATATCAAATACATTTTGATGTATATCATTGAGTAGGGTGAGGCTTCTTCAAATCAGGTACATTTAAACCAATGTACCCAACAATCTCCCCCTATTTGGAGAAGTCATAACCCTTAGTCAATGATATACACCATACAGAATAAAATCATAGCATGATGTAAAGCAGGATTATATAACTGGGTAAACATAAACATGTATTAAATAAAACATGTACACACATATATCTCAGAACAATTATATAATAGATTTTTCACACATCACATTGTTCTAACAATCTTGTCATATTCATTATACAAAAGTTTACAGAGTGTTTAAACTCAAAAGATTACAACTGTAAACTAAAGATAAATTCTATTCTATTTCTGCTCAGCCTCCTTGATAACTATGCCCTTCCCAGACTGTATCTTTGCTTGCACAGGGGCTTCAGCATCTTCAGCAGCAGCAGCATGCTTCTTGCCTTTAAGATCCTTTTTCTTTAGCTCCTCAGCTTTGATCTTTTGTCTCTCAAAGTAATGATAAGGCTTGGGAAAGTACTTGCTAGGCTCCTGTACAGTAGGAGGTAGCTTTCCCATCTTTGCCTTTCTTCTATATTGCACAATGGCTTCTTGTCTATTCTCATGCTTCCTCCACTCCACATCAGAATACCATTTGCCCCTGTCCACAATATTATCTTCGGCAGCCTTCCATGCAGTCAGAATGATATTCCTGGAGGTGGGGCTCCACTGTTCAAAATCAGGCCTTTGTTCAGCTTGCTCTCTAAAACTCTTCTTAGACAATAGAGTCTCTTGTTCCTTGAGCAGCAAAGCTTCTTGTTCTTTTAGGATAGCCTCTGGCACTGGCTGAACCACCTTCTCTATGATGACATTTTGCTTTCCCTCAGGTGGGCTATACATGGACTGTATATCTGCTTGTACCATATCAAAGTCTGGTGGAGGGGTGGAGGGTATATGACTTGAGCCACTTCAGCTTGCTCCCCTCCAAGATAAGCAGGATGAATCCCAGACTCTGCAACATTATCATCATCACATAAAGGAGGATAACCAAGAGTGGCTCTGATGGAATTGGAAATCCATTTTGCATGACTAGAGCTGGCTTTGACTAACACCCTCTCCCCCTTTATGACTTCTCTTTCCATGTGATCCCTTAGATCATCTTTCTGAAACCTGATTTGGGCATCCAAATAGTTTAATCCATCCTTAAAGTAAGGTTTCAACCTTTGGAGTTTTTCAGTTATCAACTTCTAAGAGTTTTTAATAGCAGAAGTAACAGTAGTTATGCCCTCTTGTAAAGCTTTATCAAACTCTGCCTTAGCACTAGCAGTAGATGTAGTCTGTCCAGCAGCTATATTCTTCATCACTGTGACAATTGCATTGTGTGAAGCAGTCAAATTGTCATTCATTCTGAGCTGGTTATGCAGAACATATCCTTGCTTCAGTGCAATGTCATCCACTTGAGCTTTGATCTTTTCTTGATGTGTAGTTAAGTAGACCACTGTATTCCCTCCCTTGTGGAAGCAGTCAGTCATCTCCTTCTTATTCTGATTCATTTCAAATCTTATAGACTTAATGTCTTGGGCCAGATCAAATTGTAAAGACTTATGTCCCTCATCCATATATGTTTCTATTGCTTTCCTTTGCTTATCAAGCTTTATTTGCATAGCAACCATCAGAGAACTGTAATCGACAGATGGTGCTGGCTGTAGTGCAGACTGTGGTGCTATGGTTTGCAGAGCTTTCTTATAAGTCTGGCTTCTCCTCTTGAAGACTTGAATCTTTCTCTTTTTAGCTCTTGCAGCCTCCTCATCTTCAGAAGCTGATGTGCTTGCTATTTCTACCCTCTCCCTAGGTAGCTCCTCAACATCCTTTGGCTTCTCAGGCTCTTTCCTTGTAGTTTCTTCTAGAATCTCCACTTGCTCCCCCTTAACTTGGGACTTCTCCCCCTCAGTAACAGCACTTTCCTTCTCAAAGTCTGTTTGGTCCAGATTAAGGAAGAGATCTTCCATTGTAAACTCTTGTTGAGGTAGTGATGGAGATTCTCTTATCTCATCAATTACTGGATTTGGTTCCACTTGATCTGCAACAGATGTGTCCTCCATGACAACATCTTGTGGTTGGCTATGTGTTGGAGTTTGCCGATTAACATTATGTAATGAATCAGACAAAACATCATCCCCAATAGGGAAGTTTAATTTATTGATGTCAGTGATTACCTCAAGTATGGTGTGGGTTGCTTGTTCACTCTCTAGTGGAGTTGTCTCTTCCACTAGTAAAGGCTCCCCCTGGATAGAATCCTGGTGTATTGGGATAGCCTGTGGTAGCTCCCCCTGCCTCTCTGCATCATCTTGTATAGCTGGAGACTTTCCAGCAATTCCAGTGTCTTCTTCATCAGGAGTGAAGACAACTTGCTCCTCAGAGCTGCTAGATGATTCTTGAGCCACTGGAGCAATCTTCTTCTTCTTCTTTTGGGGTGTTACTTTCTCAGGAGTTGGCAATTCCTTGGTCAAGACCCTATCCCATCTTGAGAAGATTCTCATGTCCATCTTCCTCATGTGATTGATCTTTGATCCTGCAGCATGGTTCATTACTTCTGGTATACTACCAGCCAAGTAAAGACTTAGTATCCTACCCAAATTGAGCTTCTTCATACTCTCTTTAATCTTATCAAAGACTACAACAGACCAATCAGTTTCTAGTTTGAAAATTATCCTTGTCATGAGACTGAACATATGTGCTGAAACCCTGTCATGCCCTCCAAGCTTGCTCAAGATACCCTTGCCAACAATTTCTGAGAGAAATTTGTCGTGGCTGTTCATGCCTTTCCTATTGAATACTGATCCAATTTTCATCTTGGAATCCAGTCCACACCATGTTAAAGCTTCTCTGGTCTTAGAAGCAGAAACTTCATCTTCTTCTTTAGTCCTTGGTAGGTTTAGTACCTTTCTCAAACTCTTAGGTGAGACCTTCACCTTTTCTCCATGAACCCTTGACTTTATCTTGAGTCCAGACTCGTCTAGGGTTGCTCCATTCAGAAATTCTAATACTTCTTTCTTCCATATTTTGGTTGGCTCTGAAACAAGAAAATCTAACCCTGAGTTTGCAAATAAGATTACCACATCCTTGATCTCTGGTTCTGCTTCATCAAACGCATACCACACCAGTTCATAGCCTTCGTTCAAGTTCTCCTCGAGCTTGGGCGCCATTAGGGTTTGAAGAATTTGAAATTGAGAGAAGAGAGGTGTCGACACACAAGTTTGGTCTCGAAACTTTGGTGAGCGTGTCGACAGACAATGGCGAAATCCTATTTATACCTTTCTAGAATTGAAGATGAAAGGGCGCGTCAACAAACTCAAATTGTGTCGACACTGTTGAAAAGTGTCGACACAGACTTATAATGTCTCGACACCTATGTGTCGACACAAGTATAGTCGACAGAATATATGTGTCGACACTTGTTTATGTGTCGACACCACTTAGCTCGACACTTAGTCGAGACTTTACTTGGTTAATTCTGTGTAAATTCTAAGTGTCGACACCACCTTGGTTGTGTCGACACCGACCCTGTATGTGTCGACACTAATTTTCTGAAGTGTCGACACCAACTTCCTAGATGTGTCGACACCTTTTCTCTGAAGTGTCAACACCAATTTTCTGTCTCGACACAGACAACTCTGCGTGTTGACACTATTTTACTTAGCCATTTCTGTAAACTTATTCTAAGTTTATCATACCTAATTCAATTTTGAACCTATTAAATTTGGTTTCTTCTAGGGGCTTAGTATACATGTCAGCTAGTTGATTATCTGTATTTACATACTCTAGTGAAATATCTTCTTTTTCAACATGTTCCCTTAGAAAATGATATTTTATTTCAATGTGTTTAGTTCTACTATGGGAAACATGATTGTTTGCAATAGATATAGCACTAGTAGAATCACAAAACAGTGGTGTTCTACTTACTTGAATACCATAATCCTCAAGCTGATGTTGTATCCATAGAAGTTGAGCACAGCAACTTCCTGCAGCCACATACTCTGATTCTGCTGTGGAGATAGCCACACTTGTTTGCTTCTTGCTACTCCATGATATCAGTCTTCCACCTAGGAATTGACAGGTACCAGTTGTACTTTTCCTATCTTCTTTGCAGCCTGCAAAATCTGCATCTGAATAAACTGTCAGTTCAAAGTCTCCATTCCTAGGGTACCAAAGGCCTAGATAAGGAGTGCCCTTAAGATATCTCAGTATTCTTTTGACTGCTGTCAAATGAGACTCTTTAGGGCAAGCTTGGTACCTAGCATAAACACATATAACATACATGATATCTGGTCTACTTGTAGTCAAATACAATAGGGAGCCAACTATCCCTCTATACAAAGTCTCATCTACAGGTTTCCCTGCATCATCTTTGCTAAGAGACATACTTGACCCCATAGGAGTCTTCATGGTACTGGATGAATCCATACCATACTTCCTTATCAGTTCTAGGGTGAACTTAGACTGGCATATGGATAAACCATTCTCAGTCTGTCTATATTGGAGACCCAAGAAGAACTTAAGTTCCCCCATACTACTCATCTCAAATTGTCCTTGCATAAGTTTTGTAAACTTTTTGCAAAGACTACTTTTAGTAGACCCAAATATGATGTCATCTGCATATATTTGGACTAGTATGATCTTGCCTCTGGATTCCCTAAGGAATAAAGTCTTGTCTATTTTCCCCCTTGTGAATTTATTCTCAATGAGGAAACTAGACAGGGTTTCATACCAAGCCCTAGGGGCTTATTTTAACCCATACAAAGCCTTCCTAAGTCTATAGACATGATTAGGTTGAGTTGAATCAACAAAACCTGATGGCTTTTCCACATAGACCTCTTCCTTTAGATTACCATTCAGAAAGGCTGACTTAACATCCATTTGGTATACTTTAAAACCTTGATAGGTTGCATAGGTCAGGAACATCCTTATGGCTTCCAGTCTGGCTACTGGAGCAAAGGTTTGATCAAAGTCAATACCTTCTTCCTGCCTATATCCCTTAGCAACCAGTCTTGCTTTGTTCTTGACAATCACTCCATGTTCATCCATCTTGTTCCTAAAGATCCACTTGGTTCCAATTATGTTGTGGTCTTTTGGTTTAGGAACAAGCTCCCAGACTTTGCACCTCTTGAACTGATTCAGCTCCTCTTACATTGCCTCAATCCAATGAGGGTCTAGGATGGCTTCTTCAAACTTCTTTGGCTCTACTTGGGATAGAAAACTGGAGTAGAGTACTGCACTCAGATTTCTGCTCCTTGTTTGTACCCCTTGTCTTAGATCACCAATGATTTGATCTGCTGGATGATCTCTTAGATGTCTATTAGCTGGAGGCAGCCTGACTTCAGGTTAAACTCCTTCAGCTTCTTCAACTTGCTGCACTCCTTGGTCTTCTTCTGCATTAGGTACATGTAGTACTCCTCCTGGACAACAGCCACTATCATCTACATGCTGGCTTACAGTAGATCCTTCTTCAATAGTGAGCTTGTCCATCTTCTTAGTCACACCTGTGGAGCTGCAAATACTACTAGACAACTCATGGTTAATAAGTCTAGCTTCATTAAATACTACATGTATTGACTCTTCTACAACTTGAGTAGTCAAGTTGTAGATTCTATAAACCTTACTGTTGTTGCTGTACCCAACAAAGATCCCCTCTTGGGACTTGGCAGCAAACTTGGTCAAGTAAGACTTTCCATTGTTAAGTATGTAGCATTTACAACCAAAGATCCTGAAATAGGATAGGTTTGGTTTTCTGCCTTTCACAATCTCATAGGGGGTCTTATTGTGGCTCTTAGTAATGGTGGCCCTATTAATTACATGGCATGCAGTATTGACTGCCTCAGCCCAGAAATATTCTGGGAGAGATGTGTCACTTAATAGGGTTCTACCAGCCTCAATCAAGGTTCTATTTTTCCTCTCAGCAATGCCATTTTGCTGAGGTGTTCTTGGTGAAGAAAATTCCTGAAATATCCCAAATTCTTCACATAGTTTTGTCATACTATCAGACTGAAATTCAGTACCATGGTCACTTCTTATCTTGACCACTGTACTGTCTAGTTCATTCTAAATTTGTTTGACAAAACTAAAGAAGATACTAGGTGTTTCAGATTTCTGTCTAAGGAAGAACACCCAGGAAAACCTTGAGTAGTCATCTACAACCACAAAGGTATAGACCTTCCTACCTCGACTGTGAACTGACATAGGACCAAAGAGATCCATATGCAAGAGGTATAAACACCTCACAGCATCTTTGTTTTCAATGCTACTAAAGGTGGATCTAGTCTGCTTGCCCTTTTGACAAGCTGAGCATATTCCATCTTTAATACACTTAACTTGAGGACCATTCCTCACTAACCCTTTGCTATAGAGTTGGCCAATTGTCTTGTAGTTGAGATGGGCTAGCCTCTTGTGCCATTTGACACAATGAGAGACTTTCTCATCAGCTACAAGATACACTGGAGAACCATTGCTCTCACACATAATGTTTAGGCAATAAACATTTCTCTTTCTGTAACCTGTCAAAATGATCTCTTGATCATATGACCTCCTGATATGACAACCATCTTTGACAAATGAGATGTCATATCCTAAATCACTCAGTTGACTTATACTAATAAGGTTATGTTTCAACCTTTAACATAAGCCACTTGAGTAATAGTTATATGGGTGCTAGAAATGTTACCAAAACCTTTGATGATTCCTTTTTCAGAACCACCAAAGGTGACTTTAGGACCATCCTTGATTGGTGTGTAGTCCTTTAGCAATCCCCTAGTTCCAGTCATGTGCCTGAAACATCCACTGTCCAAGTACCATATTGGGGCATGACCACTTGGACTCACCTGCAAAACAGATTAGTTGACCTTAGAACCCAAAGAATTCTTGGGTCCTTGGTGCTGGTTAGTTTGCCTCTTAACAAAGCTACCTGCAGATCTTCCAACAGGCAGTTTGCTACTCAACTTGACATTAGAATTATGCCAACAGTCTATGGCAAAGTGGCCTACCTTGCCACAACACCAGCACTCAAACCTATTGTACCTTTGCTTAGGTACATTCCTAGCTGTTTTATCTACAGCTGGCTTGTTGAGAGCTGGGGCTTTGCCCTTAGACTTGGACTGAACAGTCCTAGCAAGTTTAGTAAACCCCAGTCCAGCTTTACCCTTGTGAGGTATAAACTCATCAATCAAAGGTAGAACAGACTTTGGTTTAGAAAACCTAGCAACAATGTCTCTCTCCTTCTGAAGATTAATCTCCAGATTTCTGATTTGATCATTCTTAAATGTTATAGTCCCCATCTGAATAACAGTTATGTTTTTCAGTCTGGCTATTTCATTTAACTTTTGATCAATCAGCTTATCAAAATCAGTTGCAGCCACTTTGAGACTTGCAATCTCCTTAGCCTGACTCTTGGCCAAGGATTTGCTTTTATTAAATGCTTGCAACAGAACTCTATATTCATCAATTAACTGATGAACATCCCCTTCAGATTCAGATCCACTGGCATCACTTGATGCTGATGTAACTGAATCTGAACTAGCACTAGAAATTGAACTTAAAGAACAATTTTGTACCTTACTAGGTCCAGGCTGCTCATAGATTTTGTCACCTTCTGACAATGCCATCAGTCTTTGGCACTGAGTGTCCTCTTGCTCATATATAGAGTTCATTAACTGGATGAACTCCTCTTCTTCTTCTTCTTCAGCAAATAGTCCTATGTAAGCTTCAGCTTCTGACTCAGTTTCTGAAGAAGACATGTCTGACAGACCTTTGTCCTTCTTGGCAACAAAGGACCTTTCCTTCTTGCCCTTGAATTGAGTCTTCTTCTTATCATTAGACTCTTTCCTTTTCTCTAAACAGTCAGCAATAACATGTCCTTGTCTGTTACAGCAATAACAAACAATTTTTGATAAAGTTGCTTTGCTTGACTTGGGCTTTCTCCTGTCTTTCTTTGATGACTTCTTATTCTGATAATAGTCATCTTTTCCCTGTGATGTGGATGGCTTTGACCTCCACTGTTTCTTCTTTAGAAACTTCTGAAAGTGTCTTGTGAATATTGCAAAGTCCTCATCACTCTCACTTCTTTCAGAGTTTCTGCTTTCTGAATCATCTGACTCAGTCTCAGCAACCTTTGGAGATGGAGATGGAGACTTACTTCTGTATTTTCTGGTGGCTTCTGTCTTGAATGCCACTGTCCTTTCTTTATGCTCACTTCTTGTAGTCTTCTCCTCTTCTTTCCTCACCATCAACTGCATCTCATAGGATAGCAGTTTTCCAAACAATATTGGAGGAGGGATATCTGCTAACTTGGCCATTTCCCTAATGGCACAGATCCTGGTGTCCCAATCCTTTGTTAGGGACCTCAAGAACTTATCATTTAGCTCATAATTACTGAAATCTCTTCAATAGGACATTAACTCATTAACTATCCTATAGAATTTCTTATAGCATTCTGTTATGCTATCAGACTTGCCTTGCCTGAAACTTTCATATTCCTGGTTTAACAAAGACTTTCTGTGCTGCCTCACTTCTTCAGAACCCTCCATATACACTATCAAGGTATCCCACATCTCCTTAGATGTCTTACAGTGTATCAAGTTCTGAAAGGTAGCATCATCTATGACACTCACAATGATATTCTGAGCCCTCTTGTCTATGGTGGCCAGAATGATCTCATCTTTTGTCATTTCAGAAAAGTCTTTTGGTGTTCTCTGATTTGCATCTAGGACTGAAACCTTCATAGGCACATATGACCCTTCTTTAACTGTGATATAAATTCTAGGGTCTGAGGCTTCCATAAACAGTCTCACCCTTTCTTTCCAGATGCCAAAAATCTCTTTTCTGCAAATGGGCAACTTCATGGATCCAAGTTCCCTATGATTCTCTGTTGAACCGATGTTTCTTGATTTTCTTGATTCTGCACTTTACTTATACTGAATCTGCCAACAGGATCTAATCAGACAGTTAAGTCTTTTTTGAGTAACCTCCCTCTGATACCACTGGAAAGAAATTTTACCTAATCACCTAGAGGGGGGGGGGGGGGTGAATAGGTGACTAAATCTTTTTAAATTTTTTAGGCAGATTTCAGATTATATCACAGAGTTATAATTACTTCTTCACAGAAATCAATCAGCAATCACAGAATCAAACATGCACACAGTGAACACACAGATTTATAGTGGTTCCCCAAGGTTTTGGTACATCCACTTTCCCCCTTCACCTATCTAGTAGTGTACTAGATTCGGCCAAACTCCTCCACTATCTCAGATCCTCAGATCTTACACTCAGAACCCCAAACAGGTTCCTACAGCTCAGGCCCAAGGCCCTACAACTCAGTCTTCACAAAGACCTACACTCAGCCACAAGGCCTACACTCAGCCACAACAGGCCTACACTCAGAGATATGGATCTCCTACACTTAGGCACACAGGCCCTACCACTCAACCTTTATAATTACAGGCTTACAACTCAGATCACTAAGGATCCTATAAGAAATTAAGAATACAAAGTGTGTATACCTACAACTCAGAAAGAGAGAGATGAGTTGACAGGTTCTTGATGAGTTCTTGGAAGAACTCTGCTGAGATCAACCTCACTTGGCTTTCTTCAAAGCTTCTTGAATGTAGAACACAATAGGATTGATTCTCTGCAGCTGATCTTCAATCACTGCAACTTAAGATTCAGAACTAGGTCTGAACCCTTCTTCACAGCCTGGTTCCAACGGCTGTCTTCTTGGAAGGAGCTCTCTCTCTCCAACTTCTTAGATCTTCACTTGATTCTTCAATGAATATCTAGATCTTCTTCTTTGATTGTTGATCTCTTGTTGTTGTTCTCAATCAATTGATCTTCTTCTTCGGTAGACAGAATAAGCCTATTTATAGGCCTTCTTCATGTTGACCGGATGATCCGGTTCCTAACAGCTTTCTGACAACTCTGACAGTTGCAGTAGACCGATTGGAATGGCAGCTGTCAAGTCATCCAGTCAGTTCTTGAAATATTTGTAACTGTCTGAAAGTGTCGAGACAGTCTGTCTTTAAGTGTCGACACTTATAGACTAAGTGTCGACACAAGTAGACTAAGTGTCGACACTTGCCTTCAAGGTGTCGACACAACTCCTTGTGTTGTAGATTTTACTTCTCGACACAGCTTCTTCATCATGTGTCGACACTGATATTGTGTGTCGACACAACTCCTTGTTCTTCAGTACTTTGTTGAATTCTTGTAAGTGTCGACACAACTCCTTTGTGTCGACACATCTTCATGTGTTGAACTTGTTCAGTGTCGACACATCTTCTTGGTGTCGACACATGCCTTCTGTGTTGATACTTCCTGAGTGTCGACACATATTCTTAGTGTCGACACATTCTTCTCTTGTTGAGACTTTTGCTGAGTGTCGACAAATATCCTTTGTGTTGACACTTGTACTTAGAATTTTATTGAACTTTGCTAAGTGTCGACACAGCCTCTAAGTGTCGACACTTTCTTCATGTGATAAGTCTTCTGCTGTGTGTCGACACATTCTTTATTATGTCAACACATCTTCTTGTGCTGAGTCTTCTGCTGTGTGTCGACACATACTTTATTATGTCGACACTTATACTTAGACTCTGCTGACTTTTGCTGAGTGTCGACACAGCCTCCAAGTGTCGACACTTTCTGATGTAGACAAAGTTCCTCTACGTGTCGACACTACTGCTAAGTGTCGACACTGCTTCTCTGGACTTCTCTTCATTGAGTGTCAACACAACCTGTATGTGTCGACACTTTCTGTCTGGTGTCGACTCTGCATCCTGGTGTCGACACAAGTACTCCAAGTGTCGACACTGCTTGCCTGGGTGTCGACACAAGTCTTCTTAAGTGTCGACACTTTTCTTCTGGGTGTCGACACATGGACTTACAATCTTTTCTGCTTTTCCTGCAAATACTTAACCTGCACAAGGCAACTCAAAATACATCAAATACATTTTGATGTATATCATTGAGTAGGGTGAGACTTCTTCAAATAAGGTACATTTAAACCAATGTACCCAACAATTGTTATTTTGGATGGGAGAAGAATGTATGGATGTGTTATCGAGGGTGGACTCCTCATTTGGCCAAGTGACACGATCTTTGGAAAAGTCGAGGGATGCGCCACCGGCTGTTAGGAATAGGACTCCTAATATAGGAATGGAGTTATTGTCCTGTGGTCCCAAAACCTGGAAGTCAGTGACGATACTTTTGCCGTTAACCTCGATTTCAACTTCTCGAATACCTCCCTCAGTGTCAACCAAATTGCCATTCGCTAAGATAAGCGATTTTCGATTTTCAATGTCGACTTGTAAGTGCATCTTCGCAACATCTTGCAAAGTGAGGATGTTGTTGGACGCCCCGGAATCGCATAATGCTGGAGTTTCGATGTTATTGATTTTACAATTGATGACAAGTTCGTTGCGGTTTCCCGAATTGTCCTCCCCAAGGCGCTTACCCTGTTCATGGGGGTTCTTTTCAGTGTTACTGGGTAAGGTGCCTTGGGTGCGCTCGGAAACCACTTGAGCCAATTGGCCCAATTGTGCCTCCAGTTTGCGCATCGAGGCAGCCTGATTTGTCATGTTGGATTGGGAAATCTCAATGAACTTCTCGAACATCTCTTCCAAAGAACGTTTCTTAACGACGGGGGGGACTTGGGAATAATTCAGTTGAGGCGACCTCGGTTGGCTTCCAGAAGCATACGCATCGTTTTGATGCTACCCCGGTTGCCATCTTTGGCCAGATGTGTTAGGATTTCAAGAAAAGTTGGGGTGATTTCTCACCCCCGGGTTGTAAGTATTCTCGTAAGGCACTCCCCTGTTTTGATTGGCAACAAAATTGACGGACTCATTCATAAACAAAGATTCGTCTGGTACCTCAACTCCTAAGCATTCGAAGCTGTGGTGATCGGTGCTTCCGCACCCTTGCCATGAGATTGCCATCACTGGGGCGGTAGGAGCAGGCTTGGGGATATCCAAGGCAAACACTCCACTGGTGCTTCGTGGGATGTTTCTTCCAGCGGTCCAGTAAGCACTGTGGGTGGCGGTGTCTTGTAAGACTCTCAGAGCATCATCTGGAGCAAGATTCATGATGGTTCCTCCAGAGGCCGCATCGATCATGGCTCGGTGGTGGGGATCAATAGCGAAGTATAAACTTTCGACGAGGTTCCACGTTTGGAATCCATGATTAGGGCACTTCCTCAGCAGCTCGTTGAAATGCTCCCAAACTTTGGCTAAACTTTCTTGATCGTCTTGCTGGAAGTTGTCTATTGCGCGCCTCATGCTCACGATCCAATCCACCGGATGGAACTTAGCTAGGAATTTTGTGGTCAAAGCCTCCCAGGTGGTGGCTATTCCAGGTGGGAGGGAGTGAAGCCATGTCTTGTCTTTGTCCCTTAATGAAAAAGGGAAGAGGCGGAGCTTGACTGTTTCGTCTGGGATTCCAGCGTAGCGGAACGTGGCGAAGATTTCGGAGAATTCTATAAGGTGAAGATGGGGGTCTTCAGTGGCCATTCCGGAGAACTGAGCGTTGTTCCGAATGATATTCAGAATAGCTGGTTTAATTTCGAACTGTGGATTGGTGATAGTAGGTCCGAAACCGGGGTATATGCTTCCGACAGTAGGTGTAGTATAATCCCTCATGGTGCGGACCTGGGGAGGGTTCACTTCATTTTCGTCGCCATTTCTGTCGACATGAGGTATCCCTCCAACTCAGTTGCCTGCATTAATATTCAGCTAGTCGCCCATTGGGGCAAAAGTGATGGTTGCGGCGCGTCTTCGTGCTAGGAGAGTACGTTCGATCTCTGGGTCGTAGGCGACAAAATCTCTTGTAGCTCGGCCTTGCATTCACTGTGGCAAACACTACACACTAGAAGGAAACAAAAGTCAAAAAGAAACAATAGTAACTCTAATAACAATATTTGAAGTCATCCGAAGTCGCTCTACAGTTTCAACTCCCCGGCAACGGCGCCAAAAACTTGATGCGTGTAAATAGGCAAGCGCACCGGTCGCACACGTAATAAAGTTTTGGGAATAAATCCCCGAATGTCGATCTCTTGAGGAATGCAATTAGCATAGAACGGCAACGGTACAGAGAATATCGTTATGAGAGTTATAAATAAAAAAAGAGGAAATAGAGGACTTGGGAGATTGTGGATGTTTGATCTACTGAACTAGTAAAAGCTATGCGTGTCGAAGGCACCGCTTCGCAAGGTGGAGTGGGTTTGTCGGCCGCGATGCCGAACTTCAGTTGGGTGAGTGGAAGGGAAGCTAATGGATTGAAGTGTTCTTGTGTGGAGTGCAATCGGATAAGACACGGGAATGGAGTGGATGTGGGGTGAGCGAGGCACATTCACAGACAATACTCACAAGCAGAAGAAAATACTAACATTCCATTAGCTATAAAATAAACTTGATGTTCATGGATGGAAGTGTTCATTACACTGCTCAAAACATTCATACTATAGAGGAAGGGGAAGAGGAGTAAACCAAAAGAGAGTGAAGATCCACCGCGGGTCGTGGCCGGAGTAGCGAGTTGTCAATCCGCTTCCGGGCTCAGTACAAGGAGGCTTCCGGTACCAACGAGCTGTCACCTCGAAGGCCTTTAAGTCTGTTCTCTAGGTTTTCTACTTCACCCACTCCGGAGGACAGCTTGGAGTTGAAGTCATCAATGGCCGATGGCTTCGCCGGAGAGTTGAAAAGCTTCGGAGTAGTTGGCAATGGCCTTCCGACGAAGGTGGAGGTGATGGAGCAGCTGGAGAAGTGAAATGGCGATTCCCACGCACTCTCCGATCGCAGCAAATGACAGACATTGACCTAAATCGCGGAGCAGGGCCTTAAATACGGAGGCAGCAGAAGCAGTGTGCACGATCAGTGGCGCACGACCAGTGGTCGTGCGCACTGTCGGTCGATGATCGTGCGACTTTTTCAAATAGACCTGCAACCTGGACAAGAAGCATCAACATATATGCGCATGAGCAGTGGCGCATGACCAGTGGTTGTGCGCACTATGGCCAGTGCTCGTGCGATTACCTAGACAGGATTAGGAAAAATGGAATGTAATGCGCACGATCAGTGGCGCACGACCAGTGGTCGTGCGCAATAAGTCCAGTGGTCGTGCGCAGTATTCCTGCATCGTCGGTGTCTCCCGAGCGGTTCCGGAGCACGCACACGACCCCTGCACCAGCAGAAGAGGTAGATAGGCCACCAAAACATGCACACCACATCCCCGAGATAGGGCTAAAGAATAACAAAAATATAGAAACAAAGAAAGCACACAGAAACGGGCCTACAATGCACTTAATCGTGAAAAAGGTACATAAGCACATATAAGCAATAAAGGCTCTCAAGTGTAGTGCTAAGACGATACAACTAGCCCAGACGAGTCCAAAAATCAGTGTAAAATGTGGACTCATCAGAATACTTTATATAATGTGCTTCATACATCAGTTCTTCCATCAATTTACTCACATTTGGGACGCACAAACGGCCCTCTTTCCACAAAAAACCGTCATTCCAGGAGAACTTCCCTTCTGGCCCAGCGTTCTCATAGCATAGGAGATCTTCATCCAACTCCGTTGCCCGTCGAACTCGGTCCGCAAGGTCACTTTGCACCTCCGTCAAGTTCAAACATGTATTGGCAGTGGCATTCTTGTCAACACAAGAAATCTCTAACGCTTCCAGCTCTTGGATGAGACGTTCATTATGCCTCTGCAACCAAGCTGCTCTTGCCAGAGTCCGCCAACTCAAGGCATCCGCGACTACATTGCCCTTTCCAGGCGTATAGTGAATCTCAAAGGTGCAGTCCCAAGGAACTCCAACCACCTTCTTTGCCGCATGTTCAGGTCCTTATGCTCCAACATGTATTTAAGGCTCTTGTGATCTGTATAGATCTCCACCTTCACTCCATAAAGATAGTGTCGCCACAACTTTAGTGCAAAAATCACCGCCGCTAATTCCAAGTCATGGACGGGATAATTTCGCTCATGCACCTTCAGCTGGCGTGAGCCATAAGCAATTACCTTTCCATTCTGCAGAAGAACGCAGTCTAAGCCGCTCCCTGAGGCATCACTATAAATAACAAATCCATCGGTCCCACTTGGCGAAGATAACACCAGCATCGTGGTCAACCGAACCTTCAGCTCTTCAAAAGCTCGTGCGCACTCTGGCATCTAAACGAACTTCTGATCTTTTCTCGTCAGCATGGTTAGCGGCAAAGCGAACTGCGAGAAATTCTCAACAAATCTTCGATAGTAGCCCGCAAGTCCAAGGAAGCTCCTGACCTCGGCCACGGAAGACAACACTGGCCACTCTTGTATGGCCCTTATCTTTGTTGGATCCACTGCAATGCCCGCTCCACTCACCACATGGCCCAGAAAAGCCACTGACGATAGCCAAAACTCGCACTTCGAGAGCTTGGCATAGAGCTGATTTTGCCTCAATGTATTCAACACCAACCGCAAATGTTCCTCATGATCGACTTCTGATCTCGAGTACACCAGGATATCATCAATAACCACTATCACGAACAGATCCAGGTACTCGTGGATTATTCGGTGCATCAAGTCCATAAATACCGAAGGCGCATTGCACAGTCCAAACGGCATGACCGTGAACTCGTGGTGCCCGTACCTTATTCCAAATGCGGTTTCAAGTCCAACTTCGAGTAGACTGACGATCCCACTAGCTGATCAAACAGCTCATCAATTCAAGGAATCATATATTTATTCTTTTCGGTTAGCTTATTCAATTCGCGGTAATCTATACATAACCGCAAGCCACCGTCTTTCTTCTTCACAAAATGCACAGGGGCGCTCCAAGGAGACATGCTTGGGCGTATAAACCCCTGCTCCATCAATTCCTGCAGTTTCACTTTCAACTCCGCCATTTCTTTTGGCGCGACGCGATATGGCGAGCGGGCCACAGGTTTCGCACCTGGCACCAACTCGATCGTGAAGTCAATCTCACGTTGGGGTGGTAGCCCAGGGAGATTCTTGGGAAACACATCTGCAAATTCCGACACCATCGGAACATCACAACACTGGCCTTAGGCTCAACAGCCTGAATCAAGGCGAAGTAGCACTCTGCACCCTTCCGAAGAGCCTTTAAGACTTGGAGTGCAGACAACAACGTCCCGCCCACTCCTCGCATACCCGCCAACTTTGTCTCATGTTCAGTATTCTGGCCCAACGTAATTTCTTTGGACTGACAATCAATCAAGGCATGCTGCTCCGCAAGCCAATCCATACCAAATATCATGTCAAATTCTGATATCGGCAATACAGATACAGTCAAACTAAAATCCCGACGTCCTATTTGGACCGCCACATCGCAAGCTTGATCTGCAAGCATCCAACAGCCATTCGGCAACACCACTCTGACGCTATCTGTCTTCACACGACTAGGTATCCCAAGCCGCGCCATAAACTTGCGAGACAGAAAATAATGCGATGCACCTGTATCAAACAGTACTCGTGCTAGCGTGTCCCGAATCATCACAAAACCTATGACAATCATGTCACACACACAAGCCGCATACACATTTGCACTAATAAAAGCATACAAGAAATAGCATACGCAAAACTAAACTCATACCTATGACGACGTCACTCTGCTTGATGGCCTCCTGCAGGACAAGATTGTAGACCCGGGGCTGCGCCTGCGAGGCAGAGGAGTCCACTACTGCCTTGCCCTTCTCCGCATACACGCTCCCTCCTTCTTCTCATTCTTTGGCGGCACCCGACACTCTCGGGCTATATGCCCCACCTGTCCACAATTAAAGCATGTACGAGTATCCGGCCATGAGGTAGCCCCCGACGTTGCTCCCGATGCAACTGATAAAGGAGCTTGTCCACTTGTCTTGGACTTCTTGCCCCATTTCTTCTTATAAAATGGTTTCCCAGGTCTGGGCACCTTCCACTCTGGTTGCATCACAACCAAAGCCCTCTTCCCCTGCACCCTCTTCATATCTTTTTCCAGCGCGCTTGCAGTGTCGACCAACGCCTGGAAGCCTTGGTTCACAGAACTAGAAAGCAGGAACCTCAGCTCGTCCTGCAGTCCTTCGTAGAACCTATTCGTCTTTCTCTGCTCATCAGCAAATATCGAACCCGCATACCACCCTAAGCGTGTAAACTCATGCAGGTAAGCTTCCACACTGCCATCACCTTGCGTCAGCCTTTGGAATTCATTCTCTATGGCAATCTGTTGCGCCGCAGGAAGGTGCTTCGCTAGGAAGAGTCGAGAGAATTCTTCCATCGATACTTGTGTTAAGGGACGACCCGCCAAGTGATGCAACTCCATCTCGTCCCACCACAGTCTAGCCTCTCCTTCAAGAAGGAAAGTCGCTAAGGTGACTTTCTGATGCTCCTCCGTTCCAATCGCCATCATGATCTGGTTGACACGCGATAACCAGTCCTCAGCCTGTGCATCAGCTCCAACTCCCGAGAATGTTGGAGGGTGAAAACTCATAAACCGCGTCAACTGCTTCTCAGCGGTTCGAGGATTCACAACCACAACAGGTTCTGTCCTCGCCTCCACCTGTTCTGGCCGCACGGCCGGCTGCGCCTGCCCTTATGCCTGCCCAACCGGATGTCCTTGAACCATCGCAAACAAAGCCTTAGCAATTTGTCACACGGTTTTTGCAGATGGCTGAGGTGTAGGCACCTCAGTTGGTGCCGTACTTTCAGCCGAACGCTGGGGCTCCGATTTCCCTGCACCACTCCGAGTCACCTAAAGGGGACAAGACACACACATTAGCTGTCATACATAAGCAAACAACACAAAATAGGAACACGCAGGTTCCTCAAACACAAAAATTTGCATTCCTATCATGGACATTCAGGAGTTCAAACGTGTTAACGTGGTTTCCACAGACACGTGCTCGCCACCCCACAAAAGAAGGCGACCACGACTGCGAGAGGGAAAGACCAAGACCTTTGATACCAAAAATGTAACAACCCCATCCGTTCATATGGTATATACTAGAAGGTCCGACAGGGGCCCCACAACATATATCACAAAACAGGCGGTGAAGGTACGGGATGATATCAGAGTGGCGCAGCGAAAGAATGGTGGGCCCATAACCCACAGGTCCCAGGATCGAAACTTCGCTCTGATACCAAAAATGTAACAACCCCATCAGTTCATATGGTATATACTAGAAGGTTCGGCCAGGGCCCCATAGCATATATCACAAAACAGACGGTGAAGGTACGAGATGATACCAGAGTAGCGCAACGCACCTTAACACATTGCATTCTAGCAGAAGCCTATACGAACACTTGAACTCCACACTTGAATGTCCAACATATAAAATAACTCCACATTGTATATATATAATAGGAATGTCTTACAACAACACGAAAGTTGGCCTTATGTTCTTACATAGCTTTCAAACAGTGGCCTAAACATTGGCGCGCAGGCCGGCCACATTAAACGAAAACACAACAGTCATTCCAAATAGCCTTCGAGGGCTAGCAGCAGTAGTAACAAAAGTAGTAGGGACTTCAACCCTTATGCGTCCCGCTCGGTTCTCCTGCACCTGCACAGGGACATTCCACCTAAGGGTGGCAAACAGAGGTAACGGTCAGCATTCAGCTGACCAAATTATAACGACCCTACCCCTTTTCTCGGGGCAGTGGTAATCTTCCCTGCAGGCATATCATATCACAATCATGGCAATATATCTCATATAATGTGCTTTCACGCACACATGCCATCACAACCGTCAGCCACCCGACCCAACGGTCCGTGCACTCAGGGCACATTCTTGGTGTACTGGAAAATTAGTTGCCCACCACCGTATCAAGGTCGCAACCCAACGACAACTCTCTTGAGCATTTACTCCATGGCGTGCAGCCGGAGTTCTAGTCTTAGAACACCGGGATGGCCCGTATCCCCCCATTGTGTCATGGAGCATAGGCCTAAGACTCTTGCTATACGCTCCAACAGACCGCACCTTCTGGTCTCACGTCGAACGGACATAACGTAGGTCAGATCCTCCACCCCCCGTTGCTCAAATCGCCTTGCCATCACCGAGCACGATGTACTCACGGCTAAATAAAGGCGCGGGTCGGTCTCACCAATCCTGTTCTTGGCATTCAAGCCTGGGTATTTCTATTACACCCATTCATCTCACAACATTAGCGGATCTTTCCTGGGCACACCAGTACTTCCTGTTACGCGTTCACAGGTACGACACTGCAATATCACAAATGTCAGGGGTCTTTTCTGGGCACACCAGTACTTCCTGCTACTCTCTTCACAAGTACCACCTACGACATCAAGCATCATAAATGACCTTTCTTGATCACACCAGTACTTCCTGTTACTCATTCACAGGTACGACCCAATAGCACAAGCATAACACGGATATTTTCCTGGACTACCACTCCAGTACTTCCTGCTACTACCCTTCACAGGCATAACCGTTGACTCCTTAAACTACACGTTTATCACAGAGTCTTCTCCGATTCGTATGCAACATCACCAATCCAGACCAACCTGTCCAGATGGGCTTCACACAACATGCCTATTCCATACTCCATTTCCAGATCTATATGCCAATAAAGGGGATTCCATGAATCAACCCAAAGACTCCCAAAATCAGCCACCTCTTGGTGGGGGAATCACAAACATATGCCAAAAAGGAAGCCTTCACATGGCTAGGAAGAAAAGTCGTTACCCTTGAAGACCGTTTGGTGCCATGAAGTTCCTAGCTGGTTAGGAAGAGCTTTTCCTCCGCAAAAATGGCCTTGGATCTTAGCATGACACTCTCAAGCTCCACCAGCAAGCAACCCTTCTTCTTCTTCCTCCTCCTTCCTCTCCCTTTCTCTCTCTAAACTTTTAGTAAGATGAAGGCAATAATAAAATGAGGATACGTTCTCTGTTTTTGGCCTTAAGGAAGTAGGAAAGAAGCTCAGCCTTTGGATCTCAGCTGAAGGAAATGAACGGCCACAAAAAATCGGGAATATCGATTTTCGCGTCCGACACGTCCGGTGACACGCCCGTGTCACAGGCCGTGTACTCAAAGCGGCGCTCAACCCGCCTTATCCCCAAAACAGGTCACCGCCACGGGACACGCCCATGTCAGCCAAGTCACGCCCGTGACACAGGTCTGCGCTCGACGATCTGTGTTCGACGATCAGGCAGAGATCGTCGAGCTCGCCAGCGATCGTCGATCTCACCAGCGATCGGCAAACATCGCGTTCGACGATTTGCGCTCGACGATCAGCGCGTTCGACGATCAGCGCGTTCGACGATTTCCATTCGACGATTCCACGTTCGACGATTCTGCGTTCGACGATTTTGCCAGCCCACGAAGCCTTTGTTAAATCGTCGAGCTCAATTCGTTGAACACAGAATTTCGTCGACCTGACGCCGAACTCGAGCGGGACACGCCCCGGGACACGCCCGTATCCCAGGCCGTGTCACCCAAAATTTTGCCTGCTGAAAATTGGGCTGGATATAAAAGATGTACGGGTAGTGCGGGACTTCCCCGAGGTATTTCCTGAGAAACTTCCAGGATTACCCCCACATAGAGAGGTTGATTTTCAAATTAATCTAGTACCACGTGCCAAGCCTATATCTAGGGCCCGTTACCGAATGGCCCCGAAAGAACTCGCGTAGTTTAGAGTTCAACTGCAAGAACTGGTGGAGTATGGGTTTGTTCGCACCAGTTCATCACCCTGGGGAGCCCCTGTATTGTTCGTCAAGAAGAAGGATGGAATCTTGCGGTTATGCATAGACTATCGGGAGCTCAATTGACTGACGGTGTAGAACACTTATCCGCTACCCCAGATCAACGAGCTGTTCGATCAACTAGCAGAAGCGCATTGGTTTTCTAAGTTGGATTTGCGCTCGGGATATTATCAGTTGAGGATACAAGAAGGGGACATCTAGAAAACGGCCTTTAGCTCAAGATACGGACTGTACGAGTTCACCGTAATGCCGTTTGGGCTCACAAATGCCCCTTCGGCTTTCATGAGCCTGATGAACAAGGTGTTTGAGCCTTATTTGGACATCTTCGTCATCGTCTTCATCGACGACATCCTAGTCTACTCAAAGACGGAGGAGGAGCATATCGAGCACCTGGCCTTGGTATTGATGAAACTGAAGGAGCACGCCTTGTTCTCCAAGTTCAGCAAGTGCGAATTCTGGGTTAAAGAGGTTGCATTCTTGGGCCAGGTGATCAGTGAAACAGGACTAGCAGTGGATCCGGCCAAAGTGCATGCCGTGAAGGAGTGGTCACCCTTGAAGTCGGTGACTAATGTGCTGAGATTCCTTTCACTTGCCGGGTACTACCACAAGTTCGTAAAAGAATTCTCAAAGATACCCTTCCTCTTACCTCCTTGACGAAGAAAGGTGTGCCATATGAGTGGACACCCCAGTGTGAAGCAGCGTTCCAAGAGCTAAAGGACAGACTTACATCTGCACCCATCCTAGCACTTCCGTCTGGGAAGGAAGGATTTCAAGTTTACACGGACGAGTCATATTAAGGGATGAGAGCGGTACTGATGCAACACGACCATGTAATTGCCTACGCCTCAAGACAGTTAAAGAAGCATGAAATCAATTACACGGTTCATGATTTAGAATTGAGAGCAGTGGTGTTCGCCTTGAAGGTTTGGAGGCACTATCTATACGGCGTCCACTGCGAGATCTTTTCACACCATAAAAACTTAAAGTACGTGCATACACAAAAGGAGTTGAACTTGAGAAAACAGTGGTGGTTAGAGTTTCTGTGCGATTATGAGTTCACCTTGAACTACCAACCCGGAAAGGCAAACTCGGTGGCCAATGCATTGAGCAGAAAAGTACGAGACTCGTGCTCAGAGTCTCGGTTGATGCGCATGGAGTTAGCTCGGGTGCTCGAGGAGATGGAGATAACTTTGGTGTATAAGTTTCCTTCAGAGGAGTATAAAGAGTACTTGGCAACCATGAGCATAGTTTGTGATATCTGGGACCGAATCCGGGCGGAGCAACGAAGGGATGCAGCTCTATCCCCGATAATCAAGTCAATCGAAGATGGGACTATGATGCGTGTAAATCGGCAAGCGCACCGGTCGCACAAGTAATAAAGTTTTGGGAATAAATCCCCGAGTGTTGGTCTCTTGAGGAATGCAATTAGCGTAAAGCGGCAACAGTACAAAAAATATCGTTATGAGAGTTATAAATAGAAAAAAGAGTAAAAAGAGGACTTGGGAGATTGTGGATGTTTGATCTACTGAACTAGTAAAAGCTATGCGGGTCGAAGCCACCGCTTCGCAAGGTGGAGTGGGTGTTTCGGCCGCGATGCCGAACTTCAGTTGGGCGAATGGCTGGAAAGCTAATGGATTGAAGTGTTCTTGTGTGGCGTGCAATCGGGTGAGACACGGGAATGGAGTGGATGTGGGGTGAGCGAGGCGCATTGATAGACACTACTCACAAGCATAAGAAAAATACTAACATTCCATTAGATGTAAAATAAACTTGATGTTCATGGATGGAAGTGTTCATTACAACGCTTAAACCATTCCATATGACAGAGGAAGGGGAAGAGGAGTAAACCAAAAGAGAGTGAAGCTCCACCGCAGGTCGTGGCCGGAATAGCGAGTTGTCAATCCGCTTCCGGGCTCAGTCCAAGGAGGCTTCCGGTACCAACGAGCTGTCACCTCGAAGGCCTTTAAGTCCATTCTCTAGGTTATCTTCTTCACCAACTATGGTGGAAAGCTTTGAGTTGTAGTCGTCAATGGCCGAGGGCTTCGCCGGAGAGTTTGAAAAGCTTCGGAGGAGTTGGCTATGGCCTCCCGACGAAGGTGGAGGTGATGGAGCAGCTGGAGAAGTGAAATGGCGATTCCCGCGCACTCTCCGATCGCAGCAAATGACATGCATTGACCTAAATCGCGGAGCAGGGCCTTAAATACGGAGGCAGCAGAAGCAGTGCGCACGATCAGTGGTGCATGACCAGTGGTTGTGCGCACTGTCGGTCGATGATCGTGCGACTTTTCTAAATAGACCTGCAACCTGGATAAGAAGCATCAGCAAATATGCGCACGAGCAGTGGCGCACGACCAGTGGTCGTGCGCACTACGGCCAGTGCTCGTGCGATTACCTAGACAGGATTAGGAAAATGAGGGTGTAATGCGCACGATCGGTGACACACGACCAGTGGTCGTGTGCAATAAGTCCAGTGGTCGTGCGAAGTATTCTTGCATCGTCGGGGTCTCTCGCGCGGTTCCGGAGCACGCACATGACCCCTGTACCAGCAGAAGAGGCAGATAGGCCACCAAAACGTACACACCACATCCCCGAGACAGGGTTAAAGAACAACAAAAACAAAGAAGCACACAGAAATGGGCCTACAGTACACTTAATCGTGGAATAGACACGTAAGCAAATATAAGCAATAATGGCTCTCAAGTGTAGTGCTGAGACGATAAAACTGGCCCAGATGAGTCCAAAAATAAGTGTAAAATGTGGACTCATCACACCCCCAGACTTAACCATTTGCACGTCCCGAGCAAATCATCACTCCGTGGACTAGAAAATAGCTAGTTGGCTCAGAAATTTCAAAAAGAAGTAAGACGAGAAATCAAATACATCATGGGCATAGAAGATACAATAGAAAAACTTTTTTAATTATACGATGTAGTTTAAACTATTCGACATACGTAATTAAATATTGTAATTACTCAAAATTAGAATTCTGGAGAATCTTGCGATCATGTGTAGGAAGAAAGTAGGCAGGACATTAAGGCGAGCATTGCCAAAGCTCGGGACTCAGGATCACCTCCAAAGGAATCCACCAATGTCGGGGACCATATGCTTACACGTTCACACTCTCTCCATGGTGCGGGTTAGACTCAAGCGTGAATCAGTAGGACTTGTAGGAGAAAATGGGGCTTAGGCGACGACGTGGTAGTCAAAGATAAACACGAAGGCTCTATGCAACCAAAGCGAGCGAATAAAACCCAAACCAATACAACCACTTAGAAATGAATGGGGCACACGCCCCCAGACTGAGCTTGAAAACCGGGCGTGAACACGGCCGAACCCGACCAAAATCAATAAAGAGGATGGGGATAGAATTCTCAAAGAATTTTTTTTTCAGATTTTTCTCTCTTTTGCGCGTATCGGCTTTTTATGTTTTTTTGTTTGATTTTTTTTTTCTTTCTGCGCTTGCAATCCCCAAACATAGCAATCAAAACATGAATGAATTCAGCAACCCCAAAAATAATGTCCACCTATCACAACCTCGGCAAAACAGAAAATACAAAGCAACTCAAGCATTTGATTGCGATGGTGGGTTGAACTTCAGGCCTTGGTGAATGTGAGTGGAGCTGAATCAAAGGAAGGGTAGGCACAAATTTGGCATGCAATGGTTAAGGGGTAGGAAAGGCTAAACAAGGCTCAAACTAGCCAAAATGGGGGCCTACGTCATGCTCACGCTTGACTAACCGTGCACCAATGCTTCGAGAGTAGCTTAGGGCAAGTTCTTAGCCACCGAGAAAGATGATCCTTCCTCCCGACTCGAGCAATACGAGTCTAGTGGCGGCTACACACATTCCTACATTATCGTTCGATTACTCCAGATTCAGATTTTGGGTAGTACAAACAATATTTACGTCTGTAGAAAAATATAAACTACGAGCATAAAGAAAAATTAATTCTATCCTAGTTCTACACAAATCATGAGTACTCGATTAGGAGCACTGCATGAGTTTCGAAGTACTCAATCCTGAAATCCTCAGCCAGCACCACTATTTTAAAGTTTACACAAAAATAATACATTTGACGCGGGTTGTGCGCGTGGGTAAGAGCGCACTCGTGTGGGTGATTCAGTGTGTGCAACAGAAATTAAGAAATAAGTAAACAATAAACTTGTATGCAATAGAAAGTGAGGTGTAGTGACCACAGACATGCTCTCCCCCCCAGACTTAAAGTCTACAACTAGTAAAAATAAACATGCCAAAGATGATAAAAAGCTAGGGTAGGAAGTACCTGTGCTCAAAATTGAGCATACCAGTCGTGCAATGAGATGTCCAAGTACGACCAAGTTGCCGCGCCTCAAAAATTCCTGCACTTGCGATTGAAGTGTGCAAGCCAAACAAAATATGGACACATATATATATGAATAAATAGACAGAACTCAAAACACAGCATAGGACCAAACGGTCCAACTTGGGTTGTCTCCCGAAAGCCCTTTTGTTTACCGTCCTTAAGGTGGACCAAATACCTGTATTAGCAGTGCAAATAGAGAGTTCTTGCAGTCCTAAAATAAATAAATAAATAAATAAATAGAAAAGCTCAAATATGTTCAAGAGGTACAAAATGTGGTGAAAACAATGTGCAGGGGAGCTGCAGAGTGGAGTGGTGGTCCTCAGCTATCGGTGATGCCATTGTCGATCAAGGAGTGTCGCTATTACTTTGCTTGGGGTCGATGAGCTGCAGGCTTTGAGAGTCGCCGGTGGTTGTGCCGCCATCATATAATTTTAACCGGTGCCCATTGACTTTGAAATTATCTCCGCTTTTCCCGACTATTTCGATGGCGCCAAAAGGGGAGACTCCAATCACTGTGAAAGGTCCGCTCCACCGCGATTTGAGCTTGCCGGGAAATAAGCGGAGGCGGGAATTGTACAGCAGGACTTGGTCTCCTGGTTGGAAGTCTTTGGGGATGATGTGACGGTCATGCCATTTTTTTGTTCTTTCTTTGTATATCCGCGCATTTTCGTATGCGAAATGCCGGAGCTCCTCTAATATGTTCAGTTGAGTGCGTCGCTTATCTGCTGCGGCTTCGAAGTCCATGTTTAGTAATTTGGTTGCCCATAACGCTTTGTGTTCCAGCTCGACTGGTAAGTGGCAAGCTTTTCCGTAGACGAGTTGAAAAGGAGTCATACAGATAGGGGTTTTGAAGGCGGTTCTATACGCCCATAAGGCGTCGTCGACCTTCTTGGCCCACTCTTTTCTGTTGGAATGGATGGATTTTTCGATGATTCTTTTGAGCTCGCGGTTGGAGACCTCGACCTGCCCACAGGTTTGGGGATGGTAGGCAAGAGAGATTTTGTGGTGGACTCCAAATTTCTTCATGAGTTGCCAGAACGACTTGTTGCAAAAATGGCTCCCGCCGTCGCTGATGTTGGTGCGTGGGGCGCCGAATCTAGAGAAAATGTTCTTGTGTATGAAATTCAAAACGGTGCGGGCATCATTTGCGGCGACAGCTTCGGCTTCGACCCATTTGGAAACATAGTCTACTGCGACAATAATATAGAGTTTTCCATGCGACATTGGGAAGGGTCCCATAAAGTCGATTCCCCAAACGTCGAATGGTTCGCAGACGAGCATATTGTTGAGAGGCATTTCATCCCTCTTGGAGATATTTCCTGTCCTTTGGCATTCATTGCATTTTGCGACGTAAGCTTGTGTGTCTCTAAAAAGGGTTGGCCAAAATAGGCCACATTGCAGTATCTTGCGTGCTGTTCGGGTGGCGCCGAAATGACCGCCGGCCTCCCGATCGTGGCAGTGTGTTAAGACGGATTGAAATTCGGTCTCGGGTACGCAACACCTGATGATGCTGTCATTGCAAGTACAGAATAGTAACGGGTCTTCCCAGAAATAATATTTGGCATCGGACAGTAGTTTTCGCTTTTGCTGCGATGACAGGTGAGGGGAGACAGATTTGCAAGCGAGGTAGTTGGCCATATCTGTGTACCACGGGATTGTCAGAGTGAGCGAACAGATGACAAATAATCTTTCGTCCGGGAAGCAGTCGGCAATCTCGTTGCGGTTGCAGATGGGTAAAACTCCTTTGGTGTCGCTCTCCAATCTTGATAGGTGATCGCCGATGACGTTTTCGACCCCTTTCTTATCTCGGATCTCGATGTCATATTCTTGTAGTAGAAGAATCCACGGCTTAGTCGGGGCTTGACGACTTTTTTTTGAATAAATACCTTAGTGTGGCATGGTCAGTGTACACAATGACCTTAGATAACACAAGGTACGAATGGAATTTTTCGAAAGCGAAGATTACGGCCAATAGCTCCTTTTCCGTAGTGGTATAATTCAGTTGAGCATCGTTGAGAGTCCGGCTGGCGTAGGAGATAGTATGAAAGATTTTGTTTTTCCTTTGACCGAGCACTGCTCCGACTGCAACATCGCTTGCGTCGCACATGACTTCGAAAGGCAAAGACCAATTTGGTGCCACCAAGATTGGAGCGGAGATGAGTCGATCTTTGAGAGTCTCGAAGGCCTGCATACATTTTTTGTTGAAGTCAAATGGGATGTCCTTGGCCAGCAAATTTGTGAGGGGCTTGGATATGGATGAGAAATCACTGATGAATCTTCTGTAGAAACCAGCATGTCCCAAGAAGCTGCGGATCCCCTTGGCGGAAGATGGAGGAGGAAGATTTTTGATGATACTGACTTTTGCTTGGTCGACTTCGAGCCCCCTGTGAGAGACTTTGTGGCCTAAGACAATGCCCTCGCGAACCATGAAATGACATTTTTCCCAATTAAAGACGAGGTTTGTATCCTCACAATGCTTCAGTGCTTTGTCTAGATTCGCGAGGCAGGAATCGAAGCTGTTCCCGAAAAGGGAAAAATCGTCCATGAAGACTTCGAGAAAGTCTCCAATCATGTCACCGAAGATGGCAATCATGCATCGCTGGAAGGTTGCTGGGCCGTTGCACAATCCGAATGGCATTCTCCTGAACGCGAAGGTGCCGGAAGGGCATGTAAATGTCATTTTTGTCTTGGTCGGCAGGGTCATCTGTGATTTGATTGTATCCTGAATACCCGTCGAGGAAACAATAGTATTCCTGATCGGCCAATTTTTCCAGCATTTGGTCGATGAAGGGTAGCAGGAAATGATCTTTGCGGGTGGCCTCATTCAGTTTCCGGCAGTCTATGCAGACTCTCCACCCGGTGACCACGCGGGTGGGTAATAATTCATTCTTTTCGTTGGCCACCACAGTAATCCCGCCCTTTTTGGGCACCACTTGCACTGGGCTGACCCATTTGCTGTCGTTGATGGGGTAAATGATACCCGCATCAAGCAATTTTATTACTTCTGCCTGTACCACTTCATGCATCTTGGGGTTCAGTCTCCTTTGAGGTTGTGCCAACGGCTTGTATTGATCTTCAAGCAGAATCTTGTGCATGCAAAACACCGGGTTGATCCCTTTTATGTCGCTAATGAACGTCCAAAAACATTTTTGTATTTCTTTAAGACATCGACCAAGGCGAGTTCGTTGTCGACGGAGAGGGATGCAGAGATAATGACTGGGCACATTGTGCCGTCCTCTAGGAAAGCGTATTTCAGGGATTCGGGCAGCGGCTTCAGAGTTGTGGTAGTGGTTGTGACGGTAGATGTGATGAAAGGTTCTTTGGTTGGATGCAGGGTTCTCGGGATATTAGTGTGGGTGGTTGTGTCGGATGCATCCTCCTCTTCCCACACTGGCTCAGCTGGGTCAAGAATCATTTCGATGTACATGTCCGGTTCGTCGATCAAATCTGCTTCGTCGCAATTAGTGATTCTGAGATGTTGGGAAGGTTCGTGGACGTTGAAAGAAATCGTTTCTTCCCCCAGGCTTAGGGCGAGCTCTCCTTGGTCAACGTTGATGATGGCACGGGCCGTGGCAAGGAAAGGCCGTCCTAGTATTATAGGCACTTTGGGATCGGCCATCATGTCGAGAATGACAAAATCTGCTGGGAAGGCGAGGTTGTTGACCATGACAGTAAGGTCTTCGACTATTCCGGCCGGTTGTTTTACCGATCTGTCAGCTAATTGCAACCTCAGGTGGGTGGGCTGTAGAATCCCAACTCCTAGCTCACGGAAGACGGAGAGCGGCATTAGATTTATTGAAGCTCCCAAATCACATAATGCGCGTCCGAATTGGTGGAGTCCAATTCTGCAGGGGATGATAAAACTGCCCGGATCTCTGCGTTTCGTTGGGGAATAGTTGGCGAGGAGAGTTGAGAATTCTTCAGTGAGATTGATTGTTTTCAGTCCTTCTAAAGATTTACGCCGTGAGATGAGGTTCTTTAGGAACTTAGAATATCCTGGGATCTGAGTGATAGCTTCTGTCAGAGGTATACTTATTTGGACTCCTTTCATGATCTCGAGGAATTTAAGAAATTATTTTTTAGCCTTTTCATTTTGCAGTCGGTGGGGAAATGACGACTTCACGGCGTTCTTTACAGGTTGTAGTACTACCATGGGTTCTTGTGCAATAGGTGAGGACGGAGGTTCCTTTATCAAATCAACGATGGGCTCGCGGAGTGATTGTGCGGGAGGGTCAGGAGGCGAGGCCCTCTCTAGGCTTTTTTCGCTTCTCAATCTCATAGTATGTACCGTTTCCTGTTTCTGATTGATTGAACATAATAACATTTCCGTGAGAATCCCTATGGCGGTTTGTAGGCGCTGAATGGTGCTGGCTTGGTCATTGAACATCTCCATCATTTTGCACGCGTAAGAAAAAAATTGCTCTGTCTTTGACGAGAGATTGTGGTCTGTGGCTTCATCAGAGACTACTGAATTTATCTCTACCGGAAGGTCGGGAGAAGGCGGAGAGTTCCAATGCCTACTAGTTTGGGCAATGTTGTCTATAACTTCCCAGGCGTCCTCACTGGATTTGTTAAACAGAGTTCCACCGGCTGCGACGTCAAGTAATGGTCGGAATCTGTCTGCGATGCTGAATAGAAAGTTTGGATTAGGAGGATGTCTGACATTTCCACTCTGCAGCATTCCCTTCGCAGGGACTGGAAATGCTCCTATGTGTCGAACAAGGTCTCTTCATTTCTTTGGGTGAAGGTGATGAGCTCCTTGTAATTGTCTATTGCTAGCATCGGTTGTCGGAATTTGGCCAAAAATTTCCCTTCGAGTTGTTTCCAGGATGAGGATATTCCCTTCCGAATATCTTGATACCATCGCTTAGCTTCGTCTTTCAGGGAGAGGGAGAAGAGTTGGATCATCTGCTGCTCATTGTTGGCAGCATTTGGCATACAAGTGTTGTAAATTTCTAAGAACCGCTGCACGTGGCATAGTGCATCTATTTTTCTGTCTCCGCTGAATTGACAGTTTTCGATGATGTATTCGATGAGGTCAGGCGAGATCTCGAAACTGTTATTTCCCATTTCTGCTCGGTATGTGAGGTTGATAAGGCTTGCTTTATAAGTCTGCTGCTGAATCGTAGTCATTGAGAGTGGCTTGAATGAAAAGGGGTAGTAGGCTACTAGATCTCCTGTGCCTCGACCCTGCATTCACTGTGACAAACACTACACATTAGAAGGAAATAGTAGTAAAAAAACAACACTAACTCTTATAACAATATTTGAAGTCATCCTGAGTCGCTTTACAGTTGTATTCCCCGGCAACGGTGCCAAAAACTTGATGCGTGTAAATCGGCAAGCGCACCGGTCGCACAAGTAATAAACTTTTGGGAATAAATCCCCGAGTGTCGGTCTCTTGAGGAATGCAATTAGCGTAAAGCGGCAACAATACAAAAAATATCTTTATGAGAGTTATAAATAGAAAAAAGAGTAAAAAGAGGACTTGAGAGATTGTGGATGTTTGATCTACTGAACTAGTAAAAGCTATGCGGGTCGAAGGCACCGCTTCGCAAGGTGGAGTGGGTGTTTCGGCCGCGATGCCAAACTTCAGTTGGGCGAGTGGCGGGAAAGCTAATGGATTGAAGTGTTCTTGTGTGGCGTGTAATCGGGTGAGACACGGGAATGGAGTGGATGTGGGGTGAGCGAGGTGCATTCACAGACACTACTCACAAGCATAAGAAAAATACTAACATTCCATTAGATGTAAAATAAACTTGATGTTCATGGATGGAAGTTTTCATTACAATGCTTAAACCATTCCATATGACAGAGGAAGGGGAAGAGGAGTAAACCAAAAGAGAGTGAAGCTCCACCGCGGGTCGTGGCCGGAGTAGCGAGTTGTCAATCCGCTTCCGGGCTCAGTCCAAGGAGGCTTCCGGTACCAACGAGCTGTCACCTCGAAGGCCTTTAAGTCCGTTCTCTAGGTTATCTTCTTCACCAACTCTGGTGGAAAGCTTTGAGTTGTAGTTGTCAATGGCCGAGGGCTTCGCCAGAGAGTTTGAAAAGCTTCGGAGGAGTTGGCTATGGCCTCCCGACGAAGGTGGAGGTGATGGAGCAGCTGGAGAAGTGAAATGGCGATTCCCGCTCACTCTCCGATCGCAGCAAATGACAGGCGTTGACCTAAATCGCGGAGCAGGGCCTTAAATACGGAGGCAGCAGAAGCAGTGCGCACGATCAGTGGCACATGACCAGTGGTCGTGCGCACTGTCGGTCGATGATCGCGCGACTTTTCTAAATAGACCTGCAACCTGGATAAGAAGCATCAACAAATATGCGCACGAGCAGTGGCGCACGACAAGTGGTCGTGCGCATTACGGCCAGTGCTCGTGCGATTACCTAGACAGGATTAGGAAAATGAGGGTGTAATGCACACGATCGGTGACACACGACCAGTGGTCGTGCGCAATAAGTCCAGTGGTCGTGCGCAGTATTCCTGCATCGTCGGGGTCTCCCGAGCGGTTCCGGAGCACGCACACGACCCCTGTACCAGCATAAGAGGCAGATAAGCCACCAAAACATACACACCACATCCCCGAGACAGGGTTAAAGAACAACAAAAACGAAGAAGCACAAGAAGCACACAGAAATGGGCCTACAGTGCACTTAATCGTGGAATAGACACGTAAGCAAATATAAGCAATAATGGCTCTCAAGTGTAGTGCTGAGATGATAAAACTGGCCCAGATGAGTCCAAAAATAAGTGTAAAATGTGGACTCATCACACCACCAGACTTAACCATTTGCATGTCCCGAGCAAATCATCACTCCGTGGACTAGAAAATAGCTAGTTGGCTCAGAAATTTCAAAAAGAAGTAAGACGAGAAATCAAATACATCATGGACATAGAAGATACAATAGAAAAACTTTTTAATTATATGACGTAGTTTAAACTATTCGACAGACATAATTAAATATTGTAATTACTCAAAATTAGAATATTGGAGAATCTTGCGATCATGTGTAGGAAGAAAGTAGGCAGGCCATTAAGGTGAGCATTGCCAAAGCTCGGGACTCAGGATCACCTCCAAAGGAATCCACCAATGTCGGGGACCATATGCTTACACATTCACACTCTCTCCACGGTGCGGGTTAGACTCAAGCGTGAATCAGTAGGACTTGTAGGAGAAAATGGGCCGTAGGCGACGGCTTGGTAGTCAAAGATAAACATGAAGGCTCTATGCAACCAAAGCGAGCGAATAAAACCCAAACCAATACAGCCACTTAGAAATGAATGGGGCACACGCCCCCAGACTGAGCTTGAAAACCGGGTGTGAACACGGCCGAACCCGACCAAAATCAATAAAGAGGATGGGGATAGAATTCTCAAAGCAATTTTTTTTTTCAGATTTTTCTCTCTTTTGCGCTTATCGGCTTTTTATGTTTTTTTTGTTTGATTTTTTTTTTCTTTCTGCGCTTGCAATCCCCAAACATAGCAATCAAAACATGAATGAATTCAGCAACCCCAAAAATAATGTCCACCTATCACAACCTCGACAAAACAGAAAATACAAAGCAGCTCAAGCATTTGATTGCGATGGTAGGTTGAACTTCAGGCCTTGGTGAATGTGAGTGGAGCTGAATCAAAGGAAGGGTAGGCACAAATTTGGCATGCAACAATTAAGGGGTAGGAAAGGCTAAACAAAGCTCAAACTAGCTAAAATGGGGGCCTACGTCATGCTCACGCTTGACTAACCGTGCACCAATGCTTCGAGAGTAGCTTAGGGCAAGTTATTAGCCACCGAGAAAGATGATCCTTCCTCCCGACTCGAGCAATACGAGTCTAGTGGCGGCTACACACATTCCTACATTATCGTTCGATTACTCCAGATTCAGATTTTGGGTAGTACAAATAATATTTATGTCTGCAGAAAAATATAAACTGCGAGCATAAAGAAAAATTAATTCTATCCTAGTTCTACACAAATCATGAGTACTCGATTAGGAGCACTGCATGAGTTTCGAACTACTCAATCCTGAAATCCTAAGCCAGTACCACTATTTTAAAGTTTACACAAAAAACAATACATTTGACGCGGGTTGTGCGCGTGAGTAAGGGCGCACTCGTGTGGGTGATTCAGTGTGTGCAACAGAAATTAAGAAATAAGTAAACAATAAACTTGTATGCAACAGAAAGTGAGGTGTAGTGACCACGGGCATGCTCTCCCCCCAGACTTAAAGTCTACAACTAGTAAAAATAAACATGCCAAAGATGATAAAAAGCTAGGGTAGGAAGTACCTATCCTCAAAATTGAGCATACCAGTCGTGCAATGAGATGTCCAAGTACGGCCAAGTTGCCGAGCCTCAAAAATTCTTGCACCTGCGATTGAAGTGTGCAAGCCAAACAAAATATGGACACATATATATATGAATAAATAGACAGAACTCAAAACACAGCATAGGACCAAACGGTCCAACTTGGGTTGTCTCCCGAAAGCCCTTTTGTTTACCGTCCTTAAGGTGGACCAAATACCTGTATTAGCAGTGCAAATAGAGAGTTCTTGCAGTCTTAAAATAAATAAATAAATAAATAAATAGAAAAGCTCAAATATGTTCAAGAGGTACAAAATGTGGTGAAAAAAATGTGCAGGGGAGCTGCAGAATGGAGTGGTGGTCCTCAGCTATCGGTGCTGCCATTGTCGATCAAGGAGTGTCGCTATTGCTTTTCTTGGGGTCGGTGAGCTACAGGCTTTGAGAGTCGCCAGTGGTTGTTCCACCATCATATAATTTTAATCGATGCCCATTGACTTTGAAATTATCTTCGCTTTTCCCGACTATTTCGATGGCTCCAAAAGGGGAGACTCCAATCACTGTGAAAGGGCCGCTCCACCGCGATTTGAGCTTGCCGGGAAATAAGCGGAGGCGGGAATTGTACAGCAGGACTTGGTCTCCTGGTTGGAAGTCTTTGGGGATGATGTGACAGTCATGACATTTTTTTGTTCTTTCTTTGTATATCCGCGCATTTTCGTATGCGAAATGCCGGAGCTCCTCTAATTCGTTCAGTTGAGTGCGTCACTTATCTGCTGCGGCTTCGATGTCCATGTTTAGTAATTTGGTTGCCCATAGCGCTTTGTGTTCCAGCTCGACTGGTAAGTGGTAAGCTTTTCCGTAGACGAGTTGAAAAGGATTCATATCGATAGGGGTTTTGAAGGCGGTTCTGTACGCCCATAAGGCGTCGTCGACCTTCTTGGCCCACTCTTTTCTGTTGGAATGGATGGATTTTTCGATGATTCATTTGAGCTCGCGGTTGGAGACCTCGACCTGCCCACAGGTTTGGGGATGGTAGGCAAGAGAGATTTTGTGGTGGACTCCAAATTTCTTCATGAGTTGCAAGAATGACTTGTTGCAAAAATGGCTGTCGCCGTCGCTGATGATGGTGCGTGGGGCGCCGAATCTAGAGAAAATGTTCTTGTGTATGAAATTCAAAATGGTGCGGGCATCATTTGCGGTGACAGCTTCGGCTTCGACCCATTTGGAAACATAGTCTACTGCGACAATAATATAGAGTTTTCCATGCGACATTGGGAAGGGTCCCATAAAGTCGATTCCCCAAACGTCGAATGGTTCGCAGACGAGCATATTGTTGAGAGGCATTTCATCCCTCTTGGAGATATTTCCTGTCCTTTGGCATTCATTGCATTTTGCGATGTAAGCTTGTGTGTCTCTAAAAAGGGTTGGCCAAAATAGGCCACATTGCAGTATCTTGCGTGCTGTTCGGGTGGCGCCGAAATGACCGCCGACTTCCCGATCGTGGCAGTGTGCTAAGACGGATTGAAATTCGGTCTCGGGTACGCAATGCCTGATGATGCTGTCGTTGCAAGTACGGAATAGTAACGAGTCTTCCCAGAAATAATATCTGGCGTCGGACAGTAGTTTTCGCTTTTGCTGCGATGACAGGTGAGGGGAGACAGATTTGCAAGCGAGGTAGTTGGCCATATCTGCATACCACGGGATTGTCGGAGTGAGCGAACAGATGACAAATAATCTTTCGTCCGGGAAGCAGTCGACAATCTCGTTGCGGTTGCAGATGGGTAAAACTCCTTTGGTGTCGCTCTCCAATCTTGATAGGTGATCGGCGATGACGTTTTCGACCCCTTTCTTATCTCGGATCTTGATGTCATATTCTTGTAGTAGAAGAATCCACGGATTAGTCGGGGCTTGGCGTCTTTTTTTTTGAATAAATACCTTAGTGTGGCATGGTCAGTGTACACAATGACCTTAGATAACACAAGGTACGAATGGAATTTTTCGAAAGCGAAGATTACGGCCAATAGCTCCTTTTCCGTAGTGGTATAATTCAGTTGAGCATCGTTGAGAGTCCGGCTGGCGTAGGAGATAGTATGAAAGATTTTGTTTTTCCTTTGACCGAGCACTGCTCCGACTGCAACATCGCTTGCGTCGCACATGACTTCGAAAGGCAAAGTCCAATTTGGTGCCACCAATATTGGAGCGGAGATGAGTCGATCATTGAGAGTCTCGAAGGCCTGCATACATTTTTTGTTGAAGTCAAACGGGATGTCCTTGGCCAGCAAATTTATGAGGGGCTTGGATATGGATGAGAAATCACTGATGAATCTTCTGTAGAAACCGGCATGTCCCAAGAAGCTGCGGATCCCCTTGGCGGAAGATGGAGGAGGAAGATTTTTGATGATACTGACTTTTGCTTGGTCAACTTCGAGCCCCCTGTGAGAGACTTTGTGGCCTAATACAATGCCCTCGCGAACCATGAAATGGCATTTTTCCCAATTCAAGACGATGTTTGTATCCTCACAACGCTTCAGTGCTTTGTCTAGATTCGCGAGGCAGGAATTGAAGCTATTCCCGAAAAGGGAAAAATCGTCCATGAAGACTTCGAGAAAGTCTCCAATCATGTCACCGAAGATGGCAATCACGCATCGTTGGAAGGTTGCTGGGCCGTTGCACAATCCGAATGGCATTCTCCTGAACGCGAAGGTGCCAGAAGGGCATGTAAACGTCGTTTTGTCTTGGTCGGCAGGGTCATCTGTGATTTGATTGTATCCTGAATACCTGTCGAGGAAACAATAGTATTCCTGACCGACCAATTTTTCCCGCATTTGGTCGATGAAGGGTAGCAGGAAATGATCTTTGCGGGTGGCCTCATTCAGTTTCCGGTAGTCTATGCAGACTCTCCACCCGGTGACCACGCGGGTGGGTAATAATTCATTCTTTTCGTTGGCCACCACAGTAATCCCGCCCTTTTTGGGCACCAATTGCACTGGGCTGACCCATTTGCTGTCGTTGATGGGGTAAATGATACCCGCATCAAGTAATTTTATTACTTCTGGCTGTACCACTTCATGCATCTTGGGGTTCAGTCTCCTTTGAGGTTGTGCCAACAGCTTGTATTGATCTTCAAGCAGAATCTTGTGCATGCAAAACACCGGGTTGATCCCTTTTATGTCCGCTAATGAACGTCCAAAAACATTTTTGTATCTCTTTAAGACATCGACCAAGGCGAGTTCGTTGTCAACGGAGAGGGATGCAGAGATAATGACTAGGCACGCTGTGCCGTCCTCTAGGAAAGCGTATTTCAAGGATTCGGGCAGCGGCTTCAAAGTTGTGACGGTAGATGTGTTGAAAGGTTCTTTGGTTGGATGCGGGGTTCTCGGGACATTAGTGTGGGTGGTTGTGTCAGATGCATCCTCCTCTTCCCACACTGGCTCAGCTGGGTCAAGAATCATTTCGCTGTACATGTCCGGTTCGTCGATCAAATCTGCTTCGTCGCAATTAGTGATTCTGAGATGTTGGGAAGGTCCGTGGACGTTGAAAGAAATTGTTTCTTCCCCCAGTCTTAGGGTGAGCTCTCCTTGGTCAACGTTGATAATGGCACGGGCCGTGGCAAGGAAGGGCCGTCCTAGTATTATAGGCACTTTGGGATCGGCCATCATGTCGAGAATGACGAAATCTGCTGGGAAGGCGAGGTTGTTGACCATGACAGTAAGGTATTCGACTATTCCGGCCGGTTGTTTTACTGATCTGTCAGCTAATTGCAACCTCAGGTGGGTGGGCTGTAGAATCCCAACTCCTAGCTCACGGAAGACGGAGAGCGGCATTAGATTTATTGAAGCTCCCAAATCACATAATGCGCGTCCGAATTGGTGGAGGCCAATTCTGCAGGGGATGGTAAAACTGCCCGGATCTCTGCGTTTGGTTGGGGAATAGTTGGCGAGTAGAGTTGAGCATTCTTCAGTGAGATTGATTGTTTTCAGTCCTTCTAAAGATTTACGCCGTGAGATGAGGTTCTTTAGGAACTTATAATATCCTGGGATCTGAGTGATAGCTTCTGTCAGAGGTATACTTATTTGGACTCCTTTCATGATCTCGAGGAATTTATGAAATTGTTTTTCAGCCTTTTCGTTTTGCATTCGGTGGGGAAATGGCGGCTTCACGACGTTCTTCACAGGTTGTAGTACTGCCATGGGTTCTTGTGCAATAGGTGAGGACGGAGGTTCCTCTATCAAATCGACGATGGGATCGCGGAGTGATTGTGCGGGAGGGTCAGGAGGCGAGGCCCTCTCTAGGCTTTTTCCGCTTCTCAATCTCATAGTATGTACCGTTTCCTGTTTCTGATTGACTGAACATAATAACGTTTCCGTGAGAATCCCTATGGCAGTTTGTAGGCACTGAATGGTGCTGGCTTGGTCATTGAACATCTCCATCATTTTGCACGCGTAAGAAAAAAATTGCTCGGTCTTTGACGAGAGATTGTGGTCGGTGGCTTCATCAGAGACTACTGAATTTATCTCTACCGGAAGGTCGGGAGAAGGCGGAGAGTTCCAATGCCTACTAGTTTGGGCAATGTTGTCTATAACTTCCCAGGCATCCTCACTGGATTTGTTAAACAGAGTTCCATCGGCTGCGACGTCAAGTATTGGTCGGAATCTGTCTGCGATGCAGAAGTAGAAAGTTTGGATTAGGAGGATGTCTGACATTTCCACTCTGCAGCATTCCCTTCGCAGGGACTGGAAATGCTCCCATGTGTCGAACAAGGTCTCTTCATTTCTTTGGGTGAAGGTGATGAGCTCCTTGTAATTGTCTATTGCTAGCATAAGTTGTCGGAATTTGGCCAAAAATTTCCCTTCGAGTTGTTTCCAGGATGAGGATATTCCCTTCCGGATATCTTGATACCATCGCTTAGCTTCGTCTTTTAGGGAGAAGGAGAAGAGTCGGATCCTCTGCTGCTCGTTGTTGGCAGCATTTGGCGTACAAGTGTTGTAAATTTCTAAGAACTGCTACACGTGGCATAGTGCATCTATTTTTCCGTCTCCGCTGAATTGACAGTTTTCGATGATGTATTCGATGAGGTCAGGCGAGATCTCGAAACTGTTATTTCCCGTTTCTGCTCGGTATGTGAGGTTGATAAGGCTTGCTTTATAAGTTTGCTGCTGAATCGTAGTCATTGAGAGTGTCTTGAATGAAAAGGGGTAGTAGGCTACTAGATCTCCTGTGCCTCGACCCTGCATTCACTGTGACAAACACTACACATTAGAAGGAAACAGCAGTAAAAAAACAACACTAACTCTTATAACAATATTTGAAGTCATCCTGAGTCGCTTTACAGTTATATTCCCCGGCAACGACGCCAAAAACTTGATGCGTGTAAATCGGCAAGCGCACCGGTCGCACAAGTAATAAACTTTTGGGAATAAATCCCCGAGTGTCGGTCTCTTGAGGAATGCAATTAGCGTAAAGCGGCAACAGTACATAAAATATCGTTATGAGAGTTATAAATAGAAAAAAGAGTAAAAAGAGGACTTGAGAGATTGTGGATGTTTGATCTACTGAACTAGTAAAAGATATGCGGGTCGAAGGCACCGCTTCGCAAGGTGGAGTGGGTGTTTCGGCCGTGATGCCAAACTTCAGTTGGGCGAGTGGCGGGGAAGCTAATGGATTGAAGTGTTCTTGTGTGGCGTGCAATCGGGTGAGACACGGGAATGGAGTGGATGTGGGGTGAGCGAGACGCATTCACAGACACTACTCACATGCATAATAAAAATACTAACATTCCATTAGATGTAAAATAAACTTGATGTTCATGGATGGAAGTGTTCATGGATGGAAGTGTTCATTACAATGCTTAAACCATTCCATATGATAGAGGAAGGGGAAGAGGAGTAAACCAAAAGTGAGTGAAGCTCCTCCGCGGGTCGTGGCCGGAGTAGCGAGTTGTCAATCCGCTTCCGGGCTCAGTCCAAGGAGGCTTCCGGTACCAACTAGCTGTCACCTCGAAGGACTTTAAGTCCGTTCTCTAGGTTATCTTCTTCACCAACTCCGGTGGAAAGCTTGGAGTTGTAGTCGTCAATGGCCGAGGGCTTCACCGGAGAGTTTGAAAAGCTTCGGAGGAGTTGGCTATGGCCTCCCGACGAAGGTGGAGGTGATGGAGCAGCTGGAGAAGTGAAATGGTGATTCCCGCGCACTCTCAGATCACAGCAAATGACAGGAGTTGACCTAAATCGCGGAGCAGGGCCTTAAATACGGAGTCAGGCAGCAGAAGCAGTGCGCACGATCAGTGGCGCACGACCAGTGGTCGTGCGCACTGTCGGTCGATGATCGTGCGACTTTTCTAAATAGACCTACAACCTGGATAAGAAGCATCAGCAAATATGCACACGAGCAGTGGCGCACGACCAGTGGTCGTGCGCACTACGGCCAGTGCTCGTGCGATTACCTAGATAGGATTAGGAAAATGAGGGTGTAATGCGCATGATCGGTGGCGCACGACCAGTGGTCGTGCACAATAAGTCCAGTGGTCGTGCGCAGTATTCCTGCATCGTCGGGGTCTCCCGAGCAGTTCCGGAGCACGCACACGACCCCTGCACTAGCAAAAGAGGCAGATAGGCCACCAAAACGTGCACACCACATCCCCGAGACAAGGTTAAAGAACAACAAAAACAAAGAAGCACAAGAAGCACACAGAAATGGGCCTACAGTGCACTTAATCGTGGAATAGACACGTAAGCAAATATAAGCAATAATGGCTCTCAAGTGTAGTGCTGAGACGATAAAACTGGCCCAGATGAGTCCAAAAATAAGTGTAAAATGTGGACTTATCAGACTACCGACGAGTACACACTAAAAGACGGCCTCGTTTATTTTCGCGGCCGGCTCTACATTCCCAAGGGCGGTAAAATTCGAGAGGATATCTTGAGAGAGGCTCATTGCTCTCAGTATTCAATGCACCCGGGTATTGCCAAGATGTACGCCGGCTTACGGAAGACCATGTGTTGGCCGGGAATGAAGAAAGATGTCAGATACTTTGTTACACATTGCGTGGCTTGTCAAAGGGTGAAGGCAGAATGCAAGAGCCCTGGTGGTTTATTACAGTCATTGCCCATGCCCGAGTGGAAGTTTGAGGATATCTCCATGGACTTCGTTCACGGGTTACCTCGCTTACGCGCAGGGAATGATTCGGTGTGGCTGATCGTTGATCGACTGACAAAGGTAGCCAGGTTCATCCCCATGAAGAAAGAGTCTCACATGGATGTCTTGGTACGCCTCTTTGTTGAGCAGTTCGTACGGTACCATGGCGTGCCTAAGACAATCATTTCTGACAGGGATGGTCGCTTTACCTCCAAGGAGTGGAAGGCGGTACAGGCGTATTTGGGCTCACGCCTTACCTTTAGCACCGCGTTTCATCCTCAGACGGACAGGCAGTCTGAGAGGACCATCAGGATATTGGAGGACCTGTTGAGGTTGTGCGTGTTGGATAGAGGGGAGCCGTGGGAAAGGCTCTTACCACTAGTAGAATTCTCCTACAACAACAACCATCAAGCTAGCATCGGCATGGCGCCCCATGAAGCCCTTTCCGGAAGAAGGTGTAGAACCCCCTTGTCTTGGGTGCAAGATGAAGACCCGAAGACTTTGGGAATTGAGTATATTGATGATACTAATGCAGTGGTTTGATTAATACAGGATCGCATGTTGGAGGCTTAAAGTCGGCAGGGGATGTATTATAATGCAAAGCACCGGATGGTGGAGTTTCAAGTGGGTGATAAAGCATTTTTGAAAATCCGGCCAATGCATGGAGTGTCACGGGTGCGTGGGGTGAAAAAGCTCAGCCCAAGGTATGTTGGGCCTTACACTATACTGGAAAGGATTGGCCCCTTGGCCTATAGGTTGGAGTTACCACACGAGCTAGAGAATCTTCACGACATGTTCCGTGTGTCATCACTTCAAAAGGTGCTATTGCGGCCTGATCAATATATCCCCACCTCTGATGGTGCAGTGGAGACTGATAGGTTTGTGCGACCAGAGCCGGTGTGGATTGTAGACAATGAGACAAGGATTTTGCGCCGCAAAAGTGTTCTATTGGTGAAGGTGCTATGGTCTAATCATGAGAAGGAGTATACATGGGAGCCGGTGGACTTGATGCAAAAACGCTACCCGGAATTATTTCCTCGAGGTAATTTTGTTTAAAGCATATTTTATCTTCTGTTATGCTTTTTCTCCCATAGCCTTAGCCTGATTTTGGGGACAAAATCTTTTATTTTGTTTATAGGATTTGTAACGTCCCGATTCGCACTAGGCCCCTCGTGCGTGTTTTTGAGTCAGGGGAGCGGACTTGGGCTCAGAAAAATGTTGGCAGTGGTGCTGCACTTGTAAATGGGGGGGGGGGGGGGGCGAGAAATCGGTACAAAATAGGACACAGGAAGAGACATGGGCGTGTCCCTACCCGTGTGGGGGATGCCAGTTCTCGAGTCGACGACTCAAGTGTGTCCAGAGAAGGACACGGGTAGTGACACGGGCATGTCTCTACCCGTGTGCATGATGGCACGGTAGGGACTCGACGTGTCCCTACCCGTGTGTGTCGAGTAGAGCTCGACGAGGTATGTCCCGAGGAGGACACAGGTAGAGACACGGGAATGTCCCTACCCCTGTGCGTCGAGTTGAGTTCAATGAAGAGTACCCGAGAAGGACACGGGTAGAGACACGAGCGTGTCCTTACCCGTGTGTGTCGAGTTGAGCTCGACGAGGCGTGTCTAGAGGAAGACACTGCCAGTGAACACGACCGTGTCATGTGGACACAGGTAGGAACACGGGCGTGTCCCTACCCGTGTTTGTGTATCGAAACGTCAGGTAATCGTCTGTAACGCTTCGCCTGAGCAGGACACGGGAAAGGACACGGGCATGTCCCTACCCGTGTCACTTTTCACTTATAAGGGTTGTGAAAACCCTAGCCATTTTCACTCATCATTTCACCCCTTTTTCCTGAGAGAACTTCTGCAGGGATGGAGAAGCTGCTGGAGCAAGTCCTAGAGGAGAAGATCTTCCGCCGTCGTGAAGAAGAAGATGTCGTAGCGAAGAGTTACAAGATCCATGGCTGGAGATGTTGGAAACGCCAGAAATGTGGTGAGATTCCTCCCCTCTTCCTTGGTGCTAGATCTGTAGATATATCTAGGCGAGATGTCGACTCAAGAGAGTGTAGACTTGCGATATGATGATTTCTCTAGGAAGAGGCCGTTCTAGGGATTGTGCTCTAAGGTTAGTGGTGTCTTCAACCTCTCCAACCTTCTATGTGAAGATGGGGGATTGTTTCGTGAAGAGTCATGGCCTCATGAGGGTGAATAAGGGAGGAAGAATTTCTGGTGTGATTTGGGAAGATCGGCTTGAGGAGGAAGATGAACCGATGTCGTTCATTCCGCTTTAGATGCGTGCAGAATCTGTGTTCTGTGTGCAGCGATCTGCTTGGCCATTTTCAGGTGTGATATGTCAAGATCTGGGCTTTTACCTAAAATAAAAAGTTGAAGTCCTTGAAAATACCTTTCCAACGAATGGTTGCACGACTTCAGGAGACCTTTGGAGCCACAGGAAAGTCCGAACGAATTTGGCGGCCGGAAGCCCTGCATGCAGAAATTGTGTTCTGTACGCAGCGGACTTTGAAGCTGATTTAAAGTATGTTTCTTTCAAATCTAGGTTATGGTATGAGTATGAAAGTTATAACCCATGGAAAGACCTTTACATTGAGGGGTTGCACATCATCATCGGATTTTTGTAACTTTGGGAATCTCCGGTCGAAGTTACTCTCCAGATTTATTCTGCACTTAAATTCTGGGTTTGGTATAGCATGGGATTTGGACTCGGTGGAGCCAATGTTGCAAGTTAACTTGAGGTTTGGGGAACTCTTTTATGTAAATTATCTTAGTTCTATAATTGATGAAGTTTAATAATTGGATCCCATGAAATTGATTTGTGAAGCGAAGCATACTAAAACGAAATGATTTGATAGAAATTGGTAGACTAATATAAATGCGCATCATGGTTATAATGTGTTGAAATCATTTGGAATGACATGTAGGAGGATAATATATGGCCATGTGAATGTTTGATTAACGAAATGAATTTAGTAGTCCAATGCTTAGAGAGTCATCTCCCAACGGGTAGCATTGTGAAAGGATTTAAGTGTGGTGTTGACCGTCACTAGTTGGGATAGCGATGAGATGAGTCAAAGCCGGAGGGTTTGGCTTGGTCCTCGGTACTCATTTCCTGGGGCTCCTTCCGTGCCGAGTGGATGGTTGGGCTTGGCCCTCGTGTTTTCTCTGAGGCTCCTTCCATGCCACGATGATGTGGAATTGCATGCGGTGTGAGTCGACACGCGGTGTCGTAATCCTGGGTTAAGGATAGTGTGGCAGGTCTATGGGCTCGATGGTCGTCACACCAACGAGAGTTGACTATTGGACCTTGGGCGGCTGGGATTGGTCCTCGGTGTTCACATCCCGGGGCTCCTTCCATGCCAAGTGAACGGTTGGTCTTGGTCCTTGTGTTTTCTTCCGAGGCTCCTTCCGGGTCACACAAGGGAAGTTCGGGGATTGGTTCTCGGTGCATATCTACCCGAGACTCCCGCTGGGCCATAGTACGCGAGGCGGGGCTCTCCACTGATGTGTTCCTAGCATTGAGGCATACAGAGGCCTAAGTGAAGCAGTGTGGATGCCCGCTTAGTAGTAGAGAAGCCCGCTCTACTATCGCCGCTTGGCCACAGCGGTTGATGCCTGAGAGGTTAGCTACCTGCTCAAATAGTGAGAACTACTAGTCTATGTGGATACAGCTGTTGCATGTGCGTGATCATGGGTGAGTCATTGCATTGCATACATACAATTACTTTACGTTGCACAAACAAGATCTTCATCTTATAGGTTTGTATGGGCACTCTTATACGATGAGTTACTTTATGTTAAACCGATCCTTAACTTATAAGCTTGTATGGGCATCCTTATAAGTTAAGTTACTTTCCTGTTGTAGTTACTTATAATTGATGGATGATTATAGCTCTTGTAGAACTGCTAGATTAAATATAATGTTAATCATATTGTACTATTACCACCTGCTTGAACCTGCTATATTACTTATTATATATTGTACCTTTGTTCCTTTATCCGCCCGGTGCCAAGGAGTCGCTGGCTGAGCGGATGTGAAGCCACTTAGTCTTTTGACTAACGATTGTTACGTCTTCCTTTTTAGGAGGTCACCCCACATATACAGGAGCCGCAGACTTTGTAGCAGGACAACCAGGCCAGGACGACAGGGCCTGAAGGGACGGTGTCGTCGCTACCGTCGGTTTCCGATGTGAGTGTTAAGCGACTCTGATGTAGCCTTTGGGCATTTATTGCTATACTCTGATATTATAGAAGCTTGATATTAGCTTCCTTATTTGTTGTACTTTGGACTATTATGCTTGTGTGGATTTGACTTCTTATTATATTTTGGTTGGGTTGGCATATATATTGATATTGATTGTAGCCGGCAGAATATGCGTCTTGTGGTACAAGTTAGCCCATGTGCTAATGCTACCGCAAGGAGGCTGTTCTTAGCATAAGACCCCCCTTCGTGCCGTGTTTTGGGATTCGGGAGGGGGGGGGGGGGGGTCTTACACCGCAAGCCAAGCCGGCCATCCACTAGCTCCTTGAACTCCACAAACACATGGAAAGCTTCTGAATTCTCCTTCAAGAAATAAACCCAAGTGTATCTTGAGTAGTCATCAATCAACACAAGTATGTATCTGCTTCCACCCAGGCTAGCAGTGGCAGTTGGTCCCATAAGTCACCATGGATACACTCCAACGGTCTCTTGCTCCTTGTTTGAGAATTATCAAACAGAAGGCGATGAGCCTTGCCGTACTGACATCCCGCACAAACGTGACCATCGCCAAAGGAAGATAGCTTAGGCAAGCCTCTTACAAGGCTCCTGTTTGCCATAGCTTTCAACTTATCCATTCCTACATGCCCCAGCCTTTCATGCCATATAGCAGCTCTATCATTTGGTCTCATCCGATCAATATAAGAGTTAGTTGCAAGAACAAACAAGTTCTTTACTCTCCTCCCAACATGAGCAACATCAGCCTTAACCACTGATACGTTGTGAAGGAACTTCACTTCTGTTGGCCCAAACAGAACGTGATAACTCGCGTCTACCGCATTAGTCACAGAGAAGAGGTTCTTCTTCATGCCCGGTACGTGATACACACTCTTTAACATGAGTGGCCCTTTATCACTACCCAAAGACACAACCCCCTCCTTCTTTACTGTATAAACAGTATTTTCAGTAGTGATAATAGATTCGTTACCTGAGTAAGATTGCAGAGAAGAGAACTTCGACTTGTCTCCAGTGAGGTGATGACCACACCCGGAGTCCACGATCCACTCGTCGTTGAAGTCGACAGCGGACAAGGCACGGACACAAGTGCCCGTCATGAAAGCTCCACCCCATCCAGCTTCTTCAGTGCTCAAGCAAGCTTCCTCCTTGCCTGCAGCATGCCCAGGCTGCAGTTTGACCTTGCAGTCACGCTTGAAGTTTCCTCGCTGATGACACCTGTAGCACTTCAAGTTCTTCTTCCAATCCTTCTTAGGAGCAGCGCTCCTCTCTGGCTGATAAGAAGTTGAAGGCTCATTTTCAGCAGCAGTGTTCTTCTTCTTCCCTTCCCATCTCTTCTTCTTCTTGCATGTGAATTGCGCTTCAATACCTCATTCAGAGATAGTCACTCCTGTCATCTGCCTTGACAAACTTTCCTGCGAAGCAAACAGGTTCTCAAGCTCCATCAGAGATGGCTGAATAGCCCAGCCTTGAACAGAGGTTACAAAGGTAACATACTTCTTCCGCAAGTCGCAGATTGTGTGCCTTTTCAACTTGGCCTCAGAGATAGGCTCATTAGGATCAAGCGCTGATATCTCTGCACATAGACTCTTCATCTTCAAGAAGAACTTAGAGAAAGTTAGGTCTCCTTGAGTTGTCCTGGCCAACTCATTCTCCAGGAACTATAGCCTTACCACGTTCTTCCTGTTGAATAACACATCAATAGTTGTCTATATATTAGCAGCCGACTCACATCCAATGATGTGATCAAACAACTCCGTTGAAACAGCCCTCTTGAGAGTAAACTCCATCTTTGCGTTAGTTTTCCTCGAGACTCTCACCTGCTCAGCAGTCCCAAAAGCAGCAGTAACCTCCTGCCTGTCGTCACCACCGACGACCTCTCATAGCTCCTCGCCAAGAAGAAAGCTCTTCATGCACGACTTCCACTTCTTAAAGTTAGTCATGGTCAAGAGTTCAATACCCAGACCACTTGTATAGTTCCCTTCCATTGCAACAAACTTTGGTTAATCCTTCAGAAGCACAGAGCAACAACATAAGTTGATCACCGCTCAAGCAACTGAAGTTGGCTCTGATACCATGTTGAATTTTCTCAAAGTGGTCAACGAGATAGCCTAATGCCAAATTAATATCCTCAGAACTATCAAGATCACACCTTGATCGTGCGGAAACCAGGAAAGCAATCTCAATCAGCCAAATACAACCACAGGGACAAGCAGATCATATATTTCTTATTTCTTCTTTACAAGGTGAGGTATACATGGCGAGACATGATTTCGCCAGTACACAGGAATACAGGAAAAAACACAAGTCAAAACAATTTGAGCGGACAAAACTGGAGACCGCCGAGACCGCCCAGTCCGCCAAGCCGCCGAGGCTGCCCGAACTGCTGCTGTTGCTAGAAGACGAATAGAATACAGAGTCCACCAAGATCGCGAGATCGCGCGGACACACCGTAATTTGCTGACTGCTACAAGTTGCAACCGAACTGAGGAACAGACCACCTAGACCGCCAATTTCAGAGAACAAGATATTGAACTTGGAAAAGCTGAAGCAGAAAAAACTGACAAGCCGCAGAAGCAACCTGCTGAAACCGCTGATTGAAACCGCAAACTTCACTGTTGTTGACCGCAGTCAAAGACAAACTACTGGCTCCTCAATGTTAGCTGCACAACCTGCAAACAGCACACCGTTATCTCTGCTCTGTCCGCGCGGATAGTAAAAAATAGACTGCAACAATTAACCAAGCCCTCACTGTTCACTCAGTTACTGTAGATGTGCCAGGGCGTCTATTTATAGGTGAGGTGTGCAGTGTGGTCACCACCCTAGTGAATAGAGTCACCGCCCCAGCTTGCACGCTAACACAACCAGTCCGCCAAGTCCGTAAGGACTTGGCCAAACTTGAAACGTCCAGGAACCTAGGTCAAATACAGTCCACCAATATGTGGACACATTGCCAGCCCGCACAACATAGTGAAATAAATAGTACCTAATCACCTAGAGGGGGGGGGTGAATAGGTGAACTTAATCTTTTTAAAATTACAGGCAGAAACACTGAATAATAAGACCTGTATTTGCAATTCTCTACAGCAATTCAACACAGATAATACAACAATCACAGAATTAATCACACACAGAGTACACACAGATTTTTATAGTGGTTCCTCAAGGTCTGGGTACATCCACTTTCCCCCTTCGCCTATCTAGTAGTGTACTAGATTCGACCTAACTTCTCTACTTCTTCTCAGATCCTCAGATCTTACACCACAGAACCACAAACAGGTTCCTACAACTCAGAGTGACCCCACTCCTACAACTCAGGCACAAAGCCTTACCACTCAGTCTTCACCAAGACCTACACTCAGGCTAAACAGCCCTACCTCAGCCTTCAATCAAGGCCTACACTCAGAGAATAGAATCTCCTACACTCAGGCACTAAAGCCCTACCTCAGCCTTTATAGTTTAGGCTTACAAATTAGATCTATAAAAGATCCTACAGAATATAAAGTTTACAAAGTAAATAACCACAATTCAGAAAGAGAGAGATGAATTGACTGGCTTCTTGATGATTTCTTGGAAGAACTAGATAGATATCAACCACCCTTGGCTTTCTTCAATGCTTCTTGAATTAGAACACATTAGGGTTGAATCTCCTATGCAGATGATCTTCAATCAACTATTGTCTTGTGAATCAGATCTCGATATGAATCTTACTTATCAGCCTGGTTCAACTGCTATTCTTCTTAGAAGGAGCTCTCTCCCCAACTTCTTAGATCTTCACTTGAAGATCTTCTTCCTTTTTTTGTTGTGATTCAATTGATTGATTACTTCCTTGATTACTTTCTGTCGAAGTAGAAATGTCTATAAATAGTCTTCCTCCAAGGTAACCGGCTGATCCGGTTTCTAACAACCTTCTGACAGCTCTGACAGTTGCAGTTGACCGGTTGAAAATGGCAGCTGTCAAGTCATCCAATCACTTCTTGAAATCTCTGTCACTGTCTGAAAGTGTCAAGACAGATAGTCTTTATGTGTCGACACAAATAAACTAAGTGTCGACACAAGTAGACTAAGTGTCGACACTAGCCTTCATGGTGTCGACACAACTCCTTGTGTTGTTATAACAGCTACTCGACACTGCTTCTTCAGAATGTGTCGACACTAATCCTGTGTGTCGACACAAGCCTTCTGTTGAATGCGTCGACACTGATTGGGTGTGTCGACACAAGTACTTCTTCTTCAATACTTAGTTGATTTATGCTGAGTGTCGACACAACTCCTTTGTGTCGACATTTGCCTTCATGTGTTGAAACTTTGTTGAGTGTCGACACATCTCCTTTGTGTCAACACAATCTTCATGTGTTGAAACTTTGCTGAGTGTCGACACATCTCCTTTGTGTCGACACATTCTTCATGTGTTGAAACTTTGCTGAGTGTCGACACATCTCCTTTGTGTCGACACATTCTTCATGTGTTGAAACTTTGCTGAGTGTTGACACATCTCCTTTGTGTCGACACTTGTACTTAAACTTTGTTGAAGTTCGCTGAGTGTCGACATAACTTCCTGGTGTCGACACTTTTGATGTCGACAAAGTTTCTCTGGGTGTCGACACTGCTTCTAAGTGTCGACACTGATTATGTAGACAATTCTTCACTGTGTATCGACGTTGCCTATATGTGTCGACACATTTCTTCTGGTGTCGACTCTGCCTTCTTGGTGTCGACAAAATTACTCCAAGTGTCGACACAGCTTCTCTAGGTGACGACACAAGCCTTCTTAAGTGTCGACACTTTTCTTCTAGGTGTCGACACATGGACTTAGAAACTTTTATGCTTTCCCTGCAATTACTTAACCTGCACACATAAACTCAAAGCACATCAAATACACCTTGATGTATATCATTGAGTAGGGTGAGGCTTCTTCAAATCAGGTACATATATTCCAATGTACCCAACAATCTCCCCCTATTTGGAGAAGTCATAACCCTTAGTCAATGATATACACCATTCATAACAAATACTCAATATGATGTATAACAATATTAAATGACAGGGTAAGAACTAAACATGTATAAACAGAACATGTATAAGCAATTATCTAAGAACAATAGTGTAATAGATTGAACATATAACATTGTTCTTACAACTTCAAACATTTCCATTAATCAAAAGTTTACATAGAGTTAAATGCAAATGATTACAAATTGTAAACTTAAGAAAAAATTCTATCCTATGGCTGTTCTGGTTCCTTGATAACAATGCCCTTTCTAGATTGAATCTTTGCTTGAACAGGAGCTTCATTGTCATCAGCAGGCTTATTCCCTTTAAGATCTTTCTTTTTTTGTTCTTCAGCCCTTATCTTCTGTCTTTCAAAATAGTGATAAGGCTTAGGGAAATACTTGCTAGGCTCCTGTGCATTAGGAGGTAGCTTCCCTAATTTAGCCTTCCTTCTGTATTGTACTATGGCCTCTTGCCTAGCCTCATGTTTCTTCCATTCCTGGTCAGAATACCATTTGCCCCTCTCTATGAAATTATCCTTAGCAGCCTTCCAGGCAGTTAATATGATATTCCTAGAGGTTGGACTCCATTGCTCAAAATCTGGCCTTAATTCAGCTTGCTCTCTGAACCTTTTCTTAGATAATTGAGCCTCTTGTTCTTTTAAAACTACCTCTGGCACAGACTGAACAACTTTTTCAAGAATAACATTCTGATTACCCTCAGGAGGACTATACATAGACTGTACCTCCTGATGTATCATGTCAAAATCTGCAGGAGGGTATATCACTTGAGCCACTTCAGCTTGCTCTCCTCCAAAGTATGCAGGATTGATGCCAGACTCTGCAACATTATCATCATCACATAAAGGTGGATATCCAAGGTGGCTCTGAAGGAGTTTGAAATCTATTTTGCATGATCAGAGCCGGCTTTGACTAGTACCCTCTCCCCCTTTATGACTTCTCTCTCTATGTGATCCCTAAGATCATCTTTCTGGAATCTGATTTGAGCATTCAAATAGTTAACTCCATCTTTATAAAAAGGTTTTAACCTTTGGAGCCTGTCAGTAATAATCTTTTGAGAATCTGCAATAGCAGTGTGAACGACAAGTAGGCTTTCTTGGAGTTGCTTATCAAACTCAGCTTTGGCAGTAGCACTTTGTGCAGTCTGGGCAGTAGCTAGATTCTTCATTTCAGTGACAATGACATTATGAGAAGCAGTCAGATTATCATTCATTCTTAGCTGATTTTCCAGGACATATCCTTGTTTGACTGCCATGTCATTAACCTGTTTCTTGATGTTCTCTTGATGAGTAGCCAGATAGACCACTGCATTTCCTCCTTTATGGAAGCAGTCAGTCATTTTCTTTTTATGTTGATTCACTTCAAATCTTATGGATTTTATGTCTTGAGCTAAGGAAAATTGTAGCTCCTTATGGTGCTCATCCATATAAGTTTCCATTGCCTTCCTTTGCTCATCTAGCTTTATTTGCAATGCCACCAACAGAGAACTATAATCAGTTGTTGGGGCAGGCTGTGGAGCAATTGTCTGTAGTGCTTTCTTGTAGGTCTGGCTTCTTCTCTTGAAGACCTGAAACTTCCTTTTCTTGGCTCTAGCAGCCTCTTCATTCTCTGAAGCAGAAGTACTAGCAATATCTACCCTGTCCTTAGGACTAGGAGGTAAATCCTTCTCAGTCTTTGGTAGCTCCTCAGCATTCCTTTGCTCCTCAGGCTCTATTCTTGCTGTCTTCTCTTGAGACCTAACCTGATCCCCCTGAATATCTACCTGCTCCCCCTCAACAACTGCTTTCTCTCCCTTAATGTCAGTTTGTAATAAGTCAGAGAACAACTCTTCTAATGTAAACTCATGCTGAAATTGTACAGGAGAATCTCTTATTTGTGGAGCAACTGAGTCTACTCTATCAGCAACTGATGTGTCCTTCATGACAACATCTTGTGGTTTACTATGTAACTGTGTTTGCTGATCAATATCAAGTAATGATTCAGTCAAAACTTCATCCTCAATAGGGAAATTTAATTGATTAACTTCAGTAATTACCTCTAGAATGGTTTGGGTAGCCCTTTCACTCTCTAATGGAGTTGGCTCATCCACAAGTAGAGGCTCCCCCTGGAGTGGATCCAGGTGAATTTGGCTAGCTGAGGGTAGCTCCCCCTGCCTCTGTGCATCTTCTTGTCTTGCTGGTGACTGTCCAGCATTGCCATCCTCTCCATCATCTGAACTGAACATCACTTGCTCCTCTGAGCTACTTGAGGATTCTTGTGCCACAATGGCTGTCTTCTTCTTCTTCTTCTGAGGTGTTTCTTTTTCTGGAGTTGGCAGTTCCTTTGTCAATACTCTATCCCACCTTGAGAAAATTCTTACATCCATTCTCCTCATGTGGTTTATCTTTGAACTAGCAGCTTGGTTCATCACTTCAAGAATACTTATAGCTAAGTATATACTCAGAATTCTACCCAGATTGGGTTTCTTCAAGCTCTCTTTTATCTTATCAAACATGACTGCAGACCAATCAGTATTAAGTTTGAAAATTATCCTTGTCATCAAACTGAACATGTGAGCTGAAATTCTATCATGCCCACCAGGCTTGCTCAGTATTACCTTCCCAACTATCTCAGATAAGAACTTTCCTTGTATATTCATTTCTTTCCTATTAAAGACTGAACCAATCTTCAAGCTTGAATCCAGTCCACACCATGTCAGTGCGTCCCTTGTTTTTGAAGCAGAAACATATTCCTCTTCTTTAGTTCTTGGGAGATGTAGAATCTTCCTGAGACTCTTATGAGTGACCTTCACCTTTGCCCCATGAACTTTGGACTTAATCTTGATTCCAGATTCATCAAGAGTTGCTGCACTCAAGAATTCGACTACTTCCTTCTTCCAGATCTTGATAGGTTCTGAAACAAGATACTCTAGGCCTGTCTCTGCAATTAGGGTTACCACACCTTGGATTTCGGGTTCCGCGTCATCAAAGACGTGTCACACGAGCTCATATCCTTCATTAATGTTCTCTTCTAGCTTGGGCGCCATTAGGGTTTGAAGAAATTTTGAATTTAGAGAAGAGAGATGTCGACACACAAGTTTGGTCTTGAAACTAAGGTGAGCGTGTCAACAAACAATGGGGAAAACCTATTTATACCTTTCTAGAATTGAAGGTGAAAAGGCGCGTTAACATACTTGAATTGTGTCGACACTGTTGCAAAGTGTCGACACTTACTTCTAATGTCTCGACAACTATGTGTCAACACAAATATAGTCGACAGAATATATGTGTCGACACTTATATATCTCAGCTCGATGCTTAGTCGAGACTCTACTAGACTAATTTTGTGTAAATCCTAAGTGTCGACACCACCCTGGATGTATCGACACCTACACTGCATGTATCGACACTAATTCTCTGAAGTGTCGACACAGACTTCCTAGATGTGTCGACACCATTTTTCTGAAATGTCGACACCACTTCTATGTATCAACACAGACAACTCTGTGTGTCGACACTATTTTACTTAGCCAATTTTTTGTAAACTATTCTAAGTTTATCATTACTAATTCAAGTTTAAACTTATTGAATTTGGTTTCATCTAAGGGCATAGTAAACATATCAGCTAACTGATTATCTGTCTTAACATACTCTAGGGAAATGTCTTCTTTTTCCACATGTTCTCTTAGAAAATGTTATTTTATTTCTATGTACTTAGTCCTACTATGGGAGACAGGATTATTTGCAATAGAAATGACACTAGTAGAATCACAAAATAAAGGTGTCCTACTTACTTGAATACCATAATCTTCTAGCTGATGTTGAATCCATAGAAGTTGAGCACAACAACTTCCTGCAGCAACATACTCTGATTCTGCTGTGGAGATAGCCACACTTGTTTGTTTCTTGCTACTCCATGATACCAGCCTTCCACCTAGAAATTGACAGGTTCCTGTGATACTTTTCCTATCTTCCTTGCAGCCTGCATAATCTACATCTAAATAACCTGTCAGTTCAAAATCTCCATTCCTAGGGTACCAAAGGCCTAGATAAGGAGTGCCCTTAAGATATCTCAAAATTCTTTTGACTGCTGTCAAATGAGATTCTTTAGGGCAAGCTTGGTACCTAGCATAGACACATGTAGCATACATGATATCTGGTCTACTAGAAGTCAAATACAGTAGGGAGCCAACTATCCCTCTATACAAAGTTTCATCTACAGGTTTCCCTGCATCATCTTTGCTTAGAGACATTGTTGACCCCATAGGAGTTTTCATGGTAGTGGATGATTCCATACCATACTTCCTTATAAATTCTAGGGTGAACTATGACTGGCATATGGATAATCCATCTTCAGTCTGTCTAACTTGGAGACCCAAGAAGAACTTAAGTTCCCCCATACTGCTCATTTCAAATTGTCCTTGCATGAGTTTTGCAAACTTTCTGCAAAGACTACTTTCTGTAGACCCAAATATTATGTCATCTACATATATTTGGACTAAGATAATCTTGCCTCTGGATTCCCTAAGGAATAGAGTCTTGTCTATTTTCCCCCTTCAGAATTTGTTCTCAATGAGGAAACTAGACAGGGTTTCATACCAAGCCCTAGGGTCTTGTTTTAACCCATACAAAGCCTTTCTAAGTCTATATACATAGTCAGGTTTAAGAGAATCTACAAAACCTGATGGCTGCTCTACATAGACTTCTTCCTTCAGATTTCCATCCAGAAAAGCTGACTTAACATCCATTTGATATACCTTAAATCCTTGAAATGTTGCATAGGCAAGGAACATCCTTATTGCTTCCAGTCTTGCTACTGGAGCAAAGGTTTGATCAAAATCAATACCTTCTTCCTGCCTATATTCCTTTGCAACAAGTCTAGCTTTATTCTTTATGATTATTCCATTTTCATCCAACTTGTTCCTAAAGATCCACTTGGTTCCAATAATGTTGTGGTCCTTGGGTTTAGGAATTAGCTCCCAGACCTTGCATCTTTTGAATTAATTCAGCTCCTCTTGCATGGCCTCAATCCAATGAGGGTCTAGGATTACTTCTTCAAACTTCTTTGGCTCAACTTGGGATAGGAAACTTGAGTAAAGAACTGTACTTAGATTCCTGCTCCTTGTTTGCACTCCTTGTCTAGGATCTCCAATTAGCTGATTGGCTGGATGATCGCTTAAGTGCCTATTTGCTGGAGGCAGCCTGTCTTCTGGTTGTGCACCTTCAGCTTCTTCATTCAACTGCACCTCTTGGTCCTCTTCAGCATCAGGAGTATCTTGTACTCCCCCTGGACAGCAGCCACCATCTTCCACTTGCTGACTTGCAGAAGAACCTTCTGTTAAGGTAAGCTTGTCCATCTTCTCAGTTACACCTGTAGAGCTGCAAACACTTCTTGGCAATTCATTGTTAAAGAGCCTTGCTTCATCAAAAACTACATGTACTGACTCTTCTACAACTTGAGTAATCAAGTTGTAGACCCTATAAGCCTTACTATTGTTGTTGTACCCAACAAAGATTCCCTCTAGGGATTTGGCAGCAAACTTGGTTAGATAAGACTTACCATCGTTAAGGATATAGCACTTGCAACCAAAGATCCTGAAATAGGATAGATTTGGTTTTCTGCCCTTCACAATCTCATAGGGGGTCTTCTTGTGGCTCTTGGTGATAGTAGCCCTATTGATTACATGACATGCAGTATTAACTACCTCAGCCCAGAAATATTCTGGGAGAGAAGTGTCACTCAATAGGGTTCTACCAGCCTCTATCAAGGTTCTATTTTTCCTTTCAGCAATACCATTTTGCTGAGGTGTTCTTAGTGAGGAAAATTCCTGAAAAATTCCAAACTCTTCACACAGTTTTGTCATACTTTCAAACTGAAATTCAGTACCATGGTCACTTCTGATTTTGACCACTGTACTGTCCAATTCATTCCGAATTTGTTTAACAAAACTATACAAGATACTTGGAGTTTCAGATTTTTGCCTTATGAAGAATACCCAGGAATACCTTGAGTAGTCATCAACTACCACAAATGTGTAGACCTTCCTACCTAGGCTGTGAACTGGCATAGGATCAAAAAGATCCATATACAAGAGGTATAGACACCTCACAGAATCCTTGTTATCAAGGCTATTAAAGGTGGATTTAGTCTGCTTGCCCTTTTGATAAGCTGAGCATATCCCATCCTTTATACACTTAATCTGAGGACCATTCATCACTAACTCTTTGCAAAAGAGTTGGCCAATTGTCTTATAGTTAAGATGAGCCAGCCTCTTATGCTATTTAACACAATGTGAGACTCTTTCATCAGCTACAAGACAAATAGGAGAAACATTGTCCTCACACATAATGTCTAGACAATAGACATTTCTCTTCCTATATCCTGTCAGAATGATCTTTTGATCATTTGACCTCTTGATATGACAATCATTTTTGACAAATGAGATGTCATATCCTGAAAGTCCACCTAGTGTCAACTACCTTCACCTATGGGGGGGGGGGGTGGGAATAGGTGACGTGCAGCATTTTTGCGGAATTAAAATTATACCTGCACACGAAAATAGAACAGCACAGCAAGGAAAGTACACAAGCAATTTATAGTGGTTCCCCGATTTGGGTACATCCACTTTCCCCCTTCGACCTATCTCCCAACAAGGGACGACTCGGTCACTTCACCAACAGGATTGAAATCCAATCCTTGCACTATCGGAAGGAACCCTTCCACACGTAGGAGACAAAACTCCCACAACACGGGTTGCACCCAACCCTTACAGCTAGGAACCAAAGTTCCTTTACAACAAAAATGAAACTAGAATGTACAAGAAATACAAACAACTTTTGGAGACTAAGGTGTCCCTCTTCATTCGATGACGTGTTCTTGAAGTCAACGAAGAGTCCACAACCCTAGATCTCTCATGGAGAGAATCTCCCCGGAACCGACAGCGGCAAGAAGGGCGGCGGCTTGGTTCTCGGGATCGGCGGCGACAACGGTGTGCGGCTACTGTACTTTGGAGATTCAAACTTCGTAGCAAAGCTAGCAAGGTCTTCCAACGATCACACTAGGATCGATCGTCTCGATCGATTCAGACGGGGAAGGTTTTCCCGATCAACGAATAAAGATACAAGGGATCTCTGGTTAGACGCATGAGACGCTGTGCTTGGCAGAGCTTCTGTCGCCGGAAGATCAGGAAGAAACCACGATCAAACGGCCGGCGATCGACTAGCACGAGCGGCAACGGCGGCGTAGCAGGTATTGCGATCTAGGTCACGTCGGCGGCTCGTGTATCTTTTTTTGTGTGTCTTTGCTGTTCAAAAATACGTGTGTATTTATACACTAGAATACTCCTTAATGACCGTTGTGGGTCCCACCAGAAGAAACCCCAAGCCCGGTTCAAAACAGTGCCTACGGCAAAGTCCGGTCCAGCGGTTTCCAGAAAATTGCCCAAGGTAAAATCGGCGAGAATCGAAGGTGATTCTCGTCGATGTAGACTTGTTTGTACGCTCTGAGGTAGCTGGAAAGAGACGGCGAGAATCAGCCAGTGATTCTCGACTATTCGGCGAGAATCACTAGTGATTCTCGAGAATCACTAGTGATTCTCCCCGAATCGGCGAGAATCACTTGGTGATTCTCGTCGATTAACACTTAGACGATTTTTCGTCTTTCCGCCCATGAGCAGCTCTTTGACCCATCCTTGCTCCTTGTCTGCTCTTGCATAATCACAGCCCATGAGCAGCTCTTTGACCCATCCTTGCTCCTTGTCTGCTCTTGCATAATCACAGCCCTGTACTTGAAAATAAGTACACTCCAATAGAGAGAGTACACGTAGGCCAACACACTGATCTGCTCAACGAGGGATTACGTCGTGCAGACCCGTGTATATTGACCTACTGCACCCTGACATTGGAGTGCACTTAGCGTGGAATAACTGCAAGCACAACTTGAAATATTTTATCAAATACATTGTCTATTTACCTTAGCTTGTTCAGGGGCTTCTTCAAATCAGGTACGTTGTGGATACAATACCCAACAATCTCCCCCTATTTGAAGAAGCCTAAACCCTACAAGCTAAGGTGAATAGGGCGTATGGGAATGAAAATCATAAACTTGAAATTGAGTTGAGAGAGAGATTCATTACCAATACCAATTTCTTGAGAGCCACCTTAGCCTTAGCCGAGAGGGTAATCTCCCCATTTTCGGCTTCTACAAATCTGGGTCTGTTGCATTTGACCCCTTGCTCCCCCTCAGTTCTTGCACCTGTGCTCACACTTGAGTTCCTTGCAGAGGCTCCCCCTAGATGCACGAGCCTGGCACTTCTGTAGTCTTCATTCCTCATACTTTAGCATCCCCAATTCAGTTTTGAAAAGACTGAACTTGGCTTCGTCTAAGGGCTTTGTGAATATATCTGCAATCTGCTTGTCCGTGGGGACATAACAAAGAGAGATGTCCTTGTTCTCTACGTGCTCCCGAATGAAGTGGTAGCGCACTTCAATATGCTTCGTTCTGCTGTGCGATACCGGATTGTTGGCAATTGCAATGGCACTGGAGGAGTCGTAGTACATTGGTACTTCCTTGAACTGAGGGTCGTAGTCGGCTAACTGGTTTCTGATCCATAGGAGTTGTGCGCAACAGCTGCCTGCCGAGATATACTCAGACTCTGCTGTGGAGGTAGCTACACAATTCTGCTTCTTGCTGTTCCATGAGATAAGCCTTCTTCCAAGGAATTGACACGTCCCGGAAGTGCTTTTCCTGTCATCCCTACTCCTTGCAAAATTAGCATCTGAAAAACCTATTAGCTCGACATCATTGTTTCTCGGGTACCACAAGCCAAGATTGGGAGTACCTTTAAGGTATCTTAGAATTCGCTTTGCAGCGACATAGTGAGATTCCTTAGTGTTCACCTGATATCTGGCACAGACACATGTGGAGAACATGATATCCGGTCTACTGGCAGTAAGGTAGAGCAGGGATCCAATGATGCTTCTGTATTTGGTTTCATCGAAAGGTTTACCTTTCTCATCCTTATCCAAAGACATAGTGGATCCCATTGGAGTCCTCATAGAGGTTGCATTCTCCATACCGAATTTCTTGAGGAGTTCATTTGTGAACTTCGTCTGAGAGATGAAGATTCCATCCTCAGACTGTTTCACTTGAAGTCCCAAGAAATACTTTAGCTCTCCCATACGGCTCATTTCAAACTTTCCATGCATAAGTTTAGAAAACTTTTTGCAAAGATTGTTGTCCGTTGAGCCGAATATAATGTCATCGACATAGATTTGCACCAGCAAAATCTTGCCTTTGACTTCCCTGAAAAATAATGTCTTATCTATTTTACCTCTAGAGAACTTGTTCTCAAGAAGAAAACTAGATAAAGTCTCATACCAAGCTCGTGGAGCTTGTTTTAAACCATATAGAGCTTTATTAAGAAAATATACATGATTGGGATAAGTAGGATTGACAAAACCTGGGGGTTGAGCGACGTATACTTCCTCTTTCAGGTCTCCATTCAAGAATGCTGATTTCACATCCATTTGATAGACTGTGAATCCTTTGTACGAAGCATACGCCAGGAACAATCTGATTGCCTCGAGCCTTGCCACTGGTGCAAAGGTCTGGTCGAAGTCAATCCCCTCCTTCTGTCTGTAACCTTGAGCCACCAGCCTGACCTTGTTCTTTATGATGACACCATGTTCATCCAGTTTGTTTCTGAAGATCCACTTGGTGCCAATCACATTCTGCTTGTGTGGTCTGGGAACCAGCGTCCAAACGTTGCATCGTTCGAATTGTTGTAGTTCATCTTGCATGGCCAAAATCCATGCCGCATATTTGTTCGCCTCGTCGAACTTCTTTGTCTCAACCTGTGATAGGAAGCTAAGATGCAAAATCTCGTTAATAGTACCTTTTCTAGTTCTGACACCGTCACGAGGATCTCCGATGATCTGATCTCTAGGATGATCCCTCACGTGCTGGAGCTCTAGAAGTCTGGCGTCTGGAGCTTCGACTACTTCTTGGGCTTCTCCTTCTTCTAAGAGATTTGTTCCATTTTGATCTTCAACATTCCCAGTTGACGTTGAGGTGGAAACTTTAACGTACTTAGGAGTTTCATCTTTAGCGGTCTCATCGAGACTCAGCTGTTCAAGTCGTGCACCTGCATCTTCAAGAATACCACTGGAAGAATTGCTGTTAAGCAAACTTCCTTCATCAAATACAACATTAATTGATTCTTCTACCACTAGGGTTTTCTTATTGAAGACCCTATATGCCCGACGGTGGGAACTATAGCCCATGAATATGCCTTCGAAGCATTTTTCACCAAATTTAGTACACGGGTACTTCCCATTATTCAGTACATAGCATCTGCAACCAAAGATCCTCAAGTAGGACATGGTTGGTTTCCTGCCTCTCAGTAGCTCATAAGGCGTCTTACGATGATGCTTGTTGATCAATGCTCGGTTTTGTACATGACAAGCTGTATTGACCGCCTCTGCCCAGAAGTATTCTGGGAGAGAAGCGTCATTCAACATTGTCGTGCAGGCTTCAATGAGAGTTCTATTTCTCCTCTCCGCAACTCCATTTTGCTGAGGAGTGCGCGAGGAGGAAAACTCATAAAAGATACCTTGTTCTTCACAAAACTCTGTCATAGCACCAGATTCGAATTCTGTTCCATGGTCACTTCTGATTTTGACCACTGAGCAGTTAAATTCGTTCTGAACCTGCTTGACAAAACTAGTGAAGATGTCAAACGTATCCGACTTTCGTTTTAAGAAGAACACCCATGTAAACCGAGAATGATCATCAACTATCACTAGCGTATAGGACTTGCCTCCCAAGCTATGAACTTGCATTGGACCAAACAAGTCCATATGTAGAAGGTAAAGACATCGGGAAGAGTCTTTGTCTGCAATGCTCTTAAAGGTAGCCCGAGTCTGTTTGCCCATCTGGCATGCAGGACAGGGGCTATCTTTGATGCACTTGATAACGGGAGCATCCCTTACTAAGTTTTTAGAAAACAGCATACTAATTGTTTTGAAATTAACATGTGCCAATCTCTTGTGCCATTGTTCACAAAGAGATGCACTGCCTGTTGCCACTAGGCATACGGGGGTAGATGAATCTAAACTAAGAAAATTTAAGTAGAAGATATTTCGGCTCCTAATGCCTGTTAATACCGTCTCAGAAGAGGCACATGATATTATCAGACATTTATCCTTGCAGAACTTAACGTCATAACCTTTGTCACATAGCTGACTTACACTGATCAGGTTATGGTTTAACCCTTCAACATAAGCCACGTCGGTGATAGAGATTATACCATTGGAAATCATACCGTAACCTCTGGTGACTCCTCGATCTGACCCCCCAAAGATGACTTTGGGTCCATTCGCGACTGGAGTGTAATCACGCAGCAGGCTTCTTGTCCCAGTCATATGCCGGGAGCATCCACTGTCCAAGTACCATATTGGCGTTTTGGTGGCCTTTGGACATTCCTGCAAAACAAAATTAATTTCTCTTAGTAACCCAATCGAACTTGGGTCCTAGATTCTTGGTTAGCATACTCCCCCTCGGTTGGTTAACCCTACGAGTGGTTGGCCTCGCATTGCTAACATAGGGAGTCTCGTTATACCTCGGATTAAACTAGCAATCCACGGCAAAGTGACCGACTTTGCAACAACACCAACAGTCAAATCTGTTGTACCTCTTCCTAGACTCCTGCTTTACCCTGGGAACGGTGGGTACAGCCCGGGCCTTGGATCTGGAGGTGGAGGCCTCATAGTGATTGCAGTCACATGACTTCTTCACCTTCTGTTTCTTCAGTATAACAGGCTTGGCTCTTGGTGCCTGCTTTCCATTATGGCCGCTAGAGAATTGACCATAATTTCCCATGTGGATTTCCTCATAAGGTGCCTTGAAGGCACTCTCACCGAAGTTCTGGGGAAAAGTCCAACCATCATATCGGCTCTTAGGCTTTGCAACCGAGGGCCGGAAATGATGACCAAAGGTTGATTCAAAGAAATGTTGGTTGCAAGGAAAGCTAGACTTTCTGAATGCAACAGGACTGAGCGAAGCCTTTCCCTTTTCAGCAGAGGCCTTCTTGGCGGCCTTATTCTTCCTCTGGTTCCTGTTTCTCCTGGATGAGGAACCAGATACCCCTACATGCCCCAAGCCAGCTCCTTTGGCCTGAGAATAGAAGGTATCAACCACTGGAAGAACTGTTTTTGGCACAGAGAAGCTCTTGACGATCTTCCTTTCTGCCGCAAGTTGTTCTTCCAACTTGTCGACTTCCTCCTGCTTAAGATCAAGGAGCTTAAGAGACTCTGAATGCTTTGAAGTCAGGTCTAGGTGCTCCTGTTGGAGAGAGATCAAACTGGTGATCTCTTCCCTTAGGGAGACACTCTCACCCTTAAGGAATTTCACTTCCTTTTTCTCAGCCTTCAATCTCTTACGACACTCCTCGAAAGTGTTGAGCATAAGCTCATACTTCTCGAGGAGCTCCGCTTCACGGGCCGAAAGGCTATCCTCAGGGTCATCATCCTGAGACTCAGGATCAGAATCAGAGTCAGAGAGAGGGGTGTGAGCTTTTACCTTTCCAGTAAATGGGGGGCATTCTCCTTCTGAGTCGGAGCGACCCACCAGCTCGAAGTAGGCTTCCTCATCATCACTGGAATCTGAGGAATCAGATTCACTCAGTGTCTTTGGCTTTTTGGCGATGTAGCTCCTCTCTTTCTTCTTATCTCTAGAAGACTTGTGCTCCTCTCCCTTCCCCTTTTCTCTCTTGCCTTGGTGGCAGTCGGCCACGACGCGTCCTGGCTTATTGCATCCAAAACAAATAATGTCAGCGGAGCAATGTTTGTTCGGTTTAGAAGCATACCTGTCAGAAGAGTAATTTTTCGTCTAATGCCTGGAGGAGGAGCCGTCTCTCTTTCTTTGATTCCTCATCTTGAGGAACTTCTTGAATTCTCGGGTGATGAGGGAGAAGTCTTCCTCAGACAACTCTGAGCAGGAGGAGCAAGACTCGGAGTCCTCCTCCTCATCCTTTTTCCTGGCACGGTATGAAACCGCACCCTTGCCCTTCCTAGAGTGAATGGCTTTTAGAGCCACAGTCTTTTCCTTGGCTGCAGCCTTCTCTGCTTCTTCTTCTGCTTTCCTGGTGTTCAGTTGAAGCTCATAGGACATCAGCTTCCCAAATAGAATTTGCGGGTCTGTTTCAGCTAGTCTGCCAAACTCTCGGATGGCGCAGATCTTTGTGTCCCATTCCTTAGTAAGGGACCTAAGGAATTTATCATTAAGTTCACCATCAGTGAACACTCTTCCATATCCTTTGAGGGCATTGACAATATTGAGGAAGTTCTCGAAGGTGACTCCGATCTCTTCCTTTGGCCCTTGTCTGAAGGCTTCATATTTCTGGTTCAGAAGGGATCTCCGATCATCCCTCACTTCATCAGTGCCCTCCATTAGGATAATCAGGCAGTGCCAGATCTCCTTTGCTGTCCTGCAGTTGTAGAAGTTCTGCATAATTGAGTCATCGACCGCGCTGACCAGAATGTTCTGCGCCTTCTTGTCAAGTCCCACCAGCACCATCTCGTCCTTGTCCATTTCAGAAATTTTCTTTGGCACTTTCTTGGTAGGATCTATGGTGGAGACCTTAGTGGGGACATAAGGTCCCTCCTCCACGATCATGAAGAGTCGAGGATCAACTGCTTCCATGTAGAACCTGATCCTTTCCTTCCAGATAGGAAAGTTGAGCCTGGTGCACACTGGGATCTTGCCTGTGTACTTGAGCCCGTCCATAGTAGATGTTTGCCTTCTTCTTGACACTAGCGACAGGATTCTACTCAAGGTGTGAACCTTTTTGATGATTAACCTCGCTCTGATACCACTTGAAAGTCCACCTAGTGTCAACTACCTTCACCTATGGGGGGGGGGGGAATAGGTGATGTGCAGCGTTTTTGCGGAATTAAAATTGTACCTGCACATGAAAACAAAACAACACAGCAAGGAAAGTACACAAGCAATTTATAGTGGTTCCCCGATTTGGGTACATCCACTTTCCCCCTTCGACCTATCTCCCAACAAGGGACGACTCGGTCACTTCACCAACAGGATTGAAATCCAATCCTTGCACTATCGGAAGGAACCCTTCCATACGTAGGAGACAACACTCCCACAACACGGGTTGCACCCAACCCTTACAGCTAGGAACCAACGTTCCTTTACAACAAAAATGAAACTAGAATGTACAAGAAATACAAACAACTTTTGGAGACTAAGGTGTCCCTCTTCGTTCGATGACGTGTTCTTGAAGTCAATGAAGAGTCCACAACCCTAGATCTCTCATAGAGAGAATCTCCCCGGAACCGGTGGCGGCAAGAAGGGCGGCGGCTTGGTTCTCGGGATCGGCGGCAACAACGGTGTGCAGCTGCTGTACTTTGGAGATTCAAACTTCGTAGCAAAGCTAGCAAGGTCTTCCAACGGTCACACTAGGATCGATCGTCTCGATCGATTCGGACGGGGAAGGTTTTCCCGATCAACGAATCAAGAGACAAGGGATCTCTGGTTAGACGCGTGAGATGCTGTGCTTGGCAGAGCTTCTGTCGTCGGAAGATCAGGAAGAAACCACGATCAAACGGCCGGCGATCGACTAGCATGAGCGGCGACGGCGGCGGAGCAGGTATCGCGATCTAGGTCACGTCGGCGGCTCGTGTATCTTTTTCTGTGTGTCCTTGCTGTTCAAAAATACGCGTGTATTTATACACTAGAATACTCCTTAATGACCGTTGTGGGTCCCACCAGAAGAAACCCCAAGCCCGGTTCAAAACAGTGCCAGCGGCAAAGTCCGGTCCAGCGGTTTCCAGAAAATTGCCCAAGGCAAAATCGGCGAGAATAGAAGTTGATTCTCGTCGATTCGGCGAGAATCGAAGGTGATTCTCGTCGATTCGGCAAGAATCAAAGGTGATTCTCGTCGATGTAGACTTGTTTGCACGCTCTGAGGTAGCTGGAAAGAGACGGCGAGAATCAGCTAGTGATTCTCGACGATTCGGCGAGAATCACTAGTGATTCTCGCCGAATCGGCGAGAATCACTTGGCGATTCTCGTCGATTAACACTTAGACGATTTTTCGTCTTTCCGCCCATGAGCAGCTCTTTGACCCATCCTTGCTCCTTGTCTGCTCTTGCATAATTGTTGAATTCTGTGAAGTGAAAGTGGGTGAATGGAAGGCTTGGGAAACCTATCCGCGCGGACTACGCGGACAGGGTTGGCGGACTGCTAGGTCGGCAGGGATGTTGCAGGCGGTTTGCTCTGTGGCGGCCTGGGCGATCTGTTCGCGTGGACTACACGGACAGCAGCAGCGGTCTGACAGGCCAGTGTATGCTCAGCAGGCGGTTGATTCCCAGGAAGTAACCGGGCGGATAAAAATGTTATCCGCGGAGTCCGGCATGAAGAGGACTGAAGAACTGGAGCTTGGCAGACCGGTTTGGCAGTTGCCTTGGTCTTGCTCTAGTGAAGCGGCAAGTGGAAGCCGCGGAGACCGCCGGTCAGCGCGGACAGAAACTGGAGGTCGCCCGGTATGGCGGGCTAGATCCAGTGTCCGCTAGTAAGTGCGGATTGGCCCTTGTGGCCAGTGGACTGGACTTGGTGTGATCTGAACCAAGTCCAGGATGGCTCAGTCCGGGGAGATCGCGCAGTGGAGCGCGGGCTGGTTTCTCAGTCCGCCAAGCGTAGTAGAAGTGTTGTCGCCTTGTTTGCTAGCTTGGGGAAATGCGGACTGGAGAATTGCTTGTGCAGGAGCGTGCGGACTGGAGCCAGAGTCCGCTGAGTCCGGTTTAGCCTTGTGACGAGGTTATGGACTCAGGAGTTGCGGACTGGAGTCTGCTGTTAGCAGACTGGATTGGCGTGTCCGCTAAGTCCGGAGGTGCCTTGGCAATGAGGCAATGGACTTGGGATATGCGGACGGTAGCCGGGTGTCCGCTGAGTCCGGCAGGTGCCTTGATGGCAAGGCTGCGGGCTCGGGTTTTGCGGGCTGATGCCTTGTCCGCAGAATGGCGGACACGGCTGTTGTGGAGTCCGGCTGTGGTGGTCCTGGCTTGGTCTCTGGCGGCAAGGCGGGCTGGATATTGGAGTCCGGCCTTGGAGAAGCTGGGGCGGACTGGCTATCTGCACAGGAGCGGCAAACTGGAATGTGTGTCCGCGGGCTGACGGACACACTTGTTCTAGCTGCGGGATGTGGCGGTGATCCTATCGGCTAGGGCGGTGACCATACTCATCGTCGTGCCTATAAATAGGACCCATGTCACATCAGGAGTAACGGACCTAGACCGAAGTAAGTGAACAGTAATTGAGCTCGCGTAAGTTGCTGTGATCTGGACCTTGGTGTCCGCGCGGATAAAGAGTTGACCCGGTTATGCTGTGCAGGTTGTGCGGATAGTGCTGGAAAGCCAGGACTTGGCTCTGATTGCGGTCAGGGACAGTGCGGACTCTGCGGTTAAGCAACAGGCGGTAAACAGCAGGTCGCGGATAGCGACCAGGCGGTCTTCTCTTTGGCAATTTGGTTCGGGGTTCAGGAAGTCGCCTGCTTCAGGCGGACTGTTCCATTCGGTGACGCAGCTTGTGCGGTCTGGCGGCCTGCAGATCGGTGGTGAAGAGCTAAGCATTGGAATAAGGGTGAGTCCGCGCGGCTTGGGTTGCGGTCTGGCGACCTGGCGGACTGAGTGGACTCTACAGCAGTAGGTCGGCGGCTTGTTGATTGAGTCCGCGCGGCTTGTTTTTTGTTCTTGTCTTTGTAACTGTCTCTGCTCTCCCGGTGTTGGGTTTTGGTGAAGCATGTCTCGCCATATATGTCTCGCCTTGTAAAGAAGTTTGCTCTTGATCAATAAAGAAGCTTGTGCTGCATGTGTTGCTGGTTGTTACTGCTTTGTTGAGATAACCCCTGCTAACTCCACGATCCGGGAAAACTTTCAACATTATAAGTGGGCGTATCCTCCTTCGGTTTGTTGAGTTTTCAACAGGGTATCCAAGGGGGCGTCTGCGGTTTGTTGAATTTTAACATGGTATCAGAGGGAGGTTGTTGGAGTGGTCAAGCAGTGCTCAATGGAAGTAGTTGCTCGTCTGTAGAGGAAACCAGTGGTAGAACCATGGCAGTGGAGGATGCAAGCTGTCTTGGAATTGATCTCCTTACAGAGACGAACTGTGAACGGTGGAAGTCCTGTATGAAGAGCTTTCTTCTTGGCGAGGACCTTTGGGAGGTTGTATGCGGAGCAGGAAGACAAGAGGATACTGCTGGCAATGCTGAGGCAATGAGAGCTTGGAAGGAGGCAAATGCGAAAGCGGAGTCTATTCTGAAGCAGGTGATCTCATCGGAGCTCTTGGACCACATCAGTGGATGTCGGTCAGCTGCGGAGGTTTGGACTTCCCTTGATGGGTTGTTCAGGAAGAAGGTGAAGATTGCTGCGGAAGTTGGTCCCTCTACTTCATATCAGGAAGAAAGGAGTGTTTCTCCTAGGCGTGATAGGAAGAGGAAGGAAGGACCAAGGTACTATAAATGCAAGCAGCAAGGTCATCTTCGGAAGGAGTGCAAGGTTGTCTTGCTCTCGGCGAACGTAGCTCATGTAGGGAGGAAGGAGAAGAACGTGGTTTGGATATCAACTAGTTCTAGAGTTGATCGGAGGAATGCCAGTGATAGTGCAGCTATCTGGCATGAAAGACTGGGGCATGTAGGGATGGACAAGCTGAGAGCAATGGCAGAAAGAAGACTCGTAAGAGGCTTGCCTAGATTGTCATCCTATGGCGATGGTCGGGGGTGTGCGGGATGTCAGGAAAGTGGAGCCTATCGCTTCATGGTTGACAAAGCACAATCTAGATGTAATGCACCATTGGCGGTTGTCCATTGTGCTCTGGTGGGACCGACCGTCACGACCAGTCTTGGAGGCAGCAGGTTCATGCTGATATTGGTTGATGACTATTCTAGGTATACTTGGGTATACTTTATGAAGAAGAAGTCCAACATGGTACGCTTGTTTGTGGAGTTCAAGAAGCTTGTGGAAGGCCAGCTTGGCCGGAGGATCAAGATGTTGAGGACAAGTATCGGTGGTGAGTTTGGCTCAACCGAGTTCTCACGCTTTTGCAGGAAGCAAGGGATCCGGATGGAGCTTTCTTGTGGACATACTTCACAACAAGGTAGTATTGCAGCTCGGATGATCCGTTGGTTAACGGAGACCTGCAAGTGTTGGCTTCAGAGTAAAGGCGTTCCAAAGGCTCTTTGGGCGGAAGGAACGGCCTGTGCTGCTCATGTCATCAACCGGATGCCTCTTAGTCCGATCATAATGAAGACTCCTTATGAGCTGATGTTCGGAGTGAAGCCCTCAGTGAAGCACCTTCGGGTGTTTGGATCTACCTGCTATATACACTCTCCGGGTGCTCTCAAGACAAAGCTAGTCTTTGTTGGGTATGATGAGCAGAGAAGAAGATGGAGGTGTATGGATCCTGCGACGAAGAAACTCATAGTGTCGAGAGACATTGTTTTCGATGAGTTGACGCCGTATTGGGGTAGCTCTTATGTGGAGCTAGAGATAAGCAGGTCAGATGGTGGGCTGAAGGAGGCTGCTGCTAAGGAAGTGGAGTTGCCTGAGTCACCAGGTGCTCCAGGTTGTTCTAGCTCCGGGGCAAAGGCGTCAGAGTCGGGAAGAAGGGGGAGCGATGCTCCAGGTTCTTCTGGCTCGAAGGCGGAAGCTTCCGATTCAGGAAGCAAGGGGAGCGATGTTCCAGACAGTTCTTGTTCAAGAGGGGAGTCTTCTGGTTCAGGTAGCAGGGGGAGCATTGCTCCGGATGCTTTTGGTTCCAGTAAGGAGGCGTCTTGTTCAGGGAGCAAAGGGAGCATTGTTCTGGGTTTGCCTGGGAACGGAGCTGGTCCAATAGCAGCAGAGGTGGTTAGCCATGATCAGGTTCTTCGGAGATCGAAGAGGATCAGTAAGCCACCAACTCGATATAGTGAAGGGAACACGGCGGACTTGGTCCCGTGTTTTCTTGTTAGCCCTCAGGTCGAGCAAGGTACTTCTGGCTGTGATGACCCCACTAGAATCAAGGAGGTGGTTGACACCAAGTCTGAAGAGGTGACTTCTCTCAGAGGCAACGAGGCTTGGACTTCAGTATCCAAGGAAGTTGGTGATACTCCTGTGATGCAAGAGTGGAGGTTGAAGCTGAAGAAGGCAGAGGGAAGCATGACTCCTTTTTGGAGATGCTGGAGGGCTCCCTCATGGTCCATGATATGCGGGGCGAGGACTATGTCTTGGACATCTCTTCGTAGATGCTATCAGAAGGACCAGGTGCAAGGTTACGGGAGCTACTGGAGTTATTCACCACTTCTCACTTCAAGGGGGAGTGTTGAATTCTGTGAAGTGAAAGTCGGTGAATGGAAGGCTTGGGAAACCTATCCGCGCAGACTACGCGGTTAGGGTTGGCGGACTGCTAGGTCGGCAGGGATGTTGCAGACGGTTTGCTCTGTGGCGGCCTGGGCGATTTGTTCGCGTGGACTACGCGGACAGCAGCAGCGGTCTGACAGGCCAGTGTATGCTCAGCAGGCGGTTGACTCCCAGGAAGTAACCGGGCGGATAGAAATGTTATCCGCGGAGTCCGACATGAAGCGGACTGAAGAACTGGAGCTCGGCAGACCGGTTTGGCAGTTGCCTTGGTCTTGCTCTAGTGAAGCGGCAAGTGGAAGCCGCGGAGACCGCCGGTCAGCGCGGACAGAAACTGGAGGTCGCCCGGTATGGCGGGCTAGATCCAATGTCCGCCAGTAAGTGCGGACTGGCCCTTGTGGCCAGTGGACTGGACTTGGTGTGATCTGAACCAAGTCCAGGATGGCTCAGTCCGGGGAGATCGCGCAGTGGAGCGCGGGCTGGTTTCTCAGTCCGCCAAGCGTAGTAGAAGTGCTGTCGCCTTGTTTGCTAGCTTGGGGAAATGCGGACTGGAGAATTGCTTGTGCATGAGCGTGCGGACTGGAGCTAGAGTCCGCTGAGTCCGGTTTAGCCTTGTGATGAGGTTATGGACTCAGGAGTTGCGGACTGGAGTCTGTTGTTAGCAGACTGGATTGGCGTGTCCGCTAAGTCCGAAGATGCCTTGGCAATGAGACAATGGACTTGGGATATGCGGACGGTAGCCGTGTGTCCGCTGAGTCCGGCAGGTGCCTTGATGGCGAGGCTGCGGGCTCGGGTTTTGCGGGCTGATGCCTTGTCCGCAGAATGGCGGATACGGCTGTTGTGGAGTCTGGCTGTGGTGGTCCTGGCTTGGTATCTGGCGGCAAGGCGGGCTGGATATTGGAGTCCGGCCTTGGAGAAGCTGGGGCGGACTGGCTATCTGCACAGGAGCGGCGAACTGGTATGTGTGTCCGCGGGCTGGCGGACACACTTGTTCTAGCTGCGGGATGTGGCGGTGATCCTATCGGCTAGGGCGGTGACCATACTCATCATCGTGCCTATAAATAGGACCCATGTCACATCAGGAGTAACAGACCTAGACCGAAGTAAGTGAACAGTAATTGAGCTCGCGTAAGTTGCTGCGGTCTGGACCTTGGTGTCCGCGCGGATAGAGAGTTGACCCGGTTATGCTGTGCAGGTTGTGCGGATAGCGCTGGAAAGCCAGGACTTGTCTCTGATTGCAGTCAGGGACAGTGCGGACTCTGCGGTTAAGCAACAGGCGGTAAACAGCAGGTCGCGGATAGCGACCAGGCGGTCTTCTCTTTGGCAACTTGGTTCGGGGTTCAGGAAGTCGCCTGCTTCAGGTGGACTGTTCCATTCGATGACGCAGCTTGTGCGGTCTGGCGGCCTGCAGATCGGCGGTGAAGATCTAAGCATTGGAATAAGGGTGAGTCCGCGCGGCTTGGGTTGCGGTCTGGCGACCTGGCGGACTGAGCGGACTCCACAGCAGTAGGTCGGCGGCTTGTTGATTGAGTCCGCGCGGCTTGTTTTTTGTTCTTGTCTTTGTAACTGTCTCTGCTCTCCCGGTGTTGGGTTTTGGTGAAGCATGTCTCGCCATGTATGTCTCGCCTTGTAAAGAAGTTTGCTCTTGATCAATAAAGAAGCTTGTACTGCATGTGTTGCTGGTTGTTACTGCTTTGTTGAGATAACCCCTGCTAACTCCACGATCCGGGAAAACTTTCAACATTATAAGTGGGCGTATCATCCTTCGGTTTGTTGAGTTTTCAACAGGGTATCCAAGGGGGCGTCTGCGGTTTGTTGAATTTTAACAATAATCACAGCCCATGAGCAGCTCTTTGACCCATCCTTGCTCCTTGTCTGCTCTTGCATAATCACAGCCCTGTACTTGAAAATAAGTACACTCCAATAGAGAGAGTATACGTAGGCCAACACACTGATCTGCTCAACGAGGGATTACGTCGTGCAGAGCCGTGTATATTGACCTACTACACCCTGACATTGGAGTGCACTTAGCGTAGAATAACTGCAAGCACAACTTGAAATATTTTATCAAATACATTGTCTATTTACCTTAGCTTGTTCAGGAGCTTCTTCAAATCAGGTACGTTGTGGATACAATACCCAACATATCCTAAATCACTCAGCTGACTTATGCTAATGAGGTTATGTTTCAAACCCTTTACATAAGCCACTTGAGTAATTATAATTTGGTTACTAGTAATGTTACTAAAGCCTTTGATGATTCCTTTTTCTGAACCACCAAAGGTAACTTTAGGCCCATCTTTGATAGATATATAATCCTTCAGCAACCCCCTAGTTCCAGTCATGTGCCTGGAGCATCCACTGTCCAAGTACCATATAGGGGCATGACCACTTGGACTCACCTGCAAAACATATTACTTAACCTTAGAACCCAAATAATTCTTGGGTCCTTGGTGTAGGTTAGTTTGACTTTTAACAAAACTACCTGTAGCTCTTCTAGCAGGTAGTTTGCTACTCTCCTTGACACTTGAATTGTGCCAACAGTCTATGGCAAAGTGGCCTATCTTGCCACAACACCAGCACTCAAACCTGTTGTACCTTTATTTAGGTACAACCCTGACTGAAGTATCCACAGCAGGCTTTTTGTTTAGTGCTGGGGCTTTGCCCTTAGACTTGGACCTAGCAGTCCAGACAGGTTTTGTAAATCCTAATCCAGCCTTACCCTTATGAGGTACAAACTCATCTATCAAGGGTAAAACAGATTTGGGTTTAGAAAAGCTAGCCACAATATCCTTCTCCTTCTGAAGTCTAACCTCCAGATTCCTAATTTGATCATTCTTAAATGTAATAGTTCCCATCTGAATAACTGTAATGTTCTTTAGCCTGGCTATTTCATTCAGTTTCTGATCAAACAACTTGTCTGAATCAGCAGCAGCCAATTTAAGACTAGCAATCTCCTTTGCCTGATTTTTGGCCAAGGTTTTGCTTTTCTTTAAGGCCTGCAACAAGTCCCTATATTCATAAATCAACTGATAAATATCTCCTTCAGATTCATACCCACCCACATCCCTTGATGCAAATGTATCTGATTCTGACTCAGTACTAGAAATTAATGTGTCTCACATTTCTTTAGAAGTTTTACAGTGAATTAAATTCTGAAATGTTCCATCATCAATTGCACTAACAATAATATTCTGGGCCCTCTTGTCCATAGTGGCCAGAATAATTTCATCTTTAGTCATTTATGAATAGTCTTTGGGAGTTCTCTGATTTGCATCCAGAACAGATACTTTCATTGACACATATGGCTCTTCTTTGACTGTAATGTATATTCTTGGGTCAGAGGCTTCCATAAAAAGTCTAACCCTCTCTTTCCAAATGCCAAATATCTCTTTTCTATAGATTGACAATTTCATGGACCCCAACTCTTTGTGATTCTCACTAGAACCCATTTTCTTGAATCTTGATTATTCTGATTCTGCCTACAGGATCTTACTCAGACTGTTATGTCCCTTTTTGAGTAACCTCGCTTTGATACCACTTGAAAGAAATAGTACCTAATCACCTAGAGGGGTGGGGGGGGGGTGAATAGGTGAACTTAATATTTTTAAAATTACAGGCAGAAACACTGAATAATAAGACCTGTATTTGCAATTCTCTACAGCAATTCAGCACAGATAATACAACAATCACAAAATTAATCACACACAGACTACACATATATTTTTATAGTGGTTCCCCAAGGTCTGGGTACATCCACTTTCCCCCTTCGTCTATCTAGTAGTGTACTAGATTCGGCCTAACTTCTCCACTTCTTCTCAGATCCTCAGATCTTACACCTCAGAACCACAAATAGGTTCCTACAACTCAGAGTGACCCTACTCCTACAACTCAGGCACAAAGCCTTTCCACTCAGTCTTCACCAAGACCTACACTCATGCTAAACAGCCCTATCTCAGCCTTCAATCAAGGCCTACACTCAGAGAATATAATCTCCTACACTCAGGCACTAAAGCCCTACTTCAGCCTTTATAGTTTAGGCTTACAACTCAGATCTATACAAGATCCTACAGAATATAAAGTTTACAAAGTAAATAACCACAATTCAGAAAGAGAGAGATGAATTGACTGGCTTCTTGATGAGTTCTTGGAAGAACTAGACAAAGATCAACCACCCTTGGCTTTCTTCAAAGCTTCTTGAATTAGAACACATTAGGGTTGAATCTCCTGTGCAGATGATCTTCAATCAACTGCTGTCTTGTGAATCAGATCTCGATCTAAATCTTACTTATCAGCCTGGTTCAACTACTGTTCTTCTTAGAAGGAGCTCTCTCCCCAACTTCTTAGATCTTCACTTGAAGATCTTCTTCCTTTTTTTGTTGTGATTCAATTGATTGATTACTTCCTTGATTACTTTCTGTCGAAGGAGAAAGATCTATAAATAGTCTTCCTCCAAGGTAACCGACTGATCCGGTTTCTAACAACCTTCAGACAGCTCTGACAGTTGCATTTGACCGGTTGAAAATGGCAGCTGTCAAGTCACCCAGTCACTTCTTGAAATCTCTATCACTGTCTGAAAGTGTCGAGACAGATAGTCTTTATGTGTCGACACAAATAGACTAAGTGTCGACATAAGTAAACTAAGTGTCGACACTAGCCTTCATGGTGTCGACACAACTCCTTGTGTTGTTGTAACAGCTACTCGACATTGCTTCTTCAGAATGTGTCGACACTGATCCTGTGTGTCGACACAAGCCTTCTGTTGAATGTGTCGACACTGATTGGGTGTGTCGACACAAGTACTTCTTCAATACTTAGTTGATTTCTGCTGAGTGTCGACACAACTCCTTTGTGTCGACATTTGCCTTCATGTGTTGAAACTTTGCTGAGTGTCGACACATCTCCTTTGTGTCGACACAATCTTCATGTGTTGAAACTTTGCTGAGTGTCGACACATCTCCTTTGTGTCGACACATTCTTCATGTGTTGAAACTTTGCTGAGTGTCGACACATCTCCTTTGTGTCGACACATTCTTCATGTGTTGAAACTTTGCTGAGTGTCGACACATCTCCTTTGTGTCTACACATTCTTCATGTGTTGAAACTTTGCTGAGTGTCGACATATCTCCTTTGTGTCAACACTTGTACTTAAACTTTGTTGAAGTTCGCTGAGTGTCGACATAGCTTCCTGGTGTCGACACTTTTGATGTCGACAAAGTTTCTCTGGGTGTCAACACTGCTTCTAAGTGTCGACACTGATTATGTAGACAATTCTTCACTGTGTGTCAACACTGCATGTATGTGTCGACACATTTCTTCTGGTGTCGACTCTGCCTTCCTGGTGTTGACACAATTACTCCAAGTTTCGACACAGCTTCTCTAGGTGACGACACAAGCCTTCTTAAGTGTCGACACTTTTCTTCTAGGTGTCGACACATGGACTTAGAAACTTTTATGCTTTCCCTGCAATTACTTAACCTGCACACATAAACTCAAAGCACGTCAAATACACCTTGATGTATACCATTGAGTAGGGTGAGGCTTCTTCAAATCAGGTACATATATTCCAATGTACCCAACACATAGGCACAGCTCCAGCCCGCCCAACAGACATAGCGCTAGACCGACACTCAAAGGAGCATGTGGACACAACTGCAACTTATGTTGCACCAGTCTACAACTCTCCACAGCACGCGGACACAGCCACAACAAATGCTGCATCAGTCCGCACACTATACGCAGACAAAGAGGCAGTCCGCACAGCTCGACAATAACACCACCGCCCGCCACGAGTCCACGACCAACAGATAGTCCGCCCAGTCAATAGCGGACTCTGCGGACACTGCGGACACCATGGACTTGTCACAGAGTGTGACCAAGTCCAGCAGCCAATCAAGCAATTGGCACGAGCACGGCGGACACCGAAGACCCAGACTGCCAATCAGCAGGACAGTCCGGCATAAGGATGAAACATCCATCACACCATGTAGAGCTCGGCAAGAGCCAAAGCCCATCTCCAAAGCCTGTCCACAAGTGCGGACTCCGCGGACGAAAAAGACAAGTCCGCCAACACACCGCGGATACAACTTCCAATCCGCCGGGTAACCATAAGAGCTGGCTAACTGCAAGACCGCAGATCATGTTGAGCACTGCCAACAGACCACGAACCACAGTCCGCTCAGGCCACTCCGCTAGATGCCTAAGTCACTAAGACTTCCTTGGCCATATACCAACCAGGCCGCAACCAGCAGCATGCCCAGGCCTCACACCAAGCCGCACAGGCCGCTCCTCAAGAACAACGAAGCCACCAAGTCCAAGCCAAGCCAAGTCACCTAGGCCGCAACCAGCAGTCTGCCCAGGACTCAGACTCAGACCGCTTAGGCCGCTCAGACCGCCCGACCTACTCCATCACCCACTTTCACTTCACAAATTTCAACAAAGGTTACCTACTTCTTAGTTTGTCTTTCTTATATATGCTGCTTATTCTACTTGTTTACCTTACTGCTTGTTATTATAGAACTATTAACTTACACCTTCCTCCCTTAGCTGTGTATATATTATAAATAACTGCTAGACTAGTTCCGCCGTCACCTGCACTCTTTATACTCTCCACCTTCATAGCTTCTCTTTCCTCCTCCCCGCTCGGTGCCTAGGAGCCATGGGGGAGGGGTGGGGGATGATAGGAATTAGTCTTTTGATTAACAGTTTTCGGACGACAACATTCCAGAGACTCCAGATGGGATACAGGGAGCTGCAGCAGGGGATACAACCCCAACGGAGTACAGTGCACATGGAGGTAGGCCAGTCTTGCACAGGAGCACCAGCTACTGGCTCTGTGAGTGATTAGTTTACTTAGCTTCCGCGAGAGTTTGTAGTGAGGATTGATGTATCGGGTTTGAGCCCCTTTATGTTTCTTTGTACTGTTTATTTCAGTACTTTTATTATATATGGACTTGATGTGATTTCCTTTACATATATTACATGTGATTATGGACTTAGTTTTATCCATAGTATATGTATACTTCTCTTTCTCTTTGGTGATCATAAAGGTAAGCAGGATCGACGTTTTGTAGTGGCGACCTTCCCGAGTGTCGGTGTCACGGCAAAACGGCGGTTCTGGGCATAAGACCCCGGTGGTTTTGAAAGGAAAAAAGGGGTCTTACAAACTGGTATCAGAGCAAACATCGATCCAAGAGAAGAAGTCCACAAAAACCCTGGGCCACCCCACGCGAGCTTAGTTTGTAGACAAACTAGTAGCGGAAGCAGTGGTGGGCCCATAAGGGAAATCACATGTAAAAGACCACTTTATCTCTTCCATTCATTCCATTTGTACGCTATCTAACATTTAGGAATTCTTCCTTGTAGCCTGCGACGAACCCTAACCCATAGAAGGGAACACCTCAGGCACAAAATATGGTTCCACCCCCGCAGGCTCCTGCTCCATTCCGGCAGACGGAGATGGGACAAACATTGACGGCCATTCTGGAGGCCTTTAGGGCTCAGCAGGCCCCGGCTCCACAACCAAATCCTGGGGACAACTAGATGAGTGCCTTCCGGGGGATTTCTCCTCCATCCTACCTAGGGACGGAGTCGGCAGTCAACACAGAGGAGTGGTTGGACACCATCTATGAGATGCTTGCGGTGTTTTGATGCCCACAGAGGAGGCGGTTACTTTGGCAGTTTCCTAACTAGAGTCATATGGGAAGAAGTGGTGGAAGTCACAATTGGACACCACCTTTGCTGGAGTCGATTACGCAGATATCTCCTAGGGGGAGTTCAGAGAAGCTTTACTAGGACATTTTGTACCTCAGTCATCAAGTGATGAGTTGGAGGATAGGTTCCTACAGTTAAGGCATGGCAACAGGACCGTGCTAGAGTACTACCAGGAGTTTACTCACCTAGCCTGCTATGCAGATTCGTATCTATTGGATGATGTGGGTGACGCAAAGAGATTCTACAAGGGTCTTCATGATGACATGAGACATGCCCTCGTCTTTGTCTCTAAGGGGAGCTTGGCCAGGATTTTGGAGATGGCCAAGAAGAGAGAGGCAAAACAACTCACAGTCAGGAGACGAAAGAGATCAGCTGACGACGCAGTGATTGGATGCCGTAGAGATCGTCCTTGAGGTCAGGTTATTGGGGAAAGAAGGAATGGGGATCAACCTCGCCGGGAGGATATGCAGGAACAGAGGAACCCGGCCGTGCTGGCTCCTCAGCCTTTACAAATGTTAGAGATGCCATGGACAGCGGAGAAGGCATCGTCATGTTTTCGTTGCAACCAGCCGGGACACTTCAAGAGGAACTGCCCCATGAGGGAAGCACCCCGACCAACACTTTAGGATGCCCAACCACATCAGCAGTTTGGTGGCCGAGGACGCGACCGATGATGTAGATTTTAGGACAGAGACCGCAGGCAGGAGAGAGGGCAAGTATATGCCCTGGACCTGACACAGCCTCGGAATCCGGAGCGAGTGATAGCAGGTATGCCAGTAAATTTTAAGTTCTTTTCTATCAAAAAAACTAGATTCATGGATATAGATTAGTTAAAAATAGGAAAGAAAACCATAACTGGAATTCGAAAACATTTAACTACCACAGGCATAGTCTCTATCAACGGCAAGCCCGTTTATACTTTGTTCGACACCGGTGCCACACACTCGTTCGTTTCAGCGGACTTCGCTAAAGACTTAGGTGACGAGCACCGCTTTACCGGCACCACTCGGTGGGTACGCCTCCTAGACGGCTCCGTGATGACTTCGTCCGCAAAGTGCAATATGGAAGTTTGTATTGGAGGAAATACCTTCGAAACCCCTGCAACAGTATTGGAAATACTGTGGATCGATCTTATTTTGGGCACGACATGGCTGTGTTGGCACCACACCTGAATTGACTATGTAGAAATGCAAATTCTCCTGGGGCATAAGGACTCGGAGGTCATTTTCCAAGGTATTGAATTCGCACCTCGTATGTTTTTATCTTCCATTCAAGCTGTCAAGGCCCATCTAGAGGGAGACGAGGTGTATCAGGTGCTTTTTGAGATGGCTGAGGCCAAAGATTCCATTCTGAATATCCCGGTGGTGCGAGATTTTGCTGATGTATTTCCGGAGAAGCTACCAGGGCTACCCCCACACCGAGAAAAGGATTTTCAGATTCAGCTCGTGCCAGGGGCTAATCCGGCATCCAGAGCTCCGGTGTTGTTCGTCAAGAAGATGGATGGGACACTTTGATTATGTATCGACTACCAGGCCTTGAATAGGCTGACGCTCCGGAACACGTATCCTCTACCAAGGATAGATGAACTATTTGATTAGTTGGAGGGAGCTCACTGGTTTTCAATGCTGGATCTAAGGTCGGGGTACAACCAGCTGCGCATTCAGGAGGAGGACATCCCGAAGACAGCCTTCAACAGTAGATACGAATTGTATGAGTTTACCGTGATGCCCTTCGGGCTCACGAATGCACCCTCCACATTCATGAGTTTGATGAACCGGGTATTTGTGCCATATCTGAATTTCTTCATCATCGTGTTTATTGATGACATCCTCATCTACTCGAGGACAGAAGAGGAGCTTGTGAGACACCTGGCTCTAACGCTGGAAAGCTCCGAGAACACAAGCTATTTGCTAAGTTCAGTAAGTGCCAGTTTTGGCTAAAAGAGGTGGACTTTTTGGGCCATATTATCAGTGGAGTAGGATTGGCGGTAGATCCACCGAAGATTCAGGCAGTACGAGATTGGCCACCACCAAAGACGACAACGGATGTCAGGAGTTTCCTAGGGCTTGTCGGATACTACCAGAAGTTCATGGAGGGATTTTCTCGAATTGCTCTCCCTCTCACATCTCTGACGAAGAAGGAGACTCCATTTGTTTGGACGCCACGGTGTGATGCTGCCTTTCTGGAGCTGAAGGGTCGGCTTTCCTTGGCCCCTATCCTTGCTCTTCCATCAGGGATGGATGGATTCCAAGTGTACACGGATGCATCATATCAGTGGATGGGTGCCGTTCTGATGCATAATGGGCACGTGATAGCTTACGCCTCCCATCAGTTGAAGAAACATGAGTAGAACTACACGGTACACGACTTGGAGATGGGGACAGTTATTTTTGCACTGAAGATCTGGCGACACTATCTATATGGTGTTCACTATGACATTTTCTCGAACCATAAAACTTGAAGTACATAGACACGCAGAAGGAGCTAAACATCAGACAGAGACGCTGGGTAGAGTTTCTGTCGGACTATCAGTACACCATGCACTACCATCCCGGAAAGGAAAACGTAGTGGCAGACTCTCTAAGCCCGAGAGCAACTACATCAAGAGTAGGGCATCATCTGATGGCCTTGGAGTTGGTGAAGATGTTGGAGGAGATGTAGATATCTTCATTGTCCGAGGATGATCCAGAGCAATATTCGGAGTACCTGGCATCGATGAATGCCACCGATGACATTCAGGATCTCATCAGGGGCGGGCAGAGGCTGGATGCGAGGGCAGAGCCGATATTCAGGGCCTTGTAGGAAGGCACAAATGGGAATTACTCCTTGAGAGATGGACTGTTATGTTTTAGAGGAAGGGTCTATATGCCGACAGGAGGCCATATTCGGGAGGACATCATGACGGAGGCACACTGCAGTAGATACTCAGTGCACCCGAGGATCACCAAGATGGCAGCGGACCTGAAAAGGATGATTTATTGGCCAGGAATAAAGAAGGATATTACTTATTTTGTGACGCATTGCGAGACTTGTCAACTCGTAAAAGCGGAGTGCAAGAATCTGGCCGGGTTACTACAGCCACTTCCAGTGCCGGAGTGAAAGTTTGAGGACATAGCCATGGATTTTATACATGGGCTACACCGATCTCATCAGGGGATTGATTTGATCTGGGTGATTGTTGATAGACTGACGAAGGTGGCCAGGTTCATTCCTATTGCGAAGGACGCTCCAGTCAGTGTGCTGTTATGAAGGTTCGTCGAGCAGTTTGTGCGCTATTATGGGGTGCCCAGGACGATCGTGTCAGATCAGGATGGACGATTTACGTCCAAGGACTGGAGGTCAGTTCAGGCTTTCCTGGGTTTTCGGTTGACGTTCAACATGGCTTTCCACCCCATACAGATGGACATTAAGAGCGCACCAATCAGACCCTAGAAGATCTTCTATTCCTATGCATTTTGGTCTGCGGCGAGCCTTAGGAGAGATTGCTGCCGCTGATCGAGTTCTCGTACAATAACATCCATCAGTCCAGCATAGACATGGCCCCTTATGAGGCATTATACAGATGGTGGTGCAGGACCCCACTATCTTGAGTTTAGGATGAGGATCCGAAGGCACTCAGTTCAGAGTTTGTGGAGGACATTGATGCTCAGGTTAGATTGATCCAGGACAGGATGTTGGAATCCCAGAGCAGGCAGACCAAATGTTACGAAGCGCGACATCGTCAGGTGGAGTTCCAGGTGGGAGACCGGGTCTTCTTTAAAATATGACTGATGCATGGAGTCTCGCGAGTTCGCGGGCGGAAGAAGCTTGGTCCGAGATACATGGGCCTTATAGGATCCTAGAGCGGATCGGCCCCTTGGCTTATTGACTAGAGCTACCGCCAGATTAGGTGGGATTGCACGACGTCTTCCATGTCTCTTCACTTAGGAGGGCTTTACTACACCCTGAGCAGCGGATTTCAACTGCAGACAGCCCAGTGGACTCAGATCGATCAGTCAGCATGGATCCGATCGGGATCGATGATACAGCTGTGCGGGTCTTGCGACGCAAGAAGGTTACGCTAGTCAAGGTTCTGTGGAGAAACAATGGGCAGGAGTAAAACACTTGGGAGCTACAGGACTTGATGTAGCAAAAGTACCCAGAACTTTTCGAGTCAGGTATACCTTCAACTCCTAGGGATGTTACATACTTTTACTTCTGTAGAAATTTCGTAGGCTTAACCTTAATTTCGGGGATAAAATTTTTATTTTTATATATTGGGATTTGTAACATCCCTCAAACAACTAGACCCCTAGGAGTGGTATTGTCATGACTAGATCATGACAAAACCATAAGAAGCTCAAATGACCAAGTGAACATGGGCTAAGGTGAAAATCACCTTGGTCTGCCTATAGCACAGCCTCACCACCAGACTTAGGGTTTGACTTTAGGGCTCCAACTTGACCCCATGACCCTACCACAACACCGTAAACCCCTTTGGGTGGTCCATAGGGTCACTTTTTTGTAACAACATCCCTAGCCCCCGGCTCGAAAGGATGGCCGCCGGTACCCCCAGCACCATGCTCGAAAGGGTTCAGCCTAAGCAGGTTTGCAGACCATGCACCCCAACCCCTGTCCATCCACAGGCGGGTTATTGAGGCAGGGGATCGAACCCGAGACATCCTTGATAAGGAGGTTTCAAACAACTCCTCATTAAGGAGGTCTCGGGTTCGATCCCTGGCCTCAACAACCCGCCTGTGGATGGAGAGGGGTTGGGGTTCATGGTCTGCAGAACTGATTAGCCAGAACCCTTTCAATCATGGTGCTGGGGGTGCCGGCCTCCGTCCTTTCGAGCCGTGGGCTGGGGAGGCCGTTACAATTATTAACAACGAGGAGAGGGTATTCGTCGACTTGGCTCACTCCTCTTGAGCAACAAGGAGCGTCCGAAACCTGTTTGCCCTTTGAGGTTGTTGGATCAGGGTGATCATCTTTGGGGAGAAAGTCATGCATCTTACCCTGCCGGAGCATCCTTTGCACTAGTTGACAAAGTGCTCGACAATTTTCAATTAGGTGGTCTAGCTCTTTATGGAATTCACAATATGGATCTGAGTCTTTGGATCTTTGATCAGCTGGTCGATAAGGCCTTTTGTAATTAGCCCTATCTTTCATGACTTGGTTTACTTCTAGCATGGCCTCTTCGAGTTCGCATTCTTACAAGTCATCATCTTGCTGCTGATGAACTGAGGCTGTTTGTGTAGATGGAGCTGGTAATAACAACAATTGATCTTGAGTACGATCATGGTCTGGGAAAGGGTGTTGATGACGTTAAAATCTACTTCCCTTCCTTGAGTGAGATGAGAAATCCTTGTGAGGAGACCTCGGAGACTGCTTGTGAGAAGGAGGATCTTTCTCTGCTATAAGACTGGAAACGAAGCCTGGGTTGCTCTTTTCTCCTCATATGTATGAGTTGGCTAGGTCAATCAACTCTTGGTATGTTCTTGGATCTCGGACATTGGCTTCGAACTTGAGCGGCCCTTCACGAAGACCGTGGATAACAGCCACTCTGTATATTTCTTGATCAATAATCTCGATGTCCAAGATTTCTCTCTGGAAGAGACCAAGTTTCATTCTGACGTCGCTTGATCTCAAAGAGGGCTTCTGGTTCTCCATTTCCCTTTATTGAAGTAGAGAATTGGAGCAAGAACTCCCTTCGCAGATCAGCAAAGGAAGTGATGGACTAAGGGCGAAAGCCATAAAACCAATCCCTCACTTGTCCATCAAACGTTGTCATAAGGAGCTTGCTCTTAGTAGCGTCTGAAAGAGTTTTGAGAGCAATGGCCGATTCAAAGGCTTGGAGATGTTTCACTGGATCAGTCTCTCCAGTGTAAATTGGTAATCGTGGTTCTCTTAAATTAGCTGGAGTTGGTTCAGGACGAACGTTCTCTGAAAATGGTGACGTCTCTTCTTATTCTCCTACAGCATAAGGATAGAAGGGAGCATAAGTTGTAGCTACAAAAGAATCAGGATAGAAAGGAAATGATGATGCAGGAGGAGCAAAGGCAGGAGCTGATTAGTAAGTATGACGTCCCTGAAAGTTTAGAAATCTTGTTGGACTCCGTCGGGCTGCTTCTCGGAAGAAGTTTTGACGAGCTGCAAACTCATCATTCTGAGGCCACAAAGGGGCTGCTGGCCCTTGTTGAATGGTTGCTGTGTAAGGAGGAGGATAGAAAGGAAAATCTTGTTGATTATACAATGTTGGTGTTGGATTGAACGGAGCAACTGGAGCTGCTGCAGATTGTGTGTCTAATCGCACTGCGATTGCAGTAAGAGTTTGATTGATTGCTTGAAACTATTGAGCGGTTTCACGACGTGATTGCTCCAAGGCTTCCCAAAGTGAGTCCTCACTAGGACTTCGAGCAAAGTTCTCTGCTGATTGATGATCTGACTGGCTAACAGTTGGTGTTCATAGTCTGTTTGGATCTGAAGGTCGCGTGTGAACTGTTCATGTGCGAAAATGGTTGAGGGGAAGAGTAGTGGGTTGTTGTCGTGGGCACCAACAATTAACAGGGTGTGTTCGGTCTCACAGGCAAGGTGAAGAGTTTGATGGTTGCAGGGATAGAGGAGAGGAGAAAGCTTCTGAGTGCTCGAGAGTGGAGCAAACGCTTGTTCAAGGGTTGCTGGGATAGAGGAGAGAAGGGTGTTGATCTGAATGTGGAGTTGGTTGGGGAGGTTGATCCGGAGCTGTCGAGCAGACGGTTACTCTAACGGTTGTACTTTCAGGTTGACGCCGAGAGAGTTGAGCTGAGGAGAAGAAAGGGGCCACTAGCGGCAACAGCAGACTTTGCCCACCACGGCTTAAATGTCATTCTTGCGACGCACTTTCCTTTGATTAATGTTGAGTATTACAGATTGAGTTACACCTTTACAAGGAAAGCAAATAAAGGGTATATTAGGGGAAGCTAGCGCCTAAGTAAAGAAAGTGCCAGAAAGGAGGCCGCACAGACTGAGGAATCAGGCCGGCAGGCCGCACGGTCAGATGGAGAGAAGAGGCGGACTGCGAAATGGAGTCCGTAAGGGCTGAAGAGTTGTGTTTGTTGTCGGCTGTCTTCGAGCGTGAGGCGATGTGAGCATCCAGAGAGCATCGAGCATGCCCCTAATGAGAGGTATGGGGGGTTTTTATAGGCCTGAGGAGGTAACGTCCTTCGGTGACGTTACCCGCGGTGAGACGGTAACTTGTACGAGTAGAGGATGGAGTCTGCCGAGTCCGCAATAGGTCGCGGGGTCTAGAACTGCCTTATGGAGCTGGTTCTGCTGCTTGGCGGACTGGGAAGAGTCTGCCCCTACTATGCTGAGCGAGCCCGCATCATGATGTACGGGCTGAGGAGGTTATCCGCCCGCTGCCTGGAAGAAGACGGTGTCGGGATACTGAGTGGCGGACTACAAAATGAGTCCGCCTATGCTGTTGGAATAGGAGCAGGGCTCCTACTTTTGAGAAGTTGCTGGGTAGGGGTTTCATAAATGCAGGCGGACTGGAAGGTCGAGTCTGCCTCTGCTGCTGAATAGAGGCGAGGCCGCCAACTGCTAAGGGGCTAGAGCTGGGGTTCATTGATAGCCGCAGACTGAATGTCAAGTCCGCCCAGCCCGCAGCGGAGAAGAGCTGGAAACTGCGAGATGTCAGTGGTGTTCGACAGGGCGACCTGGCGGACTGAAGAAACAGGTTGTTGGAACACCCTATTACTAATTTGGGTCAGGATCACTATGTCTCTAGGAAACCTGTTTTTGACCTCCTGTATAGATCTAAAGGTCAATTAGAATTGAGTCTAAGGGATAGTACTTAGGTTTGGAAGCTGCCCTCAAGACCAAGGATTTTCAGTTTGAAGACTAAGTCATATTGTCGAGCTCAGTACGACGAATCGTCGAACTCCAATCGACGATCGTTTAGCTCATCTTTGACAGATCGTCGAACTCCATTCGACGATCGCTGAGCTCAACTTCAACAAATCATCGAACTCCATTAGACGATCTGCGAGCTCAGTTCGACGATCTTGACTCAGTATTGTTTCTCTATCTCTGAGCTCAGTTCGACGATAGTTGAGCTCAGATCGACGATCTCTGTTGCTGTATAAGTCCAAATCGCTGAGCTCAGTTCGACGTTTTTTTGAAGACTTCAAGGATTTTTCAAGATTCAAATTCAGAACAGTTAAGGAGTTATTCAGCAATTAATTCAGAAGATTTTCTAGCCGTTTTCATTTATTTCTGGACCAAGTTTCAAGGGATTATCAAGGAATGTTTCTTTGGACTTTCCTCCAGAAGACATTTGCAATTAAGGATGCAATTAATGACAGGCCAACGGCTATTCTTGACAGAGGATGATTTTTTGTTCAGAACCAAGGGAATAAAACATAAGATTTTTGAATCTCTCTAGCACAGATCCAAGGAGATCAAATCTTCTGAAATCTTCTGATCTCTTGTGATTCAAGTGTTCAAGGCCAACATATTTCAAGACTCCAGACACCTAACATTTCAGCTGTTGCTGAAATCATCATTTGCTGGAGATCAACTTCTGAAGGCCTATCACCCTACAGCAAAGCTTCATTTCCTGAACATCTCAAGAACTCAGGGGGAGCTTTGACAACATAAAATCCACATAGTCTTCTCAGCTATTCTGAGAAAGAGAAGACTTCCATAACTCTCTCATCCCCATCTCTGTAAAGGGTTTTTCAAACTCCCTTCAAAAGTTTGTGCTTGGTTTTTGAGCACCTTGTCAAAAGCTCATTGGTGGCAAGACACCTGATCAAAAAATCTGATTTGGTTTTTGAGCACCTTATCAAAAGCCCATTGGTGCCCAGGACACCTGATCAACTCATCCTGCAGTGAATTCCTACCTAGGGTGGTAGAAGAGTGGATGTACCCAAGTTTAGGTGAACCACTATAGCTCCTTGTGTCTTCTGGTTTGCTTGTCTTTATCTTTTGTTTCTGGCTGTGATTGTTTTGTGATTAGTTTAGATCTGTGATTAATTTCTGTTGTAGGTTATTTTGTGATTAGATTTAATAGTTGCTTCCCTGTTCACTCAGATTACAACAATTGCTGTAAAAAGTTTTCAAGCACCATATACTCTATTCACCCCCCTCTAGAGTATATCAGATCTAGCTGCACTTTCAATTGGTATCAAAGCGAGGTTGGTTAAATTACCAGACCTTACAGGTTGGTTAAACATACCACACCTTGGTGGTTGCACATGCTAACACCTGAACCCAAAGATCCCTAGTTAGATCTGCTTGCTATAGATTTTATTATTAGATTATTTCTTCACAAATCATGGCCCAAAACAAAGATTATGCTAGCACCAGACCTCCAGTGTGCAATCTATCTAAGTTTGCACTTTGGAAAGCAAGGATCAGATTATACATGAATTCTATTGACGAGGATATTTTTAATTCTGTTTTGACAGTTTGTCCAAGACCTCCAGAGAACTCAAGTACAAATGTTGTTCCACCTCCATCAGGAACAGATGCTGATATCAAGAAATGGAAGGTAGATGATGCCAAGGCTATGAACATCTTAGCCCAGACCATGTCTGATGACATCTTTCAAAAGGTGGCTGAATGCAATTCAGCAAAGGAAATTTGGGATAAACTCTCTGAAATAGTCTCAGGCTCAGCCGATGAGAGAAAGGACAGGAGATCCCACCTCATATCTCAATATAAGAATTTCAAGAAGGGAGAAACTGAGTCAGTTGGAGATATGAACAATAGACTCAGTCTAATAGTCAGTTAACTCAGGACTTTGGATAAAGAGATCTCACTAACTGAACTTAATGACAAAATCCTAATGTGCTTCCCAAGCACTTGGGATTCAAGAATCTGGCCAATCAAGGATGCCAGAAGTTTGAATGAGATCACCACAGAAGCTCTTTTGGGCAAGCTCAAATCTTATGAGCTGCTCATTAAGAACAGAGAAGAAGAGCAGAAGGCTGCTTCACCAGCCACAAGAAAAGAGAAGACAATAGCCTTCAAAGCAACTGAAGATCAGCCTGAAGACAAAGTCACAGGCAATGATGAACTGCTCAGTCTGTTGGCCAAAAGATTCTACAAGATGGCCAGAAAAGACTTCAGAAAGAGATCATACAAGGAGCATGATAAGCCAAGGTATGATAAGTCTAACAATAAAAAAATTGTTTGCTTTGGTTGCAGGAAACCAGGGCATATTGTACCCGACTATCCAGAAAACAAAAACAAGGACAGAAGGGACAAGAAAGAAAGACGAAAGGAGAAAGACTTCAAGAGGAATGGCAATGGCAAACCCTCCTCAAGCAAAAACAAACACACAAGAAAGGGATTTGTTGCTGAATCCTGGAGTGAAACTGAAGAGGAGACAGAAGCCTCATCCAGCTCCAGTGATGATGAAGATGATGCAGAAGAGAAGGAGTTCTGCATGATGGCAATCAATGCCTCTCAACATAATTCAGATGAAGAAGACTCAGAGTCAGATTCAGAGACTCAACTTGAAGAAGACCAGGTAATTAGTTCATTTGATTTCAATTCAGAGGACTTTAAATATGAGTTTAAAGCATTATGTTTAGACCTGCTAAAATCTGAGAAAGAAATTATCTCTCTCAGAAATCATTTATCTGAACATAATACCTTAAAGTCAGAAAACCTCAAACTCTCTCAGGAGTTGGAGTGTTGTAGGGAGCAGATCGCTTCACTGAAAGGTGAGCTATCTGAGGCCAAGAAGCTTGAAGAATCCCTTAATGGGAGAAGTATCAAGCTGATGGACATCACAAGCACAGTGAACTCCAGATTTAATAGTACACTGGGCTTGGGTGCTTCATCCAGCCAACCTATAGTCCTAACAACCTCAATCAAGTTCATTTCTGACAAAGGGAAGGGAGTTGTAGAGGTAGCTAGGAAAAATTCTGATCTGCCTAAGAAAACTAAGTCCCAGCAGAAATCGTCGAACGGAGCTCGACGATCGCCGAACGCAGATCGACGATCTCAGGCAAAATCGTCGAACTCAGGTCGACGATCTGTAATTCCTGAACTCTGCCATAGTCGACCGTCGAACGGAGCTCGACGATCTGACCCAAGATCGTCGAACGCAGCTCCACGATCGTCGAACAGAGATCAGAGCTCTGGAAACTCTTTCAAGGGCAAATCAAAATTCAATCCTAGGGGTCCTTCATCTCAAATCTTTAACCCTTATACTGAATGGATTATACCTCCAAGGAGATATCATCCTGAAGGTTATAAGAGTCAACCTGGGATGTCTTTTATTTCTGAGTTTAAAGGTTATCAACCTAGGCCCAAGGTAAACTGGGTCAAAAACAAATGAATTATTTTATGTGCAGGTGAAGACCTATCCAACATCAAACCAGCAATGGTACTTGGATAGTGGGTGCTCTAAGCACATGACAGGAAACAAGGACAACCTCACATTCTTTAAAGCCAAGCTTGGACCCAAAGTTATCTTTGGTGATTCAAACTTTGGACAAACTAAAGGATATGGTGCAATCCAGATTGGATCAGTAACATTCAAGAAGGTAGCTTATGTGGAAGGACTGAAGCACAACTTAATAAGAATCAGTCAGCTGTGTGATGAAGGCTACCAGGTGACCTTCAGCAAAGCATTATGCAAGATCAAGTCAGAGGACAACACAACTGTGTTGACAGGTAAAAGGAAAGGTAATATCTATCTAGTAGATTTTCATTCAACAGATGTAGATATTTGCCTGTTCAATTCTGTCTGTAGACCTAATATTTTATGGCATAAGAGACTAGGACACTTAAACCTTAGAACTATTGCTAGGCTATCCAAGGACAACCTTGTTAGAGGACTACCTTATGGCCCCTATAAGAAGGAAGGACTCTGCAGGGCTTGTCAACTAGGAAACCAAACTAAAAATAGTTTTAAGTCACTTAATAAGAGTGATTTACCTAGGATATTGTATCTGTTACACATGGATCTTTTTGGACCTATCACAGTACAAAGCCTAGGAGGGAAATCTTACACCTTAGTAGTTGTAGATGACTTCTCTAGATTCACATGGGTGTTCTTTCTGAGGAATAAGTCTGATAACTTTAAGTGTTTGACAGTGTTTCTCAAATGCATACAGATTGAGTTCAATACTCATATTGCCCTGATCAGAAGTGATCATGGGATAGAGTTTGATTCCCTTCTTATGCAAGAGTTCTATCAGAGTGAAGGGATCATACATACTTTCTCAGCTCCTAGAACTCCTCAACAAAATGGGGTAGCTGAAAGGAAAAATAGAACCCTTATTGAATCTGCCACTACATTGTTGTCAGATGCTCACCTTCCTCTATCCTTTTGGGCAGAGGCAGTGAACACCTCCAACTATGTGCTGAATAGAAGTTTGATACATAAACTAAAGGGAAAGACTCCCTATGAATTACTCAAAGAGAAGAAACCTAAAGTTGATTATTTTAGAGTTTTTGGTTGTATTTGTTATATACACAATAATGACAAGAGATATTTAGCAAAATTTCAAGCTAAAGCTGACGAAGGAGTGTTTCTGGGATACTCCATGATCAGTAAGGCTTATAGGGTTTATAATAAATCATCTCTAAAAATTTAAGAATCTGTTCACGTATCATTTGATGAATCTAACATGACTTTCAAGGAGAAGAACACTTCTACCATAGAACCTTTGCAGGAACAATCTCTTGTTGAAGACATGAACAAGTTACAGGTTACTCAAAAAGAGGAAAGCAGTGAAGATGAAGAAAGCATTCAACATACTGAAGAGAAACAACTTGAAGAGCCAGTTATTGTACCACAAGAGGAAACAACAACACAGGTTGCTGAACAATCAACACCCCCTGTTGATTTAGTAACATCAAGAGACCATCCAATTTCCCAAATAATTGGAGACATCTCAGCTGGTGTGCAAACCAGAAATCAGGTCAACCAAAACCTACTGCACACTTGCTTCCTATCTCAAATTGAACCTCAGTCCATTCAAGATGCAGAGCAAGATCCACACTGGATCATTGCAATGCAAGAAGAGTTGCATCAATTTGAAAGGAACAAAGTTTGGTAACTAGTGCCAAAGCCTAAGGATCACTCCATTATTGGAACAAAGTGGGTGTTCAGAAACAAACTGGATGATCAAGGAGTAATTGTAAGAAACAAGGCAAGGCTAGTTGCTCAAGGATACTCTCAAGAAGAAGGCATAGACTATGACCAGACTTTTGCACCAGTTGCAAGATTGGAAGCCATCAGAATATTTTTAGCTTATGCAGCACATAAAGGATTCAAGGTATATCAGATGGATGTTAAAAGTGCATTTCTAAATGGAAACATCAAAGAAGAAGTATATGTCAGACAACCTCCAGGTTTTATCTCTCCAACTTATCCTGATTATGTTTTTAAGTTGAACAAAGCATTATATGGTCTCAAGCAAGCTCCTAGAGCATGGTATGAGACCCTAGCATGCTTCCTTTTGAAAAATGGATTTATAAGAGGTAGAGTAGACAAAACTCTTTTCATTAGAACCCATAAGTCCCATACCATACTAGTACAGATTTATGTAGATAATATTATTTTTGGTTCTAGTGATTCAAAATTGTGCAGAAGGTTCTCCAACCTAATGCATTCTAAATTTGAAATGAGTAGCATGGGTGAGCTATCCTTCTTCCTAGGATTGCAAGTCAAACAACATGCTGAAGGCATCTTTATTTCTCAAACCAAGTATGCAAATGAATTGGTTAAGAAATTTGGTATGTCTGAAGCATCTTGCATGAAAACACCCATGCCTACCAATGCTGTATTGGATGCTGATGAACATGGGAAACCTGTTGATCAGACAACATATAGAGCAATGATTGGCTCTTTACTGTACCTTACAGCTAGTAGACCAGATATAATGTTTGCTACATGTATATGTGCTAGGTTCCAAGTAAGCCCTAGAGAGTCACACCTAACACTAGTAAAGAGGATTCTCAGGTATGTTAAAAGTTGTCCAAATCTAGGTCTCTGGTATCCAAAAGATTCAGCATTTGATTTAACTGGATTTTCTGATGCTGATTATGCTGGATGCTGTAACGCCCCCGGTTTTTCTGTGCTTCGTTTGATCTTTGGCTGACGTTACGATGGCGTATTTCCGGCTTTTTGCCGTTGTAGAGCGTGGTCTTAGCTCTTAGGGTTCCTTGTGTAGCCTGTTTGTAGCCTGTTAGCAAGATTCCCCAGCTAGCCGGAGTCTTTTGATGACTCGGTTGGGCCTCTTAGGGAATGCTTGTGTTTTGGCTTCGGGAGATGTTATCCCGGGTTTTGTTCGTCGAATGTTAATTTCGACTTCGTAGTTGCGTTCGTAGCGTGGGTTTTTAGCTGCGGCGTAAATTTCGTCTTTTTCCGAGAAGTTTCTGGTTGTTTTGATATTGGGTGTAAATAGTAATTATTATGTATTGTGGTTTATCATTATTACTGCTGATATATAGTCTTGGGTCAGATTAGGGATGGGTTCCTTTTTGGTTCTTTCCTGTTTCTCTGTTTGGTAGAAGCCGTCGCCCGTCGTGCGAGAGGAGGAGCGTCGCCGACCTACCCTAGCCTTCGGACGCCGTTTTCCTGGAGTTTCTGTGGTCGGATCTTGGTTTCGAGAGTGGATCTGGGCTGCCCCCGCCGGGATCTGCCTTCTTTCTGCTCCTCAGCTTGCTGCCCTGCGGCCAGATCCGCAAGCGGGGGAGGCCGCCGACCGAGTTCCTGGTTTTGAGGCAAGTGATGTACCCTCATCCTTGCCTAGTTGATCTTTGCCTTCTTTTGATTTAATCTTTTATCTCTTTTGTGTAGATCTGAGGCGTAAGCTAGGGCTTGTTCCCGATCATGCCATGGTTAGTGTAGGAAGGTCCAGAAAATCTCAGTTTTCTTGAGGGATTTCGTCTATTAGGGGCAGTTTTGGTTCGGTCTAGGTCGAGTAGGTACCATTGCCGATGGAGGTCGTGCTCGAGAGAGAAGAGGATTTTTCCCCGTTCCCGTTTTTGGTCGTTTGCTGGATCTGGCTCCTGTAGCCAATTGGGGTGTCGACACTGTTGTGTCGACACCGGCCAGTCGTGGTGTCAACACTTGGTGTCGACACCAGCAGCGGCAGTGTCGACACCTTGTGTCGACACCGGCTGCAGTGGTGTCGACACTTGGTGTCGACACCAGCCGTGGCAGTGTAGACACCTTGTGTCGACACTGGCCTCTGTAGTGTCGACACTTGGTGTCGACACCAGCCGTGGCAGTGTCGACACCTTGTGTCGATACTGGCCTCTGTAGTGTCGACACTTGGTGTCGACACCAGCCGTGGCAGTGTCGACACCTTGTGTCGACACTGGCCTCTGTAGTGTCGACACTTGGTGTCGACACCAGCCGTAGCAGTGTCGACACCTTGTGTCGACACTGGCCTCTGTAGTGTCGACACTCGGTGTCGACACCAGCCGTGGCAGTGTCGACACCTTGTGTCGACATTGGCCTCTGTAGTGTCGACACTCGGTGTCGACACCGGCCGTGGTTGTGTCGACACCTTGTGTCGACACCGGCTTGTCGAGGTGTCGACACTGGTGCTGCGCTTGTCTTGGGGTCAGGTAGACTCGGGGCTGGTTCAGGTTGGGCGTGCAAGGCCGCGTCGGTTGGACCCGACGTTTTGTCTTGGGTTCGTGAGTTCCTTAGGATTGTTAGCTTGACTTTTTCCCTAGGGGGGGGGGTGCTTTGGGTGTTCGGCTATTTTTTGCATGCCGACTCTTGGGTCGTGGCAGGTGGTGGAGTTTTGGTGGCCTCTAGAGGGGTGGTTTTATGTGGAGAGCTGTGGCCACCGCCTTTTGCCCCGGTTTGGGTTGGTGTGTGTGGGACCCTAAAGCTGCCACTGTTTGACCCCTTAGCCCTTTTTGGGTCTGATTCTAGTTATACAATCAGACCCATGTCTGACCACTGCCACTCACCCACGTGTTAGGACTGTTAGTCCCTTTCCTGTTTATGCTTTCCCTTTCTTTTGGCATATGTATATGTCTTGATGTTGTTGCAGGCTTTATTGGTGGGGCATGTTGGTTTTAAATGCTCACCCTTGGTGTGCCCTGCGGTGTCATAGACAGTACTCTTTTCTTGCTGCCTTTCCCTTTTTCTTTTCTTATAGCAGCTTGTTGCCGGGTTGGTAAACCCTTCATCTTATTGCTCATTAACCTATTGCTCTAATTACTTTTGATGTTTCCTTGCTGAGGTGTTCTTTTCTTGAATGCCTCAGGTCCAGGTTGTAGCCAGTTCAGCGGCTAGTTCTTTGGAGGGGCTTGTTGGTGGCCTCTAGGGTAGCTGAGATTGCTGATCCCCGTCTGTTGTGAGGTAGCTCTTTACTCTTCTGTATAGACATACATACTCACCAGTGGGTTCGTGTCAGGTTGTTGGCGCCCACTGGTGGCCTTTTGTGATGCTGAATATGAATTTAAACTGCTGTTTTTGCCTATTTGAGGTTGGTTACTTGCTTCTGGGAAGGATTTATGCTAGGCTACATGTTAGATATTTTAAAAATCTAAAAGTATTAATATATGTACTTCATGCATAACATGTTTTCTAAAACAAAGACACTATCTTTTTCCTCAACGTAAAACACTATTTTCCATACCTATTATATTCACCTTAGAGTCATGCTCGTGTAAGTCGTCCCCCGGGGACACTTATGCTCACTTAGGGTGTCAGTTTAATTGAACCGAAGTATTTTCTGCTGCGTATAAATATAGTTTTAACTGTGGACTAGCTGATCCACCGGGCCGAGGGATACGACCATTCTTCGTAACTGATTTTCTTTCATATCGAATCAACAATTTTCCTTAAAATGTAATGTATGGAGTTTTGCCTGAGCGTGTGCAGTTATCCCCTGCACGACGTGGCATCACGGCACGTGTTTTCTCTTACTCTGATACGATTTTACCATTGAGAAAATGCGGGTTGTGACAGTTGGTATCAGAGGGAGGTTGCTTGACAAATGGTTGGGCAACCTTTCCCTTGTCTGCATTAGTGTTTAGCATCATACCATCCACACACCGATATGTCATCAGCACGTCTTGGCCGAAGCACGAACACTACACTCATGAGCATGAAGAAGTATACAGGGCATATTATGTAGTATGGGATGCATAATATGTGTTTGTATATGGATCCACCATAGGAGGCAACATGTGAGGGTTATGTAGTATGGGATGCATAACCTCACCATATGAATGCGGCTAGCACGTTTTCTTTTCTCGTTACATGGGAATGTTATGTAGTATGGGATGCATAACATTTTCATGTGTACGCCGCCCATGGCATGCACTAAGGTTTTTTTTAGAATGCATAGCACATCATGCATAGCATATCATTTCATAAGCACAACGTGCCAAGCTAAAGATTTGCAAGATGACATATGTACACACATGGTTTTGAGTCAAAAAGAATATAAATACATGCATTCATGGTTTAGGCACCTGAGTTAGTATGATGGTGGTGAACCATCTTAGGATAAGCATAACATCATCATGGTGAAAACGACTCCCAGAGCAAGTTTTGCAGTTGAAGTTCATATTCAAGTGTGTTTGTCCGTACCGGGTAGTTTTGTTCTAGTTGATGGGCTAGGATTTGTCTAAAGTTTGTGCGATTTTAGGATGGCGAGACGTCCTGCGACGAGATCGACCCACCAGTCCGAGGGTGAGACGTCAGGAGCGCAGAGCGATGCGTTGGTAGAAAGCTTGCGACAGAGTAATGAGGAGTTATCGAGGCAGGTAGTGGCTATGCAGGCTCAGATTCAGTCCCTTGTAGCTGTGGTGGCGGGGCAGCCCCCGAGAGCTCAGGACCCCGCAGAGGGGGTAGCTGTCCCTGCCCTTCCTGCTCCTCCCGTGCCTTTGGTTGTAGTGCCCCCGGAGATGGCGTTCATATCCCAGTTTCAGCGGCTGAGACCCCCTACCTATGATGGACAGGCCGATTTCATGATTTTGGATGACTGGCTGATTACCATTGAGGAAATGTTCTCGTACTCAGGGATTACGGATGAACAGAGAGTGATGCTCGCTGCCTACCAGCTCAAGGGCTTAGCAAAGAATTGGTGGCTGAGGGAGAAAGAGAGCTTAGTGGCAGGTTGCACTTGGGAGTCATTTAAGGTGCTGTTGTTAAGTAAGTTTCTGCCTTCAGTCGAACGGGACCGACTAATGAACGACTTTCTTCACTTAAAGCAGAGGAAACTCACGGTTAGTGAGTATGAGATTGAGTTTAGTAAGTTGAGTCGGTTTGCTCCAGGTCTGGTGAGTGTTGAGGCAGACCGAGTTAAGCGATTCCTGGGTGGATTAAGAAGCGACATACAACAGTTAGTGAATGCTTATGGAGCAGTCAGTTACGCCAGTGCGGTTGAAGCTGCTTTGAGAGTTGAGGCCATTGAGAATGCCAAGAATAGAGGCCAGCAGTTAAGGAAAGATAAGCGGAAGTCCGGTGGAGGGAAGAGCCCTCAGGAACCTGATGCTGTCGCAAGGAAGAAGGTCAAAGAGATTTGTAGCTTTTGTGGCCGGCCAGGCCACCCCTTTGAGAAGTGCTTCAAAAGGTTGGGAGCGCAGAAGAAGGAACAGGTGCACGCGATTCAGGGTACTTCCATGGGAGATTTGGTGTGTGCCTTGTGTGGAAGGAAGGGGCACGAGGCTGCCCGTTGTTGGTTAAAAGATAAGGTCTGTTTTGAGTGCGGCCAGAAGGGTTATCTCAAGACAAGGTGCCCCCAGACCCAGTCTATTCTGCAGCCAGTTCCCCTCCAGGCTCTGCCACCGCCTCAGCAAGTGGATAAAGGAAAAGGAAAGCTGAATGTGCTCTCGGCAGACGAAGCGCAGACCTCGACCCAGGTTATCTCAGGTTCGACTCCTCTCCAGTCGTTTCGTTACGTTCCCTTTTTGGTTGTAGTTTTGTTTTGGCGCTTGTTGCCTTAGATGCGTATGCAAATTCGTAGGGCGATTTAAGGTAAAGAACCGCTGGGCGCGCGTTCTCTTCGATTCCGGCGCTACCCACTCGTTTGTGGCTAAAGCCTTTGTGGAGCGGTTCAGTCTGGGCCTAGATCGTGTTGGTGGTGCCTTCTGCGTTAAGTTCCCCTCCGGCGACTCTGTGGTTGCGGACCTAGGTGTCCTAGATTGTCCAATTTTGTTGGGAGATTTCCTTGCCAAGGCAGATTTGATGGTGATTGACCTGGAGGACTTCGACGTTATTTTGGGCATGGACTGGTTGTCATGGTACGATGCTGTGATCCAGTGCAAGGGTAAGCGCTTGGACTTCATCAAAGACAACGGTCAGCCAGGGAGCGTTTATGGGTATTCTCTCCAGATGTATCCAATCATTTCTGCGGTGCGTGCTCGAAAGTTGCTTGTTTCTGGCTGTTTTGCCTGTGTGGTTTCTCTGGTAGGGTCGATTGTTAGTAAGCCCCGTTTGGAAGAAATTCCTGTGGTGCGTGACTTTTCTGATGTGTTTCCAAACGACCTTCCCGGTCTTCCACCTGATCGAGATGTTGAGTTTGTAATAGATTTGGAGCCAGGTACGCGTCCTATCGTTAAGGCGCCGTACCGGATGGCCCCGCGAGAGTTGGAAGAGTTGCGGATTCAGCTGGATGAGTTGTTGGAAAAGGGCTTTATAAGGCCAAGTTCTTCGCCTTGGGGTGCACCAGTGCTGTTCGTTAAAAAGAAGGATGGGTCGATGAGGTTATGCATCGACTATAGAGAGCTGAACAAGGTTACGATTAAGAACAGGTACCCTTTGCCGCGAATCGACGATTTGTTTGACCAACTGCGAGGTAGTGCCGTGTTTTCCAAGATAGATCTTCGTTCGGGCTATCACCAGTTGAGGATTCGGGAATCAGATGTTCCGCGGACGGCGTTCCGCTCTCGTCATGGGCATTTTGAGTTTTTAGTTATGTCATTCGGTTTGACTAATGCGCCCTCAGCTTTTATGGATTTGATGAACAAAGTTTTCAAGGATTTTCTAGATAAGTTCGTGATTGTCTTTATAGACGATGTTTTGGTGTATTCTAAGGATGCAGAGGAGCATGATCGACATTTGCGCCTGGTCTTGGCGACTCTGAGGGACCATAAGTTGTACGCCAAGCTGAGCAAATGTGAATTTTGGTTGCCTCAAGTTTCTTTTCTAGGTCACGTGATTAATAAGGAGGGAATATCGGTGGACCCAGAGAAGATCGTTGTTGTCATGGATTGAGCGAGACCTGTTACCCCCAAAGAGATCAGAAGCTTCTTGGGTTTGGCGGGTTATTATAGAAGATTTGTAGAAGGCTTCTCTACCTTGTCCGCGCCGTTGACCAAGTTAACACAGAAGAATGTAGCCTTTATATGGGATGATAAGTGTGAGAAGGTTTTTGAGGAGCTAAAAAGGAGGCTATGCTCGGCTCCAGTTTTGACTTTGCCTGCGGGGGATAGTGAATATGATATTTATGTGGATGCGTCACATGTCGGTCTGGGCTGCGTTTTGATGCAGGGCGGGAAGGTGATTGCGTATGGGTCGAGGCAGTTAAAGACTCACGAGAGGAACTACCCTACGCATGACCTGGAGTTTGCAGCTGTGATCTATGCGTTGAAATTGTGGAGGCATCTGCTATATGGCGCTCAGTGCAAGATTTTCACGGATCATAAGAGTCTGAAGTATGTCTTCACTCAGAAAGAATTGAATCTGCGCCAGCGGCGGTGGTTAGAGTACGTGGCCGACTATGATGTTGAAATTCAGTATCATCCAGGCAAAGCAAATGTGGTGGCTGATGCCCTGAGTCGGAAGTCAGGTAAGATCTTTAATCTCTCCGCCGAGCGTCTAGTGGAAGAGTTTCTGTTGATGGATATTACCGTGGGAAGCTATGACTCGCAGAGTAGTATAGCAATAGCAGAACCTTCGTGGATTTCGCTTACGTGACTGCATCAGAAGGACGATCCCGATCTTCTGTATTTGTATCTTCGAGCTAAGAAGGGTGAATTACCAGATTTATCTATAGATGATGCGGGTACCTTGAAGTACCGTGGCAGGTTTTGCGTCCCCGCAGTTGGAGATATCCGAGATATGGTGTGCAGAGACGCCCACGGATCTAGTGTTGCCTACCATCCAGGGTCTACCAAGATGTATCATGATTTAAAACAGATTGCCTGGTGGTACGGGATGAAGAAGGACATAGCCAGATTTGTTTCAGAGTGTTTCACTTGTAGGCGCGTGAAAGCCGACCATGGGAGGCCTGGTGGCAAGCTGACTCCCTTGGAGATTCCGATGTGGAAGTGGGAGAGTATCTCGATGGATTTCATTACCGGCTTACCGAGATCGCCTAAGGGGCATGATTCAGTTTGGGTAATTGTAGACAGATTGACGAAGAGCGCTCATTTCGTGCCATTTAAGATCGATTATCCGATGAGGAAGATAGCCGAGCTGTATCTGGAAGAGGTTGTCAGATTGCATGGTGTACCCGTACGTATCATATCAGATCGAGACTCCAGGTTCACGTCTCGTTTTTGGAAGAGCCTTCAAGAAGGGTTGGGTACAGATTTGAGATATTCCACAGCTTATCATCCGCAGACCAATGGTCAGACAGAGCGAGTAAATCAGATTGTGGAAGATATGATCCGATGTTATATTCTGGACCACGGAGGAGCGTGGGACGAGCGCTTGCGGCTTATGGAATTCGCATATAACAACAGTTACTAAGAAAGCTTGCAAATGGCTCCCTTTGAAGCTCTATATGGGAGGCGCTGCAGGACTCCCTTGTTTTGGGCTGAGCTTGGCGAGGGACCTTTGTTAGGACCAGAAGCGCTTGAAGAGATGGAAACCGCTGTGAAGCTTATTCGGGAAAAGCTTCGGATAGCCTAGGAGAGGTATGAGAAGAACGCCAATCGGCGTAGATCGGACTTGGAATTTGCGGTGGGGGACTCGGTATTCTTGAAGGTCTCCCCGTTGGTTGGAGTCAAGCAGTTTGGCAAGAATAGGAAGTTGGACCCGAGGTATGTGGGGTCGTTTCCGATTGTTGAGCGGATTGGGGTATCAGCCTACAGGCTGGCTTTGCCCGCAAATTTCCCTGGCATGCACGATGTCTTTCACGTCAGTCAGCTGCGAAAATGTGTGATGAATGGCAGGCAGGTTTTGGATTTTGTGCCTCAGTTGGAGCCGAATCTTTCTTATGTGGAGGTGCCTGTTCGTATTTTGGATTCTCAAGTTCGGGCGTTGCGGAAGAAGACTATTCCGATGGTTAAAGTTTTATGGAGAAATCAAGATGTGGAAAGCGCGACTTGGGAGTTGGAGTCGGCGATGAGGGAGGCTCAACCTCATCTGTTTCCCTGATCTTGCGCTTGGTATGTTCTATTTTGTTGTTTATTTAGCCCTTTCCCGGTTTTTTCTCTCTCCTTCTCTATAGGAGTGTTGTGAGTAAAGTTTCGAGGCGAAACTTTCTTTTAGGGGGAGTGGCTGTAACGCCCCCGGTTTTTCTGTGCTTCGTTTGATCTTTGGCTGGCGTTACGATAGCTTATTTCCGGCTTTTTGCTGTTGTAGAGCGTGGTCTTAGCTCTTAGGGTTCCCTGTGTAGCCTGTTTGTAGCCTGTTAGCAAGATTCCCCAGCTAGCCGGAGTCTTTTGATGACTCGGTTGGGCCTCTTAGGGAATGCTTGTGTTATGGCTTCAGGAGGTGTTATCCCGGGTTTTGTTCATCGAATGTTAATTTCGACTTCGTAGTTGCGTTCGTAGCGTGGGTTTTTAGCTGCGGCGTAAATTTCGTCTTTTTCCGAGAAGTTTCGGGTTGTTTTGATATTGGGTGTAAATAATAACTATTATGTATTGTGGTTTATCATTATTACTGCTGATATATAGTCTTGGGTCAGATTAGGGCTGGGTTCCTTTTTGGTTCTTTCCTGTTTCTCTGTTTGGTAGAAGCCGTCGCCCGTCGTGCGAGAGGAGGAGCGTCGCCGGCCTACCCTAGCCTTCGGACACCGTTTTCCTGGAGTTTCTGCGGTCGGATCTTGGTTTCGAGAGTGGATCTAGGCTGCCCCCGTCGGGATCTGCCTTCTTTCTGCTCCTCAGCTTGCTGCCCTGCGGCCAGATCCGCAAGCGGGGGAGGCCGCCGACCGAGTTCCTGGTTTTGAGGCAAGTGATGTACCCTCATCCTTGCCTAGTTGATCTTTGCCTTCTTTTGATTTAATCTTTTATCTCTTTTGTGTAGATCTGAGGTGTAAGCTAGGGCTTGTTCCCGATCATGCCATGGTTAGTGTAGGAAGGTCCAGAAAATCTCAGTTTTCCTGAGGGATTTCGTCTATTAGGGGCAATTTTGGTTCGGTCTAGGTCGAGTAGGTACCATTGCCGATGGAGGTCGTGCTCGAGAGAGAAGAGGATTTTTCCCCGTTCCCGTTTTTGGTCGTTTGCTGGATCTGGCTCCTGTAGCCAATTGGGGTGTCGACACTGTTGTGTCGACACCGGCCAGTCGTGGTGTCGACACTTGGTGTCGACACCAGCAGCGGCAGTGTCGACACCTTGTGTCGACACCGGCTGCAGTGGTGTCGACACTTGGTGTCGACACCAGCCGTGGCAGTGTCGACACCTTGTATCGACACTGGCCTCTGTAGTGTCGACACTTGGTGTCGACACCAGCCGTGGCAGTGTCGACACCTTGTGTCGACACTGGCCTCTGTAGTGTCGACACTTGGTGTCGACACCAGCCGTGGCAGTGTCGACACCTTGTGTCGACACTGGCCTCTGTAGTGTCGACACTTGGTGTCGACACCAGCCGTGGCAGTGTCGACACCTTGTGTCGACACTGGCCTCTGTAGTGTCGACACTCGGTGTCGACACCAGCCGTGGCAGTGTCGACACCTTGTGTCGACATTGGCCTCTGTAGTGTCGACACTCGGTGTCGACACCGGCCGTGGTTGTGTCGACACCTTGTGTCGACACCGGCTTGTCGAGGTGTCGACACATCGTGTCGACACTGGTGCTGCGCTTGTCTTGGGGTCAGGTAGACTCGGGGCTGGTTCAGGTTGGGCGTGCAAGGCCGCGTCGGTTGGACCCGACGTTTTGTCTTGGGTTCGTGAGTTCCTTAGGATTGTTAGCTTGACTTTTTCCCTAGGGGGGGGGGGTGCTTTGGGTGTTCGGCTATTTTCTGCATGCCGACTCTTGGGTCGTGGCAGGTGGTGGAGTTTTGGTGGCCTCTAGAGGGGTGGTTTTATGTGGAGAGCTGTGGCCACCGCCTTTTGCCCCGGTTTGGGTTGGTGTGTGTGGGACCCTAAAGCTGCCACTGTTTGACCCCTTAGCCCTTTTTGGATCTAATTCTAGTTATACAATCAGACCCATGTCTGACCACTGCCACTCACCCATGTGTTAGGACTGTTAGTCCCTTTCCTGTTTATGCTTTCCCTTTCTTTTGGCATATGTATATGTCTTGATGCTGTTGCAGGCTTTATTGGTGGGGCATGTTGGTTTTAAATGCTCACCCTTGGTGTGCCCTGTGGTGTCATAGACAGTACTCTTTTCTTGCTGCCTTTCCCTTTTTCTTTTCTTATAGCAGCTTGTTGCCGGGTTGGTAAACCCTTCATCTTATTGCTCATTAACCTATTGCTCTAATTACTTTTGTTGTTTCCTTGTTGAGGTGTTCTTTTCTTGAATGCCTCAGGTCCAGGTTGTAGCCAGTTCAGCGGCTAGTTCTTTGGAGGGGCTTGTTGGTGGCCTCTAGGGTAGCTGAGATTGCTGATCCCTGTCTGTTGTGAGGTAGCTCTTTACTCTTCTGTATAGACATACATACTCGCCAGTGGGTTCGTGTCAGGTTGTTGGCGCCCACTGGTGGCCTTTTGTGATGCTGAATATGAATTTAAACTGCTGTTTTTGCCTATTTGAGGTTGGTTACTTGCTTCTGGGAAGGATTTATGCTAGGCTGCATGTTAGATATTTTAAAAATCTAAAAGTATTAATATATATACTTCATGCATAACATGTTTTCTAAAACAAAGACACTATCTTTTTCTCAATGTAAAACACTATTTTCCATACCTATTATATTCACCTTAGAGTCATGCTCGTGTAAGTCGTCCCCCGGGGACAATTATGCTCACTTAGGGTGTCAGTTTAATTGAACCGAAGTATTTTCTGCTGCGTATAAATATAGTTTTAACTGTGGACTAGCTGATCCACAGGGCCGAGGGATACGGCCATTCTTCGTAACTGATTTTCTTTCATATCGAATCAACAATTTTCCTTAAAATGTAATGTTTGGAGTTTTGCCTGAGCGTGTGCAGTTATCCCCTGCACGACGTGGCATCACGACACGTGTTTTCTCTTACTCTGATACGATTTTACCATTGAGAAAATGCGGGTTGTGAGAGATGCAGAATTGTCAGGAAAAGCACCAGCGGAGCTTGTCAGTTCCTTGGTGACAGACTTGTCTCTTGGTTTTGTAAGAAACAAACTTCTGTGTCAACTTCAACTGCTGAAGCTGAATATATGGCTGCAGGCAGTTATTGTTCACAAATCTTGTGGATTCAAAACCAACTCCTAGACTATGACTACAACTTAGAGAAGTCTAAAATCTTTTGTGATAACACCAGTGCTATTTCTATAGCTCAAAATCCAGTCCTCCATAGTAGGACAAAACACATAGAAATTAGGCATCACTTCTTAAGGGATAATGTTGAGAAGAATAAAATTGAACTGCAATATATCCCAACTGATTTACAAAGGAGAGATATTTTCACCAAGCCGTTGGATGAAAAGAAACACCTTCTTCCTAAATCAGTTTGGAATGTTAGATGGAGGAAGTCTAAAATAATATCCAAGATTTTAAAAGTTTAAAAATTGACCAAGACTAGGCAAACATCTTGATTTTTCTTAGTTCTAGAGTGTTTTTCTGGTCTCTGAACTGCGCTCGACGATTTTCCCCCAGATCGTCGAACGGAGATCGACGATATCCGAAATCGTTGACCTGAGTTCAGCGCTTCTTAGATAGTATGAACTATCTCTTCGGTCAACGATCGTCGAACGACGCTCGACGATTTTGTTCTCTGAACGATCGTCGAACAGAGCTCGACGCTCTCCAATATCGTTGAACAGAGATCGATGATATTGAAGACTCTTCAAATTCCTTTAGAAGCCCCGATCGTCGAACTGAGTTCAACGATCTTTCCTTTTCTGCGTCGAACCCTAATATAAAATTCATTTTTTGCCGTCGTTCTCCTTTTGCGCTTTCGATTTCTCTGCAAAAATTCTCTTTCCCTCCAAACATTTCTACTCTTGGTCGTTTTGTTTGTTGATTTTTGCAGGTAACCATGACAGTTTCTGTTGCTGTTCTCGCCGCAATGAAATTTGATGCTGGCTTTGACATTGACATGGAGTCCTTCAGCACTACTGATCAAGTTTTCCAGGATATTTTGGATTTATTCAAGGAGCAGAAACTTGCTACAATCATGACCACCAGGATCAAACTTGCTGCTGATGAGATTAAGGAGTGGGTCTACACTGCCCACAACTAGGATCAAAACACCATAGTTGGATCAATTTCTGGCACCCAGGTACCCTTGACTCCAACCATTCTGACAGAAGTTTTTGAGCTAAGTTCTGGTAGAGATTCTGCTGATCTGTCTGAAGAGAAATTTGCTGATCTACTTGCAAGAATGGGTCACTGTGAAGCTAACCCTAGCAAGCTGCTGAAGAAGAACCTAGCTGTGGAGTACATGTTATTGGCTGATGTAGTTGGGAAGGTTTTGTTGGCTAAGCACTCAGCACATGATACCATTTCTAGGTATCAGCTATGCTTAATGGGAGCCATTGTGGACAAGAAGAATTTGAACTGGGGAGAGGTCTTCTTTGACCTTATTAAAAAGAAAATAAATAAGAATTTTGTGAATTTTGGGAGGATTCTAGGCCTCTTTCTGCAGAACAGATGCCCTACTCTGCTTGTATCATCTGGGATACATATTAATGCATCAAAGAGATTGTCCTGTGCCCTCTTTGGTAAATGGGACAGGCAGATCACCAAGCCTAGCAGGCCCTCTTCAAGCACACCTTCAGGCACCAGGACTGTAATAGTCACTTCCCCTCAAGTCTCTGCTCCTGCAGATGACTTGCCTGCTGCTGCCTCTCCTCCTCCTCCAGTTCCATCTTCTCCAGTTCCATCCACCATTCAAACTCCATCCACTATCATCATCTCCAACCCTTCTCCAACATCAATACCATCTCCAATTCCAACTCTACCAACAATAGAAGAAATATTCCATGCATTATATTCCTACCCTCAACCAGACATTACCACATCACCCTCCATTCCCTCCTTCAATCTTATTGATGATTCCTTCATGGATGACTCACCCTCATCTCCTCCTGAGCTGCCCTCCTCATCAACATCTTACCAGGAACTTCTACAAGAGATCATTGATCAACCCACCTTCACACTCTCTATCTCAATCCCTCTGTCTTCCATCTCCACTATACCCACACCTCAACCATCACTCCTACCATACACCAGCTCTCCACCACCATCACCAGTAGCTCCACCTCCATACTCTACCTCTGATCACATCCCTGTTGAGCAAGTAGATCTTCCAGCCCTAGCTGACAGGATATATGAACTGCTAGCCCCCAGAATATCTCTTCTATTGGAGACCTCCTTGGCTCCATTACTTGAGTCAGTGGCAGCTCTTTCTGACAGGCTATCCTCCCTCTTCCCTCAGGCAATCCATTCATCAGTGTGCCTTGATCCAGCCTTATCTGAATCTAGGCAGGGGGAGATGCCTTATGAAGTGAGCTTGCCTGTTGTTTCTTCAGTTATTGTTGCTGCTGCTGCTGTTGTTCTTCAAGCTCCAGCTCCACCTCCAGTTGTCTTCCCAGTGGACATCAGGTCCTTACTATCGGTGTTTGATTCAGTTTACTTCAGTTGTCTTCCAGAGAGAGTTGCTGTCCAGCCCCCAGAGGATCTCTCCAAGGCCCTTGTGCCCTTCTCATGTTGTGACACCAACATTATAACTTCTTTTGTCAATTCAGTATATGCTGCTGCTACTCCTGCTGAAAGCATTGTTGATGTTTCTGATGCTGCTGCCCTTCCTGCTGAAAGTTTTGTTGATATTATTGCTGATACTGCTGATGAGTTAATCTCTAAGGATATGCAGATGAGAGAGGCACATGATTTTGAGCCTTCTGTGTTTGCTGATGATATTCCTGATGTTGCTGATATTGTTGTATCTGAAAGTGTTTCATCTGAAACTGTTGCTGCCCCAACTGCTACTGTTATTACTGCTGCTAATATTACTGCTGTTATACCTTCTAAGAGTGCTGCTCCAGAACTTTCTGTGTCTGTTGTTATTACTGCCTCAACTTCTATGTCTGTTGTTGCTGCTGCTGCTTCAACTTCTGTTACTAGTGCTGTATCTGCTGCTGCTCCAACCACTGCTGCTACATCTGCTTCAACTCAACTTCAGAAGGATTACATGAAAAAGATTGATGCTCTATATGATGAGCAAAGTTCTGAAAGTGATGAATTCATGACTGATTCTGATGACTCCTCTGCCACTATTGCCAGAAAGAGAAAGGCAAGGAGCAAAGCCATGAAAAGAGTACCTCCAGCCAAAGTCAAGGACAATAATGACATTCCATATTACATTCTTCATGACTGCCCCATAACTGAGCACTGGATGCAGTATTCAAAGAACCAACTTAAAGCCATGAAGAAAAAGAGGAAGTATGAAAAAGGATCTTCTCAGTTTCATCATTCTCATCCTCCTCCACCACCTCCTCCTGATGCAGGTGTAGGTGGAAGCTCAGTTGCTCAACCTCATGCTAAAAGCCAAACCCCCTATCAGCCACATGCAAGATCTTATCATAGGGGAAGCCAGTCTAGAGGTTCTCAATCTAGAAGAGGAAACTATAGAGGAAATCAAAGGGAAGTCTAGGTTTATTAAAAAGGTTATTCAAGGCAACATCCTTACTCCATGGAAGGACAAACCTCATCAGACACAACCTCAGGTCCTTTTCCCTATAAGCTGAAGGAAGTAATTTCATCCAGAGCTCCTCAGGATAATCCATCAAATAGATATGAGCCACCAGTGCCCTTTGAAGATCCTAAAAATAATCCAACTGCTTGGACTGCCAGGATGAAAGAGCTTGCTGCACTGGACCAAATTAAGAAAGCTAAAGAGCAAGGCAGAGACTCCTCCAACATCACTACATTGTCTGAACAGAGAAAGAAAGAATTAGAAAGATATGGCTCAAGCAAATTCTTTGATTCTGATAGATATATGGAGCTGCATCCTGAAGCTGTAGTTCCAAGGCTCAAACAACAAACCTCTTTAGGTGCAGCAGATGACACAATATCCAAAAAGGAAGCTCTTAACCCCAATAGAGAAATCAAACTTATAAAGAGCAATGAGAAGAAATAACTATGTAAGGTGACAATCATTTTGACTTCTGATTTCTGTCTGGGATGATATATATCTGTGGTTCTGCTATGTCCTGCTTATTGCTTTTCTGTTTTGTTGCTTTGTATGTTGTTATTTAATTTTTCCAAGTTCTGTAAATAGTAATCCTAACCCAAATAGGAGGAGATTGTTGGAACACCCTATTACTAATTTGGGTCAGGATCACTATGTCTCTAGGAAAACTATTTTTGACCTCCTGTATAGATCTAAAGGTCAATTAGAATTGAGTCTAAGGGATAGTACTTAGGTTTGGAAGCTGCCCTCAAGACCAAGGATTTTCAGTTTGAAGACTAAGTCATATCGTCGAGCTCAGTACGACGAATCGTCAAACTCCAATCGACGATCATCTAGCTCATCTTTGACAGATCGTCGAACTCCATTCGACGATCGCTGAGCTCAACTTCAACAAATCGTCGAACTCCATTCGACGATCTGCGAGCTCAGTTCGACGATCTTGACTCAGTATTGTTTCTCTATCTCTGAGCTCAGTTCGATGATAGTTGAGCTCAGATCGACGATCTCTTTTACTGTATAAGTCCAAATCGCTGAGCTCAGTTCGACGATAGCAGAGCTCAGTTCGACATTTTTCTGAAGACTTCAAGGATTTTTCAAGATTCAAATTCAGAACAGTTAAGGAGTTATTCAGCAATTAATTCAGAAGATTTTCTAGCCGTTTTCATTTATTTCTGGACCAAGTTTCAAGGGATTATCAAGGAATGTTTCTTTGGACTTTCCTCCAGAAGACATTTGCAATTAAGGATGCAATTAATGACAGGCCAACGGCTATTCTTGACAGAGGATGATTTTCTGTTCAGATCCAAGGGAATAAAACATAAGATTTTTGAATCTCTCTAGCACAGATCAGAAGAGACAATACAGACGAGAACAACAAGAACAAAACATTCTCTGTCTCAAAGAATTCATACAAGAACACACATCCAAGGAGATCAAATCTTCTGAAATCTTCTGATCTCTTGTGATTCAAGTGTTCAAGGCCAACATCTTTCAAGACTCCAGACACCTAACATTTCAGCTGTTGCTGAAATCATCATTTGCTGGAGATCAACTTCTGAAGGCCTATCACCCTACAGCAAAGCTTCATTTCCTGAACATCTCAAGAACTCAGGGGGAGCTTTGACAACATAAAATCCACATAGTCTTCTCAGCTATTTTGAGAAAGAGAAGACTTCCATAACTCTCTCATCCCCATCTCTGTAAAGGGTTTTTCAAACTCCCTTCAAAAGTTTGTGCTTGGTTTTTGAGCACCTTGTCAAAAGCTCATTGGTGGCAAGACACCTGATCAAAAAATCTGATTTGGTCTTTGAGGACCTTATCAAAAGCTCATTGGTTCCCAGGACACCTGATCAACTCATCCTGCAGTGGATTCCTACCTAGGGTGGTAGAAGAGTGGATGTACCCAAGTTTAGGGGAACCACTATAGCTCCTTGTGTCTTCTGGTTTGCTTGTCTTTATCTTTTGTTTCTGGCTGTGATTGTTTTGTGATTAGTTTAGATCTGTGATTAATTTCTGTTGTAGGTTATTTTGTGATTAGATTTAATAGTTGCTTCCCTGTTCACTCAGATTACAACAATTGTTGTAAAAAGTTTTCAAGCACCATATACTCTATTCACCCCCCCTCTAGAGTATATCAGATCTAGCTGCACTTTCACAGGTTGCGTCTTCTACTGAAGTCCGCCATATGTTGGAGGGAAAGGTCTGCCGGCCCTGCTGGGTGGCCTGGGCTTGGCGACCTGGTAGGTCGCGCATGCTGGCGAAGTTGAACAGGGTGTTGCTGGCTTGCGGTCTGGGGGCAAGTCGCCATTTTTGCTATTCGACGAGCTAGCGGGATATCGGCGCTGCTGATGGGGGTGGCCTGGAGGCAGGCCGCTTGATGATGTGGAGGTCTGGTCCGCTTGATGTGCGACCTGCAGGAGCGGGCTGAAGGAGACTTAACTCCTGCAAAGTGCACGACTTATTGCTGGTCTGGGCGGATAAGTATTCGAGTCAGCCAAAGTCGGTTGCCACCTGTCGGGATGGAGAGCTTGGGGCAGTTAGCAGATCAAAGGGCGCGACCTACAGGGGCGGACTGAGGAAGCAGTCCGTGTTGAAATTGTTCGGATCTTGGAATGAGCAGGGGTTATATCAACTAAAGTTAGTCACAACCAGAAACACATGTAGCAATAAGAATCTTTATTGATAACTATAATATTCTTTAAAAGGCGAGACATACATGGCAAGACATGATTCACAAAAAAAACACCACAGGGAAAGCAGAGACAACTACAAATAAAAGACAAGTCAAGCCGCGCGGACTAAACAAGTACCCGTCGGTTCTACAACTGCTCTAAGGAATCCGCACAGTCTGTCAGGTCGCTAGAGCGCAGCCAAGCCGCGCGGACTGCCCCTTATTCCAATGCTAAGCTCTTGCCGCCGATCTACAAGCCACCTAACCGCGAGGTTGCCTAGCTGCCAGAGCGCATAAGCTGCGAAACCGAACTGAACAGGCCGCCTGAAGCAGGCGACTTATTGAACCCCGGAAACAAGATGACGAAGAGAAAACCGCATGGTCGCTGTCCGCATCCTGCTGTTTACCGCCTGCTGCTTAACCGTAGAGTCTACACTGTCCCTGAACGTAATCAAAGCCAAATCCTGAATTTCCAGCATTATCCGCACAACCTGCACAACACAAACCGGTCAACTCTAACAAACCGCGTGGATACTAAAATCCAGTCCGCAGCAACTGTTGGCGAGCTCACTTACTATTCATTCGCTCACTCTCTCATATGTGACATGAGTCCTATTAATAGGCATGATGAGGAGTGTGGTCACCGCACTAGCCGATATGAACACCACCTCATCCCGCAGTAAGACAAGTATCCGCAATACTACGGATACACTCCAGTCCGCCGCGACCTGTGCAACATAGCCAGTCCGCCTATGCTTCACCAAGGCCAGACACATTGCTAGTCCGCCTTGTCGCCAAAGTCCAAGCCAAGACCGCCACAGCCGAACTCTGCAGTAACTTTGTCCGCCTATCCGCGGACACAGCTCCAGCCCGCTTATCCCGAGCCCACAGCCTCGCCACCAAGGCAACGTCCCGACTCAGCAGACACAGCTCCAGTCTGCACACACTGCAGACACCTCTTGTCCGCATATCACTACAGACTGCTCCAGTACGCAAATCCTGAGTCCACTGTTGGGTTTCTTTGTGAGGAGGGCACAACAGTTGTGCACGCAGCGGAAGAATAAAAACATCAAGAAAAACCCAAAAGAGATGGGATCGGGCCATGGTAGTTGAATCAAGAAGTTAACATACAACTAGGCAAAAATTACCTCGGTAGCGTTGAGTCGCAACTCAACGGAGATGCTCCAAGCTTCATGTTCTTGCCGGTGGCGAGTTCTACGTGGAATGATATCCACGTCTCTGCAGAAATCCACACGAGCGGGAGAACACCGACTTTTCCGTCGCACGGATAATCGGGAAGGAGAATGACCACACCTTGCTTTTCCACGGACTGCTAGGTCCGCGCCATGGATAGCAACACCAGCGACAATCGCCGGAGAGGAGGAGGTCGACGGAGCGAGCACGACGGCGGAACCCTTCCGTCGGCGGGATTCGGGATCGGCGGAACGAACGAAGAACGGCGGAACACGCATCCTATTCGATCAGCGCCCATTCCCGAAAACCCTAAGTATCTATTTATACCAAAGACATAAACAGACTTAGGAATATCGCTATCCGCAGACCACCCAGAAAATTAGGGTTCCAGAATCAGCGAGAATCATAGCAGATTCGGTGAGAATCAATCGACGAGAATCACCTAGGATCGGCGGGAATCAGTCGGCGAGTATCAGTCGGCGAGAATCAGAGTACAATACTCGACGATTCACGTCGAACGTGGGTTGACGATAATCATCGATCTGCGGTCGACGATACTCGTCGGCCCGCGGTCGACGATACTCGTCGGCCCGCGGTCGACGGTACTCTTCGGCCCGCGGTCGACGATACACGTCGACCCGCGGTCGACGATCGTCGACCTTCGGTCGACTATCGTCGACCCTCGGTCGACTATTCTTACCAATCCTTCAAGGCAACATTTGCCCAACCCGACGATCCTTTAAGGCAACACTTTGCCCATAACCCCATTCAGGTCGGTGATTGGTAACCTTTACCAACACAGTCAATCATCCAACTTCTCCACATCTCTTATGTGCGACCCTGCAGGCTCATATCGCGTTGACAGTGAGATTACATGTTTGACCACTTCTAGATCACCATGGTAACTCCAACATCCACAACCATGCCAGCAAGGTTGCTCCCGGACTCAGCGAACACTGCTCCAGTCCGCACGCCCTTGCGGATGCAACTCCAGTCCACATTCTCCAAGCTCGCAATAAAGGCACAGAACACTGCTACCGAGCTCGGTGGACTGAGAAGCAGTCTGCGCTTCACTGGGTGATCTCCCCGGACTGAGCCAGACCTGGACTTGGTTTAGATCCAACCAAGTCCACACAGCTGGCTGCAAGTGTTGGGTATTGTATCCACGATTACCTAGATTTGAGGAAGCCCCCTGTCAAGCTAAGATGAATTCACAATGTATTTGATAAACTCTTTCAAGTTGTACTTGCAGTCTCTCCACGCTAAGTGCACACCAATGTCAGGGTGCAGTAGGTCAATATACACGGGTCTGCACGACGTAATCCCTCGTTGAGCAGATCAGTGTGTTGGCCTATGTGTACTCTCTCTATTGGAGTGCACTTACTTTCAAGTACAGGGCCGCTCATATGCAAGAGAAGACAAGGAGCATGGAGGATCAAGGAGCAGCTCCTAGGTGGAAGACGAAAAATCATCCAAGGCAAATTCGACGAGAATCACCAAGTGATTCTCGCCGAATCGGCGAGAATCACTAAGTGATTCTCGCCGAATCGTCGAGAATCGTCAGTGATTCTCGCCGACTCCTTCTGGCCATATCAAAATGGTGCCAAGTGAAATTCGGCGAGAATCACTTGTAATTCCCGCCGAACCAGTGGTCAAGCAGCCCATGAATACCAAGTCCAATTCGTTGAGAATCGACAAGTGATTCGACGAGAATCACAAACGATTCTCGACGAATCGTCGAGAATCACTTGGTGATTCTCGCCGATTCGTCGAGAATCGTTTGCGATTCTCGCCGATTTTTACTTGGCGTTTTCTCAGAATGCTGCTGAACCGGATTCTGCTTCTGGATTTGTTTGAACCGGATTTTGGGGATTTCATTTGTGGGTCCCACAAACGGTCATATTTGAGAATCCTACAGTATTTATACTCAGGTACTTTTGAACAGTAAAATGACGGAGAAAGAGGCCGAGCACGTAACCCTAACTTTGCGAAATCGCTCCGCTCCGCCGCCGCCGCTCGCGTCAAGTTGTCGCCACCGCTGATCGATCTTCTTCCCGATCTCCGGTGACAGAAGCTTAGCAAGGCTTGAGTCTCACGCGTCTATCCGGAGATCTCTTGTCTCTCGATTTGTTGACCGGGAAAAACTCCCCCGTCCGAATCGATCGAGACGACTGATCCTAGAGTGACCGTTGGTAGACCTAGCTTGTTTCGCTACGAAGTTTAGATCTCCAAGTTCTGCAGCCACTCTTCATCGTAGCCTCCGATCCCGAAGCTAGCCGCCGCTCGTGTGCCGCCGCCGGTTCCGGGGAGATCTTCTCCAAGAGAGACCAAGGTCGTAGACTCTTCATCGACTTCAAGAGCACGTCGTCGAACAAAGAGGAACACCGGAGTCTCCAAGAGAAGTTTGTATTACGTGTACATTCTACTTTTATTTTATTGTAAAGGAACTTTTGTTCCGTGTTGTAAGGGTTGGGTGCAACCCGATTAGTGAGAGTGTTGACTCTCACGTGTGGAAGGGCTCCTTCCGTTAGTGCAGGGATTGGATTTCAATCCCGTTGGTGAAGTGACCGAGTCGTCCCTTGTTGGGGAGATAGGTCGAAGGGGGAAAGTGGATGTACCCAAGTCGGGGAACCACTATAAATTTGCTGTGTTTTCTGTGTGCTGTGTTTGTTGTTTTTATTGTGCAGGTACATCTGTAAATTCCGCAAAAGAACCACACGTCACCTATTCCCCCCCCCCCATAGGTGCACATAGCCGACACTAGGTGGACTTTCAAGTGGTATCAAAGCGAGGTTGCTCTTCAAAAAGGTTAACACCTTGAGCAGAATCCTGTCACCAGTGTCAGAAGCATGGATCTGGATTATGACGTATTGCCACTCAAACTCCCTGCATGCTCAAAGGATTATTATCCCATCTGGAGGATGAGAGTATTATTTCACCTGGATGCCATCGATCCACGAGCATCCCTCATCCTGGAAGAGGGTCCGTTTATCCCCTTGAAGACCTCCGACTCGGGGATCCAAGTGCCCATGTGCATTGCTGAGATGACAGAGATGGAACTCTCACTTTTCCAACTGGACCAGAGGATTCGACAAATTATTATGGATGTCTGGTCTGGAGCCTCTCACTCCAGGTTGGAAAAATGTAAAACGGCTAAATCTCTGTGGATGACGATCTCAGAGCTGATGGGGGGGTCAGAGAATGCTGAAATATGCTGCCAATCAGAGGATGAAGCGTATGTGGGAGTCCTCACCTCTGAAGATGAATGCAAGGATCCTTCGGATTGCATCAGAGCTCCAGTATCCTTATCAGAGACTGAAGAAGATAGTGAGGAAAGCAACTCCGACGAGGACGAAACATTGGTCACTGATTCTAATGACAATAACCCAGATGAGCAGGTATCATCTTCATCCTGTCCCACATCTTTGGACTTTTCTGAAGACAGAAACTGCTCTCCTCCAGAAAATACTGATTCCCTGAAGAGAGCCCTTCAGGAAAGCAATCTACTTGCTGAGGAGCAAGCTCGAGAGATTGCTCGACTGAAGATCTTGTTGGTTCTCCAATTGGCGTCCAACAAGGTCAAGGACTCTAAGATCTCAGCTCTAGAGAATAGTCTAGAAAATGAGAAACGTATAGTATCTAACTTTTCCAAAGTTGATGCTATAAAGAGAAAACAAGAAACCGGGTGGATCTCCCGGATTATCCAGGGATGGAGAAATGGGGAAACAGTGTTCCGACCTCCCACTCCAAGCGGGAAGGCAACTCATCATGCCTTCAGGTATGACCACAGGAATAATCGTGGTCACTGCAAGGGTGAATTGTCCCCATGTGGAAACGTCCATAGTGCAAGAGGCGTCATGGCCACCCATGAGGAAATACCTAAGGCTCATTCTGAGCCCTTTGTATTCACGGCCACTGCCACAACAAAGTGTGGATCTGCAGGTCCTAGTTCACAGAAGAATTCTCTCCATTCGAGGACACGGGATAGGGAGAATAGAAGTCATGATGTCAGGCGTCATGAAGCCTCAGCAAGGAAGATGCCTGAAAGAATGGCACCGCCTTCTCGGCCTCATAACGCCCACATCATGCATTCGTTCCACCCTTCATCATGCCTCGACGGAAGAGGAATTTGTGCAACAAGAACATGCCCTATCCCTTTGAGACCTAGGACCGTGACTACATCAGTCACTAGATCAGGTCAAAAACGGCGATACAACATTCACTCTTGTTGGTGCTGCGGCAAAGTGGGACACTTTGCCATTGACTGTTGGCACAACCTCTCTGTGCCCACAGCAAGGGCTTATCCACATTATAGGGACAGAGGCAGTCTTCCAGACAGGTTTTCTCAAGGAAGGCAGTTGCATGCTCATGCTAATAGAAACCTAGGACCCAATATGATTTGGGTTCCTAAGGTAAAGTAATTCTGTTTTGCAGGGTAGTCTAGGTCCCCTTAAATACAATGGGATCTGGACAGTAGGTGGCTCAAGGCTTATTTGGAACAAGCGTCTGCAATAACAGATGTGCTACCTGTTGAGCATACTCACTTCAAGCTACTAATATGTTCCATCTGTGGGACTAAAACGATAACTCTCCAAATCCCAGGTAACTTTGATCAGTTAAAGGACTTGTGTCATGATGCATCCTCATTCAAATTATATATATATATTGTTATCCTTGTGTATAAGTATACTTATGCTCATCATATATGTGTGCACCTTTAAGGAGAGATTACCTCGAGGCATGCAAATCATTACACATCAATAAAAGGTTAACCAAGATATGTCATTGCGTATTTCGACAAATCACAATTGACATCAAAAAGTGTCTGGAGAAGTCTCGCTCAAATCCAAATAGATTGTCGTTATAATAAACATGTATTTATTAATCTTGTGTTAACTTGACACTCGAAGAATTTGAAAATTGTGCAATGCTTCCCAAAGTTTCAAGACAAACATCATTATATACTCCAAATCCCGCCGACCCATTTTATATCTCACCAAATTAGACAAATCCCGTCGAATCCCGCCAAAGGAGCTTGCCGACCGCTCGGCTTCCTTAAGAATCCCGACGACTGATATAAATCCCGCCGAAACCGAATCCCTCTCACAGCCGTCGCCCGTTCGCCTTCCTCTCGACTCGCGCAAGAACACACCCGACGACCCTCGCGCAAGAGAACTCCCCAAGACTCGCGCACGGGCACTTCCGCGAACTCGCCGACACCCGCAGCCCTCCGACGCTCTTGTCGACGCCGTCGAATCGCTGCTGTGTGTGACCATCTTCTCTCCGCAAGGTACTAGCAAGGCCGCACCCCACGGGATACTCTTCTCTCCACCGAGGATCTTCTCGAAGCTCGTCAACTCACCTGCGAGTAAGCCCTTAGGTAACCTCCTCCTCAATGGCTCCAAGGCCGAACCCCAAGTGATGTTCTCCTTTTGAATGTTCACTAATGTTTAGAGTCGGGCTTCTTTCTAGATCCTCAATGGCCCCAAGGATGACTGCAGGCTTGATTTCTGGTTGCGAGCTGGTTCGCACTGGTTTTGCTCATGCCTCGGACGAGTTCCGGAACATCATTCTCATGCTGGAAGAAGCCGGACTAACCTTCGTATTGGAGCATCCTTGCAAAGTTTTAGATAAAGAAGTGCTGGAGTTCTTCTCTACCGCGAGGCTTCGAGACAGAGACTCCATCATCAAGAGCAAGGTGGCTGGGACTAAGGTAAAGATGTCTGCCAGTAAGCTAACACGCTACCTGCAGCTCTCAAGTGCGGAGCAGGAAGACTATTTGGAGGACGAGGACAAAGCCAGAACCCTCCTGTTCTGCGGTCTACCAAGAGGCACTCGATCAATAAAGCGAAAAGAGATGAATGAAGAAGGGAAGCTCCTATCCGACATCATAGGAAAAGTACTCATCTGTAAGCCAGGCTCCCATGATCATATCTCCGGAGATATGTTCAAAATTCTTATAGCCGTGGTCTGCAGAAAGAGGATCAACTGGGGAGAGTTGATGTTTCAAAAGATCAAGGACACTCTGGGCACTCCAAGCTTCGGCCGCATCATCAGTCTATATCTCAACCAGCTCAACGGAGACAGATTCGACATGAGCAAAGGAGTTCCTCTACATTACTTGAAAAAGATGGATGCTACTGTGTTTGATCGATGGGAGCGGCGCATCGGGCAGCCGGCTGTGGAAGAGCCAGAGGAAGTATCTCCAGCAACCTCCCCCGGTGAAATTCCTGATACTGTGACTGCAGGAATCGAGGGGGAGACTCTACCCACTCATTTGGAGATAATATTTGAAATCGCCCAGGTGGCAAGGGATGCGGTGGCAGAAGTTCATGAAGAAAGTGAACCTGGGTTGGAGGATGAGGAGGTCCTGAACAGAAACACCCACGGAACTGAAGCTGAGGCACTGGACACTGCTGATCAAGAAGTGGAAGAAGATGCTGATATGGATGAGTTTTTGGATGAGGACGGAGAGGACGAGGTAAATGAGGGCCATGAAGTGTTTGAATCTCCGGATACTGATGAACCTCCTACTGATAAGTCTGCACCAGTGGAGGGGGAGGTAAATGAGGCCACCAACATTCCTCCCATAGAGGCTGTGATTGTATCCAGCTCTACTGATGCTTCTGCTGCCGAGCCAGAGCAAGGCCAAGAAGTGCCTCCGGGTATTCCACTACGAGATGACCTAGCCATTCACACTGTACATATAATTCAGGGCATCGTGAATGAGCTTAAAACCTCTTTTGATAAAGCTCAGAAAACAATGCTGCAAGAGATTAAGACTTCTGAAGATCTCATGCTGAAGAATATGGTGGCAATCAACCACAAACTGGATATGATGGAGAAGAAGTTTGAAGAAAAGTATACTGCGGCCGGCGAAGCTGTCACACTATTAATGGCCGGCTTGAAAAAGACTACTGATACTCTGGCTGTTGTCAATCAGAACGCACACGTTGTGGCCAACAATATTCAGAAATTTGATGGCAACATGGTCACTTTAAATGCAAATCAGCAGGCCCTAGTCACTGAATTCAGCAAGACAACTAAGCACATTGATGACTCCTTGCACTTATATGCCAATTGCATTGCTGACGAAGCCAAAAAGGGGGAGAAGGAGTATATCGCTAAGCTGGCTGAGCTCCAAGAGAGCATGGATGCAAACTTTGCCCAATCAAGCAAATACGTCTATGAGAGTTGCTGGTGGATGCTACAACAGGCACTGGGCACGTTAGGCGTCGTCCTACCTGACCAACCTGTCGGTGTTCAGGTTCCTGAGACTTCTAAGGCTGCTGAGGAAGTACATATTGCTGAGGATGTAAGTACAAGTGCTGCTGATATTTTCACTGATGAAGCTGACGCTAGGGCCATCTCCAAATCTAAGCTGAGAAGTATGTTTGACCAGGAGGCTTTAGCTAAAGCAAGGGGAAAGAGGAAAGCTCAGGAAGGGACATCAAAGGAGACACCAACTCAAAAGAGGATCAGACTAAGTGAGGAGGATGTAAGAAACGAAAGGTGGAGCCCAGTCTCAAGGAACATCATCCTAGACACCTTTCGGCTGCAAGAAAGAGGAGAGATAAATCGAAATGAAGCATATAGTCAGTATGAATGGGAGACGCACAAAGCATTTGAAGCGAAACGCAACATTTTCTTCAGAAACAACAAGGATCCAGACAAAGTTGCTCCTCCTAGGTACTACCCGAAGCCCAAGGAATATATGGAAAGGCAGAGCAAAAAGTACTTGGCGCAAACTCTTAAGGGTGACGGAGCTAAGGACAAATAGTCATTATTTTATAGCTGGTCACGGTGTATTAAGAACATTTAACAATTATTACTGTCGTGTGAACAATTCTGACTTATAGGTGAATATATTTCTCTTGGTATATATATATATATTCTTGAATGTGTGAATGACTCAAGTCCTGTTCTGATTGCATTTATTACCTTGTGTTGCATAATTAATTTTTAAATGCTATAATTATTATTCGATAGGTGTTATTCATCTTAGCTAGTAGGGTTTTGGCTTCGTCAAATAAGGGGAGATTGTTGGGTATTGTATCCACGATTACCTAGATTTGAGGAAGCCCCCTGTCAAGCTAAGATGAATTCACAATGTATTTGATAAACTCTTTCAAGTTGTACTTGCAGTCTCTCCACGCTAAGTGCACACCAATGTCAGGGTGCAGTAGGTCAATATACACGGGTCTGCACGACGTAATCCCTCGTTGAGCAGATCAGTGTGTTGGCCTATGTGTACTCTCTCTATTGGAGTGCACTTACTTTCAAGTACAGGGCCGCTCATATGCAAGAGAAGACAAGGAGCATGGAGGATCAAGGAGCAGCTCCTAGGTGGAAGACGAAAAATCATCCAAGGCAAATTCGACGAGAATCACCAAGTGATTCTCGCCGAATCGGCGAGAATCACTAAGTGATTCTCGCCGAATCGTCGAGAATCGTCAGTGATTCTCGCCGACTCCTTCTGGCCATATCAAAATGGTGCCAAGTGAAATTCGGCGAGAATCACTTGTAATTCCCGCCGAACCAGTGGTCAAGCAGCCCATGAATACCAAGTCCAATTCGTTGAGAATCGACAAGTGATTCGACGAGAATCACAAACGATTCTCGACGAATCGTCGAGAATCACTTGGTGATTCTCGCCGATTCGTCGAGAATCGTTTGCGATTCTCGCCGATTTTTACTTGGCGTTTTCTCAGAATGCTGCTAAACCGGATTCTGCTTCTGGATTTGTTTGAACCGGATTTTGGGGATTTCATTTGTGGGTCCCACAAACGGTCATATTTGAGAATCCTACAGTATTTATACTCAGGTACTTTTGAACAGTAAAATGACGGAGAAAGAGGCCGAGCACGTAACCCTAACTTTGCGAAATCGCTCCGCTCCGCCGCCGCCGCTCGCGTCAAGTTGTCGCCACCGCTGATCGATCTTCTTCCCGATCTCCGGTGACAGAAGCTTAGCAAGGCTTGAGTCTCACGCGTCTATCCGGAGATCTCTTGTCTCTCGATTTGTTGACCGGGAAAAACTCCCCCATCCGAATCGATCGAGACGACTGATCCTAGAGTGACCGTTGGTAGACCTAGCTTGTTTCGCTACGAAGTTTAGATCTCCAAGTTCTGCAGCCACTCTTCATCGTAGCCTCCGATCCCGAAGCTAGCCGCCGCTCGTGTGCCGCCGCCGGTTCCGGGGAGATCTTCTCCAAGAGAGACCAAGGTCGTAGACTCTTCATCGACTTCAAGAGCACGTCGTCGAACAAAGAGGAACACCGGAGTCTCCAAGAGAAGTTTGTATTACGTGTACATTCTACTTTTATTTTATTGTAAAGGAACTTTTGTTCCGTGTTGTAAGGGTTGGGTGCAACCCGATTAGTGAGAGTGTTGACTCTCACGTGTGGAAGGGCTCCTTCCGTTAGTGCAGGGATTGGATTTCAATCCCGTTGGTGAAGTGACCGAGTCGTCCTTTGTTGGGGAGATAGGTCGAAGGGGGAAAGTGGATGTACCCAAGTCGGGGAACCACTATAAATTTGCTGTGTTTTCTGTGTGCTGTGTTTGTTGTTTTTATTGTGCAGGTACATCTGTAAATTCCGCAAAAGAACCACACGTCACCTATTCCCCCCCCCCCATAGGTGCACATAGCCGACACTAGGTGGACTTTCAGCAAGGGCCAGTCCGCACTTACTGGCGGACACTGGAAACAGTCTACCAGCCCCGGCGAACTCCAGCACCTATCCGCACTGACTGGCGACCTCCGCAGCTTCCACTTGACCCTTCACCAGAGCAAGACCAAGGCTTCTACCAAGCCATTCTGCCAAGCTCTAGTCCATTCTGCTTCTTGCCGGACTCCACGGATAGTGTATCTAACCGCCCGGTTACCTTCTGGGATCCAACTTCCTCCTGAGCATAAGCCAGCCTTGCAAACTGCTGCTTCTGTTTGCTTAGTTCGCACGAACAGACAGCCCAAGCTGCCACAAAACAAACCGTCTGCAACAGCCCTGCCGACCTGGATGTCCGCCAACATTGGCTGCATAGTCCGCGCCGATAGGTTGCCCAAGTCCAATCACCTACTTTCACTTCATAATTATCAACACTCCCCCTCGAACTTAGAAGTTGTAACATCCCATTTCCAACTAGACCCCTAAGAGTTGTTTTGGCCATGACTAGGTCATGACAAAACCCTAGGAAGCTAAAAAGGGCCAAGTGATAGATGGCCAAAGTGAGAATCACCTTGGTCTGCCTATGATACAACCTCATCACAAAACCTAAGGTTTGACCTTGGGGCTTCACCAAAACTCCAAGACCCCACCATGGTCTCATCAACCCATTGTAGGGTCCATTAAAGCCCTAAGGGTCCATTGAAGTCAACCCAAGGTGCCCAAGTTGACCTAGAACCACTATAGGCCTAAATTGGTCAAGGTGCCCTTACAAAGGGCAGTGTGCCTTGGTAAAGCCCAACTAACCCTACCAGGGACTTCCTACACCTAAACTGAGGTCAATGAGTCACCTAGGACCCATAGAGGGTAGTCAAAAGGGTTAAGTTCACCAAAGTCAACTCTAACCCTAAATGGGTCAACCTAACCTACATTGGGTCAAACTGAACTGCACAAGGGCCAATTGTAGTTTCCTTAGCCAAGTGGACCCCACACATACCTTCATAACCCTAGTGAGAGGCCAATGGGTAACCAATGACCCATTGGGGCCAACCAAAAAGGCTAAGTTGACCAAAGTCAACTCTAGCCCTAAAGTGGTCAAAGTGCCCTGCCTAAGGGTCAAGTGACCTCCAAAGGGCCAAGATAACCCTACCTAGGCCTTAGGGGAGGCCAATGGGTCACCAAGGACCTATTAGGGGCAACCTCAAAGACCAAATTGACTAAGGTCAACCCTAGTCAAGGTTTAGGTCAAGATAGCCCAAATGGGCTAACTCAAGCTCAAGCCCAACTCACTTGGGCTAACCATGTTTTGGTGGATGAAATAAACATGTGGGCTGACATTGGGTTAGGTAGGAGCCAAAGTTCAGCTTGGTGAGTAGGAGAGAGAGAGAAACTTCAAGGAAAGAGAGAGAAAGAGAAGAGAAGTAATGGAGGAGACTTTGGGCTCATTCCTTCTCGTTCCCCAACCTCCCATTCAATTCATTAAGACTAGGAAGTCAGCCCCAACTCAACCAGCTACTCCTTGACTGGTTGGAGCTAGCTTTTCCCCTACCTACCATGGCCGCAACCTTGACCAAGAGCCAATAATGGCAATGCAAGATTTCCCCACCTAACACCCCATTTCTTATTCTTAAAAGCTTCACTGGAATCCAAGGAGTCAGTTCCACCCTTTACCTGAAGGAGCCAAGGGAGTTCACAGTGCTGTTGCAGAAATCAGAACACCACCACCACCACCATGGCTTCCCAGCGATCGGCAAGGCTACAACCGCCCAGCAAGGTCCTCCTCCACTCCTTGTCTCATTGTTAGATCTTAGAAATGCTTAGGTCCAAGGTTCGGGCTCAATTGAGCCCGATCCAAGTTCAAAATTTCTGGAATTTTCTGCAAAAAAAAAACTCTCAGGTTCGCCAGAATATGGCTCTCCGGCGGTTGTGCCGCCGCCTGGCGACAGCCACCACCTCAACGGAGATGGTGGTGGCGGTGGCCGGCCGGGGAGGTGGCCGGATCGCCGGCGGCAGCGGCTGGAAGAAGCTCTTGACGGGATGAATCAGAACCATCGGCTATAGGTGGAGGATGAAAGGATGCCATCCAAATTGCGCCAAGATTCGTGCGGGAAATGATTTCAAACTATAGGATATATAATTTTGATATTTAAATTATGTCACACCTTTATGTATTTAATGTTTTTAATTTTTAAAACTATATAGAGGCTATTTCATAAAGAGTCATCAACATGAAAAGTGTAGCTGGAGAGTCTACTTTACAGCAAAATTGATTTGAACCAATTTGGGTGCCTGGTTTGACCAGAGCGACCATTTTGGTGGGACCTACACCTAGGGCTAGGCAGATATTAAACTGAGTTCCCACACTTCATCCTTGGTCCAAATTAATTGAAATTTTGGCAGGGATTCCCCCTAGACCATATCTATGTGTTGCCCAAAGATGGGAATTTTTGAGGACAATTTTTCTATAGTTTTGGAAAATAGTTAATATTTCTAGGGTTAATTAATTTAAGGGCCAAATGACCTCCAAACTCACCCAAATTTAGGTGAGAGGTGTTTAGGGTCAATATAAATCTCTGGTTAAAATTTCATCACATTTGAAGGAGGTTTGAACAGAAATCATGCAAACCCTAGCTTTGCCCTAAAAGGGTATTTTGGCCAAAAGGTGTATTTTGGGTTTTGAGTGTCCAAATCACCTCAACAGAGGTGGAGATTGGTGCCACTGGCTTGGTATGGCTTACTTCACCTTATCATTAAAGATGGGATAGATTGGAATTGGTTTGCCCTAAGATCTAAGGTCATACCCTAAGGAAGGGTTTTTGTGTCTTGTGAAGGGTATGAGGTCAAAACACCTTGAATGATCTTGGAATTTGTAGGGAGGGTGCTAGGATAGATAAAACTCTCTGGTAAAAATAATAAGGGATTTTGGGAAGGTTAGGGCCCACAAAACCCTAACCCTAGTCTAGGGCACAAATATTGTGAAGCTAGAATAGGTTAGCAAGATTCTTAAAACAATCATGAAAATTTGGCAGAGGAAGGTTTAGGCCATACTAATCATATGTGAATTTTAATGGAATTTTTGGATACATAATTAGGGTACCTACTGCACAACCTCAAATATTTGGGAACTTGCTAAATAATTCTTACAGAGCTCAATACTTGTTGAAAAATTATGAAACTTTAGAATTAATGTTCCTAGTTCAGTATGCTCATATTGGAATTTATTTGGAATATTTAGATGGATAATTGCTATACTTGTTCATTAACCCCTTAACTTGGAATATTATGAGAAAATCAAATATAGACTTTATTATTCAATGATAAATTGTGAAACTTGATCTAGAGTACCTATATACCCTTTTAATCATCCATGAATTTTCTCTGAATTTTTGGAACTATTAATGTTGTAAATTCTCTTAAAATGAATTATTATGGGATATATTTGAAATTAAAATTAAGGGGGTAAACCTTACTGACAACTTTTGAGGCTTTTGATTTTGAGTTATATATTCCTATTGTATTTAACAAAAATTTGGTGGAATATTATCTTATATGAAATTGGTACTTCATGTTCAAACTTGGGATTTTTGGCTACTAAATTAATTAAATAAATTATCAGATAAATAGGAAAATTGGGAAATTCTGGATTTAGTCCACAAAGCTCATAATGGCCCTCCAATAATTATTATAGGAGTACTGGATGATTATTTATTGTACCTCCCATTTTACGGGTCATATAGCTTAAGTGGTCTGCATATAGTAAAAATTGTAGAAATTATGTTGGAGTATAATTTGATGCATGTCTTGGGATTAGTGGTCTGCTGGTTTGAATAGATAAAAAAATAAGTTCATTATTGGTAGTAGGATGAGTGGAGGGATGGATTGGCTAGAAGTTAGGCGGTGCCCGGGATCGACGAAAGATCGTCTTTCTCGTAGGGAAGAAGTGTCAATTGCACTAGGGTTAGATCCAACACAACATTTAAGGGTAGCTAGTAAGTCTAGGGTTTCACTTTCTCACACCTCGATGACTCGGGGAGATAGGTTGGGTCACTCGGGCAGTAAGACCAGTGGTTTGGTAAAAGGGCAGGTTAGCCCGGCGAGCTTTGGCTCGGTAATGATTTGTGATGGGTAGGTTGGCCCGGCGAGCTTTGGCTTGGTTGTTGTTTATGACGGACGGGATGGTCAGGGGAGCTTTGGCTCGGTAGCTGATACATAAGGTTGCATGTGCATAAAGGAAAAGGTGGTGTGTCTTCGGTGTTGGAGGGTCGATGCACCGACGCCAACACGTTGACTCGGCAAGTGTGGTTTAGCACATGACCAAATAATGTCCGGTGCGCCAGTCGGCAAGAGCACGCAGGCGCTCCGCTCTGTGCACCAACATTGAGGCGTACGATAGGTCTGACTGGTAGTGCAATTACCAGTTTAGAGGTGGGCGAGGCCAAACCCACCGCTTCCGTTTACCACTACAGAGGTATCCTGGGAGGTTCGGCTCCAGAAAGGGGGAACTAAAGGTCTGTGTACACAGAATCGAGTGGGTTAGTTGTACTTGCATGTTCACATCATGGCATAATTGTATTACATAGCATAATCATTGCATATAACCTGACACCTATTGTATAAGTGGTATGGGACGCTTTATACAATAGGCCCTACAAAACGACCCCTTGGTTTATAAGTTCGTGCGAGTGTGCTTATAAGTTAAAGGTTTTATTTGATATTACATATTTATGCTTGCTAGAAAACCGACACCCTATCGTATAAATTGGTATGAGACTTTTTATACGATAGGAGCCCTGCAAAAGATACCTTAGCTTATGTGTTTTCATATAAGTTAAGATTACATTCTCTTTCAGTTTTTCATACCTATTTTGCTGTCATGCATACTGTAGAGCTACTAGATTAGTTTCGCTACCACCTGCTTATTTGCTACTCTCCACCTTCATGTCCTCTCCTTTCCTTCTCCCCTCTCAGTGCATAGGGGCCATGGGGGAAGGGGCGGGGAATGATAGGACTTAGTCTTTTAGATTAACGGTTTTCGAACCACATCATTTTAGGGGACCGTGGAGCCCAGCATGGAGGAGCAGCACCGGAGGTCGGCACGCATAGAGTTGGGCTAGTCTAGTACCGAAGTTTAGATGATAGGGACTGTGAGTCATGATCATTAATAGTTATAGTATTTTTCTTCCGCGTTGAGAGATTTGTAGTGAGGACATGATGTACTGGGCATGAGCCCAAGATCTTATATTTCTGTGTATCTGTGGACACTCCCTTCGTGGAGATTATTTACATATATATGTGATTTCTGTGGACATGTTTTACTACTTTGCGACAGTTGTGATCGATTTGACCGGCAGGATTAGCATTTTGTAGTGATGACCTTCCCGAGTGCGAAGGTGTCACCGCAAAGCGGCGGTTCTGTGCCTAAGACCCCGATGTTTTTAAAAAAAGGGGGGGGGGGGGGGGTCTTGCAGAAGTGGTGAACAACACCAGCATCTCTCGTAACCTTGCACCTGGTCCCTCCGATAGCGCCTTCGAGGACATGTCCAAGACATAATCCCCGTCTTGCATATCCTGGACCATGAGGGATCCCTCCAGCATCTCCCAAACGGAGCCATGCTTCCCTCTGCCTTCTTCTTCAGCTTCAACCTCCACATGTGCATCACAGGAGTATCACCAATGACCTTGGGCACAAGGGCCCAAGTATCGTTACCTCTGAGAGTTATCACCTCCTCAACTTTGGCGTCATCACCCTCCTTGACTCTAGCGGGGTCATCACAGCTAGAAGGTACTCGCTCGACCTGAGGGCATGCAAGGAAACATGAGACCAAGCTCACCGCGTTCCCTTCGCTATATCGAGCTGGTGGGTCACTGATCCTTTTTGACCTCCGAAGAACCTGATCACGACTAACCACCTCCACTGCTCCTCCTAAAGCAGCTCCGTTCCTGGGCAAACCCGGAACAATGCTCCCTTGCATCCTGAATAAGAAGCCACCGCACTGGAACCAGGAACACCTGGAGGAACACTCCCCCTGCTACCTGAACTAGAAGCCTCCTCTCTCGAACAAGAACTACCTGGAACATCACTCCTCCTGCTTCCTGAACCAAAATCCTTCGTCTTCGAGCCAGAAGCACCTAGAGCATCGCTCCCCCTGCTTCCTGACCCTGATTCCTTTGCACCAAAGCTAGAACAATCTAGGGCTCCGGTGACACAGGAAGCTCCAACTGAACCTTAGCAGCAGCCTCCTTCAGCCCACCATCTGACCTACTCACCTCTAGCTCCACATATGAGCTATCCCAATATGACGTCAGCTCATCGAAGACAATATATCTCGACAAGATGAACCTCTTCATCGCAGGATCAATACACCTCCATCTTCTCTTCTGCTCATCATACCCAACAAAGACTAGCTTCATTTTGAGAGCATCCGGAGCGTGTACATAGTAGGTAGATCCAAACACCCGTAGGTACTTCACACTCGACTTTACCCTAAACATCAGCTCAACTGGAGTCTTCATAATGATCGGACTAAGAGGCATCCAATTGATGACATGTGCCGCACAGGCCATACCTTCCGCTCAAAAGGCCTTAGGAATGCCTTTGTACTGAAGCCAACACTTGCAGGTCTCCGTTAACAGACGGATCATTCGAACTGCAACACCGCCTTGCTGTGAAGTATGTCTACGAGATAGGTCCCTTCGGATCCCATGCTTCCTGCAAATGTTCGAGAACTCGGTTTAGCCGAACTCACCACCGATGCTTGTACTCAACTTCTTTATCCGCAGGCCTATCTGGCCCTCTGCAAGCTTATTGAACTCCACAAACAAGCGGAACATGTTCGACTTCTCCTTCATGAAGTATACCCAAGTATACCTTGAATAGTCATCAACCAATATTAGCATATACATGCTGCCTCCAAGACTGGCGGTGATGGTCGGTCCAACCAGAGCACAATGGACAGCCTCCAAAGGTGCTTTACATCTGGACTATGCCTTATCAACCGTAAAGCGATAAGCTTCACCGTTATAACGGTCCAGGCCCATCAACATGGGACACAGCTGGAAACGCCGGCCTACCAGAGTCCAGACCCGGGCGCACTACTGGTAGTTAACCTATCACATTCAGGCCTGCAGGTCATGCACCCCAACCCCTATCCACGCCTGTTTATCAGTAGCGGCGGGTTGTTGCCACTGGGGATCGAACCCAGGACCTTGATAAGAGAGCTTTACAACACTCCATCATCACCAACTGAGTTGCAGCTCAGTTGGTGATTAGGAGTCGTTTGAAAACTCCTTATCAAGGAGGTCTCAGGTTTGATCCCCAGCCTCAACAACCCGCCTGGGGATGGAGAGGGGTTGGCGTGCATGGTCTCCAGACTTGGTTAGGCTGAACATTTTCGAGCGTGCTGCTGGGGGTGCCGGCAGCGGTCATTTTGAGCCGTGGGCTGGGTAGGTCGTTACAAAAAGTGCACTTTTTGTAACGGTCCAGGTCCATCAACATGGGACTCAGCTGGAAACGCCGGCCTACCACAGTCCAAACCCGGGCCCACTACTGGTAGTCAGCCTATCAGATTCAAGCCTGCAGGCCATGCACCCCAACCCCTCTCCACGCCTGTTTATCAGTAGCGGTGGGTTGTTGCCATGGGTGATCGAACCCAGGACCTTGATAAGAGAGCTTTACACCACTCCATCATAACCAACTGAGCTGCAACTCAGTTGGTGATGAGGGAGTGGTGTAAAGCTCTCTTATCAAGGTCCTGGGTTCGATCCCCTATGGTAACAACCAGCCACTGCTAATAAACAGACGTGGAGAGGGGTTGGGGTGCATGGCCTGCAGGCTTGAATGTGATAGGCTGACAACCAGTAGTGGGCCAGGGTCTGGACTCTGGTAGGCCGGCGGTTCCAGCTGGGTCCCATGTTGATGGGCCTCGACCATTATAAAAAGTGCACTTTTGACCTAAATACCCTTATTATGTCAAGGCTATGGTTTGCATGATTTAAATTCAAACCATCTCCAAATGAGATGAAATTTTATCCAAAGTCTTATGATGACCCCAAGGACCATTCAACAAAATTTGGGTAAGTTTGGAGGTAATTTGGTCCCTTAATTAATTTACTATAGATAAATTAAATAATTTCAAAAACTATAGAAACATTATCCCCAAAAATTATCATTTTTGGGCAGGACCTAGATATTGACTAGGGTGACTCTCTTTCCAAATTTTAAGTCATTTGGACAAGAGATGAAGTGTGGGCACTCATTTTAATCTCTGCCTAGCTCTAGGTATAGATCCCACCAAAATGAGTGTCCTGGTCAAACCATGCACCGAAATTGGTTCAAACAAATTTTAAAATAAAGTAGACCCATATGGCTACAAATTATATGTTGACAATTTTCTCTGACTTAGCCTCTAGGTATTTTTAATAATTGAAAACATTATATGTAAATAGTGTGACAGATTACTGAAATGAAGTTAATTAAATTCCTAAATCATAAATCGCCGGTCAACCTCCAGCCAACGGCCCTGATTGCTCCTTCCTGGAGCAACTTCCACACGCTGCTGCCGGCCATCCGGCCACCTCCATGGCCGTCCACCGCCACCACCACCTCCATTGAGGTGGTGGCACTCGCCAGGCGGCAGCACAGCCGTCGGAGTACCGGATTGCGGCGATCCCGATGGGATGAAAAAGCGGAAAAACTAGGGAATTTCAAACTTCGATCGGGCTCAACTGAGCCCGATAACCATTCCAAATGATTCCTAAGATCTACCCATGGATGAAGGAGAAGGGGAGGACCTGAATTGCAGCCTGAGAGAGGGTTTTGTGCCTCCTTGCCATTTCCAGCCACCAAGCTTTGGATCCTCTGCAACCTACACACAAACTCCTCTGAAACTGAAATGTGATCCGGGGAAAATCTTCCCCTTGCCCTGGAGAAGGTTTCTAATGTAGGAATTGGGGAGAGGTGACTTGTAACTCCCCAATTCTTCAAGACACCATTAATGGCCATAAAGGTGAGTTTTCGATTTCACCCAAATTGATGGGCTGAGCCACCCCACTGGTCGGCCACCTACTAAAAACTCCTCCCCTACCTCCAAGGAGTTAAATCCCCAACAAAAGGAGGGGTTATGGAGCCTCTATGGTCGTGATGGCCATTTATCTCTTTCTTCTCTCTCCTCCAAATTTGTGTAACTTCCTCTCTCTCTCTCTCTCTCCTAGTCACCAAACTCTGAATTTGGTGGGCCCAAAATGTGTCTCTCCACCTCCTAGACCAATGGGCCACACTTGTCTTGGCCTAGCTCACTTGGATTGGGCTTGAGTTAGCCATTTAGGCTAGTTTGACCACTTTGACCCAAGAGTTGACTTTGGTCAAATTAGCCACTAGGTTACCCCAATGGGTCCTTGGTGACCCATGGGCCTCCCCTAAGGGCTAGGAGTACTTGGGTAAGGTTAACTTGCACTCTGAAGGTCACTTGCCCCTTAGTTAGGGAACTTTGACCACTTTAGGGCTAGGGTTGACTTGGGTCAACTCAGGCTCTAGAGTTGAACCCAATGGGTCCTAGGTGACCCATTGACCTCACTCTAGGGTCAGGAGGACATGAGTGAGATCCACTTGGCTAGGGGAAGGTCAGTTGACCCTATGTAGGTCAGTTTGACCCATTTAGGGTTAGATTTGACTTTGGTTAACCACTTTGACTGCCCTCCATGGGTCCTTAGTGACCAATTGCCCCCACTTTGGGTCTAGTAAGACCCTGGTAGGGTTGGCTGGGCTTACTAGGGGCACACTGCCCTTAGTAAGGGCACCTTGCCCAATTTAGGCCTTGGGTGGTCCTAGGTCAACTTAGCAACCTTGGGTCTACTCCAATGGACCCTTAAGGCTCTAATAGACCTTCCATTAGATTGGTGAGATCATGGTGGGATCTTAGTGTAACATCCCATGTTACTTCTAGGCCTCTTCCACTTAGATTGGGTTAGGCATGTGATGGGTGTCAAGGGTTTTAGCTAGGTTTGACCCTAGGTAGTGGGTTGTAGCCATATGGGGCCCACTATAGGACCAAGTCAAACTAGGCCAAACTAGCCTAAATAGGGACCCAAACCACACCATGACCCCACCACATTGCCCTAACCCTAAAAACAATCTAAGTGCACCCTAGGGCATGCCATTAGGTCAACATTTTGACCCCAGTTGACCAAAGTCAACCTTGGGCCTAATTTGGTCAAACCCACACTCATAAGCCCAATTAGCCTAGGTAGGGCACCCCCTTGACCCAAGCCAAGTTGGGTGGTGCCACTAGACCCATTACCACCAAGTAGGGTCAGCCCACCCACCATGTTGACTAAGTCAACTCTCCAAGTCAACAAGTCAACTATTTGACCTAAAAGAGGGAAATGAAGACCAAGCCACCCTCCTTTGGACCAAGCCCACCAAATTTGGCCCATGGCCAGCCCAAGTGAACAAGATCAGCCCTACCCCTCTAAATCAGGAGAGAGAATGCATGCAAAGGGGCAGAAATGGGATTTTGAGAGAAAGAGGAGAGAGAAATGGGGATGAAGGGGAATGGTGGCCACATGACCACCCCTTCACCTACAATTCTCTGCCCAACACCTGCTGGCCGACCTCCTCTCATCATTCCAGAAGAAATTAGGGGCTGAGAGCCACCTGACATGCATGGGCGGAGCAACCAAAGCTCAAACCGAGCTCACATAGGTAGTATCTCCATATACAGCCATACTCAGCCCAAATAGACTTCACCATTAGCTTCAGGAGGTGGAAAGGAGTGGAATTCGAGTGCTGGAACATGGAAAATGATGGAGAATCAAGGAATCGGGGAGGAGCTCGCCGGCGCACCACCACCATGGCAAACCGCCGCCTGACCCGAAGCCAAGCCCCAATCCAAGTTCGTTTCACCTCACCTCTACCCGTACTAGGATCTTAGATCGATTAGGTGAGATATCGGGCTCAACTGAGCCCGATGCCATGGGAGAAAAGTGAGATTTTTCCAAGCTTTAGAAACCGCTCGGGATCGCCATCGCCGCCGTCTCCCGCCGCCCCATCACCGGGAAACGATAGCCACCACCACCGTGAAGGTGATGGCACCGTTGGCCAGGGGTGGTGCCGCCTCAGCTGGCCGGAAACCGCCAGCAAACATCGCCCAGGAAGAATCGATCTCAGCCTTTGATCCATTGGGGACGATGACCGGATCCCGTCCGTTCACGCTTTAAGATTCGTGCGGCTTAATTAAAAATCAAATTATTTGTTATATATGAAATGAAATAAAATCAAATTAATGTCACACTTATTCAGTGATATTGCATGTCATTTTTAGGCCTCTTAGAGGCATTTCCAGACAATGGTCTCTAAATTAAAAATGTAGTTGTCTGTCTTACCTTTATTTTGCCACCTTAAATGTGTGATTGGGTGTAGTATACAGTCCTGTAGGGCATTTCTCCTAGGACTGGTCCTAGACAAGGGCATAAATTCATTTGGATGCCCAAGTCAAACCACAATCACCATGGCCCCAAATTTTGGGTACATGCATGATTAGGTCATACTTAGCCCCTGCCAAAAATGGGGAATTTTTGAAACAACTTTTTCTATAGTTTTGGTCATAATATCAAAAACTAAATAAATGAAATATTTGGAGTTATATGACTCCTCATGGCCCCAAATTTTGGTGGTAGGTCCTTGGGGACATCATTAGTGCATGATAAAAATTTCAGCACATTTCGATTACTGCATGTTGGAAAATCCACTTGCATGTGTTGGTTCATATATTGCCTTGGTGTGCCAATAGCAATAATTTTAATATTGTGCATTCAGCCTAATGAAGGCATTCAAAAATCATGGATTTGATTCCAGTGGTTCATTAGGGTAAAGGCTTCCCTCAGATTAATTATGGGATTTTTGGAATCAAAAATCCCATTAATTGGAATTTTTAAAAATATAGCTCCTTTTGAAAATAAATTTGAAAAATAGGTTTTCCTCAAGTAAAAATCTTCAAACTTTGCCAAGTTGCAAATAAGGTTATATTTGACTTAGGAAAATTTGATCTTTCTGTTTGAAGAACCTTTGGAGTAAAATATCTTGAAATACCCATTTTACCCTTATTTCATTTATTCTTGAATTGATGGATATACACCTCAAAAAAATTTGGAAATATTTCTAGTGTTGTAAAATTATATTATTAGGCTTGCATAATTATTTCAGAATTTATGGGTGTACTGAAAGTTTTAAAATTAATATAATGGCATTTTAGTAAATATGTAAGAATGGGAATTGATAGGCCATTACACTATAAACGTTGATGAAACTCTGCCAATAGTCATACATTAATATTTTTTATGTTCTATAGTTTTCCTGGAATTTTGGATTACATATTCCTTGTACTTCATTTAGAAAATGGAAATTATGTAGATTTGGTATTAAATAAGGAATTGGTATAAATAATCAAAGTAAAATTGTGAAACCCTGAAGACAGAAATATTTTATCATTATACAACTCAGGAAAAATTACCTAGGTCAGTGGATTTTAAATCATACTACTTCATGTGTAAAGTGACCTAGGAATTAATTTAAAAGATTTAATTAAGAGATTAATTGGCCAAGGAGAATTATGAGAACCCATATGATAGTTCCATTAGCCCACACCACCCTAGGATAAATATTTAGGGGCAAGAGGCCCTAAGGATTGGAAGATTCCATTTTTGGGGTAATAATAGGACATGGTCTGCATATAACATAAATAGGGTATACTTTAGGGGATTACCAGAGGATTGATTATCGGAAGAAATAAATGAGTGCAATATGAATAATCCCTGGTGGGTAGTATTGTCTTAGTGACGGGATTAAAAGTGCAAGTCTTTAGGTAACAACCGGAGTGGAGGTCGATGGAAGACCGTCGGTTTCCCGATAATATCTTAAGTCACTAGGATTGTTCCAGAGCAACAATGAGAGCTGGGGTGAAACATGGGTAGCCATCAACTAAAGTAAATATCCTTGCGAAAGGGAACTTTGGGCGTAATCCCATCGTAGTTCCTAGTGCCCCCCGAGAGCCCTTCACCGGGTATACCATGGGCAATCCTGGGATTAACCTTAAATCACTAAGTATAATAACTCGTAGACAAGAGTCGTCTAATAGGTTAAGACATTTGTTCTACCTTCTCACCCATGTAGGGTTGGAGAAATTCATGATATATGCTCACTCGTGTAGGGTTTGAGGGAATTGGTATAAAGGCACTATTGTGCGTTCTCACCCGGATTGGGTTTGAGGGTTTCAGGACGGGTTTGGTCCTGCGAGCGGAAGGCTCGGAATGAAATACTTGCATGTGCATAAATATAGTAGCGGGGCATGCGGTACTGGTCGTTCGTCACACCGATGGCAGTACGGTGCACTAGGCGGTTGTGAGGGTTAGAGGGGCCAGTGGGTTGTTTTACACTGCGGTCTGGAGGACGACCCCCGATAACGCACATCCGACCCAACAAGACTGACGGGTTGTCAGCAAAGTACGTACGCGAGACTCTAGAGTGCACCTTGGACGTGTACAGAGGCGTATGAGAGGGATCTAAGGCTTGGTAGTGTGCATACCGGCCTAGAAGTTGAGACGCCCGCTCCGCTGCTGCCGTAGCCACAGCGGTGGTACCCGAGAGTGATGCTAGCTCTCAAAAAGTGGGAACTAAAGGTCTGTGATCACAGAGTCGTTGTGTGTGAGTTGCACTTGCCTGTGCATAAAATTGCATCATAACATTCATTCATATTAGGTCATACGCTTCATAGATCCTTATCATATAAATTAGTATGAGCTCTTTTATATGATAAGTTAAATTTCATGGAAATCCTAACTTATATATTTGTATGGGCATTTATATAAGTTAGGATACTTTTGTGATGGTAGTGTAGTGGTAGAATAGTTTATTTACATGCTCTTACTGCTATTCTTTACTTCCTTTACTGTACTACTCTTTACCTTCTTGTACCATATATAGAACTGCTAGAATAGAACCATAAAACTTATTACAACTGCTAGTTAGTTTCTGTCACCTGCTTACACCTTTGCTACCCCCTTGTTGTCCTCCGCTTCGTCCTCCCGCTCGGTGCCTAGGAGTTGCAGGGCGAGGTGCGGAGGAAACGACTTAGTCTTTTTGATTAATGGTCGGTGACCATACTATTTTTAGGAGCCCGTGGAGATGGAGCACCAGCACGACGAGGAGACAGGACGTGAGGAGCAGATACCGCTACAGCAGGCTACTATCACTACTGTGCATCCTCAGGTGGGACGAATTCTGATGTACTAGTATAGCTTCCGCTTTTATTTGTGTGAGAGAGAGTTGATTTTGATGTACCGGGCATAAGCCCTTATTACTCTTTCATTTTGTACTCTTTTGTGGACCATGTTGTTGTACTTTTCATTTTATATTTATGATGTACTCTGTGACTTGTGGACTTGTAGATTTGTTACATTATTACACTTCTTTTCTCATATTGGCCTATGTATATGATCGTATTAGCCGGCAGGATCGGCGTGTTGCGGTGTTGACTAACCCGTGCGTTAGTGCCACCGTAAGACGACGGTTCTGGGTATAAGGCCCGGTAGCCCTCCTTGGTAAGGGGGAGGAAGGGGTCTTACAAACTGGTATCACTTGACCAACGATCATATGAGAAAGAAGTCCACAACACCGGATCACCCCCGCCCGAGTATTAGTTTGTGGACAAACTATGCAGCGGAAGCCGTGGTGAACCATGTGTAAAAGTCACATAAAATTGTCCACAAAGTACAATGAGTTAGGCCAGTTTTGTTTTAACCTTACCTTTATGCAACCTCCACAGGTCGCCGCGCCGCAAAATGTGGCTCCTCCCCCTCCAGCTGTCACTCCATTCCTACATACGGAGATGGGGCAGACTTTGACGGCGATTCTGGACGCCTTTAAATACCAGCAAGTCCCGACTCCGAAGCCAAATCCGGGGTTGAACTGGCTGAGTGCTTTCAAGAGCCTGTCCCCACCAGTGTACCGTGGGACAGAGGATGCAGTAAAGACGGAGGAATGGCTGGAGGCCATACACGAGATTTTAGCAGGCATCAGCTGCCCGGTTGGCGAGGAAGTACCTCTAGCCACCTCTGAACTAGAGGCTCATGCGAAGAGATGGTGGAAATCAGTGCGGGAGTCTACATATGCAGACTGCGAGCTGTCAGAGATATCATGGGAGGAGTTTGGCGATGTATTTCTGGATCACTTCGTCTCTGTTACGGACAGAGATGCCTTGGAGGAGATGTTTTTGAACCTCAGGCAGGGGACTAGATCAGTGATTGAGTATCAGCGAGAGTTCTCTCATTTGGCCAGGTTCGCAGGATTCATGATACCGATGATAGGAGGTATGCCAAGAGGTTCTACCAAGGGCTCAGGGACGATTTGAGGCAGGCCTTGCTATTCATTTCTCATGGCAGCACTAGGCAGATCATTGAGATGGCAAAGAAGCTGGAGGCTGACCAGCTGATGGTGCAAGGCAGAGGAAAGAGACCGTTTGATGGGTCCACATCAGGAGAGGGCAGCAGGGGCTCTCAGAGAGGCATGACTATCAGATACAAGAAGGGTGGGGGACGTCGTCGTCCCAACTTCAGGCAGGAGCAGGGGCCTCCTCCAGCATTGGCTCCCCCACCTCTACAGGTGCATGATCCGAGGAGACAGGATGACCGTGGCCACCGACAGGTAGTTTGTTACGGATGTCGCCAGCCCGGGCACATTAGGTCGGAGTGCCCGCATCGATTCCATCCTCCTCCTCCACCTCCAGTGGCCCCAGTACAGTAGGGCCGAGGCCGAGGCCGAGGACGAGGCCGAGGCCGGGGATATCACGGCAGGAGACGCGAGCAGGAGCAGATATACGCCTTGGACCTCACAGAGCAGAGGAACCCCGAGGAGGTTATCACAGGTACTTAAGGTTAATTATTAAATTTTTTTGAGTTTTCAATTATATAGTACCTGGAACTATAGGGTAACAATTAATTTTAACTTAAACAAACCTCAGGCATAGTTATGATCAGCGGCAAGCCCGCTCATACTCTCTTCGACACGGGTGCTTCGCACTCGTTCGTATCCGAGGCCTTCATAGACGGACTCGAAGGCGTGGAAAGATTTCCTGGACTAGAGATGAGGGTGCGTCTACCTGATGGGTCGGAGCTACGGACCACAGCCCATTGTGATATGGAGGCCGAGATTCCCGGCAAGGCATTTGAGGCGCCGACAACTATTCTGAAGCTGCAGGACTTTGACTTGATTTTGGGCATGACATGGTTACATCGGAACCATGCTCAGATAGATTTTCCATCAAGAAGGATCACACTAAGGCATGGCGACTCCCATGTTATCATCAAAGGTATTCAGCCTATCTACCACACATTATTATCTTCTGTACAGGCTGTGAAGGCCCACGAGCAGGGAGAAGAAGTTTACCTTATCTGCTTTGAGATGTTGGGGACAGAGACTTCTATTTTAGATGTTCCTGTGGTCCGGGATTTCCCCGACATATTCCCGGAGAAATTGCCCGGGCTACCACCAGCCAGAGTCATGGATTTCGGGATCCAGCTAGTACCGGGAGTGACGCCGGTGTCCCGGGCACCTTACATGATGGCTCCCAGGGAGTTAGCAGAGTTCAGGACTCAACTTCAGGAGCTAGTTGAGTCGGGATTTGTGCGGCCTAGTTCATCGCCATGGGGAGCGCCAGTTCTATTTGTGAAGAAGAAAGACGGATCGTTACGACTATGCATAGATTACCGGGAGCTGAACCGGTTAACGGTCCGCAATACCTATCCACTGCCTCGGATAGATGAGCTATTTGATCAGTTACAGGGAGCCTTCTGGTTCTTTAAGCTAGATTTGCAATCCGGCTACTACCAGCTCCGCATCCGGGAAGAGGACATACCAAAGACGGCGTTCAGTTCACGTTATGGATTATACGAGTTCACGGTGATGCCTTTTGGGCTCATGAATGCCCCTGCCGCATTCATGAGTCTAATGAACCGTGCGTTCGAGCCCTTCTTAGACCGCTTCGTGATTGTATTCATCGACGACATTTTGATATATTCCCGGACTCAGGAAGAGCATACAGAGCATTTGACGCTGGTCTTGCAGAGGCTGAGGGAGTCCCAGTTGTACGCAAAGTTTTCAAAGTGCCAGTTCTGGCTACAGGAGGGGGCTTTCCTGGGACACACGATCAGTGGGGCTGGATTAGTAGTGGACCTAGCCAAGATAGAGGCAGTAAGGGATTGGCCACGACCAAAGACAGCATCCGATATTCGCAGCTTCCTGGGTTTGGCAGGGTACTATCGGAAGTTTGTGGAGGGGTTGTCGAGGATAGCCCTCCCCTCACGACTTTGACGAGGAAGGATACTGAGTTCACCTGGACAGAGCAGTGTGAGGCGGCATTTCAGGAGCTGAAGGACCGACTCATCTCATCCCCTATTCTTGCGCTTCCATCCGGGAGTGAAGGATTTCAGATTACACAGATGCCTCTTACCAGGGGATGTGTGCTGTCCTGATGCAACATGGACATGTTATTGCTTATGCTTCGAGACAGTTGAAGAAGCATGAGCATAACTATCCAGTACATGACTTAGAGCTCGGGGCTGTGGTATTCGCCCTAAAGATATGGAGGCATTACCTATACAGGATTCATTGTGATATTTATTCAGATCACAAGAATCTTAAATATGTCAATACGCAGAAAGACTTGAACTTACGACAGAGGAGATGGCTGGAATTCCTCTGCGATTATGATTATAAGATCCACTACCATCCGGGGAAAGCGAAGACAGTAGCAGATGCTTTGAGTAGGAGGCCCGACACTTCTGGACCGGAGCCACGATTGATGTCCATAGAGCTGCTGCGGATGATGGAGGACATGCACATTACCATGGTATCTGAGGCTGAACCAGTGGTATATCGAGAGTATTTGAGCTCAGTGATCAGTAGTGATGACATACGAGAGCGCATCCAAACACATCAGAGGCGGGATGCTGCATTACAACCGATTTTTAGGGCCCTAGAAAGGGGCAAGGTTGAGGACTACACGATACATGATGATCTTCTTCGATTCCGTGGACGCATTTACATACCAGTAGGGGGCAGTATCCGGGAGGACATACTCAGAGAGGCTCATTGCTCCAGATATTCAGTGCATCCCGACATCACCAAGATGTGGGCAGATTTGCGGAGGTCTATGTATTGGCCTGGGGTGAAGAGGGAGATCACTCACTTTGTGACATTCTGCGAGACATGTCAGCGCGTGAAGGCGGAATGTAAGAGCCCAGGAGGTTTGCTACAGCCACTGCCAGTACCAGAGTGGAAGTTCGAGGACATTGCTATGGATTTTGTGCACGTACTACCTCGCTCCCACTCTGGGCATGATTCTATATTGGTCATAGTAGACAGACTGACCAAGGTAGCGCGCTTTATTCCAGTTCGGAAGGATGCCCCAGTTGCAGTTCTGGTGAGATTATTTGTGGAGCAGTTCGTCAGATATCATGACATTCCCAGGACGATCGTTTCGGACCGTGATGGTCGGTTAACTTCGAGCGAGTGGAGGGCCGTGCATGCTTACTTGGGCTCTCGGCTTACTTTTAGAACTGCCTTCCACCCGCAGACCGACGGACAGACCGAGCGGACCATCCGGACCATGGAGGACCTACTCAGACTATGCATATTGGATACAGGGAAGCCTTAGGAGAGGCTGCTGCTACTGATTGAGTTCTCGTACAATAACAGCCACCAGGCTAGCATCAGGATGGCTCCATATGAGGCACTTTATGGGAGGAAGTGCCGGACACCGCTATCATGGGTTCAGGATGTGGATACCAGGGCTCTTGGATCAGATTATATAGAGGATACTGAGGTTCAGATTCGTTTGATCAGAGATCGGCTACTAGAGGCCCAGAGCAGGCAGGCAAAGTATTATGATGCTCGGCACCGGAAGGTGGAGTTCCAGGTTGGAGACAGAGTTTTCTTGAATATACGTCCAGTACACGGTGTCTCTCGGGTGCGGAGGCACAAGAAGCTCAGTCCACGATACATGGGGCCATACTTGATCCTGGAACGGATCGGCCCCTTAGCTTACAGACTGCAGCTGCCACCGGAGTTGGGTACATTGCATGACGTCTTCCATGTCTCTTCCTTGCGAAGAGCTCTCCTTCGGCCGGAGCAGCACATTACTACTACAGCCGGACCGATAGAGCCTGACAGATCAGTTAGATTGGAGCCGATCCGGATTGACGATACAACCATCCGAGTGTTGCGGAAGAAGAAGGTCCCTCTTATGAAGGTGCTGTGGTCCAACCATGGACGAGAGGAGCACACTTGGGAGCCAAGGGATCTAATGCTGGAGCGACACCCGGAGCTGTTCACCTCAGGTATATTTTAGTTTACACGTTAAAAATTTCTTATAAATCTTGCAAATAAACCTCGTAAACCCGAACTTAAATTTCGAGGACGAAATTATTTTTCTTGGTTGTTGGAATTTGTAACATCCCATGTTACTTCTAGGCCCCTTCCACTTAGATTGGGTTAGGCATGGGATGAGTGTCATGGGTTTAGCTAGGTTTGACCCTAGGTAGTGGGTTGTAGCCATATGAGGCCCACTATAGGACCAAGTCAAACTAGGACAAACTAGCCTAAATAGGGACCCAAAACACACCATGACCCCACCACATTGCCCTAACCCTAAAAACAATCTAAGTGCACCCTAGGGCATGCCATTAGGTCAACATTTTGACCCCAGTTGACCAAAGTCAACCTTGGGCCTAATTTGGTCAAACCCACACTCATAAGCCTAATTAGCCTAGGTAGGGCACCCCCTTGACCCAACCCAAGTTGGGTAGTGCCACTAGACCCATTACCACCAAGTAGGGTCAGCCCACCCACCATGTTGACTAAGTCAACTCTCCAAGTCAACAAGTCAACTATTTGACCTAAAAGAGGTAAATGAAGACCAAGCCACCCTCCTTTGGACCAAGCCCACCAAATTTGGCCCATGGCCAGCCCAAGTGAACAAGACTAGCCCTACCCCTCTAAATCAGGAGAGAGAATGCATGCAAAGGGGTAGAAATGGGATTTTGAGAGAAAGAGGAGAGAGAAATGGGGATGAAGGGGAATGATGGCCACATGGCCACCCCTTCAGCTGCAATTCTCTGCCCAACACCTGCTGGCCGACCTCCTCTCATCATTCCAGAAGAAATTAGGGGCTGAGATCCACCTGGCATGCATGGGCGGAGCAACCAAAGCTCAAACCGAGTTCACATAGGTAGTATCTCCATATACAGCCATACTCAGCCCAAACAGACTTCACCATTAGCTTCAGAAGGTGAAAAGGAGTGGAATTCGAGTGCTGAAACATGGAAAACGATGGAGAATCAAGGAATCGGGGAGGAGCACGCTGGTGCACCACCACCATGGCAAACCGCCGCCTGACCCGAAGCCAAGCCCCAATCCAAGTTCGTTTCACCTCACCTCTACCCGTACTAGGATCTTAAATCGATTATGTGAGATATCAGGCTCAACTGAGCCCGATGCCATGGGAGAAAAGTGAGATTTTTCCAAGCTTTAGAACCCGCTCGGGATCGCCGTCGCCGCCGTCTCCCGTCGCCCCATCACCGGGACACGATAGCCACCACCACCGTGAAGGTGATGACACCGTTGGCCGGGGGTGGTGCCGCCTCAGCTGGCCGGAAACCGCCAGCAAACATCACCCAGGAAGAATCGATCTCAGCCTTTGATCCATTGGGGACGATGACCGGATCCCGTCCGTTCACGCTTTAAGATTCGTGCGGCTTAATTAAAAATCAAATTATTTGTTATATATGAAATGAAATAAAATCAAATTAATGTCACACTTATTCAGTGATATTGAATGTCATTTTTAGGCCTCTTAGAGTCATTTCCAGATAATGGCATCTAAATGGAAAATGTATCTGTCTGTCTTACCTTTATTTTGCCATCTTACATGTGTGATTAGGTGTAGTAAACAGTCTTGTAGGGCATTTCTCCTACGACTGGTCCTAGACAAGGGCAGAAATTCATTTGGATGCCCAAGTCAAACCAGCAATCACCATGGCCCCAAATTTTGGGTACATGCATGATTAGGTCATACTTAGCCCCTGCCAAAAATGGGGAATTTTTGAAACAACGTTTTCTATAGTTTTGGTCATAATATCAAAACTAATTAAATGAAATATTTAGAGTTATATGACTCCTCATGGCCCCAAATTTTGGTGGTAGGTCCTTGGGGACATCATTGGTGCATGATAAAAATTTCAACACATTTGGATTACTGCATGTTGGAAAATCCACTTGCATGTGTTGGTTCATATATTGCCTTGGTGTGCCAATAACAATAATTTAAATATTGTGCATTCAGCCTAATGAAGGCATTCAAAAATCATGGATTTGATTCCAGTGGTTCATTAGGGTAAAGTTTTCCCCTCAGATTAATTATGGGATTTTTGGAATCAAAAATCCCATTAATTGGAATTTTTAAAAATATAGCTCCTTTTGAAAATAAATTTGAAAAATCGCTTTTCCTCAAGTAAAAATCCTCAAACTTTGCCAAGTTGAAAATAAGGTTATATTTGACTTAGGAAAATTTGATCTTTCTGTTTGAAGAAATGTTGGAGTAAAATATCTTGAAATGCCCATTTTACCCTTATTTCATTTATTCTTGAATTGATGGATATACACCTCAGCAAAATTTGGAAATATTTCTAGTGTTGTAAAATTGTATTATTAGTCTTGCATAAATATTTAAGAATTTATGGGTGTACTGATAGTTTTAAAATTAATATAATGGCATTTTAGTAAATATGTAAGAATAGGAATTGATAGGCCATTACACTATAAAAGTTGATGAAACTCTGCCAATAGTCATAAATTAATATTTTGTATGTTCTGTAATTTTCCTGGAATTTTGGATTACATATTCCTTGTACTTCATTTGGAAAATGAAAATTATGTAGATTTGGTATTAAATAAGGAATTGGTATAAATAATCAAAGGAAAATTGTGAAACCCTGAAGACAGAAATATTTTATCATTATACAACTCAGGAAAAATTACCTAGGTCAGTGGATTTTAAATCATACTACTTCATGCGTAAAGTGGCCTAGGAATTAATTTAAAAGATTTAATTAAGGGATTAATTGGCCAAGGAGAATTATGAGAACCCATATGATAGTTCCATTAGCCCATACCACCCTAGGATAAATATTTAGGGTCAAGAGGCCCTAAGGATTGGAAGATTCCAATTTTGGGGTAATAATAGGACATGGTCTGCATATAGCATAAATAGGGTATAATTTAGGGGATTACCAGAGGATTGATTATCGGAAGAAATAAAGGAGTGCAATATGAATAATCCCTGGTGGGTAGTATTGTCTTAGTGACAGGATTAAAAGTGCAAGTCTTTAGGTAACAACCGGAGTGGAGGTCGACGGAAGACCGTCGGTTTCCCGGTAATATCTTAAGTCACTAGGATTGTTCCAGAGCAACAATGAGAGCTGGGGTGAAACATGGGTAACCATCAACTAAAGTAAATATCCTTGTGAAAGGGAACTTTGGGCGTAATCCCATCGTAGTTCCTAGTGCCCCCGAGAGCCCTTCACCGGGTATACCCTGGGCAGTCCTGGGATTAACCTTAAATCACTAAGTATAATAACTCGTAGACAAGAGTAGTCTAATAGGTTAAGACATTTGTTCTACCTTATCACCCGTATAGGGTTGGAGAAATTCATGATATATGCTCACCCGTGTAGGGTCTGAGGGAATTGGTATAAAGGCACTATTGTGCGTTCTCACCCGGATTGGGTTTGAGGGTTTCAGGACGGGTTTGGTCCTGCGAGCGGAAGGCTCGGAATGAAATACTTGCATGTGCATAAATATAGTGGCGGGGCATGCGGTACTGGCCGTTCATAACACCGATGGCAGTACGGTGCACCAGGCGGTTGTGAGGGTTAGAGGGGCCAGTGGGTTGTTTTACACTGCGGTCTGGAGGACGACCCCCGATAACGCACATCCGACCCAACAAGACTGACGGGTTGTCAGCAAAGTACGTACGCGAGACTCTAGAGTGCACCTTGGACGTGTACAGAGGCGTATGAGAGGGGTCTAAGGCTTGGTAGTGTGCATACCGGCCTAGAAGTGGAGACGCCCGCTCTGCTGCTGCCGTAGCCACTGCGGTGGTACCCGAGAGTGATGCTAGCTCTCAAAAAGTGGGAACTAAAGGTCTATGATCACAGAGTCGTTGTGTGTGAGTTACACTTGCCTGTGCATAAAATTGCATCATAACATTCATTCATATTAGGTCATACGCTTCATAGATCCTTATCATATAAATTAGTATGAGCTCTTTTATATGATAAGTTAAATTTCCTGGAAATCCTAACTTATATATTTGTATGGGCATTTATATAAGTTAGGGTACTTTTGTGATGGTAGTGTAGTGGTAGAATAGTTTATTTACATGCTCTTACTGCTGTTCTTTACTTCCTTTACTGTACTACTCTTTACCTTCTTGTACCATATATAGAACTTCTAGAATAAAACCATAAAACTTATTACAACTGCTAGTTAGTTTCTGTCACCTGCTTACACCTTTTCTACCCCTTGTTGTCCTCCGCTTCATCCTCCCGCTCGGTGCCTAGGAGTTGCGGGGCGAGGTGCGGAGGAAACGACTTAGTCTTTTTGACTAATGGTCGGTGACCATACTATTTTTAGGAGCCCGTGGAGATGGAGCACCAGCACGACGAGGAGATAGGACGTGAGGAGCAGATACCGCTACAGCAGGCTACTATCACTACTGTGCGTCCTCAGGTGGGACGAATTCTGATGTACTAGTATAGCTTCCGCTTTTATTTGTGAGAGAGAGAGTTGATTTTGATGTACCGGGCATAAGCCCTTATTACTCTTTCATTTTGTACTCTTTTGTGGACCATGTTGTTGTAATTTTCATTTTATATTTATGATGTACTCTGTGACTTGTGGACTTGTAGATTTGTTACATTGTTACACTTTTTTTCTCATATTGGCATATGTATATGATCTTATTAGTCGGCAGGATCGGCGTGTTGTGGTGTTGACTAACCCGTGCGTTAGTGCCACCGTAAGACGGCGGTTCTGGGCATAAGGCCCGGTAGCCCTCCTTGGTAAGGGGGAGGAAGGGGTCTTACACTTAGAGTCATGGTGAAGCCTAATGGTCATCCTAAACTAGGGTTTAAGGATCTACTATTTGCAGACCATAGTGATCTCACCTACATTCCTAGGTTCACTTGGCCTTCTTGGGCTTCCTAGGGTTTTGTCATGACCTAGTCATGACAAAACCACTCTTAGGGGTATAGTTGTTTGAGTGATATTACAAATCCCAATATATAAACAAAAAATTTCATCCTCGAAATTCTACTTAGGCCTACGGGATTTCAAGTATGAAGGGTAAATTGAAACATCCCGAGAGGTTGTGAGTAATTCCTGACAGAAAACCTCCGGGTACCTTTGTTGCATCAAGTCCTGAGGTTCCACGTGTGCTCCTCACCCATGTTTTCTCCACAGGACCTTGACCAATGGAACCTACTTGCGGCGCAAGACTCGTATTCCCTTGTTGTTAATCCGGACCGGTTCCAGGTGAACTAACCGATCAAATGCTACCGGCCCTTCCGCGGCTGTAATCTGCTGCTCTGGGCATAGTAGAGCCCTCCTAAGAGAGGATACATGGAACACGTCATGCAGACTCGCCAGCTCCATTGGCAGCTCCAGCCTGTATTCCAAGGGACCGATCCGCTCGAGGATTCTATAAGGCCCCATATATCTTGGGCTGAGCTTCTTCTTCCGACCACGTACCCGTGAAACCACATGCATCGGTTGGATCTTCATGAATACTCGGTCCCCCACCTGAAACTCCACCTGATGATGCTGAGGGTCGTAATACTTAGCCTGTCGGCTCTGTGCCTCTAACATCCTGTCCCGTATCAACCTCACCTGAGCCTCGGTGTCCTCAACAAACTCCGAACCCAAAGCCTTCGGATCCTGATCCTGTATCCACGACAGCGGAGTCCTGCACCTCCGTCCATATAGGGCCTCCTAAGGATCCATCCCTATGCTGGACTGGTAGCTATTATTATATGAGAACTCGATCAGTAGCAACAACTTCTCCCAAGGCTCACCGCGATCCAATATACAAAGTCGCAGCAGATCTTCCAAAGTATGATTGGTGCGTTCCGTCTGCCCATCAGTCTAGGGATGAAAATCTATACTGAAAGTCAGTCGAGTGCCCAAGTAAGTCTGCACTGATCTCCACTCCCTGGACGTAAACCATCCATCCCGATCCGACACAATCGTCCTGGGTACGCCATTACAATGGACGAACTGCTCCACGAATATCTGAACCAGCATACCCACCGAGTCATCCTTTCTGATCGGGATAAATCTGACTACCTTTGTCAGCCAGTCGACGATCACCCAGATCGAATCGTTTCCCGTCCGCAATCGGGGAAGCCCATGTATGAAGTCCATCGCGATATCATCGAACTTCCACTACGGCACCGGGAGTGGCTGCAACAATCCTGCGGGGTTTCTGCACTCTGCCTTCACCAGCTGGCATGCCTTGCATTGGGTCACAAAATAGGTGATATCTTTCTTCATGCTTGGCCAGTACATGGTCTTCTTCAGATCCGCAGTCATCTTTATAACTCCCAGGTGTACCGAATACCGTCTGCAGTGGGCCTCTGTCATGATATCTTCCCGGACCTAGCCTCCCTCTGGTATGTAAACCCGTCCTCTGAAGCACACTAGGCCATCCCTCAGTGTGTAATCCCCTGCAGTGCCTGCTTCTATGGCCCAGAATATCGGCTCTATCTTGGCATCCTGCCTCTGCCCATCTCTGACTCGGTCTCGAATGTCATCTGTGGCCACCAATGACGATAGTTACTCCCGGTACAGCTGTTGGGTACATTGGAATTTATGTACCTGATTTGAAGAAGCCTCACCCTACTCAATGATATACATCAAGATGTATTTGATCTGCTTTGAGTTTCTTTGTGCAGGTTAAGTAATTGCAGGGAAAGCAGAAAAGTTTCTAAGTCCATGTGTCGACACCTAGAAGAAAAGTGTCGACACTTAAGAATACTTGTGTCGACACCTAGAGAAGCAGTGTCGACACTTGGAGTAATTGTGTCGACACTAGGAATGCAGAGTCGACACCAGAAGGAAAGTGTCGACACATACAGGAAGTGTCGACACACAATGAAGAAATGTCTACATAATCAGTGTCGACACTTAGAAGCCGTGTCGACACCCAGAGGAACTTTGTCGACATCAAAAGTGTCGACACTAGGAGGCTGTGTCGACACTCAGCAAAACTTCAACAAAGTTCAAGTAAAAGTATCGACACTAGGAGGCTGTGTCGACACTCAGCAAAACTTATACAAAGTCTAAGTACAAGTGTTGACACAAAGAAGATGTGTCGACACTCAGCAAAAGTCTCAACACATGAAGAATGTGTCGACACAAAGGAGATGTGTCGACACTCAGCAAAAGTTTCCACAAAGAAGGCATGTGTCGACACAAAGAAGATGTGTCGACACTTAGCAAGTTTCAACACAAGAAGATGTGTCGACACAAAGGAGTTGTGTCGACACTTAGCAGAAATCAACTAAGTATAAAAGAAGAAGGACATGTGTCGACACACAGGATCAGTGTCGACACATTCTGTAGAAGCAGTGTCGAGAAGCAGTTTCTACAACACAAGGAGTTGTGTTGACACCATGAAGGCTAGTGTCGACACTTAGTCTACTTGTGTCGACACTTAGTCTATTTGTGTCGACACATAAAGACTGTCTGTCTCGACACTTTCAGACAGTGACAGAGTTTTCAAGAAGTGACTGGATGACTTGACAGCTGCCATTTCAACCGGTCAACTGCTACTGTCAGAGCTGTCAGAAAGTTGTTAGAAACTGGATCAGCCGGTCACAATGAAGAAGGCTTATATAAAGGCTTATTCCTTCAACTGAAGAGAACAATCAGAATAAGAGGAAGCAATCATTGAAGTGAGAAACAACAAACAAGAAGAAGACCTTCAAGTGAAGATCTAAGAAGTTGGAGAGAGAAAGCTCCTTCTAAGAAAACAGCTATTGAGCCATGCTGATAAGAAAGCTTCAGATTGAGATCTGATTCTCAAGTCAGCAGTTGATTGAAGATCATCTGCCTAGAGATACAACCCTACTGTGTTCTAATTCAAGAAGTTTTGAAGAAAGCCAAGGGAGGTTGATCTCTGCAAAGTTCTTCCAAGAACTCATCAAGAAGCCAGTCAACTCATCTTTCTCAATCAGAGTTGTGGTTATTAATCTTTGTACTCTTTATTTTCTGTAGGATCCTTAGGGATCTGAGCTGTAAGCCTGTATTATAATGGCTGAGTGTAGGAGACAGTGTGCTCTGAGTGTAAGTCTTGTTGAAGACTGAGGTAGGGCCAAAGGCCTGAGTTGTAGGAGACCTTGTTCTCTGAGTGTAAGTCTTTGTGAAGACTAATTGGTAGGGCTATTGAGCCTGAGTTATAGGAGTGAGATCACTCTGAGTTGTAGGAACCTGTTTGGGGTTCTGAGTTGTAAGATCTGAGGATCTGAGGAGTAGTGGAGAAGTTAGGCCGAATCTAGTACACTACTAGATAGGCGAAGGGGGAAAGTGGATGTACCCAGACCTTGGGGAACTACTATAAATCCTGTGTGCTCTCTATGATTGTATGCTTGTGTGAATGCTGTGTTAACTGTGCTGAATTGCTGTAAAGAATTGCATAGACAGGTCTAATAATTCAGTGTTTCTGCCTTAAAAGTTAAAAAGATTAAGTGCATCTATTCACCTCCCTCTAGGTGTTTAGGCACTAGTTCTTTCAAGTGGTATCAAAGCGAGGTTACTCAAAAAGGACATAACAGTCTGAGTAAAGATCCTGTAGGCAGAATCAGCATAATCAAGAATCAAGAAAATGAGTTCAACAGATAATCACAAAGAGTTAGGATCCATGAAATTGCCAATCTGCAGAAAGGAGATCTTTGGCATTTGGAAAGAAATGGTTAGACTTTTTATGGAAGCCTCTGACCCCAGAATATACATTACTGTTAAAGAAGGGCCATATGTGCCAATGAAAGTATCTGTTCTGGATGCAAATCAGAGAACTCCCAAAGACTATTCAGAAATGACCAAGGATGAAATAATTCTGGCCACTATGGACAAGAGGGCCCAGAATATTATTGTAAGTGCAATTGATGATGCTACATTTCAGAATCTGATTCATTGTAAAACATCAAAAGAAATGTGGGACACACTGATAGTCTATATGGAGGGATCAGAAGAGGTAAGACAAGACATGAAGTCTTTGTTAAACCAAGAGTATGAAAGCTTCAGACAAGGCAGGTCTGATAGCATAACTGAATGCTACAAGAAATTCTATAGGATTGTCAATGAATTGATGTCCTATGGAAGAGAGTTCAGCAATTATGAATTGAATGATAAGTTCTTGATATCCCTAACTAAAGACTGGGATACTAAGATTTGTGTCATAAGGGAAATGGCCAAATTAGCTGACATACCTCCTCCAACATTGTTTGGAAAACTGTTATCTTATGAGATGCAGTAAATGGTAAGGAAGGAGGAAGAAAATACTACTAGGGTGGAGCACAAAGAAAGAGCTGTGGCCTTCAAGACTGAAGCCACTAGGAAATATAAAGCAAGTCTCCATCTCCACCACAAATAGTTGCTGAGACAGTATTAGATACTTCAAATAGCAAGAAGTCAGAAAGCAGTGAAAGTGATGAAGACTTTGCTGCATTTACTAGAAACTTTCAGAAGTTTCTAAAGAAGAAGCAGTGGAGGTCCAAGCCATCCACTTCACAGCCAAAAGATGAATATTATCAGAACAGTAAGTCATCAAGGAATGACAGGAGAAAGTCTAAGTCTAGTAAAATTACATCCTCAAAGATAGTATGCTATTGTTGCAATAGACAAGGACATGTAATAGCTGATTGTCCAGAGAAGTGGAAAGAGTCCACTGACAAGAAAAAGATACAGTTCACGGGCAAAAAGGAAAGGTCCTTTGTTGCCAAGAAGGATAAAAGTCTGACTGATATGTCATCTTCAGAAACAGATTCAGGAGCTGAAGCCTATATTGGCTTGTTTGCTGAAGAAGAAAAAAATGAGTTCATGCAGCTAATGAACTCCATTTATGAGCATGAGGACATTCAGTGCAAGGGACTGATGACCTTATCAGAAGGAGACAAAATCCAGGATCAGCCTGGACCTAGTCAGGTACAAAATTGTTCTTCAAGTTCAATTTCTGGTACTGAGTCAGATTCAGATACATCAGCATCAAGTGATGTGAGTGGATCTGAATCTGAAGGAGACATTCATCAGTTAATTGATGAATATATGGTATTGTTGCAGGCTTTGAAGAAAAGCAAACTCTTGGCCAAAACTCAGGCTAAGGAGATTGCTAGTCTTAAAGAGGCTGCAACAGATTTTGACAAGTTAGTAGATCAAAAATTAAATGAAATAGCCAGACTGAAGAATATTACAGTTATTCAGATGGGGACTATTACATTTAAAAATGATCAAATTAGAAATCTAGAGATTAGTCTTCAGAAGGAAAGAGAGATTGTTGCAAGTTTTTCTAAACCAAAGTTTGTTTTACCTTTGATAGATGAATTTGTACATCAAAAGGGTAAAACTGGATTGGGGTTTACAAAACCTGCCAGGACAGTTAGGTCCAAGTCTAAGGGCAAAGCCCCAGTACTCAACAAGAAGCCTGCTGTAGATAAAACAGCCAGGGATGTACCTAAACAGAGGTACAACAGATTTGAGTGCTGGTGTTGTGGCAAGGTAGGCCACTTTGCCATTGATTGTTGACATAATTCAAGTGCCAAGGTGAGTAGCAAACTGCCTTCTAGAAAAGCTACAGGCAGTTTTGTTAAGAGTCAGACTAACTTGCACCAAGGACCCAAGAATTATTTGGGTTCTAAGGTTAAGTAATCTATTTTGCAGGTGAGTCCAAGTGGCTATGCCCCAATATGGTACTTGGACAGTGGATGTTCCAGGCACATGACTGGAACTAGGGGATTGCTGAAGGACTATACACCAATCAAGGATGGTCCTAAGGTTACCTTTGGTGGTTCAGAAAAAGGAATCATCAAAGGTTTTGGTAACATTTCTAGCAACCTTATTACAATTACTCAAGTGGCTTATGTAAAGGGTTTGAAACATAACCTCATTAGCATAAGTCAGCTGAGTGATTTAGGATATGACATATCATTTATCAAGGATGGTTGTCATATCAGTAGATCAAGTGATCAAAAGATCATTCTGACAGGATATAGAAAGAGAAATTTCTATTGTCTAGACATTATGAGTGAGAACATTGTTTCTCCTGTTTGTCTTGTAGCTGATGAGAAAGTCTCACATTGTGTTAAATGGCACAAGAGGCTGGCTCATCTCAACTATAAGACAATTGGTCAACACTTTAGCAAAGAGTTAGTGAGGAATGGTCCTCAAGTTAAGTGCATAAAGGTTGGGATATGCTCAGCTTGTCAAAAGGGCAAGCAGACCAAATCCACCTTTAATTGCATTGAGAACAAAGATGTTGTGAGGTGCCTATACCTCTTGCATATGGATCTTTTTGGTCCTATGCCAGTTCACAGCCTAGGTAGGAAGGTCTACACATTTGTGGTTGTAGATGATTATTCAAGGTTTTCCTGGGTATTCTTCCTAAGGCAAAAATCTGAAACTCCTATTATCTTTTATAGTTTTATCAAACAAATTCAGAATGAGTTAGACAGTACAGTGGTCAAAATAAGAAGTGACCATGGTACTGAATTCCAGTCTGATAGTATGACAAAGCTATGTGAAGAGTTTGGGATATTTCAGGAATTTTCCTCACTAAGAACACCTCAACAAAATGGTATTGCTGAAAGGAAAAATAGAACCTTGATAGAGGCTGGTAGAACCCTATTGAGTGACACATCTCTCCCAGAATATTTCTTGGCTGAGGCAGTAAACACTGCATGTCATGTAATTAATAGGGCTACTATCACCAAGAGCCACAATAAGACCCCCTATGAGATTGTGAAGGGCAGAAAACCAAATCTATCCTATTTCAAGATCTTTGGTTGTAAATGTTATATACTTAACAATGGTAAGTCTTATTTAACCAAGTTTACTGCCAAATCCCAAGAGGGGATCTTTATTGGGTACAACAACAACAGTAAGGCTTATAGGGTCTACAACTTGATTACTCAAGTTGTAGAAGAGTCTGTTCATGTAGTCTTTGATGAAGCTAGACTCATTAACAATGAATTGCCTAGAAGTGTTTGCAGCTCTACATGTGTGACTGAGAAGATGAACAAGCTTACTATTGAAGAAGGTTCTACTGCAAGTCAGCAAGTGAATGATAGTGGCTGCTGTCCAGGGGGAGTACAAGATACTCCTGTTGCTGAAGAAGACCAAGAGGAGCTGCTGAATGAAGAAGCTGAAGGTATACAACCAGAAGACAGGCTGCCTCAAGCAAATAGGCATTGAAAAGATCATCCAGCCAATCAAATTATTGGAGATCTCAGACAAGGGGTACAAACAAGGGGCAAGAATCTAAGTTCAGTTCTCTACTCCAGCTTTCTATCCCAAGTTGAGCCAAAGAAATTTGAAGAAGCAATCCAAGACCCTCATTGGATTGAGGCTATGCAAGAGGAGCTGAACCAGTTCAAAAGATGTAAAGTCTGGGAGCTAGTTCCTAAACCAAAAGACCACAACATTATAGGAACTAAGTGGATCATTAGGAGCAAGTTGGATGAAAATGGAGTAATTATAAAGAACAAAGCTAGACTTGTTGCAAAAGGATATAGACAGGAAGAAGGTATTGATTTTGATCAGACCTTTGCTCCAGTAGCAAGATTGGAAGCAATAAGGATGTTCCTTGCCTATGCAACATTCCAAGGATTTAAGGTCTATCAAATGGATGTTAAGTCAGCTTTTCTAAATGGAAACCTGAAGGAAGAAGTCTATGTAGAGCAGCCATCAGGTTTTGTAGATTCTACTAAACCTAATTATGTTTATAGACTTAGGAAGGCTTTGTATGGGTTAAAACAAGCCCCTAGGGCTTGGTATGAAACCATGTCTAGTTTCCTCATTGAGAATAAATTCATAAGGGGAAAATAGACAAGACTCTATTCCTTAGGGAATCCAGAGGCAAGATCATCCTAGTCCAAATATATGTAGATGACATCATATTTGGGTCTACAAAAAGTAGTCTTTGCAAAAAGTTTGCAAAACTAATGCAAGGACAATTTGAAATGAGCAGTATGAGGGAACTTAAGTTCTTCTTGGGTCTCCAAGTTAGACAGACTAAGGATGGTTTATCCATATTCCAGTCTAAGTTCACCCTAGAATTGATAAGGAAGTATGGTATGAAATCATCCACTACCATGAAAACTCATATGGGGTCAACAATGTCTTTATGCAAAGATGATGCAGGGAAACCTGTAGATGAAACTTTGTATAGAGGGATAGTTGGCTCCCTACTATATTTGACTGCAAGTAGACCAGATATCATGTATGCTACATGCGTCTGTGCTAGGTACCAAGCTTGCCCTAAAGAATCTCATTTGACAGCAGTCAAAAGAATTTTGAGATATCTTAAGGGCACTCCTTATCTAGGCCTTTGGTACCCTAGGAATGGAGATTTTGAACTGACAGGTTATTCAGATGCAGATTTTGCAGGCTGCAAGGAAGATAGAAAGAGTACCACATGTACCTGTCAGTTTCTAGGTGGAAGGCTGGTGTCTTGGAGTAGCAAGAAGCAGACCAGTGTGGCTATCTCCACAGCTGAGTCAGAGTATGTTGCTGCAAGGAGCTGCTGTGCATAACTACTATGGATACAACACAAGCTAGAAGATTATGGTATTCAAGTAAGTAGAACACTTTTATTTTGTGATTCTACTAGTGCTATTTCTATTGCAAATAATCCTGTCTCTCATAGTAGGACTACGCACATAGAAATAAAGTATCATTTTCTAAGAGAACATGTGGAAAAAGAAGATATTTCCCTAGAGTATATAAATACAGAAAATCAGCTAGCTGATATGTATACTAAGCCCTTAGATGAAACCAAATTCAATAAATTTAAAATTGAATTAGTGATGATAAACTTAGAATAGTTTACAAAATTGGCTAAGTAAAATGGTATCGACACACAGAGTTGTCTGTGTCGACACATAGAAGTGGTGTCGATATTTCAGAGAAATGGTGTCAACACATCTAGGAAGTCTGTGTCGACACTTCAGAGAATTAGTGTCGACACATGCAGTGTAGGTGTCGACACATCCAAGGTGGTGTCGACACTTAGGATTTACACTGAATTAGTCTAGTAGAGTCTCGACTAAGTGTCGAGCTGAGTGGTGTCGACACATATATAAGTGTCGACACATATATTCTGTCGACTATACTTGTGTCGACACATAGTTGTTGAGACATTATAAGTAAGTGTCGACACTTTTCAACAGTGTCGACACAATTTAAGTATTTTAACGCGCCTTTTCACCTTTGATTCTAGAAAGGTATAAATAGGTTTTCCCCAGTGATTGTCGACACGCTCACCAAAGTTTCGAGACCAAACTTGTGTGTCGACATCTCTCTTCTCCAAATTCAAAATTTCTTCAAACTCTAATGGCGCCCAAGCTAGAGGAGAATGTTAATGAAGGATATGAGCTCGTGCGACATGTCTTTGATGACGCGGAACCCGAAATCAAAGGTGTGGTAACCCTAACAGCCGAGACTGGTTTGGAATATCTTGTATCTGAACCAATCAAGATCTAGAAGAAAGAGGTCCTGGAATTTTTGAGTGCAGCTTCACTTGATGATACTGGACTCAAGATTAAGTCCAGAGTTCATGGGACCAAAGTCAAGGTCACACCAAAAAGTCTAAGGAAGGTACTTCAACTGCCAAGAACAAAGGAGGAAGAAGATGTATCTGCTTCTAAGACTAGAGAGGCATTGAGATGGTGTGGACTGGATTCAAATCTGAAAATTGGATCTGTTTTTAATAGAAAAGGAATGAACATCCAAGGAAAATTCTTGTCTGAAATAGTTGGCAAGGTCATCCTGAGCAAGCCTGGAGGACATGACAGAATTTCAGCTTATATGTTCAGTTTGATGACAAGGATCATCTTCAAACTTAATACTGATTGGTCTGCAGTTGTGTTTGAGAAGATAAAAGAAAGTATGAAGATGCCCAATCTGGGTAGAATACTGAGTATATACCTAGCTGGAAGTATTCCTGAGGTGATGAATCAGGCTGCAGGTTCCAAGATTAACCACATGAGGAGAATGAATTTGAGAATTTTCTCTAGGTGGGATAGAGTGCTGACAAAGGAACTGCCATCTCCAGTAAAGGACACACCCCAGAAGAAGAAGAAGACAACCACTATGACTCAAGAATCCTCCAGCAGCTCTGAAGAGCAAGTAGTGTTTAGTTCTGATGATGAACAGGAAAGAAATGCTGGTCAGTCTCCAGCAAGACAAGAAGATGCACAGAGGCAGGTTGAGCTACCCTCAGCAAGCCCCATTCACCTGGATCCATTCCAGGGGGAGCCTTTACTTGTGGAAGAGCCAACTCCACTAGAGAGTGAACAAGCTACCCAAACCATACTAGAGGTAATAACTGACATTAATCAATTGGATTTCACTATTGAGGATGATGTTTTGTCTGATTCATTACCTAATGTTCATCAGCAAATACAGATACACCCTCAACCACAAGATGTTGTCATGGAGGACACATCTGTTGCAGATAAAGTGGTTGATGATATCAGAGATTCTCCAGCCCATTCTCAACAGGAATTCACCTTAGAGGAGCTATTCCCTGATCTGGTACAGACAGATCTAGAGAGAGAAATAGCTGCTGTTGAGGGGGAGAAAGCAAACATTGAGGGGGAGCATGTGGAGTCTGTAGAGGAAACTGCAAGGAAAGAGAATGAGGAGCCAAGAGATGCTGAAGGGCTACCAAGGACTGAGAAGGATTCACATCCCAGTCCTAAGGATAGAGTGGATATAGCTAGCACTTCTGCTTCAGAGGATGAGGAGGCTGCTAGAGCCAAGAAGAGGAAGTTCCAGGTCTTCAAGAGAAGAAACCAGAACTATAAGAAAGCCCTACAGACAATTGCTCCACAGCCAGCCCCATCTACTGATTACAGTTCACTGATGGTGGCTTTGCAAATTAAGCTGGATGAGCAAAGAAAAGCTCTAGAAAAGTGCATGGATGAAGGGCATAAGTCACTTCAATTTGATCTTGCACAAGACATTAAATCTATCAGATTTGAAGTGGATCTCAACAAGAAAGAAATGACTGACTGCTTCCATAAGGGAGGAAATGCAGTAGTCTATCTGGCCACTCATCAAGAGAACATCAAGAAACAAGTTGATGAAATTGCACTAAAGCAAGGCTATGTTCTAGAGAATCAGCTGAGAATGAATGATAATTTGACAGCTTCTCATAATGCCATAGTCACTGAAATGAAGAATATAGCTACTGCCCAGACTGCACACAGTGCTGCTGCCAAAGCTGAGTTTGATAAGCAACTCCAAGAGAGCCTACTTGCAGTTCACACTGCCATTCAGGATTCACAGAAGCTAATCACTGAAAAGCTCCAAAGGTTGAAACCTTTTTATAAGGATGGAGTAAACTATCTGAATGCCCAGATTAGGTTCCAGAAAGATGATCTGAGGGATCACATAGAGAGAGAAGTCATAAAGGGGGAGAGGGTATTAGTCAAGACAGGCTCTGATCATGCCAAATGGATTTCAAATTCCATCAGAGCCACCCTTGGATATCCACACTTATGTGATGATGACAATGTGGCAGAGTCTGGAATCAATCCTACATACTTTGGAGGAGAGCAGGCTGAAGTGGCTCAAGTGATATACCCTCCACCAGACTTTGACATGATACAGCAAGAGATACAGACTATGTATAGTCCTCCTGAGGGAAATCAGAACATTATTCTTGAGAAAGTTGTTCAGCCTGTGCCAGAGGCTATACTAAAAGAGCAAGAGGCCTTATTAAAGGAACAAGAGGCTCAATTATCTAAGAAACGATTCAGAGAGCAAGCTGAATTAAGGCCTGATTTTGAACAATGGAGCCCCACTTCCAGGAATATCATCTTGACTGCATGGAAGGCTGTTAAGGACAATATCCTGAATAGAGGCAAGTGGTATTCTGATTTGGAGTGGAGGAAACATGAGAATAGGCAAGATGCCATTGTACAGTATAGAAGAAAGGCTAAACTGGGAAAGCTACCTCCTAATGCACATGAGCCTAGCAAGTATTTTCCCAAACCTTATCACTATTTTGAAAGGCAGAAGATAAAGGCCGAAGAGTTGAAAAAGAAAGATCTTAAAGGGAAGAAGCCTGCTGCTGCTGATGACACTGAAGCACCAGTTCAAGCAAAGATTCAATCTAGAAAGGGGATTGCAAACAAGGAACCAGAGCAGCAATATGACATCATTTTCTTTAGTTTACAAATTGTAATCATTTGTATTAAAATTCTATATAAACTTTTGACTAATGAAAATGTTGGAATTTGTGAGAACAATATTATATGTTCATCTATTACATTAATTGTTCTGAGATATTTGTATATACATGTTCTGTTTATACATGTTTAAGTTTTTACCCTGTCATATATTACTGTTTTACATCATACTAAGAATTTGTTATGTATGGTGTATATCATTGACTAAGGGTTATGACTTCTCCAAATAGGGGGAGATTGTTGGGTACATTGGAATATATGTACCTGATTTGAAGAAGCCTCACCCTACTCAAAGATATACATCAAGATGTATTTGATGTTCTTTGAGTTTCTTTGTGCAGGTTAAGTAATTGCAGGGAAAGCAGAAAAGTTTCTAAGTCCATGTGTCGACACCTAGAAGAAAAGTGTCGACACTTAAGAAGACTTGTGTCGACACCTAGAGAAGCAGTGTCGACACTTTGAGTAATTGTGTCGACACTAGGAATGTAGAGTGGACACCAGAAGGAAAGTGTCGACACATACAAGAAGTGTCGACACACAATGAAGAAATGTCCACATAATCAGTGTCGACACTTAGAAGCCGTGTCGACACGCAGAGGAACTTTGTCGACATCGAAAGTGTCGACACTAGGAGGCTGTGTCGACACTCAGCAAAACTTCAACAAAGTTCAAGTACAAGTGTCGACACTAGGAGGCTGTGTCGACACTCAGCAAAACTTCAACAAAGTCTAAGTACAAGTGTCGACATAAAGAAGATGTGTCGACACTAAGAAAAAGTCTCAACACATGAAGAGTATGTCGACACAAAGGAGATGTGTCGACACTCAGCAAAAGTTTCAACACAGAAGACATGTCAGAAAGTTGTTAGAAACCGGATCAGCCGGTCACCATGAAAAAGGCTTATATAAAGGCTTATTCCTTCAACTGAAGAGAACAATCAGAATAAGAGGAAGCAATCATTGAAGTGAGAAACAACAAACAAGAAGAAGACCTTCAAGTGAAGATCTAAGAAGTTGGAGAGAGAAAGCTCCTTCTAAGAAGACAGCTATTGAACTAGGCTGATAAGAAAGTTTCAGATTGAGATCTGATTCTCAAGTCAGCAGTTGATTGAAGATCATCTGCCTAAAGATACAACCCTACTGTGTTCTAATTCAAGAAGCTTTGAAGAAAGCCAAGGGAGGTTGATCTCTGCAAAGTTCTTCCAAGAACTCATCAAGAAGCCAGTCAACTCATCTTTCTCAATCAGAGTTGTGGTTATTAATCTTTGTACTCTTTATTTTCTGTAGGATCCTTAGGGATCTGAGCTGTAAGCATGTATTATAAAGGCTGAGTGTAGGAGATAGTGTGCTCTGAGTGTAAGTCTTGTTGAAGACTGAGGTAGGGCCAAGGGCTTGAGTTGTAGGAGACCTTGTTCTCTGAGTGTAAGTCTTTGTGAAGACTGAGAGGTAGAGATATTAAGCCTGAGTTGTAGGAGTGGGATCACTCTGAGTTGTAGGAACCTGTTTGGGGTTCTGAGTTGTAAGATCTGAGGATCTGAGGAGTAATGGAGAAGTTAGGCTGAATCTAGTACACTACTAGATAGGCGAAGGGGGAAAGTGGATGTACCCAGACCTTGGGGAACCACTATAAATCCTATGTGCTCTCTGTGATTGTATGCTTGTGTGAATGCTGTGTTAACTATGCTGAATTGCTGTAAAGAATTGCATAGACAGGTATAATAATTCAGTGTTTCTGCCTTAAAAGTTAAAAAGATTAAGTGCACCTATTTACCCCCCTCTAGGTGTTTAGACACTAGTTCTTTCAACAGCTCTGAGTGATCCTCAGACACCAGGGATATCTGCATCTTGTCTAACATCTGGACCATCTCTAAGGCCATCAACTGCATTCCTGCTCCAGAGTTTGTGGCTTTCCGGCTCAGCCCATCTGCCACCACATTCGCCTTCCCTGGGTGGTAGTGCATCTCATACTAGTAATCTGCTAGAAACTCCACCCATCGTCTCTGCCTGATATTCAGCTCCTTCTGAGTGTCCACATACCTCAAATTTTTTTGGTCGGAGTATATGTTGCAGTGGACATCGTATAGATAGTGTCGCATGACTTTTAGTGCAAATACGACTGTTGCCATCTTTAAGTCATGAACATGTTAGTTTTGCTCAAGCTTCTTCAGCTGCCGTGAAGCGTACGCTATCACATGACCATTCTGCATCAGCACTGCACCCATGCCCTGGTTGGAAGCATCGGTGTAGACCTGGAATGCTTCTTTCCTCGAAGGAAGGGCAAGTATAGGAGCCTATGTGGGTCGATCCTTCAGCTCCTGGAATGCCACCTCACACTGCGTGGTCCAGACAAAGGACACCTCCTTCCTCATCAGGGATGTGAGTGAAAGGGCAATACGAGAAAATCCCTCCACAAAGTTCCGGTAGTAACCGGCATGTCCTAGAAAACTCCACAAATCTTTGGCCGACTTCAGCTGCGGCCAATCCCGAACTTCCTGAATCTTGGCCGGGTATACTTCCAACCCAGCACCACTGATGATATGGCCTAGGAAAGACACCTCCTTCAACCAAAACTGGCATTTGCTGAACTTCGCATAAATCTTGTGCTCCCGTAGTCTCTCTAGTGTCAGCGTCAGATATCATGTGTGCTCCTCCTTTGTCCTCGAGTAGATGAGGATGTCATCAATAAACACAATGACGAACACATCCAGATATGCGTCGAACACCCGGTTCATGAGGCTCATGAACGCCGACGGTGCATTTGTGAGCCCTAAGGGCATCACCGTAAACCCGAACAACCCATATCTGCTACTGAAGGCAATTTTTGGAATGTCCTCCTGAATCCGCAGCTGGTAGTAGCCCGATCTCAGATCCAATTTTGAAAAGAAATGTGCCCCCCTCCAACTGATCAAAGAGCTCATCTAAGTGTCACATCCTTCTTCTTGACGAACAAAACTGGGGCTCCCCATGGTGAAGAGCTTGACCGGACAAATCCGGCTTCCACTAGTTCTTGCAGCTGGCTCTGAAACTCTGTCAACTCCTTCGGGGCCATCCGATAAGGGGCTCTAGATGCCGGCTTAGCCCCTGGCACCAGCTGTATCCGAAAATCCTGCTCTCGGTGCGGGGGTAGCCCTGACAGCTTTTCTGGGAATACGTCAGCAAAATCTCGCACCACCGGGATATCCGAGATGGAATCCTTGGCCTCTGCCATTTAAAACAGCACTTCATAGACTTCCTCCCCCTACAAGTGGGCCTTGACGTCCTGTACGGATGACAACAAGAGAGGGGTAATAGGTCTAATACCATCGATGATGATGTAGGAATCCCCATGCCTCACGGTGATCCTATAACACCCCAAATCCCAAGATTAGGAAAAGTTGGGTGACACGGTCTTGGATACGGGCGTGTCCCAGGGCGTGTCTTGCTCGGGTGAGCAGCCGGCGAGTGGTCGACGAAAATCCATTCTACGAAAATGAGGGAACACGCCCCCTGTCATGGGCGTGTCAGCGGCTATGTCCCTCTCTACTCGACGAAGTCAGTTCAACGAAGTGGAGATGCAGACGTTTCTACTGCCGTGTGTGGGCACACAGCCTGTGACATGAGCGTATTACAGGCCATGTCCTTCGCTGGACGTGCCCAGGCCATTTGGGGCCTAGTGAACACGGGCAGGACACGGTCGCGTCTTGGGGTACACGGCCTTGGACATGGGCGTGTCACTGGACGTGTCCCGATCGTGTTGATTTGATTTTGTGCAGCCAGATGTACACGACCACAGACATGGGCGTGTCTAAAGGCATGTCAGGTGACACGTCCCGTGACACGGGTGTGTCATATGGGCGTGTACTGGACTAGATGATTCGGTTGTGTGTCGCTTAAGGTACACGGCCTATGACACGGGCGTGTCATAGGCCATGTCAGGCAAAAAATTAGCCTTTTGTGGCAAAGTCGTGGACATCCATTATCTCAGCTGAGATCTAATGGCTCAGGTCTCTCCCTGCTTCTTTAAGGCCGAATATGAGATGGAAACACTCATTTGAGTTTGGTCATCCTCTTTCTAAAAAAACTAGAGAGAGAGAGAGAGAGGAAGAAGGAGGAGGAGGAAGGGAGCCAGCCACCGGTGGAGCTGCGGAGTTCCGTTTAGAGATCAGAGGCTAGCATTGTGGAGGCAAAGCCGCTGCAGTCCTTTCCAGCCGGCTAAAAGTCCATGGCTCCGAAGCACTCTTCAAAGGTAATAATCTTTCTTCCTAGCCATGTGAAGGCTTCCTTTTTGGCATGTGCATAGGATTCCCCCACCAGAGGGTGGCTTCCTTTTTAGCTTGTTATGGGTGTCCCTTGGGTTGATTCATGAATTCCCAATCATATAGGCATATAGATCCGAAAATGGACTACAGAATAGGCATGCTGTGTGAAGCCCATCTGTACAGGTTGGTCTGGATTGGTGATGTTGCATATACGCACCAGAGAAGACTCCACAATGAAACGTGTAGTTTAAGGAGTTAATGGGTTGTACCTGTGAAGGGCAGTAGCAGGAAGTACTGGAATAGTTGTCCAGGAAAATACCCTTGTATTGATTGTGATGTTCATGGGTTGTGCCTGTGAAGGACAGTAGCAGGAAGTACTGGATTGGAGATCCAGAAAAATACCATTGACATTTGTGATGCTTGGTGGGTTGTGCCTGTGAAGGGTAGTAGCAGGAAGTACTGGCGTGAACGCGCAGGAAATACTCGCAAATCCTAGTTCGTGCTAGGGATGGAAAATGAGTTTTGTCGCTACCGCTGAGCGTGGCACCTACCTAACCTGAGATTGTGAAGCCAGTCCTGCGTGGACATGATTGCTATGTATGAGCTGGAAGAGCTCTTATGGCTTGATACCAAACAGGTAAGGTGAAACTGACCCGCGCCTTTTTATTAGCCGCGAGTACGCTATACTTGGTGATGGCAAGATGACTTGAGCAACGGGGGGTGGCTGATCCGACCTGCGTTATGTCCGTCCAACGTGAGACCTGAAGGTGCGGTTTGTTGGAGCGCGTAGCGAGAGTCTTAGGCCTGCGCGCCACGACACCATGGAGGTACTACGAGCCAATCCTGGGTCATTAAGACTAAAATCTCCGGCTGCACGCCATGGAGTAAATGCTCAACTTTTGTCGTTGGGTTTCGGCCCTGATACGGTGGTGGGGCCCTAGTTCGCCGGTACACCAAGAATGTGCCCTGAGTGCACGGATCGTCGGGGCGCATGGCTGACGGTTGTGAGGAATGTTTGTGCGTGCATGCACAATATATGATGAATATATATATATGCATATGAATTGCTATGCCTATAGGGTCGTTATAAATTGTTCATCTGAATGCTGACCATTGCCTTATTTGCCACCGTTGGGTGGGCTATCCTTGTACAGGTGTTGGAGAACCGAGCGGGACATTTAAAGGCTGAAGTCCCTGCTACTGCTGCTATTAGCCCATGAAGGCTAATTGAAAATATTATGTTTTGTTTATTTGTGGTCGGCCTGTGCGCCAATATTTGGAAGCCACTGTTGTAAAGAATAACTGTAAGGCCATAAGGCCAACTAACTTTGTATTTGCTGTACATTCCTGTTTTTATATATCAATGTGGATATTTTTATGGTAGACATTCATGTTTGGAGTTCAGTTTCGTGTTATAAGATTCCGCTAGAATGTTATGAGTTAGGATGCACAACTCTGGTATCACTCGTGACATCATCGCCTATTTTATGGTATATGGTGTGGGGCCCCGACCGGACCTTCTATTATATAATATATGAACGGATGGAGTCGTTACATTTTTGGTATCAGTTGTCTCGGTCTTTCCCTTTCGAATTCATGATCAAATTCTTTTGTGGTGTGGCGAGCACGTGTACGTGCGAACCACATTAACACTAATGAACTCCTGAATGTCAACTTTAGGAATGCAAATACATGTGTTCGAGGAACCTGCACGTTCATATTTTGTTGTGATTGCTTGTGTGTGGTCGCTAATGTGCGTGTCTTGTTCACCTATAGGTGACTCGAAGTGGTGCTGGGCAGTCGGAGCCCCAGCGTTCTGATGAAAGTACGGCACCAGATAAGGTGCCTACACCTCCCCCTTCTGTGGAAACTGTGCGATTAGTTGCTGAGGCACTATTTGCGATGATTCAAGCACAGCCTACTGGGCAAGCGCAAGGGCAGGCGCAGCCGGCATTGAGGCCAGAACAGGTTACTGCGAGGGCAGAACCTGTTGCGGCTGTGGATCCTCGAGCAGCTGAAAGACAGTTAAAGAAGTTTATGAGTTTCAATCCGCCTATGTTTACAGGTATGGGATCCCCTACGCAGGCAGAGGACTGGTTGTCACGCGTCAAGCAGATAATGACGGCGAACAGGGCAGAGGAAGATTAGAAGGTCGCCATAGCCCCCTTCTTACTCGAAGGAGAGGCTCGTTTATGGTGGGATGAGATGGAAATACACCACTTAGCGGGTAGGCCGTTAACACAAGTGTCGATTGAGGAGTTCTCGCGACTCCTCCTTGCAAAGCACCTACCAGCAGCACAGTGCATTGCCATGGAAAACGAGTTCCAAAGGCTGACGCAAGGAGAAGGCAGTGTTGAAACTTACCTGCATGAGTTCACGAGGTTGGGACGATATGCAGGTTCAATCTTCGCCGACGAGCAGTAGAAAACGAATCGGTTCTATGAAGGATTGCGGGACAAGTTGCGATTCCTGCTTTCAAGTTCAGTGAACTAAGGATTCCAGGTGTTGGTTGACACTGCGTGCGCGCTGGAAAAGGACATGAAACGAGTGGAAGAGAAACGGGCCTTAGCTGTGACAAAGCCAGAGTTCAAGGCACCCCGACCTGGGAAATCTTTGTACTTTGATATTTTCAGGAGCTCATGAAGCTTCCCGTTTTATATTATGTTTGGAATTACTTACTTATTGTGGATCATGGCTTCTGTATTTTCATTTATTGATGGTTTGGCATTGTGATATTGGAAATAACTGACAGAATATGCGTTTTATAGTATGGATTAGCCCATGTGTTGATGTTACAACAAGGTGACTGTTATGGGCATAAGACTCCCCTCGTCTATATCATGTGTTCCGGGAGGGGGTTTGACAACTAGTATCAGCTTGCAACAATCCTAAGATAAAGAATTCCATTGAACAGTGGTGCCGCCCCTGCTCGATTATTCAGTTTGAGGGCAAACTGAATTAGCGGAAACAGTGGTGCCCATATGTGATTCGCACTAAGTATGTCCACTTATTATCCTACAATTAGCCAACCTAATTCTTAATTTGTGACTTTACACGTATATTCTGGTAAATACTAAGTTAGTGATGGGCACTCCCATCCCTCCGATCCCTGCTCCTTTCCAATAGTCAGAGCTGGGGCAGACCCTAACTGCAATCCTTGATGCCTTTAGATCTCAGCAGGCCCCGATTAAGCCAAAACTTCTGGGCATAAATTGGTTGTGTACCTTTCGAGCTCTGTCTTTGCCTATCTATTTTGGGACAAAGTCGGTAGTCTATACCAAGGAGTGTCTTGAATCAATATAGGAGTTGATGGCCAAATTTTGATTCCTTGCTAACACGGATGTCACCCTAGTAGTTTTTGCCCGAGACTCGCATGCCAAGAGGTGGTGGAAGTCTCTTAGGAGCTCCACTTTTGAGGGGCTCATTTACACTAACATTAGTTGAAGTGAGTTATATAATGCATTCCTAGTGCACTTCATTGCCTTTACTACTCGTGATGAACTCGAGGAAAGGCTTCTGCAGCTGAAGCAGGGATCCAAGTCAGTCGCGAAATACCAGCAGGAGTATCAACATATGGTCATGTTTGCAGACACCTACGACTTGGATGATTGTGGATACGGGAAGAGGTTCCACAAGGGTTTACGTGACCCTCTTAGGAAGGCTCTCCTTTTTGAAACCAACTCGATCCTTGCTCATATTATTGAGATGGCTAAATGCTGGAGGCGGACCACCTGGGGGTCTAGTCAAGTAGAAAGAGACTAGCTGAGGATGTATTAGAATCTGGGCCCAGTAAGAGGAGGCAGCATATCAAAGGAAGAGGAGCAAACCAGAGAGTAAATGACCGGCATTTCTGTCAGAACTTCAGGATATAGTATCTATCCTGACAGCTAGCATCTTCCCCATTCAGGTAGGCTTAGGCATATCAGTAACCCACAGAGCCATTCTGGGAGGGTTGCTTCCGTTGTCACCACCAGGGCCATATTCGGTGCTTCTACCCACAACTAGTTTGGAATGCCCCAAATCGTCCCACAGCTCCCCCAACGACTCAGCGAGGGCGATGATGAGGCCGAGGATAAGGTCCATAAGGTAGGAATCCTGGACCTGCTTGAGAACATGTGTTCGCATTAGACATGATTCAGGTGCGGAACTCGCATGACATCATTGCACGTACCCTGCAATCAAAATCTATATTTTTGTACGTCCTTAATATGCCTGGAATTGCTTAGGAAACCTCACCTTAGAGTTTTTATAACATAACTTTTAGGCATCATGACTGTTAGTGAGTGGCTTGTCTACGCCTTGTTCGATACAGGTGCTACCCATTAGTTCATCTCAGCAGACATCGTAAAGGATCATAATGATGCGTAACACTTCACCAGTGTCTCTCGAAGAGTTCGCCTTCCAAACAGCTCCGAGATTATCTCGTACACTAAGTGCAACTTGGATGTGTACATAGGAGACAAGCTTTTTGAAACCCCTGCGATGGTGTTAAGGGTGCAAGAATTTGATCTCTTTTTGGGCATGATTTGGCTGGATTGGCATCATGCTAGGATTGATTGCACGGTAAAGCAGATCGCGTTGAGGTAGGGAGATTTAGATATCATCTTTAAAAGTATTAGATCTGTGCTCAGTGTGTTTTTTTTCTTCTATTCAGGCCATTAAGGCCATGAGTAGGGGAACAAAGTTTTCATGATATGTTTTGAGTTGAAGGAGGTTGAGGTTAGCGTGAAGGATATACCAGTGGTTCATGATTTTCTCGATGTTTACCCGAAAAGCTACATAGATTACCCATGCCTAGGGAAGTAGACTTCTAGATTACATTAATACCGAGTGCCAAGCATGTTTCTCGAACCTCATACACGATGGACCTGAAGGAACTAACAGAGTTTCAGGTACATATACAAGAGTTGGTCGAATCGAGATTTGTTTGCCCCAGTTCATCACCCTGTGGAGACCCAGTTCTGTCAGGTAAGAAGAAAGATGGATCACTGCGGTTGTGTATAGATTACCAGGAGCTCAACCAATTGACGGTGTGGAACACCTATCCCATACCCAGGATCAAAAAACTATTTGATCAGCTTGTGGGAGCGCACTGGTTCTACAAGTTAGATTTACGGTCAGGGTACTATCAGTTGCAAATTTAGGGGGAGGATATTCTGAAGACTGCTTTCAGCTCGAGATATGGTATATATGAGTTCACCGTTATGTCATTTGGACTCAAAAATGACCCCCTCTGCATTCATAAGCATGATAAATAGGGTGTTTGGGCCTTACCTAGATATCTTTGTGATTATGTATGCTTCGAGGCAACTCAAGAAGCATGAGGTGAACTACCAAGTGCATGACTTGGTGTTGGGAGCAGTGGTCTTCTCCTTAAAGATTTGAAGACACTATCTGTATGGTGTCCACTACAAGATATTTTTCTGATCATAAAAACCTGAAGTACATCTACACGTATAAGGATCTGAAATTGAGACATTAGTTGCCAGAGTTTTTGTGTGATTATGAGTTTACATTGAACTATAACCCCGAGAATGTGAACTCAGTGGCAGATGCGCTAAATAGGAAGACACCTGCATCGGTCCCAGATTCTCAATTGATGGCTATAGAGTTGGCTCGAGTACTCAAAGAGATGGAGATTTCACTTGTGTCTAAGTCTTGTCTCGAGGCATATATGGAGTACTTGGCCACCATGAGTATATTTTGTGATATCTGTGATCAGATTCTGGTTGAGCAAGGGAAGGATGCCGCTTTAGCCATTGTATTTTGAGTGATTGTAGATGGATTAGCCGAAGGGTACACACTGAAGGAGGAACTCATTCATTTATATGACAGACTTTATATTCCTACAGGTTGTGGGATTTGGGAGGAAATTTTGAGAGAATCTCACTGCACTAAGTATTCGGTGCATCCCAGGATCGCCAAGATGTACACTGAATTGTTGATGACCATGTTTTGGTCGGGAATGAAGAAGGATGCCACATACCATATTACATACTATGAGGCTTGACAGAAGTTGAAGGTGGAGTGCAAGAGCCCTGGAGGATTATTACAGTCGTTGCCATTACCGAGTGGAAGTTCAAGGATATTTTCATGGACTTTGTTCACGGCCTACCCTGCTCTCGTTCTGGGAATGATTCAGTTTAGGTGATGGTAGATCTGTTGACAAAGTTTGCTAGGTTCATCCTGATGAGGAAGGAGGCACATGTCGATGTTTTGGTGCGCCTTTTTGTGGAGCAGTTCGTTCGATATCATGGGGTGCCCAAGATTATAGTTTCAGACCGTGATTATCGCTTCACCTCTAAAGAATAGTGGGCATTTCAGGCTAATTTGGGTTCCTGCCTTACTTTTAGCATGACTTTTTATCCTCAGACCAATGAACAGTATGAGAGGACTATCAGAACTATGGAGGAATTTTTTCGTGTTGCATTTTAGATTAGGGAGAGCCATGGGAGATACTTCTAACATTTGTGGAGTTTTAATTTAATAAGAGTCATTAGGACAAAATTAGAATGACACCTTATGATGCACTTTATGGTAGGAGGTACATAATGCCTTTATCATGGGTCCAGGATGAGGATCCAAAGGCATTGGGAGTGGAGTACATCGATGACACCGACGCTATAATTAAACTGATCCGAGACTACATGATTGAGGCTAAGAGCCGACAAGTAAAGTATAACACCACAAATTTCTGTATGTATGAAAAGAGGGTACCGCGTGGCGGTAGACTGATACCACGTGGCAGTAGAGTCCGACGTTGAGAGCATTGAGTGAGGTGAGATGACTCAACACCTAGTCTACCGAGCGGCGGTATGTTATTATCGTGCGGCTCTAGCCAATTTATTGGTCGAGCTCTCGGGAAGTTATCGCCCAGCGGTAGTGATAGTGCAAGAGGTAGCTTGGCAATTTATTTGTCGAATCTCTCGGGTTTCTACCGCATGGTGGTAGTAACTATCGTGTGGAGATAATAAGAGTGGTCGTGTTGTGACCGTCCCCAGCTACTGCGAGGTGCTAGCATCCTATCGAGCGGCGATAGTGAATCTATAACGTCATGGCCACGTGTTAGCCCGTGGTTGGAGGGCCTGAGCAGTGGCACATGAAGCGAGGCGTTGATTAATGGTACCGCGCGGTGGTATCACTGTTTTAGTATTGGTTTGGCGGTTTTCACTACATTCTTTTGGAGTTTGAAAACTTGGGATGGACATTTGGAGGAGGAGAAGGAGCACCGAAGAGAGGAGATCTCGCCGCCGTTTGAGACTCAGAACTCAGATTCTCAAGGTAAGTTTGGATCTACGGAGGCAAAGCCGTAGCGTTCGTGTTCATCTGGCTAGAATCTCTTCCATGGTGCCGAAGCGGACTTCTAGCGTAACGATCCTCTTTCTTGGACATGTGAAGTCCTTTCTTTTGGCATTAGAGGGTAGACACTCCTCGAACACGTGGAAGTGGTTCTCCCGGCGGGTAGATCCGTGTATGCCTGTTAGTTTTGCATTTAGATTCGGAATCGAAGTACAAAATAGGCATGTTGTGTGAAGCCCATCCGGACAGGTTGGTTTGGATTAGTGATGTTTGTATGTTTTGACTGCTGGAGAAGACTCCATGGTTATTGCGTATAGTTTGGAGTCCTGGGGTGTGCGTAAGGCTGCGTTGAAAGTACTAGATATAGACTCCATGAAAACACCTGATTTGGGGGAAGAATCGATAGTCTTTCCTGAAATTGTTTTAGTTATCTTACATAAATCACTTAGAGGGGGGTGAATAGGTGAGTTGTGCGTCTTTTAGCGGAATAAAAAATTTAAAGAGCTATGCACAGAAAATGAACCAAGCAATCACAGACGACACCAAGAATTATAGTGGTTCCCCAACCTTGGGTACATCCACTTTCCACTCACCGATCTAGCAATGCACTAGACTCGGCTAATCCACTAATCTCGGATTGAAAACAATCCTAAACCTCGGAACAACGTTCCTACAACTCGAGCCCAAAAACTGGATCTACACTCAGAAGATAAAACTTCCTACAAGAACTAGGAGAATACAACTCCTATAACTCGGAGAAAGATCTCCTACAAGAATAGAATGAAATAACAAATACAAATACTGATTTGATCTCAGATCTGAAATGCTTTTGCCTGATCTTCTTTCTTTGAACTTTGCGGCTTTATCAGAAATGGTTGAAGAAGAATCGGCAAAATCTCTGATCTGAAATTCTCTGTACTCAGACGATCAAGTAAAAGATCTGTCGTTTGAAAAGAATCTTGATCTGTGAATCAACTTCTCTGAATCGATCTGGATTGAAAGCGCTTTGGCGATGAAAATGATGATCGGCGGCTCTCGATTTGAAAAGAAATATCGGATTCAGAATTATAAGAATTACTTCTTGCGGCGACTTGTAATTCTTCTTATTTCTTCTTCTTCTTATGGTTGGTCGAAAATGACAAGACCTTATATAGGACTTGCCTAACGGTCATAATCATCATTAATGACATTCACGTGGACCAATCACGCGCGAATGATATTTGAAATACACGTATATCTGGACTTAGAAGTTTTCAGAAAAACAGTACAGTGTTCTCGAGAAAAGTATTGTACTCGAGAAAAAACATAATGGTTCTCGAGAAGAGCTAAGAGGCTCTCGAGAAAAACACTTAGAAAAATATATGGAGGTTGGAAACATCAGACTCGAGAATGATAGAAGTACTTGAGAAAAATGACGTTTTGTTCTCAAGAAGAATCATTATGTTACTCGAGAACAAATAATCATCCCGAGAACAAATGTCTGGCTCTCGAGAAAAATACTCTGGGTCTCGAGAAATAACTTCTGCATCTCGAGAACAAAAGATAGTCTTCTCGAGAATAATTTTATTCTTCTCGAGAAAAAGACTTAGAAAAATATTGACTGGAAAAGAAACAACTGGAGAAGAAATGTTATATAGTACTCGAGTACATAATCCCTTCTCGAGAACAGCAAGAAGCTTTCTCGAGAACAACTTCTGCCACTCGAAATGAAGACAAGTCTAACTTGATAAATTTCGTAAGTCCTTCTCGAGTACAAATATAGTACTCGAGAAAAATACTTAGTGTTTTTCTGGAAAAACTGAAAATCTTAATTGTTCATTAAAATCAGCATCCATCTTTTCTCTTACCCTTAGTGCTTGAAAAGGAAGTGTGTCCCAATAGAGAGGCTATACATGTGTCAACACCATGGATCACACAATGAGGGATTATATTGTATGGTCCTGTGTTTGGAAACTCATTGTAGATTGACATTGGTCTACACTTAGCAATTAAGTTCTGCAAACACTTAACTAAAAATAGCATCAAATACAAACTTAATTCATCTTAGTTCAAGGTTGACTTCATACAAATCTGGGCTATTGTGGATGCAATACCCAACAATCTACCCCTATTTGTAGAAGTCAAAACCCTCTACACTAAGGTGAATTACATCAAGAGAAAAACACATAAGGAAAATAATAGCATGATAATTGGCTAAACGTAGTAATATATAAAAATCAGATCAAAATTAGAAGTTCATATAAACAGAAATTTCTCCAAGAGAATTAAATTCTACAATTTCAAAAATGAACTTCCAGCATCTTCAGTTTACTGATCATGTGAATGTTGCTTTCCTTGTCTCTCAAGCTTCTCCTGTTGTCTCTTTTGATAACTGTAAGGCTTGGGGAAATACTTAGGAGGTCTAGGTGGAGCCTTGGGATTTTTTCTGTCATATTCCCTATCATAAATCCTTCTCTTAGTACGAGACTTTTCATATAACTCCCATTCCTTAGTGCTATAGTGAAGGTTCATGTCTTCATTAAAATCAACTACCAACTTCAGGGTTTCCAAAATAATAGATTTGGAAGTAGGGCTCCAAACTTCAGTATACTCTTGAAGTCTTTTCCTTTGGTCAACCTCAAGATATGGAGTTGATCTACTAGCTGAGGCTCCATCACCATATCTCCTTCTCTTGGCTTTCTGAACTTCTTGAGGATGAGGAGGCATACCTATTTATTCAGATTCCCATACTTGTTCAGACACATTAGGAGGAGGTCCTTCATAGTAATCTGGAGGAGGTCCTTCAAAGTATACTGGAGGTGGTCCTTCAAAATATTCTGGAGGAGGAGAGATTGGCCTGTTTACACCTAGGTTTGCATGAGGAGGTGCATTAGGATCCATGGCTAGTTCAGAAAATAACTGATTATGCATCCATATAGAAGTACCATAAGTATCTAACTTAGTACTCTTGATCTCTTTAAGAACAGATGTCTGAATATCTTTCAACTATTCTTCCCACTGATTTTTCATTATCTGAGCTTGTTTTCTAAAAGTTCTTTCACTTTATCCTCCCCCTTTCTGACTTCTAGGGAGAGGGTACTGATGACATCTTCTTTAAATTTTCCAACTTCTTCACAAGTTTTAAAATTCCTTTCATCAGCTCTCTTGTCTAGTAGAATTTGATTATAAGTAAGAGTGACTGATTGCTCCATAACAGTACCAATGTTTGTTATTGTATGGTCTATAGCTTTACAATAACAAACATTGGTACTGTTATGGAGCAATCAGTCACTCTTGCTTATAATCAAATTCTGCTAGACAAGAGAGCTGATGAAAGGAATTTTAAAACTTGTGAAGAAGTTGGAAAATTTAAAGAAGATGTCATCAGTACCCTCTCCCTAGAAGTCAGAAAGGGGGAGGATAAAGTGAAAGAACTTTTAGAAAACAAGCTCAGATAATGAAAAATCAGTGGGAAGAATAGTTGAAAGATATTCAGACATCTGTTCTTAAAGAGATCAAGAGTACTAAGTTAGATACTTATGGTACTTCTATATGGATGCATAATCAGTTATTTTCTGAACTAGCCATGGATCCTAATGCACCTCCTCATGCAAACCTAGGTGTAAACAGGCCAACCTTCTCTCCTCCTCCAGAATATTTTAAAGGACCACCTCCAGTATACTTTGAAGGACCTCCTCTAGATTACTATGAAGGACCTCCTCCTAATGTGTCTGAACAAGTATGGGAATCTGAATAAATAGGTATGCCTCCTCATCCTCAAGAAGTTCAGAAAGCCAAGACAAGGAAATATGGTGATGGAGCCTCAGCTAGTAGATCAACTCCATATCCTGAGGTTGACCAAAGGAAAAGACTTCAAGAGTATACTGAAGTTTGGAGCCCTACTTCCAAATCTATTATTTTGGAAACCCTGAAGTTGGTAGTTGATTTTAATGAAGACAGGAACCTTCACTATAGCCCTAAGGAATGGGAGTTATATGAAAAGTCTCTTACTAAGAGAAGGATTTATGATAGGGAATATGGCAGAAAAAAGTCTCTTGCGAAGGCTCAGCTCCGATATGTGGAATACATTGTGTAGACCACTTAGCTCCACTGATTGCTTCAATCGAAATGTTTCTTCACCAATCCGCTCCAGAACCTCAAACGGTCCAGGGTACCTTGGGCTTAGCTTCTTCAAGCGCCGTACCCGCGAGACGCCCTTGAACGGATTAATCTTCAAGTACACCCAGTCGCCAACAGTGAACTTCACATTCCTATGCTTGGCGTTATAGTACTTTTCTTGGCGGTCCTGAGCGATTAGTAATCTTTCTCGAATCATTCGAACCAATGACGTTGCATCTTCCACATCTTGCCGCTTGTACAACTTTAACTCACTCGTTTCCAACCAAGACAACGACGTGCGACATCTTCTACCATAAAGGGACTCGAAGGGTGCCATTTGTATGCTCACCTGGTAGCTATTGTTGTAAGCGAATTCCACCAAGTATAGGTGATCTTCCCACTGCTTCCCGAAATCCAAAACGCATATGCGAAGCATGTCTTCCATCGTCTTGTTGACCCTCTCGGTCTGACCATCCATCTGCGGATGAAAGGCTGTGTTGAAACTAAGCTTTGTTTCCAACATCTGCTGCACCAACATCCAATCATTGGATGTGAACCACCCATCTCGGTCACTCACGATACTGCGGGGCACGCCGTGAAGCCACACAATATTATCCACATATAACTTTGCCAATTTCTCCACAGAATCATCCTTCCTATCCGTTATGAAGTGCGTCACTTTCGTCAAATGATCTACGACCACCCAGATGGCGTCGTTTCCCTTCCGCGACCTTGGCAAACCATGCACAAAGTTCATAGTAATGTTGTCGAACTTCCACTCCGGAATATGCAAGGATTTCAAGAATCCCCCAGGCTTCTGGCACTCCGCCTTCACTAAGGCGCATGTTTGACACTTCGCCACGTACAGTGCCACATCCTTCTTAAGTCCTGGCCACCAGAACAATTTTTTCATATCACGGTACATCTTCGTGCTCCCCGGGTGAATTGAGTATTTGGTATGATGAGCCTCGTACATTAATTCCACCCGCAATTTGCCCATACTTGGGACGCACAAACGACCGTCCTTCCATAGCAATCCATCCACGACCTCAAATTAGGAATTTGAACCATCCAAAGCCTCAACCATGATTTGCTTCATGTGGCCATCCAAATGCAAAGCCTGCCGAATCCAATCAGCCAGGTCATACTGAACTTCTGTCCAGTTAAAAAGCACTTCGGCACTAGACTGCTTGTCTACGCAAGATATCTCCAACCCCTCCAACTCCCGAACCAAACGCTCGTTGTAATTCCGGGACGAAATTCTTTATAGAGGGAGAGAGTTGTAACGCCCCGAAACTCAAAAGAGCGACGGGAGTCGTTTTGAACCAAGTTTGGAACTTGGTAGGGATTACACGGCCGGGGACACCGGCGTGTCCCGGGGGCGTGTCGTGCTCCGGTCGACGATCTGGCCGAGTGGTCTACAAATTTGGAGTCGACGATCGTCGAGCAGCGAACACGGCCTGAGACACGGGCATGTCCTAAGCCGTGTCCTTCTCGGGGTGAAGGTCGGGCCGTGTCGTGGGAGACACACGGTGTTAGCACACAGGCATATTCGGGTAGACACGGGCATGTCAGGTTCGACATGGGCGTGTCAAGTACCCGTGTCCCTTGCAAGACATTTTTGGTCCTGTGTTGATAGAGGAACACGACCGGCTATACGAGCGTGTACTGGATGATATGGGCGTGTCAGGTGTGACATAGGCGTATCAGGTGCCTGTGTCCTATTCTGGGTACGACGGTTTCGGCGTCGATTGAGGAACACGGCCTTGGACACGAGCGTGTCACAAGCCGTGTTCGGCCCAGGTTTTGGATTTCAAGTCCGAATCGTGGCCATCCATTTCCTTATTTTGGGATCCAAAGGTTCAGGGTTGTTCCTGCTGTGTTATACCCGAAAATAGGGTTTGGATGCCTTCATTTTCCTAAGCTATCTCTTTCTAAAGTTCTAGAGAGAGGGGAGAGCAAGGAAGGAGAAGGAAGATAGATCCGGCCGCCGGTGGAGCTTTGGAGCCCCAAATCGCAAACTAACTTCGGATCTACGGAGGCAAGGACATTGCGGAGCTTTTCATCTGCATAGATTTCCATGGCGCCGAAGAGGAATGCTAGGGTAATGATTCTCATCCTAGGACATGTGAAGTCCTCTTTTCCCTTGCATAGGAAGCCCGCTCTCGCGAGTTTGCGGTGAGTGTGAGGTATTCCTTCGGGTAGACATGAATTGTCCCCGTTATTTTGCTTGTAGAGTCTGTAATCGAGAAACAGACATATGCATGATGTGTGAAGCCTACCCGGACAAGTTGGACTGGTTTGGTGATATTGCATTGCATGTATGGCCGGAGAAGACTCCGCGTAGTTGATTGTTTTCGGGTTTTCTACGTGGTAGATTGCAACAGGGAGCCTTGGGGACTAACTCCAAGGTGCACCCGAAAAACTGGGCAGAGACATGATTCTGCCAACTTGGTGGCCTGGGAGCCAAATTGTACATAACTCGATTATGTAGAGTGTGTGATCGAATTGGGACTCGGGGAAGCTTGACCCGCGCAGACGGCTTAAGTCGACGTTGCATTGTAAGCAACGTGTTAGGAGGAACCGTACCCAGTCTATGTGGTTCGGTTAAAGAGACCTAAGGTATATGGCACTTACCATTGGCATAGATGGAGGGTCTTAGGCAGTGGCTAGAAAGACCAAAATGATCATGAGAAATTGTCATACAAGGGGAGGTGGTGAGACCGCGGACTTTTACTGGGTTTACCGAGAATGTGCCCTGAGAGCACGGGGTGTGTGGCCATGCGAGCCTACGCCTGTGATGATGTGTTAATTTCTTTATTATATGGCAATGCTAATAAAGTGCAGGGAAGGAGCATCGCCGCCCTGAGTTTGGGGGTGAGATCGTTATAATTTGATCAGCATAGCTGACCGTTGCTTTTTTTTGCCACCGCTCGGTGGATTGTTGCATGCAGGTGTTGCGGAGCCGAGTGGTAAATAGAGGGCAAAAGCCCATGTTGCTGAGCCGACCCTCGAAGGCCTAATGATTAAATGTTTACCTGTATTATTCATGTGTGACCGTCATGCGTACCGAGGTTTGGAAAACACTTTAATTTGAGTAAACTATTGTAAGGCCTTAAGGCCAAGTACTGGTGTATTGTACGTTCATTCCTCCTGGGTTTGTTTAGTGGACATTCATGCTTATGGATGGGCTCTTTATTTTACAACTGTTAAATTTCTTCCGCTAGAATGTACTCTGTGTAGGACATTGATTATTGGCATGATGGTTTCCATTCCGTAACCTTCCGATCTATCTGTGGTATATGGTGTCGGGCCCCGGCCGGACCTACAGCTACATGCTATGTAACGGATAAGGGGTGTTACAATTTGGTATCAGACTACTGGTTTCGGTCAACTAAAATGAATTAGCGGGCAAATTCTTTTAAGGGGTGGTGAGCACATGTGTGTGCGTCATCGTTATAACATAAAAAGAACCCATGAATGTCCACTTAGGAATGAAAATGCACGTGTTTGAGGAACCTGCGTGTTCCTATAATTGCTTTTTGTAATTTTGTTTAGTCGCTTAACGGTGTTTTGTACGAATATAGGTGACCAGAAGTGTTGCAGGGCCGTCAGAATGTCCTGTTTCTGAGGCAAGTAGCGCACCGAATGATGCTCCTACAACACCTCCCTCGGCTGAAACCATACGATTGGTGGCTGAAGCGGTGTTTGCGATGATCAACGCGCAGCCTGCAAGACAAATGCAGCAGCCCGCTCCTGCGATGGAGCAGGTACTGCTTCAAACAGATGAACCGAGAAGGGTGGAGCAAGTATTAGTGGAGCCTTTGGTGCCTAGGAGAGCAACTGAAAGGCATCTCAAACATGTTATGGGCTTCAATCCTCCGATGTTCTCAGGGACGGGAACCCCATCCCAAGCTGAGGATTGGCTCTCCCGAGTGAAGAGAGTACTGACAGCTACTGAAACGAAAGAGTGGCAGATGACCACTATAGCTACTTTCCTGTTGGACGGAGATGCTAGGCTGTGGTGGGAAGGTTTGGAGCTACATCACTTGAGGGGAAGGCAACTCACGGACGTCTCAATGGAGGAATTTTTGAGACTGTTCTTTGAAAGGTACCTTCCCTCAGCTCAGAGGATAACATTGGAGAATGAGTTCCAGAGGTTGTCGCAAGGAGAGAGTAGCGTGGATGAGTATCTCCACGAATTTACTCGGTTGGGTCGGTATGCCAGCTCTACGTTCACGGATGAGGAGGGTAAGACGAACCGATTCTATGAAGGGCTGAGGGATGACCTAAGGCTACTGCTCTCGGGGCCTATGACGCAGGGCTTCTTGACACTGGTCAATACGGCCCGGTCTTTGGAAAAGGATCTAAAGAATGTACAAGCGAAGAAAAACTCTGGTGATAAGAGGACAGAGTTCAAAGTGCCGGCTAATGCGAAGTCTGGGTATCATAAGTTCAATAAGAAGGCTAGGACTTCGGGTCCATCCCCTTCTTCCGGTGCTTCAGGAGCAACTACAAGCCGAACCCCAGGCGCGTGCTATAATTGTGGGAAGCCGGGACACTTTGCCCGGGACTACTGGAGCAGACGTCCAAAGTCCGAGAGGAAGCTAGGAGCTACCTTTGAGGAAAATGGCAAGGCGGTGTTGTCAACCGCATCCCATTATGCACCAGCTCAACCTAGAGTTTATAATCTTGGCCAGCAGGAGGCCATCAAGCAAGCGGATGTGGTGACAGGTACGGTTTAAATTTATAGCAAGTTAATTTCTAAATACTTGTTATGCGCGTGTTACCTTACCACTGCTTGTATATGCTTTGTTTTTATTTGTGATAATCCGGCGAGAGCACTCTTTGATACGTGAGCTTCATACTCCTTTTTGTCCGAAGGATTCATCTCGCACATCGGAGTACATTCTTCGATGGCAAAGGACAAACTGGATGTGTTGTTGCCTAATGGGTGTTCGATGCGCGCGGATAGAATCTGTGGCATAAAGATTCATATTGGGAATCAAGAATTCGATTTGCAAGCGTCGTTACTACCGCTGGTGTAGTTCGACGTGATATTTGGCATAGACTGGCTCTCGGAACAGCAAGCGTATATTGATTGCAGTCACAAGGAGGTTAAGTTGGGAGCTGGTCGTGAGACGACTTTTACGGGCTTGAAAGGGTCCAACAAGACTTTGATGTCTGCTCTTCAGGTGGTGAAGGCGGTTCGTGCTGAAGCAGAGCTGTTCTTCACACTAGTGGAGGTTGCAAAGCCTAAGCCTACGTTGCACAGTATTTCAGTGGAATCCAAATACCCCGATGTGTTCCCTGACGATCTTCCTGGAGCCCCACCTCAACGGGAGATTGATTTCACCATCGAGCTAGTGTCAGGTGCGAAACTTGTGTCACACTCACCGTATCGGCTAGCGCCTAAGGGGATGGCAGAGCTGAAGGTGCAACTTCAAGAGTTGTTGGGGCAGGGTCATGTGCGTCCAAGTTCGTCGCCTTGGAGTGCACCGGTCCTATTTTGTGAAGAAGAAGGACAGAAGCTTGAGACTTTGTATCGATTATCGAGAACTGAATAAGTTGATGGAAAAGAACAAGTACCTGATCCCAAGGATTGATGATCTCTTTGATCAGTTAGTCAGGTCAACGGTGTACTCAAAATTTGATCTTAAGTCCGAGTATTATCAGCCGAGGATAAGGGAGAGTGATATCCCTAAGACAGCATTTAGTACGAGATACAGGCATTATGAGTTTACGGTCATGCCGTTTGGGCTAACTAATGCGCCGTCAGTGTTTATGGATCTGATGAATAGGACTTTCAGGGAGTACCTAGACCACTTTGTGATCCTCTTCATCGACGATATATTAGTGTACTCGCAGAGTGAGGAGGATCACTTTAAGCATCTGCATTTGGTGTTGGAGATGCTGAGGAGGAATCAATTGTATGCAAAGTTCTCCAAATGCGAGTTTTGGTTGTCCTCAGTACCGTTCCTTGGTCACATAGTCAATGGAGAGGGAATTGTGGTGGATCCGACGAAGATTGTTGCTATAGGAGAGTGGCATGTGCTGCCTACGGTAGCGAAAGTCCGGAGTTTTCTGGGGTTTCCCGGCTATTACAGGCACTTCATGGAGAACTTCTCGCGGATAGTGTTACCCCTCATGACTCTGACGAGGAAAGAGCAGAAGTTTGTTTGGACGCCAGAGTGCGCACGAGCTTTTGAGGAGTTGAAGCGTCGGTTGACCACGACGCCTGTGCTGAGTTTGCCAAGTGGGACCGAAGGCTTTGAGATTTACAACGATGCTTCGGGCAGTGGATTGTGTTGTGTCCTACTACAGCATGGAAGTGTGATAGCTTATGGCTCACGTCAGCTAAAAGTGCATGAGTGGAATTATCCAGTCCATGACTTGGAGTTAGCGGCCGTGATTTTTTGCATTGAAGTTGTGGAGGCACTACTTGTACGGGGTGAAGGTCGATATCTATACCGACCACAAGAGCCTGAAATACTTGTTGGATCAGAAGTATCTGAACATGCGATAGCATAGATGGATGGAGTTCCTGGGGGACTACACATTCAAGATTCACTATGTGTCTGGGAAAGGCAATGTAGTTGCGGATGCGTTGAGTTGCAGGGCCCCAGCTCAAGCCAATTGGCTGTCAGTTCATGGGGAGCGTTTGGTTCGGGAGTTGGACGCATTGGAGATCTCTTGCATAGACAAGCAGTCTAGTGACGAAGCACTTTTGAACTGGACATAAGTTCAGCGTGACCTGGCTGATCGGATTCGGCAGGCTTTCGATTTGGATGGCCACATGAAGCAAATCATGGTTGAGGCTTTCGATGGGTCAAATTCCCAATTTGAGGTCGTGGATGGATTGCTATGGAAGGATGGTCGTTTGTGCGTCCCAAGTGTGGGCAAATTGCGGGTGGAATTAATGTACGAGTCTCATCATATCAAGTACTCAATTCACCCGGGGAGCATGAAGATGTACCGTGATATGAAGAAATTGTTCTGTTGGCCAGGACTTAAGGCTTCATTTGGTTTAGCGGTGGCGGTTGTAGAAGGAGCTGTTGTAAAGGAATGTTTGTAAAGGGAGCTGTTGGAAACTGTATGCTGAAAACAGAGTTCTGTTTGGCTAGTCTGCATTTGCAGAGCTGTTCGGAACAGAGAACCGTTTGACAATACAGCGGTGGCGTTTTATAAAAAAATATTATAAAATATTTTATATTTTTTATTTTTAATTAATTTTAATATTAATAATGGACCTAAAATATTTTATAAAAAAATTATAAAAATATATATATTATAAAAAAATTATAGAGAACAGTTTATAAAAAAATATTATAAAATATTTTATAAACGTTTTTAATTATATAAATTTTCTGTTCAAATTTTTATATATAAAAACTTTTGTAATCATTTTGTAATATTTTTTACTATTCAAACTATAGGTTTAATTTTTTTTGTAATTTTTAATTGTTTTTTTGTAATAAATTATACCTCCGCCTCCTTCCGCCTCGCTGCCTCCGCCTCCCCTACCTCTGCATGCCCTCCCGTGCAGTGATCTTCCGCCCCTTCCGTGTCAGCAGCTCCGCTGCCGTCGGCCTCCCCGGAGCCCGCCTGCATGGTCGCCGGACCCCGACGAATCCACCTGGGGAAGTCCGGCGGGGCTCCGGTGGGGCATTTCTTTTTCTAATGCAATTACCTTATCAGTGACAACCTTTAGAGAATCATCAAAGTATTTTCTCGGATCAGCAAGCATAGCTTCAATTTTGTGTAGAATGGTACCTTTAGGGAAGATTTCTTTCTGAGTAAATGGAGGAGGCTGAGCAGGGACAGTCCATGGAAGAATTTCTTCAAGTACAACAATGGAAGTAGAGGCTAACTTTTTATTTACAGTGCTAGCCTCTTCTTCAGTATCTGAGGGCAGCAAAGAGGGAATGTTAAATTGAAGACTGGGGAGTCTTTGTTCAGCATATTATACTGGAACTTCATCATCTAAATCATGAATTGAAACAATTTCATCATCATGCATATCTTCTGGAGGTTGCTCAGGTTCATGTACAAGAGTTTCATCAGCTGGAGGAGATGATTCTGGATTTTCTACTGACTGAGCTGGTTCTGAGAATTTTTCTGGTTGAGGAGGATGAGACTTTCCTGGAGACTTAGATGGTGTTGTTGGTGAAGAGGGGTGTGTAACACCCCCTATCCGTCGCATACCATATAACAGTAGGTCCGGCCGGGCCCGACGCCATATATCACAGATAGACCGGAAGGTTACGCAATGGAAACCATTTTGTCAATAATCAACGTCCTACACAGAGTACATTCTAGCGGAAGTAATTTAACAGTTGCAAAATAAAGAACCCAGTCATAAGCATGAATGTCCACTAAACAAACCCAGGAGGAATGAACATACATTACACCAGTACTTGGCCTTATGGTCTTACAACAGTTTACTCAAATTAAAGTGTTTTACAAACCTCGACACGTAGGCCGGTCACACATGAATAATACAAGTAAACATTTAATAATTAGGACTTCGAGGGCCGGTTCATCAACATGAGCTTTTGCCCGCTATTTACCACTCGTCTCTGCAACACCTGCAAGAAACAATCCACTGAGCGGTGGAAAACAAAAGCAACGGTCAAGTATGCTGATCAAATTATAATGATTCTGCCCCCAAACTCGGGGCGTCGATGCTCCTTCCCTGCACTTTATTAGCATTGCCATATAATAAAGAAATTAACACATCATCACAGGCGTAGAATCGCACGACCACACACCCCGTGCTCTCAGGTCATATTCTCAGTGAACCCGGTCAAAGTCCGTGGTCTCACCACCGCCTCTTGGAGGTCAATTTCTCGTGAGCATTATGGTCTTTCTGTCCACTGCCTAAGACCCTCCATCTATGCCAACGGTAAGTGTCATGTACCTTAGGTCTCTTTAACCGAACCACATAGACCGGATACGGTTCCGCCTAACCCGTTACTCACACTGCAACGTCAACTTAAGTTGTCTGCGCGGGTCAAGCTTCCCCGAGTCCCAATTCGATCACACACTTTACATAACCCAATTATGTACAAGTTGGCTCCCAGGACACCAAATTGGCAGAATCACGCCTCTGCCTAGTTTTCCGGGTGCACCTTGGAGTTAGTCCCCAAGGCTCCCTATTGCAATCTACCGCATAGAAAACCCGAAAAACAATCAACTGCGCGGAGTCTTCTCCGGCCATACATGCAATGCAACATCACCGATCCAGACCAACTTGTCCGGGTAGGCTGCACACATCATTCCTATGTCTGTTTCTCGATTACGGACTCTACATGCAAAACAACGGGGACTATTCATGTCTACCCGAAGGAATACCTCACACTCACCGCAAACTCGCGAGAGCGAGCTTCCTATGCAAGGGAAAAGAGGACTTCGCATGTCCTAGGATGAGAATCGTTACCCTAGCATTCCTCTTCAGTGCCATGGAAATCTATGCGAATGAAAAGCTCCGCAATGTCCTTGCCTCTGTAGATCCGACGTCGGTTTGCGATTTGGGGCTCCGAAGCTCCACCGGCGGCCGAATCTATCTTCCTTCTCCTTCCTTGCTCTCCCCTCTCTCTAGAACTTTAAAAAGAGATAGCTTAGGAAAAATGAAGGCATCCAAACCCTATTCCCGGGTATAACATAGCAGGAACAGCCCTGAACTATTGGATCCCAAAATAAGGAAACAGACGGCCATGATTTGGACTTGAAATCCAAAAGTGTCCCGCAAGTGACACGGGTACTTGACACGCCCTTGTCGAACCTGACACGCCTATGTTTACCCGAACATGCCCGTGCGCAAACATCGTGTGTCTCCCATGACACGGCCCAACCTTCACCCCGAGAAGGACACGGCATGGGACACGCCCGTGTCTCAGGCCATGCTGCTGCTCGATGATCGTCGACTCCAAATTCGTCGACCACTCGGCCAGATCGTCGACCCGAGCACGACACGCACCTGGGACACTCCCGTGTCCCAGGCCGTGTAACCCCTACCAAGTTCCAAACTTGGTCAAAACACCTCTCGTCGTTCTTTTGAGTTTCGGGGCATTACAACTCTCTCCCTCTAAAAAGAATTTCGTCCCGAAATTACATAAAGGAAAAGATACAAAAAACTTAAACGGTACCTGGATGGAATAACTCCGGGTACTCCTCAAGCATGGTCTGCTCTTGATCCCACGAGAGCTCCTCCCGACCGCAGTTGTCCCAACGGACCTTGACCATCCTGATATCCTTGTTACGCAATTGCTTGACTTTCGAGTCCTCAATACGAAGAGGCTTGACCTTCATCATCAACCCATTATCGACCGGCACTTGATCGACCGCAATCACTTGCAAAGGCTCTTGCACTGCCTTCCGCAGCACCGATATGTGGAATACGTCGTGTAGACCACTTAGCTCCACTAATAGCTTCAATCGATACGCTGCTTCGCCAATCCGCTCCAGAACCTCAAACGGTCCAAGGTACCTCGGGCTTAGCTTCTTCAAGCACCGTACCCACGAGACACCCTTGAACGACTTAATCTTCAAGTACACCCAGTCGCCAACAGCAAACTCCACGTTCCTGTGCTTGGCGTTGTAGTACTTTGCTTGGTGGTCCTGAGCGATTAACAATCTTTCTTGAATCGTTCGAACCAATGACGTTGCATCTTCCACCTCTTACCGCTTGTACAACTTTGACTCACCTATTTCCAACCAAGACAATGACGTGCGACATCTTCTACCATCAATGGCCTAGAAGGGCGCCATTTGTATGTTCGCCTGGTAGCTATTATTGTAAGCGAATTCCACCAAGTATAGGTGATCTTCCCACTACTTCCCGAAATCCAGAACACACATGCGAAGCATGTCTTCCATCGTCCTGTTGACCCTCTCTGTCTGACCATCCGTCTGCGGATGAAAGGCTGTGCTGAAACTCAGCTTTTTTCCCAACATCTACTGTACCAACCTCCAATCATTGGACGTGAACTGCCCATCTCGGTCACTCACGATGCTACGGGGCACGCCGTGAAGCCGCACAATATTATCCACATATAATTTTGCCAATTTCTCTATAGAATCATCCTTCCTATGCGGAATGAAGTGTGACACTTTCATCAAACGATCTACGACCACCCATATGGTGTTGTTGCCCTTCTGTGACCTTGGCAAACCATGCACAAAGTCCATAGTAATGTCGTCGAACTTCCACTCCAGAATAGGCAAGGATTTCAAGAATTCCCCAGGCTTCTGGCACTTTGCCTTCACTAAAGCGCATGTTTGACACTTCACCACGTACAGTGCCACATCTTTCTTAAGTCCTGGCCAACAGAACAATTTCTTCATATCACGGTACATCTTCATGCTCCCCGGGTGAATTGAGTACATGGTATGATGAGCCTCGTACATTAATTCCACCCGCAATTTGCCCACACTCGGGACGCACAAACGACCATCCTTCCATAGCAATCCATCCACGACCTCAAATTGGGAATTTGACCCATCCAAAGCCTCAACCATGATTTTCTTCATGTGGCCATCCAAATCGAAAGCCTGCCAAATCCGATCAGCCAGGTCACGCTGAACTTATGTCCAGTTCAAAAGTGCTTCGTCACTAGACTGCTTGTCTATGCAAGAGATCTCCAATGCATCCAACTCGCGAACCAAACGCTCCCCATGAACTGACAGCCAATTGGCTTGAGCTGGGGCCCTGCAACTCAACGCATCCGCAACTACATTGCCTTTCCCAGACACATAGTGAATCTTGAATGTGTAGTCCCCCAGGAACTCCATCCATCTATGCTATCGCATGTTCAGATACTTCTGATCCAACAAGTATTTCAGGCTCTTGTGGTCGGTATAGATATCGACCTTCACCCCGTACAAGTAGTGCCTCCACAACTTCAATGCAAAAAATCACGGCCGCTAACTCCAAGTCATGGACTGGATAATTCCACTCATGCACTTTCAGCTGACGCGAGCCATAAGCTATCACACTTCTATGCTGCAGTAGGAAACAACACAATCCACTGCCCGAAGCATCGTTGTAAATCTCAAAGCCTTCGGTCCCACTTGGCAAACTCAGCACAGGCGTCGTGGTCAACTGACGCTTCAACTCCTCAAAAGCTCGCGCGCACTCTGGCGTCTAAACAAACTTCTGCTGTTTCCTTGTCAGAGTCGTGAGGGGTAACACTATCCGCGAGAAGTTCTCCACGAAGTGCCTGTAATAGCCGGGAAACCCCAAAAAACTCCGGACTTTCGCTACCGTAGGCAGCACAGGCCACTCTCCTATAGCAACAATCTTCGTCGGATCCACCACAATTCCCTCTCCACTGACTATGTGACCAAGGAACGGTACTGAGGACAACCAAAACTCGCATTTGGAGAACTTTGCGTACAATTGATTCCTCCTCAGCATCTCCAACACCAAATGCAGATGCTTAAAGTGATCCTCCTCACTCTGCGAGTACACTAATATATCGTCGATGAAGAGGATCATAAAGTGGTCTAGGTACTCCCTGAAAGTTCTATTCATCAGATCCATGAACACTGACGGCGCATTAGTAAGCACAAACGGCATGACCGTAAACTCATAATGCCTGTATCTCGTACTAAAAGCTGTCTTAGGGATATCACTCTCTCTTATCCTCGGCTGATAATACTCGTACTTAAGATCCAATTTTGAGTACACCGTTGACCCGACTAACTGATCAAAGAGATCATCAATCCTTGGGATCAGGTACTTGTTCTTTTCCGTCAACTTATTCAGTTCTCGATAATCGATACAAAGTCTCAAGCTTCTGTCCTTCTTCTTCACAAAACAGAACCGGTGCACTCCAAGGCGACGAACTTGGATGCACATGACCCTGCCCCAACAAATCTTGAAGTTTCGCCTTCAGCTCCGCCATCCCCTTAGGCGCTAGCCGATACGGTGAGTGTGACACAAGTTTCGCACCTAACACTAGCTCGATGGTGAAATCAATCTCCCGTTGAGGTGGGGCTCCAGGAAGATCGTCAGGGAACACATCAGGGTATTTGGATACCACTGAAATACTGTGCAACGTAGGCTTAGGCTTTGCAACCTCCACTAGTGTGAAGAACAGCTCTGCTCCAGCACGAACCGCCTTCACCACCTAAAGAGCAGACATCAAAGTCTTGCTGGACCCTTTCAAGCCCGTAAAAGTCGTCTCACGACCAGCTCCCAACTTAACCTCCTTGTGACTGCAATCAATATAAGCTTGCTGTTCCGAGAGCCAGTCTATGCCAAATATCATGTCGAACTCCACCAGCGGTAGTAACGACGCTTGCAAATCGAACTCTTGATTCCCAATACGAATCTTTATGCCATAGATTCTATCCGCGCGCATCGAACACCCATTAGGCAACAACACATCCAGTTTGTCCTTTGCCATCGAAGAATGTACTCCGATGTGCGAGATGAATCCTTCAGACAAAAAGGAGTGTGAAGCTCACGTATCAAAGAGTGCTCTCGCCGGATTATCACAAATAAAAACAAAGCCTATACAAGCAGTGGTAAGGTAACACGCGCATAATAAGTATTTAGAAATTAACTTGCTATAAATTTAAACCGTACATGTCACCACATCCGCTTGCTTGATGGCCTCCTGCTGGCCAAGATTATAAACTCTAGGTTGAGCTGGTGCATAATGGGATGCGGTTGACAACACCGCCTTGCCATTTTCCTCAAAGGTAGCTCCTGGCTTCCTCTCGGACTTTGGACGTCCGCTCCAGCAGTCCCGGGAAAAGTGTCCCGGCTTCCCACAATTATAGCACGCGCCTGGGGTTCGGCTTGTAGTTGCTCCCGAAGCACCGGAAGAAGGGGATGGACCCGAAGTCCTAGCCTTCTTATTGAACTTATGATACCCATACTTCGCATTAGCCGGCACTTTGAACTCTGTCCTCTTATCACCAGAGTTTTTCTTCGCTTGTACATTCTTTAGATCCTTTTCCAAAGACCGGGCCATATTGACCAGTGTCAAGAAGCCCTGCGTCATAGGCCCCGAGAGCAGTAGCCTTAGGTCATCCCTCAGCCCTTCATAGAATCGGTTCGTCTTACCCTCCTCATCCGTGAACGTAGAGCTGGCATACCGACCCAACCGAGTAAATTCGTGGAGATACTCATCCACGCTACTCTCTCCTTGCGACAACCTCTAGAACTCATTCTCCAATGTTATCCTCTGAGCTGAGGGAAGGTACCTTTCAAAGAACAGTCTCAAAAATTCCTCCATTGAGACGTCCGTGAGTTGCCTTCCCCTCAAGTGATGTAGCTCCAAACCTTCCCACCACAGCCTAGCATCTCCGTCCAACAAGAAAGTAGCTATAGTGGTCATCTGCCACTCTTTCGTTTTAGTAGCTGTCAGTACTCTCTTCACTCGGGAGAGCCAATCCTCAGCTTGGGATGGGGTTCCCGTCCCTGAGAACACCGGAGGATTGAAGCCCATAACATGTTTGAGATGCCTTTCAGTTGCTCTCCTAGGCACCAAAGGCTCCACTAATACTTGCTCCACCCTTCTCGGTTCATCCGTTTGAAGCAGTACCTGCTCCATCGCAGGAGCGGGCTGCTGCATTTATCTTGCAGGCTGCGCGTTGATCATCGCAAACACCGCTTCAGCCACCAATCGTATGGTTTCAGCCGAGGGAGGTGTTGTAGGAGCATCATTCGGTGCGCTACTTGCCTCAGAAACAGGACATTCTGATGGCCCTGCAACACTTCTGGTCACCTATATTCGTACAAAACACCGTTAAGCGACTAAATAAAATTACAAAAAGCAATTATAGGAACACGCAGGTTCCTCAAACATGTGTATTTTCATTCCTAAGTGGACATTCATGGGTTCTTTTTATGTTATAACGATGACGCACACACATGTGCTCACCACCCCTTAAACGAATTCGCCCGCTAATTCATTTAAGTTGACCGAAACCAGTAGTCTGATACCAAATTGTAACACCCCTTATCTGTTACATAGCATGTAGCAGTAGGTCCGGCCGGGGCCCGACGCCATATACCACAGATAGATCAGAAGGTTACGGAATGGAAACCATCATGCCAATAATCAATGTCCTACACAGAGTACATTCTAGCGGAAGAAATTTAACAGTTGTAAAATAAAGAACCCAGCCATAAGCATGAATGTCCACTGAACAAACCCAGGAGGAATGAACGTACAATACACCAGTACTTGGCCTTATGGCCTTACAATAGTTTACTCAAATTAAAGTGTTTTCCAAACCTCGGTACGCAGGACGGTCACACATGAATAATACACGTAAACAATTAATCATTAGGCCTTCGAGGGTCGGCTCATCAACATGGGCTTTTGCCCTCTATTTACCACTCGGCTCCGCAACACCTGCATGCAACAATCCACCGAGCGGTGGCAAACAAAAGCAACGGTCAGCTATGCTGATCAAATTATAACGATCCCGCCCCCAAACTCAGGGCGGCGATGCTCCTTCCCTGCACTTTATTAGCATTGCCATATAATAAATAAATTAACACATCATCACAGGCGTAGGCTCGCACGGCCACACACCCCGTGCTCTCAGGGCACATTCTCGGTGAACCCAGTCAAAGTCCGTGGTCTCACCACCTCCCCTTGTACGACAATTTCTCATGATCATTTTGGTCTTTCTAGCCACTGCCTAAGACCCTCCATCTATGCCAATGGTAAGTGCCATGTACCTTAGGTCTCTTTAACCGAACCACATAGACCGGGTACGGTTCCGCCTAACACGTTGCTCACAATGCAACGTCGACTTAAGCCGTCTGTGCGGGTCAAGCTTCCCCGAGTCCCAATTCGATCACACACTCTACATAATCGAGTTATGTACAATTTGGCTCCCAGGCCACCAAGTTGGCAGAATCACGTCTCTGCCCAGTTTTTCGGGTGCACCTTGGAGTTAGTCCCCAAGGCTCCCTGTTGCAATCTACCACGTAGAAAACCCGAAAACAATCAACTACGCAGAGTCTTATCCGGCCATACATGCAATGCAATATCACCGAACCAGACCAACTTGTCCGGGTAGGCTTCACACATCATGTCTATGTCTGTTTCTCGATTACAGACTCTACAAGCAAAATAACAGGGACAATACATATCTACCCGAAGGAATACCTCACACTCACCGCAAACTCGCGAGAGCGGGCTTCCTATGCAAGGGAAAAGAGGACTTCACATGTCCTAGGATGAGATTCGTTACCCTAGCATTCCTCTTCGGCTCCATGGAAATCTATGCAGATGAAAAGCTCCGCAATGTCCTTGCATCCGTAGATCCGAAGTCGGTTTGCGATTTGGGGCTCCGAAGCTCCACCGGCGGCCGGATCTATCTTCCTTCTCCTTCCTTGCTCTCCCCTCTCTCTAGAACTTTAGAAAGAGATAGATTAGGAAAATGAAGGCATCGAAACCCTATTTTCAGGTATAACACAGCAGGAATAGCCCTGAACCTTTGGATCCCAAAATAAGGAAATGGATGGCCACGATTCGGACTTGAAATCCAAAACCTGGGCCGAACACGGCTTGTGACACGCTCGTGTCCAAGGCCGTGTTCCTCAATCGACGCCGAAACCGTCGTACCCAGAATAGGACACAGGCACCTGATATGCCTATGTCACACCTGACACGCCCGTATCATCCAGTATACGCCTGTGTTGCCGGTCGTGTTCCTCCATCAACACAGAACCAAAAACATCTTGCAAGGGACACGGGTACTTGACACGCCCATGTCGAACCTGACACGCCCGTGTCTACCCGAATACGCCCTTGTGCTAACACCATGTGTCTCCCACAACACGGCCCGACCTTCACCCCGAGAAGGACACGGCTTGGGACATGCCCGTGTCTCAGGCCGTGTTCGCCGCTCGACGATCGTAGACTCCAAATTTGTAGACCACTCGGCCAGATCGTTGACCGGAGCACGACACGCCCCCGGGACACGCCCGTGTCCCCGACCGTGTAATCCCTACCAAGTTCCAAACTTGGTTCAAAATGACTCTCGTCGCTCTTTTGAGTTTCGGGGCGTTACAACTCTCTCCCTCTATAAAGAATTTCATCCCGAAATTACATTAAGGAAAAAATACACAAAACTTAAACGGTACCTGAATGGAATAACTCTGGGTACTCATCAAGCATGGTCTACTCTCACTCCCATGAGAGCTCCTCCCGACCGTAGTTGTCCCAACGGACCTTAACCATTCGGATGTCCTTGTTACGTAACTACTTGACTTCCGAGTCCTCAATTTGAACGGGCTTGACCTTCGTCGTCAACCCATTATTGACCGGGATTTGATCAACCGCAATCACTTGCGAAGGCTCTTACACCGCCTTCCGCAGCACCGATATGTGAAATACATCGTGTAGACCACTTAGCTCCACTGATTGCTTCAATCGAAATGTTTCTTCACCAATCCGCTCCAGAACCTCAAACGGTCCAAGGTACCTTGGGCTTAGCTTCTTCAAGCGCCGTACCCGCGAGACACCCTTGAACGGATTAATCTTCAAGTACACCCAGTCGCCAACAGTGAACTCCACGTTCCTATGCTTGGCGTTATAGTACTTTGCTTGGAGGTCCTGAGCGATTAGTAATCTTTCTCGAATCATTCGAACCAATGACATTGCATCTTCCACCTCTTGCCGCTTGTACAACTTTAACTCACCCGTTTCCAACCAAGACAACGACGTGCGACATCTTCTACCATAAAGGGACTTGAAGGGTGCCATTTGTATGCTCACCTGGTAGCTATTATTATAAGCGAATTCCACCAAGTATAGGTGATCTTCCCACTGCTTCCCGAAATCCAAAACGCATATGCGAAGCATGTCTTCCATCATCTTGTTGACCCTCTCGGTCTGACCATCCATCTACGGATGAAAGGCTGTGTTGAAACTAAGCTTTGTTCCCAACATCTGCTGCACCAACCTCCAATCATTGGACGTGAACCGCCCATCTCGGTCACTCACGATGCTGCGGGGCACGCCGTGAAGCCACATAATATTATCCACATATAACTTTGCCAATTTCTCCACAGAATCATCCTTCCTATGCGTAATGAAGTGCGACACTTTCGTCAAATGATCTACGACCACCCAGATGGCGTCGTTTCCCTTCTGCGACCTTGGCAAACCATGCACAAAGTTCATAGTAATGTTGTCGAACTTCCACTCCGGAATAGGCAAGGATTTCAAGAATCCCCCAGGCTTCTGGCACTCCGCCTTCACTAAGGCGCATGTTTGACACTTCGCCACGTATAGTGCCACATCCTTCTTAAGTCCTGGCGACCAGATCAATTTTTTCATATCACGGTACATCTTCGTGCTCCCCGGGTGAATTGAGTATTTGGTATGATGAGCCTCGTACATTAATTCCACCCGCAATTTGCCCATACTTGGGACGCATAAACGACCGTCCTTCCATAGCAATCCATCCACGACCTCAAATTGGGAATTTGACCCATCCAAAGCCTCAACCATGATTTGCTTCATGTGGCCATCCAAATGCAAAGCCTGCCGAATCCAATCAGCCAAGTCACACTGAACTTCTGTCCACTTAAAAAGCACTTCAGCACTAGACTGCTTGTCTACGCAAGATATCTCCAACCCCTCCAACTCCCGAACCAAACGCTCTTCATGAACCGACAGCCAATTGGCTTGAGCTGGGGCCCTGCGACTCAACACATCCGCAACTGCATTGTCTTTCCTAGGCATATAGTGAATCTTGAATGTGTAGTCCCACAGGAACTCCATCCATCTACGCTGTCGCATGTTCAGATCCTTCTGATCCAACAAGTATTTCAGGCTCTTGTGGCCGGTATAGATATCGACCTTCACCCCGTAAAAGTAGTGCCTCCACAGCTTCAAGGCAAAAATCACGAATGCTAACTCCAAGTCATGGACCGGATAATTCCTCTCATGCACTTTCAGCTGACGCGAGCCATACGCTATCACACTTCCATGCTGTAGTAGGACACAACCCAATCCACTGCCCGAAGCATCGCTGTAAATCTTAAAGCCTCCGGTCCCACTCGGCGAACGCATCACAGGCGCCGTGGTCGACCGACTCTTCAACTCCACAAAAGCTCACACGCACTCTGGCGTCCAAACAAACTTCTGCTCTTTCCTCGTCAGAGTCGTGAGGGGTAACGCTATCCGCAAGAATTTCTCCACGAAGCGCCTATAATAGTCGACAAGCGCCAAAAAACTTCAGACTTCCACTATCGTAGACAGCACAAGCCACTCTCGTATAGCAATAATCTTCTCCGGATCCACCACAATTCCCTCTCCACTGACTATGTGACCAAGGAACGCTACTGAGAACAACCAAAACTCGCTTTTGGAGAACTTGGTGTACAATTGATTCCTCCTTAGCGTCTCCAACACCAAATGCAGATGCTTAAAGTGATCCTCCTTACTCTGCGAGTACACCAATATATCGTCGATGAAGACGATCACAAAGTGGTCTGGGTACTCCCTGAAAGTCTTGTTCATCAGATCCATTAACACTGACGGTGCATTAGTCAGCCCAAACGACATGACCGTAAACTCATAATGCCAGTATCTCGTACTAAATGTTGTCTTATGGATATCACTCTTCCTTATCCTCAGCTGATAATACCCGGACTTAAGATCCAATTTCGATTACACCGTTGACCCGACTAACTGATCAAAGATATCATCAATCCTTGGGATCAGGTACTTGTTCTTTTCTATCAACTTGTTCAGTTCTTGATAATCGATACAAAGTCTCAAGCTTCCGTCCTTCTTCTTCACAAAAAGGACCGGTGCGCTCCAAGGCGACAAACTTGGACGCACATAACCCTGCCCCAACAACTCTTTAAGTTGCACCTTCTACTCCGCCATCTCCTTAGGCGCTAGCCGATACGGCGAGCGTGACACAGGTTTCGCACCTGACACTAGCTCGATGGTGAAATCAATTGTAACGCCCCGAAACTCAAAAGAGCGACGGGTGACGATCTGTACCAAATTTGGAATTTGGTAGGGGTACACGGCCTGGGACACGGGCGTGTCCCAGGGCGTGTCGGGGTAGTTCAAAGAACTGGCTAAACGTTAAGGCAGAAATCTGCGTTCGACGATCGGGCCAACTTTCTGTGTTCGACGATCGGGTCAGCATTCTGGGTTCGACGATTGTCGAGCAGCGCTCGACGATGGAGTCAAAATACTGCGGTCGACGATCGAGCCGCGTGTTCGTCGAACAGGCAATATTCTGGGTTCGACGATCGTCGAGCAGCGCTCGACGATCTGCTCAAAATGTTGTGGTCGACGATCGGGCCGCGTGTTCGTCGAACATGCAATTTTCTGGGTTCGACGATTTTGGCGCGTTCGACGATTTGGCCAGAGTTTGCGTTCGACGATTTTGGCGCGTTCGACGATTTGGCCAGAGAAGCTCCGTTCGATGACTCTGGCAGCGGTCGATAATCTTGGTTTGACGATCGTCGAGCGCGGGGCTTTGTGCGTGATTAGCTCTGTCGACACGGAATGTCGACACACGGGATTGGCGGGAGTTGACTAAATGTCCTGACACCATTTATTGGCCGCGCACGTGTCTTGCTTCGGATTGGTGAACCATGCGGTGTTTAACCCCATTCGTACAGGTCAGACCTAGATCTTATCCGTGCATCTCTTTTTGTGGGATCTGACAGCAGTGGTTATGCCCGAAAGGGTTATACCCGAGAGATGGTTTCAAAACCATTATTTTCTTGTTGTGAGTTCTCTGTCTAAATCCTAGAGAGGGGATAGCAAAGGAGGAAGAAGAAGCTTAGATCCAGTCATTGGAGGAGTTTTAGAGCTCCAAATCGCGAGCCGACTTCGGATCTACGAAGGCAAAGAGAGTGCGGTGCTTTTCATCCGCTTACATTTCTATGGCGCCAAGGAAGAATGCTAGGGTAACAATTCTCTACTTGAGCATGTGAAGCTCTCCTTCTTTTGCATAGGAAGCCCGCTCTCGCGAGTTTGAGGTGAGTTTGAGGCGTTCCTTCTGGTAGACATGAATAGTCCCCGTTGTGTAGAGTCTGTAAACGAGAACGGACATAGGCATGATGTGTAAAGCCTACCCGGACATGTTGGTCTGGATCGATGATGTTGCATTGCATAAATGCCGGAGAAGACTCCGTGCAAATGTTTGTTTTTCAGGTTTTCTACGTGGTAGATTGTAATAGGGAGACTTGGGGATTAACCCTAAGGTGTACCCGGAAAACTAGGCGGATGCGAGATCTTGCCAACTTGGTGGCCTGGGAGACAACTTGAACATAACCGGGTTATGTGAAATGTGATGGAAACAGGACTCGGGAGAAGTTTGACCCGCGCATATGGCTTAAGTTGTCGTTGCGATGTGAGCACGGGTTAGATGGAACCGTACCCGCTCTATGTCATTCGGTTAGAGTCGTTGGTATAGACGAGGGTCTTCGGCGGTCGATGACTTAAATTGCTGTGACCCATGCCAGGAAGACAAATTGCTCATAGTTTGGCCGTCAAAGTGGCGGTGGTGTGATCGGAATGTCGATGGCTTAAATTGACGTGGCATTGGCCGGTTCACCGAGAATGTGCCCTGAGTGCACGCGGTGTGTGGTCGTGTGAGCCTATGCCTGTGATGAAATGTATATTTATTCACTACTTGGTTATGTTAATAAGTGCAGGGAAGGAGCATCGCCGCCCCGAATTGGGGGCGGGATCGTTATAATTTGGTCAGCATTGTTGACCGTTGCTTTTGTTTGCCACCGCACGGTGGATTGTGCTTGCAGGTGTTGCTGGACCAAGTGGTTAATAGCGGGCTAAAGCCCAAATTGTGAAGCCGGCCCTCGAAGGCCTAATTGAAGTGTTTACTTGCTTTTGTTTATGTATGACCGTCCTGCGTGACGTGGTTTGTAAAACATGTAATTTGAAGTAAACCATTTGTAAGGCCTTAAGGCCAGTACTTGTGTATGTACTACATTCCTATTTGGTGTATTAGTTGACATTCGTGCTCTTTGTGCTGGGTTCTTTAATTGCAACTTATAAACTGATTCCGCTAGAATGCTCTGCATAGGATGTTATGATTGGTTGGATGGTTTCCATTGAGTAACCACCCGGTATGTATGTGGTATATGGCGTCGGGCCCCGGCCGGACCTACTGCTATATGTTATGCGACGGATAGGGGGTGTTACAATTTGGTATCAGAGGGAGGTTTCGATCCGCCGACCTGTGGGTTATGGGCCCACCACGCTTCCGCTGCGCACATGTATGTGCGTCATCGTTATAATAACAAAAGAACCCATGAATGTCCACTTAGGAATGAAAATACATGTGTTTGGGGAACCTGCGTGTTCCTATAATTGTTGTTTGCAATTTTATTTGGTTGCTTAACACTGTTTTGTACCACTATAGGTGATCAGAAGTGGTGTTGGGCCGTCGGAACGTCGAGTTTCTGAGGCTAGCAGTGCACCTAATGTTGCTCCTGCAACACCTCCATCGGCTGAGACCATACGACTGGTGGCTGAAGTAGTGTTGGTCATGATGAATGCGCAGCCTGCAAGGCAAATGCATCAGCCTGCTCCTGCAGTCGAGCAGGTAGTAGTGGAGTCGTTGGTGCCAAGGAGGGCAACCGAGAGACAGCTCAAACATGTCATGAGCTTTAATCCTCCGGTATTCTCGGGGTTGGGAACCCCATCTCAAGCTGAAGATTGGCTCTCCAGGGTGAAGAGAGTCATGACAGCAATGAAGACGGAGGAGTGGCAAATGACCACCATTGCTACGTTCCTTCTGGACGGTGAAGCGAGAATGTGGTGGGAAGGTTTGGAGCTACACCTTTTGAGAGGTAGGAAACATATAGATGTCTCGATGGAGGAGTTCTCGAGATTGTTCTTGGCTAGATACCTCCCTTCGGCGCAGAGGATAGCATTGGAGAACGAGTTCCTGAAGTTGGTTCAAGGAGACAGCAGCATGGATGAATATCTCCACGAGTTTACTCGATTGAGTCGATATGCTAGCTCCACCATCGCGGATGAGGAGCGCAAGACGAATCGATTCTACGAAGGGTAGAGAGATGACTTAAGGCTACTACTCTCGGGGCCGATGACGCAGGGTTTCTTAACCTTGGTCAATACGGCCCGGTCCTTGGAGAAGGACATGAAGAATGTTCAAGCGAAGAAGAGCGTTGGTGATAAGAGGTCGGAGTTCAAAGTGTCGCACTCCTCAAAGTCTGTGTTCCGGAAGTGGAACAAGAAAGCTAGGACTTCGTGTCCAGCCCCCTCTGCTGGTGCTTCTAGGGCGACTACGGGTCGGACCCCAGGTGCATGCTTTACTTGCGGGAAGCCGGGGCACTTTGCCAGTGACTGTTGGAGCGGACGTCCCAAGTCCGAAAGGAAGCCGGGAGCGACTTATGAAGAGAAGGGCAAGGCGGTGGAGTCAACCGCGTCCCATTATGCTCCGGCCCAACCAAGGGTGTATAATCTTAGCCAACATGAGGCCATTAAACAAGCGGATGTGGTGACAGGTACGGTTTAATTTATAGCAAGTTAACCTTTTAAATACTTATTATGTGCTTGTTACCTTACCACTGCTTGTTTAGGATTTATTTTGATTTATGAAAATCCGGCAAGAGCACTCTTCGATACAGGAGCTTCACACTCCTTCTTATCCGAAGGATTTATATCACGCATCGGATACCTTCTTCGATGGAGAAGGACAAGTTGGATGTGTTGTTGCCCAATGCGTGTTCGATGCGCGCGGATAGAATCTGTGGCGTGAAGATTCGAATTGGAAGCCAGGAGTTCCATTTGCAAGCGTCGTTATTGCCGCTAGTGGAATTCGACGTTATATTTGGCATGGACTGGCTCTCGGAGCAGCGAGCCTATATTGATTGCGGTAGCAAGGAAGTCAAGTTGAGAGCAAGTCGTGAGACGACTTTTACGGGCTTAAAAGGGTCGAGCAAGACATTGATGTCTGCTCTTTAGGTAGTGAAGGAAGTTCGTGCTGGTGCAGAGTTGTTCTTTACTTTAGTGGAGGTTGCAAAGCCTAAGCCCGCGTTAGATTGTATTTCAGTGGTATCGGAGTACCCTGATGTGTTCCCTAGCGATCTTCCTGGAGCCCCGCCGCAGTGGGAGATAGATTTTACGATAGAGCTCGTACCAGGTGCAAAGCCTGTGCCACGCTCTCCATATCAGCTAGCTCCTAAGGAAATGGCGGAGTTGAAGGTGCAACTGTAAGAGTTGTTGGAGCAAGGGTATGTGCATCCAAGTTCTTCGCCTTGGAGCATGTCGGTCCTCTTTGTTAAGAAGAAGGACGGAAGCTTGAGGCTATGTATCGATTACCGGGAGCTCAACAAGTTGACGGAAAAGGACAAGTACCCGATCCCCCGGATCGATGATCTTTTTGATCAGTTGGTCGGGTCGACGGTATACTCAAAGTTGGATCTCAAGTCCGGGTACTATCAGCTGCGAATAAGGGAGAGTGATATCCCGAAGACAGCGTTCAGTACGAGATACGGGCATTACGAGTTTACGGTCATGCCGTTTGGGCTGACTAATGCACTGTTAGTGTTCATGGATTTGATGAACAGGACCTTCAGGGAGTACTTGGACCATTTTGTGATCGTCTTCATCAACGATATTTTGGTGTACTCACAGAGTGAGGAAGATCACTTTAGGCATCTTCATTTGGTTTTGGAGACGCTAAGGAGGAATCAATTGTATGTCAAGTTCTCGAAGTGCGAGTTTTGGTTGTCCTCAGTGGCGTTCCTCGGTCATATAGTGAGTGGGGAAGGTATTGCAGTGGATCCGGCGAAGATTGTTGTGATACGGGAGTGGCCTGAGATTTCTACGGTAACGGAAGTCCGGAGCTTTCTGGGGCTTGTCGTCTATTATAGGCGCTTCGTAGAGAACTTCTCGCGGTTAGCGTTACCTCTCACTACTTTGACGAGGAAGGAGCAGAAGTTCATTTGGACGCCGGAGTGCGCGCGAGCTTTTGAGGAGTTGAAATGTCGGTTGAACACGACGTCTGTGCTAAGTTCGCTGAGTGGGACCGAAGGTTATGAGATTTATAGTGATGTTTCGGGCAGCGGTTTGGGTTGCATGCTACTGCAACATGGAAGTGTGATAGCTTATGGCTCGAGACATCTGAAAGTGCACGAGAGGAATTATCCGGTCCATGACTTGGATTTAGCAGCCGTGATTTTTGCCTTGAAGCTGTGGAGACATTATTTGTACGGTGTGAAGATTGATATCTACACCGATCATAAGAGCCTGAAGTATTTAATTGATCAGAAAGATTTCAATATGCGACAGCGTAGATGGATGGAGTTCCTGGGGGACTATACATTCAAGATCCACTACGTGCCTGGTAAAGGTAATGCGGTTGCGGACGCATTGAGTCGCCGAGCCCCAGCTCAAGCCAATTGGCTGTCGATCCATGACGAGCGGTTGGTTCGGGAGTTGGAGGCGTTGGAGATTGTTTGTGTAGATAAACAAGCAAGTACTGAAGCAGTACTGAATTGGACTGAAATTCAATATGACCTGGCTGATCGGATTCGGCAGGCATTGGATTTGGATGATCACATGAAGCAGTTCATGGTAGAGGCTCTGGATGGGTCAAATTCCCAATTCGTTGTGGAGGACGGATTGCTTTGGAAAGACGGTCGTCTTTGCGTCCCAAGCGTGGGCAGTTTGCGGGTGGATTTGTTATACGAGGCGCACCATACCAAGTACTCGATTCACCCGGGGAGAACAAAGATGTACCGCGGCGTTAAGAAACTGTTTTGGTGGCCGGGTTTGAAGAAGGATGTGGCGCTCTACGTGGCGAAGTGCCAAACTTGCGCCTTGGTGAAGGTGGAGTGCCAAAAGCAAGGAGGATTTCTGAAGTCCTTGCCTATTCCGGAGTGGAAATTCGACGACATCACAATGGACTTTGTGCACGGTTTGCCAAGGTCGCAAAAGGGGAACGACGCCATCTGGGTGGTCGTAGATCGGCTAACAAAGGTGTCGCATTTCATTCCGCATAGGAAGGATGATCCTGTGAGAAACGTTGGCAAAGTTATATGTGGATAACATAGTATGGCTTCACGGTGTGCCCCGCAGCATCATGAGTGACCGAGATGGGCGGTTCACGTCCAATGATTGGAGGATAGTGTAGCAAATGTTTGGAACAAAGTTAAAATTCAGCACAGCCTTTCATCCGCAGACAGATGGGCAGACCGAAAGGGTCAATAGAACTATGGAAGACATGCTCCGCATGTGTGTCTTGGACTTTGGAAAGCAGTGGGAAGACCATCTTTATTTGGTGGAATTTGCGTACAACAATAGCTACCAAGCGAGTATTCAAATGGCCCCCTTCGAGGCCCTTTATGGTAGAAAATGTCGCACGCCGTTGTCTTGGTTAGAAACGGGCGAGTCAAAGTTGTATAAGCGATTAGAAGTGGAGGATGCTACTTCGTTGGTACGAACCATTCGGGAGAGGTTGCTAATCGCTCAGGACCGTCAGGCGAAGTACTATAATGCCAAGCACAGGAATGTGTAGTTCGCTGTGGGCGACTGGGTGTACTTAAAGATCAAGCCGTTCAAGGGTGTATCGCGGGTGCGGCGTTTGAAAAAGCTTAGCCCGAGGTACCTTGGGCCGTTTGAGGTTCTGGAGCGTGTTGGCGAAGCGGCTTATCGGTTGAAGCTATCGGTGGAGCTTAGTGGTTTACATGATGTATTCCATATATCGGTTCTACGGAAGGCGGTGTAAGAGCCTTGGCAAGTGATCGCGGTTGGTCAACTGCCGGTGGATAGTGGGTTGACGACAAAGGTCAAGCCCATACAGATTGAAGACTCGGAAGTCAAGCGGCTACGCAATAAAGAGATCAGGATGGTCATGGTCCGATGGGACTATGCTTGACGAGTATTCAGAGTTGTTCCGCTCAGGTAAAAATTTTGGTTTTGTACTTATCTTTCCTTTATGTAATTTTGTGGACGAAATTCTTTTAAGAGGGGGAGAGCTGTAACGCCCCGAAACTCAAAAGAGTGACGGGTGACGATCTGTACAAAATTTGGAATTTGGCAGGGGTATACGGCCTGGGACACGGGCGTATCCCAGGGCATGTCGGGGTAGTTCAAAGAACTGGCTAAACGTTAAGGCAGAAATCTGCGTTCGATAATCGGGCCAACTTTCTGAGTTCGACGATCGGGTCAGCATTCTAGGTTCGACGATCGTCGAGCAGCGCTCGACGATCTGGTCAAAATGCTACGGTCGACGATCGGGCCGCGTGTTCGTCGAATGGGCAATATTCTGGGTTCGACGATGGTCGAGCAGCGCTCGACGATCTGGTCAAAATGCTGTGGTCGACGATCGGGCTGCGTGTTCGTCGAACAGGCAATTTTCTGGGTTCGACGATTTTGGCGCGTTCGACGATTTGGCCAGAGTTTGCGTTCGACGATTTTGGCGCGTTCGACGATTTGGCCAGAGAAGCTCCGTTCGACGATACTGGCAGCGGTCGACGATCTTGGTTCGACGATCGTCGATTGCGGGGCTTTGTGGCGTGATTAGCTCTGTCGACACGGAATGTCGACACACAGGATTGGTCGGAGTTGACTAAATGTCCTGTCACCATTTATTGGCCGCGGACGTGTCTTGCTCCGAATTGGTGAACCATGCGGTGTTTAACCCCATTCGTCCAGGTCAGACCTAGATCTTATCCGTGCATCTCTTTTTGTGGGATCCGACGGCAGTGGTTATGCCTGAAAGGGTTATACCTGAGAGATGGTTTCAAAACCATTATTTTCCTGCTGTGAGTTCTCTGTCTAAATCCTAGAGAGAGGGGAGAGAAAAGGAGGAAGAAGAAGCTTAGATCCAGTCGTTGGAGGAGTTTTACAGCTCCAAATCGCGAGCCGACTTCGGATCTACGAAGGCAAAGAGAGTGCGGTGCTTTTCATCCGCTTATATTTCTATGGTGCCAAGGAAGAACGCTAGGGTAACGATTCTCTACTTGAGCATGTGAAGCTCTCCTTCTTTTGCATAGGAAGCCCGCTCTCGCGCGTTTACGGTGAGTTTGAGGCGTTCCTTCGGGTAGACATGAATAGTCCCCGCTGTGTAGAGTCAGTAAACGAGAACGGACATAAGCATGATGTGTGAAGCCTACCCGGACATGTTGGTCTGGATCGGTGATGTTGCATTGCATAAATGCCGGAGAAGACTCCGTGCGAATGTTTGTTTTTCGGGTTTTCTATGTGGTAGATTGCAACAGGGAGCCTTGGGGATTAACCCTAAGGTGCACCCAGAAAACTGGGCGGATGCGAGATCTTACCAACTTGGTGGCCTGGGAGCCAACTTGAAAATAACCGGGTTATGTGAAATGTGATGGAAACAGGACTCGAGAGAAGTTTGACCCGCGCATATGGCTTAAGTTGTCGTTGCGATGTGAGCACGGGTTAGATGGAACCGTACCCGCTCTATGTCGTTCGGTTAGAGCCATTGGCATAGATGAGGGTCTTCGGCAGTTGATGGCTTCAATTGCCGTGACCTATGCCAGGAAGACAAATTGCTCATAGTTTGGACGTCAAAGTGGTGGTAGTGTGATCAGCATGTCGATGGATTAAATTGACGTGACATTGGCCGGTTCACCGAGAATGTGCCCTGAGTGCACGGGGTGTGTGGCCATGTGAGCCTACGCCTGTGATGAAATGTATATTTATACACTGCTTGGTTATGCTAATAAGTGCAGGGAAGGAGCATCGCCGCCCCGAATTGGGGGCGGGAACGTTATAATTTGGTCAGCATTGCTGACCGTTGCTTTTGTTTTCCACCGCACAGTGGATTGTGCTTGCAGGTGTTGCTGGACCAAGTGGTTAATAGCGGGCTAAAGCCTAAATTGCGAAGCCGGCCCTCGAATGCCTAATTGAATTGTTTACTTGATTTTGTTCATGTATGACCGGCCTGCGTGCCGTGGTATGGAAAATATGTAATAAGAGTAAACCATTTGTAACTCCTTAAGACCAGTACTTGTGTATGTACTTCATTCCTATATGGCTTGTTAGTGGACATTCATGCTTTTGTGCTGGGTTCTTTTAATTGCAACTTTTAAAACTGCTTCCGCTAGAATGCTCTGTGTAGGACGTTATGATTGGTTGGATGGTTTCCAATGAGTAACCACCCGGTCTGTCTGTGGTATATGGCGTCGGGCTCCAGCCAGACCTACTGCTATATGCTATGCGACGGATAGGGGGTGTTACATCAATCTCCCATTGAGGTGGGGCTCCAGGAAGATCATCAGGGAACACATCAGGGTATTCAGATACCACTGAAATACTGTGCAACGTAGGCTTAGGCTTCGCAACTTCCACTAGCGTGAAGAACATCTCTGCTCCAGCACAAACCGTCTTCACCACTTGAAGAGCAGACATCAAAGTCTTGCTCGACCCTTTCAAGCCCGTAAAATTCGTCTCATGACCTGCTCCCAACTTAACCTTCTTGCGACTGCAATCAATATAAGCTTGTTGCTCCGAGAGACAGTCCATGCCAAATATCACGTCGAACTTCACCAGCGGTAGTAACGACGCTTGCAAATCAAACTCTTGATTCTCAATACAAATCTTTATGCCACAGATTCTATCTGCGCGCATCGAAAATCCATTAGGCAACAACACATCCAGTTTGTCCTTTGTCATCGAAGAAGGTACTCCGATGCGCGATATGAATCCTTCGGACAAAAAGGAGTGCGAAGCTCCCGTATCAAAGAGTGCTCTCGCCGGATTATCACAAATCAAAACAAAGTCTATACAAGCAGTGGTAAGGTAACACACGCATAACAAGTATTTAAAAATTAACTTGCAATAAATTTAAACTGTACCTGTCACCACATCCGCTTCCTTGATTGCCTCCTACTAGCCAAGATTATAAACTCAAGGTTAAGCCGGAGCATAATGGGATGCAGTTGACTCCATCGTCTTGCCCTTTTCCTCAAAGATAGCTCTTGGCTTGCTCTCGGACTTTGGACGTCCGCTCCAGCAGTCCCGGGCAAAGTGTCCCGACTTCACACAATTATAGCATGCGCCTGGGGTTCGGCTTGTAGTTTCTCTCCCGAAGCACCGGAAGAAGTGGCTGGACTCGAAGTCCTAGCCTTCTTATTGAACTTACGATACCCAGACTTCGCATTAGCCGACACTTTGAACTTTGTCCTCTTATCAACAGAGTTTTTTTTTTGCTTGTACATTCTTCAAATCCTTTTCCAAAGACCGGTCCGTATTGACCAGGATCAAGAAGTCCTGCGTCATAGGCCCCGAGAGCAGTAGCCTTAGGTCATCCCTAAGCCCTTCATAGAATCGGTTCGTCTTACGCTCCTCATCCGCGAATGTAGAGCTGGCATACCGACCCAACCGAGTAAATTCGTGGAGATACTCATCCACGCTACTCTCTCCTTGCGATAACCTCTGGAACTCATTCTCCAATGCTATCCTCTGAGTCGAGGGAAGGTAGCTTGCCAAGAACAGTCTCGAAAATTCCGCCATCGAGACGTCCATGCGTTGCTTTCCCCTTAAGTGATGTAGCTCCAAACCTTCTCACCACAGCCTAGCATCTCCATCCAACAGGAATATAGCTATAGTGGTCATCTGCCACTCTTCCGTTTCAGTAGCGGTCAGTACTCTCTTCACTCGGGAGAGCCAATCCTCAGCTTGTGCTGGAGTTCCCGTCCCCGAGAACACCAGAGTATTGAAGCCCATAACATGTTTGAGCTACCTTTTAGTTGCTCTCCTAGGCACCAAAGTCTCCACTACTACTTGCTACACCCTTCTCGATTCATCTGTTTGAAGTGATACCAGCTCCATCGCTGGAGCGGGCTGCTACATTTGCCTTGCAGGCTGTGCGTTGATCATCGCAAACATCGCTTCATCCACCAATCGTATGGTTTCAACCGAGGGAGGTGTTGCAGGAGCATCATTTGGTGCCCTACTTGCCTCAGAAACTGGACGTTCTGACGGCCCTGCACCACTTCTGGTCACCTATAGTCATACAAAACATCGTTAAGCGACCAAACAAATTTGCAAAAAAGCAATTATAGGAACACGCAAGCTCCTCAAACACGTGTATTTTCATTCCTAAGTGGACATTCATGGGTTCTTCTTATGTTATAACGATGACACACACACATGTGCTCACCACCCCTTAAAAGAATTTGCCCACGAATTCATTTAAGTTAACCGAAACCAGTAGTCTGATACCAAATTGTAACACCCCTATCCGTCGCATAGCATATAACAGTAGGTCCGGCCGGGGCCCGACTCCATACACCACAGACTGACCAGAAGGTTAGGCAATGGAAACCATCCTGCCAATAATCAACGTCCTACACAGAGTACATTCTAGCGGAAGTAATTTAACAGTTGCAAAATAAAGAACTCAGCCATAAGCGTGTCCACTAAACAAACCCAGGAGGAATGAACGTACAATAAACCAGTACTTGGCCTTATGGCCTTACAATAGTTTACTAAAATTAAAGTGTTTTCCAAACCTCGGCATGCAGGCCGGTCACACATGAATAATACAAGTAAACATTTATTAACTAGGCCTTCGAGGGCAGGCTCAGCAACATGGGCTTTTGCCCGCTATTTACCACTCGGCACCGCAACACCTGCAAGCAACAATCCACCGAGCGGTGGCAAACAAAATCAATGGTCAGCTATGCTGACCAAGTTATAACGATCTCGCCCCCAAACTCGGGGCCGCAATGCTCCTTCCCTGCACTTTATTAGCATTTCCATATAATAAAGAAATTAGCATATCATCACAGGTGTAGGCTCGCACGGCCACACACCACGTGCTCTCAGGGCACATTCTCGGTGAACCCGGTCAAAGTCCGCGGTCTGACCGCCGCCCCTTGGACGACAATTTCTCGTGAGCATTATGGTCTTTCTAGCCACTGCCTAAGACCCTCCATCTGTGCCAACGGTAAGTGTCATGTACCTTAGGACTCTTTAACCGAACCACATAGACCGGGCACAGTTCCGCTTAACTCGTTGCTCACACCGCAACGTCAACTTAAGCCGTCTGCGCGGGTCAAGCTTCCCCGAGTCTCAATTCGATCACAATTTACATAACCTAGTTATGTACAAGTTGGCTCCCGGGCCACCAATTTGGCAGAATCACGCCTCTGCCCAGTTTTCCGGGTGCTCCTTGCAGTTAGTCCCCAATGCTCCATGTTGCAATCTACTACGTAGAAAACCCGAAAAACAATCAACTGCACAGAGTCTTCTCCGGCCATACATGCAATGCAACATCACCGATCCAGACCAACTTGTCCGGGTAGGCTTCACACATCATGCCTATGTTCGTTTCTCGATTACGGACTCTGCATGCAAAACAACGAGGACTATTCATGTCTACCCGAAGGAATACCTCACACTCACCGCAAACTCACGAGAGCGGGCTTCCTAAGCAAGGGAAAAGAGGACCTCACATGTCCTAGAATGAGAATCGTTACCCTAGCATTCCTATTCGGCGTCATGGAAATCTATGTGGATTAAAAGCTCCTCAATGTCCTCGCCTCCGTAGATCCGAAGTCGGTTTGCGATTTGGGGATCCGAAGCTCCACCGGCGGCCGGATCTATCTTCCTTATCCTTCCTTGCTCTCCCCTCTTTATAGAACTTTAGAAAGAGATAACTTAGGAAAAATGAAGTCATCCAAACCCTATTCTCGGGTATAACACAGCAGGAATAGCACTGAACCGTTGGATCCCAAAATAAGGAAACGGACGGCCACAATTCGGACTTGAAATCCAAAACCTAGGCCGAACACGGCTTGTGACACTCCCGTGTCCAAGGCCATGTTCCTCAATCGACGCCAAAACTATCGCACCCAGAATAGGATACGGGCACCCGACACGCCCGTGTCATCCAGTACACGCCCGTGTTGCCGGGTGTGTTCCTCCATCGACACAGGACCAAAAACGTCCCGCAAGGGACACAGGTACTTGACACGCCCGTGTCAAACCTGACATGCCCGTGTCTACCCAAACACGCCCGTGCACTAACACCGTGTGTCTCCAATGACACGGCCCAGCCTTCACCCCGAGAAGGACACGGCCTGGGACACGCCCGTGTCTCAGGCCGTGTTCGCTGCTCGACGATCATCGACTCCAAATTCATCGACCACTCGGCCAGATCGTCGACCCAAGCACGACACGCCCCTGGTACATGCCCTTGTCCCAGGCTGTGTAACCCCTACCAAGTTCCAAACTTGGTTCAGAATGCCTCCCGTCGCTCTTTTGAGTTTCGGGGCGTTACAATGTGATCTTCAGGGATATGGAAAGGAGGATATTTGGAAGAAAGCTCATCTATCATCTTATTTATGTCATCTTCAGTAGACATAATCTGATCTTGGGCCTAGGCATCTATCTGATTATCAAAATCTGGAAGATCAGTAGCAGGAGAATCTGGAATAACTTCAGTAGCAGGAAAAGATGTGTCTGTATGCAGCAAAGAGGAAGAGGCAGCAGTAGCAGAGGTAGATGGAATTTCTTCTGAAGCAGTATAGGCAGCAGGTGGAATGATTTGAGCTGGAATTTCTAAAGCAGCAGCTGTAATAGCTTGAGGAGGAATGGTTGAAGCAGCAGGAGCTGGAGATACTGAGGAAGCTGGAGTAGGGGATTGAGTTGGCTGGGCTGAGACAGATGGTGCAGGCTCCCCCTCAATAACTAAATTAGTTATTTGATGTGAAGGAGGAGATGGGGTCCTGTCCACATCTTCTATTTCCTTGGCAGCTTTGTATGACTTCCGTAATCTGACCTCCCATCTCTGGATGGAGGTAATGGAAACCTTTTCATGTGGTGAAGGGCTATACCCTTTTTTATGGGAAAAGCTTCAGGATCCATCTGATTGAGGTAAAAAGAGATTATTCTTCCATAGTTGGGGCGCTTAATGCATGCCTTGATCTTCTCAAAAATCATCACTACCCACTGGAATTTCTTTCTACAAATGACTACTATCATTAAATCAAAAAATTCTAGAGTAATGTAGCTGATTGAACTAGTTTTGCACAGAAGAAATTGCCTAGGTTGTCAGCCAATAACTTGCTTTCAGCATTCATAAATTGTCTTCTAATGGTGTGATAGGATTGAGGAATACCATAGAAACTATATGCTCTCTCATAGTCAAAGCCTATCAGATCATCTTCCATATCTATTATTGGTAGTTGCAGAAGTTGAGAAATAAAGAGTGCAGTCATCTTTACCTTGATATTCTAAACTTTACACTTGAGACCTTCCCATTCCTTTTAACCTTGACATGCTGGAAGAATTCTTCAACTTCAGAAGTTAGAATTCGGCATGGATGTTCAAGAACAAAGGATAACCCGGTTGTATCTAGTAGAAGGAGGACATTTTTGAAATCATCTGATATCTCTACAATCCCGGTAGAACTGAGTTCACTCCCGATCCATAGCTTTGATGACGAAGCCATTAATGTCGAGAAAATGATCTGACTGGCCGGCAAAAGGGAAAACTCTCTTGTGACAGACGACGGAGACAGAGGAAGACGAAATGGCTTTTCTCGAGAAGAAGGGTTTTGAAATCGAGAATAAAAATTTCTTGGACTTATTTCTATTTATAGTTACCTCTAATTTTGATGATTAAAAATATAAATAATCATTAAAAATACCCGGAATGAGGCGGCTAAGCGCATGTGTGCCGATATGAAAATTTTGAACTTGAAGAAAAATTGCCCATCGGATTTCTCGAGAGGACAGATTGTTCTCGAGAAGAATTTTATCAACACTCGAGTATAATAATCATTGGTCTCGAGTAGAATGAGTCTTGTTCTCGAGTAGAGATTATTGTTCTCGAGAAATAATTTCTTTGTACTCGAGAAATAATTTTGCTATTCTCGAGAGGCAAGACTGTTGTTCTCGAGTATAAGTGTTGTAGTCGAGAAATGAAGTCCAAATTCTGAAATTTTCTGATTTGAAGTAAAAAACCAGATCTTGACCTTGCCTCTTACCTTTGTCTTCATTCTCCTTCATCCTTGTTGAGCATGCCAAGTTCTGTTTTGAAGAACGAGAACTTGGTCTCGTTCAGCGGCTTCGTGAAAATATCTGCAATTTGCCTGTCTGTTGGGACATATTGCAGATCTATGTCCCCATGCTCCACATGCTCCCGAATGAAATGGTATCACAGCTCTATGTGCTTTGTCCGGCTGTGAGAGACTGGATTGTTTGCTATTACAATCGCACTAGAGGAGTCGCAAAACAAAGGGATATCTTGGACTTTTAGATTGTAATCTTCCAGTTGGTTCTTTATCCACAACAATTGTGCACAACAATTGCCAGCAGAAATGTATTCTGATTCGGCCATTGAGATTACGACACAATTCAGCTTTTTGCTGCTCCATGATATGAGCCTCCTTCCAAGGAATTGGCAAGTCGCGGAATTGCTCTGTCTATCATCTTTACTTCCTACAAAATCTGTATCTGAGAAACCAATTAGTTCGCTGTCATTACTTCTTGGGTATCATAAGCCAAGATATGGTGTACCTTTAAGGTATCTCAAAATACGCTTTGTAGCAGCATATTGAGATTACTTAGAGTTCACTTGAAATCTAGCATACACACATGTTGAAAACATTATATCCGGTCTACTAGCAGTAAGGTAATGCAAAGATCCAATTATGATTCTGTACTTGGTTTCATCGAAAGGTTTCCCTTTCTCATCCTTGTCTAGAGACATAGTTGAACCCATTGGAGTCCTCATAGAGGTTGCATTCTCCATTCTTAATTTCTTAATCAACTCCTTGGTGAATTTCGTCTGAGAGATGAAAATTCCATCTTTAGATTGTTTCACCTGAAGTCCTAAGAAATACTTCAGCTCTCTCATACTGCTCATTTCAAACTTCCCTTGCATAAGTTTGAAAAACTCTTTGCAGAGGTTGTCGTCGGTAGAGCCGAAAATAATGTCATCGACATAGATTTGCACTAGCAAAATCTTGCCTTTTATTTACCTAAGAAATAATGTTTTATCTATCTTTCCACTTGTGAACTTATTCTCAAGAAAAAAGATAGATAGCGTCTCATACCAAGCTCGAGGAGCTTGTTTCAAATCATATAATGCTTTAAATAAAAGATAGACATGATCAGGAAAGTTAGAATCAATGAAACCTGGAGGTTGTTCCACATACACCTCTTCCTTTATGTCACCATTAAGGAAGGCAGACTTCACGTCCATCTGATAGACAGTGAAGCCCTTAAGTGCAGCATATGATAGGAACAACCTAATTGCCTCCAGCCTTGACACTGGAGTATATGTCTGGTCGAAGTCGATTCCTTCTTCTTGTCGATATCCTTTGGCGAAGATTCTGTCCTTGTTCTTTATGATTGTTCCATCCTCGTCCATCTTGTTCCTGTAGACCCATTTTGTCTCGTTGACATTTTTACCTTTGGGTCTTGGAACAAGCTTCCAGACTTGACAACGTTTGAACTGATTCAATTCTTCTTCCATTGCCATTATCCATGATGCGTCTGAGTTTGCTTCCTCAAACTTCTTTGATTCAACCTGTGATAGAAAACTCAAATATAAATTCTCATTAGCTGTACCTCTACTAGTTTTGACACCATCCCGCGGATCTCCTATGATTTGGTCCATTGGGTGATCCTTCAAGTGTTTGAGCTCTAAGGTCCTTGCATCTGGAGCTTCTTCAACCACATGAGTGACTTCATCAACTTGAATGGTTTCTTCATCTTGATCATCAACCTCTCCAATTGGGGTTGGAGTGGTGATCTTGACGAACTTTTCACCTTTTTCTTCAATTGGCTCATCCAAGTTTAATTCTTTTAGCTTTGAACCTACATCTTTAGTAAATACACTAAAAGATCTGCCTTGCAGCAATCTTGTCTCATCAAATACAACATGAATAGATTCTTCTACAATATTATGATACTTATCATTGTTAAGGACGAAGCACTTACAGTCAAAGATTCTAAAATATGAAACAATCGGTTTCCTGCCCTTTAGAAGTTCGTAAGGTGTCTTATTGTGGTTCTTATTTATGAGTGCTCGATTTTGCACGTGGCATGCAGTGTTGACAACTTCAGCCCAGAAGTATTCTGGTAGTGAGGCATCACTCAACATGATCCTGCAGGCCTCTATGAGTGTTCTATTCCTTCTCTCAGCTACTCCATTCTATTGAGGAGTACGAAGAGAGGAAAACTCATGAAAGATACCTAAGCTTTCACAAAATTCTATCATGGCACCAAACTTGAACTCTGTTTCATTGTCACTTTTATTTTGACTACAGAACAGTTGTATTCATTCTGTACCTGCCTGACAAAATTTGTAAATATGTCAAAGGTATCTGACTTGTGTTTTAGAAAGAACACCCACGGAAAGCGCAAGTAATCATCAACAATAACTAATGTATAATTCTTACCTCTCAAACTTCTAACTTGCAGTGGACAGAACAAGTCCATATGAAGTACATATAAACAACTATTAGAGTCTTTGCCAATAATGCTTTTAAAGGTAACCCTTGTTTTCTTGCCTTTTACACATGCGTGACAAGGTCTATCTTTAGCGTACTTGATATTTGGGGCATCACGTACCAAATTAAGAGAAAATAATTTGTTAATAGTTTTGAAATTAATATGTGCTAGTCTCTTGTGCCATTGGTCACCAAGATACGCACTATCTTTAGCCAAAAAGCACACTGGTGTAGAAGAGTCTATGCAAATGAAATTTAAACAAAATATATTTCTACTACGAGTGTCTGATAGAATCATTTCCATATTGTCAGCCGATTTTATCAAGCACTTATCTGCATGAAATTCTACTATATATCCTTTATCACAGAGCTGGCTTATACTTATAAGATTGTGTTTCAATCCTTCAACATAAGCCACATCTGAGAAGGATACACTACTGTTAGTAATCATACCATAGCCTTTAGTAATTCTTCAGTCTGAACCTTCAAAGATGACCTTTAGCCCGTTCATGACTGGAGAATAATTCTGGAGAAGGCTTCTTATTCCGGTCATGTGCCGAAAGCATCTACTGTTCAAATACCACATAGGAGTTTTGGTGGCATTTGGACATACCTACAATCACAAATCAATTTGCCTTAGTAACCCAAACTCATTTGGGTCCTTGGTCTCTAGTTAGAACACTCCTCATACGTGTATTAACATTATGAGTAGTCTTTCTCATATTGCTAACTTGAGGAGTTACATAATTTTTATAATTAAACCAGCAATCAATGACAAACTGACCAATTTTGCCGCAGCACCAACAGTCAAACCTATTGTATCTTTGCCTGAAATTCTCCTGCTTGTCCTTTTGAGAGTGTGGTCTAGCAGGGGCAGCAGTCTTGGAGGTAGAAGCTTCAGGTGATGGCAATCACATGACTTCTTCTCCTTAAGAGGCTTTTCTACAATAGGCTTTACCATTGGTGCTTTCTTGATGTTATGACCATGATTATAGGGTCCTTAGCACTGAAGAAAATTTTTTTCATAAGATGCCTTAAAGACACTTTCACCAAAGTTTCGGGGACAGGTCCATCCTTGGTAACGAGACTTGGGCTCTACATAAGTAGGCCTAGCAAAGTGACTGTAGGACGAATCAAGATCAAACTTGTTCATTGGAAATATAACCTTCTTACAAGAAGTCTGATCTTGAGGAGCTTTCCCCTTTTCCTTGTCCAAAGCCTTATTGGCCGCCTTATTCTTTCTCTGAGTCTTATTTCTCCTAGATATTTACTAGGAGCATCAACATGTCCTAGGCCAGCACCTTTGGCCTAAGCTGAGAATTTAGCAACAAAAGGAAGGACAGTCTTGGGCTTTAAGAAACTTTCAACAAGTTTCTTTTTCGCTGCAAGTTGTTCTTCCAATTCTTTGATGATCTTCTCTTTCAGATCTAGGTGCTCGAGAGACTTATTGTATTCTTCAATGACAGCATTGAAGTTCTTCTTGAATGAGTCTGTCTTGGAGACTTCCTCTCTCTGAGTGCTCTCTTCAGCCTTGAGAGACTTTTATCTCCTTGGCTTGAGTTTTCACGACTTTTCGACATTTGTCTTAAGCCTTGATTAACTCCTTATATTGGCTCATGAGTTCAGACTCATAGTCAAAAGAGCTATCCTCATGATCATGATTAGAAGTATTTGAATCAAAAAGAGGGGTGTGAGAATTTACCTTCCCAGTGAACTGGGGTTCTTGTTCATCATCAGTTTGTGCCATTAGCCCAAAGTAGGCTTCCTCTTATTCACTTGACTCAGATGAGTCAGAGTCGCTAAGAGTCTTGCCCTTCTTGTCTCTTAAGCTTCTTTCAGTTCTCCTCTTATTATATGAGAATTTCTTCTCCTCTCTCTTTCCACCCTCCTTCTTGTAAGGGCAATCAGCGATGACGTGACCTGGCTTATTACAATAATAGCAAACGGTGTTAGAAGAAATATGTTTACTATGTTTTGTATTATACCTATCCTGGCTACTTGAGCCTTTCTTGTATCAATCACCATCATGATGTGATCTTCTGTGTGAGGCATCTTTTCCTCTCCATTGTTTCTTATTGTTCAAGAAGTTCTTGAAATGCCTTGAGAGTAGAGAAAACTCTCCTTTAGATAATTTTGAGCCTGAAGTGCTTGGCTCTGAAGTTTCTTCATCACTATCTTCCTGTGCAGGTGCAGGTGTTGCAGCTTTGACCTTCCTTGAGTTGTCTGCCTTTAGTGCGACAGACTTCTCCTTGGATGACGACCGACTCTTCTCTTCTTCAGCTTTTCTAGAATTGATCTGCAGCTCATATGACATCAGCTTTCTGAAAAGATTCTGAGGGTCAGTCTTTGCCAACTTGCCAAACTCCCTGATAACACAGAATTTATTGTCCCACTCCTTAGTTAGGGACCTTAGAAACTTATCATTCAGCTCTCCATTTGTGAATACCCGGCCATATACTCTTAGGTCGTTAACAATCTTGAAGAAATTTTCAAAGGTATCTGCAATTGAATCCTTTGATCCTTGTCAAAATGCTATATACTTTTGATTCAATATGGATCTTCTGTCATCCCTAACCTCTTCAGTGCATTTCATCAAGGTGATAAGAGACTGCCACATTTCCTTAACAGATTGGCAGTGAATCAGATTCTGCAACATAGAATTATTGACTGCACTTGCTATAATATTTTTAGCTTTCTTGTCCAACGAGACAAGTGCAATCTCATCTTTATTAAGATCCATTAACTTCTTAGGAACCTTTTTGGTAGGATCAATAGTGGAGATGGTCATTGGAACATAAGGACATTCTTCAACAATCATGAAGATCCTTGGATCCACAGCTTCCATGAAGAACTTAATCCTTTCTTTCCACATGCGAAAGTTAGTCTTTGTGCACAGAGGAAGATTTGCAAAATCCTTGGCCTTGTCCATGCTTGGATTACTCAACAGACAACTTTGGGACAGATCTGTTCAAGGTGTTAACCTTTTTATGAACAACCTACCTCTGATACCAATTGAAAATATTTTAGTTGTCTTACCTAAATCACATAGAGAGGGGTGAATAGGTGAGTTGTGCGCGTTTTAGCGGAATAAAAAATTTAAAGAGCCATGCACAGAAAATATACCAAGCAATCACAGACGACAATAAGAATTATAGTGGTTCCCCAACCTTGGGTACATCCACTTTCCACTCACCGATCTAACAATGCACTAGACTCAGCTACTCCACTAATTTCGGATTGAAAACAATCCTACACCTCGGAACAACATTCCTACAACTTGATCCCAAAAACTGGATCAACACTCAGAAGATAAAACTTCCTACAAGAACTCGGAGAATACAACTCCTATAACTCGGACAAAGATCTCCTATGAGAATAGAATGAAATAACAAATACAAACAGTGATTTGATCTCAGATCTGAAATGCTTCTGCCTGTTTTCTTTCTTTGAACTTTGTTGCTTTATCAGAAATGGTTGAAGAAGAATCGGCAAAATCTCTGATCTGAAATTCTCTGGACTCACACGATCAAGTAGAAGATCTGTCGTTTGAAAAGAATCTTGATCTGTGAATCAACTTCTCTGAATCGATCTAGATCTCAAGCGCTTTGGCGATGAAGATGATGATGGGCGGCTCTCGATTTAGAAAGAAATGTCGGATTCAAAATTCTAAGAATTACTTCTTGCGGCGGCTTGTAATTCTTCTTATTTCTTCTTCTTCTTAGGGTTGGTCGAAAATGACAAGACCTTATATAGGACTTCATAATGGTCATAATCATCATTAATGACATTCACGTGGACCAATCATGCGCTAATGATATTTGAAATACACGTCTGTCTAGACTTAGAAGTTTTCAGAAAAAAAGTACGGGTGTTCTCGAGAAGAATATTGTACTCAAGAAAAAACATACTGGTTCTCGAGAATAGCTAAGAGGATCTCGAGAAAAACACTTAGAAAAATATTTGGAGGTGGAAAATAGCAGAATCGAGAATGACAGAAGTACTCAAGAAAAATGACGTTTTGTTCTCGAGAAGAATCATTATGTTACTCGAGAATAAATAATCATCCCGATAAAAATGTCTGGCTCTCGAGAAAAATACTCTAGGTCTCGAGAAATAACTTATGCATCTCGAGAACAAAAGATAGTATTCTCGAGAATAATTTTATTCTTCTCGAGAAAAAGACTTAGAAAAATATTGACTGTAAAAGAAACAACTCGTGAAGAAATGTTATATAGTACTCGAGTACATAATCCCTTCTCGAGAACAACAAGAGGCTTTCTCGAGAACAACTTCTGCCACTCAAAATGAAGACAAGTCTAACTCGAGAAATTTCTTAAGTCCTTCTCGAGTACAAAAATAGTACTCGAGAAAGAGACTTAGACTTTTTCTGAAAAACTGAAAATCTTAATTCTTCATTAAAATCGGCATTCATCTTTTCTCTTGCCCTTAGTACTTGAAAAGTAAGTGTGTCCCAATAGAGAGGCTACACACGAGTCAACACCATGGATCACACAATGAGGGATTACATTGTATGGTCCTGTGTTTGGAGACTCATTGTAGACTGACATTGGTCTACACTTAGCAATTAAGTCATGCAAACATTTAACTAAAAATAACATCAAATACAAACTTAATTCATCTTAGTTCAAGGGTGACTTCATACAAATCTGGGCTATTGTGAATGCAATACCCAACATTTCCCCCGACAGTGCGGTGGTAGCGCTACCGCTGACGATAGCTCCCAGTGAGCGTTGTGTTGTTTGTTGAGGCATGTTTATTGGAAAGCTTGTGGCCGTTTGCTAAAGCCTGCCTCTATGAGATTTGTGGGATATTTTGTAAGGCCTGTCTTATGACACCTGGGGGATGTGTGTCTGTCTCTCGAAGACCTAGGGGCCAATTTTGTGGAGCGTGAGCTTAAGTTGCTCAGCTTGGGTAGCCATGAGTGCTATCCTAGGATACTTACAGAGTTATGGATCATGCGGAAAAGGGAAAGGGGATACTGACCCACGTCAGGCATGTAAGCCGCACAATTTGAGCACGGGATGTGGCTGAATTATACCCTCCCCTATGCCGGTCGACTTGGAGTGGTCAATGTGTAATTCACATGACTCGTCGTAGCACCGGGGCATTGTCTCTAGCCTTGGCCCTATTAAGACTAAAAGCTCAAACTTTGTTGACCGTCATAGAGAACGGTGGTGCGACCCTTGTGGTCTTGTGTACCAAGAATGTTCCCTGAGAGCATCGGGCATTGGGTGTTTGCTCCAACGTCTGTGGCGAATGGTGCTTAAGTTGTACATTTTGATTGCCAATATATGATTATATTATTGTCTACAGGGAAGGAGCAGCGCCACCCAGTGAGAGGGTGGGGTCGTTATAATTTGCTCAGCTAATGCTGACCGTTGCTATTGTTTCCCACCGTGCAGTGGAATGTTTCGTGTATGTGCAATTGAGCCAAGCGGGATATAGCATGTTGGAGCCTAGGATTGCTAAGCTGGCCCTTGAAGGCCAAAGCGAATTACCTGCTTGTTTTATTATTCATATGTGGTTGATCTGCGTGCCAATATATGCATGATATTTTAATTTGAGTTGAACAATGTAAGACCTTAAGGCTAAGACTATTTGTGTATTTCTTTATTCATTCATACTTTTATGTTAGTGGACATTCAGTTGGTTGGGTTCCTGTTAACCTTTAAAGTTACTTCCACAAGAATGTACTCTGTGATAGGATGCAGGTTTTTAGATTATGATTTAAATTAGTAACTTCATTGACTGTCTGTATTATATGACGTCAGGCCCCAACTGGACCTTTTGTTATATGTTATGTGATGAACGAGGAAGTTACACGAAGTATTATGATGTGAAACATAGGATGGTGGAATTCCAAGTGGGTGACAAGGTATTCTTGAAGATTTGTCTGATGCATGGGGTGTTGCATATCTATTGAAGATAGAAGCTTAGCCCTCGATATATAGGGCCTTATACTATTTTGGAGGGGATCGGTCCCTTGGCTTATAGGCTGGAGTGTTAGACCCCCCAACCCTTGACCCAGGTTGGGCCGTAGGGGATCTTACTTGCCCAAGACGTCCACCCAGTGCTCCTTAAGGGGTAACGACCCACTCTACTAAGCACTAGTTTGTCACCTTACTCGGCTTGAATCACAACATTCACATCACATTACAAAGTATTACGGAAACATTAACAGGAAATCAAAGAAAATATATATAACATTATATATTTAACAAAAACTACAAAAGGCCGTAGCCACTGTTTATACATAGAGCCCATAGGCTATACAATACTATAACTAACAACTCCTCTCTCACACAGCTCTGCTTGTTAGTATTCGCGTCTCGAAACTCTAGAAATGATGGGAGTGCATCTGCTTGAGTAGTCTTATTAGCTGGTGTACCGTCCTGCAGCAATTGGTCGCTACAGTGCACCATCTCCTGTGAATGGTTATTTAGATAACTGTTAGTCATAAAGCTAAGTGGAAATAATTCTCCTCCCCGGTTCCATATCCCGGGGACGAGCTTACGCACCCAACAAAAGTAGATAGCTGAAGCATGAGAGAGTTAGTACAATATTTCCTGAATAAGCTAGCAACAACCAAAAAGAGGCGCAACATGATATAACTAGACTAGCAAAAGTAATATACATCAGTTATAACTTAGGCTCCACTAGCACATCATTATAGTAGATATTCAAAACCTGTACAAACAACACAGACATTCACAACCGATTACACATCGCAGGCATTCACAGTCGTACACATAACACAGGCAGTCACAGCCGCACACACACTGCAGGAATTCACAGCCGCGCATACACAATCCTATGTCGACATAGTATGGACCGCTTCTGTTCCAGCAGGGTAGCGAGCCCCGCGGGCCTCACCGATGTGGCCATCGGTGACATTGGCCAGTCCTGCCACTTCTGGGGGTGGTCGTACCATACATCCCAGGCCTTAACATACAACCCCATGTACTCTTGGATGTGAGCGACATCCGACGATTCAATATTTTGGCCAACCAGTGGAGGAAACCCTACTGGGAAAACATAAAGGCAGGTCACACATGACACTCATCTCCCTGTCGCCTTGAGTCGTCAAACTTTTCGCACTGGTACGAACAGTCTACGAAAGTGACTGACCCGCCACAGTTTACCGCAAGCAATTTACAAACAATCAAATAGTCAATTTTGCTAACACGCTCCGAGTCTGTGGCGGCCTGCCCTACTATGCTTCAATCTTCGTGCAGTGACGCTCAGCTCAACATTTGACAAGGAGCATGGGAGCACTTTATTCGGGGCTAAACATGGAGGGACACCTCAACTCCGGTTATCCCCAATTAAGGCTCGAGCTTAACTGGGATGCTGCTCGTCAGAGAAGGACCCGTGCTTATAATAGTTAATTGCAGTAATGAAAATATGGCAATTAAAGCTGCCGATAATAAATGCTGCATAATGAGATGTGACTAGTACGAAACTAGAGTAGTACTGAAATGGACGTACTGAACTGAAATGAACTTTACCAGTACGCGACTGGAGTAGTACTGAACTGAAATTAACTTGACCAGTACCAGAACGAAGTAATACTGAATTGAAAGTACTGAATTGAAATGAACTTGACCAGTAATAGACTGGAGTAGTACTAAATTGAAAGTACTGAATTGAACTGAACTTAACCAGTACCAGACTGCAGTAGTACTTAATTGAAAGTACTGAATTGAACTTTGCCAGTACGAGACTAGAGTAGAATTGAATTGAAGTGCTGAACTGAAATAAATAAAGGAACTGGACCAATGCAAGACTGGAATAATCATAAAGAAAATAGTTAGTAGTCCAATCACTCTATTTAGGAGGCTTCAGTTCCATCTCCGTACTCAGGAGGTGTATTCAGTTCCTTCTCAGTTCACAGAAGGCATGTTCAGTTCCATCTCCATTCTTAGGAGGTTTCTTCGGGTTTCACCCATTATTATGATCCGATAACAATTCAGTTGTGCCCTTTTTATCACGGCTTAATTGGATCAGGGGAAGTTTATCATGAGTTATATATTTATTATTTATCCGAGAATAAATATCAATTCGATTTCTTGCGTCGGATCGAATCCGAGATTCTCGCTAGAGGGCACATTTTTCCTCGAATTTCAACCTTGAAAATCGTTCCCAACACATGAGGGAAATTCTTTACCCGAAACGAGATTGGGGAATATATTACTCGAATCTCATACTTTCATCTTCCGAGTCTACCCAAAATGCTCGAGAGTTATTTGAAAATGAGGCGCTCGGCTATTTTGGCAAAAACCTCGAAATACTCAGAGCTGGAAATCTTGCCTCGATAACCCTCATCGATTAATCAATTGTACTTAATATTCAATATATAAGGTGATCGCACGCTTCTGTTTTCATTTTCGAAGAATTTGAGCTCGTAAATTTTCGTGCGCGACCCTAGGCTCCAAGAAATTCTAAAATCCCCAATTTTTATCCAAAGGTTCCCAAATTTTAATATAACCTTTAAGATGGCCTAAAAAGAGCCTAGTAAATTTTTCAAAATTTTCCGAGTAATTTTGGGCCTCCTAATCGGCCAAATAATCCTTATTTAGGCTTTTAAAAATACCAAATCATTTTCAAAAATTCCCAAACTTTTTGTGTACACTATGTAACGTCCTGATTCGCACTAGGCCCCTCGTGCATATTATTGAGTCAGGAGAGCTGACTTGGGCTCAGATAAGTGTTGGCAGCGGGGATGCACTTGTAAATGGGAGGAGATATCAGTACATAATAGGACACGGGTAGAGACACGGGCGTGTCCCTACCCGTGTGGGAGAGGCCAGTTCTCAAGTCGACGACTCGAGTATATCTAGAGAAGGACACGGGTAGTGACACGGGCGTGTCACTACCCGTGTGAAGATGACACGGGTAGAGACACGGGCATGTCCCTACCCATGTGCATCGAGTTGAGATCGACGTGTGTACCCCGAGAAGGACAAGGGTAGAGACACGGGCATGTCCCTACCCGTATGTGTCGAGTTGAGCTCGACGAGGCGTGTCCAGAGGAGGACACAGCCAGAGAACATGGTCGTGTCGTGTGGATATGGGTAGGTACACGGGTGTGTCCCTACCCGTGTTTGTGTATCAAAACGTCAGGTAACCTCCTGTAATGCTTCGAACGAGCAGGATACGGGTAAGGACACGGGCGTGTCCCTACCCGTGTCACTTTTCACATATAAGGGATGTGAAAACCCTAGCCATTTTTCACTCCTCATTCCAACCCTTCTTCTTGGAGAAACTATTGTATAGAGGGAGAAACTGCTTGAGCAAGTCCAAGAGGAGAAGAACCGCCGCCGCCGAGGAGAAGATGTCGTCGCGAAGAGTCACAAGATCCATGGCCGGAAATGATGGAAAAGCCGGAAATGAGGTGAGCTTCCTCACCTCTCCCTTGGTGCTAGATCTATAGATATATCTAGGCGAGATGTCGACTCAAAAGAGTTTAGACTTGTGAGAAGATGATTTCCCTAGGAAGAGGCCATTCTAGGGCTTGTGCTCTAGGAATATTGGTGTCTTCAACCTCTCCATTCTTTTAAGTGAAGATGGGGGATGGTTTCGTGAAGAGTAATGGACTTATGAGGGTGAATAAGGGAGGAGGAATTTTTGGTGTGATTTGGGGAAGATCGGCTTGAGGAGGAAGATGAACCGATGTCGTTCATTCCGCCTTAAGATGCACGCAGAATCTGTGTTCTGCATGCAATGATCTTCCAGGCCATTTTCAGGTGTGATATGGAGAGAACTGGGCTTCCAACTAAACACAAAAGTTAAAGTACTTGAAAATACCTTTCTGACGAGTAGTTGAACGACTTCAGGAGAAATCTATAGCCATGGGAAAGTCTGAATGAATTTGACGTCCGACAAACCCTGCATGCAGAAATTGTGTTTTGTACGCAGCGTACTTTAAAGCCGATTTCAAGTGTGATGCTGTTGAATCTGGGTTGTAGTCTGAACATGAAAGTTGTAACTCATGGAAAGACCTTTCCATTGAGGGATTACACGCCTTCGCCAGATTCTGTAGCTCCGGGAATCTCCGATTTAAGTTGCTGCCTAGATTTATTCTGTACTTAAAATTCTGAGTTGGATTAGAGTCGGGTTTGGACTGGGTGGGGACAATGTAGTAAATTAACTTGAGGTTGGTTGAACTCTTTTATGTTAACCATCATAGTTATATGATTGATGAAGCTTAATAATTGGATTCCATGAAATTTATTTGTGAAGCGAAGCATACTTAAACGAAATGATTTGATAGAAATTGGTAAACCAATAAAAATGCGCATCATGTTAATAATGTATTGAAATCATTTGGAAATGAAATGTAGGATGATAATCTATGGCCATGTGGATGATTGTTTAACTGAATGAATTTAGTAGTCTAATGCTTAGAGTGGTGTTTCCCTACGAGTATCATTGTGGAAGGGTGTAAGTGCGAGTGTTGACCGCACTGAGTTGGTTAGTGTTGAGATGAGTTATAAATGGACGGTTGGGCTTGGTCCTCGGTGCTCATTTCACGGGGCTCCTCCCGTGCCGAGTGGACGGTTGGGCTTGGTCCTCATTCTTTCTCCGAGGCTCCTTCCATGCCACTGTGATATGGATTTGCATGCTGTGTGAGTCGACACGCGGTGTCGTAATCCTAGGTTAAGGATAGTGTGGCAGGTCTACGGGCTCGCCAGTCGTCACACCGACGGAAGTTGACAGTTAGACCTTGGGTGGTTGGGCTTGGTCCTCGGTGCTCATTTCCCGGGGCTCCTTCCGTGCCTAGTGAACGGTTGGGCTTGGTCCTTGTGCTTTCTTCCGAGGCTCCTTCCAGGTCACACAAGGCCAATTCGGGGCTTGGTTCTCGGTGCACATCTACCCGATACTCCCGCTGGGCCATAGTACCCATGGGCTCTGCTGTTGTGTTCGTAGAGTTGAGGCATACAGAGGACTAAGTGAAGCAGTGTGGATGCCCGCTTAGTAGTAGAGAAGCCCGCTCTACTGCTGTCATTTGGCCACAGCGGTTGATGCCTGAGAGGGTAACTACCTGCTCGAATAGTGGGAACTACTAGTCTATGTCGACATAGCGGTTGCATGTGCGTGATCATGGGTGAGTCATTGCATTACATACATACCATTACATTACATTGCACAAACAAGATCATCATCGTATAGGTTTGTATGGGCACTCCTATACGATGAGTTACTTTATGTTAAACCGATCCTTAACTTATAAGCTTGTATGAGCATCCTTATAAGTTAAGTTAATTTCCTGTTGTAGTTACTTATAATTGATGGATGATTATAGCTCTTGTAGAACTGCTAGATTAATATGTTGTTAATCATATTGTACTATTACCACCTGCTTTGTAACGCCCTGAAACTCAAAAGAGCGACGGGAGGCATTTTGAGCCAAGTTTGGAATTTAGCAGGGGCACACGGCCTGGGACACGGGCGTGTTCCAGGGCGTGTCGTGTTTAGGCCGATGATCTGTCCGTGTGGTCGATGATTTTTGGAGTCGACGATAGTCGAGCAGGGAACACGACCCAGGACACGGGCGTGTCCAAGGCCGTGTTGGGTGGTCGACGAACTGCGCTCGACGTAGTGTCGAGACGGTGAACACGGCCTGGAGCCCAGGCATGTTCGAGTTTGACACGGGCGTGTCATATTGGACACGGGCGTGTCCAAGACCCATATGAGTCTCGGGTTGGTGTTGGTCCTGTGTTGATGGAGGAACACACCCGGGAACACGGGCGTGTACTGGCTGACACGGGCATGTCAAGTTGAACACGGGCGTGTCAGGTGCCCGTGTGTTTTTCGAGACACGTCGATTTCGACGGCGAATGGGGGACATGGCCCTGGACATGGGCGTGTCGCATGCCGTGTTCGGCCCAGGTTTTGCATTTTCGGCTACGGATCGTGGCCGTTCGTTTCTTTTGTTTGGGATCCGACGGATGGGGGTTATTCCTATAGGGATATACCCGGGATTGGACCTTTGAAACCCTCATTTTACTTGAGTGGTTCTCTTTCTAAGTCTAGAGAGAGGGGAGAGCAAAGGAGGAAGAAGAAGCCTAGATTCGGTCATCGGCGGAGCTTCGGAGCTCCAAATCGCGAACCGACTTCGGATCTACGGAGGCAAGGAGAGTGCGGTGCTTTTCATCCGCGTACATTTTCATGGCGCCAAGGAAAAATTCTTGGGTAACGATTCTCTACTTGAGCATGTGATGCTTTTCTTTTCCCTTGCATAGGAAGCCCGCTCTCGCGAGTTTACGGTGAGTTGAGGTGTTCCTTCAGGTAAACATGAATAGTCCCCGTCGTGTACATGTAGAGTCCGTAATCGAGAACAGAAATAGGCATGATGTGTGAAGCCTACCCAGACAAGTTGTTCTGGATCGGTGATGTTGCATTGCATGAATGGCCAGAGAAGACTCCGCGCGAATGTTTGTTTTTCGGGTTTTCTACGCGGTAGATTGCAACAGGGAGCCTTGGGGATTAACTCCAAGGTGCACCCGAAAACCTGGGCAGATGCGTGATTCTGCCAACTTGGTGGCCTGGGAGCCAACCTGAACATAACTGGGTTATGTGATATGTGAAGGAGATACGGGACTCGGGGAAGTTTGACCCACGCAGACGACTTAAATGGACGTTGCGGTGTGAGCAACGGGTCAGGCGGAACCGTACCCGATCTTTATGGTTCGGTTAGAGAGACCTAAGGTACGTGGTACTCGCCGTTGGCATAGATGGATGGTCTTAGGCAGTGGCCAGAAAGACCAGATGCTCACGAGATATTGTCGTCCTGGGGGCGGTGGTGAGTCGGCGGACTTTGATCGTGATCACCGAGAATGTGCCCTGAGAACACTTGGCGTGTGGCCGTGCGTGCCTGCGCCTGTGATGTAGTGTTGTTACATTACTGCTTGGTTATGCTAATAAAGTGCAGGGAAGGAGCATCACCGCCCCTAGTTCGGGGGCAGGATCGTTATAATTTGGTCAGCATAGCTGACCGTTGCTTTTGTTTGCCATTGTGTGGTGGATTGTTGCTTGCAGGTGCTGCGGAGCCGAGCGGTAAATAGCGGGCTAAAGACCAAGTTGCTGAGCCGGCCCTCGAAGGCCTAATTATGAGTGTTTTCTTTTGTTCATGTATTGCCGGCCTGCGTGCCGAGGTTTGAAAAACATGTAATTTGAGGAAAATAATTGTAAGGCCATAAGGCCAGTACTTGTGTATTTGTACCTTCATTCCTATTTGTTTTGGGTAGTGGACATTCATGCTTATTGCTGGGTTCTTAATCTTGTAACCTAAAATTGCTTCTGCTAGAATGCTAGGTGTAGGATGTTGTTATTGGTTGGATGTTTTCCATTGAGTAACAACCCGGTCTGTCTGTGGTATATGACGTCGGGCCACGGCCAGACCTATTGCTATATGCTATGTGACAGATAGGGGGTGTTACATGCTTGAACCTTGTATATAATTTAACATATATTGTACCCTTGTCCCTTTCTCTGCCCGGTGCCGAGGAGTCACCGGGGGAGCGGATGTGATAGCCACTTAGTGTTTTTGACTAACGGTTGCTACGTCTTCCTTTTTAGGAGGTCACCTCGCAGGTAGAGGAGCCGCAGACTTTGCAGCAGGACAGCCAGGCCAGGACGATAGGGCCTGATGGGACGGTGTCGTCGCTACCGTTAGTTACCGATGTGAGTTTTGTTGAGCGATTTGATGTAGCCCTTTTGGGCATATGCTAGCTATACTCTGATACTTTGTAGAAGCTTGTTGTAGCATCTCTTATTATTGTACTTTGGACTTATTATGCTTATGTGTGGATTGACTTCTTGATATTATATTTTGGTTGGGTTGGAATATATATTGATATTGATTGTTGCCGGCAGAATAGGCATCTTGTGGTACAAGTTAGCTCGTGTGCTAATGCTACCGCAAGGCGGTTGTTGTGGGCACAAGCCCCCCTTCGTGCCGTGTTTTGGGATCCGGGAGGGTGTCCTACACACTGCCCTCATTAAAGGGAACAATTTTCAAAACTTTTTTCTTAGAAGCTTAGATTAGTCTCCAAAAATAAATACAAATTTTAATTACAATATTTATAATATTATAATAATTATAATATATATATATAATATATCTATATATATAATTTTTTTTAAACATCTTCCCCACGAACCTGTACCGCACCGCCGCCATTATGGGCCTTCCCCGCCGCCGGCCGGCCGCCGGCCGGGCGTGTCTCCACCCCCGGTCGTCTACCCGGTGGTGGGCGATCACTCCGGCGGTGGTCCGGCGACCTCCCGCCGCCGGCCATCGCCGAAAATTTCCATTACATAACTTGTAAACTCCAAGCGAGGTGGTGTCGTGGAGGCGCTCCAGCGAACAGATCTTACATGCAACATGTCCGAAAGGTAGGTAGGAAGGAGAGGAGAAGGTTTCCGCCTGATTTCAGGGCCTTCGAGGCTTTCGGCGAGATCTGCCATGGGAGGTGGTGGAGGTAGCGGCGGAGCTTGGGTGGGCGGTTTTCGGCAAGGCATAGCTCTGAAAGGGGTGGTTTAGGCTCGTTTTGAGCTTGGAAGAGGGGTACAACTCTCTGGTGCCAAAGATCTCCATTTATAGGAGGGGGAAAGGCCCCTCCTTCCCTTCTCCCTCTTGGTTAAGCAAACCATGGATAGGTTAGCCAACCCTTCTATGGTCAACTACCCAGCTATATGGGGCACCTGGCAGCAGGGAATTAGAGAGGTACAATCATGGTGTAAGCCTCCCATTGGTTGGAGCTTGGATTGGGTAGGTGGAGGCTTGTGATTGGAGCTTTTCCTTTACCTTGGGTTAGATTAACCCAACCCATGTCAAGGGCAATAGGTGGCAGCCATCTAGAGGGAGAGGTACAACCAAGTGTCACCATATTGGTGGCTTGGAGAAAGGTTTAAGTTAGTTTGGGCTTGGAAAGGGAAAAAGAGAGATAAAGAGAGAGACTCTTTCTTGGCTAGGCCCATGGGCCATCCTCCATGCCTGAATCCAATGCCCATATGAGGTTTAGATTGGGCCCAAAGGTGGCCTATGTAACACCCCCATCTGTCGCATGGCATATAACAGAAGGTCCAGCTGGAACCCGACGCCATATACCACAGACAGTCGGAAGGGATACTAAATGAATAATCAAACCAACCGAATAAGACTACTCGTCCTAATCACAGAGCATTCTAGCGGAAGATTTTAAAGTTGAAAGAACCCAAAATTAAATCCATCAATATGAATGTCCACAGCTACAACAAAAGGAATGAAACCCCAAATACACAGAAAAGGGTACATAGCCTTATGGTCTTACAAATGTTCACTTAATAAAGAGTGTTTTACATACATCGGCTCGCAGGCCGGCCCCACATGATAAATATAAAAACAGCTATTCTACGGCCTTCTAGGGCCAGCACAGCAACATGGGCTCCAGCCCGCTATTTGGCGCTCGGCTCCGCAGCACCTGCAAGCACATACCACTGCACGGTAGCAAATAAAGCAACAGTCAGCTAAAAGCCGACCAAATTATAACGACCCAGCCCCTTACTCGGGACGGCGGTGCTCTTTCCCTGCATAACATTAGCCCAACAATATATATATATAGCGCAATTATAATTCGCCACAGGTGTAGGCTCGCACGGCCAAACACCCCGTGCACTCAGGGCACATTCATGGTGAACCCTGACCCATCAGTGCATTCACCACCACCCCCAGGATGGCAACAACATGTGAGCATTTAGCCTTTCTGACCACCGTCTAAGGCTCCAACTATGCCAACGGCCAGTCCCCGTCTTCGGGTCTCTCGCACCGAACCACATAGCCTAGGTCCAATTCCACTTGCCCGTTGCTCACGCCGCATGTCTAATTTAAGTCCTTTGCGCGGGCCAAGCTTCTCTCGGATCCCAAATTTTCCAAAACAATCTCATAACCCAGTTATGATCAAGGCCGGTTCCCAGACCGCCAAGTTAGCAGAACACGTTTCCGCTCAATTTTCCGGGTGCGCCTTGAAGCTAACCTCCAAGGATCCCTGCTGCAATCTACCGCGTAGAAACCCGAAAAACCCAAAGCACGGAGTCTTCTCCGGCAAAACCATATCAAATGCAACATCACCGATCCAGACAAAACACGTCCGGGTAGGCTTCACACACAATGCATATGCCCGTACTTGTGATTCCGGGCTCTATATGCAACACGTGGGGGACTATTCCCGTCAACCCACAGGAACACCACGCACTCACCGCATACTCGCGGGAGCGGGATTCCCTATACAGAAAGAAAGAGCTTCAAGCGCTCAAGTTTAGAATCGTTACCCTTGTAGTCCGTTTTGGCGCCATGGAAAAACTATGCGGTTAGAACTCTTCGCAATGACCTTCCCTCCACGGATCCGCTCTCCGATTTCGAAACGGTGCTCCGATGCTCCGCCGGCGGCCAGAAACCTCCTTCTTCTTCCTCTCCTCTCTCACTTTGGAAGGGGAGAACTTTGGAGAGAAAATGAGGGAATAACTCCCTATTCCCGGCCTTAACAGAGCAGGATTTCTTATGGGCCGTCGGATCCTAATTAAAGAAAATGAACGGCTCGGATCTGCACAAAATTCTCCAGACCTGGGCCGAACACGGCTTGGCACACGGCGGTGTCCCAGGCCGTGTGCCTCGATCCAGGCACGATCGTCAAACTGAGAAACACACACGGGCCAAGACACGCCCGTGTCTGACCTGACATGCCCGTGTCGGGTTCCCCGACACGCCCGTGTTCGTGGGCGTGTCACGCATAACCGACACGGCAACGTACACGACCCATCAGGACACGGGTAGGGATACGGGTTGGCACACGCCCGTGTCGGATGACACGCCCGTGTCATCCGGCCGTGTTTCTGGCTGTGTCCTTCTCGGGTTGAAAACAGCCAAAAATCACTAGCCAGACACGGCCTTGGACACGCCCGTGTCCTAGGCCGTGTACCCCTACAGGCACCAAAAACCCTTTTTTTCGCGACCGACTCGCACACAACTTTCGGGGCGTTACAAATCTCCCCCACTTAAGGAATTTCGTCCCGAAATTAAGCAAAGGTACACGAAAGCTAAATGATACCTAAGTGGAATAACTCGGGGTATTCCTCCATCATAGCTTGCTCTCGCTCCCAAGAAAGCTCCTCACGTCCGCAATTATCCCAACGGACTTTAACCATTCGGACCTCCTTGTTGCGGAGTCGTTTGACTACAACATCTTCAATTCGCACTGGCTTGACCCTTGTTGTTAACTCATAATCAACCGGTACCTGATTGTCCGTAACGATCCGCAAAGGCTCTTGCACTGCCTTACGCAACACCGATACGTGGAATACATCATACAGCCCACTCAACTCCGTCGACAGCTTCAACCTATACGCCGCCTCGCCAACACGCTCCAGGATTTCAAATGGTCCAAGGTATCTCGGACTCAGCTTCTTCAAGCGTCGAACCCGCGATACACCCTTGAACGGCTTGATCTTTAAATATACCATGTCGCCAACGTTGAACTCCACATTTCTATGTTTGGCATTGTAATACTTTGACTGTCTATCCTGAGCAATCTTCAGTCTTTCCTGAATTGTCCGTATCATTGAAGTGGCATCTTCCACCGCTTGACGTTTATACAACTTTGATTCGCCTGCCTCCAACCAAGACAACGGTGTACGACACTTCCTCCCGTACAAGGCTTCGAAAGGCGCCATTCCAATACTTGCCTGAAAGCTATTGTTGTACGCAAACTCCACCATGTACAAGTGATCCTCCCAATGCTTCCCGAAATCTAGGACGCACATGCGAAGCATGTCCTCCATAGTCCTGTTGACTCTCTCGGTTTGGCCATCTGTCTGCGGGTGAAAGGTTGTGCTGAACTTTAGCTTAGTACCCAACAGACCGTGTACCAACCTCCAGTCATTTGACGTGAAGCGTCCATCACGATCACTAACAATACTTCTAGGCACACCGTGCAATCGTACAATATTATCCACGTAGAGCTTGGCTAACTTTTCCACTGGATCCTCCTTCCTGACTGGGATAAAATGTGACACCTTTGTCAATCTATCAACGACCACCCAAATGGCGTCGTTTCCCTTCTACGACTTCGGCAAACCGTGCACAAAATCCATAGATATGTCGTCAAACTTCCATTCTGGGATAGGAAGTGATTTCAAGAAACCTCCGGGCTTCTGGCATTCCGCCTTCACCAATGCGCAAGTACGACACTTAGCCACATAAAGTGCCACATCCTTCTTCAAACCCGGCCACCAGAATAATTTCTTCATGTCTCTATACATCTTCGTGCTTCCCGGGTGGATTGAGTACTTGGTATGATGAGCCTCATACATCAACTCCTCCCGAATATTATCCGCACTAGGAACGCATAGATGACTGTCCTTCCTTAGCAACCCATCTTCAACCACAAACTGGGAATTTGACCCATCCAAAGCTCCATCTAAGATTTGCTTCATGCTGCTATCCTGAACCAAAGACCGCCGAACTCTATCCGCTAGGTCACACTGCACCTCTGTCGAAAACAGTTTCACCTCGGCACTTGATTGGTTGTCAACGCAAGATATCTCCAATGCCTCCAACTCTTGGACCAATCTCTTATCGTGCACTGATAACTAATTGGCTTGTGCGGGAATCTTACGACTCAACGCATCCGCCACTGCATTTCCCTTCCCAGGCACATAGTGTATCTTGAAGGTGTAGTCCCCTAAGAACTCCATCCACCTCCTCTACCTCATGTTCAAATCCTTTTGGTCCAATAGGTACTTAAAACTCTTATGATCGGTGTAAATATCGACCTTCACACCGTACAGATAGTGCCTCCAAAGCTTTAGAGCAAAAATCACGGCCGCTAACTCTAAGTCGTGGACCGGATAATTCCTCTCATGAACCTTCAGTTGTCGTGAACCATAAGCTATCACTCTCCCATGCTGTAGCAGAACACAGCCCAAACCATTGCCTGAAGCATCACTATAGATCTCGAACACTTCGGTTCCACTTGGCGAACATAAAATGGGCGCCGTGGTCAACCGCCTCTTCAATTCTTCAAAAGCTTGTTCGCACTCCGGAGACCACACAAACTTCTGATCCTTTCTTGTCAACGTCGTGAGTGGTAGTGCTATCCGCGAGAAGTTATCTACGAAGCGCCTATAGTAGCCAGCAAGCCCCAGAAAACTCCGGACCTCTGCCACTGTAGTCAAAGTAGGCCACTCCCGTATCCCACTATCTTCGCCGGATCCACAGCTATTCCTTCTCCACTGACAACATGACCAAGGAACGCTATCGAGGACAACCAGAATTCACACTTGGAGAACTTTGCATACAACTGACTTTCCCTCAATGTTTCCAACACCATGTGTAAATGCTTGTAGTAATCCTCCTCGCATCGCGAATACACCAGGATATCATCGATAAATACTATCACAAACTGATCCAGGTATTCTCTGAACGTCCTATTCATCAGATCCATAAACACGGATGGCGCATTCGTCAACCCAAACGGCATAACTGTGAACTCGTAATGCCCAAACCGCGTACTGAATGCTGTCTTTGGGATGTCGCTCTCCCTTATCCTCAATTGATAGTAACCAGACTTCAAATCTAACTTCGAATATACAGTTGATCCAACCAGCTGATCAAATAGATCGTCAATCCTCGGGATCGGGTATTTGTTCTTCTCCGTAAGTTTGTTCAATTCCCGATAATCGATACAAAGCCGCAAGCTCCCATCTTTCTTCTTAACAAAGAGAACTGGTGCGCTCCAAGGCGACGAACTTGGACGCACATAACCTTGCTCTAGCAACTCTTGCAGTTGCACCTTCAACTCTGCCATTTCTCTTGGGGCTATCCGATAGGGGGAGCGTGACACCGGTTTGGCACCCGGTACTAGCTCTATAGTAAAGTCTATCTCCCGCTGAGGAGTGGCTCCTGGGAGATCATCTGGAAACACATCAGGATACTCGAACACAACTGGGATGTTGTCCAAACTAGGCTTGGGCGTCGAAGTTTGCACTAGAGTGACATATAGTTCTGCCCCAGACCGAACTGACTTGAACACCTGAAGGGCCGATATCAGAACTTTCCCTGACCCCTTTATGCCCGCAAAAGTAGTCTCTCCACCAGTGTCCAGACCCAACTTGACTTCTTTATGGTTGCAATCAATGCATGCACTCTGCTCCGAGAGCCAATCCATACCGAAAATTACGTCGAACTCCACTAATGGTAGAACCAACGCTCGCAAATCAAACTCCCGGTCTCCAATCCGAATCTTCACAACACAAACCCTATCCGCACGCATTGAGCACCCATTAGGCAACAACACATCCAACTTGTTTTCTGCCATCGAGAAGGGAACTCCGATGCGCGATATAAACTTTTCAGACAAGAAGGAATGTGATGCTCCCGTATCAAAAAGGGCTCTCGCCGGAAACCCAAAGATTAACACAAAGCCTAGCATTAACAAACGTAAGCTAACAAATACGAAGGTAACAACTATAAAAGTTAAACCACTGTAATTTAACTCATACCTGTCACCACGTCTGCTTGCTTAATGGCCTCCTGCAGACCAAGGTTGTAGACTCTAGGCTGAGCTGGAGCATGATGGGATGCGGTTGACTCCACCGCCTTCCCTTTCTCCTCATAAGTCGCTCCAGGCCTCCTCTCGGACTTTGAACGTCCGCTCCAACACTCCCGAGCAAAATGCCCCGTCTTCCCGCAGTTGTAGCAAGCTCCGGGGATGGGTGACCTCCTGGGAAGTCCCCGTACGGCCCAACTTAACTATCTAGTTCACTCATCAAAGGGGGGCTGTGGCCACCAACAACCCGCCTGTGGAGGGAGAGGGGTTGGGGTGCTTGGGCTGCAGCCCAGTAGCGTCTCCTAGAGCGGAGCCGTGATGCTGTCACGTTGGATCGGCTAGGGGCGTTACAGCCTACATGAGTGGCCACAAGTGGGGGTAACTTGGAATTAAATTTCCTTAAGAAAATGAATTTTTAGGAAGTTTGACCAAAAGTCAACCATAAGGTGGGTCAACCCATGGGGGAAAAAGTCAAAATAGTTCCAAGTCATCAGGAGTCGGGTCAAAGTTGGGGTGTCGTGTCACAATTGGTGTGCACACGCTTTTCGGTGCACAACTGAGCTTGATTTGACCCTGGTTTGACCACTCGTCATCGAAACTGACCAGGACCAACTTTGTTGACTTTATATTGACCATATTAATCCAATGCCACTGTCCGAGGTCGAATCGGAGTTCGTTTTCTAAGTATTCAAAATCTGAGTATCGCAGTGCGCTAAAACGGTCAAAACGCTCACAATCATCGTTATGCTTCGAATCGCGAAGCAACATGTTCTGATGCATTCGTATTGACTACATGAAGTCATAGGATCTGACAGAACTCGAATCGGGGTTCTCTAGATCAATATTCAAAAATCTCGTTTTCACGACGTTTTACGAGGAACGGCCATATCTGCCATATGACCTCGAAATTCAACGGAACGAGTTCCGACACGCTTGTATTTACTATACGAGGCCACAGGAACTGACAGAACTCAAATCTGAGTTCTCTAGCACGATACCCTGCCTAGGGTTGCTTCCTACCGATCACGGGTAGAGGTTCAGGTCACTTTTATTGGGCCCACTAGGGTTCTAGTGGCCCAATAAATGTCAGGATGTTAAAATCCAATAAAAATAAAAGGATTTTCGTCCCCGAAAATTTGCTTAAAGTAGTGGGTAAGCGCAATATACCTGAGGAGAGAGCTCAAGGTGCTTTCTTAGACGAGTGTCTCTAATTCCATATGTTCTTGTCTCATCCGCAGTTCAATCACATGATCTTGACCATTGATAAAGCCTTGTTTTGCAGGGTTTTTTTTCACCATGAAGTCCATTATCTTCACTAGTTCTAACTGTATGGATATGTCCGACGGCAGTTGCACTGGTGGTATATGTAGATGTTGCTCTGGTTGCCGGAGAACTAGTCTCAAGGATGAGACATGAAACACATTATGGAGATTTCCCAATTCTGGGGGCAGGACTAATCAATAGGCAACAGGGCCAACACACTCTATTACCTGATAAGGACCCAAGTAGCGGGGATCTATCTTTTTCTGCTTCCTCAACCGGGAGACACCATACATGGGCTTGATTTTTAAGAACACCATTTCTCCCACGCCAAATTCTACCGGTCGATGTCGTGTATCATAATATTTGGCCTGTCGGCTCTGCGCTTCCCGCATTCGCTCTTAGAGTAGTCATACTACTGTCGTAGTATCATCAATATAAGTCACTCCAAAGGCTTCCTGGTCCTCATCTTTCTTAAGTCAACGGAGTTCGGCATTGCCTTCCACATATAGTCTCGTACGGTGCCATCTTAATGCTAGCCTGATAGCTATTATTATAAGAAAACCCGACTAAAGCCAGCAGCTGTTCTCACGGCTCACTGTGCTCTATTATGCAAATTCGGAGTACATCCTCCATTATCCGGTTCGTCCTTCCCGTCTTCCCATCTATCTGAGGGTGGAAGGTGGTGCTAAAGGCCGACTTGGTCCCCAAGTATGCCTGCACCTGCCTCTACTCCTTGGATGTGAAACGTCCATCACGATCCGACACAATGGACTTCGGCACTCTGTGGGACCGAACCACTTGTTCTATGAATAATCTGGCAAGAATGTCAACTTCATTACCAAGTCGGTTTGGAATGAATCGTGCTACCTTGGTAATTCTATCCTTGACAACCCATATAGGGTTGTTTCCAGCACGGGATCTAGGTAAGCTGTGAACAAAATCTATGGATATATCTTCAAATTTCCACTACGGTATTGGCAAGGGCTGCAACAGGCCAACTGGGTTGCAACATTCAGCTTTAACCTTTTTGATAGGCCTGATGCCAGGCCACGAAGTTGGTGACGTCTCTTTTCATTTTGGACCAGAAATTGGTCCTACACAGATTAACATACATCTTAACCAAACCAAGGTGAATAAAATACCTCGACTCGTGCCCTTCCCGAAGATTCTCATCTCGGACTTCTTTGGTAGAGGGAATAATTATGTGGTGCCTGAACTTCAAGATTCTATCATGCAGGTTGAACTCCTCTCGTGCTCTATCCCGTAGGGACTGGATGATTGGGACCACTTTGGGATCGGCCTTTTGGGCTTCTCGTATTCGATCCTAGATGTCGCACTGAATTTTCATCCAATATAGCTAGGACTAGTACTCTTCTGGGTCCCTACGAGTAACACGAGTAATCTCCAAGTCTAACAAAAACTGAAATAATTATCATGGAATCTGCTCCATCCAGCTCCTGACTATTGAGGGCTGGCGACTCAATGCGTCAGCAACCTTATTATCCTTCCTGGGGAGGACTGGAGAGTGAAATCATAATCACATAAAAATTCCAACCATCGACACTGTCGGAGGTTCATCTTTTTTTGAGGCTCTTATGTTCGAAGAAGATCTCACATCTTTACTTTGTACAAGTAATGTCTCCAGATCTTAAGGGCGAAAAAAAACACCGGCGCACAACTCTAGATCGTGGGTTGTGTAGTTCAGCTTGTGCAGCTTATCTGGTGCGACGTGCATGCTACTACCTTGTCATGATGTATCAGAACAACTCCTAATCCTTTCAGGGAGGCATCAAAATAAATCTGGAATCCTTCGATTCTCAAGGGAATCGTAAGGATTGGGGTAGAAGTTAGCTGCTTCGTAGTCTCACATTCCGGCATCCATCGAAATGCAACATCCTTTCTCGTAAAAGCTATAAGAGGAACACAATCTTGGAAAAATTTCCACGAATTTCCTATAATACCCGGCAAAACCAAGGAAATTTCTTATGTCTGTTGCCGTCTTAAGCGGCGGCCAGCTTTGAACTGCCTGGATTTTGGCTTAGTTTACCGTCACTTCATTATTGTTGACAATATGGACCAAAAATACGACCTCTTCTAACCAGAATTCACACTTGCTGAACTTAACGAAGAGAGAGTGCTCACGAAGCTTAAGAAGCACCATCTGCAGGTGTCTAGAATGGTCTGCCCTGGTCTTCAAGTAGATCAAGATGTCATCGATATAGACGATTATAAAAAGATCTAGAAATAATTCGAACATCTTATTCATTAGAGCCATAAAGGCAGAGGGGGCATTAGTGAGTCTGTTTAGTTCCCCATAGTCTATGTACAAGCACAGTGTCCCGACTTTCTTTTTTATGAATAGTACACGGGCTCCCTAGGACGAGGAACTTGGGCGAACGAATCCAGCATCTATTATTTCATGTAGCTGGGTCTTCAACTCGGCCAATTCATTAGGAGCTATTCAATAGGATGCTCGGGACACTGGTCAAGCTACAGACACAAGCTCAATCTGAGTGTCAACCTCTCGCTGTGGTGGCAAACCCGGGAGGGTCTCAGGGAAAATATCCGGAAAATTTCGCTCCACCTGAACTTTGATGAGCACTTGAACTTGACTCTTCATTTTGAAGTAGATGAGAAGTATATACATATCGCACGACAAAACACGTATCCGATGTAGGCATATATATGCATATAGTATATAATATAGGTATCAATATCTGGCGTAACTCTAGCGTCTAATATATATACCTATTACTATATCGGGGGCTGTTCCATGTTGAAGGTCCAACGTATAAGCTTACAAGGGCGCTGCTCGGCCATGCTGACCTTTCCTGCTAGCTCTACCCTTTCAGCCTCTTTGGCCCTGTCCATGCACTACCTGTCCTCCTTGAACTGCTCCTAATCCTGGCCTTCCTGTCACCTGCGGGCAGAAATCCCTCATGTGGCCCGACTGCTAGCACAAAAAGCAGTTCCCTGCAAGGGGAACGTATCGTCGTATTACTAGCGCATGCTGTGGTACGGGAGCTGGCCTGGGCTCTTGCTGTGGTGCTAAGGGTGCTGGTGGGGACCTATATGGCTGTCTATGCTGCCTCTGTCTGCGCTCTCTCTCCTATTGGTGGGGAGAGGCTCCTTTATCTCGTCCCTAACCTCTGGGGACCTCGTCTTGTCCCGAGCACTACTAGGCCACCATCCTCTAGTCTAAATCCAACGCAGCAGTGTGAGTTGCTATAGTGTGGAACATTGACTGAGATATCATGATCAAGACCTGTCTCAAGTCACCTCGCAAGCCTCATAGAAGCGAGCAGCTCTATCTCTATCTGTGGCTGCTAGGTTCCCAGCAAAACATGCCAGGTGGTTAAACTTTCTCTTATAGTCTGGCATAATCTGGTCACCCTGAAGGATGTGCAGGAACCTCTCCTATAGTGCCGCTCGATAGCGTCCGAGATGAAGTGCTCTAGGAAAGCCTCTGAAAACTCCCCCACAGGATAGTGCTCAATGGTCATCCTCTGAACGTCGAGTGGCTGGCTGCTCTCCACCAGTCTCTAGTATATCCCTCTAACAAGGTCACCACTAGTGACACTACAACTACTGTTGGGCATATTATTCCTACCAGTGGCTCCTCTACGCGCTCAACCCACTCTTTTGTCTGTATGATAGTCTTCGTACCTCTAAAGGTGGGAGGCCTTATCCCTCGAAATGTCGTCAGTAGGTCAATGGATACCACCAACTGCTGTGGTGGTTGTTCTAAAGCTTTCCGAAAGGTCGCCAGGATAACTGTCAATGTTTGCCTCCAAGTTGGTGTTGGCAAACAGTACAGCTGCAGGGGTAACTGGGTTTGGAGGAGGGGTGGCAAGGACATATCCTCTAGAGGAGGATCTCTTGTTACTAGACTCTGGTATGTCTCGAGAAGTAAAAGGAAAATAAGTGTCAGTAATTTGCAAAAGTAGAGGATATTTGCAAAAGACTAACAAAGCAGAAACAAAGGTGTGCGGGAATGTTATCTCACAATCTAGAATCCCTAAGCCTTTACACTAGGGTCTACCAGGCTTCCGATGTATGGTTCGTCCCAAACCAAAGAACGAAGCAAGGGACAGAGGGATCTTAAGACTGCTCCACAAGGACGGATCGTGATCGCTCTAATCCATTTGTTAGACCCCCCCCCCCCAACCCTTGACCCAGGTCGGGCCGGAGGGGATCTTACTTGCCCAAGACGTCCACCCAGTGCTCCTTAAGGGGTAACGACCCACTCTGCTAAGCACTACTTGGTCGCCTTGCTCGCCGTGAATCACAACATTCACATCACATCACAGAGTATTGTGGAAGCATTAACTGGAAATAACAACAAATATATATAACATTATATATTTAACAAAAACTACAAAAGACCGTAGCCACTGTTTATACATAGAGCCCGTTGTCTATACTGTACTATAACTAACAACTCCTCTCTCATACAGCTCTGCTTGCTAGTATTCACATCTCGAAACTCTAGAAATGATGGGGGTGCCTCTACTCGAGTAGTCTTATCAGCTAGTGTACCTTCCTGTAGCAACTGGTCGCTACGGTGCACCATCTCCTGTGAATGGTTATTTAAATAAACGTTAGTCACAGAGCTAAGTGGAAACAAATCTCCTCCCCGAATCCATATCCTGGGGATGAGCTTACGCACCCAACAAAAGTAGATAGCTGAAGCATGAGAGAGTTAGTACAACATTTCATGAATAAGCTAGGAGCAACCAAAAAGAGGTGCAACATGATATAACTAGACTAGCAGGTGTAATATACATCAGCTATAATTTAGGCTCCACTAGCACAACAGCATAGCAGATATTCATAACACGTACAAACAACACAGACATTCACAGCCAATTACACATCACAGGCATTCACAGCCGCACACATATCACAGGCATTCACAGTCGCGCACACACCGCAGGCATTCACAGTCGCGCACACACAATCCTATGTCGACATAGTATGGACCACTTCTATTCCAGCAGGGTAGCGAGCCCTGCGAGCCTCACTGATGTGGTTGTCGGTGACAGTGGCTAGTCCTGCCACTTTTGGGGGTCGTCGTACCGCACAGCCTGGGCCTTAACGTACAACCCCGTGTACTCTTAAATGTGAGCGACATCCGGCGATTCAATATTTTGGCCAACCAGTGCAGGAAACCTGACTGGAAAAACATAAAGGCAGGTCACCCGTGACACTCATCTCCCTGTCGCCTTGAGTCGTCGAACTTTCTGCACCGGTACGAACGGTCTGTGAAAGTGACTGACCCGCCACAGTTTACTGCAAGCAATTTACAAATAATCAAACAGTAAATTTTGCTAGCACGCTCCGAGTCTGTGGCGGTCTGCCCTACTATGCTTCAATCTTCGTGCAGTGATGCCCAGCTCAACTTTCAACAAGGAGCATGCGAGCACTTTATTTGGGGCTAAACCTGGAGGGACACCTCAACTCTGGTTATCCCCAATTAAGGCTCGACCTTAGCAGATGGCTGCTCGTCAGAGAAGGACCCATGCTTATAATAGTAAATTGCACTAATGAAAATATGGTAATTAAAGCTGCTGATAATAAATGCTGCATAATGAGATGTGACCAGTACAAAACTGGAGTAGTGCTGAAATGAAAGTACTGAACTGAAATGAACTTGACCAGTATGCGACTGGAGTAGTACTGAATTGAAAGTACTGAAATGAAATGAACTTGACCAGTACCAGACCGGAGTAGTACTGAATTGAAAGTACTGAATTGAAAGTACTGAATTGAAATGAATTTGACAAGTACCAGATTGGAGTAGTACTGAATTGAACTGAACTTGACCAGTACCAGACTGGAGTAGTACTGAATTGAAAGTACTGAATTGAACTTGACCAGTACAGGACTGGAGTAGAATTGAATTGAAGTGCTGAACTGAAATAAATAAAGGAACTAGACCATTGCAAGACTGGAATAATCATAAAGAAAATATTTAGTAGTCCAATCACTCCATTTAGGAGGCTTCAGTTCCATCTCTGTTCTCAGGAGGTGTATTCAGTTCCTTCTCAGTTCATATGAGGCATGTTCAGTTCCATCTCCGTTCTTAGGAGGTTTCTTCGGGTTTCACATATTATTATGATCCGATAACAATTCAGTTGCGCCCTTTTTAATCATGACTTAATTGGATCAGGGGAAGCTTATCATGAGTTATATATTTATTATTTATCCGAGAATAAATATCAATTCGATTTCTTGCGTCGGATCGAATCCAAGAATCTCGTTAGAGGGCACATTTTTCCTCGAATTTCAACCTTGAAAATCGTTCCCAACATATGAGGGAAATTCTTTACCCAAAATGAGGTTGGGGAATATATTACTCGAATATCATACATTCATCTTCCGAGTCAACCCAAAATACTCGAGAGTTACTTGAAAATGTGGCGCTCGGCTGTTTTGGCAAAAACCTCGAAATTCTCAGAACCGGAAATCTTGCCTCGATAACCCTCTTTGATTAATCAATTAAACTTAATATTCAATATATAAGGTGATGCGGGCTTCTGTCTCCCTTTTTGAAGAATTTGAGCTCGTAAATTTCCGAGCGCGATTCTAGGCTCCAAGAAATTCTAAAATCCTCAATATTTATCCAAAGGTTCCCAAATTTTAATACAACCTTTAAGAGGGCCTAAAAAGAGCCTAGTAAATTTTTCAAAATTTTCCGAGTAATTTTGGGCCTACTAATTGGCCAAATATTCTTTATTTAGGATTTTAAAAATACCAAATTGAAAGTCCACCTAGTGTCGGCCAAGTGCACCTATGGGGGGGGGGGGGGAATAGGTGACGTGTAGCGCTTTTGCGGAACTTACGAATGTACCTGCACAATAAAAATAAAAAGCACAGCACACAGAATACACAGGCAATTTATAGTGGTTCCCCGACTTGGGTACATCCACTTTCCCCCTTCGACCTATCTCCCAACACGGGACGACTCGGTCTCTTCTCCAACAGGATTGAAATCCAATCCCTGCACTATCGGAAGGAACCCTTCCACACGTGAGAGTCAACACTCCCACAAAACGGGTTGCACCCAACCCTTACAACATGGAACAAAAGTTCCTTTACAACAAAAGTAAATATAGAATGTACACGAGATACAAACTTCTTTTGGAGACTACGGTGTTCCTCTTCGTTCGACGACGTGTTCGTGAAGTCAACGAAGAGTCTACAACCTTGGTCTCTCTTGGAGAGGATCTCCCCGGAACCGGCGGCGGCAACACGAGCGGCGGCTAGCTTCGGGATCGACGGCTATGATGATGAGCGGCTGCTGAAAATAGAGATCCAATCTTCGTTGCGAAGCAAGCTAGGTCTACCAACGGTCACTCTAGGATCAGTCGTCTCGATCGATTCGGACGGGGGAGTTTTTCCCGGTCAACAAATCGAGAGACAAGAGATCTCCGGATAGACACGTGAGACTCAGAGCTTTGCTAAGCTTCTGTCGCCAGAGATCGGGAAGAGAAGCGATCAACAGCGGCGACCAACTTATCGCGAGCGGTGGCGGCGGCGACGGAGCGGAAGCGGGGATCTAGGGTTTGTCCGTGCTCGCGTATGTCTGCTTTTCTTCACTGAATCACTATTCAAAAATACCCATGTATTTATACATTAAAGACCCATACAATATGACCGTTGTGGGTCCCACAAGTAGAAACCCAAAATCCGGTTCAAACTAGTCCAGCGGCAGAATCCGGTCCAGCAGCATCCAGAGGAAACGACAAGTAAAATTCGTCGAGAATCGTTGGTGATTCTCGACGAATCGGCGAGAATCAGTTAACGATTCTCGACGATTCGTCGAGAATCACTAGTGATTCTCGACGATTCCCTTGTTGATTCTCAACGATTTTCACTTGGTATTCATGACCTGCTCAGCGACGGGTTCGGCGAGAATCATTAGTGATTCTCGCCGAATCTCACTTGGCACCATTTTAAGGTAGCCGGAAGGAGTCGGCGAGAATCACTAATGATTCTCGACGATTCGGCGAGAATCACTAGTGATTCTCGCCGAATCGACGAGAATCACTTGGTGATTCTCGTCGACTTTTACTTAGACGGATTTCCGTCATTCCACTCAAGAGCTGCTCCTTGACCCATCCTTGCTCCTTGTCTTCTCTTGCATAAACATGGCCCTGTACTTGAAAGTAAGTGCACTACAATAGAGAGAGTACACGTAGGCCAACACACTGATCTGCTCAACGAGGGATTACGTCGTGCAGACCCGTGTATATTGACCTACTGCACCCTGACATTGGTGTGCACTTAGCGTGGAAGAGCTGCAAGCACAACTTAAGATGTTTCATCAAATACATTGTGAATTCATCTTAGCTTGATAGGTGTCTTCCTCAAATCCAGGTAATTGTGGATACAATACCCAATAATCTCCCCCTATTTGACGAAGCCAAAACCCTACTAGCTAAGATGAATAACACATATCAAATAATAAACATAGCATTCAAAAATTAAACATGCAGCACAAGAGAATATTTGCAACCAGATCAGGACTTGAGTCATTCACAAATTCAAATATATATGCCAATATATATATATACACATATAATCTCAGAATTGTTCATATGATAACAATAATCATTAAATGTTCTTAAGACAAAGTGACAAGCTATAAGTTATTGACTATTTTTCCTTAGCTAAGTCACCCTTAAGATTTTGAGCCAAGTACTTCTTGCTTTGCCTCTCCATGTATTCTTTGGGCTTCGGGTAATACCTAGTAGGAGGAACTTTATCTGCATCCTTGTTGTTCTTGAAAAAGATGTTGCGTTTCGCTTCAAACGTTTTGTGCGTTTCCCACTCATACTGGCTATATACTTCGTTTCGATTGATCTCTCCTCTTTCTTGCAGCCAGAAGGTGTCTAAGATGATGTTCCTTGAGACTGGACTCCATTTTTCGTTTCGTACGTCCTCCTCACTCATTCTGATCCTCTTTTCAGCTAGTGTCTCCTTGGAGGTCCCTTCCTGAGCTTTTCTCTTGGCCTTGGCTTTTGCTAAAGCCTCTTGGTCAAACATGCTCCTCAGTTTAGCTTTGGAGAGAGCCCTAGCATCAGCTTCATTTGTGGGAACATCTGCAGCACTTGCACTTATTCCTTCAGCAGCACCTACTCCCTCAGCGGCCGTAGAAGTCTCAGGAGGATGAATATCTGCAGGATTTTCAGCCAAGGGAATGTCTAACGCCTGGTGGAGCATCCACCGGCAACTGTCATAGACGTACTTGTTTGACTGTTCGAAGTTTTTGATCATGACTTCTCGGAGCTCAGCCATCTTAGCTATGTATTCCTTCTCCCCCTTTTTGGCTTCTACAGCTATGAAGTTGGCATAGGAATGTAGGGAGTCATCAATATGCTTCTTGGTCTTGGAGAATTCAGAGACCAAGGCCTGCTGATTGGCGTTGAGAGTGACCATATTACCGTCAAACGTTTGAATGTTGTTGGCGACAACATGTGCATTCTGATTTACGACAGCAAGAGTATCAGTGTTCTTTTTCAATCCGGCCATAAGGAGTGTGACAGCTTTGCCGGCCGCGGTATACTTTTCTTCAAATTTCTTGTCCATCACGTCAAGTTTATGATTGATCTCCACCATATTCTTGAGCATCAGATTTTCAGAAGTCTTAATCCTTTTCAGCAGTTTATTCTGAGCATTAGCAAAGGAGTCTTTGAGTTCATTCACAATTCCCTGAATGACATTTACTGTGTGAGTGGCTAGCTCATCTCGTAATGGGAGAGCCGGAGGCACTTGTGAACCTTGCCCTTCAGCAGACGCATCTGTAGAGTTGGATACAAGCACAGTCTCTAATGGAGGAATGCTGGCGGCCTCGGTAGATTTATCTGACTCCCCCTCCACTGGTGCATCCTTGTCCGATGGAGGTTCAACAAGATCTGGAGCTTCCAATACTTCATGTCCCTCATTCCCACCTTCCTCTCTGTCATCATCCAAGAAATCATCTATATCAGCAACATCTTCCAACTCGTTGTCAGCAGTCTCCATTCCAGTAGCTTCGGCTCCTTGCTCGTTTCGGTTTGGGGCCTCCCCATGCTCCAGCTCAGGTTCACTTTCTTCGTGTAGATCTGCCACAGCATCTCTGACTAGCTGAGAGATGTCAGATACTACATCAGTATGCGAGGGTAGAGGCTCCCCCTCGATTCCTGCAGTCAAGGTATCAGGAATTTCACCGGGGGTGACTGCTGAAGAAACTCCCTGTTACTCTTCCACTGCAGGCTGCCCAATACGTCTCTCCCATCGGTCAAACACACTAGAGTCCATCTTCTTCAAGTAGTGAAGAGGAACACCTTTGCTCATGTCAAACCTGTCTCCGTTTAGCTGATTTAGGTACAGACTTATGATACGACCAAAACTCGGAGAGCCCAAAGTGTCCTTGATCTTCTCGAACATCAACTCTCCCCAGTTGAACCTCTTACGGCAAACAACAGCTATTAGGATCTTGAACATATCCGCTGAGATATGGTCATGAGAGCCCGGCTTGCAGATGAGCACTTTTCCAATAATATCAGACAGGAGCTTCCCTTCTTCATTCATATCCTTCCTCTTTATTGACCGAATTCCTCGTGGGAGACCGCAGAATAAGAGAGTTCTGTTTTTGTCATCGTCCTCCAGATAGTCCTCATGTTCCGAGCTAGAAAGCTGCAGATAGCGGGTCAGCTTGCTGGCAGACATCTTGACCTTTGCCCCAGCCACCTTGCTTTTGATTAGGGAGTCGCCATTTCGGAGTCTTGCGGTAGCGAAGAACTCCAGCACCTCTTTGTCCAGGATTTTGCAAGGGTGCTCCAGGACGAAGGTTAGCCCAGCCTCTTCCAGCATCAGAATGATGTTGCGGAATTCGTCCAAGGCGTGAGAAAACCCAGTTCGAACCAGCTCGCAACCAGAGACCAACCCAGCAGTTGTTCTTGGAGCCATTGCAGATCTAGGGAGAGAAGCCCTCTTCTACGCTTAATAAAAAAATCAAAAAGGAAGTGATACAAGTGATCAAGTCCAAGTGCGGGTGAGGGGATACCTAGCGATGTAGACGGTGAGTTAGTTCGAGTGGAGAAGAATCGAAACTTGAAGAGTTCGTCGGTGAAAGCTTCGGCGGGATTCTTGCGGGAGACCTTTGATGGAGACGGATTTGGCGAGCTTTCCAGCAGGAGTCGGTGAGTTGTCCTCCGGTAAGTTTCCCTTGCGGCGGTTAGTTGCCCCTCGGCGAGTGTCCAGCGGAGGAGAGTCGGCGAGGTTTGGCGTGCTTCCGCGAGTCGGTGGGAATGGGAAGAGTCGGCGTGATTCGACGGGATTTGGCGTGGGCGGTGCGACGAGCTTCCTGCGGGTCCGTCGGAAGAAACCTTGCGATTCTGCGAAGAGCTTCCTTGCGGGAACTTTGATGTTGTGGATCCTGGCGTGGATTCTGCGAAAGTCGGCAGGACTCGTGTAGCTTGCTCCTTCGGCGGGACTCTTGAGGAAGGCGAAGGGTCGGCGAGCCCTTTCGGCGGGATTCTTAAGTATAAAAATGAAATTGAAGGGTTTTCGGCGGTTTTCTTTACTAAGTATAAAAATGATACCAAGATTCCGAGTATATAATGGGTCGGCGGGATTTGTCTAATCCGAAATTGAAAGGTTTCTCTACTGGGAATTTTCACGATAGGAAGCATTGCAACATTTTCGAATTCTTCTGATGTCAAGTCAAAATAAGAACGATAAATACATATTTATTGTAAAGACAATCTATTTGGATTTGAGCGAGGCTTCTCCAAACACTTCTTGATGTTAATTGTGAGTTGTCGAGATTCACAATGACATATCTTCGTTAACTTTTTATTGATGTATAAAGGTTTGCATGTATCGTGTTAACCTATCCTTAGATGTGCATACATACACTAATATACAAAGATGTATCTGTATATAAGGATATATATATAAAGGTAATTGTCAATTGAAAACGACTCAAGTCTTGGAACTGATCATGAGTACCTGGGATTTTGAGAGTCATCGTTTAAGTCCCACAGGTAGAACATATTAGAAGCTCAATGTGAGTATGCTCAAGTAGATATCACATTTGTTATTTCAGACGCTTGTTCCAATTTAGTCTTGAGCCACCTACTGTCTAGTTCCCATCATATTCACGGGAACATAGACTACCCTGCAAGAAAGAATTACTTTACCTTAGGAACCCAAATCATATTGGGTCCTAGGTTCCTGTTAGCATAAGCACGCAACTGCCTTCCTTCAGAAAACCTGTCTGGAAGACTACCTCTGTCCCGAGAATGTGGATAAGCCCTTGCCGTGGGCACAGAGGGGTTGTGCCAACAGTCGATGGCAAAGTGCCCCACTTTGCCGCAGCACCAACATGGGTGAATGTTGTATCGCCGTTTCCGACCTGATCTAGTGACTGATGAGTCACGGTCCTAGGTCTAAACGGGATAGGGCATGATCTTGTCACAAAAATTCCTCTTCCATCATGACACGTGGAAGGGTGGAAAGAATGCATGTTGTGAGCGTTATGAGGCTGGGAAGGTGGTGCCATTCTTTCAGGCATCCCCCTTCCTGAGGCCCCATGGAACCTGACATCATGACTTCTATCCTCTCTATCCCGTGTCCTCGAGTGGTGAGAAGTCTTCTGTGAGCGGGGACATGCAAATTCACACTGTGTTGAGGCAGTGGCAGTGAATACGAAGGGCTCAGAATGAGCCTTAGGTATTTCCTCATGGGTGGCCATGACGGCCCTTGCACTCCGGGCGTTTCCACATGGGGACAGATCACCCTTGCAGTGACCACGACTATTCCTGTGGTCATACCTGAAGGCATGATGAGTTGCCTTCCTGCTTGGAGTTGGGGGTCGGAATACCGTTTCCCCATTCCTCCATGCCTTGATAATCCGGGAGATCCACCCGGTTTCTTGCTTTCTCTTTATAGCATCAACTTTGGAAAAGTTTGATACTATACGTTTCTCATTCTCTAGACTACTCTCTAGAGCTGAGATCTTAGAGTCCTTGACCTTGTTGGACGCCAATTGGAGAACCAACAAGATCTTCAGTCGAGCAATCTCTCGAGCTTGCTCCTCAGCAAGTAGGTTGCTTGACTGAAGGGCTCTCTTCAGAGAATCGGAATTTTCTGGAGGAGAGCAGTTCCTGTCTTCAGAGAGTTCAAGAGAGATGGGGCAGGATGAAGAAGTTACCTGCTCGTCTGTGGTATTGTCGTTCGAGCCAGTGACCATTGTGTCATCCTCATCAGAGCTGCTTTCCTTACTGGTCTCTTCAGTCTCAGACACGGACACTGGAGCTCTGATGCAGTCCGAGAAATGCTTGCATTCATCTTCAGAGGTGAGGACCCCCACATAGGCTTCCTCCTCTGGTTGACAGCATATTTCAGCTTTCTCTGACTTCCCCATCAACTCTGAGATCATCATCCACAGAGATTTAGCCGTTCTACATTTTTCCAATCTAGAGCGAGAGGCTCCAGACCAGATATCCATGATAATTTGACGAATCCTCTCGTCCAAGTGAAATAGTGATAGTTCCGTCTCTGACATCTCAGCAATGCCCATGGGCACTTGGATCCCAGAGTCGGAGGTCTTCATGGGAATAAACGGACCCTCTTCCAGGATGAAGGATGCTCGAGGATCGATAGCATCAAGGTGAAATGACACTCTCATTCTCCAGATGGGATAATAATCCTTTGTGCATGCGGGGAGATTGAGTGGCGGTATCTCATAATCCAGATCCATGCTTCTGACACTGGTGGCAGGATTCTACTCAAGGTGTTAACCTTTTGATGAGCAACCTGGCTCTGATACCACTTGAAAGTCCACCTAGTGTCGGCCAAGTGCACCTATGGGGGGGGGGGGGGGGGGAATAGGTGACGTGTAGCGCTTTTGCGGAACTTACGAATGTACCTGCACAATAAAAATAAAAAGCACAGCACACAGAATACACATGCAATTTATAGTGGTTCCCCGACTTGGGTACATCCACTTTCCCCCTTCGACCTATCTCCCAACACGGGACGACTCGGTCTCTTCTCCAACAGGATTGAAATCCAATCCCTGCACTATCGGAAGGAACCCTTCCACACGTGAGAGTCAACACTCCCACAAAACGGGTTGCACCCAACCCTTACAACATGGAACAAAAGTTCCTTTACAACAAAAGTAAATATAGAATGTACACGAGATACAAACTTCTTTTGGAGACTACGGTGTTCCTCTTCGTTCGACGACGTGTTCGTGAAGTCAACGAAGAGTCTACAACCTTGGTCTCTCTTGGAGAGGATCTCCCCGGAACCGGCGGCGGCAACACGAGCGGCGGCTAGCTTCGGGATCGGCGGCTATGATGATGAGCGGCTGCTGAAAATAGAGATCCAATCTTCGTTGCGAAGCAAGATAGGTCTACCAACGGTCACTCTAGGATCAGTCGTCTCGATCGATTCGGACGGGGGAGTTTTTCCCGGTCAACAAATCGAGAGACAAGAGATCTCCGGATAGACACGTGAGACTCAGAGCTTTGCTAAGCTTCTGTCGCCGGAGATCGGGAAGAGAAGCGATCAACAGCGGCGACCAACTTATCGCGAGCGGTGGCGGCGGCGACGGAGCGGAAGCGGGGATCTAGGGTTTGTCCTTGCTCGCGTATGTCTGGTTTTCTTCACTGAATCACTGTTCAAAAATACCCATGTATTTATACATTGAAGACCCATACAATATGACCGTTGTGGGTCCCACAAGTAGAAACCTGAAATCCGATTCAAACTAGTCCAGCGGCAGAATCCGGTCCAGCAGCATCCAGAGGAAACGACAAGTAAAATTCGTCGAGAATCGTTGGTGATTCTCGACGAATCGGCGAGAATCAGTTAACGATTCTCGACGATTCGTCGAGAATCACTAGTGATTCTCGACGATTCCCTTGTTGATTCTCAACGATTTTCACTTGGTATTCATGACCTGCTCAGCGACGGGTTCGGCGAGAATCATTAGTGATTCTCGCCGAATCTCACTTGACACCATTTTAAGGTAGCCGGAAGGAGTCGGCGAGAATCACTAATGATTCTCGACGATTCGGAGAGAATCACTAGTGATTCTTGCCGAATCGGCGAGAATCACTTGGTGATTCTCGTCGACTTTTACTTAGACGGATTTCCGTCATTCCACTCAAGAGCTGCTCCTTGACCCATCCTTGCTCCTTGTCTTCTCTTGCATAAACATGGCCCTGTACTTGAAAGTAAGTGCACTCCAATAGAGAGAGTACACGTAGGCCAACACACTGATCTGCTCAACGAGGGATTACGTCGTGCAGACCCGTGTATATTGACCTACTGCACCCTGACAATGGTGTGCACTTAGCGTGGAAGAGCTGCAAGCACAACTTAAGATGTTTCATCAAATACATTGTGAATTCATCTTAGCTTGACAGGTGGCTTCCTCAAATCCAGGTAATTGTGGATACAATACCCAACACAAATCAATTCTAAAAATTCCCACACTTTTTGTGTACACTGCCCTCATTAAGGGAAACAATTTTCATGTTCAAAACTTTTTTCCTAGAAGCCTAGATTAGTCTCCAAAAATAAATACCAATTTTAATTACAATATTTATAATATTATAATAATTATAATATTATATATATATATATATATAAATTTTTTTAAACATCTTCCCAATGAACCTGTACCGCACCGCCGCCCTTATGGGCCTTCCCCGCCGCCGACCGGCCGTGTATCCGCCCCCGGTCGTCTGCCCGGTGGTGGGCGCTCACTCCGACGGTGGTCCGGGGGCCTCCAGCCGCAGGCCATCGCCGAAAAATTCCATTATAGAGCTTGTAAACTCCAAGCGAGGTGGTGCCGTGGCGGCGCTCCGGCGACTAGAGCTTACATGCGACACATCCAAAAGGTAGGTAGGAAGGAGAGGAGAGGTTTCCACCTGATTTTGGGGACTTCGGGGCTTTCAGCGAGATCTGCCATGGGAGGTTGTGGAGGTGGGGGTGGAGCTTGGGTGGGCGGTTTTCGCCGAGGCAGAGCTCTGAAAGGGGTGTTTTAGTCTCGTTTTGAGCTTGGAAGAGGTGTACATCCCTCTGGTGCCAAAGATCTCCATTTATAGGAGGGGGAAAGGCCCCTCCTTCCCTTCTCCCTCTTGGTTAAGCAAACCATGGATAGGTTAGCCAACCCTTCTAGGGTCAACTACCCAGCTGTATGGGGCACCTGGCAGCAGGGAATTGGAGAGGTACAATCATGGTGTAAGCCTCCCATTGGTTGGAGCTTGGATTGGGTAGGTGGAGGCTTGTGATTGGATCTTTTCCTTTACCTTGGGTTAGATTAACCCAACCCATGTCAAGGGCAATAGGTGGCAGCCATCTAGATGGAGAGGTACAACCAAGTGTCACCATATTTGTGGCTTGGAGAAAGGTTTAAGTTGGTTTGGGCTTGGAAAGGGAAAAAGAGAGAGAAAGAGAGAGACACTTTCTTGACTTGGCCCATGGGCCATCCTCCTTGCTGGAATCCAAAGCCCATATGAGGTTTAGATTGGGCCCAAAGGTGGCCTACATGAGTGGCCACAAGTGGGGGTAACTTGGAATTAAATTTCCTTAAGAAAATGGATTTTTAGGAAGTTTGACCAAACATCAACCATGGGGTGGGTAAACCCATGGGGGTCAAAGTCAAAATAGGTCCAATTCATCAGGAGTCGGGTCAAAGTTGGGGTGTCGTGTCACAATTGGTGTGCGCACGCTTTTCGGTGCACAACTGAGCTTGATTTGACCATGGTTTGCCACTTGTCATCAAAACTAACGGGGACCAACTTCGTTGACTTTGTATTGACCATACGAATCCAATGCCACTGACCGGGGACGAATCGGAGTTCGTTTGCTAAGTACTCAAAATTTGAGTGTCGCAGCGCGCTAAAACGGTCAAAACGCTCATAATCATCGTTAGGCTTCGAATCGCGACGCAACATGTTCTGATGCGTTCGCATTGACTATATGAAGTCATAGGAACTGATTGAACTCGAATCGCGACGCAACATGTTTTACGAGGAATGGCCATATCTGCCATATGACCTCGAAATTGAATGAAACGAGTTCCGACGAGCTTGTATTTTCTATACGAGGCCACAAGAACTGACAAAACTCAAATCTGAGTTTTCTAGCTCGATACCCTGCCTAGGGTTGCCTCCTACCAGTCACGGGTAGAGGTTCATGTCACTTTTGTTAGGCCCACTAGGGTTCTGGTGGCCCAATAAATGTCAGGATGTTACATGGAGCTACCGCTAGAATTGGAGAACATACACAACGTCTTCCATGTGTCCTCCCTTCGGAGGGCACTTCTTCGGCCTGATCAGTATGTCACCGCTACTTTTGGCCCTATGGTATCCGACAGATCCGTTCGGCTAGATCATATGCAGATAGTATATGCTAAGATCCGGAAGCTACGACAAAAAAGTGTTCCCTTGGTAATGGTCCTATGGTCCAACCACGTGAAGCAGGAGTATACTTGGGAGCCTATGTGTTGGAACACCCTATTACTAATTTGGGTCAGGATCACTATGTCTCTAGGAATCTGTGTTTGACCTTCTGTATAGCTTAATAGGTCAATTAGAATTGAGTCTAAGGGATCAGGAGGTTAGGTTTGGAAGCTGCCCTGAAGACCAAAGTTTTTCTGGAGACTAAGTCCAATCGTCGAGCTCAGCACGACGTTTCGTCGAACTCCGGTCGACGATCGTCTAGCTCAACTTCGACAGATCGTCGAGCTCCACTCGACGATCGCTGAGCTCAACTTTTCAATATCGTCGAACTCCATTCGACGATCGCTGAGCTCAGGTCGACGATTTTGACTCTGCACCGGATCCTTATCTCTGAGCTCAGTTCGACGATCTTTGAGCTCAGATCGACGATTTCTTTGCTGCTTGCATTTTCCAGTTCGCTGAGCTCAGCTCGACGATAGCAGAGCTCAGTTCGACGATTTCAGTTATCTTTCAGAATTCAAATTCAAATCAGATAGAAGTTATTCTGCATTTAATTCAGAAGATCTGCCAGCCGTTTTCATTTACTTCTGGAGCAAGTTTCAAGGGATTTTTCAAGGAACAAATCAGTGGACTTTCTTTTAGAAGAAATTATGCAATTAAGGCTGTAATCAATGCAGACCAACGGCTATCTTTGACAGAGAGACATCCTATTCAGGCTCAGAGAATAAAAGGATAGAATGTTTTTTGAATCAATATATGAAGAAAAAAAAAGAAGAGAATAAAGAAGAACAAGAAAAAAAAAGAGAGATTGACAAGAACAGGACACAACTCAATATACAGAGTCTCTTTGAAAATATTCTGTCAACAAGAATTCTGAAGAACACTCATCAGAGAGATCAAGCTTTCAAAAAATCTTCAGATCTCTTCAGCTCTTAAAGTGTTCAAGGCCAACATCATTTCAAGACTCCAGACACTCAACATTTCAGCTTGCTGAAATCATCTTTTGCTGGAGATCTATCTTTGAAGGCCTATCACCCTCAGCAAAGCTCATCTTCCTGAAGATCAAGGACTCAGGGGGAGCTTTGAAATCAATCCACTTAGTCTTCTCAGTTGTTTGAGAAAAGAGAAGACTGCCATCACTCTCTCACCCCCACTCTGTAAAGGGTTTTTCAAACTCCCTTCAAAAGTTTGAATCTGGTTTTTGAGCACCTTGTCAAAAGCTCATTGGTGGCAAGACACCTGATCAAAAAATCTGTTTTGGTTTTTGAGCACCTTATCAAAAGCTCATTGGTGCCCAGGACACCTGATCAACTCATCCTGCAGTGGATTCCTACCTAGGGTGGTAGAAGAGTGGATGTACCCAAGTTGGGGAACCACTATAATTCCTTGTGTCATCTGGTTCTGCATGTTTTCCTTCTGTTTCTGGCCTAGATTTTCTTGTGCTTAGTTTCTGCATAGCTTGGTTTTGTGATTAATTTTATTTCTGCTTCCCTGCTTACACTCATTACAACAATTGTTGTAAAGCTTTGCAAAAGTTTTTCTTTGTGTTTTAAAAGCACCATATACTCTATTCACCCCCCACTAGAGTATATCTGATCTAGTTTCCCCTTTCAATTGGTATCAGAGCCAGGTTGGTTAAACATACCATATCTGTTTGGTTGTACAGGCTAACACCTGAACCCCAAAGATCCCAAACTAGATCCTTCTTTTATATTTCATTATTATATTTAGCTTGCACAAGTCATGGCCCAAAACAAAGATTATGCTAGCACCAGACCTCCAGTGTGCAATCTGTCAAAGTTTGCACTTTGGAAAGCAAGGATTAGACTCTACATGAATTCTATTGACGAAGACATTTTTAATTCTGTTTTGACAGTGTGTCCAAGACCTCCAGAGGGCACAAGCACAAATGCTGTTCCACCTCCATCAGGAACAGATGCTGACATCAAAAAGTGGAAAGTAGCTGATGCCAAGGCAATGAACATTTTAGCTCGGACAATGTCAGATGACATTTTTCAAAAAGTAGCTGAATGCAATTCAGCCAAGGAAATTTGGGATAAGCTCTCAGAAATTGTCTCTGGCTCAGCTGATGAGAGAAAGGACAGAAGATCCCATCTCATCTCCCAATATGAGAACTTCAAGAAGGGAGAAACAGAGTCAGTGGGAGACATGTACAACAGACTGAGTCTAATTGTCAGTGAACTGAGGACATTAGACAAAGAGATCTCACTGACAGAACTTAATGACAAGATCCTAATGTGCTTCCCCAGCACTTGGGATTCAAGAATCTGGCCAATTAAAGATGCCAGAAGTCTGAATGAGATCACCACTGAAGCCTTGTTGGGTAAGCTCAAATCTTATGAGCTACTCATCAAGAATAGAGAAGAAGAACAGAAGGCTGCTTCACCAGCCACAAGAAAGGAGAAGACTATAGCATTCAAGGCAACTGAGGATCTGCCTGAAGAAAAAGGAACAACCAATGATGAACTTCTCAGCTTGTTGGCCAAAAGATTCTATAAGATGGCCAGAAAGGACTTCAGAAGAAGATCATACAAGGAGCAGGATAAGCCAAGGTATGACAAGTCCATTGGCAATAGCAAAGACATCATCTGCTTTGGTTGAAGGAAACCAGGGCATATGGTTCCTGACTGTCCAGAGAACAAGAACAAGGACAGAAGGGACAGAAAAGAAAGAAGAAAGGAGAAGGACTCCAAAAGGAATGGAAGTAGCAAACCTTCCTCCAGCAGAAATAAGCACACAAGGAAAGGATTTGTTGCTGAATCCTGGAGTGAGACTGAAGAGGAGTCAGAAGCCTCTTCCAGCTCAAGTGATGATGAGGATGATGCAGAGGAAAAGGAGTTCTGCATGATGGCAATCAATGCCTCACAACACAACTCAGAGGAAGAGGAGTCAGAGTCAGACTCAGAGACTCAACCTGAAGAAGATCAGGTAATCAGCTCTTTTGATTTTACTTCAGAAGATTTTAAACTTGAATTTAAAGCACTATGTTTAGACCTGCTAAAGTCTGAGAAAGAGATCATCTCTCTCAGAAATCAATTATCTGAACAAAATGTTTTAAAATCAGAAAACCTCAAACTCTCTCAGGAGTTGGAGAACTATAGGGAACAGATAGCTTCACTGAAGAGTGAGCTCTCTGAGGCCAAGAAGCTTGAAGAATCTCTCAATGGGAGAAGCATCAAGCTGATGGACATCACAAGCACAGTGAACTCAAGATTCAACAGTACACTGGGCTTGGGTGCCTCATCCAGCCAACCTATTGTTCTAACAACCCCTATCAAGTTCATTTCTGACAAGGGAAAGGGAGTTGTAGAGGTTGCCAGGAAAAATTCTTATCTGCCTCAGAAAACTAAAGTCCAGCACAAATCGTCGAACGGAGATCGACGATCGCCGAATGAAGATCGACGATCGCCGAACGCAGCTCGACGATCTCAGGGAAAATCATCGAACGCTGGTCGACGATCTCAACCAATGTCATCGAACGAAGCTCGACGATCTCATGTACCTGACCTCACCCATAGTCGACCGTCGAACGGAGCTCAACGATCTGACCCAAGATCATCGAACTCAGCTCCAAGATCGTCGAACAGAGGTCAGAGCTCTGGAAAATTTCTCAAAGGCAAATCAAAATTGAATCCTGAGGGTTCTTCATCCCAAGCCTTCAACCCTTATACTGAATGGATTTTACCTCCAAGGAGATATCATCCTGAAGGATATAAGAGTCAGCCAGGGATATCTTTCATCTCTGAATTTAAAGGTTATCAACCTAGGCCCAAGGTAAACTGGGTCAAAAATAAGTGAATTATTTTATGTGCAGGTGAAGACCTATCCAACATCTAACCAGCAATGGTATTTGGATAGTGGGTGCTCTAAGCACATGACAGGGAACAAGGACAACCTCAATTCCTTTAGAGCCAAGCTTGGACCCAAGGTTATCTTTGGTGACTCCAACTTTGGACAAACTAAAGGTTATGGAGCAGTCCAGATTGGTTCTGTAACCTTCAAGAAAGTAGCATATGTGGAAGGACTGAAGCACAACCTAATCAGCATCAGTCAGCTATGTGATGAAGGCTACCAAGTGACCTTCAGCAAAACCTTATGCAAAATCAAGTCAGAGGACAACACAACTGTGTTGACAGGTAAAAGGAAAGGTAACATCTACCTAGTAGATTTTCTTTCAACTACTATAGATATCTGTTTATTCAATTCAGTTTGTAGACCAAATGTTTTATGGCATAAGAGACTAGGACACCTAAACCTTAGAACTATTGCTAGGCTATCCAAGGACAACCTTGTTAGAGGACTACCTTCTGGCCCCTACAAGAAGGAAGGACTCTGCAAGGCTTGTCAATTAGGCAAGCAAACTAAAAACAGTTTCAAGTCACTTAATAAGAGTGATTCACCTAGGATATTGTATCTGTTACACATGGATCTATTTGGACCCATCACAGTACAAAGCCTAGGAGGGAAATCCTACACTTTGGTGATTGTAGATGACTTCTCTAGATTCACTTGGGTGTTCTTTCTAAGGAAGAAGTCTGATAACTTTAAGTGTCTGACAGAGTTTCTCAAATGTATAAAGATTGAGTTCAACACTCACATTGCCCTGATCAGAAGTGATCATGGGACAGAGTTTGATTCTCTTCTTATGCAAGAGTTCTGTCAGAGTGAAGGGATCAGGCATACTTTCTCAGCTCCTAGAACTCCTCAACAAAATGGGGTAGCTGAAAGGAAAAATAGAACCCTTATTGAATCTGCCACTACATTGTTGTCAGATGCTCATCTACCTCTATCCTTCTGGGCAGAGGCAGTGAACACCTCCAACTATGTGCTGAACAGAAGTCTGATACATAAACTAAAGGGAAAGACTCCCTATGAATTACTCAAAGGGAAGAAACCTAAAGTTGACTATTTCAGAATTTTTGGCTGCACTTTCTATATTCACAATAATGATAAGAAATATTTAGCAAAATTTCAAGCCAAAGCTAATGAAGGAGTGTTTCTGGGATACTCCATGATCAGCAAGGCCTATAGGGTATATAATAAATCATCATTGAAAATTGAGGAATCTGTTCATGTTTCTTTTAATGAAACTAACATGTCTTTCAAGGAGAAGATTTCTTCTACCATAGAACCTTTACAGGAACACTCTCTAGTTGAAGATATGAATAAGTTACAGGTTGCTCAAGAGGATGAAAGCAGTGAAGATGAAAGCAATGCTCAACACATTGAAGCTCAACTTGAAGAGCCAGTTGTTGTACCACAAGAGGAAACAACAACACAGGTTGGTGAACAATCAACACCCCCTGTTGATTTAGTAACATCAAGAGACCATCCAATTTCCCAAATAATTGGAGAAATCTCAGCTGGTGTGCAAACCAGAAATCAGGTCAACCAAAACCTGTTGCACACCTGCTTCCTTTCTCAAATTGAACCTCAGTCCATTCAAGATGCAGAGCAAGATCCACACTGGATCATTGCCATGCAAGAGGAGTTGCATCAATTTGAGAGGAACAAAGTATGGGAACTAGTGCCAAAGCCAAAGGATCATTCCATTGTTGGAACAAAATGGGTATTCAGAAATAAACTGGATGATCAAGGAGTAATAATAAGGAACAAGGCAAGGCTAGTTGCCCAGGGATATTCTCAAGAAGAAGGAATTGACTACGACCAGACCTTTGCACCTGTTGCAAGATTAGAAGCCATCAGGATATTTTTAGCTTATACAGCTCACAAAGGCTTCAAGGTTTATCAGATGGATGTCAAGAGTGCCTTCTTAAATGGAGACATCAAAGAGAAAGTTTATGTCAGACAACCTCCAGGTTTTATCTCTCCAACTCATCCTGATTATGTTTTTAAACTACATAAAGCATTATATGGTCTCAAGCAAGCTCCTAGAGCATGGTATGAGACCCTAGCATGCTTTCTCTTGGAAAATGGTTTTATAAGGGGTAGAGTAGACCAAACTCTTTTTATTAGAACCCATAAGTCCCATACCCTACTAGTACAAATTTATGTAGACGATATCATTTTTGGTTCGACTGACTCAAAATTGTGCAGAAGGTTTTCTAACCTAATGCATTCTAAATTTGAGATGAGTAACATGAGTGAGCTATCCTTCTTCCTAGGATTGCAAGTCAAACAACATGCTGAAGGCATCTTTATTTCTCAAACCAAATATGCTAATGAGCTGGTTAAGAAATTTGGCATGTCTGAGGCATCTTGTATGAAAACACCCATGCCTACCAATGCTGTATTAGATGCTGATGAACATGGGAAACCTGTTGATCAGACAACATATAGAGCAATGATTGGCTCTTTACTGTATCTTACAGCTAGTAGACCAGATATAATGTTTGCTACATGTATATGTGCTAGGTTCCAAGTTAGCCCTAGAGAGTCACACCTAACATTAGTAAAGAGGATTCTTAGGTATGTTAAAAGTTGTCCAAATCTAGGTCTCTGGTATCCAAAAGATTCAGCATTTGAGTTAACTGGATTCTCTGATGCTGATTATGCTGGATGCAGAATTGACAGGAAAAGCACCAGTGGAACTTGTCAGTTCCTTGGTGATAGACTTGTCTTCTGGTTTTGCAAGAAACAAACATCTGTGTCAACTTCAACTGCTGAAGCTGAATATATGGCTGCAGGTAGTTGTTGTTCACAAATATTGTGGATTCAAAATCAACTCCTAAACTATGGTTACAACTTAGAGAAGTCAAAAATATTTTGTGACAATACAAGTGCTATTTCCATAGCTCAAAATCCAGTCCTCCATAGTAGGACAAAACACATAGAGATTAGACATCACTTCTTAAGGGACAATGTTGAAAAGAATAAAATTGAACTGCAATATATCCCAACTGATTTACAAAGGGGAGATATTTTCACCAAGCCTTTGGATGAAAAGAAACACACCTTCTTCCTAAATCAGTTAGGAATGTTAGATGGAGGAAGTCTTAAATAATATTCAAGATTTTGAAAGCTAAAAATTGACCAAGACTAGGCAAAAATTCTGATTTTCCTTAGTGTCTAGAATTTTCTGATCTCTGAACTGCGCTCGACGATTTCCCCAAAGATCGTCGAACGGAGTTCGACGATTTCCTGAATCGTCGAACGGAGTTCAGCGCTCCTCAGATAGTATGAACTATCTCTTCTGGTCAACGATCGTCGAACGGCGCTCGACGATCTTGTTCCCTGAACGATCGTCGAACGGAGCTCGACGCCTTTCCAGATCGTCGAACGGAGATCGACGATGTTGGAGTCTCTTCAGATTCCTTTAGAAGCCTCGATCGTAGAACTGAGTTCAACGATCTTTACAATTCTGCATCGAACCCTAATATAAAACTCATTTTTCGCCGTCGTTCTCTCTTGCGCTTTCAATTTCTCTGCAAAAAAATTTTCTTCCCTCCAAACAGTTCTACGCTTGTTCTGTTTGTTTGTTAAGTTTTTGCAGGTACCATGGCCGTCTCAGTTGCTGTCCTCGCCGCAATGAAATTTGATGCAGGTTTTGACATTGATTTGGACTCCTTCAACACCACTGATCAAGTCTTCCAGGATATCCTGAGTTTATTCAAAGATCAGCAGTAATCTGCCCTCATGACCACAAGAATCAAACTTGCCTCAGATGAAATAAAGGAATGGAGGTTTTTGGTTTAAGAAATGGTGAAGACTCTGCTGAACTTTCTGGAGAAGAATTTTATGATATACTTGGCAGGATGGGTCATCCTGAGGGAAACCCTAGCAAGTTGTTTAAGAGGAACCTGTCAGTTGAATACAGGTTTCTGGCAGATGTTGTAGGCAAGGTCCTGTTGGCCAAACATTCTGCACATGACACCATCTCCAGACATCAGCTCTGCCTCATGGGAGCTCTGGTAGATAGGAAAAGCTTGAACTGGGGAGAGGTCTTCTTTGACCTGATAAAGAAAAAGATTAACAAAAACTTTGTAAATTTTGGAAGAATTCTTGGAGTCTTCCTTCAGACAAAGTGCCCTGCTCTGTTAGTCTCCTCTGGAGTGCACATCAATGCCTCCAAGAGACTCACATGTGCCCTATTTGGGAAATGGGACAGGCAGATTAGCAAGCCCAGCAGGCCCTCTTCAACTGCCTCTTCAGGCACCAGGACTCAAAGAGTCACTCCCTCCCAGGTCTCTGCACCTGCAGAGAACCTGCCTGCTGCTAGTGCTGCTTCTCCTCCTCCTCCAAGTTCAATCCTACCTCCAGCTACATCCATCATTTCAGCCTCATCTCCCATTACAATCTCCAGCCCATCTCCAACCTCTATTCCATCTCCAGCAACCACTTCATCACCTCCAGTAGACCACTTCCACTCATTATACTCCTATCCACCACCAGATGTCACCTCATCTCCATCCATACCATCCTTCCAACTTCTGGATGAATCCTACATGGATGATTCCCCCTCTTCTCCTCAAGAATTACCCTCCACCTCAACATCTTTCCAAGATCTCCTCCACCACATCCTTGACCAACCCACTTTCACTCCCTCCATATCCCTCCCTTTGTCCTCCATCTCCACAATCCCCTCTCCTGAGCCATTCATTCCACCATTCAGCCCTCCTCCTCCAGCTTCTTCAGCCATCCCTGTACCCTCTACCTCTGCTCCTCTTCTTGAGCAAGTAGATCTTTCAGCCCTTGCTGACAAGTTGTATGAGCTCATTGCCCCCAGGCTCTCCCTTCTCTTGGAGACCTCTTTGGCTCCTCTACACTTGTCAGTGGCAGCCCTCTCTGCCAGGCTTTCTTTTCTCCTCCCTCAAGCAGCCCCACCAGCAGTGTGCCTTGATACAGAGGTATCTGTATCCAGGCAGGGGGAGATGCCCTATGAAGCCAGCCTTCATGCTGCTGTTGCTGCTGCCTCTGACTGCTGCTGCTGCTGATAAAGAAAAGGCTGAATCTGCTTCTGAAATTGTTCTTGCTGCTGCTGAAGAAAATGTTCCAACTGCTGCTGAAAATCAAATTGTTTCTGATGAGCCCATTTTCCAGGATTCTCTGATGACAGAGGCTGTTGTTTTTGAGCCTGCTGTAGATGTTGTTGTTGTTGTTTCTGAACCTGCTGCTGCCATAATTCCTGAAATAACCAGTGTTGCTTCTACTACTGCTCCAGTATCAGTTGTTATGTCTGCTGCTGTATCTGTCTCTGTTGCTCCTTCTGCTTCTGCTTCTGCCCCATCTGCTGCTGTTCAACTGAAAGAAAATTTGATGAAAAGGATTGATGCTTTATATGATGCTCAAAGCTCTGAATCTGATGACTACAACACTGCTTCTGATGATTCTTCTGCCACCATTGCAAGGAAAAGGAAGGCAAGAAGTAAGGCAATGAAGAGGGTTCCACCTGCCAAAGTTAGAGATGATAATGACGTTCCTTACTATATTCTGCACAACTGCCCAATTACTGAGCATTGGATGCAGTTCTCTAAGAATCAGCTAAAGGCTATGAAGAAGAAAAGGAAGTATGAGAAAGGTTCCACCCAGTCCAAGCACCCTCATCCTCCTCCACCACCTCCACCTGATGCAGGTGCAGGTGGCAGCTCTGCAAGTTCAGGCCCAGCTAGAAGCCAGGCTCCCTACCAACCTCATGCTAGAACATATCAAAGGGAAAGCCAGTCTAGGGGCTCTTACTCTAGAAGGGGAGGATATAGGGGAAATCAAAGAGAGACTCAGGTTTACTCCAAAGGGCATTCCAGGCAGCACCCTTATTCTAGGGGAGGACATGTTCCTTCTGATACATCTTCAGGTCCATTCCCCTATAAGCTCAAAGAAACTGTGACTGCCAGGACTCCTCAAGATACTTCTTCCAACAGGTATGAGCCACCTGTTCCATTTGAGGACCCTGAGAAGAATCCTGTTGCTTGGACTGCTAGAATGAAAGAGTTGGCTGCATTAGATCAAATAAAGAAAGCCAGAGAGCAAGGCCTAGACACCTCTAATATATCTACAATGTCAGAACAAAGACAGAAAGAACTAGAAAGATATGCCTCCAGTAAATTTTTTGATGCAGACAGGTACATGGAGTTGCATCCAGCTGTAGTGGTTCCCAGGACATCAAAGCAAACATATTTGGGAGCAGCTGATGATACCAGATCCAAACAAGAAGCTTTAAATCCTAACAGAGAAATCAAGTTGGTAAAAGGCAAAGAGAAAGAGTAACTCTGTAAGGTGACAATTCTTGGTTTTTCTGACTGCCTTCTGGATATCATATTTATATATCTCTGTGATGGTTCTGTAATGTCTAGCTACTGTTGTTTTTGTATTTTTCTGATTGTATGATGTTGTTTGATTTTCCAAAGTCTGTAAATAGTTTTCCTAACCCAAATAGGGGGAGATTGTTGGAACACCCTATTACTAATTTGGGTCAGGATCACTATGTCTCTAGGAATCTGTGTTTGACCTTCTGTATAGCTTAATAGGTCAATTAGAATTGAGTCTAAGGGATCAGGAGGTTAGGTTTGGAAGCTGCCCTGAAGACCAAAGTTTTTCTGGAGACTAAGTCCAATCGTCGAGCTCAGCACGACGTTTCGTCGAACTCCGGTCGACGATCGTCTAGCTCAACTTCGACAGATCGTCGAGCTCCACTCGACGATCGCTGAGCTCAACTTTTCAATATCGTCGAACTCCATTCGACGATCGCTGAGCTTAGGCCGACGATTTTGACTCTGCACTGGATCCTTATCTCTGAGCTCAGTTCGACGATCTTTGAGCTCAGATCGACGATTTCTTTGCTGCTTGCATTTTCCAGTTCGCTGAGCTCAGCTCGACGATAGCAGAGCTCAGTTCGACGATTTCAGTTATCTTTCAGAATTCAAATTCAAATCAGATAGAAGTTATTCTGCATTTAATTCAGAAGATCTGCCAGCCGTTTTCATTTACTTCTGGAGCAAGTTTCAAGAGATTTTTCAAGGAACAAATCAGTGGACTTTCTTTTAGAAGAAATTATGCAATTAAGGCTGTAATCAATGCAGACCAACGACTATCTTTGACAGAGAGACATCCTATTCAGGCTCAGAGAATAAAAGGATAGAATGTTTTTTGAATCAATATATGAAGAAAAAAAAAAGAAGAGAATAAAGAAGAACAAGAAAAAAAAGAGAGATTGACAAGAACAGGACACAACTCAATATACAGAGTCTCTTTGAAAATATTCTGTCAACAAGAATTCTGAAGAACACTCATCAGAGAGATCAAGCTTTCAAAAAATCTTCAGATCTCTTCAGCTCTTAAAGTGTTCAAGGCCAACATCATTTCAAGACTCCAGACACTCAACATTTCAGCTTGCTGAAATCATCTTTTGCTGGAGATCTATCTTTGAAGGCCTATCACCCTCAGCAAAGCTCATCTTCCTGAAGATCAAGGACTCAGGGGGAGCTTTGAAATCAATCCACTTAGTCTTCTCAGTTGTTTGAGAAAAGAGAAGACTGCCATCACTCTCTCACCCCCACTCTGTAAAGGGTTTTTCAAACTCCCTTCAAAAGTTTGAATCTGGTTTTTGAGCACCTTGTCAAAAGCTCATTGGTGGCAAGACACCTGATCAAAAAATCTGTTTTGGTTTTTGAGCACCTTATCAAAAGCTCATTGGTGCCCAGGACACCTGATCAACTCATCCTGCAGTGGATTCCTACCTAGGGTGGTAGAAGAGTGGATGTACCCAAGTTGGGGAACCACTATAATTCCTTGTGTCATCTGGTTCTGCATGTTTTCCTTCTGTTTCTGGCCTAGATTTTCTTGTGCTTAGTTTCTGCATAGCTTGGTTTTGTGATTAATTTTATTTCTGCTTCCCTGCTTACACTCATTACAACAATTGTTGTAAAGCTTTGCAAAAGTTTTTCTTTGTGTTTTAAAAGCACCATATACTCTATTCACCCCCCACTAGAGTATATCTGATCTAGTTTCCCCTTTCAATTGGTATCAGAGCCAGGTTGGTTAAACATACCATATCTGTTTGGTTGTACAGGCTAACACCTGAACCCCAAAGATCCCAAACTAGATCCTTCTTTTATATTTCATTATTATATTTAGCTTGCACAAGTCATGGCCCAAAACAAAGATTATGCTAGCACCAGACCTCCAGTGTGCAATCTGTCAAAGTTTGCACTTTGGAAAGCAAGGATTAGACTCTACATGAATTCTATTGACGAAGACATTTTTAATTCTGTTTTGACAGTGTGTCCAAGACCTCCAGAGGGCACAAGCACAAATGCTGTTCCACCTCCATCAGGAACAGATGCTGACATCAAAAAGTGGAAAGTAGCTGATGCCAAGGCAATGAACATTTTAGCTCGGACAATGTCAGATGACATTTTTCAAAAAGTAGCTGAATGCAATTCAGCCAAGGAAATTTGGGATAAGCTCTCAGAAATTGTCTCTGGCTCAGCTGATGAGAGAAAGGACAGAAGATCCCATCTCATCTCCCAATATGAGAACTTCAAGAAGGGAGAAACAGAGTCAGTGGGAGACATGTACAACAGACTGAGTCTAATTGTCAGTGAACTGAGGACATTAGACAAAGAGATCTCACTGACAGAACTTAATGACAAGATCCTAATGTGCTTCCCCAGCACTTGGGATTCAAGAATCTGGCCAATTAAAGATGCCAGAAGTCTGAATGAGATCACCACTGAAGCCTTGTTGGGTAAGCTCAAATCTTATGAGCTACTCATCAAGAATAGAGAAGAAGAACAGAAGGCTGCTTCACCAGCCACAAGAAAGGAGAAGACTATAGCATTCAAGGCAACTGAGGATCTGCCTGAAGAAAAAGGAACAGCCAATGATGAACTTCTCAGCTTGTTGGCCAAAAGATTCTATAAGATGGCCAGAAAGGACTTCAGAAGAAGATCATACAAGGAGCAGGATAAGCCAAGGTATGACAAGTCCATTGGCAATAGCAAAGACATCATCTGCTTTGGTTGAAGGAAACCAGGGCATATGGTTCCTGACTGTCCAGAGAACAAGAACAAGGATAGAAGGGACAGAAAAGAAAGAAGAAAGGAGAAGGACTCCAAAAGGAATGGAAGTAGCAAACCTTCCTCCAGCAGAAATAAGCACACAAGGAAAGGATTTGTTGCTGAATCCTGGAGTGAGACTGAAGAGGAGTCAGAAGCCTCTTCCAGCTCAAGTGATGATGAGGATGATGCAGAGGAAAAGGAGTTCTGCATGATGGCAATCAATGCCTCACAACACAACTCAGAGGAAGAGGAGTCAGAGTCAGACTCAGAGACTCAACCTGAAGAAGATCAGGTAATCAGCTCTTTTGATTTTACTTCAGAAGATTTTAAACTTGAATTTAAAGCACTATGTTTAGACCTGCTAAAGTCTGAGAAAGAGATCATCTCTCTCAGAAATCAATTATCTGAACAAAATGTTTTAAAATCAGAAAACCTCAAACTCTCTCAGGAGTTGGAGAACTATAGGGAACAGATAGCTTCACTGAAGAGTGAGCTCTCTGAGGCCAAGAAGCTTGAAGAATCTCTCAATGGGAGAAGCATCAAGCTGATGGACATCACAAGCACAGTGAACTCAAGATTCAACAGTACACTGGGCTTGGGTGCCTCATCCAGCCAACCTATTGTTCTAACAACCCCTATCAAGTTCATTTCTGACAAGGGAAAGGGAGTTGTAGAGGTTGCCAGGAAAAATTCTTATCTGCCTCAGAAAACTAAAGTCCAGCACAAATCGTCGAACGGAGATCGACGATCGCCGAATGAAGATCGACGATCGCCGAACGCAGCTCGACGATCTCAGGGAAAATCATCGAACGCTGGTCGACGATCTCAACCAATGTCATCGAACGAAGCTCGACGATCTCATGTACCTGACCTCACCCATAGTCGACCGTCGAACGGAGCTCAACGATCTGACCCAAGATCATCGAACTCAGCTCCAAGATCGTCGAACAGAGGTCAGAGCTCTGGAAAATTTCTCAAAGGCAAATCAAAATTGAATCCTGAGGGTTCTTCATCCCAAGCCTTCAACCCTTATACTGAATGGATTTTACCTCCAAGGAGATATCATCCTGAAGGATATAAGAGTCAGCCAGGGATATCTTTCATCTCTGAATTTAAAGGTTATCAACCTAGGCCCAAGGTAAACTGGGTCAAAAATAAGTGAATTATTTTATGTGCAGGTGAAGACCTATCCAACATCTAACCAGCAATGGTATTTGGATAGTGGGTGCTCTAAGCACATGACAGGGAACAAGGACAACCTCAATTCCTTTAGAGCCAAGCTTGGACCCAAGGTTATCTTTGGTGACTCCAACTTTGGACAAACTAAAGGTTATGGAGCAGTCCAGATTGGTTCTGTAACCTTCAAGAAAGTAGCATATGTGGAAGGACTGAAGCACAACCTAATCAGCATCAGTCAGCTATGTGATGAAGGCTACCAAGTGACCTTCAGCAAAACCTTATGCAAAATCAAGTCAGAGGACAACACAACTGTGTTGACAGGTAAAAGGAAAGGTAACATCTACCTAGTAGATTTTCTTTCAACTACTATAGATATCTGTTTATTCAATTCAGTTTGTAGACCAAATGTTTTATGGCATAAGAGACTAGGACACCTAAACCTTAGAACTATTGCTAGGCTATCCAAGGACAACCTTGTTAGAGGACTACCTTCTGGCCCCTACAAGAAGGAAGGACTCTGCAAGGCTTGTCAATTAGGCAAGCAAACTAAAAACAGTTTCAAGTCACTTAATAAGAGTGATTCACCTAGGATATTGTATCTGTTACACATGGATCTATTTGGACCCATCACAGTACAAAGCCTAGGAGGGAAATCCTACACTTTGGTGATTGTAGATGACTTCTCTAGATTCACTTGGGTGTTCTTTCTAAGGAAGAAGTCTGATAACTTTAAGTGTCTGACAGAGTTTCTCAAATGTATAAAGATTGAGTTCAACACTCACATTGCCCTGATCAGAAGTGATCATGGGACAGAGTTTGATTCTCTTCTTATGCAAGAGTTCTGTCAGAGTGAAGGGATCAGGCATACTTTCTCAGCTCCTAGAACTCCTCAACAAAATGGGGTAGCTGAAAGGAAAAATAGAACCCTTATTGAATCTGCCACTACATTGTTGTCAGATGCTCATCTACCTCTATCCTTCTGGGCAGAGGCAGTGAACACCTCCAACTATGTGCTGAACAGAAGTCTGATACATAAACTAAAGGGAAAGACTCCCTATGAATTACTCAAAGGGAAGAAACCTAAAGTTGACTATTTCAGAATTTTTGGCTGCACTTGCTATATTCACAATAATGATAAGAAATATTTAGCAAAATTTCAAGCCAAAGCTAATGAAGGAGTGTTTCTGGGATACTCCATGATCAGCAAGGCCTATAGGGTATATAATAAATCATCATTGAAAATTGAGGAATCTGTTCATGTTTCTTTTAATGAAACTAACATGTCTTTCAAGGAGAAGATTTCTTCTACCATAGAACCTTTACAGGAACACTCTCTAGTTGAAGATATGAATAAGTTACAGGTTGCTCAAGAGGATGAAAGCAGTGAAGATGAAAGCAATGCTCAACACATTGAAGCTCAACTTGAAGAGCCAGTTGTTGTACCACAAGAGGAAACAACAACACAGGTTGGTGAACAATCAACACCCCCTGTTGATTTAGTAACATCAAGAGACCATCCAATTTCCCAAATAATTGGAGAAATCTCAGCTGGTGTGCAAACCAGAAATCAGGTCAACCAAAACCTGTTGCACACCTGCTTCCTTTCTCAAATTGAACCTCAGTCCATTCAAGATGCAGAGCAAGATCCACACTGGATCATTGCCATGCAAGAGGAGTTGCATCAATTTGAGAGGAACAAAGTATGGGAACTAGTGCCAAAGCCAAAGGATCATTCCATTGTTGGAACAAAATGGGTATTCAGAAATAAACTGGATGATCAAGGAGTAATAATAAGGAACAAGGCAAGGCTAGTTGCCCAGGGATATTCTCAAGAAGAAGGAATTGACTACGACCAGACCTTTGCACCTGTTGCAAGATTAGAAGCCATCAGGATATTTTTAGCTTATACAGCTCACAAAGGCTTCAAGGTTTATCAGATGGATGTCAAGAGTGCCTTCTTAAATGGAGACATCAAAGAGAAAGTTTATGTCAGACAACCTCCAGGTTTTATCTCTCCAACTCATCCTGATTATGTTTTTAAACTACATAAAGCATTATATGGTCTCAAGCAAGCTCCTAGAGCATGGTATGAGACCCTAGCATGCTTTCTCTTGGAAAATGGTTTTATAAGGGGTAGAGTAGACCAAACTCTTTTTATTAGAACCCATAAGTCTCATACCCTACTAGTACAAATTTATGTAGACGATATCATTTTTGGTTCGACTGACTCAAAATTGTGCAGAAGGTTTTCTAACCTAATGCATTCTAAATTTGAGATGAGTAACATGGGTGAGCTATCCTTCTTCCTAGGATTGCAAGTCAAACAACATGCTGAAGGCATCTTTATTTCTCAAACCAAATATGCTAATGAGCTGGTTAAGAAATTTGGCATGTCTGAGGCATCTTGTATGAAAACACCCATGCCTACCAATGCTGTATTAGATGCTGATGAACATGGGAAACCTGTTGATCAGACAACATATAGAGCAATGATTGGCTCTTTACTGTATCTTACAGCTAGTAGACCAGATATAATGTTTGCTACATGTATATGTGCTAGGTTCCAAGTTAGCCCTAGAGAGTCACACCTAACATTAGTAAAGAGGATTCTTAGGTATGTTAAAAGTTGTCCAAATCTAGGTCTCTGGTATCCAAAAGATTCAGCATTTGAGTTAACTGGATTCTCTGATGCTGATTATGATGGATGCAGAATTGACAGGAAAAGCACCAGTGGAACTTGTCAGTTCCTTGGTGATAGACTTGTCTTCTGGTTTTGCAAGAAACAAACATCTGTGTCAACTTCAACTGCTGAAGCTGAATATATGGCTGCAGGTAGTTGTTGTTCACAAATATTGTGGATTCAAAATCAACTCCTAAACTATGGTTACAACTTAGAGAAGTCAAAAATATTTTGTGACAATACAAGTGCTATTTCCATAGCTCAAAATCCAGTCCTCCATAGTAGGACAAAACACATAGAGATTAGACATCACTTCTTAAGGGACAATGTTGAAAAGAATAAAATTGAACTGCAATATATCCCAACTGATTTACAAAGGGGAGATATTTTCACCAAGCCTTTGGATAAAAAGAAACACACCTTCTTCCTAAATCAGTTAGGAATGTTAGATGGAGGAAGTCTTAAATAATATTCAAGATTTTGAAAGCTAAAAATTGACCAAGACTAGGCAAAAATTCTGATTTTCCTTAGTGTCTAGAATTTTCTGATCTCTGAACTGCGCTCGACGATTTCCCCAAAGATCGTCGAACGGAGTTCGACGATTTCCTGAATCGTCGAACGGAGTTCAGCGCTCCTCAGATAGTATGAACTATCTCTTCTGGTCAACGATCGTCGAACGGCGCTCGACGATCTTGTTCCCTGAACGATCGTCGAACGGAGCTCGACGCCTTTCCAGATCGTCGAACGGAGATCGACGATGTTGGAGTCTCTTCAGATTCCTTTAGAAGCCTCGATCGTAGAACTGAGTTCAACGATCTTTACAATTCTGCATCGAACCCTAATATAAAACTCATTTTTCGCCGTCGTTCTCTCTTGCGCTTTCAATTTCTCTGCAAAAAAATTTTCTTCCCTCCAAACAGTTCTACGCTTGTTCTGTTTGTTTGTTAAGTTTTTGCAGGTACCATGGCCGTCTCAGTTGCTGTCCTCGCCGCAATGAAATTTGATGCAGGTTTTGACATTGATTTGGACTCCTTCAACACCACTGATCAAGTCTTCCAGGACATCCTGAGTTTATTCAAAGATCAGCAGTAATCTGCCCTCATGACCACAAGAATCAAACTTGCCTCAGATGAAATAAAGGAATGGAGGTTTTTGGTTTAAGAAATGGTGAAGACTCTGCTGAACTTTCTGGAGAAGAATTTTATGATATACTTGGCAGGATGGGTCATCCTGAGGGAAACCCTAGCAAGTTGTTTAAGAGGAACCTGTCAGTTGAATACAAGTTTCTGGCAGATGTTGTAGGCAAGGTCCTGTTGGCCAAACATTCTGCACATGACACCATCTCCAGACATCAGCTCTGCCTCATGGGAGCTCTGGTAGATAGGAAAAGCTTGAACTGGGGAGAGGTCTTCTTTGACCTGATAAAGAAAAAGATTAACAAAAACTTTGTAAATTTTGGAAGAATTCTTGGAGTCTTCCTTCAGACAAAGTGCCCTGCTCTGTTAGTCTCCTCTGGAGTGCACATCAATGCCTCCAAGAGACTCACATGTGCCCTATTTGGGAAATGGGACAGGCAGATTAGCAAGCCCAGCAGGCCCTCTTCAACTGCCTCTTCAGGCACCAGGACTCAAAGAGTCACTCCCTCCCAGGTCTCTGCACCTGCAGAGAACCTGCCTGCTGCTAGTGCTGCTTCTCCTCCTCCTCCAAGTTCAATCCTACCTCCAGCTACATCCATCATTTCAGCCTCATCTCCCATTACAATCTCCAGCCCATCTCCAACCTCTATTCCATCTCCAGCAACCACTTCATCACCTCCAGTAGACCACTTCCACTCATTATACTCCTATCCACCACCAGATGTCACCTCATCTCCATCCATACCATCCTTCCAACTTCTGGATGAATCCTACATGGATGATTCCCCCTCTTCTCCTCAAGAATTACCCTCCACCTCAACATCTTTCCAAGATCTCCTCCACCACATCCTTGACCAACCCACTTTCACTCCCTCCATATCCCTCCCTTTGTCCTCCATCTCCACAATCCCCTCTCCTGAGCCATTCATTCCACCATTCAGCCCTCCTCCTCCAGCTTCTTCAGCCATCCCTGTACCCTCTACCTCTGCTCCTCTTCTTGAGCAAGTAGATCTTTCAGCCCTTGCTGACAAGTTGTATGAGCTCATTGCCCCCAGGCTCTCCCTTCTCTTGGAGACCTCTTTGGCTCCTCTACACTTGTCAGTGGCAACCCTCTCTGCCAGGCTTTCTTCTCTCCTCCCTCAAGCAGCCCCACCAGCAGTGTGCCTTGATACAGAGGTATCTGTATCCAGGCAGGGGGAGATGCCCTATGAAGCCAGCCTTCATGCTGCTGTTGCTGCTGCCTCTGACTGCTGCTGCTGCTGATAAAGAAAAGGCTGAATCTGCTTCTGAAATTGTTCTTGCTGCTGCTGAAGAAAATGTTCCAACTGCTGCTGAAAATCAAATTGTTTCTGATGAGCCCATTTTCCAGGATTCTCTGATGACAGAGGCTGTTGTTTTTGAGCCTGCTGTAGATGTTGTTGTTGTTGTTTCTGAACCTGCTGCTGCCATAATTCCTGAAATAACCAGTGTTGCTTCTACTACTGCTCCAGTATCAGTTGTTATGTCTGCTGCTGTATCTGTCTCTGTTGCTCCTTCTGCTTCTGCTTCTGCCCCATCTGCTGCTGTTCAACTGAAAGAAAATTTGATGAAAAGGATTGATGCTTTATATGATGCTCAAAGCTCTGAATCTGATGACTACAACACTGCTTCTGATGATTCTTCTGCCACCATTGCAAGGAAAAGGAAGGCAAGAAGTAAGGCAATGAAGAGGGTTCCACCTGCCAAAGTTAGAGATGATAATGACGTTCCTTACTATATTCTGCACAACTGCCCAATTACTGAGCATTGGATGCAGTTCTCTAAGAATCAGCTAAAGGCTATGAAGAAGAAAAGGAAGTATGAGAAAGGTTCCACCCAGTCCAAGCACCCTCATCCTCCTCCACCACCTCCACCTGATGCAGGTGCAGGTGGCAGCTCTGCAAGTTCAGGCCCAGCTAGAAGCCAGGCTCCCTACCAACCTCATGCTAGAACATATCAAAGGGAAAGCCAGTCTAGGGGCTCTTACTCTAGAAGGGGAGGATATAGGGGAAATCAAAGAGAGACTCAGGTTTACTCCAAAGGGCATTCCAGGCAGCACCCTTATTCTAGGGGAGGACATGTTCCTTCTGATACATCTTCAGGTCCATTCCCCTATAAGCTCAAAGAAACTGTGACTGCCAGGACTCCTCAAGATACTTCTTCCAACAGGTATGAGCCACCTGTTCCATTTGAGGACCCTGAGAAGAATCCTGTTGCTTGGACTGCTAGAATGAAAGAGTTGGCTGCATTAGATCAAATAAAGAAAGCCAGAGAGCAAGGCCTAGACACCTCTAATATATCTACAATGTCAGAACAAAGACAGAAAGAACTAGAAAGATATGCCTCCAGTAAATTTTTTGATGCAGACAGGTACATGGAGTTGCATCCAGCTGTAGTGGTTCCCAGGACATCAAAGCAAACATATTTGGGAGCAGCTGATGATACCAGATCCAAACAAGAAGCTTTAAATCCTAACAGAGAAATCAAGTTGGTAAAAGGCAAAGAGAAAGAGTAACTCTGTAAGGTGACAATTCTTGGTTTTTCTGACTGCCTTCTGGATATCATATTTATATATCTCTGTGATGGTTCTGTAATGTCTAGCTACTGTTGTTTTTGTATTTTTCTGATTGTATGATGTTGTTTGATTTTCCAAAGTCTGTAAATAGTTTTCCTAACCCAAATAGGGGGAGATTGTTGGAACACCCTATTACTAATTTGGGTCAGGATCACTATGTCTCTAGGAATCTGTGTTTGACCTTCTGTATAGCTTAATAGGTCAATTAGAATTGAGTCTAAGGGATCAGGAGGTTAGGTTTGGAAGCTGCCCTGAAGACCAAAGTTTTTCTGGAGACTAAGTCCAATCGTCGAGCTCAGCACGACGTTTCGTCGAACTCCGGTCGACGATCGTCTAGCTCAACTTCGACAGATCGTCGAGCTCCACTCGACGATCGCTGAGCTCAACTTTTCAATATCGTCGAACTCCATTCGACGATCGCTGAGCTTAGGCCGACGATTTTGACTCTGCACTGGATCCTTATCTCTGAGCTCAGTTCGACGATCTTTGAGCTCAGATCGACGATTTCTTTGCTGCTTGCATTTTCCAGTTCGCTGAGCTCAGCTCGACGATAGCAGAGCTCAGTTCGACGATTTCAGTTATCTTTCAGAATTCAAATTCAAATCAGATAGAAGTTATTCTGCATTTAATTCAGAAGATCTGTCAGCCGTTTTCATTTACTTCTGGAGCAAGTTTCAAGAGATTTTTCAAGGAACAAATCAGTGGACTTTCTTTTAGAAGAAATTATGCAATTAAGGCTGTAATCAATGCAGACCAACGACTATCTTTGATAGAGAGACATCCTATTCAGGCTCAGAGAATAAAAGGATAGAATGTTTTTTGAATCAATATATGAAGAAAAAAAAAGAAGAGAATAAAGAAGAACAAGAAAAAAAAGAGAGATTGACAAGAACAGGACACAACTCAATATACAGAGTCTCTTTGAAAATATTCTGTCAACAAGAATTCTGAAGAACACTCATCAGAGAGATCAAGCTTTCAAAAAATCTTCAGATCTCTTCAGCTCTTAAAGTGTTCAAGGCCAACATCATTTCAAGACTCCAGACACTCAACATTTCAGCTTGCTGAAATCATCTTTTGCTGGAGATCTATCTTTGAAGGCCTATCACCCTCAGCAAAGCTCATCTTCCTGAAGATCAAGGACTCAGGGGGAGCTTTGAAATCAATCCACTTAGTCTTCTCAGTTGTTTGAGAAAAGAGAAGACTGCCATCACTCTCTCACCCCCACTCTGTAAAGGGTTTTTCAAACTCCCTTCAAAAGTTTGAATCTGGTTTTTGAGCACCTTGTCAAAAGCTCATTGGTGGCAAGACACCTGATCAAAAAATCTGTTTTGGTTTTTGAGCACCTTATCAAAAGCTCATTGGTGCCCAGGACACCTGATCAACTCATCCTGCAGTGGATTCCTACCTAGGGTGGTAGAAGAGTGGATGTACCCAAGTTGGGGAACCACTATAATTCCTTGTGTCATCTGGTTCTGCATGTTTTCCTTCTGTTTCTGGCCTAGATTTTCTTGTGCTTAGTTTCTGCATAGCTTGGTTTTGTGATTAATTTTATTTCCGCTTCCCTGCTTACACTCATTACAACAATTGTTGTAAAGCTTTGCAAAAGTTTTTCTTTGTGTTTTAAAAAGCACCATATACTCTATTCACCCCCCTCTAGAGTATATCTGATCTAGTTTCCCCTTTCACTATGCATCTTTTGCAGCAACGTTACCTGAGGTTATTTCCCCACTTGTCTTTAGCATTCTATAATATAACACCCATAGACCTAACCTCAATTTTGGGGATGAAATAATTTATTTGTTTATTGGATTGTAACGTCCAAATTTGAGTTAGCCCTCCCCCCGATAGTGTTGTGTGTCATTATGAGTTGATTAAGAGTAAAGAATAACCCTCAAGACCTGGAGTGGTCATGGTTGAATCAGAGTTATCATGAAAGCTTATATAAAAAGGAAGGAGGCTAATATATATCAACTAAGGTCAAAATCGACTGCATCGACTGGTTGCTTAAAGTCAAAATCGATTGCATTGGCTGGAAGTTTTCTATGGGCAAAATTGACTCCATCGACTAAATTCTCAACGTCAAAATCAACTGCATTGGTTGGAAGCTAACTAAGCACAAAATCGATTACATTGACTTGATGCTTAAGATAAAATCAACTACATGGTCTGGAAGCATAATAAGGACAAAATTGTCTGCATCGTCTGGATGCTTGAGGTAAAAATCGACTACATCAGTCGGAAGATTTATAAGGACAAAATCGACAGCATCGGTTGGATGCTTCTGGTAAAAATCAACTACATCAGCTGATAACTTTATTAGGACAACATCGACTACTTTGGCGGGATGCTTAAGGTAAAAATCGACTGCATCGACAGGAAACTTTATAAGGACAAAATGGACTACATCGACTTGATGTTTAAGGAAAAAATCAACTGCATCAACTAAAAGATAACTAAGGACAAAATTGATTGTATCATTTGGATGTTTAAGGTAAAAATCAGTGGCATCGTTTGGATGCTTGAGGTCAAAATCGACTGCATCGGCTGGAAGCTTTATAAGGACAAAATTGACTGCATCGACTGGATGTTTAAGGTAAAAATCGACTGCATCGACTAGAAGCTTTATAAGTTCAAAATCGACTACATCGACTGGATGCTTAAGGTAAAAATCGACTTCATTAGCTTGAAGCTTTATAAGGGCAAAATCAACTACCTCGGCTGGATGCTTAAGGTCAAAGTCAAGTGCATCGGCTGGAAGCTTTATAAGGATAAAATCGACTACTTTGGCTTGATGCTTAAGGTAAAAATTGGCTGCATCAGTTGGAAGCTTTATAAGGTCAAAATCGACTGCAATGACTTGATGTTTAAGGTAAAAATTGACTACATAGGCTTAAAGCTATATAAGGGCAAAATCGACTACATTGACTGTATGCTTAAGGTCAAAGTCAAATGCATCTACTGGAAGCTTTATAAGGATAAAATTGACTACATCGGCTTAATGCTTAAGGTAAAAATCGGCTGCATCGAATGGAAGCTTTATAAGGTCAAAATCGGCAGCATTGGTTGGATGCTTAAGGTAAAAATTGACTGCATCGGCAGGAAGCTTTATAAGGGCAAAAGCAACTGCAAAGTCTGGATGCTTAACATCAAAATCGACTGCATTGATGCAATCAATATTCATGCAACCAATATTCATATAGCCAATATTTAACTCAGCATATTTTTCTGTTAGCCAGAGACGGATGTCGGTCCCAGATTCCTGCTTTCGGTGGAATGAACATTTTATGTCACACCTGTGACCATACTTTTGCCAATTCCCGTGCCCATGCTTTCCCCATATTTTATCTTCTTTTTTCAAAGCAAATTAATATGATGTTCCAATAGGAGGAGTACACGTGGCAGGTTGTCATTCCAAAGTATGGGAGACATTTTTCTCCATTAATTCCCGATCAAATTGGCCTTTATTTTCTCTCTCCTCCCTTACACTTTAACTTCATTTCCACGTTTGTGCGTGAAGTCTTCTTCCTCACTTTTCCCAAATTGCTTGTGCATGTATTCCCTTTGGATGAAGAAGGTGTGGAGCTCGGCCAACCACCACCATGACATCAAGGAGATGAACCCGATCTATGACTTTAACTTAGGTGACTTCCTCCCCTCCATTGGTGTTAGATATTTAGATCTAAAATTAGGAGAGAAATTGAGCTCAAGAGTGCTTGATTCAGTGAGATTCCTGGAGTTTCATAGGAAGAGAGCACGCTAGAACTTCCGTTCTAGGTCATCGTTCCCTCCAAAAATAACTTTAATCATCTCCTCTCTTCAATACGAAGAGATGAGATTTGATCTTGTGAAGATTGGTGGTCTATTGAGAGAGTATTGGGAGCAAGAAGGTTAGGTTTATCTAGACCATTGGCTGGATGAAGAAGATGAATAGTTGATGTTAGATCTGCCTCAAGATATGTACAAGATTTGTTATTTGATTAATAACAAAATCTGTTTTGTGTTCGCAACTGGGCTCAAGCCACTTTTTAGGCCTGATCCAGACAGATTTAGGTATTCGGCTTAACACAAAAATTGTATCCCTCGGTAAATACTTTGAGAAGAGTGTGTTAGGAATATTGCCCTTTAATGTTTCTTGGATTTGAAGATGCATCACCTACAATGCTAAGTGCATATTGTATTTGATAAACCTCTTTCTTTCATATATTTACAGGATTAAGTTGAGCTAAAACATGGCTAGAACATCTCTGGATATTGCTGCAATGTCTCGGTAGTTTAAGGGTCAATCCATTGAGAAGGCAGTCTGGTCTTAACGGAAGCGTTGTGTAACATCCCTCAGAATTCTAGACCCCTAGGATGGTTTTGTCATGACTAGGTCATGACAAAACCCTGTAAAGTATCAAAAGGTTGGGGTGAACCTGAGAATTAGTGTGTGAACCACTTTGGCCTGCAAATAGTAGAATTATAATTACTAGCATAGGGATGATCATAGGGCCTCACCATGACTTCATGACCCAACCATAATATCACTAACCCTTTGGAGGGTCCATTAGAACCATAGGGACCCATTAAAGTCAACATAAAAGACCAAGTTGACCAAAGTCAGCCTTAAGCCTAAGAGAGTCAACTTAGCCCAAATTGGGTCAATTAATCACCTAAGTGTCAAATTGACCTCACCCATAGTCTCAAGGCATCATGGGGGACCCAATGGACCCAAAAGCCCCATACCTAAGCCACCCAAGTGGCCAATTTGGGCAAAGTCAACCCTAGCCCTATTTTAGTCAAAGTGCCCTCACTAAGGGCAATTTGCCACCAAGGTGTCCAATTGACCCTGCCTAGACCTTCCTAGATCTTAAAGGAGGCCAAAGGGTCGCTAGTCACTCATTGGGGTCAACCCAATTGGTCAAATTGACCAAAGTAAACTCATGGGTCAAAGTGGTCAATTTGGTTAACCTAACCCAATTCAAGTGGGCTAAGCCCAATTGGTGTGGACCATTAGTGTAGGAGGTGGAGAGACACATTTTGGGCCCCCCAAATTCAGAGATTGGTTACTAGGAGAGCGAGGGTGGAAGTTACCCCAATTTAGAGGAGAGAGAAAGTGAGGGCTTAATGGCCATCATGGCCATGGAGGTTCCATAACGCCCCCCCCCCCCCCCCCCCCCCCACACACACACACACACTTTGATGGGGATTTTACTCCTAGGAGGCAGGGGATGAGTTTCTTGTGTTAGTTGAACCTTGGGGTGGCTCAACCCCCTCAATTGAGAAGAAACCGAAAATGTCCTTCATGACCATTAACGGGGATTTCAAAAATTGGGGATTACAAGCCCCCTCTCCCCAATTCCTCCTTTAAGAACCTTAACCAGGACAAGAGCAGACATTTCCACCGTTCTAATCGCGATTTCGTGAAGGTTGATGTGGAGGTTGCAGTGGAGCTCAAGCCGGCGGCCGAAAATGGCAAGGAGGCAAACCAGCCGCTCTCAAGTCGCAACTCAGGTCCTCCTCTACTCCTCTTCCATGGGTTAGATCTTAGGAACTGTTAGGGCAATGAGTCGAGCTCAATCGGGTGAAGATTTTCCCTGGTTTTTCCAAAAAAAATATTGGTGTCGGGTTCGCCGGAAACCGCCGTCTCCGGCGGCCAAACCACCGTCGGCCGATAGCCCTCACCTCGACGGAGGTGGTGGTGGCGGTGGTTGGCCGGGGAGGTGGCCGGATGGCCGGGAATTGGGGCTGGAAAGTGCTCCAGGTCGGGCTAATCGCGGTCATTGGCTGGAGGTAGAAGATGAGCCAGCGCCGTCCGATCTTGCGCCAAGATTCGTGCGGGATTAAATAAAATCGAACTATAGTTATTGTATTATTCTGTCACATAATGTGCAGTGTTTTGAATTAATTTTTAAAAATACCTTGGTGTTGTTTCAGAGAAAATTGTCAACATTAAAATTGTAGCCCTATGGGTTTAATTTATTTTAAAATTGGTTTGAACCAATTTGGAGTTCAGGTCAGACCACAACACTCATTTTTGTGAGGTCTATAGCTAAGCTAAATCAGAGATTGTTTTGAGTGCCCCCATCAATCCAACCATCCAAATGACTTGAAATTTTTGATGGAGTCACTATTCCCTATACCTAAAACATATCCAAAAATGGAAATTTTTGGAAAATAGTTTCCTAAAGTTGTTGTAGAAATTTAATAAACCATGTAAGAATTATTTCAGGGGCCTAATGACCTCTAAACCCACCAAACTTTTGGTGAATGTCTTTTAGGGTCATATTATCATTCTGATAAAAATTACATCCCATTTGGTGTTGATTTGAATAGGTAATGGTGTAACCAAAATTTGGTTCCTTAAGGGTAATTTAGGGAAAAGAGTGTTTGGGGTATAGACGGGCCAATTCTCACCCAAAGGGGTTGGGACTTAGGCCAGAGCTCCATGGTCAGTTAAAATACCCTATGTAACGCCCCGAAATTCAAAAGAGCGACGGGGGACGTTTTGGGCCAGATTTGGAATCTAGAAGTAGGCACACGGCCTGGGATACGGGTGTGTCCCAGGGCGTGTCAGGCTGGAGTCGACGATCGTCGAGCAGAGAACATGGCCTGAGACACGGGCGTATCTCAGGGCGTGTCGAGCCCGTATCGACAATTGGCCCGGGGTGTGGACGAATTTCGCTCGACAAAGTGTCGAGACGGGGCACGCGGCCTAAGACACGGGCGTGTCTTATGGCGTGTCGAGCCCGTGTCGATGATCGGCCAGGGAAGTCGACGATTTTCGCTCGACGAAGTGTCCAGACAAGGCACACGGCCTAGGAAACGGGTGTGTCCAAGGCCGTGTCAGGCAGTCGACGAACTTCGCTCGACGAAGTGTCGAGACAGTGAACACAGCCTGACGCCCAGGCATGTTCGAGTAGACACGGGTTAGGACACGGGCGTGTCCAATACCCGTGTGAGTCTCGGGTTGTTTTTGGGCTGTGTCGATGGAGGCACACGGCCGACCACACGACCGTGTCAGTTGGAACACGGGCGTGTCAGGTCGAACACGGGCTTGTTGGATGCCCGTGTGTTGTTCCAGGCGCGTCGATTTTGACGGCGAATGGGGGACACGACCCTGGACACGGGCGTGTGCCAGGCCGTGTTCGGCCCAGTTTTAATATTTCAGGCCCGAATCAAGGTCGTTCGTTTCTTTAATTTGGGTTCCAACGGCTGGGGGTTGTTCCTGATGGGATATACCCGGGGTTGGAAATTTGAAACACTCATTTCTTTTGAGTGGTTCTCTTTCTAAGTCAAGAGAGAGAGGAGAGCAAAGGAGGAAGAAGAAGCTAGATCCGGCCATTGGAGGAGTTTCGAAGCTCCAAATCGCGAGCCGACTTCGGATCTACGGAGGCAAAGAGAGTGCGGTGCTTTTCATCCGCTTACATTTCCATGGCGCCAAAGAGGAACGCTAGGGTAACGATTCTCTTCTTGAGCATGTGAAGCTCTTCTTCTTTTGCATAAGAAGCCCGTTCTCGCAAGTTTGCGGTGAGTTTGAGGCGTTCCTACGGGTAGACATGAATAGCCCCCATTGTGTAGAGTCCGTATTCGAGAACCGACATAGGCATGATGTGTGAAGCCTACCCGGACATGTTGGTCTGGATCGGTGATGTTGCATTGCATAAATGCCGGAGAAGACTCCGTGCGGTTGGTTGTTTTTCGGGTTTTCTATGTGGTAGATTGCAACAGGGAGCCTTGGGGACTAACCCAAAGGTGCACCCAAAAAACTGGGCAGATGTGTGATCTTGCCAACTTGTGGGCCTAGGAGCCAACTTGTACATAACTGGGTTATGTAATATTGTACGTTCGATTCACGGGCTTCGAGGAAACTTAACTCGTGCCGATGATATTAAAATGTCGTGGCAAGTGAGCAACGGGTTGAGTGGAACCGTTCCTGCTTTATGCCGAGGGCATAGAGGTCGGGTCTTGCTGTCGATGATATTAAAGTGTCGTGACATAGGCTATTGATGACATTAAAGTGTCGTAACATCTGCCTAAAAGACCAAATTGCTCACGAGATATTGCCGTCCTGGAGATGGTGGTGAGTCAGCGACTTAGACTGCGATCACCGAGAATGTGCCCTGAGAGCACGGGGCGTGTGGCCATGCATGCCAATGCTTGTGATGCAATGTATTTTTATACTGCTTGGTTATGCTATTAAAATGTAGGGAAGGAGCATCGCCGCCCCGAGTTAGGGGCGGGATCGTTATAATTTGGTTAGCATTGCTGACCGTTGCTTTGTTTGCCACCGTGCGGTGGTTTTGTTGCTTGCAGGTGCTTCTGGACCAAGCGGTCAATAGCGGGCTAAGGCCCAAATTGCGAAGCCGGCCCTCGAAGGCCTAATTGGAGTGTTTACTGCTTTTACTCATGTATGACCGGCCTGCGTGCCGTGGTTTGTAAAACATGTAATATTGAAGTAAACCATTTTGTAAGGCCTTAGGACTTGTACTCGTGTATGTACGACATTCCTATTTGGTTTATTAGTGGACATTCGTGCTCATTGTGCTGGGTTTTTATTGCAACTTAAACTGCTTCCGCTAGAATGCTCTGTGTAGGACGTTATGATTGGTTGGATGGTTTCCATTGAGTAACCACCCAGTCTGTCTATGGTATATGGCGTCGGGCCCCGGCCGGACCTACTGCTATATGCTATGCGACGGATAGGGGGTGTTACAATTTGGTATCAAAGCGAGGTTTCGATCCTCAGACCTGTGGGTTATGGGCCCACCACGCTTCCGCTGCGCGAATTCAAACTACTGGTTTTGGTCGGGCTTAAGATGAATTCGTGGGCGAATTCTTTTTAAGGGGTGGTGAACACATGTGTGTGCGTCATCGTTATAACAGTAAAATAACCTGTGAATGTCCATTTAGGAATGAAAATACACGTGTTTGGGGAACCTGCATGTTCCTATAATTGCTGTTTGCAATTTTATTTGGTCGCTTAACGGTGTTTTGTACCATTATAGGTGAATAGAAGTTGTGCTGGGCCGTCGGAACGTCGAGTTTCTGAGGCTAGCAGTGCACCTAATAAAGCTCCTGCAACACCTCTATCGGCTGAGACCATATGATTGGTGGCCGAAGAAGTGTTGGCCATGATTAATGCGCAGCTTGCAAGGCAAACGCAGCAGCCCGCTCCTACGATGGAGCAGGTACCGCTACAAGCGGCTGAGCAGCGAAGAGTAGAGCAGGTGGTAGAGGAACCGATGGTGCCAAGGAGGGCAACCGAGAGACAGCTCAAGCATGTCATGAGCTTTAATCCTCTGGTATTCTCGTGGTTGGGAACCCCATCTCAAGCTGAAGACTGGCTCTCCAGGGTGAAGAGAGTCATGACAGCAACGGAGACGGAAGAGTGGCAAATGACCACCATTGCTATATTCCTTTTGGACAGTGAAGCGAGAATATGGTGGGAAGGATTGGAGCTGCATCTATTGAGAGGTAGGCAACTTGTTGACGTCTCGATGGAGGAGTTCTCGAGACTATTCTTGGCGAGATACCTCCCTTCGGCGCAGAGGATAGCGTTGGAGAATGAGTTCCTGAAGTTGGTACAAGGAGACAGTACCCTGGATAAATATATCCACGAGTTTACTAGTTTAAGTCGATATGCTAGCTCCACCATTACGGATGAGGAGCGTAAGACGAATCGATTCTACGAAGGGTTGAGATACGAGTTAAGATTACTACTCTCGGGGCCGATGACGCAGGGTTTCTTGACCTTGGTCAACACGACCCGGTCCTTGGAGAAGGACACGAAGAATGTACAAGCAAAGAAAAGCTTGGGTGATAAGAAGTCGGAGTTCAGAGTGCCGAACTCCTCAAAGTCTGTGTTCCGGAAGTGGAACAAGAAAGCTAGGACATCGGGTCCATCCCCCTCTGCTGGTGCTTCTGGGGCAACTACGGGTCGATCCCGGGCACATGTTACAACTGTGGGAAGCCGGGGCATTATTCCTGTGAGTGCCGGAGCGGACGTCAAACAGGAGGCCATCAAACAGGCGGATGTGGTGACAGGTACGGTTTAATTTATAGCAAGATAATTTCTTTAAATATTTGCTATGCACCTATTACCTTACCACTGCTTGTTTAGGGTTTGTTTTGATTTGTGAAAATCTGGCAGGAGCACTCTTCGATACGGGAGCTTCACACTCCTTCTTGTCCGAGGGATTTATATCACGCATCGGAGTCCCTTCTTCGATGGCGAAGGATAAGTTGGATGTGTTGTTGCCCAATGGGTGTTCGATGCACACGGATAGGATCTGCGGTGTCAAGATTCGCATTGGGAATCAGGAGTTCGATTTGCAAGCGTCGTTACTTCCGTTGGTGGAGTTCGACGTTATATTTGGCATGGACTGGCTCTCGGAGCAGCAGGCCTATATTGATTGCGATCGCAAGGAAGTCAAGTTGGGAGCAAGTCGTGAGACGACTTTTACGGGCTTAAAGGGGTCGAGCAAGACATTGATGTCTGCTCTTCAGGTGGTGAAGGCGGTTCGTGCCGGTGCAGAACTGTTCTTTACACTAGTGGAGGTTGCAAAGCCAAAGCCCGTGTTGGATAGTATTTTAGTGTTATCGGAATACCCTGATGTTTTCCCTAGAGATCTTCCGGGAGCCCCGCCTCAACGGTAAATAGATTTTACGATAGAGCTCGTATCAGGTGCAAAGCCTATGTCACGCTCTCCATATCGGCTAGCGCCTAAGGAAATCGCAGAGCTGAAGGTTCAGCTGCAAGAGTTGTTGGAGCAAGGGTATGTGCGCCCAAGTTCTTCGCCTTGGAGCGCGCCGGTCCTCTTTGTTAAAAAGAAGGACGGAAGCTTGAGGCTATGTATTGATTATCGGGAGCTCAACAAGTTGACGGAAAAGAACAAGTACCCGATCCCCCGGATCGATGATCTTTTTGATCAGTTGGTCGGGTCGACGGTGTACTCAAAGATGGACCTCAAGTCCGGGTACTATCAGCTGCGAATAATGGAGAGTGATATCCCGAAGACAGTGTTCAGTATGAGATACGGGCATTATGAGTTTACGGTCATGCCATTTGGGCTGACTAATGCGCCGTCAATGTTCATGGATTTGATGAACAGGACCTTCAGGGAGTACTTAGACCATTTTGTGATCGTCTTCATCGACGATATTTTGGTGTACTCGCAGAGTGAGGAAGACCACTTCAAGCATCTTCATTTGGTTTTGGAGACGCTAAGGAGGAATCAGTTGTATGCCAAGTTCTCGAAGTGCGAGTTTTGGTTATCCTAAGTGGCGTTCCTCGGTCATATAGTGAGTTGGGAGGGTATTGCAGTGGATCCGGCGAAGATGATTGCGATATAGGAGTGGACTGAGCTTTCTACGGTAGCGGAAGTCCGGAGATTTCTGGGGCTTGCCAGCTATTATAGGCGCTTCGTAGAGAACTTCTCGCGGATAGCGTTACCTCTCACTACTTTGACGAGTAAGGAGCAGAAGTTCGTTTGGATGCCGGAGTGCGCGCGAGCTTTTGAGAAGTTGAAATGTCGGTTGACCACGGCGCCTGTGATAAGTATGCCGATTGGGACTGAAGGCTAAGAGATTTATAGCGATGCTTCGGGCAGCGGTTTGGGTTGCGTGCTACTACAACACAGAAGTGTGATAGCTTATGGCTCGAGACAGCTGAAATGCACGAGAGGAATTATCCGGTCCATGACTTGGAGTTAGCGGCCGTGATTTTTGCCTTGAAGCTGTGGAGGCATTATTTGTATTGTATGAAGATTGATATCTACACCGATCACAAGAGCCTGAAGTATCTGATTGATCAGAAAGATCTGAATATGCGGTAGCGTAGATGGATGGAGTTCCTGGGAGACTATACATTCAAGATCCACTACGTGCCTGGTAAAGGTAATGCAGTTGCGGATGCGTTGAGTCGTCGGGCCCCAGCTCAAGCTAATCGGCTGTCGATCCATGACGAGCGGTTGGTTCGGGAGTTGGAGGCGTTGGAGATATTTTGTGTGGATAAGTAATCAAGTGCTGAAGCAGTACTGAATTGGACTGAAGTCCAATATGACCTGGGTGATCGGATTCGGCAGGCTTTGGATATAAATGTCCATATGAACCAATTCATGGTAGAGGCTCTGGATGGGTCAAATTCCCAATTCGTTGTGGAGGACGGATTGCTTTGGAAAGACGGTCGTCTGTGCGTCCCAAGTGTGGGCAATTTGCGGGTGGAATTGTTGTACGAGGCACACCATACCAAGTACTCAATTCACTCGGGGAGCACGAAGATGTGCCGCGATGTAAAGAAACTATTTTGGTGGCCGGTTTTGAAGAAGGATGTGGCGCTCTACGTAGCGAAGTGTCAAACTTGCGCCTTGGTGAAGGCGGAGTGCCAAAAGCCGGGAGGATTTCTTAAGTACTTGCCTATTCCGGAGTGGAAATTCGACGACATATCTATGGACTTTGTGCACGGTTTGCCAAGGTCGCAGAAGGGGAACGACGCCATTTGGGTGGTCGTAGATCGGCTAACGAAGGTGTCGCATTTCATTCCGCATAGGAAGGATGATCCGATGGAGAAGTTGGCAAAACTGTATGTGGATAACATTGTACGGCTTCACGGTGTGCCCCGCAGCATCGTGAGTGACCGATATGGGCGGTTTACATCCAATGATTGGAGGCTTGTGCAGCAAATGTTGGGAACAAAGCTAAAATTCAGCACAGCCTTCCATCCGCAAACAGATGGGCAGACCGAGAGGGTCAATAGAACTATGGAAGACATGCTTCGCATGTGTGTCTTGGATTTTGGAAAGCAATGGGAAGACCATATTTATTTGGTGGAGTTCGCGTACAACAATAGCTACCAAGCGAGTATTCAAATGGCGCCCTTCGAGGCCCTATATGGTAGAAAATGTCGCACGCCGTTGTCTTAGCTAGAAACGGGTGAGTCAAAGTTGTATAAGTGATTAGAAGTGGAGGATGCTACTTTGTTGGTGCGTACCATTCGGGAGAGGTTGCTTATCGCTTAGGACCGGCAAGCGAAGTACTATAATGCCAAGCACAGGAACATGGACTTCGTTGTGGGCGACTATGTGTAATTAAAGATCAAGCCGTTCAAGGGTGTCTCGCGGGTGCGGCGATTGAAAAAGCTAAGCCCGAGGTACCTTGGGCCGTTTGAGGTTTTGGAGCGGGTTGGTGAAGCAGCCTATCAGTTGAAGCTCTCAGTGGAGCTAAGTGGTTTGCATGATGTATTCCATATTTCGATGCTACAGAAGGCGGTGCAAGAGCCTTCGCAAGTGATTGTGGTTGATCAAGTGCCAATGGATAGTGGGCTGACGACAAAAGTCAAGCTCGTGTGGATTGAGGACTCGGAGGTCAAGCGGCTACGCAATAATGAGATCAGGATGGTCAAGGTCCGATGGTACAATTACGGTCAAGAGGAGCTCTCTTGGGAACGAGAGCAGACTATGCTTGACGAGTATCCAGAGTTGTTCCGCTCAGGTACAATTTAATTTTGGTACTTGTCTTTCCTTTATATAATTTCGTGGACGAAATTCTTTTAAGAGGGTGAGAGTTGTAACGCCCCGAAACTCAAAAAAGCGACGGGGGACGTTTTGGGCCAGATTTGGAATCTGGCAGTAGGCATACAGCCTGGGACACGGGCGTGTCCCAGGGCATGTCAGGCTGGAGTCGATGATTTGGTCGAGAGGTCGACGATTTTGGAGTCGACGATCGTCGAGCAGAGAACACGGCCTGAGACACGGGCGTGTCTCAGGGCGTGTCGAGCCCGTGTCGGCAATCGGCCCAGGGTGTCGACGAATTTCGCTCGATGAAGTGTCGAGACAGGGCACACAGCGTAAGACACGGGCGTGTCTTAGGGCGTGTCGAGCCCATGTCGACGATCGGCCAGGGAAGTCGACGATTTTCGCTCGACGAAGTGTCCAGACAAGGCACACGACCTAGGAAACGGGCGTGTCTAAGGCCGTGTCAGGCAGTCGACGAACTTCGCTCGACGAAGTGTCGAGACATTGAACACGGCCTGGCGCCCAGGCATGTTCGAGTAGACACGGGTTAGGACACGGGCGTGTCCAATACCCGTGTGAGTCTCGGGTTGTTTTTGGGCTATGTCGATGGAGGCACACGGCCGACCACACGGCCGTATCAGTTGGAACACAGGTGTGTCAGGTCGAATACGGGCGTGTTGGATGCCCGTGTGTTGTTCCAGGCGCGTCGATTTTGACGGCAAATGGGGGACACGGCCCTGGACACGGGCGTGTGCCAGGCCATGTTCGGCCCAGTTTTAATATTTCAGGCCCGAATCAAGGCCGTTCGTTTCTTTAATTTGGGTTCCAACGGCTGGGGGTTGTTCCTGATGGGATATACCCGGGGTTGGACCTTTGAAACCCTCATTTCTTTTGAGTGGTTCTCTTTCTAAGTCAAGAGAGAGGAGAGAAAAGGAGGAAGAAGAAGAAGATAGATCCGGCCATTGGAGGAGTTTCGAAGCTCCAAATCGCGAGCCGACTTCGGATATACGGAGGCAAAGAGAGTGCGGTGCTTTTCATCCGCTTACATTTCCATGGCGCCAAAGAGGAATGCTAGGGTAACGATTCTCTTCTTGAGCATGTGAAGCTCTTCTTCTTTTGCATAGGAAGCCTGCTCTCGCGAGTTTGCGGTGAGTTTGAGGCGTTCCTACGGGTAGACATGAATAGTCCCCGTTGTGTAGAGTCCGTATTCGATAACGGACATAGGCATGATGTGTGAAGCCTACCCGGACATGTTGTTCTGGATCGGTGATGTTGCATTGCATAAATGCCGAAGAAGACTCCGTGCGGTTGGTTGTTTTTCGGGTTTTCTACGTAGTAGATTGCAACAGGGAGCCTTGGGGACTAACCCAAAGGTGCACCTGGAAAACTGGGCGGATGCGTGATCTTGCCAACTTGTGGGCCTAGGAGCCAACTTGTACATAACCGGGTTATGTAATATTGTACGTTCGATTCACGGGCTTCGGGGAAACTTAACTCGTTGATGCGCCCGCGAACAGACTCTTACTGTGGTTGGTTCGGTGAGTCGATCGCCGCGGGCGTGCTCGGGTAGGCAAGTGCACCTATCGCAAGTAGTACTCGATATTCGGGGGAATACCGAGGTCGTATTGTTCTCGGGGTCGTGTTGACTATTCTTACTCCTCCAGGAGGACTATTATTTTACTGAAAGTAAGGTGGATTTTTTTTTACTAAAGTAAAGATGGAAAAAGCAAAGGAGCGAAAAAATGATTTAGAAAATATTCGATGAAGGGTTAACGCTCGGCATCGAATCGGATTAAGACTAAAACGATTTTTAATAATTATAGGACTTAGTTTTCAAATTAATAATAAGGCAACTTGGCCGTGGAGGTTCCACAAATGTGAGCTCACCTAGCTATAGGGATATCGCTCACCTAAACATTAAGACTATTCGACAGAACGTTAGTCCGACGAAGGATTCCTCTTAACGCCTGCTTTACGCTAAGAACCCCGCTATTGGGCGGGGAACCCAATCCGGTAGAATTACGCTTGTCCTCTTTCGAGGGTATGCACGCAACTCTATTTACCCAGGGGTGATCGGTCCATATGCACGGCCTCTCGGCTAGCTAGCATATGGACTACGGAAATAGGGCCCACACATCTATATGTGGTCCTACGCGTCGTAAACCCGGGGTAAACCTTAAGTGCTTAAATTAAAATGAAAATAAAGAGCTTCAATTATTAGAAATCATTTTAAATGTCCCAATGCTCTTCGATGCCGAGGCTAATAGCGATTAGCCACACATCGGTATGGGGACGGCTTATAATTTAGTGAGGCGCGAGTTCGAAATTAAACACTAATGATTTTAAGAAGGGGACATAAAAACAAAACAATCATTTAGAAAGCTAAAAAGTTAACTAAAACGTGAACTCACGCACACTCCAAATTATAAATTAAACAGAAACTAAGTTACACATAAAAGAAATTTGCATATTTCAAATTTGCGAGTCCCACTCAAACGAGTGGGGGCGGTAAATAAAAGCTGAAAATTGCAAGTCCTACTCAAACGAGTAGGACTGAAATGAAAGCGAGTCCTACTCAAATGAGTAGGAGAAAATAAATGTGATTACAGGGCGATAAAATCCGGCCAACGAACTCAAGTGAGTAGGCGGAAAAATAAAGAAAGAAAAATTACAAATCCTACTCAAACGAGTAGGCGGGAAATAAAGTCCGGCCATTTGACTATTGTGAGTAGGCGGAAAAATAAAGAAAGAAAATTACAAGTCCTACTTGAACGAGTAGGACTGAAAATGAAAACGATGCGTCATTTAACTCTTAACGAGTAGGCGGAAATAAATACACGTAGACACACACACTCCATAAGAATTTCAAGTAAGTAATAAAGCTAACACCTACACTCACACACTCTACAAAATTTGAATCAAAGCATAAAAGTTATACACCTACACTCACACACTCTACATAAATTGAACAAAGCATTAAAAGTTATACTCATACACTCACACACACAACATGAAAATTAAGAAGAACAAAAGAAAATTTATGCTCATACACTCACACACACTAATTGAAAGCAAAATGAAAGTTACCTAAAAATTAAAACTTTTTCTTTTTCAAGCTTAGGTTTTGCCAAAAACAAATAAAAAGAAGAAATTACAATTTAAAAGACAAAAGTTTTTCAAAACAAATTAAAAACCAAAGTTTTTGGAAAATTAAAATTTCAACATTTTCATTCCTAGGATTTCATAAAAGTGCTAAAAAAAGTTGAAATAAAAAAGAAAGAAAAAAAAGGTTTTCATCCTAAAATAAAGCTAAGTAAAAAAATCAAAAGAAACTTTAGTAACTCTTTTACACATTCATAAGAGTGAAGATGTTGAAGAAATTAAAAGAAGACATGAAAAAAAGGAAAAACCTAATTCATCATTTCATGAATTTCTAACAAAATCTAACTTGAGAAAAATTAAAGGCATGTAAAGTAAATAATTAACACTCATACACACACACACACATTTCATAAATGAAGAACTAAATGAAGAATAAAGATAAAACCAAGGATAAAAGGGGGAAGAAGTAAGCCATCCAAATGAATTTTCATGCTATATAGAGAGAGAAAATCTAACATTTTTATTACTTAAAGGAAACTATTACAAGCTATTACAAGAGCTAAAGCTAAAGCAAAACAAAATATGAAATAAAGAAGGGAGAAATCTCCTTACATAGCACTAGTATCCACGGATTAAGCCCACAAAAAGACACTAAAATGGCCCAAAAATCTGAACCCTTGGACCTTACAGAACTGGGCAATTTATAGGCAAAAAAAATCTAAGTACACGCCCTAGGTCACGGGCGTGTAGGGGGGGCGTGACAGTACTATTCATAAAGGCGGCCGGCGATTGGACAGGAAAGTTGACTTCGGGCTGAGTTCGCGGCAGTCACGCCCCAGGTCACGGGCGTGACTCTGGGCGTGTCGGGGAGGTAGAACCGGGCGCGGGTTGCGCCGAAAGTCTTCGGCAGCATCTTGTCGGGCTAGCTGGAAAGGTCACGCCCCAGGTCACGGGCGTGACGCTGGGCGTGACAGTTGGTGTCGACACTCGACGAATGTCGAGCAGAAAGTGTCGAGTCGAAATCGTCGAGCGGAAATTGAGTCACGCCCCAGGTCACGGGCGTGACGCTGGGCGTGACTGTTGGTGTCGACACTCGACAATCGTCGAGATGAATTCGTCGAGTGGAGAGAACATGGGCTTGGGTCACGCCCCGTGTCAGGTGATACGGGCGTGTCGCCAGGCGTGTCGAGCTTTTCTCTTCAGAATTTTGCAATTTCACGGGAAATGCAATGTCACGGCCCGGTCACGGGCATGACCAAATTGTCACGGGCGTGTACTGCCCAATTTTGGCAGATTTTGAAATTTTTCTGCAAAATAAAATAAAACAAGTTAGAAGAAAATTTACAAGAATAGGAGCATTTTATTGAACAAAAATAAGTAAAAACGACGAAAATAAATGAAAATGACTAAATTAATGTGCACAAAAATACGTATATTTACAATTCATCAAATACCCCCATACTTAGGCTTTTGCTATTCCAGAGCAAAAGTTTGAGGTGAATCTATAAGGAATAAAAAAAAACTCTAAGTTTTAGCTATCGCTTAATCAATTATAAGAGAGATCGAAATAAATATACGGGGTGTAAGAGTTAAGTCCTAAAAATATGTAGATGATTTAAATAGCGCAAAAGTTTTGGCCAAAAGACATCTTGATGTAATCAAATAGAAGGCAACATTTGTAATGGTTAGATTAACGAAAATAGTTTGGAATTATAAGAACTCTAGCTTATACGAGTGCTACTGGAAATAATACAATTTACTAATTATGCTCTCAAAAAGATTTTTGAATTAATTCTAGAATCGTGTAATTGGCAAAGGGTGTAGTGGGTTTATGAAGAGGGTTTTGATATTTGAGGTGAGGTAATTTTTTCTCGAACCTCCATTTTTTTTCTTTTGGATTATTAGGAAAACGAAATCTTATTTTCCTAATATGATTTTTGTTTTTCAACTTCATCAGAATTAACCCAATGTATATTTATAGGAGTAATGAATTTTATCCTCTTACTTCATATATAATCTTTTAAAATTATTGGGTGCCTATGTTTACGGAACGAAATCTTATTCCCATTGACATAGGATCTTTTAAGGATAAAATTTTTCATGCCAAGTAGGTCATGAAAAGTAAGGGGAGAAAGGAAAACTAGATTGTAATCCTAAAATTTTTTGAGAGCAACCTTAATAATTTGTACGTTCCAATGTTTCAGAAAGCTAAAAGTAAGTATAATAGAATTCTATAGTCGTTATTTCCTAACATAATATACGTGCTCCTATTAATGAAAAATTAGAAGTAGTGCCTAAAACGAGTTCGCTATTTTTAACAAAGCATAAAGAATTCTTTAAAACTTAACCCCGGGTATTTAAATTTTTCAATCAATAATTAATAAACGGGTAGTGAATAAAGAATTAATCAAATTCGCATATAAATAAACTCAAAACAGAATTTTTGGATAGCAGAAAAGTTAAGTATGGAATATTTAATTTATTTGTTGCAAAACATTTTTTTTTTTTTGATTTTTATAGTTTTATCATCATTTTTTTTTGTTTTTCATTTATTATCTTTTTTTTATTATTTTTTTTTTGTTTTACTTAATAAATTTTTTAAAATTTTTGAATTATTATATTTTTTGTATTTTTGTTTTAAGAGAATTTTCATTCTATGTACAAAAATAAGGGAGAAAAAGAGAGGTTTTTACAAGAATGAGGAAGGGGGAGAGAGAAAAGAGTATGTACAAAAAAAATATTTACAAAGTGAAACTAAAGATAAATTTTTGTTTTGTTTTGTTTTTTTTTTTTTGAGTTTTTGGAAAAAAGGAAGAAAGAGAACAAAAAACTTTTTGGATTTTTCATTTAAAATTTTTTTTTCATTTTAAGATGTTTTTTAATTTTTTTGTTTTGTTGTTATATGTATTTTTTGTTTTTTTTGAAATGCAGAAAAAGTGAAGTGCAGAAAGTAAAGCACGAAAACACCCCCATACTTAAGTCCAACATTTTCCCCAATGTTGTAACGTAAGTATGCGAAATAAAAGGAAAGACAATATATACAAAGGAAGAAAAAAAAAGGAGAGGGGGTAGAAGCTTCCCTGATAGGAGGTGGGGAAGGCCGATCAGAAACCCTGAGGGTCGGTCCGTTTTGGATCGACCACCTCCTTTCCGCTACGGAGGGTTATAGCGTTGGCGTTCTCCCACGGATTGGGCTCTGTGTTTCCCGGCAGTACCCCGAGCGCGCGCTCGGACATCATCCTCGCCAGCTGTCCAACCTGTTGTTCGAGTGTTTTTAGCGATCCGGTGATGTTCCGGATATTTGACTCGTTGGACGCAATATACTTCGAAAAATTTTCCTCCATCGGGGAGGGTTTCGGAAGAGGAGGAGGAGGAAGAAATCCGGGCGCATAAGAAATAGGGGGACGCTGAGCATTATTCGGGTTGCTCCACGAGAAGTTGGGGTGATTCCTCCAACCCGGATTATAGTTATTACTATAAGGGTTGTTGTTGGGGTTGAAGGGAGGATGACCCGAATTTCCCATGAAGTCCACGAACTCTTCAGCTACGCAGACGTTAGGGGGAATAAAACAAGGCGGAGTGGAGGAGGCAGCAGACATCTCCGCCACTTGCTTTGTTAACCTTTCAACTTGAAGGGTCAAGAGAGCAGTGGCATCCACTTCAAAAAGACCAGCCACCGGCTTTGGCCGTCCCCGCGGGACGTTCCATTGATAGGCGTTCATAGCCATCTCTTCGAATAAAGACTTGGCGGCCTCGGGGGTTTTGTTGTTAAGCGTACCCCCGGCAGCCGCGTCAATCATTTGACGCATCTGAAAATTCAGCCCATTATAAAAAATTTGAACTTGCAACCACGTTGGCAGCGCGTAGTGCGGGCAACGGCGGAGGAATTCCTTAAACCGTTCCCAAGTCTCGTATAGAGACTCAGGATCATTTTGCACAAACGAAGAAATGTCCGCCCGCAACTTTGCAGTTTTTGCGGGCGGAAAGTACTTCGTTAGGAACCGTTCCGTCAACTCAGCCCACATGGTGATACATCCTCGCGGGAGGGCATTCAACCACGCCTTGGCTTTGGACTTAAGGGAAAAAGGAAATAATCGCAAACGAATGGCGTCATCAGTGACGCCATTAATCTTGAAGGTGTCGCATATCTCCAAGAAATTGGACAAGTGGACATTCGGGTCCTCATCCGGCAGCCCATCGAACTGCACGGCATTTTGGACCATTTGAATGACACTTGACTTTATTTCGAAATTATTATTCGCCACCGCAGGGCGAACAATACTCGACCCAGAATCATCCAGGTTAGGCCGGGCGTAATAGGACATAGTACGCTCGGCCGCCGGGGGAAGGTTAGGCGCGACCATAACTACAACAGTGGGTTCTCCGATAGATTCCTCGGGATCTAAAGAAGGATTTCGGCGTTGAGATCGAATACGCGCAAGAGAGCGTTCGATCTCAGGTTCGAAGTCAAAATCTTCAGACTCTGAGGGTTGTCCTCGGGTCATACACCCAAACAAAAATAAAACAAAATAAACTTCTTTTTTTTTATTTTTGTTTTCAAATAAAGTTTTTAGTTTTTTTTTATAGAAAATAAGTAAAAGTAATAGACTCCGGAATTCGAAATAGCAACTCGAAAAGAGATTCCCCGGCAACGGCGCCAAAAACTTGATGCGCCCGCGAACAGACTCTTACTGTGGTTGGTTCGGTGAGTCGATCGCCGCGGGCGTGCTCGGGTAGGCAAGTGCACCTATCGCAAGTAGTACTCGATATTCGGGGGAATACCGAGGTCGTATTGTTCTCGGGGTCGTGTTGACTATTCTTACTCCTCCGGGAGGACTATTATTTTACTGAAAGTAAGGTGGATTTTTTTTTACTAAAGTAAAGACGGAAAAAGCAAAGGAGCGAAAAAACGATTTAGAAAATATTCGATGAAGGGTTAACGCTCTGCATCGAATCGGATTAAGACTAAAATGATTTTTAATAATTATAGGACTTAGTTTTCAAATTAATAATAAGGCAACTTGGCCGTGGAGGTTCCACAAATGTGAGCTCACCTAGCTATAGGGATATCGCTCACCTAAACGTTAAGACTATTCGACCGAACGTTAGTCCGACGAAGGATTCCTCTTAACGCCTGCTTTACGCTAAGAACCCCGTTATTGGGTGGGGAACCCAATCCGGTAGAATTACGCTTGTCCTCTTTCGAGGGTATGCACACAACTCTATTTACCCAGGGGTGATCGGTCCATATGCACGGTCTCTCGGCTAGCTAGCATATGGACCACGGAAATAGGGCCCACACATCGATATGTGGTCCTACGCGTCGTAAACCCGGGGTAAACCTTAAGTGCTTAAATTAAAATGAAAATAAAGAGCTTCAATTATTAGAAATCATTTTAAATGTCCCAATGCTCTTCGATGCTGAGGCTAATAGTGATTAGCCACACATCGGTATGGGGACGGCTTATAATTTAGTGAGGCGCGAGTTCGAAATTAAACACTAATGATTATAAGAAGGGGACATAAAAACAAAACAATCATTTAGAAAGCTAAAAAGTTAACTAAAACGAGAACTCACGCACACTCCAAATTATAAATTAAACAGAAACTAAGTTACACATAAAAGAAATTTGCATATTTCAAATTTGCGAGTCCCACTCAAACGAGTGGGGGCGGTAAATAAAAGCTGAAAATTGCAAGTCCTACTCAAACGAGTAGGACTGAAATGAAAGCGAGTCCTACTCAAATAAGTAGGAGAAAATAAATGCGATTACAGGGCGATAAAATCCGGCCAACGAACTCAAGTGAGTAGGCGGAAAAATAAAGAAAGAAAAATTACAAATCCTACTCAAACGAGTAGGCGGGAAATAAAGTCCGACCATTTGACTATTGTGAGTAGGCGGAAAAATAAAGAAAGAAAATTACAAGTCCTACTCGAATGAGTAGGACTGAAAATGAAAACGATGCGCCATTTAACTCTTAACGAGTAGGCGGAAATAAATACACGCAGACACACACACTCCATAAGAATTTCAAGTAAGCAATAAAGCTAACACCTACACTCACACACTCTACAAAATTTGAATCAAAGCATAAAAGTTATACACCTACACTCACACACTCTACATAATTTGAACAAAGCATTAAAAGTTATACTCATACACTCACACACACACAACATGAAAATTAAGAAGAACAAAAGAAAATTTATGCTCATACACTCACACACACTAATTGAAAGCAAAATGAAAGTTACCTAAAAATTAAAACTTTTTCTTTTTCAAGCTTAGGTTTTGCCAAAAACAAATAAAAAGAAGAAATTACAATTTAGAAGACAAAAGTTTTTCAAAACAAATTAAAAACCAAAGTTTTTGGAAAATTAAAATTTCAACATTTTCATTCCTAGGATTTCATAAAAGTGCTAAAAAAGTTGAAATAAAAAAGAAAGAAAAAAAGGTTTTCATCCTAAAATAAAGCTAAGTAAAAAAAATCAAAAGAAACTTTAGTAACTCTTTTACACATTCATAAGAGTGAAGATGTTGAAGAAATTAAAAGAAGACATGAAAAAAAAGGAAAAACCTAATTCATCATTTCATGAATTTCTAACAAAACCTAACTTGAGAAAAATTAAAGACATGTAAAGTAAATAATTAACACTCATACACACACACACACACACATTTCATAAATGAAGAACTAAATGAAGAACAAAGATAAAACCAAGGATAAAAAGGGGAAGAAGTAAGCCATCCAAATGAATTTTCATGCTATATAGAGAGAGAAAATCTAATATTTTTATTACTTAAAGGAAACTATTACAAGCTATTACAAGAGCTAAAGCTAAAGCAAAACAAAACATGAAATAAAGAAGGGAGAAATCTCCTTACATAGCACTAGTATCCACGGATTAAGCCCACAAAAAGACACTAAAATGGCCCAAAAATCTGAACCCTTGGACCTTACAGAACTGGGCAATTTATAGGCAAAAAAATCTAAGTACACGCACTAGGTCACGGGCGTGTAGGGGGGGCGTGACAGTACTATTCATAAAGGCGGCCGGCGATTGGACAGGAAAGTTGACTTCGGGCTGAGTTCGCGGCAGTCACGCCCCAGGTCACGGGCGTGACTCTGGGCGTGTCGGGGAGGTAGAACCGGGCGCGGGTTGCGCCGAAAGTCTTCGGCAGCATCTTGTCGGGCTAGCTGGAAAGGTCACGCCCCAGGTCACGGGCGTGACGCTGGGCGTGACAGTTGGTGTCGACACTCGACGAATGTCGAGCGGAAAGTGTCGAGTCGAAATCGTCGAGCGGAAATTGAGTCACTCCCCAGGTCACGGGCGTGACGCTGGGCGTGACTGTTGGTGTCGACACTCGACGATCGTCGAGATGAATTCGTCGAGTGGAGTGAACACGGGCTTGGGTCACGCCCCGTGTCAGGTGACACGGGTGTGTCGCCAGGCGTGTCGAGCTTTTCTCTTCAGAATTTTGCAATTTCACGAGAAATGCAATGTCACGGCCCGGTCATGGGCGTGACCAAATTGTCACGGGCGTGTACTGCCCAATTTTGGCAGATTTTGAAATTTTTCTGCAAAATAAAATAAAACAAGTTAGAAGAAAATTTACAAGAATAGGAGCATTTTATTGAACAAAAATAAGTAAAAACGACGAAAATAAATGAAAATGACTAAATTAATGTGCACAAAAATACGTATATTTACAATTCATCAAATACCCCCATACTTATGCTTTTGCTATTCCAGAGCAAAAGTTTGAGGTGAATCTATAAGGAATAAAAAAAAACTCTAAGTTTTAGCTATCGCTTAATCAATTATAAGAGAGATCGAAATAAATATACGGGGTGTAAGAGTTAAGTCCTAAAATTATGTAGATGATTTAAATAGCGCAAAAGTTTTGGCCAAAAGACTTCTTGATGTAATCAAATAGAAGGCAACATTTGTAATGGTTAGATTAACGAAAATAGTTTGGAATTATAAGAACTCTAGCTTATACGAGTGCTACTGGAAATAATACAATTTACTAATTATGCTCTCAAAAAGATTTTTGAATTAATTCTAGAATCGTGTAATTGGCTAAGGGTGTAGTGGGTTTATGAAGAGGGTTTTGATATTTGAGGTGAGGTAATTTTTTCTCGAACCTCCATTTTTTTTTCTTTTAGATTATTAGGAAAACGAAATCTTATTTTCCTAATATGATTTTTGTTTTTCAACTTCATCAGAATTAACCCAATGTATATTTATAGGAGTAATGAATTTTATCCTCTTACTCCATATATAATCTTTTAAAATTATTGGGTGCCTATGTTTACGGAACGAAATCTTATTCGCATTGACATAGGATCTTTTAAGGATAAAATTTTTCATGCCAAGTAGGTCATGAAAAGTAAGGGGAGAAAGGAAAACTAGATTGTAATCCTAAAAATTTTTGAGAGCAACCTTAATAATTTGTACGTTCCAATGTTTCAGAAAGCTAAAAGTAAGTATAATAGAATTTTATAGTCATTATTTCCTAACATAATATACGTGCTCCTATTAATGAAAAATTAGAAGTAGTGCCTAAAACGAGTTCGCTATTTTTAACAAAGCATAAAGAATTCTTTAAAACTTAACCCCGGGTATTTAAATTTTTCAATCAATAATTAATAAACGGGTAGTGAACAAAAAATTAATCAAATTCGCATATAAATAAACTCAAAACAGAATTTTTGGATAGCAGAAAAGTTAAGTATGGAATATTTAATTTATTTGTTGCAAAACATTTTTTTTTTGATTTTTATAGTTTTATCATCATTTTTTTTTGTTTTTCATTTATTATCTTTTTTTTATTATTTTTGTTTTGTTTTACTTAATAATTTTTTTAAAATTTTTGAATTATTATATTTTTTGTATTTTTGTTTTAAGAGAATTTTCATTCTATGTACAAAAATAAGGGAGAAAAAGAGAGGTTTTTACAAGAATGAGGAAGGGGGAGAGAGAAAAGAGTATGTACAAAAAAAATATTTACAAAGTGAACCTAAAGATAACTTTTTTTTTTGTTTTGTTTTTTTTTTTTGAGTTTTTGGAAAAAAGGAAGAAAGAGAACAAAAAAATTTTTGGATTTTTCATTTAAAATTTTTTTTTTCATTTTAAGATGTTTTTAAATTTTTTTGTTTTGTTGTTATATGTATTTTTTTGTTTTTTTTGAAATGCAGAAAAAGTGAAGTGCAGAAAGTAAAGCATGAAAACACCCTCATACTTAAGTCCAACATTTTCCCCAATGTTGTAACGTAAGTATGCGGAATAAAAGGAAAGACAATATATACAAAGGAAGAAAAAAAAGGAGAGGGGGTAGAAGCTTCCCTGATAGGAGGTGGGGAAGGCCGATCAGAAACCCTGAGGGTCGGTCCGTTTTGGATCGACCACCTCCTTTCCGCTACGGAGGGTTATAGCGTTGGCGTTCTCCCACGGATTGGGCTCCGTGTTTCCCGGCAGTGCCCCGAGCGCGCGCTCGGACATCATCCTCGCCAGCTGTCCAACCTGTTGTTCGAGTGTTTTTAGCGATCCGGTGATGTTCCGGATATTTGACTCGTTGGACGCAATATACTTCGAAAAATTTTCCTCCATCGGGGAGGGTTTCGGAAGAGGAGGAGGAGGAAGAAATCCGGGCGCATAAGAAATAGGGGGACGCTGAGCATTATTCGGGTTGCTCCACGAGAAGTTGGGGTGATTCCTCCAACCCGGATTATAGTTATTACTATAAGGGTTGTTGTTGGGGTTGAAGGGAGGACGACCCAAATTTCCCATGAAGTCCACGAACTCTTCAGCTACGCAGACGTTAGGGGGAATAAAACAAGACGGAGTGGAGGAGGCAGCAGACATCTCCGCCACTTGCTTTGTTAACCTTTCAACTTGAAGGGTCAAGAGAGCAGTGGCATCCACTTCAAAAAGACCAGCCGCCGGCTTTGGCCGTCCCCGCGGGACGTTCCATTGTTAGGCGTTCATAGCCATCTCTTCGAATAAAGCCTGGGCGGCCTCGGGGGTTTTGTTGTTAAGCGTACCCCCGACAGCCGCGTCAATCATTTGACGCGTCTGAAAATTCAGCCCATTATAAAAAATTTGAACTTGCAACCACGTTGGCAGCGCGTGGTGCGGGCAACGGCGGAGGAATTCCTTAAACCGTTCCCAAGTCTCGTATAGAGACTCAGGATCGTTTTGCACAAACGAAGAAATGTCCGCCCGCAACTTTGCAGTTTTTGCGGGCGGAAAGTACTTCGTTAGGAACCGTTCCGTCAACTCAGCCCACGTGGTGATACATCCTCGCGGGAGGGCATTCAACCACGCCTTGGCTTTGGACTTAAGGGAAAAAAGAAATAAGCGCAAACGAATGGCGTCATCAGTGACGCCATTAATCTTGAAGGTGTCGCATATCTCCAAGAAATTGGACAAGTGGATATTCGGGTCCTCATCCGGCAGCCCATTGAACTGCACGGCATTTTGGACCATTTGAATGACACTTGACTTTATTTCGAAATTATTATTCGCCACCGCAGGGCGAACAATACTCGACCCAGAATCATCCAGGTTAGGCCGGGCGTAATAGGACATAGTACGCTCGGCCGCCGGGGGAAGGTTAGGCGCGGCCATAACTACAACAGTGGGTTCTCCGATAGATTCCTCGGGATCTAAAGAAGGATTTCGGCGTTGAGATCGAATACGCGCAAGAGAGCGTTCGATCTCAGGGTCGAAGTCAAAATCTTTAGACTCTGAGGGTTGTCCTCGGGTCATACACCCAAACAAAAATAAAACAAAATAAACTTCTTTTTTTTGTTTTAAAATAAAGTTTTTAGTTTTTTTTTTTATAGAAAATAAGTAAAAGTAATAGACTCCGGAATTCGAAATAGCAACTCGAAAAGAGATTCCCCGGCAACGGCGCCAAAAACTTGATGCGCCCGCGAACAGACTCTTACTGTGGTTGGTTCGGTGAGTCGATCGCCGCGGGCGTGCTCGGGTAGGCAAGTGCACCTATCGCAAGTAGTACTCGATATTCGGGGGAATACCGAGGTCGTATTGTTCTCGGGGTCGTGTTGACTATTCTTACTCCTCCGGGAGGACTATTATTTTACTGAAAGTAAGGTGGATTTTTTTTTACTAAAGTAAAGACGAAAAAAGCAAAGGAGCGAAAAAACGATTTAGAAAATATTCGATGAAGGGTTAACGCTTGGCATCGAATCGGATTAAGACTAAAACGATTTTTAATAATTATAGGACTTAGTTTTCAAATTAATAATAAGGCAACTTGGCCGTGGAGGTTCCACAAATGTGAGCTCACCTAGCTATAGGGATATCGCTCACCTAAACGTTAAGACTATTCGACCGAACGTTAGTCCGACGAAGGATTCCTCTTAACGCCTGCTTTACGCTAAGAACCCCGCTATTGGGTGGGGAACCCAATCCGGTAGAATTACGCTTGTCCTCTTTCAAGGGTATGCACGCAACTCTATTTACCCAGGGGTGATCGGTCCATATGCACGGCCTCTCGGCTAGCTAGCATATGGACTACGGAAATAGGGCCCACACATCGATATGTGGTCCTACGCGTCGTAAACCCGGGGTAAACCTTAAGTGCTTAAATTAAAATGAAAATAAAGAGCTTCAATTATTAGAAATCATTTTAAATGTCCCAATGCTCTTCGATGCCGAGGCTAATAGCGATTAGCCACACATCGGTATGGGGACGACTTATAATTTAGTGAGGCGCGAGTTCGAAATTAAACACTAATGATTATAAGAAGGGGACATAAAAACAAAACAATCATTTAGAAAGCTAAAAAGTTAACTAAAACGAGAACTCACGCACACTCCAAATTATAAATTAAACAGAAACTAAGTTACACATAAAAGAAATTTGCATATTTCAAATTTGCGAGTCCCACTCAAACGAGTGGGGGCGGTAAATAAAAGCTGAAAATTGCAAGGCCTACTCAAACGAGTAGGACTGAAATGAAAGCGAGTCCTACTCAAATGAGTAGGAGAAAATAAATGCGATTACAGGGCGATAAAATCCGGCCAACGAACTCAAGTGAGTAGGCGGAAAAATAAAGAAAGAAAAATTACAAATCCTACTCAAACGAGTAGGCGGGAAATAAAGTCCGGCCATTTGACTATTGTGAGTAGGCGGAAAAATAAAGAAAGAAAATTACAAGTCCTACTCGAATGAGTAGGACTGAAAATGAAAACGATGCGTCATTTAACTCTTAACGAGTAGGCGGAAATAAATACACACAGACACACACACTCCATAAGAATTTTAAGTAAGCAATAAAGCTAACACCTACACTCACACACTCTACAAAATTTGAATCAAAGCATAAAAGTTATACACCTACACTCACACACTCTACATAATTTGAACAAAGCATTAAAAGTTATACTCATACACTCACACACACAACATGAAAATTAAGAAGAACAAAAGAGAATTTATGCTCATACACTCACACACACTAATTGAAAGCAAAATGAAAGTTACCTACAAATTAAAACTTTTTCTTTTTCAAGCTTAGGTTTTGCCAAAAACAAATAAAAAGAAGAAATTACAATTTAGAAGACAAAAGTTTTTCAAAACAAATTAAAAACCAAAGTTTTTGGAAAATTAAAATTTAAACATTTTCATTCCTAGGATTTCATAAAAGTGCTAAGAAAGTTGAAATAAAAAAGAAAGAAAAAAAAGGTTTTCATCCTAAAATAAAGCTAAGTAAAAAAAATCAAAAGAAACTTTAGTAACTCTTTTACACATTCATAAGAGTGAAGATGTTGAAGAAATTAAAAGAAGACATGAAAAAAAAGGAAAAACCTAATTCATCATTTCATGAATTTCTAACAAAACCTAACTTGAGAAAAATTAAAGGCATGTAAAGTAAATAATTAACACTCATACACACACACACACACACACATTTCATAAATGAAGAACTAAATGAAGAACAAAGATAAAACCAAGGATAAAAAGGAGAAGAAGTAAGCCATCCAAATGAATTTTCATGCTATATAGAGAGAGAAAATCTAACATTTTTATTACTTAAAGGAAACTATTACAAGCTATTACAAGAGCTAAAGCTAAAGCAAAACAGAACATGAAATAAAGAAGGGAGAAATCTCCTTACATGGCACTAGTATCCACGGATTAAGCCCACAAAAAGACACTAAAATGGCCCAAAAATCTGAACCCTTGGACCTTACAGAACTGGGCAATTTATAGGCAAAAAAAATCTAAGTACACGCCCTAGGTCACGGGCATGTAGGGGGGTGTGACAGTACTATTCATAAAGGCAGCCGGCGATTGGATAGGAAAGTTGACTTCGGGCTGAGTTCACGGCAGTCACGCCCCAGGTCACGGGCGTGACTCTGGGCGTGTCGGGGAGGTAGAACCGGGCGCAGGTTGCGCCGAAAGTCTTCTGCAGCATCTTGTCGGGCTAGCTGGAAAGGTCACGCCCCAGGTCACGGGCGTGACGCTGGGCGTGACAGTTGGTGTCGACACTCGACGAATGTCGAGCGTAAAGTGTCGAGTCGAAATCGTTGAGCGGAAATTGAGTCACGCCCCAGGTCACGGGCGTGACGCTGGGCGTGACTGTTGGTGTCGACACTCGACGATCGTCGAGATGAATTCGTCGAGTGGAGTGAACACGGGCTTGGGTCACGCCCCGTGTCAGGTGACACGGGCATGTCGCCAGGCGTGTCGAGCTTTTCTCTTCAGAATTTTGCAATTTCACGGGAAATGCAATGTCACGGCCCGGTCACGGGCGTGACCAAATTGTCACGGGCGTGTACTGCCCAATTTTGGCAGATTTTGAAATTTTTCTACAAAATAAAATAAAACAAGTTAGAAGAAAATTTACAAGAATAGGAGCATTTTATTGAACAAAAATAAGTAAAAACGACGAAAATAAATGAAAATGACTAAATTAATGTGCACAAAAATACGTATATTTACAATTCAACACTCGTGCCGATGATATTAAAATGTCGTGGCAAGTGAGCAACGGGTTGAGTGGAACCGTTCCTGCTTTATGCCGAGGGCATAGAGGTCGGGTCTTACTGTCGATGATATTAAAGTGTCGTGACATAGGCTGTTGATGACATTAAAGTGTCGTAACATCTGCCTAAAAGACCAAATTGCTCACGAGATATTGCCGTCCTGGAGATGGTGGTGAGTCAGCGACTTAGACTGCGATCACCGAGAATGTGCCCTGAGAGCACGGGGCGTGTGGTCATGCATGCCAACGCCTGTGATGCAATGTATTTTTATACTACTTGGTTATGCTATTAAAATGCAGGGAAGGAGCATCGCCGCCCCGAGTTGGGGGCGGGATCGTTATAATTTGGTCAGCATTTCTGACCGTTGCTTTGTTTGCCACCGTGCGGTGGTTTTGTTGCTTGAAGGTGCTGCTGGACCAAGCGGTCAATAGCGGGCTAAAGCCCAAATTGCGAAGCCGCCTCTCGAAGGCCTAATTGGAGTGTTTACTACTTTTACTCATGTATGACCGGCCTGCGTGTCGTGGTTTGTAAAACATGTAATATTGAAGTAAACCATTTTGTAAGGCCTTAAGGCTTGTACTCGTGTATGTATGACATTCCTATTTGGTTTATTAGTGGACATTCGTGCTCATTGTGCTGGGTTCTTTATTGCAACTTAAATTGCTTCCGCTAGAGTGCTCTGTGTAGGACGTTATGATTGGTTGGATGGTTTCCATTGAGTGACCACCCGGTCTGTCTATGGTATATGGCGTAGGGCCCCGGCCGGACCTACTGCTATATGCTATGCGACGGATAGGGGGTGTTACACGCTCTCATGGAGTTGGAGGTGGTTTGGGGTGGATTTTCCCTAGGACCTTAGTTCAAACCCTAGGGTTGAACTTTGGGGGTTATGAAGGACATAGGGTGACATGTCCTTGTATGGACTTGGTGTTTAGTACATGTATTCTTAGGGTGGTAGGATGCCCTAGGGAGGAATTTAATTGTATTTTGACACATGCACCCCACTCAATCCCTTGGAAATAATCTAGGCCTTACACTTTGTAGAATAATTAAGGTGTCAAATGACCTTGGGTCTTCATGGAACTTTTGTAGAAGTAAATTTATAGTGTTATTAACCTCTGAGATTTATTTTAGGATGTTTAGAAAAAAGTAACCCAAATTTATAAGTTTAATCTCCATCTTGTCCTTTTTGATGAAATTGAAGTAACTAGGGTTTTATTATCTTAGAATGATTTGAAATTCTGGAAAAGTTAATCAAATATCTCTTAAGTGCTCTGGTAAAGTATTAGGTGTCATTGGACTTATTTTCATGGTACTTCATTTGTTAAGTGAATTAGTGCACCATATTTTGATAAATAGGTAATAAGTATCTTAACTTGTTGGAAAATTATATTACTTGGTCAGGAAGCCTTTTTGGGCATATTGAGTCTTAGAAAATTGTTGCAAGTAGTTTGGATGAATTTATAAGAATGTTTCTTCACAAAGTGCACTTTTATGGATTTACTTGAAGTATTTTTCTATATAACCTACTGACCTTGGAATTGCATGAAACATAGTCAGTAGTGTTTTATGATCATTATAAGGCTCTGGTAATTTTTATGTAATTTGTGGACTAAGATTTATGTTACTCATTTCATTAGCTAAGATTATTTGAATTAAATTGAGTTAATTATTTAGAGATTATTACTTTTATGAACACCTGTGAAATTTGGAATTTACTGATATGGTGCTATAATACACTGTTCATAATTTTTGGGTGGCCATAAGTTAAGTAAATCTAGTACTTCATGTTCAAAATTACCCATGACCTAACTTTTTGGAAAATTTAATAAATGCCAAATTAATTAGGAAAATTACAAGTTTCTGGATTTAGGCCCACAATAATTATCGTAGTGCATTTGGATGAATATTTGGAGTACCTCCTATCAGGTACATCATATAACTTAGGTTGGTCTGCATTTAGTAAAACTGCGGAATTTGTGATAATATGTGGAATGGACATAGGGAGATGGGGTTTTTGGTTTAATGATCTTGGTAAAGTGAAAAAAAAGAGAGCTTCATTAAAAGTCATGATGAGATAGTGATGGGTTGACTAGTGTTAAGAGGTGCTCGGGATCGACGAAAGATCGTCTTTCCTGTGGAGAGAGAAAGTCAAAATACACTAGGTTAGATCCAGAATAATGTTAAAAGGGATCGGGAATTGGGTAATAACCAATAATAGTAAGTGTCTTGCGAAAGGGAGCTCTGGGCTTCAGCCCATCGTAGTTCCTAGTGCCCTTGAGAGCCCTTCACGGGGAATGCATTGGGCAGTCCAAGGTTAACGTAAGTCGTTGGAATAAATGGAATGGAAGAGTAGTTAGAAATACTCTTGGGTTACACTTACACTCACACTCCCCGGTGTTGTGGGAGTTAGGCTAGGTCTCACGAGCGGTAGGCTTGGTGGTTTTTGTGATGGGCAGGTTAGCCCGGCTAGCTGATAGCTCGGATGGTTTTGTGACGGACGGGTTACTCCAGGGAGCTTTGGCTTGGTAGATATTTGTGATGGACAGGATTGTCCGGGGAGCTTTGGCTCGGTAGGAAATACATTATTGTTCCATGTGCATAATATATAAGGTGGTGGGTCTTCAGCATTGGAGAGTCGTTGCCCCGACACCAATACGTTGACTCGGCAAGTGTGGTTTAGCACTTGGCCAAATAAAGTCCGGTCCGGCAATCGGCAAGAGTGCGCAGGAGATCCGCTTAGTGCACCAGCATTGAGGCGTACGATAGGTCTGACTGGTAGTGCTGATACTGATTTAGAGGTGGGCGAGGCCCAACCCACCGCTTTCATTTGCCACTACGGAGGTATCCTGGGAGGTTAGGCTCCAGAAAGGGGGAACTAAAGGTCTGTGTGGACAAAGTCTGGTGTGTGAGTTGCACTTGCATGTTCATACCATAACATACTTCCATGACATAACATCATCATATAACCCTTGACACCTATTGTATAAATTGGTATGGGACTCTTTATACAATAGGCCTTGCAAAACGACCCCTTGATCTATAGGTTTGAATGGGCATTCCAATAGGTCATGGTTACTTAGTTTACATTCTTGTACTTATACTTGCTTACTTGTTCTTGCATATACTCATACTGCTTACGTACTATTTGCTTACTTATACTTGATATGGTTATATGCTTATGCTAGACTAGTTCTGTCGTCACCTGCTTACTTTGTTACTCTCCACCTTCATTACCTTCCCATTCCTCCTCCCGCTCTGTGCCTAGGAGCCATGGGGGATGTAACGCCCCCAATTTTTTGATGATTTTATTTGAATGGGCATCGTCATATTTATGACGTCGTGGTGTTACTTTTAACGTCGAGTTGATGGCGCAACGCCTTTAAGGTATTTTCGCATCCATGCGGTCGAGTCGGCCAAATTCTTGTTGTAATGGGAAAATTTTGCATTTGGAATTCAAGTTGAATAATTTTGGACTTACTCATCAAGTTTCATCACGATCCGAGCGATATTCTGGCCTCGGCGATTTTTCTGAAGTTTTGAAGAATTTATGTTCGCTGTAGACTTTGAAATTTTTTATCTCGAGAATGGCTCGTCGGATTCTAGTTTTGACTTCGCCTTTGAGTTCGTAGCGTCAGTGTTCACCTACGGTGCGAATTTCGTTCGATTCGGCGCGCGTTTGGACCTGCGTTTTGAACTCGTGTTTTTCTGTTCAAAAAATATAAATATGAATATTTTAATATTAAAACACTATTCAAAAATGTCTTTTACTATTCATCTCTATAGTTTGATTTTTGGATATATCTGTAAAACATTTTCACTGCATTCAAATTCTTCTCGAGTACCTGGCCTCCCTCTCGAGTATTCTGCTACTCCTCTCGAGTTTTCTGCTATTTCTCTCGAGTATTCTACTATTCCTCTCGAGTATTCTATTATTCCTCTCAAGTAGACTGCATCCTCTCGAGTAGACTGCATCCTCTCGAGTAGACAGCATCCTCTCGAGTAAACTGCATCCTCTCGAGTAGACTGCCTCCTCTCGAGTAATCCTCTCGAGTAGACTGCATCCTCTCGAGTAGACTACATCTTCTCGAGTAGACTGCATCCTCTCGGCTAGACTTGATTCTTCCCGAGTAGTCTGTTATAGCTTGCGTTCGGGCGCCTTTTTGAGGGTCAAAACGGTGTGGTATAAAAAATGGTTAAAATGAAATTTGTTCGTCTTGACGAGATCTTCTATTTCATGTTGGGCACTTTTTGATTTGAAGCCATCCAAAATCTCTATTTTTCATTTCCGCACACCGGCTCGTAAATAGTCCGTTTTTCCCCTACTTAGACAAAACTTTTTATAAACACACACACACACACACACACACACACACACACACACACACACACATATATATATATATATATATATATATTCTGATACTTAAGAAAGAAAAACTTCATCTTCTCCGTATTTTCTCTTGAACCAGAGCGGCAAGTGCGAGAGAGAGAAAGTTCTTCGTGAATCTTCTGGTGGCCGCCGACGGTGCTCCGTTGCTCCAAATCTTCAACCGAATATAGATCCGGAAAGCTCTCATCGAGAGCTACGCCGTCGTGGTAAATTTTTTCCTTTTTCTTGAGTTTTCTCGTTAGGGTTTTTCGGCCCTAACCTATATTTCGGCCATTTTTGTTCAGAATTCGACTCCCACCATCTTCTTTTGCCACGATCTGCGACGTGGAGTGATTCGAAGGATTTTTTCTGTTAAACCAAGGCAAGTGGTGGTTTACCCTCAATTCTCCTTGTCCGGCGTGATGGTAACTGTTAAGTTTTTTTATGATCCTTAAAAATTTCTGTGTTCTGTCTTTTCAAAGTTATTGCTATGATTAATCCTCTTTGATGATCACTTGATGTTGCAAGATCTTGTCATGGTAAACTCAAATTTGAGATTTAATCATTCTTGAAGTGTCTTATTGATGGATTTAATCGCCTTATCTATCGTTGTTGAACATGTTAGAGTTTATGTAGGATTGTAAATCATTCCTAAGGGTTGATCAACCGCGTCTTTAATCTAGAAATGTCTAGTAGAATCTGATGTGCCAAGTCTCGAGATATATATGTTTGTTTGTTTTTTTGTGGTTTTTCTTGATTGCAGGAGTTACTGGACGCAACCACATGTGAAATCTCTGCTCCCTTTATTAGTACCTCATGGAAGTCTACCAGATTTTTGGGCATCTGCGGTGTATGGTGGAGTGTATGAGTCTCCCCCGCAGTTAGACTTATATTATATTCGTGGGGGTGTGTCCAGTTGAGTGACCACCTTGCCCGTGTTTCGGGTAGAGTCGACCACAGGTGCCTAATAAAGGTTATGCAATCTCCTCCTTATGATTTACTCATGTTTGTCACCTTATAGCCTTGTGCATCTTGTGTATTTATGATGTACGTGATGATTCACGTAAGTATTCTTTTCCTATTTGATGCTTTACTTTCGTACTTTACTTCAGTACTTTTGTTCTTGGGTTGGTACCCCATTTGACCCCTTGTTTATGTTGGCTTATTTTTTTCTGCCACCATTTGTACATTCTTGCTGAGGTGTTCTATCTTTGGAATGTCTCAGGTTCAGACCAGTAGCAGATAGTGGAGCTAGTTTTGGAGTTTCTGGGCAGTATTGTTGGCTGTTGTTTTCACCTCGCCGTAGCAAGGTAGTTGGTCGTTTTAGTTTGCTTACCTTGTTCAGACATACTTCTGTTTTTATGTGGGTTCGTGTCAGATTGTTGAAGCCCACATGATAGACGATTTTTTTGGATACCTTGCTAGTGCTTCGTTTTCTTTTTGTGGATGTGGATTACTTGCTCCCTGAGATGTTTTATGTTAGGATTGCATGTTAGTTATTTTCAAGTATAAAAGAAAAAATTACTATTATTACCGCATACATTTCATAATTTAAAATGTTAAATCACTATATTTAATGACCGTACAAATCCACTTTTATTACTATTATAAATTTAGAACTTGCATATCTTGAGGTGTCCTTTTGGAACCTCTATGCTCTTGTAGGATGCCTAATCCGATAAAAAAAGTATTTTCTGCCGTGCATAATTACTTTTCTTGTGGACTAGATGAGCCACTCAGCCGAGTGATATACCCTGTTGACGTGCATTTTCCCCTTTCTTCATGGTTAAGTAGGAGTTTTGCCTGAGCGTCCGCAGCTATCCCCTACTGACGTGACATCATGACGTGCATTTTCCCCTTACTCTGATATACCTTTATTGGCGGTCAAAATGCAGGTTGTGACAGTTGGTATCAGTGGAAGGTTGGTTTGACAAGTTGGTTGAACCAGCCAATCTCGTTTTGTTTGTTTCCTTCTTTCATTTGCGTACACACACCGATGTGTCATCAGTACGCCTTAACTGAAGCATAGTCACTATACTCATAGCATGACAAGAAGTATACGGGGCACATTATGTAGTATAGGATGCATAATATGTGTTTGTATATGGATCCACCATAGGAGGCAACATGTGACTGTTATGTAGTATGAGATGCATAACCCTCATCACATGGGTGCCCATTAGCACATTTTTCTTTTCTCAGTGCATGCGATGTTATGTAGTATGGGATGCATAGCATTTCATGTGTACGCTGCTCATAACATGTATTAAGGCCTTTTTAGAATGCATAGCACTGCATACATATCATATCACTGCATAAACACGCATGTTATGTTAAGGTTTACATGATGACACATGTACAGACATGATTTTAAAGAAGAATGAAGAATTCATGCATTCATATCATAGGCACATGAGTAAATAGGATGAGTGGATGTCATCCTAAGTTGGACATAACATCATTATAAAATCCCAGAGCAAGTGGCAGCACACGCAAGTGTTTTTAAGTATGGTCTGAACTAGTCGTGTGGACTAGTTATAATCTAGGATCTTTGATGAATTGTTCGTTTGCTGTTTAGAAATGCCGCCAAAGCGTATTGCGATGAGGTAGACTCCCCAGTCAGAGGGATTGTCATCAGGAGTGCAAAGTGACGCGATTATCGAGGGTCTGCGTCAGAGTAATGAGTCTATATCGAGACAATTAGTTGCGATGCAATCGCAAATTCAATCTTTATTGTCTGTCACTCCCGCACAACAACCTTTAGTGCAAGTGTAACGCCCCGAAACTCGAAAGAGGGACGGACAACATTTAGAACCAAGTTGGGGTCTTGGTAGGGGTCACATGGCCTGGGACACGGGCGTGTCCAAGGCCGTATCGTTCTCGGGTTCGATGAAGAACTCGGGTGGCCAACGAACTGAGCTCGACGAAGTGTCGAGACAGTGAACACATCCGGGGAGATGGGGGTGTACAAGACCGTGTCGTGCTCGGGTTCGACGAATTTTCTGAGTGGTCGACGAAAATGCTGTCGATGATCGTCGAGACAACGAACACAGCCTGAGATACGGGTGTGTCCCAGGCCATGTCCTGCTCAGGATGTTAGTGGGGCTGTGTTGGGGGAGGAAAACGGCCTGGAGCCCAGGGGTGTTCAGCCTGACACGGGAATGTCAAATTCGACACGGGCATGTCGAGTACCCGTGTTCTCCTCGGGTTGTGTTTGTTCCTGTGTTGATGGAGGAACACTCCCAGAAATATGGGTGTGTACCGAGTGATATGAGCATGTCACGTTTGACATGGGCGTGTCCAGAGCCCATGTCCTGTTCTGGGTGCGACGGTTTCAGCATCGATTGAGGCACACGGCCTTGGACACGGGCGTGTCACAAGCCGTGTTTGGCCTAGAAATTTGGTTTTAAGTGCGAATCATGGCCCTTCGATTCCTTCTAATGGGATCTGATGGCCCAGAGCTGTCCTTACTGTGATAAGTCCAGGAATAGGGTTTGAAACACTCATTCCTAATCAAGTTTACTCTTTCTAAAGTTTTAGAGAGAAGGGAGAGAAAGGAAGAAGGTGTAGGAGAGATCCGGCTGCCGGAGAAGCTTCAGAGCCCCAAATCGGGAGCTGAGTCTAGAGCTGCGGAGGCAAGTCCGTTGCGGTGGTTTTCATTCGGCTAAGTTCCCATGGCTAGGAAGAGGGGCCGTAAGGTAACGACACTTCTCCTCCCGGTTTCTAGGATGCGTGCTTAGCATCTTTTTCTTTCAAGCTTTTGGGCACCAAATCTCTCAAATGAGCTATCTCCGCCCAGCACAGCCGTCGCCGTATCCGGGGTAGCAGGAGTTGCTACCTGAGCAATAGGGGTGGATACTTGAGCTATCGCTGCTTTTGGGCACCAAATCTCTCAAATGAGAGGGGTAACTCCTTCCAAGCTGCAGCGATAGCTCAAGTATCAACCCCTATTGCTCAGGTAGCAACTCCTGCTACCCCGGATACGGCGACGGCTGTGCTGGGCGGAGAAGCCAAGCAAGCAGAGCCGTTGGCCGAAAGGGTCGTTGTTTGGCATGGAGACCGGCAGATAAAGTATTTTCTGAGCTTCCATCCTTCAACATTCAAGGGAGTCGGTACGCCGACTGATGCTGAGGATTGGTGGGCACGGATGCAAGAGCTTCTGAGGGCGGCAGACACGCCAGAGGAGAAGAAATCTGAGTTTGTGGCCTTCATGTTGGAGGGAGACGCGAAGTTGTGGTGGGTGAACCATAGAGGCCGCCAGTTTCCCGGATGCACCCCGTCCATGGAAGAGTTTGGGAATGCTTTCCTAAAGAAGTACATTGCTGTTTCGACAAGGTTGGCCCTCTAAAGGCAGTTTCTGCACTTGGTGCAGCGGGATAAGACGGTGGACGAGTATGTACAGGAGTTCACTCGGTTGGGTCGTTATGCAGGAACTGTTGGAGCAGGGGTATTTCAGACTCAGTTCTTCATCACGGAGCATGCCTGTGTTGTTCATGAAAAATAAAGACGGTAGTATGCAGTTGTGCATATACTGCCGAGAGTTGAATAAATTGACTGTCAAGAATTAGTATCTGATTCCTCGGATAGACGACCTGTTCGACCAGTTGGTGGAGTCGGTGGTGTATTCAAAGTTAGACTTTAAGTCAGGATACTATCAGTTGTGAATTCGAGACGAGGACATACCCAAGACAGCGCTTGGTACGAGGTATGAACACTTTGAGTTCTCGGTGATGTCATTCGGGCTGACGAACGCACCATCCGTATTCATGGATTTGATGAATCGAGTATTTCGGGAATACTTGGACACTTTTGTAGTTGTATTTATTGATGACATTCTAGTTTACTCCAAATCGGAGGTGGAGCATGAGACTCACTTGAGAGTAGTCTTGCAAGTGTTGAGAGAGAACCAGCTTTATGTAAAGTTCTCGAAGTGCGAGTTCTGGCTAGAGAAGGTAGCATTTTTGGGGCATGTGATTAGTGGGGATGGAGTGGCGGTAGATCCAACAAAAGTGGAAGCCATCAGAGATTGGCCGATCTTGAGAACCATGGCGGAAGTCCGAAGTTTTCTTGGACTAGCCGGGTACTATAGAAGGTTCGTAGAAAACTTTTCACCGATTGCTCTACCCCTCACATCACTGACTCGTAAGGACCAGAGGTTTGTGTGGACTCAGGAGTCCAATCAGGCATTTGAGACACTGAAGGAAAGGCTGATGACGGCTCCAATCCTAAGTCTTCCAAAAGGGACCGAAGGATTTCAAATTTTCAGTGACGCATCAGGATGCGATTTGGGTTGCGTTTTGGTGCAACATGGCAGTGTGATAGCCTTTGGGTCTAGGCAGCTGAAGCCTCATGAGAGGAATTACCCCTTCCATGACCTAGAACTGGCGGCGGTAATCTTTGCATTGAAATTGTGGCAGCACTATGTTTATGGTGCGAAGGTGGAGATCTTCACGGATCACAAAAGTCTGATGTATCTCCTAGATCAGAAGGACTTGAATATGCGTCAGCGCAAGTGGATACGATAAGTTCTCTAAAAGTGAGTTTTGGTTGTCCTCAGTGGCATTACTCGGTCATATAGTGAGTGGAGAGGGTATTGCGGTGGATCCGGCGAAGATTATTGCGATACGAGATTGGCCTGTGCTTGCTACTGTAGCGGAAGTCCGGAGTTTTCTGGGGCTTGCCGGCTATTACGGGCGCTTCGTGGAGAGCTTCTCGCGGATAGCGTTACCTCTCACTACTTTGATGAGGAAAGAGCAGAAGTTCGTTTGAACGCCGGAGTGTGCGCGAGCTTTTGAGGAGTTGAAGTGTTGGTTGACCACGGCGTCAGTTCTTAGTTCGCCGTGTGGGACCGAAGGCTTTGAAATTTATAGTGATGCTTCAGGTAGTGGTTTGGGTTGTGTGCTACTGCAGCATGGAAGCGTGATAGCGTATGGCTCGAGACAGCTGAAGGTGCACGAGAGGAACTATCCGGTCCATGACTTGGAGTTAGCGGCCGTGATTTTTGCATTGAAGCTGTGGAGACATTATTTGTACGGTGTGAAGATTGATATCTACACCGATCACAAGAGCCTGAAATATTTACTGCATCAGAAAGATCTGAACATGCGACAGCGTAGGTGGATGGAGTTCCTGGGGGACTATACATTCAAGATCCACTACGTGCCTGGTAAAGGCAATGCGGTTGCGGACGCGTTGAGTCGTCAGGCCCCAGCTCAAGCTAATTGGATGTCGGTTCATGATGAGCGGTTGGTTCGGGAGTTGGAGGCGTTGGAGATTTCTTGCGTGGACAAGCAGTCAAGTGCTGAAGCACTATTGAACTGGACGGAAGTTCAGTATGACCTGGCTGATCGGATTCGGCAGGCTTTGGTTGTGGATAGCAGCATGAAGCAACTCATGATAGAGGCTTTGGATGGGTCAAATTCCTAATATGAGGTTGTGGATGGATTGCTTTGGAAAGATGGTCGTCTGTGCATCCCGAGTGTGGGCACTTTGCGAGTGGATTTGTTGTACGAGGCGCATCATACCAAGTACACGATTCACCCAGGGAGCACGAAGATGTACCGCGATGTTAAGAAATTGTTTTGGTGGTCAGGACTGAAAAAGGATGTGGCACTGTACGTGGCGAAGTGTCAGACGTGCGCCTTGGTGAAGGCGGAATGCCAGAAGCTGGGAGGATTCTTGAAATCCTTGCCTATTCCGGAGTGGAAGTTCGACGATATTACTATGGACTTTGTGCACGGGTTGCCAAGGTCGCAAAAGGGGAACGACGCCATTTGGTGGTCGTAGATCGTCTAACGAAGGTGTCGCACTTCATTCCACATAGGAAGGATGATCCGGTTGAGAAATTGGCAAAGTTATATGTGGATAATATAGTACGGCTTCATGGTGTGCCCCGCAGCATCGTGAGTGACCGGGATGGGCGGTTCACGTCCAACGATTGGAGGTTGGTGCAGCAGATGTTGGGAACAAAGCTGAGTTTTAGCACAGCCTTCAACCCGCAGACGGATGGGCAGACCGAGAGGGTCAATAAGACAATGGAAGACATGCTTCGTATGTGTGTACTGGACTTTGGAAAGCTGTGGGAAGATCATCTATACTTGTTGGAGTTCGCGTACAATAATATCTACCAGGCGAGTATACAAATGGCGCCCTTCGAGGCCCTTTATGGTAGAAGATGTCGCACGTCATTGTCTTGGTTGGAAATGGGTGAGTCAAAGTTGTACAAGATCCAGGAGGTGGATGATGCTACGTCTTTGGTTCGAACGATTCGAGAGAGGTTGCTAATCGCTCAGGACCGGCAGGCGAAGTACTATAATGCCAAGCACAGGAACGTGGAGTTCGCTGTCGGCGATTGGGTGTAATTGAAAATCAAACCGTTCAAGGGTGTCTCGCGGGTGCAGCGCTTGAAGAAGCTAAGCCCGAGGTACCTTGGACCGTTTGAGGTTCTGGAGTGGATTGGTAAAGCTGCTTATCGTTTGAAGCTATCAGTAGAGCTTAGTAGCCTTCATGATGTATTCCATATATCGGTACTACGAAAGGCGGTGCAAGAGCCTTCGCAAGTGATCGCGGTCGATCAAGTGTCGGTTGATAGTGGGTTGACGACGAAGGTCAAGCCCGTACGTATTGAGGACTCGGGAGTCAAGCGGCTACGCAATAAAGAGATCAGGATGGTCAAGGTCCGTTGGGACAATTGCGGTCGGGAAGAACTCTCTTGGGAGCAAGAGCAGACCATGCTTGAGGAGTACCCGGAGTTGTTTCACTCAGGTACCGTTTAGGTTTTATGTTTCTTTCCTTTATGTAATTTCGAGGACGAAATTCTTTTAAGAGGGAGAGAGTTGTAACGCCACGAAACTCAAAAGAGCGACGGGAGGCATTCTGGGCCAAATTTGGAATTTGGCAGGGGGCACACGGCCTGTTACACGGGCGTGTCCCAGGGCGTGTCGTGTTTGGGTTGATGATTTGGCTGAGAGGTCGACGAATTCTGGAGTCGACGATCGTCGAGCAGTGAACACGGCCTGAGACACGGGCGTGTCTCAGGGCGTGTCGAGCTCGTGTCGACGATCTTCCAGAGAAGTCGACGATTTTCGCTCGACGAAATGTCGAGACACGGAACACGGCCTAGGATACGGGCGTGTCCAAGGCCGTGTCGGGTGGTCGACGAACTGCGCTCGACGAAGTGTCGAGACGGTGAACACGTCCTGGAGCCCAGGTGTGTTCAAGTGTGGCACGGGCGTGTCATATTGGACACGGGCGTGTCTAAGACCCGTATGAGTCTCAGGTTGGTGTTTGTCCTGTGTTGATGGAGCAACATGCCCGGGAATACAGGCGTCTAATGGCCAACACGGGCGTGTCATGTCGAACACGAGCGTGTCAGGTGCCCGTGTGTTTTTCGAGACGCATCGATTACGACGGCGAATGGGGGACACGGCCCTTGACACGGGCATGTCGCAGGCCGTGTGCGGCCCAGGTTTTGCATTTTGGCTACGGATCATGGCCATTCGTTTCTTTTGTTTGGGATCTGATGGCTGGGGGTTGTTCCGGTAGGGATATACAAGGGATTGGACCTTTGAAACCCTCATTTTACTTGAGTGGTTCTCTTTCTAAGTCTAGAGATAGGGGAGAGCAAAGGAGGAGGAAGAAGCATAGATCTGGTCACCGGCGGAGCTTCGGAGCTCCAAATTGCGAACTGACTTCGGATCTACGGAGGCAAGGAGAGTGCGGTGCTTTTCATCCGTGTACGTTTCCATGGCACCAAGGAAGAACGCTAGGGTAACGATTCTCTACTTGAGCATGTGAAGCTCTACTTCTTTTGCATAGGGAAGCCCGCTCTCGTGAGTTTGCGGTGAGTTTGAGGCATTCCTTCGGGTAGACATGAATAGTCCCCGTTGTGTACATGTAGAGTCCGTAATCGAGAACGGATATAGGCATGATGTGTGAATCCTACCCGGACAAGTTGTCCTGGATTGGTGATGTTGCATTGCATGAATGGTCGGAGAAGACTTCGTGTGAATGGTTGTTGTTCGGGTTTTCTACGTGGTAGATTGCAACAGTGAGCCTTGGGGATTAACCCCAAGGTGCACCCGGAAAACTGGGCAGATGCGTGATTCTGCCAACTTGGTGGACTGGGAGCCAACCTTAACATAACTGGGTTATGTGATATATGGAGGAGATATGGGACTCGGGGAAGTTTGACCCTCGCAGATGACTTAAATGGATATTGCGGTGTGAGCAACGGGTCAGGAGGAACCGTACACGATCTATGTCGTTCAGTTAGAGAGACCTAAGGTACGTGTCACTCGATGTTGGCATAGATGGAGGGTCTTAGGTAGTTTCCAGAAATACTAGATGCTCACGAGATATTGCCGTCCTGGGGGGTGGTGAGTCAGCGGTCTTTGACCATGATCACCAAGAATGTGCCCTGAGAGCACGGGGCGTGTGGCCGTTCGTGCCTGCGCCTGTGATGTAGTGTTGTTACATTACTGCTTGGTTATACTAATAAAGTGCAGGGAAGGAGCATCGCTGCCCCGAGTTCGGGGGCGGGATCGTTATAATTTGGTCAGCATAGCTGACCGTTGTTTTTGTTTGCCACCGTGCGGTGGATATTTGCTTGCAGGTGCTGCGGAGCCGAGCAGTAAATAGCGGGCTAAAACCCAAGTTGCTGAGCCAGCCCTCGAAGGCCTAATTTTAAGTGTTTTCTTTTATTCATGTATGGTCAGCCTGCGTGCCGAGGTTTGAAAAACATGTAATTTGAGGAAAACAATTGTAAGGTCATAAGGCCAGTACTTGTGTATTTGTATCTTCATTCCTATTTGTTTTGGGTAGTGGACATTCATGCTTATTGTTGGGTTCTTAATCTTGTAATCTTAAATTGCTTCCGCTAGAATGCACTGTGTAGGACGTTGTCATTGGTTGGAAGGTTTCCATTGAGTAACTGCCCGGTTTGTCTGTGGCATATGGCGTCGGGCCCCAGCCGGACCTACTACTATATGCTATGTGACGGATAGGGGGTGTTACATATACTTCTTTTCATGTCATGAGTGTAGTGACTATGATTTGTCTAAGACGTACTGATGACACCTCATTGTGAGTTTGCAAATGAATGGTGGAATTAAAACTTTATCAGATCATCTGGTTCGACCAACTTGTCAAACCAACCTCCCTCTGATACCAACTGTCACAACACGTATTTTCTTCGTATTAAATAATACGTTTGAGTAAGAGAAAATACGTATCGCGATGCCACGTCGTGGAGGGGACAACTGCAGACGCTCAGGCAGAAACCTACTCCTAATACTTTTCATGAAAATCCATGAGTTATAGTTTTAAAAGTAGATTAAAATTAAGTTTTAATGTCTGTGTCCCTCGGTTCAGTGGAACGACTCGTCCACACTAACAGTGTAAATAGAATATGCAGTGGAAATTACTTGTTTTGTTCACTTATAATCCTACACGATTATGACAACCATTGATAACACATGTTATGCAGACCACTAGATTTAATATAGGTACGAAAGAACTTTTATAAACCTTTAAAATAGATTGTTATTCATTTGTAAGATACTATGAAATGATGGTATAATTCCTTTTAATTTTATACTTAAAATACCTAACATGCAACCCTAACATAAAACTTCTCAGAGATCAAGTAAGCTATACAAAACCAGCGAGAAAGTAAACTAGCAGCTAGCAAAGTGTCCAAAATCAAAAACAAGTTGTGGGTGTCAACAACCTGATACGAACCCACAGAAACACAGGAGTATGTCTGAACTAAGTAAAAAATACAACTAACCAACAACCTATCTCACGATGGTGAGGTGAAATGCCACAGCTACAACCGCTAAGCTGAAAACACCAGCCCTAGCTCCACAAACAGCTACTGTCCTGAACCTGAGGCATTCAAAAGAAGAACACATCAGCAAGAAAGTACAAGTGGCGGCAAGAAGTCAATGTAGAAAGGTAAACGACGGTCAATAGGGGTACCAACCCAAGACTGAAAATACTGAAAGAAAGATACAATATGTATAACAAGTAAACAGTGAGAAACTTACGTGAGCATCCACATATGCCAGGCTACACCAAACATGGTGGAGAGCAATATTCTAAAGGTACAGCTATAATCTGACAGCATAAACATATAATAAAGGTCCTAATAGTTTAAACAAAAATTCAATTATTAACACAGGTATGCATCCGACAAATGTGGGGGGAGTTACCTCCGTCAACACACCCACATAACAAACTCCACAAGGGCCTCAAGGGCAACACCGATAAGCATCCGACAACAGTAGGGGGAGACACCTCCGCCAACACACCCAGCAACTCCACGGGCACCCAAGGGAAAAAGAAGTGCTCTCATAACTCGACACACGCATAGCTCTCGTTGAGAGCTTTCCGGTTTGATGTTCCGTTGAAGATTTTGTCCACCAAGACTCCCGTAATCGCGGCCAGAAGTTCACGGAAGGAACGAGTCGTCGCTCTCGCCACTCTTGTTTGGGTCAGTCTTTTGGAGAAGATGAATATGGTTCTTCTTATATTATGCATATATATATACGTTTAATAATATAATAATGCTAATAATAATTATTAAGACTAATAATAGAAAGTTAGAAAATCAGGGAGAGGATTCATCGAGAGAGAAATGGATTTTGCGAGAAGATTTTTCGCAAGAGAGTTCTTTTCAAAAAAAACAAATATTTCGTGAGAAAGGAGTTCTTTTCGAAAATGAACAGTGGATTTTTTCAGAAAAAGCAGTCTGGATTTTTCAAAATGCCATAGGTATTTCTCGAAAAGAAAATAGATGAACAATGATCTTTCTCGAGAAGGCAGAAGGGATTTTAAAAAACAAATAGATGAACAGTGGTCTTTCTCGAGAAGGCAGAAGGGATTTTCGAAAAACAAATAGATGAACAGTGATTTTTCTCGAGAAGGTAGAAGGGATTTTCGAAAAACATATAAATGAACAGTGTTTTTTTGTCATCGTGAATAGTGGAATTTGCAAATCTACCCTTGATTAAACTTTAGGGATGAATAGTTCATTTCATTTTTGAATAGTGTTTTAATATAATAATAATACATTATAAATATTACATCATTACGGAGGGCCAAACGTTCGCTGAATCCTATGAAATTCGCGCCATAGGAAAATATCGACGCTACGAACCCAACGACGAAGACAAAAAAAACCGTGTACCATTCTCGAGATATAAATTTCTAAAGTTTACGACAAACGCAAACCATGCAAAACTACAAACGCGCGCCGAGACTCCAAAAATGCTCGGGTCGTGACGAAACTTGACGAGCCAGTCCAAAATTAATTAACTTAATTTCATAATGAAAAATTTTCCAATTTCGACCAAAATTTAAGGATTTGGCCGACTCGACCAAACGGACGTGAAAATGCCTTAACAACGTTGCGTTGTCAACTCGACGTTAAAAGTAATGCCCTGACTTCATAATACGTCATTTCTAAATTAAATAATTACCAGAAAATCGGGGGCGTTACAACGTTTGAGCTTCCTCTAAAGATATCACGTTCAACTTGCCCTTCCCCATGTCCAATAGTTGCGGCGGCGAAAAAACCTGAAGTGGAACGGGTTGCAATGGGGGCTGAGCCTGCGGGCACTTCGACTTAACATACCCTTTCTAACCACACTAAAAACAGGTCTTGTCCTTATGCCAATAATGGGCAGCGTCGTGCCCCCTCCGCTTACATTAAGAACAAACCAAATCTCCTTTAGGAGCACCCTGAATTGCATGAACCTGCTCCTTCTTCTAAGCACCTAATCTATGGTAACATCTTTCAAATGCATGGCCTGACCGGCCACAGAAGCTGCATATCTCTTTGCTTCTTTTCCCTGAAGCGGTGCCGGATTCTTGGGAACTCTTACCCTCACCGGTCTTCCTCTTATCCTTTCTCATTTGCTGACCTCAATTTTTGGCATTGTCAATCTCCTCAACCTTCAGAGCAGCCTCCACAATTTTAGAATAGCTTTCAGACCCATAAGCACTAGCTAGCTGCTAGATGTCATTCCTAAGATCACCCAAAAATCGTTTAACTCGATTTGACTCTGAAGACAACATGTATGGGGCAAATCAACTCAGCTTGTTGAATTCCACCTCAACTCGGTAACAGTAAGCTGGATTTGCTTTAGATGCAGAAAATCTTTCATCAGGCGGTCTCTCTCGATTGATGGCAGAAACTTCTTTAGAAGTAACTCCTTGAAGGATTGCCACGAACACCCATCTTTAAGGTTCTACTTCTCTCTCAGCCACCAACGCTTAGCAAGTCCCTTGAGTTATTACATAGCGACCATCACCCTCTGGTCCGCTGAAACTCCTGACTAAGCAAACATCTCCTCGATGGCTATTATCCAGTCATCCAAAGCCATAAAATCTTTCCTACCATCATAAGTAGTGGGTCCTAGTCTCTGAAAATGCGAAATAAACATCATCTCTGGTGGCAACAACACCAAGGGCACCAGAGGAGCAGGGGGAACAGGAACAAGAACAGTCTAACCTACCGCAGGGTCCTGCACTCTCGGCAGTTGTCCTGACACAACTGATAACAATGCTTGGATATGTGACTGCATCTCCACCATATGCCTAGATAAGATCTCATTACTCTGTCGCGGACTTTAAATCATTGCTTCGCTCTGCGCACTAGAAGACTCGCCCTCTGACTTGGGAGTCAACTAGTCGCCATACGCTTAGGGGTCATTCTAATAAAACAACGAATACTAATCAAAACCTAGCCCAACTGCTAGAACAAAACAACATAGTATAGACAAAACATACTAAATTACTTGCTCAAGCTGCTAACTTACTCTGGGATTTTTAATTATGAAGTCATGCCTAACTTAGGATGATATACCGTCATCCTATTGACTCATGTGCCTAAACCATGAATGCATGAATTTCTTATTCCTTTTGACCCAAAACCATGTGTGTGCATATGTCATCATGTAAATCTTTAGCTTGGCATGTGTGCTGATGCAATGTTATGTTATGCATGTTATGCTATGCAATCTAAAAAAGGCCTTAATGTATGTTATGAGCGGCGTACACATGAAATATTATGCATCTCATACTACATAATATCGCATGTAACAAAAAAGTAAAACGTGCTAATGGGCACCCATGTGATGGTGGTTATTCATCCCATACTACATAACTGTCACATGTTGCCACCTATGGTGGATCCATATACAAACACATATTATGCATCCCATATTACATAATAAGTCCTGTATACTTCTTATCATACTATGAGTGTAGCGTTCATGCTTCATCAAAGATGTACTGATGACACATCAGTGTGTGTATGAAATGACACTTGACAACTAACACTAACTAGAGATGGTTGTTCGACCAATTATCTAACAACCCATCCCTCTGATACCAACTATCACATCCCATATTTTCTCTGCATTATAGGGTATATTAGAGTAAGGGAAAATGCCTGTCATGATGCCACGCCGGCAGGGGATAACTGCAGACGCTCGGGCCAAACTCAAACTGAACACCTTTACGAAAGATTTATAAGTTATTTAATGAAAATTTAGTTTAAGTTAAACGATTAGCCGTATCCCTCGGCTTAGTGGCTCAACTAGTCCACCATAAAAAATATAGTTATACGCTACGGAAATACTTTGATCAGATTAAGTTAACATCCTACATGAGTATAAACATCCCCGGAGGGCAACTAATGATATGCAAGACTCTAGATTTATTATAATAGTAAAAGTAGCTTTTACGACCATTTAAATATAGTGATTTAGATTTTCAAATATGACATGCATGAAGTAGTAATAGTAGTTTTTATATTTTAAAATACCTAACAGTGCAACCTAACATAAAGCCTTCCTAGAGAACAAGTATAAATAACCCAAAAATGGGCAAAACTCGGCAGCTTAGTGATGAGTCTGATTTATATAGGCTTTTTCAGACTCATCTGGGCTTATTATCATGCATTTGCACTACTATTTAAGTAGGAAATATCATATATATTTGATCAGGGCTTCACTTAGCCATTGTGCATTGTTTCGGCCCATCTTGGTTTGCGAAATGCACTGGGATGTCGGGGGTAAGTACTGGGGTACTCCTCATGCAGATTTAGTTATTTTTATGTGTATATTGGTGCGGGGTGCGGTTGCTCCAGCTTTGGTTTTTGCTATGCAGGTGGTCACTTTTCCCCCAAAGTAGGAATTTTGACCTGTGGAAAATGCACGGTCGTGCGATTCCTTAGCGCACGCTTTCTACCGAATCGTGTGTTTTCTGCAGGTTTCTCTAGATGGGCTGACCAACCCGTGCGATATCTTCATGCATGGTTTCATCTGAACCGTGCGCGAAGGAGACGCATGGTTTTCCTGTTGCTTTCTAGTTTTATAGCGCTCGGTGGTTAATCGAGTGAGTTGTTCACGCACTGGCAGAAGTGCCCATGTGCAAGTAAAACGCACGGTTCCACCTGCTTGCCATGAATTTCAGCACTCTGTGATTACATGTGCATTTTCCTTCACGCACGGGCGAAAGCATCCGTGTGTGAGTAAAACGCACGGGTCAACGCATCTTCTTCTGCAATCTTGGCCTGGATGTTAATATCGCACGGTTAACGCACGGTCGTGCGCCAAACCATGCATGACCATTTTTCTGGCCTGCTCGTATTTAAGTTTAGGAGTTGACTGGAGCAAAAAATAGTCTGCGAAAAATGTTTAAGTTGTCTACCTAAATCGCCTAGAGGGGGTGAATAGGTAAGTTCTTCGTCTTTTTGCGGAATAAAAATTGAACGAGCAATGCACAAAAAAATAAGCAAGCATACACAAACGACACCAAGAATTATAGTGGTTCCCCAACCTTGGATATATACACTTTCCACCTCACTTATCTAGCAATGCACTAGACTCAGCTACTCCACTATTCTCGGATTGAAACAATCCTACTACTCGGAACAAAGTTCCTACAACTCGATCCCTAAAACAGGATCTGCAATCGGAAGAGAAACTTCCTACAAAATCTCGGAGAACAAAGCTCCTACAACTCGGAGAAGAATCTCCTACAAGAATAAAATGATTTACAAAGAAATATACAAACAGTATTATTCAAGATCTAAATCTTCAGCCCTTCTTCTTCCTTAAAACTTTGATGCTCTGTCAGAAATAAATTGAAGAAGAAACGGCTAAATCTCTGGATCTGAAAATTCTGGACTCATCACGAACAAGAAAAGAATCTGTCGAGGTAGAAGATCTTGATCTGTTGAATCTCTTGTCCTGAATCTCTGGATCGAAAACAGATCGGCAATGAAGGCGATGAACAGCGGCGGCTTCTGATTTTGGAAAGAGAATATACTATTCATAATACTTAGGTTTTGCTTCTTTTTTCTTTTTTTTTTCTTTTTTTTCTTAGGGTTAGTCGATTATAATACGACCTTTTATAGGACTTATCAAACAGTCATAATCATATTAAATGCATGACACTTGGACCAATCACATGCTAATCACATTTGAAAATACGTCTGTTGAAACTTAGAAAAAATTTCAGAAAACAGTTTGGCATTTCTCGAGAGGAAGAATTGTACTCGAGAAGAAGTTTTCTGATTCTCGGGAAGAATGATGAGGATCTCAAAAAAAACACTTTGGAAAAGATGTGGAGGTGGAATTCAGCAATCTCGAGAATGAAAGAAAGTACTCGAGAAGAATATATTTTTATTCTCGAGAAGTACTCTAGTACTCGAGAACAAAGACGTATCTCGAGACAAGTTGTCTGACTCTCGAGAAAAATATTCTAGTTCTCGAGAAAAATTTTTTGTTTCTCGAGAACTAAACATAACCTTCTCAAGAAAAAGACTTTGACTTCTCGAGAAAAAGACTTAGAAAATATTTTGACTGGAAATGAAATAACTCGAGAAGGAAATTTATGGAGTACTCGAGTACATAGGGCCTTCTCGAGAACAGCACTGAGCTTTCTCGAGAACTGCTTCTGCAACTCGAATTCATGACAAGTCTAACTCGAGTACAAGCTTTAGTTCTTCTCGAGTACAGAACATTCTACTCGAGAAAAACACTTAACAACTTTTCTGAAAATCTGAAACTTTTTTCTTCAAGATATACAGCTACCAACTTTTCTCTCATGGCTGTAGTGCTTGAAAAATAAGTGTGTCTCAATAGAGAGGCTACACATGAGTCAACACCATAGATCACACAATGAGAGATTACATTGTATGGACATGTGTTTAGTGACTCATTATAGACTGATATTGGTCTACACTTGGCAATTTTATCCTGCAAACACTTAACTAGAAAGGACATCAAATACAAACTTAATTCATTTTAGTTCAAGGGTAACTTCATACAAATCTGGGTTATTGTAGATGCAATACCCAACAATCTCCCCCTATTTGTAGAAGTCAAAACCCTCTACACTAAGGTGAATTACATCAAGATAAAACAATAAAGAAACTAATAACCATAATAACTGGAAGAAATGTTGTAATATAGAAAAATCAGATTATCAAATCTTAAAGGTTTATATTAATAGAAATTGTCCAAGAGAAATTCAATTCCACAAGATTTCAAAAATGAATTTTTCTAAACATCTACAATATCTACTGGTTCTGCTGTTGTTGCTGTCTTGTTTCTCGTGTTGCCTTTTCTAATAACTGTAAGGTTTTGGAAAATATTTTGGAGGTCTGGGTGGAGCCTTGGGATTATTCCTTCCAAACTCCCTATCATACAACCTCCTTTTGGTAAGAGATTTTTCATATAAATCCCATTCATAGGAGCTATAATGAATGTTCCTGTCTTCATTAAAATCAACCACAAATTTCAGAGTTCCAAGAATCATATCTTTGTAGGTTGCACTCCATACTTCAGAGAATTCTTAAGGTCTTCTCCTTTCAGCTTTAGGATGAGGAGTTGATCTATTGGGTGACGCACCATCACCATATTTTCTTTTTTTAGCTTTATGAATCTCTGGAGGTGCTTGAGGAGGCACATTTACTTGATCAGATTCCCAAACTTCCTCATATATTTCAGGAGGTGTTCCTTCAAAATATTCAGGAGGTGGTCCTTCAAAATATTCAGGAGGTGGAGAGAATGTTGGCCTATTCACATCCAAGCATGCAGGAGGGGGTGTAGAAGGATCCATTGATAGATCAAGGAAAAGCTGATTATGCATCCAAATAACAGTATCATATGTGTAAAGCTTTGTACTTTTAACCTCTTTGAGCACTGATTCTTGGATCTCTTTCATTTGATCATCCCATTGATCATTCATTATCTTAAGTTGTTTTTCTAGCTGTTCTTTAACTTTATCCTACCCCTTTCTGACTTCTAGAGATAGGGTGCTAATTACTTCTTCTTTGAAATGCCCAACTTCTTCACAAGTCTTGAAGTTTCATTCTTGGGCTTTCTTTTCTAATTGAATTTGATTGTTAGCAAGAGTAACTGATTGTTCCATTACTATACTAATGCTGGTGATAATGTGATCTATTACTTTTCCTCCAATTTGTAAAAGACTTTTAAATTCATCAGTATTATTCTGGATTTCAGCAAATCCACGGCTCATTTCTTTTTCCAAGGCTGTGACTTTATCAGTTAAAATTTTAAGATAAGTATCAAAATAATCTCTCTGTGCAGCTAGCATAGCTTCAATCTTACTTAAGATAGTACCTTCGAGAAATACTTCAGTTTGAGTAGATGGTGGAGTAGAACTGGGGCTGTCCAAGGAGTAATTTCTTTAATGATGATAGTGGAGGTAGAGACTTGCTTTTTGCTGATTGTTCTTTCTTCATCTTTAGTATCTTTGGGTAGTATGGAGGGAATATTGAAATGGAGACTGGGAAGTGGTGGCTGAGCATCTTCAACAGGTAATTCATCTTCTGAGTCATGAATAGAAATAACCTCTTCATCATGTATATCTTCAAATGGAGATTTTGCTGGTTCTAGTACAGGAGACTTTTCAGGTTCTGGGGACTGTTCTGGTTGATGTTCTGGGGACTTGGCTAGAGAAGAAGGATGTACTTCAGGAACAGTGAAAAGAGGCTCTTTAGAGGAGAATTCCTCTATCATCATGTTGATGTCATCATCAGTAGACATAATCTGTTCTTGAACTTGGGCATCAGTTAGGATTTCTGTATCTGGTAGATCTTCAGCAGTAAAATCTGTATTTTTCTAGATGAAGGTGGAAGTGGCAGCAGCAGATGGATTTGAATTTTCTTCTAAAGCATTGGTTGTAGTAGCAGGAGAATAAGTATCATCTTCTTGGATAGTATGAAGGGCAGCAGGTGGTGTGACTTGGGCTGGAATTATTGTAGCAGCAGGAGCAGGAGCTGGAGTGGACTGAACTTGAACATATGGGGCAGGCTCCCCCTCAATAACTGGATCAGTTATTTGATGAGAAGAAGGAGATGGAGTCATGTCCACATCTTCATTTTTCTTGTCATATTTCTGAAGCTTAACTTCCCATCTCTGGATAGAGGTGATGGAGACTTTCTTCATATGGTGTAGGGCCATGCTTTTTTTCATAGAAAATACTTCTGGGTCCATCTGGTTCAGGTACAAAGATAAGATCCTGCCATAACTGGGACTCTTGATGCTTGCCTTATTTTATCAAAGATCATCATACCCCACTGATATTTCTTTCTACAAATAACATCAGTCATCATGTCAAAGAAATCTGGTGTGATGTTGCTTATGGAGCTTGTCCTGCAGAGAAGTACTTTTCCAAGTATACCTGCCAGCAACTTACTTTCTGCATTCATGAACTATCTACGAACAGTGTGGGTTGATTGGGGAAGGCCACAGTAACTATAGGCCCTTTTATAATCTATTTATTCTAGTTCATCTTCTTCATCAATCACTGATAACTGTAGAAATTTTGAAACAGAGTTGGAATTCATCTTTACCTTGATATCTCGAACCCTTGATTTCAGTACTTTGCCATTGCGCTTGACTTTGGCATGTTGGAAAAATTCTTCGACATCAAAGGTGAGTACCTTGCAGGGATGTTCAAGAACAAATGATAAACCGGTGGTATTGAGTAAAATGAGAACATTTCTGAAATCATATTAAATTTTGCCAATCCCTGTTGAAACCAGTTCGCTGCCGATTCCGAGCTTAGAAGATGATGTCATTGATGTGGAGAAAGTGATGTTGGTTGGCCGGTGAATGGAGAAGTGTGCTTGATTACGACAGTCGGCGGAGACAGAGTAGGTGAAGTGTCTTTTCTCGAGAGAGAGGGATTTGAAATCGAGAATAGAAATTCTTGGACCTAAGTCTATTTATATTTTCCTTTAGTTTTGATCATAAATGATATAAATAATGTTAAAGATACATGGAATAGGGCGGTGAAGTGCCCGGGTGCTAGTACGAAAAATTTGAACTGGATGAAAAATTTCCAATCTGATTTCTCGAGATGGATTGTTGTTCTCGAGAAGAAGATAGTTAGCACTTGAGTAGAATTCTTCTTTCTCCCGAGTAGAAATTTCTAAGTTCTTTAGTAGAGCAATCCATGTTCTCGAGCAGAGCTTTTGTTCTCGAGAATTAATTCTGTCGTTCTCAAGTATAAGTGATGTACTCGAGAAATGAAGTCCATACTTTGAAATTTTCTTGATTTTGAAGTATGACCGGATCTTGAACTTGCTTGAGACCTTTTTCCTTCATTCCTATTCTTCCTTGTTGAACATGTCAAGTTCTGTTTTGAAGAACGAGAACTTGGCCACGTCCAGCTGCTTTGTGAATATATCTGCAATTTGCATGTCAGTTGGGACATATTGGAGATTGATGTCTCCATGCTCCACATGCTCCCGGATTAAGTGCTACCGCAGATCTATGTTCTTTGTCCGGTTTTGAGAGACTGGGTTGTCGGCCAACAAAGGAATGTCCTTGACCTTCAAGTTGTAATCTTCAAGTTGGTTCTTTATCCATAACAATTGTGCACAACAACTGCCGGCAAAAATGTATTCTGACTCGACTGTTGAGATTGCGACACAATTTTGCTTTTTGCTGCTCCATGAAATGAGCCTCCTTCCAAGGAATTGGCAAGTCCTGAAAGTGCTCTTTCTATCATCTTTGCTTCCTGCAAAATTTGCATCTGAAAAACCAATTAGTTTGCTATCATTACTTATTGGGTATCATAAGCCAAGATTTGGTGTACCTTTAAGGTATCTCAATATCCGCTTTGTAGGAGCATAGTGAGATTCCTTAGAGTTTACTTAAAATCTAGCACACACGCATGTTTAAAATATTATGTCCGGTCTAGTAGTAGTAAGATAGAGCAAGGATCCAATTATGCTTATGTACTTGGTTTCATCAAAAGGTTTCCCTTTCTCATCCTTGTCTAGAGACATAGTTGAACCCATTGGAGTCCTCATAGAGGTTGCGTTCTCCATTCCGAATTTCTTAATTAACGCCTTGGTCAATTTCGTCTGAGAGATGAAAATTCCATCTTCATATTGTTTCACCTGAAGTCCTGAGAAATACTTCAGCTCTCTCATACTGCTCATTGTGAACTTCCCTTGCATAAGTTTGGAAAACATTTTGTAGAGGTTGTCGTTAGTATAGCCAAATATGATGTCATTGACATAAATTTACACTAGAAAAATCTTGCCTTTTATTTCCCTAAGAAATAATATCTTATCTATCTTTCCTCTTGTGAATTTGTTCTCAAGAAGAAAGTTAGACAGAATCTCGTACCAAGCTCGAGGAGCTTGTTTCAAACCATATAAAGCTTTAAATAAAAGATAAACATGCTCGGGATAGTTAGAATCAACGAAACCTGGAGGTTGTTCCACATACACCTCTTCCTTTATGTCACCATTAAGGAAGGCCGACTTCACGTCCATCTGATAGACAATGAAGCCCTTAAGTGTTGCATATGCTAAGAACAACCTGATGGCCTCCAGCCTTGCCACGGGTGCATACGTCTGGTCAAAGTTGATTCCTTCTTATGGTCTGTATCCCTTGGCGATGAGTCTGGACTTGTTCTTTATACTTGTCCCATCCTCGTCCATCTTGTTCCTATAGACCCACTTTGTTCTGATAACGTTTTACCTTTTGGTCTTGGAACAAGCTTCCAGACTTGGTAACGCTTGAAATGATTCAATTCTTCTTCCATTGCCATTATCCAAGATGTGTCTGAGTTTGCTTCCTCAGACTTCTTCGGTTCAACCTGTGAGATAAAACTCAAATATAAATTTTCATTAGCTTTACCTCTACGAGTTCTAACATCATCCCGAGAATCTCCTATAATTTGATCCATTGGGTGATCCTTCAAGTGTCTGAGCTCTAGAGTCCTTGCATCTAGAGCTTCTTCAACCACAGGAGTGACTTCATCAACTTGAATGATGTCTTCATCATGGTCATCAACCTCTCCAATTGGGGTTGGAGTGGTGATCTTGACGAACTTTTGATCTTTTTTTTGTCGGCTCATCCAAGTTTAATTCCTTTATTCTTGAACCTTCATCTTCAATAAACACACTAGAAGAGCTGCCTTGCAGCAGGCTCGTCTCATCAAATACAACATGAATAGATTCTTCTACAACCAGAGTTTTTTTATTAAAAATCCTATATGCCTTACTATGGCTAATATAACCTACGAAAATACCTTCAAAGCTTTTTTCAATTAATTTAATGGTGTGATACTTACCATTGTTAAGGATGAAGCATTTACAACCAAATATTCTAAAATTTGAAATAGTCAGTTTCCTGCCCTATAGTAGTTCGTAAGTTGTCTTATTATGGTTCTTGTGTATGAGTGCTCGATTTTGCACGTGGCATGCAGTGTTAATTACTTCAGCCTAGAAATATTTCGGTAGTGAGGCATCACTTAACATGGTAATGCAGGACTTTATGAGTGTTTTATTCCTTCTCTCAGCTACTTCATTCTGTTGAGGAGTACGAGGAGAGAAAAACTCATGAAAGATACCTAGGCTTTCACAGAATTTTGTCATGGACCCAGACTTGAACTCTGTTCCATTGCCACTTCTGATTTTGACTACGGAATAGTTGTATTCATTCTGGATATGCCTGACAAAATTACTAAAGATATCAAAAGTATCTGACTTGTGTTTTACATAGAACACTCATGCAAAGCGAGAGTAATCATCAACAATAACCAATGTGTAATCCTTACCTCCCAAACATCTAACTTATAGTGGACCTAAAAAGTCCATATGAAGTAGGTGTAAACACCTATTAGAGTCTTTGCCAATAGTGCTTTTAAAGATGCCCTTGTTTGCTTGTCTTTTACGCATGTGTGACAATGTCTATCTTTAGCGTACTTGACATTTGGGGCATCACGTACTAAATTAAGAGAAAATAATTTATTAATAGTTTTGAAATTAATATGTGCTAATCTCTTGTGTCATTGGTCACCAAGATATGCACTATCTTTAGCCAAAAAGCACACTGGCGTAGAATAGCCTATGCAAAAAAAAATTAAACAAAATATATTTCTACTACGAGTGCCTGATAGAATCGTTTCCAAATTATCTACCGATTTTATCAAGCACTTGTCTGCATTAAATTCTACTATGTATCCTTTATCGCAGAGCTGGCTTATGCTTATAAGATTTTGTTCCAATCCTTCAACATAAGCCACATCTGAGAAGGATACACTACCATTAGTAATCATACTGTAGCCTTTAGTAATTCCTCTGTCATAACTTCCAAAGATGACCTTTGGCCCATTCATGACTGGAGAATAATTCTAGAGTAGGTTTTTAGTCCCAGTCATATGATGAGATCATCCACTATCCAAATACCAGATAGAATTTTTGGTGGCCTTTGGACATACCTGCATACACAAATCAGTTTGCCTTAGGAACCCAAACTTGTTTGGGTCCTTGGTCTCTAGTTAGCATACTCCCCCTACGTGTGTTAACATTGCGAGTGGTCTTTCTCATATTATTAACTTGAGGAGTTACATAATTTCTGGAGTTAAACCAGCAATCTATAGCAAAGTAACCAACTTTGTCGCAGCACCAACAGTCAAACCTATTATATCTTTGCCTAAATTTCTCCTGCTTGAACTTTTGAGAGAGTGGTTTAGCAGGGGCAGCAGACTTGGAGGAAGAAGCTTCAAGGTGATGGCACTCACATAACTTCTTCTCCTTAAGAGGCTTTTCCACAACAGGTTTTACTTTTGTTGCTTTCTTGATGTTGTGACCATGACTATAAGAGCCATGGCTCTGAAGAGTGATCTCCTCATAAGGTTCCTTGAATACACTTTTCCAAAGTTTCGGGGATGGGTTCATCCTTAGTACCGAGACTTGGGCTCTACATAAGTAGGCCTAGCAAAGTGACAGTATGAGGAATCAAGATCAAACTCGTTAGTTGGAAAGATAACCTTTTTAAATGAAGTCTGATCTTGAGGAGCTTTCCCCTTATCCTTGGCCAACGCTTTCTTGGCAGCCTTATTCTTCCATTGAGCCTTATTTCTCCTAGAAAATTTACTAGGAGCATCCATATGGCCTAAGCTAGCACCTTTGACCTGAGCTGAGAATTCCACAACAAATTGAAAGATAGTCTTGGGCTTGGAGAAACTTTCAACAAGTTTCTTTTCAGATGCAAGTTGTTCTTCCAATTCTTTGATGATTTTCTCCTTCAGATCTAGGTGCTCGAGAGCCTTATTATATTCTTCAATTGCAGCATTGAAATTCTCTCTGAGTGAGTCCGTCTTGGTGATCCTCTCTCAGATTGCTCTCTTTAGCATTAAGAGATTTAATCTCCTTGGCCTGAGTTTTCAGAATTTTTCAACATTTGTCGTAAGTCTTGATTAACTCTTTATATTGAGTCATGAGTTCAGACTCATCGTCAGAAGAGTAGTCCTCATGATCATGGTCAGAAGCATCTGATTCAGAGAGAGGAGTACGAGAGTTTACCTTCCTAGTGTATTGGGGTTCTTATTCCTCATCTGTTTGTGTCATTTGCCCAAAGTAGGCTTCCTCTTCCTCACTTGACTCAGATGAGTCATAGTCGTTGATAGTCTTGCCCTTCTTGACTATTAGGCTTTTTTAAGTTTTCCTCTTGTTGTAAGAAGATTTCTTCTCCTCTCTTTTTCCACCCTCCTTCTTCTTGTGAGGGCAATCAGCAATGACGTGTCCTGGCTTGTTGCAACAATAACAAACAATGTCAGAAGAAATATGTTTGTTCTATTTAAAATGATACTTGTCTTGCCTACTTGAGCCTTTTTTATGACGATCACCATCATGACGTGATCTTTTGGACGAGGCATCTTTGCCTCTCCACTGTTTCTTCTTGTTCAAGAACTTCTTGAACTGCCTTAAAAGAAGAGAAAACTCTCCTTTTGATAGCTCTGAGCCTGAGGTACTTGGCTCTGAAGCTTCTTATTCACTCTCTTCCTGTGCAGGAGCAGGTGATGCAGCTTTGACTTTCCTTGAGCTGTCTGTCTTCAGTGCGACAGACTTCTCCTTGGATGAAGACCGGCTCTTCTCTTCTTCAGCTTTTCTTGAATTGATTTGCAGCTCATATGACATAAGCTTTCTAAAGAGATTTTGAGGGTCAGTCTTAGCCAGCTTGCCAAACTCTCGAATTGCACAGACTTTGTTGTCACATTCCTTAGTTAGGGACCTCAGAAATTTATCATTCAATTCTCCATTAGTGAAGACTCGGCCATATACTCTTAGTCCATTAACAATCTTGAAGAAGCTTTCAAAAGTATCTGCAATTGAGTCCTTGGGACCTTGTCTGAATGCTTCATATTTTTGATTTAGGAGGGATCTTCTGTCATCCAAAACCTCTTCAGTACCTTCCATCAAGATGATGAGAGACTGCCACATTTCCTTGGCAGATTGGCAGTGAATCAGGTTCTGCAGCATAGAATCATTGACTGCACTTGTGATGATATTTTTGACTTTCTTGTCTAAGGAGACAAGTGTAATCTCATCCTTATCAAGATCCATCAGCTTCTTTGGAACTTTCTTGGTGGGATCAATAGTGGAGACTGACATAGGAATATAATGTTCTTCTTCCACAATCACGAAGATTCTTGGGTCCACAGCTTCCATGAAAAATTTAATTCTTTATTTCAACATGGGAAAGTTTGTCTTTGTGCATAAAGGAAACTTTACAAAATCTTTTATTCTGTCCATGCTTGAATCACTCAAAAGACAACTTGGGGCAGATTTGTTCAAGGTGTTAACCTTTTGATGAACAACCTCTCTCTGATACCAATTGAAAAATGTTTATGTTGTCTACCTAAATTGTTAACCCAGAAATCGGTGATCCCTCCCAAGGTAGCTCGCTTTCTAGTCGCGGCCTGCTCCGGGTTCCCCCTGTAGGTTGTGACCAGTCCTCCAAGGATGGGCGGACAAACTTCTCTGTCCGCTCAAGCCGTGTGGCTAAGGCGGTCTCCCTGACCTGACCACCTAGGTCGCGCAGCAGCTGCTTGTTCTGTAGGGGCCGCGGACTGATGCCTCAGTCCGCCCCTGCAAGCTGCACAGTTTCGTCAGCTAACCGCACAATGGTTCTCTCTACTCCGACAGGTGCGGGCTATCCAACTATGTAGCAGACTCCCCATTGCTATCCATATAGACTGCCAGGTAGCAGCATACTCGACATTTTCACGGTCTTCATCAGCCCACACCTGCAGGTCGCACAACAAGAAAGGCAAACCGCCTCATCGCCAAGTGATCTGCCGCCAGGTCGCCCAACGGAGGGTGACAACTCCCAAGGTCGCCTAAGTAACTAGCCTGCCCCTCCAATAGGGCAGACTTCATCAACGGGGGGCATCCTGCACGACCTGCTCCTCCAGCCCATGCAACAAGGCAGCGGACTCAACTCTAGCGCATCGCCAGACAATAGTGGTGACCTTCCTTCAGGCCGCCCACCATCAACAGTGGCGACGAACCTTCAGCTCGCCGCATAACAAAAATGGTGACCTTCCTCCAGGCCGCCAGTTAGCAATGACTACATGCTCCACCTCGTCAGCACGAGCGACCTGCCTCCTCAGTCCGCCAGGTCGCCAAGCCATTATCTCCTGGCAGGGGTATAAGCATCCAGCAGAAAGGCTCATCTTGTCCATAGCAGGTTAGGCAGACTCATTCTACAGTCCGCTAGTAATCCCTCCAGTTTCCTAATGCCTTCCCAGCAGTGGGCTGACTACCCCTCAGCTCGCATAGCTCGTCGCGAGCTCGCTTAGTACAGCAGAGGCTAACTCATCTCAGTCCGCCAAACAGCAGGCTAGCTCCAAAAGATAAGTCCCTAACCGTATAGCATGGCGCGGACTCGGCGAACTCCTTGTTCTACTCGCACAACTAACCGTCACATCGGGGGTGACGTTACCAAGACCGTTATCTCTTCGGGCCTATAAATAGCCCCCCAAACCTCACATTAAGGATAGAGCCGGGAGGCGGCAACTTGGATGGTCAACTCTGCAACCACAACTTCCCTGTCCTCCACCACTACCAGCGGGCTGACCGCCAGTCCGGGCGGACTCCCCAGAAGTAGCTCACGCGGCCTGGGCCATCAAGCTGTGCGGCCTGACCGGCCATCTATTCTCTAACCGCTGACTCTCTCTATCTCTCTCTTTTTCCTCTGTTATACTTTTCCCTTTATTCTCTTTTCTATGTAAGAGAACTTAAGCTTAGATGTAATACAGGTTAATATATAAAGGGAAAGCCCGCCGCAAGAGAGGCATTTAAGTCGTGATGGGCGAAGTCTGCTGTTGTCGCTGCTAGCAGCCCTCTTTTCTTCTCTTTCAATCTATCTTCATGCGTGACTGAGATTAACCAGCTGCTTAGCAGTCTCTCTTCCCATCTGCTCATTCACCCCGTGAGATTCGAACACCCATTAACTGGGCGGTGCCATTTTGGCGCATCAACAGTTAACACGCGGCCTTGTGATCCTGAGCAGTTGATGAATAGCAGTTGCAATGAAGACAAGAGAATGAGCTCAGAATACACCTTAACTTCAAACAGCCATAACTTTTGATCTGCGAGTCCGATTTCAAAAATTCAAAGCTTGTCGGAACCAGCTTGAAGAGATCTACCCCCAGTAAACCGGGAACCAGTTCAGACGCTTTTTTGGCCCTCGTATTGCCCAAATTCCACTCTATTTGGAAGTTATTGAAGTTTTTCCCTTTCGACAATTTCTGTCCTCAGGGATTTTCCGTCAAAAGATCTCGAACACACCTCAAATCATTCTGAAGTGCCCATCTTAAGTAGCGATTACGATCTCCTACTATCTAAGAAGGAATTCACATCTCTCATCGGAAGCTTCATAAGGTAAACATGAGTGCTTATCCTCATATACCTGATGGACTAACATCTTCGGAAGGCAAAGTGCTAGTTCCTTCTCCTTTTATACATCGACTTCGATGGGAAGTTGCTCCAAATGATTTTAAAGAACCTCGCCTACCATTCTACTCTGGCCTAAGTGATCCAATTCATCATCTGCAAGCTTTTGAATCAATTACATCGTCTAAAGCGCTATCTGATGGTATCAAATGCAAGCTACTTGTCATGTCTTTTGGTGCTCAAGTGTTGGAATGGTTCTACCATTTATCGCCTCAATCAATTACTTGCTTTGACGACCTTCAAAGAGAATTTCTCTTAAGGTTTGGGACTTTAAAGAAGAGAAAGAAAGATGCAGCAGCTCTTTTTTAGATCAAGCAAGAAGAAGAAGAGTCTAATGCTCATTTCATCGATCGATTCCAGAAGGAAATTCTTGATATTGTTAATGTCCATCAAGACTTTTACAAATATGCTTTCATAAGTCGACTATGGTAAGGTCCTCTTAAATTCAAAGTCACTACAAAAATGCCCGACACCTATGGGGATCTTATTGAAAAAGCAAATAGGTTCATAGCAGCAGAAGCAGTGAACCCCAATTATATAGCTCATCTAAATCAGAAAGCTTAGGCACAAGGTTATGATCGTGGGAATTCATCTACATCTCAAATAAAGTATTCAGAATCAAGCCTTGATAACTCTGATGTGTCAATTCAGACTTATGACAATGAGCCTCATGCTTCTCGCCAATACAAGCAAGCTGGATCCAAAAGAAAGTATACAAATTTAACTATCTCTATGGACGAAGTTCTTCAAATCATCAAGCAGGAGCCAGACTTTACAAAGTCTTTCCTCCTGCGTCCTGGTTGAAGTTGTCATAAGGATTTATTCTGTCAATACCACATGTGTGTGGGTCATGATATAGAGAATTGTCGAGCACTTCATAAGCTCGTAGAGAAATGGCTGAAAGAAGGCAAATTGCAGGAATATATTGCCTAAGACTATCATTATAAAATTTACTCTTGCAGCGCCAAGAGAATTTATTGCTTCAATAGCTTTCTTGATCGCCTATTTTGGAAACGTTTGGCAATTAAACCCACTCCTCGTGGTCGCCATATTTCCAAAGAGGCAATCAAGCCAGCTCTCTATGAGTTAAGGAAACGTGTGGCAATTAAACCCACTCTATGTGGTAGCCCTATTTCTAGTTTGGCATCAGATCCACTCCTCGCGGTGGCCTTTTATAAAGCAATCAAATCCACATTGTGGTCGCTCAAGAAGCTTCTCTATTCTAGTAAAGCTCGGAAAAATCATACATTATTGTACGCTTCAGTCCGCTTTGAAGAACCATTTAGTAAAAATTTAATACATGTGGTCTCATCTAATTGATCTGGATTTCATATTGTGTATATCATCAATGCTCTATTTTGATCTCTACTGGATTTTGCTTATTCGGCCAACAACATGATTTCATAGATATTCCTTCTGCAGTCTAATCATATATGTCTTATCACATCCACTTTTGGCAAAAGATTTATCCATAAACTCCTTAGAGATTGGCAGATATTTGCAAGTTTCCTCCATGTACTTGCAAATTAGTTTTCTTTTATATCTGCTGCTCACTCTTCTTTTGCAGAGATTAGTAGATATTTGTAAGTTTCAACCAGGTACTTGCAGCTTACCTTTACTTTCATATCTGCTTCTCACTTCTCTTTTGCAGAGATTAGCAGATACCGGCAAGTTTCCTTCAGGTACCTGCAACTTACTTTCCTTTAATATCTATTTCTAACTATTTTTTGCAGATATTATCAAATATTCGCAAGTTACGTTCAGGTGCTTGCAACCTACTTTTCCATTATATCTGCTTCTTACTCTTCATTTTGCAGAGGTTAGCAGGTATTTGCAAGTTCCCTTCAGGAACTTGCAGCCTACTTTTATACATCATATCTACGTATAAATTCTCTTTTGTAGAGACTAAAAGGTGCTTGCAAGCCTCCATCTGGTACTTGCAATTTATTATTTTTCTATGCCCTCCTCTCCTCTTTGTTTTACAGAGCTCAGTGGAAGACATTCACGTCTTCTTCACTTGGTAAAAGCGATTTAGGTACACACGAGATGTGCCCCCATTTTCTTTGGCTACATTAACTTTCCCTTTACAGGAAAAAGAAAGGCATTGGCAAATTCCTTCTGAGGAGAGACATCAGGTTCTATCTCTCCTTACCTCTTACTTTTTCAAGGGGTGGATCGCGATTTTCGTGGGTCTCCTACTTTTTTGAAGTTCCATTCGGGACTTAAAAAAGTGTGGGGATTATATTAACCCAGAAATCGGCGATCTCTCCCAAGGTATCCCGCTTGCTAGTCGCGGCCTGCTCCGGGTTCCCCTTGTAGGTCGTGACCAGTCCTCCAAGAATAGGCGGACATACTTCTCTGTCCGCTCAGGCCACGCGGCTAGGACGGTCTACCCGGCCTGACCGCCTAGGTCGCGCAGCAGCCGCTTGTTCTGCAGGGGCTGCGGTCAGATGCCTTAGTCCGCCCCTGCAGGTCGCACAGTTAGGTCTGCTAATCACACAATGGTTCTCTCTACTCTGATAGGTTCGAGCTATCCAACTATGTCGCAGACTCCCCATTGCTATCTGCATAGACCGCCAGGTAGCAGCATACTCGGCAAGTTTCACGGTCTTCACCAGCCCACACCTACAGGTCGCACAACAAGCAAGGCAAAATGCCTCATCGCCTGGCGATCTGGCGCCAGGTCGCCCAACAGAGGGAGACAACTCCCCAGGTCGCCCAAGCAACTAGCCTGCCCCTCCAACAGGGTAGGCTTCATCAACGGGGGGTGACCTGCGTGACCTGCTCCTCCAGCCCGTGCAATAAGGTGGCGAACTCAACTCCAGCGCACCGCCAGAAAATAGTGGCGACCTTCCTCCAGGCCGCCCACCATCAACAGCGGCGACGAACCTTCAGCTCGCCGCATAACAGGAATGGCGACCTGCCTCAAGGCCGCCAGTCAACAATGACTGCCTGCTCCACCTCGTCAGCACATGCAACCTGCCTCCTCAGTCCGCCAGGTCGTCAAGCCCTTGTCGCCAAGCAGGAGGGACAAGCATCCAGTAGATAGGCTCATCATGTCCACAGCGGGCTAGGTGGACTCATTCTATAGTCTGCCAGCAAGCCCTCCAGTTTCCTGATCTCTTCCCAGCAGCGGGCTGACTACCCCTCAGCTCGTATAGCTCGGTGCGAGCTCGCTTAGTACAGCAGAGGCGGACTCGTCTCAGTCCGCCAAACAACAGTCCAGCTCCATAATATAAGTCCCGAACCGCATAGCATGACGCGGACTCGACGGACTCCTTGTTCTACTCGCACAACTCACCGTCTCACTGGGGGTGACGTTACTAAGATCGTTACCTCTTCGGGCCTATAAATATCCCCCCATACCTCACATTGAGGATAGAGCCGGGAGGGGGAAACTTGGATGGTCAACTCTGCGGCCACAACTTCCCTGTCCGCCACCACTACCAGCGAGCTGACCGCCAGTCCGGGCGGACTCCCTAAAAGCAGCTCACGCGGCCTAGGCCATCAACCTCGCGGCCTGACCGGCCATCTCTTCTCTAGCCTCCGACTCTCTCTCTCTCTCTCTCTCTTTCTCCTATGTTGTACTTTTCCCTTTATTCTCTTTTCTATGTAAGATAACTTAAGCTCAGCTATAATACAGGTTTTTATATAATGGGAAGACCCGCCGCAAGAGAGGCATTTAATCCGCGGTGGGCGAAGACTGTTGTTGTCACTGCTAGCAGCCCTCTTTTCTTCTCTTTCACTCTATCTTCATACGCGACTCAGAGTAACCAGCTGCTCGACAGTCTCTCTTCCAATCTGCTTATTCCCCCCATGAGATTCGAAAACCCGCTAACTTGGCGGTGCCATTTTCGCGCATCAACACTCAAAGCACTTAACGTCATTTGGTTCACTCAACGCTCTCGATGCCAACTGACAATACTCGACGAATACGTCAATATTACATGACGCTTTTGACTTAGTCTCACAGACCACTCGACGCTCACAACGCCAAATCAACTTCACTCAATGTCAAGGCTGATATTCAACGAATTCTTCATGAATACTCGATGAATTTGCCTTAGCCACAAGGATCACTCAACGCTATGAATGATTCAGTCACCACACTCAACGCCAAGGCTACGCTCAACACCAAAGTCTAATTCTCGGTGAATTCGTCAAGATTACTCGACGAATCTGACTCCACTCAATGCCTATACTATTCGAAGAATTAGACTTAATCCAAGACCCATACTTGACGAATTTCATTCAGACTAACCCCACCATACTCTACGAATATTAATCCTAAGCTAAAGGTCATATTCAAAGTATTTATACTTAAGCTAACCCCCAATACTTGATGAATCAAACTTAGTCTAACTGTCATACTCATCGGGTTAACCTAGACTAACAGTCATATACTTCGAACTCTACTTTTACTTGACAGGAAATCCGATACTACTCACCAGATCGAACTTGGTTGTTTCGTACACTACTCCTAATTCTAAGGAGGGAAAAAAGATAACAAAGAACACACGAAAAAAGACTTGGCAATGGGAAGAAATCACCACTTGCCGCTAACTCCAAAAATCCGGCCACACAAGCGCCCTTCCTCACAGATCCAGCCACAATAACACATTGGCTACACTTCCTGATATGCACACACGTAGATATCGGCAAGAGCAATCCAAATATACCATTTGATGATGATTTCGAGCACCGGAGCTCCTTTAATCGATGACCGGAAGCATAGCAATGCTCGTCATTTCTCTCTTTCACAAAACAATCCGACGGCTAAGGAAGAAGACGATGAATAGGGTTCTGTCTAAATCGCAAGGGTATTTATACTTATAATATATAAATAAAATAATATAATATTTTATTATTACACTATACATCCAAACGACTGGAAATTTCTAAACAACCCGGATTTCCATGAAATTCGCACCGAAACTAAATGTCGATGCTGTAAATCCAAGGGTGAAGTTTAAATCACAATCTGACAAACCAAACTCGGGTAAAAACTCCCCGAAGTCAAAAACACCAAATATCCCAAAAGGCTCCACCGAGATCCAAAACAAACCCGGCTCGCGAGGGAAATCTCAAAAACACACTACAAATTATCCAAGCTAATATTCTAAGTCAAAACCCTGAATACCAAATGAGTAAAAGTCATGCTCCAGCAATGGTACCCATCAACTACGCGTCAACGTAACGCCCTAACGTCAAAATACGTACTAAAGGAATTACAATAAACATCGGAAAATCAGGGGAGTTACATGTGTCATCAGTACGTCTTGGCCGAAGCATGAACACTACACTCATAAGCATGATAAGAAGTATACGGGGAATATTATGTAGTATGAGATACATAATATGTGTTTGTATATGGATCTTCATAGGAAGTAACATGTGACTATTATGTAGTATGAGATGCATAACATTCATCACATGAATGATCATTAGATTTTACCTTTTCGTTACGTGCGATATTATGTAGTATGGGATGCATAATATTTCATGTGTATGACACTCATAACATGCACTAAGACCTTTATTAGAATGCATATCACATCATGCATAATATAAGATAGCATTAGCACGCATGCCAAGCTAAGATTTACATGATTATATGTAGTATGAGATGCATAAACATTCATCACATGAATGATCATTAGATTTTACCTTTTCGTTACATGCGATATTATGTAGTATGGGATGCATAATATTTCATGTGTATGCCACTCATAACATGCACTAAGACCTTTATTAGAATGCATAACACATCATGCATAATATAAGATAACATTAGCACGCATGCCAAGCTAAGATTTACATGATTATATGTGTACACACATGGATTTAAACCAAAAAGAATAAGAATTCATGCATTCATAGTTTATGCACATTAGTCAATAGGATGATGGTATATCATCCTAAGTAAAGAATAACATCATTTATGAAAATCCCATCGCAAGTTAGCAGCATGAGCAAGTATCTATACATGTATGTTCAGAACTAAGTTTAGTAGTTCTAGCGGTTAGTCTAGGTTATCATTAGCTGTTCATTGTATTATTAGGATGTCTCCTAAGCGTGTTGGAATGAGGTCGACACCCCGGTCTGAGGGCGAGTCGTCAGGTGCGGAAAGTGAGGCTATGATTGAAGGGCTGCGGCTGAGTAATGAGGCTCTGTCTAGGCAGATGGTTGTGATGTAATCTCAAATTCAGGCATTATATACTATCATTTCATGACAGCATCCTGGAGTCCCAGACAGTATAGTGGGTCAAGCTGTTCCTATTCCTTCTACTCTGTTGGTGCCTCTAGTTCTGCTGGCACCAGAGATGAATTTCATTTCGCACTTTCAGCAACTAGGACCTCAACACTATGACGGTATTGTTGATGCGCAAAAACAACACCGCATAGTTAGCGGGTGTGTTCGGTCTCACAAGCATGGTGATTGAGGAAGAAGGTTGCGGGGAGATGAGGAGATGGGAGGAGAGACTGACGAGCAGCCGGTTACTCCGAGTCGTGCATGAAGATAGAGAGAAAGAGAAGAAGCAGAGAGGGTCGCTAGCAGCGGCAACAACAAACTTCTCCCGCCGCGGCTTAAATGCCACTCTTACTGCGGGCTTTCCCTTTATATAAAAACCTGTATTAAAGCTGAGCTTGAGTTCTCTTAGATGGAAAAGAGAATAAAGAGAAATACAACAAAGGGAAGAAGGAGAAGAGATGGTCGGACAGGCTGCGCGGCTTGATGGCCCAGGCCGCACGAGCTGCTTTCAGAGTTCGCACGGACTTGCGGTCAGCCCGCTGGTAGTGGTGGCGGACAGGGAAATTATGGCCGCAGAGTCGACCATCCAAGTTGCCCCCTCCCGGCTCTATCGATGTCCATGTCCCCAAACGAGAGGTATGGGTGTCTATTTATAGGCTCGAGGTTGTAATGGCTTTCGGTAACGTCACCCCCGGTGAGCCGGTAAGTTGTGCGAGTAGGATGTTGAGTCTGCAGAGTCCGCGGCAGGCCTCACAGTCTGGGACTTGTCTTCTGAAGTCGATCTGCTGCTTGGCAGACTGGAATAAGTCTGTCTATACTATTCAGAATGAGCCTGCGCTAAGGTATGCGGGCTGAGGATGTGTCCGCCTCTTGTTGGGAAGAAGCCGGAAAGCTGAGCAGTGGACTGCAAAGCGAGTCTGTCTTTGCTATAGGAAATCTTGCCTGGTGGAAGGCTGGAGGGCCAAATGGTAGACTGGGAGAGTCCGCCCAGCCCACGGCGGATGAGGCGAGTCTGCCTTTACTAGAGGCTTATTGCATGATGTTGGCGAGGTGGCGGACTAGATAGGGCAGGTCGCCATCCCGCTGAAGGAGGAGTCCATCTACCACAGGCGGACTGAATGGTTGAGAGGCATACTGAGTCCGCCGAGCCCGCGACGGACAGGATGAGTGGGCGGAGAGGAGCAAGTCCACGCCAGTTTGGCAGACTGAAATCGAGTCCACAAACTGTAAGCGGATGAGCTAGTTGACTAGGTGTAACGCCCCGAAACTCAAAAGAGCGACGGGAGATGTTTTGGGCCAGATTTGGAATCTGGCAGGAGGCACACGGCCTAGGACACGAGCATGTCCCAGGGCGTGTCAGGCTAGAGTCGACGATCATCGAGCTGAGAACACGGCCTGAGACACGGGTGTGTCTCAGGGCATGTCGAGCCCGTGTCGACGAACGGCCCGGGGAGTCGACGAATTTCGCTCGACGATGTGTCGAGACAAGGCACACGGCCTGGGACACGGGCATGTCCAATGCCGTGTCGTGTGGTCGATGAACTTCGCTCGACGAAGTGTCAAGACTGTGAACACGGCCTGAAGCCCAGGCGTGTTTGGTGTGACACGGGCGTGGACATGGGCGTGTCCAATACCCGTGTGAGTCTCGTGTTATTTTTGGGGCTGTGTCGATGGGGGCACACGGCCGACCACACGGCCGTGTCAGTTGGAACACGGGCGTGTCAGATCGAACACGGGCATGTTGGATGCCCGTGTGTTATTCCAGGCGCGTCGATTTTGACGGCGAATGGGGTACACGGACCTGGACACGAGCGTGTCGGAGGCCGTGTTCGCCCCAGTTTTAGCATTTGAGATCTGGATCGTGGCCGTTCGTTTCTTTAATTCGGGATCCAATGGCTGGGGGTTGTTCCTGATGGGATATACACGGGATTGGACCCTTGAAACCCTCATTTCTTTTGAGTGTTTCTCTTTCTAAGTCAAGAGAGAGAGGAGAGCAAAGGAGGAAGAAGAAGCTTAGATCCGGCCATTGGAGGAGCCTCGAAGCTCCAAATTGCGAGCTGACTTCGGATCTACTGAGGCAAAGAGAGTGCGGTGCTTTTCATCCGCTTACATTTCCATGGCACCGAGGAAGAACGCTAGGGTAACGATTCTCTTCTTGAGCATGTGAAGCTCTCCTTATTTGCATAGGAAACACACTCTCGCGAGTTTGCGGTGAGTTGGAGGCGTTCCTTCGGGTAGATATGTAAAGTCCCCATTGTTTAGAGTCCGTATTCGAGAACGGGCATAGGAATGATGTGTGAAGCCTATCCGGACATGTTGGTCTGGATCGGTGATGTTGCATTGCAAAAATGCCGGAGAAGACTCCGTGCGATTATTTGTTTTTCAGGTTTTCTACGTGGTAGATTGCAACAGGGAGCCTTGGGGATTAACCCAAAGGTACACCCGGAAAACTGGGCAGATGCGTGATCTTGCCAACTTGGAGGTCTGAGAGCCAACTTGAACATAACCGGGTTATGTGATTTTGTGATGGAAACGGGACTCGGGAGAAGTTTGACCTGTGCATATATTTTTAATTAACGTTGCGATGTGAGCACGGGTTAGATGGAACCATACCCATTCTATATCATTCGATTAAAGAGACCTAAGGGTACGTGGCACTTGCCGTTGGCATAGATGAGGGTCTTCGGCGGTCTATGGTTTTAATTACCGTGACCCATGCCGGGAAGACAAATTGCTCATTGTTTGGTCGTCCAAAGGGACAGTGGTGAGTCGGCAGGCTTTGACTGTGTTCACCGAGAATGTGCCCTGAGTGCACGGGGTGTGTGGTCGTGTGAGCCAATGCCTGTAATGATATGTATATTTATACACTGCTTGGTTATGCTAATAAGTGCAGGGAAGGAGCATCGCCGCCCCGAGTTGGGGGCGGGATCGTTATAATTTGGTCAGCATTGCTGACCGTTGCTTTTGTTTACCACCATGCGGTGGATTGTGCTTGTAGGTGCTGCCGGACCAAGCATTTAATAGCGGGCTAAAGCCCAAATTGCAAAGCCGGCCCTTGAAGGCCTAATTGAAGTGTTTACTTACTTTTGTTCATGTATGACCGTCCTGCGTGACGTGGTTTGTAAAATATGTAATTTGAAGTAAACCATTTGTAAGGCCTTAAGGCCAGTACTTGTGCATGTACTACATTCCTATTTGGTATATTAGTTGACATTCGTGCTCTTTGTGCTGGGTTCTTTAATTGCAACTTATAAACTGATTCTGCTAGAATGCTCTGTATAGGACGTTATGATTGGTTGGATGGTTTCCATTGAGTAACCACTCGGTCTGTATGTGGTATATGGCGTCGGGCCCCGGCCGGACCTACTACTATATGCTATGCGACGGATAGGGGGTGTTACAATTTGGTATCAGAGGGAGGTTTCGATCCGCCGACCTGTTGGTTATGGGCCCACCACGCTTCCGCTGCGCACATGTATGTGCGTCATCGTTATAATAATAAAAGAACCCATAAATGTCCACTTAGGAATGAAAATACATGTGTTTGGGGAACCTGCGTGTTCCTATAATTGTTGTTTGTAATTTTATTTGGTTGCTTAACGCTGTTTTGTACCACTATAGGTGACCAGAAGTGGTGTTGGGTCGTCGGAACGTCGAGTTTCTGAGGCTAGCAGTGCACCTAATGTTGCTCCTGCAACACCTCCATCGGCTGAGACCATACGGCTGGTGGCTGAAGTAGTGTTGGTCATGATGAATGCGCAGCCTGCAAGGCAAATGCATCAGCCCGCTCCTGCGGTCGAGCAGGTAGTAGTGGAGTCGTTGGTGCCAAGGAGGGCAACCGAGAGACAGCTCAAACATGTCATGAGCTTTAATCCTCCGGTATTCTCGGGGTTGGGAACCCCATCTCAAGCTGAAGATTGGCTCTCCAGGGTGAAGAGAGTCATGACAGCAACGAAGACGGAGGAGTGGCAAATGACCACCATTGCTACGTTCCTTCTGGACGGTGAAGCGAGATTGTGGTGGGAAGGTTTGGAGCTACACCTTTTGAGAGGTAGGCAACATATAGATGTCTCGATGGAGGAGTTCTCGAGACTGTTCTTGGCTAGATACCTCCCTTCGGCGCAGAGGATAGCGTTGGAGAACGAGTTCCTGAAGTTGGTTCAAGGAGACAGCAGCATGGATGAATATCTCCACAAGTTTACTCGATTGAGTCGATATGCTAGCTCCACCATCGCGGATGAGGAGCGCAAGACGAATCGATTCTACGAAGGGTAGAGAGATGACTTGAGGCTACTACTCTCGGGGCCGATGACGCAGGGTTTCTTAACCTTGGTCAATACGGCCCGGTCCTTGGAGAAGGACATGAAGAATGTTCAAGCGAAGAAGAGCGTTGGTGATAAGAGGTCGGAGTTCAAAGTGTCGCACTCCTCAAAGTCTGTGTTCCGGAAGTGGAACAAGAAAGCTAGGACTTCGTGTCCAGCCCCCTCTGCTGGTGCTTCTGGGGCGACTACGGGTCGGACCCCAGGTGCATGCTTTACTTGCGGGAAGCCGGGGCACTTTGCCAGTGACTGTTGGAGCGGACGTCCCAAGTCCGAAAGGAAGCCGGGAGCGACTTATGAAGAGAAGGGCAAGGCGGTGGAGTCAACCGCGTCCCATTATGCTCCGGCCCAACCAAGGGTGTATAATCTTAGCCAACAGGAGGCCATTAAACAAGCGGATGTGGTGACAGGTACGGTTTAATTTATAGCAAGTTAACCTTTTAAATACTTATTATGTGCTTGTTACCTTACCACTGCTTGTTTAGGATTTATTTTGATTTGTGAAAATCCGGCAAGAGCACTCTTCGATACAGGAGCTTCACACTCCTTCTTATCCAAAGGATTTATATCACGCATCGGAGTACCTTCTTCGATGGAGAAGGACAAGTTGGATGTGTTGTTGCCCAATGGGTGTTCGATGCGCGCAGATAGAATCTGTGGCGTGAAGATTCGAATTGGAAGCCAGGAGTTCCATTTGTAAGCGTCGTTATTACCGCTAGTGGAATTCGACGTTATATTTGGCATGGACTGGCTCTCGGAGCAGCGAGCCTATATTGATTGCGGTAGCAAGGAAGTCAAGTTGAGAGCAAGTCGTGAGACGACTTTTACGGGCTTAAAAGGGTCGAGCAAGACATTGATGTCTGCTCTTCAGGTAGTGAAGGAAGTTCGTGCTGATGCAGAGTTGTTCTTTACTTTAGTGGAGGTTGCAAAGCCTAAGCCCGTGTTAGATTGTATTTCAGTGGTATCGGAGTACCCTGATGTGTTCCCTAGCGATCTTCCTGGAGCCCCGCCGCAGTGGGAGATAGATTTTACGATAGAGCTCGTACCAGGTGCAAAGCCTGTGCCACGCTCTCCATATCGGCTAGCTCCTAAGGAAATGGCGGAGCTGAAGGTGCAACTGTAAGAGTTGTTGGAGCAAGGGTATGTGCATCCAAGTTCTTCGCCTTGGAGCATGCCGGTCCTCTTTGTTAAGAAGAAGGACGGAAGCTTGAGGCTATGTATCGATTACCGGGAGCTCAACAAGTTGACGGAAAAGGACAAGTACCTGATCCCCCGGATCGATGATCTTTTTGATCAGTTGGTCGGGTCGACGGTGTACTCAAAGTTGGATCTCAAGTCCGGGTACTATCAGCTGCGAATAAGGGAGAGTGATATCCCGAAGACAGCGTTCAGTACGAGATACGGGCATTACGAGTTTACGGTCATGCCGTTTGGGCTGACTAATGCACTGTTAGTGTTCATGGATTTGATGAACAGGACCTTCAGGGAGTACTTGGACCATTTTGTGATCGTCTTCATCAACGATATTTTGGTGTACTCACAGAGTGAGGAAGATCACTTTAGGCATCTTCATTTGGTTTTGGAGACGCTAAGGAGGAATTAATTGTACGTCAAGTTCTCGAAGTGCGAGTTTTGGTTGTCCTCAGTGGCGTTCCTCGGTCATATAGTGAGTGGGGAAGGTATTGCAGTGGATCCGGCGAAGATTGTTGTGATACGGGAGTGGCCTGAGCTTTCTACGGTAACGGAAGTCCGGAGCTTTCTGGGGCTTGTCGTCTATTATAGGCGCTTCGTAGAGAACTTCTTGCGGTTAGCGTTACCTCTCACTACTTTGACGAGGAAGGAGCAGAAGTTCATTTGGATGCCGGAGTGCGCGCGAGCTTTTGAGGAGTTGAAATGTCGGTTGAACACGGCGTCTGTGCTAAGTTCGCCGAGTGGGACCAAAGGTTATGAGATTTATAGTGATGTTTCGGGCAGCGGTTTGGGTTGCATGCTACTGCAACATGGAAGTGTGATAGCTTATGGCTCGAGACATCTGAAAGTGCACGAGAGGAATTATCCGGTCCATGACTTGGATTTAGCAGCCGTGATTTTTGCCTTGAAGCTGTGGAGACATTATTTGTACGGTGTGAAGATTGATATCTACACCGATCATAAGTGCCTGAAGTATTTAATTGATCAGAAAGATTTCAATATGCGACAGCGTAGATGGATGGAGTTCCTGGGGGACTATACATTCAAGATCCACTACGTGCCTGGTAAAGGTAATGCGGTTGCGGACGCATTGAGTCGTCGAGCCCCAGCTCAAGCCAATTGGCTGTCGATCCATGACGAGCGGTTGGTTCGGGAGTTGGAGGCGTTGGAGATTGTTTGTGTAGATAAGCAAGCAAGTACTGAAGCAGTACTGAATTGGACTGAAATTCAATATGACCTGGCTGATCGGATTCGGCAAGCATTGGATTTGGATGATCACATGAAGCAGTTCATGGTAGAGGCTCTGGATGGGTCAAATTCCCAATTCGTTGTGGAGGACGGATTGCTTTGGAAAGACGGTCGTCTTTGCGTCCCAAGCGTGGGCAGTTTGCGGGTGGATTTGTTATACGAGGCGCACCATACCAAGTACTCGATTCACCCGGGGAGCACAAAGATGTACCGCGGCATTAAGAAACTGTTTTGGTGGCCGGGTTTGAAGAAGGATGTGGCGCTCTACGTGGCGAAGTGCCAAACTTGCGCCTTGGTGAAGGTGGAGTGCCAAAAGCAAGGAGGATTTCTGAAGTCCTTGTCTATTCCGGAGTGGAAATTCGATGACATCACAATGGACTTTGTGCACGGTTTGCCAAGGTCGCAAAAGGGGAACGACGCCATCTGGGTGGTCGTAGATCGGCTAACAAAGGTGTCGCATTTCATTCCGCATAGGAAGGATGATCCAGTGAGAAACGTTGGCAAAGTTATATGTGGATAACATAGTATGGCTTCACGGTGTGCCCCGCAGCATCGTGAGTGACCGAGATGGGCGGTTCATGTCCAATGATTGGAGGCTAGTGTAGCAAATGTTTGGAACAAAGTTAAAATTCAGCACAGCCTTTCATCCGCAGACAGATGGGCAGACCGAAAGGGTCAATAGAACTATGGAAGACATGCTCCGCATGTGTGTCTTGGACTTTGGAAAGCAGTGGGAAGACCATCTTTATTTGGTGGAATTTGCGTACAACAATAGCTACCAAGCGAGTATTCAAATGGCGCCCTTCGAGGCCCTTTATGGTAGAAAATGTCGCACGCCGTTGTCTTGGTTAGAAACAGGCGAGTCAAAGTTGTATAAGCGATTAGAAGTGGAGCCTGCAAGGCAAATGCATCAGCCCGCTCCTGCGGTCGAGCAAGTAGTAGTGGAGCCGTTGGTGCCAAGGAGGGAAACCGAGAGACAGCTCAAACATGTCATGAGCTTTAATCCTCCGGTATTCTCGGGGTTGGGAACCCCATCTCAAGCTGAAGATTGGCTCTCCAGGGTGAAGAGAGTCATGACAGCAACGGAGACGGAGGAGTGGCAAATGACCACCATTGCTACGTTCCTTTTGGACGGTGAAGCGAGATTGTGGTGAGAAGGATTGGAGCTGCACCTATTGAGAGGTAGGCAACTTGTTGATGTCTCGATGGAGGAGTTCTCGAGATTGTTCTTGGCTAGATACCTCCCTTCGGCGCAGAGGATAGTGTTGGAGAACGAGTTCCTGAAGTTGGTTCAAGGGTACAGTAGCATGGATGAATATCTCCACGAGTTTACTCGTTTGAGTCAATATTTTAGCTCCACCATTGCGGATGAGGAGCGCAAGATGAATCGATTCTACGAAGTGTTGAGAGATGAGTTGAGGTTACTACTCTCGGGTCCGATGACGCAGGGTTTCTTGACCTTGGTCAACACGGCCCGGTCCTTGGAGAAGGACATGAAGAATGTTCAAGCGAAGAAGAGCGTTGGTGATAAGAAGTCTGGGTCCAAAGTGTCGACTACTTCAAAGTCCGGCTATCAAAGATTCTTCAAGAAGCATAGGACTTCGGGTCCAGCTCTCGCTTCTGGTGCTTCTGGGGCGACTACGGGTCGAACCCCGGGCGCATGTTTTACTTGTGGAAAGTCGGGGCACTTTGCCCGCGACTGTTGGAGCAGACGTCCCAAGTCCGAAAGAAAGCCGGGAACAACTTACGAAGAGAAGAGCAAGGCGGTGGAGTCAACCGCGTCCCATTATGCTCCGGCCCAACCGAGGGTGTACAATCTTGGCCAACAGGAGGCCATCAAACAGGCGGATGTGGTGACAGGTACGGTTTAATTTATAGCAAGTTAATTTCTTGAAATACTTGTTATGCACATGTTACCTTACCACTGCTTGTTTAGGATTTGTTTTGATTTGTGAAAATCCGGCAAGAGCACTCTTCGATACAGGAGCTTCACACTCCTTCTTGTTCGAGGGATTTATATCACGCATCGGAGTCCCTTCTTCGATGGCGAAGGATAAGTTGGATGTGTTGTTGCCCAATGGGTATTCGATGCGCGCGGATAGGATCTGCGATGTTAAGATTCGTATTGGGAATCAGGAGTTCGATCTGCAAGCATCGTTACTTCCGTTGGTGGAGTTCGACATTATATTTGGCATGGACTGGCTCTCGGAGCAGCAGGCCTATATTGATTGCGGTTGCAAGGAAGTCAAGTTGGGAGCAAGTCGTAAGACGACTTTTACGTGCTTGAAGGGGTCGAGCAAGACGTTGATGTCTGCTCTTCAGGTGGTGAAGGCGGTTCGTGTCGGTGCAGAACTGTTCTTTACACTAGTGGAGGTTGCAAAGTCGAGGCCCGCATTGGATAGTATATTAGTGGTAGCTGAGTACCCTGATGTGTTCCCTGCAGATCTTCCAGGAGCCCCGCCTCAGCAGGAGATAGATTTCACGATTGAGTTAGTTCTAGGTGCAAAGCCTGTGACACGATCTCCATATCGGCTAGCGCCTAAGGAAATGGCGGAGCTGAAGGTTCAACTGCAAGAGTTGTTAGAGCAAGGGTATGTGCCCAAGTTCTTCACCTTGGAGCGCGCCGGTCCTCTTTGTTAAGAAGAAGGATGGAAGCTTGAGGCTATGTATTGATTATCGAGAGCTCAACAAGTTGACAGAAAAGAACAAGTACCTGATCCCCCGGATCGATGACCTTTTTGATCAGTTGGTCGGGTCGACGGTGTACTTGAAGTTGGACCTCAAGTCCGGGTACTATCAGCTGCGAATACGGGAGAGTGATATCCCGAAGACAGCATTCAGTACGAGATACGGGCATTATGAGTTTACGGTCATGCCGTTTGAGCTGACTAATGCGCCATCAGTATTCATGGATTTGATGAACAGGACCTTCAGGGAGTACTTGGACCATTTTGTGATCGTCTTCATCGACGATATTTTGGTGTACTCGTAGAGTGAGGAAGATCACTTCAAGCATCTTCATTTGGTTCTGGAGACGCTAAGGAGGAATCAATTGTATGTCAAGTTCTCTAAGTGCGAGTTTTGGTTATCCTCGGTGGCATTCCTCGGTCATATAGTGAGTGGAGAAGGTATTGCAGTGGATCCGGCGAAGATTGTTGCGATACGGGAGTGTCCTGAGCTTTCTATGGTAGCGGAAGTCCGGAGCTTTCTGGGGCTTGCCGGCTATTATAGGCGCTTCGTAGAGAACTTCTCGCGGATAGCGTTACCTCTCACTACTTTGGCGAGGAAGGAGCAGAAGTTCATTTGGATGCCGGAGTGTGCGCGAGCTTTTGAGGAGTTGAAATGTCGGTTGACCACAGCGCCTGTGCTGAGTTCGCCATGTAGGACCGAAGGTTATGAGATTTATATTGATGCTTCGGGCAGCAGTTTGGGTTTCGTGCTAGTGCAACATGGAAGTGTGATAGCTTATGGCTCGAGATAGCTGAAAGTGCACGAGAGGAATTATCCGGTCCATGACTTGGAATTAGCGGCCGTGATTTTTGCCTTGAAGCTGTGGAGACACTATTTGTACGGTGTGAAGATTGATATCTACACCGATCACAAGAGCCTGAAGTATTTGATCGATCAGAAAGATCTGAGTATGCGGCAGCGTAAATGGATGGAGTTCCTGGGGGACTATACATTCAAGATCCACTACGTGCCTGGTAAAGGTAATGCGGTTGCGGACGCATTGAGTCGCCGGGACCCAGCTCAAGCCAATTGGCTATCGGTACATGATGAGCGGTTGGTTCGGGAGTTGGAGGCGTTGGAGATTGTTTGTGTGGATAAGCAATCAAGTGCTGAAGCAGTACTGAATTGGACTGAAGTCCAATATGACCTGGCTGATCGGATTCGGCAGGCTTTGGATATGGATGTCCATATGAAGCAGTTCATGGTAGAGGCTCTGGATGGGTCAAATTCCCAATTCGTTGTGGAGGACGGATTGCTTTGGAAAGACGGTCTTCTGTGCATCCCAAGTGTGGGCAATTTGCGGGTGGAATTGTTGTACGAGGCACACCATACCAAGTACTCGATTCACCCGGGGAGCACGAAGATGTGTCGCGATATAAAGAAACTGTTTTGGTGGTCGGGTTTGAAGAAAGATGTGGCGCTCTACGTGGCGAAGTGCCAAACTTGCGCCTTGGTGAAGGCGGAATGCCAAAAGCCTGGAGGATTTCTTAAGTCCTTGCTTATTCCGGAGTGGAAATTCGACGACATCTCTATGGACTTTGTGCATGGTTTGCCAAGGTCGCAAAAGGGGAACGACGCCATCTGGGTGGTCGTAGATCGGCTAACGAAGGTGTCGCATTTCATCCCGCATAGGAAGGATGATCTGGTGGAGAAGTTGGCAAAACTGTATGTGGATAATATTGTACGGCTTCACGGTGTGCCCCGCAGCATCGTGAGCGACCGAGATGGGCGGTTCACGTCTAATGATTGGAGGCTAGTGCAGTAAATGTTGGGAACAAAGTTGAAATTCAGCACAGCCTTCCATCCGCAATCAGACGGGCAGACCGAGAGGGTCAATATAACTATGGAAGACATGCTCCGCATGTGTGTCTTGGACTTTGGAAAGCAATGGGAAGACCACCTTTATTTGGTTGAGTTTGCATACAACAATAGCTACCAGGCGAGTATTCAGATGGCGCCCTTCGAGGCCCTTTATGGTAGAAAATGTCGCACGCCGTTGTCTTGGTTAGAAACGGGTGAGTCAAAGTTGTATAAGCGATTAGAAGTGGAGGATGCTACTTCGTTGGTGAGAACCATTCGGGAGAGGTTGCTAATCGCTCAGGACCGTCAGGCGAAGTACTATAATGCCAAGCACAGGAACGTGGAGTTCGCTGTGGGCGAATGGGTGTACTTAAAGATTAAGTCGTTCAAGGGTGTCTCGCGGGTGCGACGATTGAAAAAGCTAAGCCCGAGGTACCTTGTGCCGTTTGAGGTTCTGGAGCAGGTTGGTGAAGCAGCCTATCGGTTGAAGCTTTCAGTGGAGCTTAGTGGTTTACATGATGTATTCCATATTTCAGTGCTACGGAAGGCGGTGCAAGAGCCTTCGCAAGTGATCATGGTTGATCAAGTGTCGATTGTTAGTGGGTTGACGACAAGAGTTAAGCCCGTGCGGATTGAGGACTCAGAGGTCAAGTGGCTACGCAATAAAGAGATCATGATGGTCAAGGTCCGATGGGACAATTGCGGTCGAGAGGAGCTCTCTTGGGAACGAGAGCAAACTATGCTTGACGAGTATCCGGAGTTGTTCCGCTCAGGTACAATTTAATTTTGGTACTTGTCTTTCCTTTATATAATTTCGTGGACGAAATTCTTTTAAGAGGGGGAGAGTTGTAACGCCCTGAAACTCAAAAGAGCGACGAGAGACATTTTGGGCCAGATTTGGAATCTGGCAGGAGGCACACGGCCTGGGACACGGGCGTGTCCCAAGGCGTGTCAGGCTGGAGTCGACGATCGTCGAGCTGAGAACACGGCCTGAGACACAGGCGTGTCTCAGGGCGTGTCGAGCCCGTGTCGATGAACGGCCCGGGGAGTCGACGAATTTCGCTCGATGATGTGTCGAGACAAGGCACACGGCCTGGGACACGGGCGTGTCCAAGGCCGTGTCGTGTGGTCGACGAACTTCGCTCGACGAAGTGTCGAGACTGTGAACACGGCCTGAAGCCCAGGCGTGTTCGGTGTGACACGGGCGTGTCCAATACCCGTGTGAGTCTCGGGTTGTTTTCGGGGCTGTGTCGATGGGGGCACACAGCCGACCACACGGCCATGTCAGTTGGAACACGGGCGTGTCAGGTCGAACACGGGCATGTTGGATGCCCGTGTGTTGTTCCAGGTGCGTCGATTTTGACGGCAAATGGGGGACACAGCCATGTACACGGGCATGTCGCAGGTCGTGTTCGGCCCAGTTTTAGCATTTGAGATCGGGATCGTGGCCGTTCGTTTCTTTAATTCGGGATCCAACGACTGGGGGTTGTTCCTGATGGGATATACACGGGATTGGACCCTTGAAACCCTCATTTATTTTGAGTGGTTCTCTTTCTAAGTCAAGAGAGAGAGGAGAGCAAAGGAGGAAGAAGAAGCTTAGATTCGGCCATTGGAGGAGCTTCGAAGCTCCAAATCGCGAGCCGACTTCGGATCTACGGAGGCAAAGAGAGTGCGGTGCTTTTCATCCGCTTACATTTCCATGACGTCGAGGAAGAACGCTAGGGTAACGATTCTCTTCTTGAGCATGTGAAGCTCTCCTTCTTTGCATAAGAAGCCCGCTCTCGCGAGTTTGCGGTGAGTTGGAGGCGTTCCTTCGGGTAGATATGTAAAGTCCCCGTTGTTTAGAGTCCGTATTCGAGAACGGACATAGGCATGATGTGTGAAGCCTATCCGGACATGTTGGTCTGGATCGGTGATGTTGCATTGCATAAATGCCGGAGAAGACTCTGTGCGATTGTTTGTTTTTTGGGTTTTCTACGTGGTAGATTGCAACAGGGAGCCTTGGGGATTAACCCAAAGGTGCACCCAGAAAACTGGGCAGATGCGTGATCTTGCCAACTTGGAGGCCTGATAGCCAACTTGAACATAACTGGGTTATGTGATTTTGTGATGGAAATGGGGCTCGGGAGAAGTTTGACCTGCGCATATGTTTTTAATTAACGTTACAATGTGAGCACGGGTTAGATGGAACCGTACCTGTTCTATATCGTTCGGTTAAAGAGACCTAAGGGTACGTGGCACTTGCCGTTGGTATAGATGAGGGTCTTCGGTGGTCTATGGTTTTAATTACCGTGACTCATGTCGGGAAGATAAATTGCTCATTGTTTGGTCGTCCAAAGGGACGGTGGAGAGTTGGCAGGCTTTGACTGTGTTCACCGAGAATGTGCCCTGAGTGCACGGGGTATGTGGCCGTGTGAGCCTATGCCTGTGATGATATGTATATTTATACACTGCTTGGTTATGTTAATACGTGCAGGGAAGGAGCATCGTCGCCCCGAGTTTGGGGCGGGATCGTTATAATTTGGTCAGCATTGCTGACCGTTGCTTTTGTTTACCACCATGCGGTGGATTGTGCTTGTAGGTGCTGCCGGACCAAGCGGTCAATAGCGGGCTAAAGCCCAAATTGCGAAGCCGGCCCTTGAAGGCCTAATTGAAGTGTTTACTTGCTTTTGTTCATGTATGACCGGCCTGTGTGTCATGGTTTGTAAAACATGTAATTTGAAGTAAACCATTTGTAAGGCCTTAAGGCCAGTACTTGTGTATGTACTACATTCCTATTTGGCATATAAGTGGACATTCGTGCTCTTTGTGCTGGGTTCTTTAATTGCAACTTATAAACTGCTTCCACTAGAATGCTCTGTGTAGGACGTTATGGTTGGTTGGATGGTTTCCATTGAGTAACCACCCGGTCTGTCTGTGGTATATGGCATCGGGCCCCGGCCGGACCTACTGTTATATGCTATGTGACGGATAGGGGGTGTTACACTGGGCGACCTGTGAACTAAAGGAGCAGGTCGCCCCAGCTGCTGAAGTTCGCCTTCTATTAGATGTCCTGGGGATGGTTACCCATTGTTGGATGACCTAAAGGCAGGTCGTCGACTACCAAGCGGACTGTGGAGCAGGTCGCACCCGTTGGTGAGCGACCTAGAGAGTTTTTGCCTGCCTGGCGACCTGAAGCTTGTTGTCTATCGTTGAGCGACCTGGAGGTAGGTCGCCTAGTGTTGTGGCGGTCTGTGAGGATGGAGATGCGAGTCCTCCACAGTTGGATAGTTCGCACTTGTTGAGGCAAGGTGAATCTTATGTGGTTAGTTGATCAAGCCATAGGGCCTGTAAGGGCGGACTAAGTAAGAAGTCTGCAGCCCCTGCAGAACAAGCGTGGCAGCGCGACCTGGGCAGTCAGACCGGGGAGACCGCCCAAGTCGCGCAGCCTGAGCGGACAGAGAAGTTTGTCCGCACATCCTTAGGCTGGTCACGATCTCTGGGGAGAACCCAGAGCAGGCCGCGACTAGCAAGCTGACTACCTTGGGAGGGATCGTTGATTTCTAGGTTAACAGGTATGGCTGACTTCATGGCTTTGGATGACTGGATCATCGCTATAGAGTAAATGTTCCTGTACTCAGGAATATCTGCTAACCAAAGAGTGATAGTCGCTGCATACTAGCTGAAGGGTCTTGCGAAGAGCTGGTGGTTAAGGGAAAAAGCGAACCTTACAGATGGATGCTTGTGGGAATATTTCAAGGAGTTATTGCTGAGGAAATTTCTGTCATCAGTCGAGCAAGATCGTTTGATAAACAACTTTCTGCATCTGAAGTATAGAAAACTCTCAGTCAGTGAGTACGAGATAGAGTTCAGTAATTTGAGTAGGTTTGCCCTATATTTGGTAGCCTCTGAAGTGAGTATGGATCTGAGAATTATGCTGAGGCAGTAGAAGCTGCTCTGAAAGTTGAAGCGATCAATAATGCCTAGAATCGTGGTATACAAATGAGGAAGGATAAGAGAAAGTCTAACGAGAGTAAAAGCCCTCGAGATTCTGGCCCTACTTCGAAGAAAGGATGCAAGGAGGCGTGTAGTTTCTTTGGTCGGCCAGGCCATCCATTCGAAAAATGTTTCAAAAGGTTAAGAGTACAGAAGCAGTAGTAGGTGCTTGTAATTTAGAGTGCCACTAAAGGAGATCTATCCAGTGCTTCATGTAAGCAGAAGGGACATGATGTTGCCCATTGTTGGAGTAAGGATAAGGTGTGCTTCGTGTGGATAGAAAGGGCAGTTGAAGTATAAATGCCCACAGTCTCAACCCCTGCTGAAACCAATTCGACTTCAAGCCTTGCCGCCACCACAAATGGAAGGGTAAGCTGAATGTGATGACTATAGAAGAAGCGCAGACGTCCACCTAGGTGATCTCAGGTTAGATTATAATCTAGTTCTTAGCTCGTAGCTTTAGTTTCAATGTTGGTCTATTAGTTACGTATGCGATTTTAAAGGGAAGTTTAAGTTAAAGAATTGTTCGGTGTGTTCTTTTTGATTCAGGTGCTACCCACTCGTTCGTGGCTAGGACTTTCAGGGAACGTCATGTAACGCCCCTGATTTTCTGATGTTGATTTTAATTCCTATAGTGGCGTATTTTGGACGTCAGGGCCTACGTTGACGCGTAGTTGATGGCTATCATTGCTGGAGCGTGACTTTTGCTCTTTTGGTATCCGAGGTTTTGGATTAGAATATTAGCTTGGCTAATTTCTAGGGAGGTTTTGAGATTTCCCTTGCGAGTCGGGTTTGTTTTGGAACTCAGTGGAGCCTTTTGGGATATTTAGTTTTTTGGGCTTCGGGGTAGTTTTTACCTGAGTTTGGTTTATCGAATCTTAAATTCGACTTCGTCATTGGATTCGTAGCATCGGCATTTAATTTTGGTTCAAATTTCGTAGAAATCCGAGTGGATTCGAGTTTTTTGTGCTATTTGGATGTTTCATTATTAATAATTATATGATATTGTATAATATCTTAATATGATATTATATTATGATATTATATTATATCATGTGTATATTTTATTATATTTGTCTGGAAAATAATATATTATATGTTATTTTATATGTATATAATATTATAATATATTATATATAATATTATAAAGATTTTAGACCCGTTACTATTCGTTATCTTCCTCCCCAAGCTATCGGACTGAGAGTGCGGAAGAAAAAGGGTGGCGGGTTTTGTAAGGCTTTCGACCACCACTTGTAGGAGCTCCGGTGCACGAAATCGTCGTTGGAGAGTAGATTCGGAAAGCTCTCGCCGAGATCTACGTGTTGGTGGTAGGTAATTTTGTTTTCTTGGACTTTTGGTGTTAGGGTTTTCACCTTGACTCTCGTTTACCCTATAAAGTTTCAGGAATTATTGTCTAGGACTTCTTGTGGCCGTTCCTTAAAGCGGAGCTTTTCTGAGGCCAGATTTTTGAAGATCTTGAGGCAAGTGGTGATTTGTAGCCCTGTCAAGTCTTTTATTACGTTCTTTATTAGTCCTTTTCTGAATTTTCTTATCTATATAGACTGTATAGTACTTAGTACAACAGTAAACTAGCTTTTCTCTTCTTGCTGTGATCAGGAAGAAGTCTTTTTTCTTTTGTCGGACTCCTGCCTTGCCCACCCCTCCCTTTCACTTAAGTTGTGGAACTTAGTCTTGGTCTAGGTTTAGTTATTGTCAAAATTAATTAATTATTTTAAGTCTACTAACCTATGCTTCAGAAAGATAGAATTTCTGCCAGGTTTCTGCATTAGGCGTTGAGTGGTCTGTGAGGCTAAGTCAAAAGCATTGAGTATACTCAATGCGGTGTTGAGTGTACAACCCTTGGCATTGAGTGGTATGTGAGGCTAAGTCAAAAGCGTTATGTGCGTTGAGTTTACTCAATGCGGCATTGAGTGTACAGCCCTTGGCGTTGAGTGAAGGTAGTATCATTGAGCTAACTGTTAGGCGTTGAGTGTACTCAACGTGGCATTGAGTGTACTCAACGCAGCATTGAGTGTTGTGACTTATTGTTGAGTGTGTTGACTGAGTCAGGCTTGGCGTTAAGTGAATGTGCTCTGGCGTCGAGTGGACTAAGAGCTTTTGTTTAAGCGTCGTGTGGACTCAACGCGGCACCGGTCAAGGTAATTTGCGAAGTAAAACTATTTGGCATTGAGTGCACTGAATGCACTCAACGCGGAGTTGAGTGTAGGCCAGGCGTCGAATTGACTCAATGCTTGTTATTATTGGTGTTGGAACTAATTCGTGGAGTTTTGCCTTAGGCCGATTTCTGGGATTTATTTTCCTCCTTGTTGTTATTAGTGTTCGAACCCTACTTGTGATTTGCACTAGGTTCACTATTAGGATTGATTAGATGACCCAACATGTATATTCTAAAGTCATAGGATGTTTCCCGGGTCTAGGTCAGTCACATGATGTTAGATTAGTGGAACCCACCTTCAGAAGACTTCAGAGACAGAAGAATTTAGAGACAAATCAGTTACAAGTTTGCAGAAAAAGTCATTCGACGAAAGCTGAACTAAGTTCGACGATCATCGATCTCAGATCGACAAACTCAGAGTTCCTTCTCTGAGTTGAGCTCGATGAAAGTCAAGCTGAGTTCGACGAACTGCTTTCAATACTTTGAAGTTCAGCTCGACGAAGGACTTACTCAGTTCGACGAACTTAGAGCTCAGATTGAAGAAGTAAATTATTAAGTTCAACGATCTTGGAGCTCAGCTCGATGAAAGAGATTTATCAGCTCAACGAACTTGGAGCTCAGGTCCACAAAAATTTGTTGAGTTCCACTAACTCCTTCCAGGTTCTGTACGACTAATTCTCTGCAGTTTTTCAGTTCAACTAATGGCAGATCGATTTCAAATTAATTCAAATAAAAAATACTATGATAATTAATGCATAATATTCCTAATGAATATGGTTGTTACAAGTAGCATTAATTATGGATTTCACCGAGTTTTTGCCATACAATATTACTGGGACAGAAATACATTAAAACAAATTGAGCCATTCCAATTCCCAGAGATCATGCAGACCAATTTTATGGAAAGATTTTAAATATTCAAAGGTTTTGAAATCTGCCAGGATATATATACTCCTTCTAAAAATTGCAGAGCAGAGAACAAGAAAAAGATATACAGAAAGCTAAGGAATATAGAACTGAGTTCATCATCTCCTCCAAGCTTTCGAGAGACAACAAATCAAATCAGTCTAAAAGTTTTACTGAACACCAACATCATCTTTGAAGGCCTACACCCTAAAGCAAAGCTTCCATCTCCTGATCATCTACACAACTCAGGGGGAGCTTTGCAATCATCAACAATCCACTAGTCTTCTCAGAGATTTGAGATGGAGAAGAAAAAATCATTTCCATTTTTCTTTCACTGTGTACAGGATTTTAACTCCCTTCAAAATTTAACCTTTTGGTTCACAAGTCACCTGATCAAAATACTTGGGATTGGTTTTGGGGCAGCTGATCAAAAGCTCAAAGGTTGCTAGATCTCCCTTAGAAAAATAGATCTTCTGGTGACAGGGCACCTGATCAAAAACCTGTGGTGGCAGGGCACCTGAGCAAAAACCTGTAGTGGATTCCTACCAGGGTGGTAGAAGAGTGAATGTACCCAGGTTTATTGGGGAACCACTATAATTTCCTTATGTCGTCTGGATTGTCTTTACTTGTTTTATTTGTGTGCTGTGATTTTTATTTTTCATATACATATATATCACCTACTTTAACTCCGCTGTAAAAACAAATTAAAATTTTAATATACATTATTCATCCCCCCCCCCCCCTCTAGTGTAAAGGAGATTTATCCCTCACTTTCGACATCATCTTTGAAGGCCTACACCTTGAACCAAAGCTTCCATCTCCTGATCATCTACACAACTCAGGGGGAGCTTTGACATCATCAAAAATCCACTAGTCTTCTCAGAGATTTGAGACAGAGGAGACAAAATCATTTTCATTTTTCTTTCACTGTGTATAAGGTTTTAACTCCCTTCAAAAGTTAACCTTTTGGTTCACAATTCACTTGATCAAAAGACTTGGGATTGGTTTTTGGGCACCTGATCAAAAGCTCAAAAGGTTGTTAGATCTCCCATAGAAAAATAGATCTTCTTGTGATAGGGCACCTGATCAAAAACCTATGGTGGCAGGGCACCTAAGCAAAAAACCTGTAGTGGATTCCTACCAGGGTGGTAGAAGAGTGGATGTACCCAAGTTTATTGGGGAACCACTATAATTTCCTTGTGTCGTCTGGTTTGCCTTTACTTATTTTATTTGTGTGCTGTGATTTTTATTTTTCATATACATATATATCACCTACTTTAACTCCGCTGTAAAAACAAATTAAAATTTTAATATACACTATTCACACCCCCCCCCCTAGTGTAAAGGAGATCTATCACTCACTTTCAATTGGTATCAGAGGGACAGGTTACTTGGTTGTACATGCTACCTGAACTATAAGATCTGATAGATTTTCTCTTTACCTAGTGGTTTATCATGGCACAGAATAGAGGGTATTCAAGCACCAGACCTCCAGTGTGCAATTTGAATAAGTTTGTACTTTAGAAGGCAAGGATAAGTCTTTACATGAATTCTATTAATGAGGACATCTATAATTCCATTTTGACTGGACCACCACTTCCAGTGGTAACAACAAGCACAAGTGTTGTACCACCACCTGAGTGGACTGAAGCTTAGAAGAAGGCAAAGATTGTTGATGCTAAAGCAATGAACATTCTGGCCCAGACTATGTCATATGACATATTCCAGAAAGTTGCTGAATGCACTTCAGCAAAGGAAATCTGGGATTCTCTCAATGCTATGGTAGCAGGATCTACAGATGAAAGAAAAGACAGGATATCACATCTGATCTCTCAGTATGAGAACTTGTTGGGTACATTGGTTTAAATGTACCTGATTTGAAGAAGCCTCACCCAACTCAATGATATACATCAAAATGTATTTGATGTGTTTTGAGTTTACTTGTGCAGGTTAAGTATTTGCAGGAAAGATGAAAAAGTTTCTAAGTCCATGTGTCGACACCCAGAGGGAAAGTGTCGACACTTAAGAAGACTTGTGTCGACACCCAGACAAGCAGTGTCGACACTTGGAGTCATTGTGTCGACACCAGGGATGTAGAGTCGACACCAGACAGAAAGTGTCGACATAAGGAGCCGTATCGACACTCAATAAAGAAAAGTGCAGTGAAGCGGTGTCGACACTTAGCAGTTGTGTCGACACCCAGTGAAACTGTATCTACATCAGAAAGTGTCGACACTTGGAGGCTGTGTCGACACTCAGCAAAAGTCAGCAGAATCTAAGTATAAGTGTCGACACCCAGAACAATGTGTCGACACACAGCAGAAGAGTCAACACTTGAAGAAATTGTCGACACAAGAAAGAATATGTCGACACTCAGCTGAAGACTCAACACTTGAAGAAAGTGTCGACACAAGGAGCTGTGTCGACACTTAGCAAAGTTCAAGAATATTCTAAGTACAAGTGTCGACACAAAGGAGATGTGTCGACACTCAGCAAAAGTCTCAACAGAAGAAGAATGTGTCGACACAAGGAGCTGTGTCGACACTCAGTAAGTATCAACACTGAAGACATGTGTCGACACCAAGAAGAAGTGTCGACACTTAACAAGTTCAACACATGAAGATGTGTCGACACAAAGGAGTTGTGTCGACACTTAGAAGAATACAACAAAGTGCTGAAGAACAAAGTGTTGTGTCGACACTTTATATCAGTGTCGACACATGAAGAAGAAGCTGTGTCGAGATATAAAATCTACAACACAAGGAGTTGTGTCGACACCTTGTAGGCTAGTGTCGACACTTAGACAACTTGTGTCGACACTTAGTCTATAAGTGTCGACACTTAAAGACAGACAGTCTCGACACTTTCAGACAGTTATAGAATTTTCAAGAACTGACTGGATGACTTGACAGCTGTCATTCCAGCCGGTCTACTGCACCTGTCAGAGTTGTCAGAAATCAGTTATGAACCGGACCAGCCGGTTACCATGAAGAAGGCCTATAAATAGGCTTACACTGTCTACAGAAAAAGAGGATTGAATAGTTGTTGAAGTGTTCATTAACAAGAAGAAGATCTAGCTATTCATTGAAGAATCAAGTGAAGATCTAAGAAGTTGGAGAGAGAGAGCTCCATCCAAGAAGTCAGCCGTTGGAACCAGGCTGAGAAGAAGGGTTCAGATTTTGTTCTGAATCTTAAGTAGCAGAGATCAATGATCAACTGCAGAGGAGATCAGTCTTATTGTGTTCTACAATCAAGAAGCTTTGAAGAAAGCCAAGTCAGATTGATCTCAGCAGAGTTCATCCAAGAACTCATCAAGAAACTCACAACTCTTCTCTCTTCTCTCTAAGTTGTAGAGTTTACATTTTTGTATTCATATTTTCTTGTAGGATCCTTAGGGATCTTAGTTTGTAAGCCTGTAATTATAAAGGCTGAGTGCAGGGCCTGTGTGCCTGAGTGTAGGAGATTTGCATCTCTGAGTGTAGGCCTGTTGTGGCTGAGTGTAGGCTTTGTGAAGAAGCTGAGTGTAGGCTTTGTGAATAAGCTGTATTGTAGGGCCTTGGGCCTGAGCTGTAGGAACCTTGTTTTGGGGTTCTGAGTATAAGATCTGAGGATCTGAGATAGTGGAGGAGTTTGGACGAATCTAGTACACTACTAGATAGGAGAAGGGGGAAAGTGGATGTACCCAAACCTTGGGGAACCACTATAAATCTGAGTGTCTAATGTGTGCTTGTGGAATTCTGTGATTGCTGATTGTGTGCTGTGATAAAGTAGATATAATTCTGTGTTATAATCTGAATTCTGCCTAAAAAATTAAAGAGATTTAAGTCACCTATTCACCCCCCCCCCCCCTCTAGGTGATTAGGTACAATATCTTTCAATTGGTATCAGAGCTAGGTTACTCAAAAGAGGACTTAACTGTCTGCGTAGATCCTGTTGGCAGATTCAGTCTAAGTACATTACAGAATCAAGAAAATCAAGAACCATGGGTTCCACTGAGAATCATAAGGAATTGGGATCCATGAAGCTACCCATTTGCAGAAAAGAAATATTTGGCATTTGGACGGAAAGGGTGAGACTGTTTATGGAAGCCTCGGACCCTAGAATATACATCACAGTGAAAGAAGGGCCATATGTGCCCATGAAGGTTTCAGTCTTAGATGCTAATCAAAGAACACCTAAAGATTTCTCTGAAATGACAAAGGATGAGATAGTTCTAGCCACAATATACAAGAGGGCTCAGAATATCATAGTGAGTGCTATAGATGATGCTACTTTTCAGAATTTGATACACTGCAAGACATCCAAGGAAATGTGGGATACTCTTATTGTGTACATGGAGGGTTCTGAAGAAGTGAGGCAAGACAGAAAATCTTTGCTCAACCAAGAATATGAAAGCTTTAGGCAAGGTAGGGCTGATAGCATAACTGAATGCTATAAGAAATTCTATAGGATTGTGAATGAGCTAATGTCCTATGAAAGAGAGTTCAGTAACTATGAGCTTAATGATAAGTTCTTAAGGTCCCTTACAAAAGATTGGGACACCAAGATCTGTGCCATTAGGGAAATGGCAAAGTTAGCAGAAATTCCTCCACCAACACTGTTTGGAAAACTGCTGTCTTATGAAATGCAGTTGATGGTAAGGAAAGAAGAGGAGAGATCTACAAGAAATGAACATAAGGAAAGGACAGTGGCATTTAAAACAGAAGCCCCCAGAAAGTACATAAGTAAGTCACCAACTCCACCACCAAAAGTAGCTGAAACTAAGTCAGATGAGTCAGCAAGCACAAAGTCTGAAAGCAGTGAAAGTGATGAGGACTTTGCTGCCTTCACAAGACATTTTCAGAAGTTCTTAAAGAAGAAACAGTGGAGGACAAAGCCATCTACTTCATAGGGTAAAGAAGACTATTATCAGAATAAAAAGTCTTCAAAGAAAGACAGGAAAAAGACCAAGTCTAGCAAAGCAACTCTTTCAAAAATTGTATGCTATTGTTGTAATAGACAAGGACATGTTATTGCAGACTGTCCAGAGAAAAGGAAGGAGTCTAATGATAAGAAAAAGACTTCATTCAAGGGAAAGAAGGAAAAGTCTTTTGTTGCCAAAAAGGATATAAGCCTGTCAGACATTTCTTCATCAGAAACTGAGACAGATGCTGAAGCATATATAGAACTGTTTGCTGAGGAAGAAGAAGAAGAGTTCATTCAGATCATGAACTCTATATATGAACAAGAGGACAGTCAGTGTCAAGGGCTAATGGCATTGACAGAAAGTGACAAAATCCTGGAGCAGCCAGGACCTAGTAAGGTACAACATTGTTCTTTAAGTTCAATTTCTTGTGCTAGTTCAGAATCAGATTCATCATCATCAAGTGATGAGAGTGCATCTGAGTCTGAAGAGGATATTCATCAGTTGATAGATGAATATAAAGTTCTGTTGCAAGCATTTAAGAAATGCAAATCCTTGGCCAAGAGTCAAGCTAAGGAGATTGCAAGTCTCAAAATGGCTGCAACTGATTATGAGAAGTTGTTTGATCAAAAGCTAAATGAGATAGCCAGACTGAAGCACATAACTGTGATTCAGATGGGGACTATATCATTTAAGAATGATCAAATCAAGAGTCTGGAGATTAGTCTTCAGAAGGAGAGAGATTTAGTTGCTAGGTTTTCTAAACCTAAGTCAGTTCTACCCTTAATTGATGAATTTGTTCATCACAAAGGTAAAGCTGGACTGGGATTTACTAAACCTGCTAGGACTGTCAAGTCCAAGTCCAAGGGCAAAGCCACAGCTCTCAATAAGCCAGCTGTAGATAAAACAGCTAAGAATGTACCTAAGCAAAGGTACAATAGGTTTGAGTGTTGGTGCTGTGGCAAGGTAGGCCACTTTGCCATGGACTGTTGGCACAATGCAAGTGCCAAAGTGAGTAGCAAACTGCCTGTTGGAAAACCTGCAGGTAGCTTTGTTAGGAAGCAAACTAACCAGTACCAAGGACCCAAGAATTCTTTGGGTTCTAAGGTTCACTAATCTGTTTTGCAGGTAAGTCCAAGTGGCCATGCCCCAATATGGTACTTGGACAGTGGATGTTCCAGACATATGACTGGAACAAGGGGATTGCTAAAGGACTTCACTCCAATCAAAGATGGTCCTAAATTCACCTTTGGTGGTTCTGAAAAAGGAATCATCAAGGGATTTGGTAACATTTCTAGCTCTCATATTACTATTACTCAAGTGGCTTATGTTAAAGGTTTGAAACATAACCTTATTAGTATAAGTCAATTGAGTGATGTGAGATATGATATCTCATTTGTTAAAAATGGTTGTCATATCAGGAGGTCAAATGATCAAGAGATCATTTTGACTGGTTATAGAAAAAGAAATGTCTATTGCCTAGACATTATGTGTGAGAACAATAATTCTCCAGTGTGTCTTGTAGCTGATGAGAAAGTCTCTCATTGTGTCAAATGGCACAAGAGACTAGCTCATCTCAACTACAAGACAATTGGTCAACTCTTTAGTAAAGAGTTAGTGAGGAATGGTCCTCAAGTTAAGTGTATTAAAGATGGTATTTGCTCAGCTTGTCAAAAGGGCAAGCAGACTAGATCTACCTTTAGTAGCAATGAAAACAAAGATGCTGTGAGGTGTTTATACCTCTTGTATATGGATATCTTTGGCCCTATGTCAGTTCACAGCATAGGTAGGAAGGTCTATACCTTTGTAGTTGTAGATGACTACTCAAGGTTTTCCTGGGTGTTCTTCCTTAGACAGAAATCTGAAACACCTAGTGTCTTCTATACCTTTGTCAAACAAATTCAGAATGAACTAGATAGTACAGTGGTCAAAATAATAAGTGATCATGGTACTGAATTTCAGTCTGATAGTATGGCAAAACTATGTGAAGAATTTGGGATATTGCAAGAGTTTTCTTCACCAAGAACACCTCAGCAAAATGGCATTGCTGAGAGGAAGAATAGAACCTTGATTGAGGCTGGTAGGACCCTATTAAGTGATACATCACTACCAGAATATTTTTGGGCTGAAGTAGTTAATACTGCATGCCATGTTATTAATAGGGCTACCATTACTAAAAGCCACAACAAGACCCCCTATGAGATTGTGAAAGGCAGAAAACCAAACATATCCTACTTCAGGATCTTTGGTTGTAAGTGCTTTATACTTAACAATGGAAAGTCTTACTTGACTAAGTTTGCTGCCAAGTCCCAAGAGGGGATCTTTGTTGGGTACATCAACAATAGTAAGGCTTATAGAGTCTACAACTTGTCTACCCAAGTTGTAGAAGAGTCTGTACATGTAGTATTTGATGAAACTAGACTTATTAACAATGAGTTGTCTAGTAGTATATGCAGCTCCACAGGTATAACTAAGAAGATAGACAAGCTCACTATAGAAGAAGAACCTTCTACAAGACAGCTAGTAGAAGATAGTGGCTGCTGTCTAGGGGGAGTACTACATGTACCTAATGCAGAAGAAATCCAAGGAGTGCAGCAAGATGAAGAAACTGAAGAAGTTCAACCTGAAGCCAGGATGCCTCCAGCTAATAGGCATCTTAGAGATCATCCAGTAGAACAAATCATTGGTGATCCAAGACAAGGGGTACAAACAAGGAGCAGAAATCTGAATGCAGTGCTCTTCTCCAGTTTTCTATCCCAAGTTGAACCAAAGAAGTTTGAAGAAGCCATCCTAGACTCTCATTGGATTGAGGCAATGCAAGAAGAGCTGAATCAGTTCATGAGGTGCAAGGTCTGGAAACTTGTTCCTAAACCTAAAGACCATAACATAATTGGAACCAAGTGGATCTTTAGGAACAAGATGGATGAACATGGAGTTATCATTAAGAACAAAGCAAGATTGGTTGCTAAAGGATATAGGCAGGAAGAAGGTATTGACTTTCATCAAACCTTTGCTCCAGTAGCCAGACTGGAATCCATAATGATGTTCCTGGCCTATACAACCTTTCAAGGATTTAAAGTTTACCAAATGGATGTAAAGTCAGCCTTTCTGAATGGTAATCTAAAAGAGGAAGTCTATGTGGAACAGCCATCAGGTTTTGTTGATTCAACTCAACCTAATCATATCTATAGACTTAGGAAAGCATTGTATGGGTTAAAGCAAGCCCCTAGGGCTTGGTATGAAACCCTGTCTAGTTTCCTCATTAAGAATAAGTTCACAAGGGGGAAAATAGACAAGACTCTATTCCTTAGGGAATCCAGAGGCAAAGTAATACTAGTCCAAATATATGTAGATGACATAATATTTGGGTCTACTGAAAGTAGTCTTTGTAAAAAGTTTGCAAAACTAATGCAAGGACAATTTGAGATGAGTAGTATGGGGGAACTTAAGTTCTTCTTGGGTCTCCAAGTTAGACAGACTGAGAATGGTTTATCCATATGCCAGTTCAAGTTCACCCTAGAACTCATAAGGAAGTATGGTATGGATTCATCCAGTACCATGAAGACTCCTATGGGGTCAAGTATGTCTCTTAGCAAAGATGATGCAGGAAAACCTGTAGATGAAATTTTGTATAGAGGGATAGTTGGCTCCCTATTATATTTGACTGCAAGTAGACCAGATATCATGTATGCTACATGTGTCTGTGCTAGGTATCAAGCATGCCCTAAGGAGTCTCATTTGACAGCAGTCAAAAGGATATTGAGATATCTAAAGGGCACTCCTTATCTAGGCCTCTGGTACCCTAGGAATGGAGATTTTGAACTAACAGGTTATTCAGATGCAGACTTTGCAGGATGCAAAGAAGACAAAAAGAGCACAACTAGAACCTGTCAATTCCTAGGTGGTAGACTGATTTCATGGAGTAGCAAAAAGCAAACAAGTGTGGCTATCTCCACTGCAGAGTCAGAATATGTGGCTGTAGGAAGTTGCTGTGCTCAACTTATATGGATACAACATCAGCTTGAGGACTATGGAATTCAGGTAAGTAGAACTCCACTCTTTTGTGATTCTACAAGTGCTATATCAATTGCAAATAATCTTGTTTCTCATAGTAGAACTAAACATATTGAAATAAAATATCATTTTCTTAGGAAACATGTAGAGAAAGAAGATATTTTACTGGAATATGTTAGAACAGATAATCAACGAGCTGATATGTATACTAAGCCCTTAGAAGAAACTAAGTTCAATAGGTTTAAAATTGAACTAGGTATGATAAACTTAGAATAAGTTTATATAAATGGCTAAGTAAAAAGGTGTCGACACACAGAGATATCTGTGTCGACACAGAAAAGTGGTGTCGACACTTCAGGGAAAAGGTGTCGACACATCTAGGAAGTTGGTGTCGACACTTCAGAATATTAGTGTCGACACATACAAAGTCAGTGTCGACACATCCAAGGTGGTGTCGACACTTAGTATTTACTCAGAATTATCTAAGTAAAGACTCGACTATGTGTCGAGTAAAGTGGTGTCGACACATAACCAAGTGTCGACACATATTATTTGTCGACTAAACTTGTGTTGACACAGTGTGTCGAGACATTATAAGTCTGTGTCGACACTTCTCAACAGTGTCGACACAATTTCAGTTAGCTGACCCTCCCTTTCATCTTCAAACCTGGAAAGGTATAAATAGGATTTTGCCTTAGTCTGTCGACACGCTTTCAAAAGTTTCGAGACTAAACTTGTGTGTCGACACCTCTCTTCTCTCCAGTCAAATTCTTCAAACCCTAATGGCGCCAAAGCTCGAGGACAACGTCAATGAAGGCTATGAACTGGTGCGAGATGCGTTTGGTGATGCAGACCCGGAGATCAAGACTGTGATAACCCTAGCCACAAACTCAGGGTTAGAATATCTTGTTTCAGAGCCGACTAAAATCTGGAAGAAAGAAGTCTTGGAATTTCTCAATGGAGCAACCCTAGACGACACTGGATTCAAGATCAAGTCCAGGGTTCATGGTGAAAAGGTTAAGGTCTCAACAAAAAGTTTGAGGAAAGTCCTTCAGTTACCAAGAACTAAGGAAGAAGAAGAAGTTACTGCTTCCAAGACCAGAGAAGCATTGACATGGTGTGGTCTAGATTCCAAACTGAAAATTGGATCTGTATTTAATAGGAAAGGCATGAACAGTCAAGGTAAATTTCTTTCTGAAATTGTTGGCAAGGTAATCTTAAGTAAGCCTGGAGGGCATGACAGGGTATCTGCCCATATGTTCAATCTCATGACCAGGATAATCTTCAGCCTAAAAACTGATTGGTCTATTGTTGTCTTTGAAAAGATCAAGGAGAGTATGAAGAAGCCCAACTTGGGTAGGATCATAAGTCTATACTTGGCTGGTAGTATACCAGAAGTTATGAGTCAAGCTGCAGGCAGTAAAATCAATCATATGAGGAAAATGGACATGAGGATATTCTCCAGATGGGACAGGGTTTTGTCTAAGGAGATGCCAACCCCTGAGAAAATAACTCCTGAGAAAGTAACACCACTAAAGAAGAAGAAGAAGAAGACTGCCCCAGTGGCTCAAGAGTCAACTAGCAGCTCTGAGGAACAAGTGGTCTTCACATCTGATGAAGAAGACACTGGAACTGTTGGGAAGTCTCCAGTACAACAAGAAGTTGCTGAAAGGCAGGGGGAGCTACCACCAGCTAGCCCCTTACATCAGGATTCAGTCCAGGGGGAGCCTCTAGTTGTAGAAGAGCCAACTACACTGGAAAGTGAACAAGCAACACACATCATTCTTGAGGTAATCACTGAGCTTAATGCTTTAGATTTCCCTATAGAGGATAATGTATTGTCTGATTCCTTAAATAATGTTAATCAGCAAACTCAGATTGATAGTCAAGTCCCAGATGTTGTCTTGAAGGACACATCTGTTACACTTCAAGTAGAATCTGATCCAGTGGTAGATGAGCCAAGAGTTTCTCGAGCCCATTCTCCACAATAATTTACCATGGAAGATCTCTTCCTCAATCTAGATCAAGCAGATCTTGAGAAGGACAGTGCTGCTGCTGAGGGGAAGACTGCTCCAGTTGAGGGGGAGCAAGTAGTAATTCTGGAAGAACCTGCTAGGCAAGAGCCTGAGAAGCCCCAAGCTATTGAGGAGCTACCTAAGGAGAGGGTAGATATAGCCAGCACCTCAGCTTCAGAAGATGAGGAGGCAGCAAGAGCTAAGAAAAGGAAGTTTCAAGTCTTCAAAAGAAGAAGCCAAACTTATAAGAAGGCATTGCAAACCATAGCACCACAGCCAGCACTACAGCCAACTCCATCAGTAGATTACAGTGCTCTAATGGTTGTTATGCAAATTAAGCTAGATGAGCACAGGAAAGCTATTGAAACCTATGTGGATGAGGGGCACAAGTCTCTATAATTTGATCTGGCCAAGGATATAAAGTCTATAAGGTTTGAAATGAATCTTAATAAGAAGGAGATGACTGACTGCTTCCACAAGGGAGGGAATGCAGTAGTCTATCTAGCCACTCATCAAGAGAAAATAAAAGCTCAAGTAGATGAACTTGAAGTAAAGCAAGGCTATGTACTGGAAAATCAAATCAGGATGAATGATAATTTGACAGAATCTCACAATGCCATTATCACTGAGATGAAGAACATAGCTGCTGGTCTAACTACTTCTATTGCTACTGCTAAGACAGATTTTGATAAAGCACTGCAAGAGAGCTTAACTGCTGTTACAACTGCAATTCAAGACTCTCAAAAGTTGATAACTGACAAACTCCAAAGGTTGAAACCTTTCTTTAAAGATGGAGTCAACTATTTGGATAACCAAGTGAGATTTCATAAAGATGATGTCAGAGATCACATAGAAAGAGAAGTCATAAAGGGGGAGAGGGTATTAGTCAAAGCCAGCTCTAATCATGCTAAGTAGATTTCTAATTCTATCAGAGCTACTCTTGGATATCCTCCTTTGTGTGATGATGATAATGTTGCAGAATCTGGGATACATCCTGCATATCTAGGAGGGGAGCAACCTGAAGTGGCTCAAGTAATCTACCCGCCTCCAGATTTTGATATGGTTCAAGCTGATATACAATCAATGTATAGCCCACCTGGGGGTCAGCCAAATGTCATCATAGAGAAGGTTGTTCAGCCAATATCTGAAGCTATGCAAGAAGCTCTGCAGAAAGAAGAAGAAGCCAGACTGTCTAAAAAGAGGTTCAGGGAGCAAGCTGAACAAAGACCTGACTTTGAGCAGTGGAGCCCCACTTCAAGAAACATAATCTTAACTGCATGGAAAGCTGCAAAAGATAACATTCAAGACAGAAATAAATGGTTTTCTAAATTGGAATGGAGAAAGCATGAGACAAGGCAAGAAGCCATAGTCCAATATAGAAGAAAGGCCAAGATGGGAAAGCTACCTCCTACTGCCCAGGAGCCTAGCAAGTACTTTCCCAAGCCTTATCCAAGATTAAAGCAGAAGAGCTAAAGAAGAAGGAGCGGAAAGGGAAAAAGCCTGCTGAAACTGAAGTTGCTGAAGCCCCTGTTCAAGCCAAAGTACAATCTGGAAAAGGAATTGTGATTAAGGAGGCTGAACAAAAATAGAATAGAATTTTTCTCAGTTTACAATTATAATATTTTGATTGTTAAACACTTTGTAAACTTTTGGAAAATGAATATATCAAGATATTGGAACAATGTGTTATATGTTAAATCTATTGCATAATTGTTCTGTGATGATATATGTGTATGCATGTTTGTTTAATACATGTTATGTTTCTTTCCTGATTACATAATCCTGCTTTACGTCATACTATGATTTTATTCTGTATGGTGTATATCATTGACTAAGGGTTATGACTTCTCCAAATAGGGGGAGATTGTTGGGTACATTGGTTTAAATGTACCTGATTTGAAGAAGCCTCACCCAACTCAATGATATACATCAAAATGTATTTGATGTGTTTTGAGTTTACTTGTGCAGGTTAAGTATTTGCAGGAAAGATGAAAAAGTTTCTAAGTCCATATGTCGACACCCAGAGGGAAAGTGTCGACACTTAAGAAGACTTGTGTCGACACCCAGACAAGCAGTGCCGACACTTGGATTCATTGTGTCGACACCAGGGATGTAGAGTCGACACCAGACAGAAAGTGTCGACACAAGGAGCTGTGTCGACACTCAATGAAGAAAAGTGCAGTGAAGCAGTGTCGACACTTAGCAGTTGTGTCGACACCCAGTGAAAATGTGTCTACATCAGAAAGTTTCACAACTTGGAGGCTGTGTCGACACTCAGCAAAAGTCAGCAGAATCTAAGTATAAGTGTCGACACCCAGAACAATGTGTCGACACACAGCAGAAGAGTCAACACTTGAAGAAAGTATCGACACAAGAAAGAATGTGTTGACACTCAGCTGAAGACTCAACACTTGAAGAAAGTGTCGACACACGGAGCTGTGTCGACACTTAGCAAAGTTCAAGAATATTCTAAGTACAAGTGTCGACACAAAGGAGATGTGTCGACACTCAGCAAAAGTCTCAACAGAAGAAGAATGTGTCGACACAAGGAGCTGTGTCGACACTCAGCAAGTATCAACACTGAAGACATGTGTCGACACCAAGAAGAAGTGTCGACACTTAACAAGTTCAACACATGAAGATGTGTCGACACAAAGGAGTTGTGTCGACACTTAGAAGAATACAACAAAGTGCTGAAGAACAAAGTGTTGTGTCGACACTTTATATCAGTGTCGACACATGAAGAAGAAGCTGTGTCGAGATATAAAATCTACAACACAAGGAGTTGTGTCGACACCTTGTAGGCTAGTGTCGACACTTAGACAACTTGTGTCGACAATTAGTCTATAAGTGTCGACACTTAAAGACAGACAGTCTCGACACTTTCAGACAGTTACAGAATTTTTAAGAACTGACTGGATGACTTGACAGCTGCCATTCCAGCCGGTCTACTGCACCTGTCAGAGTTGTCAGAAATCAGTTATGAACCAGACCAGCCGGTTACCATGAAGAAGGCCTATAAATAGGCTTAGACTGTCTACAGAAAAAGAGGATTGAATAGTTGTTGAAGTGTTCATTAACAAGAAGAAGATCTAGCTATTCATTGAAGAATCAAGTGAAGATCTAAGAAGTTGGAGAGAGAGCTCCATCCAAGAAGTCAGCCATTGGAACCAGGATGATAAGAAGGGTTCAGATTTTGTTCTGAATCTTAAGTAGCAGAGATCAAGGTCAACTGCAGAGGAGATCAGTCTTATTGTGTTCTACATTCAAGAAGCTTTGAAGAAAGCCAAGTCAGATTGATCTCAGCAGAGTTCATCCAAGAACTCGTCAAGAAACTCACAACTCTTCTCTCTTCTCTCTAAGTTGTAGAGTTTACATTTTTGTATTCATATTTTCTTGTAGGATCCTTAGGGATCTGAGTTTGTAAGCCTGTAATTATAAAGGCTGAGTGTAGGGCATGTGTGCCTGAGTGTAGGAGATTTGCATCTCTGAGTGTAGGCCTATTGTGGCTGAGTGTAGGCCTTGGTGGCTGAGTGTAGGCTTTGTGAAGAAGCTAAGTGTAGGCTTTGTGAAGAAGCTATATTGTAGGGTCTTGGGCCTGAGCTGTAGGAACCTTGTTTTGGGGTTCTGAGTGTAAGATCTGAGGATCTGAGATAGTGGAGGAGTTTGGCCGAATCTAGTACACTACTAGATAGGCGAAGGGGGAAAGTGGATGTACCCAAACCTTGGGGAACCACTATAAATCTGAGTGTCTACTGTGTGCTTGTGGAATTCTGTGATTGTTGATTGTGTGCTGTGATAAAGTAGATATAATTCTGTGTTATAATCTGAATTCTGCCTAAAAAGTTAAAGAGATTTAAGTCACATATTCACCCCCCCCCTCTAGGTGATTAGGTACAATATCTTTCAGAACTTCAAGAAGGAAGAAGCATAATCAGTTGTTGATATGTACAATAGACTCAACTTCATAATCAATGAGCTGAAATCATTGGACAAGAATATCACATTGAGATAGATAAATGACAAGATACTTATGTGCTTCCCTGGCATATGGGATTCAAGAAGCTTGCCAATCAAAGAAGCCAGAAGCCTCAATGAAATGTCTACAGAGACCTTGTTGGGCAAGCTCAAATCTTATGAGCAGCTCATCAAGGCCATAGAAGCTGAACACAGAACCACTTCTTTAGTGAGGAAAGAGCAAAACATTGCTTTCAAAGCAAGTGAAGAAGTAGAAGCCATTCCAGACAATGAAGATCTATTGAGACTCTTGGCTAAGAGATTTTATAAGATGGCAAGGAAGGACTTCAGGAGAAGATCAGCCAAAAATGATGATAAGACAAGGTATGACAAGACTCCTACTAAAGAGATTATCTGTTATGGGTGCCGGAAACCTGGACATATACTTCCAGAATGTCCAGAGAACCAGAATAAAGAGAAGAAGAAGGAGAAGCACTCTAAGAAGTATACTCACAAGCCCTCCTCCAGCAAACACAATAAGGAGAGGGGCTTTGTTGCTGAAACATGGAGTGAATATGAGGATGAATCTTCATCCAGCTCTAGTGAGGATGAAGAAGAAGCTAAGGCTAGAGTGGTCTGCTTGATGGCAATCAATACATCATGCAGCCACTCTGAAGCTGATATCTCTGAAGCAGAATCTGAATCGGAAGAAGATCAGGTAATTTCTTCTTTTAATTTTACTTCAGAATAATTCAAAACCGAAATTAAACTATTATGCACTAATTTAATCAAATCTGAGAAGGAAATCAAACTTCTCAGTGAAGAATTAATTGAATATGATAATTTATTTTCTGAAAATATTAAACTTAAAGTTGATTTAGACAATGCTTCAGAACAAATAATATCCTTAAAAACTAAATTATCTAAGGTTAAGGAGTTTGAAGAATCTCTTAATGTAAGAAGTATCAAACTGATGAATATCACAAGTACAGTAAATGCCAGAATAAATAGTGAACTGGGCTTGGGAGATTCATCTAGTCAGCCTCCTTTGTTACAGAAAAACATATTATCGACTCCTATAAAGTTTGTTTCTGAAAAGGGAAAAGAAAAAATAGAAGATGTAAATAAAGAAACTGAAGTTCTTCACAAGACTAAACAAAATAAAAAGAAAAAATTTCATAAAAATCATGTTCAACATAATTCGTCGAACCGAGCCCGACGAAATAACTTTTATTCATCGAACTCAGATCGATGAAATATGAACCCAGAATGTCAACATAATTACTCTACTAACTATGCTCGACGATCTTAATATAGTTCGTTGAACCGCAATCGACGAGCGTGGGGCGCAGATAATGAATATTTTCATTCTGTGAACGGAGTTCGCCGAACTCATCCCTATTCGCGAATGCAAATCGATGAACTTATTCTAATTCGTCGAACCCGGAATTTTCAAGCAGAAACTTTAATTCTTTTAAAACTTTCGAGCTCATCCCTATTCGTCGAACGCAGATCGACGAACTTATTCTAATTCGTCGAACCCAGAATTTTTAAGCAGAAACTTTAATTCTTTTAAAACTTTTAATCAAGCTAAAACTTTTATTAATCCTTTTACCCAATGGATCATTCCTGCTAGGAGATTTCATCCACTAGGTTATAAGGATCATCCTGAATTCTCCTATATTTCTAGTTATAAGTTTAAAATTTTTATGCAGGTGAAGAACTATCCTACCACAGAGGAATAGTGGTATCTGGATAGTGGATGCTCTAAACATATGATTGGAAATAGAGATAATCTAACAGACTTCAAGTCAAAGCTTGTACCAAAAGTAATATTTGGAGATTCCAACTGTGGACAAACAGAAGGCTATGGAAATGTCAAAGTTGGAATGGTTACCTTCAGGAAGGTAGCTTATGTAAGTGGTCTCAAGCATAACCTAATATCCATAAGTCAATTATATGATGAAGGTTATCAGGTATCATTCAATCAATCTTCTTGCATTATTACTTCTAGTGACAACAAACCTGTTTTAACTGGAATTAAACAAGGCAACATATATGTAGTAAATTTTAAATCTGCTAATTTGGAAATTTATTTATTTAATCAAATTATCTCAACCAATGAATTATGGCATAAGAGTTTAGGTCACGTAAACCTTAGGAATATTGCCAGATTATCTAAGGACAACCATGTTAGGGGACTACCTTCTGGTTCTTACAAGAAGGAAGGACTCTGCAGGGCTTGTCAATTAAGCAAACAAACTAAAAATAGTTTTAAATCCATATCTAAAAGTGATTCATCCTGGATTTTGTATTTGTTACATATGGACCTTTTTGGACCTATTGCAGTACAAAGTCTAGGAGGGAAATCCTACACTTTAGTTGTTGTAGATGACTTCTCTAGATTCACTTGGGTTTTCTTTCTGAGATACAAGTCAGATAACTTCAAAGTTCTTACAGACTTTCTTAAGAGCATCAAGATTGAGAACTCTACTCATGTTGCATTGATCAGAAGTGATCCTGGCACCCAGTTTAAATCTCTTCTGATGAAAGAATTCTATGAGAAGGAAGGTATCAGACATTATTTTTCTGCTCCTAGAACGCCTCAACAAAATGGGGTAGCTGAAAGGAAAAATAGAATCCTAATTGAATCTGCAGGAACATTACTTGCAGATGCTCACTTGCCCTTATCCTTTTGGGCAGAGGCAGTATGCACAGCAAATTATGTTCTGAATAGAATTCTAATTCATAAGCTAAAGGGTAAGCCCCCCTATGAATTACTTAAAGGGAAGAAACCAAAATTAGATTATTTTAAAGTCTTTGGATACAAGTGTTATATTCATAATAATAATAAGAAACACTTAAGAAAATTTGAAGCTAAAGCTGCAGAGGGAATTTTCCTCGGATATTCCCAAGTCGGCAAGGCTTATACAGTTTTTAACAAATCAACCCTAAAAATAAGTGTCTGTTCATGTATCTTTTGATGAGACTAACATGTTTTACATGAAGGAAGAAATTTCTACCATAGACTCATTGCAGGTACTCTATCTATGTGAAAAGTTGGATGATTTAAACCTTAAGCAAGAGGTTACTTTGCATCCCTCTCCACAGATTGATGAAGAAAGTGATGAAGATCATGTTGAAATTATTGAACCAACAACAGCAAATGTAATTCCACAAGAGGAATTAAATCAACTAGCTGTTGATGTACTAACTCCACCTGCTGATTTTGTCACACTTAGAGATCACCCTATATCTCAAGTGATTGGAGACATATTATTTGGTGTGCAAACAAGGCATCAACTCAACCAAGATCAGATGCATGCTTGCTTCAGTTCTCAAATTAAGCCTCAATCCATTAAAGATGCAGAGCAAGATCCCCATTGGATTATTGCAATGCAAGAGGAGCTCAATCAATTTGAGAGGTAATCATTGGAACTAAATGGGTCTTCAGGAATAAGTTGGATGCACAAGGAGTAATAGTAAGAAATAAAGCTAGGCTGGTAGCCCAAGGATATTCACAAGAAGAAGGCATTGATTATGATCAAATCTTTGCTCCTGTTGTAAGACTTGAAGCTATCAGGATCTTTCTTGCTTATGCTACATTCCAGAACTTCAAAGTACATCAGATGGATGTAAAAAGTTCCTTTATAAATAGACAACTTGAGGAGGAAGTATATGTTGAACAACCTCCAGGTTTTATTTCTTCAACTCATCCCTCTTATGTTTTTATGTTGCATAAAGCCCTTTATGGTCTAAAGCAAGCTCCAAGAGCTTGGTATGAGACCTTGGCTAGTTTGTTTTAGAACATAAGTTCATTAGAGATATTGTAGATATGACTTTATTTATTTGACATCATAAATCTAAAATTTTGCTAGTACAAATATATGTAGATGATACAATCTTTGGCTCTACTGATTCCAAACGGTGTAAAAGGTTTTCTGACCTGATGCATTCAAAGTTTGAAATGAGTAGCATGAGTGAACTATCCTACTTCCTTGGTATTCAAGTGAAGCAAACCACTGATGGTATCTTTATATCTCAGTCTAAATATGCTAAAAACGCTACTTAAAAGATTTGGGATGTCAAATGCCTCAGCTACGAAAACACCCATGTCCTCCATTATTGTAGTTGATTCTGATGAATAGGGCAAACCAGTTGATCAGAAAACATATAGGGCTATTGTTGGGTCTTTATTGTATCTTACAGCTAGTAGGTATTATATTATGTTTGCTACTTGTATTTGTGCTAGATTTCAAGTAAGTCCTAAACAATCTCACCTTATTTTATTAAAAAGGATTTTAAGATATATAAAGGATTGTCCTAATCTAGGACTCTGGTATCCTACTCAATCAGAATTTGAATTAACTAGATTCTCAGATACTGACTTTGCTTGATGTAGAGTTAATATGAAAAGCACATCAGGAACTTGTTAGTTCCTTGGTGATAGGCTTGTGTCCTAATTTTGCAAGAAGCAAACATCTGTGTCAACTTCAACTGTTGAAGCTGAATAAATAGCAGCAGGTAGTTGTTGTTCACAGATTTTGTGTATTCAAAACTAACTTCTGGATTATGGTTTCAACTTAAATAATTCAACCATATTTTGTGATAATACCAATGCAATTTCAATTGCACAAAATCCAGTGCATCATAGTAGGACAAAGTATATAGAGATAAGGCATCATTTCATTAGAGATAATGTGGACAAAAATAAAACTAATCTTGTCTTTATCTCTACTGATTTACAAAGGGCAAATATTTTCACCAAACCCTTAGATGAAAAGAAACATCTGTTCTTCCTAAATCAGCAAGGTGCGATTAATGGAGAAGCTTTAATTTGATTTTTGTCTGTGGTCGACGAATTGTGCATTTTTCGTCGAACGGAGATCGACGAACAGTGAACTCTTTGTGGAGTGTTCGTCGAACGGAGATCGACGAACCTTACTTTGTGAAACTTTTCGTCGAACGGAGGTCGATGAAGGTTGTTTCAGAACATTTCTCGTCGAACGGAGAATGACGAAATATTTTCTTCTCTTCAAACTTAGATTGATGCTTTTATTTCTTTGCAAGATTTTTCGTCGAACTGAGTTCGAAGTTTTTATTTTTCGTTGGACGGAGTTCTTGTCACAACCCACATTTTTCACTGCCAATAAAGGTGTATCAGAGTAAGGGAAAAATGTGCGTCATGATGCCACATCAGCAGGGGATAACTGTGGATGCTCAGGCAAAACACCTACTTAATCATGAAAAAAGTTTCTTTAAGTTATTTAAAGGTAAAATCAGTTTAAGTGTGGTAGTTAGCTTTATCCCTCGGCTTAGTGGCTCATCTAGTCGACGAGTAAAGTAGTTACACACTGCGGAAATTACTTCTTTTACAAAATTAGACGTCCTACATGAGTTTAGAGGTTCCCAGAGGACACCTCAAGGTATGCAAGTTCAAAATTTACAATAACATTAAAAGTAGATTTTTTACGGTCGTTAAATATAGTGATTTAACATTTTAGAAACATGCAATGCATGAGGTAATAATAGTAGTTTTTATACTTGAAAATACCTATCATGCAATCCTAACATAAAACATCCCAGAGAGCAAGTAATCTTATACATAGAAAGAAAACTAAGCTGGTAGCAAGTATCCAAAAATCAACAATCTTGTGGGAGTCAACAAACTGACACGAACCCACAAAAAAAACAAAGTATGTCTGAACTAGCAAGGTAAACAAAACAGCAATCTACCTCGTTACGGCGAGTCAAAAACCACTGCCAAGACAACTGCCCACTATCAGCAACAGCTCTGAAACTGAGGCATTCCAAAGACAGAACACCTAAGCAAGAAGGTACAAGAGATGGCAGAAAGTAAGCCAAAAGTAAACAAAGTCAAGGGGTACCAACCCAAGACCAAGAAAAAATACTTACATAAAGTATAGCAGTCAGGTACAAAGGTAAAAAGAGAACACTTACGTGAAGCATCACGTAAAACTACAGCACCCCAAATGCACAATACTATAAGGGAAAAGGTCAAGATTAAACCATTAGGAGAGAAACAAGCCCCTATTAGCCACATGTGGTCAACTCCACCAAAACCAAAACAGGCGGGGTGGCCAACTCCGAAGACAACTTATCCGTCTAATTACGAGGGAGACTGGATACTCCACCATTCACTGCAAATGCCCAAACACCCGGTAGAGCCCACAAAGTACTGATAGGGAGAACAAACGTTGCGGCGGTGGTTTCGTCCATAAATAACACCCGCAACAAAGGAAACCCGGAAGGAAAACCCCGTAACGACCCGGGTTTAGAGCTCAGAGGCCCACCACAACCCTTCTTGGTCTGGCGGTGCGTCTCGCCCCACAGCGTTGCCATGAAGGAAACCATGATATAAGTCTCAGGACAACAATGGCACATCGGATTCTACTGGACAATTCTAGATTAGGAGCGGTTGAGCAAACTTTAGTAAGAATTTACAATCCTAAACGAAGTTTAACACGTCCTACTTAAATGTTGAGGAAAGGTTATATGAGTAAGTTTCAACCACATATAAACACTTACAAGATTAGGTAACAAAAATAAGAACATGGTGATTATAAACGAAACTAGACATGAGACCTAAAGAGCACTAAAATCAGCAAGTTAATTAATAATCATGATAACAAAAAGTTAGAAATTTCTGCAATTCTGGGTAAAGAAAGGAAGAGAAGGAGGAAACCATCACTTGCCTTTGTTTTACCAGAGAAAGACATCCAAATCGCACCACGGCATAGATCATGGATAAAGAAGATGAGGGAAGTCGAAATCTAATAAGAATGGCCAAAAAAATAGGAGTTAGGGTCGAAAACCCTAGCGAGAAAAACTCAAGGAATGGGGAAATATTTTACCTCGATGGAGAAGCTCACGCTGAGAGCTTTCCGGATCTATGATCGGCTAGAAATTTCGAGCACCGGAGCACCGTCGGCGGCCACTGGAAGGATAGTGGAAATAATTTCTCACTCTCGCTCACGCCGCTCTGGTTCAGGAGATGAATAGGAAAACTCGATCTAAAATGAAGGAGGAAAAAGGTAGGTATATATATATACTAAGGGTAAAATTAGGATAACCACACTTAAGAAAAGAACTGGATCGGCTGAACCGGGCCTCCCGAGACGAAAGGAGGTTTTCACGAGATCAACCAGACATCTCGAGAACAAGGAGGCAGTTCTCGAGAATAAAATGGCAGTTCTCGAGAGCAAGGAGGCTGTTCTCGAGAATGAAGAGGCTATTCTCGAGAACAAGAAGGCTGTTTTCGAGAATGAAGAAGCTATTCTCGAGAACAAGGAGGCTTTTCTCAAGAATTAAGAGGCTGTTCTCGAGAACAAGGAGGCTTTTCTCGAGAACGAAGAGGCTGTTCTCGAGAACAAGGCAGCAAATTCCCGAGAAGAAAGAAACACATCTCGAGAACTAAGAATGATTTTTTCTCGAGAGCGGAAGATAGAATTCTCGAGAACAAGCAGAAACATTCTCGAGAATGAAAAGACATTCTCGAGAACAAGGAAGGGCATTCTCGAGAAGAAGGCAACAATTCCCGAGAACAGGGAAGCACATCTCGAGAACAACTAGACAGAACTAGAGTACAGAATCAACTTCTCGAAAACAAGAAGGAAGGACAAAATCTGCTCGACGTTGGGCCGAGCTCAGCTCGATGTTCGTCGAGCTCCGCTCGAAATTTGTCGAAATCAAGGCCCGATCGTCGAACTCATTTCGAAAATCATCAAACGCAAAAGAATAAAATTTTCGTTCGATGAACTGTGCACGAATTTCGTCGAACCCAGAACCACTCGACATTCATCAACCTCCATACAACGCCCAAACATTTGCATGAAACTATGAGTTCGACGAAAACCCACCCCTTTAGGAGAGCTTCCCGAGAATCAAAACAAGCCTAAGGCTTTGATATAAAAATTCTCGTAATCAAATAGTTGAATAACGAAATATGAGTTCAAAACAGAGGCCCAAACGCGTGTTGAATTAAACGAATTCAATAACGATGACAACCCTAGAATCTGACGTACCATTCTTGAGACACAACATCAAATGCTCTCACAAGCAAAAAAAAGAGCACCAGAAGGGTACAAACACGTGCCGAGACTCAAAAATGCTCGGAACACAACAAAACTAGACAAGCCCAAGGTCTCAAAACCTCATCCTTTATATCAAGGAAGACATTCAATCCCAATAGAATCCCAAAATCAGGATAAACAGGCCCAACGGGCGCAAAAATGCACGAACGGCACAGCGCCGTCAACAAAACAAAAAAAAGGTAATGCCCTGACGTCATAATTATGACGTCGACAAACCCAATAATAACATCAGAAAACTTGGGGGCGTTACAGTCACACCCCCTAAAAAGAAGTTTCGTCCTGAAACTTAACACACCCTTAAAACCAAACCCAATCCAAAACCCAATTATTACCAAAAACAACTGAAGACATACCTGAACTAAGGGAAGAGATACGGATGAGATTCTATCATTGCCGATTCCAATTCCCACATCGTGCTCTCGACGCCTTGATTTCACCAGAGAACTTTAACCATGGGGATGGTCTTTCTCTGCAACACTCGATCTTGAGAATACAAAATACGTACAGGTTCTTCCACGTACGTAAGGTTGGGCTGAAATTAGGCCACCGAGTCAAGGACTTGACAATCACTATGGATACACCTCCGCTACTAGCTCACATGGAATACATCATGGACACCAGGGAAGGTGGCAGGCAACCCCAGCCTATAAGATGATACTCCGATGTGCTCAAGAATCTGAAAAGCTCAGACATACCGGGGGTCTAACTTGTGATTCCTTCCAAACCTTTTAACACCAGACATTGGAGAAACTTTCAGAAAAACCATGTCCCCAACAGCGAACTCCAGATCAACCCTTCGTTGATTAGCATATTTCTCATATCGTTCTTGTGCCACATGGAGCGTTTCTCAAATATGAGTCACGGCACAATTCATCTCTTCGAGAGCTTTCGGACCTAGCAACGGTCTCTCACTAACCTCAGCCCAAAACAAAGGAGTCCTGCAACGCCTCCCATATAAAGCCTCAAACGGGGTCATCTACAGACTCTCTTGGTAACTATTATTGTAAGCAAACTTCATGACTCTGAGATGTTCATCACAAGCACCACCGTGATCCAAAATATAACACCTGATCATGTTTTCTACAATCTGATTAACTCTTTCCGTTTGACCATTCGTCTGCGGATGATAGGCGGTGGAATACCTCAAATCAGTACCCAACCCCTCATGTAAACTCTTCCAAAAACGAGACGTAAATCTTGAGTCTCATTCAATATAATACTGACAGGCACTACATGCAATCTGATAACCTCATCAAGGTACAATTCAGCTATCTTCTTTATAGAATATCCAATCTTAAAAGGTACAAAGTGAGCACTTTTAGTCAATCTATCAACTATCACCCAAACAGAGTCGTGCCCATGGGTAGATCTCGGTAAACCAGTGATAAAATCCATCGAAATACTCTCCCACTTCCAAGTAGGAATATCAAGCGGTGTCAATTTACCTCCAGGACTCATGTGGCCAGCCTTAACACGCTGACATGTATAACATTCCTCAACAAACTTTGCTATACCATTCTTCATTCCTGACCACCAAACAATTTTCTTTAGATCTTTATATATTTTCGTGAAACCAGGATGGTAGGCAACACTGGAACTATGAGCTTCTGTACAAATCTTAGCCTGAATATCACCAAATGCGGGGATACAAAATCTACCACAATACTTCAAGGTATCCAACTCATCCAAAGAGAAATCAGGTAGATCTCCCTTCTCAATTCTACTCCGGAGATGTAACAAATCTGGATCATCCCTCTGGTGCGCTCTAGTTAAGGAAATCCAAGAGGGCTCTTCTGCTTCCAAACTAGCAGGCACAGCACTACTCCAAACTTCAATGTCCATCAATAAGAACTCTTCAACCAAGGACTGTACAGAAAAATTAAAAATTTTGGCGGTCTTTTTACTCAAAGCATCGTCTACTACGTTAGCCTTTCCTGGATGATAAAGGATTTTCATTTCATAGTCAGCCATATATTCTAACCACCGAAGCTGGCGCAAATTTAATTCCTTCTAAGTGAAGATGTACTTCAAACTCTTATGGTATGTATAGATCTTGCACAGCGCGTCATACAATAAGTCTCTCCAAAGCTTCAATGCTTAAATTACAGCAGCAAACTCCAAATAATGCGTAGGATAGTTTCTTTTATGAATCTTCAATTATCTTGATCCATACACGATCACCTTCCCATCTTGCATCAAAATACAGGCAAGTCCAATATGTGATGCATCCATATACACAGTGTACTCAACCCATTCGGTAGGCAAGGCTAAAACTGAAGCAGTACACAATCTCTTCTTCAACTCTTGGAAAGCTTTTTCATACTTATCACTCCAAATAAATGCAGTATTCTTCTAGGTAATTCTAGTTAAAGTAGCAGACAACACTGAAAACCCTTCCACGAATCTTCTATAGTAGCCTGTCAAGCCTAAGAAGCTCCTAATCTCCTTAGGTGTAGAAGGTCTCTCTCATTCCATTACAGCAGAAATCTTGGTCGGGTCTACGGAAATACCGTCCTTGTTTACAACATGCCCCAGAAAGGACACCAGGGATAGCCAGAAATCACACTTGCTCAACTTCACATAAAGCTTATGCTCCCTCAGGGTCGACAAAACCAAACGCAAATGTTGAGTATGCTCCTAAACACTGCGGGAATACACAAGGACGTCATCTATGAACACGATCACGAAACGATCCAAGAAATCCTTGAACACTCTATTCATTAAATCCATGAATGTAGAGGGTGCATTGGTCAAACCGAAGGGCATCACCAAAAACTCAAAATGTCCATGCCGCGAATGGAAAGTGGTCTGTGGAATATCTGCCTCACGAATTCTCAACTGGTGGTAGCCTGAACGAAGATCAATCTTTGAAAATACTGAGCTACCACGCAACTGATCGAACAGATCATCAATCCTCGGTAAGGGATATCTATTCTTAATGGTCACCCAATTCAATTCTCTATAATTGATGCAAAGTCTCATCAATCCATCTTTTTTCTTTACAAATAATACAGGAGCACCCAACGAAGAAGAACTTAGTCTAATAAAACCACACTACAGCAATTCATCAAGCTAAGTACGCAACTCATCCAACTCACACAGAGCCATGCAGTATGGTGCTTTGGCAATAGGACGAGTACCTGGCTCGAGGTCTATCACAAACTCTATCACCCTCACCGGAGGAAGTCCTGGAAGACAATCAGGAAAAACATCTAGAAACTCTCGCACCACCGAGACATCCTCAATACATGGTGTAACAAAAGCAGTTTCTAAAGCAAAAATAGAAACCAAAAATGCCTCATAAGTAGACTCTATGGCACGACAAGCACGTACTGTAGAAATGATTTCGGAAACCCTATCCTGAAAACCATAAACACTCATAGGTTCGCCATTGTCCATCCTAAAATTTAGTCCTTTGCCTGCACTGGATGCCTGCATCATACTTAGACAGCCAGTCCATGCCCAAAATATAACACCCCAAATCCTAAATTAGATTCAGGCTGGGCAACACGCCCTGGGATACGGGCATGTCCCAGGGCGTGTCTTGCTCTGTATGGCTGAGCAGTCTGTCGAGTGCTCGACGAACTGCACTCGACGAGTTCTCCATATGGAACACACCCTGGGATACGGGCATGTCTGAGGGTGTGTCCCCCTCTGGTCAACAAACTTCGCTCGACAAAATGCACGCTGGAGGCATGTCTAATGTTGTGTTAGGGTACACAGCCTGTGACACGGGTGTGTCACATGGCCATGTACTTCTCAAGATTTGGCTAGGTAGTGAGGTCTGGTGAACACAGGCAGGACACAGGGGTGTCTCTGGCCATACGGCCTGTGACACAGGCGTGTCACATGGTCGTGTCCTATTCGGGGTGAATTGGGTGTATGTCGTTTGAGGTACACGGCGCCAGACACGGGCGTCTCTGAAGGCATGTTAGGGCACACGGCCTGTGACACGGCCGTGTCACATCGCTGTGTCCTACTCTGGGTAAGTCGATTGTGTGCTGCTTTAGGTACACAGCCTGTGACACGGGCGTGTCACAGGCCGTGTCAGCCAAAAAAAAGAGTTTTCAGGAAAATTTGTGGCCGTCCATTTCCTGATCTGGGATCTGATGGCCCAGGCTTCTCCCTGCTGCTTTAAGGCTGAAAAAGAGATGATATCTCTCATTGTAATCTTGGGCCATTCTCTTTCTAAGAGAACTAGAGAGAAGGGAGAGCAAGGAGGAAAAGGAGAGGAGAGCCAGCCACCGGTGGTGCAACACCCCGAAACTCAAAAGAGCGACAGGAGGCATTTTGAGCCAAGTTTGTAATTTGGCAGGGGTCACACGGCCTGGGACACGAACGTGTCATAGGTCGTGTCCTTGGCGGGTTGTGGCGTGTTTGACACAGAGCCTGCTGTGTCGACACAAGGCCTGCTGTGTCGACACAGGGCCTGATGTATCGACACAGGGCCAGCTGTGTCGACACAAGGCCAGCTGTGTCGACACAGGGCCAGCTGTGTCGACACAGGTCCAGCTGTGTCGACACAGGGTCAGCTGTGTCGACACAGCCAGGGTGTGCTGTATCGACACAGATTGTGTTATGTCGACACAGAGTGTCGACACAGAGTCTCGACACAGTGTCGATACAGGGGTCTTGGCAGGATCTTGACTTAATGTTCTGACACAGTGTGAGTTTGTCGCGGACGTGTCCTGCTTCGGTTTGTGAACTGTGCAGTGTTCGGCCCAGTTTTTCCATGTCAGACTCGGATCGTAGCCGTACATTTCTTTATGTTGGGATCCGACAGCTGGAGGTTATTCCTATTGGGATATACCTGAGTGTAGGGTTTCAAAACCCTCATCTTTTATTTGCTGGTTCTCTGTCTAAGTTCTAGAGAGAGGGGAGAGCAACGAGGAAGAAGAAGTCTAGATCCGGTCACTGGCGGAGCTTCGGAGCTCCAAATCGCGAACCGACTTCGGATCTACGGAGGCAAGGAGAGGGCGGTGCTTTTCATCCGCATACTTTTCCATGGCGCCAAGGAAAAATGCTAGGGTAACGATTCTCTACTTAAGCATGTGAAGCTCTACTTCCTTTGCATAGAGAAGCCCACTCTCGCTAGTTTGCGGTGAGTTTGAGGCATTCCTTCGGGTAGACATGAATAGTCCCTGTTGTGTACATGTAGAGTCCATAATCGAGAACGGATATAGGCATGATGTGTGAAGCCTACCCGGACAAGTTGGTTTGAATCGGTGATGTTGCATTGCATGATTGGCCGGAGAAGACTCTGCACGGTAGATTGCAACAGGGAGCCTTGGGGATTAACTCCAAGGTGCACCCAGAAAATTGGGCAGATGCGTGATTCTGCCAACTTGGTGGCCTGGGAGCCAACCTGAACATAACTGGGTTATGTGATATGTGAAGGAGATACGGGATTCGGGGAAGTTTGACCCGCGCAGACGACTTAAATTGACGTTGTGGTGTGAGCAACAGGTCAGGCGGAACCGTACCCGATCTATGTGGTTCGGTTAGAAAGACCTAAAGTATGTGGTACTCACCGTTGGAATCGATGGAGGGTCTTAGTCAGTGGCCAGAAATACCAGATGCTCGCGAGATATTATCGTCCTGGGGGCGGTGGTGAGTCGGCGGACTTTGACCGTGATCACCGAGAATGTGCCCTGAGAGCACGGGGCGTATGGTCGTGCGTGCCTACGCCTATGATGTAGTGTTGTTATATTACTACTTGGTTATGCTAATAAAGTGCAGGGAAGGAGCATCGTCACCCCGAGTTCTGGGGCAGGATCGTTATAATTTGGTCAGCATAGCTGACCGTTCCTTTTGTTTGCCACCGTGCGGTGCATTGTTGCTTGCAGGTGCTGCGGAGCCGAGCGATAAATAGCGGGCTAAAGCCCAAGTTGCTGAGTCGGCCCTCAAAGGCCTAATTCTGAGTGTTTTCTTTTATTCATGTATGGCCGGCCTGCGTGCCGAGGTTTGAAAAACATGTAATTTGAGGAAAATAATTGGAAGGCCAGTACTTGTGTATTTATACCTTCATTCCTATTTGTTTTGGGTAGTGGACATTCATGCTTATTGCTGGGTTCTTAATCTTATAACATTAAATTGCTTCCGCTAGAATGCTCTGTGAGGACGTTGTCATTGGTTGGATGGTTTCCATTGAGTAACTGCCCAGTCTGTCTGTGGTATATGGCGTCGGGCCCCAGCCGGACCTACTATTATATGCTATGTGATGGATAGGGGGTGTTACAGGTGGAGCTGCCGAGTTCCGGAGCGAGATCTGAGGACAGATTTGTGGAGGCAAAGCCGCTGCGGTGCTTTCCAACCGGCTAGAATTATATGGCTCAAAATAGGTCGTCAAGGGTAACGATCTTCCATCTTGGACATGTGAAGTCCTTCCTTTTTGGCATGTGCATGGATTTCCCCCACCAAATGGTGGATTGTGAAGGGATTTCCTTGGGTTGATTCTTGTAATCCCCAATAGTTTGGCATATAGATCCAGAAATGGAGTACGGAATAGGCATGCTGTGTGAAGCCCATCTAGACAGGTTGGTCTGGATTGGTGATGTTGCATTTGCACACCAGAGAAGACTCTATGGTTAAACGTGTAGTTAATGGTATCGATGGGTTGGACCTGTGAAGGGCAGTAACAGGAAGTACTGGAGTGGTAGTACAGTAAAAGACCCTTGTGATGCTTGCTATTTCAATAGGATGTGTCTGTGAAGGATAGTAGCAGGAAGTACTGGAGTGGAAGCCCAGGAAAACACCCACTAAATGCTTGTGTTGTATGTTATAAATACTAAGGTTAGAGCTAGGGATAGAAAGTGAATTCTGTAGATAACACTGGACGTGGTTCCTAGATAACCTGTGAATGTGCAGCCAGTCTGCGGTGGACATTGTGGCTATTGTGAAGCCAGTCTGTGGTGGACATTATGGCTATAGTGAAGCCCATCCCCTAGTGGACATTGTGGCTATTGTGAAGTCAGTCCCTGGTGGACAGTGTGTCTATTGTGAGCTTGATGAGCTCTTGAAAAAGGCCTCGTGCCGAATAGGAAAGGTGAAACCGACCCGTGCCTTATATGTAGCCTCGAGTACGTTGGTATTCAGTGATGGTAAGGCGACTTGAGCAATGGGGGGTGGTTGATTTGTACCTGCGTTATATCCGTCCAATTTGAAGACCTGAAAGTACGGTCAGTTGGAGTGCATAATGAGAGTCTTAGGCCTGCCCGCCGGACAGACTAAATGCTCAATTTTATCATTGGGTTTCGGAGCTAAAACTGTGGTGGGACCCTGGTTCGTCGGTACACTAAGAATGTGCCCTGAGTGCATGGATCGTCAGGCCGCGTGGCTGACGGTTGTGATGGATTATTTGTGCGTGAGAGCACAATGTGTGATATTTATATATCTGCCTATGAATTGCTATGCCTACAGGGAAGGAATACCACTGCCCCGGAAAAGGGGTATGGTCGTTACAAATTGGTCAGTTGAATGCTGACCGTTGCTTTGTTTGCCATCATTTGGTGGGATGTCCCTGTGTAGGTGCTGGAGGGCCGAGCGGACATATAAAGGCTGAAGTCCCTACTGCTGCTGCTAGCCCTTGAAGGCTAAGCTGAAAAATGTTATGTTTTGTTCGCGTATGGCCTGCCTACGTGCCGATGTTTTAAATCCACACTCTTGTAAAGAATAACTGTAAGGCCATAAGGCCAAATAATATTATATTTGTTGTATATTCCTCAAGAGTTTATATATACATGTGGCTATATATATATAGTGGACATTCATGGTTGGAGTTCAGTATTTTTGTTAAAAGCTTCCGCTAGAATGTTATGAGTTAGGATGCGCAACTCTGATATCAACCCGTGACTTCATCGCCTATTTTGTGGCATATGATGTGGGGCCCCGGCCGGACCTTCTATTATATGTTATATGAACGGATGGAGTCATTACACTTTTGGTATCAGTTGTCTCCATCTTTCCCTTTTGAATTCGTGGTCGAATACGTTTGTGGGGTGGCAAGCACATGTAAGTGAGAACTGCATTAACACTAATGAACTCTTGAATGTCCACTTAGGAATGCGAATACACTTGTTTGAGGAACATGCGCGTTCCTATTTTATTGTTATTGCTTGTGCGAGGACGCTAATGTGTGTGTCTTGTTTACCTATAGGTGACTCGGAGTGGTGTTGGCCAGTCGGAGCCCCAGCATTCTGATGAGAGTACGGCACCAGCTGAGGTGCCTATACCTCCCCCTTCTGCGGAAACTATCTGCTTAGTTACTGAGCTGTTGTTTGTGATGTTTCAAGCACAACATGGTAGGCAAGCGCAGCCTGCAGTGGTGTTAGAACAGGTTGCGACAAGGCCAGAACCTGTTGCGGATGTTGATCCTTGAGCAGCTGAAAGGCATTTGAAGCAGTTCATGAGCTTCAATCTGCCGACATTTACGGGTGTGGGATCCCCTACACAGGCGAAGGACTGGTTATCGCGTGTCAAGCATATCTTGACGGCGATCAGGACGGAGGAAGATCAGAAGGTCACCTTGGCCACCTTCTTATTGGAAGGAGAGGCTCGGTTATGGTGGGACGAGATCGAGTTACACCACTTAGCGGGCAGGCAGTTAACACAAGTTTCGATTGAGTAGTTCTCGCGACTCTTCCTAGCAAAGCACCTACCAGCAGCACAATGCATTGCCATGGAAAATGAGTTCCAATGGCTAACGCAAGTAGAAGGTAGTGTGGAGACGTACCTACATGAGTTCACACGATTGGGACGGTATGCGGGCTCCATCTTTGCCGAAGAGCAGCGGAAAATCAATAGGTTCTATGAAGGATTGCGGGATGAGTTGCATTTCCTGCTCTCGAGTTCCGTGAACCATGGGTTCCAGGCGTTGGTTGATATTGCGTGTGCGCTGGAGAAGGATATGAAAAGGGTGCAAGGAAAAAGGGCCTTGGCTATGACAAAGCCAGAGTTCAAGTCGCCCCAACATGGGAAATCGTATTATAAAAAGAAATTGGGCAAGAGGTCCATGTCGTTGGGACAAACTCCTTCTACGGTTGCATCGGGTGCAACGTTGGGGGCCACTTCGAGGTCAGATACTCGTACGTGCTTTACCTGTGGAAGGCATATTGCCTGTGATTGTTAGGTTGGTCTGCCAAAGGGAGAAAAGAAGGCGGGAGAGTCTTATGCCGAGAATGGAAAGGCAGTCGTGGAGTCCTCTGCATCCCAGGCGCAGCCCCGAGTTTACAACTTTGGCCAGCAGGAGGCCATAAAGCAAAGTGACGTCGTCACAGGTACGATTTAAGTTATTGATTGCTTTGCTTATTGCATGTTTTGTATGTGGCTTGTGTGTGATATGGTTGCCGCAGGTTTTGTTATGATTCGGAACATGCTGGCGAGAGCACTGTTTGATACGAGTGCTTCGCATTCATTTCTGTATAAGGACTTCGTAGCTCGAATTAGAGTACCTAGTCATGTGAAACGGAGAGCGTAAGGGTGTTATTACCGAATGTATGTTTTATGCTTGCGGATAGGGCTTGCGATGTGGCGGTTCAAATTGGAAGTCAGGATTTTTGTTTGACTGCATCTGTAATGCCGATATTGGAATTCGATGTGATCTTTGGTATGGACTGGTTCGTGGAGCAGCGTACCTGTATTGATTGCCAGTCAAAAGAGATCACACTGGGCCAGAATACCGAGCTTGAGAGTAAGTTTGCTGGTAGGCGAGGAGTGAGCGGGACCTTGATGTATGAACTCCAAATCGTCAAGTCTGTGTAGAAGGGAGCGGAGGTATTCGTCACGCTAATTCAGACGGTTGAGACAAAGGCCAGTGTGAGTGATGTTCTGGTTGTATCGGAGTTTATAGATGTTTTTCCTAAGGATCTTCCTGGGCTACCACCCCAGCGAGAGATCGACTTCACGATCGAGTTGATTCCAGGTGCAAAACCTATGGCCCGCTCGCCATATCGCGTCGTGCCAAAGGAAATGGCTGAATTGAATGTCCTATTGCAGGAGTTGCTGGAGCATGGATATATACGCCCAAGTATGTCACCTTGGAGCACACCTGTTTTATTTGTGAAAACGAAGGATGGTGGTTTGTGGTTATGTATTGACTACCGTGAATTGAATAAGCTGACAGAAAAGAACAAGTATCTGATTCCACGGATAGATGAATTGTTCGATCAGCTAGTGGGATCAACCGTCTATTCCAAATTGGATCTGAAGTCTGGGTATTACCAGTTGAGGATTTGGGAAGGTGACATTCCCAAGACCGCATTTTGAACACGCTATGGTCATTATGAGTTCACGGTAATGCCATTTGGGCTATGCAATGCGCCATCGGTATTCATGAACCGAATGCACCGAACGTTCTGAGAGTACTTGGACTTATTCGTGATTGTATTCATTGATGATATTTGGGTGTACTCTCAATCTGAAGCTGATCATGCACACCACTTGCGGTTTGTGTTGCATACCTTGCGGAGGAATAAGCTCTATGCCAAGTTCTCAAAGTGTGAGTTTTGGCTGTCATCGGTGGCTTTTCTTGGCCATGTGATAAGTGGAGAGGTTATAGCAGTGGATCCGTCAAAGATTAGAGCCATTCAGGAGTGGCCGGTGTTGTCTTCGGTGGTCGAAGTCAGGAGTTTCCTTGGACTGGCAGGCTACTATAGATGGTTTGTTGAAAAACTTCTCGTGGATCACTTTGCCTCTAACCACACTGATGAGGAAGGATCAGAAGTTTGTTTGGACGTCGGAGTGCACGTGAGCTTTTAAAGAGCTAAAGAGTCGTTTGACCACGGCACCTGTGTTAACGTCGCCATGTGGGACAAACAACTATGAGATCTATAGTGATGCTTCAGGGAGTGGCTTAGGCTGCGTTCTTTTGCAGTTTGGAAAAGTGATTGCTTATGGCTCACACTAGTTGAAAGTGCACGAGTGAAATTATCCCGTCCACGACTTGGAGTTGGCAGCGGTGATCTTTGCACTTAAGTTATGGCGGCATTATCTTTATGGCGCAAAAGAGGATATCTTTACGGACCATAAGAGCCTAAAGTACTTGTTGGAGCAGAAGGATCTGAATATGCGACAACGAAGGTGGATGGAGTTCCTTGGGGACTACACCTTTGATATTCATTATACTCCCAGGAAGGGAAATGTGGTCGCTGATGCCTTGAGTCGGAGGGCCTCGACAAGGGCAAATTGGTTGCAGATGCATGATGAGCGTCTGATCCAGGAGTTGGAAGCGTTATAGATTTCTTGTGTTGAAACGAATTCTACAACCGATTCATGTTTGAACTGGACGGAGGTACAATATGACCTTGCGGACAGGATTCGACGAGCAACGGAGCTGCATAAAAGTCTCCAACTCTATGCAAAAGATGGGCAAGATGGACAATTCTCCTGTGAGGACGGCCTTTTGCGGAAAGAGGGTTGGTTGTGCGTACCAAGTATGGGTAAGTTGAGAGAAGAATTGCTATATGAAGCGCACTTTACAAAATACTCAATTCACCCTGGAAGCACAAAGATGTTCAGGGACATGAAAAAGTTGTTCTGGTGGCCAGGACTCAAAAAGGACATAGCTCATTATGTGGCTAAATGCCAAACGTGTGCTTTGATGAAAGTGGAATGCCAGAAGCCTGGTGGTTTCTTGAAGTCGTTGCCGATTCTAGAATGGAAGTTCGATGATATTTCAATGGATTTTGTGCATGGGTTGCCGAGATCTCAATGCGGGAATGATTCAATCTGGGTGATTGTAGACCGGTTGACAAAAGTGTCTCACTTCCTTCCGAACAAGCGGGATGATTCAGTGGAAAGTTTGGCAAAACTCTATGTTGTGCAGATTGTACGGTTACACTATGTTCCTCGTAGCATCGTAAGTGACCGTGATGGGCGATTTACATCGAATGATTGGAGGCTAATCCATCAGTTGTTGGGCACGAAATTGACGTCCAGTACGGCTTTTCATCCCCAAACAGATGGCAACACTGAGAGGACCAACAGAACAATGGAGGATATGCTCTGAATGTACGCCCTGGATTTTGGTAAGAGATGGGAAGATCATCTCTATATGTTGGAGTTTGCCTACAACAATAGCTACCAAGCGAGCATCAGTATGACACCGTTTGAAGCTCTGTATGGTCGGAAGTGTCGTACACCGTTAGCTTGGGCAGAAGCAGGCGAATCCAAACTATATAAGCGTAAAGAAGTCGATGAGGCTCACTCGATAATACGCGCTATTCAGGAGAGTCTACTGATAGCCCAGGAACGACAAGCAAAATACTACAATGCCAAACACTGGAACGTGGAGTTCGTGGTGGGCGATTAGGTATATTTGAAGATCAAACCATTCAAAGGCGTGTCCAGGATTCGGCGTCTGAAAAAGCTAAGTCCGAGATATCTTGGTCCGTTTGAAGTGGTGGAGCGAGTTGGGGAAGCTGCCTATCGGCTAGCTCTTTCGGCAGAATTGAGTGGATTACATGATGTGTTTCACATCTCTGTGCTTCGGAAAGCCGTCAAAGATCCAGCTCAAGTGATCGAGAATGATCGTGTGTCGGTGGAGTATGGGCTAACGATGAAGGTTATGCCCATTTGGATCGAGGATTGAGCCGATAAACAGTTGCGGAACAAGTCAATCGGGATGGTCAAAGTCCGGTGAGACAACTGTGGCCGTGAGGAACTAACATAGGAGCGAGAGCAGACCATGCGAGCTGAATTTCCCGAGTTGTTTGTGTAAACTGTTGTACAATGCATAGTTTGTTGTGACAGACATGTTGAAGTCATAACATCTTGTTTTTGTTCCCTTACTGTATACAAATTTCAGGACGAAATTGCTTGTAAGGAGGGGAGGGTTGTAACACCCCAAATCCTAAATTGGATTCAGGCTGGGCAACATGGCCTGGGACACGGGCGTGTCCCAGGGCGTGTCCTGCTCTGTATGGCTGAGCAGCCTGTCAAGTGCTCGACGAACTGCACTCAACGAGTTCTCTATAGGGAACACGCCCTGCGACACGGGCGTGTCCGAGGACTTATACCCCTCTAGTCGACGAACTTCACTCGATGAAATGCATGCTGGAGGCATGTCTGATGTTGTGTAAGGGTACACGGCCTGTAATACAGGCGTGGTATGAAGACACAGTAGGTATACGGCATGTCCCTGCCCGTGTATATCCAACCAGTGTTCCCGTGAAGGACACGGGTAGAGACACGGGCGTGTCCCTACTCGTGTCTATCCAACCAACTCTCAAGTCGATGACTCGAGTTGTCCCAGATAAGGACGCGGGTAGTGACACGGGCGTGTCACTACCCGTGTGTATGAGGACACAGGTAGAGACACGGGCGTGTCCCTACCCATGTGTGTCGAGCAGAGCTCGACAAAGTTTGCCCCGAGGAGGACACGGGTAGAGACACTGGCGTGTCCCTACCCGTGTGTGACAAGTGGAACTCGACGAATCATGTCCAGAGCAGGACACGACCAGAGAACACGGTCGTATCATGTGGACACGGGTAGGGACACGGGCGTGTCCCTACCCATGTTTGTGTACTGAACCGATATTGTAACCGTCGACGACGCTTCACCCGAGCAGGGCACGGGTAAGGACACGGGCGTGTCCCTACCCGTGTCATGTTTCACTTATAAGGGAAATGAAAACACTAGCCGACTTCACTCTCATTCCAAGCCCTTTTTCCTGGAGAAATTATTGTAGAGAGGGAGAAGGTGCTAGAGCAAGTCCAAGAGGTGAAGATCTGCCGCCGCCGAGGAGAAGAAGATGCCGCCAAGAAGAGTTACAAGATCCTTGGTCGAAAATGGTGGAAACGCCGGAAACGAGGTGAGCTTCCTCCCCTCTCCCTTGGTGCTAGATCTGTAGATATCTTTAGGTGAGATGTCGACTCAAAAGAGTCTAGAATTGCGAGATGGTGATTTCCCTAGGAAGAGGTCGTTCTAGGGCTTGTGCTCTAAGAATAGTGGTGTCTTCAACCTCTCCAACCTTCTATGTGAAGATGGGGGACGGTTTCGTGAAGAGAAATAGTCTTATGAGGGTGAATAAGAGAGGAGGAATTTCTGATGTGATTTGGGGAAGATCGGCTTGAGGAGGAAGATGAACCGATGTCGTTTATTCCGCCTTAAGATGCATGCAGAATCTGTGTTCTGCACATAGCGATCTTCTTGGCCATTTTCAGGTGTGTTATGTTCAGAATTGGGCTTTCAACTAAACACAAAAGTTGAAGTCCATGAAACTACCTTTCCAACGAGTGGTTGCACAACTTTGGCGAAGTCTGTAGCCACGGGAAAGTCTGAACGAAATTGACGGCCGTCAAACCAAGCATGCAAAAATTGTGTTATGTACACAGCGGATTTTGAAGCCGATTTCAAGTGTGTTACTCTCAAATCTGGGTTGTGGTCTGAATATGAAAGTTGTAACCCATGTAAAGACGTTTCCATCGAGGGGTTACACGCCTTCACCGGATTCCTATAGCTTCGGGAATCTCCGGTCGAAGTTGCTGCCCAGATGTGTTCTGTATTTAAAATTCTGGGTTGGTGTAGAGTCGGGTTTGGACTCAGTAGATACAATGTAGCAAATAACTTTGAGGTTTAGTGAAATATTTTTATGTCTAACCGTGATAATTAAACGATTGATGAAATTTATTGGATAGATCCTTAGCAAACAAATGGAATAGTGAAACGTACTTGAATGAAAGGATTTGGTGGAGGTTAATGAGCGAATGATTTGATGAATTTGGAATTATTCCAATGACTTAACTATGAAAATTAATAAAGATGCGCTGGATAATAGCAATATGTCGGATATCATTTGGAAATGAATTGTATGATGCTAATTTATGGCCATGTGAGATGTTGACTGATGGAATGAATTTAGTCATCCACTGCTTAAAGTTGTGCCCCTTACAGGTAGCGGTGTGAGAATGGCATGTAGCATAAGGTGGCTTACCATCTGTGAGAATAGTGGACACTTGTGTGCTTGGATGCACGGAAATGCGGAAGAGGTTGATGCATGGTCATGAGGCTTGTCTAATAAGGAAGTCTAAGGTGGTCCACTGCTGTGAGTTGTGTTTCCTTACGGGTAGTAGTGTGGATTGTATGTTGTATGAGGTGGTTTGCCACCTGTGTTGATGATGAACCCTTAAGGTGCCTTGGGCACAGGATTGTGGTATGGTGTAAGTGCGAGTGTTGACCGCACTGAGTTGGATAGTGTTGAGAAGGGTCATAAATGGACGGTTGGGCTTGGTCCTTGGTGCTCACTTCCCGGGGCTCCTTCCGTGCCGAGTGGACGGTTGGGCTTGGTCCTCATGCTTTCTCTGAGGCTCCTTCCGTGCCACGATGATGTGGAATTGCATGTGTTGTGAGTAGACACGCGGTGTCGTAATCCTGGGTTAAGGATAGTGTGGCAGGTCTACGGGCTCGCCAGTCATCACATCGACGGGAGTTGATAGTTAGACCATGGGCGGTTGGGCTTGGTCCTCGGTGCTCATTTCTCGCGGCTCCTTCCATGCCAAGTGAACGGTTGGGCTTGGTCCTCGTGCTTTCTTTCGAGGCTCCTTCCGGGTCACACAAGGCCAGTTCGGGGTTTGGTTCTCGGTGCACATCTACCCGAGACTCCAGTTGGGCCATAGTACGCGTGGGGGCTCAGCTGTTGTATTCTTAGCGTTGAGGCATACGGAGTCCTAAGTGAAGCAGTGTGGATGCCCACTTAGTAGTAGAGAAGCTCGCTCTATTGTCGCCGCCTGGCCACGGCGGTTGATGCCTGAGAGGTTAGCTACCTGCTCGAATAGTGGGAACTACAAGTCTTTGTCGACATAGCGCTTGCATGTGCGTGATCATGGGTGAGTCATTGCATTGCATACATACCATTACATTACATTGCACAAACAAGATCCTCATCGTATAAGTTTGTATCGGCACTCCTATATGATGAGTTACTTTATGTCAAACTGATCCTTAACTTATAAGCTTGTATGGGCATCCTTATAAGTTAAGTTACTTTCCTGTTGTAGATACTTATACTTGATGGATGATTATAGCTCTTGTAGATTTGCTAGATTAAAATGTTGTTAAATATATTGTACTTATTCCACCTGCTTGTACCTGCTTATATTACTTATTATATATTGTACCCTTGCTCCTTTCTCCACCTGGTGCCGAGGAGTCGCCGGGGGAGCGGATGTGAAAACCACTTAGTCTTTTTGACTAACGGTTGCTACGTCTTCCTTTTTAGGAGGTCACCCTGCAGGTAGAGGAGCCGCAGATTTTGCAGCAGGACATCCAGGCCAGGACGACAGGGCCTGAAGGGACGGTACCATCGCTATCGTCAGTCACCGATGTGAGTGTTGAGTGACTTTGATGTAGCCCTTTTGGGCATTTATTAGCTGTACTCTGATACTTTAGAAGCTTGTTATTAGCTTCTTACCTTGTTGTACTTTTGGACTATTATGCTTTGTGTGGATTTGACTTCCATATTATGTTTCAGTTGGGTTGACATAAATTAATATTGGATGTAGCCGGCAGAATAGGCATCTTGTGGTATAGGTTAGCCTGTGTGCTAATGCTACCGCAAGGCGGCTGTTCTGGGCATAAGACCCCCTTCGTACGGTGTTTTGGGATCCGGGATGGGGGTCTTACATCGGGTGTGTGCCGTTTGAGGTGCACGGCCCCAGACACGGGCGTGTCTAAAGGCGTGTTAGGGCACACGGCCTGTGACACATGCATGTCACATGGCCATGTCCTGCTCTGAATAAGTCGGGTGTGTGCCTCTTTAGGTACACGGCCTGTGACACGGGCGTGTCATAGGCCGTGTCAGCCAAAAAATAGAGTTTTCAGGAAAATTTGTGGTCGACCATTTCCTTCATCTGGGATCTGATGGCCCAGGCTTATCCCTTCTGCTTTAAGGCTGAAAAAGAGAAGATATCTCTCATTATAATCTTGGGTCATTCTCTTTCTAAGAGAACTAGAGAGAAGGGAGAGCAAGGAGGAAGAGGAGAGGAGAGACAGCCACCGGTGGAGCTGCCGAGTTCCAGAGCGAGATACAAGGCCAGATTTGTGGAGGCAAAGCCGCTGCGGTGCTTTCCAACCGGCTAGAATTCTATGGCTCCAAAGAGGTCGTCAATGGTAATGATATTCCTTCTTGAACATGTGAAGTCCTTCCTTTTTGGCATGTACATGGATTTCCCCCACCAAAGGGTGGATTGTGAAGGGATTTCCTTGGGTTGATTCTTGTAATCCCCAATAGTTTGGCATATAGATCCGGAAATGGAGTACGGAATAGGCATACTGTGTGAAGCCCATCTGGACAGGTTTGTCTGGATTGGTGATGTTGCATTTGCACACCGGAGAAGACTCTGTGGTTAAACATGTAGTTAATGGTATCGATGGGTTGGACCTGTGAAGCGCAGTAACAGGAATTACAGGTGTGGTAGTCCAGGAAAAGACCCTTATGATGCTTGCGATTTCAATGGGTTGTGCCTGTGAAGGATAGTAGCAGGAAGTACTGGAGTGGAAGCCCAGGAAAACACCCACTAAATTCTTGTGATGTATGTTATAAATGTTAAGGTTAAATCTAGGGACGGAAAGTGAATTCTATCGCTAACGCTGGACGTGGCTCCTAGATAACCTGTGAATGTGCAGCCAGTCCGTGGTGGACATTATGGCTATTGTGAAGTCGGTCCGTTGTGGACACTGTGGCTATAGTGAAGCCCGTCACGTGGTGGACATTGTGGCTATTGTGAAGCCAGTCCCTGACGGATAGTGTGGCTATTGTAAGCTTGATGAGCACTTTAAAAAGGCCTCGTGCCGAACAGGAAAGGTGAAACCGACCAGCGCCTTATATGTAGCCTCGAGTACGTTGGTATTCGGTGATGGCAGGGCAACTTGAGAAATAGGGGTGGTTGATCCGTACCTGCGTTATGTCCGTCCAGCTTGAAGACCTAAACGTGCGGTCAGTTGGAGCTCATAATGAGAGTCTAGTACTGCGTGCCGGAAAGACTAAATGCTCAATTTTACCGTTAGGTTTCGGACCTAGAACGGTGGTGGGACCCTAGTTTGCCGGTACACCAAGAATGTGCCCTGAGTGAACGGATCGTCGGGCCGCGTGGCTGACGGTTGTTATGGATTGTTTTTGCATGAGAGCACAATGTGTGATATTTATATATCTGCCTATGAATTACTATGCCTGTAGGGAAGGAATACCACTGCCCTGGGAAAGGGGTAGGGTCGTTATAAATTGGTCGGCTGAACGCTGACTGTTGCTTTTTTGCCACCGTTTGGTGGGTTGTCCCTGTATAGGTGCTGGAGAGCCGAGCGGGACATATAAAGGCTGAAGTCCCTGCTACTGCTAGCCCTCGAAGGCTAAGCTGAAAAATGTTATGTTTTGTTCGCGTGTGGTCGGTCTGCGCGCCGATGTTTGAAATCCACACTCTTGTAAAGAATAACTGTAAGGCCATAAGGCCAAAAAATGTTATATTTGCTGTGCATTCCTCGAGAGTTTATATATACATGTGGCTATATATATAGTGGACATTCATGGTTGGAGTTCAGTATTTTTGTTAAAAGCTTCCACTAGAATGCTATGAGTTAGGATGCGCAACTCTAATATCAACCCGTGACTTCGTCGCCTATTTTGTGGCACATGGTGTGGGGCCCTTGCCTGACCTTCTATTATATGCTATATGAACGGATAGAGTCGTTACACAAAATCACATCAAAGTCTGCCAGATCCAAAACCATCAGATCCGCAAAGACTAGGAAATTGCCTAGATAAATAGGGCATCTCAAAACTCCTTGATTAGATATCACCGATTCATCGGAGGGAAGCTTGGCATTGAAGGAGTATCCTAATTGATCCACGATCAAACAATGTTTATCTACGAACCTCCGGGCCACAAAGGAATGGGTGGAACCCGAATCGAAAAGAACGCACACCCACCTGATATCACTTGCGTAGATGCCTGAGCTTCCTCCCTGGTCACCACATTCAGCTTCCATTTTCCTCTATCCTGGTTTGGCAACATTGGCAGAGCCCGATGCGGGGCAGGCTGTAGTGGAGTCTGAGCCTGGGGGCAAGAACTCCTCAGATGCCCCTTCTGCCCGCAAGTCTTATCCTTCGACCAGCAATGACTGATGTCATGACCCTTCTTTGCATAGATCAGGCAGACTAGATCACCTTTGGGTGCCCCTTGGATGGAAAGCACCTGCTGCTACTTCAAGGTGGCAGTCCTCTTGAAATACCTTTTGAAGGGGTGGCCAGATCGACCATAGAAGCTACATACTTCTTTACTTTTATTCTTGGAAGAAGGGCCAGATACCCTAGAGCTTCCATCCTCATCACCTTTCCTCTTCTCTTGCCTTGCTATAGAACCTCGATTCTTGGCATTTTCTATCGCCTCAACCTTTAGAGCGGATTCCACTGCCTCAGCATTGATCTCAGCTCTATAAGCACATGCTAGTTGTTGGACATCGCTTCTTAATCCTCCGATAAAGCGCTTCACTCTCCCTGCCTCTGAAGCTACCATATCAGGAGCAAATCGGCTCAACCTACCAAACTCAATCTCATATTCGCTCACCATGAGCTATCTTTGCTTCAAATGCAAGAAATTGTTCACCAAACGGTCCTGCTCGACCGAGGGTAAGAACTTCTTAAGCAGCATCTTCTTGAAGGACTCCCATGAGCATCCTTCTTACAAACCTTCCTTTTTTCGAATCCACCAAGTCTTTAACAGGCCTTTCAGCTGGTAGGCCGCAGTCATTACCTTTAGGGCTTCAGCAATCCCCGAATATGTGAACATCTCATCGATAGTGATGTTCCAGTCATCCAAAACCATAAAGTCAGCACTCCTGTCATAAGTGGGAGGTCTCAATTGTTGGAAATGCAATATAAGGTTCATCTTTGGTGGTAGCGTCATTGGGGGTACTAGAGGGCCAGGATTGGCAGGTACGACTTGAACTACGGCAGAATCTTACGCTAAGGGTTACAGCGCAGGAGCGGCAGACAAGGACTGAATCTGCGACTACATCATAACTAACTGCCTCTACAGAGTCTCATTGCTCTGACGCAGACTCTCGATCAAATCATCACTCTGTGCACCTAACGAATCACCCTCTGAGTGGGGAGTCGATCTCGTCGCAGGATGCTTTGGCGACATTTCTAAAAAAGTAACAGACGACTCGTCAAAAATCCTAGATTACAACTAGGCCACACAACTAGTTCAGACTATACTTAAGACACTTGCTTATACTGCAACTTGCTCTGGGATTTTATAATGATGTTATGTCCTACTTAGTACGATATCCTCTCATCCTATTTACTCATGTGCATATGATATGAATGCATGAATTCTTTATTCTTGTTTTAAATCATGTGTGTACATGTGTCATAATATAAACTTTAACTTAGCACGTGTGCTTGTGCGATGATATGTTATGTATGCAGTGTTATGCATTCTAAGAAGGCCTTAATGCATGAATGAGCGGCGTACACATGAAATGTTATGCATCCCATACTACATAACATCGCATGCAACGAGAAAATAAAACGTGTTAATGGGCACCCATGTGATGATGGTTATGCATCCCATACTACATAATCGTCACATGTTGCCTCCTACGGTGGATCCATATACAAACACATTATGCATCACATACTACATAATATGCCCCCGTATACTTCTTATCATGCAATGAGTGTAGTGTCTATGCTTCGGTTAAGACGTAATGATGACACATCGGTGTGTGTATGCAAATGAATGAAGGGAAACAAACTAAACGAGATTGGCTGGTTCGACCAACTTGTCAAACCAACCTCCCTCTGATACCAACTGTCACAACCGGCATTTTTCACCGCCAATAAAGGTACATCAGAGTAAGGGACAAATGCGCGTCATGATGCCACGTCAGCAGGAGATAACTGCAGACGCTCAGACAAAACACCTACTTAATCATGAAGAAAGTTTCTTTAAGTTATTTAAAGGTAAAATCAGTTTATGTGTGGTAGTTAGACATATCCCTCAGATTAGTGGCTCATCTAGTACACGATTAAAGTAGTTACACGCTACGGAAATTACTTCTTTTATAGAATTAGACGTCATACATGAGTTTAGAGGTTCCCAGAGGACACCTCAAGGTATGTAAGTTCTAAATTTACAATAGCATTAAAAGTAGATTTTTTTTCTACGGTCGTTAAATATAGTGATTTAACATCTTAAAAACGTGCAATGCATAAGGTAATAATAGTAGTTTTTATACTTGAAAACACCTACCATGCAATCCTAACATAAAACATCCCAGAGAGTAAGTAATCTTATATATAGAAAGAAAACTAAGCAGCTAGCAAGTATCCAAAAACCAACAATCTTGTGGGCGTCAACAAACTGACACGAACCCACAAAAAATAAAGTATATCTGAACTAGCAAGGTAAACAAAACAACAATCTACCTCGCTACGGCGAGGCAAAAACTATAGCCAAGACAGCTGCCCAGGAACTCGAAAACAAACACGGCTATCAGTAACAGCTCTGAACCTGAGGCATTCCAAAGGCAGAATACCTCAGCAAGAAGGTACAAGAGATGACAGAAAGTATGCCAAAAGTAATCAAAATCAAGGGATACCAACCCAAGACCAAGGAAAAATACTTACATAAAGTACAGCAGTCAGTGCAAAGGTAAAAAAGAGAACACTTACATGAAGCGTCACGTATAACTACAACACCTCAAATGCACATGACTATAAGCGGAAAAGGTCAAGATTAAACCATCAGGAGAGAAACAAGCCCCTATTAGCCACCTGTGGTCAACTCCACCAAAACCAAAAGTGGCGGGGTGGCCAACCCTGAAGACAACTTATCCGTCTAATTACGAGGGAGACTGGATACTCCACCATTCACCACAAATGCCCAAACACCCGGTAGAACCCCACAAAGTAATGATAGGGAGAACAAATGTTGTGGCGGTGGTTTCGTCCACAAATAACACCCGCAACAAAGGAAACCCGGAAGGAAAACCCCGTAACGACCCAGGTTTAGAGCTCAGAGGCCCACCATAACCCTTCCTGGTCTGGTGGCATGTCTAGCCCCACGGCATTGCCATGAAGGAAACTATTATATAAGTCTCAAGATAATAATCGCACATCGGATTCTACTGTACAATTCTAGATTAGGAGCGGTTGATCAACCTTTAGGAAGAATTTACAATCCTAAACGAACTTTAACATGTCCTACTTAAATGTTGAGGAACTGTTATATGAGTAAGTTTCAACCGCATATAATCACTTACAAGATTAGGTAACAAAAATAAAAAAAATGATTATTATAAACAAAACTAGACAAGAGATCTAAACAGCACTTAAATCAGCAAGTTAATTAATAATCATGATAACAAAAAGTTAGAAATTTCTGCAAATCGGGATAAAAAAAGGAAGAGAAGGAGGAAACCATCACTTACCTTGGTTTTACCAGAGAAAGACATCGAAATTGCACCATGGCGTAGATCGGGGCTAAAGAAGACGAGGGAAGTCGAAATCTAACAAGAATGGCCAAAATAATAGGAGTTAGGGTCGAAAACACTAGCGAGAAAAACTCAAGGAATGGGAAAAACTTTTACCTCGATGGCAAAGCTCTCGCTGAGAGCTTTCCGGATCTATGATCGGTTGGAAATTTTAAGCTTCGGAGCACCGTCGGCGGCCACCGGAAGGATAGCGGAAAGACTTTCTCACTCTAGTTCATGTCGCTCTGGTTCGGGAGATGAACAGTGTTAAGCCCGGAATCCGTGACCTGTTCGCACAGCTCTCCAGACCGGGCGTCCTTGTTCTTCTAGCCGCAAAGCATGTCAAGCCGGCTAGTCATCAGAGACCGGGCGGCCTGTGCCTTCTAGCCGCCACACACATCAAGTCGGCTTGTCGTCAGAGAAGCCAGGCGGTCTCCATTTCAGGCCGCCGTCAGCACCGGCCCTGCTCAACGTCAAGGCCCAGGACCCAGGCCATCAGCTCGTCGTGAGGAATCTACCAGGTCGTGCGGCTTCCCTCCTTTCTCCATTTTTGTTCATTTGCGTCCCCTCACCTCTGCCTGGTTCTCCTGTACCCCGGGCAGCCGATAATTTTAGCCCTACCCGTTTGGGAAGGCCCCTGAGCCTATAAATAGGGGGTGCGTGCACTCCCCAAAGCACTCTGACTCGTATCCAGGAGCTCGCTTGTTAAGAGCTGTGGTCTCAAATCTAGTGCCATGCGGCTTGCTATCCGGCCGGCTTACCCGGTTTTCTCTTTTTTTCTCCTTGTAACCGCTTCACTTTTAATCAATGGAAAGCCCGTCGCAAGAGAGACATTCAGGCCGCGACGGGCGAAGTCTGGTGTGGTCATGGTCTACAGCTCTGTTGTTCTCTTTCTCTCGTTCGCTCAGTAGATAGCTACTTGTGGTCTGCCTCTTCCCTTCTATTCCCCGGTGCTTGAACCGTTAGCTGGTGGTGCCCGACTCCCCTTCTGTTTTCGTGCATTAATAGTTAACACGCGACCTTCAGATCAAGCAGTGTTTTGAAGTTTGTGGACAGAATGTCAGACCGTCAGACCGCTCAACCTGACCTTCATCCCGGCAAGGATACCCTTTGGGAAGCCGTCATGCGATTAGCTCAAGAAACTGACAAAATTTCTCAGGTTATCGGTTTGCAGTTAACAGCGGTTTACGATGCCTTAGGAGTTATTGTTAAGTGGCTAGATGCATAGTTCGCACCAGCGTCGATCTCCTCTATCAACTCGGCGCCAGCAGTGGATATTCTGCCTGTTAAACTGCTTGCTTGTCTCCAAGATGAAGCGCAAGCCTATCTGCAGGCCTATCCGCAAGTCTTCCCGCAAAACCGCCTGACATCCTATTCTCCTGTACAGTCTGCAGCCCCCCTGCGGGCTGTGAAACCCGATCCCCAGTTTGTCGCTTACCCTGCTAATCACATGAAGACAATACAAAAAACTTCTGCTTCTATGAAAAGTAAAAAAGCACGTGTCAGCTTTATTACAAGTCAAACAACATGAGAAGGAGACTCTCTCTCATTTCATCGACCGATTTCAGAAGGAGGTTCTTGAAGTTGGGGGAGCCTATCCAGAATTGTATAAAATTGCTCTAATGGATGGATTAAAGGAAGGACCATTCAAGTTCGAAGCCACCCTCGGAAAGGAAAAAACATATCAGGAGCTAATCAGTCTTGTTAATCAATACTCTCGTGTTGGAAGAGGCAATTTTGACTATATCATAAAGAACAAAGCAAATTCCAAGGAATCCTTTCAGCCTCTAGACCAAAAATTCAGGGACTCTGATCAATACTGTGAGTATCATAAAGGAAAGGGTCATTTGACAGAAGATTGTAAAGCTCTTAAACAACTAGTGGAGAGAATGATGAAGCAGGGAAAATTTGGTGAGGCCGTCTAAAGGATTTTTACATCTCACTGAGGAGCCAGAAAAGGCAAAGGCACGCTGGACATCCTCCCCGGATTGGAATAAATAGGCCCAAAAGGCCTCATCTTCAATCTTGAGAATAAATGCAAATGCATCAGTTTGTTTGTATTGCCAACTCATTTCCTAAAGTTTCTTTATTGAATATGTTTCTATCTCATATCTCAAAGCCTCTTACTAACACTTTTTCAAGCATTCACTTTTCTTAACAGCTTGAGAAATAGGGATAACTGACTCCAAGAGACATTGCCGAGTTCAGCAGAAACCTCCCCTAGAACCGTTGTCATTGGCGTAACACCACAAAGACCACGTGTTACGGGGAGATTTTGCACCATGTAGTGGGAGCTTGCAGGTTCTAGCGCGGCAGGATATTGAATTTCGGATCTCGGGTAGTACTTGACCCCACCTATGCATCATGGAGGGACAGGGTGGGTGTTAAGCTCTACCATGCCATTTAAGGAATATCGTTGCAACTTTGATGATCGCGTGTGAAAAGCAATGCTATACGCACCTGCCCATGGATCATCTTAGTTTGTGACCCTTGAATACTCTTTGGAACCCTCAAGCAGTGCCTGCAGGAGAACCACAGCTGGGTTGATCTCATAGGAAAGCACTGCCACACGCACCTGCCTAAAAGATCAACTTAGGCTAGGCAAGAAGGCAGTAAATCCTTCCCCTTTTTATTGAGTGGGTAGCTTTTGTGACCTTGCGTGGAAAGCACTGCCACACACACCTGCCTGCTTGGTCATCTAAGTCTGTAACTCTTGCAAAAGATTCAGACAAAGGTGCCAGCTTTCAGCGGGTTGATCTCACAGCTTTTCTGATATTGTGAGGAAAGCAATGCCACACGCACCTGCCCGCTTGGTCACTTAAGTGGTGGGTCATTTCAGCTCAATTGGACTTTATTATGGTTTTCAGCTAGTCCGCAGAGCTTGATTTATCAGTCTGCCAAGCCTACTTGGGTGATGTGGTTTACAGTTTTCGTGACCCTGCGTGGAAAGTAATGGGCTTTGTGCGCACCTGCCCACTTGGTCGCTTAAGTATGTAACCCATCTTTCTCAGATCGAAAGATTAATTTATAATTCTCAGTTCACAAACCACACGGTTACAGTTTCCGGTTTATCTCATTCTGCTTCTATATGTATATTTGTCGGTTTATTATTTATGTGTTCGGGAATTCGGACGACTTATTTCAGTCAATTAACCCTTGGCCTGTGTACGCCAGATGATGGTATTCTGCTCTAATCAACGTGCGGCCTATTTGCTCGCTAAGCATGCTTAAGAATCTTTGATTACCGGCTTGTATGATCATATGAGAAGCCACAAATTATGTCTTTATCCTTAAGTCTCTTGCATCAAATGTGCAATCTACATCAAAGTTCGCCCTAGCTGCAAATGTATATTTCATCATTAAGGCTTTTGGCGGTTAAAGTTCTTAGCCGCGCGGCTTATTGGTCATTGTTTATTTTCAAATAAGTCGCAAGAACTTATCTCTTCCCAGCAGATAACTCTATTTCTTCATTGAGGTTTTTGGCGGTTAAAGTTCTTAGCCGCGTGGTTTATTGGTCATTGTTTATTTTCAAATAAACCACAGGAATTTATTTCTTCCTTGCGGATAGCTTTATTGAAGTCGCAGAATGCAGAATCTCCGGATTTCATTATGATCTCAGACTGGTTTGCATAGTAACTATCTATTAAATCGGAAGTAACACTGAGACTGCGCGAACTAATGCAAGTAAGAATATGAAAAGTAAAACATGCCACATCAAAGATAAAGTTTTCTTTCATTTCTATTTCATAAAGGGTTACAAAAATCTAACCGTGCGGTTTACAAAACCATACCACCGGTTTCCAAAAAATTCAAAATACAAGGTAAAAATAAAATTTTCCTAATCTCCCGGTTTGCGTTTTTTAGCCGCAGGAGGACTTGAATCACCACCACCGTCGATGTCGACTGAAGATTCAGATTAGCCACTGCTGCTAGCTATTGAGCTGCCCGAGCCGCCAGAAGCCGCGGGATCAGTCCGCACGGTCTCCGATACCTGGCCGCCGGTCCCGGTTGAAGAGCCCTCGCTCTGAATTTTCTCACTGTCCTCCTCCTCTTCGCCTTCCTCATCTTCTTCCTCTTCTTTGCCTTCATCTTCACCTATCTTGCCTTTACCTTTGACCGCTCGGTAGACAGCGGCCACCTTCTTTTTCAAGGTGGGGTATATATCGGCGCAGGTAAAGTCGGTGAAGCCGACCGCTAAGCCGCCAAGGTCTCGAAGTCAATTAAGCGCTCCATCGATCCCCTGGACGACCTGCGAGAAGACGTTATCTTGGAAGGTTGGGTTGGCCGGGTCGTACATCGCCTGCAAAAGAAGTAAAAGGTTAGACCAGGCAGTTTAAGAATTGTAATCGCACGAGTATCAGGTTATAACTTACCAGTTCCTTCTCCTTCAGTCATTTTATTTCTTCTTCTTTCTCTTCTAATTGCCGCTCTAGGCCGCTCTTGTCTTTCATTAGTTGCTTGTAGGCAAGGCACATGAAGTGACTCGTTACAAAGCTCCTTGCCCCGACATGCGCGGCTAACCGCGGCAGGTCATCTTTAGAAACTCTGCGCAGTGCCTTCAAGTTGCGCTTGTCGTACAGTGCTGAGCCAACAACGGTTGCGTGGCGGCTTACGTTTTCCCTCCCCCAGTAGGGGAGGGCGGTGGAGACCTTCACAGAGTCGCCATCCGGACTCCACAGTATGGTCGGGTTGCCGCGGACATCCATCAGGCCACTTCCTATTCCATGCAGCGTGAACTCGTCGGAGGAGGCCAACTCCTCCTCTTCCTTAGCCCGATGCGACTTGGCCGGCCTGGCATGCTTATCTCTTTGGGTAAGCGTCAAGCCGCCAGGCATCAGCGGCTTGTTGAGCGGGACTGCCACAGCAGCTGCAAAGACAAAGTGAGAAGTCAGTTCATAGTCCGCATAGCTAGCAGATCAGTCCGGTTGGTTTGGATCTTACTTTCCTACGCTTCGATTCCTTCCAAGGACGGCAGCAGCGGAATGTAATGGTTCACATCAAGCCGCTCCCCTTTGAAGAAGTTTTACATGTCCTTCTCCATGCCGTCCAGCCCGCTGCTCCCGAAGGAGGCCTCATCCCGGATTTGCGGGTTGACTGGCAGCAGCCCTAGGTTTCCCTCAAAGATGAGGTACCTCTCCGACCAGTTCGGGATCTTATTCACCAGATTGATGACCTTCAATCCCCTGCAACCGAAGTAGAGGTGCCCTCGGAAGATTCTAGTCCTGGAGTCCGAGATATACTGTATCGAGAAGCATTCGCGGAAGAGCTTCATGGAGAATCGTACTCTTTCTGACCTCAAGTATGAGATGAAACTATAAATGGTGGCTATCGAGTTTGGTGGTAGTTGTCCGGGCACAACTCCATAGTGGTCGACGATCACCATGGCCTCCATCATGACCGGGAAGCGGAAACCACAGTCAAAATGGTCGATGGGGACGGCGATTTGGTTGGCGTTGGAGGTGTTAATTCTCTCGTCCTGCAGCGGAAGCCGCACGACTAGCGGGCTACCCTGCATGTGCTTCTCCATAAAGTTATCTAGCTCGGCTTGGGTAAGCCGGCATTCCTAGTGATCTGCTGAGTGAAATACGGAAGCCGCATCAGTCCTGACCGCAATGTCCTTGTCAGACTGCATCGACTTGTCCTTAGCCCGCATCTTGTTTGTCTTGTGCAGAAATCTCTGTAATCATCTCTATTTATAGAAAACAAGAGAAGCTACAGTAATCAACGTCAAATCGCGACTAGATATCAAGCCGCGTGACCTCAACCTGCAGGAAATACAGATTAATGCCACGGTCAAACCAAGTTCAGTTCGTCAGTCTGCACGGCTATTTTCCTGCACTTGGAATATTTTCATGACAAAGCATATGGATATCATACTTTCAAGCCGGCGATCTGTTCGCCAGACCGCGCTGCTAAGTTCCTGTACTTAGATATTTCGGAGCAAAGCACATATATGGTGATCATGAAATACAAACCACATAAATCGCAAACAGTCCGCAGAATAATCAACATACAACAATTGTTCACAAGCGACCAAATTTTCCAGCATCCAGAAGAAAAATATATTACAACACAATGTTCAAATCATTCGCGCGGCTTATCTCTCTCAGGTTGCTCAGCCTTGCTTATCGCTTTCCTGTCCCTCTCGACCTATTCGCGCGAACTGGTCACTGGTTTGTACAATCGTAGCATACACCTGGCTGACCAGATGGTGGAGTGAATGCAGAGACCGGTGAACCCGGGCGACGTTGCGCTCTACTCTGGAAAAGGGAACCATTTGAAGAGCATGAGCTTCAAGCCCGCTAGAAGCTGCGGCCTGCCCGACCGTCGCGACCTACGGTGGGTTTGATGTCTCACCAGGAGTCGGGCGGCCTGTGGCCGGCAACTTCCCAGAAGCCACTGGTGTAGGCCGCTGATTTCCGTCGGCATCCGCTGACGGACCTTGGTCTTTTTCTTGCTCAAGGCAGCGAATCTCTTCTCTCTCACTCTCAAGCCGTCCGGCCATCAACAACTGTGCTTGCATATCCTGCTTCTCAGCCTTCTCCAGCTCCAACGTGACCTACATCTCTACTACCTTCCCCTCAGCGGCCTCCAGCGCGGACTATAACCTTGCGGTCTCTTGCTCCAGAGCGGACCAGCCTTGTGGTCTCTTGCTCCAACACGGACTATAGCCTTGTGGTCTCTTGCTCCAGCGCATACTGCAACCTCGCAGTCTCTTGCGCCAAGGTGGTCTGCAACTCTTGAATCCTTCTCTCAGCGGCCTCCTGGGCAGCCCGTTGTTCCTCCTCCTTAATCCGCAGGGCTTCAGCGTGCGCCTTCATAGTCGCCTACAATGTGTCGACCTCCTTCTAGAATTCGCCATCCTTTCATTGTGGGCACTTGGCGGAGGCGGCGGCAGCATGTTCAAGAAGGGTGTCAAGTCGCCCGGCTTCATCACGGCTTCTAGTTCACCTCCAGAAGATAAGCCACATTTAGGTTCAGTCGGATAATTGAGACCTTTTTGCAAGTAAATCGGTACGATAAGACCACCAGTTTGATTTTTATCTCCTTCAGAGGCCGCGGTATGGTATATAAACACTGGCTGCTTGAATCGCTCGGGATCTATCTGCCTTAGCTTTTCTTTCCATAGCCACTCGGCTTCTTTAGCTCGACTTTTCAGTTGAGCCGTGGTGAGGAAAAAGCTGGCCGGCGTATTTAAAATTGTGTTCGCCCCCTTCTTACTTGACCGCGACTTGTCGAAGTTTACAGTTCATTTAACTTCCCCATGTTTACCTTGCAGAAGAGGAAGTGCGGTCTCCACCGGTTTCCCAGCGATCAGCTTCTTCATCTCCTCCATCTTCTCTCGAAGTTTCAATTTTTCAGTTCCTTCAGAAACCGCGGAGGTCGGCCCGCCAAGCTTCTCCCTAGTAACTTTCACATCTGGGCGGTCGACCTCTTCAGAAGCCGCTGGGGTCGTCAGTAACTGGTCCTGCTGCTGTAAAGTCTCCATACCCTTGAGAATATCACTAATCATCTCGCTAGCCGCAGATACATTCTCCAGCTTGTTCAGTTTGGAATCTGGTGTGCACGGACTCTCGGATACCTCTTTCTCGTGCGGCCTATGTTGAAGACTATCTGCTCCAGTCTTTACGGAAACATTCCGGTTTTCAGCCTGCATCTTCGGCATTTTCCTCTTCAGCCTTTCTTCGAGGGTCTTGCTCCTTTTCCTCTATCGTTTCAAGGAGCTGACTACCATTTTTGTCCGCTTGCTCTTTTCATTCAAAGACCGCGCGGCCTTCAGCGTCTTCTCCGGCTCGTTGTCGTCCACAACGACTAGGTCGACCTTGGCCGGCAATTCACGCGGCTTGCCAGATTCAACGCTTTTCTCCTCCATCTCACCTATTTTTAAGAGCACTTCACCCGATGGAGAGTAAGTTACCTCAAAGGATTTGGCAGTCTCGGTTTGTGGTGGAGTAGCCTTCGAAACGGCTTCCGGATTATTCGCAGCCTTCGAGACCACTTCAGGATTGGTCGCGGCTTGCGAAGATTCGCCGACGATCTGTGTCGGCCTCTTTTCAGATCCAGAAGCCGCTGGAGTAATCGGCTTCTCTGTATTCTCCGCGGGCTGTCGATCAGAGTCTTCCGGATTCCGGCTCCAGCTCTTTTTCTTCTCAGCTGATTTCTTATCACGAGCTAGCATCGACGACATGACGACCATCTTGTGAAAGATCGCATCGGCATGAAGAATTCTGACCGCAAGTAGCGAGTAGCGACCCGTGACTTGGCAGAGATCTTGAAGAATGACAAGGGTCAAGGGATTTTATAGACGCAGATGCATTAAAGGCAGCCGCGGTCTCCGGCTTAGTTCTACATTTTCGAAGTTTTTCCAAAACTTAAAAATGTGCGGGGATTATGCTAAGCCCGGAATTCGCGACCTGTTCACACAGCTTTCCATACTGGGCAGCATGGTTCTTCTAGCCGCCAAGCATGTCAAGCCGGCCGGTCATCAGAGAACGGGCGGCCTGCGCCTTCTAGTCGCCACACACGTCAAGTCGGCTTGTCATCAGAGAAGCCGGGCGGTCTCCATTTCAGGCTGCCGTTAGTACCGGCCCTGCTCAATGTCAAGGCCTAGGACCCAGGCTATCAGCTCGCCGTGAGGAATCCGCTAGGCTGTGCGGCTTCCCTCCTTTCTCCTTTTTTGTTCATTTGCTTCCCCTCACCTCTGCCCGGTTCTCTTATACCCCGGGCAGCCGGTAATTTTATCCCTGCCTGTTTGGGCAGGCCCCCGAGCCTATAAATAGGGGAGGGTGCACTCCCCAAAGCACGCTGACTCGTATCCAGGAGCTCTCTTGTTAAGAGCTGCGGTCTCGAATCTAGTGCCTTGCGGCTTGCTGTCCGGCCGACTTACCCGATTTTCTCTTTTTTCTCCGTGTAACCGCTTCACTTTTAATCAAAAGAAAGCCCATCGCAAGAGAGTCATTCAGGCTGCGACGGGCTAAGTCTGGTGTTGTCGTGGTCCACGGCTCTGCTGTTCTCTTTCTCTTGTCCACTCAGTAGATAGCTGCTTGTGGTCTGCCGCTTCCCTTCTATTCCTCGGTGCTCGAACCGTTAGCTGGTGGTGCCCGACTCCCCTTCCGTTTTCGTGCATCAACAAACAGGAAAACTCGATCTAAAATTAAGGAGGGAAAAGGTAGGTATATATATATATACTAAGGGTAAAATTAGGATAACCGTACTTTAGAAAAGAACTGGAGTCCGCTGAACCGGGCCTCCCCGAGAAGAAAGGAGGTTTTCATGAGATCAACCAGACATCTCGAGAACAAAGAGGCAGTTCTCGAGAACAAGAAGGTTGTTCTCGAGAACTAAGAGGTTGTTCTCGAGAATAAGAAGGTTGTTCTTGAGAACGAAGACGCTATTCTCGATAACAAGGAGGCTGTTCTCGGGAACAAGGAGGCTTTTCTCGATAATGAAGAGGTTGTTCTCGAGAACAAGGAAGCAAATTCCCGAGAAGAAAGAAACATAACTCGAGAACTAAGAATGAATTTTTCTCGAGATCGGAAGATAGAATTCTCGAGAACAAGCAGAAACATTCTCGAGAACAAAAAGACATTCTCGAGAACAAGCAAGGGCATTCTTGAGTAGAAGGCAAAAATTCCCGAGAACAGGGAAGCATATCTCGAGAACAACTATGCAGAACTCGAGTACAGAATCAACTTCTCGAAAACAAGCAGGAAGGACAAAATCCGCTCGATGCTGGGTCAAGCTCAGCTCGACGTTCGTCGAGCTCCTCAAGAAATTCGTCAAACTCAAGGCCCGATCGTCGAACTCAGTTCGAAAATCGTCGAACGCAAAGGAACAAAAATTCTGTTCGACGAACTGCGCACAAAATTCGTCGAACCCAAAACCCAGAACCGCTTGACGTTCGTCGACCTCCATACAGTGCCCAGAAATTCGCATGAAACTAGGAGTTTGACGAAAACTCACCCCTTTAGGAGGGCTTCCTGAGAATCAAAACAAGTTTAAGGCTTTGATATAACAATTGTCATAATCAAATAGTTGAACAAGGAAATATGAGTTCAAAACAGAGGCACAAACGCGCGTTGAATTAAACGAATTCAACAACGACGACAACCCTAGAATCTGATGTACCATTCTTGAGACACAACATCAAATGCTCTCACAAGCAAAAAAAGTGAAAGTGAGGTGTTAGATCTGAAATAATCTAGAGGGGGATGAATAGAGTATTCTTAAATCCTTTACAGCTTTTGCTGTAAATAAAAACTGCAAAATAAAATTAATAAAGCATAAACACAGCAATCCTAAAAAGGCACAAACACAGCAAGAACAAAAAGAAAGGGCATCCAGACAACACAAGAAATTATAGTGGTTCCCCAACCTGGGTACATCCACTCTTCTACCACCCTGTTAGAAATCCACTCAGATTTTTGATCAGGTGTCTGACACCAATAAGCTTTTGATCAGGTGCTCAAAAACCAAACCTCAAGTCTTTTGGTCAGGTAACTTGCAACCAAGAATAACTTTTGAAGGGAGTTATAACCCTTTATACAGTGGGGGGATGAGAGATGATATTGTCTTCTCTTTCTCAATATACAACTGAGAAGACTTAAGTGGAAATGATATTAGCAAAGAGCTCCCCCTGAGATGTAGAATGGTTCAGGAAAAACTAGAGCTTTGCTTCAGGGTGATAGGTCTTCAGTTTTTATCAGCCTTGACCAGAAATTATTCAGGAACTTCTTGACAGATGGATTTGTTGTTGTCCTTTGAAGTGTCCTGGAGTGTTGAAGAAGGAAGACTCTTGATCTTATTTTGGTGTTCTTCTTCTTCAGATAGTTGATGTTGTTCTGGTATAGGGCTTCTTTTTTTATATCAGGGTTCTCTATCTTTTTATCAGAGTTCTGTCAAGAGAGAACAGCAGAGAATTCCTTATTGCAGACTAACTAACTATGTATCTATGTTGTATGTCTATCTCTGTATGGTTTTGTGTATATGTATGTCTATCTCTGTATCTCTATCTAGGAAAGGAGAGGAAATTTCTTTTATATTTCCTGTCAAGAAATTCTCTTTCGAAATTTGAATTCCTCTGCATTAATTGCTGACGGCCTTGAGAATAAACTACATTGATTTATTTCCCCAACTGTCACATGGAAAAATGGCAAGCAATAATCCTGGAGAAGACCATAATCAATGCTCTGTCTAACGGTTATATTCAGAGAATATTTTAGCATTGATTACTCAGTAATTATTCCAATAGGAAAGGGACAGAATGAAGGAAATAATAAGTCTGGATTCGTCGAACAGAGAACAGAAATCGTCGAGCTGAGTCCATAGTGCGTTGAGCTGAGAAGCTGTGTTCGTTGACCAGATGGCTTCTATTCGTCGAGCTGAGTTCCAAGATCATCGAGCAGAGAGTAGAACTGCATTGATTAGAAAAATTAACAATTCTGTGTATGGAGTTCATCGAGCTGATAACTAGTTTCGTCAACTGAAGTTCAGCAAAGTATTTCTGGACTTAGAATATTTTAGATGCTTCTGGAATGAAGTGTTGAAGTGAAGTATCCAGAAATCGTCGACCTGAGAATTTATTTTGTCGAGCTGAGGACCACTAACTGCTGCTTCATAACTCTTGCCAAAGTGGTCAAAGTTCGTCGAGCTGAGAATCTTGAATTCGTCGACTGGAGTCTAGAGAATAAAGTCTGGACTTGGAATGCTGAAGGTAGAGTCCAAAGATCGTCGACCTGAGAATCAAGTTCGTCGAGTTCAGCTCAGAGAATTTTCTCTGAGATCGTCGAGCTGAGCATGACAATCGTCGACCTGAGTTCGACGAACGTCGAACTCATTTTACTGAGTCTTTGGAAATTTTCTAAGTCTTGAGTCTCTGGCAGTCTGATGATGGCTGGTCTATGAGATGTTGAAACTAAGGACTTGGCCTAGACTCTAGGACACAACTATGACCCTGGTTAGACAAGATGGGTCACAAGATCCTAACTTAGTGAACTTAGCCCAAATCAAACAAGGGATCCAATAATCTCCCCCTATTTGGGTGAGGTCACTAATTGTAGACTCAGACTAAACTGAAAATAAGCAAAGCAAGAAAGCATATATTTGGTAGAGAGAATTAACACATGCAGCAGATATATATATACATAAGTTTTGTATCAAAAATAGAAAGCAGTTATAAAACATTTCAGAAACTAAGTAGTTCAGAGATCATTTCTTCGGCTTCTTTTCCTTGGGCTTCTCGTCTTTACCTTTATCTCCAGGCTTGGTAAAAATAATTTCCCTATTGGGATCAGCAGCTTGCATCTTAGTCATTGTCATATCAGCAGCCCCTATGATTTTCCAAGATGTGGCCCTGGGCACTACTACTTCTGGGTGCAATTTCATGTAATCATCAACATTGAAAAATTTGTTAGCTTTTTCAAACCTTTTGAGCTCTTCCTTCCTATATTTAGACTTGGTAGTATATTCTGAGGGACCCTTTCTTTCATCTCTGGCTTTGTTTATCATAGAAAGGCCAACAAGTTCTTGGAACCTGGCCATCCTAGCAGTTGTTGCTATTTCTGGATCTTCAAAAGGTACAGGTGGAGTAGCAGGTCCGTTAGAGCTTTCAGCTTGTTGATGTTCAGGAAGTTTTTGATGTTTTTTGTTATTGATGTTGTTGCTATTGTTGAGGTTGGTGCTGCCTGCCAGATGGATACTGTCTTTGCTAGCTGCTTTTTGAGGATGAGGACCTACCCTGATGTCTTTGATAAGTTTGAAATTGGGTAGTCCTTTGAGAAGTTGTGCCTGAAGCACCAGCAGCTGGAGGAGGAGGTGGAGGAGGGTCCTTTCTATATCTGTGAGTTAGTGGAGGGGAATATCTTCTGCTTCTCTCTCTCTCTCTTTCTGTTCATTCTTGGATAACCACATCTAAGCAGGCATTCCCTTATAAGGAGTAATCTTTTGGAGGATGTAGTAAGGAGTATCATTTGTTGGATTGGGCTTTGGAGCAGGATGAGGAGGTGATTTCCTTTTCTTAGATACTTTCTTATTCTTTGGGTCCTCATCTGAATCCTCATCTTCATCATTATCCTCATCTTCAGACTCTTGAGGATTATCATATACATCATTCAAAGCTTTCAGGGCCTCAGCAGAAATAATAGGCTTCTAAGTCTGAGATGGAGCTGGAGAAGAAACTGCAATTGGATCTGGAGCTGGAGAGCTGTCTATGACAGTGCTTTTAGCAACTGTCTTATTCTCTTCTTCAATATCAGCTAAGATCAAAGCATCAAGATCTAGCATAGGAGAGTCATCCATTACAAATCTTAGTGCAGAAAAATTTCTGGAGGGGATGGAATGACTGTAAGCTCTGGAGCAGCAAAACTGTCTTTGAGTTGCTTGGCAACTGTAGGACTTATAGGAGAAGAATAGGGAATAATAGCCAAAGATGGCTTAGTAGTCTGCTGGAAGAAAACTCAAATATGCAGTATTAAAAAATTTCAACAAATGTACTAAATCTACTGTGGGATTTATAATGAAATCACCAACAGTATTTATTTCTTCTGTTACTGACTCATCCATGTCCATGTCAGTTTCAATAAAATGAATAGAATCAATTAAATCTAACTCATCATCTACATCTGTTGGTACTTCTGCTGGAACTACTATTGCTGTTACTGTTGTGTCTGCTACTGCATCTGCTACTGGTTCTGTTGCAGCCTCTTCATCAAGCATCTCCCCATGCCTGGTTTCAGTGTGAACTAGAGCCAGGCCCCTTACTAAAGATGGGGCAGCAGTGAGGGCAGAAATCTGGGCAGGGAGGGAAGATATAGAAGTAGCAAGAGGTGTAATGGTCTCTGCTATTATTGTTTTGAGGAGGGGTGTGATGAGGGCAATGATAGAAGAAATTGTGGAGGGGTCCAATGGTGGAGTTGCAGAAGGTGTTCCAGAAGGTGGTTGAGTGGAGACAGATGGAGGGATGGTAGTAGTTGGTGGGGTTGGAGGAGGAGCATCTGGCATTTGGACATCCTGTGTGGATTGATTTGGAGGAGAAGGAGTAGTGGGAGGAGATGACAGTAGATTGAAAGATGGTATGGAGGACAAATGTGGTGGAAGAGGAGATGAAGGTGGTGTTGGAGAAGGTGAAGCATGAGGAGATTGGGCTGGTGTTCCATGTGGAGATGGAGGAGGTGTAGGAAGATGAGTATGTGTTGGAGAGATATGAATGAGGGAAGATGGAGGTGTGGGAGTATGAATGATGGTGTGGACTGTGGAAGGGATTTGGATTTGGATAGCTGGAAGAGATGAAGGTGGGGGAGAGATCTCTTCAGCAGGGTGGGGAGTGGCTGTAACGGCCCTTGTGCTCTCAGAAGCTCTAATGGAAGAGGAGGAGGCCTTAGAAGGCTTTGTTATTATCCTCTCCCACCTGCCAAACAAGGCACAGGTAAGCCTTTTGCTGGCATTGATGAATATGTTCGGGGAGACCAGTGATTCAGCAGCTTTTTCCTTCAAAAAGATCCTCAGGATCCTTCCAAAACACACATCCTTTTTGTTGTTCTTTTTCTTGATCATATCAAAGATGATCTGAGCCCAGTCCACTTGTTTCTTATTGACTACTGCACACATAACCAGAAACTGATGCATGGTTATATAATCGTGTGCAGTATGCTTGCCCAGCAAGACTTTCCTAACAATATCTGCAAGAAACTTAAATTCTGCAGACAAGTGTTTCTTCAGCAATTTATTAGGGTTATCTCCAGAGTAACCCATCATGTTCAGCATCATGTCATATGCTTCACTGTCAACCTCTAAATCTTCTTCTTCATTTCTCAATCCAAATATCTCAGTCAAAACGACGGGAGAGAGAGAAATGGTATTACCCGCAATTGATCCAACCATTGTGTTTTCCTCTGTTGTCGAAGATGTATAAACCCATTCTCTGATTTCAGTTCCAGATATTTTGATCCTTCTTGAAAGCAGAGTTTTTAGTTGTTGGTCTTCAAGAAGTTGTAGTATTTCTAGGAAGATAGGGTCAGAATGTTGAAAAGAATCGAAATCCACATCAAAACTAGTATCAAACTTCATTGTTGCAAGGGTTCCCACTGGAATCGCCATTTGAGTACATGCAAGAGGAAAATGACAATCAAGTGCAAGGGAATAGAAAGCACGGGACAGAGGTCGAAGAAAACCTCGATATAGGGTTTTCCAGAATATGAATCGACAAACTCTGTTCCACGAAAATTAAAACATTCTTCGATCTGGGTTCGACGAAATACTTTAAAGTTAAACAATTCGTCGAGCTCAGTCTGAAGATTTGAAGGAATTTCATCGAGCTCCATTCGACGAAAGTTTTCTGAAGTGGATTCGTCGATCTCCGTTCGACGAAAACAACTTCACTCACAGAGAGTTCGTCGACCTCCGTTCGACGAATATCTCCTGAACTGTCCCTAGTTCGTCGAGCTCCGTTCGACGAACTCTGGAAAATTCATCGAGTGCAGACAGAGACTAAACTAAGTCTTCTTCATTGATCATTCCAAGCTGATTTATAAAGAACATGTGGTTTCTTTCATCTAGAGGTTTGGTGAAACTATCAGCTCTTTATAAATCAGTGTAGATATAGATAAGTTTAATTTTGTTTTTGTCTACACACTCTCTTATGAAATGATGCCTAATGTCTATATACTTGGTCCTACTATGATGAACTGGATTTTATGCTATGGCTATAGCACTTGTGTTATCACAAAGTAGAGTTGAATTATTTAAGTTGAGACCATAGTCTAGAAGTTGATTTTGAATCCACAGCATCTAGGAACAACAGCTGACAGCTGCAATGTATTCTGCCTCAGCAGTTAAAGTAGACACAGATGACTATTTCTTATAAAACCAGGACACTAATCTCATACCCAGGAACTGGCAGGTTCCTGAAGTACTTTTCCTGTCCACCCTGCATCCAGCAAAATCAGCATCTGAGTATCCAGTTAACTCAAATTCTAATTCAATAGGATACTATAGGCCTAGACTTGGACAACTCTTTATATATCTCAAAATTCTTTTTAAGAAAATTAGATGAGATTCTTTAGGGTTCACTTGGAACCTAGCATAAAGACATGTGACAAACATGATATCAGGTCTGCTAGCTGTAAGATATAATAGGGACCCAACAATGTCGCTATATAATTTCTGGTCAACAGGTTTCCCATGTGGATCAAAGTCTATTACAGCATTTGTAGCCATAGGTGTTTTCTTTGCTGAGGCATCAGCCATCCAAAACTTTTTGATAAGCTCTTTTGCATATTTAGCTTGGGAGATGAAGATGTCATTAGGGAGCTGCTTCACTTGGAGACCAAGGAAGTAGGAGAGCTCACCTATGCTACTCATTTCAAATTTGGAATGCATGAGGTCAGAGAACCTCTTGCATAATTTGGAATCAGTAGACCCAAATATGATGTCATCCACATATATTTGTACTAATAATGTTTGGTCCTTATGATGTCTAGTGAAAAGTGTCTTATCTATTATGCCTCTAATGAACGTATGCTCTATCAAAAAGCTAGCTAAGGTCTCATACCAAGATCTTGGAGCTTGCTTTAGACCATAGAGGGCTTTATGCAATTTAAAAACATGATAAGGGTGAGTTGGAGAAATAAAACCTAGAGGTTGTTCAACATAAACCTCTTCTTTTAGTACCCCATTCAGAAAAGCACTCTTCACATCCATCTGGTACACCTTAAATTTCTTGTAGGCACCATAGGCCAAAAATATTCTGATGGCCTCTAACCTTGCAACTGGTGCAAAGGTTTGATCATAATCTATGCCTTCTTCCTGTCTGTATCCTTGAGTAACAAGCCTAGCTTTGTTCCTCACTATTGTACTTTGGGCATCTAGTTTATTTCTGTATACCCATTTGGTTCCAATGACTGGGTAGTCTTGGGGTCTTGGAACCAAATCCCAAACTCTACATCTCTCAAACTGGTTGAGTTCCTCTTGCATTGCAATGATTCAGTGGGGATCCTGCTCAGCATCTTTTATGGATTAAGGTTCAACCTGAGAGAGAAAACAGGCATGCATCAAATCTTGGTTGAGTTGATGCCTTGTCTGTACACCAATTGATATGTCTCCAATCACTTGAGATCTAGGGTGATCCCTTAGTGCGACAAGATCATTTGGTGGAGTTGGTTCAGCAACAGTATTTTGAATTAATTCCTCTTGTGGAATTGAGTTTGCTGTTGAGGGAAATTCAATTCCTTCAGTGCTTTCTTCTTCACTTTCTCCATTGACTTGTGGAGAAGGATGTGTTGGAACCTCTTGGGTGAGGTTAAGTCCATCCAAACTCTCACACAAGTGAGGTACCTACAAAGTGCTATTGGTAGATATCTCTTTTTCCTTGCAAGACATGTTAGTTTCATCAAATGTAACATGAATGGATTCTTCAATTTTTAAGGATGATTTATTAAAGACCCTATAAGCTTTGCTTACTTGGGAATATCCTAGAAAAATTCCCTCTTCAGCCTTAGCTTCAAACTTCCTAATGTATTTCTTGTTGTTGTTATGTATATAACACACACATCCAAATACTTTAAAGTAGTTGATTTTAGGTTTCTTCCCTTTAAGTAATTCATAGGGAGTCTTATTCTTCAGTTTATGTATTAGGCTTCTATTCAGGATATAATTTGTAGTGTTTACAGCCTCTACCCAAAAGGTTAGTGGCAAGTAAGCACCTGCAAGTAATGTACCTGCAGCTTCAATTACGGTCCTATTTTTCCTTTCAGCTACCCCATTTTGTTGGGGAGTTCTAGGAGCTGAGAAGCAGTGTCTGATACCTTCCTTCTCACAAAACTCATGCATAAGAAGAGACTCAAACTCTGTACCATGATCACTTCTAATCAATGCAACATTAGTATAGTACTCAATATGTATGGTCCTAAGAAAATCTATAAGAACCTTAAAGGTATCTGACTTAGATCTCAGAAAGGACACCCAAGTGGACCTTGAGAAGTCATCTACAATAACTAAAGTGTAGGATTTCCCTCCTAGGCTTTGTACAACAATATGTCCAAAGAGATCCATGTGTAGCAAATACAAAATCCTAGGTGAGTCACTTTTATTTACTGATTTGAACCTAGATTTAGTTTGCTTGCCTAGTTGACAAGCCCTGCAAAGACCTTCCTTCTTGTAGGGACCAGAAGGTAAGCCTCTTACAAGACTGTCTTTTGATAGTCTATCAATGTTTTGCATGTTAACATGTCCTAGCCTTTTATGCCACAACTCATTTTGATTGCAAACAATATTAAGCAAATAAATGTCTGATTTGGCAGAAAGAAAATCAACTAAGTATATGTTTCCTTGCCTATTTCCAATTAAAACTTTTTGTTTTTCTTTATTAGAAATAATGCAAGAAGTTGAGTTGAAATATACCTGATAACCTTCATCACATAATTGGCTTATTGAGATGAGGTTATGCCTGAGTCCACTTACAAAGGTCACTTTCTTGAAGGTGACTGCTCCAATCTTCACTTCTTCATAGCCTTCAGACTGGCCACACTTGGAATCACCAAAGATTACCTTTGGCCCCAGCTTGGACTTGTAGTTGGTTAGGTTGTCCTTGTTGCCAGTCATATGTTTGGAGCAACCACTGTTCAGGTGCCAAGGTTGATTCACACCTGGACAGCCCTTTACCTGTAGAGAAAATAATTAATTGTTCTTGACCCAGGTTACCTTGGGTCCTTTATTTTGCTGATAAGAAAAACTAGATATTATAGAAAACTCTGGTTGAGATTTGTATCCTAGTTGATGATATCTTCTAGGTGGTATGATCCAATCAGCTAATGGATTAAATGGTTTCCTAGATTTATTGAGGTTGTTGTTATAGTTATAATTTCTATTAAGTCTTTCTGGGTTCGAAGAATTATTGTGAGTTTGTCGACCAGAGTTCGACGAATTGGGATGAGATCGTCGATCTTTGTCCAGAGAATAAACATAGTCATTTTCTGTGCCCCAAGTTCGTCGATCTCTACTCGACGAACCATATAGAGTTCGTCAATCGCAGTTAGACGAATGATTATAGCTAAGGTTTGCATTCAGCGTTCGTCGAGTTGGGTTCGACGAGCTGGTCACATTTTGTCGATCTGAGTTCGACGAAATCTGCTGAACTTTGTTTTTACTTGTGGTTTTCTAATTTTTATTATTTTGACCTATTGATTTTGGAACAACTTTTAAGGTTTGTTTATTGTTTATTATTTCTTTCCCCTTAGCTGAAACAAACTTGATGGGGGTTGACAAAATGTTTTTCTTGAGAATGGGGGGGGGCAAACCTGATGATGCACCCAAGCCCAGCTTGCCATTCAATCTGGCATTAACTGTGCTTGTAATGTCCATCAGCTTGAGGCTTCTCCCATTGAGAGTCTCCTCAAGTTGTTTAGCCTCACATAACTCGTCTTTAATATTATAATTTGTTCATTAGCTAAGATTAATTCATCCTTTAACCTATTATTTTCAGAGTTAACAGTCTCTAGGTTTCCTAGTTTTTCCCTAAGAGTCTTAATTTCCTTTTCTGAGTTAATTAGATCTATGCACATGGTTTTGAATTCAGATTTAAATGATTCAGAATTATAATCAAAAGAAGATAATACCTTGTCAGTTTCAGAATCTGAAAATGCTTATTATCAGAATCTTCTTCTTCTGAATGACTCTTGGAGGCATCAATGGCCATTAGGCAGACTTATTTGGCCCTTTCCTCTTCTTCATCTTCACTGGAGCTGGAAGATGTTGATTCATCCTCAGTTTCACTCCGGGATTCAGCCACAAAACCTTTCTCCTTCTTCTTGTATTTGCTGGAGGAAGGCCTGCTGTTGTACTGTCTTCTTGTGTCCTTCTCTCTTCTCTTCTCCTTCTTCTGATTCTCTTGACACTCAGATATGAGATTGGATCTCCTGTACTTCCTTTCATCTGCAGATCCAGCCATCATTTTATTTAGAGAGTCTCAGATGGCCTTGGCTGATGTGCATTCAGCCACCTTTTGAAAAATGTCATCAGACATTGTTTGGGCCAGAATATTCATGGCCTTGGCATCAGCAATTTTAGCCTTCTTCTGGGCTTCAGTCCACTTAGGTGGTGGAACTGCATTTGTGCTTGAAGCTGTTGTATATGTAGAGGCAGTAGCTTGAGGAGGACCTATCATAATAGAATTAAAGATATCCTCATCAATAGAGTTCATGTACAATTTGATTCTTGCCTTCTAGATGGCAAACTTATTCAGATTGCATACTGGAGGTCTGGTGCTTGCATAATCTTTGTTCTGTGTCATGCTGTGTGAGAATAAATCTAATGGAAATAAGGTTTCAGATCTAACAAAGGATCTTTGGTTCAAGGGTTAGCTTGTACAACCAAATGGACTAGCTCTGATACCAATTGAAAGTGAGGTGTTAGATCTGAAATACTCTAGAGGGGGTGAATAGAGTATTTTTAAATCCTTTACAGCTTTTGCTGTAAATAAAAACTGCAAAATAAAATTAATAAAGCATAAACACAGTAATTCTAAAAAGGCACAAACACAGCAAGAACAAAAAGAAAGGGCATCCAGACAACACAAGAAATTATAGTGGTTCCCCAACCTGGGTACATCCACTCTTCTACCACCCTGTTAGGAATCCACTCAGATTTTTGATCAGGTGCCTGACACCAATGAGCTTTTGATCAGGTGCTCAAAAACCAAACCTCAAGTCTTTTGTCCACGTGACTTGCAACCAGGAATAACTTTCGAAGGGAGTTATAACCCTTTATACAGTGGGGGGATGAGAGATGATATTGTCTTCTCTTTCTCAATATACAACTGAGAAGAGTTAAGTGGAAATGATATTAGCAAAGAGCTCCCCCTGAGATGTAGAATGGTTCAGGAAAAACTGGAGCTTTGCTTCAGGGTGATAGGTCTTCAGTCTTTATCACCCTTGACCAGAAAGTATTCAGGAACTTCTTGATAGATGGATTTTTTGTTGTCCTTTGAAGTGTCCTGGAGTGTTGAAGAAGGAAGACTCTTGATCTTGATTTGGTGTTCTTCTTCTTTAGATAGTTGATGTTCTTCTGGTCTTGGGCTTCTTTTTTATATCAGAGTTCTCTATCTTTTTATCAGAGTTCTGTCAAGAGAGAACAACAGAGAATTCCTTATTGTAGACTGACTAACTGTGTATCAATGTTGTCTGTCTATCTCTGTATGTTTTTGTGTATATGTCTGTCTATCTCTGTATCTCTATCCAGGAAAGGAGAGGAAATTTCTTTTATATTTCCTGTCAAGAAATTCTCTTTCGAAATTTGAATTCCTCTGCATTAATTGTTGACGGCTTTGAGAATAAACTGCATTGATTTATTTCCCCAACTATCCCATGGAAAAATGGCAAGCAATAATCCTGGAGAAGACCATAATCAATGCTCTGTCTAACGGCTATATTCAGAGAATATTTTAGCATTGATTACTCGGGAATTATTGCAATAGGAAGGGGACAGAATGAAGGAAATAACTAAGTCTGGATTCATCGAACAGAGAATAGAAATCGTCGAGCTGAGTCCATAGTTCGTCGAGCTGAGAAGTTTGTTCGTCGACCAGATGGCTTCTATTCGTCGAGCTGAGTTCCAAGATCATCGAGCAGAGAGTAGAACTGCATTTATTAGAAACTTTGACAAATCTGTGTATGGAGTTCGTCGAGTTGATAACTGGTTTCGTCGACTGAAGTTCAGCAAAGTATTTCTGGACTTAGAATATTTTAGATGCTTCTGGAATGAAGTGTTGAAGTGAAGTATCCAGAAATCGTCGACCTGAGAATTTGTTTCGTCGAGCTGAGGACCACTAACTGCTGCTTCATAACTCTTGCCAAAGTGGTCAAAGTTCGTCGAGCTGAGAATCTTGAATTCGTCGACTGGATTCTAGAGAATAAAGTCTGGACTTGGAATGCTGAAGGTAGAGTTCAAAGATCGTCGACTTGAGAATCAAGTTCGTCGAGCTCAGCTCAGAGAATTTTCTCTGAGATCGTCGAGCTGAGCATGACAATCATCGACCTGAGTTCGACGAACGTCAAACTCATTTTACTGAGTCTTTGGAAAATTTATAAGTCTTGAGTTTATGGCAGTCTAATGATGGTTGGTCCATGAGATGTTGAAACTAAAGACTTGGCCTAGACTCTAGGACACAACTATGAACCTGGCTATATAATATGGGTCACAAGATCCTAACTTAGTGAACCTAGCCCAAATCAAACTAAGGATCCAACAAAAAGATCACCACAAGGGTACAAACACGCGCCGAGACTCCAAAATGCTCGGAATGCAACAGAACTGGACAAGCCCAAGGCCTCAAAACCTCATCCTTTATATCAAGGAAGACATTCAATCCCAATAGAATCCCAAAATCAGGATTAACATGCCCAAAGGGCGCGAAAACGCATGAACGGCGCAGCGCCATCAACAAAACAAAAAAAGGTAACGCCCTGACGTCATAATTATGACGTCGACAAACCCAATAATAACATCAGAAAAATCAGGGGCGTTACAGTTTGTCTTTTCATCTTCTGAAAACTTATAATTAGGTTTTCATCGAACTCCATCCCGCGCTTTCCAGTTCTCTTGCACATGATCTTTTCTCTTTGCAGGACAACAATGGCAATTTCTACGGCAACTCTCTCCGGGATAAAATTCAATGCGGGTTTTGATATTGATTTGGAATCATTCTCTTATTTGGATCAAGTCTTTCAAGACATTCTGAAATTGTTCAAGAACCAGAATCTTCGCCAGTTTATGATTATAAGGATAAAGCTTCCACTAGCATAGATAAAGGAATGGATGCACATAGCCAAGATTCAGGATACACCAGTTATTATTGGATCAATCTCAGGTAATCAGGTTCCTTTATCTCTAGAATTGTTTACTGAAATTTTTGGCTTTGTTAATGGAGACGATGATATAGAACTATCTAGCTCTGAGTTTAATGATATGCTAGATAGGTTGGGTCACTCCAAGGGAAACCCTAACCACCTTTTAAAGAAAAAAATTTCAATAGAATACAATTTTTTGGCTGATATTGTTGGGAAGGTTATGTTGGGCAAGCACTCTTCTCATGATAACATAACCATGCACCAGTTTCATCTGATGTGTGTCTTGGTTAATCAGAAAAGGATCAATTGGGGATTAATTATATTTGATTCCATTAAGAAGAAGATTACATGTAAATCTGGAGGATATGGCTGAATTTTAGGAATTTTCGTACAGAAGAAATGTCCATAGTTGTTGGTCTCCCAGACCATCTTCATTAATACTTCTAAGAGGCTTACATTTTCTCTCTTTGGTAGATGGGAGAGGGTAATCCCTAAGCCATCCAGGGATTCCTCTTCCAGTACTGCTTCTGAAGGCACCAGGGTTGTATCAGCCACTTCCCCAACCCCAGTAGAATCTCCTGCTCCTCACATTCCCTGTCCACCTCTATCTCCACATCATTCTCCACTTCCATCATCAACTCCACTTGTTGATGTTTCTACTCTTCAAAACATCTTATCTGAAGAGATTCCCTCCACATCATTCCATTCACATTCACCACTACCATCCATGGTTGTTGAAGCCATTCCATCACCTCCACATTCTCCAGTTCCTCAATCACCACCTCCATCTCATCCTATTGAGGACATTCCTTCTACCTCTTTTCCCACATTCAATCTACTCTCTTCTCCATCTCCACCATATTCACCTCAAATTCATATATCCACACCTCATTCCCTTATTCAGGAAGACACTATTCCTGATGTCACTCCCTCTGACATTCCAACATCTTTAATTCCACAAGCATTTACCATCTGTCCAACCTGCTCCATGTCATCCTCTTCTACTGCTAATCCACCTTCCACATCTGCTAATCCTAATGATTATATGTATGTTGATTTTTATTCTATTTCTACTAACATTCTTGAATTCATTACCCCCACATTGAAGAAACTCATAGCTGAAGCCATTGCTCCACTTGTTGTTTCCATCTCTGCTCTCTCTTCTCATATATCCTCTTCCTTTATTGTCCCTTCTTCTAGCGAACTAGGTTTAGGTTTCCCTGGATCTAGGCAGGGGGATATGTCTCATAAAGAAGCTCCTCAATCAGCAGCAGAAGTTCCAGCAGCAGCAGCAGTTGATTTTCAAGATTCAGAAATGTTTTCAGTTAAAGAAGTAGTGTTTTCAGTTGAAGAAGCAGATTTAGTTATTCGAGAAGTTACTGTTGGGGATGTCTCTATTAATCCCACAGTAAACTTAAATTCTTTATTATCATTTTTTGATTCTTTGCATAACAATTGCCTTCCAGTTTTTGATAACTCTAATAAGGTTATAGTATATTATACTGCTTCAGTCAGCTCAGCAGTTTTAGAGCAACTAAGGACCAGTTTTTCAGTTGGTTCCTCATCTCCTTAATCTTTGACTTCTAAAGATTCAATAAATGTCATAGTGCAAGGTTTTTCCCCTCCCACTTATGTGATGGATGAAACTCCAATGCCAAATATGGATGACATTATGTTTGTTGATATGCCAGAAACAGACAATGTACAGATAGCAGCTGTTACAGAGATTACAATTGTACAGCCAGAGGCTAAACCCAGTGATTATTCAGAATTGATTATGCAGATAGATGATCTCTATGATCAGCCTGCTGAAGAGTCTAATGATGATGAAGACTCAGATGAGTTAGATGCTTCCAGTTCCAAGAAAAGGAAGCTTAAGAAGAAAACTCCTGCAAAGGTTGCTCCTCAACCTTCTACTGCAGCTGAAATACCATATTACATTCTACATGGTTTACTTATCACTCTAGATCTTCCTCACTAGATAAGATTCTCTAAGAATGAGCAGAAAAGGAGAAAGAAGATGAAAAGATACAATTCTCCTCCAAGGCCTAGGAGAGGACCTCCTCCTCCTCCTCCAGCAGCTAGTGCAGTAGGCAACATTTCTCAATCTAAAAGGTCTACCTCTGTAACGCCCCGAAACTCAAAGGAGAAAAAGGGGGACATTTCGGGCCAGTTTGGGTTCTGGCAGCAGGCACACGGCCTGGGACACGGGCGTGTCCCAGGGCATGTCAAGCGTGTGTCGACACTTAGCCGCGAAGTCATCGAGATTCTCTCGACGATTCGCTGAGACTGGGCACACGGCCTGCAACACGGGCGTGTCGCAGGGCATGTCGACCCGTGTCGACACTTAGCCGCGAAGTCGTCGAGATTTACTCGACGATTCGTCGAGAATGGGCACACGTCCCGCAACACGGGCGTGTCGCAGGGCGTGTCGACCCGTGTCGACGATCGTCTCGGGGAGTCGTCGAGATTTGCTCGACGATTGTCGAGACAAGGCACACGGCCTAGGACACGGGCGTGTCCAAGGCCGTGTCATCAAGTCGTCGATCTTCACGCGATGAAATGTCGAGACCATGTACACGGCCTGGGGCCCAGGCGTGTCAAGGTGACACGGGCAAGGACACGGGCGTGTCCTAGAACTCGTGCAGTGCTCGGGTTGATTTTGGGGAAAAATCATGGGGTACACGGCCGGTCACACGGCCGTGTCAGGTGGAACACGGGCGTGTCAGCTCGAACACGGGGGTGTTCGATACCCGTGTGAGGTTCCAGGTGATTCGATTTTGATGGCGAATACGCCACACGGCCCTGGACACGGGCGTGTGCCAGGCCGTGTTCGGTCCAGATTGGGCATTTCAGCCCCGAATCAAAGCCGTTCGTTTCCTTATTTTGAGATCCAACGGCTGGGGGATGTTCCTGAAGGGATATACCCGTGAGTGGACTCGAAAAACCCTCACTTTTCATACCTTATCATCTTTCTAAATCCTTAGAGAGAGAGGAGAGCCAAGGGAGGAAGAAGGAGCTAGATCCGCCATTGGAGGAGCTTCGGAGCTCCGAATCGCGAGCCTACTCTGGATCCGCGGAGGCAACGCTAGTGCGGTGGTTTTCATCCGATTATTTTTCAATGGCGCTAAAGAGGAACTCAACGGTAACGATCCTCATCTTGAGCATGAATAGCTCTCTTTCTTAGCATAGGAAGCCCGCTCTCGCGAGTTTGCGGAGAGTTGGAGGCGTTCCTTCGGGTAGATATGTGAAGTCCCCATTGTTTAGAGTCCGTATGCGAGAACGGACATAGGCATGATGTGTGAAGCCTCCCCGGACATGTTGGTCTGGATCGGTGATGTTGCATTGCATAAGGCCGGAGAAGACTCCGTGCTATTGGTTGTTTTTCGGGTTTTCTACGCGGTAGATTGCAGCAGGGAGCCTTGGGGACTAACCCAAAGGTGCACCCGGAAAACTGGGCGGATACGAGATCTTGCTAACTTGGTGGCCTGAGAGCCAACTTGAACATAACCGGGTTATGTGACTTGTGATGGAAATGGGACTCGGTGGAAGTTTGACCCGCGCAAATGGCTTAAATTGTCGTTGCGATGTGAGCACGGGTTAGATGGAACCGTACCTGTTTTATGTTGTTCGGTTAAAGAGACCTAAAGGCACATGGCACTTACCGTTGGCATAGATTAGGGTCTTCGGCGGTCAATGGCTTAAATTGACGTGACCCATGCCGGGAAGACAAATTGCTCATAGGTTTGGCCGTCTAAGTGGCGGTGGTGAGTCCGGAATGTTAATGGCTTTAATTGACGTGACATCGACCGGTTCACCGAGAATGTGCCCTGAGTGCACGGGGCGTGTGGCCGCGCGAGCCAACGTCTGTGATGAAATGGCTATTGTTATAAATTGCTCGCTTATGCTAATGAAATGCAGGGAAGGAGCATCGCCGCCCCGAGTTGTGGGCGGGATCGTTATAATTTGGTCAGCATTGTTGACCGTTGCCTTGTTTTGCCACTGTGCGGTGGTTTGTTGCTTGCAGGTGCAGCTGGACCAAGCGGTCAATAGCGGGCTAAAGCCCTTTTTGCGAAGCCGGCCCTCGAAGGCCCAAATGGAAGTGTTTACTGTTTTATTCATGTATGACCGGCCTGCGTGCCGTGGTTTGTAAAACATGTAATATTCAAGTAAAACATTTTGTAAGGCCTTAAGGCTTGTTTTGGGTATTTTGTATAACATTCCTATTCTGTATTAGTGGACATTCGTGCTTGTATGCTGGGTTCTTTGTTACAACCTTTATAAACTGCTTCCGCTAGAATGCTCTGTGTAGGACGTTGAGATTGGTTGGATGGTTTCCATAAGTAACCACCCAGTCTGTCTGTAGTATATGGCGTCGGGCCCCGGCCGGACCTACTGCTATATGCTATGCGACGAATAGGGGGTGTTACAATTTGGTATCAAACTACTGGTTTTGGTCGGGCTTAAAGTGAATTCGTGGGCGAATTCTTTTTAAGGGGTGGTGAGCACGTTGTGTGCGTCATCGTAATAACAGTAAAAAGAACCCATGAATGTCCACTTAGGAATGAAAATACTCGTGTTTGAGGAACCTGCGTGTTCCTATAATTGTTGTTTGCAATTTATTTGGTCGCTTAACGGTGTTTTGTACCACTATAGGTGACCCGAAGTGGTGTTGGGATGTCAGAACGCCGAGTTTCTGAGGCTAGTAGTGCACCGGATGTTGCTCCTGCAACACCTCTATTGGCGGAGAACATACGATTGGTGGCTGAAGCGGTGTTGGCCGTGATCAATGCGCAGCCTGGAAGGCAAGCGCAGCAGCCCGCTCCTGTGATGGAGCAAGTACCTCTTCAAGAGGCTGAGCCGAGGAGAGTGGAGCAAGTGGTTGTGGAACCAATAGTGCCAAGGAGGGCAACTGAGAGGCAGTTGAAGCATGTAATGAGCTTTAACCCTCCGTTATTCTCGGGGTTGGGAACCCCATCTCAGGCTGAAGACTGGCTCTCCAGGGTGAAGAGAGTCATGACAGCAACGGAGACGGAGGAGTGGCAAATGACCACCATCGCTACGTTCCTTTTGGACGGCGAAGCGAGGATGTGGTGGGAAGGATTGGAGCTGCACTTACTGAGAGGTAGGCAACTTGGTGATGTCTCGATGGAGGAGTTCTCGAGATTATTTTTGGCTAGATACCTCCCTTCGACGCAGAAGATAGCGTTGGAGAACGAATTTCTGAAGTTGGTTCAGGGTGAGAAGAGCGTGGATGAATATCTCCACGAGTTTACTCGTCTAAGTCGTTATGCTAGCTCCACCATCGTGGATGAGGAGCGCAAGACTAATCGCTTCTATGAAGGCTTGAGGGATGAGTTGAGACTACTACTGTCGGGGCCGATGACGCAGGGTTTCTTAACCTTGGTCAATACTGCCCGGTCCTTGGAGAAGGACATGAAGAATGTGCAAGCGAAGAAAGGCTTGGTTGATAGAAAATCTGAATTTAAAGTGCCGACTACTTCAAAGTCCGGCTATCGGAGGGCTTTCAAGAAGCATAGGACTTTGGGTCCAGCTCCTTCTGGCGCTTCTGGGGCGACTACGGGTCGGACCCCGGGTGCGTGTTTTACATGCGGAACGACGGGGCATTTCGCCCGTGATTGTTGGAGTGGACATCCTAAGTCCGAGAGAAGGCCGGGAGCTACTTATGAAGAGAAGGGAAAGGCGGTGGAGTCGACCGCATTCCATTATGCTCCGGCCCAACCAAGGGTATACAATCTTGGCCAACAGGAGGCCATTAAACAAGCTGATGTGGTGACAGGTACGGCTTAATTTATAGCAAGTCAATTTCTTTAAATACTTGTTATGCACATGTTACCTTACCACTACTTGTCTAGGATTTGTATTGATTTGTGAAAATCCGGCACGAGCACTCTTCGATACGGGAGCATCACACTCCTTCTTGTCCGAAGGATTTATATCACGCATCGGAGTCCCTTCTTCGATGGCGAATGATAAGTTGGATGTGTTGTTGCCCAATGGGTGTTCGATGCGAGCGGATAGGATCTGCGATGTTAAGATTTGTATTGGGGAGCAGGAGTTCGACCTGCGGGCGTCATTACTTCCGTTAGTGGAGTTCGACGTCATATTTGGCATGGACTGGCTCTCGGAGCAGCAGGCCCATATAGATTGCGGTAGCAAGGAAGTCAAGCTGGGAGCAAGTCGTGAAATGACTTTTACGGGCTTAAAGGGGTCGAGCAAGACATTGATGTCTGCTCTTCAGGTGGTGAAGGCGGTTCGTGCTGGTGCAGAACTGTTCTTTACACTAGTGGAGGTTGCAAAGCCGAAGCCCGCGTTGGATTGTATTTCAGTGGTATCGGAATACCCTGATGTGTTCCCTGCGGATCTTCCTGGAGCCCCGCCTCAGCGGGAGATAGATTTTACGATCGAGCTAGTGCCAGGTGCAAAGCCTGTGTCACGATCTCCGTATCAGCTAGCGCCTAAGGAAATGGCGGAGCTGAAAGTTCAACTGCAAGAGTTGTTGGAGCAAGGGTATGTGCGCCCGAGTTCTTCGCCGTGGAGCGCACCGGTCCTCTTTGTTAAGAAGAAGGATGGAAGCTTGAGGCTATGTATTGATTATCGGGAGCTAAACAAGCTGACGGAGAAGAACAAGTACCTGATCCCCCGGATTGATGATCTCTTTGATCAGTTAGTCGGGTCGACGGTGTACTCGAAGTTGGATCTCAAGGCTGGGTACTATCAGCTGCGAATAAGGGAGAGTGATATCCCGAAGACATCGTTTAGTACGAGATACGGGCATTATGAGTTTACGGTCATGCCGTTTGGGCTGACTAATGCGCCGTCAGTGTTCATGGATTTGATGAACAGGACTTTCAGGGAGTACTTGGACCATTTCGTGATCGTCTTCATCGACGATATTTTGGTGTACTCGCAAAGTGAGGAAGATCACTTTAAACATCTTCATTTGGTGTTGGAGACGCTAAGGAGAAATCAGTTATATGCCAAGTTCTCGAAGTGCAAGTTTTGGCTATCCTCAGTGGCGTTCCTCGGTCATATAGTGAGTGGAGAGGGTATTGCTGTGGATCCGGCGAAGATTGTTGCGATACGGGAGTGGCCTGAGCTTGCTACGGTAGCAGAAGTCCGGAGCTTTTTGGGGCTTGCCGGCTATTATAGGCGCTTCATAGAGAACTTCTCGCGGTTAGCGTTACCTCTCACTACTTTGATGAGGAAGGAGCATAAGTTCATTTGGACGTCGGAGTGCGCGCGAGCTTTTGAGGAATTGAAGTGTCGGTTGACCACGGTGCCTGTGCTGAGTTCGCCATGTGGAACCGAAGGCTATGAGATATATAGTGATGCTTCGGGCAGCGGTTTGGGTTGCGTGCTACTGCAGCACGGAAGCGTGATAGCTTATGGCTCGAGACAGCTAAAAGTGCATGAGAGGAATTATCCGGTCCATGACTTGGAGTTAGCGGCCGTGATTTTTGCCTTGAAGCTGTGGAGACACTATTTGTACGGTGTGAAGATTAATATCTACACTGATCACAAGAGCTTGAAGTATCTTATTGATCAAAAGGATCTGAATATACGGCAGCGTAGATGGATGGAGTTCCTGGGGGACTATACATTCAAGATCCACTACGTGCCTGGCAAAGGGAATGCGGTTGCGGATGCGCTGAGTCGCCGAGCCCCAGCTCAAGCCAATTGGCTATCGGTGCATGATGAGCGGTTGGTGTGGGAGTTGGAGGCGTTGGAGATTGTTTGTGTGGACAGGCAATCAAGTGTTGAAGCAGTTCTGAATTGGACTGAAGTCCAATATGACCTGGCTGATCGTATTCGGCAGGCTTTGGATATGGATGCTCATATGAAGCAATTCATGATAGAGGCTCTGGATGGGTCAAATCCCCAATTCGTCGTGGAGGACGGATTACTTTGGAAGGACGGTCGTCTGTGCGTCCCAAGTGTTGGTAATTTACGGGTGGAGTTGTTGTACGAGGCACACCATACCAAGTACTCGATTCACCCGGGGAGCACGAAGATGTACCGTGATGTGAAGAAACTGTTTTGGTGGCCGGGTTTGAAAAAGGATATGGCGCTCTACGTAGTGAAGTGCCAAACTTGCGCCTTGGTGAAGGCGGAGTGCCAAAAGCCCGGAGGATTTCTTAAGTCCTTGCCTATTCCGGAGTGGAAATTCGACGACATCTCTATGGACTTTGTGCATGGTTTGCCAAGGTCGCAAAAGGGAAACGACGCCATTTGGGTGGTTGTTGATCGATTAACGAAGGTGTCGCATTTTATTCCGCATAGGAAGGATGATCCGGTGGAGAAGCTGGCAAAGCTTTATGTGGATAACATAGTACGGCTTCATGGTATGCCCCGCAGCATCGTGAGTGACCGAGATGGGCGGTTCATGTCCAATGATTGGAGGCTGGTGCAGCAAATGTTGGGAACAAAGTTGAAATTCAGCACAGCCTTCCATCCGCAAACGGATGGGCAGACCGAGAGGGTCAATAGAACCATGGAAGACATGCTTCGCATGTGTGTCTTGGATTTTGGAAAGCAATGGGAAGACCACCTATATTTGGTGGAGTTCGCATACAACAACAGCTACCAAGCGAGTATTCAGATGGCGCCTTTTGAGGCCCTATATGGTAGGAAATATCGCACGTCGTTGTCTTGGTTAGAAACGGGTGAGTCAAAGTTGTATAAGCGATCGGAAGTGGAGGATGCTACTTCTTTGGTGAGAACCATTCGGTAGAGGTTGCTTATCGCTCAGGACCGGCAAGCAAAGTACTATAATGCCAAGCACATGAACGTGGAGTTCGCTGTGGGCGATTATGTATACTTAAAGATCAAGCCGTTCAAGGGTGTCTCGCGGGTGCGACGATTGAAAAAGCTAAGCCCGAGGTACCTTGGACCGTTTGAGGTTCTGGAGCGAGTTGGTGAAGCGGCCTATAGGTTGAAGCTTTCAGTGGAGCTAAGTGGTTTACATGATGTATTCAATATTTCGGTGCTTCGGAAGGCGGTGCAAGAGCCTACGCAGGTGATCGCGGTTGATCAAGTGTCGGTGGATAGTGGGCTAACGACAAAGGTCAAGCCCGTGCGGATTGAGGACTCGGAGGTCAAGCGGCTGCGCAATAAAGAGATCAGGATGGTCAAGGTCCGGTGGGACAATTGCGGTCGTGAGGAGCTCTCTTGGGAGTGAGAGCAGACTATGCTTGACGAGTATCCGGAGTTGTTCCGCTCAGGTACAAATTTTGGTTTTGTACATGTCTTTCCTTTATGTAATTTCGCGGACGAAATTCTTTTAAGAGGGGGAGAGTTGTAACGCCCTAAAACTCAAAGGAGAAAAAGGGGGACGTTTCGGGCCAGTTTGGGTTCTGGCAGCAGGCACACGGCCTGGGACACGGGCGTGTCCCAGGGCGTGTCAAGCGTGTGTCGACACTTAGCCGCGAAGTCATCGAGATTCTCTCGACGATTCGCTGAGACTGGGCACACGGCCTGCGACACGGGCGTGTCGCAGGGCGTGTCGACCCGTGTCGACACTTAGCCGCAAAGTCGTCGAGATTTACTCGACGATTCGTCGAGAATGGGCACACGGCCCGCGACACGGGCGTGTCGCAAGGCGTGTCGACCCGTGTCGACGATCGTCCCGGGGAGTCGTCGAGATTTGCTCGACGATTATCGAGACAAGGCACACGGCCTAGGACACGGGCGTGTCCAAGGCCGTGTCATCAAGTCATCGATCTTCACGCGACGAAATGTCGAGACCGTGTACACGGCCTAGGGCCCAGGCATGTCAAGGTGACACGGGCAAGGACACGGGCGTGTCCAAGAACCCGTGCAGTGCTCGGGTTGATTTTGGGGAAAAATCATGGGGTACACGGCCGGTCACACGGCCGTGTCAGGTGGAACACGGGCATGTCAGCTCGAACACGGGCGTGTTCGATACCCGTGTGAGGTTCCAGGTGATTCGATTTTGACGGCGAATGCGGCACACGGCCCTGGACACGGGCGTGTGCCAGGCCGTGTTCGGTCCAGATTGGGCATTTTAGCCCCGAATCAAAGCCGTTCGTTTCCTTGTTTTGAGATCCAACGGCTGGGGGATGTTCCTGAAGGGATATACTCGTGAGTGGACTTGGAAAACCCTCACTTTTCATACCTTATCATCTTTCTAAATCCTTAGAGAGAGAGGAGATCCAAGGGAGGAAGAAGGAGCTAGATCCACCATTGGAGGAGCTTCGGAGCTCCGAATCGCGAGCCGACTCCGGATCCGCGGAGGCAACGCTAGTGCGGTGGTTTTCATCCGATTATTTTTCAATGGCGCCAAAGAGGAACTCAAAGGTAACGATCCTCATATTGAGCATGAATAGCTCTCTTTCTTAGCATAGGAAGCCCGCTCTCGCAAGTTTGCGGAGAGTTGGAGGCGTTCCTTCGGGTAGATATGTGAAGTCCCCGTTGTTTAGAGTCCGTATGCGAGAACGGACATAGGCATGATGTGTGAAGCCTACCCGGACATGTTGGTCTGGATCGGTGATGTTGCATTGCATAAGGCCGGAGAAGACTCCGTGCTATTGGTTGTTTTTCGGGTTTTCTACGCGGTAGATTGCAGCAGGGAGCCTTGGGGACTAACCTAAAGGTGCACCCGGAAAACTGGGCGGATACGAGATCTTGCCAACTTGGTGGCCTGAGAGCCAACTTGAACATAACCGGGTTATGTGACTTGTGATGGAAATGGGACTCGGTGGAAGTTTGACCCGCGCAAATGGCTTAAATTGTCATTGCGATGTGAGCACGGGTTAGATGGAACCGTACCCGTTCTATGTCGTTCGGTTAAAGAGACCTAAAGGCACATGGCACTTACCGTTGGCATAGATTAGGGTCTTCGGCGGTCAATGGCTTAAATTGACGTGACCCATGCCGGGAAGACAAATTGCTCATAGGTTTGGCCGTCTAAGTGGCGGTGGTGAGTCCGGAATGTTAATGGCTTTAATTGACGTGACATCGACCGGTTCACCGAGAATGTGCCCTGAGTGCATGGGGCGTGTGGCCGCGCGAGCCAACGTCTGTGATGAAATGGCTATTGTTATAAATTGCTCGCTTATGTTAATGAAATGCAGGGAAGGAGCATCGCCGCCCCGAGTTGGGGGCAGGATCGTTATAATTTGGTCAGCATTGCTGATCGTTGCCTTGTTTTGCCACCGTGCGGTGGTTTGTTGCTTGCAGGTGCAGCTGTACCAAGAGGTCAATAGCGGGCTAAAGCCCTTTTTGCGAAGCCGGCCCTCGAAGGCCCAAATGGAAGTGTTTACTGTTTTATTCATGTATGACCGGCCTGCGTGTCGTGGTTTGTAAAACATGTAATATTCAAGTGAAACATTTTGTAAGGCCTTAAGGCTTGTTTTGGGTATTTTGTAAAACATTCCTATTCTGTATTAGTGGACATTCGTGCTTGTATGCTGGGTTCTTTGTTACAACCTTTATAAACTGCTTCCGCTAGAATGCTCTGTGTAGGACGTTGAGATTGGTTGGATGGTTTCCATAAGTAACCACCAGGTCTGTCTGTAGTATATGGCGTCGGGCCCCGGCTGGACCTACTGTTATATGCTATGCGACGGATAGGGGGTGTTACAACCTCTCACTCTTATCATCATTCCAGACCATCTTAGAGCAGCAGCCAGCAGCATACTGGTCAAAGAAGACAGCAACAACAGCAAATAAATCAAAGCAGCCAACAACAGACATCTGAAAGTAATCAGTAGGATAAATCAAGCCCAGAAAGGCCACTATCTCCAGTCTATGATCTAGAGATGGATCCCAACTTCATAATGGCCAGATTTAATGAACTCATTGCTCTTTCTCAGATCAGGAAAGCCAGAGAAAAAGGCAAGGATACATCCCAATTCTCAGCAATGTCTCACTATAGACAGAAAGAGATAGCCAGGTATGCAAAGGAAAATCTATTTAATGTTGACCAATATATGTCTTTGCATCCAGAGGCAGTTGTGCCTAGGGCTACTTCTGTGAAGATTCTTGGTTCTGAAGACATGAAGATGACACAGAAAGCAGTAGAAGACCCTACCAAAAAAATGATTTTCACTAAACATGCTTCGGATTCTTCTTATATAGCTTCACAGAAGGACTCATAACTTTTTTGCTTATGTTTTTTTAACTTTATTATTGTTGTAATATACTCACAAGGCACATTTATTCATATCTGCTGAATGATTTATGATTCTGTCAGATACTTTCTTGCTTTGTGATTTTCTTTGTTTTTATAGTGTCCTCACCCAAATAGGGGGAGATTGTTGGAACCCTACTTGTGATTTGGGCTAGGTTCACTATTAGGATTGATTAGATGACCCAACATGTATAGTCTAGGGTCATAGGATGTTTCCAGGGTATAGCTCAGTCACATGTTGTTAGATTGGTGGAACCCACCTTCAGAAGACTTCAGAGACAGAAGACTTTAGAGACAAAGCAGTTAAAAGTTTGCAGAAACATTCGTTCGACGAAAGCTGAACTAAGTTCGATGATCGTCAATCACAGATCGACAAACTCAGAGTTCCTTCTCTGATTTGAGTTCGACAAAAGTCAAGCTAAGTTCGACGAACTGCTTTTTATACTTTGAAGTTCAGCTCTGCGAACTACTTACTCAGTTCGATGAACTTGGAGCTCAGATTGAAGAAGTAAATTATTCAGTTCAACGATCTTGGAGCTCATCTCGGCGAAAGAGATTTATCAACTCGACAAACTTGGAGCTCATGTTGATGAAAATTTGTTGAGTTCGACTAACTCCTTCCAGGTTCTGTTCGACTAATTCTCTACAGTTTTTCAGTTCAACTAATGGCAGATCGATTTCAAATTAATTCAATTAAGAAATACTCTGATAATTAATGCATAATATTTCCAATGAATATGGCCGTTACCAGACAGTATTAATTATGGATTTAACAGAGTTATTGTCATACCATATTACTGGGATAGTTATGAAAATACATTCAAGACAAATTGAGCCGTTCCAATTCCCAGAGATCATGCAGACCAATTTCAAGGAAAGATTTTAAATATTCAAAGGTTTTGAAAGCTGCCAGGATATATATACTCCTCCTGAAAATTACAGAGCAGAGAACAAGAAAAAGATATACATAAAGATAAGGAATATAGAACTGAGTTCTTCATCATCTGCTCAAAGCTTTCAAGAGAAAACGAATCAAATCAATCTAAAAGTTTTATTGAACAACAACATCATCTTTGAAGGCCTACACCTAGAAGCAAAGCTTCCATCTCCTGATCATCTACACAACTCAGGGGGAGCTTTGGCATCATCAACAATCCACTAGTCTTCTCAGAGATTTGAGACAGAGAAGACAAAATCATTTTCATTTTTCTTTCACTGTGTACAGGGCTTTAACTCCCTTCAAAAGTTAACCTTTTGGCTCACAAGTCACCTGATCAAAAGACTTGGGATTGTTTTTTGGGCACCTGATCAAAAGCTCAAAAGGTTGCTAGATCTCCCTTAGAAAAATAGATCTTCTGGTGACAGGGCACTTGATCAAAAACTTGTGGTGGTAGGGCACCTGAGAAAAAACCTGTAGTGGATTCCTACCAGGCTGGTAGAAGAGTGGATGTACCTAGGTTTATTGGGGAACCACTATAATTTCCTCGTGTCATCTGGTTTGCCTTTACTTGTTTTATTTATGTGCTATGATTTTTATTTTCATATACATATATATCACATACTTTAACTCCGCTGTAAAAAAAATTAAAATTTTAATATACACTATTCACCCCCCCCCCCTCTAGTGTAAAGGAGATATATCCCTCACTTTTAATTGGAGAAGCACGGTGTTTTGGTTATGGTTTGTCTGTGTTTTGGCTATGGTTGTCGGTGTTTTGGTTGTATGATTATGGCTATGTTGGCAGTGGATAAAGGACCACCAACTTGATGCCTTTTGTTTTGGTGAATTATTGCCCTGGTGGGTTTGCCCGGTGTGGGTATATGACTGTTGGTGTTTTGGGTAGGTTCCCACCACCGCAGGTGCTGGTTTTTCACCTGTTTTGGGTGTGTCAATTTATAAGACCACCTTTCCTTGGGCCCTTATGAAGTTTTTGTTGTTGGTATGTTGGGTAGGTTCCCACCACCACAGGTGTCGGAAATGTCGATGTTTTTGCTCACTAATATATGAGATGATTCATTCCTTATAATTACTCTTACTTATTTGTATGTTTTGGTGCAAATTCCTTACCTTTAAACTTGTAAGTTAGTCTTTTCCTATTATTCTTGGATTAGGGTTGGTAACCTTTTGTTCCTTTTGGTTTATTGCTAACATTTTTATCTTTGATCACTACTTGTATTTTCATCCTTGTTGAGGTGTTCCTTCTTTGAATGCCTCGGGCTTGGAGAAGTAGCCGATTGAGCGGCTAGGGTTGGTTTTTGGATGGTGTTCTGCAGCTGTCTCTTCCTCACCAGTTGTGAGGTAGTTGTTGTTTGTTTTCCTTTAGTTCAGACATATATTTATTTGGTGGGTTCGTGTCAGGTTGTTGACGCCCGTGGGATTTTATTTACTTGCTAGTAGCTAAGTCTTCCTTTATGACTTATTTGATTTACTTGCTCTCTGGGAAGGTTTTATGTTAGGTTGCATGCTAGATATTTTAAAGTATACCGTATCATTTTCACTACCGCATACATGCCATCTTTTAAAGCTAAAGACACTATATTCCAACTAGCGTACAAACTTTTTTATACTTGTACTAAATCTAGAGTCATGGTTACCGTGAGTTGTCCTATGTGGATGTATATGCTCATGTAGGATTTTAATCATTGAAAGCAAAGTATTTTCCCCAAAGTATAACTATATTTTACCGGTGGACTAGTTGATCCACTGAGCCGAGGGATACGTCTAATCAATTAAACTTAAACTGGATTTTCTTCATAATAGCTTATGAATTTCATATAAAATGTAGAGTTGGAGTCTTTCTTGAGCGTTTGTAGTTATCCCATGCACGACGTGGCATCACGGCACATGTTTTCTCTTACTTTGATATACATTTAAATTCGGATAAAATGCGGGTTGTGATAGTTGGTATCAGAGGGATAGGTTGTTTAATAATTGGTCGAACAACCATCTTGAGTTAGCTTTAGTTGTCTTGTTCTATTGTATACACACATCGATGTATTATTAGTACGTCTTGGCTGAAGCATGAACACTACACTCTTAAGCATGACAAGAAGTATACGGGGTATATTGTGTAGTATGAGATGCATAATATGTGTTTGTATATGGATCTTCATACGAGGCAACATGTGAATGTTATATAGTATGAGATGCGTAACAATCATCACATGAATGCACATTAGATTTTTCTTTTCGTTACATGCAATATTATGTAGTATTGGATGCATATTATTTCATGCGTACGCCGCTCATAATATGCCCTAAGGCCTTTATTAGATTGTATACCACAACAAGCATGACATAGCATTGCATTAGCACACGTGCCAAGCAAAAGATTTACATGATGACATATGTACGCATATGATTTTAAGTCAAGAAGGAATACGAAATTCATGCATTCATGGTCTATGCACATGAGTCGATGGAATGATGGTATACCATCCTAAGTTTAAGCATGGCATCATTAATAAAATCCCAGAGCTAGCTAGCAGCTTGAGAAAGTATTTGTACATGTATTGTCTGAACTAGGTTGTGTAGTTCTAGCGGTAAGATAGGTGTTGATTAGTTGCTTGTTGTGTTATTAAAATGTCAAAGCGTCTTGTGATAAGGTCGACTCCCCGGTCTGAGGGCGAGTCATATAGAACTCAGAATGAGGTCGTGATAGAAGGACTGTGATAGAGTAATGAGGCTCTATCTAGGCAAATAGTGTATATGCAATCGCAGATCCAAGCTTTGTTGTCTATTGTGTCAGGACAGCCGCTTAGAGTGTAGGACCCTGTTGTGGGTCTAGTTGTTCCGGTTCCTCCAGCTCCTCTGGTGCCTCCAGTTTTGTTGCCACCAGAGATGAACTTTATCTCGCATTTTCAGTGACTGGGACCCCATACCTATGGTGGTAGAGCTAATTTCATGGCCTTGGATGACTGGATTATATCTATCGAGGAGATGTTCTCGTACTTAGGGATTTTTGCTGACCAGATAGTGATGGTCGCTGCCTACCAGCTAAAGGGTCTGGCAAAGAGCAGGTGGTTAAGAGAAAAGGAGAACTTGAAGTATCGATGTTCATGGGAAGCCTTCAAGGAGTTATTGCTGAGAAAGTTTCTGTCGTCAACCGAGCAAGATCGTTTGATGAATAATTCTCTGCATTTGAAGCAAAGGCAACTCACAGTGAGTGAGTATGAAGTGGAGTTCAGAAAATTGAGCCGGTTTGCCCCAGATCTGGGGTCCTCGGAATCTAGTAGAGTTAAGCGTTTTCTGGGTGGTCTTCAGAACGACATCCAACAACTAGCCGGTGCATACAGATCTGTAAGTTATGCTAAAGTTATAGAAGCCGCCTTAAGGGTCGAAGTAATCGACAATGTGAAGAATCGAGGCCTGAAGATGAGGAAAGATAAGAGGAAGTCTGATGAGGGTAAGAACTCTAAGGAATTTGGTCATGCTTCATGGAAGAGAAGCAAGGAGGTGTGTAGTTTTTGTGGCCAACCCGGCCACCCATTTGAGAAATGTTTCAAGAGATTGGGAACTCGGAAGCAAGATCAGGTCCATGCTATTCAGAGCACTCCTAAAGGAGAACTGGTTTGTGCTTTGTTCAAATGGAATGGGCACAATACAGCCCATTGTTGGGGTGAGGATAGGGTCTGCTTTTATTGCAGACAGAAGGGGCATTTCAAGTCAAGGTGCCCGCAGTATCAGCCCACGCTGCAGCCAGTTCCACTTCAGGCCTTGCCGCCACCACAGTATTTGGACAAAGGGAAGGGCAAGTTAAATGTGGTGACCATAGAGGAAGTGCATACATCCACCCAGGTGATCTCAGGTTAGATCCTAACCTAGTTTGTTTTTAGCTCATAGTTGTAGTTTTGATGGTGCTCGGTTAGTATGTATGCGATTTTATAGGGAATTTTAAGGTAGAGAACCGTTGGGCGCACTTTCTTTTTGATTTTGGTGTTACCCACTCTTTTGTGGCTATGACCTTCGTGGAGTGCCGTCGGTTGACTTTCGATCAAATTGGTGATTCGATTCGCGCTAAGTTTCCCTCTGGTGAATCGGTGGTGTCGGACCAGGGTATCCAAAGTTGTCCTATCCTTTTAGGTGACTTTCTAGCTTTTGCTGATCTGAAGGTGCTGGACCTGAAGGACTTTGATGTGATATTGGGCATGGACTGGTTGTCCAGATATAATGTCGTTATCCAATGCAAGGTCAAGCGTTTGGACTTCAAGATGGACAATGGTCACCCCATGAGTGTTTATGGTTATTCGCGCCAGGATTCCCCGATTATTTATGCGGTATGTGCTTGGAAGCTTTTAGATTTCGATTATTTTGCTTACTTGGTTTCTATTTTGGGAACCGTTAGTGGTTTGTTGCGTGTTTAGGAGGTTCCGGTGGTGCGTGAGTTTCCGGATGTTTTCCCTGATAGTCTTTCTGGTCTTCCACCAGCGAGGGATGTTGAGTTTATTGTAGCTGGATGAGTTACGTACCCAGCTAGATGAGTTATTATAGTATGGTTTCATTAGGCCAAGTTCTTCGCCTTAGGGTGCTCCCATTTTGTTTGTAAAGAAGAAGGATGGGTCTTTAAGGCTGTGCATCGATTATCGAAAATTGAACAAGGTAACTATTAATAAAAGGCTTCTTTTACCGTGGATAGATGGTTTGTTTGATCAGTTTCATGGAAGTACAGTATTTTCGGATATTGACCTTCGTTCAGGCTACCATAAGTTGAGAATCCGTGAGTCAGATATTTCGCGGACTACTTTTCGTTCTCGATACGGACATTTTGAGTTCCTGTCAATGTCCTTTGGATGGACAAATGCATCCTCTGCCTTTATGGACATGATGAACTGAGTGTTTAAGGATTTCTTGGATCGATTTGTGGTAGTTTTTATTGATGATGTCCTGATTTATTCTCTGAGTATTGAGGAGCATTCCCAGCACTTGTGTTTAGTCTTGTCTGCCTTGAGAGAGCATAAGTTGTATGTCAAGTTTAGTAAGTGCGAGTTTTGGCTACACTAGGTTTCCTTTTTGGGTCATGTTGTGAATAAGGATGTAATTTCAATTGAACCCGAGAATATAGCCGCTGTTATGGATTGGAAAAGACCTACCACAACCAAAGAGATAAGAAGTTTCCTAGGGTTGGCAGGATATTATAGAAAATTTGCAGAAGGATTCTCTATATTGTCTGTGCCGCTGACCAAGCTTACGCAGAAGAATGCGCATCTGGAGCGATAAGTGTGAAGGAGCTTTTCAGGAATTGAAATAGAGATTGTGCACTGCTCCAGTTTTGTCTTTACCTACTGAAGGAGTAGAGTATGCCATTTATGTGGATGCATCACATGTCGGGCTGGGATGTGTCCTGATGCAAGAAGGTAAGGTAATTGTGTATGGGTCAAGACAGTTAAAGATTCATGAAAGAAACTACCCTACACATGATTTTGAATTTGTAGCTATTATTTATGCTTTGAAGCTGTGGAGACATCTGTTGTATGGCGCCTTGTGCAAGATCTATACGGACCATAAGAGTTTGAAGTACATTCTCACCTGCAAGCGAGTTAAGGCTGATCGTAGAAGGTCGTGTGGCACGTTGATGCCATTAGAGATTCTAAGTTGGAAATGAGAGTATTTCCATGGATTGTATTATAGGTTTACCGAGATCTCCCCAAGGGCATGATTCTGTTTGGGTTATAGTGGATAGACTGACAAAGTGTGCTCACTTTGTGCCTTTCAAGATTGATTACTCCATGAAGAAAATAGTAGAGCTGTACCCGGATGAGGTTATCAGTAAACATGGAGTGTCGGTGAGTATTGTGTCGGATCGAGACTCGAGGTTTACGTCTAACTTTTAGAAAAGTTTACATGAAGGGTTAGGTACCGATCTGAGGTATTCCACCGCTTATCATCCGCAGACCAATGGTCAGATAGAGAGAGTAAACCAGATTTTGGAGGATATGATCATATGTTATATTTTGGACCGTGGGGGAGCATGGGAAGAGCGACTCAGATTGATGGAGTTTGCTTATAGTAACAGTTATCAAGGGAGCTTGCAGATGGCCCCGTTTGAAGCTTTGTATGGGAGACATTGCAGAACTCCCTTATTTTGGGCTGAAGTTGGTGAAAGACCGTTGCTGGGTCCATAAGCATTGGAAGAGTTGAGTACTTCTGTGACGCATGTTCAATAGAAGCTTCGTATAGCTTATTAGCATTATGAGAAGAATGCCAATTGGCGTACGATTGATCTGGAATTTGTTGTTGGGGACATGTTGTTTCCCAAGGTTTCTCTGATGTCTAGTGTTAAGAGGCTTGGAAAGATCCACAAGTTAGATCTAGGTATGTGGGACCTTTTCAGGTTGTTGAATGCATCGGGGTGTCAGCTTATAAGCTGGATTTGCCCGCAAGTTTTCCTGGGGTGCACGATGTGTTTCATGTGATCCGGTTGCGGAAATGCGTGCTTAGCGACCTGCAAGTTCTTGATAATGTGCCCCGGTTGGAGCCTAATTTTTCCTATGTTGAGGTGCTTGTTCGCATTCTGGATACTCAAGATCGAGTGTTGCGAAGGAAGACCATACCCATGGTTAAAGTTTTGTGGTAGAACCAAGAAATGGAGAGAGCGACTTGGGAGTTGGAGTCAGCTATGAGGGAGGCTCATCCTCATCTGTTCTCCTATTTTCTTTTGCAATGTATTTTTATTCTATAATCTTTGATTATTTCACTTCTATAGTGGAATCTTTTGTGCGTAAAGTTTTGGGACGAAACTTTCTTTTAGGGGGAGTGGTCGTAATGCCCCTGATTTTTTGATGTTTATTTTAATTCCTCTAGTAGCATATTTTTGATGTCAGGGTGTTACGTTGACGCGTAGTTGACGGGTACCATTGCTGGAGCATGACTTTTTCTCATTTGGTATCCGAGGTTTTGGATAAAAATATTAGCTTGGCTAATTTTTAGGGCGGTTTTGAGATTTCCCTTGTGAGTCGGGTTTGTTTTGGAACTCGGTGGAGCCTTTTTGGGATATTTGGTATTTTGGGCTTCGGGGCAGTTTTTACTCGAGTTTGGTTTGTCGAATCTTAAATTCAACTTCGTTGTTGGATTCGTAGCATTGACATTTAATTTCGGTGCGAAATTCTTAGAAATATAAGTGGATTCGAGTTTTTGTGCTATTTGGATGTTTCATTATTAATAATTATATGATATTATATAATATCTTAATATGATATTATATTATGATATTATAATATGATATTATATTATATTATGTGTATATTTTATTTTATTTGTCTAGAAGGATAATATATTATATGTTATATTATATGTATATAATATTATAATATATTATATATAATATTATATATAATATTATAAAAATTGTAGATTGATTACTATTCATTATCTTCCTCCCCAAACTATTAAATTGAGAGTGCGGAAGAAAGAGGGCGGCGGGTTTTGTAATGCTTTTGGCCACCACGTATAGGAGCTCTGGTGCACGAAATCATCGTCGGAGAGTAGATCCGGAAATCTCTCGTCGAGATCGATGCATTGGTGGTAGGTAATTTTGTTTTCTTGGACTTTTGGCATTAGGTTTTTACCTTGACTCTCGTTTTCCCTATAAAGTTTCAGGAATTGTTGTCTAGGAGTTCTTGAGGCCGATCCTTGAAACGGAGCGTTTGTGAGGCCTGATTTTTAAGATCTTGAGGCAAATGGTGATTTAAACTCTAGCCAAGTCTTTTATCACGTTCTTTATTGGTCTTTTTCTGAATTTACTTATCTATATAGACTGTATAGTACTTAGTACAACAGTAAACTAGCTTTTCCCTTCTTGTTGTGGTCAGGAAGAAGTCTTTTTCTTATGTTGGGCTCCTGCCTTGCCCACCTCTCTCTTTCTCTTAAGTTGTGGAACTTAGTCTTGGTCTAGGTTTAGTTGTTGTCAAAATTAATTAATTATTATAAGTCTACTAAACGCTATTTCAGAAAGACATAATTTCTGTCAGGTTTATGCATTAAGCGTTGAGTGGTTTGTGAGGCTAAGTGATGGAGACGTTGCTGACACGGCCGCCATTGATCCCCGTCTGAGAGAGTTCGTCGATTGGGATGATCGCTGCCGCAAGCTCGAGGATGGGATCGACATCCTCCGCCATTATATAAAAATATATAATTATAAATAAAAAAATTAAAATTATATATTTTTAATAATTTTATTATTTTAGCAATTTTATTTTAAGTATTTATTTCATGTTTTAATTTTCATTTCATATGTAATGATGGGTGCATATAACCATCATGTGTTGTTTTAATTATTTCATTTCATGTGCTATGGTGGGTGCATATAACCATCATATTTTTTCTTTTGAATTTTGAATTTTGAATGAAGGGAGATGGAGTGGTGTAAGCCTATATATAGGCTATGATATTTGTCATATTGATTAGAGAATGAATTATAATCTCTGAGTCTACCATGCTGGACTGAGCAGATATCAGTCCAGCACACTTGTTGTAGAAGGAATTAGTCCTCTTCTACAGCTAACTCTTTTCTGCTGCACAGATGAGCAGCTACCCGCTTGGTGAATGGATGAATCAGCTCCTTTGTTCTAGAAAGAACTAACTTGCTGAGCTTGAAGAGCTTCAGCTAACTTCCTTTTCCTTTACGGATGTCTCTACTGGACTTTAGCTTTCAAGCTTGATGAAGAAGAAGATGTCCAGCCGCATCTAATTTCCTTTTTCCGTTTGATCTCTTTCATTTGTTGCCCTAATCCCTTTTCTTTTTCCTTTTTATATACGTTGATTTGAATCAACGTCACACTTATATGTGGGCCCAGCCAAGGTTTGGTGAGCCCCACCTTCTTCAAAAAAGGGCAAGACAGCTTTCGGCACCACTGCAGTTTTCCCGCAACGGCTATATGTAAGTTGACATTGATGATGTCAGCAATGGTCATCACCATCTGGACTTAGAAAATATCCCAGAAATCCATGAAGCGTTGAGTGATGTTAAGTCACTAAATGTCATCTATCTTGGCTCTTAGCGCTTCTAGACTTGCGAATTTTCTCTTGATTTGTCTCAGCGGTTCTGTCTTAGTGGTATCAGCGGTTTCTTCTTAACATTTGTGACAGCTTTTGTCTCAACGCTTTCTTCTTATCAGCTGAGATAAATCTTTGTCTCAACGGTATCTTTACAGCAATCTCAGCGGTTTTTGCTTCACAGCTGAGACTATCTTCTGTCTCAGCGGATTTCCTCTAAACTATCTCAGCGCTTCCTTCTTCATTAGAAGTGTTGAGTGAACCTGCTTCTCTCAATGCTTCTGGACTTAGAGAAATCCAGCTAGTTTTGTATAAGTGCTTCCTTCTTCATTAAAAGCGTTGAGTGAACCTGCTTCACTCAATGCTTCTGGACTTTGAGAAATCCAGCTAGTCAGTTGTCTCAGCGGTCTCAATGCCTTCTTCTCAGCTATCTCAGTTGTCTCAACGGTCTCAACACCTTCTTCTCAGCTATCTCAACTGTCTCAGCGCTTTTTGCCTTAGTCAGTTTTTCTGGCTTTAGCTGCATTCGACGATCTGTGGGCTGAGCTCGACAAACTCTGATCTGCTCAGCGGTCTCAGCACTTTTTGCCTTAGTTAATTTTTCTAGCTTTAACATGACAAGTGTTGAGCTGAGCTCGACGATCAGTGAGCTGAGCTCGACGAACTGCGAGCTGAGCTCGACGAAATTTGAGTTTACTATTAAACTCATTTTTCTCCACCTGTCCAATCATTGACTACCTGCATGCAATAACTAAGGCACACATCAAATACATTATATATGTATGTCATTGACCTGTTTGACTTCTTACAAATCTGGGATATTGGGATCAATAGACCCAACAGAGTTCATTAGATTGTACGAAGTACCTGTAAGTATTGTGTCAGATCGACATTCTAGGTTTACATCTCATTTTTGGAAAAGTTTACAGGAAGGGTTGGGTCTCGATCTTAGGTATTCCACTACTTATCATCTGCAGACCAAGGTCAGACAGAGAGAGTTAATCAGATTTTGGAAGACATGATCAGATGTTACACCTTGGATCACAGAGGAGAGTGGGATGAGTGGCTTAGATTTATGGAATTTGCCTATAACAACAGTTGTCAGGAGAGTTTGTAGATGGACCCCTTTGAGGCTTTGTATGGGAGGCATTGCAGAACTAACTTATTTTTGGCCGAATTTGGTGAAAGACCAATGTTGGGTCCAGAAGCTCTACAGGAAACGAGTACCTCTGTGTTGCATATTCGAGAAAAGCTTCATATAGATCAGGAGCGTTATGAGAAGAATGTTAATCGGCGAGGGATTTATCTGGAGATCGCAGTTAGGGCATGGTTTTTCTCAAGGTTTCTCTGATGGCGGGCATTAAGAGGTTTGGAAGAAACCACAAGTTGGATCTCAGGTGTTGGATCCAAAAACTGGCCCCAACAAGAGTTCGGACCATGGGTTGTATCCAACACCTACTTCTCTCAAGCCCAGACCCCTGATCAACCACAAAGAACCATGAAACTTACCCTAGGCTACAACACGGAGGCCCCTCCACTAACCTAGAATATCTCAGAGCGCTTCCCCTCCTTAGCCAAGTGCTGAGCTAAGGATACCTCAGAAAGCACTGCAAGACTTCAGAAAATGAGAAAGCTTGCCTTCTGAGGTACCCTATGGGACTATTTATAAATTTCCAGTATCTGGTCTGCCAACAGCGTAATTCCTCTGTTCAAAAATGCTAAATACAGACCTCTAAGGGCATCCAGGTAGCTTTACCTCTAGACCCTACTATGGCATTGAGTGGAAAAGCATCACTCAATGCCAGGAACTGCGGCGTTGAGTGGATAAACATCACTCAATGCCAAGAACTATGGCGTAGAGTGGAGAAGCACCACTCAATGCCAAGCCTGAAGGCTTCCCGCTGACCCGGGCGCAAACCTTCCCACAAGCCCTGGGTGGAAACCCTTCCTCTTCAAGAGACTAGGGCGTTAAGTGGAGAAACATCACTCAAAACTGAGGTCTAAGGCATTGAGTGGAGAAGAATCACTCAACGATAACTCCGAGGGCTAAGGCGTTGAGTGGAGAAGCGTCACTCAATGCCAAGGACTAAGGCGTTGAGTGGAGAAGCATCACTCAACGCCAACTCCGAGGTCTAAGGCGTTGAGTGGAGAAGTATCACTCAACGCAAAGTACTAAGGCGTTGAGTGGAGAAGCATCACTCAACTCCAACTCTGTGGGCCAACTCTGTGGACCAAAGCGTTGAGTGGAGATGGATCATTCAACGCCAAGGAATAAGGGCTAAGGCGTTAAGTGGAGAAGTATCACTCAACTCCAAGGACTAAGGTGTTGAGTGGAGAAGCATCACTCAATGCCAACCCTGAGGGTCTCCCGCCGGCTCGGGTGCAAACCCTCCTGCAAGCCCTGGGCAGGAACCCTTCCGCCTGCACTACTCGCCCGACCCGATTAGCTTAAAGCTTACTCAAACTTGAGGTCCTTGGCCTTTGGGTCTCACTCAACGAATATGGGGTTATACACAATCCCCGCTCTTTGCGAGCTAGTTTTACGCTCAGAAAGAAACGTCCAACCCCTAATATTCGGTGAATGCTTGCTTACCGGAAGAAAATATTTTGCAGGCCCTACCATGACCTTATATAAATATATGTCAGGACCTGTCTCCAAGACTTCATTCCTCTTGCTACAGCTAAACGCCTGAGTTCTTACATTGTTATGAAGATGTATGCCAAACGAGCTGCGAAACCACTCTCACAGGAAACCCAAGATCATCTAGATGCCGCTCAGGAAAGGGACCTCACCAATTGCGCTGGGTTCGCGCCCTGGCACTCGTGCAAGAGACCGGCTGACTTTACCTACCGTCCAAAAAAGTCCAAGTTAGTCTGGCAGAACCGTTCCAAGGGAGAACTGGCTTTGCCAACCCCGACCCCGACCCGCGAGAACCCTCCTCCTCTGGTGGAGGTATCTTTTCTTCCTCCAGCCTTTGACGCGAAACTCCCCAAAGTGGGCTCGTCGAACTGATTTGTTATCCTTCTCGCAAGTGACAGTCCTGAAAGGCGTCACCGGCGATCCTCCAGCAGATTTCGAGTCGGTCCGGCCCGACGACGAAAATCTTCAGATGGTCTCGGCAGCTGTCCCTCCGAAATTCCCGGCCGAGCCCTTGATGGCTCCAGATAATATTTTTGTTTTGGATTTTTGCTTCTATTTGTCTCATGCATTCCTCTGCTCACTTAGCCTTCTGCAGACTCTACCTGGGGCATAATCCACCCGAGTCCTAGGATTCTCGCTGTCGAGAGCCCTATCGAGAGGGACATGCCGAGAGGGACATATCGAGATGGATCTACCTTTCCTTATCTCTACTAAGGATTGGTGCCAACTATTTGAGAACCTGTCGGCGAAGCACTTCGTAATGCTTGTCATGGGCCTAACTCCCCCAGTTAGCTAGGTGAGAGATTGACAACGAGAACGGCTCCAGATCCAATTACTCCCATCATTTTGCGTCTTTCCACCGAGCGGTCCTTCGAACCTGCAAACCCTTTCTTCCTTCCCCCCCCCCCCCAAGCGAGCCTACGGCCCTGCCAGCTAGTGAGAGCCTGGATAGTGGGTCTACTCAAGGCTGAGTGCGCCTTCCAGCCCTGTCAGCTAATAGGAGTCTGGACATCGGGATCCTCTCGGGCTATTCCCTTATCCCCCCAAGTGAGTCTGCGGCTCTGCCAGCTAGTGAGAGCCTGACAGCGGGTCTACTCGGGGTCCAGTGCGCCTTCCATCCCTGCCAGCTAATGGGAGCCTGGACAGTGGGATCCTCTCAAGGTCTTTCAAAATCACAACCCTTTTCTTTCCTTTCCCCCCAAGCGAGTCTACGTCCCTACCAGCTAGTGAGAGTCTGACAGCAGGTATACTTGGAGTTGAGTGCGCCTTCCAGCCCTGCCAACTAATGGGAGCCTAGATCGCGGGATCCTCTTAGGGTCTTCCCTTACCCGCCAAGCGAGCCTGCGGCCCTGCCAACTAGTGAGAGCCTGACAGCGGGTCTACTCGGGGCCGAGTGCGCCTTCCAACCCTACCAGCTAATGGGAGTCTGGATAGAGGGATCCTATCCAGGTCATTCAAAATCACAACCCTTTTATTTTCTTTCCCCCCCCCCAAGCGAGCCTATTGCCCTGCTAGCTAGTGAGAGCCTAATAACAGGTCTAATCGGGGCCCAGTGCGCCTTCCAGCCCTGCCAACTAATGAGAGCCTGGACAGCGGGAACCTCTCGGGGTCTTCCCTTACCCCCAAGCAAGACTGCATCCCTACTAGCTAGTGAGTGCCTGACAGTGCGTCTACTCGGGTCCGAGTGAGCCCTACAGCCCTGCCAGCTGATGGAAGCCTGGATAGCGGGATCCTCTTGGGGTATTTCAAAATTGTCAACCTTTTGCCATTTTCAAAAGAAACAAACATGAGATAATTCAATGAATTTATTATAATAGAATTTACAATTACCCTCCAACTAAGGGTAGAAACGCTTCAGATCATCGCCACTCCAACTATGGCTCAGTGTCACCCCCTCCACATTTTGGAGATGGTAGCCTCCCGACCCCAGGCCCTTTTCAACTATGTAGGGGCCTTCCCATTTTGGATTGAGTTTCCCAACTGTTGCTGCCCTTCCCGCGGCATCGACCTTCATTAGGACTAGATCTCCCTCTTTGAATTACTTGATCCTGACATGTTTGTCAAAGTATTTGGTCATCTACCGCTTAATCTCCTCGTGTCTGATGGCAGCCACATCTCGAAGCTCCTCCACCATATCCAGTGAGATTCGTAGCTCCCCCTTATTTTTCTTCCCTCCATTCCTCATCTCCGCCTCTGGCGGCTGCAACCGAATGAGGCTGCAACCTTCTTCCTTGGAGTCGCACTAAAGGAATCCATGTTGGGGTCGCACTGAAGAGGGGTGGAGGAAGCAAGAGATGACTTCACACCACCTAGTGGGCAGCGGCAAGGAGGAGTCCTCTCTTGGCCGAAATTCTCCTTGGGAGATTTAGGGTTAAATTGCTTCTTGTCCCTTAATTCTCATAAAAAGGACTCCTTATATAGGAGTTACAAACACACATTTAACCGTCCAAGTTGGAGATGAAATCTCATCCATCCGGGCGGTTAAATACACATCAAATGTTTTAAATGCAGGAAATAAACAAATAAAGTCCTCACATGAATATATAATTATTACCCAAACATGGAATAATTTTATATTCTCAAATATAAATATAAATATAAATAAAGTAACTAAGAGCACGATTTTAAAATGAGTCTTCAAGTGGGCCTAGGACGCCGCGGACAGAGGTTGTAACGTTGTCTTCTGTTAGCGTCATCATGGCTCCTAAAGTCTTTATGTTGTAGCGCCTCGACAACCAGATCATCATCAAGTAGTGGTGGCGAGGTCGCGACATCAAGATGAACCCAGCATGGGTAGACCTTGCAGATCAAACTGCTCTTTACGATAAGTCTCCCTTTTATGCGAGTCTTGTATCTTCGCAGGTGAATACCCGCTCGCTATGGGCGAGACCCCCTTCTCCGAGCGCCAGTTTGAAATGCTCATCCTCACTTGTATTGCCTCCAATCCTTCCTTTTCGTAAGAATCTTCTACCAATTCCCATATAAATATAGACACCCTTCTTTGAGTGCTCTTACCACTTGACTTGCTTCCGAGTGAGCCTACAGCCCTGCCAGCTAGATGAGAGCCTGGTCAGCGGGTCTACTCGGAGTCCCCTCTCCAAAGCATCTCCAACCACCGAGTGAGCCTACAGTCCTGCCAGCTGGATGAGAGCCTGGTCAGTGGGTCTGCTCAAGCCCAAACCATCACCAACCATTGAGTGATCCTACATTCCTGCCAGCTAGATGAGAGCCTGGTCAGCGGGTCAGCTCGGGGTCTCCACTCCAAACCATCTCCAACCACCGAGTCAGCCTACAGTCCTGCCAGCTAGATTAGAGCCTGGTTAGCGGGTCTGCTCGGGGTCTCCTCTCCAAACCATCTCCAACCACCGAGTGAGCCTATAGTCCTGCCAGCTAGATGAGAGTCTGGTCAGCGGGTCTGCCCGAGGTCTCCACTCCAATCCATATCCAACAACCGAGTGAGCCTACAGTCCTGCTAGCTAGATGAGAGCCTGGTCAGCGGGTCTGCTCGGTATCTCCTCTCCAAACCATCTCTAACCACCGCGTGAGCCTACAGTCCTGCCAACTAGATGAGAGCCTAGTCAGCGGGTTTGCTCGGAGTCTCCACTCCAATCCATTTCCAACCACCCAGTGAGCCTACAATCCTGCTAGCTAGATGAGAGCCTGGTCAGGGGGCTTGCTCGGGGTCTCCTCTCCAAAACATCTACAACCATTGAGTGAGCCTACAGTCCTGCCAGCTAGATGATAGCCTGATCAGCGGGTCTGCTTGGGGTCTCCACTCCAATCCATCTCCAAACACCGAGTGAGCCTACAGTCCTGCCAGCTAGATGAGATCCTGGTTAGCGGGTCTGCCCGAGGTCTCCTCTCCAAACCATCTCCAATCACTGAGTGAGGCTATAGTCCTACCAGCTAGATGAGAGCCTGGTCAGCGGGTCTGCTCGGGGTCTCCACTCCAAACTATCTCCAACCACCGAGTGAGCCTACAAACCTGCCAGCTAGACAAGAGTCTGGTCAGTGGGTCTGCTCGGGGTCTCCACTCCAATCCATCTCCAACCATCGAGTGAGCCTACAGTCCTATCAGCTAGATGAGAGCCTTGTTAGCGGGTCTGCTCGGGGTATCCACTCCAAACCATCTCCAACCACCGAGTGAGCCTACAGTCATGTCAGCTAGATGAGAGCCTGATCAGCGGGTCTGCCCAGGGTCTCCATTCCAATCCATCTCTAACCACTGAGTAGGCCTACAGTCCTGCCAGCTAGATGAGAGCCTGGTCAGCGGGTTTGCCCGGGGTCTCCACTCCAAACCATCTCCAACCACCGAGTGAGCCTACAGTCTTGCCAGCTAGATGAGAGCCTGGTCAGTGGGTCTACTCGGGGTCTCCATGCACCGTCTTCACTCTTAATGTCATGAAAGAGGACACATGGGATTTCATTATATCAAAAGTCCACATCAAAATTGCAAGTATTGAACGACGAAAAATGTAATGATCAAAGAGTGTTATGGATAAAACCCTTTTAGGTCATCTCCACTTAGGGCGCGATCAAGGGATACCCCGTCCACATCCTAGAGGTGGTACCCTCCTGATTTCAAGACCTCCTTCACTACGAAAGGACCTTCCTAGTTGGGATTGAGCTTTCCTACTGAGGCTCCTCTGTCTGCTGCGTCCATCTTTTTGAGGACCAAGTTGCCCTTCTGGAACTGCTTGATCCTTATATGCCTATCAAATTACTTTGCCATTCGGCGCTTGTGAAAGAGCAGCTAGATCTGATATACTCTAGAGGGGGGTGAATATAGTATATGGTGCTTTGAAACTTTTTACAATAACTGTTGTAAAAATAGTGAGCAGGGAAGCAATAATAAATCTAATCACAGCACTAAGTTAAACAAAAGCTAAGCACAGAAAAATCAAGGCCAGAAACAAAAATGCAAACAAGCAAAACCAGAAGACACAAGGAAATATAGTGGTTCCCCTAAACTTGGGTACATCCACTCTTATACCACCCTAGGTAGGAATCCACTGCAGGATGAGTTGATCAGGTGTCCTGGGCACCAATGAGCTTTTGATAAGGTGCTCAAAAACCAAAGCAGATTTTTTGATCAGGTGTCTTGCCACCAATGAGCTTTTGACAAGGTGCTCAAAAACCAAGCTCAAACTTTTGAAGGGAGTTTGAGAAACCCTTTACAGAGAGGGGGTGAGAGAGAGATGGAAGTCTTCTCTTTCTCAAACAACTGAGAAGACTATGTGGATTGGTGATGTCAAAGCTCCCCCTGAATCCTTGAGATCTTCAGGAAGAAAAGCTTTGCGGAGGGTGATAGGCCTTCAAAGGTTGAACTCCAGCAATAGATGATTTTAGCAATAGCTGAAATGTTGAATGTCTGGAGTCTGGAAATATGTTGGCCTTGAACACTTTGAAAACTAAAGAGATCTGAAGATTTTTGAAAGCTTGATCTCCTTGAATGAGTGTTCTTGAGAAATCTTTGAGACAGAATATTTTTAAATGTGTCTCTGTAATCTCTGTTCTGTGTGTCTCTGAGTGATTCAAAAATTTCTGCCTTTTATTCTCTGGTACAGAATAGAATAACATTCTCTATCAAGAATAGTCGTTAGCCTGCATTGATTGCATCCTTAATTGCCAAATCTCTTCTGGAGGAAAGTCCACAGAAATATTCCTTGAAAAATCCCTTGAAACTTGGTCCAGAATTGAATGAAAACGGCTAGGAAATCTCTGAATTAATTGCAGAATAACTCCTTAACTGATTTGAATTTGAATTAGAAACATCCTGGAAGTTATCTGAAATCGTCGAACTGAGCTCTGCTATCGTCGAGCTGAGCTCAGCGATCTGGAAACATACAGCAGCAAAAATATCGTCGATCTGAGCTCAAAGATCGTCGAACTGAGCTCAGAGATAGAGATCCAAAGCAGAGTCAAAATCATCGACCTGAGCTCACCGATCGTCGAATGGAGTTCGACGATATAATGAAGTTGAGCTCAGCGATCGTCGAATGGAGATCGACGATCTGTCGAAGTTGAGCTAGACGATCGTCGATCGGAGTTCGATGAATCGTCGTGCTGAGCTCAACGATATGACTTAGTCTCCAAACACAAAATCTTGGTCTTCGGGGCAGCTTCCAAACCTAGACTTCTAACCCTTAGACTCAATTCTAATTGACCTATTAAGCTATACAGAAGGTCAAGCAAAGGTTCCTAGAGACATAGTGATCCTGACCCAAATTAGTAATAGGGTGTTCCAACAATCTCCCCCTATTTGGGTTAGGATTACTATTTACAGACTTTGGAAAAATTTAAATAACAACAAACAAGCATTAAAGCAGAAAAACAACAGCTAGATATTGCAGAATCACAGAAATATATATCATCCAGATAGCAGTCAGAAATCACAGAAATTATCACCTTACAATATCATTTCTTCTCTTTGCCTTTAACAAGTTTAATCTCTCTGTTAGGATTGAGGGCTTCTTTATTTGACCTGGTATCATCTGCTGCACCCAAATATGTTTGCTTTTTAGGCATGGGAACCACAGCTTCAGGATGTAATTCCATGTATCTGTCAGCATCAAAGAATTTACTTGAAGCATATCTCTCTAGTTCTTTCTATCTCTGTTCAGACATAGTAGAAATGTTGGAAGAATCTAATCCTTGTTCTCTGGCCTTTTTAATCTGATCCAGTGCAGCTAATTCCTTTAATCTGGCAGTCCAAGCAGCTGGATTATTTTCAGGGTCCTCAAAAGGTACAGGTGGCTCATACCTGTTGGAGGGATTGTCTTGAGGAGGCCTGGCAGACACAGTCTCTTTCAGCTTGTAAGGGAAAGGACCTGATGTTGTATCAGAAGAAATTTGTCCTCCCCTAGAATATGAGTGCTGCCTGGAGTAACCTTTGGAGTAGACTTGAATATCTCTTTGGCTTCCTCTATATCCTCCTCTCCTAGAATGTGAACCCCTGGATTGGCTTTCCCTGTGGTAAGATCTGGCATGAGGTTGATAGAGAGCCTGACTTCTGGCTGGGGGTTGAGCTGCAGAGCTTCCACCTGCACCTGCATCAGGAGGAGGTGGTGGAGGAGGATGAGAGTGCTGGAATTGGGATGAACCCTTCTCATATTTTCTCTTTTTCTTCATTGCTTTCAGCTGATTTTTAGAGTATTGCATCCAGTGTTCAGAAATAGGAAAGTCATGAAGGATATAGTATGGAATGGCATTGTTATCTTTGACTTTAGCAGGAGGTACCCTCTTCATTGCTTTGCTCCTTGCCTTCCTTTTCCTGTCAATGGTGGCAGAGGATGTAATGCCCCGAAACTCAAAGGAGCAAAGGGGGACGTTTTGGGCCAGTTTTGGTTTCTGGCTGAAGGCACACGGCCTGGGACACGGGCGTGTCCCAGGGCGTGTCAAGCGTGTGTCGACACTTAGCCGCGAAGTCGTCGAGTTATACTCGACGATTCGTCGAGAATGGGCACACGGCCTGCGACACGGGCGTGTCGCAGGGCGTGTCGACCCGTGTCGACACTTAGCCGTGAAATCGTCGAGTTATTCTCGACGATTCGTCAAGAATGGGCACACGGCCTGCGACACGAGCGTGTCGCAGGGCGTGTCGACCCGTGTCGACGATCGTCCAGGTGAAATCGTCGAGATTCACTCGACGATCGTCGAGACAAGGCACACGGCCTAGGACACGGGCGTATCCAAGGCCGTGTCATCCAGTCGCCGTTCTCCCCTCGACGAAATGTCCCGTGTACACGGCCTGGGGTCCAGGCGTGTCAATCTGACATGGGCAAGGACACGGGCGTGTCCTAGAACCCGTGCAGTGCTCGGGTTGAAAACGGGGGAAAAATCATGGGGTACACGGCCGGCTACACGGCCGTGTCAGCTGGAACACGGGCGTGTCAGCTCGAACACGGGCGTGTTCGATACCCGTGTGAGGGTCCAGGAGATTCGATTTTAACGGCGAATGCGGCACACGGCCCTGGACACGGGCGTGTGCCAGGCCGTGTTCGGTCCAGATTGGGCATTTCAGCCCCGAATCAAAGCCGTTCGTTTTCTTAGGTTGAGATCCAACGGCTGGGGATGGTTCCTGAGAGGATATACCCGGGTTTGACTTAGAAAAATCCATTCTTTCTTACCTTTTCATCTCTCCAAATCCTTGGAGAAAGGGGAAAAGCCATTGGAGGAAGAGGAGCTAGATCCGCCATTGGAGGAGCTTCGGAGCTCCGAATCGCAAGCCGACTCCGGATCCACGGAGGCAACGCAAGTGCGGTGATTTCTATCTGATTACTTTTCGATGGCGCCAAAGAGGAACTCAAGGGTAACGATCCTCATCTTGAGCATGAATCGCTCCTTTTCTTAGCATAGGAAGCCAGCTCTCGCGAGTTTGCGGAGAGTTGGAGGCGTTCCTTCGGGTAGATATGTAAATTCCCCGTTGTTTAGAGTCCGTATGCGAGAACGGACATAGGCATTTTGGTTGAAGCCTACCCGGACATGTTAGTCCGGATCGGTGATGTTGCATTGCATAAGGCCGGAGAAGACTCCGTGCTATGGTTTGTTTTTCGGGTTTTCTACGCGGTAGATTGCAGCAGGGAGCCTTGGGGACTAACCCAAAGGTGCACCCGGAAAACTGGGCGGATACGAGATCTTGCCAACTTGGTGGCCTGAGCGCCAACTTGAACATAACGGAGTTATGTGATTTGCGGTAGAATGGGACTCGGCGAAAGTTTGACCCGCGTAAATGGCTTAAATTATCGTTGCGATGTGAGCACGGGTTAGATGGAACCGTACTCGCTCTATGTCGTTCGGGTTAGAGAGACCTAAAGTTACATGGCACTCGCCGTTGGCATAGGTGTGAGTCTTCGGCGGTCAATGGCTTAAATTGACGTGACCAATGCCAGGAAGACGAATTGCTCATAGGAATGACCGTCTAAGTGGCGGTGGTGAGTCCGGAATGTTAATGGCTTTAATTGACGTGACATCGACCGGTTCACCGAGAATGTGCCCTGAGTGCACGGGACGTGTGGCCGTATGAGCCAACGTCTGTGATGAAATGGCTATGGTTATATGCATTGCTCGCTTGTGCTAATGAAATGCAGGGAAGGAGCATCGCCGCCCCGAGTTGGGGGCGGGATCGTTATAATTTGGTCAGCATTGCTGACCGTTGCCTTGTTTGCCACCGTGCGGTGGTTTGTTGCTTGCAGGTGCAGCTGGACCAAGCGGTCAATAGCGGGCTAAAGCCCTTTTTGCGAAGCTGGCCCTCGAAGGCCCAAGTGGAAATTTTTTCTGTTTTATTCATGTATGACCGGCCTGCGTGCCGAGGTTTGTAAATCATGTAACAATCAAGTGAAACATTCTGTAAGGCCTTAAGACCGATTTTTGGGTATTTTGTATACATTCCTAATTATGTAATAGTGGACATTCGTGCTCTAATGCTGGGTTCTTATTTACAACTTTTATAAACTGCTTCCGCTAGAATGCTCTATGTAGGATGTTGAGATTGGTTGGATGGTTTCCATACGTAACCACCCGGTCTGTCTGTGGTATATGGCGTCGGGCCCCGGCCGGACCTACTGCTATATACTATGCGATGGATAGGGGGTGTTACAGAGGAGTCATCAGAGTCTGTTTTAAATTCATCACTCTCAGAACTCTGGTCATCATAGAGAGCATCTATTTTCTTCATCAAGTCCTTTTTGAGCTGAACAGAAGCAGATGAGGCAGAAGTTGTAGCAGCAGATGTTGAGATGGTAACAGCAGAAACAGCAGCAGGTGTTGAAACAGAAGCAGAAATGATAGCAGCAGCAGTAGGCTCTGGAGAGGTGACAACAGCAGTAACAGTCTCACTTACAACAGTAGGAATCGCAGATTCACTATCAGCAATAGAAGCAGAGGGAATATCATCAGAAGCAACAGGAACTTCAGCAGCAGTATCAATATTCTCAGAAGCAACAACAATCCTTTCTTCAGAAGCAGCAGCATCAACATTTTCAGCATTTTCAGCAGCAGCAATTACTGAATTTACAAAGGAGGTGATAATGCTAGGGTCACAGTAGGAAAAAGGCACAAGTGCCTTGGATAAATCTTCTGGAGGCTGAACAGCATTAACCTCTGGAAGACAGGTGAAGAAAGCAGAATCAAAGGCTGATAGCAAAGACCTGAGGTCTATTGCAAGGACTGCAGCAGCAGGAGGAACTTGTGCTTGAGGCACAGCAACAATAGCAAAAGGAGGAGCAGCAGAAGAAGCAGGAGTAACAGCAGCAACAGCAGACAGACAGCTTACAGAAGCAGCAGCAGCAGCATGAAGATTCACTTCATATGGCAGAAAGGGCTGCCACTGATAGGTGGAGTGGAGCCAAGGAGGTCTCCAACAGCAGAGTTAGCCTGGGGGCAAGCAACTCATACAGCCTGTCAGCAAGGGCTGAGAGGTCTACTTGCTCAAGAGCTGGAGCAGAGGTAGAAGGTATAGGAGCAGCTGAAGGTTCTGGAAGTGGAGAGCTGGAGTAGGGTGGAAGGGATGGCTGAGGTGTAGGTAGGGTGGGTATGGAGGATAGAGGGATGGAGATAGATGGGGTGAATGTGGGTTGATCTATGATTTGGTGTAGCAGGTCTTGAAATGAAGTGGAGGAGGAAGGTAACTCAGGAGGAGATGATGGGGAATCATCCATAAAGGAATCATCAAGTAGGGTGAAGGATGGATGAGAGGGTGATGAGGTGACATCAGGTGGAGGGTAGGAGAATAGTGGATGGAATTGATCTTCTGGTGGTGGTAGATTAGGTACTGGAGAAGGTGTTGATGTTGGGGATGGGCTGGATATGATGATGGTGGATGGAGCTGGAATGGTGGATGGTAGGGGAAGGGATGGAATTGGAGGAGGAGGAGAGGCAGCAACAGCAGCCAGGTCATCTGCAGAGGCAGAGACCTGTGGAGGAGTGACTCTTGGAGTCCTTGTGCCTGAAGGGGCACTGGAGGAGGGCCTGCTAGGCTTGCTTATTTGTCTATCCCACTTTCCAAAGAGGGCACAAGACAATCTCTTGGAGGCATTGATATGAACTCCAGAGGAGACCAGCAGGGCAGGGCACCTGTGCTGCAGAAATACTCCAAGGATTCTTCCAAAGTTAACAAAGCTTTTGTTGATTTTCTTTTTGATGAGGTCAAAGAAAACCTCTCCCCAATTCAGATTCTTCTTGTCCACAAGAGCTCCCATGAGGCAGAGCTGATATCTTGATATTGTATCATGTGCAGAGTGCATTGCCAGTAGCACCTTCCCAACAACATCTGCCAGGAACCTATATTCTACATACAGATTCCTTTTGAAGAGCTTGCTAGGGTTTCCCTCTGGATGACCCATTCTGGCAAGCAGTTCAGAAAACTCATCTCCAGATAATTCAGCAGAATCTTCTCCATTTCTCAGTCCAAAAACTTCTGATAGAATGGTTGGGGTCAAGGGTACCTGAGTTCCATCTATAGACCCAACTATGGTAGAGTTATCTTGATTATGAGCAGTATAAACTCACTCCTTGATTTCATCAGAGGCCAGCTTGATCCTGGTGGTCATTATTCCTGTCAGATTCTGGTCCTTGAACAAACCCAGTATATCTTGAAAAATCTGGTCAGTCGTGCTGAAGGATTCAATATCAATATCAAACCCAGCATCAAACTTCATTGCAGCAAGAACAGCAACTGACACGGCCATTGGTACCTGCAAAAACTCAACAAACAAAACGACCAAGTGTAGAACTGTTTGGAGGGAATGAGAAATCTTGCAGAGAAATCAAAAGCGCAAAAGAGAACGACGGCGAAAAAAGTGTTTTATATTAGGGTTCGATGCAGAATTGGAAAGATCGTTGAACTCAGTTCGACGATCGAGGCCTTTAAAGGAATCTGAAGAGTCTTCAACATCGTCGATCTCCGTTCGACGATATTGGAGAGCGTCGAGCTCCGTTCGACGATCGTTCAGAGAACATAATCGTCGAGCGCCATTCGACGATCGTTGACCGGAAGAGATAGTTCATACTATCTGAGAAACGCTGAACTCAGTTCGACGATTTAGGAAATCGTCGATCTCCGTTCGACGATCTTGGGGCAAATCGTCGAGTGCAGTTCAGAGATCAGAAAAATTCTAGACACTAAGAAAAATCAGAATGTCTGCCTAGTCTTGGTCAATTTTTAAGCTTTCAAAATCTTGGATATTATTTAAGACTTCCTCCATCTAACATTCCTAACTGATTTAGGAAGAAGGTGTGTTTCTTTTCATCCAAAGGCTTGGTGAAAATATCTCCCCTTTGTAAATCAGTTAGGATATATTGTAGTTCAATTTTATTCTTTTCAACATTGTCTCTTAAGAAATGATGTCTAATCTCTATGTGTTTTGTCCTACTATGGAGGACTGGATTTTGAGCTATGGAAATAGCACTTGTATTGTCACAAAAGATTTTAGACTTCTCTAAGTTGTAGCCATAGTCTAGGAGTTGGTTTTGAATCCACAAGATTTGTGAACAACAACTGCCTGCAGCCATATATTCAGCTTCAGCAGTTGAAGTTGACACAGATGTTTATTTCTTACAAAACCAAAAGACAAGTCTGTCACCAAGGAACTGACAAGTTCCACTTGTGCTTTTCCTGTCAATTCTGCATCCAGCATAATTAGAATCTGAGAATCCAGTTAAATCAAATGCTGAATCTTTTGGATACCAGAGACCTAGATTTGGACAACTTTTAACATACCTGAGAATCCTCTTTACTAGAGTTAGGTGTGACTCTCTAGTGCTTACTTGGAACCTAGCACATATACATATAGCAAACATTATATCTGGTCTACTAGCTGTAAGATACAGTAAAGAGCCAATCATTGCTCTATATGTTGTCTGATCAACAGGTTTCCCATGTTCATCAGCATCCAATACAGCATTAGTAGGCATGGGTGTTTTCATACAAGATGCCTCAGACATACCAAATTTCTTAACCAGTTCATTTGCATACTTGGTTTGAGAAATGAAGATGCCTTCAGCATGTTGCTTGACTTGCAATTCTAGGAAGAAGGATAGCTCACCCATGCTACTCATCTCAAATTTAGAATGCATTAGGTTGGAAAACCTTCTGCACAATTTGGAGTCAGTAGAACCAAAAACGATATCGTCTACATAAATTTGTACTAGTAGGGTATGGGACTTATGGGTTCTAATGAAAAGATTTTGGTCTACTCTACCCCTAATAAAACCATTTTCCAAGAGAAAGCATGCTAGGGTCTCATACCATGCTCTAGGAGCTTGCTTGAGACTATATAATGCTTTGTTTAGTCTAAAAACATAATCAGGATAAGTTGGAGAGATAAAACCTGGAGGTTGTCTGACATAAACTTCCTCTTTGATGTCTCCATTCAAGAAAGCACTTTTGACATCCATCTGATATACTTTGAAGCCTTTATGAGCTGCATAAGCTAGAAATATTCTGATGGCTTCTAATCTTGCAACAGGTGAAAAAGTCTGGTCGTAGTCGATTCCTTCTTCTTGAGAGTATCCCTGAGCAACTAGCCTTGCCTTGTTCCTTATAATTACTCCTTGATCATCCAGTTTGTTTTTGAATACCCATTTTGTTCCAACAATGGAGTGATCCTTAGGCTTTGGCACTAGTTCCCATACTTTGTTCCTCTCAAATTGATGCAACTCCTCGTGCATTGCAATGATCCAGTGTGGATCTTGCTCTGCATCTTGAATGGTCTGAGGTTCAAATTGAGATAGGAAGCAGGTGTGCAATAGGTTTTGGTTGACCTGATTTCTGGTTTGCACACCAGCTGAGATTTCTCCAATTATTTGGGAAATTGGATGGTCTCTTGATGTTACTAAATCAACAGGGGGTGTTGATTGTTCACCAACCTGTGTTGTTGTTTCCTCTTGTGGTACAACAACTGGCTCTTCAAGTTGTTCTTCATTATGTTGAGCATTCTCTTCATCTTCACTGCTTTCATCCTCTTGAGTAACCTGTAACTTGTTCAAGCCTTCAACTAGAGAATGTTCCTGCAAAGGTTCTATGGTAGAAGAAATCTTCTCCTTGAAAGACATGTTAGTTTCATCAAATGAAATGTGAACAGATTCCTCAATTTTTAAAGATGATTTATTATAGACCCTATAGGCCTTGCTGATCATGGAGTATCCCAGAAACACTCCTTCATCAGCTTTGGCTTGAAATTTAGCTAAATATTTCTTGTCATTATTGTGAATGTAGCAAATACAACCAAAGACTCTGAAATAGTCAACTTTAGGTTTCTTCCCTTTGAGTAATTCATAGGGAGTCTTTCCCTTTAGTTTATGTATCAGACTTCTGTTCAGCACATAGTTGGAGGTGTTCACTGCCTCTACCCAGAAGTATAGAGGTAGATGAGCATCTGACAATAATGTGGTGGCAGATTCAATAAGGGTTCTATTTTTCCTTTCAGCTACCCCATTTTGTTGAGGAGTTCTAGGAGCTGAGAAAGTATGCATGATCCCTTCACTCTGACAGAACTCTTGCATAAGAAGAGAATCAAACTCTGTCCCATGATCACTTCTGATCAGGGCAATGTGAGTATTGAACTCAATCTGTATACATTTGAGAAACTCTGTCAGACACTTAAAGTTATCAGACTTCTTCCTTAGAAAGAACACCCAAGTGAATCTAGAGAAGTCATCTACAACTACTAAAGTGTAGGATTTCCCTCCTAGGCTTTGTACTGTGATGGGTCCAAAAAGATCCATGTGTAACAGATACAATATCCTAGGTGAATCACTCTTATTAAGTGACTTAAAGCTGTTTTTAGTTTGCTTGCCTAATTGACAGGCCCTGCAGAGTCCTTCCTTCTTGTAGGGGCCAGAAGGTAGTCCTCTAACAAGGTTGTCCTTGGATAGCCTAGCAATAGTTCTAAGGTTTAGGTGTCCTAATCTCTTATGCCATAAAATATTGGGTCTACAGACAGAATTAAACAAGCAGATATCCACATCAGTTGAAAGAAAATCTACTAGATAGATGTTACCTTTCCTTTTACCTGTCAACACAGTTGTGTTATCCTCTGACTTGATTTTGCATAAGGCTTTGCTGAAGGTCACCTGGTAGCCTTCATCACACAGCTGACTGATGCTAATTAGGTTGTGCTTCAGTCCTTCTACATAAGCTACCTTCTTGAAAGTTACTGAACCAATCTGGACTGCACCATATCCTTTAGTCTGTCCAAAGTTTGAATCACCAAAGATAACTTTAGGTCCAAGCTTGGCTCTGAAGGATGTGAGGTTGTCCTTGTTCCCTGTCATGTGCTTAGAGCACCCACTATCCAAATATCATTGCTGGTTAGATGTTGGATAGGTCTTCACCTGTACATAAGATAATTCATTTGTTTTTGACCCAGTTTACCTTGGGCCTAGGTTGATAACCTTTAAATTCTGAAATGAAATACATCCCAGGTTGACTCTTATATCCTTCAGGATGATATCTCCTTGGAGGTATAATCCATTCAGTATAAGGGTTAAAGATTTGGGATGAAGGACCCTTAGGATTAAGTTTTGATTTGCCTTTAAAACATTTTCCAGAGCTCTGACCTCTGTTCGACGATCTTGGAGCTGCGTTCGATGATCTTGGGTCAGATCGTCGAGCTCCGTTCGACGGTCGACTATGGATGAGGTCAGGTATTTGAGATCGTCGACCTGCGTTCGACGACTTTGGCTGAGATCGTCGATCTACGTTCGACGATTTTGCCTGAGATCGTCGAGCTGCGTTCGGCGATCGTCGATCTTCATTCGGCGATCGTCGATCTCCGTTCGACGATTTCTGCTGGGACTTAGTTTTCTGAGGCAGATCAGAATTTTTCCTAGCAACCTCTACAACTCCCTTTCCTTTGTCAGAAATGAATTTGATTGGAGTTGTTAGGACTATAGGTTGGCTGGATGAAGCACCCAAGCCCAGTGTACTGTTGAATCTGGAGTTCACTGTGCTTGTGATGTCCATCAGCTTGATGCTTCTCCCATTAAGGGATTCTTCAAGCTTCTTGGCCTCAGAGAGCTCACTTTTCAGTGTAGCTATCTGTTCCCTACAGCACTCCAACTCCTGAGAGAGTTTGAGGTTTTCTGACTTTAAAGTATTGTGTTCAGATAATTGATTTCTGAGAGAGATAATCTCTTTCTCAGACTTTAGCAGGTCTAAACACAGTCTTTAAATTCAGATTTAAAATCTTCTGAACTAAAATCAAAAGAGTCAATTACCTGATCTTCTTCAGGTTGAGTCTCTGAGTCTGACTCTGACTCCTCTTCCTCTGAATTGTGCTGTGAGGCATTGATTGCCATCATGCAGAACTCCTTTTCTTCTGCATCATCCTCATCATCACTGGAGCTGGATGAGGCTTCTGACTCCTCTTCAGTCTCACTCCAGGATTCAGCAACAAACCCTTTTCGTGTATGCTTGTTTTTGCTTGAAGAAGGTTTGCTATTGTCATTCCTTTTGGAGTCTTTCTCCTTTCTTCTTTCTTTCATGTCCCTTCTGTCCTTGTTCTTGTTCTCTGGACAGTCAGGAACTATGTGTCCTGGTTTCCTGCAACCAAAGCAAATAATGTCTTTATTATTACTAATGGACTTGTCATACCTTGGCTTATCCTGCTCCTTGTGTGATCTTCTTCTGAAGTCCTTTCTGGTCATCTTGTAGAATCTTTTGGCCAGCAGACTGAGTAGTTCATCATTGCCTGTGGCTTTATCTTCAGGCAGATCTTCAGTTGCCTTGAATGCTATGGTCTTCTCTTTTCTTGTGGCTGGTGAGGCAGCCTTCTATTCTTCCTCTCTATTTTTGATGAGTAGCTCATAAGATTTGAGCTTACCCAATAGAGCTTCAGTGGTGATCTCATTTAGACTTCTGGCATCCTTAATTGGCCAGATTCTTGAATCCCAAGTACTAGGGAAGCACATTAGGATCTTGTCATTAAGTTCAGTTACAGAGATCTCTTTGTCTAATGTCCTGAGTTCACTGACAATTAGACTTAGTCTGTTGTACATGTCTCCCACTGACTCAGTTTCTCCCTTTTTGAAATTCTCATATTGAGAGATGAGATGGGATCTTCTATCCTTTCTCTCATCAGCTGAGCCTGAGACTATTTCTGAGAGTTTGTCTCAAATTTCCTTGGCTGAATTACATTCAGCTAACTTTTGAAATATGTCATCAGACATTGTCTGGGCTAGGATGTTCATAGCCTTAGCATCAGCTACTTTCCATCTCTTGATATCAGCATCTGTTCCTGATGGAGGTGGAACAGCATTTATACTTGTGTTCTATGGGGGTCTTGGACACACTGTCAAAACAGAATTAAAGATATTTTCATCAATAGAATTCATGTAAAGTCTGATCCTTGCTTTCCAGAGTGCAAACTTGGATAGATTGCACACTGGAGGTCTGGTGCTAGCATAATCTTTGTTTTGGGCCATGATTTGTGAAAACAAAATCTAATAATAAAATACAAAAGGAAGGCAGATCTAGTTTGGGATCTTTGGGTTCAGGTGTTAGCCTGTACAACCAATCAGGTATGGTATGTTTAACCAACCTCGCTTTGATACCAATTGAAAGAGCAGCTAGATCTGATATACTCTAGAGGGGGTGAATAGAGTATATGGTGCTTTGAAACTTTTTACAATAACTGTTGTAAAAATAGTGAGCAGGGAAGCAATAATAAATCTAATCACAGCACTAAGTTAAACAAAAGCTAAGCACAGAAAAATCAAGGCCAGAAACAAAAATGCAAACAAGCAAAACCAGAAGACACAAGGAAATATAGTGGTTCCCCTAAACTTGGGTACATCCACTCTTCTACCACCCTAGGTAGGAATCCACTGCAGGATGAGTTGATCAGTTGTCCTGGGCACCAATGAGCTTTTGATAAGGTGCTCAAAAACCAAAGCAGATTTTTTGATCAGGTGTCTTGCCACCAATGAGCTTTTGACAAGGTGCTCAAAAACCAAGCTCAAACTTTTGAAGGGAGTTTGAGAAACTGATAATACGGTTTGCAGTCAATTTTATTAGGATATTTTCGGGGTTTTAGAGCAAATCATGTCTTGTAAAGTACTTGTTTTGATTCCACTTTGTATATATTTTTGTCGCTAATGTTTTTTTTTTTTGCTTTTTGCAGGTTTTCACGGCTTTCAGCCGAAGTTTGCTGTGACACGCCCCCCGGTTACGCCCTACCAGGGCGTGTACCTAGGGCGTGTAACCTAGAGGAATGAAGCAATTGGTCCGAAACTGCATTCCGTGGAAACTTAGTGTACACGCCCTCGGTCACGCCCGTGTCACACCCGACACGGGCGTGTACTAGAGGCGTGTCCCCAGGTTCCGAGGAATCGCCGCAGCGCGCTCGTTTTTCCCGCTCCACCGTCGCACCGAAAGTGTCACGCCCCAGGGTCACGTCTGACCCGGGCGTGACATATGGGCGTGTACTTCAGCAATTCCGCCCGTCACCTCCAGCATTCAATTTCAGCTCAACAAAGTCACGCCGCAAACAACACGCCCCAGGTACACGCCCTGCCACGGCGTGACTTGTGGGCGTGTACCGCAACAACTCCGTCAGAATTCAATTCCTGCCCGAAAAAGTCGCGCCGAATGTGTCACGCCCCAGGGTCACGCCCGACCAGGGCGTGACAGGGGGGCGTGACCCGACCCGAAAAATTCTATAAATAGAGCCCAACTCCATGGGTTTAGGGACAACCTTTTGCTTTAAGAGGGGAGGTTCTGTCCTTTGTATTTCTGAACTTTTAAGCATGTCTTTTCATTTTTAGTTCGTAGCTCTATCTTTATTCTTTCCCTGTATTAGTTCGTAGCTTCGTTCTGTAGTATAATGTTAATGATAGCGTAGCTTACCTTTCCATGCACTTGTAACCTCTAGTTTTCAAGCTGTAAGATCTTTGTTTCCATTAATAAAAAGTGTTGTTTTCTTTTTCGTTTCTGCTCTGTTTTCATTATTCTTCTTCTACTCATCCCCTCTCTTTCACCTCACCATGATTAACTAATCCTCCATGTACTCGATCTTAATGATCCGAGGTTCTAGTGATTAGGTTATGATGCTTTGAATCGTACCTTTTCTTTTTAGGGTTTAGCTTTGAATTACTCTTGATTTATCACGGGTTGGAGGTATATCATCGATATATACTCTCCACCTTTGCTTTCATTCTGGGCTAGCCGAGAGGCCGAAAGTTTGAAATGAGCACTCAAGAGTAAAGGGAGTTGTTCGCACCCCTCGAGAGAGGCAGACGTTCAAATCTCCCGGATTGGAGTAAAATCCATTAGAGGGGTTCACCGCGTAAAGCGAGTTTTAGGCCTCCGATTTAGGCGAAAGTCGGTCGGACCTTCCTAAACTCAGTTAGGCACGGCCTTCGAGAGAAGCGTGTCAATAATCATGGAACCTCCGCGGTCAAGGACCTTTACCCTAATTAGCTTAGGTTTATTTATCGTATTTTTCTAACCACTCTTACCGAGGTGATTTCTGATCGAGTGCATTTTCCCTTTCATCGTTACTAAGCTTAAGTTAATCGCTCTGTTAGCTCTCTTTAGCTTTTCATGCAAGTAGCTCTCTTTCATTGCAAGTAGTTCTCTTCCTTTAGCACGTTTAGCTTTCTTCTAAAAAAAACTTAATTTTTCCGTCGATAAAATAATAGATTTCGTGTGAGTAAGCTTACTCAACTGTTCCCGGATTTCAATACGACACTTGTGTCCCCTAGCTGCATTTCGATAGGTATACTTGCCTTGATGAATTGTTAGTTTGGTTATTCTCTCCTTGCAGATATCTAAGAGACAATCAAGTTTTTGGCGCCGTTGCCGGGGAAGCAACGCTCGTTGATAAATTGAAAACGCGAATATATTAATTTTATCACTTTTCTTTCTCAGCCTCCTCCTTAAATTTTTTCCGCCTACTCACTTGAGTTAAATGACTGGATTTTGTTAAGTGTGCGTATTTTTATTTTTCCGCCTACTCACTTGAGTTAATTGGCTGGATTTATTTCAAGCAAGTGTGCGTATTTTTATTTTTCCGCCTACTCACTTGAGTTAATTGGCAGGCTTTATTTCAGTAGAGTGTGTTTACTTTCTGTAGAGTGGGTGTGTTTTAATTTTCTGTCGAGTGCGTGAGTGTAGCTTTTATTTTTCACCTACTCGCTCAGAGATAAATGGCTGGATTTTAATTACCGCATTCTTAATAGAAACCCACATCACAAAATTTTCTACACCACCTAACTCTCTCGAAAAGGGCAAAGTGGCTCTAAATGCCACTATCTTGTCTAGTACCTTGCGAACCCTTCATCGGGTAGCCCTTGGGAAGTTCGGGAGTTAAAACATAAAAAAAATCTATTTCAAAAAAAAAAAATTTCCAACTTCATTAGCTCTTTTACTTTTTAGTCTTGCTTCTTCTCTCTTCTTCTAGTGTATGACCCGCGGAAGTCCGTCGGTTACTTTGGACCTGGACCACGAAATTGAGCGTACTCTTCGGAGAAGATCGCGATTTCAAGGCCCTACTACCCAAGTGCCGGTTGAGGATTCCGAGTCATTTTCTACCTTAAGAATGGCAGAACCCAACGTGGAGGAAGTCGTGCAAAGGCCTATGTCCTACTATGCACGACCGAATCTCGAGGGTACAGAATCGAGTATAGTTCGCCCTGCAATAGCAAATAATAATTTCGAACTGAAGCCTAGCATAATTCAAATGGTGCAGCAGTATGTGCAATTTGACGGGCTTCAAGATGAAGATCCGAACGCACACCTAGCCAGCTTTCTTGAGATTTGTGACACCTTCAAGATAAATGGTGTCACAAATGATGTTATTAGGCTAAGATTATTTCCTTTCTCTCTTAGACTTAAGGCTAAGCAATGGCTAAACACCCTTCCTAAAAATAGCATAACTACGTGGACGCAATTAACTGAAAAATTTTTGGTCAAGTATTTTCCACCTGCTAAAACTGCAAAACTTAGGAATGACATTTCTGCCTTTGGACAAATAAACTCTGAGACCCTTTACGAAACTTGGGAAAGATTTAAAGAATTATTAAGATGATGCCCACATCACGCTCTGCCTGTATGGTTGCAGGTGCAGACGTTTTATAATGGGCTAAATCAAAGCACGAAGCAAATGATAGACGCAGCTTCTGGCGGTACTTTAAACCATAAGACCCCGGAAGCAGCTCTTGAGCTGTTTGAAGACATGGCCATGAACACTTACCAGTGGAATGTGCCTAGGTCCCGCCCAAACAAACCTGCAGGTCTCTTTGAAGTGGAGAACGTCTCCCAACTCGCACTACAAGTTGAAATATTGAGCAAAAAAATTATGGAGATGACTGCTGCCTCCGCCCCTCAGGTATGGGAATCTGCAACTCCTCCCGCTGAACATTTGGATTATGTAACTAATATGCCTAGAACTGCTTTTAATAATTTTTCTGCTGCGAATTATCATCCTCCTGGTTTTAATTTTCCGAATAGTTATAATCCTGCGTTAAGAAATCATCCGAATTTTTCGTGGAGCAATCCATCGAATGCTGTGCGCCCACCACCGCAAAGTGATTTTTCTGCACCACCACCACCTCCTCAAAGTTTTCCAAAACCTCCAAATTTGGAGGAAATGTTTTCAAAATACATGAATGCTAATGACGCTACGATTAGAACGTTAACCGGAAGTGTTAAAAATTTAAAAAATCAGGTAGGACAGCTCGCTAAAATGATTTCTGAGCGACCCGTAGGGTCACTTCCTTCCAATACCGAGCCCAACCCGAGAGAGCAAGCGAAAGCTATAACTCTTCAGAGTGGGAAGAAAGTTTCTGGTATGGAAAGTGAAGAACCCGAGGCAATCTCCGCTTCCGCTTTAAAAAATCAAAGCTCCGTTCCCGTTTTAAAAATTCCACCCTCTGCCGAAGAAAGTATCACTCCTATTTTAGAACAACAACTCACTCCACCACCCACCTTTAAAAACAATCCATCCCCGCCATACCCTTTCGAACTTAATAAACAACGCCAGGATGATCAATACACCCGTTTTTTAGAAATGTTTAAACAAATCCACGTAAATCTGCCTTTCCACGAAGCCATATCCCAGATGCCTAAGTACGCAAAATACCTTAAGGACCTCCTAACTAACAAGAAGAAGTTAGAGAACCTTTCGCATGTCACGTTAAATGTCGAATGCTCGGCGGTTTTGACAAACGGATTACCGAAGAAAATCAGTGACCCAGGTAGTTTCTCTATCCCGTGTGTCTTTGGTGATCTCTTTGTCAAACACGCTTTAGCCGACCTAGGTGCGAGTATTAATCTTATGCCCCTCTCGTTGTTTAAAAAGTTAGGAATTGGTAGTCTCAACCCCACACGCATGAGTATCCAGCTAGCCGACAGGTCAGTCAAATACCCGTTAGGAATAGTGGAGGACGTCCTAGTCAAAGTTGACAAGTTCATCTTCCCGGTGGACTTTGTCATTTTGGACATCGAAGAAGACGTCGAGGTTCCCCTGATCCTTGGCCGACCCTTCCTTGCCACCTCCCGAGCTATCATTGACGTAAGTAATGGTAAGCTATTCCTTCGAGTGGGCGACGATGAGGTAACTTTCTCTATCACCCCCTCGATGAAGAACACACTAGCTAATGATGACTCCTGTTTTTTCATGGATACCGTAAGAGAAGAATCCTTCTCTCCCACCTCTGATTTTGAAAAAGAATTTTCCAATTTTTGTTCCTCTCCTCCTCTTCCAACTGAATCTCTACACCTAAGTGAAGAATCCTCCACCCGCCCCTCTGATTTTGAAAAAGAATTTTTTGATTTCTGTTCCTCTTCTACTTTTCCAACTAAATCGCTGCACGAAGCCGCCATGGCCGCTAGCAACACCCCTTTTAATTTTACATATAAAAAAGTGTACGAAGACATAGTTTTTGAAAAAGAACAAATTTCCAAAACCTCGTATGATGACCCCCCCTACCTTGGAACTGAAAGAACTACCAGAGCACCTTCAATACGCTTTCTTAGAAAAGGACTCCAAGCTGCCTGTCATAGTTTCGGCCTACCTCACGGATGCACAAAAGGATAAACTTCTTTCAATTTTACAAAAGCATCGCCAAGCTATTGCTTGGCAGATATCTGATATTAAGGGCATAAGCCCATCTTTCTGCACTCATAAAATCTTAATGGAAGATAATTCACGTAACTCTATACAACCTCAGCGCCGTATAAACCCAAACATGAAAGACGTAGTTAAGGGAGAGGTTATGAAATTGTTAGACGCAGGAATTATCTATCCTATATCCGACAGTAAGTGGGTTAGCCCAGTACAGGTAGTACCAAAGAAGGGAGGGATAACGGTCGTAAGTAATGAAAATAATGAATTAATCCCGACTCGGACGGTGACCGGATGGCGAATGTGTATAGATTACCGTAAGTTGAATGACGCCACCCGCAAGGATCACTTCCCCTTGCCGTTCATTGATCAAATTTTAGAACGACTTTCCGGACATAGCTTTTATTGTTTTCTCGATGGCCTCTCGGGGTATCTTCAAATCCCCATCTCCCCCGAGGACCAGGAGAAAACTACGTTTACTTGTCCCTTCGGCACCTTCGCCTACCGAAGAATGCCGTTTGGATTGTGCAATGCGCCAGCTACATTCCAACGATGTATGCTCGCCATCTTTGACAAGTACGTAGAGAGCATTATGGAAGTTTTCATGGATGATTTCTCCGTGTTCGGGAATTCCTTCGATAGTTGCTTAGAGAACCTTGAAAAAGTCTTAGAGCGATGCGAAGAAACTAACCTCGCCCTAAATTGGGAAAAATGTCATTTTATGGTGAGGGAAGGGTTAGTTTTGGGACATAAAATTTCTGAAAGGGGTATTGAAGTAGACGTTGCGAAAATAGAAGTTATCGAGAAACTGCCGCCACCTACGAACATAAAAGCCATAAGAAGTTTCTTGGGTCATGCGGGTTTCTACCGCCGCTTCATAAAGGACTTTTCCAAAATCACCAAGCCCCTTACCCATCTCTTAGAAAAAGACGCCCCATTCATCTTTGATGACCTCTGTCTAGCTTCCTTCAATTTAATAAAAGAAAAATTAGTTAATGCGCCAATCATGATAGCTCCGGTGTGGGATCTTCCATTTGAAATAATGTGTGATGCGAGTAGTTATGCGGTGGGAGCCGTACTAGGTCAACGTATTTCCAAAAACTTCCACCCCATTTATTACGCTAGTAAAACACTCACATCTGCACAGGAAAATTACACCACAACCGAGAAGGAGCTATTAGCTGTAGTATTCGCTTTTGACAAATTTCGCCCTTATATTACTCTTTCGAAAATTATTGTTTTTACGGACCACTCGGCCCTCAAATATCTTCTCTCTAAAACGGATGCCAAGCCTCGCTTGATTCGCTGGGTCTTACTCCTCCAGGAGTTTGACTTAGAGATCCGTGATAAGCGAGGTGCCGAGAACTTGGCCGCCGACCACCTTTCGCGCCTAGAAAACCCGTTTATAGAACAATTAGATGAAAATTCTTTTCATTACTATTTCCCTGATGAGAAGCTTTTCATAATTAACACATCTACTTCTCCTTGGTTTGCCCGCATCGCCAACTATCTAGTGGCCCGTGTGCTCCCAAAAGAGTTTTCATCTCAGCAAAAGAAGAAATTCTTTTCTGAGCTGAAAAACTATTTTTGGGAGGACCCGCATCTTTTTAAAGTCTGTGCAGACCAAGTGATCAGGAGGTGTGTTTCCTTTGATGAAGGATTAGATATTATTAAACATTTGCATGAAGGACCGACAGGTGGGCACTATCAAGCTGCTCGCACCGCTCACAAAGTGTTAAGCGCGGGTTTTTACTGGCCTACCCTGTTTAAAGACGCGCATGCCTTTGTGAGTAGGTGTGATAGTTGCCAACGGTCGGGGAATATTTCGAATAAAAATGAAATGCCACAAAATTATTTCCTAGAGTGCGAAGTTTTTGACCTCTGGGGGATTGATTTTGTCGGCCCTTTTCCTTCTAGCTTCGGGAATAAGTATATTTTAGTTGCCGTTGATTATGTTTCACGTTGGGCCGAAGCCCAAGCTCTTCCTACGAATGACGCCCGAGTCGTAGTTAATTTCCTCAAAAAATTATTTTCTCGATTCGGTACGCCGCGCGCTATCGTTAGTGATAGGGGTTCACATTTCTGTAACGCACAATTTTCAAAAATTCTAACTAAATATGGCGTTACTCATAAGCTTTCCACTGCCTACCACCCCCAAACTAACGGACAAGTCGAAGTAGTCAATAGGGAAATAAAAAGAATTTTAGAAAAGATTGTTTCAACATCTAGAAAAGACTGGTCAGCCAAATTAGACGATGCTCTATGGGCCTACCGAACAGCGTACAAAACCGCCCTCGGGTGTACGCCATATCGGTTGGTTTACGGAAAGTCGTGTCATTTACCCGTAGAATTAGAGCACCGCGCCTTTTGGGCCTTACGATTTTTAAACTTCGATCCCCACTCCGTCGGCGATTTTAGAAAATTTCAACTTAACGAACTCGACGAGTGGCGCTCTTACGCGTATGAAAATAACAGACTTTATAAAGAGCGGACGAAGCGTTTACACGATCGACATCTTAGGCACCCAAAAATCTTTAAGCCGGGCGACCAAGTGCTTCTTTATAATTCTCGTTTACGTTTATTCCCGGGTAAATTAAAATCACGTTGGTCTGGGCCTTTTACTGTTTTAGAAGTCTTTTCTTATGGTACTGTTTTGATTTCCCACCCTGATAAGGGTACTTTCAAAGTGAATGGTCAGCGTCTTAAACTGTATTTCTGTGATGATGTCAGTCTTAACCCTGTTAACTCTATCTTTCCGGTCCTGACATTTGATTAATTTGAACTTTATTTTTCTCCTCAACTTTGAACTTTATTCGAACTTTATTTTTAAACAATATTTGGGACACTCTTATTTTGATGCGTCGAGCTCAAACGACGCTTTAAACAAAGGGCGCTCTTGGGAGGCAACCCAAGTTATCTTTTTTTGTTTTCTTTATTTTACACTTTTTGCCCCGAATGGCTCCGGCAAGCTGAAACTTCTGTGATCGCCTGCTCCAACGATTCTGCTTCCATGACAAAGTCCGCCGGACGACGTTTCATGAAGATCCACAGCACAGGCATGGAGGAGCGGCATCACTCAACTTGCCCTGCATAATAAAACCGGGGAAGTACCTATTTTTTTTCCATTATGTCTTTCCTTTCTGTCCTTTACTTTTCTCTCGTTCTCCAACCTCCTTCTCCATTGCGGACAATGTAGATTTTAAGCTTGGGGGAGGACTTCCTCCTTCTTTTTGTTTTGTCAATATCCAAAACATCCAAAAAAAAATTTTATTATCTATATATAGCTGCATCTTGGTATTTCAATAAGTACCCCATGTTTATGTTTTGTTTTTCTCAAATTTCTTTATAAACAACGTAGTTAATTATAATTTTTCTAATCATTTTTTTTAATCATATTTCACAAGTAAAATGTTGGTCATGCTGTGTTTCTAATTCACGGTAGCATGTTAAGGTAAAATATTTCTCTAAAACGTGCATTTTTATTATGGTTTTTCGTTCTTTATTTTCTTTACTTTCTCTAAAAATTCATCATCCACTATTTTCCTTTTCGTCTTTAGATAATTTTTGTAAGAACAAATTTTGAATAACGTAGTAGATATGAACGATCCAAGTCACATATTATTTTTATTTTCAAGATAATTTCATCAATCTTCTTTTATTATCTCGAACTTGCTTTTTGAAATTTATCGACTCTATGTTTTAAATAAATTTAAAAAAAAGCGTGAAAATGATTTAGGCACTTTTTGTTTACGTTTGAGCTTTCCTGCCAACCTAAAATCTTTTACCACTAGTTAGCCGTTTTTGAGCCTTTTTTCCAAATTCATTTGATAACTCCACACAGCATTTCATTTTCACCAAAGACCAAATTCCTACCTATCTAATCACGCTATATTTTTTTTGATAGGAAATTTTGTGTTATCTTTGGAGACAATCAAGTCTTTGGAGAAATTATTGAAAAAAGTGTACTCAAAAGCAATGCTTTGAAAAAAAAATGAATGAAAATAATAATACAAAAAAAGGAGGATAAATAATTATAAAGAAAAACAAAAAAATAAATTTATTTATACATATTTTGTTTAAAATAAATTTATTTTTTTTTTGAAACTCGTTGTTTTGGTTTAGTGTGATTTTTAAGCCTCCATGTTTATATTTAAATTCCACTCCTATGCATATTCCTAAACCAAACGTTTCGGTCCTATTAAGTTCTTTTGATTCACGCCTTTTTTTTAATTTTATTTAACAACTAAGAAAAGAAGAAGAGTAAATCAGTTTTAGTTTTGGATTTAAACTTAGATTTTTGTTATTTAATTGATATAATTATAATGCGTTGCTTGGATCTAGTAATAACTCAATACGTTCTTTTCATTGTCATTGTCTTGCTCAAATCTATTTAAAGAATTTCGTCAAAATTCTGGATGATTTATTTTTATTAAGTAAAGTTTATAAAAGTTAAATCATACCTAAATAATTGTTTTAGATTTACGTTTTACATTCTCCCTGCCAAGAATTTCGCATAGTACTTGTGTGAGTATGATTAAAACTTTTTGAATTAGTCACTTTTTATGATTAGCTTGTCTTTATATCTTTGCTTGGGGACAAGCAAAACTTAAGCTTGGGGGAATTTGATAATACGGTTTGCAGTCAATTTTATTAGGATATTTTCGGGGTTTTAGAGCAAATCATGTCTTGTAAAGTACTTGTTTTGATTCCACTTTGTATATATTTTTGTCGCTAATGTTTTTTTTTTGCTTTTTGCAGGTTTTCACGGCTTTCAGCCGAAGTTTGCTGTGACACGCCCCCCGGTCACGCCCTACCAGGGCGTGTACCTAGGGCGTGTAACCCAGAGGAATGAAGCAATTGGTCCGAAACTGCATTCCGTTGAAACTTAGTGTACACGCCCTCGGTCACGCCCGTGTCATACCCGACACGGGCGTGTACTAGAGGCGTGTCCCCAGGTTCCGAGGAATCGCCGCAGCGCGCTCGTTTTTCCCGCTCCACCGTCGCACCGAAAGTGTCACGCCCCAGGGTCACGCCTGACCCGGGCGTGACATATGGGCGTGTACTTCAGCAATTCCGCCCGTCACCTCCAGCATTCAATTTCAGCTCAACAAAGTCACGCCGCAAACAACACGCCCCAGGTACACGCCCTGCCAGGGCGTGACTTGTGGGCGTGTACCGCAACAACTCCGTCAGAATTCAATTCCTGCCCGAAAAAGTCGCGCCGAATGTGTCACGCCCCAGGGTCACGCCCGACCAGGGCGTGACAGGGGGGCGTGACCCGACCCGAAAAATTCTATAAATAGAGCCCAACTCCAGGGGTTTAGGGAGAACCTTTTGCTTTGAGAGGGGAGGTTCTGTCCTTTGTATTTCTGAACTTTTAAGCATGTCTTTTCATTTTTAGTTCGTAGCTTTATCTTTATGCTTTCCCTGTATTAGTTCGTAGCTTCGTTCTGTAGTATAATGTTAATGATAGCGTAGCTTACCTTTCCATGCACTTGTAACCTCTAGTTTTCAAGCTGTAAGATCTTTGTTTCCATTAATAAAAAGTGTTGTTTTCTTTTTCGTTTCTGCTCTGTTTTCATTATTCTTCTTCTACTCATCCCCTCTCTTTCACCTCACCATGATTAACTAATCCTCCATGTACTCGATCTTAATGATCCGAGGTTCTAGTGATTAGGTTATGATGCTTTGAATCGTACCTTTTCTTTTTAGGGTTTAGCTTTGAATTACTCTTGATTTATCACGGGTTGGAGGTATATCATCGATATATACTCTCCACCTTTGCTTTCATTCTGGGCTAGCCGAGAGGCCGAAAGTTTGAAATGAGCACTCAAGAGTAAAGGGAGTTGTTCGCACCCCTCGAGAGAGGCAGACGTTCAAATCTCCCGGATTGGAGTAAAATCCATTAGAGGGGTTCACCGCGTAAAGCGAGTTTTAGGCCTCCGATTTAGGCGAAAGTCGGTCGGACCTTCCTAAACTCAGTTAGGCACGGCCTTCGAGAGAAGCGTGTCAATAATCATGGAACCTCCACGGTCAAGGACCTTTACCCTAGCTAGCTTAGGTTTATTTATCGTATTTTTCTAACCACTCTTGCCGAGGTGATTTCTGATCGAGTGCATTTTCCCTTTCATCGTTACTAAGCTTAAGTTAATCGCTCTGTTAGCTCTCTTTAGCTTTTCATGCAAGTAGCTCTCTTTCATTGCAAGTAGTTCTCTTCCTTTAGCACGTGTAGCTTTCTTCTAAAAAAAACTTAATTTTTCTGTCGATAAAATAATAGATTTCGTGTGAGTAAGCTTACTCAACTGTTCCCAGATTTCAATACGACACTTGTGTCCCCTAGCTGCATTTCGATAGGTATACTTGTCTTGATGAATTGTTAGTTTGGTTATTCTCTCCTTGCAGATATCTAAGAGACAATCAGAAACCCTTTACAGAGAGGGGGTGAGAGAGTGATGGAAGTCTTCTCTTTCTCAAACAATTGAGAAGACTATGTGGATTGGTGATGTCAAAGCTCCCCCTGAATCCTTGAGATCTTCAGGAAGAAAAGCTTTACTGAGGGTGATAGGCCTTCAAAGGTTGAACTCCAGCAATAGATGATTTCAGCAATAGCTGAAATGTTGAATGTCTGGAGTCTGGAAATATGTTGGCCTTGAACACTTTGAAAACTAAAGAGATCTGAAGATTTTTGAAAGCTTGATCTCCTTGAATGAGTGTTCTTGAGAAATCTTTGAGACAGAATATTTTTGAATGTGTCTCTGTAATCTCTGTTCTGTGTGTCTCTGAGTGATTCAAAAATTTCTGCCTTTTATTCTCTGGTACAGAATAGAATAACATTCTCTGTCAAGAATAGCCGTTAGCCTGCATTGATTGCATCCTTAATTGCCAAATCTCTTCTGAAGTCCACAGAAATATTCCTTGAAAAATCCCTTGAAACTTGGTCCAGAATTGAATGAAAATGGCTAGGAAATCTCTGAATTAATTGCAGAATAACTCCTTAACTGATTTGAATTTGAATTAGAAACATCCTGGAAGTTATCTGAAATCGTCGAACTGAGCTCTGCTATCGTCGAGCTAAGCTCAGCGATCTGGAAACATACAGCAGCAAAAATATCGTCGATCTGAGCTCAAAGATCGTCGAACTGAGCTTAGAGATAGAGATCCAAAGCAGAGTCAAAATCGTCGACCTGAGCTCACCGATTGTCGAATGGAGTTCGACGATATAATGAAGTTGAGCTCAGCGATCGTCGAATGTAGATCGACGATCTGTCGAAGTTGAGCTAGACGATCGTCGATCGGAGTTCGATGAATCGTCGTGCTGAGCTCGACGATATGACTTAGTCTCCAAACACAAAATCTTGGTCTTCAGGGCAGCTTCCAAACCTAAACTTCTAACCCTTAGACTCAATTATAATTGACCTATTAAGCTATACAGAAGGTCAAGCAAAGGTTCCTATAGACATAGTGATCCTGACCCAAATTAGTAATAGGGTGTTCCAACAGCTTGACCTCCTCCTGCCGGATCAGCGCCAAATCCCTGAGTTCTTCCACGAGATCTAGAGATAGTTTTTGCTCTTCCATGTTATCAGCCATCCATCCTTCGTCTCCCTCCCTTGCAATGACTACTCTTGGGGATGTGACCTCGAACTCTACTGGTATGACGGCCTCCGAGCCATGAGAGATCTTAAATGGGGTCTATCTCGTGGCAGTATTTGGTGTGGTCCTCAAGGCCCAGAGAACTGAAGGGAGCTGTTCCACCCAGCTCCCCCTTAGGTTCTCCACTTTCTTCTTTAAAAGATTAACGATGATCTTGTCTGCTGCTTCCACATGTCCATTGCTCCATGGATTATGAACCGAGGCAAAATGGAGGTCTATGCCCAGCCGGATGCCAAAATCGACGAATTCCCTGCGAGCAAATTGTGGTCCGTTATCAATTACAATGGCCAGCGGCAGCCCATGCCTGCAGATGATCTCTCCCCATACGAAATTTTGACCACATGCGATGTCACCTGATCCAACGCCTTCACCTCCAGCCATTTTGAAAAATAATCCACCATGACCAGCAGAAACTTCCTCTGACCACTAGCCTTGGGAAAAGGACCCACCAGGTCTTGCCCCTAGATATTGAAGGGCCAGAGAGTTGTGATTGTTCGTAGCCTCTAGGCGGGAAGGAGTTGGAGGGGGAGAACTCCTGACACTTTTGACATCTTCTTGTGAATTCTTCTGCATCTTTCCTGAGGGTTGGCCAGAAATATCCCTGCCTCAACACTCTCCCCACTAAAGTTCGACTCCTTGAGTGGCTCCCACATTCCCCTGAATATATTTCTTCCAGGACCCTTGGAACCTCCTCCTCTTCTGTCTCCTGCTCTCCCAACATATCATGTTCTCTGGCTTCCTGGTTCGTCGTCGCATGCTCCGTAATAATCACCACCATTTCTTTCCAAAGCTTCTCCATCTCCAGCTCGCTAGTTCTCCCGCCCTCCAGTAGTGAAATTCTTCTTTTTTCAAGTCAGGCTTCCCCCCCACCCCCCCGGGCGACCCTCCTGCTTCCTCCATCTTTCTCTTTTCTTTCCTCCTCCCTCCACCTTCCTTCAACTCCTTTTCCCCTTCCACCTCCATATCTCCATCTTTTTATCCCGCCGTTTCCGGCTCCACCGTAATGCCTCCCACCATCTCCACTTCTCTTTCTTCATCGTCCTCCTTTTCTTTCTCCTCCTCTGCTATCCCCATCTCTCCATCCTTCTCTCCTGCCATTTCCGGCTCCACCGCAATGCCTCCTACCATCTCCACTTCTCTTTCTTCCCCGTCCTCCTTTTTCTTTTCCCTCCTCTGCTTCGTCATCAAACTCCTACTGCCATCGTTCCATCCTCTTCCCCATCTCCTCGGCCTCTCCCTGCCATGAAATGGTTTTTACCGCCATCACGTAGCATTCCCTGGCCGTCTTTGGGTCTCCCCGTACTCTGATTTGGGTACCTCCGACATTGAGCTTCAGGCGCTGATGGAAAGAGGACGGAACACATCTAAAATCACTTATCAAGGGGCGCCCAAAAATGGTGTTGTAACTGTTGGGGGCATGCACTATGACAAAACGGAAGTTCCTAGATAGCCCCCCCCCCCCCTAGGGTTACCTAGAGTCCCACACCCCCCTCGACTTCCTTCCTCTCTCCAAAGAATCCGAACAATGGTCCATCCGCTGCCAGCACCCTTCGGGCCTCCACCCTCATCTCGTTAAACCCCATTTTGAAGATAACATTTACTGAGCTTCCATTGTCAACCAGGATCCGCGATACCCTGAAGTTTTCAATGGCAGTCCAGATCACCAGTGCGTCACAGAAGGGGTCTTCATGGTCTGGCATGTCTTTTTGAGAAAAGGTGATCTTCTAATCCAGGTGAGGGGCTTGTGATGTCGAAGCTACGCTCTGGCAGTACATGGTATGAAGGCTTGCCTTTCCGGCAGCCTCGATCCCCCCCCCCCCCCCCCCCCGTGGATTACTCTGATTCCCCCTTGGTCCACTACATCCGCTTGATCCACACACTGGTCTTCCTCTCTTGTCCTGATCACCTCCACTATCCGCACCATCCTCTGCTGCTCTCCTGGTCCCCTAGATCTTCTCATTTTTAAGAATTTCGGTCAGGTAGGCATTGTGTGACCCTCCTCCTCGTGGAAGTCACAGTATGACAATGCTACCTCCTCCCCTCTCCTCCCCTCTTAAGGGTTTCTCCTCCTTCCAGCTCCTGCTCCGGCACTTCCTCTCTCTCAACCTCTACCCCTCCCTCTGCTAATGGTCATAGCTTGTTGCGGCAGGGGTAGGGGTGGTCTATGATCGTACCCCCACCCTTGCTGGTTAAACCTTACAGGTCCTCCTGGTTGGTTCCTTCCCCCCTGGGGAAATCCTCTACCTTGCCCTTGGGAAGGGCCTCCCTGCTGCCTCCATCCCAACTTCAAGTACGTCGGTGCTCTCGGCTCTTCCTTCTCCTACCTTCTTGCTGTCTCCCTCCTCCTGGTTCTCTTGATTCAACCTCCGTCAGCCTTGCTAGATTTTTTGCAAAAGCTGGATTCATCGCATCCATTGCTATTTCTTTCGCAGCCTTCTCCATCAACCCTTCAAAGGACAGTGGAGCATTCCGAGTGAGGCTCATCTTGAAGAATCCCTCCCGTAGTCCCACGGTAAAGGCCATCTGGAGGGCGAATCCAGGCACCTCCTGAATATCCAAGATCTCCTACTGGAATCTGTCTACATACTGAGCTAGGGACTCATCCGCCCTCTGCTTAATCTGAAAAATCGACTCCGGGTTCTTCTTGCTCTTATTTGAAGTTACGAAACGTGGTTGAAAGCTCCTGCTCAGGTCTTCGAAGTTGTATATTGAGCTTGTCAAGAGCTGATGAAACCAGTCCCTAGCCTTGTCCTTCAGAGTGATGGCAAAAAGATGGCACTTGAACGTGTCCGTCATCGGCCCGATCGAAACTGCATCCTCGAACCATTACAGGTGCTGGAGGGGATCATCTTTCCCCATATAATAGTTCATCTCGGGCTCCTGAACCCTTCGGGGACGGGAGCTGACGGGATCAACTCGCAGAACGGCGACCTCTCGCCCCTGGTCTCGCTGCCCCCATTCGCGCGACAACGTCCCCTGACGAGACGGCGCTCGCAGGGCTTGGGAACAACTCCCTTCCCGCCATGTCTCACCCGCCTCCTTCCACCATCACTTCCTTCCACGGTCGCCTCCCTGGGGCATCTTCTCCCACTCTTGCCGAGACGAGCTCTTCCTACGGAGCGAGAGCAGGCACCTGAGGTAGCAAGGTCGAACAATCACCCTGTCGCGAGATCCCTGTAGCTTGTCCATTGTTGGGTACATTGGAATATATGTACCAGATTTGAAGAAGCCTCACCCTACTCAATAATATACATCAAGGTGTATTTGATGTGCTTTGAGTTTACATGTGCAGGTTAAGTAATTGCAGGAAATACAAAAAAGTTTCTAAGTCCATGTGTCGACACCTAGAGGTGAAGTGTCGACACTTATGAAGGCTAGTGTCGATGCCTAGAGAAGCTGTGTCGACACTTGGAGTAATTGTGTCGACACCAAGAATGGCAGAGTCGACACCAGAAGAAAAGTGTCGACACATACAGGCAGTGTCGACACACTGTGAAAAATTGTCAACATAATCTGTGTCGACACTTAGAAGCAGTGTCGACACCCAGAGAAACTTTGTCGACATCAAATGTGTCGACACCAGGAGGCTGTGTCGACACTCAGCAAACTTCAAAAAAGTTAAAGTACTTGTGTCGACACCAGGAGGCTGTGCCGACACTCAGCAAACTTCAACAAAGTTAAAGTACTTGTGTCAACACAAAGGAGATGTGTCGACACTCAGCAAGTTTCAACACATGAAGGCATGTGTCGACACAAAGGAGATGTGTCGACACTCAACAAGTTTCAACACAAGAAGGCATGTGTTGACACAAAGGAGTTGTGTCGACACACAGCAGAATTCAACTAAGTATTAAAGAAGAAGTACTTGTGTCGACACACTCAACCAGTGTCGACACATTCAACAGAAGGCTTGTGTCGACACTCAGCAAGTTTCAACATATGAAGGCATGTGTCGACACAAAGGAGTTGTGTCGATACACAGCAGAATTCAACTAAGTATTAAAGAAGAAGTACTTGTGTCGACACACTCAACCAGTGTCGACACATTCAATAGAAGGCTTGTGTCGACACATAGAATCAATGTCGACACATTCTGAAGAAGTAGTGTCGAGAAGCTGTTACAACAACACAAGGAGTTTTGTCGACACCATCAAGGCTAGTGTCGACACTTAGTCTACTTGTGTCGACACTTGGTCTATTTGTGTCGACACATAAAGACTATCTGTCTCGACACTTTCAGACAGTGACAGTGATTTCAAGAAGTGACTGGATGACTTGACAGCTGTCATTTCAACCGGTCAACTGCAACTGTCAGAGCCGTCAGAAGGTTGTTAGAAACCGGATCAGCCGGTTACCTTGGAGGAAGTCTATATAAAGACCTTTCTCCTTCAACAGAAGGTGTGTGATTACAGATTGACAACAATTAATCAAGAGATCTAACAACACAAAAGAAGAAAACCTTCAACAGAAGATCTAAGAAGTTGGAGAGATAGAGCTCCTTCTAAGAAGAGCAGCTGTTGAACCAGGCTGCAAAGTAAGATTCAGATTGAGATCTGAATCTCAAGACAGAAGTTGATTGAAGATCATCTTCACAGGAGATTCAACCCTACTGTGTTCTAATTCAAGAATCTTTGAAGAAAGCCAAGGGAGGTTGTTCTCTGCCAAGTTCTTCCAAGAACTCATCAAGAAGTCAGTCAACTCATCTCTCTCTTTCAGAGTTGTGGTTAATTACTTTGTATAATCAAAATATCTGTAGGATCTTGTATATATCTGAGCTGTAAGCCTATTTTATAAAGGCTAAGTGTAGGAGACTGTGTTCTCTGAGTGTAGGTCTTGTTGAAGACTGAGGTAGGGCCTTGTGCCTGAGTTGTAGGAGACTTTGTTCTCTGAGTGTAGGTCTTGTTGAAGACTGAGTGGTAGGGCTTTTTGCCTGAGTTGTAGGAGTGGGGACACTCTGAGTTGTAGGATCCTGTTTGGGGTTCTGAGCTGTAAGATCTGAGGATCTGAGGATAAGTGCTAAAGTTAGGCCGAATCAAGTACACTACTAGATAGGCGAAGGGGGAAAGTGGATGTACCCAGACCTTGGGGAGCCACTATAAATACTGTGTGCACTCTATGTATGTTTTTTTCTATGGTTGATGTGTTGTGATAGTTGTACAATTGCATTTGCTGTACAGAATTTCTGCCTTAAACTTAAAAAGATAAAGTTCACCTATTCGCCCTCCTCTAGGTGATTAGGCACTATTTCTTTCAAGTGGTATCAAAGCGAGATTACTCAAAAAGGGACATAACAGTCTGAGTAAGATCCTGTAGGCAGATTCAGAACAATCAAGAATCAAGAAAATGGGTTATAGTGAGAATCACAAAGAGCTGGGGTCCATGAAATTGCTGATATGTAGAAAAGAGATATTTGGCATTTGGAAAGAGAGGGTTAGACTCTTTATGGAAGCATCTGACCCAAGAATATATATTACAGTTAAAGAAGGCCCATATGTGCCAATGAAGATATTCATTCTAGATGCAAATCAGAAAACTCCCAAGGACTTTTCTGAAATGACTAAAGATGAAATCATTCTGACCACTATGGACAAGAGGGCCCAGAATATTATTGTTAGTGAAATTGATGATGCAACATTTCAGAACTTAATTCATTGTAAAACCTCTAAAGAAATGTGGGACACATTAATAGTTTACATGGAGGGATCAGAAGAAGTAAGGCAAGACAGGAAGTTTTTGTTAAATCAGGAATATGAAAGCTTCAGACAAGGAAAGTCTGATAGCATTACTGAATGTTACAAGAAGTTCTATAGGATAGTCAATGAATTGATGTCCTATGGAAGAGAATTCAACAACTATGAGCTGAATGGCAAGTTCTTAAGATCCCTGACTAAGGACTGGGACACCAAGATTTGTGCCATTAGGGAAGTGGCCAAACTAGCTGGCATACCTCCTCCAACTTTATTTGGAAAACTGTTATCTTATGAGATGCAGTTATTGGCTAGAAAGGAGGAAGAGAAGACTACTAGAGTGGAGCACAAGGAAAGAGTTGTGGCCTTCAAGACTGAAGCCACTAGGAAGTATAAAAGCAAGTCTCCATCTCCACCTCAAATAGTTGTTGACGCTGTGACAGAAAATTCAGATAGCAGTGAAAGTGATGAAGACTTTGCTGCTTTTACTAGGCATTTTCAAAAGTTTCTAAAGACGAAGCAGTGGAGGTCTAAGCCTACCACTTCTCAGCCAAAAGATGATTATTATCAAAAAAGAAAGTCATCAAGGAATGACAGAAGCAGATCCAAGCTAAGCAAAGCTACATCTTTAAAAATTATGTGATATTGCTGCAATAGACACGGACATGTAGTGGTTGACTGTCCTGAAAAGAGGAAGGAGTCAGCTGACAAAAAGAAGACTCGGTTTAAGGGCAAAAAGGAAAGGTCCTTTGTTGCTAAGAAAGACAAGAGTTTGACTGATCAGTCATCTTCAAAAACAGAATCAGAAGCTGAAGACTATATTGGATTATTTGTTGAAGAGGAAGAAGATGAGTTCATGCAGCTAATGAATTCAATTTATGAGCATGAGGACAATCAGTGCAAAGCACTGATGGCTTTATCTGAAGGAGACAAGATCCAGGATCAGCCTGGACCAAGTAAGGTACAAAGTTGTTCTTCTAGTTTAATTTTTAGTACTGAGTCAGAATCAGATACATCTGCATCAAGTGATGTGGGTGGGTCTGAATCTGAAGGAGATATTCATCAGTTAATTGATGAATATAGGGACTTGTTGTGTAACAGTCCAAATTTCTGAAACAGGAAATTTTTGGGTGACACGGCCTGGGACACGGGCGTGTCCCAGGGCGTGTCAAAGGACACGGCCTGCGACACGGGCGTGTCGCAGTGCGTGTCGAGGTTGTGTCGACGATCGGCCTTTGTCTCGACGTTTTTTCGCTCGACGATGTGTCGAGAGGGGGCACACGGCCCAGGACACGGGCATGTCCAAGGCCGTGTCGTGTGCTCGACGACTTTTGCTCGACGATCGTCGAGTGTCGAGACGTGGGTGTCGAGTGTCGAGAAGTTGCACACGGCCTGTGACACGGGCGTGTCACAGGGCGTGTCAAATCGGGTCGACGAACTCAGCCCGCCGAAGGATTTCGACAGGGTGTGTCTTTGTGCCGTGTCAGGGCACACGGCCTGGGACACGGGCGTGTCACAGGCCGTGTGAAGTCTCGGGATGTTTTGGGATTTTTTTCACCTAGGCACACGGCCACAGACACGGGTGTGTCTGAAGGCGTGTTGGTGACACGGCCCATGACACGGGCGTGTCCCATGGGCGTGTCACTGGTTTGGATAAGTCGGTTGACCACCGCTTGAGGCACACGGCCTGGCACACGGCCGAGTCAGAGGCCGTGTCTGGTCAAAATCTGTGTTTTGGCAAAATCATGGCCGTCCATTCCTTCAATTGGGATCCAAGGGCTGAAGCTTCTTCCTATTTTTCTTAAAGGCCGAAAACTGAGAAGTGATTCTCATTTTCATGTGGCCTTGATTTTCTTCAAGTTAAGAGAGAAAGAGAGAGAGAAAGGAGGAGGAAGAAGGAAAGGGAGCTGCTGCTGGTGGTGCTGTTGGTTACCGACGAGAAATCCGAAGCCGGCGTTGCGGAGGAAACGTTCTTGCGAGTCTTGCAAGCAAGCTTTGAGTTCATGGCACCGAAGCGGTCGTCAAGGGTAACGACTTTTCTTCCTAGCCATGTGAAGGCTTTCTTTTGGCATAGCTTTGTGATTTCCCCCACCAAGAGGTGGCTAATTTTGGAAATCTTTGGGTGGATGCTTGAAATCCCCTTTGTTAGCATATAGATCCGGAAATGGAGTACGAAATAGGCATGCTGTGTGAAGCCCATCTGGACAGGTTGGTCTGGATTGGTGATGTTGCATACGAACCGGAGAAGACTCCGTGATAACGTGTAGTTTAAGGAGTCAACGGGTTATGCCTGCGAAAAGGAGTAGCAGGAAGTACTGGGGTGGTAGCCCAAGAAAATAGCCATGTGATGTTTTTGGGTCCAACCTGTGAATGAAGCACAGGAAGTACTGGTGTGACCAGGAAATGCCCTTTGTGATGCTTGATGTCATAGGGTGTCCACCTGTGAAGCGAGTAACAGGAAGTACTGACATGATAGCCAGGAAAGACCCCTGACATTTGTGCTTGTGCGGTGTCCACTTGTGGAGAGAGTCACAGGAAGTACTGGGAGGCCCAGGAAAGACCCGCTGTTGTGCTAAGGAAATGGGTATCGAGATATGCCCAGGCTTGAATGCCAAGAACAGGATTGGTGAGACTGACCCGCGCCTTTGATATAGCCATGAGTACGCTGTACTCGGAGAAGGCAAGGCGATTTGAGCAATGGGGGGTGGAGGATCCGACCTGCGCTATGTCCGTCCGACGTGATACCAAAAGGTGCGGTCTGTTGGAGCGCATAGCAAGAGTCTTCGGCCTGCGCGCCATGACACAATGGGGGGCTACGGGCCATCCTGGTGTAGGAAGACTAACTCCGGCTGCACGCCATGGAGTAAATGCTCAAGAGATTTACCGTTGGGTTGTGACCCTGATACGGTGGTGGGCAAGAGATTTGTCAGAACACCAAGAATGTGCCCTGAGTGCACGGACCGTTGGGCCGGGTGGCGAACGGTTGTGATGGCTTGTGTGCGTGAAAGCACATTTTGATGATATATCTTGCCATACTTGTGCTTTGTTATGCCTGCAGGGAAGATTACTGCTGCCCCGAGAGAAGGGGTAGGGTCGTTATAATTTGGTCAGCTGAACGCTGACCGTTGCTTTTATTTGCCACCGTTGGGTGGATTGTCCATGTACAGGTGCTGGAGAGCCGAGCGGGACGCATAGAGGTTGATGTTCCTGCTGTTGTTGCTGCTACTGCTGCTAGCCCTCGAAGGCTATCTGTGTTTTCTTTTGTTGTGGCTGGCCTGCGCGCCAATTTGTTTAGGCCACTGTTTAAAAGCTATGTAAGGCCATAAGGCCAACTCTTTTGACTTGTTGTAAGACATTCCTATATGATATAAAATGTGGAGTTTTATGTTTGGACATTCATGAGGAGTTCAAGTTGTAGTCTAGGCTTCCGCTAGAATACTTTGTGATAGGTGCGATGCGCTACTCTGGTATCATCATGTACCTTCACCGTCTGTTTTGTGGTATATCCTGTGGGGCCCCGGCCGGACCTTCTAGAATATACCATATGAACGGATGGGGTTGTTACATGTTGTAGGCCTTGAAGAAAAGCAAAACCTTAGCCAAAATTCAGACAAAGGAGATTGCTAGTATTAAATTGGTTGCTGCTGATTCAGACAAGTTGTTTGATCAGAAACTGAATGAAATAGCCAGGCTGAAGAACATTACTGTTATTCAGATGGGTACTATTACATTTAATAATGATCAAATTAGAAATCTGGAGGCTAGAATTCAGAAGGAGAGAGAGATTGTAGCAAGTTTTTCTAAACCAAAATCTGTTTTACCTTTGATAGATGAGTTTGTACCTCAAAAGGGTAAGACTGGATTGGGGTTTACAAAACCTGCCTGGACAGCTAGGTCCAAATCTAAGGGCAAAGCCCCAGCACTAAACAAGAAGCCTGTAGTAGATAATTCAGCCAGGGTTGTACCTAAACAAAGGTACAATAGGTTTGAGTGCTGGTGTTGTGGCAAGATAGGCCACTTTGCCATAGATTGTTGGAACAATTCAAGTGTCAAGGAGAGTAGCAAACTGCCTGCTAGAACAGCTACAGGTAGTTTTGTTAAAGGTCAGACTAACCTGCACCAAGGACCCAAGAATTATTTGGGTTCTAAGGTTAAGTAATCTGTTTTGCAGGTGAGTCCAAGTGGCAATGACCCTATATGGTACTTGGACAGTGGATCTTCCAGGCACATGACTGGAATTAGGAGGTTGCTGAAGGACTATACACCTATCAAGGATGGCCCTAAAGTTACCTTTGGTGGTTCAGAAAAAGGAATCATCAAAGGCTTTGGTAACATTTCTAGTAACCAAATTACAATTACTCAAGTGGCTTATGTAAAGGGTTTGAAACATAACCTCATTAGCATAAGTCAGCTGAGTGATTTAGGATATAACATCTCATTTGTCAAGGATGGTTGTCATATCAAAAGGTTAAGTGATCAAAAGATCATTCTGACAGGATATAGGAAGAGAAATGTCTATTGTCTTGACTTTGTATGTGAGAATAATGTTTATCCTATTTGTCTTGTAGCTGATGAGAAAGTCTCACATTGTGTTAAATGGCACAAGAGGCTGGCTCATCTTAACTATAAGACAATTGGCCAACTCTTTAGCAAAGAGTTAGTGAGGAATGGTCCTCAGGTTAAGTGTATAAAGGATAGGATATGCTCAGCTTGTCAAAAAGGCAAGCACACCAAATCTACCTTTCATAGCCTTGAGAATAAGGATTTTGTGAGGTGTCTATACCTCTTGCATATGGATCTTTTTGGTCCTATGCCAGTTCACAGCCTAGGTAGGAAGGTTTACACATTTGTGGTTGTAGATGACTATTCAAGGTATTCCTGGGTGTTCTTCCTTAGACAAAAATCTGAAACCCCAAGTATCTTATATAGTTTTGTTAAACAAATTCAGAATGAATTGGACAGTATAGTGGCCAAAATCAGAAGTGACCATGACACTGAATTTCAGTCTGAAAGTATGACAAAACTATGTGAAGAGTTTGAGATTTTTCAGGAATTTTCTTCACCTAGAACACCTCAGCAAAATGGTATTGCTGAAAGGAAGAATAGAAACTTGATAGAGGCTGGTAGAACCCTATTGAGTGACACTTCTCTCCCAGAATATTTCTGGGCTGAGGCAGTAAATATTGCTTATCATGTGATCAATAGGGCTACTATCATCAAGAGCCACAAGAAGACCCCCTATGAGATTGTGAAGGGCAGAAAACCAAATTTATCATATTTTAGGATCTTTGGTTGCAAGTGTTATATACTTAACAATGGTAAGTCTTATCTAACCAAGTTTGCTGCCAAATCCCAAGAGGGGATCTTTGTTGGGTACAGTAATAATAGTAAGGCTTATAGGGTCTACAACTTGATTACTCAAGTTGTAGAAGAGTCTGTTCATGTAGTTTTTGATGAAGCAAGACTCATTAACTGTGAATTGCCAAGAAGTGTTTGCAGCTCCACAGGTGTAACTGAGAAAATGGACAAGCTTACCTTAACAGAAGATTTTTCTGCAAGTCAGCAAGTGGAAGATGGTGGCTGCTGTCCAGGGGGAGTACAAGATACACCTGATGCTGAAGAAGACCAAGAGGTGCAGCTAAATGAAGAGACTGAAGGTGTACAACCTAAAGACAGGCTGCCTCCAGCAAATAGACACTTAAAGGATCATCCAGCCAATCAAATAATTGGAGATCCCAGACAAGGAGTGCAAATAAGGAGCAGGAATCTAAGTACAGTCCTTTACTCCAGCTTCCTATCCCAAGTGGAACCAAAGAAGTTTGAAGAAGCAATTCTAGACCCACATTGGATTGAGGCCATGCAAGAGGAGCTGAATCAATTCAAAAGATGCAAGGTCTGGGAGCTAGTTCCTAAACCCAAGGACCACAACATTATTGGAACTAAGTGGATCTTTAGGAACAAGTTGGATGAGAATGGAATCATCATAAAGAATAAAACTAGACTTGTTGCAAAGGGATATAGGCATGAAGAAGGTATTGATTTTGATCAAACCTTTGCTCCAGTAACAAGACTGGAAGCAATAAGGATGTTCCTTGCCTATGCAACATATCAAGGGTTCAAGGTATATCAAATGGATGTTAAGTCAGCTTTTCTGAATTGAAATCTGAAAGAAGAAGTCTATGTAGAGCAGCCATCAGGTTTTGTTGATTCTATTAAACCTGATTATGTTTATAGACTTAGGAAGGCTTTGTATGGGTTAAAACAAGCCCCAAGGGCTTGGTATGAAACCATGTCTAGTTTCCTCATTGAGAACAAATTCTCAAGGGGGAAAATAGACAAGACTCTATTCCTTAGGGAATCCAGAGGTAAGATTATCTTAGTCCAAATATATGTAGATGACATAATATTTTGGTCTACAGAAAGTAGTCTTTGCAGAAAGTTTGCAAAACTTATGCAAGGACAATTTGAAATGAGCAGTATGGGAGAACTTAAGTTCTTCTTGGGTCTCCAAGTTAGACAGACTGGAGATGGCTTGTCCATATGCCAGTCTAAGTTCACCCTAGAGTTGATAAAGAAGTATGGTATGGAATCATCCACTACCATGAAAAATCCTATGGGGTCAAGCATGTCTCTAAGCAAAGATGATGCAGGGAAACCTGTAGATGAAACTTTGTATAGAGGGATAGTTGGCTCCCTACTGTATTTGACTACTAGTAGACCAGATATCATGTATGCTACATGTGTCTGTGCTAGGTACCAAGCATGCCCTAAAGAATCTCATCTGAATGCAATCAAAAGAATTTTGAGATATCTTAAGGGCACACCTTATCTAGGCCTTTGGTACCCTAGGAATGGAAATTTTGTACTGACAGGTTATTCAGATGCAGATTTTGCAGGATGCAAGGAAGATAGGAAGAGTACTACAGGAACCTGTCAATTTCTAGGTGGAAGGCTGGTGTCATGGAGCAGCAAGAAGCAGACCAGTATGGCCATCTCCACAGCTGAGTCAGAATATGTTGCTGCAGGAAGTTGCTGTGCACAACTCTTATGGATTCAACACCAGCTAGAAGACTATGGTATTCAAGTAAGTAGAACACTTTTATTTTGTGATTCTACAAGTGTCATTTCTATTGCAAATAATCCTGTCTCACATAGTAGGACTAAGCACATAGAAATTAAATACCATTTTCTAAGAGAACATGTAGAAAAAGGAGACATTTCCCTAGAGTATGTTAAGACAGATAATCAGTTAGCTGATATGTTTACTAAGCCCCTAGATGAAACTAAATTCAATAAGTTTAAAATTGAATTAGGAATTATAAACTTAGAATAGTTTAAAAAAATTGGCTAAGTAAAATAGTGTCGACACACAGAGTTGTCTGTGTCGACACATAGAAGAGGTGTCGACATTTCAGAGAAATGGTGTCGACACATCTAGACAGTAAGTGTCGACACTTCAGAGAATTAGTGTCGACACATGCAGAGTAGGTGTCGACACATCCAGGGTGTTGTCGACACTTAGGATTTACATATAATTCGTCGAGTAGAGTCTCGACTAATCGTCGAGCTGAGATGAATAAGTGTCGACACATATATTCTGTCGACTATATTTGTGTCGACACATAGTTGTCGAGACATTAGAAGTAAGTGTCGACACTTTTCAACAGTGTTGACACATTTCAAGTATTTTGACGCGCCTTTTCACCTTCGATTTTAGAAAGGTATAAATAGGTCTTCACCATTGTTTGTCGACACACTCCCCATAGTTTCGAGACCAAACTTGTGTGTCGACATCTCTCTTCTCTAAATTCAAAATTTCTTCAAACCCTAATGGCACCCAAGCTAGAAGAGAACATCAATGAAGGTTATGAGCTCGTGCGACACGCCTTTGATGACGCGGAACCAGAAATCCAAGGTGTGGTAACCCTAGTTGCAGAGACTGGGTTAGAGTATCTTGTTTCAGAACCAATCAAGATATGGAAGAAGGAGGTCCTCGAATTCTTTAATGCAGCTACCCTAGATGAAACTGGTTTTAAGATTAAATCTAAAGTCCATGGAGTTAAGGTGAAGGTCACCCAGAAGAATCTCAGAAAAGTTCTACATCTCCCTAGAACTAAAGAAGAAGAAGATGTACCTGCATCAAAGACAAGGGAGGCACTGGCATGGTGTGGACTTGATTCAAGCATGAAGATTGGATCAGTTTTCAATAGGAAAGGCATGAACATGCAGGGCAAGTTCTTGTCTGAAATAGTTGGCAAGGTAATTCTAAGCAAGCCTGGTGGGCATGATAGAATATCAGCTCACATGTTCAGTTTGATGACCAGGATAATTTTCCAACTTAAAACTGATTGGTCAGTAGTAATGTTTGATAAGATAAAGGAAAGTCTGAAAAAGCCCAATCTGGGTAGGATTCTGAGTTTATACTTAGCTGAAAGTATCCCTGAAGTGATGAACCAAACTGCTGGATCTAAGATAAACCATATGAGGAGAATTGATGTTAGAATTATCTCAAGGTGGGATAGAGTGTTGACAAAGGAAATGCCAACTCCAGAAAAGGAAACACCTCAGAAGAAGAAGAAGAAGAAAGCCATTGTGGCCCCTGAATCCTCAAGTAGCTCAGAGGAGCAGGTGGTTTTTAGTTCTGATGATGGAGAAGATGGCAATGCTGGACAGTCACTAGCAAGACAAGAAGATGCCCAGAGGCAGGGGGAGCTACCATCAGCTAGCCCTATTCACCTGGATCCACTCCAGGGGGAGCCTCAACATGTGGATGAGCCAACTCAATTAAATAGTGAAAGGGCTACCCAAACAACTCTTGAGGTAATCAATGAAGTTAATCAATCTATTTTAAATATTGAGGATGAAGTATTGACTGAATCATTACTTGATGTTGATCAGCCAACTCAGATATATAGTCAACCACAAGATGTTGTCATGGAAGACACATCAGTTGCTGATAATGCTACAGAGATTAGAGATTCTCCAGTCCAACCTCAACATGAGTTTACACTAGAAGAGCTGTTCCCTGATCTTTTACAAACTGACTTTGAGGGAGAGAAAGCAGCTGTTGAGGGGGAGCAGGTAGACCTTGAGGAGGAGCATGTAAGATCACAGGAGGAGACTGCTAGAAAAGAGACTGAGGAGCTACCAAGAGCAGCAAAGGATTTGCCACCTACTCCAAAGGATAGAGTAGACATTGCTAGTACATCTGATTCTGAAGATGAAGAGGCTGCTAGAGCCAAGAAAAGAAAACTACAAGTTTTCAAGAGAAGAAGTCAGACCTATAAGAAAACACTTCAAACCATTGTTGCACAACAAGCCCCAACTGCTGACTATAGTTCTTTGTTGGTGGCTTTGCAAAATAAGATGGATGAACAAAGAAAAGCTATAGAAAAATATATAGATGAAGGACATAAATCACTTCAATTTGATCTGCCTCAAGACATAAAATCTATAATATTTGAAGTGAATCAAAACAAGAAGGAAATGACTGATTATTTCCATAAAGGAGGAAATGCAGTGGTCTATCTGGCTACTCATCAAGAGAATATAAAGAAACAGGTTGATGACATGGCAGTAAAACAAGGATATGTCCTGGAAAATAAGATTAGGATGAATGACAATTTGACTGCTTGTCATAATGTCATTGTCAGTGAAATGAAAAATATAGCTACTACCCAGACTGTTGTAAGTGCTACTGCCAAAGAAGCCTTTGATAAGCAATTACAAGAAAGCCTCACTGCTGTTAAAACTGCCATTGAAGATTCTCAAAAGGCTATTACTGACAAGCTACAAAGGTCAAAACCTTTTTATAAAGATGGAGTTAACTATTTGAATGCTCAAATCCGATTTCAGAAGGATGATCTTAGAGATCATATAGAAAGAGAAGTCATAAAGGGGGAGAGGGTATTAGTCAAAGCAGGCTCTGACCATACTAAATGGATTTCAAACAGCATCAGAGCTACCCTTAGATATCCACCCTTGTGTGATGATGATAAAGTGGCAGAATCTGGGACAAATCCTGTCTATTTTGGAGGTGAGCCAGCTGAAGTTGCACAAGTAATCTACCCTCCAGCTGATTTTGAAATGATACATCAAGAGGTACAATCTATGTATAGTCCACCTGAGGGTAATCTGAATATTATTATTGAGAAAGTAGTACACCCTATGCTAGAGGCAATATTAAAAGAGCAAGAGGTATTATTAAAGGAGCAAGAAGCTCAATTATCTAAGAAGAGGTTCAGAGAACAGGCAGAGTTAAGGCCTGATTTTGAGCAATGGAGCCCAACCTCTAGGAATATCATATTGACTGCTTGGAAGGCTGCAAAGGATAATTTTCTAGAGAGGGGCAAATGGTATTCTGACCAGGAATGAAAAAAACATGAGGCTAGGCAAGAGGCCATAGTACAATACAGAAGGAAGGCTAAATTAGGGAAGCTATCTCCTAATGCACAGGAGCCTAGCAAGTATTTTCCTAAGCCTTATCATTATTTTGAGAGACAGAAGATAAGGGCTGAAGAACATAAAAAGAAAGATCTTAAGTGAAAGAAGTCTGCTGATGACAATGATGCTCCAGTTCAAGCAAAGATTCAATCTGGAAAGGGCATTGTTATCAAGGAGCCAGAGCAGCCATAGGATAGAATTTTCTTAAGTTTACAACCTTGTAATCATTTGCATTAAACTTCATGTAAACTTTTGATTAATAAAACTTTTGGAAGTTGTAAAAACAATGTTTAATGTTCAATCTATTACATTGTTATTCTAAGATAATTGTTTATACATGTTTTGTTTATACATGTTTAGTATTTACCCTATCATATAATACTGTTATACATCATATTGAATATTTGTCATGTATGGTGTATATCATTGACTAAGGGTTATGACTACTCCAAATAGGGGGAGATTGTTGGGTATATTGGAATATATGTACCAGATTTGAAGAAGCCTCACCCTACTCAATGATATACATCAAGGTGTATTTGATGTGCTTTGAGTTTACATGTGCAGGTTAAGTAATTACAGGAAATGCAGAAAAGTTTCTAAGTCCATGCGTCGACACCTAGAGGTGAAGTGTCGACACTTATGAAGGCTAGTGTCGACAACTAGAGAAGCTGTGTCGACACTTGGAGTAATTGTGTCGATACCAAGAATGGCAGAGTCGACACCAGAAGAAAAGTGTCGACACATACAGGCAGTGTCGACACACTGTGAAAAATTGTCAACATAATATGTGTCGACACTTAGAAGAAGTGTCGACACCCAGAGAAACTTTGTCGACATCAAATGTGTCGACACCAGGAGGCTGTGTCGACACTCATCAAACTTCAACAAAGTTAAAGTACTTATGTCGACACCAGGAGGCTGTGCCGACACTCAGCAAACTTCAACAAAGTTAAAGTACTTGTGTCAACACAAAGGAGATGTGTCGACACTCAGCAAGTTTCAACACATGAAGGCATGTGTCGACACAAAGGAGATGTGTCGACACTCAGCAAGTTTCAACACAAGAAGGCATGTGTCGACACAAAGGAGTTGTGTCGACACACAGCAGAATTCAACTAAGTATTAAATAAGAAGTACTTGTGTCGACACACTCAACCAGTGTCGACACATTCAACAGAAGGCTTGTGTCGACACTCAGCAAGTTTCAACACAAGAAGGCATGTGTAGACACAAAGGAGTTGTGTCGACACACAGCAGAATTCAACTAAGTATTAAAGAAGAAGTACTTGTGTCGACACACTCAACCAGTGTCGACACATTCAACAGAAGGCTTGTGTCGACACATAAAATCAGTGTCGACACATTCTGAAGAAGCAGTGTCGAGAAGCTGTTACAACAACACAAGGAGTTCTGTCGACACCATCAAGGCTAGTGTCGACACTTAGTCTACTTGTGTCGACACTTGGTCTATTTGTGTCGACACATAAAGACTATCTGTCTCGACACTTTCAGACAGTGACAGTGATTTCAAGAAGTGACTGAATGACTTGACAGCTGCCATTTCAACTGGTCAACTGCAACTGTCAGAGCCGTCAGAAGGTTGTTAGAAACCGGATCAGCCGGTTACCTTAGAGGAAGTATATATAAAGACCTTTCTCCTTCAACAGAAGGTGTGTGATTACAGATTGACAACAATTAATTAAGAGATCTAACAACACAAAAGAAGAAGACCTTCAACATAAGATCTAAGAAGTTGGAGAGATAGAGCTCCTTCTAAGAAGAGCAGCTGCTGAACCAGGCTGCAAAGTAAGATTCAGATTGAGATCTGAATCTCAAGACAGAAGTTGATTGAAGATCATCTTCACAGGAGATTCAACCCTACTGTGTTCTAATTCAAGAAGCTTTGAAGAAAGCCAAGGGAGGTTGTTCTCTGCCAAGTTCTTCCAAGAACTCATCAAAAAGCCAGTCAACTCATCTCTCTCTTTCAGAGTTATGGTTAATTACTTTGTATAATCAAAATATCTGTAGGATCTTGTATACATCTGAGTTGTAAGCCTATTTTATAAAGGCTGAGTGTAGGAGACTGTGTTCTCTGAATGTAGGTCTTGTTGAAGACTGAGGTAGGGCCTTGTGCCTGAGTTGTAGGAGACTTTGTTCTCTGAGTGTAGGTCTTATTGAAGACTGAGTGGTAGGGCTTTTTGCCTGAGTTGTAGGAGTGGGGACACTCTGAGTTGTAGGAACCTGTTTGGGGTTCTGAGCTGTAAGATTTGAGGATCTGAGGAGAAGTGCTGAAGTTAGGCCGAATCTAGTACACTACTAGATAGGCGAAGGGGGAAAGTGGATGTACCCAGACCTTGGGGAACCACTATAAATACTGTGTGCACTCTGTGTATGTTTGTTTCTATGGTTGCTGTGTTGTGATAGTTGTAGAATTGCATTTGTTGTACATAATTTCTGCATTAAACTTAAAAAGATAAAGTTCACCTGTTCACCCCCCCCCCCCTCTACGTGATTAGGCACTATTTCTTTCATCCATAATACCTTTCATTGACGTCATGAACTCCTCCCTTCCAACGAATCCTCCCAGGTTATCTGACTCATCTCCATCTCATTCTTCGTGACCTCCTGTCATGAGGTAGCTCGAGATTCGTTCGTGTGGTCTGCGGTCCACGCTCATCGCACCAAAAATGTTGAAACCAGTCACCCAGTTCCTCCTAGAGTTCGAGCCTGAAGCAGCAACACACACTTACTCTTCTCGAACCACCCTCTTGTCATGAGTCACAGGAACAGAAACAGACCGAAGGTCTCAGCTCGGAGGTCCCACCTCTTACCCGGAAGAATCTGAAGTTCTCCCCCTCCCTATCCAATGCTGAGCTAGGTGCCTCTAAGGAAAAGAATATGAAAAGGTTCAACCATCTATTCAAGGCACCTTATCGGTCTATTTATAGGCCTCTGAGTTTGATCTGCAAATAACTATACTGAACTGACCTGAAATTACCAAGATACCCTGGGTTGCATCTGCCAACAGCCAAACTCTGCTGTTCTGAAGGGCTATACGCAGTCCACCAAGGGCAAAAGGGTAAGATTACCTGGGGTAGAAGAATAAAATCCACCTTGGGGGTAAGAAGGTGAAAACGCCTTTCTATCATATGGCGAGTGGGGACAAGCTCATCCGATCGTCTCGCCGGCCTCTTGCCTTACGAGAGCCTTCTCTCCCTTAAGGGCCGGCCCGCGCCCCAAAGGACGTCTCGCCTACTATATCGAGCACTGTCTCGCCTCCTACGAGTGGACCACATGGTCTCACTCGCCCCTTCAATTCCTCTCGCCCGCATCTCCGCTCTGCTGCTTGCGCCCCTCCCGCGAGCCCAAGGTTGTACACACTTGATGTGCGAATTTGTTGATTTGGACTTAGTAATCAGGATTTATATATATCCTCCGATTTGTTTGCTATTGGATCATGTTTTTGTCTCCAATACCAGACAATGTGTAGTAGATGACACCCCTCATGCATCACCAACTGTACGAAATGATATTTGTTGAAGCCAAAATTTGACATCTGTGGAGTTCGGGGTCCCAAAAGAGGGGTGACCGCGCACCTACTACTCTCATGCGAACGATCTAGGCACAAGACTAGGAACACAAGGGACAGACTCAAGGTCTCAGCGTGGAGGTCCCACCGCATACCCAGAAGACTAACAAACTCTTCCCCTCCCAAGACAAAGGCTGAGCTAAGACACCTTCAGAGGGCACTCTTGGTCGACCCGAACATCTAAGGAGGACCTCAAGACCAACTCTCTCCTATCTAGATGTGCCTCCTTGGGTCTATGCAAAATGTTCCTCACCCGCCCTTCCAATGGCGCAATCTCGCCGAACAATTCTTCTTTATGCAGCCCCAATTGGGCCGCCAACAACGTAACTTCGTTGTTCTGAAAGGTTGCCAAACCCTCGAGGGTTTCCCGATAACTTTACCTCGAGGTCTCCACGGGACGAGCGGTTCACGAGAATACCGCTCTCCTAAGATAGAAGGATAAATAACATACAAACAGTGGCGCATGCATTTAATTTACAGGAATATAAATTCCATACTTCGGCACGCAGGCCGGCGACATAAGCAAATTAGGTCTTCTAGGGCCGGCACAAACTTGGGCTTAAGCCCGTTATTCCCCACTTGGTACTGCAGCACATGTACGCCAACGTCTTGACAAGTGGCAGCAAACTAAGCATCAATCGACTAAAAGCAAACCAGTTATATGGCACTCAACCCTTTTTCGGGGCTCTGGCATTCATTCCCTGCAAACAAAGGATACACAACTTCCTCGGAGTCTTCTCCGGGAACCCCAGAACATCAACAATCCGGCTCACACTTCCGGATGAGCTTCATACAGCATGCCTAAATCCGCATTCACGCTTCCGGATACTAAATGCAATTAATTGCGGGGATGTAAACATCGACCCGTCGGAGAACCCCCTTTCCCCCACCCATCGGTGGAGAGGATCTTCCATGCAAATATGGAAATTGAGGGCTTCACCTGCCCAAGAAGAAACTGTGTTACCTTTGACGCATGTTTTGACGGCGGTGTCGGGAGGGGAGCTTGATGCGTAAAAAATCGTGTCACGGACTACAATTCTAATAGGCAAGTGTATCTATCATTTTATAGTATAGTGATATAAATAAATCAAGGTCGTATAAAAACTCAAGGCAGGCAAGTACTATTACTCACAAGGACTCTATTATCCTACCGAACATTGATGGTTGTTGGAGGAATTTTAAATTAAACTAAAGATAATACGAAAACTTTGAATAAAAAAGGATTGCATTCGATCCATGATTCACCATGAAAAGAGGATAAGAAGGATAAAAATATAGTTTTATGATTGCAAATCAAACTCGACCGCGACGGATCCGAAAATAAGAAATAATCTCGCTAGAGCATTAAATCTCCTAACTTATATACGTTTTGACCAAAATCTCTTTGCAAATCAAAAAGGCCTAAAGTTGCATTAACAAAGTGATCCGCACTATTAGATTTGACTTCAATCCGGAGGATTTACGTCGTCCTATCTATAGGATTGCTTGCAACTCCTTCCTTCTTTGAGTGATCCTTCAAATCAACGAGTCTCTTGACTACTATGAAATGAGATCAAATTGTCTACTACCGTATACCGAAAATACGGAGTCGACATGAGAAAAATCAAAGAAGGGTCGAGAAAATTTTTGAAAAAAAATAAAACTAAGAAGTAAAAGGAAATCTCATCTCAGTTCATGGATCCTCATGATCGAAGGCTAACGGAAAATTAGCTACTTATGTTTGAGAAAGAAAGCACAAAAAGATAAAAGAAATTCATTTTCATTGATATATAAAAAGGGGTACACAATAATAAAGACAAGACAATATTATTCTACTAAAAGAAAAAAATACAACAAGGAAAGAAACACACTTAGCAACAAATAAAGATGGAAACTTGCACTTGAACTAGTTATCTCTCTTGCTTTCTCTCCAATCCAACCTTTTTTAAAATGCATGAGACATGGGTTCCTTTTATAGGAGAGGATGAAGATTCTATAAAATGGTGGAAATGAAGGGCATAAGGGTGTGGTCGGCTATGTACTTGGAGATGTTCATGCATGATATTAAATGAGGTGGTGAGAGAATAGGAGGGATTCATTGCATGTAAGTTATGAAAATGAAAGTGAAAAATATAAAGTAGAGAGGGGGTGAATGTAGAACAATGAAGGGGGGAAAAGAGGGGGCCGACCATGCATGGGTGGCAAGGTGCATGCATGGAGAAATTAGTGAGGAGGGGAGAGAAAGGGCCGGCCATGCATGGGCTTCATAATGTGGGCCGAAATATTGTTTGTGGGCTGCATGGGCTGCTCGGGTTTGATAGTTGTAGGGGCTCGGGTTTGGGCTTGGAGAGTAGCTCGGGCTGCTCCATGTTGGTGAGCTCGGGTTGTAGAGGGGCTGCACTTGTAAAGGCTTGGGCTGCATCATATATGTAGAGGGGCTGCTTGTACGTGGACTTCAACTTGAGGGCTTGACTTGTGCATGGTGCGGCGATGGCGACGACAACATTGAAAATTTTATTATTCTCAATCGCAATGAGCGCCACCGCAACAACATTCCTACAAAAATAATCAAAACATAAATATGTGAGATAAAATTAAAATATAAGATTTATTAACTAAAACAAAATTGATCTTTATAAATTTATAGTAAAATTATACTAAAAATTATAATAAAAATACCTATAAATTATACTCATCAGAGCTCCTAGCTATTCTTGCTGAAAGCGGTGTCTGGAGAGGAGCTCCTAGCCGACCTTGCTCCAGGTGACTGCAGCGGCGAAGGAGATGAGTTTTTGAACTCTTGGACCTGAGTAGAAGAAGTTCCTGGTCTACAGCAGCATCATCATGGAGAAAGCGGCAGGCGTTTCCGTTCTTGCAGAACCCTCTGGCGAAATAAAGGCACGGTCTCCACCCAAACCCGGCGTAAGAGAGCTCGGGGTTTAAGCTGAGGTCGGTTATGGCAGCGGCGGCGGCGGTGAAGGAAGGCTAGGGCACGACCACCCCCGCGGATCTTGCTCTAGGCGGCGCTGTGAGAGAATCTCCCGGCCAATCTCCTCCAGCCGGCGGGAAGACATCCCGATCTAGCCAGTGCCGGGAGAGGAGCTCCCGGCCGACCTCCTTGGACCTGATTCCCCCTTCTTTCTTTTTTCTCTTTTCTTTCTCTTTCCCTGTCCCCGAGCCCCTCCTCCCTCTCTCTTTTTCTTTTTCCTTTTGCTTTTTGTTGTCCTCTCCACCACAGCCTCTCCTTCTCTCTCTTTCTTTCTTTTATTTTTCTGCCCTGCTGTACCCGACTCCCCCCTTCTCTCTTTCTTTGCTTTTTTGTATGTATGTTTATATAAAAATATATATTAGGATATTAATATATATAATATTAATATATTATAATATTAATATATATTTATAAAAAGCCTTTACACATAAAATCTCTGCACGCATGCACGAGCACTTATCGCGCAGAGCACGCCCCGAGCCCGCTACTTGGGGAGAATCCCACTCGGTTGGATACAGGGTTGTACATAATCTCCGCCCTTTTTGAGGTTGGCACAAGCTCGGAAAGAAATGTCCAACCCCAAGTATCTGGCGAGTGGGAGTCGACCCGAAAAAAAAGATTTGAGAAATCTAACTTTAGCATTCTGAACATATATAGCAATTCCCATAATGTATCAGGACGGAAAAACTCCATATTTGCACAAATTGCCAAGGGGCTTGCTCCTAATCTCATATTAGATGTAAATAAAATATCGTATTTGTTTTGCGGCTTGTGCAAACTGATCACTATTAAAAGCAAGTTTCTTCTTGGTAATTTCTTTTTTAACTTTTAGTCATCGCCATATTCTCATCTAACCTGATGATGATGAAGTTCATGATTATCCGACTCTTGAACTGATGGCTTTCATGTCACACGTTGCACCTTGTTTATTTCTTCTGAATCTGGCTTTATTGATTTTAGTGAAAAAAAATTTCTGTCATACTTATGTTTTAAATGTGTAAAAATAGGTCATCTTTCTTGTGATGAAATCATAGATTTAATCTTAGCACACCTTCCCACCCAGATCAAAATTTTGGGTTGTGAATTTGAATATTTCAAGTTCTGATGTTAAATCTCATTTAAAAATCTCATTTTATTCCAGTAATATTCAATACTGTCCTCTATTTTCTATGATCTTATCAATAAATCTTGTTCTATTTATCTCAGCCTTAACATTTAATATGAAAGCAATCGATCCCCACAAAGATCAATAGACCATAGATAGGAAAATCCGTAGGACTATTGAAGTAGCTTCTTCGTGTCCATTCCCGCTCTCATGAGCTTTGTAATCAATCATGTAAATAATATTCTTTATAATCAGAAATTTTACCCAATATAGACTTATTGATTTGATCATTATTATGAGTAATCAAGGTTCGATAATATTCTTTTTAATCAGTATATAATTCCTGGTGATATTATGAAACATCAAAGCTATATCTTTTTGTACTCTCTTGTACACACAGAGCTAATCCTTTCCCCCCATGTGTGCCCAACGCCCTGCCCAGCTAATGAGAGCCTGAGCAGCGAGTCTACCCGGGGCTGAGCGCACTCGGTGTCCCTTACCCCCACATGCGAGCCTTCGGACCTGCCATCTAATGAGAGCCTGCGCAACAGGTCTACCTAGGGCCGAGCCAGGTTCGGGGTAGTGCAAAAGAACCAAGGACCGAGAACCAAACCTCTCCCCAATGGGTGAGCCTTCAGACCTGCCAGCTAATGAGAGCCTGCGCAGCAGGTCTACCTGGGGCCGAGCCGCGCTCGGGGTAGTGCAAAAGTAACCAAGGACCGAGAACCAAATCTCTCCCCCACATGCGATCCTTCGGACCTGCCAGCTAATGAAAGCCTGCGCAGCGGGTCTACCTGGGGTCGAGCCACGCTCGGGGTAGTGCAAAAGTAACCAAGGAGGAAGAACCAAACCTCTCCCCCACAGGCGAGCCTTCGGACCTACCAGCTAATGAGAGCCTGTGCAGCAGGTCTACCTGGGGTCGAGCCGCGTTCGGGGTAGTGCAAAAGTAACCAAGGACCAAGAACCAAACCTCTCCCCTACAGGCGAGCCTACAGACCTACCAGCTAATGAGAGCCTGCGTAGCGGGTCTACCTGGGGCCGAGCCGCACTCGGGGTAGTGCAAAAGTAACCAAGTACCACTAACCAAACCTCTCCCCAACAGGCAAGCCTTCGGACATGTCCGTTAATGAGAGCCTGCGCAGCGGGTCTACCTGGGGCCGAGCCGCACTCGGGGTAGTGCAAAAGTAACCAAGGGCCAAGAACCAAATCTCTCCCTCACAGGCGAGCCTTCGGACCTGCCAGCTAATGAGAGTCTGCGCAGCGGGTCTACTTGGGGCCGAGCCGTACTCGGGGTAGTGCAAAAGTATCTGAGGACCGAGAACCAAACCTCTCCCCCACAGTCGAGCCTTCGAACCTGCCAGCTAATGGGAGCCTGCGCAGCGGGTCTACCCGGGGCCGAGCTGCGCTCGGGGTCCCTTTCCCCCAGAGACGAGCCTTTGGACCTGCCAGCTAATGAGAGCCTACGCAGCGGGTCTACCCGGGGCCGTGCAGCGCACGGGGTCTTTTCGTCCATCTGCTTTACTCTCATGTCATAGAAGAAATGTAAGACCCCCCCCGGACCAGATCCCAAACACGGCACGAAGGGGGGTCTTATGCCCAAAACAGCCGCCTTGCGCTAATATTAGAACACAGACTAACCTGTAGCATAAGACGCGTATTCCGCCGGCTACAATCAATATCAATATGAACATGCCAACCCAACCATAATATGAACAAGAAGAAGTCAAATCCACACTAAGTCAATTTGTCCAAATACATCAAATAAGAGAGAAGCTAAAACATGCTTCCACAAATATCAGAGTACAGCTAGTAATTGCCCAAACGGGCTACATCAAAATCTCACTTCACTCACATTCGTAACCAACGGTAGCGACGACACCATCACATCAGGCCCTGTCGTCCTGGCTTGGCTGTCCTGCTGCAAAGTCTGCGGCTGCTCTACCTGCGGGGTGACCTCCTAAAAAGGAAGACGTAGCAATCGTTAGTCGAAAGACTAAGTGACTTCACATCCGCTCCCCCGGCAACTCCTCGGCACCGTGCGGAGAAAGGAACAAGGGTACAAGTATTATAAGCAGTAAAACATATACAAACAAGTGGTAATGGTACAATAAGATTAATATCATTATAATCTAGCAACTCTACACAACGATTAGTAAATCAACAAGTACAAGTATTAGTAAATCAATAAGTGCAAGTAACTACAGCAGGAAAGTAACTTAACGTATAAGAGTGCCCATACAAACTTATAAGTTAAGGATCGGTTTACATAAGTAACTCATCGTATAGGAGTGCCCATACAAACTTATACGATGAGGATCATGTTGTGTAATGTTATGAAATGTTATGGAATCTATGCAATGACTCACCCATGATCACACACATGCAATTGCTATGCCGACATAGACTATAGTCCCCACTATTCGAGCAGGTAGCTAACCTCTCAGGTGTTAGCCGCCGTGGCCAGGCGGTGATAGTAGAGCGGGCATCTCTACTACTAGGCGGGTATCCACACTACTTCACCGAGGCCTCTGTATGCCTCAACGCAAAGAACACAACAGTGGAGCCCATGCGTACTATGGCCCAGCGGGAGCCTCGGGTAGATGTGCACCTAGGACCAAGCCCCGAACTGACCTTGTGTGACCCAGAAGGAGCCTCGGAAGTAAGCACGAGGACCAAGCCCAACCGTTCACCTGGCACAGAAGGAGCCACGGGACGTGGACACCGAGGACCAAGCCAAACCGCCCAAATTCTAACTGTCAACTCCCGTCGGTGTGACGATCGGCGAGTCCGTAGACCTGCCACACTATCCTTAACCCAGGATTACGACACCGCGTGTCGACTCACACCACATATAAATTCCACAACACCGTGGCATGGAAGGGGCCTCAGAAGTAAGCACGAGGACACAACCCAACCATCTACTCGGCACGGAAGGAGCCCCGGGACGTAGACACCGAGGACCAATCCCAACCGTCCATCTATACCTCATTTCAACATTAACTCAACTAGTGACGGTCAACGCCGCACTTACATCCATCGACAATACTACCCGTAGGGAGACTACGCTCTAAGTATTGGACTACTACATTTCATTCTAACACTCATACATACTAATGGCCATGGTTTATCCTTCTATTTGTCATTCCAAAAGATTTCAACATATTACAAATAGGATGCGCATAAATAATATTCTACCCATTTGTATCTAGTCATTTCATTCATCATATTATAAACATGGTGCGCGTATATAATAATTTATCAATTTTTAGCAAGTCATATCATGCCATAAAGCTTGCTTCACAATTCAGTTTTATGAAAAATAATTAACAAGATTCATCATTCATAGCACTACGGTGGTTAGCATAAAATAGTTCTTCAAAATCTCGAGTTAATTTGCAACATTGATTCCACCGAATTCAAATTCATATTATATAAACCCCAGAATTTAAGTGCAAAATAAATCTGGACAGCAACTTCGACCGGAGATTCCCGAAGTTACAGGAATCCGGTGAAGATGTGTAACCTCTCGATGGAAAGGTCTTTCCATGGGTTACAACTTTCATACTCAGCCCACAACCCAGATTTGAATGTATCCTATTTGAAATGGGCTTCAAAGTCCGCTGCGCACAGAACAACATTTCTGCATGCAGGATTTATTGGACGTCATTTTCGTTCAGACTTACCCATGGCTACAGACTTCGCATGAAGACGTTCAACCACGCGTTGGAAAGGTATTTTCAAGGGCTACAACTTTCATGTTTAGTTAGAAGCCCAGATCTGGCCATATCTGACTTGACAATGGCCAAGAAGATCGCTGCGCGAAGCATACAAATTCTGCACGCATCTTAAAGAGGAATGAACAGCATCAGTTCATCTTCCTCCTCAAGTCGATCTTTCAAAATCACTCCAGAAATTCCTTCTCCCTTATTCACCCTCAAATGGGCCATGATTCTTCACGAAACCATCCACCCATCATCACATAGAAGAAAGGGGAGGTTGAAGAGATCTAAAAAATAGAACACATGTACTAGCATGGTCATCCCTAGAAAACTCCTTCTCTCCATCAAAACTCTCTTGAGTCGATATCTCTCCTAAGAAAATAACTAAAGATCTAGCACCAAGGGAGAGGGTAGGAAGCTCACATCATTTCCGGCATTTCCACTATTTTCGGTCATAGATCGTGTAACTCTTCTTGGCGGCATCTTCTCCTTCACGGCGACGACGGATCTTCTCCTCCAAGACTTTCTCCAGCGGTTTCCCTTTCTACAAAAATTTCTCTCAGGAAAAGAGGCTGGAATGAGGAGTGAAAACGGCTAGGGTTTTCTCCTCCTTTATATATGAAAAGTGACACGAGTAGGGACACGCCTGTGTCCTGCTTGCGCGAAGCGTTACAACAGTTTTCAGTGTCGGTTCATTATTCGACACGGGTAGGGACACGCCCGTGTCCCAACCCGTGTCCACATGACACGACCGTGTTCCCTGGCCGTGTCCTTCTCTAGATACATCTCGACGAACTTAACTCGACACAACGACACATGGGTATGGACACACCCGTGTCTCTACCCGCATCATACTTGTCTCACACACTCACACACACGGGTAGGCCTGTGTCTTGCATCATGGTGTCGACACCAGAGTGTCGACACCTCAACATCTGGGTGTCAACACACTGTGCCGACACCTGGTTCTAGTGTGTCGACACCGGTGTGTCGACACCTCGACCCCAGGGTGTCGACACACTGTGTTGACACCTGGTTCTAATGTGTCAACACAGCGAGTGTCAACACACGGTGTAGACACCAGTGTGTCGACACCTCAACCCCAGGGTGTCGACACACTATGTCGACACCTGGTCCCAGTGTGTCGACACTGTGAGTGTCGACACACGGTGTTGACACCAGTATGTCGACACCTCAACCTGGGTGTCGACACCTCAACCTGGGTGTCGACACACTGTATCGACACCTTGACCCAGTGCGTCAACACCTCGATACAAAATATATGGCTTTGTTGTTTCACGATATCACGAGAAATTATATACTTGTTGTAAGTAATGGTATAAGGGCAATTCAATAGCAGTGAGCCGAAAGGTATCAAGTGGTTCAAAAAGATCAAAAAGGGCATGGAGAGATTGATATTCCAAGTGCAAATTTCAGTTTCTCTCAAAATTTTGTTTTTGGGTCGGCCCCACTCGCCGGATACGTAGGGTTGGATGATTCTTTCCGAGCTTGCACCAACCTCGAAAAGAGCGGGTATTGTGTACAACCCCGTAGCCGGGCGAGTGAGACCCTCCCCAAATGTCAGCCTAGGGGCGTGTTATGGGAGACGAGTTGGTGCGACCCCGTTCGAATACGTGTGGGTCCTCGTGCGTGCGTGCAGAGGTTTTATGTGCATAGGTTTAGAATTTATATATATATATATATATATTATATATATATATATATATATATTATATTATAATATATATAATATATTATGTATATATTATAGATATGTGATAAACTAAAAAAAAGGGGAGAGGGGATTTTTAGGAGGGGAGGCGGGGTACAGCGGGAAAAAGGAGAAAAAAGGGGAAAGGCATCGGGGGTTTCTTCTCTCCCCGCTAGGGTTCGGCCAGGAGGCAGCCGACGTCACCTCCCCTCTCTCTCTCCCGCCGCCGCCGCCTGAAGTGGCAGCCCGAGCCCCGCCTCCCTCTTTCTCTCCGGCCACCTGAAGCAGCAGCAACCGCGCGCCGCTCCTTCTTTTTCCAGCCGCCTGGAGATCAGGTCGAGCCCTATCGCCACTCCCCCTCTCTCCCGGCCGCCTGGAGCAACCCTGCCCCCTCCCTTTCTCCCGGCCTGGAGCAGCAAACCTCGACCTCCCTCTCCCCTGACCGCCTCGAGCAACCCGGCCCCCCTCTCTTTCTCCCGGCCTGGAGCAGCACAACCCAGCCCCACTCTCTTTCTCCCGGCCTGGAGCAGCACACCCCGGCCCCCTCCCTTTCTCTCGGCCTGGAGTAGGGCTCGGCCTGGAGCTAAGCCCTAGCTTTTTACCACCGGCAGCAAGCTTGGCCTGGAGTAAGGCTGGCCTGGAGCAAGGCTCGGCCTAGAGTGGAGAGCGACCACCGACACGGCCGCATGCAGTAGGATCGACCTGGAGCTCCTCTCCCGGCCCCGCCGCCAAGCACGCGACAAGGGTAACGATGTTTCTACTTGGGCAGGTGAAGCCCTCAGTTTACATATTTGCATGGAAGCCCCTCTCCACCAACGGGTGGGGGGAACGGAGCTTTCCGACGGGTTGACGTGTACGTCCCCGCAGTTAATTGCATTAGTATATGGAAGCACGAGTACGGGTTTAGGCATGCTGTGTGAAGCCCATCCGGACGCGTGAGCCGGATTGGTGATGTTTTGGGGTTCCCGGAGAAGACTCCGAGGAAGTTGTTTATTAGCCGCTTGCAGGGAATGCGCACCATAGCCCCCAAAAAAGGGGTGTGCGCAATATGTTTGGCCCGCTTATGTTAGCCGACCGATGACTAATTGGCCGTCGCTCGTCGAGACGTTGGCGTACAGGTGTTGCAGTACCAAGCGGGGAATAACGGGCTTAAGCCCGAGCTCGTGCCGGCCCTCGAAGGCCTTTTTTGTCTATATTGTTGGTCTGCGTGCCGAAGTATGAAATTCATATTCCTGTAATATGTTTTAATATCTGTGAGGCTCTGTGAATATGTAGTTTACTCCTCCTGTCTTGGGAGAGTGGTGTGTTTGTGAACTGCTCCCCCGTGGGGGCCCCGAGGAATAGATGCCGGGAAGCCCCTGATGGCCTGTTGTCATCCTTTCAGAATAGCCGAGTTCCGCTATTGCTGACCCAACTTGGGCAGTGTGTTGTAGAATTGCTTGGCGAGATTGCGCCATTAGCAAGGCAGGCGGGGAACATTTTACATAGACCCGAGATGGCACCTCTAGTTAAGGAGTGAATCTTGAGATCCTCCTTAGATGTTCAGGTTGGCCAAGAGAGCCCTCCGAAGGTGCCTTAGCTCAGCCCTTGGCTTGGGAGGGGAAGAGTTTGTTAGTCTTCCGGGTATGCGGCGGGTCCTCCACGCTGAGACCTTGGGTCTGTCCCTTATGTTCCTAGTCTTGTACCTAGATCGTTCGCTTGAGAGTAGTAGGTGCGCGGTCACCCCTTCCCCAAGGGTCGAACTCCACAGGAGACCGATTTTCGGTTTCAACACTCCAGAAAGCAATAAAACGGCCCCAGGACTTCATTTGAAGAGAAACAACTCCGGAGGCTAGAGAGAGCTCTGAGGTTTTCTTCCTAGAGCTTGAGATTTAAATCGTTTCTCCACTAGGAATTCGCTCTGCTCCCTCCCTAGCACGAAGACGTCTTGAGGTTTCAGGAATGCAATTTTTTCCTTATAAAAAGCGCTCTCATCAAGGCTTCGACTCAGCAGGAGCGCTTCCATCGAGGCTCCAAGAACTTAGAGATTTTCACCACCGGAGCGCTTCCACCCAGGCTCTAAGGACTTAATTTCCTTTCTCTTGCTTTCATATTTTGTACTTGTAACGGAGAGGTGACCTGTCACCCTCTGAGGAATTGTCTCAACTCTTGTAAATTCCAACAAAATAGTGAATTTTGGCCCGTCACAAATCCGACTACGTGATTTTTCACCCTTTCTGAGTTTTCAACGTCAAAAAAAAACCTTTTGTCAGTTATTGATATTTTTCATTGACTGTTTGCGTGCTCGATCCAGTTTCGAGCTTAGGTGGTCCGATTCTACGAACCGAGGAAAAATCGGGTGACCACCAAGTTCAACAGGAATAAAAAAATATACGGGATAAAAAGGGGGCATGAGATTATTATCTAACATTCTAGACGGAGGTTCAACTGTTGTTGAACCACTACGGCCTTATCCACTTCTAGATCAACCCAAACAGGGTTGCGACCATGATGGCCCTTATCTATTTTTTACTTAGGGGCCGGATTCATGTTTGACTTTGTTGTCTTCTATAGACTGCTTTCTATGAAAGAAAATGTTACTAGAACCACCAAAATCTCACCCATTGCAACTCACATCTTGCAACTCAATGTTGCTAGAACCACCAAAATCCGAAGATAAATCCACCAGTTGAAGGAAAATCAGATTGTGCAAGTTAACGGAATGTAGCGAAATCGAGTCTCTCGATGAGTGATGTTCTGAACTCTCCTAAATGAAGCAAAAATACAATATTCACTAAGATCTAGGGTAGATATAGGATTTCGAAGAGAAATAAATGGGAGAAAAAAGAATTAGGGTTATAAGGAAACCGTGCTTCTATGGCTAGGAGAGATATTTGTTGAGGGAGAAAGGTCGCCAACCAAGGTGCCATATTCAGACATTGGTAGAGGACGCCGACCGACGTCCATTACACGCTGGCAAGGAGTGGAGGAGAGGCGACACTAGATGCGGAAAGTAGGATCGCAAGTTGTGCTAGAACCTAGTGGGCAGAGCGGCTTGCGGTTGGAACGAAGAATTTGTTTAATTTTAGTGTTTTGTTAGTTTTGTGTATAGTGTTTTAAAACGCCTAAAATGATTTGAGATTTTGATTTGTATATAACCATATTAAATTTAGGGTGCAGTTACTAGCAAACCTTATTTGGCAGCTAGTAAACCCAAAATCCCTCCAAATCTAATTTTTTTGTTATTTTGAAAACCTTATTTCTGCTACTACCAAACCCACGACCTAAACCTATCCGCCTCTTCATTACTCCCATCTGCCATTTGCCATTTGCCATTCGCCATTCTCCATTCTCCATTCACGACTCTCCTCCCTCTCTCGTGCTCCCGATCATGATTCTGTAGATCTAGGGCCCCGACGTTCTAATTTTAAGTTTGTGATGGCGAGTATACATACCATGTAATTGCCACTGGAAGCGTCTTTACCTCTCCAGATAGAATTTGCCTTGACAAAGACAGAGTTGTGCGACTTTTAAAGTAGAGAGACCATTAAAAAACTCTGAGATTTATACATGTATGTGTTGAATTGTCGATAGCACACTAAGGTTTCAAAATGTAATAAAGATGGCTGATGGAGCCTTAAAGAGGGTGGACTAGTAAGTATAGTGATGTTTGTGCAATAATGAATTTGTGGTTGCACGTTGAAGTCATAAAATGATTTCTATAATGATAACATGATTTAGCAGGTGGCACTAAACCTGAATGAAAAATGCGCCAATTAAGTAACACGGTAATAAGTGTTTCAAAATGATATACAAAGAACAAGTTTAGCACTCGAGAGCAATTCAAATTGACCACAAATACTGGGTGGTTCGCGAATGCATGTTTAAAAATAATTTTTTTTTTAAATTTTATGATTGTTTGTGGGTAACAAAAGTATTTTCAAATTGTACAACAACAACACTTAAGTCTTTATCCCACAATAGTGGGGTCGGCGATATGGATCCTTTGTCGTCATTGTGCCCTATCTTTTGTCATAATCTCACTAATGCCTAAGTACATCATGTCTTTCTTTATAATTTCTTTCCAAGTCTTTATTGATCTACCTCTCCCTCGTCTAACATGCCTAGTGACTAAACTCTCACAACGCTTAACATGTGCCTCTAATGGTCTCCTTTGTACGTGTCCAAACCATCTTAGACGAGCTTCTCGCATCTTATTTCTGATACTTTCATTCCTAATTTTATCCAATCTCGTGTGTCCACAGATCCATTTAAACATTCTCATCTCTGTAACTCTCATTTTTTTTGCTCATGTATGCAATTCACTACCCAACACATAGAGCATTGCAGGTCTAATTGCAATACCGTAAAACTTGTTCTTAGGTATTTTCAAATATAAAAATGTGCTAATAATAATGATTTCATAGAAATCAAAATCAATTTACTTGGAAGAGCACCCTTAATTTACATATAATATCATCTAAAACATTTTTGTGGATCCACGAGAGGCCGGAAAGCAGAAGAGATGTCATACGTTCCCCCTCACCTCCGAAAGGCGGCAGCTGCTGCTGTTCCTGGCTCCACTCCCACCCAATTTTACCGGGACGCGAATCCAAAATCCTCACTGGAAACCCTAACCACCAGCCGGAAGCTTCCCTCATCGATCCCTCGCAATGGAGGCGGCGCCTCCTTAAACTCTAGCCGGAGACACGCCGGCGCTGCCCAGCAGTCGAGGGGGTTCGAGGTTCCGGATCCCGTGTTCGAGCCGTGGCGCCCCTCGGATCGGGTGCTGAGCCTCACGCCTGAGCAGGTTCGCATCTCTTTTTTTCCCGCTCGTGGAGACTGCTGATACTGTTTTGCTTAATGAGTTCGAAATGGCATTTCCTTGTTTTCGGAAATTTTTATCGTATTTGAATTATTCTTTACGAGAGGTTCTTAGAGTTTTATGAAGCGAAACTTTGTCTCTAGATATCTGCTTTTATATTGTTGTTATTTTACTGTGTGTCTTGTTTGTGAAAATGAAAAAACCGATGGAATTTCGAAGTCTAAGGTGTTGCTTTAGTTTTTGGGAGTTCCGTGCATTTGTTTAATAACACCACTTCATATATTTTTTTTTTATATCAGAACTGTTTATGTTGCTTTATGAATCAAAACTTGTTATAGTTTGAATGCAAAGAGCTATCTGTGTTTGCAAGTAGCGGATGAACAGTGAAAACAAAGAGAAAGAACAGTTACCGAGGCTGGCTGCTGCTATATTCAACTAGCAAATAATAATATTGAACTATTATATCAAAATAGGACCACTAATCCATGGTCTAAAAATCATGCTATAATTACACCTTAAAACTAGGAGACAGTGCAAAATAACTCCCTGAAGACTTGTACAACAAAAACTAAAAAACACACAATTTAATGAAGCAAATGGCGTAGTCAAAACGGCTTAATTTTAATCATACTTTAGCATCCTCGCATTTGGTGATATATGCATAAGCTTGTTTAGGAATGGGCTTCAACAAAATGCAGTACCCTCGCTTAGATGACATTGGTCGAAAAACAAACTTTAAAGATGCTTTGAAGTTTCACAAAAACGACATGTTTGTAAGAATATATGCAATATGATCTTCACTTTTGTAGAAAACCAAATCTGTGACCTTGTCCTTGCACACATCACAAGAAATTGAAATCTCATATAGCTACACTTTATCCTCCCATGTAGAACTGGTTTTTTTAATAACTTTGTTGTAGAAACATATTGTAGTACCCGCCTTTGTAATTAACTCCTTTCTTATACTTGCCAACTCCACCATTTTACTAAGCTTTGCTTTATAAACCCATTTAACACCAATGAATTTTACCCTTTTTGGAAGTTCAACTCACTCCCTCAATAAACCCAATCTCTTCATTCATGGCTTGTTGCCTCTCTAAATCTTGGAGAGCTTCTTGGAATGTAATTAAATCACAAGATGATAATAAAGAAAAATGAGATAGTATATCATCAGATTGCATACCACTAACCTCATAACTTCCATCCACACCGATCTCCTTCTGATTGAAAAATGAGACTTTCAAATTTTACCCTTTTTTATAGTTTCATCATTTATTCCACAACTACGATGCTATTTAGGCAAAATGCCAAAAACTAAATAATGGAACAAGAATAAAGAGCAAATCAACAATGAACCACCGCAGATGCTTATCATTTCTTATCTACAAGCATGACATGTTTCATCGTGAAGGATCACATCTCCGACCGAGAGAGAGATATCAAATCTTAGAGAGGAGAACTTCTTCCATTGGTTTCCCCAATGTTCCCCATGGATGGAAGAGAGGATGCTTTGCAGTGAGGAGGTAGAGAAGGGGCAATGTTACTGATTGGCCATTGGGAGCACGCCCATCGAGCTGGTCTCTACCACTTATGAAGCTATCCGCGACTGTGCTGGCGGTGTAGGGGTGCCAAAGGGGAATAAAATGGACATATTTGGACAGTCTGTCCACTGCGATCAAGATACAATCAAACCCCTGGGTGCGCGGTAGCCGAGCAATGAAGTCCATGACCACGTCGTCCCAACCGTGGTTCGAGATGGGAAGCGGCTGAAGGAGGCCGGTTGGAAACGCTGCCTCGTACTTGGCCTTATAGCAGACCAGGCGGGAAGCTATGAATGGCTTGACCTATCAAAACATGTGTGTTGAAGCAAAAACTTGGCCTCAACGAGAGTTCAAACCGGGCAGGTAGCAAAAGCTTGCACCTACTTCTCCCAAACTTGGGCTCCTGACCAATCGCTAGGAATTATAAAACTGACCCTGGGCTGCAGCGTGGAGGTCCCACCACACACCCGGAAGGTCTCTTGAGCGCTTCCCCTCCCAAGCAAAAAGCTGAGCTGGGCACCTTGAAGGGCTTACGCAGCCAACCCAAAATAAACCAAGGAGGAAGAAGCCAAAAATGAACTGGATCCACTCCAAAGGTGCCCACAAGGTTATTTATAGAATTCCAAGACTTGGTCTGCCAACAACGTAACTCCGCTGTCCCATTCTGCTATATGCAACCCAATTGGGTCTGCGAACAACGTAACTCCGCTGTTCTGAAAGGCTATTTGCAGGTCTTCAAGGGCATCTAGGTAACCTTACTTCTGGACCCCACTGGGCGAGTAGTCCATGAAGGAACCACTCGCCTAGAGAGGCGAATGCTACGGTGAGTCGGGCATTCGCCCCCACATCTCTTCAAAGGGCGAATGTGGGATTCACATGCCATTCGCCTGATTTGGTGAGAGCCTTTCCGCCATATGCGGAAGCCCTTACGCCTGTTTTGGCGAAAGCCTTTTTGTTCTCTCTGGGCGAGTGCGGGGCTGCCTGCCCCACTCACCTACTTGGACTAGCTCATACTTGAGGGTCCTTGGCTTCATCGAGGTGTCCCACTCTGCTCATACTTTGACTAGCTCATACTTGTGGGATTTGCAAGGAAGTGTCAAAAGTGTTAGTTGTATGCTCCGCTCCAGCTTTTGCCCACCCAGAGGCTTAGGAGCATCACGACGCCCTGACCCTTCGCCATCTGAGGGATGGATTTGGTCGGACCTTTTCTCCAGACGAACGGGCAGAGGAGGTTTCTCTTAGTCATGATCGACTACTTCTCACAGTGATTGGAGGTAAAAGCGCTGGCCAAGGAGACCTCGCAGGTGATTCACTATTTCATATGAGGAGAGATCATCTAAGTTATCAAAGGCGTAAGGCGCACCGAGGCGCAAAGGGCCCCTGGAGCGTAGGAGGAGGGCGCAAGGCGCTGGCGCGTGCCTGAGGCACGTGAGACGCAAAAATGGAGGAAAATGGAAATTGAGCGAATTGGGCGCCCAATTCGCTGAAATTCAGCGAATTCGCTGAATTTCAGCGAATTGGGCTCTCAATTCCCCCAATTTCAGCCATTTGGGTGCCCAAATCGCTCAATTTCAGCGAATTGGGCGCCCAAGTGCGCCTAGAGGGTGTCTCGGGTGCGACTAAGATCATGTTTTTGCCCATATCAAATGCTTTTTTAAAAAAATACCTTGAAAGGCCTGGGCGCGCCGAGGCGCGCCTGAGGCGCGCCTGGGGCACATCGCCCGCCTCAGCTGTGATGAGGCGCGGTGGGCTGCGCCTGGTGCGCCCGGCGCCTCAGGCGCGCCTAGGCGCGCGCCTTGACAACTATGAAGATCATTTGCCGATATGGGCTCCCACAGGCCTTAGTCACTGACAACGGACCCAAGTTTGCCAGTGCAGCGTTCATCAGTTTTTGCACTCAGCTGGGAATAGACCTCAAGTTTGCCTCTGTCCACCACCCGCAGAGCAACGAGCAGGTGGAGGTGGATAGCGGAACACCCCCGTGCTCCCACCATTTTTTTTCGCTTCATGGGTGTTCCCTATCAGCCAAGCATTGCCGAGCTCACCCTTCTCTTAGGGCTCTTCCGCGCCCTGCTTGTAAACTCCACAAGATTCCTTGTTCTACCGTTTGGGTTTCCTCCCGGTGTTTTCCACCGAGACTATTGGAGGGTGATCATGGGAGGGCATCTAGGGGCCTGTGCACCCACATAGTCTGCTGGCAGGAGCTGCTGAACTTGTACAACATGGACCGCCATGTTCCGATCAACCTGGGGATAATGGTCGCGCAGTTCTTGCTATATTAGGCGACATGCATGCACATGAAAAATATCTTAGGGTCGCACTTCATCATGAAGCTGATCCGCTCTATGGGGTTTTTGGACATGCACCCCACGATACGAGTGACCTACACTCCAGATTGTGTGAATCTCCACACTCTAGTAGACACGAGATTTTTACGGAAGTCCACCCGCAATTGAATCCCGTATATGCCTTCGTGGATGCCCAAGCTGAGGATGCTCCCGCGCCGGATGATTGTCAGGAGGAGGAGAACCTCAACGAGTTTGAGCCGCGCCACCACACCTCGGATCAGCACGCCGCCGCCGCCGCAGCTGAGAGCGTTTAGGAGGAGAGAGCCGCAGATGCAGAGTACTTCCATGGTCTTTTCCAGAAGGTGTTCCCTGATTCTGCACTTCAGCTCGACCATCTGTCTACACAGGTGGATTCAATGAATCTCTACATGCATTAGTTGGGTTTCTTCTTATGGATGCCTCCCGACAATACCTCTGGCGCCGCCGACCCTTTCTAGGATCCCGATGCCGACTCTTTGTCTGGCTTTTTTTTAGTGCATGCCTTTTTCTGAGCACATTATTTTTTATTTTGGTTGATTCTCCAAGATGCTGGCGATATTTATGTATGACTATTGATCCTTCCTTGTTATTTATATATTAGTACTTATATAAAACTCCACTTTATTGTTAGCAGTAAAAACCATATCGTGTAGTAGCTTAATTCTCTGTACGCCAGTTTTATCTGCATGTTTATTTTAGCTTTTATTTGTTTATTCTGTTTGTTTGTTTGAGCTATCCCCGCAGATCTCGGTGATTTACGTCAACACTTTTTTGAAAAACTGGACTGTGCACCGTCTTGGGTCGGGTGCACATTTTGGCAAATTAAAGATTTAAGGTCGTCTCGGAATTCCCCATCTCAGGCATTGGGAACGAGTTTCTATCCCCTCTTGTATTTCAAATTCTTTTTTGCATTGAAGGCAATGCTTACTAGTCGGGGGGGGGGGTGGTAGATAGCTTATCCGATTGCGCACGTGCACTTATTCCGCATTCCGTATGCACAATTATTTTTCAAAATGTGCCCCGAAGTTTTGAAATTTTCATTTTCTTGCTCGTTTACATTTCATTTAAGTACCCACGCGCTTAGGAGCTGAATAATTGTTAGTTTCCTTATTTATTTATTGGTGTGTAGATTAGATTAATTTAAAATTTAAAATTGATTCCGGTAATGGATCGTAGACTCGTGCAAAGCTCCTAGTTGAGCGCATGTGTTCTCGGGTAAAAATAGATATATAATTAAATTCTTTGCATATGCTAATTACGCTCTCTTTTTGCTAATTATCGTAGGTCTTTATCCATTTTTTGTTAGAATGCGATCATGTTCAACGCTAGTGTAGAGTCGTGTGTAGTGACGCTAGATGCACATTATTGGATCACGATGAAAGGACGATCTTTTTCGGTATCTAGAACTCGCCCATAACGATCTTCTAGGCGTGTGCACAAAATTTTAAGTAGGTCTACTTCAATGAATTAGGCCTTTCTTTGGACAACTTGAGCATATGCTTTCGAGCCTATATTCACCACCGTTGATCACACACGTTGAGTCTTACACCTTGTTCTTTGATATTGACCTCCACCGCACTATCACCACAGCTTAAAAGCCAAAATTCCTCTCACACTTAGCTCCGAGGTGTGTTTAAAATATGATCATTCTTTTTATGTTGAAGGTTGTATTTGTGATTGGTGGCATGGCCATTGCTTGTGAGGGTGTTTGTATAAGAAAAGTTGAAAATTTTGAATGTTTGAAAATTTTGAGGATTTTGAAATTTTTGAAAAGAAAAACAAAAATCTAAAATACAACAACAACAACACTCAAGCCAGGGGTGTCACTCTCACCCTTTTTATGGTAGTTTTTGATGATGCTAGCTCTTCATTTTACTTAAGTGTTAGTATTTATCCATCTTACTTACCTTTGACTTCCCTCACCGTAAGCCTTGTCCTAAAAAGTTCATCCTAATCTAAGTCATATGGATTCGTAGAGTTAATTTTTAATGAGTGCAGCGGAGAAGGTCATTCTCATGGTAGTTTTTGATGATACTCTTCATTTTACTTATGTGTTAGTATTTAGCCATCTTGCTTATCTTTGACTTCCCTCACCTTAAGCCTAATCCTAAAAGTTCATCCTAATCTAAGTCATAAGGATTCGTAGAATTAATTTTTAATGAGTGCAGTGGAGGTGTGACCGGACGAGCCTATGACCATCGCCATTGATGGATTTCTTTGGAGGCCGCCCGGTAGTCGTGTGATGATAATGCCAATCTTAGCGTTCACTTTTGCCTTACACTATGCTTAGGACAGATCGACTTTTGTTCCTTCGTTAGGAGTGAATATGACTTTTCGATAATTTGCTTTGAAAAAGGTGTGTAATTAGATTATTATGCTTATAATGTTTTTCTACTTTATTTGTACTCTTCATGGGCATGAGACTTTTCTGCCCACTACACTTTTTAAATTTTGATTTGTAATTAATCTCTCGTATGCCCTATAAGTAGATAGTTTATTCGGGACGAGCAATCGTTCAAGTCTAGGGGTATTTGATACGTGTTTTTCTTATAATATCTTCACCCTATTTTTCTTATAGTATTTTTACCCTTTTTTCTTAGCATTTTCATCCATTCATGTGCCAGAATTGTTCGATTAATGCTCATATTATGTTTATTTGTATTTCTGGACTGCGTGGATGATTTCTTAGATGTGTGTTTTTTGTACAATTTAGGGGATGTGATGGTCAAATTAGCTTACGCACATTCGTGCGGAATTTCGGCACTCGCGTGCATCTCTTTCTTCCCTTATATTCACGTTTTCTGTCAATTAAAATTTGCATGCTCGTTATTTTCGCACGCGTGCGCGCGATCATTCTGTGCATTTAACGTAGTTTGGGTTAATACGAGTTTGTGCGTACCTTATTTACGCATGTGCGTGTAAATGCACATGCGCTACCTGGACGCCCAGGTTTCCTGTATCTGTTTAACCCACACACGTGCACGCGCTTTGCATTGCAAGTGCGTGCACCCTATTTTCCTATATTGCCAAAGCTTGTGATTTTTGCTGCAGTTTGACCCGGGGAAGCGCGTTCTTCTCCATTTTCGCTTAAAAAGCTAGGGTTTTGACCCAATCATCTCCTACCTCCCCAAGCTTCTTAAAGGTTCTAGAAGACATTTGTAAGGGTCCTTTAGAGCTCTTTGAGTGCGAAGCCCTTTGTGTTGAGGTGAACAACCCCGAGTGAAGACACAACTAGGAGAAGGTCACAGCTTTTCCCGTATCGTATAAGCAACCACGGACGAAGAGGACGAGCTAGTGAACCAAGTCCGGCTTCCCTTTGAATCCAAGGTAGAGTCTCCTGTTCCCTTCGTGCAAAGGATTGGTAACTTGTGTCTGTTTCTTCTCGTTTAAGATTCTCGTGTTATTATTGACGTGTATTCAAAAGCACTCGCATACCATGACCATTGGGTGTGAGTGTTCTTAGGTACATTCTCTATTGTTGATGGTATGAATGTTTTATTGTTTTTCTACTTGTGTTAGTGTTGTGGATTTGTGCTTGTGTATTTATGATTATGAATTCGTGGTTGTGAGCTAGGCCGCGGTGTCATTGAGCTAGACACGAGCAAGAAGAGTTGTGAGGTTACCCTTTGCATTTGCAAGGCGCAACGCGTGCAAGCGGAATAAGACAACTCGCGAAGTAGCGAAGGGGTGAAGATGATCCACATAGTTAAATTAGTTTTCTTTTATTGCTTTATTAATAAATAATAATCACACTCAAAACCCTCCGTTAAAACGTCGACGAGAAGACTTCGATCTAAAGTTTTTCTCATTAAAAAACTCCACCCCGCTGAGTTCCGCCGGTGATCGATAATCGGGGGTAACTACTCGTTTTATTATTACTTGACGTCATTGTTACTCTTGCCGTAGTTTGCATCAACTGTCCAAGGAGACAAACCAAGAGAAAATTGCCCGGGCACATGAGAAACGGGTAAGACAACAAAAAAGAGCTATATAAGGCAAAAAGTTGTCTATGCAAATTGGAGTCCGTGCAAATACGAGAGTGATGCTTGAGAGGGCCTTGGATGGAGGTCTGGTACGCAGAAACTTCTGAGGCAAGTTCGCCCATACTGAGGGAAAAGGTGTTTCTAGACTGATTCTGCCTTGGAGGAGGTGGTCGCTGAATTTCGAGTAAACACATGTATGACACCCCCTAGGGTAGTCAACCATTTGATGTCCACCACTATGTTAAAGTCTGTCAATTGGATCGCATAGAGGTTTGTTGAAAAGATTTTCTCTTTCACTTATAACTGAATACTCATACATATTCCTAGGCTTGACACCTTCTCCTCATGTCCACTACAACCTGCATCTCTACAAATAATTTCAGTGGGATTCCTAGTAAAATTTGCGGTATCGTCCTCGATGAAGTTATGTGTGCTACCTGTATCGATCAAAGCCTTCACCTCTTGTCCATAGATCACTGTGTGGATTTGCATGGTGCTCTGTGTTTGAATGCGCGTGATCACGTTCCATGAAAAGTCTGGGTCTGTTTTCCTTATCCTCTGTTGCCCCGTCATCTTCAAGCTCCAACATGAATAGGTTTTTGCATTTGTATGACACATAAGGCTCATCACAATTGAAGTGATGTCTCTTGCCAACCGACCTGTCATGTTGATACAAAATAGTTGCTCTGCACCAAGAAATTCTGAACACATATTAGCAATATGACATTAATAAGTAAATAGGATAAAAAATATTGAGACAAGATCAACCTAATCTTTTGAGAGTAGGATCCCTTTAAGAGCCTTGTCCCCAAGAAGAGCCCAAGATTACACAATGATTCAAGATAATCTTTTCTCATCCCAATGATTCCTTGTATTGATGGAGACCCCTACAGGACAAAATACCTAAAAGACAAATACCTAATTAACTGAGAATACAAGATAATCCATAAAGGTTGTCGCATCTCTGAGAGAGCTTTCACGTGGTGAGGTCGACGTTTGAGCGTGTGTGTGATATTCACAAGGTGTATATGTTTCAACACAATCATCTTGAAAACCGTTCTTGTCCCCAAGATCGAGTTGTGTAAAAAATATCTGGGACGGTAGGCTCTGAGTGTGGTGGGTCGGTGGGCTTCGGTGCTTGATATATACCGTATTACCTTTGTCGGGATCTCCAATAATCGGGATAAAACAAACTTTGAGCTGCGATCCATGTGCGAGGTTAAGGAAAAATGTTAGTTGAAACGAGAAGCTAAAACGTTGATGGTAACACATTGGGGGAAATGGCCAAAAGGGCGGTAGAAGAGGTAGCTATAATAGATGGTAGTAATAAATGAGGAAGTAATAATGGGGCCCAACAACACGAAAAATACAATGGAAGGATTGGACTCATGTCGATACGTTCCCGGGGGAGGAATCCGGTGAGGGGAAGGGCCTACGGATGCACGGAGAGAAAGAGAGGGGAAGAGATTAATGTGGCGTTTAGTTAAGCTTTTAGGCTGCGGTGTGGTTGAAACGCGCCGACATTTTAGCAATAAGAGGCGTTTGGTAGGTCTGTTTTTGAAACCCACATTTATTAATAGCCATTGTTTTCTTTATATCCCATCTGCTGAAAAAACCTTCGGTTCACCGCAGAAGCTGCTCCTTCCTGAAACCCTACCTGGTATTGCGATTGTCTTCCGATCCCCCCAGGGAAATCGCGAGCGGCTTTCGATTTCCCCGTCGACGACGAAAATCCCCTTCGCTCCTGATCCCCCTGTCGGTTTCCTTCTCGACGTTCTTCGACTGTGGTATCGTGCGCAGATCTCCCGTGCGCAGATCTTCTCTTCTCTCCGGTGGTATTGTGCGTGATGTATCCTCCTTCATTGATGTGATTTCCTTCAGAACAGGACATCAATTTTGCTGAAACAAACATGACTTATCTTCTGATTTTTGCTGGATCAAGAGCACTTCCATGATGTATCCTCATTACTCCCCATAATGTTGTATTTTTCAGAACTTTTATCAGTGTTCACTGGATGCATTCGATGCGCGAAGATCTTTGCTTCTCCGTGTGACAAAGATCATAGGGTGACTTTCCTGTGCCTTCTGGATATCATGAACGTAAAGTGGCTGTGTAACCGCTTCATCCGTGGGGGGTAGTGGAGTTCTCTTTTGTTATGTTTTCTGATGTTCAGATGTGGACACTATTATGATATCATAGTGACTGTTATGTAAAAATTATTGTTCAAATTAATCGTTGTTTGTTCTGATGTGGAATCTATGATATCATGTTATTGTTATCATATTTACTGTTGTTTGTTCTGTTGTTCTCATATTTACTATTGTTGTGATAGTTATATTGTTTAATTTCCTATTTATAGTTATTGGTAATGCATGTTACTAATAAAATATGTCTAGCGATGATTATGAAAATTCCACAGAAGAGCACGAGATTACTAGAAAAAAATTATGCTTTCGCCCATCATCAAAATGTAGTAGCAACAATATGTTTGGTAGCCGAACATACCTCTCCGTTAAACCATTTAGTACCGCATGAATTCAAAGCAAACAAATGATAAATGAGTTGGAGAGCTACTTCGTGGGCCACGAGTGAGATTTCATGACTATTCATAATGAGTCAAGAAATATTTATAGATTTATTGCATTCTTTGGAGGAAAAGTGTAGATTTATTGCATTCATCCAGAGAAGTGCTTGCATTGACGGTATACATATTGTCGCATAATGAATCAATGAGAAATCATGCGAGAGCTTTCAGCACTCAACAAAGACAATTAGCAGATTTTTTTAGAGGTCTTTGCGCTTTGTTGCAGTTAGCGAAGTGATTCAGCCATCAGATAAATCTTTCAGTAACACTTCACCAGAGATTCTGTATGACAGACATTACATGCCTTTGTTAAAGATTGTGTTGGAGCAATGGATGGAACACGTGTTGACGCGCGCGTACCAGTTGGAAGTCAAGTATCCTATATTGAGAGACGTGGTAGTTCAAATCAAAATGTCATGCCTGCTTGTGAGTTCAACATGTGATTCACTTTCGTTATGACAGTTTGAGAGGGATCAACGCACGATAGCCGCATTTTCAATTTTTCCATAAGTGATTATCGTCATAACTTCCCCATCCACCTCTAGGGAACTATTAAATTTTTTCTATCTATTTATTACTATAAAAAAATTTGGTTAAACAATTTTCAGTAATTTTCAGGAAATATTAGTTGGTCGATTCTGGCTATTCTCTACAAAGAGGATACTTGAAACCGTATCAAGATACACAGTATTATCTACCAGACTTTGCTCGTGGTGGTCGTCGAGCAGAAGGACATCAAGAGATGTTCAATCATGCACACTCATCGCTTAGAAGTGTGATGGAACGATCATTCGAGGTTTGGAAAAAGTGGGCCATACTGCGGGACATGCCAAGGTATTGCTTTGTCAAACAAGCAACTATTGTGATCGCTACGATGACTATGCATAATTTTATTTGTCGGCACCCTTCGTGCGTGAATATTGATTTCAGTGAGTGCGAGCAAGGGGGTCGAGATCATGGGATGAGCTCACAAAGGCGGAAAGAAACACTCTGACACTGCAGGTGGTGTAGAGGAGTTGATCGCGCTTTGTGATATTATAGCAGATCAGTTATATGAAGCTAGAGCATAGACCAGAATGACGGGGGTAACTGGTTCTAAAGAAATGTCTGAATGAAACATTATTTTTTGTGTTGGATGCTATGTTATGAAAAAAATATTTTTTTCATATATTTAATGGTTGATAATTATGTTATGAAAAAAAACTTTCACTCAAAACTCCGTTTTGTTTCCAAATATTTTTTTCAAAACTCTGTTTTACAAAGTCCATTTCACTTATACAGTTTTTTTACAAAACTCCGTTTTTCAGAATCAACATTTTTCCTATTAGCAGCATTTCATCAGCAACTTTCTATCAGCAACAACCCAACCAAATAAAGCTTAAAAGGAGAACTCTAGGGTGTAATCCTAAAACACTTTCATCTAAAGATAATGAAAAAAGTACAACACGACCCCTTACAGGGCGTGGTGCGGATAACGTAATGACGGTGCCAATATTAAACTGCACAACATAACAAAATACAAATAAGATAATCATGCCATAGACTCATCTTCGGTCTCTTCTCCTCCAGACAGATTCGTCATCGTCTTCCTCTGTGTGTAGACTCATCACGACGTTTCGTTGACGTGCACGTCCGTAACAATACCATCGCGTGCAAATGTGCCTTTTTTTCAAGGCAGTAATCAACAAACTAGTGGCTGAATTCATCCCAAAGAAGTCATGTGGTGTCAGAGTCCGGGTGATTAGCCCAGGCGACCAGGACTTCCTCCGAAGTAGGGTATGCCTGCAGAAGATATCGACGATCAGGTATCTTGGCCGGGTAATATAATGCCTCACTAGCGAGATCAATGTCGGTCGAGATGTGATCCGTGGTGGCTTAGTTTCCCACCACTCGACGTAGCTCAGAGACGTGGAAACCAGGTGTATGCGGCTCTCGGCGGGGAGGCAGAGGAGGCAGGCAACGCACCGATACACTCTAGTATCTAAAAGGGGCCAAAGATCCGGGGCTAGCTTCGGGCAGGGTCTGCAGGCCATGTACAGTTGGCAGTATAGGTGCAATTTGATGAACACCTCCCTCACTTGGAATGAGAGGTTGTGCCGCTTTCTGTTCGCAAAGGAGGTCATCTTCTGTTGGGCCTGTAGGAGATATGCTCCATGTGGTCTAGGATGGTGTCATGGTCCTGCAGGGCGGTGGCCAGACTCTCGATCGTGCACTCCCCCGGCAGATGACGAAGAATGGAGGGTGGCGGCCGTCCATAGACGACCTTGAAAGGGGTGGCACTGGCCGCGTAGTGGTAGGTGGTGTTGTAGGAGTACTCTGTCCAACAGAGCCACATAGCCCATCCACGGGGCTGCTCCCCCACAAAACAACAAAGGTACGTTTCCAAGCAGTGGTTGAGGACCTCAGACCGGCCATCCGTTTGCGGGTGATATGCGGTGATCATGCAGAGGCAAGTGCCCTGTAGTCGGAAAAGTGTGATCTAGCAAAAAGTGCGGATCACGATCGCTCACGATTGACCGAAAGAACTCATGAAGGCGCACACAACCACTTATGAAGCTATCCGCGACTGTGGTGGCGGTGTAGGGGTGCCTAAGGGGAATAAAGTGGACATATTTGGACAGTCTGTCCACTGCAATCAAGATACAATCAAACCCCTGGGTGCGCGGTAGCCGAGCAACGAAGTCCATGACCACGTCCTCCCAGCCGTGGTCCGAGATGGGAAGCGCTGAAGGAGGCCGGTTGGAAACGCTGCCTCGTACTTGGCCTTATATCAGACCAGGCAGGCAGTTATGAATGCCTTGATCTGTCAAAACATGTGTGTTGAAGCAAAAACTTGGCCTCAATGAGAGTTCAAACCAGACAGATAACAAAAGCTTGCAAGGCAAGGCGGCCTCGTGGCCGAAGAATGCGTGCAAGGCGGTCTCGTGGCCCCCCGAGTGCGGGAGGCCTGTAAGTTGCTTCGTCGTATTGAAGAGGCGAGAGGGGAACGTTGCCGAAGTTCCCCGACACGAAGATGAACTTCTGGGGCCAGTAGTGGTTCTTGTTGGCGAGTCCGCTGCTCTTGATCGTCTGACCCGAGAAGAAGACGATCCCACTCTTGGCCCAGAAGTTGAACAGTTTCCGGAACACCGAGAGGTTGAACTCGATTCGCTTCTCGCGCATGTAGCAGGCGAATGCTACCAGGATGGCGACCGAGTTACGGTTAAGCTGGGAGGGAACGACTCCAAAATATCAGAGGGTTTGGCGCACCTCCGGCCACAGGGGGAGGCAGAATCCCACCTCAAAGTGTTCCAGGGGGACGACGAGATCCCCCTCCGGCAAAAAGTTGATTTTGTCAGAGCTATCGGGATGGCGCGCAACGAGCAGAGGTACTCTTCCTCGGTCAGCTTACAGGGGGGGGGGGCAATCATGATCAATGAAGCCTTGCGCGCACCGAGTCCGGCCGTCAATCTCTCCCGGCATCTCACGAATGTGGGGGTGGGGGATAAGGTTGCGCAGGCGCGTGGATTTGAAATCGCGAGTGTGCAAGAAAGCTAAACGAAGATTCAGAGTTAAAACGATAGTAAGTGCGATAGGTAGGAGACCTATTTATAAAAAACTCGACGGATATGTGATGCCCCAGGCACCGGGTGTGCGGATAGCAATTCCAGCATCTTGACGCCTCGTAATCTGTCCGGCCCGGCCGCCACTCCTCTCACCTGCGAATGGCGAATGCCTCCAGGAAAGACCCTGGGTAAGAAGAAAGCACAACGAGACGGGTATAAAGAAAAAGATAGGTGCGATGCGGGAGTTCAGCATTCGGCAAGACATCAAACATTGCGCAAAGCGAAAGCGTTATTTAAAATACGAAAGGGCCACTCCCCAAGCGAGAGCAAATCTAAAATGTCTCTTTATTACAAAGCAGAATGAAAAGATACAGTTTGGAAACAAACGAGCGAATGGAAGACTATGGTGAGATGAGGCGAGTGTCAATGGGCTCAGTATCGGACCCACTGCCAAAGGCCCCGGCCTCGCCTCCCCGACCTCGGGGGCACTTGCGGGTAATAGTAGGCGCTCGCGACAGTCAGCTCCTGGTGGACCAAGCGCATCTGGTCTCAGACTCACGCAATATGCCTTCTAGGAGAAGTCTCCTCGCACCCGCCTCCCCGCCGCTCCATCTCCCCGATGAGGTGTGAGTAATCCCTCTCGAGGATGCCCAACCGACGCTTAGTGGCTGCTGTTGGTGTTACCATTGTGATCTGGAAGTGATCAAACATGTGGCCTCACTCCCAACTCAGTATGAGCCTATCAGGGTCGCACATAAGATTGTGGAGAAATTGAGAGATTTGATTTGTAAGGTTTGGCTCATATGATGAGTTGAATAAACTTAGCTCAATCTGACTAAAAGCGTCGAGTGCGTTGAGACCACTCAACGCCTTCGTCGAGTTAAGAGTTAACTCGACGAATGACGACGTTGAGTGTATTCAACGATTCGTTGAGTCAAGGTGTTGATTCAACGAGTATGACACTTAAGCGTTGAGTGTGTTGACTATACTCAACGATTCGTCGAGTCAAGGAGTTGTTTCGACGAGTCTAAGTCTCAGACGTTGAGTGCGTTGAGTTCACTCAACGCCTTCGTCAAGTAAGGTGTTTACTTAACGAATCTGACACTTAGGCGTTGAGTGTATTGTGTTCACTCAACGTCATTCGACGAATCTGGCTTTTGGCGTTGAGTGCACTCAATGCCATTCGACGATTCGTCGAGTATGACGCAGAAAGCGTTGAGAGCGTTGAGTCCACTCAACGCCTTCGTAGCGTCAAGCGTTGATTCAGCTGAAGATGACGTTGAGTTCGTCGTGTAACCTATGGATACTCGACGATTCGTCGAGTATGTGGTGATACTCGACGATTCATTGTGTATGCTATTGTAGAGAAGGGGAAAAAACCAACCTTGCATATATGTTCACTTCTGTAAAATACAAAGAATGAGTACAAATATATAGATGAGAGAAAGAGAGAGGAAGGTCCTATACATGATGTGAGACTAAAGAGGAGAGAAAATAGCAGTAAAAATTACATAATGAGCCTAGATTAAATGAGCTTCTCTGACACTCCCCCGCAAGCTGGAGCGTATAGGTCATATGCACCCATCTTGGACAAACACTGGCGAAACAAGGTACTTGATAAAGCCTTTGTGAGAATATCAACAACTTGATCAGTGCCCGAAACATGCTTTAATTCAAGTTTCTTCATTTGAACTTTCTCTCGAATAAAGTGACAGTCGACCTCGATATGTTTCGTGCGCTCGTGAAACACCAGATTCTTTGCTATGTGTATGGCTGCTTGACTATCACAAAATAGAACAGCAGATGAAGGAAGTTTTACTCCCAAGTCATTAAGGAGACTTTCAAGCTATGTGAGTTCTGAGACAACCGATGCCATCGATCGGTATTCAGCTTCCGCGGAGGATCAAGCGACCACGGCTTGTTTCTTACTTTTCCATGTAATGAGATGACCACCAAAATAAGTACAAAACCCACTATTTGACCGCCGATCGTCCAGAGAACCGACATAATCGGCATCAGAATAAGCAACCAATGCTGGAGTAGAGTTGGAGGTTTTGTAAACAAGCCCTTGACCCGGAGCTGCCTTAAGGTATCGGAGAATCCGTTCAACCTCCTGGAGATGAGAAACCCGGGGAGCATGCATGAACCGACTGACAACCCCAACAACAAACGATATATCAGGCCTCGTGACCGTTAGGTAGATCAACTTTCCCACAAGGCGTCAATAGTATTCCGGGTTCTGAAGAAGCAAATCATCATCAGAGGCATGTGGACATAGTTTGTGATTTTCCTCCATCGGGGTATTAGCTGGCTTGCAACCAGACTGACCAGCGTCTTTGAGAAGATCGAGACAACACTTCCGTTGGGAGAGGACAAGCCCATCCGGCCGTCGTGCGACCTCAAGACCGAGGAAGTAACGAAGATGCCCCAGGTCTTTGGTCTGAAATACGGTGCTCAGATGCTGTTTGATCTCTTGAATCCCCTTTGAGTCATCCCCAGTGAGTAGGATGTCATCAACATAAACCAACAGAAGGACAATTCCAGTTGCCCGGTTTCGGGTGAATAGGGAGAAGTCTGCAGAACTCTGAGTGAAACCCATGTCCCGTACCACCCTGCTGAACTTGTCAAACCACGCCCGAGGGGATTGCTTGAGACCATAGATGGATTTCTTTAGAAGACACACACGAGACTCCCCCGTGATCTCAAACCCGGGCGGTTGACGCATGTAGACGGTTTCCTGAAGATCTCCATTCAAAAAGACATTCTTAATGTCGAGCTGATGAAGGGGCCAGTGACGGTGCACATCCACGGAGAGAAGAACCCGAACGATGTTGAGCTTAGCCACCGGAGAGAAGGTTTCCTCATAATTAAGGCCCTGCTGCTGAGTGAAGCCACGAGCCACCAGTCGGGCCTTCAGTCGGGCAATAGTGCCATCCGTAGCATGTTTGATGACGAAAACCCATTTACACCCAACAGCGTGCTGACCAAGAGGTAAACAGACAAGGACCCAGGTTTGGTTGACCCAAAGGGCCGTCATTTATTCGTCCATGACAGCCCGCCAGCTGGGATGTTGAAGCGCCTCCTGCACAGAGTTAGAGACATAAATAGAGGATAATGATGTGACAAAGTGAAGAAGTGGCAGTGAAAGGCGATGTAGAGAGACATAATTCGCCATCGGATGAGCGGTAGAGGCTGGAGCCGGAGTAGTAGGTGGTGGAGCATCAGAGGTCGAAGCCGGCTGCAGTGGGGCAACAAGATGAGGAGGGCGACGAGAATAGACCCGGATAACAGGTGGAGGTGGACAGACCAGAGGCTGGGCAGGAGGAGGAGATGGTGAGGAACGGGGAACAGAGATGACAGGACGAACGATGGGCTCTGGAACAAGAGCGATATCCAGAGCAGAAAAGAAGGGAAGATCTTCCCGGAAAGTGTCGTCCGCAGAAACAGTCACCTTGTGGGTAGTAGGCAAATAACACACAACCATTTTGAGTGCGTGAGTAGCCTACCAAAATATTTTTGGCTGCACGGGGATCCAACTTGTCCGTAGAAGGACCGAGGTGGTGAACATAACAAGTACACACAAAAATTCGGAGAGTAACAGGAAAAGGTGTAGTGGAGGGAAATAGAAGGCTTAAAGGAGTAGCATTCTGGAAGACGGAAGATGGTAGACGGTTGATAAGAAAACAGGTCGTGGAGAGCGCAACGATCCAGTATGGTTTGGGAACCTGCATTTGAAGCATAAGGGAGCGAGCTACATCAAGAAGGTGACGATTCTTGCGCTCGACGACACCATTCTGTTGTGGAGTATACACACACAATGTTTGGTGAATAATGCCAAACTCAGAGCAGAGGGTCGCGAAGTCATGACCAGTGTACTCGCGCGCATTGTCATTACGAATAGTGCGAATGAGCGCAGAGAATTGAGTGCGAGTCTCAAGAATGAAGGCCCGGAAGACGCGGGGAAGCTCAGAACGATCGCGAAAGAGATACAACCATGTCATGTGAGAATAATCATCAATAAATGTAAGAAAGTAACGGTAGCCAGAAATACTAGTAATCTTGTACGAACCCCATATATCGCAGTGTACCGAAACAAAAGGAGCGGAGCTCCGAGTACAATGAGAAGAAAAAGATGAACGCGTCTGTTTGCCAAAAATACATGTTTCACACTGAAAGGCAGGAAGACATATATCCGAGAGAGCCTTCTAGAAGACTGAGAGAGGAGCATGACCAAGACGTCGATGCCAATCCAAAGAGGAGATAGATGCGAGGAGAGTAGGACGATCATCAAGAAGGTAGAGCACGTTCTGCAGCCGCCCCCTACCAATGATAGTCCGCGTCTGCTGATCCTGTATCAAAAAAGAAGAGGAAGTAAATGTCACGGAGTAATTTAAATCAGTAGTTAGGCGACCAACAGAAAGTAAATTGAAAGAAGAGCCTGGAACGTGAAGAGCCGAGCGCAGGGGAAGAGAGGAGGCGAGAGGAATATCAACACATCCAGAGACAGGGACAGAGGCCCCATTGGCCACAGTAATGTACTTCGGGTGAGGTGAAGACAAGTACTGAGGCGGTCGAACAGAGGTGATGTGATGAGTGGCACCAGAATCGAGGATCCATCGCGGGCCAGAGGAGAGGCTGGCGATACCTTCATTGGAGATGGAGGCAGCGGAGGCAACCGAGGCTGGAGGGCGGCTGAGCAGTCCATGAAGATGCTGGAGCTGAAGGCGAACCTCGTCGAGGTCAGTACGGGTGGGCGAGTCGGTGTCAGCAACAGATGCCTGCGGACGAGGAGGTCGACCATGCTTGCGATAGCACGTGGCTTCAAGATGCCCGTCTTTGCCGCAGAACGAGCACTTAGGCCGAGACCGTCCACCCTGACCACGTCCCCGAGAATCAGAGCGACCTCCACGAGCTGAAGACGGAAGAGGCAGTAAAGGAGCAGGGGCCTGCTGGACAAGGGCCGGAGAAGGAGGTCCAGACACATCCGGAAGCGGGGAGACTTTGAGAAGCATCGAGCACACATCCGAGAAGGATGGGGTAATAGTAGAGGAGAGGATGTGAGCCCGTACACTGTGAAGGTGATGGGGTACCCGAGCCATCATCATGGCTATACCCACGACTTCCTTTTGGGCACGTTGGGCAGCAAGGTCCATAGTAGGAGGCTGATGTTGGATCCAAGCTTCGACTAGAGACCGAGCCTGAGTAACAAAGGAGGTCAGATCGGTCGCGCCATCGCTATCAAGGGCCTGGAGAGCAGTGATAATGTCATACAAATGGTGGAGACTATCCTTGTCGGAGTAAAGGGTATGGAGCTCGTCCCATATGCCCTTGGCTGTCTCGTGGTACATGGCCAGACGATAAGACTTGCTATCAAGAGAGTTAAGGATCCATGTTTGCACACGATCATCATTGCGTAATCAATCGTCAGTAGGAGTACCGGTAACGACTTGGGTCAAGTGATGAATAAACCCCTTGGATTGCAGGACCCGACGAACAGAGTGTGCACATTCCACAAAATTCTTCTTGCCGGTCAGAGATATAGTAGTAATACGGAGCCCATCTCGTACTTCCGGAATAGAGGCCGGGCGGTCTGCAGGAGGAACCGTCATTCTGATAGAATCAGTAGAAGAGGTCATGAAGAAGAGTGACAGCTAGGAGAACAAACCGACAACAGAGGAGACCGCACGACTAGAGCTGAGACCGCCTGGTCACGATGTGAAGACACCAGTGGCAGGAGGAGGCCGCGACCAAAGACGGAGCCCGGTAGAAAGTGAAGGCAGCAGCGGACAGAGACAAGCCGCGCAGATAGGAGAGAGGAGAGGACTGCGATCTAAATGCGGGAAGGCAACAGTCCGCACGGTCACGAGTAAAGAAGACTCAAGCGGACAGAGAAAACAGATCGCAGCGAACAGGAATAGGACGCGGCGAGTAAAAGGTCGCGAGTAGGACTCCAGCGACAAGGCAACGGATAGCAGAAGTCAGCGGACAAGAAGAGTCCGCGAGTAAGACGAGGCAGAAGGTGGCGAGTAGAAACAGGCCGCAGCGAGCTGGAGCAGTCCGCCAGAAAAGCAGGAGCAGGAGCAAGCCGCTAGAGGCGAGCAGGAGCAGGCCGCGAGAAGAGATCGCGGTCTGGACCAGTAGAAGCGCTTTAAGGAAGAAAGCGGACGACAGGAGGAGATTGCGGCGAACTACAGAGAACCGAGTTCGCGGCGGGAACAAGAGGGAGGCCGCGCGAGAAGGGAGTGCGGTTTGGAGGAGATCGAAGCGATCTGAACCAGGAGCCTGAGGGGAGGTGTAGACTCCACGAAATAGAGATGGGAGGCTATAAGAAGCCTGAGGGGAGGTGTGGAACCACGGAGAAGCAGAAGAAGAGAAGCAGAGCGGACAGGTGAGACAGGCCGCAGGAGACCGAGCGGCAAGAGCGGGCAGCGGACAGAAGAGCAGTCCGCAGTAGGCCGTAGGCAGGGAAGAGGACTAAGCGGGATAGGCGGTTAAGAAGGGGAAATCCGCGCAAGGAGAACCTCGCTCTGATACCATGTAGAGAAGGGAAAAAACCCAACCTTGTATATATGTTCACTTGTGTAAAATACAAAGAATGAGTACAAATATATAGATGAGAGAAAGGGAGAGGAAGGTCCTATACATGATGTGGGACTAAAGAGGAGAGAGAATAACAATAAAAAATACATAATGAGCCTAGATTAAATGGGCTTCTCTAACAACTATAAATACTCGAAGATTCGTCGAGATAAGCGTTGTCTGGCCGAATTTCTGGATTCTAAGTCTGGGTCTGTCAATAGCGACGAGAACTATTCTGTTTATTCCTTGGGTATAAATAAAAGTCTTTAGGGTTTCTTCTATGTAGACTTACTGTTCATTCTGTCTAAGCACACAAGCCGTACTGTGCGAAAAGACGGAAGCCCTAGAAGACCGACGAAAACTGTTCCGCCGATCCCGCCGCCGTCGCTGTTCCCGATCCCGGCGAGTGTCGCCGCCGCCTCTCCTTCTACAGATCTAGTAGTTTGTGGAGACGCTGAGTGTCCTCTCCCGACCTAGTGCTTGTTCGACAAGTAGCTACGTGTTCTCCCGATCGTGTGGATTTCCTGTAGAGGCGCGAATATTCTTTCTATGCTCAGAACTCAAGCCGCTAAGTGGCCGACCAAATTTTTCTGGAGTATCTATGTTGAGTAGAGTCTCAATCCCACAAAAGTAATTTTATCTACAATATGCTTTACTTATTGATTCATGAATATTGCCAGATCCAAATTCTTTGGGTTTTCTTGTTCTCCTTTTCCGCTACGCTCACAACTGTTGTGCCGTCTAATAAACCCAACAGTGGTATCAGAGGGAGGTTGCCGACAATATTCAATGTTTCAAAAGTTGCTAAATTCATGACATGTAGATTTGGAAATTTTAGAAGTGTTCTAAAATGCCTAAATCTATTCTTGGAACTCCACCAAGAATGCATGTGATTTCTTTGTTGTTACTGCTTAACAGTAATACTGCTTAACAGTAACCGTCACTCTTGTTGGTTTGTGAAACTAAGTATGTGGTAGATTTTGAATCTCACACATAAAGTGACAAACTTGTCTACTGTGTAAGTGGAATTTGTGTTGCTCATGTCTAATGCATGTCGATCTGAATATTTAGAAGTGTTCTAGATGTTCAGATTTAGCACAGTTCATTAAATGTTGATGATGATTCTATTGTGCACATCTGAGATGCATTTGGATTATGATTGCTGTTGTTTCATTCTGTGGATGTGCACATTGATTAATTGTTAATCATGATTAAATGTTAATCAACAATTTAAAATCTCTTAAGCAATATTAAATATTCGGATGAGTTTCGATGGATGACACTCTTTCTGCCTCGATCGATGAAGTGTGGGCTTGGCAAAACAAGATGCATTAATCTGTCTTGATAAGGGTGAAAGCAGATAATTGTGATATCCCACTGTCGACATCAGATCAAACTTAACTTGGTGAGTTCAAAGGTTGAGTGCTCAGAGATATAGAGTTAACATGCACCATATGATGGATGCGAATAAAGAGTTATTCACCAGCCATACATAAATTGCATTGTGATGCAATTGGCAAGCGTTGCCTACTTAAATAGTTACATTGTGAGAGAAAAGCCAAAACTGACTCATAGTGTTAGTGAAATATGGATCTTGTTCAATAAGAGAGTTACTCGCTAAACTCTTCGAATTGATATCCAGTGTTACCAGTTTGATAAAAATAGCGTGAGTTATTTTTTAATTAAAGTCCTAATTGAAAGATAAATTATATTTTGAAATGCATTACTAATTTGCTTTGCTTGATTCTTGTAGAATTTCCATAGCAAGTGGTTCACATTCCACCCTGTCCCTCCGAACGATCCTTGAGAAGGAAAAGATGAGCGAGACGAATTATTTGGAGTGGTATAAGAGCTTGAGATTTGTTCTCAGGCAAGAGAGCAAGCTCTATGTTTTGGAAGAGGTAACCCCGGATGAACCTACCGGAAATGCCTCCCATACTGATAGAGATGCTTATAAGAAGTATCTTGACGACTCCTTAGACGTCGAATGTCTCATGCTAGCGACTATGAACTCTGAGCTTCAAAAGCAACATGAGAACATGTGTTGCAAGAAAATTGACGAGCATCTCAAGAAAATGTTTCAAGGGCAAGCTCGTCAAGAAAGATTTGACGTCAGTAAGGTGTTGTTCCAGTGTAAGATGGGAGCTCGAGACTTAGTAAGTACTCACGTACTCAATATGATTGGGTATATCGAGAACCTTGAAAGAGTAGGGTTCCCTCTGAGCCAAGAGTTGGCCACGGATCTGATCCTACAATCGTTGCCGGATAGTTATGAGCAGTTTGTCTTGAATTATAACATGAATGGAATAAATAAGACACTGCCCGAGCTCCTAGGCATGTTGCGAACTGCCGAGATCAATATGAAGAAGGCTAAGCCTGCTGGCCCCATACTGATGGTGCATAAAGGCAAGGGCTAGACCAAATTCTTTAAGAAGACAAAGGTAGGACATAAGTCTTCTTTGAAGCCCAAGTCTTTTGCACTGAAAAAGAAAGGTTTAGGGAAAGAATGAAAGTGCCACCACTGTGACAAGACTGGTGATTAACGGAGGAATTGTCCTTCGTACATTGAGGGTCTACAAAAGATGAAGGGAGGTATGACTTCCGTTTCAGTTATCTATGTTATAGAGATAAACATTTGTGCTCCTTCATCCTGGGTATTAGATACCGGATGTGGTTCTCACATTTGTATAAATGTGTAGGAACTGAGAAAGAGAAGAATGCTGAGTAAAGGAGAGGTAGACCTGCGTGTCGGCAATGAAGCAAGAGTTGCTTCTGTCGCCGTGGGTGTTTACCGTCTTGTTTTGCCCAATGGGCTTGTAATTAAATTACATAATTGTTATTTTGTTCCTTTAATAACTAGAAACATTATATCTATTTCATGTTTGGACATGATTGAATTTTCTTTTATTATTAAGAACAATTGTTATTATATATTTAAGAATGATGTTTGTTATGCTGTAGCCCAAATGTTTAATGGTTTATATGTTTTGAACTTAAACCATCAGATCTATAATATAGAAAATACTAAAAGACTAAGAACGAATGACTTCGAACCCTACGTATCTTTAACATTGTCGTTTGAGCCATATAAATGAGAAACATATATCCAAGCTCCATAGAGATGGACTATTGGACTCATTTGATTATGAATCATTTGAGAGATGCGAATCTTGTTTGTTAGACAAGATGACTAAGCTTCCTTTCACTGGAAACAATAAGAGGGCTGATGATCTCTTGGGTATAGTACATAGTGATGTATATGGACCCACGAGTTCTATGGCCAGAGGTGAGTACTTCTACTTTGTTACATTTACTGATGATTTCAGTAGATACATATACATGTATCTTATGAAGTGCAAATCCGAGACTTTTGAAAAATTCAAAGAGTTCAAGAACGAAGTAGAGAACCAACAGAGTAAAAAGGTTAAAACACTCCGATCTGATCGAGGTGACGAATACCTAAGTCATGAGTTCCGTGATCATCTGAAAGAGTGTGGTATTATATCACAGCTCACTCCACCTAGAAAACCGCATCATAATGGCGTGTTTGAGCGGAGGAACCGTACACTATTAGACATGATACGACCGATGATGAGTCATGCAGATCTGCCTGTTTCCTTTTGCGGTTTTGCTCTAGAAACTGCTTTTTTTACACTAAATTGTGCTCCAACAAAAGCGTTTCTCAAGACACCATATGAGATATGGACTGAGAAGCGTTCTAGTATGTCGTTCATTAAGGTTTGGGGCTGTGAGGCATACGTGCGACGTCAAATGCCTGACAAACTGGAACCCATGTCAGATAAGTGTTATCTTGTGCAGTATCCTAAGGAAACTAAAATGTACTATTTCTACCTACCGTCCGAGGGCAAAATGTTTGTCGCGAGGACTGACGTCTTTCTTGAGAAAGAGTTCTTAAGTAAAAAGACTGACATGGTAGAACTTGAAGAAGTTCAAGAACCACAAAATGTGAGTGAACCGGAATTGGAACCTGTGTCAGGACTACAAGTTGTTGTAGCTAGAGAACTTGCTCAGGAAACATAAGTTTCACGTAGATCTAGTAGACCAAGATTTGAGCCTGAGAGATACGGATTTCTCGTATCTCAAATAGGTAACGTGTTGCTTATGGATCATAGTGATGAGTCTGCAACCTATCAAGAGGCTATGAGTGAATTGGACTCTGAGAAGTAGCTTGAGCCCATGAAATCTGAAATGGACTGCATGTATGAAAACTAAGTTTAGACCTTGGTGGAACCACCTGAAGGGGTACGACCCATAGGGTGCAAGTGAGTCTTCAAGAAGCAGACTGATATGGAAGAGAATGTACAAACATTCAAAGGGCGACTAGTGGCTAAAGGTTTTAAGCAAATTCATGTTATTGACTATGATGAGACTTTTTCCCCTATTGTCATGGTTTAGTCCATCAGAATTCTGCTTACTATTGCCACGTATTATGATTACGAGATATGACAGATGGATGTCAAAACGGCTTTCCTAAATAGAAAGCTCCTTGAGGAAGTGTACATGACACAACCCGAGGGTTTTGTATCTCCAGGTGAAGGCACTAAAATATGCAAGCTGCAGAGATCCATTTATGTATTAAAACAGTTTTCTCGAAGTTGGAATCTTTGTTTTGATGAAAAGATCAAAGAGTTTGGTTTTATCAACAACGAGGATGAACCGTGTGTTTACAAGAGGATTAGTGAAAGCATTGCTGTCTTCCTGATATTGTATGTGGATGACATGCTGCTGATCGAGAATGACAAACCGACCCCGCAAGTTGTTAAGAATAACCTAGGGGACTGCTTTTCTATGAAGGACTTGGGTGAAACGACTTATATACTTGGTATTAATATCTATAGAGATAGATCAAAAAAGTTGCTGAGTTTGACCCAAAGTACGTACGTTGACAAGATGTTGAAGCGGTTCTACATGCTTGAGTACAAGAAAAGAATTCTTACCCATGTCTCATGGTGTGAGTCTCTTTTAGGACCAGTGTCCTAAGGCTTGTGAAGATAAGTACCGCATGAAGTTGATTCCATATGTTTCGACAATTGAGTCAATCATGTATGTAATGATATGTACTAGACCTGATGTCTCTTATGTTTTGAGCATGACTAGCAGATATCAGTCTGATCCCGATGAAAGTCACTGAATTGCCGTTAAGAATATCCTGAAGTATTTGCGAAAGACTAAGGATACGTTCTTGATATTTGGTGGAGAGGAAGAGCTCGTTGTAAAGGATTACACAGATGCTAGCTTTCAGACTGATAAAGACAACTCAAGGTCTCAGTCAGGTTTCATATTTTGCCTTAATGGAGGTGTTGTTAGTTGGAAAAGTTCCAAACAGGAGACAGTTGCTGATTCTACAACTGAGGTCGAGTATATCGCCGCTGTAAATGCAGCGAAGGAGGTTGTATGGATTAAGAAATTCATCGACGAGTTAGATGTAGTTCCTAGCATTGTTCGTCCCGTAGTTCTCTACTGTGATAACAACGGTGCAATTGCACTTGCTTTGGAACCTAGATCTCATCAGCGCTCCAAGCACATACTTCGGCGGTTCCATCTAATTCGAGAGATTGTCGATCGAGGAGATGTGAGCATTAGCAGAGTGCCGACTGAGGCGAACATTGCAGATCCACCGACAAAGCCTCCCACACAGAGAAAGCATGATGGTCATGTTAGATCTATGAGTATACAATACCTGAAGGATCAACTCTAGTAGGAGTCTTGTAGATTTTTTGTTTGTTGGCTGTAATATTTCATTTGATGAATAAGAGTACTGTATACATTTCATTTATAAATTTTGTCAAGTTCTTTTTATTGTGTTATTATTTCTATTGTGATAGAGTAGTTAACTAAATAAATGCTCTTAGAGTGTTTGCTTCCATAGGTCAAGTAGTGACTTGAATGTGAGAACTTATGATCACAAAAGCTTCATTCTTAAAGCTCCCTGGTTGTTGTATCATTTTAGAAGCTAAGGGCGATGATGATACCTTTAAGATTAGCATGTGCGTTGACTGATGACCCGTCCTCAAAGGTCATGATATTGTGATATCAAGTCATCACATGAGTAATTGTTATGAACAAGTTGTACTGGACAGACCCACCATGAGAATACTTTGTGGATTGTTATATAAACATGTCACAAGTATGACTCAAATGACAATGATGTTTGTGTTTCTTTGACCTGAAGTCACAACATTCATCGAGTGAGAAAGAGCGTGCTTTGATGCTATCAAAAGTCCAGTCTTAAGAAAGTTGGATGATAAAGATGGTTATTAGGTACGTTATGAATCATTTGAGTGTTTGTGTGTGAGCAAAAATGAGATTTGTCCTCCTTTATGTCAGGAGTTGCATCCATGGGCACCTTGATGAAATGAGATTGAGAAATGCATGACCATGTTTGGTTGAGTCAATATATGATATTGAGCTCACCAATTTCTGTAATTCCATTATTGATCAGAAAACTGAGATTGAACAATCATAAGGGTGACACGGTCTATACCTCTAGTTCTATCCAGATGTAAGGAACAAATAAACATGACAACACTGTAACATTGATCACAATGAATTTTGAGTTTATTAACTCTTACTGTTGGGGGAGCAATCATGTATTGCTAGATGTCGCTCATTGTTTGTGAAGCTTTTGCTTGATACTTTCAAGATCAAGTGAGAGACTGTTGGTGTTACCATTATGATTTGGAAGTGATCAAATATGTGACCTCACTGCCATCTCAGTATGAGTCTATCTGGTTCGCACATAAAATTGTGGAGAAATTGAGAGATTGAATTTATATGGTTTGACTCATATGATGAGTTGAATAAACTAAGCTCAATCAGACTAAAATCATCGAGTGCGTTGAGATCACTCAACGCCTTCGTCGAGTTTAGCGTTAACTCGACCAATGGCGGCGTCGAGTGTATTCAACGATTCGTTGAGACAAGGTGTTGATTTGACGAGTATAACACTTAAGCGTTGAGTGTGTTGACTATACTCGACGATTCGTCGAATCAAGGAGTTGTTTCGACGAGTCTGAGTCTCAGGCGTTGACTGTGTTGAGTTCACTCAACGCCTTCTTCGAGTAAAGGGTTTACTTAACGAATCTGACACTTAGGCGTTGAGTGTATTGTGTTCACTCAACGCCATTCGACGAATCTGGCTTTTGTCGCTGAGTGCGTTGAGTGCACTCAACGCCATTCGACAATTCGTCGAGTATGACGCAGAAAGCGTTGAGTCCACTAAACGCCTTCGCAGAGTCAAGCGTTGATTCAGCTGAAGATGACGTTGAGTTCGTCGTGTATCCTATGGATACTCGACGATTCATCGAGTATGTGATGATACTCGACGATTCGTCGTGTATGCTATAGATACTCGACGATTCGTCGAGACAAGCGTTGTTTGACCGAATTTCTGGATTCTAAGTCTGGGTCTGCCAATAGCGACGGAAACTGTTCTGTTTATTCCTTGGGTATAAATAGAAGTCTTTAGGATTTCTTCTATGCGGGCTTACTGTTCATTCTGTCTAAGCACACGAGCCGTACTGTGCGAAAAGACGGAAGCCCTAGAAGGCCGACGAAAACCATTCCGTCGATCCCGCCGCCGTTGCTGATCCCGATCCCGGCGAGTGTCGCCGCCGCCTCTCCTTCAACAGATCTAGTAGTCTGTGGAGATGCCGAGTGTCCTCTCTCGACCTAGTGCTTGTTCGACAAGTAGCTACGGGTTCTCCCGATCATGTGGATTTTCTGTAGAGGCGCGAATATTCTTTCTACGCTCAGAACTCATGCCGCTAAGTGGCTGACCGAATTTTTCTGGAGCATCTTGGTTGAGTATAGTCTCAATCCCACAAAGGTAATTTTATTTACAACATGCTTTACTTCTTGATTCATGAATATTGCCAGATCCGAACTCTTTTGGGTTTTCTTGTTCTCCTTTTCCGCTGCGCGCACAATTGTTGTGCCGTTTAGTAAAACCCAACAGTTGCTTGGTGTTCATCCGCCCGATCGGAGGCCTCCCGCTGCGCAGATTAGTTTTCCCAAGACTTCCACCATCCACTCCTTCATTGTCTCGGCATCGTGAGGGTCGCCGAGAAAGTCCGCAAGCTCGCTGTGAGATGGGGGTGGGATAGCTCTTCATCAGCATCAAGGTCGGTCGCCGAGACCCCTCGATAACCAGGCAAGAAATTCAGCCTTTAATAGGATCGATTTCGAGCGAAAGGGGAAATTCGTCCGATTTACCTGGCGTAGGGACGGTGCCTTCGTCCGGTTGCTGTCAAGAAGGGCCGAGTTTCGCTTCAAAGGGCCTCTCGGAAAAGGACTGACACGATTTCCCCAATTCTGGGCGGAACGACGCTTGCCCCGAGGGATGGATCTCGGCCGGTTGGGAGGCGTCGGTCGCCTTTTTGGGCGAAAACTGGGAACCCGCCGCAAGATCCTAAGGGTTCTCGGCGGCCGGAATCTGGGGCACTTGACTGACCAGGCCCGTTGTCCCGCAGGGAGTAGCTGCAAGGATAGCGCGAGCTAAATAATTTAAACCAAGAAATGCGAGAGGGTAACAAGACGATTACCATAAGCAAGCGGGGGGTCAGCCTGGGCAACTTGGGGGGCGGTCTCCCGGACCAGCTGCTCATTTCCATCTAAGGGCCGAGACGCCTCGGCGTTCGCCAGGAGGACTCCAACATCCCTGTCCGTTAGTGATTCTTGCGAATGAACTAATTGCTCAATATCACAGGTTTTTTTTGGGTTATCGACAGGGCGTAGGTGAGTAAAGTACCTCCGACAGGATGGCGAGGTTCTTGAGGCGAGGGGTTGGGGTCGGAGAGGCGGACTCATCCGCCGTGAGGTTCCGTCAAATCGTCTTGGCCCTTCTCGGCCGATATGGCGAATTTGCGGGTCTCTTGGACGCGAGCCATGAGACATAGCGTGACATTTTGGATCCGGTCTTCTCTTGCGCGGCAGCGAGGCGATTTAGCAGCTCTCGCGAGAGCGGCTTTGAGGTCAGTTTGGCAAACATATTCGGGGTGGCTGGAGCTCAGGGGACGAGTAGTGGATGAACAAACGATATCATGGTAAGGCCAGGTCCTGGGGTATATATAGAGCCATGGGGGGACCCACCAAAGATTCACTTCCAGATCAGCAAGCACTCACCGAATACCGGGGGTTGGACTCTTCTTTCCGAGCGTAGAACTAGCTCGAAAATAGCGAGGATTGTGTACAACCCCGTATTCGCTGAGTGAGACACCTCGACGAATCCAATGACCCTCAAGTATGAGCTAGTCAAAGTAGGTAGGTGAGTGGGGCAGACAGACCCGCACTCGCCCAGAGAGAACAAAAATCCTTTCGCCAAAACAGGCGTAAGGGCTTCCGCATAGGGCGGAAAGGCTCTCACCAAATCAGACGAATGACATGCGAATCCCACACTCGCCCTTTGAAGAGCTGTGCGGGCAAATGCCTGGCTCACTACAACATTCACCTCTCCAGGCGAGTGGTGCCTACATGGACTACTCACCCAGTGAGGTGCAGAGGTAAAGTTACCTAGATGCCCTTGAAAGCCTACAAATAGCCTTTTAGAACAACGGAGTTACACTGTTGGTAGACCCAATTGGGTTGCATATAGCAGAATGGGATTGTAGAGTTACGCTGTTGACAGACCAAGTCTTGAAATTCTATAAATAGACCCTGTGGGCACCTTTGGAGAAGATCCAGGTCATTTTTGGCTTCTTCCTCCTTGGGTTATTTTGGGTTGGCTGCGTAAACCCTGCATGGTGCCCAACTCAGCTTTTGGCTTGGGAGGGGAAGCGCTCAAGAGACCTTCCGGGTGTGTGGTGGGACCTCCACGCTGCCGCGCAGGGTCAGTTTTCTAATTCCTAGCGACTGATCAGGAGCCCAAGTTTGGGAGAATTAGGTGCAAGCTATACCCTTTGGTCCGAACTCCAGTGGAGACCAAGTTTTGGCTTCAACAATGTTGAACCAGTAGAAAGAGGCCGCTAAACGAAAGTAGATACGGAAGGCCCCGACATGCCCTCCAAAGGGCGACGCGTGAAACTTGACGAGGAGGCGGGGGATGCTCGGAGAAGAGGACGCTAAAGCAGGTGGCCCTTGAAGAATAGGCGGCCCCTACAAGCGAGTATGGGGGCCGATGCTTGGAGAAATGGCTCGCATTGGGGCAGATGAGGCCCCCATCAACATCTTATGGACCAGCCGCTCGACCTTGTCCTTCTGCACATGGCCGTAGTGGTAAGGACTAAGGACGCACCGACACTGCCATAGTGCCAAGCAGGAGGTAAATGGGGTCATCAGTCGGGCGAGTCGGGGCCTCCACGATGTCGACGAACTCGGCGTGTAACGTTTGAAGGTCGGCCAGGTGTGAAAGAGGCGGCGGTGCCGGAGCGGGGAGCGGCCAAATCCACGCAGAAAAATCGACATCGGTGGTCCGATGAATCACGCAGGCGAAGATCGGAGAGCGAAGTAGAGCGGAGTCGCCCACCAGGCGACACGTCTGGCCCAGCTGGAGGAACTGCATAGTCATACACGCCCAGTTAATTTGCACATCGCCCAATGTGCAGAGCCAAGCCACTACCAGAATGACGTCAATATTGCCGTGGCCGATGACGTAGAAGTCCGCGGTCACCGTGCAGAACCCCACCGTCAGGGAGAGAGCGGTGCAACACCCTTGGGCCGGTCAGCGACGCCCATCACCCAAACAAACTTTAAAGTCAGGGGAGGGAACCAATGGATGGTGAAGCTGGTGCGCCAACTAGGCGAAGAGGAAGTTGTAGCTCGTACCACTGTCCACTATGACCACAATAGGACGATCACACAACATGCCCGCTAGCTTCATGATTTGAGGCCCCGAAATCCCTCCCACCGAGAAACAAGATAGCTCCAAGCGGTGGAAAGTAGGCGAGGCGGTGTCCAACACGCCGTCACCCTCAGATAGCTCAAGGGCCTCGAAATCCTCCAAGGTGACCTCCGGGTCCAAGTCGCCGATGATGGTGTGGAACTCCTTGATGGAGCACACATGCATAGGAGAGTAGGGTTGACGACACCTGACACATGCCATTGCTGTGGCAGTCGTTGTAGGCACTGTTGGATAGGGGTGCAACTCGGATCGATTTAGTTCGGTTCCACTCAAAACCAGGAACCGACCCATGTAGGTTCGGTTTCAATTTTTTGGAACCGGAACTGACCCACTGTTCTAAAATATAGAACTAGATCCGAACCGAATAGTTTGGTTCGGTTCCGTCGGTTCTCGGTTCTGCTCGTAATAAAAAAAGAAAGTTCATCTTATGGATAGATATTGTTTTTAAGCATTATTTATGAGAAACATAAACAATATTAGATAATAATCCATGCATCAATACATCACTACTGTTCTGCTTCAATTATTAAACCTTTTATGCTAAGATTGAGATAACAAAAAAAACAGTTTTAATCTATGCACCAGTACGTAACATATTAATAGAAACTTGATAAGCCACCAAACTGTCCATAACAGAACTTGATAATAATCCAAACAATCAAACATTGGTTTTAGATAATAATTCATGCGCAGAGAAGTGACTTGTAGTAGCCGGCTAAGATATCAATATGATGATGTAGGGTGAACTATGTGTGCCTTTACAGGCAAAATCTTTGATCGTTTTGTTAGGGGTAGAGGAATTGGAGGTAGAATCGGGTGGGGTCTTTTAACATTACCTTCAAGCAGCGAGGTAGAAGAGCCGAACGACGAAGCCCTAGAGATCGCGGGTGGAAGGGGGAAACGACGAAGCCCTAGTGATCGCAAAGAAGCTAACAGGGTTGCAGGTAGGTGATGCGAATAGGTTTTCTGGGATTTCGGCAGGGATTCACGTGGGAATAAGAAGAGACGGTCATCCACGAGGAGAAAGAGGCATAGGGACAGGACAATAGGGCTTCCGTTTTTGAATAGTAAGGCCAGTGGAGACGTGAAATGACGGCAAAACCCCTTATTTTCCAATTATTTTAAATTTTAGGGCAGAATTTGTACTTACATTAGAGGGTGATTCTGGTAATATGAATGTTGCACCAAAGACAGTTTTTCCCTTATAGAATAGTATAGATATATGTATATTCGAGGTTTCCCAAATTACAAAATAACCACCATAAAAAAATCCATGCAAAAATTAATGATACATTTAAAAAAAGTGTGGGAGTTGTTCAAGTCAAAATCACATGAGTCATTCTTGATTCTCATGTGGGCCCGCCTTTCCTTTGTTCCATCGCTTGTACGCACACCATCGCAACATATTGGTGAAAAAGCATTATTTTGTAATGTTCAAGCTTGTAATACTTTTTTTTTCTATGTTCAGGCTTGTTAAACTTTTTTCTAATGTTCAAGCTTGTGAGACTTTTTTCTAATGTTCAAGCCTTGGAAACGTTTTTCTAATGTTCAAGCCTGTGAGGCTTTTTTCTAAGGTTCAAGCCTGTGCGACTTTTTTCTAATGTTCAAGCCTGTGAGACTTTTTTCTAATGTTCAAGCCTGTGAGACTTTTTTCTAATGTTCAAGCTTGTGAGACCTTTTTCTACTATTCAAGCTTGTAAGGCTTTTAAAAAGTTATTATTGCATTAACCTCTGTATTTTAAAAAGTTTTAAAATAGTTTGATTACTATGTCGCAGATAAATGCTCCACGTTTCATTTTTTTGTGTGACCTTTTGGTATTTCTCCAGATTGAAGAAGTTCAATTGCGACTAAATGTTGATGTTTTAGCTGTGTCTGATTCTCTTAAGCCACCTGCACCTATTGAATCATTTAATGACATGGTAACTATTTGTATTCTTGTTCTAGATGTTTTGGAAAATCATCTTTGTTGTTAATGATAACCCATTCTTTTTTTTCAGGGTTTGAATACTGGTCTTATGAAGGACATAGCTTTCCATGAATACACAAAACCTACCCCTATTCAGGCACAGGCCATGCCTGTTGCTCTCAGTGGAAGAGATCTTCTGGGTTGTGCTGAGACTGGGAGTGGGAAAACCGCTGCATTCTCCATTCCCATGATTCAAGTAATTTAACTCTGCAAATACTAATTATTTTTCACACTTATAATTTATAAAAATTTCTCATTTGTGTTGATTGTATTTCTTTCTATTTATGAAAGCACTTTCTTCATTCCCATGATCCAGGTAATTTGATTCTGCAATTGCTATTCATTTTTACTTGTCACTTGCAATTTATTAAAAATTTGTCATTTGTGCTGACTTGTATTTCTTTCTAGTTATGAAAGTACTTTCTTTAACAATGATTTGTAAAGATTGTAGAATATTATCCGAACATGTAGTATCTATAGATACTGAGTAAATCCATGAGGAAATATTATATAGTCAAGTACATGTGATAATTTTTGTTGACCTACATGGAAAGAGTTGATAAAAATGACTTTTTGTGACAAATATTATGAATATGAATGAGAAGAATGGATTTCAATAGGTGGAAACATTTTCATTTTGCAGTTCACATTGTGTAACCATTTCGAGAGTTTCACTAGGATATATGTTCCGTGGTCCATTATTTTGAAACATCAGCATATAATGTTCCCAAAGTTTTTTTTGTTACTAGATAAAGATTCTGTTATGGGGGTATATGTTTCGAACAAGAAAATAGTTGCATTCAAAATAAAAATAGCAGGATACAAATCACGAGGGATACTCATGCCTAATTGGAGGCTTGTTCCTCGTTTAATCTCTCTCTAATCGAGAGATCCCAAACCCTAATGATTAAAAGATAACCTAAGACTCTTGAGTCCCCTCCTTATCTATAGAGAGAGACCAACCTACACATTACAATACTACCCATCAAAATTAAAATACATAATGACAATACAAAATAAATACTTTATGTCATTACCCCGTGTGTGCATAACAATACATCCCGTTAGAAAATCAAGCATGTCCTCATGGTTGAGTCTCTACAATATGACTAGTACCGGTACACCTGTAGGTTGACCCCTACTGATGTGCCTAGGGATTTGTCTGGCGGTGCATTCTCATTTGAGAGGGCCATGAAGTCATCTATGCCAATACCATCCAAGGCATTTCCGATGATGACTCAGAACTCCTTGATTGGGCAGTCGTGGGTCGGAGAGTAGGGTTGTTTCTAGCAGAAGCATATCCCCTTCTATTTATGTCATGATACTCCTTATTAGATAGACAATTAGTTAGGATGAGAGGAGTGTTGCATGTAGGAATGATGGGTAAGCGATGTAGAGGCTGTTAGATATTGTGTATTTGTATATGAGCTTATTTGTTTGTTCGGGTGTTGTATATATTACCCCAAGATGGGTCATTATTCATGTGCAATATACATTTCTAAGATGCTATCAGAGCCAAGGGTTTAATTCTCCCGATCCCTCTCCCGTCCGTCTGCGCCGATCGACCGTCTGCATCGACCGTCTGCGCCGATCGACCGCCTGCACTCGATCCCGTCTGCTCCATCGACCGCCTGCTTCCTCGACCGCGGTGGATCCTGCTCGTCTTCCTCGACCGCCTGCTTCCTCGTTCGTCTGCGCCGATCGACGGCCTGCGCTCGATCCCGTTTGCTCCAGCGACCGCCTGCTACCGCGGTGGATCCTGCTTCAGCAGCTACTTCTTCCTCCAGATCTTTCTTGCATCTTCCTTTTGCCAGCCGTTTCTAGGGTTTCCAACTAACAGAACCTCCGTTCAGCGCCTCTTCTTCCTCCGGCTCGGTCGATCCTGCTCCAGCTCTTGGTGTCGGCTTTCAATGGATCCTTCCTCGACTCACAGTTGCTATCTTCCTAAGCCTGATGTGCTGCTCAACGGGCAGAACTATAAGGCTTGGTCTTCCACCATGAGCATGCATCTCCGAGGCCCACGCCTTTGGGGCCATTTAGATGGATCCTACCCAACACCATTGCTCCCTGCCGCCTTTTTAACCGAGTCTTCTGTTTCCACAGCCAGCACCGATGTTTCCTCCGCTCAGGCGTTGGCCAAGTGGCAGGACGATGACTCCAGGGCTATTGCTATCCTTGGCCAGTCTTGTGAGGTACCCATCCGCCTGGCCATCTGTGAGTTCCCTACTGCCAAGGCGATTTGGGATCATCTTTCCGATCTCTATCAGCCTTCCAGCCAGGCACTTCAGTATTCATTGTTACAGACTCTTGCAGCTACCTACCAGCGCGACCGCTCAGTTCAGGAGTTTTTTGCTGAGATCACTTCCCTCTGGCGTCAGTGTGACGAGATGGCGCCGCCCCATTGCTTGTCCTGCTGCCATTGCGTTGCCACTGCTCAGTACAGAGATGCCTGCCGTGTCTACGATTTCTTGAAGCGCCTGCGCCCGGTGTTTGAGTTTGCTCGCTCACAGTTTCTCCATCGGGGTACTCCACCCACACTTTGTGACACTCTGTCCACGATTCTGGCAGAGGAGACTCGTCTTCGTACCATGGAGGGGACGCAGCACACTACCTCCCCCCATGTTGTCTTGGCTGCTCCTCAGTTTGCTCCGCAGCCTCCGCTGCCACCTTCTCCAGGGCTCAGTACTCCTACGCGACCGTCTGCTCCGTTTCCTACCCAGGGACCCTCTTCCCAGGGTTCCAATGCTGCGCAACGACGGTCTGTTCGCTGTCATTATTGTCATGCATTGGGCCACAGAGTGTCTGAGTGTCGCAAGCTTCAACGCTCCCAGCAGAACATCCAGTCTCGTGACACCCAGCAGCGTGCAGCTCCAGTTCTGCCTGTGCCTCCTCCGACAGCCTCTTTCTCTGAGCAGCTCCTACAGCTAGCTTAGCAGCTATCTTCAGGCACCTTCTCGAGTACATCTGCAGGCACAGTTGGTCAGGCCTCTACCTCTGCTGATCCCTCAGCGGCCTCTGCCCCGTCAGGTATCTCTCCGTCCTCGTGGTTACTTGACTCTGGAGCCTCTTTTCATATGACCTATGATGCCACCAATCTTCATGCCTGCCAGCCTGTTTCCTCCGACCTACGTGTTATTATTACTGATGTCACCACCCTTCCTATTACCAATCGTGGCCTTCTCCACACCCCTCAGTTCCACATTCCTGATGTTGCCTATATCCCTCAGCTCTCCATGAACCTCATCTCCGCCAGCCAGCTTGCCTCTAGTGGTTACCTTGTTGTTTTTGATGAGTTTGTTTGTCATGTGCAGGATCGTCTTACAGGGACCCTCATTGGAGCTGGCCGTCACCATAGTGGGGTATATCTCCTTGAGTACCTTCGTCTGCCATCAGTCACACCGTCCCCAGCTGCTCCTCTTTTATGTCTTCCCGCTGTTTCCTTTCGTCAGTGACACCATCGTCTTGGTCATCCCAGTGGCGCCCGTCTTTCAACTCTTGTTCCTCAGGGTGTTTTGGGCCGTGTATCTGTTGACACTAGTCACTCTTGTACGGGTTGTAAGCTTGGAAAACAGCTACAACTCCCCTATCAGTCTAGTCTGTCTAGGTCTTCTGCTTCTTTTGAGTTAGTCCATTCTGATGTATGGGGGCCTGCTCCTTTTGTATCCAAGGGTGGACACCGTTATTATGTCTTATTTATTGATGATTTTTCTCGTTTCACTTGGATATATATGTTGCGTTCTCGTGCTGAGTTTTTTCAGGTTTATGTTACTTTCTCCACCATGGTTCGTACTCAGTTCTCCGCCTCTATTCGTATTTTTCGCTCCGACTCAGGGGGGGAGTACCTATCGCATGAGTTTCGTGACCTTCTCGTCTCTCATGGCACGCTCCCGCAGCTCTCCTGTCCTGGTGCTCATTCCCAGAATGGCACTGCGGAAAGGAAACATCGTCACATCATTGAGACCGCTCGCACTCTTCTTTTGGCTTCCCATGTTCCCCCACATTTTTGGGCTGAGACTGTCTCCACCGCTGTCTATCTCATCAACCTTCAGCCATCCACTTTCCTTCAGGGTCGGTGTCCCGGTGAGTGTTTGTTCTCTCATCCTCCTCGATACACTCATCTTCGTGTGTTCGGATGTCTGTGTTATGTCTTATTACCACCACGTGAGCGGACTAAGCTCTCTGCTCAGTCTGTTGCATGTGTTTTTCTAGGCTACAGCTCAGAGCACAAGGGTTACCGCTGTTATGACCCTGTTGCGCGTCGTCTTCGCATTTCTCGTGATGTCACCTTCGTTGAGGACCAACCTTTCTTCCTTTCTTCATCCACCTCTGCTTCACCCTCATCCACTACCCCGACTGATATTCAGTTCCTTATTTTTCCTACTGTACCACCACCTGTTTTGCCACCACCGTCAGACCAGTCACCAGCAGAGCTACCGTCATCATCGTCATCTCCCTCTTCTGAGTCCTCTCCACCTCATGTTCTGCCATCTCCCGGCCCTCTACCTCCTCTTCTCCACCACTACACTCATCGTGCTCCGACTACCCCACAGGTGCCACCAGCCTTCAGTGAGAGTCCCGTGGATGATCCGCCTGCCAGACGTTACCCCCTTCGAGATCGACATCCACCAGATCGCCTCTGTTTTACCACCCAGCCACTCGACCTCACTGCTCTTCCTGCTACCTCCACCAGTACTCCAGAGCCTAGTTCCTACCACGAGGCTGCTCAGGTTCCTGAGTGGCAGACTGCTATGTTTGATGAGTTGGCTGCTCTTGAGCGTACCTCTACTTGGGATCTTGTGCCTCTTCCTCCTGGTACCGTTCCCATCACTTGCAAGTGTGTCTATAAGATCAAGACTCGCTCTGATGGTTCTATTGAGCGGTACAAGGCTCGCCTTGTTGCTCTGGGTTTTCAGCAGGAGCATAGTCGAGACTATGATGAGACTTTTTCTCCTGTGGCACACATGACCACGATCAGGACACTTGTTGCTGTTGCTGCTGTCCATCGTTGGTCCCTGTTTCAGCTGGATGTGAAAAATGCGTTTCTTCACGGTGATCTACAACAAGAGGTCTACATGGTTCCTCCTCCCGGTTTTACTGCTCCTCCTGGCATGGTTTGTCGGTTGCGTCGTGCTCTCTATGGTCTCAAACAGACTCCTCGAGCCTGGTTCGAGCCCTTCAGCTCTGTCGTTATAGCCGCTGGTTTTCAGCCCAGCCAGCATGACCCGGCCCTGTTTGTTCACACCTCTTCCCGAGGCCGGACTCTTCTTCTGCTCTATGTGGATGATATGATCATCACTGGTAATGACCCGGTTTTCATTGACTTTGTCAAGCATCACCTGCAGCAGTAATTTCAGATGACAGATTTGGGACCTTTAAGCTATTTTCTGGGTATTGAGTTTTCTTCCACCTCTGCAGGGTTCCAGCTCTCTCAGCAGCGGTATACTACTGATCTTCTAGCTCGGGCTGCTCTTTCTGACACCCGCACTGTTGCCACACCGATGGAGCTTCACCTGCAGCTTCAGGCTGATGAGGGGATCCCTCTTGCTGATCCCACTAGCTATCGTCATTTGGTCGGCAGCCTGGTCTATCTCACCATCACTCAGCCAGATATTGTTCATGCAGTCCATGTGTTGAGCTAGTTTGTCAGCACTCCTACATCAGTCCATTATGCTCACTTGCTGCGTGTACTGCGTTACCTTCGTGCGACTCCTGGCCGTGGTCTGTTCTTCTCCAGCAGCAGTTCCCTCCAGCTTTCTGCTTTCTCTGATGCTACTTGGGCTAGTGATCCTTCTGATCGTCGCTCCGTCACTGGTTTCTGTCTGTTTTTGGGCTCCTCCTTGCTTGCCTGGAAGTCCAAGAAACAGTCTGGTGTTTCCCGCTCTAGTACTGAGGCTGAGCTGCGCGCCATGGCGTCTACGGCCGAGGAGATTATCTGGCTTCGTTGGCTCCTTGCAGATTTTGGCATTGTCTCCTCAGGACCGATCACTCTCTTTTGTGACAACACTGGTGCCATTTAGCTCACTCTGAATCCCGTGAAGTTTTCCCTCTCCAAGCACATTGGCGTCAACGTCTTCTTCCTCCGTGAGCAGTACAACCGACGTACATTGGTTCCCCAGTATGTTCCCACCGAGCATCAGATTGCGGACTTGTTCACCAAGCCCCAGACGAGGGTTCAACATGAGTACCTTATGTCCAAACTCTCGATGTATGATCCCCCGTGAGTTTGAGGGGGGGGTGTTAGATATTGTGTATTTGTATATGAGCTTATTTGTTTGTTCGAGTCTTGTATATATTACCCCAAGAGGGGTCATTATTCATGTGCAATATACATTTCTAAGAGAGGCGACGACTGTGAGGTTTTTAGGCATACTATGGTTGCTAGGGGGCTTGGAGGGGAGGTAGAATGAGGATCCGTAGGGGTCATATGGAATTTAGTTTTAACAAGTAGGGAGAAATCCATGGCTTGGTTGATGGTGGAGGGGTGTGGAGTGCGGAGGTGAGTTTTGATATGAGGTTGCGGACCATGCATAAAGTAACAAATAATAATCGAGTGGATGATCTGAAACGTGTGACATGATTGATGAACTCGTCTATAGAGGCATCAATGGAGCCTGTCTGAAGGACTCCATACAAACGTTCAATGCATTGCCGGAGTTATAATGATTATAACGTTGTACGAGGGAGTGAGAATGGCCTAAGTGAGACTCAGAGATGAATTACAAAGCTGTCAGATCCAATGAAGCGTATACCCTTCCATGCCAATGAGGGAGACAATGACCTTTTATGTCTCTGGCTTGGTTGTAGATGTCAGATATCAGAGACACGTCAGTTTAGATTTTTCATGTCGGTTTTAATATGTCGGGGGGATATATCAGATATATTTCATTTATCGGGTTTTAATATTATTTATGTGTAATTATTTATAAATTTAGATATATTAATATATTAATAATTTGATGTTTTTTGAACTCATAAATTTATCAAACTAATATAAATATTTTGTGTTACACAAGTAATAATGGTATAACGCGTGAAATAAAATAAAAGAAAACAGAATGTCGGGAAGTTGCCGATGACAATGAAAGATAAGAAACCTTTAGTCCATAATTCAAACACCATGCATAATTGAAGTCGATGACGGACTTGAGAAAGGAAGAAAACCAGAGAAAAGTAAAAAACAACATTGACAATGAAATAATTTTGATTTATTGTCTATTAGACAATAAACATTAATTAAAATAAATTGAAAAAATTAGTCGATAAAATGTCAGGATATATCGACTAATATATTTGTGAATATATCGGTCAATAACAGACATATCAGAGAATATATTCTAAAAGGATATTTTGCAAAAAAATATCGAAAACATGTTTTGTCCACAAAACCTTTATATCGTCCGACATGTCGGTCATACCGGAGGATATCCACAACAGTGGTCTCCGATGTATGGTGGAGGTCAAAATATAACTCTCAGTGGGTCAACACCATTGAATTTCAGAATGTCTATGTGCTGGCATGTAGAAGGGCAGTTTGACAGTTGCGGTCTCCCCAGGAAAGGATGCTCTTGGGCATCCTAGGACAGAGGTGGCATTGGTCATCGATGGTTGGCCTGGATGCATGATGCAGAGTAACGTTGTGTTATAACCAAGTGTCGAAGGTGGCGAGAGCATGCTCTAGGGCATCCAAATGATTGTCTATCATTTTTCTCTTCATAGGCGTAATAGGTGGACAGTGAAAATTTTATGGAGGGACCAACGTTGCCACAAAAGGAAGGTATCACAAGATTGCGGGGGCAATGGTGCACATGCAAAGGAGGCACGATGAGGTAGCACGCACATAGAAGGTCGTAGAGTTCGGATGGGGATGGACACAAAAGTTGGTTTGGGAAGGGATGCGCCGAGTGAGATCTTGGAAGTCACCCGTCAATTGGAATTGGAGTGCAAAGAGGAACGTGTGAGGCGTTGGTCTAATCAGAAGGGACTCACGTCGGGGGGGGGGGGGGGGGCGTCAATCAGGATGGAAGGACAGTTGAATATGCGTATTTTTTAGTTTGTTTTTTTAACGCTGCACATTACACGTGATATGTCACATGCTTAGTATCCTGTATATGTATGCTTGCCCTTGAGTTTGGGTACATTAATACAAATTTCTCTCCCACTTGGTATCAATAATACCACGCCCCTTTTCGCTTCCGTCGCTCGATCCGCTCATCTCGCCGCTTTTGTCGTTCGATCTCACCCGTCTCGCCCCTTACGCCGCTTGATCCGTCTTCTTCCAGCGGCGTCGCATATTTCGCAGCCCTCCCTTAGGGCTTCCTCCGACGCCGTCGCTTCTTCCGCATCCCTCTCCTCGGGCGTCCTCCAACGCCGCTGCTCCTACAACTCCGTCTCCTCCTCCATCCGCCTAGCCATCAGTTCGCAGCAAACAACGCCTCTCTCTGCCTGATTTAGGTGCGGTTCTTTGTCTCAGGGCGTTTTGTCCTCCATAGGGGCTGCCAGAGACATCGTGGTCACATCCTTCGGTGTCCTTTCCGACAGCGCGATCTAAGTGATACTTGTAGGATGTGGTTTCTTCCATCTTGAGTTCTTCTTCTTGCTAGTTGTCTTCAGATGGTCATCGATGGGTGATTCCTATGATATCTCATCTTCTCCCCGCACAGTTCCCTCTGGTGATCTTGCTCGGAGCCATGACCAATCCGTCTCCTTAAAGATCACTACTGTTGCCTTGGATGACACAAGTTATCTTGAATGGTACAGGGCGGCACAACATGGTATTCAAAGTCATCAACTATATGGACATATTGATGGAACCACTGTTGAGCCTCCGCATACCGATCCCTTATGGAAAAAATGGGTTGCAGACAATTCCTTGGTTGTCTCATGATTACTTCACTCTATGTCCCCTCTGGTGTATCACACCTACATGCTTCTAGATTTTGTGCATAAAATTTTGAAAAGGGCCCGTGACACCTACTCTCAGGCAAGGAATTCGACACCGATTTATGAGCTCACTTGCCGTATTTTGGAGCTGAAGCAGGAAACCATATCTGTCTCTGCTTATTACTCTGAGTTCAAATGTCTTTATCAGGAACTAGATTACTTCAACACCTTTACTGCTACATGCACTGCCGACGCGCAGACTCTTCAGAAGCATAAAGACCGCTTTCCTGTTCACGTCTTTCTTATGGGGCTCAATATGAAGTTTGATGTTGTTCGCCTGTATGTCCTCCACCGTGAGCCTCTTCCCCCTCTTTGGGAAGCATTCAGTATGCTCCTCAATGATGAGAATCGTTGCTACTCTTTGTTCCTTTACATACCACTTTGCTCTTGCTGGGATTGGTCGTGGTCCTCCTTTCTCCTTTCCTGTATACGGCCACTGTGGGAAGAAAGGACATATTACAGACGCCTTCTTTTGTCTACTCTCTCATCTTGCTCCCCTGGTTGGGGATCTGGTGCTCGTGGGAGAGGCGATCACCGTCGTGGTGGTCGTCAGACTGGTGCCCGTACACAGTATTCTGCTTATTCGACTGAAGTTTATGAGGACAATCCTCCCTCTGGGGGCCTTTCTGCTATGAAGTTAGAGTCCTTCTGCCATCTATTGCATTTCCATTCCAACTCTACATCAACTGATTCCACTGCTGCATTTGCTACTTCAGATATCTACAGTGCTCATGCTGTGTCTTCATCACATTCCTAGTGGATCATTGACTCGGGTGCGACTGATCACATGACCGGTTCTGTCTTAGATTTTACCTCATATACTTCTCTCTTTAATCGTGATAAGGCTATTACCGCCAATGGTTCCCTTTCTTCTATTGCTGGCAAAGGAACCATTGCTTGTTCTCCTGACCTCTCTTTCTTTTGTCTTGCATGTCCCTTCACACAATTTTCTCTCCATTAATCATTTAACTACTTTAAACTTCTCATAACCTTTTTTCCTGATGTTTGTGTTTCAGGATCTGGATATGAAGCGGATGCTTGGCTGTTATAGGAATGTTGGCGGACTGTACTTGTTAAACCTACCGTTATCTCCCAGTTCTCTCTCCACCACCCGTGCTCTGACTTTGCATGACATTCGACACTAGTATCTTCATCTTGGTCACCCTTCTGCTTTATATCATATCAAACTATTTCCTGCTTTTAGTTGTTTAATTAAATCTTTTACTTGTGACATGTTGAAGCCATAAATGACCTCTGTGGAGTTCGGGGTCCCAAAAGACGGGTGACCGCCACCTACTACACTCAAGCGAACGATCTAGGCACAAGATTAGAAACACAAGGGACAGACCCAAGGTCTCAGCGTGGAGGACCCACCACATACCCGGAAGACTAACAAATTCTTCCCCTCCTAAGCCAAAGGCTGAGCTAAGACACCTTCGGAGGGCGCTCTCGGCCGACCGGAATATCTAAGGAGGATCTCAAGACCAACTCTCTCCTATCCAGATGTGTCTCCTTGGGTCTACACAAAATGCTCATCACCCGCTCTACTGATGGAGCAAACTCGTCGAGCAATTCCACGACGCACTGCCCAAACTGGGCCACTAACAGCGTAATTCCGCTATCCTAAAAGGCTGTCAACAGGCCATCAGGGGCTTCTCGGCAACTATACCTTGGGGCCCCCACGGGGCGAGCGGTTCACGAGAACACCGCCCGCCTAATACGAAGAAAAAAGCTACACATACACAGAGCATCACAGATATTATAAAATATTACAGGAATATGAATTCCATACTTCGGCACGCAGACCGACAATATAAGCAAAAAATAGGCCTTCGAGGGCCGGCACAAGCTTGGGCTTAAGCTCGCTACTCCCCACTTGGTACTGCAACACATGTACGCCAACGTCTCGACAAACGGTGGTCAGCTAAACGCCAGTCGGCTAACATGAGCGGACCAAATATATTGCACCCACCCCTTTTTCGGGGGTTGTGGCGCGCATTCCCTGCAAACGGATAATATACAACTTCCTCGGAGTCTTCTCCGGGAATCCCAGAACATCACCAATCCGGCTCACACGTCCGGATGAGCTTCACACAGCATGCCTAAACCCGTACTCACACTTTCGGGCGCTAACACAGTTAATTGCAGGGACGTACACGTCAACCCGTCGGAGAGCTCCCTTCCCCCACCCGTTGGTGGGGAGGGGCTTCCATGCAAATATGTAAACTGAGGGCTTCACCTGACCAAGTAGAAACATCGTTACCCTTGACGCGTGTTTTTTATCGGCGGTGTCGGGTCTTGCTGAAGAAATAACTTCCCATCCTTCTCCTTGATGGCCGAGTCTTTGCTGGGAGAGATGGAATCACCCCCCTCTCTCTCTTGGTAGTTGGTTCGAGCTCCAGGAGGCGCCAGGAGAGAAGCTCCCAGCCGGTCTTGTTGTAGGCGGCGCCGGGAGAGGAGCTCCCGGCCGGCCTTGCTGTAGGTGGCGCCGGGAGAGGAGCTCCCGGGCGGCCTTGCTGTAGGCGGCGCCGGGAGAGGAGCTCCCGGCCGGCCTTGCTGTAGGCGGCGCCGGGAGAGGAGCTCCCGGCCGGCCTTGCTGTAGGCGGCGCTGGGAGAGGAGCTCCCGGCCGCCTCGCTGTAGGCGGCGCCGGGAGAGGAGCTCCCGGCCGGCCTCGCTGTAGGCGGCGCCGGGAGAGGAGCTCCCGACCGACCTTGCTTTGCCCTAGGCGGCGGCGACGAAGAGAGAGAGAGAGAGCCGGGGTGGGGGTTGTTGCTCCAGGCCGACGAGAGAGAGAGAGAGAGACGGGCGGTGCTGCTCCAGGCCGAGAGAGAGAGGGAGACGGGCGGCTGTGCTGCTCCAGGCCGAGAGAGAGGGACACAGGCGGTGCTGCTCCAGGCCGAGAGAGAGAGGGAGACGGGCGGCTGTGCTGCTCCAGGCCGAGAGAGAGAGGGAGACGGGCGACTGTGCTGCTCCAGGCCGAACCCTAGCGGGGAGAGAAGAAGATGCCCGATGCCTTCCCCCTCCTCTTTATTTTTTTTCTCCTCTGTCCTGTACCCGAAGCCCCCCCTCCTGCTTACCTCTTCTTTTCTTCCTTTTTCTTTCTTTGCTTTTTTCTTCCTTTTTCTTTCTTTGCTTTTTTCTTCTTTTCCAGCTGTCCCCCCTCTCCCCCCTTTCCACTTGCTTTCTTTTTTTCTTTTTCCTTTAACCCGATCTGCCCCCTCCCATCAAATCCCCCCTTCTCATATAATATCTCCTCTATATTATATATAATATAATATATATATTAATATTAATCATATATCTATATAGATATATATACATTTATGAAGGCCCACACACATAAAACCTCCGCACGCACGCACGAGCACCCGCACATCCTTGAACGGGGCTATACCAAAACGTCGCTCAAAGCGCGTCCCGAGCGCGTCACTTGGGGAGGATCCCGCTCGACCGGATACAGAGTTGTACACAATCCCCGCTCTTTTCTAGGTTGGCACAAGCTCGGAATGAAATGTCCAACCCCAAGTATCCGGCGAGTGGGAGCCGACCCAAAGAAAATTTTTGGGAGAATCCAAAATTTGCATTTAAAACAATGATCCCTGCATGCTCCTTTTGATCTTGTTGAACAACTCAATACATTTTTGCTCACTGCTATTGGATTGCCCTTATACCTTTACTTACAATAACTACAAAATTTCTCAAGATAATGTAAAATAATGAAGCCAAATATTTTGCATTCTCTTGAACACGCGGAGCTAATCCTTTCCCCCCAGGTGTGCCTACCGCCCTGCCCAGCTAATGAGAGCCTGAGCAGCGAGTTTACCCGGGGCCGAGCAGCACTCGGGGTCCCTTACCCCCACAGGCGAGCCTACGGACCTGCCAGCTGGATGAGAGCCTGAGCAGCGGGTCTACCTGGGGCCGAGCCGAGCTCGGGGTGCCGATAAAGTTCTCAAACCAAACCTATCCCCCACAGGCGAGCCTTCGGACCTGTCAGCTAGATGAGAGCCTGCGCAGCGGGTCTACCTGGGGCCGAGCCGAGCTCGGGGTGCCGATGAACTTCTCAAACCAAACCTATCCTCCACAGGCGAGCCTTCGGACCTGCCAGCTAGATCAGAGCCTGCGCAGCGGGTCTACCTGGGGCCGAGCCGAGCTCGGGGTGCCGATGAAGTTTCCACAAACCTAACCTATCCCCCGCAGGCGAGCCTTCGGACCTGCCAGCTAGATGAGAGCCTGCACAGCGGGTCTACCTGGGGCCGAGCCGAGCTCGGGGTGCCGATGAAGTTCTCAAACCAAACCTATCCCCCACAGGCGAGCCTTCGGACCTGCCAGCTAGATGAGAGCATGCGCAGCGGGTCTACCTGGGGCCGAGCCGCGCTCGGGGTAGTGCAGAGCCAAGAACCAGGACCTCTCCCCCACAGGAGAGCCTTCAGACCTGCCAGCTAGTAAGAGCTAGGCAACGGGTCTACCTAGGGCCGAGCCGCGCTCGGGGTAGTGCAGAACCAAGGAGCAGGACCTCTCCCCCACAGGCGAGCCTTCAGACCTGCCAGCTAGTAGGAGCCAGACAGCAGGTCTACCTGGGGCCGAGCCGCGCTCGGGGTAGTGCAGAACCAAGAACCAGGATCTCTCCCCCACAAACGAGCTTTCGGACCTGCCAGCTAGTAGGAGCCAGGCACCGGGTCTACCTGGGGCCGAGCCGCGCTCGTGGTAGTGCAGAACCAAGAGCCAGGACCTCTCCCCCACAGGCGAGCCTTCAGACCTGCCAGCTAGTAGGAGCCAGGCAGCGGGTCTACCTGGGACCGAGCCGCGCTCGGGGTAGTGCAGAACCAAGAAGCAGGACCTCTCCCCCACAGACGAGCCTTCAGACCTGCCAGCTAGTAGGAGCCAGGCAGCGGGTCTACCTGGGGCCGAGCCGCGCTCGGGGTAGTGCAGAACCAAGAACCAGGATCTCTCCCCCACAGGCGAGCCTTCAGACCTGCCTGCTAGATGGGAGCCTGCGCAGCGGGTCTACCTGGGGGTCTCCTCTCCAACGCAAATATAAAGCAAACACAAAGGTAAACAAATAACTCAAAAGAACTGTTAACCCGGTCAATCAAGTCAAAGTCCGACACGGGGCATCTCTATCCGCTACGTCCACCCTCCTGAGAACCAGAGTCGATCATAAAATATTCTCCCTAAGGCACGTTTTGATCTCCAGGATCGAACATCCTAGCGACAAGAGGGGAATGGGAGGGGACTTCTTTCATCACATGACCATGGTCGTCACTTGGCTCCTCTTCTATAGCCATGACGTTCGGCTGAGTTTTTCCGTGCTGGCCACTCTCCACGCTCACCGCACCATAACTGTTGAAGCCAAAAATGACATCTGTGGAGTTCGGGGTCCCTAAATAGGGGTGACCGCGCACCTACTACCCTCAAGCGAACGATCTAGGCGCAAGATTAGGAACACAAGGGACAGAACCATGGTCTCAGCGTGGAGGACCCACCGCATACCCGGAAGACTAACAAACTCTTCCCCTCCCAAGCCAAAGGCTGAGCTAAGACACCTTCGGAGGGCGCTCTCCGCCGACCGGAATATCTAAGGAGGATCTCAAGACCAACTCTCCTATCCAGATGTGTCTCCTTGGGTCTACACAAAATGCTCCTCACCCGCTCTTCTGATGGCGCAAACTCGCCGAGCAATTCCACGACGCACTACCCAAACTGGGCCACGAACAGCGTAATTCCGCAATCCTAAAAGGCTGTCAACAGGCCATCAGGGGCTTCCCGACAACTATACCTCGTGGCCCCCACGGGGCGAGCGGTTCACGAGAACACCGCCTAATACGAATAAGAAAGCTACACATACACAGAGCATCACAAATATTATAAAATATTAAAGGAATATGAATTCCATACTTCGGCACGCAGGCCGACAATATAAGCAAAAAATAGGCCTTCGAGGGCCGGCACAAGCTTGGGCTTTAACCCGCTACTCCCCGCTTGGTACTGCAACACCTGTACGCCAACGTCTCGACAAGCGGCGGTCAGCTAAACGCCAGCCGGCTAACATGAGCGGACCAAATATATTGCACCCACCCCTTTTTCGGGGGTTGTGACGCGCATTCCCTGCAAACGGATAATATACAACTTCCTCGGAGTATTCTCCGGGAACCCCAGAACATCATCAATCCGGCTCACACGTCCGGATGGGCTTCACACAGCATGCCTAAACCCGTACTCACACTTCCGGGCGCTAACACAGTTAATTGCAGGGACGTACACGTCAACCCGTCGGAGAGCTCCCTTCCCCCACCCGTTGGTGGGGAGGGGCTTCCATGCAAATATGTAAACTGAGGGCTTCACCTGCCCAAGTAGAAACATCGTTACCCTTGACGCGTGTTTTTTGTCGGCGGTGTCGGGTCTTGCTGAAGAAATAACTTCCCATCCTTCTCCTTGATGGCCGAGTCTTTGCTGGGAGAGATGGAATCATCCCCCTCTCTCTCTTGGTAGTTGGTTCGAGCTCCAGGCGGCGCCAGGAGAGAAGCTCCCGGCCGGTCTTGCTGTAGGCGGCGCCGGGAGAGGAGCCAGTTGGTTCAGCCCCGTCGGCCGCCTTTTAGAAAGTGGGGGCTGAACCAGTTGGTTCAGCCCCGTTGTCGCCTTCGGATCCGTCCGGGGGCGTAACACGAACACAATTGTCATTTGGAAGGGACGCACTAGAGTGGTGTCGATCAGGTCGAATGGTGAGTGCGATCATCGACCGGGTGGAAGTCGTTGGATAAATGCTGGGTCATGGGACCAAAGCATAAGAAAGGAGATGTTTGTGTGTATCTCAGATAGATGCCGACAGTTGGCGACATGATAGGTTGGAGTCGTTGGACTAATAATATTAACAAAAAAATAGTTGTATTTGATGTGAAATCAACGGGCACAAATCACAAGGGATGCTCTCATGCTCGTGCGTAACTTCAGGAGATGGTTCCTCCTTAAAGCCTCTCTCTAAATAAGAGACCCCAAACAAAAATAATCAAAAGATAACCCAAGATTCTCAAGTCCCTTCCTTATATATATTGAGAGACCCACTTATAATTACCATACTACCTATAAAAATTAAAATACATAATGGAAATAAAAATAAAATGCTCCATATCATCGCTGCCACATGTGTGTAACATTTTACTCTTGATATATTCTGTATCTTTGGACTGCTGACTTAAAATGATGAATTTTGGAGCATCTTTAGTCTAAGTCATAAATGATGAATTTTGGACCATCTTTAGAGAAGTCATCATTATAGTGCATTATAAATTAACATTTATGTTTTAGTGAAACACGACAGGTCAAATCAATGATATTTTATGAAATTGGAGAAAATGTTTTAAAATGTATTATTATTTTATATTCTTAATATATGTACAAAGATACTCTTTATATTAAGAGAAAGTGAATGAGTTAAGAGTTAATACAAGATGTGTGACTAAAGAAGCCTAAGAGAGGAATAAGCCTAATGAGCCATAATATAGAGACAGGGGAAGCCGACTCCGAAAGCGACCATTGTCAAGACCACCTCGTGGAACAAATCCCCCTCTATGAGGTGTACTTGAATCAAGTGTCACAAGAGTGACAAATCTTCCTATAATAATTACATACCATGTGGCACTTGTCCATAGATTTCGGTCTGATATCACATGCATGACTACTTCTTGAACTGTATGAGTAACAAGGACATATCCTTCTGAAACATAGTCAGAGAGCCTAGTTTGCCACCAAGCAAAATCGTGTTGCACATGGTGTTTACTTTTGGGAGAAGTATGCGAGCACCCAAATATCTGAACATTGATTTGATCAAAATCACAATGAAGTTCCATAGAAAAATTCAAAGATCCTTTTACCTTCTTCCCGAGCTGTAACCAAAAATTCATCCTCAGGGGACACAATGATGAGCGAATTAAAGTGATCATCTTTTTAATATAGTTGAGCAAACTCTAAGTAGTACATAAAAGGAGGATGATCACCCCGTCGTTGGAGAAATATCTTGTTGCAGTTGGAATATTCATGCGACATTTCCATGACAGGAGTAGGTATTCTCAGCTCTCTTCTATATATTTGTAGCCGTATCAAGGAACAAATAGTTGCGGGTAATGGATTCTAGCATAGAGTTTTGCGTCACGATATGACCATGGAGTTTTTAGACTCCCACTGCAATCAATCCACTGAAGTCAAACCAGATTCCATGGTGGCACCGCTAAAATATCCAAATATTTGCCGTCTTTTCTGGGCAAGGGTGATAGTGCTGGCCCATGGTAGATAGTTGGAGGCATCTAATCATATAGTAGTAATCTGAGGAATGTTATGATCATGACTAGAGTAGATAGATACCACAAATGTCAATGGAGACAGAGTTACTATGACTTTATATATGAGATAATGAATTAACGATAGAGTCAACACTCACTGATATGATGATCCACAAATAGAAACCAAAGAATCACTAAAAAATAGTTAAAGAGGAAAAACCTAGATCCACAAAAGCTCACTATCCAACTAACAGATCGAAACAAAATCCTAATTGGTGATAAGAAAAAGAAGAATCATCTCCTTAAACATGGAGGAGATTAGGCCGATTATTGGAGCGGGCGAGGCGAGGCTCAACAACAGGCTCTAAGCACAAGCTGAGGGAGTTCAAGCGAGCGAAACATGTATGCATAACAGTTGATATACACTGTTCCTTTTAAGTTTTATTACTTACCGCTTATTTCACGTGATATGTCACGTGGATTATATCCTATATATTTGTATGCTTGGTCAAATTAGGGCAATCAATACAATTTTCTATTCATTCCACTTGGTATCAGAGCTAACCCACACTCCTGGTTCCGCCGCTTCCGTAATCCCGCATCCCGCATCCCGACGGTGCGAACACTCCCGATACTTGACGGTGCCTCCTCCGGTTACGTGATCCCGATCGCGATCCCGATCCCAGCGATGATGCCTAGTCCCGCTCTGCTCCTATAAGCATTGCCCTACTTGTCTCATTTCGGTGCCTCCCTAGGCCCTAGTCGTTTCATCCGCCTCCTGAGCCTAGGATTTCCAGCGCCTTGGGCTTCCAACGCCTAAGGCTTCTCTATTGAGTTTCTCCAGCGAGCTTCTCTAGCGGGCTTCTTCAACGCCCTTCTCTGCTCGATTTTTCCGAGAGGCCCTTTGTCTCCGGTTGTTTTGTCCTCCATGGGGGTTGCCTGAGACATCGCGGTCACATCCTCCAGTGTCCTCTCCGGCGACACGATCTAAAGGACACTCGTATGATGTGTTTTTCTTCCGATTTCAGTTCTTCGACTTGCTAGTTTTTTTCAGACCGCCATCGATGGAAGATTCCTCTGAAATCTCATTGTCTCCCCACACAGGTGCCCTCCATGGTCACTCTGCAGGTCCTCCTCGAAGCCACGGTCAATCTGGCTCCTTTAAGATCATTATTATTGCCTTGGATGACAAAAATTATCTTGAATCCTCCAGGGCGGCACAACATGTTATTCGCAGTTACCAGCTATATGGACATATTGATGGTACCACTGTTGAGCCACCACGTACCGATCCCTCATGGAAAAAATGGGATGCAGACAATTCCTTGGTTATCTCGTGGTTACTTCACTTTATGTCCCCTCGAGTGTATCTCAGCACATGCTTCTGGATTTTGCTCATGAAATTTGGACAAGGGCCCGTGATACCTACTCTCAGGCAGGTAGTTCGACGCAGATTTATGAGCTCACTCGCCGTGTCTTGGAGCTGAAGCAGGGAACCATGTCCGTCTCTGCCTATTACTCTAAGTTCGAACGACTGTATTGGGAGCTGGATTACTTCAACACCTTTGTCGCTGCTTGCATTGCTGATGCGCAGGCTCTTTAGAAGAATAAAGACCGCTTTCGGGTTTACGTATTTCTTATGAGGCTCAATATGGAGTTTGATGCAGTTCGCCTACATGTCCTACACCACGAGCCTCTTCCCTCTTTTCGGGAAGCCGTAAATATGCTCTTTAGTGATGAGAATTGTCGCCACTCTCTTGGTTCCTCTACCGACCACTCTGCTCTTGCTGGGATTGCTCGAGACCCTCCTCCTTTATGCAGACTGTGGGAAGAAAGGACATACTAAGAACGTCTGTTTTCGTCTACACCCTCATCTTGCTCCCTCTGGCCGTGGTTCTGGTTCTCGTGGGAGAGGTGGTCACCGTGGAGGTGGTCGACAGACTGGTGATCGCACTCAGTATTCTGCACATTCGACTGAGGTTTATGAGGATACCTCTGGGGGTCTTTCTGCTATGGAGTTAGAGGCCTTACGTCGTATGTTGCGTTCCCAGACTGACTCTAGTTCAACTGATTCCACTGTCGCGTTTACTACTTTCGCTATCTCTAAGGCCCATGCTGTACCTTTCTCCCCTTCTGAGTGGATCATTGACTCGGGTGTGATGAATCACATGACTAGCTCTGCCTTAGGTTTTACCTCTTATACTACTCTCTTTGGTCATGATAAGGTTATTGCTACTAATGTTCCCTTTCTTCTAGTGCTGACAAAGCAATCGTTGCATGTTCTCCCGACCTTTCTCTTTCTTCCGTTTTGCACGTCCCTTCGTTTACTCGCAATCTTCTCTCCATAGACCACTTAACTGCTTCTTTAAATTGCTCCGTAACCTTTTTTTCCTGATGTTTGTGTGTTTTAGGATCTGGATACGAAGCTGATGCTTGGTAGTGGTAGGAACGTTGGCGGACTGTACTTGCTGAACCAATTGTTATCTCTCAGTGCTCTCTCCACCACAAGTGCTCCGACTTTACACGACATCCGACGTTGGTATCTACGCCTTGGCCACCCTTTTTTTTTCTATCTTACAAACTATTTCCTATTTTCAGTTGTTTAATTAAATCGTTTACCTGTGACACATTTGAACTCTCAAAACATGTTCGTCATAGTATTAGTCATGTTTTTTTTCTTAATTCATGTCGTTTTGATGTTATACATTCTGATGTTTGGGGCCCCTCTCCCGTGTTATCTTTATCTGACTATAAATGGTTTGTTACTTTTATTGATTGTCATTCTCGTACTACTTGACTATATTTATTAAAAAAGAAGAGTGACATGCTTAATTGTTTTCGGTACTTTCATCAAATGGTTATGACACAGTTCAACAACACAATTTGTGTGTTTCTTAGTGATAATGACGGGGAGTATGATGATCAGTGAACATTTGGTGCCTATCTTGCCTAACATGACATTATTCACCAAACTACATGTGTCCACACTTCTGCTCAAAATGATGTTGCCAAACGAAAAAATAGACACTTACTGGAGGTGTCTTTGTGTTTGTTAATTGCCATGAACCTTCCTAAGTCCTATTGAGGTGATGCGGTTCTGACTGCATCTCATTAATCGGCTATCGTCTCGCTCCCTTTGTTACGATACGCCTCTCTCCCGTGTAGCCAAGAAACACATTGTCCACACCTCCCATATCTCCGCTCGCATCTTTGGCTCAGTTTGATTTGTTTATATTCATACCCCGCATCACGATAAACTGGATGCTTTCTCCCTCTGCTATGTTTTTGTGTGATACTCTCCTACCACCAAAGGGTATAGGTGTTATCACCCCCTACATGTCGATATTACTGCACTGTTATCGCCCCTCGCATCTTTGCTTGTGCCAGTGCTTGCCTCTGCTCCAGATTCAGTTGATGACCTCCATGTTCCCCTCGCTCATCGCAAAGGTAAATTTGGTGGCATCAAAGACCCAATTACCAACTATATTTCTTACCATCACCTCTCTCAGGATCACCGAGCTTTTATCTCATCTCTTTCCCCTATTGTGATTCCTAAGACCTGACAGGAGGCTGTTCAGATACTTGAGTGGAAACATGCTATGGAAAAATTGATGCGTGCCTTGAAAAAATGGAACATGGCGGCTTGCAAGTCTCCTCTATGGGAATTAGACAGTTGGATCACGCCAGATTTTCTCTGTTAAGCAGAATCAAGATGGGGTGGTGGAGCGACATAAAGCACGCTTGGTCGCCCAATGGTATACCAAAACCCTAGGAATTGACTACCAAAAAACCTTTGCCCCGATTGCAAAGATGAACTCTATTCGGGTGATCCTCTCTTGCGCCGCGTGTCTTGGATGGGAGTTACAACAACTTGATGTCAAAAATGCGTTCTTTCGTGGTGATCTTGAAGAAGAGGTTTATATGACTATCCCTTCTGGCTTTATTAAAGGGTCCAATGGAAAGGTCTGCCGTTTGCAGAAATCCCTATATGACCTGAAACAGTCCCCTAGAGTCTGGTTTGGACGGTTTAACAAAACCATGCTTCAACCAGGCTATATTCAAGGACTGGATGATCATACTCTCTTTATCAAGAAGATAGGAGCTTAAATATCAATTCTTATTGTCAACGTGGATGACATCATCATTACAGGAGATGACCTACAAGAGATCTTGCACTTGAAAGAACAATCAGGCAAAAAAAATGAAGTCAAGGATCCGAGGAAATTTAAATATTTATTAGGAATTGAAGTAGTGAGGTCTCGTCAGGGGATCTTCATCTCTCAGAGAAAGTATACCCTTGATCTTTTAGAGGAAACTGAGGTGCTAGAGTGTGCTCTCATGGATACACCTATTGAGGCTAATCACAAGATTGATGCTGATACTAGTGGAGAGAAAGTGAATGCTTCAAGTTACCAATGATTGTTTGGGAGACTCATATACTTATCTTATACTCGCTCTGATATTACGTACGCCGTGGGTGTCCCAAGTAGATTCATGCACTCGTACACCTTGCCAAGATATGGATTTCCAGGTAAACAAACCGGTTACTATTTATTGTGACAATAGAGTTGCCATCAGTATTGCTCACAAACCAGTTCAACATGATAAGACGAAGCATGTTGAAGTTGACAGACATTTCATCAAAGATTACCTTGGCAAGGGAAATATCTGTACTCAGTTCGTGAATTCGTATGATCAACTGGCTGATGTCATCACCAAGGGATTAAGCATTGACAATTTTATGAACGATACAGTCAAGTTGGTGTGATCGATATATATTCCCAACTTGAGTGGGATAGTTGAATATACGCTGTTCCTTTTAAGTTTTATTTTTTCTTGCCTCTTATTTCACGTGGTTCATATCCTATATATTTGTATGCTTGGCCAAATTAGGGCAATCAATACAGTTTTCTATTCATTCCACTATAATAACAATAGATAGGGAATGGATTTTCAGGACCAGAGTGGGCCTCCTCCGACGGTGGTGGGGCATGGGAAACAATATTGGGGCTGGAAGCTTGGCTAAATCATACTGGAGAGGAATCAAACGAAGACGACAAGGTCTCGCCCGATTTCTTTTTTCCTTGCTAACCTTTCACGTTGGGGCTAACAACATTAAATAAAGGAAGGGGTAAGTTTCGACTTTCGATAAGAAGAATAGGCTTTAATATGGATATTAAATAATATTAAATGAAGGAGAATTTTTTAAAGCTGGCTTGCACTATTGGTCTGTGCACGCTTTTCGGTGCACGATTGACTTGATTTGACAACGAATTGATCACCCGTCATTGAAATTGACCGGGACCAACTTCGTTGACTTTGTATTGACCATACGAATCCAATGCCACTAAACGGGGTCGAATCGGAGTTTGTTTGCTAAATATTCAAAATCCGCGCGTCGTAGCCTGCTAAAATGGTCAAAACGCTCATAATCATCATTAGACTTTGAATTGCGACGCAACGAGTTTTGATGCGTTCGTATCAACTATACAAAGTCATAGGAACTGACAGAAGTCATATCGGAATTCTCTATGTCAATATCCAAAAAATTTTATTTTCGCGACGCTTTACTAGAAACGGCCATATCCACCATATGACCTCAGAATTCAACGGAATGAGTTCCAATGGACTCGTATTGACTATACGAGGCCACGAGAACTGACAGAACTCAAATTGGAGTTCTCTAGCTCGATATTCAAAATTATCGTTTTCGCGACGTTCTACGAGGAACGACTATATCCACCATATGACTTCGAAATTTAACGAACGAGTTCCAACGCACACGTATTGACTATACGAGACCACAGGAACTGACAGAACTCAAATCAGAGTTTTCTAGCTCTTTATCCCCGTCTAGGGTAACCTCCTACCTTGGTATGTGCCACGGGTAGAGGTTCAAGTCTTTTTTTGTGCCCATTATGGTTCTGGTGGGCCAATAAAAGTCGGGAAGTTACATATGACACGTCTGCAAGCTGAAGAAGACCATCTATAGTCTGAAGCAGCTGCCTCGAGCGTGGTATGGGTATATTTCAAAATACCTCTAATTTTGCAGATACTTCGTTTTAGACTCAGATTCAAGTCTTTTTATGAAGAAGAGGGGTGATGTCACAACCCGTATTTTCTCGGTATTCAATACATATTATCAGAGTAAGAGAAAGCGCGCGACGTGATGCCAAGCCGTGCATGAGACATGTCTCGGAGAGGAATATATTTCCTCAACGATTTGAAAATCACATATTTGGACCTGACAACCTCAATGCCCAAGAAATTCTTAAGGTTCCCCAAGTATTTCACTTCAAATTCTCTCATCAACCTCTTTTTTAGAGCATGAGCCTTATTCTGATCATCTTCTATTATAATAATGTCATCAACATAAAATATTAGAGCTATCAACTTTTCTTCCCTTTGTTTGATGAAAAGGGTATGATCAAAATTTCCCTGGGAGTATCCGAAGCTTGTCATGGACTAGTGAAATCTCCCAAATCATGCTCTAGGAGATTGCTTCCTGCCATATAAAGCCTTCTTTAACTTGCAAACATTCCCTTCCGATTATTCATGGGAAAGACCGGGAGGTAGAGACATGTATACTTTCTCTTCCAGATCCCCATGAAGGAACACATTCTTCATATCGAGTTGACTGAGATTCTATCCCTTAGGCATCACACAATAAAAGAACCCTCATAGAGTTCATCTTTGCAACATGAGCAAAGATCTTCTGAGAGTCAATTCCTGCTGCCTGTTTGTATCATCTTACAACCAACCTTACCTTGTATCTCTCCACGATACCCAGGGTGTTTTGTTTGACAAAAAACACCCCATTTACATTCCGTGACAGTATTCTCGTTTGGCAGGTGTACCTGGTTCTATGTGTAATTTTTGTTTGGAGTATGCATTTCTTCAAGCATAGAGGTCTGCCACTTGTTGTCAGAAAGATCTTTCTGCCACAATGCGGGAATAAAAATTGCAGACAAAGAAGAGAGAAAGGTTTTATGGGAATCCCCTACAGAGGAATAGAAAACAAACTGAGATAATGAATATTGTGTAGAGGTATCTCCCCTTAGAGCAATGAGCACTGAAGACGGGTTAGATGTCGGCTCTAGGATTCTGAGGGGGCCTGTGTGTTTGTTCCCTTACGACATCGATAACAAACTTGCTGGAGAGGAACATGAGATTTCACCATAGGTGCAGTAGGTGTTGGCACAAAAGCAATACGAGACAGAGTCGAGTGGGTCTGGTATAAAGGAGGAATGGGTAACATAGTAGAAAGGGAATTAACTGGAGTTAAGGAGTCCACCTTCAACATTTGAGAGATCCCCTTTGAAGTGAGGGCTCATAATAGCTCTCGGATTCACAAAAGATGACATCCATGGACACAAATTTTCTTATGGATCTGGTCAAAACAATTTGAGTAGGAGAATATCCTATGAATACACACTTGTGAGCATGAGCATCAAGTTTAGTTTTCTGATGAATATGGACAAGGCACACATCCAAAAACACGAGACTGTCGATTTATCAGAGGAACCCGAAAGGTACAAAGGGGGTGTTATAACCTAGTACACACAGGTGCATACAATTAATAAGGTAGGTTAAAGTGAGGACTGCATTCCCCCAATAGTATTGGGAAGGTGATTTGGAGAAGAAGACATCGTGAAACTTCTAAAAGGTGATGATTTTTGCATTTGGTCACCCCATTTTGGGAAAGTGAGTAAACACAAGATTTCTGGTGGATAATGCCATGATTAACAAGATAGTGTTCGAATTGAGAGTTATTGTACTCATGACGATTGTCAGTACGAAGAATTTTGATAGTGGTGCCTAATTGTGTAGAAATCATGTCGTGAAAATTTTGAAATAAAGGAATTTTTTTTTGCTTCTATTAGGTATACCCATATTGTTCGTGAAAAACAGTCAATGAGAGTAACAAACAAAAAACACCCAAAAGTAGAAGCAACGAGGCAATGCCTCCAAACATCACTATGTATAATATTAAATAGTGCAGAACTAGGAGAGGAAACATGATTAATGGAAGCAAGATGGTTTTTACCAAGTTCACAAACACACAATGGAAATTATCAACTAATACATGTGACATAATCGTATAGCAGAAAATAAATGTTTTATAGAGAAGATAGATGGAGGTCCAAGGCGACAATGCCAGGACTCCAAAGTGGTCGGCTGATCAGTATGCAGAGCCTGTTGAGGAGAAGCAGGGTGGGAGGAGTCAAGCACGTAAAGCCCATCCAACAGACTAGTAGAGTCAATCACCGTGCGCGTGTTCAGGTTCTAAAAAATACAAGGAAAGAATGTCACAGAATAGTTCATAGACTTGATCAGACGACTAATGGAGAAAAGATTGCGAGTAAACTTTGGTACATGAATAACTTATGAGAGGGTGATAGAGGAGCAAGAGATGGATCCTTTCCCAGCAATCAGAGAGATGGATCTATCAACAATGGCCACCTTGTCCCTACCACCAGACAAGGGAAGGTAAAAAGCAAAACTTGTCGCATATGTTTCGTGACTCCATAATCAATAATCCAGTTAGTAGATAGCCAAGAAGACGCATTATGAGCACCTGAGGGTTCATGATGAGCATATGCTGACAAAAAAGCAGGTGTCTCAGTAGATTGCCCCTGCATCAATTTGCGGAACACATGGATCTCATCGATAAATAGAGTCAAGGGAACTAGAGTTCTAAAGGGAGACAGGATATCCGTCAAGGCATCATAAAGATGATCAGACCATGAATGAGTAGAGCGACCTTGAGAGCAACCATAACCGCACCCTCCTCTTGGTGCAGAACGACCTCGTGGTGTAGGAAAATCATGAAGACGGAAGCACGTGCCCCTGGTGTGATGAGACTTCCCACTGTAGTCACACAACAAATGATCCTTTTCAATGAACTTATACCTTATATCACTAGAAGCTCTACCACTAAACTAAACAACGATGACAAAACCTTCAGGAGCACCATCAGGAGTACAAGTCTGTCGCCTATCAAATTCTTGTTGAACCAGATTATAAACCTCTGTGAGAGAGATAGGGGGAGTGCCCAAGGATTTGAACACTAATCTAATTGAAGTCCCGATGTAGATCATGAAGGAACTCAAAAACTCTTCCTTTCTTCCCGAGCCCCAACAAGAATCGTATCCTTGGGGTACATAAAATGAGGGAGTCATAGTTATCGTATTCTTGATAACGCGGAGTGAACTCCAGGTAGTAGACTGATGGAGGACGATCACCCTGACAGAGGAGAAAGATCTTTTGCTTCAACTGGAAAATCTGGACAATGTTCCCTCCTGCATTAGTATGTGACCTCAAACCTTTTCCAAGTATCTACAACAATATCTAAGGACAAGTATTTTTGGGAAATGGAGTCCATAGAGTTGGTCAGCCAAGAGATGACAAGTGAGTTCTCAGACTCCCATTGCAACCAATTAGGGGAATTCTGGGCAGGTGCCAGCATAGCACCCATAACATAACCAAACAAGCGTCTACTCATCTAGGAAATGGTGACATCCCGAGACCATGGGAGAAAATTGGAGTCATCTAGACTCATGTTTTGAGGAGTATTATGGTCATGACTTGATCAAATAGATCCACCATACACCAGGGTAGCGGAGGAAAAACCGGTACCGGAAGAGGTCGTGGGAGATTCACCATTTTCTGACATGATAGTCCAAGAATAGAAATCAAGGAGTAAAGGAAAGGAACTCCACACCACAGAGAGAGAAACTAGGATTTCCGCATAGGAGTCAAACAAAATCCATGTTGGATCTTCTAGTAGATAGTGACACTAGAAATGCCTTCAAACTAGGTCATCATATCCGGTGCCAAGCAAGGAGCGACAACAAACCATAGATAAGGACTCTCTTTGCGATGACTGGAAGAAGGGCCCCGACTGGGACTACGAGATTTGGGTAGAGGAGACAGAGCGGATCTGGGCGAGCGGAAGCTGCGCGGGAGAGGACTGCGATTGAGGAAGCGGCGTAGGAGAGGACTGCAGATGTGATTGCTTGACAGAGGACTGCGGCTGCTGGACGAAGGAGACAGAAATGGGCGCTGAATGAGTTCAAGCAGTGTGGGAGAGGAGTCGCGAGTCGCGAGCGGATGCGGCGCGGGGACGAGTCAAGTGGAATGAAGACGGTTGCCCTATAGCTCTGATACCCTGAGGAAATATCTTGATGTTATTGAATTTTTAAAAAATAGTTACAACCCACTATATATGGATAAGGAGGACTTGGGGAAAGCACAAAATATAAATAATCAAAAGTACACAAGTACCGGCGGTTATGTTAGAGTCAATTAATGTGTCGTTAATATATTAGTTTTTTAGTTGTGTTATTTAATATATGTCATTGATATGTTAGTTGATTATTGAGTCTTATAATCCTATTTAAGTACCTCTCAGAGGATGAATGGAGTATGCATGAATTGGAGTTTATTCGCCTGTCCCAAGTTATGAGATTGTGGTAGTGCTCCCTCTCTTTCTCTTCTGAGAACATCCCTTTTAGACACCCGCAGGGTTTTGGCTCCATGGTATCTTCACATCTCTACCAGCTTTTCCACCTGTTGCTACGTCTCCGACGATGCCATCAATGTTCTATGGCGAGCTCGTAACAAGATGCTACTATTGCCGCTTTTTAGTTCATCTCTTTTTAAATAATCTTCTTGAGTTCTTTTCTATATGAAGTACCTGGTTTATGGATTCTGTAGAATATATAATTCAGAGGCCTGTGATATAGAAGGGGCCAGGCAGAGCAAAACGTGCTTGAAGTTGCTTATGAAGGTTCGTCTAACTTAAAATGGAAGCCAAACTTGCCCTCTGAATGATCGAGTGGTGAAGAAAGATTAATAAAGTGACCAACTTGTTGGGATTAAGAAACTTCTGCTGCTGATGCCTTTGCTTGATGCAAAATTATCTAGCTCATCTCTTAATGCTTTGTGTGAACTGAATATTGCGAAATGTGGGACCTAATGGTTTATTACTTAGTTTAATTAAACGTTGTTTGCATTGCTTCCACAGCATTGCTTGGCGCAGGCACCAATACGACGTGGGGATGGACCTTTGGCATTGGTGTTGGCTCCCACAAGAGAACTTGCCCAGCAGATAGAAACAGAGGTAGTAATAATTTCATCGACTTTCCTAGCGAAGTAGAGATCATTGAGTTTTCACTTCCGCCTGCCCTTCTTTTTTAAACTTTTTATGTATATACGTTCTCATCATATTTCTAAATATTTTAATAGTTTTTTTGGATCTAAGAGTGCTTTTAAATGGTGTATCTGTATATTTTGAAGTTTATTTGCTTGTAGGTGCCATCGGGCCATTAATATTTGTCAATTTTATGTCTATTCATGAAATTACCAATTCTAATACTGCTTCTTTGTGCTATGCTGAACAGGTTGGAGCTGAGTGAAAAAGTGTACCATTAAAGCGAGTTTTACTGGTGTTTGTTTTTGTTAGAAAAGCCCAATTAAGGGCCCATGTTTTCTTCTTTCTCTCTCCTTTTATTAGTCCCACATCATGTATTAGGATTTCTCTCTTCCTTCTTCTCCTATATAAGTGTGTGTATACTTGTAACTATTTATCAAGAGAATATATACAAGGTTTTGGGCCTCTCTTTACATGGTATCAGAGGCAGGTTTTCCGGCCTCGCGGTTTCTCCTTTTCTAACCGCACGGCTTTGATTCTTCGCCTATCCGCTCTTCTTCTGCGGCCTGATCTTCTAACCGCACCGGGTAGCGGCCTGTTTCTATCCGTCTCTTCTCTCAACGGCTTCTCCTTTGTTAAGTCGCTGCCCTCTCCTCTTCCTCTCTCCCTCCCATGGATCCACCCCTCCGTCCATTTTATAACCTCTCCACTCCCTCCTGTGGGCCCCACTTCTCTCCGCGGCTTCACTTGCCACTTGCGGTTTGTCTGCTTCTAGCCGCCCGGCCTCTCTCTCCTCTAGCCGCTTGAGTTCCTACTCGCGGCCTCTCTCCTCTAGCCGCTCGAGTTCCTACTCGCGGCCTCTCTCCTCTAGCCGCCCGCGTTCCTGCTCGCGGCCTCTCTCCTCTAGCCGCTCGAGTTCCTACTCGCGGCCTCTCTCCTCTAGCCGCTCGAGTTCCTACTCGCGGCCTCTCTCCTCTAGCCGCTCGAGTTCCTGCTCGCGACCTCTCTCCTCTAGCCGCTCGAGTTCCTGCTCGCGGCCTCTCTCCTCTAGCCGCTCGAGTTCCTACTCGCGGCCTCTCTCCTCTAAGCCGCTCGAGTTCCTACTCGCGGTCTCTCTCTTCTTGCCGCTTGAGTTCCTACTCGCGGTCTCCTCTCTGCTAGCCGCCCGACCTCCTCTCTGCTAGCCGCCCGACCTCCTCTCTGCTAGCCGCCCGGCCTCCTCTCTGCTAGCCGCCCGGCCTCCTCTCTGCTAGCCGCCCGACCTCCTCTCTGCTCGCCGCCCGGCCTCCTCTCTGTTCGCTACCCGACCTCCTCTCTGCTCGCCGCCCGGCCTCCTCTCTGCTAGCCGCCCAGTCTTTCCTTCTGCTAACCGCATGGCGTCTGGTGCTTCCACTGCCACCTCTGTTGCGTCCTTCTCTGCGGAAAGTATCACCTGTCTCTCTCATCATCCTTGTTGGATCGTTGATTCCGGCGCTACTCACCATATCACCTCCTAGAAACCCACTGCGTATCTACAAACGCCTCATCCTGCTCGCATCACTGTGGCCAACGGTGACACCCTACCTGTCTCTGGCTCCACTGCTCTTCAGCTCACGCCGACCCTTTCTCTTTCCTCGGTTCTTCACGTTCCGGGGTCTCCTTTCAATTTATTATCTGTTAGTCGTCTCACACACGACCTTGATTGTTGTATTACCTTTTCATTTTCTTCTTTTCTTATGCAGGATCGCCGCACCCGGCGTACCATTGGTACGGGATAGCTGGTGAATGGGCTGTACATCTTGGATATCCCACCAGCTCTTCTCTCTGCCATCTCCACTGATGATTGACATCGCCGCCTTGGACATGCTCCCCTTTCGATTCTCAAACGGGCTCTTCCTGATATACCTTTACGGGAGTTCTCTTGTGAATCTTGTATCTACGACAAACAAAATCGTTCTTCTTTCCCCCCTGCATGTACCAGGAGTAGTACTCCCTTATCTTTGGTTCATTCTGATGTCTGGGGTCCTTATAAAATCCATAGTATTTTTGGTTTTCGCTATTTTGTCACGTTCATTGACGATTACTCTCGTACCACGTGGCTCTATTTACTACATTATCGAACTGAACTTCCCTCTGTATTTCGCGCCTTTTTACTTGAGATGCGTACGCAGTTCGCTACCCCCCTCAAAGTCATTCGCACTGATAATGCTCGGGAGTATACGGGTCGTGCCTTCTCCAATCTCTGCACTGACTTTGGTATCATCCATCAAACTTCATGTGCGTATACTACTCAGCAAAACGAGGTGGCCGAACGCAAAAATCATCATCTTCTCGAAATTGCGCGCTCCCTTATGTTCCAAATGCACGTTCCGATCGAATATTGGAACTTTGCTGTCTCCACTGCCTGTCATCTCATCAACCGCCTTCCCTCCTCTGTTCTTGATTTTGCCTCACCCATCCAACTCCTTTATCCCTCCACCACCCTCACCTCTCTCCCACTGCGAATCTTCGAGTGTGTTTGCTATGTCCACCTTCTTGGCCCTCCTTCCGACAAACTTGCTCCTCGGGCCGCCAAGTATATGTTTGTTGGCTACTCCCGCACTCAAAAGGGGTACGTTTGCTACTCTCCTACTGCCGGCAAGCTGGTCGTTTCTGCGGATGTCACCTTTTGCGACGACCAACCCTTCCACTTACCCCGCACCACCTGCTCCTCTGCTCCCCCTCTTCCCCGGCCTGTTGTGCCAGTCACGCCATCTGTGCCGTCTTCTTCCTCCTCTCCCCCCGTTCCTCCTCGGGTTCCTCCACCACTTATCCGTGTCTACTCTCGTCGCCCATCCAAGGATACTCCTGTGCCCCAGCTCCCCGCCACCAGCGATGCCTCGGCTACGGCAGATCACACTCCCGTCTCCACAGCTCATCCCGTGGCCCACTACGTCTCTCTACATCGGCTAACGCCGCCTCTCTACATCGGCTAACGCCGCCTCTCTACGCGTTTGCCACCTCTCTTTCCTCTATTTCTATTCCTAACAATGTGCAGGAGGCGCTTCAACACCCAGGGTGGCGGGCCGCTATGCATGATGAAATGCGGGCTCTCTGGGCTAACCGGACCTGGGATCTGGTTTCTCTTCCTTCTGGCCACACCTCTGTTAGCTGCAAATGGGTTTATGCCATTAAATATGTGGCGGATGGCACTATCGACCGTCTGAAGGCTCGACTCGTGGCACGGGGCTTTACTCAGCAGCATGACCTTGATTACGAGGAAACCTTCTCTCCCGTGGCCAAATTGAACACGATCTGCGTTCTCCTCTCCTTGGCTGTTCATCATCACTGGCCACTTTATCAGCTGGACATTAAAAATGCCTTCGTCAACGACGATCTACAGGAGACAGTTTATATGCAGCAGCCTCCCGGGTTTGAGACCACGGGGGAGTCTTTGGTATGTCACCTTCGGAAATCCATTTATGGTCTCAAACAGTCCCCGCGTGCGTGGTTTGACAAGTTCAGTAAGGTGGTCTGTGCTAGTGGCTTCACTCGGAGCTCGGCTGACTTTTCTATATTCACCCGACACCGGTCAATCGGGACTGTGATTCTTCTGGTCTATGTTGACGATATCCTGATTACTGGCGACGACAAGGCAGAAATACAACAGATCAAGGAACAGTTGAATTCCGCCTTTCAGACCAAAGATCTGGGTAACCTTCACTACTTTCTTGGGCTCGAGGTCGCACGACGCCCTGATGGTCTTGTGTTATCTCAAAGGAAGTACTGTATGGACCTCCTTCATGATGCAGGTTATTCTGGGTGCAAACCTGCGGATACTCCTATGGACGCAAATCACAAGCTCTCGGCCCATAGCTCTGACTCGGACAAGCTGCTTACAAATCCGGAATATTACAGACGCTTGGTTGGGAAGCTGATCTACCTTACGGTGACTCGACCAGACATCTCATTTGCTGTGGGAGTTGTGAGCCGTTTCATGCACGCTCCTCGGACATCCCATCTTCAAGCTGTCGAGCGCATCCTTCTATATCTCAAGATCGCCCCCGGACAAGGACTCGTGTACAAGCCATCCACATCTCTATCTCTTGTCGCGTATTCTAACGCTGACTATGCAGGATCTATTGATGATAGGCGCTCCACAACTGGGTTCTGTACTTACTTTGGTGGACACCTCATAACTTAGCGTAGCAAGAAACAGACTGTGGTTGCGCGTTCCTATGCTGAAGCCGAGTACCGGGCTATGACTGCTGTTGTTTCTGAGCTAACCTGCCTTGAAGGCCTTCTGGGAGACTTAGGTGTTCGTCTCTCATCTCCGACAACCTTATTTTGCGACAGTCAGACAACAATTCATATTGCCAAGAATCCGGTTTTTCACGAACGGACAAAGCATATCGAAGTTGACTGTCACTTTATCCGGGAAAAGGTACAGTCAAAGAAGATAGACTTGGAGCATGTTCCTGCTACCGACCAAGTTGCGGACATCCTGACGAAAGCTCTCTCCAGGCCGCTATACTACCAGTTCTTATCCAAGCTTGGTGCCTACGACTTGTACGCTCCAGCTTGCGGGGGAGTGTTAGAAAAGCCCAATTAAGGGCCCATGTTTTCTTCTTTCTCTCTCCTTGTATTAGTCCCACATCATGTATTAGGATTTCTCTCTTCCTTCTTCTCTTATATAAGTGTGTGTATACTTGTAACTATTTATCAAGAGAATATATACAAGGTTTTGGGCCTCTCTTTACAGTTTTGTATGCACTCGCCTTTTGATATTGTTTAGGCCATGCACAGTTTAACATGACTCAATCTAATCAAAATTGTTTTCAATTAATTGTATTTGGCGAAGGCCGTTTTGATGATGATTATGATACCTCCAGTATTTCCTCATGGTCCAATGCAATAAGAATAAAAAATAATTTAATATTATATTATATGTTTAAAATGATGAGTACCGTTCGGTCTCGATCCTCACTTCATAACTCAATCATCCTAACAATCAAGCTGTATGTGATAATATATATGAGAAGCTCTAGCCACTTGTCACATTGTTATCCCTCGGTGACATTAGGTTAGCTTGATATTTAACACCCCCTTTCCAGCGAACTCCATAAGCATCCACCATTTTAAGATTGAGAGAGCTCCGATGAAGATTTTTTTCAAACACTACATTGATAAACATGTCAGCTAATTGGGCTTGTTGTGACAGACAAATGAGATATTTTTATTTTGAATTTTCTCTCACCCAAAATGACAATCAATTTCTATATGTTTGATTTGTTTGTGAAAGACTGGATTCATGGCGATGTGAATAGTAACTTGATTATCACAATGCAATTTTATGATTTTGTGACACTACATCCCAAGTCCTCCCAGATAGATTGGTTCCAAATCAACTCACAGACATTAAGGGAAATTGCACTTTATTCCGCTTTGTCTGACGATCGAGCAACGCCGTTATGTTTGGTTGTAATTAATGTTTTGTGTACATAGGACATCATTTTTTTCGTTTTTTACTTCATGATAAAAGGGATTTCTAGTCTTTATGTCCTCCCCCAATGTAAGCGTATATATATCCCTCTTTGTGCTTATTGAGAAATATAAAATCTGTTTTTCCTACACGGTATCAGAGCGTCCGTAGGAATTTCATGTCTGCCCTAGCCACTGCCTTCATCGCAGGCGAAGAGACATCTCCGTTCGACGAACTTCTCGTGTCACTTGTCGATCCTCCTGACATTTCCTTCATTGCAGTGCTCGAGGACGAATGGGTTTTTTGTATTTGACGATATTCTCGGGCCAATCGTCGATCTCTTTCGGCAATCTCCTCGTCTCCTGATCCAGATGATACCGTCTCTGCGGATCTTCTTGTCATCTGCTCCAGACGTTGATGTCGTCATATCTCCTCTAAACCCGATCTATAGAAACCATTGCATCTCCTTTGCACCTGATCCGGTGATCTCTCCTCTCCCCCTAGTCCGACGATACCGTCGATACATGTCCTATAATGCAACTGTTTCTAGTGTTGCCATCTCTTTCTTGTACTGCATCTTGTTTTCTATGTGCAGCCGTTGTATTCTTTCTTATCCTATTTCATTGCAGTCTCTTCAATTGGACTCCTTTCTCCATCTTTAGGTTTACGCTGAAAGATCACTGTAAATATGTATTTGTTTTAGGTTCCACTAGCACATCTGTACCTTACCCCTGCGAAGACTGATGTCATGTTTCAATATGGGTGTAAGACTCTTGTCATGTCTTGGTTGTGGAATTCCATGATACCAAGGTGAGCCAAAATTGTATGTTTTTATCCACAATATAGGACATCTTGGAAAATCTACGCCAAACTTACTCCATGAAGCACGATGTGGCCACCTACTATGAGTTGAAGATAGATTTGTTTACAAAGCAAGAGTGCTTATTTGTTACCGACTGCTATGAAATATTGAATGGACTGGATTGAATTGGACTAGTGTCAAAATTTGAAGATGGAATGTCATAAGGATGCTCTACCCTGGCTACCTTTGTTGAAAGATATCAGATCTTTGAGTTTCTTTCAGGTTTGAACTTTGAGTATGATCCCATCCATGTGCAAATTCTAAGAAGGAAAGAATTCCAACCCTTTTGGAAACGTTTTATATGGTTAGAGGTGACAAGATTTGTAGGGGTATCATGATGTATGATAAGCCCAACGACATGTCAACTCTTGATGTAAGTAAGAATGCCAAATCTAGCAATATCGGTCCATTTAATGCTTCCCGAACAAATAGAGACAACTGTTGCTTCACTTACTGCAAAAAAAGACACATTAAGGAGATTTGCAATAAACTTCATGGGAAGGAACATGTTCTTGGTCGTACATGTGGCTTTAACAGGATCCAATGAAATCATACCAATTTAGCTACGTCAGGGACCATAGAGGAAATGCACCATGAAGTCAAAGGTGGAGTGTTGATGATATTCAAAGTCTCAACAAAGAAGAGTTAGAAAGCGAGCCCTTGTTGGTTCCCTTAGTAAGCTATCTGGTACTTGCACTTTTGCCATGTCTGGTGAGAACATAAGTTCAAAATCATTTTGCGCTTAAAGTACTAGTGTTAGTTCTTCATGGAGTATTGACTCAGGAGTTACTGATCACATGTTTTAACTTATTATTCATCCTTTTTAACTTTTTCTCACCACAATTCTATTACTATTACCGATGGATACAAAACATTGGTTACTAGTAAGGGAACCATTGAACTGTCTCCATTCCTTCATTTAAGTAATGTACTTCGTGTTCCTAAATTATCTACCAACCTTATTTTTGTTCACAAATTAATTACTGAGCTAAATTGCATTGTTATATTTTTTCCTTCTCATTATGTATTTCAGGATCTAGACACATGGAGGATGATTAAAACTATTTAGGAGAAGGGCAGGTTGTATCACTTCCTCCAAAAGTCAGATGTGATTGCTCATCAATCCTTTGATTCATGTCATCAGTCTGAGGACAATTCCATGGCTATGCTCCACCACAAATGACTGGGACATCCATTTTTCTCCCCTTGTAAAACTATGGTTCCTACTTTATTTCTTAAAAAGCTTCTTGAGTTACTTCATTGTGAAATTTATGAAATAGTTAAACATTGTCGTGCCTCTTTTCATCTTAGTTTTTCTATAAGTAGTGAACCATTTGATCCAATTCATTCCGATGTTTGGGCTCCTACTTGTACCATTAGTATTTCTGGTGCAAAGTGGCCTGTTTCTTTTTTTATGATTGTACTGAGAGTATCTTGGGTTTCTAACGAAAGACAAGTCAAAACTTACAAAATTGTTTACTTAGTTTCATTGTATTATCCAAACTCAATTCAACAAATCTATAACGTGCGTGAGATCAGACAATGTGAAGAATATTTAAATCAAAATTTTCTCAAATTCATTAGTGCAAATGACATCCTCCATGAATTTGCGTGTGTTGATACTCAACAAAATTACATCTTCGAACACAAAAATCACCATCTCCTTGAAGTTACTCAAACTTTACTCTTTCGGATGTCTACCTAAGATTTATTGAGGTGAAGCTCTTCTCACTGCCACCTATCTCATCAATCGCCAGAATTCTTGGTGTGTCCATCCTTGCCCCACTCTTAGCATCATTCTTGCCTTCCGTCCTTATTATGCAAAGTTTGCAAGCTCGTGTGTTTAGATGTGTTGCTTATGTTCACATCCATCATCAACATTACACCAAACTTGATCCCAGAGCTATTATATGCATTTTCTTAGGTTATTGATCCGATAAAAAGGGTTACAAATGTTATCACCTTTTGAGTCGTTTGCTAACCTCCATGGATGTCACCTTCAGTGAACATGAGCCCTTCTTTCATTCGTCTCCTCTTAAGTGGGACTATATTAGAAGTGGAATCCTGCATCCATAACACTCCGACACGTTCCATCATTCCTTTGCCTCCATAGAAAGATGGAAGCCATGCCATTCCCGCCTCCATAGGAAGATGGAAGCCATGCCGTTCCTGCCTCCACAGTAAAATGAAAGTCATGTCGTTCCTGTGCCTGTACAGGAAGATGAAAGACGTGTTGTTATAGTTGATTGTCCCGTGGTTGTTTACCATATAAGGATACAACCCAAACATATCCCCAAACTGTTGGTGCTACCATGGTGATCTGGGAGTGATCAAACATGTAGCCTCACTGTCAAAGTAGTATGAGACTATGCGGTCGCACATAAGAGTTTTGAAGAAGTTGGATAGGTTTGTGTTGACCTTGCTCATATGTGATATGAGTGAAGTACCAAGCCTATAACGTTCTGGACATGATGAAATTTCATTCCGGGACCTGCATTATGAATATGGGTCGACCGGTTTGTAGTCAGTAGAAGCTAAGGAAAATTCGTCGAGTATGGTTAAGGGCTTTCGACAAATGGGCTTGATTCGTCGAGTATCGTCGTGACCATTCAACAATTCGTCGAGTATTGAAGTATACTCGACGATTCGTTGTGACTACTCTTCGATTCGTCGCGTTTTGTCGTGACTATTCACCGATTCGTCGTGTGTCAACCTGATACTCACCAAATTCTGTCTTGACGGTTTATTTCTTCTAAGTCCGGTTTGACCGTTCTTTGCTAGAATTGACCGGTTCGGTTCAAGGTATAAATGCGATTTTACTGTTGAACCAAATAAGCGACTGTTCATTCCAGACCGAAATCGCGAAGCCGACAACGACGATCTCCTCGCGACGGAACTGTTCCGCATCCGCGACCGTCGTCGCCGCTTCCGCCGAACGCCGTTGTCGCCGCCGACTGTCCGCCGTCCCTAGCCGCCGCAGGAAAGAGTTTCCTAGGCGTCGTCTTCGTCGTTGCCGCCTCTCCTTGAACGAATCTAGTAATCCGTGGAGATGTTAAGGGCAAGCTTTCATCCGACCTAGATCTTGTGTGACAAAAGTTTAGGGTTCTCCGTGCTCGTGTGGATACCCGTAGAGGCGTGGATACTATCCTACGCTCGAACTCCGGCCGTTGCCGTTCGTTGGATTTCTTCGGAGCACCTAGATTGAGTATCGACTCAATCCCTTAAAGGTACAAATTTATTTATTGCAACAGTACTTCTTGATTAATGGTCATCGCAAGATCCACAATTTCCTTTTGAGTTTTCCTTGTTTGCTTATTTCCGCTGCGCGCACAACTGTTGTGCCACCTGCTAAAACCCAACAGTGGTATCAGAGGGAGGTTCCACGATGATCAATGTTTCAAAAGTTGCTAAATTCATGACGTGTATATTTGGAGTTTTAGAAGTGTTCTAAAAGGCCAAATCTATTCTTGGAAACCCACCAAGAATGCATGTGATTTCTTTGTTGCTACTCCTTAACAGTAACCGTCACTTTTGTTGGTTTGGAAAGTCAAGAATGTGGTTGATTTTGTATCTCACACATAAAGTGACGAGCTTGTCTAATGTGTAAGTGGAGTTGGTGCTGCTCATGTTCAGTGCATGTAAATCTGAAGATTTAGAAGTGTTCTAGATGTTCAGATTTAGCACATTTCATCAAGTGTTAATGATCTTCTCGTGCACATCTGGGATGCATTTGAATTATGTATGCTGTTGAATGTTTGCGGATGTGCACATTGGTTAAATGTTAACCATGATTAAAGAGTTAATCGAATATCAAAATCCCTTAAGAAATATTAAGTATTCGGATGCCTTCCAATAGATGACACTCTTCCTGCCTCGATCGATGAAGTGCGGGCTTGACAAAGCAAGGTGATTAATCTATCTTGGTAAGGGTGCGAGCGGATAATTGTGATATCCCACCGTCGACATCGATTCAGGCTTAATTGGGTGACCTCAAAGGTTGAGTACCCAGAGGCATAGGGTTGACATGCACCATATGATGAATGCGAATAAAGAGTTATTCACCTGCCATACAAGAGTTGTATTGTGATGCAATTGGCAAGCGTTGTCTACATAAATAACTGCATTGTGAGAGAAAAGCCAAAACTGACTCATAGTGTTAGTGAAATATGGATCTTGTCTACTAAAAAAGTTACTCGCATAAACTCTTCGAATTGATATCGAGTGTTATCAGTTTGATAAAAATAGTGAGAGTTATTTTGATTATAGTCCTAATCGAAAGAAAAATTATATTTATGAAATGTAGTACTAATTTTTACTTTGCATTGATTCTTGTAGAATTTCCATGACAAGTGGATCACACTCCACCCTATCCCTCAGAGTGATCCTTGAGAAGAAAAAGCTGAGTGTAACAAATTATTTGGTCTGGTACAGGAACCTGAGAATTGTTCTCAGGCAAGTGCGCAAGCTCTATGTTTTGGAAGAGGTATCCCCTGATGAGCCTGCCGGGAACGCGTCCCGTGCTGATAAAGATGTTTACAAGAAGTATTTCGACGACTCCTTAGACGTCGAATGTCTCATGCTTGCGACCATGAACTCTGAGCTCCAAAAGCAACACAAGAGCATGGGTTACAATGAAATTGGCGAGCATCTCAAGAAAATATTTCAAGGGTAAGCTCATCAAGAGAGATTCAATGTCACTAAGACGTTGTTCCAGTACATGATGAGATCTTGGGACCTAGTAGGGAGTCACATACTCAAGATGATTGTGTATATCGAGAACCTTGAAAGACTAGAGTTCCTTCTGGGCCAAGAGTTGGCCACAGACCTGATCCTGCAATCGTTGCCGGACAGTTATGAGCAGTTTGTCTTAAACTATAATATGAATGAGATAGACAAGACACTGGCTGAGCTCCTAGGCATGTTGCGAACTGCCTAAATAAACATGAAGAAAGCTAAGTCTGTTAGCCCCATACTGATGGTGCATAAAGGCAAGGTCAAGTTCAAGGGCTTCAATAAGACGAAGGTGAGACCTAAGTCAGCTCTGGAGCCCAAAACTTCTGCACTGAAAAAGAAAGACTCAGGGAAAGAGGGAAAGTGCCACCACTATAGCAAGTCTGGTCATTGGAGGAGGAATTGTCCTTCGTACCTTGAGGGTCTGCAAAAGATGAGAGGAAGTATGACTTCCGCTTCAGGTATTTATGTTATAGATATAAACTTTTCTGCTCCTTCATCCTGGATATTAGATACCAGATGTGGTTCTCACATTTGTATAAATGTGCAGGAACTGAGAAAAAGAAGAATGCTGAGTAAAGGAGATGTGGACCTACACGTTGGTAATGGAGTAAGAGTTGCTGCTGTCGCCATGGTGGTTTACCGTCTTTCTTTGCCCAGTGGGCTTGTTTTGGAACTTGATAGCTATTATTATGTTCCTGCAATAAATAGAAACATTATTTCTATTTCATGTTTAAACATGATTGAATTTTATTTTCTTATTAAGAATAATTGTTGTTCTATATTTAAGAATGATGTTTGTTATGCTGTAGCCCAAATGTTTAATGATTTATATATTTTGAACTTAGACCATCAGATCTATAACATATAAAATACTAAAAATACTAAAAATACTAAGAACAAATGACTCAAACCCTACATACCTTTGGCATTGTCGTTTGTGCCATATAAATGAGAAACGTATATCCAAGCTTCATAAAGATGAACGACTAGACTCATTTGATTATGAATCATTTGAGAGATACGAATCTTGTTTGTTAGGTAAGATGACTAAAGTCCCTTTCACTGGCATCAATGAGAGAGCTAATGATCTCTTGGGTATAGTACATAGTGATGTATGTGGACCCATGAGTTCTATTACTAGTGGTGAGTACTTCTACTTTGTTACATTTACTGATGATTTCAGTAGATACAAATATGTGTATCTTATGAAGTGCAAATCAAAATCTTTGAAAAGTTCAAAGTGTTTAAGAACGAAGTAGAGAACCAATTGGGTAAGAAGGTTAAAGCGCTCCGATCTGATCAAGGTGGCGAATACCTAAGTCATGAGTTTCGTGATCATCTGAAAGAGTGTGGTATTGTATCACAGCTCACTCCACCTATAACACCACAACATAATGATGTATCTGAGAGGAGGAATCGTACTTTGTTAGACATGGTGCGATCGATGATGAGTCATGCAGATCTGCCTGTTTCCTTTTGGAGTTCCAAGCAGGATACAGTTGCCGATTCTACAACTGAGGCCGTGTATATTGCCGCTGCAAATGCAACGAAGGAGGCTGTATGAATTTGGAAATTCATCAGCGAGTTAGATGTAGTTCCTAGCATTGTTCGTCCCGTAGATCTCTACTGTGACAACAACGGTGCAATTGCACTTGCTTCGGAACCTAGATCTCATCTCCGCTCCAAGCACATACTTCGGTGGTTCCATCTAATTTGAGAGATTGTCGATCGAGTAGATATGAGCATTAGCAGAGTGCAGACCGAAAAAAACATTGCGGATCCACTGACAAAGCCTCTTGCATAGAGAAAACATGACGATCATGTTAGATCTATGTCTATACGATACCTAAATGATCAACTCTAGTTTGAGTCTTGTGGATTGTATGTTTGTTGGCTGTAATTTTTCATTTGATGAATAATGTACTATATGCATTTCATTTATATATTTTGGCAAGTTCTTTTATCGTGTTATTATTTCTATTGTGATAGAGTAGTTAACTGTATAAATGCCCTTAGAGTGTTTGCTTTCATAGGTCAAGTAGTGACTTGATGTGGGAACTTATGATCCCAGAAGCTTTATTCTTAAAGGTCCCGGGTCATTGTATTATCTTAGAAGCTAAGGGCAATGATGATACCTTTAAGACTAACATGTGGGTTGATTGATGACCCGTCCTCACAGGTCATGATATTGTGATATCAAGTCATCACATGGGTACTTGTTATGAACAAGTTGTACTCGACAGATCCACTATGAGGATGCTTTGTGGATTGTTATATAAATGTGTCACAAGTATGCCTCAAGTAACAATGGTGGTTGTGGTCCTTTGACCTGAAGTCGCAACACTCACTGAGTGAGGAAGAGTGTTCTTTGATGCTTTCAAAAGTCCAGTCTTGAGAAAGCTGGATGATAAAGATGGTTGTTGGGTACGTTACGAATCATTTGTGTGTTTGCATGTGAGCAGAGATGAGATTTGCCCTCCTATATGACAGGAGTTGCATCCATAAGCCCCTTGATGGAATGAGACTAAGAAATGCATGATCATGCTTGCTTGAGTCAATATGTGATATTGGACTCACCAATTTCTGGAAGTCCATTGTAGATCAAGAAAACTAGGATTGAACAATTATGAGGGTGGCACTGTCTGTACCTCTAGTTCAATCGGGATTTAAGGGATGAAGGGACATGACAACATTGATACATTGGTGCAATGAATTTCGAGTTTAAAACTCTTATTGCTTGGGGAGCAATGATGCATTGCTAGATGCCGCTCATTGTTTGTGAAGCTTTTGTTTGATACTTTCTAGATCAAATGGGAGACTGTTGGTGCTACTATGGTGATCTGGAAGTGATCAAGCATGTAGCCTCACTGCCAACGCAGTATGAGCCTATGGGGTCGCACATAAGTGTTTTGGAGAAGTTGGATAGGTTTGTGTTGGCCTTGCTCATATGTGATATGAGTGAAGGACCAAACCTATAACGTTCTGGACATGGTGGAATTTCATTCCGGGACCTGCATTATGAATATGAGTCGACGGGTATGTTGTCGGTAGAAGCTAAGGGAAATTCGTCGAGTATGGGTAAGGGGTTTCGACGAATGGGCTGGATTCGTCAAGTATCGTCGTGACCATTCAACGATTCGTCGAGTATTGAAGTAATACTGAACAATTCGTCGTGTATCGTCTTGACTACTCTTCGATTCGTCGTGTTTTGTCGTGACCATTCGCCGATTCGTCGTGTATCGACCTGATACTCACCGAATTCTGTCTTGACGGTTTATTTCTTCTAAGTCCGGTTTGGCCGTTCTTTGCTGGCATTGACCAGTTCGGTTCAAGGTATAAATGCGATTTTACTGTTGAACCGAATAAGCGACTATTCATTCCAGACCTAAATCGCGAAGACGACAGCGACGATCTCCTCGCGACGGAACTGTTCCGCATCCGCGACTGTCGCCGCCGCTTCCGCCGACCGTCGTTGTCGCCGCCGACTGTCCTCCGTCCCTAGCCGCCGTAGGAAAGAGTTTCCTATGCGTCGTCTTCATCGTTGCCGCCTCTCCTTGAACGGATCTAGTAATCCGTGGAGACGTTGAGGGCAAACTTTCATCCGACCTAGATTTTGTGTGACAAGAGTATAGGGTTCTCCGTGCTCGTGTGGATACCCGTAGAGGCGTGGATACTATTCTACGCTCTAACTCCGACCGTTGTCGTTCCTTGAATTTCTTCGGAGCACCTCGGTTGAGTATCGACTCAATCCCACAAAGGTACAAATTTATTTATTGCAACAGTACTTCTTGATTAATGGTCATCGCAAGATCCACAATTTCCTTTTGAGTTTTCCTTGTTTCCTTATTTCCGCTGCGCGCACAACTGTTGTGCCACCCACTAAAACCCAACACCAACAACTCCATCCGTCTTATCCTCTAGAAGATACAGAGCAGACTGTATTCCTCTTTATTCTTATTTTATTTTTGACCTTAATCATGATGACCTTCCTATTGCCTTGAGAAAAAGAAAATGCACAACTACCAAGTATCCCATCTCTTCGTTCATTTCTACAAAGAACCTTTCTATGCAGCATAAATGCTTTATGTCCTCGCTTTACTCCATTGCCGTCCCAACTTCCGCACACGAATCACTAAAAAATAAGAACGGGACTCAAGACATGCATGAGGAGTTGCGAGCTCTTATCAAGAATGATACTTGAGATATTGCTCCTAAGCCAATAGACAAAAGATTTGTTGGGAATATGCAGGTCTACTCCTTAAAATGCATATTTAATGACCCCAGATCAGTATAAGACCTGCCTAGTTGCTAAAGAGTATACTCAAACACATGGTATCAATTTTCACGAAACGGTTGCCCCTGTATCAAAAAAGAATACTGTGAGAGTTCTTCTCTCTTGTTGGTCAGTTCAAGTAGGAATTACATCAATTTGATGTCAAAAATGCATTTCTTCATGAAGGTCTTGAGGAAGAGGTCTACATAGATATTTCTCGTGGAGTCAACCCTAACAACAATGAGAATCTAGTGTGCGGGTTGTAGAAAGCTTTATATGGGCTTAAACAACTCCCTTAGTTTAGAAGATTTTCCAAAGCTTTGCTGATTCTGGGGTATAAGTAGAGTTAAGCACACTACACATTGTTCTTCATGCATTCACTGGAATTTAAACTCACAGTGTTGGTTGTGTATGTTGATGATATTATCATCTCAAGGAATGATGTTGTTGAAAGAAAATTACTAAATGAAAGATTTATTGCTGAATTCAAGATAAAAGTCCTCGGAAGACTGAGCTACTATTTGAGACTTGATGTTGCATTCTCTAGAGGAGGAATATTTATTTCTCAGCGGAAGTATGTTTTTGTCCACCTCAAAGAAACTGTGAAAATGGGATCTAAGACTAAGAGTTTTTCAATTGATCGAACCACAAAATGATGCATGATGTTGACATCCTGAAGGTTAACCTAGCTCAATATCAAAGACTTGTTAGTAAAATGATATATCTTGTACAAGTTGAATATGCGCATTATTTTTTACGTTTCTTTTCCACCATCGCACTTATGTAATTCACGTGATATGTCACGTGTTGTGGTCCTATATATATGTATGTTATTGCTCGTTTTTAGGGCATCTGAATACTAAAAAACATCTTTCCACTTGGTATTAGAGCTAGCGCGACAACCCGATCGCGCCCCGTCGCTCGCCCCATCGCTCGCGCTCGCTGGCGTAGCCCCATTCTCCCGCTCCGTCGCTGGTGTAGCCCGATCCCGCTCGCCACCAGTCGCTGGCGCTCCGCTCGATCCGTTGCCCGATCCCGCCTGATCTGTCTCTCGCACTCCGTCGCTGGCGGTATCCCGATCCCATCCGTAGCCCGCTCCGCTCACGCACCATTTGTTGGATCCGTAGCTTGATCCAGCCGTCACCCGCACCAGCCGCCACCACGTCTCTCTTCTTCCGACCTTGCATCTCCGGTCGGCTGTTTTGTCGTCCATGAGGGTTGCCGGAGACACCGTGCTCACATTCTCCGGTGTTCCTTTCGGCGTCGAGATCTAAGGGACACCCGTAGATGTGCTTTCGTTTAATGTGAGATCTGCATTCTCTCCGATGGAGGATCAATCCGACATCTCCCCTAATACTCAATCTGGTACTCTTACCGGTTCCTCTGGCGATCCTTCACGGAGTCATGGACACTGTCTCGTTGAAGATTACTACTGTTGCCTTGGATGACACAAATTATTTGAAATGGTCCAGGGCGGCCCAACATGCTATTCGCAGTCACCAGCTATATGGGCTCATTTATGGTACTACCGTTGAGCCACCTCGTGCCGATCCCTCATGGAGAAAATGGGATTCAGACAATTCGTTGGTTGTCTCGTGGTCATTGCATTCGATGTCCCCTCAGGTGTATCGCAGTTATTTGCTGTTTGACTCTGCTTATGATATTTGGACAAGGGCCCGTGATACTTACTCTCAGGCCGACAGTTCGATGCAAGTGTATGAGCTCACTCGCCATGTTCCGGAGTTGAAGCAAGGAAATATGACTGTTGCCTCCTACTATTCTGAGTTTGAGCGCCTCTATCAGGAGCTGGATTTCTTCAACACATTTATTGCGGCTTGCACTGCTGATGCGGTGGCCCTTCAGAAGGATAAAGATCGATTTCGGGTTCATGTATTCCTTATGGGGCTCAACATGGAGTTTGACGCTGTTCGCCTGCATGTTCTCCATCGTGAGGCACTTCTCTCTCTTCGGGAGGCCTTCAACATGCTCCTCAGTGATGAGAATCGTCGTCGCACTCTTGTCCCCTCGCTGGGCTGTCTCGCGGACCACCTCATGTTTGTAGTCATTGTGGGAAGAAGGGCCATACCAAAGACTCTTGCTTTCGTCTGCACCCGCACCTTGGCCCTGATGGTCGGGGCTCTGGTTCTCGTGGTCGAGGTGGATACCGTGGTGGTGGACGTCACGCTGGTGATCGCTCTCAGTCTTCTGTGCACTCTACTGAGGTTATAGAGGACATCTCCCAGGGCCTGTCTACTGTTGAATTAGAGGCTTTCCGCCATCTGTTGCGCTCCCACACAGGCTCTACCCTTGCTGGTTCTCATGCTGCTGTTGCTACTTCTGGTCTATCCAGTGCTCATGCTGTGTCCTCTTCCCTTTCCGAGTGGATTATCGACACGAGTGCGACAGACCACATGACTGGCCCTGCATCAGGTTTTACCTCATATACTCCTCTTTTTGGGCGTGATAAGATTATATCTGCTAATGACTCTCTGAGCCATTGCTGGTAAAGAGACTGTCACTTGTTCTTCTGACCTATCACTATCCTTTGTGTTAACCCCTCAGTCCGCAACATACTACAAGATTCCAAAGCCCCCCATTCAGCAGGCGCGGACAGGATTTGTCCGTCCGCCCAGTCCGGCACTGTCACCAGTCGGGCGCCAAGGGTGATACTCCAGCAGCGGACCCAAGGACCAGTCCGCTCAGTCCGCCGGCGCTTTGGACAACAGGTTCTCCAGCGGCGGACGCAGTATCTCGTCCGCCCAGGCCGCCGCCCTCCAGTGGGCGCGCCCAGCAGCAGTGGAAGCTCCAGCTCGCGAGCCCAGTCCGCCACTTCTGTGCGGACTGGCGTGTTCTTTCTTTTTGCTTCCCGTCACCGCTGCCCGGTTCTCCTGTACCCCGGGCAGCCGGTTATTTTAGCCCTGCCCGTTTGGGCAGGCCCCCTATCCTATAAATAGGGGGGAGGTGGTGCACTCAAGGCACGCTGACTCGGACCCAGGAGCCTACTTGTTACAGGCTGCGGACTCGAATCCTGTGCCTTGCGGACTCCCCCTTGCTCTACTTCCCTCAGTCTTTTCCTTTCACTTGTAACTAGATCCTTCTTCAATCAAGGGAAAGCCCGTCGCAAGAGAGGCATTCAGGCCGCGACGGGCGAAGTCTGTTGTTGCCGTGGTTCACGGCCCTGCTCTTCTTCCAGCTCTCATCCACTTAGTAGATCGCTACTCACAGTCTCCCTATTCCCCCTGTGATCGAACAAGTTAGCTGGTTGTGCTCGACCCCCCTTGTGTTTTCGTGCATCAACAGTTAACACGCGACCTTCAGATCCGAGTAGTGTTTTGAAATCAGCGGACGAAAGATGTCAGACCGCAGAGCCCGCTCTTCAGATCGCTCTAGCTCTTCAGAAGACTCCCTTTGGGACGCAATAGAACAAGCTCGCCTGGAGGCCGAGCAGTCTCGCCGGCAGACCGACCAGCGTCTTGACACAATCAGCCAAGCTCTGCTTGCTCTGACCCAGCGGCTTGCTCCTCAGGCCGCAGCGGACCCAGCGAACTCGCCAGTCCGCCAGACCCCAGCTCGCCGAACTCCGCTTCGGCAGTCGCCAGAAACTCCTCGGAACCCTGCTCAGACCGCAGCCCCTCTGCGCCCTTAAGAGGAAGAGTTTGCTTTCAGAGAGTTCTACAGAGAAGCTGCTAGGGGCACTCCTGCCCGCCAACTTCGCTTTGCTGACCGCCAGTCCGCCGAGCCCGCGGACTCCTCGGCTCCAGTCCGCCCTTTCTATCCTGCAGAGTTTGACACCCCGTCTCCCTTTGTGGACCGAATTCGATGGGAATCGGCCCCGAGCAACTTCAGGGAGCCGCGCATCCCGTTCTATACGGGAGCGACAGATCCCGTTTCTCACCTCCAGGCATTTGAGGGGGCAGTTGCTTTGAGATGCCTCTCAGATGCGATTAAGTGTAAGTTGCTGGTTACCACTCTCGAAGGGCAAGCGAGAGAATGGTTCTATGAGCTGCCTTCGGGCACCATCTCTTCTTTTGCCGAGCTTCGTAGCCAGTTGCTGCTGAGGTTTGCTACCTCAAGGAAGAGGAAGAATGGGCCAGCTGCCCTATTTGAGATCAAGCAGAGGGATAACGAATCGGTGGCACGATTCGTTGATCGCTTTCAAAGAGAAATTCAGGGGGTGAGGAATGTGAACCCCGACTATTACAAAGTTGCCTTGATCCACGGCCTCCGGGAAGGCCCTCTGAAGTTTAAAGCAACGACCAAGGCTCCCGAGACTTATCAGGAGTTGATCGCCATGGTCAACCGTTTCATAGAAGGGGAAAATGCCAATCCGACCTATGTTTCATCCCTGACAGCCAAGGCTGAAGGAAGGGATGCCTCCGCTTCTTCCTCTCGTGGCAGGCCACCTCCTCCAGACTTCCAGCCTCCGTCTCAAAGAGGCAGGAACTTCCGCAACAAAAAACCTTTCCAAGGCCATCAACAGTTTCACGAGCAGAGACTGCCGTTGGCCACCACTCCCGCCGTTCCTTTGCAAGCTCTTCCCATCCTCCAGCAGGCAGCCTTGCCTGCCCCGTGCCAATATGATGAAAGTCCCATGGAGGACCCTGCAGACCTGGACCTTGACGAAGTCATCCAGATCCTGCAAAGGAGATCAGAAGAAAGGAGGCAAGAGCCTCAGAAGCTGTGGAAGCCGAGGAATAATTCGCAATACTGCCAATTCCACAAGGAAAAGGGTCATCTGACTGAGGAATGCAAGGCCCTTCGTGCGCTGATTGATAAGTTGCTTGCCGAGGGCAAGATTGACCTGACCAAGAAGGATTCTCCTTCCTCGTCGAAGCCATCCACCTCGAAGGGCAAAGAGGTAGCTGAGGCTTACCAGGAGTGTGTAGATGTGGAGGACGAAGGCCGTCTGGGGCCGATCAACGTCCCAGTGGAATGCTTTGATGCAGATGATGAGGGAGTTCTGGGACGCCTCTTCTTCATCCATGGTGGAGCAGGGACCGAGTCCACTCGGAAATCTTCAATTTCAAGGGTCACCCAGGCGGAGGTGGCCTCTTCTTCCGTTGCTCCCCCAAGAGAAGTCGTCACTTTTGGTCCGGAAGATCTGCCTCAAACAGCCAATCCATTTGACGATGCTGTTGTGATCAAGGCTGTGCTCGGAGACTTCACAGTGGACAGAATTCTTGTTGATACGGGCAGTTCAGTCAACCTCCTCTTCAAGTCTACTTTTGAGGCCCTGAGGACCGGAAAGCCTCTGCTTTCCACTGAGGGGCCGCTCTATGGATTCTCAGGAGAGAGGAAAGAGGTGGAGGGCAGCGTCACCTTGCCAGTGAAGCTTGGAGGGGCAACGAAGCAGATACAGTTCATAGTGATCGACGCCCCCAGCAGCTACCATGCCATCTTCGGCAGGCCCCTGCTGAACAAGTACCAAGCAGTGATTTCCACTTACCACCTCACCATCAAGTTCTTTGCCGATGGGAGGATGTGCCGGGTCAGGAGCGACCCAAGGAGAGCAAGGGAGTGCTACGTCCGCACTGTCAACATGGTTGAAGCTTCCCTTGCTCCAGCAGAAGCTGCAGAAGCCTCTTCCAGTTTGAAAGTTGCTGCTGATGAAGGTGCTCACCTGGAACCCGCCCAGGTGACGCAAGGAGTCCCCATTGCTGAAGGGGAGGAGAGGAAGCTCTCCATCAACTCGGAGCTACCTGAAGATCAAAAGGCTGAGTTGATTTCTTGCCTGCTAAAGAACCTGGATGTCTTTGCCTGGTCAGCAGAAGACATGCCGGGGGTGGATCCTGATGTAGCTTGCCACCATCTGAATGTTGATCCCAGCTGCAAGCCCATCCAACAGAAGAAGAGGGACGTGGCAACAAAGCTTGCAGAACCAATAAGGGAGGAGGTTGCGAAACTCCTCAAGGCGAATTTTATTAAAGAAGTGCAATATCCCACCTGAATTTCAAATGTTGTAATGGTTAAAAAACCAGGGGGAAAGTGGCGAATGTGTGTAGACTTTACAAAACTTAATAAAGCATGTCCTAAAGATTGCTACCCCCTGCCTCGGATAGATTCTTTAGTTGATTCCGCGGTAGGATACTCTTACATGAGTTTTTTAGATGCGTTTTCTGGTTATCACCAGATAAGAATGCATAAGCCCGACGTTCCTCACACGTCGTTCATAACTAACGATGGATGTTATTGCTATCTTGTCATGCCCTTTGGGCTTAAGAATGCTGGCGTGATCTATCAACGGATGATGGACCGTGTGTTTAACCATCAAAAAGGAAGAAACCTAGAAGTGTATGTAGGCGATCTCTTGATTAAGAGTAAATCGTTTTCGCTGCACTTGCTAGATCTAGCAGAGACGTTCGCTACTCTGCGTAGATACAAGATGAAGCTCAATCCTTTGAAGTGTACTTTTGGAGCGAGTAAGGGGAAGTTTCTTGGTCATCTCCTTACTCCGGAGGGACTTGCCCCTAATCCTGACAAGGTAAAAGCTATTCTTGAAATGCCTACCCCTCGTTCACCGAAGGAAGTTCAGCAGTTAGGGGGAAGGCTAGCAGGTCTTGCAAGATTTCTTTCTCGGGTTGGAGATAGGAGTGCCTCCTTCTTTAAGACCCTCCGACGTGCGTCCAAGTTTGAGTGGACAGAAGAGTGTTCCCAGGCTTTTGAACAGTTAAAGATGCAGCTTACCTCATCGCCTCTGCTTCAGAGTCCCCGGCCAGGAGAAGTTCTTTTCTTGTACCTAGGGGTTGGCCCTGAGGCCGTCAGCTCCGTTCTTCTTCGGGAAGAAGGCAGAAAGCAATTCCCAATCTACTACGTCAGCCATATTCTGAAGAGTGCTGAGACGCGGTATCCGATCCTGGAGAAGGTAGCCTTGGCATTGGTCATGTCAGCTCGCAGGCTTCGCCCGTACTTCCAAGCACATTCAATTCAAGTCATCACCGATCAACCTTTGAAGGGAGTGTTGGAAAAGCCCGAGCATTCCGGCAGGCTAGCTAAGTGGGCAATAGAACTAAGTGAATTTGAAATTTCTTATGTGCCCAAGACAGCCATCAAAGCTCAAGTCCTAGCAGATTTTCTGATTGACATGCCAGAGTCCAGTTCTGATCAAGCAGAAAGGTCACCTTTGGCTTGGACCATCTATGTTGATGGTGCCTCAGGCAGAAGTTCTTCTGGAGCAGGAGTGGTTCTCATCAATCCAAACGGAGTCAAATTGGAGCAGGCCATCAAGTTTTACTTTCCAGTAACCAACAACCAGGCTGAATATGAATCTCTGCTAGCAGGCTTGAGGCTCGCAAGGGAATTATGGATCGATCATGTTCACATCAGAACCGATTCTCTGGTAATGGCGTCGCAAGTCCTCGGCAACTTCGAAGCAAGGGAGCCAGTCTTGAAAAAATATCTAGCTCTTGTGAAAATAGAGGTCGGCAGGTTTAAAAGCTTCACTATCGAACATATCCCCAGAGCAGAGAATGAGGAGGCCGATTTTCTTTCTAAGCATGAGATGCCTTCAGGAGGCACAACTTCCGAGCTCTTCCGCCCGGCAGTGGTGGAAGGAGATTTGATGCAGGTAGATCAGCGCGCCTCTTGGATGGACCCATTCATCCTTTATCTGTCAACAGGAAATTATCATCATACAGTTAGAGACAAGAAAAAGTTCAGAATAAAAGCAGCTCACTACTTTCTAGTGGCGGGAATCCTTTATAGAAAGACCTTCCTCTCAACCATGGCCCGATGTGTTTCAGAAGAAGAAGCTCACACCATTTTGCAAGAAGTTCATTCAGGAGAGTGTGGAAGTCACTCTGGAGCAAGAACTCTTGAAAGACGAGTCCTGCGGCAAGGGTATTTCTGGCCCACAATGAAGAAAGACTCAGAGATCTACGCCAGAAGGTGTGTTCAATGCCAGAAGTTTGCTCCGCTTCAGCACCAAGCAGCTCAGTCCCTCAGGTCGATTGCAACTCCTTGACCGTTTGCGGTTTGGGGAATGGATCTCATTGGTCCTTTTCCCTTGGCAAGCGGGCAACGGCGTTTTATCATCGCAATGATCGACTACTTCAGCAAGTGGATCGAAGCCAAGACATTGGCTAAGACAACGACTCAGATCGTCAAGAACTTCGTTTGGGGAGAAATTGTATGCCGGCACGGGATACCAATGGCAATAATCACTGACAATGGGCCACAGTTCAACAACTCAGAGATGATAGATTTTTGCAGGCAGATCAGAACAGAGCTGCGTTTTGCATCAGTTCATCATCCCAGAAGCAATGGCCAGGTGGAAGCTGCCAACAAGCAGATCCTCAACTTGCTCAAGAAGAAAGTGCAGAATCTCAAGGGCAGTTGGGCTGATCAGCTTCCATCAGTCCTCTGGTCCCTTAGGACAACGCCATCATCCGCAACCGGGGAGACTCCTTTCAAACTCTCTCATGGCTCAGAGGCACTCATCCCGATTGAGTTTGAAGTCCCGTCACCCAGAGTGCTGCTTGCAAGAGAAGGTGTCGATGATTGGGCTGAATTGAATAATGAGGAGATGAGGTTCAGCTTGGAACACATCGAGGAGGTCAGAGATCAAGCAGCCATAAGGCAGGAGGAGGTCAAAAGGAGGATGGCCCGTTACTTCGATCAGAATGTAAGGATCAAACACTTCCAAGTGGGAGATCTAGTTCTAAAGAAGGTTGATGCTGCTGCAAGAGCTGGTTCAGTTGGAAAGCTTAATCCGAATTGGACCGGCCCTTTTGTCGTCAAGGAAGCGTTAAAAAGCGGCGCTTACCGCTTGCAGACTCACGAAGGAGAGGATATACCGCACACCTGGAACGGAGATGATCTCAAGCGGTTCTATTCTTAAAACCTCCTTTTTCTACTTTGTATATCCTCTTCAAGAACTATTATGAATAGAAACTGATTGCTAACACTTCTTCGAGTGTTTTTGTTGTAATCATAACAGATAAAGTGCTAAGAGAGATTTCAAAAACGGTTCTACACTCAAACTCTCTTTCTTCTTCCTTATGTTTGCTTTGCGAATATGTTTTATAATCCATACTGACACCTTTTTCTAGTGTTTTCTCTCTCTCCCAAAGACCTATAACGGTTCCCTGATACCAGGAGACATCGCCGAGTTCAGCTAGACCTCCCCTAGAGCCGTTGTCATTAGCGTAACACCACGAAGACCACGTGTTGCGAGGAGATTTCGCACCGTGTAGTGGGAGCTTGCAGGCTCTAGCGCGGTTGGATTCTGGACTTCGGATCCCGGCAGGTACCTGACCCCACCTTTGCATTATGGAGGGCGAGGTGGGTGTAAAGCTCTATCATGCCGCTTTAGGGATATTGTTACAACTTCGATGATCACATGAGGAAAGTATGCCGTTCCGGCTCACCTACCCGCGGGTCATCTTAGCTTGTAACTCTCGAACACTCCATGGTACCCTCAAGCAGTGCCTGCAGGAGACCCACAGTTTGGACTGTACTCCAGGCAAGAGGGCAGGGAACCGTTCCGCCAAATGAGGGTCTTGCTTTTTGCAGGGAATATTATGCGGACTGGTTTTCTCTGTCCGCGCAGTCCGCCTATTTGGGTTGATCTTATAGCTTGTAGCCCGGTGAGGAAAGTATGCCGCCTCAGGCTCACCTGCCCACCTGGTCGCAAGCTATAGATCATTTCTATCTTTGGCGAACTGGTTTTCTCTGTCCGCGCAGTCCGCCTATTTGGGTTGATCTTATAGCTTGTAGCCCGGTGAGGAAAGTATGCCGCCTCAGGCTCACCTGCCCACCTGGTCGCAAGCTATAGATCATTTCTATCTTTGGCGGACTCGATTTGTTATCCGCATAGTTCGAAGCTTTCCTTGGGATTGCAAGCTGGTTATCTTTAGCGGATTGGTTTTCTGTATCCCCTCAGTCCGCAGGGTAGTTTATAGATCATATCTACAATGAGCGGATTGGTTGACTGTATCTGCTCAGTTCGCAGAATGATTTTCATGTTATACAAGTTTGATTTATTATAAGCGGATTAGTTTTCTGTATCTGCTCAGTCCGCGGAATGGTTTTCACATTATTTGTCAAGTTAACAATCAATGTGCTTTTATATTATGTGTGGTCTGGCTTGCGGACTACAACTATAACTCAAGTACCCCTGGCATTATCAGCTGGCTGTTCTCTGAGGCGGATACTGAATAAGTTGATGTCTAAATACTTTAATCAACAAGGTTCACTATAAATAATATATCATGCGGACTGCAAGTGAAACTCGACAGAGTCCGCCTGACAGTTTCTTGGTCCAAAGTGGAACAATAAATCTCTAATCAGCAAAGGCTCAGGTTTATCAAGCGTGTTGTGCGGACTGCTAAGTATCGGTGCGGTGAGCGTGGAATAATAAATCTCTAATCGACAAAAAGGGCATTGCAGAAAGCACACATGCCAAAAAATATCCTTTCTATTTCATCAAAAAATTTTACATCATTCAATATGTTCGGCGGACTGCAATCTTGCGTCCGCCACTTTTTACAAAAAACTACAATATGTACATATGCATTGATCAATCAGTCCGCTGTCTCTTCTCAGGAGGTGCAGGGCTGTCACCGATGATGTCGACATCTGGAGAATAGCCCCCCGAGCTGCTCCCGCTGCTACCTGATCCTGTACTAGTGGCGGACCCGCTACGCGAGCTCCCAGTAGCAGAGGAAGAGGCAGAGGTGTCGGACTCGGCGGACAGCTCCTCTCCTTGTCGGCTCGATGCAGCATCGTCCGCATTTTCCCTGACACCTTGCTCTTCGCCTTGCGAGCCTCCGTCTTCTTTCTCTTCTTCTTCTTCTTCTTCGTCGTCTTCATCCTCATCTTCGCCTTCCTCAATGACATCCTTCCCTTTTCTAGCTCTCTCCATCGCTGCGACCTGAGGGGCCAGCTCTGGGAAGATCTCCAGAAAAGGGACGCCGACCACTCCTTCCTTCATGAGGCCGTCGCGGGCAAGTCGCTCAACGACAACCTCAACAGTCTCCATCACAAAAGGGAGCGTGGCGGCCTGGAATTTATTGTTCTCCAAGTCATAGGCGACCTGCGAAAAACAAGATTGCAAACATCACAGATTGCGGCGGATAGAAAATCTAGACCGCGAAAAATGCAACTCACCGCCAGCTCCTCTCTTTGCCGAGCATTCCTTTCTCCCATCCGCGCGTTCCTTTCCTTTAGCACCTTGTTATCCGTCTGAAGCTGTTCATTCTGCCTCAACAGGTCTCTGGCCAGAGTGGCAACATAATGATTTGTCACCGCGCTGTTCGCAGAAGCCTGGGAGGCCAGCAGAGGGAGGTCGGCGGCGGACACCTTCTTGAGGTCGCTCAAGTTGCGCTTTCCGTAAAGAGTGGAGAGCGCAATATGAGCGTGGCGTGTTATCCGCGGACTCCTCCACGAAGGAAGCGCGGTGGATAGGCGGACATGCTTCTTCTTGCTGTGCCAGTGGACCATAGGGTTCCCCCTAAGGTCCCTCTGGCTGATACCGAAGCCGGTCATGGAGAAACTTTCGGAGGAAGAGTAGTCCGCTGCGGGATCCCCTTCCTCTTTCCTCTTTTTTGCAACTGCTTCCTTCTTCTGCCTTTGTGTAGGAGTGAAGCCGCTGGGCGTCTGCGACAAGTTAGCGGGCACCGCCAAGGTCGCTGCAAAAAGAGAACCAGAGTTAACAGCATGGTACCGGCGGATACAAAAGCTGAGTCCGCTAAATTACTTACTGTCCTCAGGCATGACATCCGCCAAGCTCGCCAGCAGCGGAAGGTAGTATTCGATGTCAAGCCTGGCATTCGCCAAGAACTCGACGATTGCGGACTCCAGGTCGTCCAGCTGTACATTTTTGAAGACAGAGTCCGCGCGCACCTGCGGATACGTGTGCGCGAACCCAAGGTCGCCCTCAAAAATTAGAAACCTCGAGGTCCAGTTGTGGATCTTGTTTGGAAGACCCACTACCTTCATCCCCCTGCAGTAGAAGTAGATTACTCCCTTATAGGGGCGGCCTCCGGAGGCGGTTATAGAGCGGACGGAGAATATTTTGCGGAAGATGTTCATTGAGAAAGCAATCTTTTCAGATCGCAGATAAGAGATGTAGCTGCAGATCGCAGCAAGGGTATTCGGCGCGAGCTGGCCAGGGACCATCCCGTAGTGCTCGAAAATTGCTGCGAGCTCCCATAGGAGCGGGAACCTGAATCCGCTATCAAAATGATCAACGGGAATGGCGATCTGGGTCGCCGTCGAGAAATTCAACCTTTCCTGATGGGCGGGTAGGCGGACGAGTATGTTTGAGTCCGCCATCTTCTTTTCGACGAAGGCAGCCAAGTCAGCCTCCGTCAAAGTGCATTTTCTGTGATCGGCAGAGTGGAAGGCGACTGCAGCATCAGTGCGCGCGGACACCATGTTGCAGGACGCAGGATTCCGTTTACTTCAGCAATTTCCTACATAAAGAAAGCAGAAGACAGTATTTATAGATAAAGTTTCTGACAGCTTTTTGGCCAGTCCGCGAAGGTCGCATATTCAATCCGCACAGTCCGCAAAGAATTAAAAAGCAGCCAAACAAATAACGCGGATACAAAGACAAATTAACATTCCAGGGGAAATTCAGGGCCAAGTTGTGGCCGTCGCAGTTTCCTATCCGCCCAGGTCGCGTATTTTTCCCACCTGCAGGGTAACAAGAAGCGGACACAGCGCTAGCCCGCACAGTCCGCCACAGATCATGCCAAGGATAAAGCTACGTAAAAATAGCGGATATATAATCTGAATCCGCACAGATCAAATAGAATTCAGTTCACAGCACAGCATTGTTTGGAGCAATCATACAAACAATATACATTTAATCAGATAAAAGTTCAAGGAATTGCGGACTCAGCGGTCCCTGTTGTCAGTCCGCGCCGGCTTTTCTGCTCTGTCCCTGCATAGATGAGCCGCCTGATCGCTTATCTGAAGAATTTCACTGTATACACGACAGAGATGATGATGGATGACGTTTATAGTCCGGTGCATATGGGCGGCTTCCCGGTCAACTCGGCTGAGAGGCACCATTGGCTCCGCTGCCGGCCTCGGCTCCTCATCCGCAGCGCGTGGGATACCACCTGTCGGTGCGGCGATCTCCGAAGCCGCGCGATCTGACGCCCGCGGCCTCTGCTCAGCGACCTCAGCAGTCCGCTTCTCTTTTCCTTCACGGGCCGACGCCAAGTGCTTGCCTCTGTAGTATCGGACATCATCCGCGAGCCTTTTCTTTTCCCTTTCAGACCTCTCCAGCGCCCGCGAGATGCTGGCGATCTGGTCTTGGAGGGCCTTCTCGCGTTCCGCGGACGCTTTTTCGCGCGCCGCGGACGCCCTCTCGCGCTCCGCCGCTTTCTCTAACTCTGTTTTGACACATTGCATTTCAGCTTCAAATTTCTTCTCTAACTCTTTTATCGTGCTCAGGCTGGGCGGCTCGTCTTCCGCGGACTCCACGTGTGAGACCGCGTCGGCACCGGTGTTAGGTGTGACCACGATCTCGCCGCTCTCGATGGAGCCCGGCAGCGACTTTCTACCTGCAACAAATAAAGTCAACTTCGCATTCAAAGGCAGTTCGCGACGGACTCAAAGAAAGGATAAAAGATCACTTTCAGATATAGCGGCAGCGAGTTTCCGACTATCGAAGATGATTGGCCGCCTTGCCCGCTCCGGGTCAAAGGCGCTTAACCGCTTTTTCCATTTGCGGTGAACCCTTGCTCTTCTTTCGGCAGCCGCACTTGTTGAGACCACGATATCGTCCGTCTTGGTGATAATTTTGATCGGTCTTGACGTCCGCGGCGGCGACCTGTAAAGCCACTAGCGCTGAAAGTATTTGGGCGCCGACTGAAGTTTACCTGACCGCATCAGCTCCGCAGCAATCCGCAGATCCTCAGCGGCTTTGTCCGCCGCGGCCTGCTGCGAGGCTGCCCCGACCGCAGCAACATGAGCAACGATTTGCTTCTTTTGCTCCTCTATCTTCTCCTTCAGCCTCTCCCTCTCCTCTTCCTCCGCAGCGGACAAGGAAGGGAGTTCGTCACCCTTATCTCCAGCAGTTTCCGCCTCGTTCTGCTGCAGCACAACCAGCAAGGAGTCCTGGATTAAATCAAGTTGATCGACGTCTATGGAATCAAATATCTCATCCGTGGAAAGACTGACCGTTGAGAGGGAATTCTCTCCCTGGATTTGGGCCTCCGGAGTAACCAGATCGCCGTCTGGAACTTCTTTTTCGCGCGGCCTGTGTTGTAAGTCCGCTGCCCCAGTCCGCTTAGAGACGTTCTTCTCCTTCATTGCGCGAAGCTTCTTCTCAACCCGCTCGGCGACGGTCGCTCCGTCTCTCTTCCTCTTCTTCTTCTTGGCGGTCTTCTCAGCAGCATCCGCGGCGGACCCCCCTAAATCGGGCTGGTCAGCGCGGACAGGTTCAGGATTCACAGCAGCCAATGCCTTTGAGGGCGCGTCGTCCCCTACCTCAGTCCGCCGGTCCTCTTCGTCCAAGTCAACGATTTGCACCGAGGCATTGGGAGAAGATATGTCAGTCTCCATGTGTTCGCCAGCAGTGTCCGCCGAGGTTGCGGTTTTCTGAGAAGGGGCGGAATCCGACATGGTTGCCATCTTCTCACTCCTCAACGGTTCGGCGTCGACTACGACATCCTTGCGAGCAGAAACATCGACGTGGCGGACTGCTTTGTCCGCAGGCTTCTGGCTCTGGGAACTCTCCCCTATGGAGCGGACAGGATCTTTTCCTGTCGACCTCTTTACAATCTTTTTGGTCTTCATAGGTGTTGTATGCTCCAGGTCGCCTTTTGCAGTAACGCTAGACAAGAAAGCTCCAAGTCTTGCCATGCCGGACTGGAAAGTTGAGACCGCAAGTGGTGAGTAGCGCCCCGTATCGATCAAGATCCTCAACAGATCCAGACCCTCCAGCGATATTTATAGCGTTGGCGGCGTTTTCGAGGTTTGCGGACTCGGCGGTTAAGAGAACATTTTCGAAGTTTTCTGGAAACTTAAAAATGTGCGAGGATTATGTTAACCCCTCAGTCCGCAACATACTACAAGATTCCAAAGCCCCCCATTCAGCAGGCGCGGACAGGATTTGTCCGTCCGCCCAGTCCGGCACTGTCACCAGTCGGGCGCCAAGGGTGATACTCCAGCAGCGGACGCAAGGACCAGTCCGCTCAGTCCGCCGGCGCTTTGGGCAACAGGTTCTCCAGCGGCGGACGCAGTATCTCGTCCGCCCAGGCCGCCGCCCTCCAGTGGGCGCGCCCAGCAGCAGTGGAAGCTCCAGCTCGCGAGCCCAGTCCGCCACTTCTGTGCGGACTGGCGTGTTCTTTCTTTTTGCTTCCCGTCACCGCTGCCCGGTTCTCCTGTACCCCGGGCAGCCGGTTATTTTAGCCCTGCCCGTTTGGGCAGGCCCCCTATCCTATAAATAGGGGGGAGGTGGTGCACTCAAGGCACGCTGACTCGGACCCAGGAGCCTACTTGTTACAGGCTGCGGACTCGAATCCTGTGCCTTGCGGACTCCCCCTTGCTCTACTTCCCTCAGTCTTTTCCTTTCACTTGTAACTAGATCCTTCTTCAATCAAGGGAAAGCCCGTCGCAAGAGAGGCATTCAGGCCGCGACGGGCGAAGTCTGTTGTTGCCGTGGTTCACGGCCCTGCTCTTCTTCCAGCTCTCATCCACTTAGTAGATCGCTACTCGCAGTCTCCCTATTCCCCCTGTGATCGAACAAGTTAGCTGGTTGTGCTCGACCCCCCTTGTGTTTTCGTGCATCAACACTTTGTTTTGCATGTTCCGTCTTTTCCTCGCAATCTGCTTTACATTAGTCACTTGTCTACCTCTTTAAAATGCTCTGTAACCTTTTACCCTGATGTTTTTGTGTTTCAGGATCTGGTTACGAGGCGGACGCTTGACTGTGGTAGGAACATTGACGGACTGTACTTGCTGGACCAGACCTCTACCAATGCTCTTTCATCCACCAGATCTCCGATTCTTCATGACATCTGGCGCTGGCATCAACGTTTTGGCCACCCTTCTGCTTTATATCTTACTCTAATGTTTCCTGTTTTTCATTATTTAATTCAGTCGCTTTCTTGTGACCCATGTGAGCAATCTAAGTATGTTCGTCAAAGTATTAGCCATCTGTCTGCTACTAGTTCATGTTCATTTGATGTTATTCATTCTGATGTTTGGGGTCCATCCCCGGTGTTATCTTTATCTGGGTATAAATTGTTTGTTATGTTTATTGATTGTCACTCCCGTACTACGTGACTTTATCTGTTTAAAAAAAGTGACGTGTTTTCTTGTTTTCAGTCCTTTCATAAGATGGTGGCCCAACAATTTGGTGGTACAATTCGTGTATTTCGTAGTGATAATGATGGAGAATATGATGACCGGGGGGCGTTTGGTGCCTATCTTGCCAATCATGGCATCATTCATCAAACTACATGTGTCCACACTTCCACTCAAAATGTGGTCGCCGAACGGAAGAATAGACACTTGCTGGAGGTGGCTCGGTGTTTACTTCTTGCTATGCACCTTCCCAAATCCTACTGGGGTGATGCAGTTCTCACAGCTGCACATCTCATCAACCTTCTTCCGTCCCGTTCCATCTCCCATGATACGCCCCTCCCGTCTCGCCTAGAACCACATCGTCCACACCTCTCATATTGCTCCTCGAATCTTTGGTTCCATTTGTTTTGTCCACGTTCATACCCCACATCGTGATAAACTGGATGCGCGTTCCATTCGATGTGTTTTCGTTGGGTACTCTCCTACCACCAAAGGATATCAGTGTTATCATCCTCCGACTCGTCGCTACTATTGCACTGTTGATGTTACATTTCGTGAGGGGTGTCGTACTTTGGTCCTCCTCAGGGGGGACAAGTAGTAACAGTGACAAGAACATCGACTCTCCTCTTCCGATTGTCGACTCTCCTCTTCCGCTTGTTATCACTCCTCATTTTCCCCCTTCCAATGGTCCGACTACTGCCCCTGTTTCTTCCCCTTCCGCTCTACCTATATACACATTCCCGTCGTCCCTAGGCTGTTGAGCAAGTGCAGACTGTTGATGTTCCGCCCGTGCTGGTGATCGTCTCCGCTGCAGATTCTGATGATGACCTTCATGTTTCTCTTGCTCGTCTTATAGGTAAAAGAGGTGGCACCAAACACCCAATTGCCAACTACATTTGCTATGCTCACCTCTCTCAGGCCCACAAAGCATTTATCTCATCTCTTTCATCTATTATAATTCCTAAGACATGGTAGGAGACTGTTCAGATACCTGAGTGGAAACAGACAATGGAGGAGGAATTGCGTGCCTTGAAACAAAATGAAACATGACGGCTTACTAGCCTTTCTCCTGGAAAGCGAACGGTCGGGTCCCGATGGGTTTTCACAGTGAAACAGAATCAAGATGGGGTGGCGGCGCGGTACAAAGCTCGTTTAGTGGCTCAGGGGTATACCCAGGCTCAAGGCATTGACTACCAAGAGACCTTTGCTCCTGTTGGTAAGATGAACTCAATTCGAGTGCTTCTCTCCTGTGCTGCGAGTTGTGGATGAGAGCTACAACAGCTCGATGTCAAGATTGCGTTCTTGCATGGTGGTTTGAAAGAGGAGGTCTACATGAATATTCCCCCGGGTTTTGTTACCGAAGGATCCAATGGGAAGATCTGTCGTCTGCAGAAATCTCTGTATTGCCTGAAACAGTCTCCGAGAGCGTGGTTTGGACGGTTTAACATGACCATGATTCACCTAGTATAGTCAAGCTGATCACTCTCTTCATCAAGAGAAAAGGTGCACATGTTTCTATTCTTATTATGTACGTGGATGACATCGTCATTACCGGAGATGACTTGGAGGAGATTAGTCATCTGAAAAAACAATTGGGCAAGGAATTTGAAGTCAAAGATCCGGGGAAATTGAAATATTTCTTTGGAATTGAAGTTGTGAGGTCTCGACGGGGATCTTCATCTCTCAAAGGAAGTATACTCTTGACCTTCTGGAGGAGACTGGGATGCTTGGGTGTGCCCCCGTGAACAATCCTATTGAGGCTAATCATAAAATTGTTGCAGATACTAGTGGGGAGAAAGTGGATGCATCAAAATACCAACAATTGGTTGAGATGCTCATATATTTGTCCCATACTCGCCCTGATATTATGTACGTTGTGTACGTCCTAAGTAGAGTTATGCACTGTCCTTCTATACGTCATCAGCAAGCTGCCTTTAGTGTGTTGCGATACCTCAAGAGGACACCAGAGCGTGAGATTCTGTTCAGAGCTAATCAATCTTTGGAGGTTGAAGTGTTTACAGATGCTGATTGGGATGGTAGTCAAGATGACAGAAAATCTACCACTGGGTATTGTTCATTTGTGGGAGACAACTTTGTATCATGGAAGAACAAGTAGCAGAATGTTGTAGCACGCTCAAGTGCTGAAGCAGAATGTTGTAGCACGCTCAAGTGCTGGAGCAGAATATATGGCTATGACGCAAGGAGTTTGTGAGAGATTGCGGTTGAAGACTATTCTTCATGATATGAGTTTCCAGGTGAACAAACTTGTTACTATCTACTGTGACAACAAGACAACCATTATTATTGCTCACAATTCAGTACAACATGACAGAACCAAACATGTGGAAGTTGACAAACATTTTATCAAAGGTCACCTCGACAAGGTGAATATCTGCACTCCATTTGTGAACTCATTTGACCAACTTTTCGATGTTTTCACCAAGGGACTATGCAGTGACAACTTTAAGGACAACACTGACAAGTTGGGAATGATCAATATATATTCCCAACTTGAGAGGGTGAGTTGAATATGCACATTTTTTTTACGTTTCTTTTCCGCCATCGCACTTATGTAATCCACGTGATATGTCACGTGTTGTGGTCCTATATATATGTATGTTATTGTTCGTTTATAGGGCATCTGAATACTAAAAATCATCTTTCCACTGTACATGCAAGACCAATTTAACATATGTTATCAGCAGAGTGAGCTAATTTATGCATGACCTAAGGGCCAACCATCTACAAGCTATTGACCGGATTATTCAGTATCTAAAAAGTCTCTAGGGAGAGGTTTGATGTTTGAACGTGATAAAACACCCTTTCTGGTTACATACAATGATGCTGACTATGGGGGCTCCTTAGTGGATAGGAGGTCCACTTTTGGGTATTGCACCTTCCTAGGTGGCAATCTTATGACAAAGTAAGAAGCAAAATGCTGTAGTCAATTCTAATGCTGAGGCTGAGTTTAGGGCTATGGCTCCAGGAATATGTCGATTTTTGTGGATGAAAATTCTGTTGGACGACTTAAAAATAAGTATGAAGTTCCAATGAACTTGTTTTGTGATAATAAGTCTACTTTAAGCATTATCCATAATTATGTTTAACACGATAGAACAAAGCACATAAAAAAGTCGATCCTCATTTCATTAAAAAGAAACTTGACAGTTGTTAGAAAAAGAACATGTAAAGGCCCATATAATGACCCATCATAGGCCTTCTTTCTCTTTATGTAATAGTCCCACATCTTGAAAAATGGACTCTTCTCTCCCTATAAATATGTATTCATACTTGTATTTACATACACAAGAAATATATACAAAGTTTTACATATTTTTCCCAAGTGTTTGTGCTCTTTTCTACATGGTATCAGAGCGATCGGTCCCTCTGGGCGGTCTCTCATTTTCTAACCGCACCTCCCTCTGCAATCTCCTATCTTTAGCTAGTTAACGGTTCTGTCTAACCGCACCCCTCCTGCGGTCTCTTTATCCCCAGACTCTGGCGGATAGACCGTTTTAGTCCGCAGGGTACTCGGTGTGCTGTTCCCACCTTCCGGTTTCAGATCTCCTCTTGATTTTATAGACTTCACTGCTGGGTCCCACCGTGCGGTCTGCTCTGTGTTCGCCGCGGTCTGCCCGATTCGGCCTCATCTTGCCGACTGCTCTTCCTTGATCCCGCGATCTGTCTCTTTAACCGCTGCAGTCTGATCTAGTCTCTGTTCGCCGCAATCTGCCCGTGCCGCATGGTTTGGTCCGTGTTGTTGTTAACCACGGTTCTTGCCACTGGATTGTGTTCGCCGGGACCTGCGGTTTGCTCTCTGTGTTCGCCCGAAGTTCCCTCTTTGCTTTACTAGTCGGCTTCTGCGTCTTAAACTGCAGCCATCTGTTCCTGTCCGCGGACTCTTCTCAGTCCGCACTCAGTGCTTGCCGTTTTGACCGCGCTCTGTGCTCACTGCTTACTTCGGTCGGGCTCTTGTTTTCTCTCAGTCCGCCACAATCTCTTCTCAGTTTGCTGCTTAGTCCGCTGCGGCCTTGTCGGTTAGCCTGCTTCAAATCACGCCGTTGTGTTTTCTGCTCGCTGCGGTCTTATCTCCTGCTCGCTGCTTCTTGTCCGCTGCTCGCTGGCGGCTTTGTCTCCTGCTCACTGCGGTATTGCCTAACCGCTGTTGCGCTTGCCACCTGTGTATTGCCAGTCTGCTAGATTTGCTGCTGCTGTCTCTGTCCCTGTCCGCGGTGGTCTGTCGGATGTGCCTGCTTAGCCGCTTACCCACCTTGACGGTTAGCCTCTTCACCTAGCCGCCAGGTCGTGTAGCCATGGATTCCTCTACTGGTTCTTCTCCTCAAGCCCAGTTGGTCCCTGCTCCTGAACTTCATGACGAATTGAGAATCACCACCATCTCCCTTACTGGGAAGAAGAACTTTGTTGAATGGGTGCATTCTGTTCGCCGAGTACTTTAGTCCAAGGGACTTCTGCATCATCTAACTAAGGATATTCCTTCTGCACCTAATGATTATTGGCTGCGTGACGATGGTCGTGTTCAGACTTGGCTTCTCAACTCCCTTGATGGAGAACCTTACCGTATGGTCATGTATCATGAGACGGTCAATGCGATGTGGGGTGAGCTCCATTCTCTGTACTCTGGCAAGGATAGTCTCCAACACCTGAACGACATCATCACCGATCTTCAGTCCCTTGACTCAGGCAGTGCTGCTGACTTAAACTTATTTATTAGCCAGTCCAAGATGCTGGTTGAGGCCTGGATTCAGCATCAACCTCCGACTACGGATCTAGCTGCCAAGTGCGCTCAAAAGGAAGCTAATGGTATTGCCATGATGATGGCTCGTGTTCCGCCTCATATTCATAGTGTTCAGGTTTAGATCCTCTCATCTGCTACTATTCCCCCATTCTCTGATGTGTGTTCTATGCTGTTAAAGGTTTCACCGCCTCCTGATGCTATCGACCCTTCTTCACCGGCTCTTCTGCAACAATCTTCTGCACCATTACTCCCTCTCACTCTCCCTACCTGTGGGGGACGTACATGCTCTCGGGGGAGGGGCCGTAGTGGCCGACCAAGGCCTATGTGTTCTTTCTGTGGTAAGAATGAACACCTTGAGGCGACCTGCTATTGCAAACATGGTCTGCCTCCTCGTCCCAATGCTTTTGTTGCTGCCCTCAGCCCTTCTGCCACCCGTGTTGATATTGATGAAGTCCGCCTCCAACTCCAACAGCTTCAGGGGTTGCTCCACATCTCACCTGCCTCCTTTCTTCCGTCTCTCATGAAGGTATCACTTGTATCTCCACTAGTCCGCGTTGGATAGTGAATTCAGGTGCTACTTACCATATCACCTCCTTAAAGCCACCTCAATACTTGGATTCTCCGCATCCAAAGTTTATCACCGTAGCCAATGACAACACCGTTCCTGTCTCCGGCTCTGCTGATATACCTCTCAATTCCTCTATTTCTCTTCGCTCGGCTATCCATGTCCTGAGCTCTCCATTTAATTTACTTTCTATTACTCGCATTACTACCGACTTGGATTGCTTTATCACATTGACATCTTCTTCGTTTCTGATGCAGGATCGACAGACGCAGAGTGTTATTGGTAAAGGACGACTGCACAACAAACTCTACTTCTTGATGTCTACCCTACCGTTCTCTTCTCTGTCTCCTTTGTTGACTGTCATCGGCGTTTTGGGCATGCTCCTCTTTCGATTCTCAAGAAGGCTCTTCCTGATGTTCATCTTCTTGCGTTTTCATGTGATTCTTGTATTTTGTGGGGTTCCTCTTTTCCTCATTGTACCCGAAGCTCTGCTCATTTTATGTTAGTACATTCTGATGTTTGGGGTCTGTACAAAATAACAAGTGTATCTGATTATCGTTATTTTATCACCTTTATTGATGATTATTTTTGAATGAGATGGTTGTACTTACTTCGTGATCACTCCGAGTTTTCTCGTGTATTTCGGGCTTTTGTTTTTGAAACTCGCACACAATTCTCTGACAAAATCCAAACACTCCGGACGAATAATGCTCGAGACTCCACTAGTCTTTAGTTCCATAACTTCTGCTCTGAGTTTGGGATTATTCATTAAAATTCATGTGGATATACTACTCAACAAAACGATGTGGCTGAGCGCAACAATAGACATCTTCTTGATGTTGCTCGCTCGCTCATGATTCAAATGGACTTTCCTAAGGCTTATTGGCACTTTGCGGTTTCGATGGTGTGCTATCTCATTAACCGTCTGCCCCCTTCGTCCTGAACAACGCCACCTCGTTCAGCCTCCTCTTCCCTTCCACACCTCCATTCCCTCTCACACTTCGAATAGTCAGTTGTACCTGCTATGTTCATTTACTAGGTCCTTCCACCAACAAGTTCGATCCTCGGGCGGCCAAATATTTGTTCGTTGGTTATTCCCGCACTCAAAAATGGTACGTTTGCTATTCTCTCACTATCCGCAAGGTGGCTGATTCGGTGGATGTTACCTTTCTGGAAGATCAACCGTTTTTCTCCACTCCAACGTCCTCTCTACCACCACCATCATTACCAAGACTTGTCAACCCAGTTACGTCTCCTCCACCACCACCAGTTACGTCTCCACCACCACATCCACTCCTCCCCTCCCCAGCTCCGGTTCTCCACAAACCCCCTTTCTTCGTGTGTATACTCGTCGACCTCCCAGCTCTGCCGCCCCACTGCAGTCGGCTTCAACCTCTGGCACTCTGCGACCCGTCGACCAGGCCTTTGCCTCCACAACCCATCCTATGACAAATTATGCATCCTTACATCGCTTGACCCCGGCGCTTCAAACCTTTGCTACCTCATTATCCTCTATTTTTGCCCTTAACTTTGTGCAGGAGGCTCTCCAACGTCCGGGCTGGCGGGCGGCCATGGATGAGAAATGACGGTCCTCTGGGCTAATCAGACATGGGATCTGGTTTCTCTTCCTCCGTGGCAGACTACTGTTGGATGTAAATGAATCTCAGTCATCAAGCTTGCCCCTGATGGGACGATTGATCGTCTTAAGGTCCGTCTGGTGGCTCGTTGATTTACTCAACATGGTCTTGATTATAAGGAAACATTCTCTCCAGTGACCAAGGTAAACACGGTTCGTGTCCTCTCCGTGGTTGTGCATCGTCAATGGTCCCTACATCAACTAGATATCAAGAATGTTTGTTTTCAATAGTGATTTCCAAGAAACTGTCTACATGCAACAACCTCCAGGGTTTGAGACCACGAGGGAGTCCCGAGTTTGTCACTCGAAGAAGTCGATTTATGGTCTCAAACAATCTCCTCCGGTATGGTTCGATAAGTTCAGTAGGGCTATTCAGGATGTTGGCTTTACTTGGAGCTCGGAAGATTTCTCTCTGTTCACGCGACATAAAACAACATGAACAGGTCTTTTGGTGTATGTCGATGACATCCTAATCATAGTAGATTGTTAGAAACCACGGTGGGGCCCAGTTGAGGGGGGCACATGAATCCAGATCCGTGGCCGACTGCAGTCGTATGGCTAAATCATCCCCAACCAAATCTCCCGGGGCCCACAGGGATAAATACCCGGGTAGGTTGTTGGGAGCCGAGATCGAATCCGGGACCTCCCCTTTATCAGGCTACTATCTCAAGACCTGATACCCAACTGCACTGCAGTGCAGTGCAGTTGGGTATCAGGACTTGAGATAGTAGCCTGATAAAGGGGAGGTCCCGGGTTCGATCCCGGCTCCCAACAACCTACCCGGGTATTTATCCCTGTGGGCCCCGGGAGATTTGGTTGGGGATGATTTAGCCATACGACTGCAGTCGGCCACGGATCTGGATTCATGTGCCCCCCTCAACTGGGCCCCACCGTGGTTTCTAACAAAAGATGGCCATCTTTTGTTAGAAACCACGGTGGGGCCCAGTTGAGGGGGGCACATGAATCCAGATCCGTGGCCGACTGCAGTCGTATGGCTAAATCATCCCCAACCAAATCTCCCGGGGCCCACAGGGATAAATACCCGGGTAGGTTGTTGGGAGCCGGGATCGAACCCGGGACCTCCCCTTTATCAGGCTACTATCTCAAGACCTGATACCCAACTGCACTGCATTTTGTTAGAAACCACGGTGGGGCCCAGTTGAGGGGGGCACATGAATCCAGATCCGTGGCCGACTGCAGTCGTATGGCTAAATCATCCCCAACCAAATCTCCCGGGGCCCACAGGGATAAATACCCGGGTAGGTTGTTGGGAGCCGGGATAGAACCCGGGACCTCCCCTTTATCAGGCTACTATCTCAAGACCTGATACCCAACTGCACTGCAGTGCAGTTGGGTATCAGGTCTTGAGATAGTAGCCTGATAAAGGGGAGGTCCCGGGTTCTATCCCGGCTCCCAACAACCTACCCGGGTATTTATCCCTGTGGGCCCCGGGAGATTTGGTTGGGGATGATTTAGCCATACGACTGCAGTCGGCCACGGATCTGGATTCATGTGCCCCCCTCAACTGGGCCCCACCGTGGTTTCTAACAAAAGATGGCCATCTTTTGTTAGAAACCACGGTGGGGCCCAGTTGAGGGGGGCACATGAATCCAGATCCGTGGCCGACTGCAGTCGTGGCAGAGCATCCCCAACCAAATCACCCAGGATGAATTTAACCGGGGTAGGTTGTTGGGAGCCGGGATCGAACCCGGGACCTCCCCTTTATCAGGCTACTATCTCAAGTCCTGATACCCAACTGCACTGCAGTGCAGTTGGGTATCAGGACTTGAGATAGTAGCCTGATAAAGGGGAGGTCCCGGGTTCGATCCCGGCTCCCAACAACCTACCCCGGTTAAATTCATCCTGGGTGATTTGGTTGGGGATGCTCTGCCACGACTGCAGTCGGCCACGGATCTGGATTCATGTGCCCCCCTCAACTGGGCCCCACCGTGGTTTCTAACATAGATGATTCAAAATGAATACAAGTGGTCAAACAACACCTCAGTTCTGTTTTTCAAACAAAAGATCTGGGGAACTTTCGATACTTGTCTTTGAGATCGCAAGACGTCTTGATGACCTTGTCCTATCTCAACGGAAGTACTGTCTCGATCTCCTTCAGTATGCTGGATATTCTGGATGCAAGCCGGTTAATACTCCTATGGATGCCAATCACAAGCTGTGTGCTCATACTTCTGATGCATGTATTTTTCTTCCAAATCCAGAATACTATCGACGTCTGGTTGGAAAACTAATTTACCTAATAGTCACATGACCAGACATATCCTTTGCTGTTGGGGTTGTCATCCAGTTTATGCATTCTCCTCGGGTGTCTCATCTACAGGTTGCCGAACGTATTCTGCGATACCTGAAAACTGCTCTTGGTCAAGGACTGGTATACAAAACTTCTTTCTCTTCTAATCCAACATTGGTTGCGTATTTAGATGCTGATTATGCTGGTTCCCTCGATGATCGGCGTTCCACCAACGGATTTTGTACTTACCTCGGAGGTCACCTTGTTACCAAGCGCAGTAAGAAACAGTCTATGGTTGCTCAATCTTCGTCCGAAGCTGAGAACCGTTCGATGACGTCTGTTGTTTCTGAGCTCACATGTCTTGAAAGTCTCCTAGGTGATATGAGAGTAAAACTTTCCTCACTAGCTACCTTACTCTGTGACAGTCAAGCTGCTATACACAACTAAGAATCCCGTCTTTCATGAAAGAACAAAACACATTGAAGTTGACTGTCACTTCATTCGAGAAAAACTTCAAATGAAGAAGCTGGAATTGAAACATGTTCCGGCTACTGGCCAAGTTGCTGATCATCTCACGAAGACCCTACCAAGTGCTCTATTTTATCAGTTCTTATCCAAGCTGGGTGCCTACAATACGCTCCAGCTTGCGGGGGACTGTTAGAAAAAGAACATGTAAAAACCCATATAATGACCCATCATGAGCCTTCTTCCTCTTTGTGTAATAGTCTCACATCTTGAAAAATGGTCTTTTCTCTCTCTTCTCTCCCTATAAATATGTACTCATTCTTGTATTTACATACAAAAGAAATATACACAAAGTTTCACAGATTTTTCTCAATTGTTTGTGTTCTTTTCTACAACAGTGAATCACTACTTCTCATAGATTGATGATGTCTTTTCAAAAGAGCTGTTCACTGAGAGATTTCGTAATATCACGCGCAAATTGGGAATGGTAGATGTACACTCTAGTGTTGTAATTAATGTTCTGTACATGTCTTATTATTTTGTTCGAATTATTTACTTTGATAATAAAAGGGTTTTCTAGTTTTATGCCCCAATGTAAGTGTATATGTACCCACTTTGGGCTTAATGAGAAATATGAAACTCTTATTTTCTACTTGTTTTTACCTTCCATGAAGCTAAATTCCGTCAAACAAATATGGAATATCCCGAGTGGATCTTTGATCAAATGAAGATCCAGCCCAATCTACATCACAATAGCCATGAACTTTAATATGACCATGATTTTGATATATAATACCTTTACCTAGGTTCTTTTTAAGATATTTTGATATATAATGTAATCATTTTTAGTTTCTCTTTCTACTTGGAGCTTGGCATTCCTTCTTCATAATAAAAAGAAGTATCATTATCATCAACGACATCTTTAGATATAATTCTTCGATGAAGTTGTGGACAATAAAACTTTTATTCTTTCTAGTGGACATCATATCCTACAAACACACATTTAGTAGCTTAGGGTCCCAACTTATCTCTGTTAGGTTTAATAATATGCACAAATGCAACACACTAAAATACTTTTGGAGGGATATTGAATATGTCAACAATTGGACAAAGTACTTTTAAATGGATGCATCCTTCCAAGGTGTTTGACGACATTCTATAAATTATACAAATAACAGTTAACACATCATCCTACAATCCTTTTGGAACCTGTATTTCTTGTAGTAGACATCTTGTGGTCTCAATAATATGAATATTTTTTTTAGCTGCTCCATTCTGCTGAGGTGTTCCGTGACAAGAACTGTGAAAGATTATCCAATTTTCTCGTAAAAAAATGGTGAAGGTCATTACAAATAAATTCTCCATCATTCTCACTCCGAATGGTTTTAATTTTTATTTTAAATTGAGTTGCAACATACATATGAAATAATTTAAACATATAACTGGTTTCATTTTTCTTATTCATAAGTTAATTCCTAGTAAAACGAGAATATCATCAATAAATGACACAATATACAAACACCTATAGTAATGCCTGTATGAGAGGTCCAAACATCAAATGAATGTTAAGAGAAAACTAGAGTAGTAGAGGCTAAGGAGAAAGCTAAGGATGGATTAGGGTTAGGAAGGAGGAAAAAGGAAAATACCTGGAAATACTCTTGCATGCCTCCACACCAAGAGGCCTGGGTATATATATTCCCGGGCCAAGAGGGGCCGACCGACCCCTCCTCCGCGGGGCTGAACCGGGGTAGTTCAGCACCCAACCCACCGAATTAGAGAGCGGGGTCTGAATCGGATGGTTCAGTCCCGTTGTCGTCTGTCTTTGTCTTCCACCTGCGAGCGTATGTACGCCTAAAGGATTGAGTCATGTTCGGGGGTGTAACATTCCCCTCTCCATCAAGAGTCAGCTTGTCCTTAAAGTGATAATCCGGGTAGAGTTCCCGGAACTTCAGTAGATCAACCCATGTATTGTGCGCTTCTGACAAGTGTTTCCATTTGATAAGGAGCTCAGGTCGGTACTCAGCACCCAGTCACCTCCATTTGAGCATCAGGAGTTCCTCGGGTAATGGTCGGAGTTCTCCCGCTATTGTCGCATCTGGAAGAAGGACGGGCCTGTACGAATCGCCGATTTTTCATTTATACAAGGACACATGAAATGTCGGATGAATGCGCGACTCCTCGGGAAGGGACAAAGTATAAGCAATAGGGCCTACGCGGCGGAGAGTGTGAAAGAGTCCATAGTAGCGAGGAGCTAATTTCTGGTTTGCCCGGCGTGCCACCGAGACTTGCCTGTAGGGATGTAGCTTGAGGAAGACCTCATCGCCAACCACAAACTCCCTTTCCTTTCGATGCTTGTCTGCTTGGGTCTTCATGCATTCTTGTGCTGTACAGAGATTCTCATGCAACATGGCTATAGTGCGGTCCTGGTTGTGGAGTGCCCGATCTACAACGGGCAGTGCTGTGCTGCCCGACTCATAACTACTCAAGTGGGGTGGGGGGTGGGGCGTATACGACGTCGAACGAGGTCATCTTGCTGGCGGAATGGTAGGATGTGTTGTAGCAGTATTGAGCCCAGTGTAGCCAGCTGGTACACGTTCGCGGCTCGTCCATCACAAAACAACAGAGGTATGTTTCCACCCCTCGATTGAGAACCTCTGTCTGGCCATCCGTCTGGGGATGGTTCGCCGTGCTGAAGCATAGGCTAGTCCCCTGTAATCGGAAGTGCTCCCGCCAAAAATTGCCAACGAACGTCGGATACCGATCTGAAATGATGGCGCGCGGAATGCCGTGTACGACGTCGAACGAGGTCATCTTGCTGGCGGAATGGTAGGAGGTGTTGTTGCAGTATTCAACCCAGTGTAGCCAGCTGGTACACGTTCGCGGCTCGTCCACCACAAAACAACAGAGGTATGTTTCCACCCCTCGATAGAGAACCTCTGTCTGGCCATCCGTCTGGGGATGGTTCGCCGTGCTGAAGCATAGGCTAGTCCCCTGTAATCGGAAGTGCTCCCGCCAGAAATTGCCAACGAACGTCGGATCCCGATCTGAAATGATGGCGCGCGGAATGCCGTGGAGACGAACAATCTCTCGAACAAAGAGATCGGCGACTGACTCGCCGGTGTAAGGGTGACTCAAAGCCAAGAAATGGCCATACTTGGAGAGCTTGTCGACCACGACCAGTATAACTGTCTTGCCATAAGACTTGGGCAATCCCTCGATGAAATCCCTGGACACTGTCTCCCAAATGTGGTGTGAGATCTCCAGAGGTGTCAGTAACCCAACTGGAGAGGTCGTCTCGTATTTCTGACGTTGACATACCTCACACTGCTGCACGAACTGCTGAATGTCGCGTCGTAATCCCGTCCAGAAAACATTAACCCGTGCTCGCTGAAGGGTACGTAGAGTTCCCGCATGTCCACCCGAGGGTGATGAATGGAACTCGTGCAGCATGACCGTCTTACAAGCCGAGTTGGGCGGAATGACCACCCTTCCCTGATAATACAGTCAGTCGTTCTGCAGCTGATAGCCTGGCGTAGTGATCTGCCCCTGTCGAAGAGCCTCCACAATGACTCGTAGTGCGGGGTCCCGCATGATCTCCTCCTGAACATCATCTAACGAGTCGAGCAGGGGCCCAAAAATTTGGGCGGTAGTGCTCTCCGGTAGGCGTGATAAGGCGTCGACAACCACGTTCTCCTTACCCTGCCGGTAAAGGATCTCATAATCATATCCCAACAGTTTCGTCACCCACTTCCGTTGAAGCGGAGTGGAGACCCGCTGATCCAAGAAACGCTTCAAGCTTTGATGGTCCGTGCGGATTTTGAAACGTCGCCTCAACAAGTACGGTCGCCACAAGGCCACCGCATGGATGATCACCAACATCTCCTTCTCATACGTGGAGATCCCCGGAGTACGGGGCGCCAACGCCCTTCTGTAGAATGCCAGGGGCCTCCCTTCCTGCATCAACACCGCGCCAATGCCTACGCCGGACGCGTCCGTCTACAGGATAAACTCCTTGGTGAAATCAGGAAGAGCGAGCACCTGAGTGGTCGTCATGACCCCCTTAAGGGCTTGGAAGGCCGCCTCCGCCTCCGCCGTCCAGTGGAAGACGTCCTTCTGTAATATCTGAGTCAACGGTCCAGCGATCTTGCCATAGTCTTTGACAAAGCCCCTGTAATATCCAGTAAGCCCCAGGAACCTAGAGCTCGGACCGTGTGTGGGCGGGGCCACAATAGCATGCTCTCGATCTTCTTAGGGTCCGCTTTTACCCCACTAGCAGATACCAAATGTCCTAGGTACTCCACCTCCCTCTGCCCGAACGAACGCTTGATTGCTTTGCATGCAACTGGTGCTGGCGGAGGAGGGTGAAAACATGCTCGACATGGACCAAATGCTCCTCCCAACTGGAACTGTAGATGAGGATGTCATCGAAAAATATCAACACTTAACGATGGTGGAGCGCCATGAAGATCTCGTTCATCACTGCTTGGAATGTAGACGGTGCGTTGGTGAGCCCGAAGGACATCACCAAGAATTCGTAGTGTCCATCATGAGTACGAAATGCTGTCTTGTGTATGTCCTCTTCGCGCATCCGAATCTGATGGTAACTCGATCGGAGATCGAGTTTGGTGAAAAGGCGAGTGCCGTGCAGTTCGTCTAGTACTTCCTCTATCAAGGGATTGAGAAACTTGTCCTTAATAGTAGAGCTGTTCAGATCACGGTAATCCACACAAAATCAACATGTCCTGTCCTTCTTCTTAACTAGAATGTTGGAGGACAAGAAAGAACTGGTACTGGAGCGAATAATTCTTGCAATTAGCATTTCCCTGACGCTGCGCTCTATCTCGGTCTTCTGGATGTACGAGTAACGATAAGGTCGGATATTGGTAGGTTCTGCACCTGTTTTGAGTTGAATCTGATGATCTTTAAACCGCGGCGGTGGCAATGTGCGGGGTGCCGAAAAGATATCTGCATACCGCGCCATTAGCGCCTGCATTTGAGCTGGTACAATAGGAGCCTCAGTTGGAGTTGGTGTACTGCCATCGTGCTGCCCTGGTTCTCGAGTCGCTCCAAGCTCCGAAGGAATATTTCCTCAATAGGCGAAGATTTTAGGCCCCCAGGCAGTGCTGTTTCCTGTGCTGCAGGAACTCCATCGTCATCTGATTCCAGTCAAAGGTCACCCGCCTCAGCTGCTGCAGCCACTGCACCCCAAGCACCGTGTCAGATCCTCGGATGGGTAGAAGGTAGACATCCGTGCGCCCTGCATATCCCTGTATCCGTAGCTCCACCCCCTTCATCACCTCTTCGCACTGCAGTTTGCTCCTATCTGCCACCATGACCTGAAAGGCTGCCCCCTTATCAATCGCATGCCTCACCCGTTATGCCACATCGGGATGAATGAAGTTGTGGGTGCTCCCACTATCCACCAAAATCATCACCTTCTCCTGATTAATCTTTCCCCAATCCACATAGTGGGGGGGGGTCTGCTGCATCCCTCCATTGCCTATATGGAAACACTGAACTCGGTCAAGTCCAAGTCCTCCTCCTACTCTGCCCCGGGTACGACCTCGTCATCGGCCTCCTCATGTAACGTAAAACCTGTATTTTCTGGCATTTGTGTCCGGGCGCAAACTTCTCATCGCTGTTGAAACATATGCCCTTCTCACTCCTTTCCTGTAGCTCGCCCCCCGATAGTCGTGTTATAGTGGGCTTGTTGGCCGCCGACGTCTCTCTTCGTACAACTGCCTGGGTAGTCGCGGGCTTCCCCGTGGTGCGCATCCGCTGCCGGTTGTAGCGCTCTTCCTGTATGCGGGCCAGACTGATGGCATGATTCAGATTGCGGGGCATATAGGCCTGAACCTCATCACACAGGTGCTCCTTCAGTCCCGAGACAAAACTGAGCAAAGTCTTCTCTTCCCAGTGTACCCGATTTGCCAAATTCTCGAATTCTGTCCGGTACTCCATCACGGTTCCCCTCTGTCGTAACTTCTGCAGAAGGGCCTCAAAGTTCTCTTATTCCAGTTGCCCGATTCGGACGGTGAACCCTTCTACGAAACCACTGCGTCCACTGAAATGCGTCGTCCTTCAAGTGAAACGATGCTAGCTGCACCCATTGGCCCTCCGATACCTCCTGATAACTGAAAAAAGCTCGGCCTTCTGTATCCACTCTGAAGCGTCCCCTCCGCTGAACCTTGGAAAATTCATGCGCGTTAGTTTAGGAGACATGTACGCTCGCGGAGCGGCTTGGCTGTGCCAACCTTGCCCTTTATCATTCCATGCCGGTCGTCTCGACTCCATCATACCGGTCTTGGCGCCCGGGTAGCCCAGAAATGGCTAGCCGCCCCATGGAGCACCGGCTCCGTAGCCCCTCGGAGGGCCGACTCCACGCGGTGGAGGCAGGATGCCCCCCGACCCTCCCATTGGTCCTCCTGGAGCCCTTCCGGCCCCTCCTGGCTCGCCGCCAGGCCGTATCCATGGAGGACGACCCGTGCCTTAATCCCCCTGCTCACCGTGGTGCTGCGCTCAGGGTGAAGGCCCCGTGCTGAAGTATGCCGCCCGGATGGGGGTCGATCCGGCCTCCGACGTCGTCCCGCGGTTCCCCCACGTCGTTGCGATGCCTCCGAACGCGCCGGCTCCCGATCCGCTCGATCCCGTTCCTGTATGCGCAGTATCCGCCAATCCCGCTATTTCCCCTGCCTTCGGACCGGGATGCTGTGATGCATAGATTTCAGCGGCCTGATTTTGTTGTCCTCCGGCCTCTTCGTGCGCCGTCGTCTTCCCTTTCAGATTTTGTGCTAACAACGCCTTGATCTCCTCCATCCGGGTGTCAATCCGTTTTTCCAGTCGCTGCGTAGCAGCCCTCATTTCCTCCTCGATGGCGGCCACCCAGTCCATCAAGCCGACGTAGTTTCCTTCTAGGGTTTCCAGTCGAGTGATTCCTCTTGCGTGCATGTGGTAACCATGGTGGAGAAGCGAATCCTCTGATACCAAATGTTAAGAGAAAACTAGAGAAGTGGAGGCTAAGAGGAAAGCTAAAGATGGATTAGGGTTAGGAAGGAGGAAGAAGGAAAATACCTGGAAATACTCTTGCATGCCTCCACACCAAGAGGCCCGTGTATATATATTCCCGGGCCAATATGGGCCGACCGACCCCTCCCCGGTGTGGCTGAACCGGGGTGGTTTAGCCCCCCAATCCGCCGAATTAGAGAGTGGGGGCTCAACCAGATGGTTCAGCCCCGTTGCCGTCTGTCTTCGTCTTTCGCTTGCGATCATATGTACTCCCAAAGAATTGAGTCATGTTCGAGGGCGTAACAATGAATCACATCAAAACGTTTATCACTAACTATATCAAAACGTTTATCACTTAACTATAACTGGAAGGATAACTAGTTTTATAATTTTCCCTTGCTCACTGTTTTGACGTTCAATCTTCTTAGCAAACTCTTCAAAATGTCTAGGGAATTTATATTTCAGGGCCTAGATTAGCATGCCCAAATCTCCTATACGACGACTGTATAACCTGTAATTTGTCAGGATCAGATGCGACCGATGATGACCTAGAGGTTCTCGCCCACTTAGGACGAGGGTAGCCCCCCAGGGGCGAGATCCAGGAACCCTGGGGCGAGTGCAGCCCCCCAGGGGCGAGATCTAGACACCCTGGAGCGAGTGCAACCCCCAGGGTCGAGATCCAGGCACCTTGTGGCAAGTGCAGCCCCCCAGGGGCGAAATACAGGCACCATGAGGCAAGTGCAGCCCCCTAGTGACAAGATCCAGGCACCCTGGGTCGAGTGCAACCCCCCAGGGTCGAGATCCAGGCACCCTGGAGCAAGTGCAACCTCCAGAGGAGAGATCCTGGCACCCTGGGGCGAGGGCAACCCCCTGGGGCGTGGGCAGCCCCCTAGGGGCGAGATCCAGACACCTTGAGTTGAGTACAGCCCCCCCAGGGGCGAGATATATGCATCCTGGGGCGAGTGCAAGTCACTAGGGGCGAGATCCAGACACCCTTGGGTGAGTGCAGCCCCCCAAGGGCGAGATCCAGGCACGGGGTGTGGAGAGTCCCAGCTTCATCGGGCACTCGCCAACTACAGGATACCTCTTTAGCTCTGCTAATATCCCCTTCAAACAACGGAGTTATGTTATCGGCAGACCGTTTTGGGCTGCGTTTAGTAAAACCAAAAGGCGGGATTCCGCTATTTGCAGATCAAACTTGGAAAACTAAAAATAGACCCCCATGGGCACCTTGGTGAGGGGACTGCTTTTTCTTGCTCCCCCTAAAGCCTGACTCCGGTCGGCGAGTGCTCTCAAGGCCCACGAAGGTGCCCAGCTCAGCATTGGTTAGGGAGGGGAAACCCTCTTTGATCTTTCGGGTGTGTGGCGGGACCTACTCGCTGCAGATCGGAGTCTGTCTCTTAGTTCCAAGCTGCTGGCTAGGTGCTCTCGCTTGAGAGAAGTAGGTGCAAGCTACCCCCTTGGGTCCGAACTCCACAAGAAGCCAAGTTTTGGTTTCAACAACGACATAAGGCGATTGCTTCAACAACGATCCATGCTCCAAATGCTTGTCCAATATCCATAACATAGACTCATAAGACTCGTGTCCACCACCAATCGTATTCCCACTCACTTGATTCTGAAAGATACAATGAGAGGCAAAAAAGGTAATAGAACAGTTAAGTTGTTTAACCAAACTACTCACAAGGAGCAAGTTAGTAGGACATGTTGGAACTAAATGCCAGATCTGTGGGGAATATAAGGATTGATTTGAATGAACTCTTTACTAGATCAGTGCACATGAACCATCAACAAGAAGAACAATGTCATAGGGAGTAGGAAGCCAAGTTAGCAAGACTGTTCGTGATATTGGTTTTCAGCAGAACTCTGCTGACTTCTCTCTTTTTACACGTCATTGAACAACAGAGACGGTAATTCTTCTAGTCTATGTGGATGATATTCTATTAATTGGCGATGACTCGACCGGGATACAACAGATCAAACAACACTTAAACTCTGTTTTCCAAACAAAAGATCTGGGAAACCTTCAGTACTTCCTTGGACTTGAGGTTGCTCGAAGACTGGTTGTCCCGGTCCTATCTCAACAGAAATATTGTCTTGACATTCTTCAGGATGCTGGTTATTCCGGATGTAATCCCGCAGAAGCTCCTATGGATGTCAACGACAAGCTGAGTGCCCATGGAGCCGAATCAGATTTTCTACTTACAAATCCTGAATATTATCGGTGCCTTGTGGGAAAACTGGTATAACTAACTGTCACCAGGCCCGATATCTCATTTGTTGGAGTGCTAAGTCGCTTTATGCATTCACCAAGAACGTCTCATCTACAGGCTGTCGAACGCATCCTCAGGTACTTGAAAGCTGCCCCGGGACGAGGGTTGGTATACAAGCCATCCTCCTCCTTATCCCTTGTTGTATACACTGATGCTGATTATGCGGACTCTCTTGACGATCGACGATCCACCACTGGTTTCTGTACCTATTTTGGAGGAAATCTCATCACATGGCGCATCAAGAAGCAATCGGTTGTTGCTCGCTCTTCTGCTTAAGCAGATTATCGTGCTATGGTTGCCGTCGTGTCTGAACTTACCTGGTTAGAAAGCCTTCTTTGTGACTTGAGTGTCAAACTCTCCTCACCTGCTACTCTATTCTGCGACAGTCAGACAACTATACATATTGCAAGGAATCCTGTATTCCACGCGCGAACAAAACACATTGAGGTTGTCTGTCACTTTGTTCGGGAGAAGGTGCAACTGAAGAAACTTGAATTGGAACATGTTCCAGCTTCCGGGCAAGTTGCTGACATCTTTACCAAGGCTCTACCTCGGCCATTGTACCAGCAGTTTCTATCCAAGTTGGTGCTTACGATTTGTATGCTCCAGCTTGCGGGGGAGTGTTAGAAGATAGTGAAAAACAATGTAAAAGCCTATTGTAATTGTGGCCCATTTATGAGCCCACAATTGTCTTAGGTTTAGTGCCACATTGTTAGTCTTGAGATTTTTCTCCTCCTCTCCTCCTATATAAGTGTATTCATACTTACTGTTTATATAGGAAATACAGCCTACAAGGTTTCTTGCATCTTTTTCTACAGTATCCATCAGAGTACTCGCGGGGAGACAACCAAGTAGGCCCGTGTCTCGAAGAAGGTCTAAGGTGTACTTGCGTTGCGATATCGAGATGCCCTGCCGTGAGCGTGCTACTTCAATCCCGAGAAAATAACGGAGAGGTCCAAGGTCTTTCACCTCGAAGGCTGAGCAAAGTGTAGCTTTCATTTTAGAGATGCCAAAAGGGTCATCCCCAGTGAGAATAATATCATCCACGTAGGCCAAGGCAATAACCCGACGACCCTCAAGAGTCGCACGAATGATGTAATTGTGGTCCGCGCGACACTGAGTGAAACCTGACTGAAGAATAACCGAGCTGAACCGTTCAAACCAGGCCCGCAGGGATTGCTTTAAGCCGTACAGAGACTTAAGCAGGCAGCAAACTCTCCCCGTACTCCTCCTGAACAGCAAACCCGGGGGGAGGTGCCATATAGACTTCCTCCAGTAAATCATCATGCAGGAAAGCATTTTTGACGTCGAGCCGGTAGAGCGGCCACACCTGAGAAGCCGCAAGTGAGGGCAAAAGAGAAACACTGGTCAACTTAGCCACGGGAGCAAAGGTGGCACCAAACTCGTCCGGAGTCTGAGTAAAGCCCCGGACCACCAAACGAGCCTTATAACAATCAATGGTACCATCAACAGAGTACTTCACTGTATAGACCCATTTGCACCCAACTGTACGTTTCCCGGGAGGAAGAGGAACCAAAGGCCATGTCCCATTACGACGAAGAGCAGACATGTCCTTCTCCATAATAGCCCGAACCCACCGCTAGTCACAGAGTGCCTCAACGGTCGAAGCAGGCAGGCGAACATAATCAACAATAGACACAGGCCTGATAAGAGGGTGAGAAATACTGATAGGAAGGAGTCTCCTTTCGGTAGATCTGGTAGGAGCAGAATGAGAGGAGGAGGATGTTCAAGATGAAGATGCTACTGTAGAAGAGAAGTAGAAGCAGAAAAAGCAGAGACATTGTCAAGGTAGAATAGGCCGCCATTTTCAGTCCCAGTAGTAATCGTCTTCTTGGAGTGTGGATATTTAAAAGGATAAGTAGCCGAAGTAAAGGTGACCGTGCAATTTAGTTGTTTACACAGAGAGGTTATAGAACGTATGTTGCACGAAAAAGATGGGATGTAGAGTGTCCTCAAGTTGGAGAGACGAAGTGACGTGGACTGTTCCAGTTCCTCACACAGGGGATGAAGAACCATCCGCAATAAAAACCGGAGGTGACCGATTATGTTTGTTTAAATGGGAGACGAGATGAGGACTGCCTGTATATGATTAGTTGCACCAGAATCAATGAGCCACCACCCCTTAGTGACCATATGAGCACTACCTGAAGAGGAGGTAGGAGAAGTTGACTTCTTCGAGGTAGTGTCACCTGCAGGAGGGAAAAGATAAAGATGCTTGACCAAACAACGATCAACAAGGTGGAGTGTCTTGCCACAGTGAGAGCAGAGATATCTAGACAGACCATGTCCACCGGAGTGACCTCCACGGCCACTAGGAATGCCATGGCGAGCTGGATGAGCAACAATGTCAGGAGGAGGTGGAGAGGCAAGCAAATGATGTTGAAGAATGGTAGTGGCAACAGAGATGCGTGCGACAGTGACATCCAGAGTAGGAGTGTCAGGCTCTGTTTGGTTGGGCTGTTGCTGATGAAAAGCTGCTGATGAACTGTTGCTGATAGAAAAAGTGCTGATTTTCAAAAATAGAGTTTTGTTAAAAAACTGTTTGGGTGAAACATAGTTTACAAAACATAGTTTTGAAAAGTTGTTTGGATACAAAACGAGGTTTTGAGCGAAATTTTTTTTCCTAATAAATCATAATCACCAACCACACAAGTTAATGATTTTCTCACTAATCATGTCAAATGCTAGTATGCATTGAAGATTTCTTAACAAAAAATTAACTAAAATGCTGAAATTTTGATCACAGAAAATTAACATAAAATTAACAAAACATTAACAAAAAATTAACTAAGAAGAAGAAGAACTCGGTGAGGAAGAAGAAGAAGAACTCGCTGAGGAAGAAGAAGAAGAACTCGGTGAGGAAGAAGAAGAAGAACTCGGTGAGGCGAACGGGAAATCGGGAGGCGGACGGGAAATCGGGAGGCGGACGGGAAATCAGAAGGCGGGAAGAAGAAGAAGAAGCGGAAGAAGAAGAAGCGGGAAATCGGGAGGCGCACGGGAAATCGGGAGGCGGGAGCAGCAGCGGACGGGAGACGGGAGCCGTCTGGTGCGTCTGCGATTGTCTGCCAAAAAATGTCGCGGCTGGGTATAAGGAGAGAACCGCGGTTTTTAATAAACGGAGTTTTGCGTATAAGTGCAAACAAACACTGTTTTTAGCAAAATAATGGTGCGTCCGGATCGCACCGCAGCCTAACAGCTGAACCAAACGCCACCTCAGTCTCTTCGAGAATTTGTTGCTGGATCATATCATAAGACTCTGACAAACGAAACAGTAACACACCACCAAAAATTCCTGGAAGTGTTTGTGTTTCTCAACAAGATCAGCAGATAAGGGGCGATGCTGAAGAAGCTCACCACCAAGAGCTTGCACCTCGTGATAGGCAGCAGTAGGAGTTATCATGGGACAGACAAATAGATTCTCATACAACGTGTATATGCGCAAAATTTGAGCTGCCTTGGAGTATAGAGCAGTAAGATGAGTCCAGAATGCCTTAACCGTCTCATCAAGATGAATGACGGGAAGACACTCATCAAAAAGGCTATTGACAAGCCATCTTCTAACCAGATCGTCTCTGGCGTCCCAGTCATCAAACGCGGCAGACCCTCGTGCAGGAGGGTCATCGGTGAGATGATGACGTTTGCGCTGAGAGCGTAATAAAAATAAAGGAAACACTCCAATATGGATAATTTGGGCCAGTAAGCTTGGAAGCAGTGCCCAGATTGCCGGAAGGAGTGGGGAGTCATGTATCGGTTAGAACAGGAGGCGCAGACAAAGTAGAGGAAGAGAAGGTCGGAGTATCCATAGACAGTAGAGAAAAAGGATAGAAAATGTTATCCACGCGGACAAAGATAGACCGCTCAAAGAATGCGAGACCGCGAAAAGCGCAATGAATAATTATGCAGAGAAACTCTAACCGTGCGGTTAGAGAGAGGCTGCAAAAGAGCTCAGATCGTAGAAAGCACGAAGAGCAAAGGGAAGGGCAGGAGGGAGACAAGAACCAACGGTTAAGAAGAGATCGCAAAAGAGAGAGGTGCGGTGTTAAGAAAGAAAACCGCGAAAACCACAAGGGAAGACGAAGGCGGGTTAGAAAGAAACCGCACAAAAGAAGGAGAAGAGCAAGCAGTTAAAAAACAGGAGATCGCTTGCACCATCTTACGCTCGAAAAATAGAAACCATAGCAAATGGACCGATGAGCTCTGATACAATGTGAAAAAAATCTAAATAAAGAGATTTTTTATTTCTCCAAAAAGGTGAATAATACAAGAGTATGTCACCTATTTATAGTAAACGTGGAGAAGAGAGAGAAAAAAAGGGAGATAATACAAAACACATGTCACTTGCGACTAGGTGGATAGATAAAAAACGGACAGCGCTTGTTGTGCGGTTAGACAAACTAACCGCACGATTACACAACTTGAGATGATATCAGCAGGTTTGCTTTGGTCTCTATCCGTCACGATGCAGCGGACAACTCCAGGGGCAACAACTGAGGTTAGATTGAATCTAATTGCCAGAACGCAATTGTGATAGTACTTGGGAACCGCCAAACTTCAACTGCGGTCAATCCTTTGCTGATCACCAAAAGGCGCTGTTGCGGTAAACACGCAGGGCCATCTGTGGCGCTTAGGCAGGTAGTAACCGCCATGCTGCAACTGTGACTAACCTTAGCTGATCTCCAGACTCGACCCTAACAGACAACAACAATAAGACCTTGATAGTCACCAGACCGCACCATCACACTCTGATTGCTAAACCGCACTGTGGTACTTCAGTGCGGTTACAATGGACATCTGCTAGACCACCAAACAAGGTCGCCTGACCGCCAGAATTAGAGCTCTAACACCCAAGAGGTAACACAACCAGATCTATCAGACAGGCAGACCGCCAGACCAAAACGTCAGTCCGCCAGGACTCCACATGTTCTAACATTGACTATTATGGGGTGTCATCAGCCAGATGACACCTAACTCTATCACCGCGATCTTCAGCTTCGTTGCCTACTTGCGAGCTGAAAGAGTAAGGTTCACTCTGAGCCTCTTCCGTAAGTGCTTCTCAGTGCGGTCAAGTACAGAGTCTGGCGACAACATATTCAAAGGGATTCTATACTTCGTATGCAGAGGAATGGCGGTTGTGAACCTACCGAACAAGGTTCATAACTGGATGGAGCAGTACCTCATTTTTGAGGATAAGTTTAGAAGTTAAACTAGATCGCGATGTCAACTATATTAGCCGCGACAAGATCCATAATATTTATAAGACTTCAATTAGAACGATAAAGAAGAACCCATAGATGAAGACCATAATCAAATCTCGCTAATCTCAATTATACCAAAAAGAGAGCCCAGATCGCCAATAATGACCGTATTGGCCGCAGAATGTCTACGAATAACATTCTTAGAGGTGGCCCATTAATATAGCGAAGTAATTCTAGATACCAAAGAAGACCATAATTTGAAGTCCAATGATAGGACCCTGGAGGCCAAAAATTATTAGCCTTCCAAAGGAAGAATGAGATCCATAATCCTTGATGATCAATTGGGCGCCTACGCATAGAGCTGCATTGCTTTCCTCCTCAAGAGATCATCATGGCTATTGTAGCTCTTAGATTAGGCGACCAATGCGGTCAGAAAAGGATGATCGCTCCCGAGGCCCACAACATGAAACGATCAATCTGGCAGGTGCACCTATAGCTGCATTGCTTTCCTCCAGAGATCGTCAGAGATGTAGTTCCTCAAAGGGCGATCTCTGCGATCAATTGAAAGCTAGATGCACTGGAGATCCACAATCTAAGATGACCAATCAGGCAGATGCGCATGTAATTGCATTTTTTTTCCTCAGAAGATCATCAAAATTTTACCTGCTAGCTAGGCGGCCTCTGCGTTCTGATTATACTTACCACAAGATTCAAGAAAGCCTGAAGGCTACAAACTAGAGTGACCAATTAGGCAGGTGCGCGCAGGGCAACATTGCTTTCCTCAAGAGGTCACAAAAGTTCTAACATCTTCCCCTTAATGCACGACATAGTTGATCGATCGCCTAGACTTCACCCGGATGCAGAGGTGTGCCAGATGTCGACGGGGATTCTCAAAAAGACAAAAAGAGACGCCCAAATTAAGATGATCAATCGGGCAGGTGCGCATAGAGCTGCATTGTTTTCCTCAAGAGATTATTAAAACTGTAACATCTTAACTGCCAAGCGGGAGTCCACTGCTCTCTTGCATAGGGTTACATGCTAAGTCGATCAATCGGGCAGGTGCGCGTGTAGCTGTGTTGCTTTCCTCAAAAGATCAACAATGCTGTGAGACCCCTGTAGGCACTGCTTGAGAGTACCTAGGAGTGTTGATACGTATTTTGTCATATTGTATCTTTGTCCTGTAGTGAGACCTCCATTTATATATGGAGCCCTTTAAAGAGTGAGGGATCTTTGAGTGTTTTGTATTTTGGTCTCTTTTTGGAGAGGGGAGTACTTTGGAGGATCCAATCTTCTGGTGCTTGGCGAGTGCCTGTCTTTCGACTGTGTCAATGTTTACTTTCATGCATTGCAAATTTGTCTCTTGTTTTTAGATCTTGATACAACTAACCTGTATTAAGTGGCCTGGATTTTAGGGAGAGGGGATAATGGGATTAGTGGGAGTTAGTTATGGCAGTTATGCGGTGGTAGCTACTCGGAGGTGGTGGCCGTAGGTGGTGGAAGTTGCTAGAGGTGTTTTCCGGTGATCACCGAAAAATGGAAAATGTAAGGAATTTTGTGGAGACGGTGACTTGACATAGGTGGTTGAAAATGTTTTCGACGATCATCGGAAAACTGAAGATGGATGAAAGTGGATGAGGGAGGTGGTGGAGGAATTTTGGAGGTGAGTTTGAGATAGTGGTGGTGGTCGGGTAATGGAGGTGGAGAGGTAGGGGGCCGGTCAAGGAAGGTGGAGGGGTTGTTTGCTAAGAGAGGAGGGAATGAGGATGAGATAATTTTCATGTTTCGGGACTTGGATTCTGGCTTTGGCACCGGGTGATTGAAATGAGAAACCTTTTCTTCACTCAATTTTTCAATGCCTCCAAATTGAACCCTCTATCTCTATTTATAGACTACAAAACATTACGGACGGTTATGATTCTCCGATGATGAGGACCCTTAAAATACATGGAATAAAAATTCACAAAATGCACAAAATAACAAAAAATCTGGGATCATCGATCCGCATAAAATGAACATTTTCGATCATTGTGTAGGACGATGTGTTACAATCCCCATGTGTATTTTTGTCAAATAGCCTACTCATATGTCGCAACTACGATGAGGTCACCCATACTATAGTCGCAGGTGTTACTGCTACTATCAGCTACCCTCTGCATCATAGATATAAATCAATGTTTACTTTTAGGATATCATCAGCAATCCAAGTATTTCCTAGCACCAGTGCCATTCATCTTTTTTCGGTGTTTATAAAAAGACCTAAATTGTTTTTCTTTCATTGATAAAAATGTTTGATTTGTTGCTAATTGTACTTAGTTTAATGTAGTTGGCCTCAGCTTAGATTGATGGTTGCAGGATAAGAAAAATTTTATTTTGCTGTATCATCAACTACTATTTAATATTCTAAATTCTTATTTCATAATTCATCTTTTTAGCTTGGTTTGGACCCTAACATGGTTTTCTTTACTGAACTTAATGTATAAATTTATGCATGCCAGCAATCTTGCTTATATTTTGCTAACATTCTCCTTTTACTAATTACAGGTTAAAGCTTTTAGCAGATCCTCCGAAACTATACGCACTGCCATTGTTGTTGGAGGAATAAACATCACAGAGCAGGTCTTTTCCTATATGTCCTGCTGCTGGTAATAATGTGTTGAGATAGTGATAAACCAGAATCTCATTTGGTGGCTAATTAATGATTTATTTCTAGTAGAATACTAATTTATCTAACGTGGTCAATATTAAAGTTCACTGTTACACATTTGTGTTAGTAAAACTCACCAACTTGAATTTATGCATCTTGTTAGAGAAGCCTAGTTTAGGGCCCATCTAGTGGCCCAATTTTCCCTCTTTTTCTCTCTTTTTCTCCTCATTGTATTAGTCTCACATGTTAGATTGAGATTTCTCCTCTTTCATCTTTCCTATATAAATGTATTCATACTTGTAACTATCAATTCAAGAAGTATATACAAGGTTTTGGGCCTCTCTTTACATGATATCAGAGGCAACCAGTGTGCTTCTTGTATTTGTTTTCGATCTACTGTCCGCGGTCTCCCGCTTCTGTCTGCCCATACTTGCTTGTCCGGCCTGTCCTCCTGGAAACCGCGCGGCCTTTCCTCTCCCTCTTAGCCGCCGTATCGTGCAGCCTCTCTCCTTCTAACCGCTCTCTCTACTTTGTCTCCTCGTGGCTTCCACTTCTCCTCCTCGTCCTACCTCTCTTTTATAAACTCTCACGTGCGGCCCACCTTCTCTTGTATCTGTCCGCGCGGTCTTCCTCACTATCCGCGCGGCCTGTTTTTCTCTCCTCCTGTCACTTCTCTAGTCGCCACGGTCTCCCGCTGTCTCTGACCGAGCGGTCTCTATTGCTATCCGTGCGGCCCCCCTTCTTCCCGGCCTTCTCTCTTCACGCTGGTCGCGCCTTCTCTCACGTTGCCGCGGTTTCTCCTCTAGCCGAGTGTCCGCATCTAGGTCGTGACACCTCTACATGCCGCTGGTGGCCTCACCTTGACCGTGCAGACTCCCTATCCTGCCTCTACATCGGCTAGCCGCTGCGACTTGTCATGTCGTTAGCGGTCTCTTCTCTTCCCACAAGCCGCATCCTGGTCGCGACTCTCCTTGTCTCTGGTGTGTCCGCCGAGACCGTGCGGCTTCTGCTTCTACCGCTCCTTATCTCTCTATTCGACCTCCCTCTAGCTCCCGACTTACTGTTTTAGCTGCCCAGCTTTCTGTTTCAGCCGCCTGGCCTTCTCTACCAAGCCGAACGCCTTCTCCTGCTAGCCTCCCTGCCTCCTCTTGCTAGACGCCCGACATCCTCCTGCTAGCCGCCCGACCTTCTCCCTGCTAGCTCGGTCTTCTCCTTACTCGCCGCTCGGTCTCTTCTGATAACCGCATGGCTTCTGATGATTCCGCTGCCACCTCTGCTCCTCTAGCCCGTGCGGCTACCACGGCTTCCGAACTCCGCGATGAGCTCCGGATTACTACCATTTCACTAACTGGGAAACAGAACTTTGTTGAATGAGTTCACTCGGTTCGACGTGTCCTGCAGAACAAGGGTCTTCTTCACCACTTAACCCGAACTACCCCCGCTGCTCCCTCCGATGACTGGATTCGCGATGATGGTCGAGTTCAGTCCTGGCTCCTAAATTCTATGGATACTGAGCCTTACAGGATGACCCTAAACCAAGACCCTGGCCGAGGCCATGTGGGAGAAACTCCACTCTTTTTACTCGGGGCACAACAGTCTTCAGCACCTCTATGATATTCTCTCCGACCTTCAGAACCTCACTCCAGGTGCTCCCGGTGATATGATATCTTTTGTTGCCCAAGCCAAGACCCTGGCCGAGGCCTGGATTCAACATCAGCCTCCAACCACTGATCTCGCTACTCAACGGGCCCAGAAAGAGGCTGTCACCATCGCGATGATGATGTCCCGTGTTCCTCCCCACCTGCATAGTGTTCGGGCGCAGATTCTCTCTTCTACGACGACTCCTTCGTTGATAGATGTCTGCTCCATGCTGCTTAAAGTTACGCCTCCTACTGAGGCTCCTCCAGGATTTGCACCTGCTCTCCTTCAGTAGCCTCTCCTTCCGATCCCTCCTCCTGCTCGTGGCTCTTCCACCCGGGGGGCCGACCTCCGTCTCGTGGACGAGGGCGTGGGGGTCGTTCTTCTATGAAATGCACCTACAGTGGCCGGGATGGTCATCTCGAGGCTACTTGTTACCGCAAGCATGGTCTACCTCCCCACCTTGCGGCTACTTTCTCTACTTCTTCTGCTCCCACTTGGGCTTCTACTCAGGATTCGGCGTCTACTACTCGCCAACATATTGATGAGCTCCTCACCCAACTCCAACAGCTACAGGGTGTCCTCGGCCGCTCCTCCGACCCGGTTGCGTCTTTCTCTGCGGAAGGTATAACATGTCTCTCTCATAGCTCCCGCTGGATCGTTGATTCTGGCGCTACACACCATATTACCTCCCAGAAGCCTTCCCAGTATCTCCAGACAGCTCATCCTTTGCATATCACTGTGGCCAATGGTGACCCCTTACCGGTCTCTGGCGCCGCAACTCTCCAACTTACCCCGACCTTTCTCTCTCCTCGGTTCTTCATGTTTCAGCGTCACCCTTCAATTTACTCTCTGTTAGTCTCCTAACACATAAACTTGATTGTTTCATAATCTTTTCTCCTTCCTCTTTTCTTATGCAGGATCGCCGCACCCGGAGTATCATTGGTGAGGGGCAGTTGGTGAATGAGCTCTACATCTTGGATATTCCATCCACTCTTCTCTCCGCTGTCTCCACCGTCGACTGACATCGCCGTCTTGGCCATGCTCCTCTTCCGATCCTCAAGCGAGCTCTTCCCGATCTTCCTCTACAGGAGTTCTCTTGTGAATCTTGTATCTACAGTAAACACATCGTTCTTACTTCCCCCCTGCATGTACCAGGAGTAGTACTCCTTTATCTCTTGTTCATTCTGATGTATGAGGTCCCTATAAAGTCCCCAGTATCTTTGGCTTCCGCTATTTTTTCACGTTTATTGATGACTACCCGCGTGTTATATGGCTATATTTACTGCATGATCGTACTAAACTTACCTCTGTGTTTCGTGCCTTTTTAACTGAAATGCGTACGCAGTTTGCCACCCCTCTCAAAATCATTCGCACGGATAACGCTCGCGAGTATACTAGTCACACCTTCTCCACTCTTTGCACCGAATTTGGCGTCATCCATCAAACTTCGTGTGCGTACCTCCCTCAACAAAATGGGATGGCTGAACGGAAAAATCGCCACCTCCTTGATGTTGCTCGGTCTCTTATGTTTCAAATGCAGGTTCCGACCGACTATTGGAATTTTGCTGTCTCCACAACATGTCATCTCATCAGCCGCCCACCCTCTTCTGTTCTTGACTTTGCCATCCCTATTCAATTTCTCTATCCTTCGGCGAATCCCACCTCTCTCACCCCGCGAGTCTTTGGGTGTGTTTGTTATGTTCATCTTCTTGGCCCACCTTGCGACAAACTTGCTTCTCGGGTGGCCAAATATATGTTTGTTGGCTACTCTCGTAATCAGAAGGGGTATGTTTGCTACTCTCCTTCTGATGGCAAGTTGGTCGTCTCGGCGGATGTCACGTTCTGCGAAGATCAGCCCATCCACTTACCTGCACCCACTTCGACTTCCTCTCCTCTTCCTCGGCCTGCTATACCTATCACACCCTCTTCTCCGCCATCTCCTACCACCTCTCTCCCTGACATCCCTCGGGTTCCTCCACCCCTTATCTGTGTCTACACCCGTCGCTTCAAGGATGCTTCCCTGCACCAGCTACCACCCTCCAGCAACACCCCGACAACGGCAGATCCAGCTCCCGCCTCTACATCTCATCCCTTGGCCAACTATGTTTCTCTCCATCGGCTGAGTCCACCTCTCTACACCGTTGCCACCTCTCTTTCTTCTGTCTCTATTCCTAACACTGTGCAGGAGGCGCTGCAACACTCGGGGTGGCGGGCGGCCATGGACGATGAAATGCGTGCTCTCTGGGCTAACCAGACTTGTTATCTGGTTTCCCTTCCCGTAGGAAAACACTGTGTGAGCTCCAAGTGGGTCTTTGTTATTAAACATGCGGCGAATGACACCGTGGAGCGATTCAAGGCCCGCCTCGTGGCTCAGGGTTTTACTCAGCAACACAGTTTGGATTATGAGGAAACCTTCTCTCCGGTGGCCAAATTGAACACCGTCCGCGTTCTTCTCTCCTTGGTTGTTCATCGACATTGACCCCTTTATCAGCTGGATGTTAAAAACGCCTTCCTCAATGGCGATCTGCCGGAGACTGTTTACATGCACCAACCTCCCGGGTTTGAGACCACGGGGGAGTCTCGGGTCTGTCTTCATCGAAAGTCTATTTATGATCTCAAACAGTCCCCGCGAGATTGGTTTGAAAAATTCAGCAAGGTTGTCTGTGATATCGTCTTTATTCGGAGCTCGACTGATTTTTCTCTATTCACCCGGCACCGGACAACCAGAACTATGATCCTACTTATCTATGTTGATGATATCCTCATTACCGGCGACGATACTACAAGGATACAACATATCAAGGAACAGTTAAACTCTGTTTTTCAGACCAAAGACCTTGGCAACCTTCCCTACTTTCTTGGCCTTGAGGCTGCTCGACGCCCTGATGGTCTTGTGTTATCACAAAGGAAGTACTGTATGGACCTTCTTCATGATGCCGACTACTCTGGCTGCAAACCTGCGGATACTCCTATGGACGCTAATCACAAGCTCTCAGCCCACAACTCTGACTCCGATGAGCTGCTTACAAATCCAGAATACTATAGACGCTTGGTTGGGAAGCTGATCTATCTCACGGTTACTCTCCCAGACATCTCTTTTGCTGTAGAAGTTGTGAGTCGTTTTATGCATGCTCCCCGGACATCTCATCTTCAGGCTGTTGAGCGCATTCTTCGATATCTCAAGACCGCTCCAGGACAAGGGCTGGTGTACAAGCCATCCACATCCCTATCTCTTGTCGCGTACTCTGACGCTAACTATGCTTGATCTATTGATGATAGGCGCTCCACAACTGGTTTCTGTACCTACTTTGCAGGACATCTCATAACTTGGCGTAGCAAGAAACAAACCGTGGTTGCTCGCTCTTTTGCTGAAGCCGAGTACCGGGTTATGACCGCTGTCGTTTCTGAGTTAACTTGGCAGCCAAGCCGCCATGCATATTGCCAAGAATCCGGTCTTTCACGAACGCACAAAGCATATTGAAGTTGACTGTCATTTTATCCAGGAAAAAGTACAGTCAAAGAAGATAGAGTGGGAGCATGTCCCTGCTACAAATCAAGTTGCTGACATCTTGACTAAAGCTCTCTCCCGACCGCTATACTATCAGTTTTTACCCAAGCTTGGTGCCTACGACTTGTACGCTCCAGCTTGCGGGAGAGTGTTAGAGAAGCCCAGTTTAGGGCCCATCTAGTGGCCCAATTTTTCCCTCTTTTTCGCTCTTTTCCTCCTCATTGTATTAGTCCCACATGTTAGATTGAGATTTCTCCTCTTTCTCCTTTCCTATATAAATGTATTCAAACTTGTAACTATCGATTCAATTAAAGAAGTATATACAAGGTTTTGGGCCTCTCTTTACACATCTATTTCAAATTTGAATGTCACTTTGTTGTGGGCCGGAGGCCTGGGAGCTGCTCACTTTGGATCCAGAGTCCCGCCCTTACAGCCGGCGCCATAACATTGGTCCGCGGGGCCCATATGCACCCCAACCCATCTCCACGCGTGTTCTCGGTGCGGCGGGGTGTTGAGGAGAGGGCTCGATCCCTCAACCTCCTTGATATAAGCACTTAACGCATGCTCACATCACCAACTGATTCGCGGCTCAGTTGGCGATGAGGGCAAGCGTTAAGTGCCTCTTATCAAGGAGGTAAAGGGTTCGAGACCCGGCCTCAACACCCCGCCGCACCGAGAACACGTGCGGAGAAGGGTTGGGTGTGCAGGGCTGCGGCCCATGTTGTGGGCTCGACCGGCGGGATTAGGCCCGTGAACGAGCGGTCCATAACACACGCCAATGCTTTATCTTGGCCTTGATCAGGAAAATTACCTACTTTTGTTTTATCCCTGTATGTATGGCGGAAGCTTGAGGTTGAGAGTCAAAGAATGAATTGCATACTATATAAGATCATCATTCACACCTGTTTCTTTGCATTATTTCTACATGTATTTCCTGGTTATTTGAGCTTTAATTGACATTTGTTTTTTCTGAATTTATTCTTGTAATCAATATTCCTTTGCTTGCTGTTGGCGCAGAGATCTGAGCTTCGAGCAGGAGTGCATGTTGTTGTTGCTACACCAGGGAGATTTATTGATCATTTACAACAAGGAAACTCCTGCCTTTCCAGGATTTCTTTTGTTGTTCTCGACGAAGCTGATAGAATGTTAGATATGGGTTTTGAACCACAAATAAGGGAGGTAAGGAGATCATTGATTATTTTCTGAATGAATATGCTGTTATCATGGTGGTAATCATTTATCATGAATAGTCTGCATGCATTTTGAATGTTCTGCAGTCTCTTATTTTTTTTTGCCTCCATCCATTATTTCTTGTAGAAATGGCCTGAAACTTGTGTATATTGATTGAGTATCTAAATACAAAGAGAGTATACAAATATATAGGAGAGAAAGAGAGGAAACAAATCCTATACAAGATGTGGGACTAAAGAGGAGAGAACAAGAAAATGGGCCCAAAACATGTGCCTAAAACATGGGCTATTCTAACACTCCCCCGCAAGCTGGAGCGTACAAATCGTATGCACCAAGCTTGGACAAGCATTGATGGAAGGATGCTTTGGGAAGAGCCTTTGTGAGGACATCTGCAACTTGTTCTGTCCCTGGAACATGCTTTAAATCGAGCTTCTTCATTTGAACTTTCTCTCGAACGAAGTGGCAATCGACTTCAATGTGCTTCGTTCTTTCGTGGAAGACTGGGTTCTTGGCGATATGTATAGCCGCTTGGCTATCACAAAGAAGTAGAGCAGGAGAAGGTAATTTAACACCCAGGTCAGTGAGAAGACTTTCAAGCCATGTGAGTTCGGATACAACAGAAGCCATTGCGCGGTATTCTGCCTCAGCCGATGAGCGAGCAACGACCGCTTGTTTCTTGCTTCGCCATGTAACCAAATGTCCCCCAAAGTATGTGCAGAAACCACTAGTAGACCGCCAGTCATCAAGAGAGCCCGCATAGTCCGCATCAGAGTATGCCACTAAGGTAGGAGCAGACGAGGAAGTCCGGTACACAAGTCCTTGACCCGGGGCTGTTTTTAAGTACCTCAGAATGCGTTCAACAGCCAGAAGATGAGACTTGCGAGGAGAATGCATGTATCGACTGACAAGACCAACAGCAAAGGAAATATCTGGTCGGGTAACAGTAAGATAGATCAACTTGCCAAAAAGTCGTCGATAATATTCAGGGTTCTGGAGGAGAAGATCTGAGTCAGAAGCCTGAGCACACAACTTGTGGTTCACATCCATGGGGGTATCACATGGCTTACACCCTAAGAGGCCAGCATCATGAAGAAGATCAGTACAGTATTTCCGTTGAGATAGAATAAGGCCGTCCGGTCGCCTGGCAACCTCAAGTCCCAGAAAATATCGCAGAGTCCCTAGGTCCTTTGTCTGAAAGACCGAGTTCAGATGTGCTTTGACTGCATGTATCCCTTGGGAGTCATCTCCTGTGATGATGATGTCATCAACATATACTAATAGAAGGACCGTCCCTGATGGTCGGTGACGAGTGAAGAGCGAGAAATCAGCCGAGCTACGGCTAAAGCCGACAGCGCGAAGTACTTTACTGAATTTCTCAAACCAGGCCCGTGGAGATTGTTTGAGACCATACAGAGCCTTGCGAAGGCGGCAAACCTGAGACTCCCCCGTGGTCTCAAACCCGGGCGGTTGTCGCATGTAGACCGTTTCCTGGAGATCCCCATTTAAGAACGCATTCTTAACATCAAGCTGAAAGAGAGGCCACCGGCGATGAACAGCGACAGAAAGGAGGACCCGAACGGTATTGAGCTTGGCGACCGGAGAAAAGGTTTCCTCATAGTCGAGCCCCGGGTGTTGAGTGAAGCCGCGAGCGACAAGGCGAGCCTTCAGACGGTCGATCGTCCCATCAGCAGCATGTTTGATGACAAAGACCCACTTGCACCCTACCGGTTTGTGACCCGGAGGGAGGGGGACAACGGACCAGGTCTGGTTTGCCCAGAGAGCAGACATCTCTTCTTCCATGGCTGCCCGCCAGCCCGGATGTTGAAGCGCCTCCTGTACAGAGTTAGGAACAGAAACCGAAGAAAGAGAAGTAGCAAAGGTGTGCAGAGGTGGAGAGAGGCGATGAAGAGAGACATAAGCCTCCAGAGGATGAGCAGTGGAGGGCGTTACCTGATCAGAGGGACGCGAAGCATCCATGGCAGAGGTCGGCGGCAGAGGGGCGACGGAACAGGGAGGGCGACGAGTGTAGACCCGGATAACGGGTGGTTTGGTGGTAGAAGGAGCGGGTGGAGGAGAGAGCGGGGGTGGTGGTGGAGTAGTAGGAATAACGGGACGAGGGATGGACGGCGGGAGAGGAGGCGGTGGTGGAGCAGTAGGGAAGGGAGCAGGAAAGAACGGTTCGTCTTCCCGGAAGGTAACGTCCGCAGAGACAGTGACCTTGCCGGTAGCGGGTGAGTAACAAACATAGCCCTTCTGGGTGTGGGAGTAGCCAACAAAGATGTGTTTCGCCGCCCTGGGGTCCAATTTATCGGTGGAGGGCCCGAGGCAGTGGACATAGCAGGTGCTGCCGAAGATACGGGGCGAGAGAGGGAAAGCCGGAGTGGAGGGAAACAATATGCTGAAGGGAGTCGCATAATTGAGGACAGAGGAAGGGAGGCGATTGATGAGAAAGCAGGCAGTGGAGACCGCAAAGTTCCAGTAGGTTTTAGGAACATGCATTTGGATCATGAGAGAGCGGGCAACATCCAATAAATGACGGTTCTTGCGTTCGGCAACCCCATTTTGTTGCGGGGTATACGCACAAGAGGTTTGATGGACAATCCCGTATTCCGTACATAAGGTGGTAAAGTCATGGCTGGTGTACTCACGAGCGTTATCAGTTCGGAGAGTTTTGAGGGTGGTATGGAATTGTGTCCGGGTCTCGAGGACAAAGGCCCGAAACACCCGGGGAAGCTCGGAGCGTTCGCGAAGTAAGTAGAGGCACGTGGTGCGGGAATGATCATCAATAAAGGTTAGAAAATAACGATAACCACATATACTAGGAATCCGAAATGGTCCCCAAATATCCGAATGAACAAGATTAAAAGGAGCCGCACTCCGAGTACAATGTGAAGGAAACGAAGAACGTGGCTGTTTGCCGAGAATACATGAATCACACTGAAAAGAAGTAAAAGAAAGATCTGGAAGAGCCCGCTGGAGAACTGGCAGAGGGGCATGACCAAGGCGGCGATGCCAGGCAGTGGAGGAGACGGAAGACAGAGCGAGTGGAGAGGCATCGAGAAGGTAGAGCCCATTCCGCAGCTGACCTTTACCAATGGTAGTCCGCGTCCGTCGATCCTGTATAACAAAAGAAGAGGAAGTAAATATAACAGAACAATCCAAGTCACTCGTAAGACGCCCAACAGAGAGTAAGTTAAAAGGGGAACTCGGAACATGAAGAGCCGAGCGAAGAACGAGAGATGGGTGGATAGAAAGATCGGCCGAGCCGGAAACAGGAACCAGCGCCCCATTGGCCACGGTGATGGACTTCGGATAAGGAGAACCCGAGTACTCGGCAGGGTGTTGCGAAGTAATGTGATGAGTAGCGCCAGAGTCCATAATCCAATCCGGGCTGTGGGAGAGACAAGCAGTACCTGTGTGAGAGACAGAGGCGACGGAGGCCGAGGGGGGGGTTGAGCAGCCCCTGGAGATGTTGTAGCTGAAGACGGACGGTCTCGAGATCCGGAGGAGCATCAGTAACGGCAGAAGCCGTCGGGCGAGGGGGGTAGCCGAGTTTCTTGTAACAAGCCGCCTCAAGATGGCCATCCCGGCTGCAGAAGGAGCACTTTGGCCGGCCACGGCCGCCACGGCCACGGCCCCGCGAGCCCAACCGTCCCCCCCGAGTAGAAGGAGGAGGAGGAGAGGGTAAGAGCGGAGGGGCATGCTGAAGGAGAGCCGGTGGAGAAGGAGCAGGAGGATCTGGAGGAGGCGAGACCCGGAGAAGCATGGAGCAGACATCCGAAAAAGAGGGCGTAGTAGGAGCGGCCAGGACCTGAGCACGAAGACTGTGAAGATGAGAAGGAAGGCGAGCCATAAGGATGGCAATGCAAGCAGCTTCCTTCTGAGCCCGCTGAGCAGCAAGATCAGTGGTCGGCGGCTGGTGCTGGATCCAGGCTTCAGCAAGCGTTTTAGCCCGGGCGACAAACGAGGTCATATCTGAGGTGCCGCCAGTGTCAAGAGTGAAGAGATCGGTGAGGATGTCATAAAGATGCTGGAGGCTATCGCGGCCAGAATACAAGGAATGAAGCTCATCCCACATAGCCTTGGCGGTGTCGTGGTACATAGCCATTTGATAGGGCTCACCATCCAAGGAGTTCAGAATCCAAGTCTGAACACGACCGTCATTACGAAGCCAATCATCCGTAGGTGGAGAAGGAGGTGCCTGAGTAAGGTGCGGGAGAAGGCCCTTAGCCTGGAGAACCCGCCGAACAGAATGTACCCAAGGGATAAAGTTCTTCTTGCCAGAAAGAGAGATAGTAGTGATCCGGAGCTCGTCACGGAGGTCGACAGAACAGGCCGGGCGGTCTGGAGGACAAGCCGGAGGGACAGGGGGCGGGCTGGCCGCTGAGCTGGGAGAAGAACCAGAGGAAGTCATGGAGACAGGCCGCAACCCTTAGACAGCTAGGGAAGAGGGCCGCGGAAAAAGAAACAAACCGGGCGGGCTGAGACAAGCCGCACGGGACGGAGACAAGTCGGGCGATCAGGCGACGGTAGAAGATCGCGACCAAGATGCAAGCAGGAAGGAGACAGCTCGCACGGTCAGGCAGATCGTATGCGCCAGACTGAGACAAGGTGTGCCGGACTGGGACAAGTCGCGTCGGACTGAGACAAGTCGCGCGACTAGGAGAGAGGCCGGAGATCGCGACCAAGATGCAGGCGAGAAGAAGACAGCCCGCACGGTCAGGCAGATCTGAGCAGCGGACAAAGAAGGAGGCCGCGGCGAGAAGAGAGGCCGCGGCGGTCAGAGGAGGAGGCCGCGGTGAGAAGAGAGGCCGCGGCGGACAGAGAATACCAGGCCGCGGCGGACAGAAGAGAGACCGCGGCGGACAGAAGAGAGGTCGCGGCGGACAGAAGAGAGGTCGCGACTAGGAGAGAGGCCGCAGCGGACAGGAAGAAAGTGGTCCCACGGAGAGAGGAAATGCTATAAAAGCAGGAGGGGGGGGAAGGGGAAAGGTGGATCCACGGAGAGAAAATGAGGGCAGAGGAAGGCGGTCTGAAAGAGCAGGCCGCGAGGAAGCGCGGCTAGAAACCAAACAGGCCGCGAGAAACAAGCCGCGGGAGGAAGACCGCGAGAGTGTTTACACAGTGCGGTTTGACAGGGGCAAACCGCGAGAGTCGTAACCTCCCTCTGATACCATGTAGAAATGGCTTGAAACTTGTGTATATTGATTGAGTATCTAAATACAAAGAGAGTATACAAATATATAGGAGAGAAAGAGAGGAAACAAATCCTATACAAGATGTGGGACTAAAGAGGAGAGAACAAGAAAATGGGCCCAAAACATGGGCCTAAAACATGGGCTATTCTAACATTTCTAAACCCTAATTTAGGATCTGTTTGGTATATTTTGTGTCTGCTTCTGCTATCCTGAATACCTTTTGAATAACATAAGCAGTTATGTGGTGTTCGGTATAAAATTATGGGAACAATTCATGTATTAAAGCGGAGCACAAATTACTTAGAGAGGCGCTTTTATGAATATTAGTTAATCTATTTAACAAATATAAAAAAAATATTTTATCTAATATATATTGATTAAGATTGTTTTATTGTATTATAATTTTCTAAATTTTATTGTAATATTTATTTATCATTTAATATTATCAATGTCACATTAATTTTCCCCAACGTTTATAACTCCATCTCTGCACCATCAATTTAATCTCGGTCATTGGATTTATTTTCAAATTCAATATTTTTTAAACTAAAAATAAATTATTTATTTAAACAATGTTTTAATAAAAGTATCATATTAATAACTTAACAAAAAATGTGATGTTTGAACCTGAGACTAAGAGTGTTGAAATCGAAATTCGGTTCTTATATATATTCAAGAGTGTTGAGCTGCAGCAAGGTGGTCTGTTTCTTAGTTCCAAGCAGTCGATCAAGTGCTCTTACTTGAGAGAAGTAGGTGAAAGTTACCCCCTTGGGTCCGAACTTCTCTTGGAACCGGTTTTCAGTTTCAACAAAGAGTGTTCTGCATATATTATTTACACCATGCACTAAATAACTTCTATGAAAATTGTAAGGGTCCGTTCGACGTGCAGGTAATTGGCTTTCTGGAATTGACTTTGTTCAGAAAACCTATATCTGTAGGAATTGTCTTTGTGCAGAAAATTAATTTTGCTGTTCGGCTGCAAGATGATATTCTGTGAATAGAATTGGGATTGATACCTAAGTGTTGTTCGGCTGCGCAAAAGAATTGACTTTCTGGAATTGAAATTTTTTAGAATTTATAAATTTTAAAATTTAACCATAAAATCAAAGTACTAATAATACTTGAAGTCCATAAACATTGCAAATGATTTAAGCCAAAAGCATTGTCCATAAATAAAAGTGCATAAATAACAAATGATCTAGATAAAAAGTCCATCGCTCATTGGTAGAAACACCAAACTAACGATCAAACTGCATTCACAACCATGTGTCCTTCAACTTGTCATGCATTATCTTGAATATGTCATGCTTGACACTATCCTGACACAATATATCCATGACCATGAGTAAATCATGATCTTCTAAATATGTCATCTGAGTACGTGTGGCATAGATGTCATCAACATCGCTAGCAGACATGGATATAACACAGTATATCCACTCCTTTAGGTGATAACGCGCCGATCATTATGGGGCAAGAAACCCTGGACCATTCGTTTAGCCGACACTTACAAGGTAGTACTTTCCTAGGTAGTGCAAAAAATTAATTAATATACATATATGTCTTACTTTTTTTGATAGGATAAACTGAGTAATTTTACCTGTTGGAACTTCGAAGCGATCGTGCTGCTCCAATGCATCTTAATATTCTCTTATTGTAATGCTTAAATAATTAAAATTGATTACTACCTCCACAAGTTGTCGACTCAATTAATTATGCTCGCGTTCAGGCAATACATATAGAAATTTCATGTCGCTGTCACAATGCCGAGTATGTTTGTTGTGATAGCCTTTTTCCGATTGCGATATCTACCCTGATCTTCAACCAGAACAGTGACTTCAACCTGTGTTCCACTAATTCTACAACATCACGAAACTATGTTATGCCCTAATATGTATGCAAATAAAGCAATCGCTTCCTTGGTTGAAACAAATTGTGTGTCATAGACCTAGCCTTTTGCATGCAGAATATCACACAGCTCATTAAATGACGCTTTACCCATATGTGACTGGTTGAAGCAATCGACCTCTTTTCCAGCATATAATTGTGTTAATAAAATATTACGAAGGACATCTTTGTCTGCAACATGTGTAGGATGTTTAGGAATGGAGTTCAATACAACTACAGCTGCCCCTAGAGTCGCTGCAACTGATGACGATATGCTGGTTGAATCCAGAGAGGATATTGAAGACAGCTTCATCAACCCATACGGGTCGCCTTTCCTCTGCCTATGAGATTTCTCTCCTACGTTTTTTGTGCAACTCATTATTATCTATTGCACATAAAGTCGATATGAATGAATATGAAACAACAATAATCAAAACAATCTCAAATTTTAAACCAATGAAATGAAGATAGATAACATGTTCAAGAAATTGATGATTCAATATTTCACTCGTTTTGAATGTGAAAAAAAAATCATTTTATGTGATTTTCTAGTGTTTGTGGAGCTTAAAATCCATACAATGTACTAATTACATCAAATCAAAGATTATAGAAAATTTCCTCCATAAATTTCTACTTAGTTCAATCAGTCAAAAGAGGAATCCAAAATAAAAAAAACCCAGAAATTTTTGGATCTGTGTGTGAAATCTGAAAAAAAACCCAGAATTATTATTTTTTGAAATCAGTAGATCTATGTGATCTCAACCATACCCAACAAAAAATTTGAAATGACTATGAAATCTAAGAAGAATACCTGGCGGATCAGAGCAGTTGGCAGGAGGATCTGTGTGAGATGACCTGCAAAAAAAAGAAAGCGATGAAGATGAATAGGAAGCCGATGAAGATGAAGGAGGGTCAGGATCGTTGGAGATCGGAAGGCAATACTTGTGCGGGGAGATCGCAGTCGACACCTGAAAATAAATAGAGAAGACCTGCAAGAAAAAAAAAGAAAAGTGAGGAAAAGGAATAGGAAGCCAAAGAAGAGGAAGGAGGGTCAGGATCTTACCAGGCAGGGAGCAACTGTGTTGTGTAGGTGGAGGCGGAAGGCGGAACTTGCGGGAATAGGGATGAAATCCAGGAAAATCGGAGCGGGTAGCTAAGTTTTTGGGGACCCGCTTTTTAGGCATAAGTGATAACCCATGGTTTTGTCACGAAAAACCAGTTCCCTCTTAATTCTCGCACGTCAAACAAAAGAATTGGTTTTTTGGAAGCCAAAGCCAATTCTTGTGCGCCGAGTGGGCCATATTAAAATTTCAAATGTATGTATAAGTGAATAGTGCAGAGATGTATGTAGCATTAGTAGTACTGTCGCCATCTCACCTTGTCTACAAATGATGTATGTGATCAAGTGTACTATCGTGGTTGCACGGGGTCTCCCATGCATTGTCACTCTTCTTATCAAATGATTTTTTGCATTGCCCGGTAGGCACCAACACACAACAACATAGCACTACACAAAATTACGACACACAAAACCTTATACTGAACAGCCGGTATGCTACTACTATTCATACAAATATAGTTTTGTTGGATTCAAAAAGTACATATTCAGGTTCATTTATATTTCAAGAAAATGATAGTTAAAAAAGATGCAGCCTTATTTTTTGTGGGGTCTAGTGCTATTAGAGATGATTTGGATATTTGATTTGAAATAAATACAATCATGGTTTTCTTAATGTTAGATACTGTATATGGTAGGATAGCTTAAAACTCACCTCGGGTGTTGGGATCACCCTCTCATGTATATATATGTACACAGTATTGTTGAGAAATATTATCGAATCATTATTCTTATCATGGTATCAGAGCCTAGGGCGCCCGTCTCTTCTGCCCACAAGATAATCCCGCGCCGTTCCACTGCCAGTTGATAGTCAAACCTTCGCCAATAGCCCAACATTCACACACTCTCTCTTTTCGCTGATCTCCTGCTTCGCCGCTCCCGATCATCCATCATTCGCGTCGTTTCGCTGACTCGGTGCTTTGCCGCTCCCGATCGTCTGTTTCAGCCGCTCCCGATTGCTTAAACTGCCAATCGCTGATTGCTGCAAACGCCGATTGTTGCAACCGCTGATTGATGCGTTGAGCGGCAAGTGCACCCGTGGCACAAGTAATATAAAATGGGAGCGGATCCCGAAGTATCGATCTCTCAAGGAACGCATGTTGGGATGTGTGACTCTCTTTTTCAGAAAAGTAATCATAAAGATTTAAAAAGTAACTCAAGGCTTTGGTTTGATTTGCAAAAGTAAAACAAAATCTAATTTAAAGTACCGCGAGTCGCAAACACCGCTTCGCTTGGAGAATGGAACTACTGCAGGCCGCGATGCTCTGCTTCCGTTGGTGGATGGGCGAGAAGGAAAGCAGATGGAGGAAACGCACTAGCGGAGTGAGGGTCGCAAGCACCTCCTCACAACGCATGCCACTGGCAATTGCTAGTGCGACAACTCAACGCAATGGCGGGATGGAGGATGGAATGGGACCGCACCTCAAATCACATAAACCATAAAAAGTTCCAAAGAGATGGAATTCAACATAAATATCAAATTAGGGTCATGAAGATATCATCCAACAACAAATAAATCGAAGTAAAATCACTACAACAATGAAAGAGAAAGAGCTACAACCAAAGAACGAAGTCTCGCCGCGGATTCTCGGCCGGAATCGGAGGGTTGTCAATCCTCGTCCGCGTTCGGTGTACGGTTGCCGTCCGGGGTAGAGGAGGGATGCCACTTTCTCCCAATGGACCCGTCTTCTTTCCTAATCTTCTTCGGCCACGGCCTTTGCAAGAGCTCTTCTTGGATGCAGCGAGAAATACCTCAAAATGGACCTTAAACGCTTGAGATGATGGAGGCGGACATGGGCGATGCCCTAGCGGAAGATAAGCGGTGGAATGGTGGCCGAAGCTCCTCCTGAAGGTGGGCGGAATGGAGTATTTGGGCGCCAAAATGACCAAAGATTCGGATTAGGACGGAGTTCCTGCACTTATATAGCAACCCGTTTTAAAAAAAGGCACGCGCGGTCGAACACACGACCGTGCGTGAAAACGTGGGAAATTTATCGGGCAGAAACTCCCAGCCAAACAAACAAATGACCCATGCGATTTTGCTCACGCACGGCCAAAACCGACCGTGCAAGAACATATTGCACGGGTTTCGACAGATCACAATAATCCAGATCAAAGTGAAGAAATCGTGCGATTTCCTTCTCGCATGGTGAACCCAACCGTGCGTGAAGGGAACACACGAGCAATTAAATCATAAAATTTTAAGACAAAAAGAGAAGCTTGTGCGATTTTACTCACGGACGGGCGAAACCGACCGTGCGCGAATAAAATGCACGAGCCGGGGCAGATCACCATTAATGGGCATTACAGAACATGCACGGTTGGAATCAACTGTGCAAGAAGAAAATGCACGGTCGTGCGATTCATACAGGTTCAGAACAATATGAAAAGGGTATCTGCCCACCTGCAATGCAAACCATAAAGCAGGACACATGCCCCAGCGGCACAGAACAACACAAAACAATAACAAGAGCAATATGGAGCACCGCATGCTTACCCCCAGCAAAATAGTGCGCAATTGCACAACACACCGAGCCAAAATGTGCACTTTGTGTGAGAAGAGTGAATCAATGAAATACAAGCAATAATAAACTCAAGATGAAGTGCATGTGTGTGAAATCAAGCCCTGATGAGTTCGAAAAACTCTCTATATATAAAAATTGTAAAGCGGAGTACCATGCAAAGTCGTATGCTCGCGCACGCAAAAATACAGTAAAAAGCATTTTTATTTATGCACAGTAATTTATAAATTTCTAAATGCGTATCTATATATTATTCCTACTCATAATTAGAATCACGGTGAATCGTTCGGTTGCGCGTAAGGAGAAAGCAAACTAATCGCTAAGGTGAGCATTGCTAAAGACCGGGGCTCGGGACATCCTCCAAAGAAATCCATCAATGTCGGTGACCATAAGCTCACCCGTTCACACTCTCTCCACGACACTGGTTTGGTTCAATGGGAGAATTAGTAGGACTTTAGGTTTTAAATGGGGCTTGGGTTTCGGTGGAGAATACAATGATAAAAGTGAAGGCTACACACATAACACAAATGAGCCAACATGATAAAGATCTATCCACGCACCAAATATACAAGCGGGTGCACCACACCCCCAGACTTGAACTTGAAAACATGTGTTTGTGCACCGCCTACTCCTAACTACAATCACATATATATTATTTTCATTTTCACTTTTTCACATGTTATTTTCTTTTTCATTCATTTACTTTTTTCTTTTTCACAACAATTTTTCTTCAACAAATTTTCGATGGAGCACATCTACAATAATGAACACATCAACACCCCAAAATGAAAATATAAATACAACTAAAGCTCGGATTTGGGTGTGTGACTAAGATCGACTTGTTGGCTTTTGTGACATGATGGTAGAGCTTAATCAAGAGGGCGGGGTAGGCACAAAGGACTAGCGAGGATAAGATGATAGGAACGGTACACAACCTCAACCGGGCCAAAATGATGATTTACATCACACTCGCACAATTGAACTAACCTATACCCATGCTTTGAGAGTCGCTTCTGACAAGTTCTTAGCCACCGAGAATGATTATCCTTCCTTCTCACTCGAGCAATACGTGTCTAACGATTATCTCCACACATCCTTACGCTACCGTCAGATTCACATCAGATTCACATCAGATTCACCCATTATGAGTAGAATAAACAATATTTACGCAAATAAAAAAATATAAAAACAATAAGCATAAAGAAAAACTAATTATACTCGGATTTTTACACGAGATGCGAGTACTAAACTAGGAGGACTACACGAGTCAATATTTTACTCAGTCTCACAATCCTATGTCATCACATTGATTTTCCCAAATCACACACACGAAACGAATTTGACTCGCGACGCATCAACAGTTAAGCGTGCGCTCATCTGGGTGCTGTGGTGTGCGATGAATACGAACAAATCTAAATAAATTGAAAAAAGAGCTTCTAGCATGCAAATGAGATATGCACGTGCAGTGGGTAACAAGAAACAACTCTCCCCCAGACTTAAGTTATGCAATACAATCCGATTATATAACCATAGAAATTAAAATATATGCTAGGAGAGAAGTTAGCCCATGGTCAGAAGTGAGCATACCATAAGATTGCCATTAATACTGAAAGGAAAATCCATTTACGCCGCCATAAGATCATCACACTACAAGAAGAAAACTTCGGCACAACAAAAATAATATATAGAGCACCAACGAGTTAGAAAAATCAAAACCACAAAACTGGGTTGTCTCCTATTTGCCCTTCTGTTTACTCAAATAACTGTATTAAACAATTATATAATAAAAAGAGCTATCAGAATTGTTCTACACCAATCTAAGCAAGAAAATAACAACACAAAACATCCAAATCACAAAAGAGCAACAACAAGCAACAACAACAAAAACTAACTAGCACAGAGAACTTTCACGAATCAGTTATACATCGATTTGTGGTGGTTCTCTCCAACCACGCGAGATGGGCAGAAGGTGAAGGCTTTAGAGCTCAGGGGATGTGCAATTCCCCTGCCTCGAACTTCCTCCTCGCGTCGGACGGCGGCAAATTGCGAAGCGTGCATCAATTTCTCACGTTTTAGTTTCTCCACAGTGGGAGAGCGCCATCGATCTCAAATCTCTAGCTCAGAATCAGCTTTAAAAGTCTTTGAATCAGGATGGGGCTTCATTTCTGTACCCTCCACAAGTAGAAGATCAGTCCATTTCACCAGTTTTTCTGGTTTAGACACAGAATTAATATTAACAAGATAAATCAGTTTTGGCGGCAACGCCCTCCACCTCAACACTCAATTTTGCAGCCTCGCCGCAGTCTTCCTCAACAACTTCAGCATGCTTCATCACTTCAACATCAAGAACAACTACCACATCCTCCAGCTCATCATCAACATCAGGCTTTACCTCTTCTTCCTTGACATCTTCTTGCACAACGATCTCAACTTGGTCCTTCACCTCAGAATTGCAGTCTACATAACTCAAAACCAAATCAGAAATACAAATAGCAGATTCATGATCTTCTTTCACAACACTGAGGTCCTCAGTTGTACTGGATGGGAAAGATTGTCGTGTCTCCTTGGGTGACAAGGATACACAACCATCGACGATATGCAAGGAGGCGCCACTTTCTTTCAATAATGGAACCCCAGAATGGGTATGAAGTCATTCATCATAGGTCCCAACACTTGTAAGTCGGTAACTACCACCGCTCCATCCAAGACAACCTTAACCTCCTTCACTACTCCCTCGGTCTCCACCAATGAACCATTAGTGAGGTCAATGGATGTCTGTTCATCAACATTATTCAAATTAAATTTCTCAATGTCTTGCAACGCAAGAACATTGCGTGTTGAGCCAGAGTTGCGCAAAACAGTGGTGTCGATATCGTTTATCTTGCATTTCACTACCATCTCACTCTCACAACCACCAACAGGCTTGGACAAGCTCTTTCCTTGCTCTCACAAATTTTTCTCTGTAGTACCAGGGAGTGCACCTTGAGCACGCTCAGATAACTCTTGGCCAATTGGCCCAATTGCACTTCTAAATTCCTCGTCGAGGTAGTTTGGTTAAGCCATATTCGACTGGGCCATGTCCGCAAACTTCTCCATCATCTCCTCAAGTGCACTCTTCTTTTGCACTGGAGTGGCCTGATTATAACCGGGATGTGACGGCCGCGGCTGGCTCCCGGAAGCCTGTGCATCATATTGATGCTGGCCCTGTTGCCATCGTTGGCCTGGGGCATTCTGGTTCCACGAAAAATTGGGGTGATTCCTCACGCCTGGGTAATATGCATTGGAAAATGACACAAAACGATTTTGATTATTGATATAATTAATGCTGTCATTGAAGTTAATATTGGAAAAATCATTAGTAAGCTCACTAGCGGGTCATTCATAAGCATGATGCTCAGAGTTGCCACAACCTTGGCAAGATATTGCCATCACTGGTGCAGAGGTAGAGGCGGGTCGCTTCAGAAAAGCCATGTTCTCAAACAGAGAAGGTGCCACATCAGCTGGTGGCACCAACGAACTTACTTCAAACAACCCCCTTACATTCCTTTGGTTATTTCTTCCTGCTATCCAAAATGAACTATGGGAAGCGGTATTTTGTAGAATATGGAAGATGGCTTCAGGTGTATGGTTCATCAACGTTCCTCCAGCGGTAGCATTGATCATAACACTGAAATTCGGGATCTTAACAAGGTTCCAGGGCTGATACTCGTGTTGGGGGCACTTTCTCAGGAGGTCCGTGAACCTCTCCCAGACCTCAGATAGAGTCTCCTGGCCATTCTGGCAGAAGATAACGATTTCTCGTCATGTGCTCACAATCCTGTCAACTGGATGAAACTTGGCAATAAACTTTCATGATAGGGCATCCCAAATAGTGGCAGCTCCGGGTGGGATAATGTGGAGCCATGCCTTTGCTTTATCACGTAGGGAGAAGGGAAACGACCTTAACTTCATAATATCATTGGAGATACCAACGTATATGAAAGTTCCGCAGATTTAAGAAAATTCAGCTAAGTGAAGGTGGGGGTCTTCACTTGGTAACCCAAAAAATTTGGTGTTATTGCGCTTGATATTCAGAATCTCTAGCTTAATCTCAAACTGATTGTTTGTGATTTCCGGGCCAAAACCTGGATACACACTCCCAACAGTCGGAGTGGTGTAATCCCTCTTTGTCCGGTGCCACAGACGGATCACATCATGTTCATTTGCAGCTTGTCCACCTTAGGGCTCAACCTCTACCCTGTGATCATTCACATTAATCCTATTTCCTTCCATAACAACAACGAATCTGTGGCGCACACGTAGTGTCCGCTCAATCTTAGGATCAAAATCAACAATATCACCAGGGCCACTCCCCTGGTGATATTGCATACAAACACAAGAAGAGAACAAATATCAAATACACACACCCTTATAACTATCTTCTGAACCGAAGAATAACACTTCGTCTGCGTTTCCCGACAGCGACGCCAAAAACTTGATGCGTTGAACGACAAGTGCACTGGTCAAATAAATAATATAAAATGAGAGCGGATCCCTAAGTATCGATCTCCCAAGAAATGCAGGTTGGAATGTGAGACTCTCTTGTTTAGAAAAGTAATTATAAACATTTTAATATTAACTCATGGTTTTGGTTTGGTTGGCAAAAATAAAACCAAAACTAATCTAAACTACTGCGGGTCGCAAGCACCGCTTCGCTTGACGAATGGAACTACTGCAGGACGCGATGCTCTGCTTCGGTTGGCGGATGGGCGAGAAGGCAAGCAGACGGAGAAAATGCACCGGCAGAGTGAGGGTCGCAAGTACCTCATCATATTGCACGCCACTAGCAATTGCTAGTGCGACAACTCAAAGCAACGACGTGATGGTGGATGGAATTGGAGCACACCTCAAATCACATAAACCACAAAAACTTCCAAAGACATGAAATTCAACATAAATATCAAATTAGGGTTCATGAAAATATCATCCAACAAATAAATCGAAGTAAAATCACTACAATAAATAAAAAGAAAGAGCTATAATCAAAGAACGAAGTCTCATCGCGGATTCTCGGAAATCAGAGGGTTATCAATCCTCGTCCACGCTCGGTCTACGGTTGCCGTCCGGGGGAGAGGAGGGCTGTCATTTCCTCCCCATGGACCCGTCTTCTTCACTAATCTCCTCCGGCCACGGCCTTTGCAAGAGCTCTCCTTGGATGCAACGCGAAATACCTCAAAATGGACCTTGAACACTTGAGATGATGCAGGCGGCCATGGGCGATTCCCTAGCGTAAGATAAGCGGTGGAGTGGTGGCTGGAGCTCCTCCCGAAGGTGGGCGGCGATGGAATGACGAAACTGGGCAGAAAGGAGCGGTTGGGTGCGAAAATGGCAAAAAATCTGGATTAGGGCGGAGTACTTATATAACAACCAGTATAAAAAAGGTATGTATGGTTGAACGCACGATCTTGCGTGAAAACATGTGAAATTTATCTGGCAAAAATTTCCAACCAGACAAACTAGTGGCCTGTGCGATTTTGCTCACAGACGGCCAAAACCAACTGTGCGAGAACATATCACACATGTAGCGACCGATCACAATTATCCATGCCAAACTGAAGAAATCATGCGATTTCCTTCTCACACGGTTGAACCCAACCGTGTGTGAAGGAAACACACAACCAATTAAATCATAACATTTTTAGACAAAAATAGAAGCTCGTGCGATTTTACTCACGCACGGGCGAAACCGACCATGCACAAACAAAACGCACGAGCCGGGGTAGATCACCATTAATGGGCATTGCAGAACACACACTGTTGGAATCAACCGTGCGAGAAGGAAACACACGATCATGTGATTCATACATGTTTGGAAAAAAAATGAAATAGGGATCTTCCCACCTGCAATGCAAACCACAAACCAGGACACATGTCTCCAGCAACACAAAATAACACAAAACAATAACAAAAGCAATGAAGAGCACCACATGCTTACCCCCAGCGAAATAGTGCGCAATTGCACACCACACTGGACGAAACTGTGCACTTCGTGTTAAAAGAGTGAATCGGTGAAATATAATCAATAATAAACTAAAAGTGAAGTGCATGTGCGTGAGATCAAGCTCAGATAAGTCCGAAAAACTCTATAAATCGGATTCATCACAAATCTTCGACAACCGCCGATCGCCGCTCCAGCTGATTGCTGATTCTACCAATCGTGATTCAGCTTCTCCCAATTGCTGCTTCCAGCTGATTCGATTTCGCTGATCGTGGGTAGCCATTCAGATCATATTCAGACGATCCGCGACTTCGACACTCCACGACCTTATTCTCTGCCTGACTCGGTAGCCCCGATTTTCTTCTCTGACTGATCCCGCAGACCCGATCTTTTTTCCTCCGGTTGATCCCACAAACTCGACCTCCTTGGTTGATCATCTCGATGACATCTGGTGCTAGTCCTCCTCCGACACCTTCTGCAGTCTAGTGCTTCTTGTCGCCCGTCTGTCAATTGCCACCACTGTCAGTGTCTTGGTCATGTCAAATCTGAGTGTCGCAAGCTTCTGAGGGTTCAGTAGTCTGGTCAGCAACGTGCTCCTTGTTCACCTTCTGATCCCTTTTCGGCTCCTGCGCAGCCTCTCTCTATATCTGAGCTTGCTCAGCTGATTGCCGAGCAGTTCTCCCAGCTGTCAGTGCCTTACTCCTCTGCCTCCATACTTCCACCGGATGCTTCTGACGCCTCTGTCTTTCAGTCGGTTGCATCCTCCCCTTCAGGCATCTCCCTCTCCGACTGGTTGCTTGACTCTGGATCCTCCTTTCACATGACATATGATGCTACCCATCTCTTGCCCTTTTAGCCCGTCTCCTCTGCCCTTAATATCATGGTAGCATATGACGCCATTTACCTCATCACTAGCCGTAGCCTCCTTCATACCAGTCATTTCCACGTTCCCGATGTTGCCTACATACCTAAGTTATCCATGAACCTTAAATCCGCCAACCAACTCACATCTCACGGTCGTCTTGTTATTTTTGATAAGTTTGTCTGTCTTGTGCAGGATCGTCTAATAGATACACTCCTTGGAGCTGGGTCGTCTCTAACAGGGTGTACGCCCTTGATCGTATTCATCTTCCATCCACTTCCTCGTCACTGACAACTTCTACCCTTTGTCTTCCTTCGACGGGCTTCTATCAGTGACATCATCGTCTTGATCATCTCAGTAGTTCACGTCTTGCGTCTCTCATCAGTCATGACTTGGTCGTGTTTTTGTTGATTGATCTCACTCTTGTATGAGTTGTAAGTTTGGTAAACAAATACAACTCCCATATCCATCTAGTGATTTTAGGTCCTAACGTTTTTTGATTTAGTCCATTCTGATGTATGAGGTCCCACACCTTTTATATCCAAAGACAGACATCGGTACTATGTTATCATTGATGACTACTCATGTTATTGTTGGGTCTACTTTCTGCATTCTCATACTGAGTTTTTCCAAATTTATGTTACCGTTTCTACTATGGTGTGCCCACAATTTTTTGCTTCAATACGTACTTTTCATTCCAACTCTGGGGGGGGGGGGGTATCTTTCTCATGTTTTCATGATCTGTTAGCTACCCACGACACTCCCTCAGCTTGCCTGCCCCGGTGCTCACACTTAGAATGGTACTGTCGAAAGAAAGAAACATTACATTATAGAGATAGCCCGCACCCTCCTCATATCCTGCCACGTTCCCTCTCATTTTTGGACTGAGGCTGTTTCCACTACTGTCTACCTTATTAACCTGTAACCTTTCACTTTCCTTCAGATTCAGTCTTAGTGCGTGTAACACTCCCATCCGCCAAGAGTAATATAACAATAGCTCCGGCTAGGGCCCCACACCATATTAAACGGACAGACGAAAGAGTTTCACAATGAAACCATAATTCATTCTAAATCTATAACGCACTCTAACACAAAGTTGCATTCTAGCGGAAGCTTAAAAAATTAAGAATCACCCATCCAGGAATGTCCACTACTAAAATACAACAAGAATGAAAGTTACACAAATTGTTTTGCCCTTAAGGTCTTACAATACCGTGTTCATGTTTACAAGAAAGTGATTTCCATACATCGACACGCATGCCGGCAACACATGAAAATACTAAACATAACACTTGGGTCTTCGAGGGCCCGCTCAGCGAATGGGCTTCAGCCCGCTACTTCCCGCTTGGCTCTGCAACACATGCACAAAAACATTCCACCGAACGGTGACAAACAATGCAACGGTCAACATTAACTAATCAAATTATAACGAACCCACACCTTTCTCGGGGTGGCAGTGCTCCTTCCCTGCAAGCAAATAACATGTTCACAAATATCAAGAATGTGCAACTTAAGCACCAATCACCATAGACGATGACACGACCGACCAAACATCCCCTGCACTTAGGGCACCTTATCGGTGTATCCGATAACCCAGGGTCCCACCTTTTGCCATCTCGGGCAATCACCAGTGCATTAACACCTGTTGAGAGAGCTCAAAACTTGTATGTATTGCTTGTGTATGTAAATACAAGGAGAGAATACAAATATATAGGAAGAGGAAGAGAGAAGAAAATCCTATACAAGATGTGAGACTAAAGGAGGAGAGAAGATAAAACAATAAATGAGCCCAATAATGAGCCTTTTACATGGGCTATTTTAACACTCCCCCGCAAGCTGAAGAGTACAAATCGTATGCGCCAAGCTTGGACAAGCACTGATAGAATAATGTCTTGGAAAGAGCCTTTGTGAAGACATCTGCAACTTGTTCCGATCCTGGGACATGCTTTAAGTCAAGCTTCTTCATTTGAACCTTTTCTCGGATGAAGTGACAATCGACCTCAATATGCTTCGTCCTTTCGTGAAAGACCGGGTTCTTTGCGATGTGTATGGTGGCTTGACTATCACAAAGGAGAAGAGCCGGTGATGGTAATTTTACACCCAGATCAGCAAGAAGACTCTCAAGCCATGTTAATTCTGATACAACCGATGCCATTGCCCGGTACTCTGCCTCAGCTGAAGAGCGAGCAACGACCGCTTGTTTCTTACTTCGCCAAGTTACAAGATGTCCTCCAAGGTAAGTGCAAAAACCACTCGTAGATCGCCGGTCATCGAGAGAGCCAGCGTAGTCGGCATCCGAATATGCCACCAATGTTGGAGCAGAAGAGGAGGTCCTGTAGACAAGTCCCTGACCAGGAGCGGTTTTCAGATACCTGAGAATTCTTTCCACTGCTTGAAGATGAGATTTTCGAGGAGAGTGCATGTATCTGCTGACAAGACCAACAACAAAGGAGATATCCGGTCTGGTTACCGTGAGATATATCAGTTTTCCAACAAGACGTCGATAATATTCAGGATTCTGAAGAAGGAGATTGGAGTCAGAGGCCTGGACACACAGTTTGTGGTTCACATCCATAGGAGTATCACTGGGCTTGCAACCAGATAGACCCGCATCATGAAGAAGGTCAAGACAATATTTTCGTTGAGAGAGAGTGAACCCATCTGGCCTTTTGGCAATCTCAAGACCCAAAAAGTAGCGAAGGGGTCCCAAATCCTTGGTCTGGAAGACTGAGTTTAGATGTACTTTGACTGCCTGTATCCCTTGAGAGTCATCTCCAGTAATGATAATATCATCGACGTAAACTAACAGAATAACCGTTCCTGTTGGGTGATGACGAGTAAAGAGCGAGAAGTCGGCCGAGCTCCGAGTGAAGCCAATCGCACGGAGGACCTTGCTGAATTTTTCAAACCATGCCCGCGGAAATTGTTTGAGACCATATAGAGCCTTTTTAAGATGGCAGACCTGAGACTCCCCCGTGGTCTCAAACCCGGGCAGTTGCTGCATGTAGACAGTTTCCTGGAGGTCCCCATTCAAGATGACATTCTTGATATCCAGCTGAAAGAGAGGCCACCGTCGATGGACAACAACAGAGATGAGGACACGAACACTATTAAGCTTTGCCACCGGAGAGAACGTTTCCTCATAATCGAGCCCTTCCTGTTGAGTGAAACCGCGAGCCACAAGACGGGCCTTTAGACGGTCAATGGTCCCATCAGCAACATGTTTGATGACAAAGACCCATTTGCACCCAACTGGTTTCTGGCCCGGTGGAAGAGGAACAACAGACCAGGTCTGGTTAGACCAGAGAGCAGACATTTCTTCCTCCATGGCTGCTCGCCAGCCGGGATGTTGAAGCGCCTCCTGCATAGAATTAGGAATAACAACCGAAGAGAGAGAAGTAGCCAATGTGCGTAAATGGGGAGAGAGGCGATGAAGAGAGACGGAGTTGGCCAGCGGATGAGCAGTGGAAGGCGATACCTGATCAGTCGGATGCGGAGTATCCATGGTAGAGACCGACGACAAAGGGGCAACGGAAGGGGTAGAGCGACGAGTGTAGACACGGATAACTGGTGGTTTGGAGGGAACGACAGGCGGTGGAGAGGGAATGACATGCAGCGGAGGAGTGGCAGGAATGACCGGGCGGGGAATGGATGGAGGTGTAGGTGTGGAATGGTCAGGTAAGGGAGCAGAAAAGAATGGTCGCTTCTCGCGGAAAGTGACATCAGCAGAAACGGAGATCTTGCGGGTAGCAGGAGAATAACAGACATACCCCTTTTGGGTGCGAGAATAACCAACACAGATATGCTTGGCGGCCCGAGGATCTAACTTATCCGATGAAGGCCCCAAACGGTGGACATAACATAGGCTACCAAACACACGAGGTGGGAGAGGAAAGGCTGTAGCGGAGGGAAAGAGGATGTTGAACGGAGTAGCGTAGTTGAGAATAGAGGAAGGGAGACGGTTGGTAGGAAAGCAGGCGATCGAGACCACAAAATTCCAATACGGTTTAGGGACATGCATTTGAAGCATGAGGGAACGGGCAACATCGAGTAAGTGACGATTCTTGCGTTCGGCAACACCGTTTTGTTGCGGCGTGTAAGCGCAAGAAGTTTGATGGAGAATCCCAAACTCGGAACATAAAGCAGTAAATTCGTGACTAATGTACTCACGAGCATTGTCAGTGCGTAGGATTTTGATGGTCTGGTGGAATTGCGTACGGGTTTCGAGGACAAATGCCCGAAAGACACGAGAAAGCTCGGAGCGATCACGAAGTAAGTATAGCCAGGTAGTGCGAGAATGATCATCAATAAACGTGATAAAATACCAGAAACCGGAAATAATAGAAATTTTAAATGGTCCCCAATTATCTGAATGGACTAAATCAAAAGGAGCAGTGCTCCGAGTACAATGCGAAGAAAAAGATGAACGAGACTGCTTGCCGAGGATGCAGGAATCACACTGAAAGGGGGTAAGAGAGACATCCGGGAGAGCCCGCCGGAGGACCGGTAGAGGAGCATGCCCAAGACGACGATGCCAATCTGTGGAGGAAATGGAGGAGAGGGTGGTGGGAGAGTCGTCGAGAAGGTAGAGCCCATTCCGCAGCCGGCCTTTACCAATGGTAGTCTGCGTCCGCCGATCCTGTATAACAAAAGAAGAGGAAGTGAATATAACAGAACAATCCAAATCAGTAGTAAGCCGTCCAACAGAAAGTAAATTGAACGGAGAACTCGGGACGTGAAGAGCTGAGCGAAGGGAGATGGAGGAGGTGAGAGGAAGATCTGCCGAGCCGGAGACGGGAACAGTAACGCCATTGGCCACAGTAATAGACGGTGGATAAGGGGAATTCAGGTACTGGGCAGGGCGATGTGGAGTAATGTGATGAGTAGCGCCAGAATCCACAATCCAGCCCAAGCCGGTGGAGAGACAAGCGGTACCTGTGTTGGAGACGGAAGCAACAGAGGCAGATGGGGGATGGAGCAAGCCCTGGAGATGCTGGAGCTGAAGACGGACACTTTCAAGATCAGGAGGACCAGCATCGGTAGCAACAGAAGCCGCCGGGCGAGGAGGATAGCCAACTTTCTTGTAACAGGTTGCCTCGAGATGACCGTCTTTGCCACAGAAGGAACACTTCGGCCGACCCCGGCCACCACGACCACGGCCGCGAGAGCCTGAACGACCCCCCCGAGTAGAAGGAGGAGGAGGGAAGGGTAGAAGCGGAGGTGCCTGCTGAAGAAGGGCCGGAGGAGCCGTAGTATCTGGAGGAGGTGGGACTCAGAGAATCATGGAGCACACATCAGAAAAAGATGGTGTGGTAGAGGACGCCAGGATCTGAGCACGAGTGCTCTGAAGGTGAGGGGGAAGACGAGCCATAAGGATGACAGTACAAGCGGCTTCCTTCTGAGCGCGCTGGGCAAGAGCATCATTGGTAAATGGCTGATGCTGGATCCAGGCTTCAGCAAGAGTCTTCGCACGAGCAACAAAGGAGGACATATCGGAAGCCCCTCCAACGTCCAGAGTAAAGAGGTCAGTGAGGATGTCGTAGAGATGCTGGAGGCTGTCCCGGGCAGAATATAAGGAGTGTAGCTCAGTCCAAATATCTTTGGCAGTCTCATGATACATAGCCATTTGATAGGGTTCACCATCCAAAGAATTCAAGATCCAGGTCTGAACTCGGCCATCATTGCGGAGCCAGTCATCGATAGGAGGGGTGGGTGGAGCCTAAGTAAGGTGAGGGAGAAGACCCTTGTCCTGGAGAACCCGTCGAACTGAATGGACCCAAGGAATGAAGTTCTTATTTCCAGAAAGAGAAATGGTAGTGATGCGCAACTCGTCACGAAGTTCTGTAGGGTAAGCCGCGCGGTCAGTTGGACAGGCCGGGCAGTCAGCAGGCGGGCTGGCCGTCGAGCTAGAAGAGTTACCGGAAGAGCCCATAAGGCAGACCACGGCGAATAGAGGATAAGCCGCCGACAAGAAAGACTAAGGAAGACCACGACCAGAGTGCGGATATGAAGCAGTCCGCACGGTCAAGCCGGACACCAGCGAGTAGTCTGGTCGCGACCAAAGGGCAGAAACAAAAGAGAGACTGCCCCGGTCTAGGTGAAGCCGGCAGCGGTCAGAAAAACAGCCCGGGCGGGTTGACAAAAAAACCCGGAAAGAGGAGAGAGGCCGCGAGTAGGAACTCGAGCGGCTAGAGAAGAGAGGCCGCGAGTAGGAACTCGAGCGGCTAGAGAGGAGAGGCCGCGAGTAGGAACTCGAGCGGCTAGAAAAGAGAGGCCGCGAGTAGGAACTCAAGCGGCTAGGAAAGAGACTGGCAAAGGACAGAAGGCAAGACCGCATCGGTCTGAAGGCGAGGCCGCAACGGTCTGAAGGCGAAGGCCGCAACGGTTTGAAGACGAGGCCGCAACGGTCTGAAGGCGAAGGCCGCAGCGGTCTGAAAACGAAGCCGCAGCGGGGCTGGCAGCGGACAGAAGTAGAGAGCCCGCAGTGGTTTGAAGAAAGGTGGGCCCCACGAAGCAGAGAGAGAGGATGACTATAAGAAGCCTGAAGAGGGTGGAACCACAGAGAGGGAGAGGAGAAGCGGATGCAAAGTTGCAAACCGCAAAGTCAGGGGCGGACAGAAGACCGGAGCGGGTAGGCTACCAGGCCGCAAGAGAGAAAGCAGCCGGTAGGAGGGAATAGAGACCGGGCGGGCTTGGCGGTTAGAAAAAAACAAGCCGCAGAGGACATCAACCTCCCTCTGATACCATGTTGAGAGAGCTCAAAACTTGTATGTATTGCTTGTGTATGTAAATACAAGGAGAGAATACAAATATATAGGAAGAGGAAGAGAGACGGAAATCCTATACAAGATGTGGGACTAAAGGAGGAGAGAAGATAAAACAATAAATGGGCCCAATAATGGGCCTTTTACATGGGCTATTTTAACAACACCCAACGGGAAACTCCACGAGTCCCACCACCATCCTTAGTCCCAGACTGGACGGTCTTACCTGAACATTACTAGCCTGACATACAACCACAACTCTCTCCGATGCTAACGACAATTGTCATGTACTTTAGGTCTGTTTAGCCGAACGATATAGTGCGAGTACAGTTCAGCTCTTTCCCGTTGCTCAGATCGCCGTGCTAATTAACGACAACGACGCGGGTCAGCCTATCCTTTCCCGTTATCCACAATACGAAGGATTCGTTCTGCGGCTGGCACTCACTGCCAACAAGGCTAGGCACTCATGCACACAGATCAACGAGTTAGATCTCGTGTCCCCAAGACTCGTGCTTCACAATCACAACCAAAGCACACTTAGAGCCATTGCCAACATAACTCTGAAACCATACAATTTCTATGGAGTCTTCTCCGGCAAGCAAAATAAAACATTACCAATCTAGACAAACTTGTCCTGATGAGTTTCACATATCATGCCTAATCCGTACTCACGCTTCCGGATACTATATGCAAAACATACTCGGGGATAAACATATCGACCCGATGGAAATCACCTTTTCTCCACCAATCGGTGAGGGATTTCATGCAAACATGTTAAAAGAGCACTTCACTTGTCCAATAGGAGAATCATTACCCTCGTAGTTCGCTTATACGGAGCCATGAACAAGGATCTAGTCTTCCTCTTCACAAAGCTAGGCTCGCCCTAAGTCCCAACCACCACTTCTTTGGCAAAAATACGGCCAAGTTGATCTCCACGAAGTTGCTCGAGTTGGAGAGAAAGGAGGAGGAATGTTCGGCCTTCTTCCCTAAACCCGCTTCGCTTGAACCCGTAGACCTCCGTCCCAAACTTTTGCCTCGATTTCGAACTCCCCGGAGGGCACACAAGGAGCCTCTAATGGCTGCTCAAAGCTTCGATCCCGCCTGAAACGCTAGTACAGAAATCCGCCACTTCTTCTTCCTTCGGCTTGGGCAGAGAAAAAGAACGGCGTAAAGGGGTGTACGACTCTCTCACCGATCCCTTCTTTATATCCTAGACGGGATGAGGCTCTAGCCATGAGATCTAGCCTAATTAGAATGGATGACCAAGATCCACCCTAATTTTCTATTTAGCGGTAAGAACCGCGGCAACTGAGCCATTTAAAGGCCGGAAGACCCTCTTTTGTCCAGAACTCTGGACGAATTCGTCCAGACCACTCGACGAATTCGACCTGAACACTCGACGAATCTGTTCAGACCACTCAATGAATTCTTCTTGACCACTCGACGAATTCATCTTGAACACTCGACAAATTCACCTAGATCACTCGACGAATTCACTTGGTCACACGAGACCATTCGACAAATTCGTTCAGACCACTGGACGAATTCGTCTTGACCACTCGACGAATTCATCTCGAACACTCGACGAATTCTTCTTAAACACTCCACGAAATCAACTTGAACACTCAACGAATTCACCTAGACTATTCGACGAATTCACTTGGTCACTCGGGACCATTCAACGAACTCCTGGGTCACTCGACGAATTTGACTTGATCGTTTTCAGCTAGGAGACCTGGGGTGTTACAATGCATGTCTGTACTCTCGATCCCCCTGTTACACTCATATTCGTGTTTTTGGCTGTCGTTGCTATGTTTTACTTCCTCCATGTGAGCATAACAAGCTCCCAACTCAGTCTGTTTCCTGTTTCTTTCTTGGATACAATCCTGAGCATAAGGGTTCTCGCTGTTATGACCTTTTTGCACGTTGACTTTGCATCTCACGTGATGTCACCTTTGACAAGTCTCACCCTTTCTTTGTGTCCCCTTTCTCCTCGATCTCGCACTCCTCTGTTACTCCCTCTGATGTGCAGTTTCTTATCCTTCCCATCTCACCCTTCCCATCTTACCGCCTCATGTCTTCTCTCCTCCAGTATGTTCCCCTCCTCTTCCCTTGCTTCCGATCTCTCCAGTCACAACACCTCCTACCTCTCCAGTCTCACCACCTCCGACCTCCCCAGTCTCACCTCCTCACTCCTCCCCTTCGCCACCCACTTCCTCCTTTAACGAGCTCGTCATCCCCTTCCATATCACTACACTCGTCATCTCTCTTCTATTCCATCGCCTCCGGTGCCCCTAGACTCCGTTCCTGTCTCTTCTATCCAGTCTCCAGTGGACGATCCTCCTATGCGCCGCTACCCACTTCGTGAGAGACATCCTCCCGACCTCCTTAGCTTTGCTACAGTACCGTTGGCTTGCCTTCCCTTCCTGCTACTGCCTGTGGTACTCCAGAGCCGACTTCTTACTGTGTGGATACCTGAGTGGCAGGCCGCCATGTTTGTTGAGTTGGCGGCACTCGAGCACACTCGTACCTGAGAGTTTGTCCCTCTTCCACCCGATGCTGTGCCTATTACTTGCAAGTGAGTCTTCAAGGTCAAGACTCGCTCAGATGGTTCTGTGGAGTGGTACAAGGATCGACTTGTGGTTCGTAGTTTTCAGCAGGAGCAGAGATGAGACTATGATGAGACCTTCGCTCCAGTCGCCCACATGACTACGGTTCGCACTCTTATTGCGGTTGCAGCTGTTCACAACTGGTCTCTGTTCCTGCTCGACGATAAGAATATCTTTCTTCACGGCGACCATTAGCAGGAGTTGTACATGCTTCCTCCTCCCGGTCTCTGCTCTGCTCCAGGCCTTGTCTCCGCTCATGACGAGCTCTTTACGGGCTCAAGAAGGTGCCCCGTGCGTGGTTTGCACGTTTCAGCTCAGCCATTACAGCCGCCGGTTTTTTGCCGAGTTCACATGATCCAGTCCTGTTTGTGCCCTCCTCTCGTTGCCGGACTCTTCTGTTACTTTATGTGGATGATATGATTATTACTGGTGATGATCCTTCTCATGTTAACTTCGTCAAACATCACCTTCAACATCAGTTTCAGATGATTAAACTTGCACAATTGAGCTATTTCTTGGGCCGTGAGATCACCTCTACAGATCGTGATTTTCCAGCTCTCTCAGCAGCGTTACACATCAGATCTCTTAGCTCAGACTGCTCTCTCCGACTCTTGCACCACGAACACCCCTATGGAGCTTCACCTTCAGCTACGCCCGAATTATGAGTTTCAACTTTCTGATCCTACTCGCTATCGTCACCTTGTTAAGAGTCTCGTCCACCTCACTATTACTCGACCCGACATGATCCTACTCGCTATCGTCACCTTGTTAAGAGTCTCGTCCACCTCACTATTACTCGACCCGACATTACCCATGTTGTTCATGTGTTGAGCCAATTTGGTTGTGCGCCTACCTCTGTGCATTATGGTTACCTACTGCGGCTCTTGCGCTATCTCCCGACGATGGCTTCACGTGGTCTCTTCTTCTCCAGTTGTAGTTCTCTACAGCTCCGTGTTTACTCGAATGCTACATGGGCCAGTGATTTTGTTGATCGTCGATCTGTCACGGGTTTCTGTCTGTTCTTGGATTCTTTACTTATTGCATGAAAGGCCAAGAAACAGTCCGGTGTTTCTCGTTCCAGCACTGAAGCTACGCTTCAGGCCATGACAACCACCGCTGATGACATCATTTGGCTCAGTTGGCTCCTTGAGGTCTTTGGTGTCACTTCTCCAGATCCCACTCCACTCCAATGTGATGGCACTGGTACCTTTCAGATTACTCTGAACCCGGTGAAGCATTCTCTTGCCAAGCATATCAGGGTGGATGCTTTCTTCCTATGAGAGTGGTATGGTCTTGGTATTCTTGCTGCTCACTTTGTTCCTTCTGAGTAGCAACTTGCAGATTTGATGACTATGCCACAGACGCGGAGCCAACATGCATATCTATTGTCCAAATTCTCAGTGTATGATCCCCCTTGAGTTCGTGTGTGCGCGCGTGCGTGTATGTGTTAGATATTGTCTATGGTAGATATATCTTAGACTCGCCTCGGGTGTTGAGATCACCCTCTCATGTATATATATGTACGCACTATTGTTGAGAAATATGATCGATTCATTATTCCTTCCACTTATCACAACGAGCAACAAGTTCTTTAGCACGTTGTGATCACTTGATCTTTTTGCTCTTTTTTTTCTGCAATTTAAATTAATTGTTTTTATGATGCTGTTGTGTGCAATTTTGTTGTTGTTGTGTTAGTATGCGTTACATACCTTTTGTTATCATCATGTATTTATTTTTCCGTGTACTTCCTATTATATCTTATTCCACGCCCTATATAATGGGGATAATTATTTTGATTAAATGATATTTGTGATTTTTTCTTCAATTTGGTATCAGAGTAAACCTCCTTGAGCTTTAGTTGATTTCGCGTCCCGCGTTTCGCCTCCCGTTGCTCTCCCTATCTGCCTCCGGTCGCTCGCCCTCTCCGCCTCCCTTCGTTCGCTCTGACTCCCATCGAACCCCCTCGCCAGCGTTTCGCTTCCGGTGGCACATCTCCTCCAAGCGAGCGGTACTCCTTCCTACAGCCGCAACTAGCCACCTCTTCCATAGTCGCAGCCATCCGCCTCTTCCACCGCTGCAGCCAGACGCCTTTTCCCACGTAGTCTCCCCTTCCCGCGCGGCCTTCCGGCACAGTCGAGCGACTCTTCCTCAATTCATGTCTTCTATTTTGGGTTGTGTTTAATTTGATACCTTTATTGATTGTTTCTCTAACACTACTTGGCTATATTTGCTAAACCACAAAATTGACGTTCTCTCTTCTCTTCTAAAATTTTATGAAATGATCTCAACTCAGTTTAATACAATATTGCAATCTTGTGTAGCGACAATGATCGTGAATATATAGATTCCTAGTTTAAGAAATACCTTGGAGATTATGACATCATTCACCAACTCACTTGTTCTTAGGCTTCGTTTTGCACGATGGTGACGTTCATGAACATGAAGGTTAAATTGTCATTCGTTAATGCCCACCTAAGGAACTTTATCCACTTTTATGTTCAAACGGATGATGTTTGTTAGGTGATCCTTAACGATTGACGGTTTAACCCTACGTTTCCGACCGCCACCACCGTGCCAAACAGTGCCTTACTCTCCTTCACATAATGGTGTTGCAGAGCGTATAAATCGTCATGTTTTTGGAGGTTGCTAGATGTATCTTTTCGTCTGTGCACCTTCCCAAATATTACTGAGGTGATCTAGTTCTTACTGCTGCCTATCTTAGCAATCGTATGTGATGAAAATCACGGTGATCCGCTACCCAGTCGGGCGATACGAGACTATGGTTGTGTCCGGATGGTGGATCCGAGTCAATTTCACATATTACTTTTATTTTTTTGAGTTGTATTTGACGCTCGATCGGCCAAAACAATACGAGCTGTCCGATTTGAGAGTTCTGTTGTCATGCGGTTTTGCAACAGTTTTAATTTTAGGGTTATACATATGTGGGCATGCAGTTCAATGGGGGTATCGTGGGTTTGGGCAAGTTGCTGGAACCCTTGGTCTTCTCTAGTGCGACGCCAGAGCCGCATGGGTGTGATGCCCTCTCCGCCCTCCTCATCCCCGCTCAGCGCACCGCCGACTGAAGCCTCCCCCTCCTCCACCACCTTAAGGCCTCCTCTCCTTCCATCCTTGCGCCAATCCGTTCCCTTTTGCCTCCTCCCAGCTCAAAACCTGCAGCCGACACAAGCCCGTCGACCCCCTCCCTGTCCCAAGGCCACAACCCACACCGCCAGCCTCCTCCCAGTCCCAATCCTGCAACCCACACTAACCACCGGCTACACCCCCTTTCTCATCCTGTGTATTCCCGTCCAAACTGCAAAACACCCTCGCCGTCCACTACAAGAAGCCATCTCCTCCTCCTTCCTCAAGCCACTCCCTGCTCCTCCTTTTAACCACCGCCTGCAACCATACCGCCCAGATTTGAAGCCCACCTACCCTAACTCCTCCTCCCTTGTCTTGGATCTACTTTAAATCCACCGGCTCCGACGTGACAGTAACCTTGAATGCTTTCCACACCTTCCACCGTCGTCGCCTGCACGTGTAAATTATGGTTTATAGTCTTATTTTCTCCTGTTGGTTATTTTGGCATTCAACTGTGATGGATCTTAATTTTATTTGCTACTAGTTCATTCGTTGTGCACTTTCCTGAATTTATTTTGTGCACGCTTAATAGTAATTGCGGCTCTGTCGTTTGTAAAATTGATAGTTGTTTTCTCTTAATCAATGTTTGTAACCATACGAGCCTCTGTCATTTTTATAATATTTAATTACTCGTTGAAATTTATCAGTGCAGACCGTTTCTTGCATTTTTATATTTCATTGCATAAAGGCTTGCATTTAGTGAACCCACCTCCTTGAGTCGTCCTACCGCTGCATCAAATTGGTATCAAAGGACAAGGTTAGGGCCATTTGCATAAAACGTAGTTGTAGGTTTTAAAGTCTTTACATTTATTTATGTTTAGTTATCGTCGTCGTTTGTCTCCTCTATTTGGGGATCCCAAATCCACCTATGTCCGACCTCGTAGACCCCCTTTAGAGAAGACCAATTATCATGATGATTATTATCGCTCATTGCACACAACTCCTAGTGATCATGTCGACCCCTCGACGTAATTCCATTATGTCAGAGACGATCACCACGACGAAAGGTCCTCACAATATTATCATTATACCTATCCACGACTTTATGATGATAGAGTTGAGTATCGTTCATGTCATCATCGCTACACATCTCCTCTAGTTGAGGAATCTGAGTTTGGGTATGCACTACCACCATTTCACGTTCGTAGGGTCTATGCCCATTCCCAAGCACAATCTGATTATGTTAGAAACTACCGTCTAGATGACCCTCAGGCACCCTATAAAGGTCGCCATCAACAGGATCACAACACTTGTCAAGACCCTCCCAGTGTTTCGCAAATGAAGTTACCTGAGGCCGAATTTCAGCAATTAGTTCTTGACCGCTTTGATCTCTAAGATGCTCATTTTGATCACATGAGATCTACCTTAGGAAGCATCAATAGTAAAAAGCCTGTAGATTTAGGTCAAGTCACCGACTCATCTAGTAGTGCTCCCAATGATATGAGAGACTTGATACCTGATTTTTATTCATCCTATCTTAGTGAGACTCAGTTCCCACTTGATTTGGGAGTCGAGCCCAATCATGTATGTATTATACAGACGAAGAGTGATACTAGTATGACGAAGGAGTGTGGTCACTTTGAGTGAGGACGAGCGGCCCGGTGACATTGTGATGGTATATCCATCCACCGCAACTCACTTAGACCTAGTGTCCCTTTTGGTTAGAGACTCAGTCCTTGGTACGGTACCGGTTGACCCATACTTGAGTATGAGCTCCTCTCGCTCTTCCCTTAGTATTATCTCGAGCCACGCCACGACCGAGGGCCAAGAGCTTAATGTCGATCTTTTAGTGGCTGCCTCCCCCATTATTGGGAACCCTATCTCTTTCGACGATACTCATATTGAGGGACCCTGATGTGCCATTTCTCCCTAGTGTGTGCAAAGAAACTATCATTGACGTTGTTGTGGGTGTCCAATTCGTCCCCTTGGATACTACTGGGATTGGTACTCTCATCTTGGAGGACCATCATGTCATTGTTGACCTCCCTGGGATCAATTGCCCGAGAGTCTCATTTGATGAATTTCCCTCCGACATTTTAGTGATGGGTCGTGTCTCTGTACTAGTGATCATCACGTTTGCGATGACTTTTGGCATACACCCCCTGGCGAGCCACCAGACAGAGTTTATCATTTGAGAGGTACCCATCACACCCGTGCGCCGCACTATTTTATCACCATCTACGACATTCTTTCCGGTGATGACATTATTCACGCTGAATTTTTCTATTGACCACCCAGTGAGCCTTCTGATGATTTGCATCCCTCTGGAGATATTTAACATGTCCTGATTTCGCAACTCACTGTCGGTGTCTCAGTTAAGCAGTTGAGTCGTCTCGATTTACTAAATGAGTTTTTCTACACCCCGCCCAAAGAGCCTCCAGATAAATCACCAATCTTTAGGGACTTTCACTGTTATATAACGTATGCATTGTCAGTCTGTTGTGTCAGTCGTCAGTTATTTGCATCTGTTGCATATCTTGCATGGTCATTCCCATTTAGTGCCCGACCCCCCATATGTTACCTGATTTGAGTCCATCGTATGATTTGCATCATTCGCAGGATTCTGCAAAATCTTTTATCCAGCATGTGCATAAACTTCATGGATTGGTCCGTACAAAAAATGCAGCTGGTAATGATTATTATAAGGATTGAACAGACCAACATAGGCGAGAACAAATCTTTGAGGGAGGAGAACTAGTATTGGTTTGCATTCGATATGAGAGGGTCCCACAAGGACCAACAAAGAAATTTAATGCTCGCCGAATGGGCCACTATACAGTTGTACGGCGGATTGGTACAAACACATATGAGATTGACTTCCCTCGTAGTGTGGGCATCAGCCGAGTATTCAATGTATAAAATAGAATTTGACTCCTTACTATGAGAAAAATGTGTATGTGGACCCTTTCTCCACACCTCTACCCAAGCCCTCATTTCTTACAGCCCCCCTACCTGAGCCGTCACCTCCTATTGCCCCTACCGGTTCCTACCTGTTGCCACCTGAGGAGTCGCACCTTGAGGACCATTCTGCACCACCGACAGTTCCACCACTTCAGCTTTCAGACAGAGATACATTTTATTCAGTCACCAGCTACCGCTAGACACTTACTTCTGATTGGTGCATATGACTTCACGCTGTGGGCGAGCGTGAAATACTGTGACGTTTTGTCCACTGGAGCTACTACCTACGTCCGTATGCTGTTTGGATCTCCCAGAGGAGCTTGCGCTACTTCTCCACAAGCGTCGCCGAGAGCACAACTACCTTCACTCACCGGAGATGAGCGCTTTCAAGCTGGGGGTTGGGGGGGGGATTTGATGGAGATCGCAGTGATCCTCTACCCAGTCGGACGATCCGAGTTCGTGGTTGTGCCCGGATGGTGGATCCGAGGCAATTTCATACATTGCTTTTTTTTTGAGTTGTCATGCGGTTATGCAGCAGTTTTAATTTCAAGGGCTATATATATGCGGGCATGCAGTTCAATTGGGGTATCGTTGGTTTTGGCAAGTTGCTGGAACCGCCGGTCTTCCTCTAGTGCGACGCCAGAGCCGCTTGGGTGCGACGTCCTCTCCGCCCTCCTCATCCCCGCTCAGCGCACCGCCGACTTAAGGCGCCCCCTCCACCACCACTGTAAGGCCTTCTCTCCCTCTATCCTAGCGCCAATTCGTTCCCTTCCGCTTCCTCCCTGCTCAAAACCTGCAGCTGGCACAAGCCCGTCGGCCTGCTCCCAGTCCCAAGCCCGCAACCCACACCGTCGGCCTCCTCCCAGTCTCATGCCCGCAACTCGCACTAACCCCCGGCTATACCCCCTCCCATCTCGTTTATTCTCGTCCTGAACACCCTCGCTGTCCACTACCAGAAGCCATCTCCTCCTTCCTCAAGCCACCCCATGCTCCTCCTTCAAACCACTGCCTGCAACCATACCGCCTAGATCTGAAGACCGCCTACCCTAACTCCTCCCCTGTCTTGGATCCACTTCAAATCCGCCGGCTCCGACATGACAACAACCTTGAATGCCTTCCACACTATCACAGTCCAGAACCAGCTCAGGGAGTCTTATGGTACCCGACTAGTAATCGTGAGGGCTGCAGCCCAAGTGACCCCAATGCTTTTCTGTCCTGTTTATCATTACAACGCGGTGTTGGTGTTGGGTCTCAAGGGTTGCGGGTTCAACCGTGAGGGTGCACTTTTTTTATCACGGCCCAGTCCCAGCTTGAGTCTTATGGGACCCGACTAGTAACCGTGAGGGCTGCAGGCCAAGTGACCCCAACGCTTTTCTAGCCTGTTTATCAGCACAGCGCAGTGTTTGAGATCCAACACCAACACCGCGCAGTGTTGATAAACATGCCAAAAAAGCGTTGGGGTCACTTGGGCTGCAACCCTCACGGTTACCAGTCGGGTCCCATATGACTACTTGAGCTGAGCACAAAATCTTCATTTCTCAGAGAAGATACAATGTGGACGTTCTTCAGAAGACAAGTATGAGTGAGTGTAGACATGCTGATACTCCAATCAAAACAAACCACAAAATAGGTAGAGATGATGAAAAGGAAATTGAAGACATAATTGAATTTTTGAGGTTGGTAAGAATGCTGATCTATTTATATCATACTCGCTGAGACATCTATTTTACTGTGGGAGTTATGAGGTCGTTAATGCACTCGTCGAAGACCCGCCATGTTGATGCTGCCCACAGATTTATGAGGTATATCAACTCCTCACCTGGAAGTGAGATCTTATTCGCTCCCAATACTTACATGAAGATTGAAGTTTACATAGATGTAGACTGGGTTGAGTCTACTGAAGATCGAGGTTGCCGAGGCGCTACAACATAAAGACTTTAGGAGCCATGATGACGCTAACCGAAGACAACGTTACAACCTCCGTCCGTGGCGTGCTAAGCCCACTTGAAGACTCATTTTAAAATCATGCTCTTAGTTACTTTATTTATATTTATATTTTATATTTGAGAATATAAAATTATTCCATGCTTGGGTAATAATTTTATATTCATGTGATGACTTTATTTGATTATTTCCTGCATTTAAAATAATTGGTGTGTATTTAACCTCCCGGATGTATGAGATTTCATCTCCATCTTGGACGGTTAAATGTGTGTTTGTAACTCCTATATAAGGAGACCTTTTTATGAGAATTAATAGACAAGAAGAAGTTTAACCCTAAATCTCCCAAGGAGAATTTCGGCCAAGTGAGGATCCCTCCTAGCCGCCGCCCCCTAGGTGGTGTGAAGCCATCTCTTGCTTCCTCCACCCCTCTTCGGTGCGACTCCGGCGTGGATTCCTTCGGTGCGACTCCAAGGAAGAAGGTTGCAGCCCCATTCGGTGTGACGCCGGTGGATCCGTGGAGAGAGTGATTCTCCCACCATATATTGTGTGCAAGGTGAGTCCGGGTTGGGTAACATCTCCCTTCTCTTGTGTTTTCTTGCTTTAGTTATTGTGGAGATTGAGCAACCGTTATTTCCGTGAATTTGAATAAAATCGCTTGCAACCTCTGAATCGTTTTCATTGTTGACGAATTTCTTTCCAAATCCGGATCGGGTAGGTCCTATTTGCTTGAGCGGATCTTGGCCTATAGCCATGGTTTGTTCTCAGAAGGGATTGACAACCTTTATGTTAATTTTGGGGAATAATCCGACTAATTTCATATCGTTATTTTAGAGTTGATCCTTCCTCCTTGTGGTTATGTGCTGCGTTAGTGCCGAACCGTATTGTGGCGATAGATGCTTGTGTAGGTGCGGTTGAACCATGGCGTGTTGGGCGTAGTAGGATCTCCTTGTTTCATGTCAAACTACGACTAGCGGACATTCCTACACCAATTTGGTATCAAATCGAGGTTGTCTCGATTTCCTAATTGAAACGTCCTCGTTTGAGTTTTCTCGGCACGCATAATCAAAAAAAGGTTTTCTGGTCTGCCAATAGCGCTATAAAATCTTAAATTTTCAGCGAAAAAATTCAAAAAATAATTCTGCATGCTCTACCTTTTAATCTATTCAAGAAATTATAAAAATATTTTGTTTTCAGTCTAGGGATAGCCCTAGAAAAAATCATCTTTCCAAAAAAAATTCTAAACCTGAATGCGCTCTAGACTAGGGTCGGAGTACACTGTTCCGTCTATGTCTAGAATGGCTGATAGAGAGCACGAGGATCCACACGCTGAGGCCATAGAGGGTCTACGTACTGAGATTGCGGACATTAGAACGATGTTAGCCCAGATCTTACTGAATCAAGAGAGAGCGCAGCCACCTGGTAATGCGCGGCAGCCCAACCGTCACCACTCGGTTGACGACCATGAGTCCGAGGGGGATTCACCCCGGGTGCAACGTCACGAACGTCATACAGACCGTGACTTCGATATTACTAGAGCGATTAAGATCGATGCCCCCACTTACGATGGTATGGGTGATCCCCAGATCTTCCTTACTTGGGTATTGGATATGGAATGCTACTTCGAATGCCACAACCTTACGGACCTACAAAAGTTCCAAGTTGCCCGGATGAAGTTAACGGATCGTGCGAAGACGTATTGGCTGAGTGAGGAACGGAGATTAGGAACCGGGCATGGGGTCCCACTTATAGGATGGTCGGAGATGAAAAATTTGCTATCTGATCAGTACGTCCCTGCGTACCACCGAACACAGATGTTCGACGAGCTTGCCACCCTGCGTCAGGGCTCAAATTCGGTAGCTGAATATATGGGAGAGCTGAAGGGCTGTATGGTGCATTGTGATCTTAGGGAGATCCCCGAGGTCACCTTATCTAGATTTCGTGAAGGACTTCAACCCGAGATTCAAAGGAAGCTCTTGCGCTATGGTCATACAGACCTGAATACGACCTTCAATGTCGCCCTCGACATTGAAAAACATCTGACCTCTAAGGCCCACTCCCGCTATTCCCATGCGAAGAATAAGTCCACAGCTGGAGCATCTGCTTCCACATATCCGGATAAGGGAAAGTTTAGGTCCACCGAGTCGAAGTCTGTAGTGATCACTGCTAGGAACGCTAGGAATCCCACGAGTGAGCGCATCCCCATAGGAAAGGTTAGCAAGTCCAACGCTACATGTTTCTCTTACGACATTCAAGGTCACTATGCCTTTGAATGCCCTACAAAGACTAAGGCCGTAGCCCTATTAGAGACGACTACCGATCCCGCTGATTTAGTGTATTAGGCTGCTGAGGAGAGTGACCCAGAAGGGGTCCCAAGTGATTTAGAGGATGATCACCACCTTATGGTGATGCGTTGTATCTTGACCACTTCTCGTCCGTTAGATGATTGGAAGAGGAAAAGCATATTTTCTCTGATTTTTAAGAGTAAGGAGAAACTCTGCAAGTTGATCATCGATAGTGGTAGCTTTGTGAATATCATTTCTGAGAACGCCGTCACGCGTTTGACCCTGACCATGGAACCACACCCGACCCCATATCAGGTATCTTGGATAAACAAGATCACCGTCCCGGTTACCAGGAGATGTCTGGTTCCCCTCTCATTCAAATCGTATACTGATGAGGTGTGGTGTGATGTCCTACCGATGGACACTTGTCACGTGTTACTAGGCCGCCCTTGGCTCTATGACCGTGATGTGATGCATTTTAGTAGAGCCAACACGTATGAGTTTAAATTCAATGGCAAAACCATTACCTTGAGGCCGACCATCCCACAGGAGCCAGTAGTTTTGGCTAAGGACGCCACTATCCCAGTAGAGAGGAGGACGTTGAGTCTAGTTGGTAGGAAGGAGTTTGTGAAGGACCCGTTTCTTAAAGCGATGATGTATGCACTAGTTCTCTTGAGTGCGAAGCCTGATTCTAGTGTTTTGGGTGATCTGCCCAGAGAGTTACATGCACTGTTGGAGAAATATAAGGACGTGTACCCGGAGGAGTTACCATCGTCATTACCCCCGCTTAGAGATATTCAGCACGCGATAGATCTCGTCCCGGACTCCACTTTGCCGAACCAACCCCATTATCGACTCCATCCCGCTGCCCACAAGGAGTTACAGGCCCAGATTGAGGACCTGTTGAAGAAGAGGTTCATTAGGACTAGCATGAGTCCATGTGTTGTACCATCCTTGCTTGTCCCCAAGAAGGATGGTACATGACGGATGTGCGTAGATAGCCGGGCTATCAACAAGATTACGATCAAGTATAGGTTCCCTATCCCGCGTTTAGATGATCTCTTAGATGTCTTATCTGGCGCCACCATATTCTCCAAATTAGATCTTCGGAGTGGATACCACCATATTAGGATACGTGAGGGAGACGAATCGAAGACTGCGTTTAAGTGTAAGGATGGGCTGTACGAGTGGCTTGTGATGCCCTTTGGGCTATCCAATGCCCCCAGTACCTTTTCCCGGATGATGACCCACGTCTTTCAACCGTTCATGGGAAAGTTTGTGGTAGTTTATTTTGACGACATATTGATTTATAGCACCACCACTGCGAGCACATCTCCCATTTGAGAGTGATTCTTTCCACCCTGCGAAAGGAAACATTATTTCTTAATCTTAAGAAATGCACTTTCTATGTTTCTGAAGTGGAGTTCTTAGGATACATAGTCGGATCGGAGGGCATCAGAGTTGACCCTAGTAAAGTTCTAGTCATTAAGGACTGACCCGAACCGACCACTATACGAGAGGTGCGTAGTTTCCACGGGTTAGCTACATTTTATCGCCGTTTTATACGGGACTTCAGTAGCATCATGACCCCCATTTCTGAATGCATGAAGAAAGGAGAGTTCACTGGGACGAAGTCTGCCACCCATGCTTTCCAACGCATTAAGAAACTTATGACTGAGGCCCCTGTCTTACGTCTACCTGACTTCACCAAAGTCTTTGAGTTAACTTGTGATGCTTCTGGGGTGGGAATAAGAGGTTTCTTGAGTCAGGAGGGGCATCCAGTCAGTTACTTTAGTGAGAAGTTATCAAGCGCTAGGCTAAATTATTCGAACTACGATAAGGAGTTTTATGCGGTTGTACGATGTTTGCACCATTGGAGGCACTATCTCCTCTCCAAGGAGTTTGTGATCCTCTCCGATCACGAAGCTTTGCGCTTCATCAATGGCCAGCATAAAATCAGCCCGCGTCATGCTAAGTGGGTCGCTTTCCTACAAGGTTACACATTTAATCTCCAGCACCTTAAAGGTACCGACAACCGAGTCGCGAACGCTCTTAGTCGCCTTACCATCTTGCTTTCCACTATGGAAGTTAATGTTGTAGGATTTGAACGAGTTAAAGATGAGTACGCTACCTGCCCAGATTTTCAGGAGTCATATTTATTTGCCCAGGATAGTTCCCCCACGACTATATCTGCGTTTGTTATTAAGGACGGCTATCTATTTAGGCATGGGAGGTTGTGTATCCCACAATCATCTCTACGACTTCATATCATCTGGGAGCTGCATAGCGGAGGGTTGAGTGACCACTTTGGTAGGGACAAGACCATTACGCTAGTTGAAGAGAAATTTTACTGGCCAAAACTTAAGACGATGGTTGGAAGGGTAGTAAATAGCTGTCGTACCTGTCAGGTATCCCAGGGCACCAAAACCAACATATGATTGTATACACCCTTGCCTATCCCTTCCACACCATGGGAAGACGTGAGTATGGATTTTGTTCTAGGCCTACCCTCCACTTTACGCCGTCACGATTCTATTTTTGTAGTTGTGGATAAGTTTTCTAAAATGACATATTTCATTCCGTGTAGTAGGACCCACGACGCGTCTCACATTGCAAAATTGTATTTTAAAGAAGTCGTTAGTCACCGTGGAGTGCCGAAGACCATAGTCTCAGATAGAGATGTCAAGTTTACGAATTACTTCTGGAAAACACTTTGGGTTTTAATGGATACCAAATTATTGTTTTCCGCCGCCTATCATCCACAAACCGATGGGCAGACGGAAGTGGTTAATCGGAGCTTGGGAAATCTTCTTGGATGTCTGTTGAGCGATCACAAAGGTACTTGGGATCTACTTCTTCCCCATGCCCAATTGGCCTACAATAATTCAAAAAATAGGTCCACGGGTATGTCTGCCAATGAGATTGTTCACGGGTACAAGGCCCCTGTGCCGCTTGACTTGGTTCCGTTGCCTCCAACGTACAAAGCAAGTCAGTTTGCATAATCCTTCGCCCAACACATTCATGACCTACACGCACGTATACGGGCTACCTTGACTACTCAATACGAGTCTTATCAAGCGCACACTAATCTACATAGGAGAGTGTCACACTTTAAGATTGACAATCTGGTCTTAGTCCGGTTAGTTCCAGAGCGACTGCCAACTGACACCGTTAAAACGTTAGCACCAAAGCGCGCCGACCCTTTTCGGATTATAAAGAAGCTAGGTGACGATGCTTTCGTTTTGGATTTGCCTGCTGATTGGGGTCTCCACCATTTTTAATGCCTCGGATTTGACGCTGTTTGTTTCGCCTCCACAAGAGTTAAATTCTTTGTCGTCCTCTCCTTCCACTGAAATTTCTAATGGGTTGGGGAGCAGTAGTTCAGTTGATCTCTCTCTTACGGTCCCCACAAGTATATCATCGGATGGTGAGTTGCATTCCTATATTCCTACTGCTAACATGTTCCTCAGGTTTTGCAAGACGTTTTTTACTCCAGATAGGATACTTGCAGCTGAGCCACTTGCTACTACTGATGGTGATACCTACCGCTTCCTCATCCGTTGGCGTGACCGCCCCCCTTCGGACGACTCATGGGTACTCGCGACGGAGCTTAAACGCTTGGATGCCGCTCTTCTCCACCGCTACCTCTTGGACCACGCATCAAAGATACGTGATTTTGAGCGGGGGAGGATTGATGCCGCGGCCTCGCCACCACTACTTGATGATGATCCGGTTGCCGAGGCGCTACAACATAAAGACTTTAGGAGCCATGATGACGCTAACGGAAGACAACGTTACAACCTCCGTCCGCGGCGTGCTAAGCCCACTTGAAGACTCATTTTAAAATCATGCTCTTAGTTACTTTATTTTTATTTATATTTTATATTTGAGAATATAAAATTATTTCATGCTTGGGTAATAATTTTATATTCATGTGAGGACTTTATTTGTTTATTTCCCGCATTTAAAATTATTGGTGTGTATTTAACCGCCCGGATGGATGAGATTTCATCTCCATATTGGACGGTTAAATGTGTGTTTGTAACTCCTATATAAAGAGACCTTTTTATGAGAATTAATAGACAAGAAGAAGTTTAACCCTAAATCTCCCAAGGAGAATTTTGGCCAAGTGAGGATCCCTCCTAGCCGCCGCCCCCTAGGTGGTGTGAAGCCATCTCTTGCTTCCTCCACCCCTCTTCGGTGCGACTCCGGCGTGGATTCCTTCGGTACGACTCCAAGGAAGAAGGTTGCAGCCCCATTCGGTGTGACGCCGGTGGATCCGTGGAGAGAGTGATTCTGCCACCATATCTTGTGTGCATGGTGAATCCGGGTTGGGTAACATCTCCTCCCTTTTCTTGTGTTTTCTTGCTTTAGTTATTGTGGAGATTGAACAACCGTTATTTCCGTGAATTTGAATAAAATCACTTGCAACTTCTGAATTGTTTTCATTGTTGACGAATTTCTTTACAAATCCGGATCGGGTAGGTCCTATTTGCTTGAGCGGATCTTGGCCTATAGCCATGTTCCGTTCTCAAAAGGGATTGACAACTTTTATGTTAATTTTGGGGAATAATCCGACTCATTTCAGATCGTTATTTTTGAGTCGATCCTTCCTCCTTGTGGTTATGTGCTGCGTTAGTGCCGAACCGTATTGTGGCGATAGATGCTTGTGTAGGTGCGGTTGAACCATGGTGTGTCGGGCGTAGTAGGATCTCCTTGTTTCGTGTCAAACTCCGACTAGCGGACATTCCTACACCAACTCCTCACCTGGAAGTGAGATCTTATTCGCTCTCAATACTTGCATGAAGATTGAAGTTTACATAGATGTAGACTGGGTTGGGTCTACTGAAGATCGACGATCTACTTCAGGATATTACTTTCTAGTGGGCAAAAATCTTGGTACCGGGAGGAGTAAAAAACAACACGTGGCAAGATCGAGTGCAGAAGCTAAGTTCAGTTCCATGACTCATGGAGTATGTGAAGGCCTATGGCTAAGCTCCTTGATGAGTGACCTATGCCTTGCTGATAATGAATCTGTTAGAAAATCCCATGTAAAGGGGCCCATATAGCACATGTATTTTGTTTATTCTTTCTCTTCTTTTAGTCCCCCATCATGTATAAGACTCTCTTCTCTATTTTCCCTCCTATAAATATGTATTCATACTTTGTATTTGAATATAAAGAAAGTATTTACAAGTTTGAGTTTTTCTCCACATGGTTTCAGAGGGAGCGGTCTCCATGTCCGCCTAACATTTTTTAGCCGCCTCTATCCGCGGTCTTCTCGCGGTCTCCGCGGCCTCCTTGCGGTCTGCCTTTCCCTCATCCCGCGACCTCCTCGCGGTCTCCTTTTTCTACCCGCTCTCCTCCTTGCGGTCTCGTTTATTTCTACTTCGTGGCTCCACCCTCTCTTCTCTTCTCCTCCCTCTTATAGACTTCTCCATTCTCTTCCGTGGGCCCACTCCTTGCCGACCTCTTTCTCTTGGCTGACCTCTTTCCTTTGCCGCCCGACTTCTTCAGTTCGCCGCGGCTTGGGTTCTCTGCCCACTCTCGTCGTGTGTTGGTGTCCGCTGCTAGTTCTCGCGAGGGTGCGGTCTGCCCACTCTCGCGCGGCTTCCTCTACCCTCGACAACTTCTTTCTACCCACGACGACCACTTTCTATTCACGGATTTCTCTACTCGCGGCGACCTCCTCGCGGTTATTCGCTGTGACCTCTTCTATTCGCGCGGCTTTCTCTCCACTCGCGACCTCTTCTACTCCCGATTCCTTTCCCTCACGACGACTTCTTTCTAGCCCCGCGGCTTCCTCTCTTCCCGCGGCTTCTTTATCCGCGACGATTTCCGCACTTGGTCGTGGCATCTTCCCCTGCGCTGGTGTACTCACTTTGACCCGGCGGACTTCTTGTGTCCGGCTTCACATTATGGTCAGTTAATCGCTGCGGTCTCCCTTTCAGCTCCGGGCTTAGCATCGTCGTCGCGACTTCTTGCCACTGGTGGCTTATCACCCAGACCGTGCGGCCTGCCTTCTGTTTGATTCTGGTCTTCCCGTGCGGTCTCACCGTATATCCGCTGCCTGATCTCTCGGCTGCCTAGTCCTCTGCCCGCCTGGTCATGAGGTCCTCTATTAACTCTGTCGAACCGACGACTTCATCTGCTGACCGCCCAGTTATTGCCCCCAAATTCGTGATGAATTGCGGATTACGACTATCTCTTTGACCGGGAAGAAGAACTTTAAGAAGTGGGTGCACTCGGTCCGTCATGTGCTTCAATCAAAAGGCTTTCTTCACCATCTGACACAGGCCGGTCCCGTTCCTTCCACGGATGATTGGCTACGCAACGACGGTCGGGTCCAGACGTGGCTCCTCAACTCTCTGGATTGTGAAGCATACCGCATGACCATGTATCATGAAACCGCCAAGTCCATGTGGGATGAGCTCCAGTCCCTCTAATCTGGCAAAGATAGTCTCCAACACCTCTACGCATCATCACTGATCTACAAAATCTCTATGTTGGCGGGGCCTCCGACCTCACGTCCTTTGTTGCTCGCGCCAAGACTTTGGTCGAAGCATGGATTCAGCATCAACCTCACACGCTGGATCTCACCGCACAACGTGCTCAAAAAGAAGCTGTCAGTGTGACCATGATGATGGCTCGTGTACCAGATCATCTTCATAGCATTCGGGAACAGATTCTCTCCTCTGCGGCTACACCATCCCTATCTAATGTGCGTGCCATGCTGCTCAAGATTTCGCCTCCTCCTGACTGTTCTGCTCCCCAATCACCGACTCTCCTACAACAGGCTTCGACGCCCTTACTACTTCTTCCCCCTCCTGCACGTGGGGGACGTTCTGGCTCCCGGGGCCGCGGTCGGGGAGCTCGGCCTCGACCAAAGTGTTCCTTCTGCGGGAAGGACGACCAACTTGAGGCTGTTTGCTTTCGGAAGCATGAGTTTCCCCCTCGCCCACAGGCTACTGTTGCTGCCACAGATTCCTCTGCTCGTACTGACCTTGAAGAAGTCCTCCTTCAGCTGCAACAACTTCATGGTCTGCTCACTCGCCCACCTGCCTCGGTTGCTTCTGCTTCCTCCATCTCCCATGAAGGTATCGCTTATCTCTCCACTAGTCCACGTTGGATAGTGGATTTCGGTGCTACTCATCATATCACCTCTCTGCGACCACAACAATACCTGACTTTTCCTCATCCCAAGTGTATTACAGTCGCTAATGGGGACACTGTTCTTGTCTCCGGCTCGGCTGATATCCCTCTCACTTCCTCTCTCTCTCTTTGCTCGTCTCTTCATGTTCCGCGCTCCCTATTTAATTTGCTTTCTGTTTGTTGCCTTACTACTGATTTAAACTGCTCAATAACATTTACTTCTTCATTTCTGATACATGATCAACAGACACGGACTATCATTGGTAAAGGGCGGCTGCAGAACGGACTCTACCTCCTTGATGACCCTCCAGCTATCCTGTCTTTTGTCTCCTCCGTCGATTGACATCGCCGTCTTGGGCATGCCCCTTTGCCTGTCCTCCAGAAGACTCTTCCCGATGTATCTTTACCCTCTTTTCAGTGTGAAGCATGTATTTACGGCAAGCTGTCGCGTTCATCTTTTCCATCTCATTGTACCCGGAGCACTGCTACTTTTATGTTAGTACACTCCGATATTTGGGGATTGTACAAAGTTATTACCATTTTCGATTATCGTTATTTTTTAACCTTTATTGATGATTACTCCCGCATGACATGTCTCTACTTACTTCGTGATCGCTCTGAACTTCCCCGGGTTTTTCGGGCTTTCCTCCTCGAGACCCGCACGCAATTCTCCACAACTATCAAAACTATTCGCACGAACAATGCCCGCGAATACACTGGTCACGAATTTGCAAACCTCTTCTCTGAATTCGGAGTTATTCACCAAACCTCATGTGCCTATACCCCGCAAGAAAATGGAACCGCTGAACGTAAGAATCGACATCTACTCGATATGGCTCGCTCTATCATGCTTCAGATGTAAGTTCCCAAATCTGATTAGAACTTCGACCTCTCCACAACCTGCTACTTGATTAACTGTCTTACTTCTCCCATCCTCCACAATGCCACTCCATTCAGCCTCATATTCCCTTCTACTCTACCATTCTCCCTCACCCACCGCATCTTTGGATGCGTCTGCTATGTCCACACTCTTGGTCCATCCATGGATAAGTTGGACCCTCGGGCGACCAAACATATTTTTGTTGGTTATTCTCGGTCCCAAAAAGGCTACGTATGCTACACTCCGGCTACCCGAAACGTGACTGTATCTGCTGATGTGACCTATCAGGAGGATCTCCCTTTTTCTCTGCCTCAGATCCTACACCTCTACCACCAACGGTGGTACGTCCCGCCATTCCCGTTACCACTCCTTAACCTACACAAATTCCTAACAAGGCTCCACCTGTTTCCAAGCCACCTGTTATACGTGTTTACAATCGTCGCCACCCTGCCTCCGTTGCCCCACTGCAGTCGGCTTTGACCTCTGACGCTCCGCGTTCTGCTGATCCGGCACCAGACTCTACCGCTCATCCCATGGCGAACTATGTATCCTTACATCGCCTATCTCCACCACTCCACACTTTTGCTACTTCATTAACCTCTATTTCTGTCCCTAACACTGTGCAGGAGGCTCTCCAACACCCGGGCTGGCGGGCGGCCATGAAAGAAGGAATGACGGCTCTACGGGCGAACCAGATCGGGCACCTGGTACCTCTTCCCTCCGGTCAGCGACCCGTTGGGTGTAAGTGGGTCTTTGTAATCAAACATGCTCAGGATGGGACGATTGACAGTCTAAAGGCCCGCTTGTTGGCTCGTGGCTTCACCCAGCAGCACGATATTGATTACGAGGAAACCTTCTCTCCAGTAGCAAAGCTTAACACCGTTCGTGTCCTCTCCGTGACGGTTCATCGCCAATGGCCTTTCCACCAACTGGACATCAAGAATGCTTTTCTAAATGCAGACCTCCAGGAGATAGTGTACATGCAACAACCTCCCGGGTTTGAGATCACGGGGGAGTCCCGAGTTTGTCATCTGAAGAAGTCCATCTATGGTCTCAAACAATCTCATCAAGCATGGTTTGACAAGTTCAGTAAGGCTGTTCGGGAAGTCGATTTTACTCAAAGTTCAGCAGATTTCTCCCTTTTTACACGCCACCGAGCAATGAGAACGGCTCTTCTGCTGGTATATGTTGATGACATCCGGATCACTGGAGATGATTCAAAGGGCATCCATGCGGTTAAACAACACCTTAGCTCGGTCTTCCAAACAAAAGATCTGGGTCACCTTCCGTACTTCATTGGCCTTGAGATCGCAAGGCGACCAAATGGTCTTGTCCTGTCCCAGAGAAAGTACTACCTGGATCTCCTTCAAGATGCTGGTTACTCTGGATGCAGGCCTACTACTACTCCAATGGATGCAAATCATAAACTGTGTGCTCACCCTTCCGACATAGATCTTTCTCTTCAAAATCCGGAATACTATCGACGACTTGTTGGGAAATTAATCTACCTAACAGTTACAAGTCCGGATATATCCTTCGCTGTTGGAGTGGTCAGCAGGTTTATGCATGCCCTGCGAACTTCTCACCTTCAAGCCGTTGAGCGCATCCTCAGATATCTTAAAACAGCTCTGGGTCAATGATTGGTCTACAAGACCTCATCTTCTACTCCAAGATTAGTTGCATACTCTGATGCTGATTATGTTGGTTTCTTGGATGATCGTCGATGAACCAGTGGGTTTTGTACCTACTTTGGAGGTCATATCATTACTTGGCGAAGTAAGAAGCAAGCAGTTGTGGCTCGATCCTCAGGAAAAGCAGAATACCGATCAATGGTGTCGGTTGTCTCTGAGCTAACGTGGCTTGAAAATCTTCTTGATCCTTCTGACAGACAACTTAGGCTTCATTTGTTTCGGCGGTGGCGGGTCAATCCGGCGGGTGGAAACGGAGTGTTCGAATCGGTGGGGGAGGTGGCTTTTCCAAACAGAGCTTTTTGAGGCGTTTCTCAAGGCGGACGGGTGGAAACGGAGCAAACGCTGCCGGATGTTCATTTGTTTACCCTCCTTCCGGAGGCGTTTGCCCAAAACGGAGTTGCGAAACGCCCTAACAAATAGAGCCTTAATGTTATTCTTACGAAAGGATTGAGTGAAAGTGTCTTTGGAAAGGTTATTGGCAAGTTGCACATGATCAATATCCCACACCCAACTTGAGGGGGAGTGTTATGTGTTACAATGTGTTACACACCTTTTGCTATCATTTTGTACTTATTATTCCAAGTATCTTCTGGTAACACTCTCATCCCCCTCCCTATATTTTGGGGAGGATTATTTGGATTAAGTAGTATTGGTGGTTTTTTCTTTGAAAGTTCGGATGACTTTAAAATCCATTTTTTTAAGTACATTCTAATATGACCTTTTTGGATCATTGATGAATTTTAACTTTTCTTATTGATGCGGAGCAGAGACGAGCACAAGCTTTGGGCCAGTTCGGGGCTGATTTGACGACTTACCATATATGTCGTGCCCGTATCGACGATCGAACTTCGCGATTGCGTCCGGCACGTCGCCGCAAGTCAAAAACATATATTAGTTTATTTTTTTTGAGTTTATTTTCATGTATTTAGTGGACGATCCCACCGGCCAATCATAACCGTTGATGGTGAAATTCTAGTTTGTTCTCTTCTTATAAATATTGGTCTAAGTGGCTGAACCATGGTATTGCAGATTTTGGAGACATTGAATCCCGGAATCTTGCGATCCCTCCCCGGTGCCGATGCCGTGGAACCCTAGGTGACGACTCCTAGGCCTCCAAACTCCTCCCCAAGGTAATCCCTACTCCCACCTTCATTTTCCACGCCCAAATCTTCGTTTCACCCGCTGCAGCCCCCCATTCCAGCCCCCGAAAACAGCCGGCCTGCTGCCCCTTTTCTGCCGCCCAACCCGCCTCTTCCCCTCCATCCTGGTGGCTCTCCACCGCCGCTACAGGGCCGCCTCCACCTCTTGTCCCCTCCCCACTGCTGGCCAACCAACCCTCACCTTTCCCACCGCCGGCCTCCTCCTTAAATTGCCCTAACCACCCGCCGGCCTCCACCGCCCCCTCGTCCCCAATCCGCCAACTCCCCTTTGTGGATCCACCGTTCTAACACCCCTAAAATCCTAGATCCGTCCATATCTAGGGTTATAGCTGTGATGGTACACCCATATTTTTCACCTCACCTAGACCTACACCCAGACCTTTTGTCCCCTTTGAACAAAGACTCAGTTCTCCACACTATTTCGATTGACCCACACTTGAGTCTGGGCACCCCCTACTCTTCCCTTAGGACAGTCTCGAGTCACTTCACCACTGAGAGTCAAGAGTATAGTGTTGACTTCATAATGGCTACCTTACCCACTTACGGGGACACTACCTCTATCAGCGATACTCATCTGAGTGGTCTTCCCATTATTAATGACTTCGTTGTTGAATCTCCAGATAAGTCTTCTGATGAGCCACTACTCCCTTGGGAGGTTCATGAAGCTAGTGTTGACTTTGTTGTGAGTGTCCTACATGCTCCCGTAGACACTAATGTTATTGGTACCCTCCTCGTGGTGGGCTATCCTATTATTATCGACCTCCTCGAGATTAAGTCCCCGAGAGGCTCAATTGCCAAGCCTTCCCTCCTACACTTTAGTGATGAATCGTGTATCCTCACTAGTGATCATCTCACACGTGATGACTTTTGGTATACACCCCCTAGCGAGCCACCTGACGGGCTATATCATTTGAGAGGTACCCATCGCACCAAAACTCCGTACTATTTTGTCACCATCTACGTTGTCCCCACGGGCGATGACGTCCTTCACCCCAGATTTTTCTATCGACCACCCGGTAAGCCTCCTGATAGGCCACCCCATGTTAGTAACATCCAAGTCATTGTCAAGCCTTCCCCTAGGAAGTGTGTCGAGTATGTTATGCTCTATGTGCATCATTCACTTCATTTGCATGAATCAGTTGAGTCACTTGTTCATCATTTGCATGCATTACATGAGTCGGTTCGCCGACGAATAATAACAAGCAATGAAAATTATAAAGCTCATGCAGATAAGCGAAGGCGAGAACAAATATTTAATGAAGGCGATAGGGTAATGGTACGAATCCGCCCAGGGAGGCTCCCTTCGGGGCCTGCTAAGAAGTTAAGCGCTAGGCTAATGGTTTCGTACTTTGTTATTAGTCGCATTGGGACAAATGCCTACCGGCTCGATATCCCGGCTAGTATGAGAATTCACTCAGTGTTTAATGTTGAGGATCTGACTCCATATTACGAACCTCACGAGTATGTGGACCCGAGCAGTGGAGATACCCATCCATCCCCACCCCCACTGTCGTTACCTTACCACCCTCCTACGTCACCATCGTCTGATGACCACCCCAGTCTACCCACTGTTGACATCCACCCACCAGGGAACTCGTCTTCTTTCGTTTCACCGCAGGCACTACCGATCGCACCGGGCTCTATACTTTGAGAGATGAGCAATGAGAGCATCACAGAGTTCAGATTCCACCAGTTTGTTCCTACTTCAGATGGGCCGCGCTGTCGCTACTAGGTACATTGGCAGTACCTCCCCGATGCAGTGTACGCTTGGATACTTGCAGCAGAGCTTGATTGATTCGCCACTGGACTTCGACTTCAGCACGACCGTCTCCATTCACCGGAGATGACCGTTTTTCAGTCAGGGGGCGTTGATGGGCGAGGACACTCTTCTGTCGACGACACTTGGACGACTCCCGGCGGACCTCTTCGAGTTGTACCTGAGATTTATCGAGAGAATTCTGATCCCAATTCATCAGAAGATGAATTCTTTCAAGCCGGGGAGATTGATGCAGAGCAGAGACGAGCACGGGCTTTGGGCCCGTTCGGGGCTGATTTGGCGACTTACCATATATGGCGTGGCCGGATCGACGATCGGACTCCGCGATTGCGTCCGACACGTCGCCGCGAGTCAAAAACATATATTAGTTTATTTTTTTGAGTTTATTTTCATGTATTTAGTGACCGATCCCACCGACCAATCATATCCGTTGATGGTGAAGCCCTAGTTTGTTCTCTTCTTATAAATATTGGTCTAAGCGTCTGAACCAAGGTATTGCAGATTTTGGAGACATTGAATCCCGGTATCCCGCGATCCCTCGCCGGTGCCGATGCCGTGGAACCCTAGGTGACGACTCCTAGGCCTCCAAATTCCTCCCCAAGGTAATCCCTACCCCCACCTTCATTTTCCGCACCTCAAACCTTCGTTTCACCTGTTGCAGCCCTCCATTCCAACCCCCCAAAACAGCCGTCCTGCTGCCCCTTTTCCGCTGCCCAACCCGCCTCCTCCCCTCCAACCCCCCGCCTTTCCACCGCCGCTACAGGGTTGCCGCCACCTATTGTCCCCTCCCCACTGCTGGCCGACCAGCCCTCACCTTTCCCCACCGCCAGCCACCTCTTTAAATTGCCCTAACCACCCGCCGGCCTCCACCGCCCCCTCCTCCCCAATACGTCAACTCCCCTTCGTGGATCCACCGTTCTAACACCCCTAAACTCCTATATCCGTTCAAATCTAGGGTTATAGGCTTATAGTCGTCCGATCTGTTATTTTACCCTCATACTTTCCATTTTAGCGCGGATCCGCTCTTACACATCAGATCTACCCCTCACCGGCCCAGATCTACTTATACATGTCCAGAACCACCGTTTTATTTCCCGTTTTCACCGTTTACCGCTGAGGATAGCCACCACCACCGTCGCGTCGCCACCGGTTTCATCTCCTATCGCCGATCGACACATCCAGACCTCAAATTCTTCAGTGCCTCTGTTCAGCCCTCTACTCTGTGAGCTTTTATAGTATTGTATTATTTGATTCAACATTTTCATTTAGTGGCTGTCATATTTTGCTGCGATTCTTGTTTGTGGAAGTTTGTTTCGGTGCTCTAATAATTTGCATGATGAGACATTCGCCGTGCGTTTCTCTTTGGCCTTCTGAGCGGAGGAAGCCATTAGAATTTGCCAAAATTAAATATTTGTCTTCTATTCAAATATCTGTGTGGTACTGAAATTTTCATTGCTTCCATTTCTTTGTCGAAACATCAATCATTGCTTTGCATGTAGGTTTGAATTAGTGTCACCCTTGCACTCACACCTATCGTTGTAGGTTTTGTGCACTTTTATGATGCGGGACAGGCGTCACACCTGTCCGCCACCCTGGAGCTCACCAGGGGGCCCACCTGGAGTCAGCACCAGATTGTTTTCATCAGGGCCGCGACCCGTACACCCCAACCAGCTGTCCGCCATTGAATCACCATCATGCGACAGGTTGTTGAGGCCGGGGCTCGATCCCCTGACCTCCTATATAATAGGTCGTCACCAACGCTCTCATCACCAAATGATCCGCGACTCAGTTGGTGATGAGAGCGCTGGTGAAAGCCTTTTATCTAGGAGGTCAGGGGATCGATCCCCAGCCTCAACAACCTGCTGCATTGTGGTGATTCCATGGGAGAGTGCTGGTTGTGGTGTACAGTCCGCGGCCTTGATGAAAGCCGCCTAGTGCTGACTTCAGGTGGACCCCCCTGTGGGACTCCAGGGTGGCGGGCAGGTGTGACGGCTGTCCCGCATCACATATCTTTATAGTTTGTCTGATTTATGAGTGGTGGAGCCCAGTAAATATCTGCAGGGAGTATAAGTCATACGGGCCAATTGGCCAAATCCTTTATTTTGGTTAACGGCTGTCCAAATTTCTGATGGTTTTAAGATTTAAAAAAAGTACAATGCCTTATGTGGGTGTTAAGTAATCTCGAGACTTCGTTGCATCAGAAGCTATGGAAGAGAGATTTAGAAGTTATGTTAGTTATACTCTATTTATTTTATGGTGACTTGTACAACCCCGTATCCGGCGGGTGGGGGTCGCCAGGAGCCAGAACGGCCAGCTCCCTTTTTTCCAAGTCCCCGGCGAGCACCTAGGGGGCCAGAGCTCGGGAGCCCCCGGCTCGACCAGGAGAGCCCGCCCAGTGGCAGGCGAATAGGGCCAGCAGGGCCCGCACTTGCCAACAGCCAGGAAGTGGCGGCGCGTGCCAGCCCTATCGAGCACTCGCCGTCCAGGGCAAGTGGAGTTTCTCAAGGAGCATCCGCCAACCCAAACACTCAATGCCGTTTCTGCATTAGCGTTGAGTGAAGGTCAGACAATCAACGCCGCTTCTGCCTTAGCGTTGATTGAAGGCCAGACACTCAATGCCGTTTCTGCCTTAGCGTTGAGTGAAGACCAGACACTCAACGTCGTTTCTGCCTCAGCGTTGAGTGAAGCCCAGACACTCACCGCCGTTTCTGCCTTAGCGTTGAGTGAAGGTCAGACACTCAACGCCTTTTTACCTCGGTGAAGCCCAATCAGCCCACGTCCGCTCAGTTCGTCGAACGGAGCTCCACGTTCGTAGAACGGAACTCGGCGTTCGTCGAACGGAGCCCGGCGTTCGTCGAACGGAGCCCGACGTTCGTCGGGCTCAACTTCTCAAAAGCCGACCAGCCGGATTGAACGGTCCAAGTCCCGGGCGAGCACCTAGGGGGCCAGAACTCGGCAGGCCCCAGCTCGCCCAGGCGAGGTCAGATCACCAGGGGCGAGCAGGGCCAGCCGGGCCCGTACTCGCCGCCCCTGGCAAGCAGGGATCTCAGGGGGCGTACTCGCCCAACGACCTATGATGTTTTTTTTACCATTTTGCCCCCGCTGGTCTGCCTATAGCCTATTAGAACAGCGGAGTTAAAACGAAACTTTGTGTTCAGATTTTAAAACTATGCGGCGCAGGCAAGTTCTCACGAGTTTTTTCAAACGAAGACCATCGTAAGGTTGTGCCCGCGCAAAAAATGAACTAATATTTGTACGCTATCCGGCTTGAATCTTATGCTTCCACAAGTGCTCCAATGGAGAGGAAATCAACAACGATATAGAAATTGACGACAAACAGGATTAATGACAATCGAGGCAAGCAAGCTCTGACATTAAAGGTCAAATTATTTTAAGCATAATATTATACACGCATTCACGGGCAAGAGATTGGGAGTAAGTTATACCTTCAGCTTTTGCAAGCAATAACTATAGGGTTCTGGAAGACTGAGCCAAGAGGACTCCCTAGCAGCAAATAGCGGATGAATGCGGGTTCAGGGAAACTGCCGGAAAGCACAGGGGAGCGGGCAGACCTTTCGTCAAGTTGCTGGCGGCTCGACGCTAGAGGAGGAAGCCTGAGGGAGGCTCGCCAGGGAAGTCTGGAGCCTTCGGCGGTTGCGGCGAAGCCAGGCGAGCAAACAACGTCTCCGGGAAGGCGATGATCAGTCGGGCTCGACAGGGAGAGAAGTTCTCGTGCGACAGATCCTAAGCGGATTTAAGAGGAGGGGTCGTCGGCTCCCACGGAGGGATCCAACGACGACGACGTGGAGGGTGAAGCGCGGCGGTGGGGGAAGAGCACGAACGAGATGGCTAGCGGGCGCCGTAGGACGGCCGGAAGGCGAAAGTCGCGCTCCCTGGGAATTCGAAACAGAGAAAAGGTGAATTCCACTATTTCGTTTTTTCCCCAGGCTGACGTGACCAGAGAGGGGTGTGAGTTTTAAATAGGAGATAGACTTGATTTGAGTTACAAGAAAGGTTTTAAAAGAATTTATAAAGGCAACAAGAGTTTTTAAAATAATTAATAAGATAAACGAGTGGCTTTGATTTACAGATAACTCTGATAGACATTTAATGAGACTAATTTTAATAACTCCCCAAAAACATAATTTCTGAAATTATATCCAATCCTAATTATAATTTCAGAAAAAATAATTATAATATCTTAATGTTTTTTGTTATGAATCTCACTTGCTTGTATAAATCACCACTACTCCTAATTTGAGGGACCTTTTTATTTAGGATCTTATTGGCCGGTCACACCAATATTCCAACAAAAGCGCGCGAATGAGAGCGATACAACATAGACAAAAACTATAATGTGCGAAGACATGCGCTGCATAAAAAAATTATTGCAAAAAAAATAAAGATGCAAACTCGGGTTGCATCAATTCCCCCGGGGTTGAGAAAGCTCGGCCCCGTCGAGAATATAACAAAATCCGTCACTGAAACATCCCGACGTCCAACTGCGAGAGAACGTTGTCTTTGTCATAATGCCGTAGAAAGCGGAACAAATGAAGGCCTGTCGTTGTTGCACATCAACTGAAGATATATCCTCTTTCTAGAGAGAGACAGACATCCAAACTCCAATGTAAAAATACAACTCCCAGTGATGAAATTAGCCATGAAGTTGTAGTGTTCCAAAGCTGCTTGCAAACCGTTAGCCATAATATTATGCAAAAAATGCAAATGACCAGTAAAAATCAGAGCAACAAATAAGAGAACATCATAAAGTGGGGAAGATGGTGGAATGAACGAACGGGGTGAGAAACAAAACAGGTAGGATGCAAGTTCGACTTGTGGAATCATTAAATCATATGACATCATACGTACTCCTGCTAGACATCTTCGTGCGTATACAAAACCAAGACCAATAATCGTAATGATGACACTCGCGATAAACCAACTAGCACGATAAATTTTAAAACCGTTCTCAAATTTATCATTTAAAACCAACCACAGAAATCCCTTAAACCGTGTGTCCCAATTAGGAGTAAAAGTTCTGCGAAGCGTTTCAATTTCCTTAATAAAGCTACCTCGAAAAAATTTAAAATTCATTTGATGAAGACCAAAATGCTCTCGTACACTCACGGAATAGGGTCGCGAACTAATCATGGGGTCGCCAAATATAAAGTCAACGTGTGGTAGTGCTGGCAGATCATCTAGAATGGGCGACTTACCTAAGGCAAGTGCGTCTTCCTGGAGTAGGGGTCCACGTAGTAGTGCGACACTAATTAATAGTGGTGTAGTGGTAACTAATGACGGTGAGAGAGATGGTGACGAGGTCCTCCCAGGAGCCTTAGATACAAGACTATTTCTCTGGGGAAGAAGAACAATTTTGCGCCCACGGTGATCAAAGGAATGAGATTTCCTCACACCATCATGCACGATGCGCCTATCGTACTGCCATGCTCTACCTAACAAGATATATGAGGGAGACATTACATAGGACAGAATCTTGATACACATTCCCGATAGAGAACTCTACGAGACAATGATGAGTAACGGACATAGTCATGTGACTATTAACCCCAGATAAGTGGTAGGGTCGCTCCAAGGGTTGCGTCTCGGGTCCTAGCTTCTCAACCATACGTTTGAAAACAAAATTTTCCATGCTACCACTGCTATGATGATGGAACAAAAGTGTCCCTGAATACGCGCAGTCGTGCGAAAGTTCTCGTGTCTTTGACAATCTCGCTCAGTGGACTTACTAGGGGAAATAAGGCTATATCGAAGGACACAAGGTAAGTGTTCAGCTTGTTCTCCCTCGACCTCAATAATGTTATCAGACTCGGGTTCTGGCTCAGGTTTGGAGTCATTAAGAAAAACTCCATATTCTGGCTCACGCCCATCAGAAGAATCAGTAATTGCGACGAAGTGGCGTCGCGGGCACTTAGAAGATTTGTGCCCAGTCTCCATACACTTGAAGCATCGAAATACTCCCGTGTTGGGCTTGGATCCTATGAGCTCCTTACCTCCGGTGAGGACAGTGGGAGGAGCTGGGGCCCCAGTAGTAACTCGAGGAGGGGAATCATCACTCTTAGGGGTGGGTGCAGTGGTGGTGGTGCTCGAGGAAGGTCTTTCAGTAGACCTATGCCCAGATGTCTTCTTTTGAAGGAAGGCCTCAACTCTACGGTCTCGACTAGACTCTTCACCCAGATCTCGAAATTTGTGTAACTCTAGTTCATCCCTAGTAGCATATCGGAGCACGTTCAGATAACGAGACACCGTCATATCGTCCTCCTCATGCAGGTCTAACCTAGACTGCAACACTAAAAACTTGTGGGTGTACTCATCCACGGAAAGCTTGTCCTGTTGAAGGTTGTGGAACCTTCGATAAAGAGTTTGCAGATAGTCCGGGGGGACATATCGCTTCCGCAATTGTAACTTAAACTCTACCCACGTGGTGATAGGTGCTAGGCCTAAGGTGTATCGGGTGCCCTCTACTTGAACCCACCAAACTAGTGCGGGTCCTTTTAGCCTAAGGACGACATACTCGACTTATCGATTCACAGGCATTTGTTTCCACGCCATGAATCGCTCTACGCGCTCACACCAATCGAGGCACTTTTCGGGCTCCACGTGCCCCTCAAAATCACCTACATCAAGTTTAACTCCTTCGTCCCAATGGGGTTGGAGACGGAGTCCAAGGTCAAGCTGTGCAGGATCTGTGGGTCTAGGGTTTGGTTCCTCTTGCCTAGGATTTTGGTGAGGAGGTTGATTCAGTCCTAGGTGACGTTCAGCTTCTAGGATATTAACGGTGGTTCTCAAGTTGTTTACTATGTGATTCGTGTCTCTCACGTTGGCGGTGAGTGTTTCTATCATCTTCATCAGTTCACCCATTCGGTTAGCTAGGTCGCCTATGCTAGCGTCTATGTGATCTATACGACTCTCCATTTTTTTTAAAAGCACTTAATAATATTTAAATTTGTTTGAAAAAAGTGGGCTGAAAATTAATTTTTTTGAAAGATTTTTTTTTAAATAAAAAATTTCTTTGTTTTTTTTTGGAAAACAAAAATTTAAAACAAGATCGTTCGATTCACAATAGGTGCAAATCGAACCGACATCTGATACCAAACTGATGCATACCGAAGTCCGTGATTGATCTTAAAACGAAAATTTGTGTTCAGATTTTAAAACTACGCGGCGCAGGCAAGTTCTCACGAATATTTTCAAACGAAGACCATCCTAAGGTTGTGCCCGCACAAAAAATGAACTAACATTTGTACGCTATCCGCCTTGAATCTTATGCTTCCACAAGTGCTCCAAACGAGAGGAAATCAACAACGATAAAGAAATTGACGACAAACAGGATTATTGACAATCGAGGCAAGCAAGCTCTGACATTAAAGATCAAATTATTTTAAGCATAATATTATACATGCATTCACGGGCAAGAGATTGGGAGTAAGTTATACCTTCAGCTTTTGCAAGCAATAACTATAGGGTTCTGGAAGACTGAGCCAAGAGGACTCCCTAGCAGCAACTAGCGGATGAATGCGGGTTCACTAAAACTGCCGGAAACACAGGGGAGCGGGCGGACCTTTTGTCAAGTTGCTGGCGGCTCGGTGCCAGAGGAGGAAGCCTGAGGGAGGCTCGCCAGGGAAGTCTGGAGCCTTCGGCGGTTGCGGCGAAGCCAGGCGAGCAAACAACGGCTCCGGGAAGGCGATGATCAGTCTGGCTCGACAGGGAGAAAAGTTCTCGTGCGACAGATCCCATCGGATTTAAGAGGAGGGGTCGTCGGCTCCCACGAAGGACTCCAGCGACGACGACGTGGAGGGTGGAGCGCGGCGGTGGGGGAGGAGCCCTAACGGGATGGCTAGCTGGCAGCGGAGGAAGGCCGAAAGGCGAAAGTCGCGCTCCCTGGGAATTCGAAACAGAGAAAAGGTGAATTCTACTGTTTCGTTTTTTTCCTAAGGCTGACCTGAACAAAGAGGGGTGTGAGTTTTAAATAGGAGATAGGCTAGATTGGAGTTACATAAGGGGTTTTAAAAGAATTAATAAATACAACAAGAGTTTTTAAAATTATTAATAAGAGAAACGGGTGGCTTTGATTTACAGATAACTCCCATAGGCATTTAATGAGGCTAATTTTAATAACTCCCCAAAAGCATAATTTCTGAAATTATATCTAATCCCAATTATAATTTTATAAAAAATAATTATAATAATATCTTAATGTTTTCTTGTTATGAATCTCACTTGCTTGCCTAAATCACCACCACTAATTTGACGGATCTCTTTATTTAGGGTCTTATTGGCCGGTCACATCAATAATCCAAACAAAAGCGCGCGAACGAGCGCGATACAACATAGACAAAAACTATAATATACGAGGACATGCGCTACATAAAAAAAATATTGCAAGTAAAATAAAGATGCAAAATCGGGTTGCATCAATAGCCTATTAGAACAGCGGAGTTACGCTGTTGGCAGAACAACTTGGGCTGCACATAACTATTTGGAACAACAGAGGTTAGCTATTTGCAGGCCGTTTTCAGAAATCTATAAATAAGACCCAAGAGGCATCTCAGAAGGCGTGCTTACTAGTGTTCAGATTTTCTTGCGCTTTCTGAGGTAGCCTTAGCGCGGCCTTTGGATGAGGAGGGGAAGCGCTCTAAGATCTTTCGGGTGTGTGGTGGGACATCCACGCCGAGCCCTTGGGTCAATCCCCTTCTCTTTTCTTTTTGTTATTTGGCTTGCAGGAGAGAAGTAGGTGTGCGATTGCCCCTTCCCCACGGGTGAACTCCACAAGAGACCGAGATTTCAGTTTCAACATTTTGGTGCTGTGAGCTTGGACAGTGGTCAACACATAAAATCTTCAGCAGGCTAGATGGTTGGAGGAGAAGGACAAGGCTCAGATAGGTCCGATGAAAGTGATATCAGATATGCTCTGATACCAATTTAAAGTGAGAGATAGATCTTATCTTTACTCTAGAGGGGAGGGGGAGGGTGAATAGAGTGTTTTAAAAACTCGAAGTTATTTTTATAGGGGATTAAAATAGGTGATATATATATATCACAATACAACAAAATAAAGAATAAATCACAACCAGACGACACAAGAAAATTTATAGTGGTTCCCTAATAAACCTGGGTATATCCACTCTTCTGCCACCCTGGTAGGAATCCACTACATGTTTTTGATCAGGTGTCCTGCCACCATAAGTTTTTGCTCAGGTGTCCTGTCACCACAAGATCTATTTTCAAGGGAGATCTAGCAAATCTTTGAGCTTTTGATTAGGTGCCCAAAAACCAAAATAAGTCTTTTGATCAGAAGACTTAACAAGCAAAGAGATAACTTTTGAAGGGAGTTAGAAACCCTTTTACAGTAGAGTAAAAAGAAATTTGATATTGTCTTCTCTTTCTCAATGTTCTGAGAAGACCAGTGGATTGCTGTTGTTGTCAAATCTCCCCCTGAGATGTAGAATAGTTCAGGAGAATGGAAGCTTTGATCCGGGTGTAAGCCTTCAGATTGCTTGTTGATCTTCAGGAAGTTTTTAGACAGATGTTGATGGATTGTCTCTTGAAAGCCCTGAAGCAAAAACTGATGAAGAACTTGAGTTGTATATGAGCTGTTTTTCTTTCAGTTTTCTGTAAATTCTTCTTTCTGTCACAGCTATCTAAAAACAATTGCTCCTATCTTTTGAAAATAATCCTTATATATTCCATGCAGATTTCAGCCTTTGAATTTTGAATTCTTTTTCTTTACTGACTGCAAAAATTCTGGGAGTTGAACGACTGAAATTTGTCTTTAATGAGTTTCCTCAACTGTCCCAATAAAATAAGCCAAGTAATAACTCTGTGAAAACCATAATTATTGCTGTCATGGAATGACTATATTCATATGAATATTGTGCATTAATTATCAGAGCATTACAGACATATTATAATATAATTTGAAAATCATCTGCCTTAGTCGAACTGAAATCAATCAGAGAAATAGTCGAACTGAACCTGAGAGAAAATTAGTCGAACTTAACAAATTCTCGTCGACCTGAGATCCAAATTCGTCGAACTAAAACCTCTCCTTCGTCGAGCTGAGCTCCAAGATCGTTGACCAGAAAATTAACTTGCCAAACCGAGCTCCAAGTTCGTCGAACAGAGGTAGTCTTTCGTCGAGCTGAACTACTGAGGTGAGATCAGAGTTCGTCGATCTCAGCTAGGCTTTCGTCGAACTCAACTCAGTGAAGAAATCTGAGTTCGTCGATCTGAGATCGACGAAAGTCGAGCTCTGTTCAGCTAATCTTCGAACGACTTTCTGTCTCTTAGAAAACTGCTTTTCTCTGGAGGTCTTCTGTCTCTAAGTCTTCTGGAGGTGAGAACCAATCAATCTAGGTTGTTGACTGACCTTGACCCTGATAAAAACTTATGACCTCAGACTATACATGTTGGGTCATCTAATAATCATAATAGTGAACCTATCCCAAATAAACCGTAAACATAGGTGAGGTTCTAACAATCTCCCCCTATTTGAGTGAAGTCATTATGAATAACATAAAAGAAAAAAAATCACAAAACACAAAATAATATCTGACAGAATTATAATGTTTCAGCAAATATATAAACAAGGTTACTTGTGAGATTTACAACAAATAATAATTAAGTTAAAAAAACAGAAGTGGAAAATCTGTCAAACTTTCTTTGTAGCATCCTGTGAAGTTTCAGAGGATGGTTTAGTGAAGATCATCTCTCTCTTGGGATCAGCTGCTTCTCTTATAGTCATCTTCATGTCTTCTGATCCAAGAACTTTCACAGAAGCAGCTCTTGGCACAACTGCTTCAGGATGTAAAGTCATATATGAATCAACATTGAAAAATTTTTGTACCTGATATTTTTCCAGTTCTTTCTTTCTGTAAGAAGACAGTTGAATATTGAGAAGTATCTTCGCCTTCTTCCTTGACTTTTCTGATCTGTGAAAGGGCTATCAGCTCATTAAATCTGACCATTTTAGAATTTGGATCCATTTCAGGATCATATGTTGGAGAGAATGGCCTTTCTGGACTAGCTTGGTCTTGCTGCTTTATTTCAGATGTTTGCTGTTGACTGCTGCTTTGAGAGCTGTGCTGCTGTTTGCTGTACGATGGTCTGGATTGGTAGGAAGTAGTAGACTTTTGTACTTGAGAAGTATTTCCTACTTATCCTGCTGCAGGAGTTGGAGGAGGAGGTCCTCTCCAAGACTTCTTAGGAGGAGAATTATATCTCTTCATTTTTTTTCTTCTCTTTTGTTCATTCTTACAAAGTCTCATCCATTAGGGAGTATCTGGAGTGAGAGTAATGTTATGCAGAATGTAGTAGGGAGTATCTGCTGTAGGATTTGGTTTTGGTGCAGCCTTTGCTGGATCCTTTCTCTTCTTAAACTTCCTTTTCTTGGAACTGGAGTCATTTAACTCATCAGATTCATCATCATCATCAGATTCATCTGCAGGATTATCATACAAAGCATTAATCTGTTTAAGCACAGCATCAGACAATACAGGAAGATCCTGTGGCAGTATGTTTGTGTCCATTATTTTACCCTGTGGCTGTTCAACTACATATTATTCTTCAGCCTGAGGCTGTACTTCTGGCTCTATTATTTCTGTATCTATATCCTCAAACATGAGATCATCAAGATTAAGCATGGAAGATTCAACCCAGCGAAATGTTGGAGGAGAAAAAGCCTTTGGCTCTGGAGTGATTATTTGCTCTATAATGGTCTCTTTAACTACAAAATTTGTCCTAAGTTGTTCCAATACTTGAGGACATATAGGTGCTTTATAACAAACTATAACTTTAAATCAAGTGTAGAAATCTGGAAGATTGCTGTAAACTGTATCAAATGAATGAAGTAAAGAATAAATGTCAACTGTGGGATTAAGAATAAAATCACCAACAGTGTTTATTACTGCATCAACTGATTCTTTTTCAAAGTAAGTCATGTCAGTGTCATCATCAAGAATTTCAATTATTTCTGTTGATTCAATTATTTCTGTTGTTGGAATTGTTGCTGCTGCTGTTGGAGTTGCTGCTGTTGGAAGAGCTTCTTCATTGGACATTTCCCCTACCTGGTTTCAGAGAGTCCTGAACCCAGGCCCCTAGAAGGGACAGAAGAGGAAGTTGAAATTTTGGAAGAGAGAGCAGCACTAACAAAAACAAGAGGGACAACAACTTCCTCTATTATCTTATTCAGACGAGGAGTGATGAATTCGAGAAGATCAGTTGCAATGTCAGAGAAATTTAGATAAAGGGGTTCATGAGTAGATAAGGTATAAGTGGATTGGTGTTCACAGTTGGGACAGACTGAGAAGGCTTGAGGAAAGTCTGTATGTTGGAATGATGGGAATGCTGGTGGAATGACTGTTGGTATTTTAGTAGGGATTTCTTCCTAGATAGGCGAGTGATGTGGAGAGAGGTTTGGAGATGGAGATGGAGATGGAGATGATGTTGTCAGACTGAAAGTTGAAGATGTTTGTGTTTGAATTGTAGAGGTGGATGAGATAGTCTCTAGGTGGTGTGGTAGAGGAGATGGAGGAGGTGGAGATGTTATGTGTGAAGCTGAAGGGATGATAGTGGATGGGGTTTCTTCAATAACAATGGTAGATTCTTGTTGTAGTGGAGGAGGTGAAGGTAGTCTAGAAGATGGTGGCGGAGGAGAAGCAAGAACTTCTGCAGGGTTTGGAGGAGTGACAGCACTTGGCCTTGTGTCCTCTAAAACTCTGGAGGAAGAGACCCTGGAGGGCTTTGAGATTACTCTCTCCCACTTGCCGAAGAGGGCTGAGGTCAGTCTCTTGAAAGCATTTATTAAGATGGTCTGAGAGACCAACAGCTGTGGGCATCTGACTTGCAGAAATAAGCGCAGAATCCTCCTATAACAGACATCATTCTTGGTGTTCTTCTTCTTGATGGAGTCAAACAAGATACATCCCCAATTCACTGACTTTTTGTTCACCAAGGCACTCATCAGTAGAAACTGATGCCTTGTAATGTAATCGCGGGTAGTATGTTTACCCAGGATTACTTTCGCAAATATGTCAGCCAAAAACTTGCACTCCACTGACAAGTTTTTCTTCAAAATCTTGGTAGGGTTTCCTTCGGAGTCACCCATCTTAATCAGCATATCATTATACTCAGAACTATCCATCTCTATATCATCATTTCCATTAACAAAATCAAAAATTTCAGATAAAATTACAGGCGTCAGGGAAACCTATTCTCCAGATATTGTGCCGATGAGGGTTGTTGCATCTGGTGAGGAGGATGTATAAACCCATTCTTTAATCACAGTGACTGGAAGCTTGATGCGAGTCGTCATAAACTTTCTTTGTTGCTGCTCCTCAAATAATCTCAGAATATCAGTGAAGATTTGATCGGAGTGAGCGAATGAATCAATGTCTATATCAAAACCGGCATCGAACTTCATGTTGGAGAGTACTGCCGCAGAGATCGCCATTGTTTTCCTGGTGGTTGCTCCACATACACTTCCTCTTTGAGTTCACCATTAAAGAATGCACTTTTGACATCCATTTGGTAGACTTTGAATTTCTTGTATGTTGCATATGCAAGAAATATTCTGATAGCTTCCAGCCTTGCAACAGAGGCAAAGGTCTTGTCATAATCAATTCATTCCTCTTGTGAATAGGCTTGAGCTAGCAATCTTGCTTTGTTCCTTACAATTGATCTTTGAGCATCTAACTTGTTCCTGAACACCCATTTATTTCCAATGACTCAATAGTTTTTGTGTCTTGCGACTAAATCCCAAACTCTGTATCTTTCAGATTGAGCTCCTCTTGCATTGCAATAATCCAGTAGGGATCTTGCTCTGCAACTTTTATGGATTGATCTTCAATCTGAGATATGAAGCAAACATACATCAAATCTTGGTTGAGTTGATGCATTGTTTGCACACCAACTGATATGTCTCCAATCACTTGAAATATAAGATGATCTCTAAGTGTGACAAGATAAGTAATAAGAGTTGCTTGATCAACAACTTGTGGAATTAATTCCTCTTGTGCAATTATGTTAGCTGGTGTTGGTTCAGCTGTTCCAACAATTTTTTCTTCACTCTCTTCATCAATCTGAGAAGAAGGATGCAATGTAACCTCTTGGATGAGGTTTAAGTCATAAAATTTCTCACACAGAAAGGGTACCTGTAATGTATCTCTGGTAGAAGAATCATTCTCCTTGTAACACTTATTAGCTTAATCAAAAGTTATATGTACAGACTCTTCCATTTTTAAGGTTGATTTGTTAAATACCTTATAAGCCTTGCTGACTTGGGAATATCCAAGAAAAATTCCCTCTGCAGATTTGCCTTCAAACTTTCTAAGATGTTTCTTGTTATTATTGTGAATATAACATCTACAAACAAATACTTTAAAATAATCTATTTTAGGTTGCTTCATTTTAATCAATTCATACAGTCTTGCCATTAAGTTTATGTATTAAACTTTTATTCAAAACATAATTTGCTTTGCTTACAGTCTCTGCCCAAAAGGATAGGAGCAAGTAATCATCTGTAAGCAATGTCCCTGCAGTTTCAATAAGATTTTTATTTTTTCTTTCTGCTATCCCATTTTATTGAAAAGTTTTAGGAGCAGAGAAGCAATGCCTGATACCTTCCTTCTCACAGGATTCTTGCATAAGAAGAGATTCAAACTCAGTACCATGATCACTTCTGATCAATCCAACTGGAGTAGAGTACTCAATTTTTATGCTCCTAAGAAAGTCTGAAAGAACTTTAAAGTTATCTGACTTGTTTCTCAGAAAGAACACCCAAGTGAATCTAGAGAAGTCATCTACAATTACTAGAGTGTAAGATTTTCCTCCCAAACTTTGTACAACAATGAGTCAAAAAAGATCCATGTGTAACAAATACAAAATTGTGGGTGAATCACTCTTATTAATTGATTTAAAACTATTTTAAGTTTGTTTGTATAATTGACAAGCCCTGCAGAGACTTTCCTTCTTGTAGGGGACAGAAGACAATCATCGAACAAGGTTGTCCCTAGATAGTTTAACAATATTTTTTAAATTTACATGTTCTAGCCTTTTATGACATAAATCATTAGTATTACTAATCTGATTAAATAAACAGATTTCTGTACTAGCTGATTTAAAATTTACTACATAAATATTTTCATATATAATTCCATTTAAAACAATTTTGTTTTTATCAGAAGTAATAGTACAACAAGATTGATTAAATGATACCTGATAACCTTCATCACATAACTGACTTATGAATATCAGGTTATGCTTGGGGCCACTCACATAAGCTATCTTCCTGAATGTGACAACTCCAACTTTGACATTCCCATATCCTTTTGTTTGGCCACAGTTGAAGTCTCCAAAGATCACCTTTGGTCCAAACTTTGACTTGTAATTAGTTAGATTTCTCTTGCTGTCTGTCATATGTTTTGAACACCCACTATCCAAGTACCATTGTTGCTCTGTGGTATGATAGTCCTTCACATGCATGAAAATAAATTAGGCGTTCTTGACCCAGGTAACCTTGGGTCCTTGATTCTTCTCAAATTTATAACTGGAAATGAAAGAACATTCTGGTTGGTCTTTATATCCTAAGGGATGAAATCTTGTTGGTGGAATTATCCACTGGATAAAGAGATTAAAAAAAGATCTAGGTTGATTAAAATTTCTAAAGGAATTTAGGTTTCTGTTATAATTAGTTTGATATTAATTAAAATTTCTGTTTTCGGTATTTGAGTTCGACAAATTTAATTGAGTTCGTCAAACTGAGTTCGACGAAAAGTATTTATTTCGTCGATCTCGGTTCACAAAATGATAATAATCATTTCCTGCGTTCCACGATCGTCGATCTCTGTTCGACGAAACATGTTGATTTCGTCGAGCCCCCGCAGATGAGTAATTGTACCCAAATTCTGGGTTCAGAGTTCGTCGATCGCCGTTCGACGCATAATACTGATTTCGTCGATCTCGGTTCGACGAATTTTGTTGAGCATAATTTTTCTGTGAATTTTTATTTTTCTTTGATTTATTCTTTGGTAAGATTTCAGTATCTTTATTTGTGAGTTGTAAAACTTCTTTTCCTTTTTCTTTAGCAGAGATGAATTTTATGGGGGTAGAAAGAATGTTTTTCTTAAGAAGAGGCTGACCTGATGAAGCTCCAAAGCCCACTTTGCCATTAAGCCTGACATTGACTGTGTTTGTGATATTCATCAATTTGATGCTTCTCCCATTAAAGGATTCTTCAAATTCTTTAGCCTCATTTAATTTAGTTTTTAATGAAATAATTTGTTCAGAAGTTAAGTCTAATCCATCTTTTAGTTTGATGTTTTCAGAAAAAAGATTGTCATATTCAATTTGTTTTTCTCTGAGATGTTTGATTTCCTTCTCAGAATTAAATCATTGCATAGGAGTTTGAATTCAGTTTTAAATTGATTAGAAGTGAAATCAAAAGAAGCTATTACCTGGTACTCTTCTGATTCAGATTCTGAATTTTCTGCTTCTGAATCAGCAGCTTCTGAGTTGCTGCAAGATGCATTGATTGCCATTAAACAGATCTCTCTGGCTTTTGCCTCTTCTTCATCCTCACTAGAACTGGATGAAGTTTCTTCTGCTGAGTCACTTCAGGTCTCAGCCACAAATCACTTCTCCTTCTTCTTCTTGTATTTGTTGGAGAAGGGCTTGCTGGAGTGTTTCTTAGACTCTTTCTTTTCTCTTGTCCTTATTTTGAGCCTCTGGACATTCTGGGAGAATGTGTACTTGCTTCCTGCATCCATAACAAACAATTTCCTTAGTAGGAGTCTTGTCATAACTTGGCTTGTCCTCATTTCTGGTTGACCTTCTCCTTAAGTCCTTCTTAGCCATTTTGTAGAATCTTTTAGCTAATAGACTCATTAGCTCTTCACTGACAGTTAGTGCTTCTGATTTCTCAGATGTCTTGAAGGCAATACTTTGCTCCTTCCTTCTTGAGGTAGAGATCTTTTGTTCAGCTGCTTCCCTGGTTTTGATAAGCTGCTCATAAGACTTGAGCTTGCCTAATAATGAATCAGTAGAAATCTCATTTAGCCTTCTGGGCTCCTTGATTGGCCAAATCCTAGAATCCCAGGTGCTGGGGAAGCACATAAGAATCTTATCATTAATTTCTGTTAATGAGATGTTCTTGTCCAAGTTCTTCAGCTCAATGATAATCAGGCTTAGTCTGTTGTACATATCTGCTACTGACTCTGATTCACCGTTCTTGAAATTCTCATATTGAGAAATCAAGTAGGACCTTATGTCCTTTCTTTCATATGCTGAAGCAACAACCATAACATTTAAGGAATCCCAGATATCCTTGACTGAAGAGCATTCAATAACTTTCTGAAATATGTCATCTGACATTGTTTGAGCCAAAATGTTCATGGCTTTGACATCTGAAATTTTCACCTTCTTCTGAGCATCAGTCCACTCAGGTGGTGGAACTGCACTTGTGCTTGTTGTTGCAGTTGGTGTAGGGAGACCTGTCAAGATAGAATTATAAATATGTTCATCAATAGAATTCATATACAATCTAATTCTTGTCTTTCAAAGTGCAAACTTATTTAGATTGCACACTGTAGGTCTGGTGCTTGAGTGCTCCTTATTTTGTGCTATGTTTTAAAAAGACACTAGAGTGAATAAGATCTATCAAAGATCTTTTGGTTCAGGTGTTAGCCTGTACAACCAATTAACCTCCCTCTGATATCAATTGAAAGTGATATCAGATATGCTCTGATACCAATTTAAAGTGAGGGATAAATCTTATCTTTACTCTAGAGGGGGGGGGGGGGAGGGAGGGGGTGAATAACATGTTTTAAAAATTTGGAGTTATTTTTAAAGTAGATTAAAATAGGTAATATATATATATATAAGAAAAGAAAATATATATATCACATCACAACAAAATAAAGAATAAAGTACAACCAGACGATACAAGGAAATTTATAGTGGTTCCCCAATAAACCTGAGTACATCCACTCTTCTATCACCTTGGTAGGAATCCACTACAGGTTTTTGATCAGGTGCCCTGCCGCCATAGATTTTTGCTCAGGTGCCCTGTCACACATGATCTATTTTCAAGGGAGATCTAACAACCCTTTGAGCTTTTGATCTGGTGCATAAAAACCAAACTAAGTGTTTTGATTAGGAGACTTAACAACCAAGTGAATAACTTTTGAAGTGAGTTAGAAACCCTTTTACAGTAGAGTAAAAAGAAATTTGATATTGTCTTCTCTTTCTCAATGTTCTGAGAAAACCAGTGGATTGCTGTTGTTGTCAAAGCTTCCCCTGATATGTAGAATAGTTTAGAAAAATGAAAAATTTGCTGAGGGTGTAGACCTTGAGATTGCTTGTTGATCTTCAGGAAGATTTTAGACAGATGTTGATGGATTGTCTTTTGAAAGCCTTGAAACAAAAACTGATGAAGAACTTGAGTTGTATATGAGCTGTTTTTCTTTCAGTTTTCTGTAAATTCTTCTTTCTGTCACAACTATCTAAAAAAAATTGCTTCTATCTTATGAAAATAATCCTTATATATTCCATGCAGATTTCAGTCTTTGAATTTTGAATTCGTTTTCTTTACTGACTGCAGAAATTCTGGGAGTTGAACGACTTGGAATTTGTCTTTAATGAGTTTCCTCAACTGTCCCAATAAAATAAGCCAAGTAATAACTCTGTGAAAACCATAATTAATGTTGCCATGAAACGACTATATTCATAAAAATATTGTGCATTAATTATCAGAACATTACAAACATATTATAGTATAATTTGAAAATCATCAGAGAAATAGTCGAACTGAACCTGAGAGAAAATTAGTCGAACTCAGCAAATTTTCGTCGACTTGAGATCCAAATTCGTCGAACTGAAACCTCTCCTTCGTCGAGCTGAGCTCCAAGATCGTTAACCAGAAAATTAACTTGCTAATCTGAGCTCTAAGTTCGTCGAACAGAGATAGTCTTTCGTCGAGCTGAACTACTTGGGTGAGATCGGAGTTCGTCGATCTCAGGTAGGCTTTCATCGAACTCAACTCAGTGAAGAAATCTGAGTTCGTCGATCTGAGATCGACGAAAGTCGAGCTCTGTTCAGCTAATCTTCGATCGACTTTCTATGTCTTAGAAAATTGCTTTTCTCTAGAGGTCTTCTGTGTCTATGTTTTCTGAAGGTGAGAATCAATCAATCTAGGTTGTTGACTGACCTTGACCCTGATAAAAACTTATGACCCTAGGCTATACATGTTGGGTCATCTAATAATCATAATAGTGAACCTAACCCAAATCAACCCTAAACATAGGTGGGGTTCCAACATCCGACTCGCCACCCCCACTACCTCTGGCAACGGTGGGGATGTTCGAAGACTTCAGACAGGAGGTGATCAACCTCGTCAAGTTCGCACTCGGCGCGCAGGCCGAGTGCTCGACTCCAGGCGTTCCAATCGCCGCCGCCCCGACTCTAGGCGATGATGCCCCGGCTCGGCGAGCTGGGAAGGAGGTCGCCGAGGAAGGGAGTGGCTGCGAGCTCCCTGGACGCGTACTCTTCCCGGTCTCGGCAAGCGGGGGCCGGTTCGGCGAGATGGTGGCGCGAGACCCTCCAGCTCTCCCAGCAGGGAGAGGAAGCATCTTCAGCGAGTTGGTTTCTTCTGCCCCAGTTCCAGAGGGGTTCAGGGAGCCCGAGATGTCTTACTACACCGGGAATGGAGACCCGGTTCAGCACGTCCAGTGGTTTGAGGACGTGGCCTCGATCCGACAGATGTCGGATGGCTTCAAGTGCAGGCTCTTCGCCATCACTCTCAAGGAGAAAGCGAGAGAGTGGTTACACCAACTACCGACCATCTCCATTTACTACTTCGAGGACCTGCGCCGGGGATTCATGCTGAGCTTCACCACCTCCAAGAGGAGGAAGGAGTCAGAGTCCCTGTTCCACATCAAGCAGGGGGTGAACGAGACCTTGAGGAGTTATGTTGACCGGTTTCAGGAGGTCACCCAGGTCCAAGAGATGCCCGGGCATAGCCTGACGATGACCTTTACCTCGGAGCTGCAACAAGGTTTCTTCAGGATGGAACTGAAGAGAGTGCCACCCCACTCCTACGAAGAGCTGATGGAGAGGGCGGCAAAAGAAGTCGATGGGGAGGCGTCGAACCCGGAGTTCGCCCGGAAGCTGGTTAGGTTGGCCACAGAGGAGGAGAAGGAGCCAAGGGGTGGCAGAGATCAGGAATAGAGGAGAGCCGAACCCCGACAGAGGGAACAACAACAACAGAAGCAGCAGCAACAACCCACGTGGGGGAGTCAGGAGCCGGACTGTTGGCTGGGTTGGAGGCCAGAGTGGCAAGACCAATGGCCGCAGAGAGGTTACCAGGGAAGGGACAACCGCCAGGGGGGCCAGGATCAGTTCCATCCTCCATGCTAGAGGCAGGCCCAGAGACCTCCCCTCCCCGATCAAAATCAGGCATGACTATAGCCATGGGGGAGAGGAGGAGAGCAGCATGAAGAAGGAGAAGGGAGGTCAGGGTGGAGTTGCCCTACTGCGACTTCCACCAGGAGGAAGGGCACGCTACGTCCACGTGCCCGGAGTTCCTCGAGATGAGAGGAAACAAGAAGCAGTATCAGCAACAAGTTCGCCTGGAGGTGAGGATTGAGGAGGTCCTGCCTCGGGCGGAGCAGGATAGGTGCGAAGACCGGGTGGATGTTGGAATCCGGGGAGGGATCAGAGTGATCCATGGGGGGTTGGGGATAGAGGCTTCCCGAAAGGCGAGCCTCCATACCATGTACCGCCGGAGCGTCGGCTCCACATCTCAGACCCCACCCCCAAAGGAAAAGATTACTTTCTCCAGAAGCGATATGCCGGATCATGAGCATCCATTTTGTAATGCGTTGGTCATCCAGACAACCATCAAAAATTTCACTGTCTCCAGGATCCTCATTGACAACGGAAGCTCCGTCAACGTCATCTTCAAGAAGCCGTTCAACGTGATGAATTTGGAGGCAAAGAGGGTGCTGGCCTCAGACGGGCCCCTGTTTGGATTTTCGGGGGAGGAAGGAGGTAGAAGGAGGAGTGAGGCTCCACGTCACTCTGGGAAGGAAGTTTCGGAACTGCAGGTTGGTCATCGTGGATGCCCCCAGTAGCTACAACGTCATCTTCGGGCGACCCCTCATCAGCGCCTTCCGCTGCGTCCACTCGTGCTTTCACCAATGCTTAAAGTTCTGCGCCGAAGGGATCCTGGTCCGGGTTCGGCGGGACGCCAAGATGGCAAGGGAGTGCTACATCACCGCCGTAAACTCTGTCTCCTGGCAGGAGGGGGCCGAGAAGATGGAGCGGAGCATGGAGGAGGCAGAGCAGGAAGCCGATGAAGAGGAGATGGAGGTGGAGGAGAGCCACACCCAGGTGGAAGCGGCAGGGTACCAGGAGGAGCCGGCTGAGGCAATGTCCGTGGAAGAAGCAGCGGAAGCTGAGGAGATCCAAGTCCCAGAGGAGGGGGACGTTGGAGAATGTGGGCTGTCCAGGTTGGACGCTGCCGAAGAGGTCGTGGAGATGAAGATTCTCACCCTTGGAGGCAGGGTGGAGACGGTTCGCGTCAGCGGGGGGCTGACCCCTGAGGCTCAGGGCAGGATGCTGGAGTGCATCCAGAAAAACGTGGACATCTTTGCATGGAGCGTAACAGAGATGCCGGGGATTGATGCGGACGTGGCCTGCCACCGCCTCAACTTGGACCCGGGAGCTCGCCCCGTCCAGCAGAAGAAGAGGTCCACCGCAAACAAGTTGGCCGAGCACATCTTGGAGGAGGTAGCCAAACTCCTCAAGGCCGGCTTTCTATCCGAAATACAATACTCCGGCTGGGTCTCCAATGTAGTTATTGTTAAAAAAAGAGATGACCGGTGGCGTATGTGTGTTGATTTTTTTTTGCTTAGTAAATCGTCCCCTAAGGACTGTTATCCTTTGCCTCGGATCGACGCGCTGATTGATTCATCCGTCGGTTTTCCTGTAATGAGCTTCCTAGATGCATTTTCAGGTTATCACCAGATCAGGATGCACCCACCGGACATCAAAGATGTCTCATTCATCACGGGGGAGAGGTGTTACTGCTACAAAATGATGCCTTTTGGGTTGAAGAATGCAAGAGCAACATGCCAGAAGATGATGGATATGGTCTTCCGAGAACAGAAGGGGAGGAACCTGGAGGTGTATGTAGATGACCTCATGATCAAGAGTCGAGACGTAGACTCTCACCTCCGGGACCTGGAGGAAACCTTCACCACCTTGCGTAAATATAAGATGAGGCTGAACTCCCTGAAGTGCGTTTTTGGGTCCAACAAGAGGAAGTTTTTGGGACATCTCCTCACCCCCGCCAGGGTCGAGCCAAATCCTGAAAAGGTCAAAGCCATCATGGAGCTGAGGTCGCCTCAGAATGCTAAAAAGGTGCAGCGGTTGACAGAGAAGCTGACATGATTGAGCAGGTTCCTCTCCCGGGCCGGGGAGAAGTGCTCCCCCTTCTTCAAGACATTGAGGGGGGCCAGAAGTTCGAGTGGACCAAGGAGTGCGTGAAGACATTCCAAGCCCTGAAGAAGCAGTTGACTCAGGCTCCCCTGCTCCAAGGACCGAAGGAGGGGGAGGACCTATATTTGTATCACGGGGTCGGAGCAGAGGCCTTGAGCTCCGTCCTGGTTCGAGAAGAGGGGAAGAAGTAGCTCCCCATTTATTATGTAAGTCGGGTCTTGAGGAAGGCCGAGCTTCGATATCCCATCTTGGAAAAGCTGGCCTTCGCTCTATTCATCTCGGCTCGGAGGCTCCGACCCTACTTCCAGGCGCACTCAATCCGAGTGGTGACTGACCATCCCCTGCACAACATCTTTGAGGGGGTGGAGCATTCAGATAGATTGGCTAAGTGGTCGGTGTAACTGAGTGAGTTCGACATCTCCTTCGTCCCCCGTCTCTCGATCGAGGCCCGAGCAATGACCGACTTTTTGGCCGACTACGTGGTCGAGGTGGCGGAGGAAGAACTCACTTATCCGACTTCATGGAAGGTGAAGGTAGATGGCGCTTTGGGGAAACATTCTTTGTGGGTAGTGGTAATCTTGGAAAGCCCCAGGGAACGAGAATCGAGCAAACAATGGTGGTGCACTTTCCCATCACTAACAATCAGGCCGAGTATGAGGCCGTAATAGCAGGGCTGCGTCTGGCCAGAGAACTGGGGGTGCTCGACGTAGAGGTCCTCACTGATTCCATGCTGGTGGCTTCCCAGATCAACGGGGAGTTCGAAGGAAGGGAGCCTACCATCCGATTATACTTAGCAAAAGTAAAGGGGGTCATCGGCATGTTCCAGACCTTCTCCATCCGACATGTGCCCAGGAAGGAGAATGAGCAGGTCGATCAGCTGACAAAACATGGTCCCCGGGTGGGGGTACCATCACTGACCTGTTTCGTCTCTCCATCGATGAGGGAGAACTGATGGAGGTGGACCAACACCTCTCGTGGATGGACCCGTTCACAACCTTCCATTCCACAGGAGAGTATCCGGAGTCGATGGACAAAAATAAGTTCAGATACAAGTCGGCATACTATCTACTCCGGGACAGACTGTTGTATCAAAAGACTCTCTCGGGGATGCTGGCCCGTTGTGTGACCGAGAGGGAAGTGCAGAGGATCTTGAAAGAAGTTCACTCTGGGGAGTGTGGGAGTCACTCTGGGAGTCGGACCCTCGAAGGAAGGATTGTCAGACAGGGGTACTTCTGGCCTACCTTAGGCCACGACGCTGCAGAGTTCACAAGACGGTGTCACAAGTGTCAGTTGTTTGCCCCTCTCCAACTACAACCGACTCAGCGTTTTAGAAGCATCACGACCTCATGGCCATTTGCCATTTGGGGGATGGATTTGGTAGGGCCGTTCCCCCAAGCCAGCGGGCAAAGGAGGATCCTGTTAGTAATGATAAATTATTTTTCTAAGTGGCTGGAGGTGAAGGCGCTGACCAAGGTGACCTCCCAGGTCAATCAGAATTTTATTTGGGGGGAAATCATCTGCCGACACGGGTTGCCGCAGACCATCGTCACAGACAATGAGCCTCAGTTCGGCAGCGCGGAATTCATTAGCTTCTGTGAGCAGCTCGGAATTGACCTCAGGTTCGCGTCGGTCCATCACCCCAGGTGCAACGGGCAAGTGGAGGCGGCGAACAAGATCATTGTGAACCTCCTGAAAAAGAAGGTCGAAAATTTGAAGGGGAGCTGGGTGGAGCAGCTCCCCTCAGTCCTCTGGGCTCTGAGGACCACACCCAACACGGCCACACGAGAGACCCCCTTCAAGATCTCACATGGATGTGAGGTAGTACTCCCCATATAATTTGAAGTTCAGACGCCTCGGGTGGTCGCGGCGGAGGAAGGCAGAGAAGAATGACCGACTGAAAACGAGGAGCTGCGGCTCTCCCTTGACATGGTGGAGGAGCTGCGTGATCTCTCCGCCATCCGATAGCAAGAAGTAAAAAGGAGAATGACCAAGTACTTTGAGAAGCACGTCCGGGTCAAACAATTTCTGGAATGAGACTTGGTCTTGAAGAAGGTGGATGCAGCAGGAAGATTAACAGCCCCAACTGGGAGGGTCCATACATTGTGAAAGAAACATTGAGATCAGGAGAGTATCGCATCTGAAATGTGGAGGCGGAGACCCTAAGTCTCACCTGCAGCGGTGATGACTTGAAACGTTTTTATCCCTGAGACATGTAAGTGGTGCCTTGTTTTTAATAAAGCCTCTTGATGTGCTAATCCTCCTGCAGTAATTCATAGAAGTGGGTGAAATTTTCATTTGATAGACCCCCAGCAGATCCCGCTGCCAGGATATCACTTAGTTGACATGGCTGGATGTCACTCGATGGCGTCTACCCGCACCCCGAGCAGATCCCGCTGCCTGGCTCTCACCGAGCTGGCAGGACTGGATGTCACTCGATGACGTCTAGCCGGATCCTGAGCAGATCCCGCTGTCAGGCTCTCACCTAGCCGGCAGGGCTGGATGTCACTCGATGAATCTACCCGTACCCCGAGCAGATCCCGCTGTCAGGCTCTCACCTAACTGGCAAGGCCGGATGTCACTCGAAGAAGTCTTAACCTCCCCAAATGATTACTTGAAAAGTATGGCCCCTTTCCTAAGAATAGGTGGAGGGAAGTCCTCACAAGCGAGTCAGAGCTCGCAAATTCAACTCGGCAGATGGATGGCGAGCCGGGTTCTCGGCATCCGGCGAAGAGGGCGAGCTCCGGCGGCGCATTCTACCCCCTTCAGGTTTTACTTGTGAAACCTTCTGGTTTTTGTTTGACAATGACAAGAAAGGCAACGCCTGTGCAAACTGGGAGGTGACGAGCCCAGCACGGGAAATGGTCCACCTCCGGATTGCCTAGGGTGGGCGAGCTATCAAGGTCTGTTCGCGGCTACGGGTCCTAACATCCACTCTAACGGCGAGCTCAATCGTATTGAGATCACTCAAGGGGAAAACTCGCAGGCGAATACATCACAGTAAGAAGGTTCTGGAAAAAGAAGTTTGAAAAATCTACTTTGCATTAAGTATGAATTTGTTACATAAGGGAGAACTCGCCTAGGCGAGATTACAAAAGAGAGGGGGAAAAGAATTACATAGAAAAAAAGAAAGAAAAGTGGAGCGGGTCAGCTCTCGCCTCCCCCTCCGGACTGACGATCTTCGCCCACTCCTCCGGATACGTCGTCTTTAAAGCCCTTCCCGAAGAGCAGGTCAAAGCTATCCTCCTTCTCTCTAGGCGGGGTCGGCGGGAACAGACTCGACATGAGGTCCCGGGCCGTGATCTCCTCGCAGCCCTCCACCAGCACCCCCGTATCTTTCATCATCTGAAGGGTGCACTCAGCGGACGCGATTGAGTTGACCCGCAGCATTTCAGCAACCTCGGCCTCGCCAAAGACCCTCGGCCTCTTGTACGGGAAGGGGGGCTCGCTGTTACCCGGGGGGAAGAAGATTTCCGCTTGGCGGAGGACCTCGACATGGAGGCCCTTATTCTCCGCTTTCAGCGCCCCGTTCTCCTCTTCCAGCCCGACAAGGACAGCCTGCAGCTCGACGGAGTGGGAGCGCAGCTGGTTGTTCTCTTCTTCCAGCCCGGTGGCGTGAGCCCGCAACTCATCGGCTGCCTTGGCGTCCTGAAAAAGAAAAAAGATAAACAAACTTATAACGGAGAAAGCAAAAAAATCCTAAGTAAAAAGAGAAAGAAGCAACCCGATACTTACCAGCCCGCCGGCGGCTTGGGCGAGTAAGTTCTCGGCGATGCCGAGTTGCCTCGCCAGGTCGATGACCTTGTCCTTAGCGACGTCGCGTGCCTGCTCGGCTTTCTGCAGGTGGTTGCTGAGGTTGAAACTGCGGCGGAAAATCATGTGATGCAGCTCCATGACCCGCGTATGGGCTTGCATGCCTTCGTAGCCGAGCTGTCGCAGGGCCATACCCTTATAGGCCTCGGCGTCCTCGCGCCCAAAGAGGCCGAAGCCGAGCGCGTAGGCGTGGACGGTGGAGAGCTGACGTTCAATCCAGGAAGTGTGAAGGGTGGAGATGGAGACTCGGTGGGCCAGCTCGTCCCACTGGACAATGGGCTCGCCAGCCGAGTCTTTCCACCTTCCCCCGAAGCCAAAGAGGGGGTGGCCCTTTGGTGCGCCTGGTTCGCTGGCCGCCTTCTTCGCAGCAGGGGGAGCAGAGGACTCGCCACCCCCCTGCCCCTTGCCCGAGATCTCCTTCAGCGGGCTCTCCGGCGACCCATCCGGGGTGGTCTCGGGCGAGCTCATGTATTTGGGCTTTTGTTGTTGTTGTTGATGTCTCGTCCGGGGAGCCACCACGGCTTTCTTCATTTTCTTTTGTGGCTGTTGGCGACGGGGCGAGCTCGATCCCGCAGGATAGATCGCTTCTTGCTGGATGAGGGCTTGGATGAAGCCAGCTCGTCTCGGCAGGCCGCAACCGCTGCCTTCTCGCGTGCGAAGGGTTCAGGGAATAATCCCGAGTCCGCGAATGGTGGGTTCGCGGGAATCAGCCGCACCCCTGCATGAAAGAAGTCTTAAAAATTCTATGAAATTCGGCGAGTCGAGGCCCCTTCGAAGGCGACCTCGAAGTCTTTGTGGAAGAAGAATTTATAGAGCTCGGCGTCATTGCCGGACACGGCCGGAGGGCGGTACGTGTCCTCGCCTTTCTGCTGGGGCGAGTACGGGATGTTGCCGAGATCGCGCATCATGAAGGCGATCTTGGTCATCCAGTTATGATGTTGGTTCGCGATCTCGCGAACTTTGATGAGCGAGCCGCCAAAGTAGGCGACGCCATCCGTGGTCGCCTTGTAGGAGAAGAGTTTCCTGAAGACGGTCAGATTGTACTCTATTCGCTCCCGGCGGAGGAAGCACGCGAACGCCACCATCATGACGATGACGTTCGAGTTAAGTTGTGCGGGTACCGCACCATAATATTTCAATATCTGACGGACCTCCGGCCAGAGTGGTAGGCACAACCCCACCTCGAAATGCGAGATGGGGAAGGCGAGCTCGTCAGAGTAGAAAGTGTTGATGGCTTCCTGCTCCCTAGGCCGCCGCGCCTCATAGCCCGGAGGCATGTGGTTGGTGACGAATTTCGCGACCTCCGCTTCGCTCGAGTTCCCGTCGAAGAAGCAGTAGTCGGTGAAGTGTTGGCCGCACTTGTAACGACCGTCGGCGTCGGGGTTGGTCTTGCCCATGCTCGCATAAAAGCTAAAAGCGCGAATACGAAAAGAAGGGGAAAGCGAGAAGAGGGATTATGAAGGCAGTAAAGGCGGTGGTACGGGGTTGGTGAGGGGGCCTATTTATAGAAAAAGAAATCTGGGGCCGAGCAGACCGATCAGTCCAGCTCGCCTGCCCCAGCTCGCCAACCCCAGCTCGCGAAATTCTATGACTTGTCCCATCACATGCCGAGCTGAATATAAAGGACGATATATTATTCGGATACAAAACATTAAAATCTAAAAAATATTCAAAGTTATTACAGGCTAAGGGGAGAACACTGTTCGAAGAAATCTAAAACAAAAGAAGAGATGAACAAGTTCAATTACGCGGACTGAGGGGGCCAGAAGGTGAGCGCCGGTAGGCTCGACAATGGAGCCGTTTCTATCTACCCCGGCCTCACGTCTCCCTCCCCGCAGATCGCCGCGAGTTGAGGAGCTCGCGAATCCGCCCCGAGTTCCTCTGGGCTACCTGGAGGCCTTCATCGATCTCATCCAAAAGCCGGGAAGGGGACATTGCCTCGCCTGCCGAGTTGCCCCTCACCTCGTCCGCGAGCCGCACGTAGTCGCGCTGCAGCGCCTCGTTGTCCTCCTGCACCTACCGCAGCCCGCACACCAGCTTCTTGAAGAGCCCAATTCCCCTCCTCGTCAGCTCGTCGTTCTCCACTTCGGAACCCAGGTAGGAGTCTAGCGAGCTTGGAGAAGGGAGGGGTTAGTAGCGGGTTGGTCCCGAAGATTCTTCAGCCTTAGACTGGCTGGGAAAAGCTGCAGATACAGTTAAGCATTAGAACGAAAGGCGAGTACTACAAAAAAATTACAGGATAGGAACCAGTGAAGGCCAGCTTACCCGACGAGCTCGACACCCCCAAGAAAGTGCGGGGAGGGGGCCGCCTCATATTCTTGCCGCGGCCCAGACGGTGTGTTCTTGGCGAGAGGAGGTTGAAGCCCGGCACGGGAATGACGTCAACACCTCCCCCCGCGGTCCCGACAGGTCGCTGAGGGGAAGGGGCGCAAACTGGCGAGTTCGGCTTCTGCGAGTCCAGCCCCAGGGTCCCAAAGGGGGGTGACGGGTCCCGTGGGCGATTCTATGGAGTTTGAAGCCGCGAGCCGCTAAGGGGGGTCTTGACTCGCGGCGCAGAGGCCTCGCCGTCATCCCGCGGGCTGTCCGGGTCGACGCAAAGGTCAACAATGTTTTTCCTCTTCTCAAAGGCGGGCAGAGTGGAGGAACCGGTCCCTTGCTCCAGAGTGGTTTTCAGGGCCGCTTGGGGGATTGGTTTCTCCCTCTTAGCGGGATTGGGCTCAGCCGAACCGCTCTGCCGGATGCTGAGGGGAACTGCGGTCAGGCTGGCGAGGCGAGCAGAGGATGCCTCGCGAACTCGGGCGAGCCTCTCTCGGATCTCCTTAGGGATAGACATCTCGGCAAGACTAGAGCAAAGGGAATGACAAAAGTCCCCCTGATACGCAGACATGTATATATAGCCGCAGGTGGACACCACCCGAAGATTCTCTCTGCCCATGCCGCACTCGCCGAACACTTGGGGTTGGATGATTCTTTCCGAGCTTTGCCAAGCTCAAAAAGAGTGGGGATTGTGTACAACCCCGCATCCGGCGAGTGGGGGTCGCCATGAGCCAGACCGACCAACTCCCTTTTTTCCAAGTCCCGGGCGAGCAACTGGGGGGCCAGTGCTCGGCAGCCCCTGGCTCGCCCAGGCGAGCCCGGCCAGTGGCATGCGAATAGGGCCAGCAGGGCCCACACTTGCCAACAGCCAGGAAGAGGCGGCGCGTGCCAGCCCTATCGAGCACTCGCCGTCCAAGGCGAGTGGAGTTTCTCAAGGAGCATCCGCCAACCCAAACACTCAACGTCGTTTCTGCCTTAGCGTTGACTGAAGGCCAGACACTCAACTCCGCTTCTGCCTTAGCGATGAGTGAAGGCCAGACACTCAACGCCGTTTCTGCCTTAGCGTTGAGTGAAGGCCAGACACTCAACGCCGTTTCTGCCTTAGCGTTGAGTGAAGCCCAGACACTCAACGCCGTTTCTGCCTTAGCGTTGAGTGAAGGCCAGACACTCAACGCCTTTTACTTCGACGAAGCCCAATCAGCCCACGTCCGCTCAGTTCGTCGAACGGAACTCGGCGTTTGTCGAACGGAGCTCGGCATTCGTCGAACGGAGCCTAGCGTTCGTCGGGCTCAACTTATCAAAAGCCGACCAGCCGGATTAAACGGTGCAAGTCCCGAGGGAGCACCTAGGGGGCCAGAACTTGGCAGGCCCCAGCTCGCCCAAGCGAGGTGAGATCACCAGGGGGCGAGCAGGGCCAGCCGAGCCCGTACTCGCCGCCACTGCCGAGCAGGGATCTCAGGGGGGCTACTCGCCCTACGACCTATAATGTTTTTTTTCCATTTTGCCCCCGCTGGTCTGCCTATAACCTATTAGAACATCGGAGTTACGTTGTTGGCAGGCCAATCTGGGCTGCACATAGTTATTTGGAATAACAGAGGTTGGCTATTTGCAGGCCGTTTTCAGAAATCTATAAATAGAACCCAAAAGGCATCTCAAAAGGCATGCTTACTAGTGTTCAGATCTTCTTGCGCTTTCTGAGGTAGCCTTAGCTCGGCCTTTGACTAAGGAGGGGAATCGCTCTAAGATCTTCCGGCTGTGTGGTGAGACCTCCACGACGAGCCCTTGGGTTAGTTCCCTTCTTTTTTCTTTTGGTTATTTGGCTTGCAGGAGAGAAGTGTGCGATCACCCCTTCCCCAAGGGTGAACTCCACAAGAGACCGAGTTTTCGGTTTCAACATGACTCATGTTAAAACCAATAATAGAAAAATATATAGAGAAAAATCTTCATATAATTTTATTGATTTTAAGAATGCTTATAATCATGTATAAACAGAGTTGAGTTGATGTTCGTTAAGGAAAATTACAAGCAGTTCTCTTTAAGATGAACTTCCATAAATGCAAGTTGTTATCCGTGCTACTGAGTAGTTGGTTGCATTTGTACAGCACCTTGATTACGAATACTCCCTCCTAGACATACATAATGTTTGTGTTGTTTGCTAGCTGTGCATACAGATCACTGAGTTTTGAGAATCATTTCTGTGAACCTTCCTAAAATTTTTTGGGTTCAATAATGCTAATAACTAAATATATCTGAGAATCATTATTGGGTTCGTTTTGTGAACGTCTTCTGCTTAGTTTTTACAAGAAAATATATTCTCATATCTATTTATCTTTTGATTGTGCCAGGTTATGCATAATCTTCCGAAAAAGCACCAAACATTGTTATTTAGTGCAACTATGCCGTCTGAGATTGAAGCGCTTGCTCAGGTAACATGACAAATTTGGATATATTTTTAAAATGTTGTTAATAATGCAGGTTATCTGTTTCATTCATATACTTCATTTTGCTAGGTTTTTTTTTTGAATTACATGATAGAAGCTGTCACATGTTAGATGCATGATTTTTACGCAAAGGTTGTATTCATGTATATTGTTTATATGGTCCATTTCTGCTTTACTCTATCGTACTTTTTATTGTTTGGATTTTGATATGTGCACCCACATACTCGACCAAAGAAGCCCACTTACGACTTAAGAGAATGTCGGTTGGGCCTAAGTTGTTTTTTTTTGCTTCAAGGCTCTTTATGTTATTTGGTGCTCCTATAAGGATGGGTATATTGTATGTTGGATTGATGATGCTTAAACAACTGGACCAACAACTTATGCGAGAGGTGCGACTCTCGAGTTTTGTACAAGTTTTAAAGTTCAATTTATAAATATAATAATTATTAACTACTATTGAGGGGCGAATAGAATATTTAAATCCTTTTGCAATTTCTTGCAAATTTTAACACAATTGCTCACACAGCCGCACAAAGGAAAAACTACTTGCAACAATAAAAATACAGAAAATAAATGCAGCAATAAAAATGCAGAAATAAAATACAAAAAATTAACTAGCTATATAGCAGATAGGTACTAGAAGTATATGCGGTTACCAAAAACTTTATACTCCATTCTTCCATAAAATTGAAAATCTCTCTTGTTGGAGTACACTTCCTCCCAATAGTACGAACTCGTATAGCTTTCCTCAATTTATCACAACGACCCCCATTTTGAGTGTCATGGTGATATGCTCCCCTCGCATTCTCTCCTGGTTGAGCTCGGCTTTCCTCATTTGTCCGCCTCCACCGCCACCTCCGACGACGTTACGGGCTAGCCCTATAACAATTTGCCGCCGGGTTTTTTGTCGTTACAACTTTACTCTGTCACCTGCAAGAAGCCAAAAAGTTGGTCTGGGTTGAAATGTCGCCCCAGTGTACAAAGCTTGGAGAAGGCCTGTCATGTTCTTTGTGAGTAGGCTTAATATTTTTTGTCCTTCAAGAAGGGAAAATCATAAATGCCCCATTCCCAACTTTGATTGCTTTAGCTAACGAAGTTGTGGTTCCATTCACCTAGATCCATCTTTAGGGATCTTCTGTCCTAGTGGAAAGTAGAATGCTCTCTGATGGAGATCGGAAATTTTTGGATCGCCAGATGGACAATCGGAGACTGCCATCGTGTTAGTCACAAATTTTCACTTTTTATGTATTTTTTTAATTTTTTTTTTGTATTTTGGGAGTTATGTTAAAATATCCATCAGACGATCGTGATCGTTGAATATTCTTAACCTAACTCCCCCTTATATCTTTCCAACAGCCAAATGAATCGGGCATCGAGGAAGATTACGGTTTCAAGAAACTGCTTGATCGTGGGCTTCAGTGTGACGCCGAGCCTTACTTGTAGTGTGCTGCCGCCGGATCCCGCCTCCGGGAGTACTGAATCCCCCATCCGCCGTCTTTCCTACCACCAAATCCCAGATTCAAACCTTCCGCTGCCATCCATCGCTTCTCCACCCGCCGCCACCCCTTCCCAGCATAGCCGCCGGCCTCCTCCCTTCCTCTACATTCAGTAACCTCCCCAAGCCTCTAGAAGACCTTTCACCACCATTCTTCCCTTCTCCAGCCGCCGCCCCTTCCCAACACAGCCTCTGGCCTCCTCCCTTCCATGCATTCAACCACCTTCCTAAGCCCCCCAACTGCCCTTTGACCGCCTCCTCTTCTCTCTCTACTTCAATATCACACCATTTAGCACGTCCCCGTTGTTATTTCCTGCTGTCCAGCCCCTTTCCACTGCCAAATCCACTCCCAATCACCTCCCTGTAGTCTCTCCAACCCTCTCCTTCCATTTCTACAACAATACTCCTCCATATATCCACTCCGACGCTTCCCCAACAACATACATGCGTTTTGCCCGCCTCCAATAGCCCTCCCAGTGCACCAAACAGCCACCACCCCTCACTGAAACCCTCCAAACAGCAGTATTCTCATTTCTGGACAGCCGCCACCTCCACCAGCATCCATTACATGGTGAGCTTTTACTTTCTAGTGTTTATTTCTTCTCATTGTATGAATAACTTGAATTATTAATAATACTTGGTTTGAATTATTTTGATTTTCGTATCTCCTTATTGACGTGCAAAAATTATTCGCTTTGCATTTGAATTTTCGTGCACTCTCAATTAACTTATAATTGTTGTCTGCTTACTTTCATTGCAATATTTGTAAACAATTGTGACTTACACGATATTTTAAAATTAATTTATGTAATTAATTGTGTCTGAAAATACTTGCATGTGTGAGTCATTGCATGTGCATCACATTAGGGTTATCCTCCGTTAGTTCCTTGGATTGTGTGCTTGAACTCATTTACATCATTTTAGGGTTCATTGTTGGTCAAATACATTCATCACATGCTCACGTGTGTTGCATTTAGGGTTAGAGCATCATAAGTTCATATCATATAGATTAGTCCCGCGTCAAATTGGTTTCAGATCCCAGGTTCGAGCTTTAGCTTAATACGTAGTTGTAGAGTCTATAAGTTTCTTCACGACCTGGTATCACCGTTATTCCTCTCATCTATTTGGGGATCCATAGTCCATTTACACTCGCTCTCATAGAACACCTTCAGGGAGATCCTCACGTTACTATGATGATTATTCTTTATTGTAGCTGTCCACTTCCAGAGATCTTATTGATCCAGCGACATGATCCTAGTATGCTAGAGACGATCAGTATGATGCTTGTCGTCGTTCATATTCCTGTACACGAGCGAATTTTATTGATCCTTCAACATAGTTCAATTACCTTAGGGATGATTATTGCGAGCATCGTCATTTTGAGAGAGATCTCGAGTGTCACTTTGTGCTGCTGCCCCTTCTTTTGACAGCTCATTGAGTCCCGAGTCCTTTAGTTATTGGCTCGTGGACATGGAATATTACCTCGATCATTTTAAGTTATTCGGTGAGCACCACATAAATTTTGCGAAACTTAGATGCTAGATCATGCGAGTGCATATTGACTTAACATTGATAGGACTCATGAGCGAGAACGTCTTCACCACATCACCAGTTGGGCGGAGATGAAGCATATTTTATGTTGGATGTATTTACTTGCTTTCTATCGGAGTTTCCTACTCGAGCATTTATTCCCCCTTCAACAGGGATCTGCTTCCGTCATTGATTATATGGATCAGCTTGATGAGTTAGGAGTGAGGAGCGACATCCAAGAGAAGTTACCTATGACCACTTGCCAATTTCGTTCTGTACTTTGATCTGAGATATATGCTAAGTTGACCTATGACTACTCTGAGTATCTCCACCAGACATTTCATGTCGCGCTTCATTATGAGAAGTCTTTGAGATCCACTAGCGGTAGTGATGGGGATCCATCAGATTGTGCACCTTGAGGGGTTTGCCGCAAGGCGGGACCCACGTTCATTTATTCACGCAGGTAGGCTTGATCAGATCGCCGATCCGACTACGCGGTTCCGTTCGACACGTCTCCGCGAGTCAAAAACATATATTAGTTTAATTTTTGAGTTTATTTTTATGTATTTAGTGGCCGACTCCACCGACCAATCATAGCCGTTGATGGTGAAACCATAGTTTGTTCTCTTCTTATAAATAGGTGTTGCACGGGCTGAATTCAGTCATTGCAGAATTTGGAGAACTTCGTTCCCGGATTCCAGCGATCCCTCCCCGGTGCCGACGCCGTGGAACCCTAGGTGACTACTCCTAGGTGCTCATTTTACTCCCAAGGTACCCCCTACCCCTGTCTTCGTTTTCCACCCTTCAAACCTCCATTTTCACCGTTTCAGCCCCCCAAACCTGCGCCCAAACACAGCCGACCGACTGTTTTTCCAGCAACCGCCAACCCGCCATCCCCCCATACCGCTGCCCCTCCTCCTTGCTACAGGAACTCCGCCCTCCTACAACACTCCAACCACCAGCCACCCCATCCTCTCCTGCCGCACACCCATCCAAATCTCCATTAGCCCTAGCCGACAACCCCCCCTCCTTGTTCCACTACCAAACAGCCCTTAACCTCAAGGTTAATCTAGATCTGAGAATTTCAGCCCCAGTCCGTCGTTTCCCTCCACTCATATTGTCATTTTAGCCTGGATCCGTTCCTGCACGTCAGATCTACCCCTCCCCGACCCGGTTCTACTTGTGCGTGGCCAGATCTACCCATTTCTCACACGATCTCACCATTTACCACTGAGGACAGCCACCGCCTTCATCTTCTCGCATCCTGTTCCACCTCCGATCGCCGATCTACACATCCAGACCCAAATTCTTCAGTGTCTCTGTTCAGTCCGCTACTTTGTGAGTTTCTTGTGGTATTTGCTTATTTGATTTGACATTCTCATTGGTGGTTTAATATATGTGCTGTGATTTTTGCTAGTAGAAAGTTGTTTTCGATACGCTATTAATTTGCATTTGGAGCTATTCGCCGCGCGCTTTGCTTTGGCCCTCCGAGCGGAGGAAAGCCGTTATAAAATTGCTGAATTAATTAATTGCTTTCAATTTTGAATGTCTGCGTGGTGTTAGAAAACATTATTGCTCAAATTTATTTGTCGCCGTAACTGACGACCGCATTGCATTTAGGATCATACTGAGAGTCGCCTTTGCATTTATACCTAGAGTCCTAGGTTTTGTGCACCCCTAGCCTACCCTACATCATTTTGGTATCAGAGGCAAGGTTAGACCATTTGCATGCTCTGTAGTGGTTGGATCTTTAGGGCAAGCATGTCAGAACCGTTAATCACCGACGACTGAGTTGCAAGCTCGAATTCGGGTGCCACTTTTACTGAGTTTCAACACCTTATGCTAGATCGTTTTGACATCTTAGGTGCCCAGTTCAACGATGTGCGTCATGATCTTGCCGAAGTGAATCTTCGTTTGGACCACTTAGAGAACCTCAGATACACTCCAACACAGCGTGATGATTTACTTGAGGACGACCCTGATGCTTCCCAATGTCTCGACCAGCGCCCGAGAGTCGGTCAACCTCCAGTAGACCGCCGCCGTCGTGATATTCCTCACCGAGCCCCAGCTCCGCCGGCAAGGCGAAATCCTGACCCAGCGCGTGATAGACTTCAACATCAGCGTGATGAGTACCGAATGCCACGTCAGCCTCAGCCTGAACCCCGAGATCGTATACCCCTACATGGTCACCATGATCATCATCGCGATGAGTATTATCCCTCGGGTCGGAGAGAGCGCGGTCCCCCATCCGCTCGATACGACTTCGCCCATGATGATTATCCCGAGGATTATCCCGACCCACAGAGAGGTGGCCACCACCATGACATCACTCATCACATTCGACTCGACGCCCCTTCGTTCGATGGTCGCCTAAATCCAAATGTCTTTAACTATTGGATCTTGGACATGGACCACTATTTCGAGCGGTATGAGATGAGTGACGAGCGTTGTGTTCACTTCGCAAAAATGAAGCTGATTGGACAGACTAAGGAATTCTGGATTAGCGTCGAGAGAGCATTGGAGCAAGATAGTTATTACCCCATCACCAGGTGGGATGAGTTGAAGCAAAAGTTGAGCGAGAAGTACCTCCCCGCTTCCTACCGGGACCAGTTGTTTGAGCAGTTACAAAACTTACGACTGGGGTCACTTACTGTCACTGTGTTTTGTGGCTCGCTTTGACGGCTAGTCGTTAGGAGTGACGCCTCAGAGGAGCCTATCGCCACTACCTCCCATTTCAAGGAGGGCCTTCGTTCTGAGATTCATAGAGAGTTGATTCCTCATGGTTTAGAGACGGTCGATCAGATATTTCAGCTCGCTCTCGAGTACGAGAAGTACCGCCGATCTTCTAGCACGACGCAGTTCACTTCTCGAACTGAGTCCTCAACTTCTAGGAAACCCGCTCCGCCCAGACCACCGCGGCTACACCCTCACCTATCCTCGCGGATGCGATGTGCAAAGACAACCACTGATGACCAGCGATCTGGGGGTATTTTGTGTTATAGATGTTCTAGCAGTGGACACGTGGCGGCGCAGTGCCCCATGCGGAACCTGCTAGTTGAGGGTGAGGAGATTGATTCAGAGAAAGATGAGGAGGCCATAGAAGAAGTTAAGGTCACCGTCGAAGAAGGTTAGGAGAGTGACGCCGAGAGATCTTTAGAGGTGGGAGTGATTAGACGCCTTCTACACACTCCTCATGTAGATGAGGATTGGCGACACACCACCATCTTTTACACATACTTTCCTAGTGCAGGCGGTCCCAGCAAGTTGGCTGTCGACAGTGGGAGTTGTGTGAACATCGTGGCCCAAAAGGGGCTTGGCCGTATGCAGGTGAAGGCAGAGCCTCACCCCCTCCCATATCGTGTCGTCTGGGTTGATAAGACCGGGATTCAGGTCACCCAGCGTGGACTCGTCCCGATCACTATTGCTTCATTTCAGGACAAGATCTGGTGTGATGTTATTCACATGGACGTCGATCATGTTTTACTCGGCCGCCCCTGGCTATTTGATCATGATGTCACGTGTTTCGGTCGTTAGAACACGTGTGTCTTTTACGACAAGGGGCCGAAGATTACTTTGACGCCCACCCAGCCCTGGGACAGATCCAATGGTGTGGTAGAGCCATCTGTGAGTACGAGTGCTTCAAGGTCTCTGCATATCTTGAGGCGAGGTGAGTTTTTGCGGGATATTATTGAGTTGGATATTATGTACGTGGTTGCCGCTACTCAGGCCACTGAGGACACCCCTGTGGACCACCCACTAGCAGTGCGTCCCCTTTTAGGTGAGTGTGCGGCCATTATGCCTGACGAGCTCCCGATGAGCTGCCACCTCCATGGGACATCCAACATGCTATTGACGTAGTTCCGCATGCTTCTCTCCCGAACCTGCCCCATTATCGTATGCACCAAAATGAGCACGTTGAGCTCAAGAGGCATGTTGACGAGCTTCTTTCGAAGCAGTTCATTCGTGAGAGTATGAGTCTGTGTGCGGTCCCCTCCGTTCTTACCCCTAAGGACGGTAGTTGGCGTATGTGCATCGATAGCCGCGCCGTTAACAAGATCACAGTCAAGTATCGCTTCCCGATCCCGCGACTCGACGATCTGCTGGATACTATGTCCGTTGCCCAGATCTTTTCTAAGATCGATCTCCGTAGTGGGTATCATCTGATACGAGTTCTTGAGGGCGATGGGTGGAAGACCACATTCAAAACCAAAGACGGTCTTTATGAGTGGCTAGTCATATCATTTGTGTAACACATCCACTGTAATGACCGTATAATATGGGTCCGGCCGTGGCCCCACAACCTACAGACGCCACAGCTTAAGCATTAAAAGATGATATATGTCTACCAAACTCAAAACTCAGAATAAAACAGCGGAAACAAACAACCAAAACTAGAAGCTGTCCACCATACCAGGAGTATCAAAATGTCCTTAAGGCCTTACACAACGAGAGTCTAAGACTGAATAACAATCTTATCAATGTGCAAAAGCACTCCTAGGCTATCTCGGCATGCAAGCCGGAATACAACTCAAGGATCATATTATAGCATCAATACATAAGCAGCTAAATGTTCACTTCATGAGGCTTAGACATTTTTGGCCGTCGAGCTTGCTCCTGTTTGCGATCATTGCCCTGTAAAAATTTGTAGTAACGTGGGTCAGCAAAGTCTGACCTCAACTGTGTAACCAACACATCTCCTCGCGGCCGTCTCTAGCGGAACCCGAGGCACTCCATCACCCTGCAGGTTAGCACTTCGTATGCAGTAAATAATAACATATAAAGCTAGGAACAGGTTTGGATGTCCCAAACAACAAGCATGTTTCCACGTTGAGCAAGTAATAAAGGGGGCCTACTATGCTGAATGCATGCAAACCTGAGTTTCACCCAAGGCACCCTAAAACATATGAATCTAACACATCATCACGCATCATTAATCAGGTACTTCCATTTTCCCCTTCGACATTCAAGCCGCAAACACAAGGGTACTCTAATTTCCCCCAAACAGCATTCAAACCGCTACTCAGAACACTTGCTAAGGCCCCACCCGCTCGTGGTTCTCATAACCCGGGCTTGCCTGCAAACTCTAACTTCTCATGTCAGGGTTCCGCCATTCAAACAAACAAACCAATGCTAAGAACCCTTGCTAGACCCCCCACCCGTTCGCGACGACCCAGGCCCGACTCCAAAATCGGGACCAAGTCCACCGAAGGAGACCCAGCGGGACCCAGCTGGTATCGTCCGGGCTTTTCATAAGCTTGGCGTTCTCGTCAGTTCCACAGAAGGGGACTTGTCTCGCCGGGACACTCTCCACACAAGACCTTGCAATGTCACGGGCTAGCCAGCCGACCACAGAGACAAAGCACGCCTTGTCACATCACAATCCTATGCCTTTCCCACCCTATTCCAACACTTGTACCGTACCATCCCCTTGCCCCCGCATGTACTCTAATTTCCACTCGGTCCGATTCCGACCACACGTACTCACAGGAGAAAGGGGGAGAAACATCATCACAGACGATATCTTGCCGCTAACGGATTTCTACAAAATCCTTAAGGTTCGCAATGCAACATCACCGAGTCGGACTAACGGTCGCGACAACGGCTTCACCCACAATGCCTAATCCATTAACGGAGCGGATCTCTCATGCAATATCATGTCGGGGTCGGACACAATCGACCCGGTGGCTTCTCTTGAACCATGACAATACGAATCCCTCTCACTTGAGAGATCCGATGCCTAAAATGCTTGAAAGAAAACAAGAAAAGTGCAGATGCCATGTACGCATCCTAAAACCGAGGGGAGAATTGTCGTTTCCCTTCCACCCTCTTTCTAGCCATGAAGCCCTTGTCTTGCACGGATGAAAACGAGCGCCTTTGCGTCCTCTTCACGGATCTGGCCTCGGAACGATGATCGGAGCTCTGCAGCGCCGTTAATGACGGAGAAAGCTCCTCTTTTCCTCCCCCGAACTCTCTCTCTCAAACCTTAAGTCAACTCCAAAATGAGAATAAGTGAGGGAGAGAACCAGTCAACCCTACTAAAACCTGTCGGGCAGAAGATCCTGGGGTCCTGGATCAACCTTGAATTTAAATCGAACGGCTAAGAAAAAGATCCACAGAACCCGCCATTCCGCAGTTCGTCGAATGATTCAGGCTTCGTCAATCGGCCTGCGCTCGGCGAACAGCCAAAGACCCGAGCTCGACGAAATGTCCTCATCTTGACAAGCAGCGCTGAGCTCGACGATAATCCCCCAGCTCGACGAAAAGTCGTGAGCTCGACGAACCCAAGCCCGACAAACAGCGCTGCGCTCGACGAAAAGCCCGCAGCTCGACTTTCGTGGAGCGGCCACAGCTCGACTTTCGTGGAGCGGCCCTGAATTCGACGAAGGTCGCAGCTCGACTTTCGTCGAGCGGCCCAAGCTCGACTTTCGTCGAACGGCCTTCGACGATCCCTAAATTTCGTCGAACAACACAGGCTCCTCAAATTTTGGGTTGTTACAACTCCCCCTTACAAGATTTTCGTCCCCGAAATTAGTCTTCATACATGAAGACAGCAAGAAAATTATTGCAACAAATTTAAATATTATTACAACAACTTTACACACTCATTTCTATTCAGGCAAACAATAAGAAAAATGTTGCAACGCCTCAAAATACTGTTGTAACATATCTAACACTGTTCCAAACAACATTACACAAACAACTCAGGATAATCTTCGCGCATGGTTTGTTCTCGCTCCCAAGAGAACTCGTCCCGCCCGCAATTGTCTCAACACACCTTTACGAGCTTCACCTCTTTGTTCCGCAACTGTCGAACTTCTGTCTCCTCTATATGCCCACCGGACGGACTTTCGTCCTCAGGTCCTCTTCTATCGGCACCGTAGCCGGTCCGATCACCACACTAGCCTCCACCAAGGCTTTCCTCAAGACGGAGACATGGAAAATATCGTGTAATCCACTCAACTCTGTGGGCAACGCCAACCGGTAAGCTGCTTCTCCAACGCGTTCTATAACCTCGAACGGTAACAAAAACCTCGTACTCAACTTCTTGAGTCGGCGAATCCGCAAAACGCCCTTGAACAGCTTTATCTTGAGATAGACTCAGTCGCCCACCGCAAACTCCACATTCTTATGACGAGCATTAAAATACTTTGCTTGCCGGTCCTGGGCCACCTTCATGCGCTCCTAAATGGTTTGCACCAACTCGCACGCATCAACCACCACTCCTTTTCCCAAAAATTTGGTGTCTCCCGCCTCTATCCAGGACTTTGGCGTTTGACACCGCCATCCATATAAAAATTCGTATGACGCCATCTTTATACTTGCTTTGTAACTGTTGTTATAGCCGAACTCTACCATGAAGAGGTGATCTTCCCACTTCTTCCCAAAAATGAGAGTACACATTCTCAGCATTTTCTCCATTGTACGGTTCGTTCTTTCCGTTTGTCCATCAATTTGAGGATGGAACGTCGTACTGAACTTAAGCTTCGTGCCCAAACTTTTCTGAACCAATCTCCAGTCTTTGGACGTGAAACGTCCATCACGATCACTGACTATACTCCTAGGAATCCCATGTAGTCGCATAATGTTGCGAACGTACAACTCTACCAGCTTCTCTACGCTGTCCTCTTTCTGATTTGGGATGAAATGAGCCAATTTGGTCAAGCGGTGCACAATCACACAAATCGCGTTGTTACCCTGCTGCGATCGAGGTAAGTCGTGCACAATATCCATGGAGATGTCATCAAATTTTTATTCGGGGATCGGAAGAGGCTTTAGGAACCCGCCCGACTTCTTACACTTGGCCTTCACCAAGGCGCAAGTTTGGCACCGACCCACGTACAAAGCTATATCACGCTTCAAACCGGGCCACAAAAAGGATTTATTCATATCCAAGTACATTTTTGTACTGACCGGGTGAATGAAGTACTTCGTAAAATAAGCCTCAAACATCAACTCCTCACGAAGCTTGTTGAACTGCGTATACATATGCTTCTGTCCTTCCTCAAGACCCCATCAATCATCTCCCAGACGCTACCCTCTCCCTTTTGAGCTTCCACCACGAATGGCTGAAACTCTTCATCCAAACTAGTCGCTTCCCGAATACGATCGGATAAGTCGTTTTGCAACTCGATCCAGTTCAATCGAGCTATGCTTGACTCGCCTCTTGCTACGCACTCAATGCCAAGGGACTCACAGTCCCGCATCAACCGCTCATCATGTGCTTCGATCCAACTCCATTGACCAAAGTATTTCCTACTCAAGTCATCCGCCACCACGTTGGCTTTGCCTGGCGTATACTGAATTGTCACTTCGTAGTCTCCAAGGAACTCGACCCATCTGCGCTGCCGCATATTCAAGTCCTTTTGGTCTAGAAGATACTTCAGGCTTTTGTGCTCCGTTAAGATCTTCACCTTCACGCCATACACATAGTGCCGCCACAACTTTAATGCAAAAATTACCGCCGTCAACTCCAAATCATGGACGGGGTAATTTCTCTCGTGAGCTTTCAACTACCTAGACCCAAAAGCTATAACACTGACATGTTGCACCAACACGCAACCCAACCCATATCCTGATGTGTCACTGAAAATCTGAAATCCCTCAGTTCCTTTAGGCAGACTTAGGATTGGAGCTGTCATCAGCCTTTCCTTCAGGGTGTCAAACGCCTGATTGCACTCTAGAGTCCACACAAACTTCTGGTTCTTACGAGTTAGAGAAGTCAGGGTAGAGCTATCCGCGAAAAGTTCTCCACAAACCTTCTATAGTACCCGGCTAGTTCAAGGAAACTTCGGACTTCCGCCACGGTTCTCAAAACTGGCCAATCCCTGATGACCTCCACTTTTGCAGGATCCACCGCCACCCCATCACAACTAATCACATGGCCCAGAAATGCCACCTTCTCCAACCAGTACTCGCACTTTGAGAACTTTGCATAAAGCTGTTCTCTCTCAACACTTGCAACACTAATATCAAATGAGTCTCATGCTCCGCCTCCGATTTGGAGTATACCAAAATATCGTCGATAAAGACGACAACAAAAGAGTCCAAGTATTCACGAAATACTCGATTCATCAGATCCATGAATATTGATGGTGCGTTCGTCTACCCGAACGACATCACCGAGAACTCGAAATGACCATACCTCGTTCCGTAAGCTGTCTTGGGTATGTCCTCATCTCGAATCCGCAACTGATAGTATTCTGACTTCAAGTCCAACTTAGAATACACCACTGACCCCACCAACTTGTCGAACAGATCATCTATCCGAGGAATCAGATATTTATTCTTGATAGTCAATTTATTCAACTCTCGGTAGTCTATGCACAACCGCATACTGTCGTCTTTGTTCTTTACAGACAACACTGGCGCACTCCATGGTAAAGAACTGAGTCTAATATACCCCTGCTCCAACAGTTCGTGCAACTGCACTTTGAGTTCGGCCAACTCTTTTGGTGTCATCCTAAAAGGAGGACGTGACACTGGTCTAGCCTCTGACACTAACTCAATCGAGAAATCGATATCCCGTCGAGGAGGTACTCCAGGAAGTTCCTCGGGAAACACATCCTCGAACTCTGCTACTACCGGCACATCTCCAAGTGACAACCTGGAATGGCGAACCTCCAACAATGCTACAAGAGCTACTCCTCCCTGGTTAACTACCCGCACCAACTGCATGGCCGAAATCAGGGATCAGGCCACTCCACTGAGGCCCTCAAACGTAACTTCTGCCTGCCCTTCACTTCTCCGGGTCACCACCTTGGATAGACAGTCAATACTGGCACGCTGCTCTGCAAGCCATTGCATACCCAAAATCACATTGAACTCGACCAGCGGTAGAACCTCCGCTACCAACGTGAAGTCAACTCCGTCCAGACTCTAACAAATGCGCCCCTTCGCCCCGGTAGTCATGGATGACCCATTGGGCATGCGCACCTTCAGCTCTGCGTTCGCCGAAAATGTCTCAAATCCAATCCTTCGGATAAAACTTTCCGCAAGGAAGGAGTGTGACGCTCCCGTATCAAACAATACTCTAGCGGGGTATCCAGAAACTAACACAAAGCCTAAAACATAGGCAACATACATAAAGAATCTTGAAAGTCTAAAGTAAAAGATTAACTCAAACTTTCATACCTGTCACAACATCGGGTTGGCGGATCGCTTCCTGCTGCCCAAGGTTATACGCCCTTGGCTGCACGGGTTGGAAACGAGAAGTGCTAGACTCCGCCATCTTTCCTTTCTCCGCTGCGCTGGGCCCGGAGCGAACGGTCAGTTCTTGTCTTGGTTCCTGCTCAACGCCACCCTTAGTACAAAAACGAGCTATGTGGCCCGGTTTGCCACACTTGTAGCACAATCGTGGTCCCTTGAAGCGAGACCCTCCCGACGTCGTACTATCCTTCTCCCAATTCTTGTAGGGATGAGACTTCTTCTTCCACTTACTCCCGTCAGTCCTTCCTTGAGTTTGAGAAGACTTTCCTTCTCTCTGCTTGGCAACAAAACCCTTTCGACGTTGGGTTCGCTCCAAATCGCTCTTCAACGTTCTGACAGGCTCAACCAGCTCATTGAAACCAACATTCTTCATATATATGAGGGGTTGTCTCAGATTCTCCCTCAGCCCATGGTAGAAGCGGTTGTCCCTCTCCACATCATCAGCCATGGTCGTTCCAGCATAACGATACAACTTAGTAAACTCCTGAACATACTCGTCCATCGTCTTGTCCCGCTGCACTAAGTGCAGAAATTGCCTCTGAAGGGCTAACCTCGTCGACGCAGGAATGTACTTTTTCAAGAAAGCATTCCCGAACTCCTCTATGTCGGGGTGCAAACATGAAACTGGCGACCGCTATGGTTCACCCACCACAGCTTGACATCACCTTCCAACATGAAACTTGCAAACTCAGGTTGCTTCTCTACCAGCGTCTCGGCCGCCCTCAGCAGTTCTTGAATCTTCGCCCACCAATCCTCTACATCGGTCGGCGTGCCCACACCCTTGAACGTTATAAGATGGAAGCTTAGAAAATATTTCATTTGTCGGTCTCCATGTCCGACAACCACTCTTTCTGCTAACGGCTCTGCTTGCCTTGCTCCTCTGCCTGGCACGATTGTTGCCGCATCGGGGGTAGCAGGAGTTGCTACCTGCGCAACATGGGTCACAACTTGTGCTACTGCGACAGCTTGGGCTGCCACCATTGCTTCTGCGAGCATGCGACAAAAATCGGCCGGGGTTACCCCCAAGCCCAAAGGACCCTGAGCAGTAGCATTGCTCACCGAAGGCTCTTCTCGTGGCCTCGACGTCCCCGCCTCGTCGCTTGCACCCTTCACAAAAGTAAAGTAGAACAAAAAATCAGCTTCTAGTCGCACAACTAGACCCAAGGACACTCATAGTCCTGCGATACTCCTAGGTGGATAACTTCATTACGCGATCCGATGACGACATTCGACCACAAATCTTTACCCTGGACACTAACCTCCCTCTAATACCAAATTGTAACACTCCCACTGTAATGATCGTATAATATGAGTCCGACTGGAGCCCCACAACCTACAGACGCCACAACTTAAGCATTAAAATATGATATAAGTCCACCCAACTCAAAACTCAGAATAAAACTGCGAAAACAAACAACCAAAACTAGAAGTTTTCCACCATACCAGGAGTATCAAAATGTCCTTAAGGCCTTACACAACGAGATTCCAAGACTGAATAACAATTTTATCAATGTGCAAAAGCCCTCCTAGACTACCTCGGCACGCAAGCCAAAATACAACTCAAGGATCATATTATAACATCAATACATAAACAACTAAAGGATCACTTCATGAGGCTTAAGCTTTTTTGGCCGGCGAGCTTGCTCCTGCTTACGATCCTTGCCCTGTAAAAATTTGTAGTAACGTGAGTCAGCAAAGACTGACTTCAACTGTGTAACCAACACATCTCCTCCCGACCGTCTCTAGCGGACCCCGGGGCACTTCATCACCTTGCAGGTTAGCACTCCGTATTCAATAAATAATAACATATAAAGCTTGAAACAGGTTTGGATGTCCCAAACAACAAGCATGTTTCTACATTGAGCAAGTAATAAAGAGGCCTACTATGCAGAATGTATGCAAAACTGGGTTTCACTCAAGGCACCCTAAATCGTATGAATCTAACACATCATGACACATCATCAATCAGGTACTTCCATTTTCCCCTTCGGCATTCAAGCCGCAAACACAAGAGTACTATATTTTCCCCCAAACGACATTCAAGCCGCTAACTCGGAACACTTGCCAAGGCCCCACCCGCTCGTGGGTCTCATAACCTGGGCTTGCCTGCAAACTCTGACTTCTCATGTCAGGGTTCTGCCATTCAAACAAACAAACCAATGCTAAGAACCCTTGTTAGACACCTACCCGTTCGCGACGACCCAGACCCGGCTCCAAAATCGGGACCAAGTCCACCGAAGGAGACCCAGCGGGACCCAGTTGGTATCGTCCGGTCTTGTCATAAGCTTGGCGTTCTCGTCAGTTCCACAGAAGCGGACTTGTCTCGCCGGGACAATCCCCACATGACCTTGCAACGTCACGGGCTAGCCAGCCAACCACAGAGACAAATCACGACTTGTCACATCACAATCTCATGCGTTTCCCACCCTATTCCAACACTTGTACCGTACCATCCCCGTGCCCCTGCGTGTCCTCTAATTTTTCACTCGGTCCGGTTTCGGTCACACGTACTCACACGAGAAAGGGGGAAAACATCATCACAGGCGGCATCTTGCCGCTAACGGATTTCTACAAAATTCTTAAGGTTCGCAATGCAACATCACCAACTCGGGCTAACGGTCGCGACTACGGCTTCACCCACAATGCCTAATCCATTAACGGAGCGGATCTCTGATGTAATATCATGCCGGGGACGGACACAATCTACCCGGTGACTCCTCTTGAACCATGCCAACACGAATCGCTCTCACTTGAGAGATCCGGTGCCTAAAATGCTTGAAAGAAAACAAGAAAAGTTCAGATGCCATGCACGCATCCTCAAACCGAGGGGTGAAGTGTCGTTACCCTTTGACCTCTTTTTCTAGCCATGAATCCCTTGTCTTGCACGGATGAAAACGATCGCCTTTGCGTCCTCTTCACGGATCTGGCCTCAGAACGACGATCGGAGCTCTGCAGCTCCGTTAATGGAGGAGAAACCTCCTCTCTTCCTCCTCCGAACTCTCTCTCTCTCTCAAACCCTAAGTCAACTCCAAAATGAGAACAAGTGAGGGAGAGAACCGTTCAGCCCTACTAAAACCTGTCGGACAGAAGATCCTGCGGTCCAGGATCAACCTTGAAGTTAAATCGAACTGCTAAGAAAAAGATCTACTGAACCCGCCATTCCGCAGTTCGTCGAACGATTCAGGCTACGTCGATCAGCCTGCGCTCGACGAACCGCCGAGAGCTCGACGAACAGCCAAAGACATGAGCTCGACGAAATGCCCTCAGCTCGACAAACAACGTTGAGCTCGACGAAAATCCCCCAGCTCGACGAAAAGTCTTGAGGTCGACGAACCCAAGCACGACGGTCGAGCGGCCCTGAGTTCGACGAAGGTCGCAGCTCGACTTTCGTCGAGCGGCCCAGGCTCGACTTTCGTCGAGCGGCCCAGGCTCGACTTTCGTCGAACGGCCTTCGACGATCCCTGAATTTCGTCGAACAGCACAGGCTCCTCAAATTTTGGGGTGTTACAATTTGGGCTATCTAACGCCTCGAGCAACTTCATGAGAGTTATGACTTAGGTGTTGCGGCCCTACATGGGCAAGTTTCTTGTCGTGTATTTCGATGACATACTGATCTATAACCAGACTCAGGCTGCCCACCTCGGCCAATTGAGGCTTCTCTTTGGCACCATCTATCAAGAGAAACTGTATGTCATTCTGAAGAGGTGCTCATTCCTTTTTGAGTCCGTTCACTTCCTAGGATTTATTATATCCTCGACTGGAGTATCGGTTGAACTTGATAAGGTCAAATCCATTCTCGACTGGCCCGTGCCGACGAACATCCACGAGGCTCACAGTTTTTACGGACTTGCCGCCTTCTATACGAGTTTTGTCCAGGGGTTTAATACGATCATGACCCCCTTCACGAGCTGTCTCAAGAAGGGAGTGTTCCATTGGACCCCCGCCGCCACTAGATCCTTCGAGGAGATTAAGGAGAGATTGACGACGACTCCTGTTTTGAGATTGCTGGACTTTAGTCATGCTTTTGAGGTCGCATGTGATGCGTCTGGTGTAGGTATCAGTGACGTTTTGAGCCAGGAGGGTTACTCAGTTTCTTACTTTAATGAGAAACTGAACGAGGCCATGCAGAAATACTCAAACTATGATCGAGAATTTTATGCTATTGTCCAGTCTCTGCGCTACTGGAGACACTATCGCCTTCCCCGAGAGTGTATGTAGTATTCCGACCACCAGACCTTACGTTATCTCGATTCGCAGCGCAAGATGGGACACCGACATGCCAAATGGGTCGAGTATCTGCAGGACTTTCATTATATTCTCAAACAACGAGCTGGTGTTGAGAACAAACCGGCTGATGCGTTGAGTCGCCGCGTCTCCCTGTTGCAGACGATGACCGCTACCGTAGATGGGCTTGAGAGATTGATTCTGGATTATCCGACATGCCCAGACTTTGACGAAATTTACACGTCCCTGTCCCGAGACCCACCCAACCCTGTTGAGCGATATCAGCTCTTTGAAGGATTCTTGTACTGGGGCTTCCGCCTGTGCGTTCCCCAGACATCATACCATGATTATTTGATTTGGGAGTTGCACGCGGGCGCAACCGCAGAGTACTTTGGGCGAGATAAGTCCATATCCATTTTCGAGGATCGTCTTTATTGGCCCAGCCTTAAAAAGGACGTGACTCGCGTTGCCCGCCACTGCCGTATCTGCCAAACGACGAATGCTACCAAACAGAACACGAGTCTGTACACACCTTTACCTGTCCCACACCGCCCTTGGGAGGACATTAACATGGATTTTGTTCTCGGACTTCCCCGCACTCTACGTAAACACGACTCCATCTTCGTGGTGGTCGATCGTTTTTCGAAGATGACACACTTTATCGCTTGTCGTAAGACAGCAGATGTGACTCACATTGCATGTATCTTCATGAGGGATATTTTCGATTGCATGACCTACCCAAGTTGATTGTGTCAGACTGCGATGCGAGATTCATGAGTTACTTCTCGAAGAGCCTGTGTCATAAGACTGACACCATCCTTAGGTTCTCCTCGGCCTATCGTACACAAACAGATGAGAAGAACGAAGTAGTGGACAAGAGCTGAGGGAATCTCTTGCGGTGTCTAGTAGGAGAGCATGTAGGTAGCTGGGACTTAGATCTTCCCATTGCAGAGTTCACCTACAATATCTCAGTCAATAGGTCCACCGGGTTGAGTCCATTCCATGTAGTATTAGGATACGACCATAGGAAGCCCATTGACCTCGTCCCGAGTCCTTTAGAGTCGCGCTCTAGTGAGTATGCTGAGTCATTTGCACAGCATTTACATGAGTTACATGAGTCAGTTTGCCGACAAATAATAATGAGCAATGAAAGTTATAAAACCCATGCGGATAAGCGAAGGCGAGAACAAGTATTTAATGAAGGAGAGAAAGTAATGGTACGAATCCGCCCGAAGAGGCTCCCCTCAGGGCCTGGCAAAAAGTTAAGCGCCAGGCGAATGAGTCCGTACTCTATTATTAGTTGTATTGGGAGAAATGCCTACCCGCTTGATATCCTGGCTAGTATGAGAATTCATCCGTTGTTTAATGTTGAGGATCTGACGCCGTACTATGAGCCTCACGAGTATGTGGACCCGAGCCGTGGAGATGCCCAGCCACCCCCACCCCCACTTCATTGCCTTTCCACTTGCGTACTCCACCTACGTATGATTGCCACCACAGTCTACCCCGTGCTGCCACCCACCCATCTGGGGACTCGTCATCTCTGGTTTCACCACCGGCACCACCGATCGCACCAGGATCCACCTTTCGAGAGATGAGATGAGGACATCACAGAGATCGGATCCCATCAGTTTGTTCCCACCACGGACGGTCGCGATGTCGCTACCTGGTATATTGGAAGGGCCGCCCCGACGCAAACGACATTGGATATGACCGACAGAGCTTGATCGCCTCGCTCCTGGACTTCGACTTCAGTACCATCATCTCCATTCATCGGGGATGAAGACTTTTCAGTCGGGGGTAGTTGATGGGGATCCATCAGATTGTGCACCTGGAGGGGTTCGCCGCAATGCGGGACCCATGTTCATTTATTCGCAAAGGAAGGCTTGATCGGATCGCCGATCGGACTCCGCGGTTGCGCCCGACATGTCGCCGCGAGTCAAAAACATATATTAGTTTATTTTTTTAAGTTTATTTTTATGTATTTAGTGGCCGACCATACAAACCAATCATAGCCGTTGATGGTGAAACCCTAGTTTGTTGTCTTATTATAAATAGGTGTTGTAGAGGCTGAATTCAGTCATTGTAGAATTTGGAGAACTTCATTCCCGGATTCCAGCGATCCCTCTCCGGTGCCGACGTCGTGGAACCCTAGGTGACGACTCCTAGGTGCTCGTTCTTCCTCCCAAGGTTCCCCCTTCCCTTGCCTTCGTTTTCCACCCTTCAAACCTCCATTCCCACCGCTGCAGCCCCCCCCCCCCCCCCCCCAAACCTGCGCCCAAACACAGCTGCCCGACTGTATTTCCTGCAGGACGACAATCGCCAGCCCGCCATCCCCCCATACCGCCGCCCCTCCTCCTTGCTACAGGAACGCCGCCCTCCTACAACACTCCAACCACCAGCCGCCCCTCCTCTCTTGCCGCACACCAATCCAAATCTCCATTAGCCCTAGCCGATAACCCCCCCCCATCCCCTTCCTTGGTTCCACTACCAAACAACCCCTATCCTCAAAATCAATCTAGATCTGAGAATTTCAGCCCCGGTCCGTCGTTTCCCTCCACTCGTATTGCCATTTTAGCCCGGTTCCGTTCCTACAGATTAGATCTACCCCTCCCCGGCCCGGATCTACCCATTTCTCACCCGATCTCACCATTTACCGCTGACGACAACCACCGCCTTCATCTTCACGCCGCCGGTCCCACCTCCGATCGCCGATCTACACATCCGAACCCAAATTCTTCGGTGTCTCGATTCAGCCCGCTACTTTGTGAGTTTCTTGTCGTATTTGCTTATTTGATTTGACATTCTCATTGGTGGATTAATATATGTGCTGTGATTCTTGCTAATAGAAAGTTATTTTCGATACGCTATTAATTTGCAGGAGAAGCTATATGCCGCGCGCTTTGCTTTGACCCTCCGAGCGGAGGAAAGCCGTTTTAAAATTGCTGAATTAATTAATTGCTTTCAATTTTGAATATCTGAGTGGTGTTAGAAACTTCATTGCTCAAATTTATTTTCGCCGTAACTGACGGCCGCATTGCATTTAGGATCATACTAGAGAGTCGCCTTTGTATTTATACCTAGAGTTCTAGGTTTTGTTCACCCCTAGCCTACCCTACATCAGGTAGTCAAGTGGATGACCACCTTCACCTCACTTGTATGAGTTCCTTCCATTTCGGGTCTACCACTTTGACTATTCTTTGCCCATCAGACTCGGTAAATGTGAAGCATGTGACTGATTTAGCTCATCTAAGTGAGGTACTAAGTACGATGAAGGATCCATCTTTTGATTTTAATTCATCACCTATGACGCCTACTTAGAGCGAGCCTGGTCGATTTAATGCACCTATCATGATGTGTTCCTTCCCTACCCCTACTCCAATCATTGACTCGCTCTTGCATGCATGTTCACTTGAGCCTCCCTATATTGTCGCGGTGAGTCATATCCCGAGTGAGGGTCGAAAACATAGTGTCAACTTTGTAGTAGCTGTCTCTTCCCCTCTCAAGGACATGGACACTACTATTATCGATGACGCGCTTCTCTAGGATCATCCTACTATGAATAATCAATTGGATGAGCCCCCGTTGATAATTTTGGAGAGGCATTTGAGGAGTTTTTTCTTTTAGGCGACGTTCAACCAACCACGATGTTACATCCTTGCGTCCTTGTCTTACACGTCCTTTTTGATCTTCACATTCACGTTGAATTTGCATACATACCACCAAGTGAACCACCCGATTTACATCCTTATGTCGCTATCTTCGACACTCCTTCGGGAGATTCCTTCCATACTGAAATTTTCTATCGACCACCCGGTGAGACTCCTGATGATTCACACCTATTGAGAGATAGTTGTCATGCCACGATACCATATCTCACTATTGATGCCCTCGTTAGGTATCTGGGTGTTCACTGTACACTTGACGATTGTTTCTACACCCCACCCAAAGAACCGCCAAATAAACCACCCATTTTTAGAAACTCTCACTTCCACATAAAATCTGCATTTAGTATGTCTGATGAATTTGCCATTTTGCATTTGCATATGTTTCATGTTTTGCATGCCATATTCTGATGTAAAATTATATTAAATAATGAACATTTTTAAATTTGCGTCGGTAAACAAATGAGAAAACACTCAACAAAGCAAGGAAGCAACAACTAACAAGTTAAAATTCGCTCGCTCTCACACAAGTGGCTTCACGAATTCTCCAACACACGATCTAGAGTTCACTCACTAGTTACACAAAGAGGCTTCACGTAATCTCAAACGCTCAACCTTAAGCGGACGACAAATGGTTAACACAGAGATGTCATCATCAACACTAATCTCCTAAACTAACTGGAATTGACGTGCAAATCCTCACACAGGATTACAAAGCAATTAATCAAATTAACCTTCCACCACTAATCTCACGGCAACCTAACTAGCAGCAAACATGCATTAATTAGAAACATTCAACCTGAATGACACAGTAACATTAAATTTACTATTCATCATCTCTTTTCCAGAACAAGTGAAGCAGTAATCAACAGGAAAGCTTCAAAATCATTTAACGATCCCCTAATTCTACAGAAATAGAAATCTCCTAGCTCTTCAACTATGGCTACAGGACATCCCAACAATATCAATTGTTTATCATTCACCAACCAAAACAAATTAAAAGCACTCCCTTTTATAGGGTTCGAACAAAAAACAAAGAGGAAGAAATTAAACAGTTACCCTCAATGGTGGCCTTGGTAGAGCTCATTTCGTGGCGATGAAACCGTCGGGAGGTGGAAGAAGTCGACCAAACTGAGGCTTCAGCGGGGCGATAATGGGGAATATGCTGCGGTTGCGCTGGAGCGGTGCGACGCCAATGTCGGGAGAGGTTGTGGCTAGCAATCCCTAGTCCATCCATCCAGCGAACCAGGAGAACAAGCCCGTGACATTTCCGGAGGGAACAACTGCGGCTTGGATCGGAAGGGATGAACAACGCCATTGTCCTCTTGAACCAGAATCATTTAGCCTAATGTTAAGACATTATACTTATATATATAATATAACCGTGCGTGTGTGTATATATATATAATAAAATTAAAACTGCGTGTGTATATATATATAATAAAATTAAAACTTTATATATATATATATATATATATATATATATATTTCACAAAACACAAATAATTTACGACAAATTACAAAATAACACAACGCGAAGTGCAAGACTTAAGGTCGATAAGGGTCCGGTCGGGTGCGAGTGTGCGACGTCGGCTACTTTTGCGACGACCTTATCTGGGATGGTCTCCACCAACTCTCCCCCCACGAAATCACTCATCTCTGGTGAGTGCTCCGAGCGGTAGTGCTGTAGAAGATCAACATCCATGCGCTGTAACTCCTCGGCCAAGACCCAGCTGGTCTCGGTCTCTGGTCTACCATGCCAACAAACCAAATATCTCTGAAAACCACCATCAGTAGTGGTCACTGTCTCGTCATCCAATATCTGCTCGGGAACCAAAATCAGTCGCGGAAGTCGATCAGCAGCTCTGAGAACTGGTATAGTAGACTCATCTGGTATCTCATGCTACACCTGAAAGCTGTCTGTGAAAATGAGATGAACTGCAGTAGACGTGTCAGTAGTGGAAAGAATGTCGGTATGTCCTGAATGTGACTCCTCACTCTCACTCACCAACCCAGAAGAATCAAATGAAGTAGAAGATAATGAAAAATCTAAACACTCATGCGGGTAATCGTGGAATAAAGTCAGATCGGCTACGTTAAAAGCAGGATTGACTCCCCAAACGGAAGACATTTCAAGTTAATACGCATTCTGCCCAATCTGCTTCAGTACTCTAAAGGGTCCATGATGGGAGTCCATCGGATCGTGCACATGATGGGGCGGGACCCACGTTCATTTATTACCGCCGGAAGACGTGATCGGATCGCCGATCCGACCCCGCGGTTGCGTCCGGCACGTCGCCGCGAATCAGAATCATATATTTATGTATTTTTTTGGACATGTGTTTAGTTTATTTAAGGGCGAACCCACCAGCCAATCATAGCCGTTTGATGGGATGCCCTAATGCTTGTTTTCTTATAAATAGGACTAGTGGCTGGTTTAGGGTTTTTCATTGCTGAAGTTGGCGAGCTCTTCTTCCCTATTTCCGGTGGTCATCTCGCGGTGCCGACGCCGTGGACCCTTGGTGCCGACGCCTTGGGGGTAAGTCTTCCTATTCTTCTCTCCCTCCTCCTCCGCCCACCTACAGCCCCGTCAACCCCCTCCTCCGCCCAACTACAGCCCCGCCTACCTCCTTCCTCCGCCCAACAACTACCTAGCCGGCCGGCCTCAGTTCCGCCCAGAACAGGGCTGCCGACCCTCCCCCTTCCTCCGCCTACCAGCAACCCAGCCCGCAGCACCTTTCCGCCCCCTCCAGCCCGCCGAATCTCCTCCCCCGCCCTAAAATCCGTGGATCCACCTTCCCTAGCCCCCTTCCCCACTATTCCCCTACGACCCGGGCTCTAGTTGTCCCGATCTACCCTCCCACCACCCGATCTACTCTCCCTAACCCGGATCCGATTCTCCATTACCGGATCCGCCCTCCCGAGTCCGGATCTACGCTTATCCTTCCGGATTCACCCTCCACCTCTCCGATCCCTTCACCCCCCACCAAATCAGCCCCAACCCGCTACCTCCACCTCCGGTTCTACCACCCGGCACCCGATCTACGTCATCCGGATCCGCCACCTCCATTGCCCAAAACCAGCCCCCTAGTCTTGAGTTATAATTGTGATTTGGTTGTACTATTTTCTTGTTGTTAGTATTGGTTGACCTAGTATTTGCTTGGAACTTGCTTAAGGTATTTTGTGCCGATTGGTTGCTAACTTGCAGGAGGATCTCTTCACCGCGCGCTTCGCTTTTGGCCCTCGGAGCGGAGGAAAGCCAACAAAAAATTCGCTCAATATTAGAAATAAATTTTTGTTGCAAGTGTTTGCTTGTGGCGTTAATAACTTTCATTGCTCAATTAATTTGTTGCGAGAACCGATGGTTGTGTTGCACATAGAGTCTAGGTGGTGCACTCCATAGCCTACCCTACATCAGTCCAGTTCTACAGTCATCTAGCTTCTTTACGGTACCCGCTGGTAACCGTTCCAGATTTAGCCGAATCATAACCAAGTCATCCACTTTAAAACTTGTAGCTCTCTTGTGCTTGTTAGCTTGAGTTGCGTAAAGATCATAAGTATTATGCAACTTCCGCTCAATCTCTTTATGCAAATCATGCAAATGTTATGCATGCTCATGTGCAAACTGCCTAGTCCTAAAAGTGTGCGGTAGTTGTTCTAGATCTAGCGGTACTCGTGCAGTGTGACCATGAACAACCTCATTTGATGATAAACCCGTGGATCTATTCTTCAAATTATTATACGCTAACTGAGCGTGTGAAAGAATAAGATCCCAATTTCCCTGGTGATCTCCTACCAAACATCGCAATAAGTTTCCTAAACTTCTATTCACAACTTCAGTTTGACCGTCGGTCTAGGGATGATAAGCAGTCAAAAATAGAAGTTTGGTACCTAAAAGTCTCCAGAGCGACTTCCAAAAATAACTGGTGAACTTAACGTCGCGATCAATAACGGTAGTTTTTGGTATTCCTCGACGTGCGACAAGCTCTTTATAATAAATATGGGCTATATGAGAGGCGTCATCGATTTCGTTACAAGAGATGAAATACGCCATTTTAGAGAACCGATCAACCGCTACAAGTATGGAATTGTGTTTCCTAAAAGTGCGCGACAGCGCAAGCACAAAATCTGTGCTAACATCATCCCAAGGGATACTGGGCACCGATAAAGGTGTATATAACCCAGCAGGTTGTTTATTGCCCTTCGCTACCTGATAAGTGCTACAACTACTGACAATTTGAGCGATAACCCGTTTCATCCCGGCCAATAGAAGCGCTCCTCTACTAATGCTATCGTCTTATCACGTCCAAAGTGTCCACCTAAGCATCCGCCATGTAATTCCCATACAATAAAGTTTTGCAACGAGGTGCTGGGAATACACAGACGGGTGCTACGAAACAAATATCCGTCTCGAATGAATAATCAGTCTCATCGTGATAGGGATCCGAACATATCGCATCATATATACTACTAAAATCAGGAGAACTAGGATAATCATCATTGACACGCTCAAATCCTTTCACCTGAGTACGCATTTGTGCTAATATGAGGGTGACTCGACTAAGGGCGTCGACAACCCTGTTTTTCGTTCCCTTACAGTGCTTGAGAATGAAGGTGTATTCTTGTAAATATGATACCCACTTACCCTGTCGAGGGTTCAACTTTTGTTGCGAATTGATATAACGCAACGCCTGATGATCAGAGTGGAGGACAAACTACTTAGGCAACAGATAATGCCTCCAATGACGTAACGTCTGTACAATCGCATAGAACTCACGCTCATAGTTGGAATAATTCAGCTTCGGGCCTCAGAGCTTTTCACTAAAGAATCCAACAGGGTGACCCTCTTGATTAAGTACACCTCCTATCCCAACTCCAGAGGCATCACAAGATACCTTGAATACCTGACTGAAATCTGGGAGTCTCAAAACAGGTGCAGTTGACATCTTATCCTTGATAATCTCAAAGGCTCTAGCTGCCGATGATGTCCACTAGAAACTTCCCTTCTTCATACACTCAGTGACAGGTGTCATAATCGTACTGAAATTCTTAATGAATCGACGATAAAATGTGGCTAGTCAATGAAAACTACGGACATCGTGAATGTTCAGAGGGGTAGGCCACTCACGAATCGCTCGAACTTTCTCAGGATCCATAGTGATACCGACGGAGCTCACTATATATCCAAGAAAGATAACAGACATAGCCATAAAACGCACTTCTTCAAGTTGATATACAGTCGTTCGGCTCGCAGGAGCTCAAAAATAGTATGTAGGTGAGTCAAGTGCTCACTCTCAGTCCGACTATATATCAAAATGTCGTCGAAATAAACTATTACAAATTTCCCAATATAAGGTCTGAAGACTCGGGTCATCATCCGAGCGAAAGTACTAGGGACATTGGATAACCCAAAGGGCATCACAAGCCACTCATAAAGGCCATCGTTCGACTTGAAAGCAGTTTTCCACTTGTCTCCTTCGCATATACGAATTTGATGATAACCACTACGAATGTCGATCTTAGAAAAGATCATAGCTCCAGTCAACATGTCCAACATGTCATTCGGTCGGGGTATCGGGAATCGGCATTTCACAGTAATCTTGTTGATAACACGACTGTCAACGCACATACGCCAAGTAGCATCTTTTTTCGGGGCAAGGAGGGCAGGCGCCGCACATGGACTAACATTATGACGGATAAAGCCTCTATCATGTAACTCTCCGATCTGCTTTTGCAGCTCCTCATGGGCGGCAAGATTCAATCGATAATGCGGTAAATGTGGGAGGGAAGCTCCAGGAATGAGATCTATCACATGCTTAGTACATCTCATGGGAGGTAAATCAGTCAGAAGCTCATCAGCTTGTATATCATGGAACTCCTCTAAGAGTCTCCTAGCAGGTATAGGAATAGACTCATATTTCTCTAATACATCAGATGTTTGTAAAACCATTAAGGCATAATAAAATCCACCATCGAAGCTCTCTCGATGGAACTCAGTGCCTTGTATAATGCTAAGAGTCTTCTTCCTTTCAGTGGGAGGAAGAGATTCTTTCGCACTACTACTCGTGCGGGATGTTGGTGTTGTGTGTCGCACTGGATTCAACATTACTCTCTTTCCGCCAAGTAGAAAGGAGGAAGTGTTGGACTTGCCATGTATGCGTACATCTTGGTCATACAACCAAGGTCTCCCAAGTAATACGTGGCACACATCCATAGACATAACGTCACACCAAATCTTATCAGAATATGGACCGATAGTGATGGGCACGAAGCAACGTCTAGTCACGGATAAGGTAGTCTTGGTAACCCAAGCTATCTGGAATGGGGAAGGGTGCGGTTCAGCAGTGAGTCCTATGCGGGCTAAAGCTGTCTCAGCTATCACATTCATACAACTCGCGCTATCTACTACTAAACGACACACTTTATCCCCAGCCTTAAAGTAGGCCTGGAAGATGTTCGTCCGCCAATAATCGGCTGATTCCTTTGGTGTTGATAACATACATCTCACCACTAGGACGTCGGGTTTTATCTCCTCATCACTAGGCGTACCGTACACTTTATCGTTCAAAATGTGAGTGACTCGACTCCAGCTTCTTCTATAGGCTCATCCTCCTCAGTCACCTCATGAATAATTAGCGTGCCTCTCCTCTTGAGACAATCCCTAAATATATGACCCATCTACTAGCACTCATAACATCGGATCTGTGAAGGGGTCACAGTTCCCATGGGGGATTTCCCTTTCTGATCTCTCATAAAGGTCGAGGTAGGCTTGGACGCACTCTCCTTACCTTTCGATTCTTCTTTCTTATAGGGAGTATTTGATTTTTTTGAGGTTTGAACCGGGAGGTTCTCTTTTGGTGCTCCTCTATATCGATGACGATATATACAGTCTCAACAAAGGAATAGTGGCCACATCGAATCAACTCATCGCGAATCTCAGATCGTAGTGCACACTTAAATTTAGATAATGTATCTCGTGGGTGTTCGACTACGTTGCACATAATCATAAGATCTTTCATTTCAGCTAAATAATCAGAAACAGATTTGGAACCTTGATGTAGAGACGTCAGCTCGTCTCGCAGACGGGTCTGGTAGTGCTGGGGAATGTACTGCTCCTCCAATATGGCTTTCATGTGTGCCCAATGTGCATTGGGGGGACGTCCATTCCTCTCTATACTACGTTTCTCACATATCCAAAAGATTTTCGCTCGCCCAGATAAACTCATCTTGGCAAACTGAAACTTTTGATCTTCCGTCATACGATACCACTCAAAATAGTTCTCTATGTCTATAACCCAATCTGAAAAGATCTTGGGATTCATAGATCCATCATAAAGTGGCAGATCTAACTTCACAACAGGTGTAAGATCCGGTCGCCTATCCCGAGGAGGATAGTCATAATCATCGTCGTACATATCACGATTTTCTCGACGCCGTGGGAGTGGCGGTCGATGCTAATCTCTAGGTCAATCATCACGATGCATGGCTGGTATAGGCCTATGATGGTCTTGCGGTCGCTCTTCTCTGGCTACGTCATTATAAGGTCTCTCCAGATAATGACCTCGCGTACCTAGGAAGGGCTCTCGTTGGGGTTCAGGAAAATTTCTTGGGAAATTCCTACCCTGGTTGTACTCAAGGTCAAACCTATCTAATGGATTTCTAACCTTTTCCTCAAAAAGAGGGTTTCTCCTAAGTGCAGACCTTTCTCCAAAAGGTGGTGAACCTCATAATGGGGTCGCACAGAATGCTCATCTCGAATTAGAGGTGGCATTGACTCTCGAGGGGGTACTTTTAGGCTATTCATCCTAACACTAAGGTTTTCAAGCACTTCTCTCATTTGATAAACGCTTTCAGTTAATGTCGTCACTTAATGGGCAAAAGGTACAAACCACGGGGGTGGTTCATTCCCTTAATTTCCACGACTTGGTTAACCTTGTTCAACTCGACACATCTCTGGATTTACCTCGTGAAGATGTTCAGGTTGTGAATTGTGTTGTTGTGAACTCATGCTCAATAACCTACCACTACACAAATGCATGCAAACAAACAAATTAATCCAAATGTATGAATATGCAATAATTTTTTTTTTGAAAATAATATGCTATGCGGGTTCCTATTCTACACAGTGCGGAACCCAAAACTTGGAAAATTTTTGGAACCTCCGCCTCTGAAACCAAATTGATGCAGGACGGCGTGTAGGGTTTGCGCGCCTATCGGCTTTTCTCTAGGAAACCCTAAATGCATGCGATGATTAATGAATCTTGTATAAAAATTAGAGCCGGCGTTGCGCAGACTTTGAAATTAAACAACTTCGATTTTTGGCAAGCTCAAAAAAAATCTATTTGTTTAAAAAATGAATTTTTTTGAATTACTAGTTCAATTCTAAATTCGGTAAGGAATTTCGCAACTTTCGTTCCGTTTCCCTTGTTGTCGCAAACGGAAATCGTGAATTCCAAATACGTTTCCATTTGGAGTTTTCGACGTAGCGTTTGCTGACAAAATTTGGGCGAAAACCCAACAATGATTCTATTATCCTACGAGAAAATATAGAGGCACACACAAAGGAAAAGATAGAAATAATTACCTACGGAAGAGGCGTCTTCCCTATTTGAAGTCGATGACGATCACCCGAGGAACTGCTCGTCACCTTCGATCTTTCGCTCCGAGGTAGGCCGCTATCGCACACGCACACCACAAAATTAAATCGCTCCCTCACACGAGGTGGTTCCACGGAATTACTCAACAAAGCAAGGAAGCCACAACTAACAACCTAAAATTCGCTCGCTCTCACACAAGTGACTTCACGAATTCTCCAACACACGATCTAAAGTTCACTCACTAGTTACACAAAGAGGCTCCATGCAATCTCAAACGCTCAACCTTACGCGGACGACAAATGGTTAACACAGAGATGTCATCATCAACACTAATCTTCTAAATTAACTGGAATTAACGTGCAAATCCTCACACAAGATTACAAAGCAATTATTCAAATCAACCTTCCACCACTAATCTCACGGCAACCTAACTAGCAGCAAAACATTCATTAATTAGAAACATTCAACCTGAATGACACAGTAACATTAAGTTTACTATTCATCATCTCTTTTCCAGAACAAGTGAAGCAGTAATCAACAGGAAAGCTTCAAAATCATTTAACGATCCCCTAATTCTACAGAAAGATAAATCTCCTAGCTCTTCAACTATGGCTACATGACATCACCACAATATCAATTGTTCATCATTTACCAACCAAAACAAATTACAAGCACTCCCTTTTATTTGGTTCAAATAGAAAACAAAGAGGAAGAAATTAAACTGTTACCCTCCATGGAGGCCATGGTAGAGCTCATTTCGTGGGGATGAAACCGTCAGGAGGTGGAAGAAGTCGACCAGACTGAGGCTTTGGCAGGGCGATAATGGGGAATATGCTGCTGTTGCGCTGGAGCGGTGCGGCGCCAATGTCGTGAGAGGTTGCGGCTAGGAAGCCCTAGTCCATCCATCCAGCCAACCGGGAGAATAGGCCCGTGACATTTCCGAAGGGAGCAGCTGGAGCTTGGATCGGGAGGGATGGGAGGGATGAACAGCGCCATTGCCCTCTTGAACCTGAATCATTTAACCTAATGTTAAGACATTATACTTATATATATATATAACTGTGCGTGTGTGTGTGTGTGTGTGTATATATATATATATATATCACAAAACACGTAAACGATTTACGACAAATTACAAAATAACACAACTCGAAGTGCAAGACTTAAAGCCGATAAGGGTCCGGTTGGGTGCGACGTCGGGTACTTTTGCGACGACCTGATCTGAGCTGATCTCCACCACTGCGTCTTTCTATATTTGGCACTAATGCCTAGTCCCTCTTTGAGCTCTCTCTGGTAGTTGATTCAAAATTTAGCCTCTAGTCAGCTTACTATTTCTTTTTTTACTTGTATCCATTATGATTCGTGACATTTAAAAAATGGATTTTATTTCGTGCTATTTTATGATATAAATTGCTGAAATCATGCTATTTAAGATCATTATCCCTTTTGAATTAATTCATTCCGACACTTGGGGTATTTTATACATCAATTTATGATTATATTCCTCTCCTGGCAATTGTTGATGACTAGATTCTCCACATTGGTTTTCCTAATCATAGCATATATTTGAAACATATATACAACTACAACAACACTCAAGCCTTTATCCCACCATAGTGGGGTTTGAATTTCTCAAATGATCCATATTCAGAAGAGTGACTAAATTTTACGCTGGTCGTCTTCCTAACATAACCCTCACCATTTCTCATTCGGGCTTGGGACTGAAAAATGTTGTTTTTTGATACATATATGCTACTTTAAAATTACTCTGCTATGGTTTCCCCCAATTTCAAACCCACATCAAATTCTTAATTTTGCTGACATTGACACTCTACTGTTTCAATCCCACCCACCCCTTTACTTTTGGGGACAATATTTTCATGCCACCCATCTCATTATTGTATATTCACCCCACTGTTTGATGTTAAATACCTGTATAAAATCTTTTTGAACGAACCAATTTTTGGACGGACACCTCTATTATGCAATCCTGTTGTAAGTTTAACTCTCAACGCCCAAATGCATCTTCATTGAATACCCTAACAATCAAAATTTTTGTAAATTTATGATCCAAGTAGCCACATTATATTCATCTCGTGTATTGCCATCTTTTGGATGAATCTTTCCCCTTCTCCCACAATCATCTTGTCGGCGTACATGGACGCATGCCTCCTACACCCTCCTTAAATGTACTGATAACCCAAGACACCCTCACCCAGGCTTCCTCGTTATTGAACCAAACTAAACCATAGAAAGCGGCCACACATTCCTCACTTCCCTCTACTCCACCACCCACCTGCACATCTACCTGACAATGACTTTATCGTACCGGTTTCCTTTATTAGTTTCAGGGAAATGTACATTAAGGTACTCTCTATTCCTTGGCATTTATTCCCTTTTCTTCTCAATTATCTACCACTTAGCGATTTCTTCTGTTTACCATTTTTTATTTTTCTGTACCGACCACATTTCAACATGCTGTATAGGATCCCCATTGATCCGATGACATGGGAAAAGAGATTAGGGCTTCACATGGAGTGGACCCTACTCGAACAACAGAAAAAGCCATTAAATGCACATGATTCTACAAGATCAAGTATTGATTTGAGGGTTCCATTGAATGCTACAAAGTCCATCTTATCACTGAAGGTTCAATAGTAGGAACTTGATTACAATGGCATGTTTTCCATTGTTGCTGAGCTAACCGTTGTTCACTGGTTACTCTCTTTAGCCACCATCATCAAGTGACATTTACATTATGTGGATGTCAACAATGCCTTTTTCCCATGTAAATCATCAAATGATTTGGAGTGTTCTTCTTGTAAAATAATCATATTGCACCGTGCCAACCATGTAATATGCATATTGACCAACAACCTTTATTCCATGAACGAAACATGCATATTGACCTACATCATCATTTAATTCGTAAGAAAATTAATGTAGGGATTTCTCCATAATGTGCACATCAATTGACAAACAATGAGATGTATTCTTCAAAGCATTGGGATGGGATCGGTTCCTCAAATTTCTTACCAAGTTGGGTTTGCTGAATATCTACCCCGTAACGTGAGGAATATTGAATGTTATCAATTCTGCATATTCTGTATTAGTCATGCATAGTTTGTATAAGCAATATACCTGTTAGAAAAGAACATGTAAAAGCCCATTTAAGGGCCCATCTTAGGTCTTCTTCCTCTACTTGTAATAGTCCCACATCTTGAAATTAGGACCTTCCCTCTCTTCTCTCCCTATATATATATGTATTCATACTTGTATTTACATACACAAGAAGTATATGCAAAGGTTTATATTTTTCCCAAATCCTTGTGTTCTTTTCTCTACATGGTATCAGGGGGAGCGATCTCTCCGGGCGGTCTCTAATTTTCTAACCGCGGCCCTTTGTGCGGTTTGCTAACCGCACCTCCTCGGCGGATAGGAATCCTCTACCCGCCACTCTCTGTGCGGCTTCCTATCCGCATCCCTCTGCTGATAAACTTCTTCTGTCTGCACGGGTCACCTTGTGCTGTTCCCTCCTCTTCTGGACTCGTCTCTTCTCACTTTTATAGACTTCACCACTTGGACCCACCGTACGGCTTGTTCTGTGCCCGCCGCTGTCTTCTTGGTTTGTCCCATCCAGTCCGTTGTTTCCTTGATGTGACGGTTCACTTCTGTTAGCCGCAGCGGTCTGTCTCCGCGGTTTGTTTCTTTAGCCGCAGTGGTCTGTCCCTCTGTGCCCGCAGCGGCCTGCTGCAATTTTGCTAGCCGGTCTCTGCTTCTTTACCGCGTCTCTTTTTCTTCAGCGATCTCTTCTCAGCCCTCCGCGGTCTGTCCCAACTCGTTGCTCCTTAGCCCGCCGTGGTCGTTTCTCAACTTGCTGCTCATCAGCTCGTCGTGTTGTATTTTCCCAGCTCGCTACTTTTCAGCCCGTCGCGGCCTGTTTCTCAGCTCGCTGCTCCCAACAAAATGGTGTGGTCGAGCGTAAAAACCGACATCTTCTTGATGTTGCTCACTCACTCATGATTCAAATGCATGTTCCCAAGACGTATTGACACTGCGGTTTCGATGACGTGCTATCTCATTAACCGATTGCCATCCTCCTTCCTCAACAACGCCACCCCATGCATCGTCCTCTTTCCCTCCACACCTCGAATATTTGGTTGTACTTGCTATGTTAACTTACTTGGTCCTTCCACCGACAAGCTCGATCCTCGGGCGGCCAAACGTTGGTTATTAGGGTATGTTTGCTACTCTCCCACTACCCATAAGGTGACGGTTTCTGCTGATGTTACCTTTCTGGAAGATCAATCATTTTTCTTCACTCCGCCGCTCTCTCCACCATCACCACCCTTACCACGACCTGTCATCCCTGTTACATCACCACCACCAGCTCCGTCTCCTCCACCATCTCCTCTCGTTCCCTTCCTAGCTCCGGGCCTCCACCAACCCCCCCTCTTCTTCGTGTCTATACTCGACCTCCCCGCTTTGTTGCCTCGCTACAGTCGGCTTCCACCTCTGGCACTCTGCAACCTGTCGTCTCGGCTTCTATCTCCACAACCCATCCTCTGGCAAATTATGACTCTTTACATCGCCTGAACTCGGTGCTTCGAACCTTTATACCACATTATCCTCTATTTTTGTACCTAACTCTTTGCAGGAGGCTCTTCAACATCCGGGCTGGCGGGCGGCTATGAACGAAGAAATGACGGCCCTCTGAGCTAATCAGACTTGGGATCTGGTTCCTCTTCCTCCATGTCAGACTACTGTTGGATGTAAATGAGTCTGTCATCAAGCATGCAAATGATGGGACGATTGATCAACTTAAGACCCTTCTGGGGGCGGGCAACTTTACTCAGCAACAAGGTCTAGATTATGAGGAAACATTTTCTCCAGTGGCCAAGCTCAACACTGTTTGTTTCCTCCTATAGCTGTACACCGTCAATGGCCCCTACATCAGCTTGATATAAAAAATGCATTTCTCAATGACGATCTCCAAGAAACTGTGTACGTGCGACATCCTCCCGGGGTTGAGACCACATGGGAGTCCCATGTTTGTCTCCTTAAAAAGTCAATTTAAGGTCTCAAACAATATCCTCGTGCTTGATTTGATAAGTTTAGTAGAGTTGTTCGGGAGGTCGACTTTACTCGGAGATCGACGAATTTTTCTTTGTTCACTCGACCTAGCAAATCAGGAACATTTCTTCTTTTGGTGTATTGTTGATGATATTTTAATCACAGGAGATGATTCAAAACGAATCCAAGTGGTCAAACAGCACCTCAGTTCTGTTTTTCAAACGAAAAATCTAGGGAAGTTTTGATACTTTCTTGGCCTTGTGATAGCAAGACATTCTGATGGTCTTGTGATGCATTTTTTGTCGAATCCTAAATTTCATTTTTTAATTTTCAAGCATCTATTTATGAGCATGTATTTCTTTCGTGCATTTTCTTTTGAAATTGGTTGGCTTCTCGGGTTGACCGTCCGATGAGACCTTGAATAAAATGGTCCGGTAATTTAGGTAGTTAGAACGGTAGAGGTAAGCTTAAAATTATTTAATAAACACAAAATTAGTGAGAGGAAAATTCATAGCAATAATTATTTTGGAAAAATATTACTTGAGAAATATTAAAAAGAATATATAAATGTTATTTAGAAAGATACGCAATTATAATCTTTCAATTTTTTAGGAAAAACCCTCTTTGGAAAGTGTTGAAATGACAAACAAATTGGTCTTTATAAAATCTTGCCGGGTGGGTGGGGTGGGTGGGGGGTGGGGGGGGGGGGGGAACCAAAGAGTAAGGAAATTGATTTTCAATTTGATTTCCCTACATTGCCGGCATTGTTCCTGTGTCGATCTACCCGACCGCTGCTCCAATCCGCTCGACGCCGACAACGCCACCGCTCAACGCCTGCGCAAGTGGCCGCCGACGTTTTCCCCCCCGCCAGAGGATGACGTACCCCGGCCGACCGCCGTCTCCATCGACAGACCCGATCCCAGCGTCCTACCCGTCGCAAGCCTCTGACGACCGCAAGTTTCCAACAGTCCCGGAAGTTCCCACGTCACCCTGGCGTCTCCGACCAGTTCCGCATTCCAGGCCGTCTTCTCCTCCTAATCGGTCGTCGTCGACCTCAGTGCTCATTCCGGCGACCATTCCAGCCCGCTCCTATCAATTGACGTCAACTACAAATACTATCTGCCGTCAATTGATAATTACTATTGGTCCAATCGACGCCGCCTGGACATGCCCGAAAATTGTGCCACAGGGTAACATCGCCACATCAATGCTCCTCATCTTAGCTTGATTTTACGCGTCCTAATTAATTAATATTAAGCTGGCCTCTAACGTTCTCGCTACTCTCATTTACCCTTTATTCCATAAATTACTGCTTGTGGATGTACGAACATCGCAACGGGTCAATTCGTTAGGCGCCGCGGAATTTCTTTTAATAACGATTAACGATCTCGTGAAACTCAAACGGTTGAGAGCAATTTGCGCGCAAAACTTGATTTTGACCGCTCGGTCCCTTTTCAAATTTAAAAATCAACTTCTTTGCAAAAACTTTAGTTTATTTTATAACAAATAAACTATTTGCCTAAAAATTATTTTATTTTGAAAAACCCTAGATTTGGTTTAAATCAGTTTGGTATCAGAGGTCTGTGATTCGCTCCTATCGCGAATCACGCGATCCGAATTAAGAGAAAAAAATTGTGTCCTCTTAATTGTAAAAACTTTATTTTGCTTTTAAAAAAATTAAAAATATATATAAATCTTTATTTTATTTAAAAAGAAAATTAAAAAAAAATATCTCCTTTTAATTTAAGTTAAATTAAAATAATAATAAAAAACAAAAAAAATCAAATCAATTTTTTTTAAAAAAATTAGTTTGTTGTTTTTTTTAAACAAATTTAATGGAAAATCTCGTAGGTTTAGAGAGCACCATAAAAGATTTAGAGGTTCGAATTAAAAATTTAACCAAAATGGTAGCGTCTCATCAGCGTACACTCATCGCAAAATGAGCCCACTGATCCTAAGCGCCTAGAACACACATATCAAAGCAATTTTTATGGACGTCTAGAGCCTAATGACTGTTTAGATTGATGTCATAGCATGAAAACTTTCTTTAGTCGAAGTCAAATACCTTTGCGTAGGCAAATTAAGTATGTGACCTGTAGACTTAAAGGACACGCCTTAGAATGGTGGAAACAACTTCAACACATGAGAGATAAGTTGTGTTTGCCTCCAATCAATACTTGGGTTGAGTTCAAATCAGGGTTGCGCAAACACTATGTCTCTCCCGATCACCTCCACACTTTATATCGTAAATTTCAAAATCTTCATCAATGAGGTTTGTCGGTTGATGAGTACACTAGTGAATTTCTAATCCTGCAATCTAGATTAGATATTCAAGAGGGTGAAGTGATGTCTGTATCCCATTGCCTGCATGGGTTGCACTATTCCATTAAGGATCAATTAGAGTTGCACCACTATTGCAATTTGGAAGAAATTTCTAGCTTGGATCGTAGGGTGGTGTCTGAGTTTAGGTCTACTGCTAGACCTCTCGTTAGTTTCTTCGTTGCCCCAACTTTTAAGGACATAGATTTCCCTAGTGTTGTCGCCCCCAAGAGTTACAGTTTCCCAACCTTGCTCTACAGTAGTACTCCCTTCAGTTGAGGAATCTCTTCCCGAGCCTCAGCTTCAGGAAAAAGAGTTTCTTCCTCACATTTATGTCATCCCAAATGTAGTAGAGACTCCATTTGTCACCACTGAATCAACTGTAGTCACTGAGTTTCTTCCCGAGCCCTTGCTCCAGGAAAAAGAACGTAATAACGATGAGACACTCACCTTGAATGACACAATTTCGATCCCAATTCTCCCGAAGATGGAGTTGGCTAGTGATTAGCCCCACACCATAGATGATATAAACTTGAGCTACGTATACCCTGAGTCTCCTAGACCACTACATTCACCAACACGAGTCTATTGACGTTATGCGTGATGGTCACCCACCCTTAACACTATTGTCACCACCAAATATTGATTTTATATTTAGAGAACATCATTTCATATCACTGCATTTTCCTTTAAATATAAATATGTTTGAAAAAAATTATTTTCAAATTATAAACATATTTAAGAAAACTCGTGTTATAAGGATAGTGAGAAATCCACAAAATTTCACCCATAATAAAGACACATTTTATAGGATTTCTTTAGAAATTCCTGAAAGACAAAATTATAAGCAATTTTAAAATTTATCATATTAAATTAGACGTAAGCGGATTAGTGAAACTACAACAAAGTATTAACTATTTTATAATAATTTTTTTAATATATTATGAGGTCGAGAGAACACCAAACTCGAGCTTAATTGCGTTTATCACTCACTAATCGATGAACTAATTGAAATCTTTAATAAGAGTCTGGAGAACTTTCTTAATCGTTTAATCGAGGAGAATCTAATGCAATGAGACCTCGTACCTCCACAGGCAACTTTCACATGTAATAATTCTAAAAGCCGCTCTCTTACTATATCTCCTTTCGAGATTTCCTATGCATTGCCCCGCCCACGTGATTGTCATCATCTATCATTTCATGAACATATTTCCTTTGATGTTGAAGCTCAAATTAATTATTTAAAAGCATTGCCTACAATTGTTGCTAATCTTTTGCGAGCAACTTTTGTAAATTACAAACTCACGGTTGGTCGTTATCGCCATGAAATGTACTTTTCTAAAGGAGGTCTGATGATTGTTTACTGCAGGATATTTGGTCTAGTACATGATCAGCAGCGCATTGGGCCCCCAGTTGAGCCACCCGTCGAGGCTCCCGATATTCCCCCCGATCTAGCTCAGACAAACTTGTTTGATCTCTCCATTGCCAGCTTTTGCGAAGGCTCGACGGGGTCATGCTCTTTCAACCCGGGGAGAATTGATGCATTCTTCGTCGCATCCTAAATTACATGTTTAAATTTTTCAGCATTTATTTATGAGCATGTATTTCTTTCGTGCATTTTCTTTTGAAGTTGGTTGGCTCCTCGTGTTGACCGTCCGATGAGACATTGAATAAAAATGTCTGATAATTTAGGTAGTTAGGACGGTAGAGGCAATCTTAAAATTATTTAATAAACACATAAAATTAGTGAGAGGAAAATTTATGGCAATCATTATTTTGGAAAAATATTATTTGTGAAATATTAAAAAAAATATATAACTGGTATTCAGAAACATATGCAATTATGACGTTTCAATTTTTTAGGAAAAACCCTATTTGCAATTATGACAAGCAAATGGGTAGGGGAGAGCGGGAACCAGACAGTAAGGAGTTGATTTTCAATTTGATTTCCTTACATTGCCGGCACTGTTCCTGTGTCGATCTTCCCGACCCATTCTCCAATCCGCCTGATGCCAACAACGCCACCGCTCAACGCCTGCGCAAGTGACCGCCGACGTTCCCCCCGACAGAAGACGACGTACCCCGCCCTTCCGCCGTCGACATCGACAAACCCGATCCCATCGTCCTACCCGTCGCAAGCCTCCGGCGACCCCAAGTTTCCAACAGTCAGGGAAGTTCCCACCTCCTCACCCCGACGTCTCTGACCAGTTCCGCATTCCAGGCCGTCTTCTCCTCCTAATCGGTCGCCGTCGACCTCAGTGTTCATTCCGGCGACCAGTCCAGCCCGCTCCTATCAATTAATAATTACGACCGGTCGAATCGGCGCCGCTTGGACATGGCCAGAAATTGTGCCACTAGGTAACATGACCACATCAATGCTCCTCATCTTAGCTTGATTTTACGTGTCCTAATTAATTAATATTAAGCTTGGCTCGAACGTTCTCGCTACTCTCATTTACCATTTATTACATAAATTACTGCGTGTGGATTGTGCTTTTGTATATATGAACTTCACAACGGGTCAATTCGTTAGGCGCCGCGGAATTTCTTTTAATAACGATTAATGATCTCGTGAAGCTCAAACAGTTGAGAGCAATTTGCGCGCAAAACTTGATTTTGGCCGCTCGACCCCTTTTCAAATTTAAAAATCAACTTATTTGCAAAAACTTTAGTTTATTTTATAACAAATAAACTATTTGCCTAAAAATTATTTTATTTTAAAAAACCCTAGATTTGGTTTACATCTTGTCTTATCTCAACGGAAGTACTGTCTTGATCTTTTTCAGGATGCTGGATATTCTGGTTGGAAACAAGTTAACACTCCTATGAATGCCAATCACAAGTTGTGTGCTCATGCCTCTGATACAAATCTTCTTCTTTCAAACCAAGAATACTATCGACGGTTGCTGGGAAAACTGATATATCTTACCGTCACATGACCTGACATATTTTGTTGTTGGGGTTGTCAGCAGGTTTATGCATTCTCCTTGGGTGTCACATCTACTGGCTGTCAAACGTATTCTGCGATACTTGAAGAATACTCCTGGTCAAGGGTTGGTATACAGAACTTCCTACTCCTCTACTCTAACCTTGCTTGCATATTCAGATGCTGATTATACTGGTTTCCTGGATGTTCGGCGTTCCACCCACGGTTTTTGTACTTACTTCGGAGGTCATCTTGTTACTCGGCCTCTGTTGTATCCGAGCTTACATGGCTTGAGAGTTTCCTGAGTGATATGAGAATAAACTTTCCTCACCAGCCACCTTTCTCTGTGACAGTCAAGCTGTGATTCACATGGCCAGAAATCTATCTTCCATGCAAAAACGGAAAACATTGAAGTTGACCTCCACTTCATTCAGGAAAAGGTTCAAATGAAGAAGCCGGAACTGAAACATGTTCTAGCTACTGACCAAGTTGCTGATCTTCTCACTAAGGCTTTTCCGAGTGCTCTATTTTAAAAGTTCTTGTCCAAGCTGGGAGCCTATGACTTGTACGCTCCAGCTTGCTGGGGAGTGTTTGAAAAGAACGTACAAAGGCCCATTTAAGGGCTCATCTTAGGTCTTCTTCCTCTACTTGTAATAGCCCCACATCTTGAAATTTGGACTCTTCCCCCTCTTCTCTCCCTATATATATGTATTCATACTTGTATTTAGATACACAAGAAGTATATGAAAAGGTTTACATTTTTCCCAAATCCTTGTGCTCTTTTCTCTACAATACCTAATTGTCTTTATTTTGGTAGGAATACTTAATTGTGTTTATCTACCTATCAGAAGTCATTTTTTTTGGATTGAGTTCTTTGTGATGTAATCTTAAAAGGTGTAAAAAAACAGGTATGGTAATAAAAACCTTTTTATGTGGACTTAGCTGATATATTTATAGTGAACAAGTATTTGGTTGGATAATAATATTCTTTTGCTTCGTTTTGGTTGTTTCTAGAAATAATTATAACTTTTAGAAAATGATCTTTTAAATGCCCATTTTGTGGCCCATTATAGACCTTTTTCTTTCTCATGTAATAGTTCCACATCTTGAAAAAGGGATTTTTCTCTCTCTCCTCTCCCTATATATTTGTACTCATACTTGTAATTTTTGATTCAAGAACTATATACAAGTTTTACACCACTTTCCAACATGGTATCAGAGCTATCCGATCCGGCTTTACGGGTTGTCCTTTTTTAACCGCCTGCCCTCCTGTGGTCTACTACTTTTGGCAGTTTGCCCATTTTTACCCGCTTCTCCTTCTGCGGTCTTCTTCTCGCCTTTCTGGCGGACTGCTCTGTCTAATCCGCAGGATACTTGGCGGGCTGCCTCCCTCCACTGTGGTTGGATTTCCTCTTGGTTTTATAGATTTGGCGGCTGGGTCCCACTGTCCTATCTTTCTGCGGCCTTCATTACCCGCTGCGGTCTGCCTGGTTCAGCTTCCCGCATCCTACTCGCGCGCTTTGGTTGCGCTGTCTGCTGGCGACCGCCCTGTCTTCCCGTGGTCTTCATTACCCGTTGCGGTCTGCCCGGTTCAGCTTCCCCCTTCCTACTAACGCGGTTTGGTCACGTGATCTGCTCTTTGCCCGCAACGTTTTGCGGTCTGATCGCCCTTCTTTCCGCAGCGGTCTCCTCCTTGCGTGGTGCGGTTTGGTTCTTTGCCTTTCTCTGCTCACCGCGGTCTTATCCTACCAAACAGAGTGCTCACCCGTTGCTACTTACTGCGCCTTTGCTCTTGCCTCCAGTGTTGTTCTCTCTAGTAGTGCTCCTGCTCCTATCTCTCTATTCGCGGCCTCTCTCGTTGCGGCCTTCTCTAGCCGCTGACGGCCTTTATTTGCTGTCCGCCGGCCTCTTCTTCTCTAAGTCGCTGCCGATCTCTCTTTACTGTTTGACGACTTCTCCTTTAGCTGCTGCTTGCCCTTCTTCGCTAGTCGCTAGCCTCCTCGCCTTTAGTCGCTGCGACTTTCAGGTCGCCTGCTTCCTGCTACTGTTCGCCAGTCCGCCCGAGTCTATTCTCCAGGCTGCCTTCCCTCTTGTCTCCATGGACTCAACGATTGCCTCTTCTCTTCCCGCTCGTGCCGATGTTCCGTTTCCGGAAGTTTGTGATGAACTTCGGATCACCACTATCTCCCTCACCGGGAAACAAAATTTTGTGGAATGAGTGCATTCTGTTCGTCGCGTTCTCTAGACCAAATGTCTTCTTCATCATCTTACTCGTGATGCTCCCACTGTCCCCACTGTCCCCACTGATGAGTGGCTCTGTGATGACGGTCAGGACCTATCCTGGATCCTCAATTCCCTGGATACCCAGTCATATCGCATGACCATGTATCATGAAATTGCTAAGGCGATGTGGGAGGAGGTCCACTCTCTATACTCTGGAAAAGACAGCCTGCTACATCAGTTTGATATTATCTCCGCGCTTCGAACTACGGATATCGGCATAACGGGTGATTTGACGTCCTTCATTGCAAAGGCCAAAACTCTGGTGGATGCTTGTATACAATATCAGCCTCCCTCCACGGATCTTGCTACACAACATGCAGAAAAGGAAGTTATTGGGATTGCTATGATGTTGGCCCGTGTTCCTCCCCACCTTCACAGTGTCCGAGCTCAGATTATTTCCTCCTCTACAATGCCCTCGCTATCCGATGTCTGTTCTATGCTGCTCAATGTTACACCTCCATCTTAGATCCCCGCAAATTTTTCTCCAGCTCTCCTTCTGTAGCCACTCTTACCTACTCCTTCCCCAGCTCGTGGCTCTTCAGCTCGGAGAGGCCGCCACACGTCTCGGGGACATGGACGTGCTGTGTGCTCTGCCTTAAAATGTACTTACTGTGGTCGAGAGGGTCATCTTGAAGCTAGCTGCTGCCGCAAGCATGGTCTGCCTCCACACCTCGCCGCTTCTACTACAACTTCTCCTACTCCCACTGGTGCTACTCTACAAGATTCTGATTGTTCTACCCGACAAGATATCATCGCTCTCTGCATCCAGATTCAACAACTGCAAGGAGTTATCAGTCGCTCGTTTGGCTCGGTTGCGTCTTTCTACATTGAAGGTTGATGACTAGTAATTGAGTCATCATTTTATCTTAATTTGTTATTTGATATTTAAATAAATTATCATATTTGTTCGTTGTTTTGTTACAATATTGCGTAAAAACAATATTTCACGTCCTAAATATTATATTTTCTATTTTGTAGGATTACGACAGGTCTTATGAAAATTTACGTGCAATGTCCCGCTACCGTATCCAAGAGCTCGAGGCCACCTCCGTGTCCGGTTAACCTCCTCGACGCAACAACTAGTTCGGCCGTCTTATATATATATATATATATATATATATATATATATATATATATATATATATATATATATATATATATATAAACAGCTACTCCTCCTTCAAGCAGCCCGAGCATCCTCCAAACTCCCACTCCAGCAACTCCACATGAAGCTCCGCCAGCTCTGCAAGCAGCAACTCCGGCCAAGCCCGAGTCCCAACTTCAACTCCTCCACTCGGCCACCACCAGCGCCACCACCGCGCACCTCCGACATGCACCACCACCTCCGCGTCAACCTTCTCCGCATGCAGCTACAGCTCTACCACATACAACGACCTCGAGCTCCTCCAACTTCACTCTCCCGGCCACCACTTCAACAGCTCCGGGCAACAACTTCCAAGCGCCGACAACCCCCATGCAGCCACCTCAACAACCATCCAGCACTTCCACATGTCCAGCTTCACCGCCACCCTCACAGGAGCAAGGTCGGCGTCCTCCAACAGCAACTCCACGTCAGCGATCCACCCCGCGCCGGAGCACACGCTTTTGCCATTTCACCCGGCTGAATTTATTTAATTCCGCCGTTACTGTAGCATGAACAATAACGGCAGAATTAATAAATTCAGCCGTGTGCTTCTATAAATAGGGGCATTTGAGGAGAGCATAGGGGGAAGAAAAATTTTTAACAGGAAATTCGTTCCTTCAATTTGAACAAGTGATTAGATTGCTCGATTGGAGAAATTCATCTAGGATCGCTCATAAGTTGTCGTTGTTTTATTGTTATTTTATAATCTTGTACGTCTCGTTTCGTTCAACATAGAATTTTGTCATCTTGTAACCTTGCAATTTTATGTCTTGTAATTTCGCTATCAATAAAATATAAATTCCATCTTCATTTAAAATATTGTCCCTATTTCAAGTTTATCACTCGAACGTTATAATTTTGTTTCTCAACAAATTTTTTTGTTCTTCTCTCGTCATGTCGCAATTTTATAATCATGATTTCTCCACCTCCATGAGCGGCTAATTCTCTATAGTGCTCGATCGAGACGATCCGAGGATGAGATAATTTCTGTGATGATTTTAATTTTGCGCTTCTCAATTTGTTGAACGCTTACGATTTACCGTTGATCAATTCATTGAGGCTATATATTTTATATAGTTTTCAAAACAGTTTTCGCTCTTTAGTTGGCCGAGAGGCTCGTAAGGCGAATCGATCACTCATCGGTAAAAAGAGTAGAACGCAACCCTCGAGAGAGGACGACGTAACTCTTCCGAATTGGACTAAAATCTAATAGCGAGGTTCGCTACCTAAAGCAAGTCTTAGGCGATGCGATTTGAGAACGAAAGTTCGGTCGATACACCTAAGTTTAGTTGAACCTAATCCTCGAAAGAGTGGTGTTCATGCTTCGGGAACATCCACGGTCAAGGCCTCTTCAACAAGAGAATTTCATTGTTATTTTCATTTCATAATTTTATAATTCCAAGGTGACTCAAGATCGGGTACTAATCATAAAACCATTGTTTTAATTCCGTTAACATTTCTAGCTTTTACTTTTCGCAACCTCAACTCAATTTTCTATTGATAAAATAATAACGATTTTCAAAGTAGGATTACTCGATCACCCCGAGTCTAATACGACCTTTGTTTTTATAAACCTATACCACTCCCGATACGGTACACTTGCCGTTGTCATTTGCGGATATAGTTTCGCGTGATCAAGTTTTTGGCGCCGTTGTCGGGGAAATTGGTCGATAATTTGAAAAAGAAATAGTTATTAATTTTATCGTTTTTTTTTTAGTTTATGACCCGAGTAAACTCTTCAAATAATTTTGAATTCAGTTTTGATCCGGAAATCGAGCGCACATTTCGGCGACGTCTCCGATTTAGTGATCTACCAATAATTCGCGAAGAGTCAATCGGAGAAACTAACGAGGGAATAATGGAAGTTCCTAACCTTAATGCGGCCCCGCTACGGACTATGTCCTATTATGCGAGACCGAATTTGGAGGGAACACAATCTAGTATTATTCGCCCAGCAGTAGCGAATAATAATTTTGAAATTAAAACGAGTATCATTCAGATGATACAACAATCAGTTGTATTCGATGGCTTACCTGATGAGGATCCAAATTTACATCTGCTTAATTTTTTGGAAATTTGCGATACATTTAAAATAAATGGCGTCACCGATGACGCCATCCGTTTGCGTTTATTTCCATTTTCTTTGCGGACTAAGGCCAAGCAGTGGTTGGGTTCTCTTCCTAGAGGTTCCATCACTACATGGGCCGAAATGACGGAAAAATTTTTAACGAAATATTTTCCTCCGGCCAAGTCCGCTAAATTACGTACGGACATTCTCTCGTTCACGCAAATAGACTCGGAGTCTCTCTATGACACATGGGAGCGCTTCAAGGAACTTTTGCGGAGATGTCCTCATCATGCCCTTCCTACGTGGCAACAAGTTCAAACTTTCTACAATGGTTTGAATCTCCAAACGAGGCAAATGATTGATGCAGCCGCAGGGGGAACTGTTAATAACAAAACCCCCGAGGCCGCTCAAGAGCTTTTCGAGGAGATGACCATGAATGCTTATCAGTGGAATGCGCCACGGTCGCGCCCTAACAAGCCGACTGGACTCTTCGAAGTCGAGGACACCCCTAATTTAGCACATCAAGTAGAATGGCTCACTAAGCAAGTGGCGGAGATATCTGCTTCCTCCGCCACCAACTGGGCTTATAATAATAATAATAATTTTAATAATAATTTTCTTGAGCAAGTAGATTATATGGGGAACTCCTATCGTCCTCCGTATAACCCGAATAATAATATTCCGTTTAATAATAGTTATAATCCGGGTTTACGGAATCACACAAACTTTTCATGGAGCAACCCCAATAATGCTCAACGTCCACTACAAGTGAATCCTCCCGGGTTCACTCCACCACCATCGCACAAGCCTTCTTCACTTGAAGAAGTTTTCACTAAATACGTAGCTTCAAATGAGTCTAATATCCGGAATCTTACCGGATCTATAAAAAATTTAGAAAATCAAATTGGACAATTAGCCAAATTAGTCTCCGAGCGCCAACAAGGAACTTTGCCGGGCAACACCGAGCTCAATCCAAGGGAGAGCGCCAACGTAATAAACCTCCGCAGCGGAAAGGAGGTAACTTCTTCAAATTTGGCAGGACCTGAGGTAAACGTTTCATCTTCACCTCCAAAATTTACTTCTTCTTCTAGTTTAGCTCCGCACATTATTCAAAATTCTACTTTACCTTATCCTTCAAAATTAAAAAATGAGCGCGAATAGGAGCAATATGAAAAATTTATTAAAATTTTAAAGCAAATACAAATTAATGTGCCATTCTGCGAAGCAATTGCCCAAATGCCCAAGTATGCTAAATATTTAAAAGATTTACTTTCAAATAAAAAGAAACTTGATAATTTTTTGCGTATTTCTTTGAACGCAGAATGCTCTGCGGTTCTATTAAATAAATTACCACAAAAATTAAACGACCCAGGACGGTTTTCCATCCCATGCTTGTTCGGTAATTTATTTTTAAAACACGCTTTAGCCGATTTAGGCGCTAGTATTAATCTCATGTCATATTCCTTATTTAAAAAGCTTGGTTTGGGCATCCCAAGCCCAACTAATATGAGCATTCAACTAGCAGACCGATCAATAAAATACCCAATAGGGGTAGTCGAGGATGTGTTAGTTAAGGTTGACAAGTTTATTTTCCCGGTAGACTTTGTCATCCTCGACATTGAAGAAGACGCCGAAGTACCCCTTATACTCGGTCGTCCATTCCTTGCCACCTCTAGGGCAATTATAGATGTAAGTAACGGAAAGCTTCTCCTACGGGTAGGGGAAGAAGAAGTTACTTTTAGCATAAATTCCTCATTGAAAAATGCCCTTCCAAATGACGACTCTTGTTATATATTAGAAACAAATTTTGATGAAAATCTATCGTCATTTGCTGAAATAATCTCGAAAAATTTAGAAGAACCGGAGTTAGCAAAATTAACCTATTCAAAAGAAATCACTCGGCCGCTACCATTCGAGCAAATCAATTTAAATAATTTTAAAATTAACACGTCTTACGAAAAACCGCCGAGTCTAGAGTTAAAACAACTCCCCGATCATCTTAAGTATATTTTTTTAGAAAAAGATTCAAAATTGCCCGTAATTATCTCTTCGGCACTTAACGATGCCGAAATTTCCGCATTAATAAATATTTTAAACAATCACCGCCATGCAATTGCATGACAAATTTCTGATATTAAGGGGATTAGCCCCTCATTTTGCACGCACAAAATCACATTAGAAAATAATTCTCGCGGCACTGTTCAGCCACAAAGACGCCTCAACCCAAATATGAAGGACGTTGTTAAGGCCGAAATAATAAAATTATTAGACGCGGGAATTATTTATCCTATTTCGGATAGCACTTGGGTTGGCCCGGTGCAAGTCGTGCCTAAGAAGGGTGGGATAACAGTAGTTTCCAATGAAAATAATGAGTTAATCCCAACCCGTACCGTTACGGGTTGGCGGGTATGCATCGATTATAGAAGATTAAATGAAGCCACCCGTAAGGATCACTTCCCGTTGCCCTTCATTGACCAAATCTTAGAACGTCTATCCGGTCACTCACACTATTGTTTTCTTGATGGTCTTTCGAGATACTTTCAAATCCCAATTGCGCCCGAAGACCAAGAGAAAAACACGTTCACTTGCCCATTCGGCACCTTCGCCTATCGGAGGATGCCTTTTGGTCTTTGTAATGCACCAGCTACATTTCAAAGATGTATGTTGGCTATTTTCGCAGAGTTAGTAGAGGAAATCATGGAAGTTTTTATGGACGATTTTTCTGTTTTTGACGATTCATTTGAAAATTGTCTTAATAATCTTGACCGTGTTCTTCAACGTTGCGGAGACACAAATTTGGCTCTCAACTGGGAGAAGTGCCACTTTATGGTCCGAGAGGGATTGGTCCTCGGACATAAAATATCTAGTAAGGGGATTGAGGTCGATCGGGCCACGATCGAAGTCATAGAAAAACTTCCTCCGCCCACAAATATCAAATCTATTAGGAGTTTTCTAGAACACGCAGGATTCTATAGGCGATTCATTCGAGATTTTTCTAAAATTACAAAACCTTTAACTCATCTTTTAGAAAAAGAATCCACGTTTATTTTTGACGATGAATGTTTGAAAGCTTTTGAAAAAATAAAAAAAGAACTAATAAACTCGCCGATTTTAATTGCGCCAAATTGGTCTTTACCGTTTGAAATAATGTGTGATGCAAGTGATTTTGCTGTAGGGGCTGTTTTAGGACAACGGGTGAATAAATATTTTCACCCAATTTATTATGCAAGCAAAACACTTACGACCGCCCAAGCTAATTATACAACGACGGAGAAAGAACTTTTGGCGATTGTTTTTACATTTGATAAATTTCGTTCTTATTTGACGCTTTCAAAAGTTATTGTCTTTTCAGATCATTCTGCGCTCTGGTACTTATTGAACAAAGGAGATGCCAAGCCCCGACTGTTGAGATGGGTTCTCCTCCTTCAGGAATTCGACTTGGAAATTCGAGACAAAAAGGGAGCGGAGAACTTGGCGTCCGACCACCTCTCCAGATTGGAGAAGCCGACTGCAGGAGCATTAGTGGAGGCCGATATTAATGACAAATTCCCTGAAGAGCACCTCCTCGCGGCCGATCAGGTAACGACTTCCTCCACCCCTTGGTACGCGGATCTTGCCAATTACTCATTGGCACGGGTCCTCCCAAAGAATTAAAGTCAACAAAAGAAGAAATTCTTTTTGGACTTCAAAAATTACTTTTGGGAAGACCCCTTGTTATTTCGTGTCTGCGCGGACCAAGTGGTACGAAGGTGTGTATCGGGCGAGGAAGGCGTCAAAATTTTGCGTCACTGCCACGAAGGATCAACCGGTGGACATTATCAAGCAAACCGGACCGCTAGGAAGGTGCTAGAGGCGGGCTTCTATTGGCCCACTTTGTTCAAAGACGCTCAAATGTTTGTAAGCAAATGCGATAGCTGCCAACGGTCAAGTAACATTTCTAACCGGGACGAAATGCCCCAAAATATATTTTTAGAATGTGAAATTTTTGATTTATGGGGGTTAGATTTCGTAGGTCCACTACCACCGTCTCATAATAATAAGTACATCCTTGTTGCGGTCGACTACGTGTCAAGGTGGGCAGAGGCGCAAGCTTTCTCCACTAACGACGCGAGAGTCGTCGTAAAATTTTTGAAAAAATTATTTTCACGATTTGGCACACCGCGAGCACTAATTAGTGATAGGGGCACCCACTTCTGTAACGACCAACTTGCTAAAATTTTAGCCAAGTATGGCGTTACCCACAAACTCTCTACGACCTATCACCCACAAGCAAATGACCAAGTGGAGGTGGTAAATCGTGAACTTAAGAGAATTTTAGAAAAAACTGTGTCCGTTAATAGGAAGGATTGGTCACTTAAATTAGATGATGCTTTATGGGCTTATCGAACGGCGTACAAGACCACGATCGGTTGTACACCGTACCGATTGGTCTACGGAAAAGCTTGTCATTTACCAGTAGAATTAGAACACCGCGCATATTGAGCGCTCAAATTTTTAAATTTAGATCTAAACTTAGCCTCTGAACAAAGAAAACTTCAATTAAATGAATTAGATGAATGACGTGCAAACGCCTATGAAAATAACAAATTCTATAAGGAGAGAACTAAGTTTTATCACGATAAAAATATTAAAAATCCAAAATCTTTTTCACCGAGAGATTTAGTCCTTCTTTTTAATTCTAGACTTAGGCTTTTTCCGGGAAAATTGAAGTCCCGATGGTCCGGCCCCTTTGTCGTGAAAAAGGTTTGACCATATGGGACCGTGCTAATTAAACATCCGGAAAACGGCTCATTCAAAGTTAACGGACACCGATTAAAACTATATCACCCCGGCGATCCCTCAACCGGAAAAATTGAATCTCTAAATCTTCCAAACATTTAAAATCGTCACTTAGTCAAGCTACGCGACGGTAAACAAAGCGCTTGTGGGAGGCACCCCATAGTTATCCCTTTTCATTTCTATTTTTTTTTCTCTTGTTTTCTTTCCTAACAACTTTTGCAGGTTTTGGGTCGATGTTATAAAGCGGCTACCCCGACAAATAATCAGGGAAGTTTTCTTATAACATTTAATTTATTTTGCTTTCCTTTTAAAATAGATTTATAATATTCATACTTAGTTTTAAACATTGGGGACAATGTTTATCTTTAAGTATGGAGGGGTAACATAAGTAAGTTCTAATTTTTAACTTAGTTTGTTTTAAAAATTAATCTAGTCCTATTTCTTGCATTTTTTTTCAAAAAAAAAAAATTTAGTACTAAAAAAAAAATATGAATAAATCTTTTCGCTTAGTCTATCAACACTTTTCTAGTTTACTCAATTGTAAAGTTCTAAAGTAGATTTAATTTTTCATGAGCACTAAGAATTTTTTGTGCTAGAATAATTTTCTGAAACTTTTGAGTAAAATTGTTGACTCGTGTAGTGTTTCTAGTAAAATGCATGTGTTTGAGTAGAATTGGTGTAGAATTAAATCCTTGGCATAAAACTAAACTTATGATTTGATAATTTGTGTAGAAAGAATTTATTTTACTTCTAATTTGAATCTGGTTTAATCCAAAAGTAGTTTAGGGAGTGTGTAGAAGATCGTTAGAATGCTATATTACTCGACTCGAATGGAAGGGTGTCCTTTTTTTTAAAAGTCTAGAACTTGTCATTAGCTATCTTTGAAACGTTTGCATTTTAGAATAATTAAACTCTATGAAAATGATTTAGGCCTCTCTTTGGATAGTTTGAGTTTTTGCACCAAACCCCAAATTACTACAATTGTTCACACAAATTTGAGCCTTGTACCTTTATTTGACCCACCTCCACCATTTCGCCACCAAAACTAAAAAGTCCAACCAAACTGTACACTCAAATTTTGAGCTAAAATATTGAAAAAAATGGGTGCTTATAAAAAAAAAAGCAAAATTTTCATAGTGATATGCGGCCCAGGTATGCATACGCATACTTGGAATGATCCCAACTATGAAGAGAAAAATGATGTTTATTCTTAAAAAACTAAAATTTCATAGTGACATGTGGCCTAGGTATGCATACGCATACTTGGAATGATCCCAACTATGAAAAGCAAATTCTCATAATGATATGCGGCCTAAGTATGTGTATTCATGCTTGGAATGATCCCAATTATGATGAAAATAAGAAGAAGAAAATTTTAGCTCAAAACTCTTTGTTTAAGTGAAATGCGCCTACATGCTCATCATTGTTCACCTTTCTCTTAAAACTCAAGTTGTATGTACATCCTATTTAAGTCCTAAAGATCCATATAGTTGATTAAGTATAAAGTGTAGTGGAAAAGATGCAAGCAAACAAGCTTATGGACTTCTATGAAGGTCACCCAGAGTGTCAAAATCTAGTAATTTAAATCTCAACGATCACGCTATTTTCTCTCTTCACATAACTTATGATTAACCATCGACTCTTTTTAAAAGTAATAATAAATAATTGAAACACATTTTAATTATCTCACAAATTAGTGTTTATGCCAAGAACGTCTCTCTACTAAAATATCTACACATACCAGCATAAAACTTCGCATTTTACTCTCTAGCTTTCAAAATTTTATCTAGCAATAAATTTTCCTACTCTTATGAAAAATAGTTTGCTCGGGACGAACAACGAGTAAGTATGAAGGTGTTTGATGACTAGTAATTGAGTCATCATTTTATCTTAATTTGTTATTTGATATTTAAATAAATTATCATATTTGTTCGTTGTTTTGTTACAATATTGCGTAAAAACAATATTTCACGTCCTAAATATTATATTTTCTATTTTGTAGGATTACGGCAGGACTTATGAAAATTTACGTGCAATGTCCCGCTACCGTATCCAAGAGCTCGAGGCCACCTCCGTGTCCGGTTAACCTCCTCGACGCAACAACTAGTTCGGCCGTCTTATATATATATATATATATATATATATATATATATATATATATACATATATATATATATATATATATATATATATATATATATATATATATATATATATATATATATATATATATATATATATAAACAGCTACTCCTCCTTCAAGCAGCCCGAGCATCCTCCAAACTCCCACCCCAGCAGCTCCACATGAAGCTCCGCCAGCTCTGCAAGCAGCAACTCCGGCCAAACCCGAGTCCCAACTTCAACTCCTCCACTCGGCCACCAGCAGCGCCACCACCGCGCACCTCCGACATGCACCGCCACCTCCGCGTCAACCTTCTCCGCATGCAGCTACAGCTCTACCACATACAACCACCTCGAGCTCCTCCAACTTCACTCTCCCGGCCACCACTTCAACAGCTCCGGGCAACAACTTCCAAGCGCCGACAACCCCCATGCAGCCACCTCAACAACCATCCAGCACTTCCACATGACCAGCTTCACCGCCACCCTCACAGGAGCAAGCTCGGCGTCCTCCAACAGCAACTCCACGTCATCGATCCATCGATCCAGTAAACGGCTACTCCTCCTCCACGTCAGCGATCCACCCCGCGCCGGAGCACACGCTTTTGCCATTTCACCCGGCTGAATTTATTTAATTCCGCCGTTACTGTAGCATGAACAGTAACGACAGAATTAATAAATTCAGCCGTGTGCTTCTATAAATAGGGGCATTTGAGGAGAGCATAGGGGGAAGAAAAATTTTTAACAGGAAATTCGTTCCTTCAATTTGAACAAGTGATTAGATTGCTCGATTGGAGAAATTCATCTAGGATCGCTCATAAGTTGTCGTTGTTTTATTGTTATTTTATAATCTTGTACGTCTCGTTTCGTTCAACATAGAATTTTGTCATCTTGTAACCTTGCAATTTTATGTCTTGTAATTTCGCTATCAATAAAATATAAATTCCATCTTCATTTAAAATATTGTCCCTATTTCAAGTTTATCACTCGAACGTTATATTTTTGTTTCTCAACAAATTTTTTTGTTCTTCTCTCGTCATGTCGCAATTTTATAATCATGATTTCTCCACCTCCATGAGCGGCTAATTCTCTATAGTGCTCGATCGAGATGATCCGAGCATGAGATAATTTCTGTGATGATTTTAATTTTGCGCTTCTCAATTTGTTGAACGCTTACGATTTACCGTTGATCAATTCATTGAGGCTATATATTTTATATAGTTTTCAAAACAGTTTTCGCTCTTTAGTTGGCCGAGAGGCTCGTAAGGCGAATCGATCACTCATCGGTAAAAAGAGTAGAACGCAACTCTCGAGAGAGGACGACGTAACTCTTTCGAATTGGACTAAAATCTAATAGCGAGGTTCACTACCTAAAGCAAGTCTTAGGCGATGCGATTTGAGAACGAAAGTTCGGTCGATACACCTAAGTTTAGTTGAACCTAATCCTCGAAAGAGTGGTGTTCATGCTTCGGGAACCTCCACGGTCAAGGCCTCTTCAACAAGAGAATTTCATTGTTATTTTCATTTCATAATTTTATAATTCCAAGGTGACTCAAGATCGGGTACTAATCATAAAACCATTGTTTTAATTCCGTTAACATTTCTAGCTTTTACTTTTCGCAACCTCAACTCAATTTTCTATTGATAAAATAATAACGATTTTCAAAGTAGGATTACTCGATCACCCCGAGTCTAATACGACCTTGGTTTTTATAAACCTATACCACTCCCGATACGGTACACTTGCCGTTGTCATTTGCGGATATAGTTTCGCGTGATCAAAGGTATATCCCGTCTCTCCCATAGCCTCACTGGATCGTGGACTCAGGTGCGACTCATCACATTATATCCCAACAACCACCGCAATATATATAGTCTGCCTATCCCAAGTTCAACACTGTCGCAAATGACGACACCACTCCGGTCTGGCGCGGCTGATCTTCGCCTTACTCCCACTCTTCCTCTTTTCTCGGTTCTTCATGTTCCGGGATCCCCTACAATTTACTATCAGTTAGTCTTCTTACTCAGGAACTTGACTGTTGTTTAAATTTTTTTCCTTCCTCTTTTGTTGTGCAGGATTGCCACACGAGGAATACCATTGGTAAAGGGCGGTTGTCGAATGGTCTGTATTTATTGGATCTTCCACGTACCATTCTCTCTGCTTTCTCCACTGTTGATTGACATCGCCACCCTGGGCATGCTCCCCGCTTGATTCTCAAGAAGGATCTTCTTGATGTCTCATTGCGAGAGTTTACTTGTAAATCATATATCTACGACAAATAACATCATACTTCTTTCCCTCCTACATGTACCCGGAGTGATACTCCGTTCTCTTTAGTTTATTCTGATATCTGGGAAACCTATAAACTCCCCAGTGTTTTTGGCTATCGATATTTTGTCACCTTTATTGATGATTACTCGCATCTCAATTGGTTATATCTACTTCATGATCGTACTGAAATGACATCGGTTTTTCGTACTTTTCTTACCGAGACGCGTACACAGTTCTCCACTACGTTAAAAATCATTCGCACCGACAATGCTCACGAATATACAGACCGCACCTTCTCAAATTTATACACAGAGTTTGTCATCATTCATCAAACCTCGGGTGCTCATACCCCCCAACAAAACGGTGTGGCCGAGCAAAAAAATCGTCACCTCCTCGATGTCGCCCGGTCACTCATGTTTCAAATGCAGGTGTCCATAAAATACTAGAACTTCGCGGTTTCTACTGTCTGTCATCTCATCAACCGCATGCCTTCGTACTCGACTTCGAATCTCCATTTAGTCTTCTCTTTCCTTCCAAGTCTCCTTTCCCTCTCACACCTCGTGTCATTCGATGTGTATATTATGTTCACCTTCTTGGTCTGCCTACTAACAAGCTCGGTGCTCGCGCCACCAAATGTATATTCGTTGGCTTCTCCGGCACTCAGAATGGTTATGTCTGTTACTCTTCTACCGACGACAAGCTGATTGTTTCGGCTGATATAACCTTTTGTGAGCATCGACCATTCCACTCCTCTCCCTCTACCCCGTCTCCACCTTTCACTGTCGCTCGTCCTGCCATCCCGGTCACGACTCCGTCTCTCCCACCTCTTCCCTCACCACTCCCGGTACATTCTTTACCTTCTCTACCTCCACCGCCTCTCTGTGTATATTCTCGTCGTAAGTACAAGAATGTTCCCCTACAACGCTCCCTTCTACGGATGACATCCCGCGGCGCGCTACTCCAACATCAACCTCTACGGCTCATCCCTTGGCAAATTATATATGACTACACCGCCTCTCTCCGCAACTCCACAAATTTGTCGTTTCTCTTTCCTTCATTTCTATTTCTAACTCTGTGCAGAAAACGCTTCAACACTCGCGGTCGAAGGCGGCCATGGATGATGAAATGACTACCTTTGGTCTAACCAGACTTGAAATCTGGTTCCTCTTCCTCCCGGCCAGTCCTGTGTCAGTTGCAAGTGGGCATTTGTTATCAAACATGTTGCCGATGGGACTGTTGACAGCCTAAAAGCTTGGCTCGTGGCCCGGGGTTTCACTCAGCAGCAAGACCTTGATTATGATGAAACTTTCTCCCCGGTTGCCAAGTTGAATACTGTTCGGGTCATTATCTCCTTGGCTGTTCATCGTCAGTGGCCCTTCCATCACTTGGATATTAAAAACGCCTTTCTCAATGACGATCTCCACCAAATTGTTTATATGCACTAACCTCCCGGGTTTGAGAGCACGGGGGCGTCTCATGTATGTCATCTCCGGAAATCTATATGCGGTCTCAAACATTCCCCGCGTGCTTGGCTTGAAAAATTCAGTAAGATGGTTCACGATGTTGGTTTTACACGGAGCTCGAGTGACTACTCCCTCTTCACTCGTCATCAACCAACAGACATTGTGATTCTTCTTGTGTATGTTGATGATATCTTAATTATTGGCGACGACTCTATAGGGATGCAACAAATCAAACAACATTTGAACTCAGTATTTCAGACGAAAGACCTGGGAAATCTTCGATACTTCCTTGGGCTTGAGGTCGCAAGACAACCTGATGGTCTCATCTTATCCCAACGGATGTACTGCATTGACCTTCTTCAAGATGCTGGCTACTCAGGGTGCAAACCTGCGGACACCCCTATGAATGTAAATCACAAGCTTTCTGCACATGATTCTGATTCCGATCCACGACTTACAAATCCAAAATACTATTGATGCTTGGTGGAGAAGCTGATTTTTTTTAAGGTTACTCAACCTGATATCTCATTTGCTGTAGGGGTTGTAAGTTGTTTTACGCATGCTTCTCAGACATTTCATCTACAAGTTGTTAAGCGCTTTCTCCGATATTTAAAGACTGCTTCTGGACAAGGAATTATTAACAAACCATCTACCTCTATCTCTTATTGCGTATTCTGACGCTGACTACGCCGGGTCTCTGAGGACAGCTTATTACCTGGTGTAGCAAGAAGCAAACCGTTGTTGCTCGTTCGTCTGCTGATGCCGAGTACCGGGCTATGACTGCAATTGTATCTGAGTTAACCTAGCTTGAAAATCTTCTTAATGATTTGGGACAAACTCTCATCTCCGACGACCTTATTTTGTGATAGTCAAGCAACAATACATATTGACAAGAATCACGTATTTCATGAACGAACAAAACATATTGAAGTTGACTGTCACTTCATCCGAGAAAAAGTTCAATAAAAAAGATAGAATTAGAGCATGTTCCCGCTACAAGAGAAGTTGCTGACATCTTTACTAAGATCTATCTCGACCGTTATACTATCAGTTCTTATCCAAGCTTGGTGCCTACAACTTGTATGCTATTGCTTGCGGGTGAGTGTTTGAAAATAATCTTGTAAAGACCCATTTAGTGGCCCATTATAGGCTTTCTTTTTCCTCATGTAATAGTCCCACTTCTTGAAAAAGGGATTCCTCTCTCTCCTCTCCCTCCCTATATATTTGTACTCATATTTGTATTTTTTTATTCAAGAAGTATATAAAAGGTTTACACAACTTTCCAACAATAACTTTGAAACTATATCATTAGATTTAATATACGATAAAAACTCAAATGGTTCATTTACTATTTATTATTGATTTTGGCCTTTGACTTTTTTTCTTCATTATGATCCATGTGGTTAATTAAGTTTGATTATTTCGATCCTTCAATAAAATAGTGGGTTAGATTTTAACTGGGTCAGGGACAATGGTATTTTATTGGGCATAAACGGACATTTTCAACGTTGATATGTCTAATGTGAGCATTTTCTATTGATTTGTTATTATTCAACAAATGTAAGGTCCTTAAAGATCATTCTTGGGTAAATTTGATGACCATTATTTAGAGAAAAATTACTTGGTGTCAAAATGAATACATCACTAATAGTAAGGGATCATTTTAATTACATTCTATTTTATTTAATGTTTTCAACAGAAGCAAGTACAGATGATGTATTCAATTCACCCTTATTTTTTTCATTCAGGAATATTTGCAAAACCCAGTGCAAATAAAGGTCGGAAAAGTAAGTAGCCCAACCGCAAATGTATCTCAAATCCTGGAAAAAGTTACTGATGTTGAAAAGGTTAGTGTGCATGGAGATTCTATCTTTGCTATTTAAATTTTTTATATTTTTTCGTACCTGTAGTGGGAGATTACAATTTCCTTATGTTTACCTCCAAGAAGTTGTTTTTTTGGTTTTAACTTCCATTCCTAAGATAATGCTGTTCAGATTTCTTTAGCAATGTTGGCTTAGGAAATATTACTCCTGCTCAAGATGGATGAACTGAGGAGAGTAGACTTTCTTGAAATCGATTGATATTTTTGTCATTTTGATTATGCTTTACCTAGTTTACAAATAGAGGGCACGATGATGCGACATCCCAAAAATAATAATATCATCCATATGTTTCATCCTATCATTTATCTCTTTTAGGTCCGAGTGAAGGTGTGTGTCGAAGATGCATTCTTTGAAATTAATATGCATTCTTCTCTTGGAGTGAGAACTTGTATAAATTTAGTATGGGCAAATAAATTATACAAATTGTTACCGTCACAAAAATTTGATTGCAGTTGAATTTGAAAATCTTAATACAAATCAAGAAGGATACCCATGCCTAACTCCAGGAGTTTGGTTTCTCCTTGAAGTCTCTCTCCAAAATGTGATCCCAAAACCTAAAATGATCAAAAACGCCTAAGATTCAAAAGTCTCTTCCTTACATGTGGAGGAAAACTCACTTACAAATTACCCATACTACCCGTAAAAAGAAAAATTACATAATGACCATACAAAATAAAATGCTCAATGTCGTTATCATTGTGTGTGCATAACAATATATCCAGCTTGAGTCGACCTTGAACCAAAGGTCAATGCGCCGCCCACCAGCTAGTAGTGCTATGCTTGCATGTTGGCCACAGCTGGGGTGTTCAGGACTTTGTTTGGTGGTGCATCAGTGATCTCGAGAGCCTCAAAGTCAACTATGCCGATCTCCTCCAACTCTCCATGTAATTGCCGATGATGACGCAAAATTCTTTGACATGGAAGTCATGAGTAGGAGTGTTGGGTTGTTTGCAACAGAAGCACACTCCCTTATTTTGCAAGTTGTGATACTTTTGGTTGGAAAGATGATGATTGGTCTAGGACGGTTACTGCCTGGAGGTACCATGGGTGGGTGAGATAGAGGTGGTGGTGAAATTTGAGGTTTAGTATTATGCGCAAGTATGGTTGGCATGGGTGCTTTGAAGGGGGTAAGGGTAGGAGGAGGGTTTGTGCAGGTCGCTAGGAACTCAACCTTCATGTGTAAGGAGATGTCCAAATCTTGGTTCAAGGTCGATGAATGGGTGTGAAGGCAAAGCTTAAATATAAGGTTTGTAAGTCATGCATAAAATAATCCAAGTGGTGGTCAGGTGGAAGACCCGGAATGTGCGAGAACGACTCGATAAATTCATCCACAAAAAAAGTCGATGGTGCCCGTCTGGCAGACCCCGCAAAGACGTTCAATCGCTTTGTTTGGGTAGCGATGATTGTGGCACTGAATAAGGGCCTCAGTAGAGTCGCCCATGTGAAGCCTGGAGAGGACTAGTTGAGCTAACAAGTACAGTGGAATGAGCACCCTTCCGTGACAATAAGGGCCGTGAGGACCTTTTATTGCATGGAAGGTCTAGTGAATGTCAACATACTGCTCGGCACGGGAAATCCCGCCCAATGGGTTTGTCTCATTGAACGTTGGGATGTCCATGAAGCATGGAAGTGAGGATGCGGTCCCATCAGAGCCTGGTTGTCTGAGTTGAACCCGCCTAGGGATCCCAAGGAGAAGGCGTCTTTAGCCCCAGATGACTAGCCGACTTGTTTGGAACGCAATAGAGCCATAATTAATGTGAACTACTCGGTTTGGGGCAGAAGGTGGTCATTTATGGTGGTGAGGGCGTGCTCCAGGGCCTCCACACAGGTTTCTGTAGTATGACAGGTCTTTTTTTAAAACAAAGTAGAGGGTGAAAGAGCACTTACTAGGTGTTGTAGGTTTGGGGGATCGACACACAAAAAGGAATGGTGCATGACTGTTTGGTGCTTGGAGGTCGCATCAGTACCCAGAAGGAACATCGATCTGAATGGGTGCTTGCGCGGGATTTGGATCCGGGTGCAGAAAATGCAGCCGGAGTTGGAATAGGCGGAAATATTGACAGTTGGACGAAGAGTAGAGCGTAGGGATTCAAAGTGACTGGAAAGAACCAAAAAAGGGTTGTACGACGCTGCTGGGGTCGAAGGTAAGATGGCGGCGCAAGATCGAGCGAGTCGGTGCAGGACTGCATAGGATCACGAGCTAGAGCGCGACCAAGGTGTTGATTGATGTATAGATCGGATCGCACGAGCTAGGGTTCGATGGAGAGATAATGGCGCAGGATCAAGCTAATGAGAATAGTCCTTAGGGGATCGCTCGATGGGAGTTGAATTTGTGTCTTGGTCAATGGAGTGCGAGGGTAGGAGGTCGTATGGAGCGGTATTCGGTGGCTAAGATCAGGCGAAAAGGGCAAGTCAGATCATTGTTATAAAAAATGATTGTTGTTGAACTTGAAAATGAAGATACAAATCACAGAGGATACTCTTGCCTAACTTCAGAAGGTTGGTTCCTTCTTGAAGTTCCTCTCCAAAATGAGAGATCCCAAAACATAAAATTATCAACAAATTTCTAATTACCCTATTACCCTTAGAAAGTAAAATTATATAATGACCATACAAAATAAAACGATCCATGTTGTTGTCGTCACGTGTGCATAACACACCACCACTAAGATAGACAAACAAATATAATTAATGAAAGATATCGACAATAATACGAGGTGCATCCATATAACATAAATAAGTGAAAAGTAAAAGTAAAACTTACCGAGTGGTTTTATATTTTGCAGCGAGGATGTGGTAGTCAAGGTAGGGAATGCCAAAGGTATTGTGTTGTGTCACACTTGCAGTTAGTGGGGGAATGTGGAATGTAATTTAGGGCTTGAGAAATTTTAGGGATTTTAGGTATTTTTAGTTTCTAATTGAGGGACTGGAAGAGGGGCAGCATTGGTAATATGAACTTAGGAAGCTTAGCGATTGCTGTTTTATAGGGAAGGAAAAGGCTCGGAGGGTAACAAGGGGTTGTGAAAGTCTTCCGATTCTGGGGAGGGGTCAAATGGTCGTTGTTAGGTTGGAAGTGGTATCTGAAATGGCAGGGGGTTTTGGTGAGATTGTCGGAGGCACTTGTGGGTGGAGGTGTAGACACATGATTGGGAAGAGGAGTTGGTGGCAGGGAATCTGCGGGGAGGTGTCTTGTAGGCTCGCAAAGGCATTGGAGGTCGGGAAGGAGGCTGGAGGACTCGTGAAGGGCAGTGGAGGCGGCGGCTGGGGGGGGGGGGGGTGGGGGCGGCTGGGCGGCTTATGGATACAACATGACAGAGTGACGAGAAACACACACGTGTATATAGTTATATTTATAATTCTATATAGTTATATTTTATGTTATGAATCTGATTGCTCAAAATGTCTAATGAGTTCATTTAACCTAAAACTTAAAGTAGTTCTAAAATACAAAAAATGCATTGAATATGAAAATTCTCACTTAAGGTGACGACGGTCTTCCATCATCAAAAAGATGATGATGACCTAAATTGATCAAACAAGTTCGATAGATTCTCGTCGTTCTCCCTTACTCGAAAGCATTCGTCTCTGATGAATGAAGATTGTTATATCCCTTGTGATTGTTATATCCCTTGTGTAGGCTAGGTAAGAATGGAAGCAGCTGCATGAACTCTAACATCGCTTTAATCTCATTCTCCTGGTAGGTGTAATGTCTACTGAAGGTCATGGTCCGATGAAGCTTCAGATGGTCCCACAAATGATGTAAGCCACAACAAAAGTGGAGAATAAATTTGGGTAAACATGGGTTTGAAGCTGCAATAGGTGGTCTAATATCAAAGTACCTCATCATTAAGGATCAAATCCTCCATATTTGACCCCCAAATTCAAGACAAACCTCTCAATAATGTGCTAATCATCACCCAATAACATTTTTTTTGATCATTTGCAATCTTATGTGATTATCCACTAAATTTTTCATTAATCAACATAATTTTACGTTGGAGTTTGACATGCAAATCTTGCAACAAATGCAATTGATAAATGTCGATCTGGCAAACGTACTAAGCATATATTCTTCATGGTTTTGTAAGTTCCTAAAAATGGGTGGTTAGGGTGGATAAAGTGCGCTCTTAAACGCTACTATCTTCGGCCATTACTACTTGGGTAGATATGGAGTGGAAGTTATGTCAGTAGTATCTTCTAACTTTTTATAGGATTCATCTCCTCCAATAGTTGTTTCTTTTGTAGCATGGAACCATGTCCGTTGATGATTATTATATGGCTAGCTTTGACGAGTTGGTAGTAATGTGCGACATCCAAGAGGAATCGATTGCGACAACTTCCAAATTTTGATCAAGGCTTTGTGCTGAGATATATAATAGTTGATCTCTCATTGCCTAAGTCTATCGAGTAGATATTTCAACTCGCCCTCCGTACGAGCAATCTTTGAGTTCGACTAGTCTTAGTCGAGTAGATAGTTACGAGTCCACGATGAGAAGATTTGTACCAATGACAGTCGAAACCACGCAAGGATTGAGCGAGCCCACTAGCATCATCTTTGCTATTTTTCATGTTTTATGCACTATGAATACTTTTTTTAGCTCACATTTGTTTAGTCTTGTGAGGGGCATTTTGGTATTTGGATTGAATATATTCTCACTCTATTTCAGGGGAATGCATGAATGAATGGGGTAGGCAATTATTATCAGAAAAAATTTATCTCTCTCTTCACTTACGACTCTCCTAGGACATGGTACCACGTCCCCTTTTCAACTCGACATCGTTGGTCTTCTCCAAGGTATATCCCACTCCATGCAAATGATCTCCACCATCTCCTTTGTCACCGCCGCCATAGATTCTCTGGGTTTGAAGGGAACTCCAACCTCCTTCGCAGCTTCACTTTTGTTTGCTGCATACGTGATCTCAATCAAGTTGGGGGGGGGGTCCATATCAACTTAGTTTCAGGCCAACCAACCCCATTGATGTTCTCTGAACGTTCTTCCCTTCCCTCAGCACAGGAGACATCTGACACGCAGACACACCCATGATTCTGCTCCTTGTCCAAGCATCCAGTCCTAGACCTAATAGCTCAATTCCCACCCAAGAGTGGTGTCGAGATTCTTCCTTTGCAGGATTCTCTTCTGCAGCTGGCCTTATTACCCATATGGAGGACGACATTGTTAAGAATATTGTACATACGCACTACACGTGTATCTTATACTATATTGTTGATGTTAATAACATTATTTCTCCATTTCTATCATTGTATCAGAGCACTAATCCTTATCCGCTCGTTCGTCCGCTGTCTCTCTACTACGCCCAACGCCCTTTGGTAGTATCCGTGACTACTTCATTCCGCCGCTCTCGCTCAGCTATCCGAAGGTTCTGCGAAACAGAGGTCTGGTCGCATATTGCGGCGGAAGGAGGAACTAGAACTACGAACGTTGCTGTGTCAAACACTCGCTGCGCCTGGTCCTGACAGGATTTGAACGCGACTCTCTCAGCCCTTCCCTCCTTCGCCAGCACCTCCTGTTCCGACGCTTCTTGACTCTTTTATTATAGTCCTGGTTATGCGTTGAACGACAAGTGTATTGGTCGCACAAGTAACCTACCACTGGGATTTCAAGCATTGATTCCTCACCTTTCTTCGGAGAATCAACATTAACGGAGCATTAGCTTTTATCCTCTTATCTCTATCTTGTATCTTCTCTTTATTCTTTTTGATTGTTTTGTGTGATGGATAAATCGTCCGAGGAGGACGTCTATATCGGGGAGATCTAGTGGGTCTCTAAGACCTTGGCCGAGAAGTGAGAGAGCTGACTCGAAGACCTTTGGGTGAAAGGGACAGGTCGGGCTCGAAGACCTTAGGGGTGATGGTAGAGAGCCGGCTCGAAGACCTTTTGGTAGAAAGGTAGACAGCCAACCAGTCCTCTGGGGGAGGGTTGGTATAGAAACCCCAACTGGTCCTCAAGCGGAGTGTCGATATAGAAACCATGAGAGTATTTAAATCATCGTCTACGATCTCCAGAGTCATTGAGATCTAGTTTTGTAAGAGAACATTTTTATTAATCAATGAAATCATGTTTCTCTTATTTTGAGTTGCTAATACATTTCATCACTGTTGTCTCTTTGAAGTGCTAATTGGGTGTGTGCTGAATCAATATTTTGTTGTTAATGGATAAGCTTTTTATGGATATTGCCGACGGTAGGTTAACACTCCACGCTAACATCTAGAAAGTTTAACATAATAGCAAAAAATATTAATACAACCAGTGTCTGCGTACAGACCTTATTCACCCCCCCCCCCCTAAGATTGGCCGCCGGATTCAACAAGTGGTATCAGAGAAATGTTGCTTTAAAAGAGCTTAATATCTTGACGCAAGATGGTCAACTACAATCATGCATTTCCTGAGAGACAGGGAGTGAGTAGACCTCCACTATTTATGAGGTGTGATTACAGTCACTGGAGGACACACATGAAAATTTTACTGATGATGCAAAGCATGAAAGTATGGGCCATGATAGAATCCAAGTACAATGCACCCACTATCACGATAGGAGACCAAACTTTGGAAAAACCACGAGATAAATGAGATGATGCAGATAGGATGAGATGCACAAATAATGATAAAGCCATGAATTCTTTATTTTGTGCGCTAGATAAAACTGAGTTTACTAGAATCTGTAACTGTGAAACAATGTACAATATTTAGCGTTTATTTGAACTAACGCATAAAGGTACCTCGCAGGTAAAGGAGCTAAGGCTATTCCGACTTTAATCTGAATATGAATAATTCTGAATGGAGATTGACAAGGAGGTGGACAATATGTACCCTCGTTTCACGAAGATCGTCAATGTCTCAAGATCTCTCTGAAGGTCATACATTAATGGAGACCTAGTGAGGAAGATCCTGCGATCTCTCCCGCAATGGTTCAATCCGAAGGTGACTGCCATTCCTGAATCTCATGAGATTAGTGCTCTGAAGATAGAGAGCCTCATTGGGAACCTGAAGACCCATGATCTAGACCTAAAAATTCAAGCTGAAGAATATCCCAAGAAGCAAAAGAAGAAGGCTCTCGCACTAAAGGCGAACAAGGAAAAGACGGTGATTAAGGAAGCTGGTGATGAAGAGAGCTTGTATGCCCAAGGGATTAAAAATTTTATGAGGAACCCTAAGAGGCGAGAAATTTAAAAGATCCATGAAGAATGGTGGAGAAGAAAAACAGAGCTGGAAAAAGCCGTCAAATATGGCGGGAAGTGATGATGAAAAACCCACTCTGGAGTGCTTCCACTGTCACAAGCTTGGACACATCAAGAGAGAGTGTTCTAACTCCTAAGTACGTGAAAGAAGAAAAGGAAAAGAAGGGTCACAGCAATGGAAAGAAGGTGCTAAAGGCATCAACATTGAACGACGCCACATTTGACGAGTCAAGCGCCTCCAGCTTAAGTAGTGAGGGAGAGACAAATCTGTGCCTCATGAAGCATCAGAACGAATCAGACTCTGATGCTAGTGTTCATTGCGACACTCAGGTAACCCCTCTTATGAAGAACTATACGATCTATATGAAAGCATATGTGATAAGCTGGATTAGTTATTAGATGAGAATAATTTTATAAAGTTTGAAAACAAGAAATTGAGGAAGGACTTGAAAAGCTCAAACAAAGAACTCACTATACGTGGCAAGGATAAATTTGATTGCCAAGAGTGTTCTCACTCGATGACTATAATTAATGAACTAAAGGAGAGCCTCTCCCAGACTTTTTCTAAAATTGAAACTCTTACGAAAGAAAGGAAGGCTTTGGAGAACAAGCTACATGCTTCTCTTGTCCACAATGATGATGGAAAGAAACAATTCTCGAACCGGTGCGTGTTTCTCGTCATTGAAAACACCTCATTGAAGGCCAAAATTCATGACTTGAAATGTGCTATTCAGAAATTCAGAATAGGCTAGAAATCACCGGATATGCTGCTGGGTGCTCGGTGTCACGGATCTGGAAAGTTCGAGCTGGGATCCAGTAACTAAAAGTTACTGCCAGGTTTTAGTACTAGCGTTGCTGGTACCCATCCTCCAGCAAACGATATACTTTTGTTCTGATAGATAACTACTCAAGATTTTGTTGGACGATTTTTTTAGCTGCTAAATTCAAGGCTTTTTATGAGTTCTCTACCCTGTGTACACTAATCCAAAATGAATTGAAGTAAATATTAAATGCATATGGCCAGCCCACATGGGAGAATTTGAGAGTAAAATTTTGCAGTTTTTTGTTATAATTGAGACATTCGGCACGAGTTTTCTGCTTCGCGCACTCCATAGAAAAACAGAGCAGTGGAAAGGAAAAAATTGGACGCTACAAGAATTAGCTCGCACCATGCTAGCCGAGTACGGCTTACCTAAATCTCTATGGCTTGAAGCGGTCAATACTGCATGATATGTAATTAACCAGACTAATTCTGAAGCGTACTCCATTTGAGTTGTATTTTGATAAAAAAAACTGAAAGTAGCTTATTTTAGAGTTTTCGGTCCCCGTTTTTCATTCTGAACACCAAGGAATACTTAAGAAAATTTATTGAAAAATCTGATTTAGGTATATTTTAAGATATTTTTCCACGAGTCGTGTCGATAGAGTGTACAATAAAAGAACTTTGGTAGTAGAATCTGTACATGGGCACTTTAGTGAAAATACTGCAAATGAAAACTCTAGATCAAATGAAGCAAATGATGATCCGTTAGGAGACGAAAGCGAAGAAAGAAAAGTCGGAGAAAATGATCTTGATCATGTTGCCTCCAAACACTCTAAATTTTAGAAAACTTCCACAAGAATTAGTGATTAGATAGCCTTCACATGGGATGTGTACTTGTTTAGCCTTGCACGAATCATTTTCAAATCTATGTTTCATTTTCAAAATCGAGCCCAAGAACATTTCTGAAGCACTAAATGATGAATCTTGGTTTATGGCAATGAACGAGAAAATAAATCAACTTGAAAGAAATAAAGTGTGGAATCTTGTGGAGCGCCCTAGAAACCATCAAGTCATAGGCTTAAAGTGGATCTATAAAAATAAGTTTGATGGTGTGTATAGAATAACCCAAAATAAAGCTTGGTTGGTTATTCAAGGTTACTCACAGATTGAAGTAGTAGTGATGCAGAGCAAAGATGAGGACGCGCTTTGGGCCCATTCGGGGCTGATTTAGCTACTTACCATATATAGCGTGCCATTATCTACGATCCTACTCCGTGGATGCGTTCGGATTGGCGTTATGAATCAATTTCATATATAGTTTTGTATTTTTCGGGTTTTATTTCATATAGTTTTGACCCCGAGACCAACACCCAATCATAGTCGTTGATTTCGGGTGCCCTAATTTTAGATTCCTATAAATAGGATATTTAGGGCTGCAATTTTCATATTGTTGAATGTTTGAAGAAGTGGCTTTATTCATTCAGGTGATCCCCTCTGCGGTGCCGACTCCGTGGAGCCTCTTGGTGACGACTCCTTGGGTACGTTGTATCTTCTTTTGATTTTGCAACCCTAATCCTCCCTTCTCCTTGCTCTTTCCAGCCGCAGATCGTCTCCAAATCTCCTTGCAGCTGCCGGCCAACCCCCTGTCCAGCCCCGCTCTCCCACCAAACCTCTACCAGCCACCCTCCCTTCAAACCGCCAGCCTCCACTCAGGCAGCCGCCACCTCCCACATCCAGCCTCCTCCCTCGCCCCTTCATCCACCCTTTCCAAAACAAGTTGCCAACCATTCTCCTTCCAAATCCAGCCAGCAGCCACCCCCACACCTGTCCAGCCCTGCCACCAGCCACCCAAGACAGCCCCCTTGGTTGTTTTCAGTCCAAAACAGTCAAAATCTGGATTTTCCAGCCATATCCGACCACCCCGCCTCTTCCCCTTCGCTGCCATTACCCTCCATCCCGTGGATCCACCTCGAAACAACCACCCAACACCAAATCTGTCCAGATCTGGGTATTTTAGCCCGAGTTCTACCACCCCCATCCCGATCCAGCCCTCCTAAACCCCGACCAACCTTCCCCTCGCCCGATCCTGTCCACCAATCCACTAGAACACCTGTTTAAGCCCTCCAATGTTTCGATCTATTTTATTGCCAACAGCCCTAATATTCGTATGGTGTTTTGTATCGGTATTCAATTGTAGACATTGTTATGGTTTTGGATTATTACATGTTTGTTGGGATTTTCTGTTTATTATAGTATTTTGCCCTCGGATAAATCTCTAACTTTAGGAAGGACAGATTCGCCCCGCGCTCTCGCTTTGGCCCTCCACGCGGAAGAGAGCCTTGGCTTGTTTTCGCTCAAATAAATTATTTATGCCTTGCTGTGAATTATTTTGCGTGTGATGTTTGAAAATTATTATCTAACATGTGATCTAACCGTCGGATTTGCATAACATGTATGGTTAGGTCAACGATTTAACGTCGCCTATAAATTCGCCCCGCGTCAAGTAGATTTTGAAGAGTCTTTTGCACACGTAGCTCGCTTGAAGTCCATTAGCATGTTTCTAGCATTTGCTTGGTTTAAACGAATAAAATTATATCAAATGGACGTCAAGAGTGCTTTTTTAACTGGATATATTAAAGAAGAGGTGTACGTTGAGCAACCACTCGGGTTGAAGAATAATGAACATCCTAATCATGTATTTAAACAAGTAAAAGTCATGTACGGTTTATAGCAAGCCCCCGTGCATGATATGACAGGCTAACGTCGTTTCTACTGAAACCTGGATTTAGAATGGGTAGTGCGTATACCACACTATTTGTGAAGCATAGTGATCATGATATAATGATTTTACAATTATATGTTGGCGATATTATCTTTGGTGCCACTAACGAACTCGTGTAATGAAATTGTAGAAGTGATTGAAAGTGAATTTGAAATGCGTATAGTACGAGAATTAATATATTTCTTAGGATTTCAGATTTCTCAAAGACTTGATGGAATATGCCGATCAAAATACATAAAAGATATGCTTAAGCGATTAAGATTTAAGAATTTAAAACATGTTAAGAATCCGGTGAGTGCGTCACTCAAAGTTGGAAAAGATGAGGATGGCGTTTCAGTGGACCAAAAGGTATATCGAGGTATGATCAGATCACTTTTGTACCTTAGTGCATCTAGACCCGATATCATGTTTGCGGTGTCTTTGTGCTAGATATCAAGTTATTTCTAAAGTCTTATTTTAAAGTTGTTAAGCATATCTTTAGGTATCTTATATACACCAAAAATATTAGTCTATGGTATCCAGTATCCACATACTGATGCATTCATGCTTCATGGATATTCTGATTCAGATAATGTCGGTTGTTCACTTGATCGAAAAAACACAAGTCACACTTCTCACTTCCTTGGGCCGACTCTTGTTTTATGGTCAAGTTATAAACAAAATTCTGTTTCCCTCTTCATTGCCGAGGCCGAGTATGTTGCCTTAGAAAGTTGTTGTGTACAATCGCTTTGGATGTCTCAAACGTTAGAAGACTTTTGAACTCATGTGTGACAACGTGAGTGCCATAGAGTTAACGAACAATTCAGTACATCACTCTCGCTTGAAAGACATATATGTACACCATCACTTTATTCGAGATCACATGAAAAAGGAACACGTGAGAGTGAGCTTAATTGGCACGAACAATCATCTTGTGGACATCTTTACCAAACCCCACCCTGACGCACTATTCTCTATACTTCGCTTAGAATTGGGGGTTTTGGATCTCTAGGATAAATGATTTAATCCACAATTTTTTCTATATCTTTATGAATTTTTTGCTTCATTAGATAGGGCTTACCGCGACAAAGCACCATCCTAAAAAATTGGGAGCGAAAAATGACGAACAACGAGCCATTTTCTCGAAAAATGACTAATAATGAGTCGTTTTCTCTGAAAATCGACTCTCTGTTTGATACCGCCAAGCATTAGCCTATTGCCGACACTAGCTAAATTTTATGGTATCTTCGATTTTTCATATCTTTTTATTTTATGTATTTTTATTGTTTTTATCTTTGATTTTGTTTTCATTCTAGTCCATGTTCTTGCCTCTAAAATTGGAAATCACATAAAAATAATAAAACTCCAAAATCACAAAAATATGTTATGTTACGTTACGTTAGAAATTTTAAAATGAAAAAACCTTCTTAAGTCCTTACGTTATAAAGGGTGGATACATGACTTGAATGTGATGCATAATGATTACGTGCAATGTCTGATTTAGGATTGTTAATCATTGTTTACATTGTATGGTTTTATCATGGTGAGTTCCAATCTATTTGTATTAGCTATTGAGTGCTGCATAATATGTAATGTTTGTTTGATATGCCTCTAGGTATGTGTGAGGAGTTAGACTAAAACAATGATATCTCACCTAGCACACATCTTTAGAAAGTGTACTTAAGTAGATATTTCATGACGCACATATTATAACTTTTGATATTGTGCATACCACACTAGGAATGACTTGCTAAATCAATATTACGTAGTTCATTTTCTTGTATAAGGATTAGAACTATGGGCCAAAATTCTATTGCTATGATTTTCGTTTACAAGTTAAAGTGTATCTATCTATATAGATATATTTTGATAGATTCAGGAACCTTGTCTAAAATATATTTTTAAAACAAAAAAAATTAATAGTGAGCAAAATAATACAAAGAATAGTCTTTCGATATATTTGACAACGATACCCTTCAAGCTCTACTCACTCCTCCTGATAAGCCTTGATCAGCATTGTGAGGTTGAGCATCTTTGTTAGTTGAATCTCTTCAATCTTGTACGAAAACCGGAAACAAATGTGCGCGCCCTTCGTTCTAATCTTGGTATTGTGTAAATTGAAACACGACATGATTTATCACTTCATTACTTGTGTTAGCATATATATTTATTGAGACATATCATGTATTAATGGTTAATTTTACTTGATGTTATTTTATTTTGATGCTACACTTATGTCATTGTTTGGTCTAACACTTACATGCATAACAATTGGACTAGAGCTGCATCACATGTATTTTGCACAAATGTAGTATTACCCGATTGATACTCATGACACATAATGTTGTCTGGTATTAATTTCATAAATCACATAATATTGCATGTCATATCTTCTGCATTTAAATTTGTGTGCTTTGTCCTACACTTATGTTTATATATATATATATATATATATATATATATATATATATATATATATATATATATATATATATATATATATATATATATATATACAAGTGGTAAAACTTCTGTTGTCAAATTAAAATGATATTTTATTTTCTCCGTTCTTTTGAACAGTGTTTCTTAAAATCTCTGATACTTTATTTTGATATCTCTTATGATTTTCATGCTTATCCTTTTGTTTTGCGCTTAGGCTACGTACACTGCATACGTTGCATCTCTTATTCTCATCGTACTTAAAATGTCTGGATCATACCCACCCTTTTAATAATCTCAAAGGAGGAGAATAGAGAATGTTCATAAGGTAGTCATTCATGAGCTAGTCATGTGCTAGTCATCCATGTCAGATCATGTATTGGGGGAGATACTCTTATGTAATGCACATAGATAGGGGGAACACACATGTAGGGGGAGTTGTACGACTAGAGCATGCTCACGATCACACACTGTTTTTGTTATATAAACTTGTTCATATAGCATGGTTATCGTGCTTACACTATATCATCTTTTATGCTGTCTTACATCTGAAAGTTTTTAGTTGTCTTCCTAAATCACCTAGAGCGGGGTGAATATGTGAGCTCTGCATCTTTTAGTATAATAAAAATTAGTAACAAACAAACACACAGAAGCACAGCACAGACACGAGGATTTATAGTGGTTTCCCGGAATTGGTACGTCCACTGTCCCGTCTCGCCTATCTAGCACTTCGGGCTAGACCCAGCTACTTCACCAAAACTCAGATTATCACAATCTTATACCTCGGAGCCTCAACTCGTACAACTCTGAGACAACGCTCATACAACTCGGAGAACAACCTCTCCTACAACTCGATTCAACAAACACGGATCTACAAATTCGGAAGTAGAAACTTCCTACAAAAATGAAAATAATATTTACAAGTTTCTAGATTGAAAACAATCTTTTTCTTCAGATCTGAATGGATTCAATCTTCTTTCTTCTTGGAGAGTAGATCTTGAAATGAAGGTTGAAGGAGAAAACTTGAAAGCCTTGATCTGAAAGCTTTGGAATTCGACTAGATCAAGAACACCTTTGCTGAATTTGAAAGCAATGATCTTGTCGAATTTTTCTTTTTGAGAAGAATCGCCGATCGTGAACTCTAGGTCGTCGGGAAGAGCGTTTCCGAAAACAGTAGATCTGGAAAGAAATTTACTCGGTCGTTCACGATTTTGAAATTAGGATTTGCGATTCATTATTATTGAAATGAAATCCTTGATATTTATATAAGATTCCATCAACAATTAAAAATCTCCTTCCATAACAAGCTTCCACGTGCACTGTACATGACCGTCATTTTGAAACTGAACCCGTCGGAAAAACGAATCAGTAAAAATCGTTAAGACCATTCGTTGAGATGACTCGTGTAATCGCCAGAAGGCCCAGAACACTCGACAAATTACTTAGATTACACCAGAGTATTCGACGAATTACCCGAGTTCATTTGACGAATTTTACTTGGCCGAAATTTGGACCAGAAGAAATTTTTTTGTTAACAGTAACCAGACCACTCGAGAACATTTGACGAATTCCACGAGTATTCACGTGATGTCTCGATGAATGACACAATACTTCACGTATATACTCGACGAATTTAACTTAGCCATTTCTGAAGAAGTTTTAAGAAACTAACAAAAATTTCCCGGGTAAAGTCGACGAATTTCACGAATGTTCACGTGATGTCTCGACGAATGACACGAGACTTCACGTGTATACTCGATGAATTTTACTTAGGAAAATTTTTGATTTTTCCTGGCTTTAACAACCATCTTTTTCCTTGATTTCTATGCACTTGAAAATGAATTACACCCCCATAGAGAGATTACACATGAGACAACACCTTGTCCTACACAATGAGCGATTACATTGCATAATCCTGTGTTACATGACTCATTGTAATCTGACATTGATGTGTACTTGACAATTAAATCTTGCAAGCACATAACTTAAAAGCATTGTCAAATACAACTTAAGTTATTAAGGCATGCGCCTAGGCGCGCCTGAGGCGCCGGACGCACGAAATAGCGCCTGATCGTGGGCGAGACGGGCGAATTGGCCCGTGCGCGCCCCAGGTGCGTCTAGGCGCGCGCCTTGCGGGCCTTTCACGCGCTGGTTAGGCCCGCCTAGTAGATATTTGGTCTAGGCCCGGTTTAGTTTAATGGGGTTTTGTCTTTATAAAGAGTTTTGGCCTCATTTTCCCGATTCACGCCGAATCGGGTTTAGGGTTGAAAGCTCACCATCTCCGCTCGTTTCGTCACTCCGCTCGTGTCGCCTCTCCTCTTCCGTTGGCCGCTCCTCTTCCGCTCGTCGGCCGCCGCCTCTTTTGGTAACTTTTTCTTCTCACTGCATTCCTTCTTCTTGCATAATGGTTGTCGTTTGAAGTTTTTTTCGGCTGTGTTTTTCTGGCTGCCATTTTTTCGGTTGTTCTCTTATGTTCTAGCATAGACGTATAATGAATGCCCTGTTCACGTAACCTTTTTGGCTGCTCTCTTATGTTCTAGCCCTCTAGGCTTCTAGCATTGCAATAGTGGAAGCCCAGTTTGCTGTAACAGTGAACTGGGCTTCCAGTTCACTGTTTTACTGTGAACTGGGTTCTAGTTCACTGTAAAACAATGAACTGGAGCCCAGTTCATTACAGTGAACTGGGCAGCTCAGTTCACTGTGACAGTGAGCTGGGCAGCCCAGTTCACTGTGACAGTGAACTAAAAGCTACAATTTTCACTAGTTATCATGTTCTATGTAATAATTATTTTGTAAAATGTTTTTTATAGCTTGAAATGGACGGGAGTGGATCTGGTTCATCCAGTGTCAAATATAGGATTTATCCAGGTTGGAAGTATGTGCGGCAGACATCTGTCACTAATAAAAATGATTTAATTTGCATTTTTTGTGAGAAATTCACAAAGGGTGGAATTTATCGTGCGAAACAACATCTAGTGGGGGATTTAGAAATACCAAAGTCTGTCTCAAATGTCCACAGCATGTAAGGACAAAAATTCAAGACTATATACAAAAGAAAATGGCTATAAGCAATACATAAAAACAAGCATTCCCGGACTCTGCAGATGTAGATATCTTTTGAAACGATGAGGATATGGATGACGTCGGTGCGAAGATTCATGGATGCGGTTCAAGCGGTGCACCTAAAAAGTTTAGGACTAAAGGACCGATGGATGTTTTTTTTGCATCTAATATTGAAAAGAAAATGAAACAAAAAGGCCAACATTAGCAAATGAAGCAAACTTCAATCATCGAAGCATGTAAGAAGGAAGTTAGAGGGAGAGCTTGCAAGCATATAGCTCAATGGATGTATGATGCAGTTATTCTTTTTAATGCGGTTACCTACCCTAGTTTTGTAGTGATGATAGAATCCATTGGCCAGTTTGGGGTTGGATTGAAGCCACCCAGTTATCATGAAGTTCGCGTGTCTTTGTTGAATAATGAAGTAACTGAAGTACAGAAGATGATGAAGAACTATGAGGATGAGTGAAGTTTGTTTGGATGTTCTATCGTGGCAAGCAGATCGACAAATAAGAAACAAAGAACACTTATAAATTTTTTGATAAATTCACCGAAAGGTACATTCTTTCTCGAATCTGTTGATGCATCTGATTACGCAAAGACTAGAGAGAGGATGTTTGAATTGCTTGATAGCGTAGTGGAACGTGTTGGAGAGGCCATTGTTGTTCAAGTTGTTACTGATAGTGCAAACAATAATGTACTTGCAGGTAAATATATATTTAATCATCCCTTTTTAATATTTATTTAATTTTGATGTCATATTTTGAAATTAAATAAATGTGTTTATTATGAAATAGGAAAATTATTGGAAGCTAAACGACCATATTTATATTGGACACCGTGTGTCGCCCATTGCATTGACTTATTGCTGGAGGATATTGGAAAGATGTCAAGCATTAGTAGAATAATTAAAAGATCAATGAGCATCAACAGTTATATTTATGTTCGACCTGTACTAGTCAACATGCTAAGGAGTTTCACAGGACAACTGGAGCTTGTTAGATCTACTGTTACTAGGTTTGTCACTTCATTTCTTGCTCTTCAGCGCATTCATAAGCAGAGGACAAATCTAAGGAAGATGTTCACTTCACCTGAGTGGACATCAAACAAGTGGGCAAAGGAAACAGGAGGTAAGCAAATACAGAGCATTATATGCATGGTCTCTTTCTGGAGTACTATTGTGTACATTTTGAAGATTTTCGGATCTTTAGTTCGTGTTCTAAGATTGGTAGATGGGCAAAAAAGACCGGCAATGAGTTATATCTATGAGGTTATTGATATTGCAAAAAAGAGACAATCATGAACTCCTTCAATGAGAAAGAGGAAAAATATAAAGAAGTCTTTGCGATTGTCGACATGAGATGGGAAAATCTGCTTAATCGACCACTGCATGCGGCGCCTCATTATTTAAATCTGGAATTCTTCTATTCAAACCTTGAAATGACATTAGATGGAGAAGTTATGATGGGTTTATATCAAACAATGCAAAAGCTCATTCCAAGTCGTGAAATTCAAGATATAATTATGGACCAACTAAGTTTATATAAAAATGCTGAAAGTTTATTTGGAATGCAATTTGCAGTTCGTCATAGAAAAATAAAATCCCCAAATTAGTTAATTAAATATTATTTCAAATTTCAAACAAAAAACTTATTTAATAAGAATGATTCATTAATTTCTTGATATTTATTTTTTAGGACAGCTGAATGGTGGCAATCATATGAAGCCGATACTCCTGATCTAACTAAATTTGCAGTGAAGGTTTTAAGTCTCACTTGCATTTCATCCAGATGTGAGCGCAACTGGAGTTTTTTTGAGCATGTATGAATTTTTTTGAACATATATGTAAATATTAATTTATATTATTATATGGTTAATTATTTATTTGTTATGTTGCAAGTCCATAGAAAAAAATAAATCGACTAGCACAGCAGCGCCTAAATGATTTAGTATTTATAAAATACAGTCGTGCCTTGCGTCGGCGATATGATTCACGTGATCGTATTGATCCGATCTCGCTGAAAGATATTGACGATAGCAATGAATGACTGATGGGAAGAATGAAGGAAGATGAGGAGGTTGAGCAGGATGACGATATGTTTTTGATGACGAATTATTGACCTGGGTTGCAGTAGCAATGGCCAGCGGAGTAGAAGAAGACATCTACTCCGCGCTTATCTAAAGGGAAGATGGTAGCTGACAAGGGGAACACATCTAAGATGAAGACACTCCAACAATCCGTACAGATGATGCCGACGATGAAGAAGCTGATTTCAATGAAAAAGAAGAAAATTTTAGTTAAGAAAATGAAACCTTTGTTGATTCAGATGATGAGTGATGGCGTGATTGCCGTGATGTTATGTTATTTTCTTGCACATTAGTTTAGAGTTTATGATTGCTGACTTGGTAGCTTAGGTTTGTTTTTTGGTGCGGAAAATTGCAATATTGATTTGGTAGATTATGATTGCTGACTTGGTTGATTTATTTATGTTATTTTTATTATGTTGTCTTCAAAAAATAATCTCATTTTATTATGCTTGAATGTTTGATTCTACTACGTTTTTTGTGTTTTATTAAGGGATTTGGTCATTCATCAGCTGAGTGGAAGACATGCTATATTGTTAATTCAAGAGGGTTAATTGTTGAAGACAAAATTTGACTTTGACAAATGTTCGCAAAATAGGGGCGTAGCCGACACCTACTTGACCCAAGCTCCGACCTCCGACTGGTCGTGAAGGACTAGAAAACTGGCCCAAAGCCGCAGCAGGGAGGTCTCACCACTTACCCGGAAGATCACTGAGAGCTTCCCCTCCAAAGCCAAAAGCTGGGCTTGGAGCTCCTCAGAAAGCACAGAAGATGATGCCACAGATCCCCCGGGAGTGAAAAATCTGTCCTTCTGAAGAACCCCTATGGGCCAATTTATAGATTTCTGAATTTGAGCTGCCAATAACCAAACTGTACTGGTCTGAAATTACCAGGGTACCCCGGGCTGGGTCTGCCAACAGCCAAACTCCGCTGTTCTGAGGAGCTATATGCAGACCACTAAGGGTAAAAGGGTAAAAAATCCCGGGGTAGAAGAGTAAAATCCCCTGTTGACATGGAAATATAAAAACGACTTTTTTTCTTCCTGGCGAGTGGATGAGCACCTATTGGCAAGATGGACCCCTCTGCCCATCTCGCCGGAATCCTTTGTCATGAGGTTATCTCGTCGCGGGAGGTCTTCTCGCGCCCCTAAGCGGGAAGTCTCGCTTATTGTAGGGACCGCTCATCTCGCCACATGCGAGAGGACTCCCCATGGTCCCACTCGCCTATCTATCCTTCTCGCCTGCCCCGAGTATCCGCATCTTGAGGGTCTCTCGCGAGCCTGAGGTTGGACACGATCCCCGCTCTTTCCGAGGTTATCCTAAGCTCGAAAAGAATGTCCAACCGAGGCTCGTTATTAAAGCGCATTTAAAAACGTATTTATGAGGAATCTTTTATGTGACCCCCACCGGGGCCTATAAATATAGGATTCCGACTCCGCACACCGGATGCCCCACTTTGCACATCCTTCTTGCTCAGCTCGAATCCTTCGTCATGACGCACAACCAGAGCTTCCGTGAACGTCTCGCACTGGTGCGAGAGCAGCACAAGGCCAACGTGGCTACTTTTACTTCATCATTAGTTCGCCCTCTACCCCCATCGTCTCGCCTAAAAAAGATGAAGACAGGTGGTCCGTCGTCTGCCGCCGTGGATCTCTCTCGCGCTGCTCCGAAAACCGACCCCACTCTTCATACATCTTCCAGGGAGAAAGAGGTGGGTACCCGCTTCTGCCTCTGACATTTCCGCAACGTGTGTTTTTTCTCTATTGTTGATTGGTTTTTTCAGGGAGCTCTCGTGGTTTTGCAGCACCTGGAGAGCCCGCGAAACGATTCTGCTGTTCACCGCGAGGAATACGACTCGCAGCCATCTTCTACTCCCCCAACTACTCCCAGCGAGAGGAGGGACGACCCCTCCCAGGTCGCCGGGACCTCTCGCCTTCCTGGTAAAACACCTTCTCTCGCGCTTTTGAATCCTCTTCGCTATTCTCACACCCTTCTGCGAGTGCCTCTTCCACCCTGCCTCTGCACTCCTTGCGCAGATTCTCGGGCCAACTCGCCTGCTGAGGAGCAACCAAGGCGACTCTCCGTCTCGCCTCCTCCTCTTGTAGATGGGATTGAAGATTACCTGGGCGACCCTTCGAACCCAGCGGAAATGAAGCGCAAGACAGCTGAGCTGTTTCGGAAGCACGCGCGCATCATCCATTCCTTGGCGCAGGACAAGCAAGCTGCGGAGAGGCGTATCGAATGGCTGGAAATGAATGTGCTCGTCTATCCTCCGAGGTCAATGCTGAGCTAGATGTTGATGGCACCAACCCTGACGCCATCATCAATGAGACTGATATGCAACTCCGTCTCGCGCGCCGTGGGCTTGAGTCCATTCGCGCCTTCCACTCGCGCAGTAGACCTCCCTGCGCGGGAGCTCGCGGTGGCCGCTGGCAATGACACCCGTATTGAAGGACGTCCGTCTCTCCCTTTCTCTTTCCTTCTGTATTTGAATGTTGTAATAATAACAGTCTTGTAGCGCCGTCTCGCCAAAAACATTAAGAAACTCGGTGCCCGCCGTATGCGGGACGATCTCTGAATATATATTTTTATTGCTGGTTCTTTATTATTATTATTTTTTAACTCTTTCTTTTTTTAATTTGTTTTCTGTGATTGCGATGGATCGCGCCGATCGAGGTTTAGGAGAGAGAAAATCCCGCCGCCGGCTCTCCCCCTTCCCCTATACTTTTTCCCGCCCATCAATCATTGCTCTGTATCCGCTATAAATACACCTGGCTCTGGATCAGAAAGACGCCGCACTCTTCACTCCTGTCGCTACCCAAGCTCTTACTTCTTTGATTCTTTTGTCTCGCCGGCCCCTTTCGCCCTTCTCTCTTGGTTCTCTCGCCAACTCTTTTTTCTTCTTCATCTCGCCGAAGACCGTCTCGCCACCAAAGATGGGCAAGAAGAAAGTTGAGGAAGGTGAGGGGCGCAGTCGCTGCGGGAAGAGGTTCACAGACCACGACTTCCCGCTCGGCCGGCTCCCTCAAGAAGATTACCGTGGATTCGTCCGCGAGTACCTGGGGGACGGTGTTGAGTCGCGTCCCCCCAAAGTCGGCGAGTCCATCAACACTTATTACCCGGGAGAACTCGCCTTCCCCGTCTCGCACTTTGAGGCGGGGTTGAGCTTGCCTCTTTGGCCTGAGGTAAAACAGGTCTTCAAATACTTTGGCGTCGTCCCGGCGCAGTTCAACCCAAACGCCATCTCGGTGTTGATTGCTTTCGCCTGCTATATGCGCCGGGAGCGCATCGAATTCAGCATGACGGTCTTCCGCAAGCTCTTTATCTACCACGGCAACGCTGATGGCGTCTCGTACTTCACCGGGCAGGGGCTCAAAGTGTGCGAGACGCCCAATAAGAACCACCACTGGCTCACCCGGTTTGTCTTCATCCGGGGAGATCGTGCTGACTTTGGCGGCGTCCCTCTCGCGCCGGTGTCTCCGCCAGAAAGCTTCTACGCCACTCCACAGGTCAGTGACCCAGAGAAGCTGCTGTGTGAATACCTCGTCGGCAAGAACTTTGAGGTCAACTTCTTGCGGCGAGGCCTCGACTCGCTTCCTCCAGTGCTCCCCGGTGAAGGTATTCCCGCTCCTTCATCTCGCGTCTCGCTATTCGCCGTCTCGCCGTAATGTAACCCTTGCCTGTCTTTCAGGGGAGCGAATCATTCCAGCCCTCCCCCCTTACAATGGCAACATCCATCCAGCAAAGGGCCTCGATCTCGCCAACGCGGCGGCCGATGCGGCGAGAGAGTCTTTGGCGCCCATCCCCCCGAAGAGGTCCACAGGCGACACGGCCCACTCTCGCTCCAGCCCCCCCCCCCCCCCCCCCCACACACACACACAGAAAAAAGATGAAAAAAGCCATAGCGATTTCCAAGGAAAAGAAGAAAGCTCCCCAAGGGAGCCCCATTTCTGTAGGGGAATCTCCACCGCCCCTTTCGCCTTATCACCAGGCCGTCTCGCCTACTCGCGAGACGGTATTCCTCAAACAACCAGCTGTCATCCCCAGTCAGCCGGTTGCTGCCTCCAACCTGCCTGCTACTGCATCCAACCCGCCAGCTGTTCTTCCCGACCAGCCGGCTGCCACCTCCTCTCGCGAAGGCACCTCCTCCAGCCGTCCCGCCCCCTCTTCCCACATAAACTATAACCTGGGTCTTGTGGTCCACGATGCCGCCGGCGACCCAGTTCTGCTGTGGGGGCGGGACGCCAACCGCGTGTCCATCTCCACTCTCCTTCCTTCTTGGAAGGAGCAAGAGGTCCCCACCAGCCATGCCTTCGCCGTGGGGTATGGCCTCTACGGCGGCCTTGACGCCGTCTCGCCTGAAAGCGAGTCCACCAGGGATCTCGTGCTGAAGACTTCCCACCACCAAATGCGAGCCTTGGAGTTCTCGCACCTCTCCTCTCGCCGCCTTATTTATATCAACGCAAAATGGAAAGCCAGTGAGGAGAGCCCGGAGGCGGAGCGAGAGAAGTCCGACGATCTCGCGAAAAGGCTATCTGAAGCCGAGTCCCTCCTCGCGAAGGCCCAAGGCGGTGTGGTAAGCCTTAGACTTTTTTCTTAGGTTTTTCTTTTTCAATCCTTCTTGGCTAACTGATGGATCGTCTCGCAGGATGTCGAGACGGCGGAGCAATTGCGCTCGCGCGTGACGGCTTTGGAGGAGGAGGTCAGGGAATTAAAAACTGGGAACGCACGTCTTCAAGCTGACGTCGCGTCGTCGTCTCGCCGCGAGCCCTTCCAGACACCTCCGCCGCACTACTCTCATGAGGAAGTCGAGGAGCAGTGCCGAGACGCTGGCGTTCGGGCGGCAGAGCTGGTGTTGCAGATGATGAAGGACCTAGGGGTTGTGAAGGACGATTCTGAAACAGTGACCGCTCGCGACTTGGTTCCCGAGCTCTACAGCGAGGAGAGCGATGATTCTTCATCTGGCGAGGAGGACTGACGTGCCGACTCCAAGATCTTGAATCACTCTCTCCTCCACCTTTCGCTGTTGTAAACTTTAAAAAATATTTTTGTGATACCTGTCATAGTAATGAGCGAATACTCATATTTTGTCTTGTTTATTTTTTGTTCCTCACTTTGCGAAATGAGTTATTGATTTGCTTCGGCCTGCGGGACGCTGCTACCCCTCCGTCTCGCCACCTTGCCTTTTCTGTATTTCGCCTTTTTTTGCTTAACGCGAGACGACTCCTTGATGTACTTACGCCCATGAGACGATGTTATGTCATGTCTCGCGAGTGTCCCCTCGCCGATGGCGAGACCATCCTTGAAACCGCCCGCCGCGAGTGCCGCCACTCGCCTTACTACAAGCCTTTTTCCTTAGTTTATTTTTCGCTTCACAGGGCTAAGCCGAGATGTTAAGTTGCGATGTTGCTTTAAGGAGACTGTCCACATTATTCTGCCAAAGTAAGTTTACTGTCCTGCTAGCTTGATGCGAGCCTGAGCAGCGGGTCTATCGGAGACTGAACCAGGCTCGAAGTGGCGTAATATTTCCAAGTACCATTCCCAGGAACCAGAAGCCAAGACTTCAAGAACCAGACATCTCCCCCACAGGCGAGCCTTCGGATCTGCCAGCTAATGAGAGCCTGTACAGCGGGTCTACCTGGGGCCGAGCCGAGCTCGAGGTGCTGATGAAGTTTCCTCAAACCAAACCTATCCCCCACAGGCGAGCCTTCGGACCTGCCAGCTAGATGAGAGCCTGCGCAGCGGGTCTACCTGGGGCCGAGCCGAGCTCGGGGTGCTGATGAAGTTTCCTCAAACCAAATCTATCCCCCACAGGCGAGCCTTCGGACCTGCCAGCTAGATGAGAGCCTGCGCATCGGGTCTACCTGGGGCCGAGCCGAGCTCGGGGTGCCGATGTTTCCTCAATCCAAACCTATCCCCCACAGGCAAGCCTTCGGACATGCCAGCTAGATGAGAGCCTGCGCAGCTGGTCTACCTGGGGCCGAGCCGAGCTCGGGGTGCCGATGAAGTTTCCTCAATCCAAACCTATCCCCCACAGGCGAGCCTTCGGACCTGCCAACTAGATGAGAGCCTGCGCAGCGGGTCTACCTGGGGCCGAGCCGAGTTCGGGGTGCCGATGAAGTTTCCTCAATCCAAACCTATCCCCCACAGGCGAGCCTTCGGACCTGCCAGCTAGATGAGAGCCTGCGCAGCGGGTCTACCTGGGGTCGAGCCGAGCTCGGGGTGCCGATGAAGTTTCCATCTTCCTGCCATTAGAACTTCACAATAGACAATAAACAAGAAGTAGTTTGAGAAATATATTATATTGATTATGCTTTGAGTACACATCTTCCGCTCTCCCTTCTCATGGGTAGAAGCGTTTCAAGTCATCCCCACTCCAGGAGTGGCTCATGGTCCTACCCTCCGCATCCTGGAGGTAGTAACCTCCTGCTCTCAGTACTCTCTCCACAATATAGGGCCCCTCCCAATTTGGATTGAGCTTTCCCACCGGGGCAGACCTCCCTGCCGCATCAACTTTCTTTAATACCAGGTCTCCCTCCGCGAATTGCTTTATCCTGATATGCTTGTTGAAGTGCTTTGCCATTCGACGCTTGATCTCTTCTTGTCTGATGGCTGCCACGTCTCGCAGCTCTTCTGCCAGGTCTAGCGAGAGGCGTAAGCTTTCTTCATTTTCCATCCTCCAAGCCTCGTCTCCATCACCTGCAGCCGCAACTCGTGGGGTCCGGGCCTCGAATTCTACGGGCAGGACCGCCTCACATCCATGAGAAAGCTTGAAGGGTGTCTCGCCGGTGGCCGTGTTCGGGGTCGTTCTCAAGGCCCACAAGACCGAGGGGAGCTGTTCTACCCAACTCCCCCTCAAATTCTCCACCTTTTTGAGCAGGTTTACGATAATCTTGTTTGCTTCCTCTACCTGACCGTTGCTCCTGGGGTGGTGGACGGAAGCAAACCTGAGGTCGATGCCCAACTGAGTGCAGAAGCTGATGAACTCTTCACTAGCAAACTGGGTACCATTATCTGTGACGATGTCCTGAGGCAGTCCGTGCCTGCAGATGATCTCCCCCCAGACGAAGTTCCTGATGACTTGGGAGGTCACCTTTGCTAGCGCCTTAACCTCCAGCCACTTGGAGAAGTAATCTATCATAACCAGGAGGAACCTTCTTTGCCCACTAGCTGGAGGGAAAGGCCCAACTAAATCCATCCCCCAGATGGCGAAAGGCCATGGTGCTGTGATACTTCGGAGCCTTTCAGCCGGCAAGAGCTGGAGGGGGGCGTAGAGCTGGCATTTTTGGCACCTCCTCGCAAACTCTGCCGCGTCCTTCCTCAGGGTGGGCCAGAAGTACCCTTGCCTGACCACCCTTGCTTCCAATGTCCTCATTTCGGAATGACTACCACATTCCCCGGAGTGCACCTCCTCCAAAATATGTCGGTTCTCCTCCTCCGTCACGCATCGAGCTAGGAGGCCCGAAAGCATCTTCTGGTGCATTCTTCCTTCATGCATGAGATAATGAGCTGCCTTATGCCGGAAGTTTTTTGCCTCCTTGATCCCCTCAGGGAGGGTTCCTGTCATGAAGAAGGTAATGAAGGGATCGACCCACGAGGGTCGCCGATCCACCTCCATTAGCTCCCCCTCTTCGATCGCCGGATGGAATAAATCAGTCAAGGTACCCCCTCCCCGAGGTCCGAACTTAGTCAATCGATCGGCAACAACACTCTCTCCTCTGGGGACGTGTTGAATGGAGAACGTCCGGAACCCCCCGATGATTGCCCTCATGTCCAAGGTGGGCTCCCGAGCTTCGAACTCTCCTCGAATCTGGGATGCCACCACCAATGAATCCGTGAAAGCCTCATCGTCCTTGATCTCGAGCTCCTTTGCCAAACGAAGGCCGGCTATCACCGCCTCGTACTCTGCTTGGTTGTTGGTCGCGGGGAAATGTAAAACGACTGCTTGTTCTATGGTCACCCCTTGAGGACTTTTCAATACCACTCCCGCTCCGAAGGAGCGCTTTCCCGAGGCCCCGTCAACCGTCATCTTCCATGCCTCCTGTGGCCGTGACTCCTCGACCCCGACTTCTGCAACGTAGTCTGCCAAGAAGTCGGCCACCACCTGTGCCTTAATGGAGAGCCTTGGCACGAACGAAATATTGAATTCACTCAACTCGATAGACCACTTGGCCAACCTACCCGAGTGCTACACTCCTTCGAAAATCTTACGGAGAGTATGGTCCGTCACCACCCTGATCGAATGTGCTTGGAAATATGGCCGGAGCTTCCTGGCCGAAACGATCAAGGCGTATGCCATCTTTTCTAGGATAGGGTAACGAAGCTCCGCCTTCTTTAGGATCCTGCTAACATAATAAATGGACAGCTGCTTTCTCCCCTCTTCTCTGAGCAGGTCAGAGCTCACCGCCTCTGCTCCTACCCCTAGGTACAAGGTTAGATCCTCCCCCTCCTTTGGGCTTTGAAGCAGAGGAGCCAGGGAGAGCTGCTCCTTCAGTTTTTGGAAAGCTTCTGCACACTCCATGGTCCACTAAAACCTTTGGTTCCCTCGTAGCACTTTGAAGAAAGGTGAGCACTTCTCCCCTGACCTGGAGAGGAATCTGCTAAGGCCGGCCAGCCAGCTTCCCTGTCAAGCGCTGCACCTCCTTAGCGTTTCGCGGTGATTCTAGTTCTAGGATGACTTTTACTTTATCTGGATTAGGTTCTACCCCTGCCGGGGTCAGAAGGTGCCCAAGGAACTTCCCACGGCTTGCCCCGAAAACACATTTTAAGGGGTTCAGCCTCATTTTGAACTTCCTCAAGGTGGCGAACGTCTCCTCCAGATCCCGGAGATGCGAGTTCACCCCCTTGCTCTTTACCATGAGGTCATCAACGTAGACCTCTAGGTTCCGGCCCCTCTGGCCTTGGAAAACTCGATCCATCATCCGTTGGTAGGTAGCCCCTGCGTTTTTTAACCCAAAGGACATCATGTTATAGCTAAAGCACCCCTCCCTCGTGATGAAAAAGATGTCCTTGACGTCGGGAGGGTGCATTCAGATCTGATGGTAACCTGAAAAAGCATCCAAAAAACTCATAATAGAAAAACCGACGGCTGAATCAACCAGCGCGTCGATCCGAGGCAGGGGGTAGCAATCCTTAGGGCACGATTTATTTAATAAAGAGAAATCAATTCACATTCGTCATTTTCCACCTCCCTTCTTCACCATTACCACATTGGAGATCCAGCCTAGATACTGGATCTCTGAGATGAAGCCAGCCTCTAGGAGCTTCTTGACCTCCTCGCGTATTGGCTCCTCCAGCTTTGTCGCGATGGTCCTCATCTTCTGGCGTATGGGGCGCGTCCGGGGGTCCAGATTCAGGCGGTGGCAGGCCACGTCCGCATCGATGCCCGGCATGTCTGCTGCGCTCCAAGCGAAGACGTCGATGTTGCTTTGGATGCAGGCCCGCACTCGCTCCGGGTCCTCAGGACTCAAGCCCCCGCTAATTCGCACCCTCTGCACCTGCCCGGCGCTGGTGAAGACTTCCATCTCCACCACGTCCTCCGCCGGCTCCAGCCGTGACTGTTCCCAGCCGGCCCGGTCTTCCTCTTCTTGCCCAAACTCTTCCTCCCCTCCTGCTCCCTCAACTTCCATCGCCTCACCCTGCTGCTGCTCAATCTCCATGCCTCTCTGGGCTTCCTACTCAGTTCATTCTCCTTCCACTTCCTCCTGTCGTCTCTCCTACGGCTCCGACTCTCCGTCCCGCCAGACCTCTTGCACATCTCCTCCCCTATGCTCCTCTTCAATCTCCATTGCCCCCTCCGGGCTCTTCTGTTGCTGCTCGACCTCTGCACCCCTCTGGGCCTCCCTCTCGGCTTCTCCCTGCTCCTCTGCTATCTCCTTCCTCGCCTCTCCCGGGCTCATCTCCTCTTCCCTGACAACTTCTTCACGCGCCGCCATCTACTTCTCCAACTCCTCCGCCTCTGCCATCCAAGATATGGTGTTGACCGCCGTAACGTAGCACTGTCTTGCCACCTTTGGGTCCCCTCTGACCCTGACCTGCACCCCTCCGTTGTTGAACTTGAGACATTGATGAAAAGAGGAGGGGACGCAGCGAAAGACACTGATGAGGGGACGCCCAAAGATGGCGCTTTAGCTGCTCGGGGCGTCCACGATCACGAACCTGCAGTTCCGTGACACGCCCCCTAACCTTACGTGCAGCCCTTCTCCCCCTTCCATTTCTTTCCTCTCTCCGGAGAACCCGAACAACGGTCCATCCGAGGCCAAGATCCTTCTGGTCTCCACCTGCATCTCATCGAAGGCCCTCTTGAAGATCACGTTTACAGAGCTCCCATTATCCACCAGGATCTTGGAGACCGTAAAGTTTTCCATCGCCGTCTGGATCACCAAGGCATCGCAGAACAGATCCTCATAATCTGGCATATCCTCTGAAGAGAAGGTAATTTTTTCTTTTGGGGGCGGAGCCTGGGAGGTCGAGGCTACCCCCCTTCGGAACATGGTCTGGAGGCTCCCCTTTCGGGTGGCCTCGATCCCAACCCCCCCATGGATTGCCCCGATTCCTCCCCGGGTTCCTACATCCACCCGGTCCTCGCACCTATCCTCCTTCTCCCCCTGTTGCACTTCTACGATCCTTACTGGCGGATCCTGCCTCCTCAATCCTCTGGCCTCTCTCATCTCCAAGAACTCTGGGCAGGTGGCAGTTGTGTGACCCTCCTCCTGATGGAAGTCACAGAAAGGCAACGCCACCCTGCCCCTTCTTCCTTCTCCATCCTCCCTTCTTCCAGCTCCTCCTCGAGCTCCTCTCCTTCCTCCTCTGCCTCGACCGATCCCCATTGCCTCCTGCTGATGCAGAAAACGATCCCTCACCCCTGTCTCCTCGCACCCTGCCCCTTCTTCCTTTATTCAAGTTGGATTCCAACTTCTTAATGTTTACTTTGAGTTCTGCAAGTCCATTGTTCATGTCCTTCTCCACCTCTTTTACTTTATCAAGTATTTTCTTCAAGGACAGATCAAAGTGGGCTCTCTGCTTAGCAATCATTGCTTCAATAGATTTCAGCAGAGTATTATCAGAACTAGAACTGCGAATATCCTCACCTTGAGGTCTTGGAGGTGATAGAAGTTCTGCATGAGTCTCATGGTCACTAGAGAGATGTCTTACTGGGGAGACATGGGCCTTGAGCAAAAGATGACTTTCAACCTCTAGGACAGGAGGAACCACCTCTGTTTCTCCTCCATCACCAGAAAGCTCAATGAGGTACTCCCCCTCAACTGGAGCACCCAAATCCTTCTGGGTCTGGACTCCAGGGCCACCGAGAATGTTGGCAATCCTTTCCTCAAAGTCATGTATAAACTTATCAGTTTGGTATTGAAGTAGATTAGAAGGCTGGTTCAGCTCCCCCTCAGCAATATCTGGAAGATCTTTTGGGAAACTGACTACCAAATCAGCAGTAACAACAACTTCATCATTATCAATATCATTATCTTCCTCAGCATTATCATCAAGATTAGCATCATCATCATCAACCTTAACATTAACATCATTGTCATCAGCATCAACAACTTCCTCAGCAGCATCCTCATCAGCAACAAGAACAACTGTATCTGAAACCACTCTCTTTAATCACTGTCTCTGTAATCTCTATAGGTACTTGAACTTGCTCAGAAGGGATAGGAACATCAACACTCACAGGAGGAAGTGTCTCCCCCTCAGCAACTGCACCAAAACTCTCAGGTGCGTCATTGGGGGTAGGAGTTGGAATTCTCTCCTCTAGGATTCCTCTTCCTCTACTTTAGCACTCATCCCACCTTCTTTGGGAATTCTTCGCTCTCATCTGCTGAAGATGGATGAATCAATCTTCTTCAAGTGATGAATAGGTATACCTGAAGACATATCGAAACGGTTCCTATCCATTTGATTGAGGTAAAGTGTGAGAATCCTTCTCAAAGAGAATCACTCCCCAGTTGACAGGTGCATCATTGGGGGTAGGAGTTGGAATTCTCTCCTCAGGGAATTCCTCTTCCTCTACTTCAGCTCTCATCCCACCTTCTTTGGGAGTTCTTCGCTCTCATCTGCTGAAGATGGATGAATCAATCTTCTTCAAGTGATGAATAGGTATACCTGAAGACATATCAAAACGGTTCCTGTCCATTTGATTGAGGTAAAGTGTGAGAATACTTCTCAAAGAGAACCACTCCCCAGTTGATTCTCTTCCTGCAAATCACTGCTGCGAGGAGTTTGAACATCTCACTAGAAACATAATCATGGGACCCAACCTTACATAATAGGACCTTTCCCATGATATCTGTCAGCAACTTTCCTTCCTCATTCATCCATTTCCGTCGGATCGAGGTAGTTCCCCTTGGTAAGCCACAAAAGAGAAGGGCTCTACGCAAGTCTGTCTCCTCAACTAAAGCTTCCTCAATAACTGACGACAACCGCAACTATTGGTTCAGTAAACTTGCCTTCACCTTCACAGAATAGTTCCTGACTTTGCTCTTGATTACAGTTCCTTCCCGCCTTAGCTTTGCATTTTGATAGAATTCTTGGATATCTCTGTTAAGAACTCGACGTGTTCCAGAATGAATGTCAACCGTGATGTCTCAAGCATCAAAATCACTTTCTCTGAATTCATCCAAGGCTGTCGCAAATCCCGTACGTACCAGTTCACCACCGACCTGAAGATTTCCATTGCCTCTGTCACGACCCGTCTCGACAAAAGTCAGAGTGCGCTTGGGAACAAGTCGTGATGTCACAGGCATGGGCGGAAAGAAAGTCATGCCTGCTAAGGCAGATGCCGAGAACACTGAAAATAGTTTTAAAGTAGTTAATTTGAAGAAAAATAGTTTGATTTTTTTTTATGCGGAAGCTTTCAGAGTTTTAAATGCATGTGTATTTTGTAAAATTCATGTTTTACAGGCTACTACTATAGTTTTCTTGCCATTATGATGCAACAGAGAGTGCACATGCGTTATATTCAGATTCTAGTACATAAATATTTATATAGCCTAGCAGTTGTAACAACCCGGTTTTATAATTATGATAATAATAATAATAATAATTATTACTTATAAAAACCTATTTTCCCATCATTATTAACCTAGACCGAGCAAGCCCTTCCCGTTTATTTCAACCCGCCGGAAAGGTCTTTCTCCCGATCCCGATTTTTTCTCCCAGCCGCATCTCGTTCTCCCGATCTCGTTCTCCCGATCTCGTCTCCAGCCAGCCGCACGCAGGTCGCCACCTCCTCCTGCTCCAGGCGCCGACTACTCCGGCTTCTCCTCCTGCTCCAGGCGCCGCCTCCTGCGGCTTCTCCCCCTCTTGCTTTGGTCGACAGCTCCCCCCCCCCCCCCCGATGCTAGGGCTGGCGGCCTCCTGCTCCTCCAGAGGCTGATTGCTCCCTTCCCTCTTTCTCCTAGGGCCGACAAGGCCTCCTCTTCGCCGATCAGCGAAGGCAGCCGTCTCCCCTTCCCTCGGCAGCCCTCTTCCTCTCTGATTGGACCGATTTTGCATGAAGAGCGCCTAGGGTTTTCTTCCCTCTCTTCTTTGGGCCCGGTTTTGATTCCTATTGGTAAGATTCCCCGCTTGTTCATCTCTATTCAGATTTTCATGAGGTTTCTTGTAAAGTTTGTGCTCCAATTTCATATAGTTTGTGATCCATGATTTTTGCCCCTATCGTAGTCGACTAACCCTTGAGTATGTGTGTTTTCCAGTGCCCCTCCACGTTCCTATTGGTGGAATCTCTCCAAATCTCTCTCCGAATTAGGGTTTTCCCTAACCCAAGCATCGTCAAGTCTCCGCTTCTGCGTGGTATCTCTTGTCCCCTCACTCACGAGGGAGGTAAATCTCTTAGCCGCCTGTTTCAATTTTTGTAGCGATTAATTGCCTGTGTGAGCGTTTGGATTCTTTTATGTCAACATCGTTCTTGCTTGCCCTTATGCAAATTCAAAATAGGATTTCTGATTTCTCTTGCGCCGCTTAGCCGCCACCGCCAATTTCAGCTTCATTCAGGCAAGTAGAGTTCACTTCTCTCTTGCAAATATTGAACTTAATTGTTTTGTCTGATCTTATGTTTATATGAATCAACCTTTGATAGCTTGTTTGTCAGTTAAATTTAGACATTGAATCATTTATCAGACTTGTTCCTAGTTTGAGGTTCACGCGATAGAATTAGCACGAGTCATGAATGTAAATAATGATATTTGAGTAATTGGGAGACGAGTTAGTGAATGATAGTCAATTGGATATTCAATTTGAGAATTTGCATTATGTTTGATGGATAATTTTGAGGACAGTAAGCTTGAGTACGAGCATTAATAGATTTGAATGATCATTGTTAAGACTCCTGGTTAGAGATTTATAGATGGTTGATTTATGTAACGCTCGTACCGTACACACAATTGAATTAAAAAATCATACTTGTAACGAATTATGGATAACAAATATATGTTTGGTCATTCGATATCATGCTCGGTAGTGAGCGCATGTTTTTCTTGAAAGATAACTGTGCCCTAGAATTTGTTTAACAGAGACGAGTGTTCGATATCTCCGATCCGACTCCTGTCAACTTATCTCTACAATTTACTCAATAAATCTTTTTGATATTATGACCTTAACCCCTCGAACTCGCAAGAGTCAAAACTCACCGTTTGAGTCCTGCTGTGTCGTCGAATCCGGTTTCTGATGTCTGTCTGGTTTCTGATGTATGTCTGGTTTCTGATGTCTGTCTGGTTTCTGATGTCTGTCTAATTGTAAGACCCGAGTAAAACTTATTTCCAATCTGATCTTTCTCGTTGACGTTAATCTGTTTCACGATCTGAAGTTTTCTCTCATAATATTGTCATAAAATAATATGATAAATAATCTCGTATGAAATTTGAAAACAAATCCGTGGTTTTAAGCGAATCCTTGAACTGTAGCGTCTAACTGGGCATCTGTCTGTTGCCATGGTCACGGAAAGCTGGATTACTTTTCTGATAAGACTTGCACTCAGATCTGATCGTGAGTCATGTGCGTCCGCTGTAGCACCTACACCCTTCATCGATCACAGTTTACAACCTATTACATGAATAATTTTAGGCTATTCTCCGGAGTAGTCTAATTAACTAACTTGATATGTTTAGCTTTTTGTTTGTTTGTCCCGGATAGTTTTGCTTCATGAGAATTTGGTACTCATACTTTTCTGCTTCTATTACTGTTCTGTACTTTACTTTGCTTATTTTGTTTATTTCAATGTTCCGAGCCTTTTTCTTTCTGTTTTGGAATTGCCTTAGAGTTCGTGCAGCGCCGCCATGTCCTCGAGCCCGATCTGCTTTAAGTTTCAGGTTCTATGTTTATATTTCTTTTACTGTCAAATAATTCTTTTATGTAATAATTGCAATCAACCATTTTCTCTGCTATCATGGACAACTGCTAGGCTATATAAATATTTATGTACTAGAATCTGAATATAACACATGTGCACTCTCTATTGCATCATAATGACATGAAAACTATAGTAGTAGCCTGTAAAACATGAATTTTACAAAATACATATGCATTTAAAACTTTGAAAGCTTCCGCATAAAAAAATCAAACTGTTTTTCTCCAAATTAATTACTTTTAAAACTATTTTCAGTATTCTTTGCATCCGCCTTAGCAGATATGACTTTCTTTCCGCCCATGCCTGTGGCATCACGACTTGTCCTGAAGCGCACTCTGATTTTTGTCGAGACGGGTCGTAACAGCAGTTGTCCATGTATTACTGATCATAATTAGCACATAAAGAAAACCACTGATATTAAAAGAAGTGAATCAAAAACATCAAACCTGACACGGCTAGAAGATCAATCATCGGAAAGCAGAAACTTGATGCAGATCGGGATCAGGAACCTGGCGGCGCTGACACGAAAGCAAAGGCAATTCCAAAACACAAAGGAAAAACCTCAGAACATTGAAATAAACAGAATGAGCAAAGTAAAGTACAGAACAGTAATAGAAGCAGAAAAATATGAGTACCAGATTCTCATGAAGCAAAACTATCCGAGACAAACAAACAAAGAGCTAAACAGAACAAGTTAGTTTATTATACTACTCCGGAGAATAGCCTAAAATTATTCATGTAATATGTTGTAAGCTGAGATCGATGAAAGGTGTAAGTGCTATAGCGGACGCACATAGCTCACGATCATATCTGTGTGCAAGTATTATCGGAAAAGTAATCCTGCTTGTCGTGACCTTGACAACAGACAGATGCTCAGTTAGACGCTACAGTTCAAGGATTTGATTACAACCATAGATTTGTTTTCGAGATTCATACGAGATTATTTATCATATTATTTTATGACAACAGTATGGGAGGAAACTTCAGATCGTGAAACAGATTCACATCAACGAGAAAGTTCAGATTGGAAATAAATTTTACTCGGGTTTTAAAATCAGACATACATCAGAAACCAGACAGACATCAGAAACCAGACACACATCAGAAACCAGACATACATCAGAAACCGGATTCGACAACACAACAGGAATCAAATAGTAAGTTTTGACTCTTGCGGGTTCGATGGGATTCAGGTCATGATAACCGGAAGATTCTTCGTGTAAAATCGCTGAGGTAAGCTGACATGTTTTGGATCGAGGAAGCCAAGTAATCATATATGTTAAATCATCCTTGAAATCAAGTATTTTCCACGTAAAAAGTGTGTTACGAGCATGATACATCAAAACATCAATCATATACTTGCTAATCAGAATTCATTACAGTTATTATCGTGACACTGTTGCTCGTGATTAACGGTCTTCTAGTATTCAAATTATTTCTCAAAGAGACAGAATCCATCAATTTACATATCCAATTAACCATCGTTTACTAACTCGTTTCCAAATTATCCAAATATCATCATTTGCAATCAGGACTCGCGTTATGCCTATCGCGGGAACCTCAAACGGATAATAAGTCTAGTTAGGGATTCGTGATCTAAATTATTTGACGAAACAAGAAATCAAGGACGAATTCCGAAAAATACAAGATCAAAAAAAGTAATTAAATTCAATGTTTGCAAGAGAGAAAGATCTCTACTTGCCTCAAACTCAATCTGACGGAGACGACTGAGCAGCACAAGCGAAAAACCAAAATCATATTTCAAACCTGATCAAGTACAAACATAATTGATATTGACATGACAGAAATTCTACAATAGCACATGGTATAATTTACAAAAATCTAAAGCACGAGAGAGACTAAAAATTACCTCCCTCAAAAGTGAGGGGAGAAGAGATTCCGCGCGGAGACTGAGACTTGGCGGCGAATAGGTTGCGAAAACCCTAAATCAGAGAGGGCTTTGGAGGAATTCGATCACTTGAGTCGAGGAGCGACGCTGAAAATCACAAATACGACGAGATTAGACGATTACAAAGGGAGCAAAATTATGAATCACAAATTGTACGCAAATTGGGGTACAAAAATTATTTAGGAAAACAAGAGGAATCTGAATAAGGATGGAGGAGGAAGATCCATACCAAAAGGAGTCCGATTCGGAGCCCAAAATCTGAGTAGAGGCGAAAAACGAGCAAACCCTAGGCATTTCTCTTGAAATCCACGACCAAATCGACGAGAGAGAGGGAAGAGGTTGCTGCCGGAGGGAGGAGTGGAAAGCTTGATGTCGCTGCTAGGGAAGGAGGCAGAGCTCCTGCCGACCATGACAGGAGGAAGAGGTACCGACCTCAAGAAAAAAGGGAGAGGGAAACCGTCGGCCACGACAGAGGGAGCAACCATCAGCCTGAGGGAAGTCGGAGGAGGTGTCGGGAGAAGGAGGCGGCGAAGTTGGAGCGGCGGCCTGGAGGGAGGAGCCGGAGAAGGCGGCGGCGCTTGGAGCACGATGAGGCGGGATCGGGAGCGGGAGACGGACTTTCCTGCGGTTTTGCGGGATGCGGGAAAATAAAGAACGGGGAGGGGGCGGCTCAGGTTATATGAGAGGGTTAGGTTTTATTTTATTTTATTATTATTATTATTACTACACTATTATCATCATAACAACAATCGAGTTGTTACATTCTCACATACTTAGGAAGTTTCGTCCCGAAACTTTCTGAGAATCTCTGAATGGGGTCAAAAACAACGAAGATTCAGACAACATTCATTCCAACAATGTCTGCAGATCAAGGTATAGAAGTTAACTATGAATACAAAGAAACAGAGAGGAGAACAAGCGCGGAGACTTACTAAGATCAGATTCAAGTTCACAGGAGAACTCTTTAGACTTAGCGGGTTCAGACAGACACGAAAGATCGACTTCAGGGAGCACAGGAATTGCTTCAGTTAGATCAAAATTGAAAGTTAAGACTCGAGAATCCGAGAGCGAGAAAATTCTTGCACGAACCGAAGATAGAACACCAAAGAGGAAAAGAAATAAAATAATAATTGATTGTCCACAGAAGCGAGTCATCATAGAGATGAAAGAACACAAATCAACGTTGAAGAAATACAGCAGAGCAATTCACAAGAAAAAACTCATTTCTTACTTATATTAAGAAGCTATCTAGAAAGAGATGCGCGAGGACTGGATAAGGTTGTAAGTCGAACAGAATAGGAAGACTGAATACGAATACCAGAGACTTGAAACTAGAGATCCTAACACATTTCCTACTGTCAGGTACATTATTATGTAATAATTACAACATTTTTATTGGACAACTGTAGGTAATAATCATGCAAGTGCAACAATGTAAATATGTGTGATGTCAAACAAATAGTAAATTCATGTGTGTACAATCATTATTGTTGTTCTTGACTTAACACTTATGCAATGATTTATGATATGCATGCAAATAAATGGATACACATGGCATGTTAAGGCACATATTACTTAACATGTCATGCATATTAGGATTTTAATGACAGCGCACTTGAAAATATTAAACCGCTCATACAATTTAATATTCGCAAGCGGTGTATATCCTAGTGAAAATTCATATGCACAAAAATGTTAAGTTTGCCCATAACCCATTAACATTCGTGTGCATACTACTCATGCTTATGATTGAGTTTGTGCGTGTTTCAGCCGCGAATAACAAATAATGACAAGCTGAGTGAAGCAATGATATATGCTTATATTTATACAAACCTGACTCTGATACCAACTGTCACGACCCGTCTAGACAAAAGTCAGAGTGCGCTTCGGGACAAGTCGTGATGCCACAGGCATGGGCCGAAAGAAATTCATGTCTGCTAAGGTGGATGCAGAGAACACTGAAAATAGTTTTAAAGTAGTTAATTTGGAGAAAAACAGTTTGATTTTTTTTATGCGGAAGCTTTCAAAGTTTTAAATACATATGTATTTTGTAAAATTCATGTTTTACAGGCTACTACTATAGTTTTCATGTCATTATGATGCAACAGAGAGGGCACATGCGTTATATTTAGATTCTAATATATAAATATTTATATAGCCTAGCAGTTGTCCATGTATTACTGATCATAATTATCACATAAAGAAAACCACTGACAGTAAAAGAAGTGAATTAAAAACATCAAACCTGACACGACTAGAAGATCAATCATCAGAAAGCAGAAACTTGATGCAGATCGGGCTCAGAAACCTGCAGCGCTGACACGAAAGCTAAGGCTATTCCAAAACACAAAGAAAAAGCCATAGAATATTGAAATAAATAGAATGTACAAAGTACAGAACAATAATAGAAGCAGAAAAGTATGAGTATCAGATTCTCATGAAGCAAAATTATCAGGGACAAATAAACAGATAGCTAAACAGAACAAGTTAGTTTATTAGACTACTCCAGAGAATTGTATAAAATTATTCATATAATATGTTGTAAGCTGAGATCGATGAAGGATGTAGGTGCTATAACAGACACACATGACTCACGATCAGATTTGTGTGCAAGTTTTATCGGAAAAGTAATCCTGCTTGTCGTGACCATGACAACAGACAGATGCCCAGTTAGACGCTACAGTTCAAAGATTTGTTTACAACCACAGATTTGTTTTCGAGATTCATACGAGATTATTTATCATATTATTTTATGACAACATTATGAGAGGAAACTTCAGATCGTGAAACAGATTCACGTCAACGAGAAAGTTCAGTTTGAAAATAAATTTTACTCGGGTCTTACAATTAGACAGACATTAGAAACTAGACAGACATCAGGAACCAGACATACATCAGAAACCGGATTCAACAACACAGAATGAATCAAACAGTGAGTTTTGACTCTTGCGGGTTCGAGGGGATTAAGGTCATGATAACTGGAAGATTCTTCGAGTAAAATCGCCGAGCTAAGCTGACATGTATTGGATCGAGGAAGTCAAGTAATCATCTAGGTTAAATCATCCTTGAACTCATGTATTTTCCACGTAAAAAGTGTGTTACGAGCATGATACATCAAAACATCAATCATATACTTGCTAATCAGAATTCATTACAGTTATTATCGTGACACTGTTGCTCGTGATTAATGCTTTTCTATTCTTCAAATTATTTCTCAAAGAGACAGTATCCATCAATATAAATATCCAATTAACCATCATTCACTAACTCATCTCCAAATTATCCAAATATCATCATTTGCACTCACGACTCGCGTTATGCCTATCGCGGGAACCTCAAACGGATAACAAGTCTATTTAGGGATTCGAGTTCTAAATTATTTGAAGAAACAAGAAATCAAGGGCGAATTCAGATAAATACAAGATCAGATAAAGTAATTAAATTCAATGTTTGCAAGAGAGAAAGATCTCTACTTGCCTTAAACTGAATCTGACGGAGACGGCTGAGCAGCACAAGCGAAAATCCAAAATCCTATTTCAAACCTGATCAAGTACAAACATAATTGATATTGACATGACGGAAATTCTACAATAGCACATGGTATAATGTACAAAAATCTAAAGCACGAGAGAGATTAGAAATTATCTCCCTCAAAAGTGAGGGGAGAAGAGATTCCGCCCGGAGACGGAGACTTGACGGCGAATAGGTTGCGAAAACCCTAAATCGGAGAGGGCTTTGGAGGAATTCCATCACTTGAGTCGAGGAGCGTCGCTGAAAATCACAAATACGACGAGATTAGATGATTACGAAGTGGGCAAAATTATGAATCACAAATTGTACTCAAATTGGGGCACAAAAATTATTTAGGAAAACAAGAAGAATCTGAATAAAGATGGAGGAAGATCCATACCAAAAGGAGTCTGATTCGGAGCCCAAAATCTGAGTAGAAGAAAAAACGAGCAAACCCTAGGCATTTCTCTTGAAATCCACGGCCAAATCGACGAGGGATAAGGAAGAAGTTGCTGTCGAAGGGAGGAGGGGAAAGCTTGATGTCGCTGCTAGGCATTTCTCTTGAAATCCTGCCGGCCATGACAGAAGGAAGAGGAACCGGCCTCAAGAAAAGAGTGAGAGGGAAACCGTCAGCCACGACAGAAGGAGCAGCCATCGGCCTGAGGGAAGTCAGAGGAGGCGTCGGGAGAAGGAGGCGGCGAAGTTGGAGCGGCGGCCTGGAGGGAGGAGCCGGAGAAGGCGGCGGCGCCTGGAGCAGGAGGAGGCGGGATCGGGAGCGGGATACGGGCTTTCCTGCTGTTTTGCGGGATGCGGGAAAATAAAGAACGGGGAGGGGGCGGCTTGGGTTATATGAGAGGGTTAGGTTTTATTTTATTTTATTATTATTATTATTACTACACTATTATCATCATAACAACAATCGGGTTGTTACAGCCTCTTGGTGCCATATCTGAGAATTACCGAGAACTGACAGAAGTAAAATTGACAACGAGACCCGGAGACGAACCGTAGAGAACTTGTCGGAGACGAATCGTCGAGAACTGCCGGAGACGAGGTTTGTGAGAACTGCCGGAGATGAAATCGACGTTGAAGTTCTTCTGCTCTGACAGAGGTTAGTCGGCGGCGAAGTTTTCTCTGTCGGGTGATGAATCGGCGGAGAGTCTCAAGTAATCTTTACGAATGTGTGTGAAAACCGAATGCCCCTAAATCCTATTTATATATTTTTAAAATTTTGAAGAGAGAGATAAACGCGTACCTGGTTGGAAAAGACTCTTCGGATCGTGTGACTTAGAAACAAAAATTCACTGATTCGTCAAAATGACTCGGGAAAGCATGATAAATTCCTCGAAATGAGTCGTGAATTCTAGGGTAATTCGTTGAAATAACTCGTGAAGTTCTGATTTGACGAGAATTCTCGACGAATTTGTCGAAATTACACGAGTATACTCGACGAATTTTCCTTAAATTTCTTGAGATGAAGAATTTTTGTACTTAGGCTGATTTCTCAACTGTTAAGACTCCTTGCTGAGCATACTACGTTCCATTTTGAAGAAGGAGAACTTGACTTCGTCGAGTTGCTTCTTGAATATGTCTGCAACTTGCTTATCTGTCGGGACATAACTGAGATTGATGTCCTTGTTTTCTAAATGCTCCCGGATGAAATGATACCTTAACTCGATGTGCTTGTCCTGCTGTGAGAGACTGCATTGTGAGTAATTGCGATGACACTGGATGAGTCGCAAAACATCAGAATCTCCTTCAACTTCAGGTTGTAGTCTTTAAGCTGATTTCTTATCCATAGAAGCTGTGCGCAACAACTGCCTGCAGAGATATACTCTGACTCAGCAATTGAGATTGCAACACAATTTTATTTCTTACTGCTGCATGAGATAAGCCTTCTTTCTAGGAACTGACACGTCCCAGAAGTACTTTTCTTGTCATCCCTGTTTCTTACAAAGTCAGCATCTGAAAAACCAATTAGTTCACAGTCATTACTTCTTGGTTATCATAAGTCAAGATTTGATGTACCTTTACGGTATCTCAAAATCCTCTTTGCAGTGACATAATGAGATTCATTAGAGTTCACCTGGAATCTTGCACATACGCACGTGGAAAATATTATGTCCGGTCTACTAGCAAGAATGTAGAGCAAGAATTCAATTATGCTTTTGTACTTGTTTTCATCAAAAGGTTTCCCTTTCTCATCCTTGTCCAGAGTCATTGTTGAACTTATTGGAGTCCTCATAGAGGTTGCGTTCTTCATTCCAAATTTTTTAATTAACTCTTTGGTGAACTTTATCTGAGAGATGCAAATTTCATCTTCAGATTGTTTCACCTGAAATCCTAAAAATACTTCAGCTCTCTCATGTTGCTCATTTCAAGCTTCCCTTGAATCAAGTTAGAAAACTTTTTGCAAAGGTTATCGTCTGTAGTTTCAAAGATAATATCGTCGACATAGATTTTCACTAGTAAAATCTTGCATTTAAGTTCCCTAAGAAATAATGTCTTATCTATTTTTCCCCTTGTGAACTTGTTCTCAAGAATAAAGATAGATAACGTCTCATAACAAGCTCAGAAAGTTTGTTTAAGACCATATAAAGCTTTGCGAAGAAAATAAACATAATCTGGAAATGATGAATATACAAAACCTGGGAGTTGTTTCACGTATACTTATTTCTTTAAATTACCATTAAGGAAGGTTGACTTCACGCCCATTTGATAAACCTTGAACCCTTTGTGAGCAGCGTATGCGAGGAACAACCTGATCGCTTCGAGTCTGACCATTGAATTAAAAGTTTGATCGAAGTCGATCCCTTTTTCTTGTTTGTACCCTTGGGCTACAAGTCTAGCTTTGTTCTTTATAATTACGTCATATTCATCCAGCTTGTTTCTGAAGATACATTTCGTCCCGATCACGTTGTGTTCTTTAGGTCTTGGTACTAGCTCTCAAATATTGCATCTTTTAAATTGATTGAGTTCTTCTTCCATTGTAATGATCCATGAAGCGTCTCTATTTGCTTTTTCAAATTTCTTTGGCTCAAACTGCGAAAGGAAAATTTAAGTGCAAAATTTCATTAGTTGTACCTCTTCTTGTTCTTCCTCCATCACGAGTGTCCTAATGATCTGATCAGCTGGATGATCTATTGAGTGTCTGATCACTAGATTCCTCGCATTCTCTATGCCACCAGGAGGTTCTGCTACTTCCGGTGCATCTTCCTCAGTTTGATGGAGCTTTTCATCTGAAAGTTCTTCCACCAGGCTTAGATTGTTGACTTTGATTGTGATTGGAGTATCTTTCTTTCCATTTTCTTTCAAGCTTAGCTCTTTTAACTTTATACCTGGATCTTCAACAAATACACTAGAGGAGCTGCTATGAAACATGCTCGTCTCATCGAATATAATATTAAAAGTTTCTTCTACTACCAGAGTTTTCTTGTTGAAAATTCTATAATATTTACTGTGGCTACTATAGCGTATAAAATACCTTCAAAATATTTTTCACTAAACTTAGTTTTCTAATATTTCTCTTTATTAAGTACAAAATATTTGCTACCAAATATTCTCAAATAAGATAGTTGGTTTCTTGTTCTTCAATAGTTCATAAAGTGTCTTACGGTGATTCTTGTTTATGAGTGCTCTGTTTTGTACGTGACCAGCAGTGTTGACGGCCTCCTCCCAGAAATACTCTGGTAAAAAAGAATCATTTAACATAGTTCTGCATGTCTCTATGAGAGTTCTATTTTTTCTCTCAATGATTCCATTTTGTTGTGGAGTGCGAGTGGAGGAAAACTCATGAAAGATACCTAGACTGTCAGAGAATTTTGTCTTGTCACCAGATTCAAATTCTGTACCATGGTCACTTATGATTTTGACCACAGAGTAGTTCAATTCGTTCTGAATTTGCACACAAAATTAGTGAAGGAATCATATGTATCTGCCTTGTGTTTCGGGAAGAACTCATGCAAATAGTGAGTAATCATCAACGATAACCAACGTGTAAGCGTTGCCTCCTAAACTACGAATTTTCAAGACACCAAATAAGTCCATATGGAGCAGATATAAGCATCTCGTATAATCTTTGCCAACAGTGTTCTTAAAGGTAACCCTTGTCTGCTTGCTCATTTAGCATGTGTGACAATGTCTCTCTTTAACACACTTAATAGTGGGGATATCACGCACTAAGTTGTGAGTAAATAATATAATAATATTTTGAAATTTATGTGTTAACCTTCTGTGTCATTGATCACACAGAGACGCACTATCTTTTACTAAAAAACATACTACTGTAGAAGAGTATAAACAAAAAATCAAACAGAAAATATTTCTACCCTGAGTGTCTGTTAAAATAGTTTTGAGCTATCTGAAAATTTTATCAAACACTTATCTTTGTAGAACTCTACCATATAGCGTTTGTCACATAATTGACTTATGTTAATGAGATTATGTTGTAATTCCTCAACATACGTCACATCTGTGAAAGAGACTATACTGTTAGTAATCATACTGTAGCATTTTGTGATTCCCCTGTCTGAACTGCCAAAAATAACTTTTGGACAGTCCTCAATTGGGGTATAGTTCTGAAGTAGGCTTCTTGTCTCGGTCATATGCCGAGAGCATCCGCCGTCCAAATACTAAATAGGCGTTTTGTTGGCCTTTGGACATACCTGTATTTATAAACTAATTTCCCTTAGGAACCCAAACAGGTTTGGATCCTTGGTTCCTGGTTAGCTGAACACCACTAGGAGTGTTAACATTGCGAGTGGTTATTCTAGTAGTATTAACTCGTGGAGTTCTAAGATTCATAGGATTAAACCAACAATCGATGAGAAAGTGACCAATCTTGGCACAACACCAACATCAAACCTGTTGTATCTTCTCTTGTTCTGCTGTTTTACCTTTTGAACGGGTGGTCTTGCAGGAGCAGCTGACTTGGAGGTAGAAGTCTCGTGATTACAACAACACACAAGACTTCTTCGTCTCAAGTGGCTTGACTACAACAAACTTTACCTTTGGTGTCTTCTTTGCACTCGGTCCATGAACGAATGGACCATAATCCTTAAGGATGATTTCTTCGTGAGGTGCCTTTAGAGCACTCCTTCCAAAATTCCTAGGGCCGCTCCATCCTTGGTAGTTTTTGTTAGGATCAACATATGTTGGTCTAGCAAAGTGACTATTGGATGACTCAAAGTCATACTTGTTTGTAGGGAAGATAACTTTCTTGAACGTAGTGTGACTTTGAGCAGCCTTCCCTTTACCCTTAGTGGATTTGTGTCTCACTCCACTACCCTTCTTGGGAGCAGAAAATCCATCTATGAGAGGAAGAACGGTGTTTGACTTCGAGAAGCTTGCTACAAGCTTCTTCTTGGATAACAACTCTTCTTCCAGTTCCTCGATGACTTTCTCTTTCACCCTTATTAGTTCAGTAGAGCTCAAGAGTTCCTCTTTCAAGGATTGGATTTCATCTCTGAGAGGAGTCAATTTTTCAATTTCTTCTCTCAGATCACTGTCACTTAGAGTTTTCGGCTTCTTTGCGATGAAACTCTTCTCTTCCTTCTTACCTTTGAAGGGTCTCCTCTCCTCCTTAGATGCATCCTTCGTCTTGTAAGGACAATCAGCGATCACATGCCCTGTCTTATTACAACAGTTGCACATGATGTCAGTTGAAATATGTTTGTTCGGTTTCGAGTTATACCCGTCGTTGTTGTTGTAGCTTTTCCTATAGTGATCACCATCACAACATGATCTCTTATAATTAGACAAGGAGGACTGATTTCTCATTTGTCTCCTCTGGCTGAGCATCCTTTTGAATTGTTTGCAGAGTAAAAAGAATTGTCCATCTGACATTTCATAGCATGAGGTTCTTGGCTCTGAGTCTTCCTGATTACATGAGGTTTATGTTTTGGCAGGAGACACCGCTCTAGTCTTCCTTGAGCCCTCAGCTTTCAGGGCCTCTGACTTTTCTCTGGTTGAGGATCTGCTTCCTTCTTCAGCTTTCCTCGTGTTGATCTGAAGTTCATATGAAAACAGCTTCCCAAACAAATTTTGAGGGTCAGTTTCAGCGAGTTTACCAAACTCCCTCATCACACAAACCTTGTTATCTCATTCTTTCGTCAGGGATCTCAAGAATTTGTCGTTAAATTCATCGTTTGTGAACGCTCGACCATAGTTTCTCAGGCCGTTGATGATCTTGAAGAATCTCTCGTAGCTGTCAGCTATCGAGTCTCTTTTGCTTTCTTTGAACGCCTCGTATTCCTAGTTTAGGAGGGATTTCCGATCATCCCTAATCTCCTCCGTTCCTTCCATGAGGGCAATCAGAGAAGTCCACATTTCTTTGGCAGACTTACAGTGGATTAAATTCTGCAACATGGAGTCGTCCACTGCACTTGCTACTTCACCAAAATTCAGATTATCACAATCTTACACCTCAGAGCCTCAACTACTACAACTCGGAGATAACGCTCCTACAACTCGTAGAACAACCTCTCCTACAACTCGATCCAAAAACACGGATCTACAAACTCGGAAGTAGAAAGTTCCTACAAAAATGAAAATAATTTTTACAAGTTTCTAGATTGAAAACAATTTTCTTCTTCAGATCTGAATGTATTCAATCTTCTTTCTTCTTAGAGAGTAAATCTTGAAATTAAGGTTGAAGGAGAAGACTTGAAAATTTGAAAACCTTGATCTGAAAGCTTTGGAATCCGACTAGATTAAGAACACCTTTGAAGAATCTGAAAGCAATGATCTTGTCGAATTTTTCTTTTTGATAGGAATCGCGGATCGTGAACTCTAGGTCGTCGGGAAGAGCGTTTTCGTAAACAGTAGATCGGGAAAGAAATTTACTCGGCCGTTTACGATTTTGAAATTATGTTTTGCGATTCTTGCGATTCATTATTATTGAAATGAAATCCTTGATATTTATATTGGACTCCATCAGCATCGGCTAGAAATCTCCTTCCATAACAAGCTTCCACGTGCACTGTACATGACCTTCATTTGAAACGGAACCCGTTGGAAAAATGAACCAGAAAAAATCGTCAAGTCCATTCGTCGAGATGACTCATGTAATAGCCGGAACACTTGATGAATTACTTAGATTATACAAGAGCATTCAACGAATTACACGAGTTCATTCGACGAATTTTACTTGGCCGAAATTTGGACCAGAAGAAATTTTTCTGTTAACAGTCACTGGACCACTCGAGAACATTTGTCGAATTTCATGAGTATTCACGTGATGTCTCGACGAATGACACGAGACTTCACGTATATACTCGACGAATTTAACTTGGCCGTTTTTGAAGAAGTTTTAAGAAACTGTCAGAAATTTCTAAAGTACACTCGACGAATTCTACGAGTGTTCACGTGATGTCTAGACGAATGACACGAGACTTCACGTGTATACTCAGCGAATTTTACTTGGGAAAATTTCTGATTCTTCCTGACTTCAACAACCATCTTTTTTCTTGATTTCTATGCATTTGAAAATGAAGTACATCCCAATAGATAGATTACACATGAGTCAACACCATGTCGTACGCAATGAGAGATTACATTGCATAGTCCTGTGTTACATGACTCATTGTAATCTGACATTGTTTTGTACTTGACGATTAAATCCCGGAAGCACGTAACTTGAAAGTATTGTCAAATACAACTCAATTCATCTTAATTCAAGGGGGAGTTCTTCAAATAACGGTTATTGTGAAAGCAATACCCAACATCTCATGAATGAGATTTGATATTATCAAAATGAGAGTTTGTTGGAACATGCATTCCGCATCTTTTAATTTTGATAATATCAAATCTCGTGCTGTATTTGATCACACATGGTTTGGGTATAATGTGCAGGCTTACATGTGTGAAGTCGGGCAAAAACTCTGCTCTGTTAGTTACTGCCAACAGTATGGTACCACTTGGCGTTAGCGTAGTTTCGTCGTGACGATCGTCTTGCTCGAGTCGATGGAAAATATCATCGTGACAGTGCCTCATGTCGTCGTGACTGGTCTTATGTAGTCGTGACTGGTCTTATTTCGTCGTGACTAGGCCTTAAGTCATCAAGAAGACTGCATCACTCGTCGAGAAGGATATGGATCGTTTTTCAAGCAAAATATCGGCTTGAAGTTAGCCCAATGTCGTCGTGAAGATAGCTTAATGTCGTCGTGAAGACTACACGATGAGTCGCAATGTTTGTGCTATCGCGATGCGCTAGTACTACTGCCCAGCGGTAACATGGATCGTCGTAACGACTGGATGTTTCGGTGCGACGGGATGAATCGCCGGACTATATCGTCGCGATTATCGGACTACCGCCGCGCGCTACCTCTGTCACATCACGATATCAAAGGTGTCCAGATCAGCAATCCAAGTGATTCAAAAAAGGATGGAAAATGGCGGGACCGAAAATGACAACTGAAATCTGCAAGGAATAGTGTGCCACCTTTCTTATCTGCTACAAGTTGGTTGTCCAATCACGCACCACGCGAAACAGAAGATGACAAATGAACGCTCTGCAGCTTTCCCGTCATGGAGCAGGACAGCTGGACAATACGCGTACTTTGTGTTGTCGCCGCGCGGTAACCCTACCGCTGACGATAGCAAATTTATTGCTCATATAAAAGACTATCGTTCTCTTGAGTAGGGCAAGCAGTTAAACTCTCAAAAAGGGGATTTCTAATGGCTCGGGCGCCACTGCTGTTGAAGGAGTTTTCTACTCAAGAAAAATATTGAGAAACTGGCTCCCTCCCAGTCTCGAACGAAGATCTCTGAAGTGCACATTCAAGAACAACGACGAGAAGGCGATTGTGTGCACTTCTAACGAGAATCTCAAGCACCGATTCCTCACCATTCTTTGGAGAACCAACATTAAGGGAGCATTCACTTTTATCCTCTTATCTTTATCTTGTATCTTCTCTTTATTCTTTTTGCTTGTTTTGTGTTATGTGTAAATCGTCCGGGGAGGACGTCTAGATCAGGGAGTTCTAGTGGTGCTCAAAGATTTTAGCCTAGAAGGGAGAGAGCCAACTTGAAGACCTTCAGGTGGAAGGGAGAGAGTCAGGCTCGAAGACTTTAGGGGTAAAGGGAGAGAGCCGTTTCGAAGTTCTTTCGGGGGAAGGGAGAGAGTCAACCGTTCCTTGGAGGGGAGGGGAGGTATAGAAACCACAAGAGTATTCAACTCACCGTCTACGATCTCCAGCATCATGAAGATCTAGTTTTGTAAGAGAGAACATTTTTAACAATCAATGAAATCATGTTTCTCTTATTCTGAGTTGCTAATACATTTGCTCACTGATGTTTCTGTGAAGTGCAAATTTGGTATATACTGAATCAATATTCTACAGTTAACAAACATGCTTTCTATGGATATCGCCGGCAGTAGGTTAAGGCCCCGTGCTAATGTCTCGAAAGTTTATCACATTTGCCTAAATATTTATACAACCAATGTCTGCGTACGAACCTTATTCACTCCCCCCCACCCCCCCCCCCCCCCCCCCCCCCCCCCCCCCAAGGCTGGCCACCAGATTCACCATACAGAATCAATCTTAAAAGGTGATTCAAGTTGCTTTCGTGCAGACTTTTCAACCTTACAGTGCAAACGAGTCTACAAGCGTCAGACTTACGAAGCCCAAACACTAGATGTAGTGCAAACAATCACACGATTAGGGCTATGAATCTATGACGGCCATAACGCGAAATCATTAATACTCTTGAATGAACAGCAATCATACACACACTACAATCTAATGTAAATTTAATATTCATGCAAATGATTTGGTGCAATGGTAATTCAGCCACAAACAATTAATTAAGATAAAGATTTTGAACAGCCGCATAGTTGTTCACAAAATTAATTTAGAAATAACAAGTTAAAGTCTGCAGCTAATTGAGGCACAATTAATTTAAGCACACAACGAATAGAACCTGCAGTCATGCGAATTCACAGTACTGAAATTTACTATAAGAAAGCATCTAACAAAATATGTTTCCAAGTACGCAACAATAGAAACAAAGACTTCAAACTAATGACTTACGCATATAGGCTACGGAGGGAGCAGAGATCCATGACTGCTGCAGTTTTTCAGGAGGGTTGGTTGGTGGGGTAGGGAGATTGGAGGAAGTTGGGGAAAAGGTTTTTAGTGTCTGTTTGGGAAACTGGGGAAGGTTTGGGAATGGATTAGGGACTTCCGGACCCTGAAATGAGGATCCAGGAGGCTGCCTTGGCAGGTTCTTGGGCAGTGTCCTGCTCAGTTCTTTAGTTGGGGAGGCTGAAGTTTTCTTGGAAGTGGTGAGCCAGTGGATGGGTCATATGGGGGTGTAGGAGGTGGGAGGGGTTTGTAGATGTTATAAAGAAAGGGCGCTTGAATCTGCATGGGATTCAGGAACCGGGCAGCGGAAAAGACATGGAATGCAACGGAAGAGGTGTATGTCATGGCCTTGGAGTCTTACCAAGGAGCGGGAACCCAAAATCTCACCGAGGAGACTGATGGTTTCTAATTTCTCGTATAAAATCTTGATGCCCCCCCCCCCCCCCCCCGGCTTAGCCGCAGCCTGCTTATATGTGTACTAACTAAACTGGGGCATCAGGATCGGACTTCTCAGAATGTCCGAGCTGATCAGATGCCAAAATAACTCTACATCATAAAATAAATGCACGAAATCAACTTGAAACAACCATTTATACGCATCCATGGACTCAGATCGTCTGAATGAGTAGCAGATCACCTCGATGTTCATCAATTCTCCCCGGCTTGAAAGCACTCATCTCCGACGTGTGAAGGTAGTTGTGCTCTCAGTGTAGTCCGGGGAGAAGTAGTGCGGATCCTTTGGGGAAATCCAAACAACATCAGGGAGTGGGTGGCAGCTCCAGCGGACAAGGTATCACAACGTATGTCGCCTGCCCACAGTGATGAAGTTGTATGCAACAATCTGAAGTAAGTCTCTGATGAAAGTTGGTGTCTATGAATATAATGCATCTCCGTATGAAACTTAAATTGTGGAACTATTGGTAGTGCAGAGTGGTCCTCATTGTGAGACTCCATAGGCTGAGGGTGATGTGTAGGAGGAGGGAATGAAAGTCGTCGTTGCCCAGACACCGAAGTGGGGAAGGGATCCACATACATGCGCCCATCATAATAAGGAATCAAGTCCTCTCCATTGATTACTCGGCTTGTCCCCATATTTTTGGGGATATCAATCTCATATGCATTCGTATCGATCCGTCGCATGAATGTAGGAGGACCCATTCAGCGAGCGCTTATTTTTTTTATTGTTCCCTGTGGGAACCTCTCAATTCTTATGTGAATTATTACTTGTTCTCCAATTTTAAAATTTTGATCCCACCTGTGCCTATTTGCCTGAGCTTTATAATAATCATTGCTTGCAACAATTATCATTTAGACTGACTCGTGAAGCGTATGCAAATGATAAACAAATGACTTGACATACTTATATAAATGATGTGAATGGTGCAAATGAAGCACGACATACTCGACAGACTTCCTTAGGAAAAGTCTGGAAATGACTTGGTTATCTCTAACATGGGTCGGCATATTAGGAGGCTCACCGGTTGGTCGATAGAAAAAATCGGCGTGAATGATGCTATCACCCATAGGAACGTCATTGATGGTGACAAAAGAGTACGTTGTCCGGGTGTGATGGGTACCTGATGCAAGACGACGCGTAGGGTTTACGCGCCTGTCGGCTTTTACTAGGAAACCCTAAGTGCATGCGACGAATAATTAATTTTGTCAATTTTAGAGCGGGCACAGTACTAAAAAAAATTACGCAACTTGTATTTAAAAGCACAAAATTATTTCTTTTTAAAAATGAATTTTCTTAATTAAGGTTCGATTTTAAATCCGGGAACGGAAGTTTGCAACTTTCGTTTCGCTCCCCTTGTCGTAGCAAAACGGAAATCGTGAACTCCAAATACGTTTCCGTTTGGAGTTTTCAACGTAGCGTTTGCTGACAAAATTTGTACGAAAACCCAGCAGTGAGTCTATTAACCTATGAAAAATTATAGAGACACACACAAAGGAAAGGATAGAAATAATTACCCACGGAAAGATTCGTCTTTCCGTATCCGAAGTCGATGGCGATCACGCGAGGAACTCCTCGTCACCTTCGATCTCCGCTCCGAAGTCGGCCGCTATCGCATACGGGCACCAAGGAACTTAAGCACTCACTCACACGAGGTGGTTCCACGGAATTACTCAACAAAGCAAGGAAGCCACAAACTAAACAAACCTAAAATTCGCTCACTCTCACACTAGAGGCTCCACAAAATCTCTATCACTCGCGGTGGATCCACGAAATCTCTAACGCTCAAGTGGATCACGATTCCCACAATGGAATCAAAATCCTGATTGTCAAACTCAGTCCTAATCTCAATCAATAGCCCTAGAAAAAAAAACAGTGGCAAACTTTAATCTCCTATCCTTCACTAGTCAAGCATCACACAAAATCAAACACTGTTCCCGCTGTTTAGGAATAACTGGGAGCAAACTTTAGCTTCCTCAATGCTCTCTGTTTTTTTGGAAACAGGAACCATCAATTAATCACACTCATTAATCTCGGTAATCAACCCTTCTCACGGGAAGCTAACAACAAACAATGGTCGCATCAACATCTCAGATGGAACTGTTCATCATCTTAAAAAAAACGAAACTGTGAGAAAAACCAAAGTTACATCAACTGCCGGAATAAAAGCTCTCAGCATCCAGCAAACATTCATCACCCTAACACTAAAATCCTACATCTAACAACTCTCCAACAGGAGCAGCCCAGTTCCTATACCACTCCTAAACAAGAAATCTACAGCAAGCAGCAAGCCTAAATCACACCTACAGGAAGCAAACACAAATTCACCGCAATCTTCTTCATCATCTCCATTTTTATGTTCTTTTTTCTCTTTTATAGGGCAGCAGTGGCAGGAGGTCGTGGAGCAGCCAGGTCGTCGAAGCCTGGAGGCCGCTCGTCGTGGATGGAAGTCGCCGATCGTGGGCCGGCGGTTGGAGATCCGGAGAAGGCGGGGCGTGCAACGTCGTGGGAGAGAGGGTGTGCAAGGCTTCCGCCATTACCGCTACCCGTTGCTCGATCGGGAGAAGGAGATAACTCGGGCCACTTCTGGTTGCTGAACCGGAGAAGAAGAACAGTGCTCCGATTTCGGATTTGAAGCAGGGGCTTGGACCGGCTTTTGTCCTGCTGTTAACCTAATTAACATATATATATATATATTAATAAGTATATATATATGTATATGTGTGCATTTATATATATATATATATACACATATATAGCTATAGTAATATATATCTATATATATATGTATATATATTAGTAGAGAAAAATAATACACCAAACATGGCTACACGCGCAGGCGTGCAACAACATGGCTACGCGCACAGGCGTGCAACAACTAAAATTGACTACATAAAACTTGGAAAATGAAATGCAATAACACAATTCAGGCTGAAAGAAATCGGTCGGGTGCGGCGTAGGCACTTTTGCGTCGACCCGATGGGGTTGGTCTCCACCAACTCTCCCCCTCTCGAAATCACTCATCTCTGGTGAGTGCTCCGAGCGGCGGTGCTATAGAAGATCCGCATCCATACAGTGTAACTCCTCAGCCAACACCTAGCTGGTCCCGGTCTCTGGTCTGTCGTGCCAACGAACCAAATATCTCTGAAAACAACCATCAGTAGTGGTCACTGTTTCGTCATCTAATATCTGCTCGGGAACCGGAATAAAATAATCTCCTGGTGTCTATGCTCAACCTAAAACTGGGAGTGAAAATAGAAGGAACTACAATGAAAGTGTCAGTAGCGGAATGAATAAAGGTATATCCTGAATGTGGCTCCTCACTCTCACTCACCAACCCAGAAGAAACAAGTGGAGGAGAAGGCAATGAAAATTCTAAAGACTCATGCGAGTAATCGTAGAATTAAGTCAGATTGGCTACGTTAAAACAGGATTTGCTCCACGAACGGAAGGCATCTCAAGTTCATACGCATTTTGCCCAATCCGATTTACTACTCGAAAGGGTCCAATTCTACGGTTATTAGCTTCTTTACGTTACCAGAAGGTAACCGTTTCGGATCTAGTCGAAGCATAACCAAGTCATCCATTTTAAAATTAGTAGCTCTTTTATGCTTTAATATGAGTTGCATAAAAATCATAAGTGTTATGCAATTTTTCGCTCAAATTTTTTTTTTATAAAAATCATGCAAATGCAAAGATGACTACTAACACAACGAACGTCACAAACCGATGGTTTCAGATATCAAGAGCAACTCCTGAGAGAGGTACATGATCAGGAGGCTCAGAGGGTGGATCATAAAAGAATTCATCGCGGGGGCGATGATCACTCAAGTGCAAATCAGCGACAACAGTGACCAAATGTGTCAACATGGTGTGCGAATTATCTCTGCAAGTGTGCGTGACAAGATATAACTTCAACGAATCAGTGAGTGCACCCTCGAACTCAAATGCGTTACTAAAGACGGATACATCCCAAATGTGCGGGGAATCCATAAATTTGCCATCTGGGGGTTCGCCGGGAGGGGTATAATAAAATTCGTCGCAAATGCGACGCGTGCAAACGTAAGCTCCAATAACAGATTGAGTGTTCTCAGATAAAAGTGCGCAAAGTGTGACAACCGTACTGAATGTGCTAAGGAAGAGTGAGGCATCAGGAGGCTCACCAGGTGGGACATAGAAGAACTCATTGCAAATACGATGGTCAGCAGGTGGTACGTCCCATAACTCATCTAGAGTGCGAGCAACCAGATGACTATGCCCAAGCACTATCAACATCAAGTGAGACAATGGAGCAGGTATCTATATCTTAAAACTCGCAAGTGTACTATTCAGATAAAGCTCATCCACACATGGGCGAGGTGGCTCATCTGGAGGCTCAATAGGAGGGTCGTCAAATGACCCATCAGTCGAGTGATGGTCCTCCAAAAATGAACCATCAGAAGGGGTCATACTCTCAGAAAGGGTAGAAGTGACTACCTCAAGATCTCTACTCAGCTCTCGGCTTCCGATCGTAATGTCACTCGGTGCGCGATTAGGTGTGGTGATGTGACTCGATGCGCCATCGGGTTTGGTGATATGACTCGGTGCGCCAGTAGGTGAAGTGTGCAAGGAATCTACACTCAAAATAGAGCTAGTAGAGATCGAATCCTGGACGGGTTCACTAAGTGGAGCCGACTCACATGGGGCTTGACTCCACACATCCTGTACTAGAACATCAGATAAAGTGGGTGACGTCTCCCTGATGTGGGCAGTGGAATGCTCTCGTTAACCCTTAATGTCTATCATCATGTTCACATTCGGAACACTAGGAGGATCACTAGGTGTGACGTACTTTTGGTGATATTGACCTCTATATAATTCGTGAGTGTTGTCGTGACGATCGCCCATATCATAATCATGCCGTACTCGTGGATAGTCATGAGTCCTACGAACATGTGGTGGTGGTCGCACACGTACAGACTCAGGTTCCTCATATAAAGGAGACGTGTAGTATCGATAACTAGAGGTATACTGTGCTCTATTCTCATAATATGGTGCAGACGGACCAGTATGATCCACTCGAGTACGTGGATAAAATCCACGATAGCCTTCGTACTGATCGTCTCTAGCATAAGGAGATCGCATTGGTGGGTCAATACTTTCTTTGGCAGTGATGTACGGTGATTGACGATAATCATTGACGTATCGCACAGATTTCTGTGATGGAGTACCATAGGAGTGGGTATAAGTGAAGTCGTAATCCTCAAATAAAGGATTTCTCCTAAAGGTAGACCTTTCCACAAAGTGATGAGGAACATCGTAATGTTCACGGACCGAATGCTCATCTCGAATTTGAGGCGGCATTGACGCTCGAGGGGGTAATTCTAACCTACTCACCCTATCTCTAAGGTTTGCCAACCTTTCACGCAACTGACAGGTACTCTCAGTTAATGGCGTCATTTGGTGGGCGAAATGTAAAAACCATTGTGGTGGTTCATTCCCTTCGTGTCCACGACTCGGGTGACCACGTTCAATTTGACGCATCCTACCACTACGCAGATGCATGCGAACACACAAGTCAAATGCAATAATGATGCTAAAAAATTCCTTTTTTTTGAAAAAAATTGAAAAAGAAATGCGGGTTCCTATTCGACGCAGGGCGGATCCCAAAACTTAGAAAAATTTTGGAACCTCCCTCTGATACCAATTGATGCAGGACGACGCGTAGGGTTTAGGCGCCTGTCGGCTTTTACTAGGAAACCCTAAGTGCATGCGACGAATAATTAATTTTGTCAATTTTAGAGCGGACGCAGTACTAAAAAGAATTACGCAACTGGGATTTAAAAGCACAAAATTACTTCTTTTTAAAAATGGATTTTCTTAATTAAGGTTCGATTTTAAATCCGGGAACGGAAGTTTGCAACTTTCGTTCCGCTCCCCTTGTCGTAGCAAAACGGAAATCGTGAACTCCAAATACGTTTCCGTTTGGGGTTTTCGACGTAGCGTTTGCTGGCAAAATTTGGACGAAAACCCAGCAGTGAGTCTATTAACCTATGAGAAATTATAGAGGCACACACAAAGGAAAGGATAGAAACAATTACCCACGGAAAGATTCGTCTTTCCGTATCCGAAGTCGATGACGATCACGCGAGGAACTCCTCGTCACCTTCGATCTCCGCTCCGAGGTCGGCTGCTATCGCATACGGGCACCAAGGAACTTAAGCACTCACTCACACGAGGTGGTTCCACGGAATCACTCAACAAAGCAAGGAAGTCACAAACTAAACAAACCTAAAATTCGCTCACTCTCACACTAGAGGCTCCACGAAATCTCTATCACTCGCGGTGGATCCACGAAATCTCTAACGCTCAAGTGGATCACGATTCCCACAATGGAATCAAAATCCTGATTGTCAAACTCAGTCCTAATCTCAATCAATAGCCCTAGAAAAAAAACAGTGGCAAACTTTAATCTCCTATCTTTCACTTGTTAAGCATCACACAAAATCAAACACTGTTCCCGCTGTTTAGGAATAACTGAGAGCAAACTTTAGCTTCCTCAATGCTCTCTGTTTTTTTGGAAACAGAACCATCAATTAATCACGCTCATTAATCTCGGTAATCAACCCTTCTCACGGGAAGCTAACAGCAAACAATGGTCGCATCAACATCTCAGATGGAACTGTTCATCATCTTAAAAAAAAACGAAACTGTGAGAAAAACCGAAGTTACATCAATTACCGGAATACAAGCTCTCAGCATCCAGCAAACATTCATCACCCTAACACTAAAATCCTACATCTAACAACTCTCCAACAGGAGCAGCCCAGTTCCTATACCACTCCTAAACAAAAAATCTACAGCAAGCAGCAAGCCTAAATCACACCTACAGGAAGCAAACACATATTCACCGCAATATTCTTCATCATCTCCATTTTTATGTTCTTCTTTCTCTTTTATAGGGCAGCAGTGGCAGGAGGGCGTGGAGCAGCAAGGTCGTCGAAGCCTGGAGGCCGCTCGTCGTGGATGGAAGTCGCCGATCGTGGGCCGGCGGTTGGAGATCCGGAGAAGGCGGGGCGTGCAACGTCGTGGGAGAGAGGGTGTGCAAGGCTTCTGCCATTACCGCTACCCGTTGCTCGATCGGGAGAAGGAGATAACTCGGGCCACTTCTGGTTGCTGAACCGGAGAAGAAGAACAGTGCTCCGATTCGGGATTTGAAGCAGGGGCTTGGACCGGCTTTGTCCTGCTGTTAACCTAATTAACATATATATATATATATTAATAAGTATATATATATGTATATGTGTGCATTTATATATATATATACATATATAGCTATAGTAATATATATCTATATATATGTATATATATTAGTAGAGAAAAATAATACACCAAACATGGCTACGCGCGCAGGCGTGCAACAACATGGCTACGCGCACAGGCGTGTAACAACTAAAATTGACTACATAAAACTTGGAAAATAAAATGCAATAACACAATTCAGGCTGAAAGAAATCGGTCGGGTGCGGCGTAGGGCACTTTTGCGTCGACCCGATGGGGTTGCTCTCCAGCAGTACCTCTCAAATGATAAGGCATGTCTGGTGGATCACCGAGAGGCGTTTACGCAAAATCATCGTGTACGTGATGATCACTAGTGTAATGACACAAACCATCCATTCTAAAGTGAATGTTTTGGAAGGGGAAGCTCATCAAATGAGCCTCTATGAGACTGAATCCCGACGATGTCAATAATGGCAGGATGGCCCTCCAAGAGGACAATACTAATAATTGTAGTGTCTATGAGGACAAGTAGGACACCCACAATAAAGTCAATGATATCCCTTTGACTCTCACAAGAAGTGGTGGCTCATCATGTGGTTTCTTAGAGGGTTGTTCAAAGCATCCTTAAATATAGTCATGATCCTCCAAATGAATACTATCGAAAGGTGTGGTGTTCCCAAAAACAGTTGAGGAAACCACTAAGAGATCGACACTAGGCCCTCGACTCTCCGTTGTGATATGGCTCGAGACTGCTCTGGGAAGATTGGGGGGAGCCCCTATTCAAATGTGGGTCAATCCGTATAGTGTCGAGGACTGGATCTCTAGCCAAAGGGGACACTAGGTTTAAGTGAACTACGGAGGACGAATATAACATCCAATGTCTTTGGGCCGCTCGTCCTCACTCTCATGGCCATGCCCAAGCCATATTAGTATCACTCTCCACTTGTGTCAAACGGTCATGATCAGACTCGACTCCAAAATCAAGCGGGAATTCAGTCTCATCCGGACAAGATGAATCAACATAAGGTGCCCAACCTCTCTTGTCAGTGGGAGTACTACTAGACGAATCAGTGGATTGACCTAAATCGCTAGGCTTTCTTCTATTGATTCCTCCCAAGGCAGAGCTCAAGTGATAAAAATGACCATCCAAGCGATCAAATTAGTCAAGAACTAAACACTGGAATTCGGCTTCAAATATCTTTATTTGCGGGCAACTTGGAGGGTCTTGACATGTAATGTGATTCCAACGACTATCGTTCCTAACATAATTAGATCGCTCTTGTTGGTGGACGTGAACCCTACGATTGTGCGATGGCGGTCGCACATATACAAATTCAGATTCCTCAACTACAGGAGATCCGTAGCGACGATGATCTGAACGATACTCAACTCTACCATCATAATGTCGTGGAGAGATGTAATGATGATAACGTGAGGACCTCTCGTCGTGGTGGCCGTCTCTAGCATAATGGAATTGTCTCAAAGGGTTGACATGATTTATGGAAGTAGTGTGACGCGCTGGAGGATAATCTTTGTAATAATAGGGGTGCCTCTCAAATGAAGGTGAGGGATAGCGATAGGAGTACGACATATGACAATACCTATAGACTCAATAATTGTGTGTTAACTTAATGTCCGAACTTGGCTCTGATATCAATTTGATGCCGTAAGAGTTTATGGATGACGCACTTACGATGTTCAAACCGTAGATGCAGTGCCACCAATTATATGATGAGTGCAATGAATCAACGATGTCCTTAAAATGAAACCATGAATATTCTTGAATGACCTGCAGGCTGCAGGCATACACATACTCCAATCAAATGTAAATTTAATGTGCATGCAAATGATTTAGTCCAATTGTAATTTAGCTAGTAGCAATTAATTAAGATAAAAATTCCAAACAACCGCACAGTTGTTCTCAAAATTAATTTAAAATAGCAAGTCAAAGTCTAAAATTAATTTAGGCGCAATTAAGTTAAGCACACAACGAATAGAACCTGCAGTCACGTGAATTCACAATTCTAAAATCGACTATAAGAAAGAACCAATCAAAACATATGTCCAAGTATGCAATAATAGAAAGAAAGACTTCAAACTAATGACTTACGCATGCATGCGGCAGAGGGAGCGGAGATCCAAGGCTGCTGCAACTTTCAGGAGGGCTGGTTGGCGGGGTAGGGAGACTGGAGGAAGTTGAGGAAAAGGTTTTTAGTGAAGGTTTGGGAATGGATTAGGGAGTTCCGGAACCTGAAATGAGGATCCAGGAGGCTGACTGGTCCGATTGTTGGGCAGAGTTCTGCTCGATTCTTTACTTGGGGAGGCTGAAGTTTTTTGGGAAGTGGGGATCTTGTGGGTGGGTCGTGTAGGGGAGTAGGAGGTGGGGGGGGGGGGGTTGTAGATGTAACAGAAAAAGGGCATGTGAATCTGGGTGGGATTCAGGAACTGGACCCCAGAAAAGATTGGGAATGAGAAGGGTGGTGGCTTGAAGGTCGGAAATGGAGGGAGGAGGGGCTTATGGTGATGGAGCGGCATCGAGAGGGGGTTTGTCGTGGTCTTGGAGTCACACCAAGGAGCGGGAACCCATAGTCGCATCGATGGGACCAATGGTTTCCAATTTCACGTAGAAAACCCTTGATGGCCCCCATAGCCCCACTCAACCGCAGTCTGCATATAAAGGGCACCCGGATTGGACGGCTCGGAATGCCTGAGCTTATCGGGTGTCAAAAAAAATTCGAAAACATAAAATAAGTACATGAAATCGGCTCGAAACAACCATCCGGACGCATCCGTGCACTCAGATCGTCCAAATTAGTAGAGAATCACAGCAATCTCCAACAGCAAGTAGGATTGAATTGAAATAAATTCCCTTGCGTTCCACTCTGTACTTATTTTGAAAAATATGTAGTCACTGTATCTGGTTCATTGCGTTTTCATTTCAGAGTGGAAGTGGAGTTATAGAAATATCATTTTTCTCAACAAATATTTAATGTTAAATAATTGTTGTTGGCAAGTTTTTGATCTGCATGCAGTCCGACATGGCATGATGCGTAACAGTTTTGCTTTTCAATTTTAGCCTCATCAATTCATTAAGCAGAAAGGACTCTTTGGATTTTAGACTGCTTTAATTGTTGACTTTGACAGAAGACTGAAAATTCCATGATCAACAATAAACTTTTCTAAATATTTATGCAATTCTTGGTCTTTTTCTGGAATTAGACACTAAATTTATTCTTTTTCCAATGCTTTAATATTTTGTTTTCATTTGTAAACCATGCACTTCATGTGAAATTTGGGATTTGGGCAATGCAAAATTTCTTTGTTACTCAGTATGCTATATTCTTATACTCAATGGAGTTTTTTGATGTGAGCTCTATTAGCAATATAAATTCAATTGAAATGTGATTTAGATATATTAAATCTGTTCTTCAATCTTCTTCCTACTCTTCCCAATCCAAAAATTGCTGTCCGTTTCTGGGTCATGTAACTTATTTAGAAACCTCATGCATTTGCTATCATTGCTTTAAATGACCCATGTCTGTGTCATGTGAAAAAATTACTAGTTTTTGGAGCACATTTGTTATAATCTCTTCCACATAATTAACTTTTTTCTCAATAAATATCCTACATTGTTTTATGGGAACATGACAAAAGTAAGTTTTTTGTGTAGATTGATCGCCTTCTCTTATTACTTGTAGAGGAGGCATCACAAGCTGAAAAGTCAGATCGAATGCAGTCCCTCACTATTGTATTTGTTGAACGCAAGGTATTTTTTTGCTTCATATTATCTGTCCTATATTTTATTTATTCATTTTTTCTTATCTTCGTCTTTTTGTTTGCATTTAATTCCATCTTAGCTGTCTTTGATTTGTTATTATTTTAAGCAATAGAACTCTGGTATAAGAAACGTAGCTGCTATGTTACCTCTAGAAATTCCTGTTTTCTCTTTTTTAGTTGTTTCTTTTCCTATACCTTCTTGCTTCCTTGTCATTTCATCGAAGTTGCTCCCTTGCTGAAATTGCCTGGAGCTTTAAAGCGCATAGTTACTGATGAAGGTCAGGCTTTATCTAGGAGGCTGCCCTGGTGGATTCCAGGGTGGGCCCCCTGGTGGGACTCCAGGGTGGCAGGAAGATGTGCCGTCTGTCCTACATCAATTACATTGTAGATTAAAGCACTTTTGAGAGAGTGGTGGCAGTTGTGAACGCATTTATGGAAACAAATGTAGTTTGGCAGGTGCAATCATGACCATTGTTTTACAAAAAATGACTTTTTTAGGCCAGAACTCCACCATAGTGATGTAGGTAGGGGCGCAAGTTGAGTTTAGCCTACTCGAAAACTCGATTAGCCTGCTCAAAAAAAGCTCCACTCGAGCTCGAACCTGTGGAGCTCAAGCTCGACGAGCTCGATTATGATTCGAGCTCAAGCTCAGATATTATTGTTTATGAGCTCCCGAGCTGGCTTGCGGGCTTTTTATTTCTACATTTAAAAATATATATATAAAGAAAATAAAGCTCATGAGGTAAAAAAACTCGTGAGCAGCTTGACTCGAGCTTGCGAGCTCGAAACTTGAGCTCGAGCTCGATAAGTAAGCATTGAGCTCGAGCTTGAGCTTGAGCCGGGATAAAATGAGCTCATTGAGCTCGAGCTCGAACTCGAACTCGAAATGATTAGCTCGAGCTCGAGCTTTGAAATTTTGCTAAGCTTGGCTCGAGCTCGATTAGTTTGCATCCGTAGATGTCGGTGAAGTCAAACTTTAGTGATCGTAAATGCTTAGATACCTGAAAGCGGAATTTGTCAAAAAAGTTATAATGGAAGTTCTAAACATAGGTAATTGTTTAACACAGTAGAAAAGCCACGGCTACCCCAAATGGAGCCTGTGTAGAATGATGCAAATAGCATAAATTTATTGCAATCAAGTAATCAATCAATTTAAACTCCATGAAAGCTTGATGCAGATACTGTTGAATCATGGCTGTATATGACTAAGAAGTTGTTGCTTATCAATGGCCTTCGTATGCTAATGCAAAATAATTTTACTAAAATATTCAGACGCTAAGGATTCTCATAAGTCATCACAGTTATGGTTTCTGCATATCTTGGTTGGTTCCATTTGCATTTATTTTTTTTGTTCTATTCTTGAATAATGTTTAACATATTCATGTGACTTGATTCATACTCACTTTTTTTAGACAAGATGTGATGAAATCACAGAAGCCTTGGTAGCACAAGGTTTGCACGCAGTAGCTCTCCATGGTGGTCGCAATCAAAGTGAAAGGGAAGCAGCTCTTCGAGATTTTAGAAATGGCTTCACTAACATTCTGGTATTTATCCACGAAACATTATTTCCATCCTAAATCTATGACTATTTTTCAGTTCAATTTAATGTTAGTATTATCTGATCTGTCCACAAATCTCTACTGCCGCAGTACAATATATCTGCTCACCAATAGAAATATGAGATTGCTAATGTGAAATTAAATATTTCAACGCATGAGACATATAGAGACGAGGGAGTGGGACCAACCTGCTTTGATATCATATTTGACAAAAACAATCCAACCTAAAAACATTTTGTCCTAAGTGGAGTGGTGTTGCAGCCTCAACGAGAAAGGATTATATTCTAGCAAGAAAACTCAAATTCAGATTCAAGATTGGAATTAGAACACTTTAATGAAGAAACACATTACAACTTCAATCTTTATTGTATAAAAGTTGTGTAAACCTTCTATATACTTCTTGAATCCATAATTACAAGTATGAGTACAAATGTATAGGGAGAGGAGAGAGAAAAATTCCTTTTTCAAGATGTGGGACTATTACATGAGGAAGAAGAAGGCCTATAATGAGCCACAAAATGGGCCTTTATAAGATTATTTTCCAGGACTCCCCCGCAAGCTGGAGCATACAGGTCGTAAGCACCAAGCTTGGATAAGAATTGATAGTATAACGGCCGAGAGAGAACTTTACTCAAGATGTCAGCAACTTGTCCTGTAGCAGGAACATGCTCCAATTCGATCTTCTTTGATTGAACTTCTTCTCGAATGAAGTGACAGTCAACTTCAATATGCTTTGTTCGTTCATGAAATACGAGATTTTTGACAATATGTATTGTTGCTTGACTGTCACAAAATAAGGTCGCCGGAGATGAGAGTTTAAGTCCCAAATCATCAAGAAGACTTTCAAGCCAGGTTAACTCAGATACAACAGCAGCCACAGCTCGGTACTCGACCTCAGCAGACGAGCGAGCAACAACGGTCTGCTTCTTTCTATGCCAGGTAATAAGGTGTCCATCGAAGTATGTACAAGAACTAGTTTTGGAATGTCTATCATCAAGAGGCCCTGTGTACTCAGCGTCGGAATACGCAACAAGTGATAGAGAGGTAGATGATTTGTAAACGAGTTCTTTTCCCAGAGCAGTATTTAAATATCTGAGAATGCGCTCAACAACTTGGAGATGAGATGTCCGAGGAGCATGCAGAAAATGGCTCAGAACCCCCACATCAAAGAGATATCAGGTCGAGTAACCTTAAGATAAATCAACTTCCCCACCAAACGTCGATAGTATTCTGGATTTGTAAGCAGTGGGTCGAAATCAAAATCATGTGCAGAAAGCTTCCTATTTACATCCATAGGGGTGTCCGCAGGTTTGCACCCTGAGTAGCCAGCATCTTGAAGGAGGTCAATACGGTACTTCCATTAGGATAAGACGAGACCATCAGTTCATCTTGCAACCTCAAGCCCAAGGAAGTATTGAAGATTTCCCAGGTCTTTTGTCTGAAATGCTGAGTTCAAATGTTGCCAGTAATTAGAATATCATCAACATACACAAGGAGAATCATAGTGTCTGTTGGTTGATGACCGGTGAAAAGGGAGAAGTCAACCGAGCTCCGAGTAAAACCAACGTCCCGAACCACCTTACTGAATTTTTCAAACCAAGCACGTGGGGACTGTTTGAGATCATATATAGACTTTCGGAGATGACATACATGAGACTCACTCGTGGTCTCAAACCCGGGAGGTCGATGCATTTAAATGGTTTTTGGAGATCTTCGTTGAGAAATTTGTTTTTAATATCCAAGTGGTGGAGGGGCCACTGACGATGGACAGCCAAGAAGATCAGGACCCAAACGATATTTAACTTCACAACTGGGGAGAAGGTTTCATCATAATCAAGGTCTTGCTGCTGAGTGAAACCCCGAGCCACGAGGAGAGCTTTTAGGCGGTCGACAGTCTCATCTGAAACATGTTTGATAACAAATACTCATTTGCAACTGATACAAGACTGGACGGGAGGATGAGAAACCAGATCCCAGGTCTGGTTAGCACAGAGGGCAGTCATTTAATTACCCATTGCTGCCCGCCACCCTGGGTGCTAAAGCGCTTCCTGCACAGAGTTAAGAATAGAAATGAAGGAAAGATATACGACATATTTGTGGAGTGGCGGAGAGAACCGATTTAGAGATATATAATTCGGCAAGCGATGAGCCGTAGAGGTTGATGTTGGATCAGCGGGCTACGGGATGTCATTAGTAGAAGGGAGCTGCTGTAGGTAAGCATTCTTGCACTTGCGACGAGTATAGACACGAAGAGGTGGTGGAGGTAGAGGAGGTAGAGAAGGTACCGAGAGCGGTGAGGGAAGAGGTGGGAGAGACAGAGTCGTGACCGGGACAACAGGACGAGCGACAGTGAAAGGTGGAGACAGGCTGGAAGGAGAGGAGTGGAATGGTTGATTCTCAACAAAGGTTTTATTAGTTGAAACAATCAACTTGTCATCGATCGGAGAGTAACAGACAACCTTTTCGAGTGCGAGAGTAGCCAACGAACATACATTTGATGGCGCAAACAGCGAGCTTGTCAGTAGGCGGACCAAGAAGATGAACATAGCATACACAGCTAAAGACACGAGGTGTGAGAGGGAAAAGTGACTTGGAAGGAAATATGAGACTAATTGGAGAGGAGAATTCGAGTACGGAGGGAAACATACAGTTGATGAGATGACAGACAGTAGAAACCATAAATTTCCAGTAGTCTGTGGGCACCTGTATTTGAAACATGAGTGACCGGGCGACATCGAGGAGGTGGCGATTTTTCCTCTCGGCCACACCGTTTTGCTGGGGGGAGGGGTATAAGCACACGAGGTTTGATGGATGATGCCAAACTCAGTGCATAAATTTGAGAATGTGCGGCTGATATATTCGCAAGCATTGTCGGTGTGAATGATTTTTAACATAGTGGAGAACTGTGTGCGCATCTCAGTTTGAAAAGAACGAAAAACAGATGTCAGTTCAGTACGATCATGAAGTAGATATAAGCAAGTGAGACATGAGTAATCATTAATAAAGGTAATAAAATTCCGATATCCAAGTACACTAGGGACTTTATAGGGTCCCTAGATATCAGAATGAACTATGGAGAACGGAGTTTTACTCCGGGTACGTGTAGGAGGGAAAGAAGCACAATGTTGTTTGTCGTATATACATGATTCACAAGTAAACTCTCACAATGAGACATCAGGAAGTGCCTTCTTTAGAATTGGGAGGGGAGCATGCCCAAGGCGGCGATGCCAATCAACAGTGGAGACAGCAGAGAGAATGGTAGGTGGAACATCCAAAAGATATAACTCATTCGACAGCCGCCCTTTATAATGGAATTTCGCGTGCGGTGATCCCACACAACAAAAGAGGAAGGAGAAAATGTTATACAACTGTCAAGTTCCGGAGTAAGACGAATAACCGATAACAGATTGAAGGCGGATCCCAGAACATGAAAAACCGAGGATAGAGGGAGAGTGGGAGTAAGCCGAAGATCAGTCGCGCTAGAGACCAGAGTGATGTCGCCGTTTGCGACTGTGAAAAACTTGGGATAGTCAGACTGTATATATTGTGGTGGTCTCTGGGATATAATGTGGTGAGTAGCACCCGAGTCCATGATCCAGTGGGGGTATGGGAGAGACAGGATATACCTTTGTGCAGAAAGACGCGACCGAGCCAGACGAGCAACTGATAATGCCTTGGAGATCTTGAAGCTGGGTGCGTAGAGCGTTGATATCTTGTTGGATAGAAGAATCAGAATCCTGTGGAGTGGAGCCAGTGGGAGTAGGCACAGCTGTAGTAGAAGCAGTGAGGTGTGCATGCAGACCATGCTTGCGGTAGCAGGTAGCTTCAAGATGGCCGTCTCGACCACAATAAGTACATTTGGAGGCAGAGCGCTCAACGCGTCCTCGTCCCCAAAATGCGTGGCGGCCTCCCCGAGCTGAAGTGCCACGAGCTGGAGAAGGGGTAGGTAAGAGTGGCTGCTGAAGGAGAGTTAGAGAGAAATGTGTGGGGACCTCAGATGGAGGTGTAACTTTGAGCAGCATAGAGCAGACATCAGAGAGGCAGGGCGTTGTAGAGGAGGAAAGAATCTGAGTCCGGATACTGTGAAAGTGGGGAGGAACACAGGCCATCATCATAGCAATCCCAACAACTTTCTTTTGTTCCTGTTGTGTAGTAAGATCTGTGGAAGGAGGCTGATGTTGTATCCAGGCCTCCACCAAAGTTTTGGCCTTTGCAACGAAGGAGCTCAAATCACCCGTTGTGCCGGGATCCGGAGTTTGAAGCGCAGAGATGATATCAAACAGATGCACCAAGCTGTCTTTGCCAGAGTAGAGAGAGTGAAGCTCCTCCCACATCGCTTTAGCAGTTTCATGATACATGGACATGAGATATGGCTCGGTATCAACGGAATTGACGATCCAAGATTGGACCCGGCCGTCATCACGGAGCCACTCATCAATGGAAATAGTGGAAGCATCCCGAGTAAGATGATGAAGAAGACCTTTGGTCTGGACAACGCGACGAACAGAATACACCAATTCCGCAAAATTCTGTTTCGCACTGAGGGAGATAGTGGTTATCCGAAGTTCAACACGAACTTTAGGAGAAGGAACATGGGCACGAGCGGGAAGACAAGAGGCAATCGTTGAGTCCATTATGGCAAGAGAGAAAGCGACCGATCGAATAGACTCGGGCGGACTGGTGAACAGTAGGAGGAGGCAGGCGACTTGAGAATCCACAGCTACTTGAGAGGAGGCCGGATGCCGACAACGGGTAGAGGAGAATTCGTCAAATAGTAACGAGAGGCCGACAATGGCTTAGAGGAGAAGAGGCCGGCGGACGGCAAAGCCTGACCGATAATGACTTAGAAGAGAAAAGGTTGGCGGACAGCAATGCATGGCCGGTAGCCGCTAGTGAAGGAGAGAGCGGCGGACAACAAAGCAAGGCCGGTAGCTGCTAGAGAAGAAGTGGCCGGCGGATTGCTGAGCAAGGCTGGCAGTTGCTAAAGAAGAAGAGGTCGGCGGATAGCAGGGCAAGGCCGACAGCGGCTAGTGAAGGCCCCCAACCCGAGAAGCCGCGAACAGAGAAATAGGAGCAGAGACGCAGTTAGAGAGAACAACCACGACCGCTAGAGTAAAGCCGTAGTAAGCAGTATTGAGTGAGCACGCCCTGTGGTAGGATGAGACCGTGGAGAGCAGAGAAAAACAAAGAGCCAAATCGCACGATGCAGGGAGGAGACCGTTGTGGATAGAAGTGCGAACGGACCCCAGCCAAGCTGAGCAAAACGTGGCAGGCAAAGTGCAGACCGCGCGACGAAACCGCGCGACGAAACCGCGCGAGTAGGAAGGGGGAAGCTGAACCGGGCATACCGCAGCGGGTAAGGAAGACCGCAGGATGACATGATAGTGGGACCCAGCCGGCAAAATTATAAAACCAAGAGTAGATCCAAAGAAAGCGAAGAGAAGTAGCGAGCCAAGTAACATGCGGACTACAGCGAGCAGTCCGCCTGAAATGCGAGAAGGAGTCCGCAGAAGGAGATGCGGGCAGCAAAAATCTAACCGCCGAATTGCAACAGACCACAAAAGGGACGGCGGCTAAAAAAAGACGGACCGCGTAGATTGAAACCTAGCTCTGATATCATGTAGAAAAGTGGTGTAAACCTTGTATATACTTCTTGAATCCAAAATTATAAGTGTGAGTACAAATATATAGGAAGAGGAGAGAGAGAGAGAGAGGGAGGGAGGGAGGGAGCGAGAGAAATCCCTTTTACAAGATGTGGCACTATTACATGAGGAAGAAGAAGGCCTATAATGGGCCACAAAATGGGCCTTTGCAAGATTATTTTCTAACACACAACAGAACAAGAACATTGAAAAAACGGGACCAATCCTAAGGAATACACTTCTGAATGTAAGAATACACTTCATGCTTCATTTTTTTCCCAAATAAATAGTTTCTTCAACCGTTTGTAAGTTGTCGTAATGCCGGTATAACCTCCAACTGCACTATCGTGGTATAGCTGAAGCAACTTCAATTTCAGAGCGGGAATATTTCCAATCACAAGCTTCCCTTTTCTCTTTAACAATCCTTGAGACCAAGTATACTTAGGCTTGTAAGCAGGATTAACCTCCTTTTCCTCTACTAGCTTTCTTAACTCTTCATCTGTGTGCTAAGCTTCCTTAATATCCTTCAAAATGTGAGACACCACCACAACTCTTGCTAATATACTGCCAGACTCCTCTGCATTTTGAACCTCTCCCCGGGCCAATTCTCCTTGTCGAGACAGAGCATCTGCACACCATTTCCTCTGGCCCTTCCTGTACTGGATTTCATAATCAAATCCCAACTTTTTGGTGAGGAATTTATGTTGAACTGGTGTTGCAAGGCGTTGTTCCAGCAACCATTTTAAACTTTGATGGTCAGTCTTAATAATAAAATGATTGCCCATCAAATAATGTTTCCATTGCTGCACAACCACCACTATAGCCAGCAATTCCTTCTCGTAAGTGGACAGTCATGCATTTTTCTGTCCCAACGGCCTGCTAAAAAATGCAATTGGGTGTCGCTCTTGCTTGAGTGCTGCCCCCAGTCCAACCTCACTAGCAGTCGTCTCCACCCTGAAGGTTTTGGTAAACTCAGGTAGACGCAGTACTGGAGGTTTTTAAACTGCCTCCTTGAACATCTCAAAAGCTTTTTCAGCTGCTAAATTCCACTGCAAGGATTTTTGCTTCAGTAAATCAGTTATAGGCCTAGCAATCAAGCCATAATTCCGGATGAATCTTCAATAGTATTCAGTTAACTCGAGAAAACCACGAAGCTGCTTCAGATTTCCAGGAATAGGCCACTCCTTCATAATCATAATCTTGACTGGATCAATGGCCACCCCCTGTGCAGAAATAATGTCCCAAAAAGTCTACTTCTCTCATACCAAAAGAACATTTGCTCAGTTTCTGATGTAGACTTGGCTAGTGGTTTTCAAAATCAAACATTTTTCAAACAACTTAATATATTTTTTATAAAAATAATAATTAGGGTTTGAAAATTAGTTATTTAAATCAAAGAAATATTTTATTTTAATAGAATTATGAATCTTATATAAAAAAAATAGGTGGATTTTAATTTTTAAAGGTGAACCGAGCAGCCCGAGTTGGCCAAATCAAGAGTTGCGCGCGATATCGCGATCAACGTAATTGAGTTGTTATTGATTCGTTGAAGTTTGTTGGAGACGGAACTCTCGCGCGCTACCAAATTGAATATTCCACGAGTATTACACAACCACAAACACATCACAATAACAACTTATGAACTAACGGTAATAAGACCAGATTGAACGTCTGAGACAAGCTAACTATTTTTTAATTGAGACACATAAAATTTGTTCGATAATTTGAAACAGCGATCGAGTGAATTTTACCCAAATTAGAAGTGGTCCTTCCAAATCCTGCGGTGGAGGTATATGGCCCGCGGTAGTCAGAAAATGGGTTGGAAAACTTGCTGTAGTCGACGACTAGTTGAAGGTTCGCGAAGACACGGGAATGAACAGATCGAACTGCTGATTGACGAAGGGGGCGACGTTGTCGACGTCAATCAACGGAGAAGACTTCGGCAGGGCTCGCCTGGGCGGCGGGCGTAGTTGATGGAGATGAGTACGGCGTAGGCGTTATCGTGCGGCTCGCGCAGCGGCGAAATAGGCCGGCGTTGCCGGCTGCTGGAACTTCGACGGCAGAGGATGGTTGATCTGGAGGTAGTGGTAGAACTAGGGCTCGGGCGGAGGCAGGGAGTCGGGCCGGCTGCAGAGAAGAAGAACGAATCGAGTCGTTTCTTCTTTTAATTTTCCGGTCCTTTGCTCTGCTTGAGTAGTGATATTTATATCCAGTGAACAACCCCCATTATTTCCTTTCTTTATTTATTTCCAAAAATCTTAATCATTATTATTCTTCCCAAACTTAGGCACACCAGACTTTCTCCAATATTAGGTTCAATTTACCAGTCCGTGAACAGTGCTGGATTTCCTTTCAAATAATAGTTCCGAAAATATTTGATTTGTTTTCTTGGGATTAATTTTATACGCTCCGTTAAATAATTTAAGCTTGCTTCCTACGTCTTAACTACTCGAATTACCGGACCTTTTGATTAAAGGTCTCCCCGGCCTGTCACACCGATAAGCCGAAACTTGTACGAGTGCATGAAAATGGGAATACATGAAATAATTAATTGCAACGGAAACGAACAAAGATAAATAATTGCATTAAATAAATAATGGTACGTGGTGGCGTCACACATCCCCGAATGCGACGAGGGTTGCATCAATTCCCCCGGGGTTGACAGAGCTCGACCCCGGCGAGAACTCGCAGAAACCGGTGCTGTAGAGATCGGGCGTCGCCGTTGGTGCTTGATCAAGGGGAATGTCTACGGCCTCGACAGGTAGCTCGATGTACGCCGGAATTTGGAGTGGACCAATCTTCCTGTAATAAACAAACACTTAATCTTCCTTTGAAAAGTACAACTCATGACGATAACGACTGACCGTGAGTTTGTATTGTTCAAAGGTTGCTTGCAAACTATCAGTAGTAATTTTATGCAACTCTTTTAAATAATTAGTATAAGCTTGCACATCGAATGAAATACGTCCATGGAAATGGAGGGGATGGCGGTCAAGAAGATAATGTAATAAAAGCAAACAAATAATCTCAAAAGGAGATTTATGATAGGAAAGATTAGAATTATTATATGTGAGTTGTGCTCGTGGATGCACACGATCCCATTGCTTCATATTCGCTCCAGTTTGACGCTTAAGAAGACCTCTCTTACTACCTTCAACAACCGTAGACAACCCATTAGTTAGAGAGAGATAAGCTCTACTTTCCTCGAGTTTGGTTCTCAGACAACCACATAATATATTCCACCAATATGATTGCAGTCCTTTAAGATAATGATATAATTCCATAGATATGTGTATAACCAAGTGATAGTGAGGCGAAAAGGTGTACTCGCTAAATATGAAATCGACCGAGTGTGGTGTGTGGAGTGAATATCCGTCGGGTAAAGTATAAGAAAACTGAGAAATATCAGGTGGCACGTCGGGTCTTGATAAATATGGTTTGAGTGACATATCTGAGTCACAAATTAATTCATGGGGTGGGGGTTCAGGAGGAAGTGCAGTGAGCAGTAACGTAGTGGAAGTAACAAAGAGTGAACCAAGTGTCGTGTAGGTCCTCCCGCGTTCCCTTAGGATAAGACAGTTCTTTTGGGGTAAAAGGACATTCTTGTGTCCGTGGTGTTCAAAGGAATGAGAGTTTTTCGTGTCGTCGTGCATGACATGCCGATCATATTGTCACGCTCTCCCTAGATGGCTGTGACAGACATCCATATCAACGACATGACAGGATACTCTGTCCGAGTACGTGTTCCTTATAGAAAACTCTACTAGACAAAAATGAGTGATGGACTTAGTCAAAGGAGTATTGACTCCGGATAAACTGTAGGGTAGTTCTAACGGGTGCACCTCAAGCCCTAATGTGTCAACCATGCGCTGGGACACAAAATTTTTCATACTGTTAGAAGACATAAGGAAAAATGATGTAAAGTCCCATTTATAGGCCCATTTCCTCCTTTATCTTTAGTCTCACATCTATTGTATAGGATTCTTTCTTCTTCTCTTCTCCTATATATTTGTATTCTCACTTGTATTTGATAAATTAAGAAGTATCTATAAGGTTGATACATTGATTTCTACATGCTATCAGAGGGATACGGTCCGGCCTGTCCGTTTCTCTCCGCTGGGTCCTCCTGATTTACCGAGCGGCCTGTTCTCTAGCTTAACCGCTGTCTTGCGGCCTCCCCTTAGTTCTAACCGCGACTGCCCGCACGGTTAGTTTTTCTATCCGCTTCTCCTGCTCTCTCTCATGGTTTCCACCTCTTCTTCCCCCCCTGCGGTTTCCAAAATCCTGTCCGCCTCACTCTACTCGCCAGCGACCTGCTTCCCCCCTGCGGCGTGTCTTTTCTCTACCCGCTAGTCTATCTAGCTGCTTGACTCCTGCGGCCTGCCTTCCCTCCTGCGGGCTGCCTTTTCTGAACCTGCTTTCTCCTCTCTCCGTGGTTCCACCCTCCTCCCCGGGCTTCTTCTAGGCTTGTTTCTCTACCTCATGGGGTCCACGAGTTCTTTTCTTAATCGCTGCGGGCTGCCTCAATTTGCGCCCTGCCGCGAATTTCTCCTTTACGCCGCGAACTTCTCAAGTCGCCGCGGACTGCCTCAATTCGCGCCCTGCTGCGACCTCCCTGTCGCCGCGACCTGCTTCTTGTCGCCGCGACCTGCCTCAACTCGCCACGGTCTGCCTAAATTTGCAACCTGCCTCACCTCACCGCTGTCTCGCGGTCTTCTCATTCTTATCGCGCGGTCTCTTCTTAACCGCTGCGGCCTCTTTCTCTACTCTGCTCTTGTCCGCGCCGACTTCTCTTAACCGCTGCTCTTGTTGCTGTGACTACCCGCTGCGACTACTTTTGAAATCGCGCGAGCTTGTCGTGCAAGATCTCTCCCTGCTCTCCCGTTTGCGAGTTCTTCGCCAAGTCTCGGCGACCACTTCTATTCGCTCGCTTCTCTCTGAGGCACGCTCGCCTCTCTGCTCCTTTTAACCGCTCGGTCTCCGCTTGGTTGCGGTCTGTTTCTAAAACCGCACTGTCCGCTTCCTCCTTTCCCGCTGCGGGCTCCGCCTCTTGGTCGCGGGCTCTTAACCGCTGGTGTGTTGACACCGAGACCAGACGGCTTCCCTGCTTCGCGTCGCTTTCTTCTAGTTGCGGTTTCTTTCTTCTCTAGCAGCTTGTTCTCCCCGCTGCGGTTTGTTCTCGCCTCTGTTATCCGTGCTACCTCTGTAGTAACAGTTGGTTCTGTCCGCTGGTTCTGACTGCTGGTTTCTGTTGCTAGTCATTGATCAGGATTATGGCTTCTGCCTCCACCACTACTGATGAGATTGTTGTGTTGCGTGCTCAACTCCATCTGCTTCAAGAGGTAGTTCGTCGCTCCTCGACTCCGTGGCCTCGATCTTCTAGCAAGGTATATCGTGCTTCTCACACAGCTCTCACTGGATTGTTGACTCGGGTGCTACAAATCATCTCTCCGCAGCAGCGACTCAAATACTTAGATATTGCTTACCCCCAGCACATCACTGAATCCACTTCTGAGGAATCAAGCAGTGCAGGGTCAGAAACTGAAGAGGAGTCCAACGTGTGCTTGATGCGAAAGAGCGTTTCATCACATGATGACGGAAGCAGTGTCCAGAGCGACACTGAGGTATCTCCTGAAACTTATGATGATTTATATTCTGAATTTTTGAGAACCTGCAAATATTTAGATAAAAAACTGGATGAAATTCAATTAATTAAATCTGAAAATAAATTGTAAGTAAAAGAAAATAAAAAATTAAAAAATGAAGCAAAAGTACTTGGAAAGGAGAAAGCGACATGTCAAGAGGATTATCCCTCCTTGACAAAGATACTAGAGCTTGAGAAAGATCTCTCTAAGACTCAGACTCGGGTTGAAACTCTTACAAGAGAGAAAGAGGCCTTAGAGAGGTCTCTAAAGTTTTCTCAATCTCAAGTGGAAGGCAGCAGAAAGTCCTTCGCAAACCGATGAGACACTATTGTTGCCGAAAATAATGTATTAAGGGGACATGTCCGTGATTTAGAAATGGCCACTAACAAATTTGGAGTGGGCCAAAAATCACTAAACATGATTTTGGCAAACCAGTCCTATGGTTCTGAAAAATTCGGACTTGGATACTCACCTAAACACTATCGCCTGGAGACATCCACTATCGCCGACGATTAGAAAAAGTCCAGAAAATTGTGTTTCCAAATTAAAAATAATAAAAGTATTGTCCCTGTAGCTTCTAGCAAAGGGTCAAAATTTACCTTAAAAAACCCGTCGACTTCTTTCATCAAGTGTGCCAAATGTTATAAGTTTGGTCACACAACACACACTTGTAAGAAGACGGAACATTGTTCTGTTAAACAAATCTGGGTACCTAAGGCTTCCACCTATTCTATGGGAGGAATCACTTGGGTAATTGGATATTTACTCTCATCCTCTTTCTAGGTGTGTTGGCAAGCTAAGGACAAATAAGACGTGTGGTACTTGGACTCAGGGTGTTCCAAGCATATGACGGGCAATAAATCAAAGTTCCTTATCCTAGAGATGAAGAAATGAGGAGTGGTTACTTTTGGTGACAACGGGAAAGGAAAAATCATCGGCATTGGAGTAGTAGGTAACAAATCATATGCCGTAGTAAGAGAGAACAACCACGACCGCTAGTTAGAGAGAACAACCACGACCGCTAGAGTAAAGTCGTAGTAAGCAGTATTGAGTGAGCACGCCCTGTGGTAGGATGAGACCGTGGAGAGCAGAGAAAAACAAAGAGCCAAATCGCACGATGCAGGGAGGAGACCGTTGTGGATAGAAGTGCGAACGGACCCCAGCCAAGCTGAGCAAAACGTGGCAGGCAAAGTGCAGACCGCGCGACGAAACCGCGCGAGTAGGAAGGGGGAAGCTGAACCGGGCATACCGCAGCGGGTAAGGAAGACCGCAGGATGACATGATAGTGGGACCCAGCCGGCAAAATTATAAAACCAAGAGTAGATCCAAAGAAAGCGAGGAGAAGTAGCGAGCCAAGTAACATGCGGACTACAGCGAGCAGTCCGCCTGAAATGCGAGAAGGAGTACGCAGAAGGAGATGCGGGCAGCAAAAATCTAACCGCCGAATTGCAACAGACCACAAAAGGGACGGCGGCTAAAAAAAGACAGACCGCGTAGACTGAAACCTAGCTCTGATATTATGTAGAAAAGTGGTGTAAACCTTGTATATACTTCTTGAATCCAAAATTATAAGTGTGAGTACAAATATATAGGAAGAGGAGAGAGAGAGAGAGAGAGAGAGAGGGAGGGAGGGAGGGAGCGAGAGAAATCCCTTTTTCAAGATGTGGCACTATTACATGAGGAAGAAGAAGACCTATAATGGGCCACAAAATGGGCCTTTGCAAGATTATTTTCTAACACGCAACAGAACAAGAACATTGAAAAAACGGGACCAATCCTAAGGAATACACTTCTGAATGTAAGAATACACTTCATGCTTCATTTTTTTCCCAAATAAATAGTTTCTTCAACCGTTTGTAAGTTGTCGTAATGCCGGTATAACCTCCAACTGCACTATCGTGGTATAGCTGAAGCAACTTCAATTTCAGAGCGGGAATATTTCCAATCACAAGCTTCCCTTTTCTCTTTAACAATCCTTGAGACCAAGTATACTTAGGCTTGTAAGCAGGATTAACCTCCTTTTCCTCTATTAGCTTTCTTAACTCTTCATCTGTGTGCTAAGCTTCCTTAATATCCTTCAAAATGTGAGACACCACCACAACTCTTGCTAATATACTGCCAGACTCCTCTGCATTTTGAACCTCTCCCAGGGCCAATTCTCCTTGTCGAGACAGAGCATCTGCACACCATTTCCTCTGGCCCTTCCTGTACTGGATTTCATAATCAAATCCCAACTTTTTGGTGAGGAATTTATGTTGAACTGGTGTTGCAAGGCGTTGTTCCAGCAACCATTTTAAACTTTGATGGTCAGTCTTAATAATAAAATGATTGCCCATCAAATAATGTTTCCATTGCTGCACAACCACCACTATAGCCAGCAATTCCTTCTCGTAAGTGGACAGTCATGCATTTTTCTGTCCCAACGGCCTGCTAAAAAATGCAATTGGGTGTCGCTCTTGCTTGAGTGCTGCCCCCAGTCCAACCTCACTAGCAGTCGTCTCCACCCTGAAGGTTTTGGTAAACTCAGGTAGACGCAGTACTGGAGGTTTTGAAACTGCCTCCTTGAACATCTCAAAAGCTTTTTCAGCTGCTAAATTCCACTGCAAGGATTTTTGCTTCAGTAAATCAGTTATAGGCCTAGCAATCAAGCCATAATTCCGGATGAATCTTCAATAGTATTCAGTTAACTCGAGAAAACCACGAAGCTGCTTCAGATTTCCAGGAATAGGCCACTCTTTCATAATCCTAATCTTGACTGGATCAATGGCCACCCCCTGTGCAGAAATAATGTCCCAAAAAGTCTACTTCTCTCATACCAAAAGAACATTTGCTCAGTTTCTGATGTAGACTTGGCTAGTGGTTTTCAAAATCAAACATTTTTCAAACAACTTAATATATTTTTTATAAAAATAATAATTAGGGTTTGAAAATTAGTTATTTAAATCAAAGAAATATTTTATTTTAATAGAATTATGAATCTTATATAAAAAAATAGGTGGATTTTAATTTTTAAAGGTGAACCGAGCAGCCCGAGTTGGCCAAATCAAGAGTTGCGCGCGATATCGCGATCAACGTAATTGAGTTGTTATTGATTCGTTGAAGTTTGTTGGAGACGGAACTCTCGCGCGCTACCAAATTGAATATTCCACGAGTATTACACAACCACAAACACATCACAATAACAACTTTTGAACTAACGGTAATAAGACCAGATTGAACGTCTGAGACAAGCTGACTATTTTTTAATTGAGAGACATAAAATTTGTTCGATAATTTGAAACAGCGATCGAGTGAATTTTACCCAAATTAGAAGTGGTCCTTCCAAATCCTGCGGTGGAGGTATATGGCCCGCGGTAGTCAGAAAATGGGTCGGAAAACTTGCTGTAGTCGACGACTAGTTGAAGGTTCGCGAAGACACGAGAATGAACCGATCGAACTGCTGATTGACGAAGGGGGCGACGTTGTCGACGTCAATCAACGGAGAAGACTTCGGCAGGGCTCGCCTGGGCGACGGGCGTAGTTGATGGAGACGAGTACGGCGTAGGCGTTATCGTGCGGCTCGCGCAGCGGCGAAATAGGCCGGCGTTGCCGGCTGCTGGAACTTCGACGACAGAGGATGGTTGATCTGGAGGTAGTGGTAGAACTAGGGCTCGGGCGGAGGCAGGGAGTCGGGCCGGCTGCAGAGAAGAAGAACGAATCGAGTCGTTTCTTCTTTTAATTTTCCGATCCTTTGCTCTGCTTGAGTAGTGATATTTATATCCAGTGAACAACCCCCATTATTTCCTTTCTTTATTTATTTCCAAAAATCTTAATCATTATTATTCTTCCCAAACTTAGGCACACCAGACTTTCTCCAATATTAGGTTCAATTTACCAGTCCGTGAACAGTGCTGGATTTCCTTTCAAATAATAGTTCCGAAAATATTTGATTTGTTTTCTTGGGATTAATTTTATACGCTTCGTTAAATAATTTAAGCTTGCTTCCTACGTCTTAACTACTCGAATTACCGGAACTTTTGATTAAAGGTCTCCCCGGCCTGTCACACCGATAAGCCGAAACTTGTACGAGTGCATGAAAATGGGAATACATGAAATAATTAATTGCAACGGAAACGAACAAAGATAAATAATTGCATTAAATAAATAATGGTACGTGGTGGCGTCACACATCCCCGAATGCGACGAGGGTTGCATCAATTCCCCCGGGGTTGACAGAGCTCGACCCCGGCGAGAACTCGCAGAAACCGGTGCTGTAGAGATCGGGCGTCGCCGTTGGTGCTTGATCAAGGGGAATGTCTAGGGCCTCGACAGGTAGCTCGATGTACGCCGGAATTTGGAGTGGACCAATCTTCCTGTAATAAACAAACACTTAATCTTACTTTGAAAAGTACAACTCATGACGATAACGACCGACCGTGAGTTTGTATTGTTCAAAGGTTGCTTGCAAACTATCAGTAGTAATTTTATTCAACTCTTTTAAATAATTAGTATAAGGTTGCACATCGAATGAAATACGTCCATGGAAATGGAGGGGATGGCAGTCAAGAAGATAATGTAATAAAAGCAAACAAATAATCTCAAAAGGAGATTTATGATAGGAAAGATTAGAATTATTATATGTGAGTTGTGCTCGTGGATGCACACGATCCCATTGCTTTATATTCGCTCCAGTTTGACGCTTAAGAAGACCTCTCTTACTACCTTCAACAACCGTAGACAACCCATTAGTTAGAGAGAGATAAGCTCTACTTTCCTCGAGTTTGGTTCTCAGACAACCACATAATATATTCCACCAATATGATTGCAGTCCTTTAAGATAATGATATAATTCCATAGATATGTGTATAACCAAGTGATAGTGAGGCGAAAAGGTGTACTCGCTAAATATGAAATCGACCGAGTGTGGTGTGTGGAGTGAATATCCGTCGGGTAAAGTATAAGAAAACTGAGAAATATCAGGTGGCACGTCGGGTCTTGATAAATATGGTTTGAGTGACATATCTGAGTCACAAATTAAGTCATGGGGTGGGGGTTCAGGAGGAAGTGCAGTGAGCAGTAACGTAGTGGAAGTAACAAAGAGTGAACCAGGTGTCGTGTAGGTCCTCCCGCGTTCCCTTAGGATAAGACAGTTCTTTTGGGGTAAAAGGACATTCTTGTGTCCGTGGTGTTCAAAGGAATGAGAGTTTTTCGTGTCGTCGTGCATGACATGCCGATCATATTGTCACGCTCTCCCTAGATGGCTGTGACAGACATCCATATCAACGACATGACAGGATACTCTGTCCGAGTACGTGTTCCTTATAGAAAACTCTACTAGACAAAAATGAGTGATCGACTTAGTCAAAGGAGTATTGACTCCGGATAAACTGTAGGGTAGTTCTAACGGGTCCACCTCAAGCCCTAATGTGTCAACCATGCGCTGGGACACAAAATTTTTCATACTGTTAGAAGACATAAGGAAAAATGATGTAAAGTCCCATTTATAGGCCCATTTCCTCCTTTATCTTTAGTCTCACATCTATTGTATAGGATTCTTTCTACTTCTCTTCTCCTATATATTTGTATTCTCACTTGTATTTGATAAATGAAGAAGTATCTATAAGGTTGACCCATTGATTTCTACATGGTATTAGAGGGATACGGTCCGGCCTGTCCGTTTCTCTCCGCTGGGTCCTCCTGATTTACCGAGCGGCCTGTTCTCTAGCTTAACCGCTGTCTTGCGGCCTCCCCTTAGTTCTAACCGCGGCTTCCCGCACGGTTAGTTTTTCTATCCGCTTCTCCTGCTCTCTCTCGTGGTTTCCACCTCTTCTTCCCCCCCTGCGGTTTCCAAAATTCTGTCCGCCTCACTCTACTCGCCAGCGACCTGCTTCCCCCCTGCGGCGTGTCTTTTCTCTACCCGCTAGTCTATCTAGCTGCTTGACTCCTGCGGCCTGCCTTCCCTCCTGCGGACTGCCTTTTCTGAACCTGCTTTCTCCTCTCTCCGTGGTTCCACCCTCCTCCCCGGGCTTCTTCTAGCCTTGTTTCTCTACCTCATGGGGTCCACGAGTTCTTTTCTTAATCGCTGCGGGCTGCCTCAATTTGCGCCCTGCCGCGAATTTCTCCTTTACGCCGCGAACTTCTCAAGTCGCCGCGGATTGCCTCAATTCGCGCCCTGCTGCGACCTCCCTGTCGCCGCGACCTGCTTCTTGTCTCCGCGACCTGCCTCAACTCGCCACGGTCTGCCTAAATTTGCAACCTGCCTCACCTCACCGCTGTCTCGCGGTCTTCTCATTCTTATCGCGCGGTCTCTTCTTAACCGCTGCGACCTCTTTCTCTACTTTGCTCTTGTCCGCGCCGACTTCTCTTAACCGCTGCTCTTGTTGCTGTGACTACCCGCTGCGACTACTTTTGAAATCGCGCGAGCTTGTCGTGCAAGATCTCTCCCTGCTCTCCCGTTTGCGAGTTCTTCGCCAAGTCTCGGCGACCACTTCTATTCGCTCGCTTCTCTCCGAGGCACGCTCGCCTCTCTGCTCCTTTTAACCGCTCGGTCTCCGCTTGGTTGCGGTCTGTTTCTAAAACCGCACTGTCCGCTTCCTCCTTTCCCGCTGCGGGCTCCGCCTCTTGGTCGCGGGCTCTTAACCGCTGGTGTGTTGACACCGAGACCAGACGACCTCCCTGCTTCGCGTCGCTTTCTTCTAGTTGCGGTTTCTTTCTTCTCTAGCAGCTTGTTCTCCCCGCTGCGGTTTGTTCTCGCCGCTGTTATCCGTGCTACCTCTGTAGTAACAGTTGGTTCTGTCCGCTGGTTCTGACTGCTGGTTTCTGTGGCTAGTCATTGATCAGGATTATGGCTTCTGCCTCCACCACTACTGATGAGATTGTTGTGTTGCGTGCTCAACTCCATCTGCTTCAAGAGGTAGTTCGTCGCTCCTCGACTCCGTGGCCTCGATCTTCTAGGAAGGTATATCGTGCCTCTCACACAGCTCTCACTGGATTGTTGACTCGGGTGCTACAAATCATCTCTCCGCAGCAGCGACTCAAATACTTAGATATTGCTTACCCCCAGCACATCACTGAATCCACTTCTGAGGAATCAAGCAGTGCAGGGTCAGAAACTGAAGAGGAGTCCAACGTGTGCTTGATGGGAAAGAGCGTTTCATCACATGATGACGGAAGCAGTGTGCAGAGCGACACTGAGGTATCTCCTGAAACTTATGATGATTTATATTCTGAATTTTTGAGAACCTGCAAATATTTAGATAAAAAACTGGATGAAATTCAATTAATTAAATCTGAAAATAAATTGTAAGTAAAAGAAAATAAAAAATTAAAAAATGAAGCAAAAGTACTTGGAAAGTAGAAAGCGACATGTCAAGAGGATTATCCCTTCTTGACAAAGATACTAGAGCTTGAGAAAGATCTCTCTAAGACTCAGACTCGGGTTGAAACTCTTACAAGAGAGAAAGAGGCCTTAGAGAGGTCTCTAAAGTTTTCTCAATCTCAAGTGGAAGGCAGCAGAAAGTCCTTCGCAAACCGATGAGACACTATTGTTGCCGAAAATAATGTATTAAGGGGACATGTCCGTGATTTAGAAATGGCCACTAACAAATTTGGAGTGGGCCAAAAATCACTAAACATGATTTTGGCAAACCAGTCCTATGGTTCTGAAAAATTCGGACTTGGATACTCACCTAAACACTATCGCCTGGAGACATCCACTATCGCCGACGATTAGAAAAAGTCCAGAAAATTGTGTTTCCAAATTAAAAATAATAAAAATACTATCCCTGTAGCTTCTAGCAAAGGGTCAAAATTTACTTTAAAAAACCCGTCGACTTCTTTCATCAAGTGTGTCAAATGTTATAAGTTTGGTCACACAACACACACTTGTAAGAAGACGGAACATTGTTCTGTTAAACAAATCTGGGTACCTAAGGCTTCCACCTATTCTATGGGAGGAATCACTTGGGTAATTGGATCTTTACTCTCATCCTCTTTCTAGGTGTGTTGGCAAGCTAAGGACAAATAAGACGTGTGGTACTTGGACTCAGGGTGTTCCAAGCATATGACGGGCAATAAATCAAAGTTCCTTATCCTAAAGATGAAGAAATGAGGAGTGGTTACTTTTGGTGACAACGGGAAAGGAAAAATCATCGGCATTGGAGTAGTAGGTAACAAATCATATGCCGTAGTAAGAGAGAACAACCACGACCGCTAGTTAGAGAGAACAACCACGACCGCTAGAGTAAAGTCGTAGTAAGCAGTATTGAGTGAGCACGCCCTGTGGTAGGATGATAATACAGCAAAACTGCCTCTGGATGCGTGCAGTAGTGCAGTATTTATCATGTCTCATACGGTCATCCTCAGTAGACTCACTAGGTGTGATCAGACTATAGCGTAAGACGCAAATTAAGTGTTCAGCTTGTTCGCCATCCACTTCTATGATATCCTCAGACTCGTGCTCAGGCCTTGGGTGAGACTCCTTAACTAAGACTCCATATTAAGGCTCACACCCATCAGTAGAATCGATAACGGCGATGAAGTGGCTTCGCGGGAACTTGGATGATTTGTGTCCTACCTCCATACACTTAAGTATCAGAATACCCCAGTGTTTGGCTTAGCTCCAATAATCTCTTTACCTTTGGAAGGAATAGTGTATGGGGTGTAACACCCCTTCCCAGTTTTTCAATAATCAGTCATCCGGTCGGGTCAACGATATAAAGAGAAGTAGGAAACAGTATTAAAACTATTGCACAACAGGTAAAAAGTAGAAGCTACTAAAAACTTATAACTAGCAACGGAAGTTAAGTACGTAAACTAAGGGTATTCACATACCTGATATCTGGAATCACAGAGCCACTACACATGAATAGAACTGAAATAACTGAAAATCTGTACTATCATAATATGTCTGATACAAGATATATAAAATATTAACAAGTTACACTGTCTACAACTATAAGTATATGCTGAAGGTAAAGAAAAACTGAATGAGAAAAATACTACAAACTGACGCCACCAATGCTCATCCTAGGTGTAGTTTTCCACCTGGGTCACCTGTAAAAATATTGTCCACGAGGGGTTAGGGTAAAGAAAATAACTCCTAGTGACACTAAAAGTTTTTTCTTGAATGATGAATGCATGCCTTTTGCTAATAGTTTTGTGCATTAACATTTATGTTATATGTTATGCATGTCTTCAGAACATAACTGGTCAAAACATCTATCTGTTCCATATTTGGGACTTCCAGTTCACTAACCCAAGTCTCAGCGTTCACTAACTGGCGTACTGTCTCACGTCAGGTCTATACTTGAGTTCTAGGTCACTTCTAACTTGCACCTCTACAAGGAAGGCTCTAGGCAGAGTAGCTCCTAACGCGCATCTGAAACTGACAACCCGAGACCATCTGACGAACTCAATTGTTCTAGTGTCGCGCGGACACGGTCTCGAATCTACTAACTGTCTCAAGGGGAGTCAACTCCCAAGACACTGCTACTCATATGATACCATATGCCCTATGAGAAAGGTAGTGTGTCTCTACCAAGCACGAAAAGACTGAAATGTGCTTACTGACCTTTTGGTCAAATGCTACTCTGTTTGGGACATTTCTTTTGATGTACTACTGAGCGACCCTTAACTTTCTCTTGGTCGACTAGAAGGGACATTCATGCCCTTGGTTGGACAAATTCTAAACTTACGTACACGGATATAGGTTTCGTACCTAACGTTACTATTCATGATCTGACTTCTTGGGTCTTGGAGAAGGGTGTCATCCTACACATTTTCCGCGACCATTTTCCTACCACCACACCTTTCTATGCATGGTCATGATATTTGTACAAAGGCTACACATGCGTATACAAAAATATAATTCTTTCTATGTCTAACTAACAGAAATTAGTTTTCCTTACAATGGTGCTGCGGCATTCGTACACTCGGCGCGACGACATTTTTTCTTCCAAAAGCAATCCTACTGCTGGGAACCTTCAGAAAGCTGCCCCGACCCCACCAAAGTCCTGTAATTTACAGTAGCCCTAATTTCATAATTTTTTCCTTTACGATTTTCCGGTGGAAAATTTATATACAACTATGGTTACAAAATTTCACGCGCTACACTTCAGATTTTACCTTTACGTGGAGTGATTGAGGCTCTCAAAGCGTCCAACTCAAAATCCGCGGAGGATTACGAACTTCAAAACCTATTTAGGGCATTAGGAACAAAAATTATTTTAGCCTAATCTCCAAAACGAAGGATCTTCATGAGGGAAAAGAGGTAAGGGAGGAATCGACTCACCGGAACCAAAATAGTTTCCACTACCACTGGCTAGGGTTGAATCCGGCACTTCCATGGCCAAGGAAGGAAAAGGAACGTCCACCGGCGCTCGTAGAGGAAGGAGGAGTGGTCGGAGAGGAGTTCCGGAGGAGGATCGGCCGCGGAAAGGGGCGCGGGAGGTGTCGGCTTGACGTCGTCGCTGCTTGCGGAAACGGGACGTCGGGCTGCGGTTTTCTTCTCCCGTGAGGAATAGGTTACGGGAATAATGGCTTGCGGGATTCCTATTTCATGCCTTTCGGTTTTGATAATCGAATGAAGAGAGGGGAATGAATTGTTATTGGCACCTCAATCTCATTCCTTTGAAAATTAACCAATTTACACCGCGCGCGTCACTAAAATAAAATACGTCACGAACTATTATTAACACACTTAACGAACTAACGGTCGCTATCATGAGAAAAGTAACATTATAGCTTGACGACGCGCTGCCTCAATCAAAAACCGTCGCGACTCGACCCTACAAATAAAATTACATTTCGCGTCAAATTTACGGATGTTACAAATCTCCCCTCCTAACAAAAATTTTCATCCTCGAAAATTGTAATCATACCTGAATCGAAGAGAAAAGAATAGTCTGCATTGCCCTTAAGCTCATCCTCTCGCTCTCAAGTATACTTTGGTTGGCCACAGTTCATCCAAAGGACTTTGACCATGCGAATCTCTCTATTCCTGAGCTTCTATATCCTTGAATCCACTATACTGACTGGTCTAACCTCAATACTAAGATCTGTCTCGATTGGTGCTTCCTCGGTACTGATGATCTGACTGGAATCTCTGACTGCTCTCCTCAGATAGGAGACGTGGAATACATCGTGTAGACCACTCATTTCCTCAGGTAAGGTCAACCTGTAAGCAACCTCACCAACTCTTTCCAGCACCTCAAAAGGACCAACGAATCTGGGACTCAGCTTTTTCATTCGCTTTATTCTAAAAACTCCTCTGACTGGTCTGACCTTCAGATAAACATAGTCTCCAACACTGAACTCTACTGACATGTGCTTCTGATCATGATACTTGTCCTTGCGATCCTGACCTGTCTTCATACGCTCCTGAATGAGCTTGATCCTGTCAGTGGTCTTATCAATCCATGACTCCCTGATGGTAGATCTCTCTTCATTTTTAGCTCAACATAACGGTGTCTGACAACGTCTACCATAAAGGGCCCCGAACGGTGTCATCCCAATACTCGTCTGAAAACTGTTGTTGTTGGAGAACTCCACAAGAGTGACATATTTCTCCCACTTTTCTCCAAAGTCCAAAATGCACATCCGTAGCAGATCCTCTAAAGTTCTATTTATGCGCTCAGTCTGTCCATCTGTCTGGGGATGGAATGCGGTGCTGAAATGTAATCTGGTACCCAACCGCTCTTGAACGTATCGCCACTCCCTGGAGGTGAATCTGTCATCTCGGTCTGAAACTATAGTCCTGGGAACACCGTGAAGTCGAACTATCTCGTCTATATATTACTGTGTTAATCTGGGACCCTGATCTGTCTTCTTAAGAGGGATGAAATGGGCAACCTTAGAAAGACGATCTACTATAACCCATAAGGAATTATTCCCACTCTGCGGTCTCGGCAGATCATGGATGAAATCCATGGATATATCCTCGAAAGTCCACTCAGGAATGAGAAGTGGCTGCAACTTGCCTCCAGGCCTTTGGCACTCGGCCTTAACCAACTTGCATGTCTCGCACTTCCCTACGTAATCTGCAACATCACTCTTCAAGCCTGGCCACCAGACTACCTTCTTGAGATCTGCATACATCTTCGTGCTACCCGGATGTATAGAATATCTGGAATTGTGTGCCTCAAAAAGAATGTCTTCGCGAAGGTGACTAACATCGGGGATACACACTATGCCATCAAGCAATAGTAAATCATCCTGAATACTGTACCTCTCCTTCTGACCTGTCTGCACTGAGCTCCAAATCTCTGCCATCTTTGGATCCAACGGTAGAGCTGCCCTGATTCTATCCTTGATATCGCAAGTGATCTCTAACCAACTCAACCTTGCAGAACCAAAACTACAGCGTGGCACAACGGTAATCTCCAGTCTCTCCAGCTCTCGCACTACTCCTCCTGCTGAGTGAGAAGGAAGAAACACGAACCTCTACGGCTACGGGCATCAGCTACTACGTTCGCCTTTCCTGGGTGATACTGAATGTCTACGTCGTAGTCTGATAGAAACTCTAACCATCTGCGTTGTCTCAAATTGAGCTCTCGCTGATCAAAGATATACTGGAGACTCTTATGATCAGTAAAGATCTCGCAACGAACACCATAGAGATAGTGCCTCCAAATCTTCAGAGCATGTATGACCGCTGCAAGCTCCAAGTCATGCACTGGATAGTTCCTCTCATGAACTTTTAACTGTCTTGAGGCATAGGCTACGACCTTTCCATGCTGCATGAGAACACATCCCAAACCCTGACCTGAAGCATCGCTATAGATCTGAAACCCGTCAGTCCCTGAAGGTAAACTCAAGATCGGTGCAGTCATCAATCTGCCCTTCAAGTCCTCAAACGCCAACTCACACTCAACAGTCCAATCCTAGCCCTTACCCTTCCTAGTGAGGCAAGTCGGTGGTAAGACTATCTTTGAGAAATCTCTGATGAATCTCCTGTAGTAACCAGCAAGCCGAAAAAGCTGCGAACCTCTGAAACGGTCGTCGGTCTTGGCCAATTCTTAATGCCCTCTATCTTCTTCGGATCGACACTAACCTCTTGCTGACTGATGACGTGGCCTAAGAACGTAATCTCGGAAAGTCAGAACTCACACTTAGAAAACTTGGCATACAACTGGTTCTTCCTGAGGGTGCTCAAAACAATCCTGAGGTGTGCAGCATGATCTTCTGCATTCTTAGAGAACACCAAGATATCATCGATAAAGACGATAACAAAACGATCCAAATACTCCCGAAATACCATGTTCATCAGGTCCATAAATACTGAAGGGGCATTGGTCAGCCCAAATGGCAAGACCACGAACTCGAAGTATCCATACCTGATACTGAAAGCCGTCTTCTGAACATCCACGTCCCGAATCTTTAACTGATGATAGCCCGACCTCAAATCTAACTTGGAAAAGGTGCACGAGCCCACCAACTGGTCGAACAAATCATCAATCCTGGGAATCGGGTATTTGTTCTTTACTGTCAGCTTGTTCAACTCACGGTAGTCTATGCACAGTCTCAGACTACCATCCTCTTCACGAAAAGTACTGGAGCACTCCAAGGTGAAGTACTCGGACGTATAAAGCCCAAATCAAGCAACTCCTGCAACTGGCTCTTCAACTCCGCTAGTTCCCTAGGAGCCATCCGATAGGGGGATTTGGCTACTGGTGTAGCCCCAGGCTGCAAGTCTATCGGGAACTCAAACTCTCTATCTGGAGGGGCACCAGGGAGCTCTTCCGGGAAAACATCGGGGAACTCCTGCACCACTGGTACCTCTGTCAAGTCAGCCTTAGCCTCCGCATTCATCAGTACTACGAAGGTTTCACAACCATTGCTGATGCACCTTCTAGCTTGGACTGCGGAGATGATCATCTTCACAACTCCCTTCAAGCCCTGAAAAGAAAACGTAGTCTGATTAGGGCCCTCAAACTGTATCTGCTTCGCCCTACAGTCAATCCTGGCGTTGACCGCCGAAAGCTAGTACATTCCAAAGATCAGATCGAATCCTGCAATAGGTAGCTGCAAAGCTTCCACGATAATCTCGGTATCACCAAACTGCACCGGTACCCTGCACTTATCTCTGGTCTGCAGAAGGGATCCATTAGGCATCACGACTTCCAGTGGTACAGTCTCTGGGAAGACTTCTAAATTCAGCTTACGCACTAGAGATTCTGCGATAAACGAGCGCGAGGCACCCGTATCAAACAGAATCTTGGAGGGTAAATCACGAATCATAAGGATGCCTACATGAATGGTTTTTAAAATGAAAAGTGTGTCACTACAGAGGATTAAATAAACTTGTTAAGCAAATTAAAGCACTTACCAGTCACTACATCTTCCTGATCCTTTGCCTCTTGCTGACCAAGCCCATAAGCTCTGGGATGCACCAAATCTCGACCCTGTTGTGGTCTTCCATCAGTAATCATCAGAGCTTTGCCCTTGTCTACTCTGCTAGGGCTACCAATCTCATACTTCGACTGCAGAAACAAATTACATTTGTCATTTACAGTAATTTCATACATGAACAAAAATACAACTAAATTTTGATTACCTGATTTGAACCAACTTGCTGACAGAAACGAGCTATGTGTACAGGTTGACGACACTTGTAACACACGCCCGCGCTGGCCAAACACTCTCCTGGATGGCGACGCTGACACTTGGGACAAAGGGGGTAGTCCTTGCTCCTGTCAGCAGATTGATCATTCTTCCTCGCATCAGACTTCTACTTCTTGTTCCAGTTCTTCCCTTGGTCATTCCTGCTCTGTTGCGGCTAATGCGAATCCTAAGATCCCTTCGCACGGAAATTATTTCGCTTCTGAATCTTCTGCTGATCAGCCTCCAGCCTGCGAGCTGTATCCACTAAGCTCCTGTAATCAGCGTTGACCATAGTCATTAGCGGCTGCCTCAACGAGTCACGCAAACCATCCACAAAATGGTTGCACTTCTCAGCCTGATCTCCCTGCATCACGCCCGCATATCGAGCTAGATGGGTAAGCTCTCGCTCGTACTCAACAACAGTCATGTCCCCCTGGAAAAGCCTAAGATACTTCTCCTGGAGACCTCGTCGTGCGGAAGGAGGCACGAACCAACTTGCAAGGGCTCTAGAAAATTCACCTCACGTAAACATATCTGGCGTACGACCTGGCCAAAAGTATGGCCATACTATTTAAAAAGAACGTATCACTTCACAAAGAAAAGTACAGGAAATTTCCATAACACTTTACCTGCAGGATCATCTGCCCGGTACTTATCCGACCAGGCCTTTGCCTCACCTCGGAGGAGGAAAACTGCCAGAGGAACCTTCTTGTTCTCTGGGCACTCCAAAACATCTAACAGGTCTCTAGTGTTTGTCACCCAATCATCTGTGTCCATCGGGGTCGCGTCCCCAATGTAGTTCGAAGATTGAAGTTCTCTAAAGTTTCTCAAATAACGCTCCAGGGTCATCTCCACGGGTGCTGGGGCATGAGCTGGTGTAGGGGCTGGTACTTGTACTGGAACTGGAAACCCTGCAGCCAGTACTCTCTGAAACTCCATCAAGGCAACAGTAACCGCCTTGGCAATCTGAGATGCTATGTCGGTGCCCTCTGGAGATGCTGGAACTGGTGGTACCTGAGGCACGACAGCGTCTCCCATAGTTGCGTTTGGAACAGGGTCCTGACGTGAAGATTCACCTGGTTCGCTGATTCGAGGTGCCTGATAGAACATAAAAAGAAATCTAATTATTTATCAAGCATCTGAGAAATTTGGCTTATCAATTATATTTCATACTCTTGCGAAAACTAAGGCTTAAACGCAACTTAAATACTCTACTAACAAGAGTTTACTCTTACACAATCCTATATCTCTGTGAAAACCTTCTAGGGTCCAGGGATCCTATACCTGGCTCTGATAACAATTTGTAACACTTCTTCCCAGTTTTTCAATAATCAGACATCCGGCCGGGTCAGCAATTTAAAGAGAACTAGTAAACAATATTAAAACTAGTACACAGTAGGTAAAAAGTAGAAGCTACGAAAAACTTATAACTAACAACAGAAGCTAAGTAAATAAACTAAGGGAATTCACATACCTGATATCTGAAATCACAGAGCCACTACACATGAATAGAACTGAAATAACTGAAAATTTGTACTATCATAATAAGTCTGATACAAGATATATAAAATATTAACAAGTTACACTGTCCACAACTACAAGTATATGCTGAAGGTAAAGGAAAACTGAATGAGAAAAATACTACAAACTGTCGCCACCAATGCTCATCCTAGGCGTTGTTTCCCACCTGGGCCACCTGTAAAAACATTGTCCACGAGGGGTCAGGGTAAAGAAAATAACTCCTACTAGTGACACTAAAAGCTTTTTCTTGAATAATGAATGTATGTCTTTTGCAAATAGTTTTGTGCATTAAAACATTTATGATATATGTTATGCATGCCTTCAGAACACTACCTGGTCAAAACATCTACATGTTCCATATTTGCGACTTCCAGTTCACTAACCCAAGTCCCGGCGTTCACTAACTGGCGTACTGTCTCACGTCAGGTCTATACTTGAGTTCTAGGTCACTTCTAACTTGCACCTCTACAAGGAAGGCTCTAGGCAGAGTAGCTCCTAACGCGCATCTGAAACTGACGACCCGAGACCATCTGACGAACTCAATTGTTCTAGTGCCGCGCGGACACGGTCTCGAATCTACTAACTGTCTCAAGGGGAGTCAACTCCCAAGACACTGCTACTCATAGGATACCATATGCCCTATGAGAAAAGTAGTGCGCCTCTACCAAACACGAAAAGACTGAAGTGTGCTTACTGACCTTTTGGTCAAATGCTACTCTGCTTGGGACATCTCTTTTGGTGTACTTCTGAGCGACCCTTAACTTTCTCTTGGTCGACTAGAAGGGACATTCACGCCCTTGGTTGGACAAATTTCAAACTTACGTACACAAATATAGGTTTCGTACCTAACTTTACTGTTCATGATCTGACTACTTGGGTCTTGGAGAAAGGTGTCATCCTACACATTTTCCGCGACCATTTTCCTACCACCACACCTTTCTATTCATGGTCATGATATTTGTACAAAGCTTACACATGCGTATACAAAAATATAATTCTTTCTATGTCTAACTAACAGAAATTAGTTTTCTTTACAATGGTCCTGCGACATTCGTACACTTGGCGCGGCGACATTTTCTCTTCCAAAAGCAATCCTACTGCTGGGGACCTTCAGAAAACTGCCCTGACCCCACCAAAGTCCTGCAATTTACAGTAGCTCTAATTTCATAATTTTTCCCTTTACAATTTTCCCGTGGAAAATTTATATACAACTAGGGTTACAAAATTTCACACGCTACACTTCAGATTTTACCTTTACGTGGAGTGATTGAGGCTCTCAAAGCGTACAACTCAAAATCCGCAGAGGATTACGAACTGCAAAACCTAATTAGGGCATTAGAAACAAAAATTAGTTTAGCCTAATCTCCAAAACGAAGGATCTCCATGAGGGAAAAGAGATAAGGGAGGAATCGACTCACCGAAACAAAAATAGTTTCCACTACCACTGGCTAGGGTTGAATCCGACACTTCCACGGCCAAGGAAGGAAAAGGAATGTCCGACGGCGCTCGTAGAGGAAGGAGTGGTCGGAGAGGAGTTCCGGAGGAGGATCAGCCGCGGAAAGGGGCGCGGGAGGCGGCGGCTTGGCGTCGTCGCTGCTTGCGGAAATGGGACGTCGGGATGCGGTTTTCTTCTCCAGTGAGGAATAGGTTACGGGAATAATGGCTTGCGGGATTCTTATTTCATGCCTTTCGGTTTTGATAACCGAATGAAGAGAGGGGAAAGAATTGCCATTGGCACCTCAATCCCATTCCTTTGAAAATTAACCAATCTACATCATCTGCCATCGTCGTTCCTGCGTAGCGACCCAAACGGGTGAACTCCTGCACATACTCGTCCACCGTCTTGTCTCGCTGCATTAAGTGCAAAAACTGTCTCTGAAGGGCCAACCGTGTCGAAACGAGAATGTACCTATTTAGAAAAGCATCCCCAAACTCTTCCATCGACGGGGTGCGTCCAGGAAATTGGCGGCCGCTATGGCTCACCCACCACAACTTGGCGTCTCCTTCTAACATGAACGCCGCATACTCAGATTTCTTCTCTTCTGGCGTCTCTGCCGCCCTCAAAATCTCTTGAATCCGAGCCCACCAATCCTCCGCATCAGTTGGCGTACCAACTCCCTGAACGACGGGGGATGGAAGCTCAGAAAGTACTTCATCTGCCGGACCCCATGCCCGACCACCACTCTTTCTGTCGATGGCTCTACTCGCCTGGCTTCTCCTCCTGGAACGTCCGTCGCCGTATCCGGGGTAGCAGGAGTTGCTACCTGAGCAACCGGGCTTGCTACCTGAGCTGTCGCTGCAGCTTGGGCTGCCACCATCGCTTCTGCAAGCATGCGGCAGAAGTCGGCCGGGTTTACACCCATGCCCATCTGACCTTGAGCAGTAGCGCTGCTCGCCGAAAGCTCTTCTCTTGCTATCGACGTACCTGCCTCGTTGCTTGCACTTTTCAAGAAAACAAGAAAACAAGGAATCGGTCTCTAATCTCAAGACTTAAACATAAGGACACTCATGGCCCGGCGTTACTCTTATGTGGATAACTTCTCTACGCACTGACCTTGAATCTAACCTGGCTCTGATACCAAATTGTAACACATCCCCTGTAATGACCGTATAATATGGGTCCGGCCGGGACCCACAACATACAGACGCCACAGCTTCAGTATTATAAAATGATATAGTTACCCAATCTCAAAACTCATAACACAACACAGCGGAAACAACAAGCAAGACTAGAAGTTATCCACGCCTACAAGAGTAACGAAATGGCCTTATGGTCTTACAACAAAAGTGAGTCCAAACTCAAATAATACATCAGTCATAAAAGTGCATAAGCACTTCTAGTCTACCTCGGCATGCAAGCCGGTCAACATGTGCATCAAACATAAAATGTCATAAAAAGTAAAACTACAGCAAAAAGGTAACACTTCATGAGGCTTATGCCTTTCTGGCCAGCGAGCTAGCAACTGCTTGCGATCCTGGCCCTGTAAAAATTATTAGTAACGTGGGTCAGCAAAAGCTGACCTCAAACTGTGTAACCAACACATCTCCTCCCGGCCGCCCCTAACGGACCCCGGGGAACCCTCCAACCTGCAAGTCAGAACTTCGTATGCAATATATATAAACAAGTAATGCACTCAGAACTTCTACTTATGCAGCATGTATGCAACAACCCGGTCTTCACCCAAGCCACCCTATCGCGTATGCATCTAGCACATCATCACATCATATGGTACTCATCATTTCCCCATTGGCATAAAGTCGCAAACAAAGGGAGTTTACCAACATTCCCCCAACGGCACACAAGCCGCCACACGGAACTCTTGTCAAGGCCCCACCCACTCAAGATCTTAAACCCGGGCTTGCCTGCAAGCTCTGACTTCTCATGTCAGGATTCCAACAAACACACAGACTGATTCTAAGAAGCCTTGCTGGACCCCACCCGCTCATGGCCTCATTGCCCGGGCTTGCCCCAAGCTTGGCATTCTCGTCAGTCTCACAGAAGGGGACTAGTCTCGCCGGGACACTCTCCACACATGACGTGCACGTCACGGGATAGTCAGCCGATCACGGAGACACAGCCACGCCTTGGCACATCACAATCCAAGACAAATCCACCTTAATCCCTCATTCGTACTGCAGCGTTCCCGTGCACCAAGGAAACCATCTACCACACATGCGGAGCTAACCTTGTCCACCAAGGAAACCATCTACCGTCAATGAGAAGCTAACCTTGTCCGGTACCGGTCACACGTACTCACGCAAGATAAAGGGAAGAACACCACAAACATCACACATCACAAACGGCCTCTTGCCGCAACGGATCTCTACGAATCCTTAAACCTCGTATGCAGCATCACCGAGTCGGACTAATGGTCGCGACTACGGCTTCACCCACCATGCCTAATCCACTAACGAAGCGGATCTCTAATGCAAAAACATGCCGGGGACGGACTCAATCGACCCGGAGGTTCCTCTTGAACCTTGGCGACCCAAACCCCTCTCATTTGAGAGTTTGGTGCCCAAAAACTAGAAAATAAAAGATGCTAAAACATGCATTCTAAAACCAAGAGGAGAAGTGTCGTTACCTTCTGACTCCTCTTCCTAGTCATGAAAACTTAGCCGGACGAAAACCTTCGCAACAATCTTGCCTCCACGGATCCGAACTCGGCTCCCGCTTTGGAGCACTGAAGCCTCTCTAATGGCCGGATCTCCTTCACCGTCTTCCGCGCTCTCCCTTCTCTCTAGATCTTAGACGGAGAAACAACGACTGAAACAATCCCGATTTTGAAACCCTACTGTCGGGTATATCCCAAACAGAAAGACCCCCAGCCTTCGGATCCCACACAAAGGAATGCACGGCTGCGATCCGAGTCCAGCCTGGAAATGGGCCGAACACCGCATCCCGTCAAGGACACCCCGTGACAACCAGTCATGAACTCCGCTCGACGATCGTCGAACCAAAATCGTCGACCGCTGCCGAATCGTCCAACGGAGAATCACTGGCAACTCGTCGAACCAGCCAAATCGTCGAACAGAGTTCCCTGGCAAAATCGTCGAACGCAGCCAGATCGTCGAACAGAGTTCCCTGGCAAAATCGTCGAACGCAGCCAGATCGTCGAACGCAGATCCCTGGCAAATCGTCGAACGCAGATTGCTGGAAAAATCGTCGAACGCAGATCCCTGGGAAATCGTCGAACGCAGATTGCTGGAAAATCATCGAACGCGGATCCCTGGCAAATCGTCGAACGCAGATTGCTGGAAAATCGTCAAACGCAGATCCCTGGCAAATCGTCGAACGCGTATTGCTGGAAAATCGTCGAACGCAGATCCCTGGCAAATCGTCGAACACGATCGACACAGCGGGACACACCCTGTGACACGCCCGTGTCACAGGTCGTGTGCCCCTTCTCGACGATCGCCACTCGACGATCGACGATCGACACTCGACGATCGTCGAACCGAGGGGACACGCCCCCTGTCACGCCCGTGTTCCAGGGCGTGACCACCCAAACATTTCGTCGACCGAAATTCGTCGACCACGCGTCTTACTACGCCACCCGAGCGGGACACGACCAGGGACACGCCCGTGTCCTAGGCCGTGTGACCCCCAACTATGACCCAATCTTGGCCAAAAAACGCTGATCGTCCCTCTTTCAAATTTTGCGGCGTTACAACTCTCTCCCCCTTAAAAAAATTTCGTCTCGAAATTACAAAGCAAAAAGGGAACAAAACTTAAATGGTACCTGAATTGAAAAGCTCTGGATACTCTTCCAGCATGGTTTGTTCTCGCTCCCAAGAGAGCTCCTCACGACCGCAGTTGTCCCATCGGATTTTCACGAGTTGGATCTCTTTATTCCGCAACTGACGAATCTCCGAATCCTCTATAGCAATTGGACGGACTCGCGTCCTCAAGTCTTCCTCTATCGGCACCGATGCCGGCTCGATTACCACACTAGCCTCCACCAAGGCTTTCCTCAAGACGGAGACATGGAAGACGTCGTGCAATCCACTCAGCTCCGCGGACAATGCCAACCGATAGGCTGCTTCTCCCACCTGTTCAACAACTTCAAAAGGTCCCAAAAACCTTGAACTCAACTTCTGGAGTCGGCGAATCCGTGAGACGCCTTTGAACGGCTTGATCTTCAAATAGACCCAATCACCTACCGCAAACTCCAACTTCCTGTGACGAGCATTAAAGTATTTTGCCTGCCGGTCTTGCGCCACATTCATACGCTCTTGAATGGTCCGTACCAACTCACAAGCGTCAACTACCACCTCCTTTTCCCAAAATTTTGGTGTCTCCCGCCTCTGTCCAAGACATCGGTGTTCGACACCGTCTCCCATACAAAGCTTCGTATGACGCCATTTTTATACTTGCTTGATAACTGTTATTGTACGTGAACTCCACCATGAAGAGGTGATCCTCCCACTTCTTGCCAAAGTCAAGAATGCACATTCTCAGCATATCCTCCATAGTACGGTTTGTTTTTTCGGTTTGCCCGTCAGTTTGAGGATGGAACGTCGTACTGAACTTTAGCTTCGTGCCCAAACTCTTCTGAACCAACCTCCAGTCTTTGGACGTGAAACGTCTATCACGATCGCTAACTATACTTCTAGGAATCCCATGCAGTCGCACAATGTTGTGAACATAAAACTCCACCAGCTTCTCTACGCTGGCCTCCTTCCGATTTGGGATGAAGTGAGGCACTTTGGTTAAGCGATCCACGATCACCCAAATAGCATCATTGCCCTGCTGCGATATAGGCAAACCATGTACAAAATCCATGAAGATGTTATCAAATTTCCACTCAGGGATTGGAAGAGGCTTCAGGAACGCGCCCGGCTTCTGACACTCGGCCTTCACCAAGGCACAAGTTTGGCATCGATTCACATACAAAGTTACGTCCCGCTTCAGCCCCGGCCACCAAAAGGATTTCTTCATATCCAAGTACATCTTTGTACTGCCCGGGTGAATGAAGTACTTTGTGAAGTGAGCCTCAAACATCAACTCCTCACGGAGCTTGCCGAACTGCGGTACACAAATCCTTCCGTCCTTCCTCAGAATCTCATCAATCATCTCTCAGGCGCTGCTCTCGCCCTTTTGAGCGTCCACCACATATGGTTGAAACTCCACATCCAAACGGGTCGCTTCCCGAATACGATCGGACAAGTCGTTCTGCATTTCAATCCAGTTCAACCGAGCCACGCTGGACTCGCCTCTCGCCACACATTTCAAATCAAGGGACTCCCATTTTAGCACCAACCGCTCATCATGTGCTTCTATCCAATTCCCTTGCCCAGAGTATTTTCTACTCAAGGTATCTGCCACCACATTGGCTTTGCCTGGCGTGTACTGAATCATCACCTCATAGTCTCCAAGGAACTCGACCCACCTGCGCTGCCGCATGTTCAAGTCTTTTTGATCCAAGAGGTACTTTAGGCTTTTATGATCTGTGAAGATCTCCACCCTTGCACCGTAGACATAGTGTCGCCATATTTTCAACGCGAAAATTACCGCCGCCAATTCCAAGTCATGGACGGGGTAATTCCTCTCATGGGGATTCAGCTGTCTAGACCCAAAGGCTATCACACTGTCATGTTGCACCAACACGCAACCCAAACCGCATCCCGATGCGCCACTAAAGATTTGAAATCCTCCGGTACCTTTCGGTAGACTTAGGATTGGAGTCATCATCAGTCTCTCCTTCAGTGCCTCAAATGCTTGACTGCACTCTTGAGTCCACACAAACTTATGATCTTTACGAGTGAGTGAGGTGAGGGGTAGAGCTATCCGCGAAAAATTCTCCACGAATCTCATATAGTACCCGGCTAGTCCAAGAAAACTTCGGACTTCCGCCACGGTCCTCAAAACCGGCCAATCTCTGATGGCTTCCACTTTTGTTGGATCCACTGCCACCCCATCCCCACTGATCACGTGGCCCAAAAATGCCACATTCGCTAATCAGAACTCGCACTTTGAGAACTTTGCATACAGCTGATTCTCTCTCAACACCTGCAAGACCACTCTCAAGTGGGTCTCATGCTCCACTTCCGATTTGGAGTACACCAAGATGTCGCCAATAAAGACAACTACAAAAGAGTCCAAGTATTGTCGGAACACCCGATTCATCAAATCCATGAATACAGATGGTGCGTTCATCAGCCCGAACGACATCACCGTAAACTCAAAGTGTTCATACCTCGTACCAAATGCAGTCTTGGGTATGTCCTCGTCCCGAATTCGCAACTGATAATAGCCTGATTTTAAGTCCAATTTTGAATACACCACCGACCCCACCAACTGGTCGAACAAGTCGTCTATCCGAGGAATCAGATACTTATTCTTGACGGTCAGTTTATTCAGCTCTCGGTAGTCTATGCACAGCCGCATACTACCGTCTTTCTTCTTTACAAACAACACCGGCGCACTCCACGACGAAGAACTGGGTCTGATATACCCGTGCTCCAACAGTTCCTACAACTGTACTTTGAGTTCAGCCAACTCCTTTGGTGCCATCCTAAACGGAGGACGTGACACCGGCCTAGCCTCCGGCACTAACTCGATCGAGAAGTCGATCTCCCGCCGAGGAGGCGCTCCAGGTAGTTCATCCGGTAACACATCCTTGAACTCTGCCACTACGGGCACTTTCTCAATAGACAACTGGGAGAGGCGAACCCCCAATAACGCTACAAGCGCTACACCACCCTGGTTAACCGCCCACATCAACTGCATGGCCGAAATCCGGGAATAGGCCACTCCACAAAGGCCTTCAAATTTGACTGTCGTCTGCCCATTGCTCCTTAGGGTCACTACCTTGGATAGACAATCAATACTGGCATGTTGTTCGGTAAGCCAATCCATTCCCAATATCACATCAAATTCCGCCAACGGTAAGACCGCTGCTATCAACACAAAGTAAACACCATCTAGCTCCCATCAAATGCGCCCTTTCTTTCCGGTGGTCATGGATGACCCATTGGGCATGCGCACCTTCAGCTCCGCGTCCGCCGAAAAAGGCTCAACTCCAATCCTCCGGATGAAGCTTTCCGCAAGAAAGGAATGCGACGCTCCCGTATCAAACAATACCCTAGCGGGGTATCCGGAAACTAACACGAAGCCTAAAACATAGACATCACATGTAAAGGTCTAAAAGTATGAAGCACAAACTTAAACTTAAACTTCCTCATACCTGTCACCATGTCGGGTTGGCGGATGCTGTCCAAGGTTCTAAGCCCTTGGTTGCACCGGTTGGAACCGAGAAGCGCTCGACTCCGCCATCATTCCTTTTTCTGCGGCACTGGTGCCGGAGCGCACAGTCTGCTCTTGCCTTGGCTCCTGCTCCGTACCTCCTTGATTACAAAAGCGAGCAATGTGTCTCACCTTTCCGCAGTTGAAACACGTCGGTGGCCCCTTGGAGTGAGACCCTCCGGACGTCCATTTGCTTTTCTCACAGGACTTGTATGGGTGAGGCTTCTTCCTCCATTTATTCCCTTCCGACTTTCCTTGGGACTGAGAAGGCTTCCCTTCTCCTTGCTTGGGTGCAAAGCCCTTACGACGTTGGCTTCGCTCTAGATCACTTTCCAAAGTTCTTGCAGCCTCCACTAGCTCATTGAAACCAGCCCTCTTCATGGCAATGAGGGGTTGTCTTACATTCTCCCTCAGCCCTTGATAAAAGAGATTATCCCTCTCTACATCATCTGTCATCGTCGTTCCCGCGTAACGACCCAAACGGGTGAACTCCTGCACATACTCGTCCACCGCCTTGTCTCGCTAAGTGCAGAAATTGCCTCTGAAGGGCCAATCGTGTAGAAACGGGAATGTACCTCTTTAGAAAAGCATCCCCAAACTCTTCCATCGACGGGGTGCATCCAGGAAATTGGCGGCCGCTATGGCTCACCCACCACAACTTGGCGTCTCCTTCTAACATGAACGCCACATAATCAGATTTCTTCTCTCCTGGCGTCTCTGCCGCCCTCAAAAGCTCTTGAATCTGAGCCCACCAATCCTCCGTATCAGTTGGCATACCAACTCCCTTGAACGACGGGGGATGGAAGCTCAGAAAGTACTTCATCTGCCGGTCCCCATGCCCGACCACCACTCTTTCTGCCAAAGGCTCTACTCGCCTGGCTTCTCCGCCTGGAACGGTCGTCGCCGTATCCGGGGTAGCCGGAGTTGCTACCTGAGCAACCGGGGTTGCTACCTGAGCTGTCGCTGCAGCTTGGGCTGCCACCATCGCTTCTGCAAGCATGCGGCAGAAGTCGGTCGGGTTTACACCCATGCCCATCTGACCTTGAGCAGTAGCGCTGCTCGCCGAAAGCTCTTCTCTTGCTCTCGACGTATCCGCCTCGTTGCTTGCACTCTTCAAGAAAACAAGAAAATAAGGAATCAGTCTCTAATCTCAAGATTTAAACATAAGGACACTCATGGTCCTGCGTTACTCTTATGTGGATAACTTCTCTACGCACTGACCTTGAATCTAACCTGGCTCTGATACTAAATTGTAACACCTCCCTTGTAATGACCGTATAATATGGGTCTGGTCGGGGCCCAACAACATACAGACGCCACAGCTTCAGTATTATAAGATGATATAGCTACCCAATCTCAAAACTCATAACACAACACAGCCGAAACAACAAGCAATACTAGAAGTTATCCACGCCTACAAGAGTAACGAAATGACCTTATGACCTTACAACAAAAGTGAGTCCAAACTCAAATAATACATCAGTCATAAAAGTGCATAAGCACTCCTAGTCTACCTCGGCATGCAAGCGGTCAACATGGGCATCAAACATACAATGTCATAAAAAGTAGAGCTACAGCAAAAAGGTAACACTTCATGAGGCTTAGGCCTTTCTGGCCGGCCAGCTAGCTCCTGTTTGCGATCTTGGCCCTGTAAAAATTATTAGTAACGTGGGTCAGCAAAGGCTGACCTCAAACTATATAACCAACACATCTCCTCCCGGCCGCCCCTAACGGACCCCGGGGAACCCTCCAACCTGCAAGTCCGCACTTCGTATGCAATATATATATAAACAAGTAATGCACTAAGAACATGATTGGATGTCTCAAACAACATACATGTTCTCTATTGTTGAGCATATAATAAAAGAGGCCTACTTATGCAGCATGTATGCAACAACCCGGGCTTCACCCAAGGCACCATATCGCGTATGCATCTAGCACATCATCACATTATATGAGTACTCATCATTTCCCCATTGGCATAAAGCCGCAAACAAAGGGGGTTTACCAACATTCCCCCAACGGCACACAAGCCGCCACACGGAACTCTTGCCAAGGCCCCATCCGCTCAAGGTCTTAAACCCGGGCTTGCCTGCAAGCTCTGACTTCTCATGTCAGGATTCCAACAAACACACAGACCGATTCTAAGAAGCTTTGCTGGACCCCACCCGCTCATGGCCTCATTGCCCGGGCTTGCCCCAAGCTTGGCATTCTCGTCAGTCTCACAGAAGGGGACTAGTCTCTTCGGGACACTCTTCACACATGACGTGCACGTCACGGGATATCCAACCGACCACGGAGACACAGCCACGCTTTGGCACATCACAATCCAAGACAAATCCACCATAATCCCTCATTCGTATTGCAGCGTTCCCGTGCACCAAGGAAACCATCTACCACCAATGCAGAGCTAACCTTGTCCACCAAGAAAACCATCTACCGCCAATGAGGTGCTAACCTTGTCCGGTACCGGCCACACGTACTCACGCAAGATAAAGGGAAGAACACCACAAACATCACACATCACAAACGACATCTTGGCGCAACGGATCTCTACGAATCCTTAAACCTCGTATACAACATCACCGAGTCGGACTAACGGTCGCGACTACGGCTTCACCCACCATGCCTAATCCACTAACGAAGCGGATCTTTAATGCAAAAACATGCCGGGGACGGACTCAATCGACCCGGAGGTTCCTCTTGAACCTTGGCGACCCAAACCCCTCTCATTTGAGAGTTTGTTGCCCAAAAACTAGAAAATAAAAGATGCTAAAACATGCATCCTAAAACCAAGAGAAGAAGTGTCGTTACCTTCCGACTCCTCTTCCTAGCCATGGAAACTTAGCCTGACGAAAACCTTCGCAACAATCTTGCCTCCACGGATCCGAATTCGGCTCGCGATTTGGAGCACCGAAGCCCTCTAATGGCCAGATCTCCTTCACCGTCTTCCGCACTCTCCCTTCTCTCTAGATCTTAGACGGAGAAACAGCGACTGAAGCAATCCCGATTTTGAAACCCTACTCTCGGGTATATCCCAAACAGAAAGACCCCCAGCCTTCGGATCCCACACAAAGGAATGCACGGCTGCGATCCGAGTCCAGCCTGGAAATGGGCCGAACACCGCATCCCGTCAAGGACACCCCGTGACAACCAGTCATGAACTCCGCTCGACGATCGTCGAACCAAAATCGTCGATCGCTGCCGAATCGTCGAACGGAGAATCACTGTCAACGCGTCGAACCAGCCAAATCGTCGAATAGAGTTCCCTGGCAAAATCGTCGAACGCAGCCAGATCGTCGAACGGAGTTCCCTGGCAAAATCGTCGAACGCAGCCAGATCGTCGAACGCAGATCCCTGGCAAATTGTCGAACGCAGATTACTGGAAAAATCGTCGAACGCAGATCCCTGGCAAATCGTCGAACACAGATTGCTGGAAAATCGTCGAACGTAGATCCCTGGCAAATCGTCGAACGCAGATTCCTGGAAAATCGTCGAACGCAGATCCCTGGCAAATCGTCGAACGCAGATTGCTGGAAAATCGTCGAACGCTGATCCCTGGCAAATCGTCGAACACGATCGACATAGCGGGACACGCCCTGTGACACGCCCGTGTCACAGGCCGTGTACCCTTACTCGACGATCGCCACTCGACGATCGACGATCGACGATCGACACTCGACGATCGTCGAACCGAGGGGACACGCCCCCTGTCACGCCCGTGTTCCAGGGCGTGACCACCCAAACATTTCGTCGACCGAAATTCGTCGACCATGCGCCTTACTACGCCACCCGAGCGGGACACGCCCAGGGACACGCCCGTGTCCTAGGCCGTGTGACCCCCAACTAAGACCCAATCTTGGCCAAAAAACGTTGATCGTCACTCTTTCAAATTTTGGGGCGTTACAGTTTTCAAAATCAAACATTTTTCAAACAACTTAATATATTTTTTATAAAAATAATAATTAGGGTTTGAAAATTAGTTATTTAAATCAAAGAAATATTTTATTTTAATAGAATTATGAATCTTATATAAAAAACAGGTGGATTTTAATTTTTAGAGGTGAACTGAGTAGCCCGAGTTCGCCAAATCAAGAGTTGCGCGCGATATCGCGATCAACATAATTGAGTTGTTATTGATTCGTTGAAGATTGTTGGAGACGGAACTCCCGCGCGTTATCAAATTGAATATTCCACGAGTATTACACAACCACAAGCACATCACAATAACAACTTATGAACTAACGGTAATAAGAGCATATTAAACGTCCAAGGCAAGCTTACTATTTTTTAATTGAGACGCATAAAATTAGTTCGATTATTAGAAACAGGGATCGAGTGAATGTTACCCAAATTAGAAGTAGTCCTTCCAAATCCTGCGGTGGAGGGATATGGCTTGCGGTAGTCAGAAAATGGGTCGGAAAACTTGCTGTAGTCGACGACTAGTTGAAGGTTCGCGAAGACGCAGGAGTGAACAGATCGAACCGCCGTTTGAGGGAGGGGGTGACGTTGTCAGCGCCACTCAACGGAGAAGACTTCGGCAGGGCTCGCCTGGGCGGCGGGCGTGGTTGACGAAGACGAGTAGGGCGCAGGCGTTATCGTGCGGCTCGCACAGCTATCACAACCCGTCTTAACAGGATCAGAGTGCACTTCGGGCGGGTCGTGATGCCACAGACATGCAGGGAGGAGTCATGTCTGCTAAGGTGGAAACAAAGATTCTAGCACTAGTTTTAAATTGTTATTTTTAAAAGAGATTTAGTTGATTTTAAGTGGTGCGAAAATCGCAAATAAATAAATAAAAAGTTATTGTGCATACTTTATTTTTATAAAAATAGAGTCACAAGCAGTACTGAAATTAAATGAATGCAACTAGCCACAAAGGTATAAATATCATAAATGAAATGAACTAGTACAATGCTTCGCCCTAAAAAAGGTTGTCCACGATACAAGTGAAAATGTCTGACGATAACTAATACATGAATAGTAAAATCCAACAGTAACTGAAAGAAAATACATAGAATCTGCTGATACATCAAACAAAATGAAACCTCCAAGCAAAGCTGTAGCTGGAAGAAGAAAAAGTCAGGAACCGGGCGGCGAAGTCACGAAACCTAAGACAAATCCAAACAGAAGGAAAATGACTCAGAACATAAAAACACATAAAGATTCAAGTTAATAATTTGCACAAAAAATAAGCAAAGGAAACAAGAGCTCAGTGAACTAGTTTTACACGTAGCAACTTATTACCGGACAAGTAACCAGATCTGACAAGATGCTTTTACTATAATAGCCTACTCCGGAGTTTAGTTTAGCTGTCATACCGTAAGCAGAAATCAATGAAGGGTGAAGGTGTTGTCATTTGATGTACAAAATTCTAGTGTATAAATTGATGCAAAACTTATCAACAACTGTGCTTGCAAAAGTCGCCTGGTGCTTTATGTTAGCAGTAAGGCGTGGGCTCGATTTAACGCATCACACCAAAGCAACACGCTCCTCTCAATGTTTGCTTATGATATTAGACAATTACAGGGATTCATAATTTACTTGGACAATTTATTAATTATACGATTCCAGTTTATAAGGGGCTAATTCATAACAAAAAGTGAAGTAAATTAGATCTCATGTTTTCAAGCGAGAGAGGTGTCTCTACTTGCCTTAAGGTGACTTCGAAAATGCTAGTGACAGCTAAGTGGAGCAAGCAAGGTTAAGAGCTCGAGCTAAACCTGTTCAAGATCAAAATGCATTTCAAACAAGATTTCTACACTTGCACATGCGTTTGATATTCACACCACACAACATGAGAGGGATTTAGAAATTTACCTCCCTCGAAAGTGAGGGGAGAAGAGACTACCGCTAGGGATCATGAGTTTTGGCGGCGTTTGGAAGCAAAAATCCCTAATTCGGAGAGGGCTTGGAGCGATTGCACCACCTAAATCTGAGGACACGCACTGGAAAACACACACAAATCCGGGATTAGCGGGTTATACGATAGACATAGGTTGGGTCGTCAAAAAGCCGTAGATCGGAGAGCGAAAAATTAGCGTAATAAAATTAGGGCAACTGAAAACGAGAGTTAGGCGGGGTTCCTTACCCAAGGAGACCAGATCTGGGCTCAGAAATCCACGAAGAGGGGTTTCGAGCGAAACCCTAGGAGTCCCTCACGAAATCCACCGGCCGGAACGAGGAGGAGCTAGGGTTGCCGGAGAAGAATGTTGTCTTTTCCCTCTCTGGCCGGAGGGGGAGAAAAGGAAGGGATGAAGTTGCCTTGAAAAGAAGAAGAACCGACCGACGAGGTTGGCGGTGCCGTCGGCTTCCTGGAGAGGCACAGTCGCTGCTTTCGGTGTCGTCGGCCAACGGGAGAGCCGGAGATGGCGGGGGAAACCAGAGGGAGAGGCGCCAGGGGCTGCGGGAGGAAGAGGAGGCGGGATCAGCGACTTGCGGCTGCGGTACGAGAGACGGGAGAGGAAGCCCTGGGGCGACGGTCTTGCGGGATGCGAGAAATAACGAATTGGGGGGGGGGGGGGGCTCGGGTTAAATGAGAGGGGAAAATAGAGTTTTATTTTTTTATTAAAATTATTATTATAATAATTATTGTTATAACTAAGAATAACAATGAGGTTGTTACAACAGCGGCAAAACAGGTCGGCGTTGCCGCCTGTCGGAATTTCGACGGTGGAGGATGGCTGATCTGGCGGTAGTGGTTGAACTGGGGCTAGGGCGGAGGCGGGGAGTCGGGCCGGCAACAGAGAAGAACGAATCGAGTTGTTTCTTCTCTTAATTTTTCGCTCCTTTGCTCTGCTTGAGTAGTGATATTTATATCCACTGAACAACCCCCCTTATTTCCTTTCTTCATTTATTTCCAAAGATCTTAATCATTATTATTCTTCCCAAACTTAGGCACATCAGACTTTCTCCAATATTAGCTTCCATTTACCAGGCCGTGAACAGTGCTGGATTTCCTTTCAAATAATAGTTCCGAAAATATTTGATTTGTTTTCTTGGGATTAATTTTATGCGCTCCGTTAAATAATTTAAGCTTGCCTCCTACGTCTTAACTACCCGAATTACCGGATCTTTTGATTAAAGGTCACACCGATAAGCCGAAACTTGTACGAGTGCATGAAAATGGAAATACATGAAATAATTAATTGCAACGAAAACGAACAAAGATAAATAATTGCATGAAATATATAATGGTGCGTGGTGGCGTCACACGTCCCCGAATGGGACGAGGGTTGCATCAGTTTCAAAAACCGGTTTTGCGCCCTCAAAATGTTAAATACCAATCGTAAATCAGCCAAATGATCAACATAAGTTCTGCTTAAGATAAGGATGTCGTAAAGAAAAACTAACATACACTGTCGTAAAAGTTCCATAAAGATTGATTCATCAACCCCTGAAATGTGGAAGGTGCATTTGTGGGCCAAAGGGCATCATTAAAAACTCATAATGCCCATGATGCGTCTAAAAGACTGTCTTATAAATTTCATCCTCAGTCATTCTCACTTGGTGATATCCTGCCTTGAAATCCAATTTGGAAAGCACCGTTGCTCCTCCCAGCTCATCAATGAGTTCTTCAATAATTGGTATGGGGTACTTGTCTTTGATTGTATGAGAGTTGAGTTGCCCATAATCCACACACATTCTCCATGTGCCATCATGATTCTTAACCAAGACGACAGGGGAGGCAAAAGGGCTATGACTATGTTGAATTGTACTTGCTTCCAACATCTCTTTGATCAACTTTTCAATATCTGTTTTCTGAAGCGGCGGATACCGATAAGGCCATAAATTCACATTAACCTTATCATCTGTTAAATGGATGTGATGCTCATGACCTCTCACCGGAGGTAAGCCACCTGGTTCTCCAAACAAATCTTTAAATTCTTGGAGCAATGCAGTCAATCCACTCTTCTCTTCCTCAGTCGATACACCCTCAACAACCCTCAATTCTTCTTGTTGTTGAAGCAAGGCAGGGCTCCCTGTTTGATCCATCTCCCAGATCTCAAATACCGCCATAAGTTGAAATTGGCACTTCTTCAGCATCAGCTTTGCAGCCTTTGTTATTTCATCACTGTATTGGATAGGTTCTTTGAGCCTCTTAGAGACGCACGTTTCCCATTACAAGTAAAATCCATCTTGAGGTTGTGAAAGTCCCACTGAATTGTTCCCATGGTAATTAGCCACTGAATGCCCAGCACAATTTCACATCCCCCCAACGGCATGACTAGCATATCAGAGGTGAACAGTACCCCTTGCATTCTCCATTGAAATTCCTGTCCTTTATTTGCGCTAACAATGCTCTTTCCATCAGCAATAACAACATTAAAGGAAGGTATTTGTGTAAGTGTACAACGAAGTCGTTCTGCAGCGGTAACATCCAAGAAATTATGTGTGCTGCCGGGGTCTATTAACACACTAATTGTCTGTCCCAGATGTGATGTCGTGACTTTCATAGTATAAAAATTATTGAGCCCTGATATAGCATGTACAAATGCTTGAGGATTTACCCTATCTGAAGTAGAATCGATAGTCAGATAAAGGTCTGTATTCCCCTCTTCCCGCGGTGAATCATTCTCCTCCCAATCAGAAAGAAGTTCCAAAGCATACGACTGTTGTCGCTCCAAACACCGATGACCCGGTGTATATTTTTTTGGGCACCAAAAACATTAGCCCTGATTTCTCTTGTCCTCCATTTCCATGGATGTAAGCTTGCGCCGATCCCGTGATGGAACAAAAGTAATCTTCTGATCTAACTGATTTTTTTTTCAATTTTTTTCTCATGAGGACGCCGCCAAAAACAACTTAGTTCCCTTACCCGCACCAGTTGGAATCAACCCAGATCTACACTGCTGAAATAATAGTTGTTGTTCTTGAATTCGTGCTAAATGAAAGTATTCCTTAAATGTTTTAGGGTGAAACATTCGAACAGCAAACCCAATGTTGTCCCGTAGTCCTGCCAGATAGAAACTTACAACATGATTCTCAGGAATTAGCACTCGATGTAACAAGAAGTCAATGTCATCTAAGTATTGTTGAACATATGTCTTTTGGCGTAAGTTTTTCAATTCCCCCATCGGGTCATCACACAAGAATTCTTTTCACACATAACTCTTCTCCCGCTCTCTATTTATAACATTTGAAAATAGCAGGTAATTATAAAAATGCCCCTGGTTGGAAACATAATTTGTCTTTCCCTCTTAAAGCCATAGCTTCCTCCAATTTGCACGCATAAAGTGGCCCAAGAACACATGAAGTACAGAGGGCAACATGAGATTCCCATAGACAAGACTTTTCAAGAAAGTTGAGCCTCAACCAAAGTTATCCAAATACTATGCAAAAACTGTTCCCCCTCCAACTAGCAACCGTAAGCTAGATATAACTTGTCTCTTGAATTTAGTATTCTATTTTATAGTACGTTTTGAAAGAGAAGGTAATCACTTGAGAATTATCTTGAGGCCGGTGACTAGAGTTTTTAAGTATTAAGTGATTATTCTACTTGTTTTTCTCAGATTCACACAACACCAAGTTATATCACAACCACAGAACAATAATCATAAGAAAGTGATGCGGAGCAGAGACATGAAGCCGCAGTAGAGGATGAGTTTTGGGTCCTTTCGATGCTGATATAGGACGAGTTTTATGTAAAAGCACACAGAAAACACAAACATAAGCACGGAGAAAATGCAACATTGATGACACAAAGATTTTATAGTGGTTCGCAAAATATTGGGTAAATCCACTCTTCTGCCTCAGTAGGATTCCACTAAACAGTGTGGAGATTTATTGGTGGAGAGCAGCTCAGATCTAGGCGATGCTGAAGTACTCGTTGTCGCACCCGACCGGAACCCTTCCGGCCCTGAGTTTTTGTATTTTTTGTATTTTTTGTATTTTATGTTATTTTGTATTTTATTTATTTATGTTGGGTCGGTGTTATTTGCACGCCTGTGAGCGTAGTCTTTGTATTTTTAAGTATTTCCATTTTATTATCTTGATTTATCCTCCTAAAAACATATAAGAAGCCATATAAAGAACCTGATCGGTCCTTTCCTTCTCTCCGATCGGTCAAGCTGCGAGTTTTTTTCCCCAGGTTCAACGGCTGCAAGTAGTTAGGGATTCCTGTGCATGGGCTCCCAGCGCCTCCTCCGCCCACGTCTAGGCGACATTTTTGGACGCCACACCTCAATCTTCAAGTATCGTGCGTTCCTTCTGTAGCTGCAAGCCCATCGATGTCGCCGCAACTATCGTTGATGAGCACAACCGTCTACTTCGGCACGCCTCCTTCAACTGCTACCATGTCCGCTCCTGCAATTGCTGATGTAGGGAGTTATTTTGATTATTTTTGTGTTTCCGTCGTTGCCCTATAAAAGGTGCATTATGTATTTTGTTTTTAGAGATGTTGAATGTATGATTTTAGGCTTCCAGTTATAGTTTAGTTGAATGTAGAGTTGTTGATGAGATGATTTTCCTATGGCTATTGTCTGAGAGTTAGTGTGGGAATGTTGAAATAGATGAAGAAAAAGTTTGATGTTACTGTTGGGCCATTATTTTCCCGTTTATGGTTGATATTGTGAATGTTGATGAGTGAAAAATTGTTGTTGCTGTGTGAGTTTTGTTTTCTCCTGTGAACAGTTCTGTGAAGGTTTTGATTTTGCTGTTGAACACTTGGATAATTTTTGCTATTAACTTGCTTCCCGTTTGAGATTGGAAAAACTAAATTGAATTGATTTGTTTTTGCTGTTTGAGTTTTCATGGATCCACCTTGTGTGAGAGAGCGAAATATTTCTGTGGTGCCCGTGAGCGATAGCGGCCGACCTCGGAGCAGGAGATCGAAGGTGTCGAGAAATTTCTCGCGGGAACGTCGTCGACTTCAATTGCGGAAAGAAGCCTCTCTTTGTGGGTAATTTGTTTATTTACCTTTCTTTGCGTGCGTTTACATTTTCTCTATGGCTAATAGATGCATTGCTGCGTTTTCGTTTGGATTCTGTCAGCGATTGTTACGTCGAAAACTCCAATTGGAAACGTATTTGGAGTTCATGATTTTCGTTTTGCTACGACAATGGGAATAGAACGAAAGGTGCTAATTTCTGCCCTTGGATTTTGAATTGAACTATTTTTTAAAGCAATTCAATTTCTTTGAAACAAAATATATAATTTTATGCTTAAAATTCTATTTTAAAAAGTTGCTTCTTTTTTGAAAATTTTATGCGATTCCCACTCGAAAAACGTTTTGCAAAAAAAAAACTCTCTTAATCATCGCATGCATTTAGGGTTTCCTAGAAAAGCCGACAGACGCACAAACCCTACGCGTCGTCCTGATCAATTTGGTTTTGGAACGAGATTCCAAAATTTTTCTAAGTTTCGGAATGCACCCTGCGTATAGCATTTTGTTTTATTTTTATTTCTTTAAAATTTTTTTTGCATAATCATACATTTATATTTACTGCATGTTTTGCATGCATCTACGTAGTGGTAGGTTAGTGTGTATTAGTTCACCCCGTCGCAATCCACCCCCTAAACACCCTCAAGAGGTAAATTCGAAGATGCGTCGAATTGAACGAGGACAAACGTGTCGTGGGAACGAAAGGAATGAACCACCCCCGTGTTTTTTAACTTTCGCCCACCAAATGTCGGCAATAACCAAGAGCATACATCAAGTGCGAGAAGGGTTCAACAACCTTAGTATTATGGTGAACATTATAGAAATACCTTCTCGAGCTTCAATGTCACCTCAAATTCGAGATTATCATTCCATTCGATCTCATCACGAGGCCCCACCTCACTACTTGAGAGATCTACACTTACGAGAAATCCTATTTTTGAGGAAGAAGTTAGAAACCCCTTAGATAGGTTTGACTTTGAACATGGTCGGGGTAGAAATTCCCCAAGGTATTTTTATGATCTACAACAGGAGCCTTTCTTAGGCACGCGAGATAATTATCTGGAGAAGCTTTATTGCAAGAGAAGAGCGTCTTCGAGACCATCGTCGGCCTAATCCTGTCATGCATCGTGATGATTGTCAGAGAGATTGGCATAGACCGCCACCCCCACTACATCGAGACAACTGTGATCCTTATGATGCCGATTATGATTATCCTTCACGGGATAGGCGACCTGATCTCACACAAGTAGTGAAATTGGATCCGCTCCTTTATGATGGTTCTATGGATCCCAAGATTTTTTTTTACTAGGTTATTGGCATAGAGACTTATTTTGAGTGCTATCGTATGACGGAGGACCAAAAGGTAGTTTGCCAAAATGAGATTGACCGGGCGAGCAAAACTCTTTTGGATCGGAGATGAACGTAGTTTAGAGAGGAATGGTTGTCATCCCATTAGACATTGGCCTCACATGAAAGCCATATTGGAGGAGCAGTACATTCCGCAGCACTCTCAGACCCGTCTACGAGGTGAGCTGACATCTCTACATCAAGGATCCAAATCAGTATCTGACTATCTGGTTGAAATGAAGAATCTAATGATTCACTGCAACGTAGTAGAACACCCAAGTGATACCTTATCTACGTTTAGGTGTGGACTACGACTGAGAACTTAGATGAGTTGATTCGATATGACCACTATTTTCTAGCAGAGATCATATTTATTGCCATCGATATCAAGGAGAATCAAAAGAGAACCTTAGTTCAAATCTCAGATCAAAATAAATACTTCTTATAAGAAAGAAAAACCGAAGAGTAAGGATAGTGGATCGAAACCTACATATACTTTTACTAGATATCAGAAGGGAAATCTCCTAGGGGAACTGTGACTCCTTCACATATCCGATGTTATGAGTGCCAGCAGATGTGTCATATATATAAGGATTGTCTCAAGAGGAAAGACACAGTAGTTATTCACGAGCCGACTATGGAGGACGATCCTTTAGAAGAAGATAGCCTTAGTAGAGGAGCGATTATGTTGGCCCGGGATAAAGCAGGTTATCGCACCGATTTTCAGTAGCTGTCGCACTTGTCCAGTAGAGAATGACAATAAACAGCTCGCTGGAATGTATATACTTTTACCGGTGCCTAGTATTCCTTAAGATGATGTTAGCATGGATTTTGTACTTAGGTTGTCGTTCACTTTTAGGAAGCACGATTCCATTCTTGTGGTGTTCAATCGTTTTTCTAAAATGGTGTATTTTATCCCCTGCAAAAAAACCAATGATGTCTCTCATATTGCCCGTATTTATTATTAAAAGGTTGTCGCGCCTCGAGGAATGCCTAAGACTATCATTACTGGTCGTGATGTCAAGTTCACCAGTTATTTCTACAAGTCACTCTGAAGATTGTTAGGTACTAAACTTATATTTTCGATCCTCTATCATTGTCACGACCCGTCTCGACAAAAGTCAGAGTGCGCTTCGGGTGGGGCGTGATGCCACGGACATAGGCGGAAAGAAATTCATGTCTGCTAAGGCGGATGCAGAGAATGCTGAAAATAGTTTTAAAATAATTATTCGTAAGTAAAAACAGTTTGATTTTTATATGCGGAAGCTTTTTGAGTTTAAAACAGTGGGAAATTTTAAACGCATATGTATTTTTGTAGAATCACATTTTATAGGACATTGTTACAGTTTTCATGCAATTATGATTCAACAGAGGGTGCACATGCATATAATACTAAATTTTAGTACATGGTATTTAATAGAGTAGCAGTTGTCCATGTATTACTGTTCATAATTATCACATAAAAAAACATCTGACAGTAAAAGAAATGAATGAAAAACATCAAACCTGACACGGCTAGAAGATCAATCATCGGAAAGCAGAAGTTTGATGCAGCTTGGGCTCGAGTATCAGTCGGCGCAGCATGAACACTAAGGCAACTCCAAAACAAAAAGGAAAATTCTCAGAACATTAAAATAAACAGGTGAGCAAAATTAAAGTAAAGAACAGTAATAGAAGCAGAAATGTATAAGTATCAGTTTCATGAATCGATGCTACCAAAACAGACAAGTAGAATAATCAAACAGAAATAGCTTAATTTTACTTGCCCCGGAGCATAATATATTTGAACAAGTAATATCATCAGCTGCAATCAATGAAATGTGTAGGTGTTTTGAGTGGTGCGCATGGTTCACACTCAGTCCAGATACAAGTCTTATCAGGAAACTTCCCGCTTGTCATGACCCTCGTCACGGCCCAGGACCGGCTCAAGGAGTCTTAATGGGACCCGACTGGCACCGTGAAGGCTGCAACTCAGCTGACCTCAACACGTTTCAATCTTTGCTTATGATATTATGAGTTACATGATTCACACTGCAGTGATTTTTAACAGAAACTAATTCACTTAAAGTGAAAGATCAGACCAAGAATAGGTTTTACTCGGACAGACGTACGAAACCAGATTCGACAATACAGAAGGAATCAATCAGTTAGTTTAAGTCTCGCGGGTTCAAGAGGTTAAGGTCATAATATCAAGAAGATTTGTCGAGTATATTGTAGAGGTAAGTTGACAGGTGTCGGATCGAAGATTTCGAGAACTCGCATAGGTTAAACAAATTTTATGGCACAGTTATCTTCCAAGAAAAAATATGTGTTCACTACCGAGCATGATATCAAAACACCAAACATAAATTTGTTATTCATGATTCGTTACAAGTGTGATCTTCCAATTCAAATGTGTGTACGGTACGAGCATGACATAACTCAATAATCTTTAAATCACTAGCCATGAGCCTTAACAATGATCATTCAAATCTATAAATGCTAGTGCTCAAACTTACTGTCCTCAAATTATTCATTCAACGAGATGCAAACCCTCAAATTGAATATCCAATTAACTATCATTCACTAACTCGTCTCCCAATTTTTCAAATATCATCATTTACATTCACAACTCGTGATAATCCTATCGTGTGAACCTTAAACTAGTAACAAGTCTAATAAAGAATTTGATGTCTAAATTTATCTGATGAAACAAGCTATCAAGGGTTGATTCATATAACCATAAGATCAGACAAAACAATTAAGTTTAATGTTTGCAACAGAGGAATGATCTCTACTTGCATGAAGGAAGATGAAATTGACAGCGGCAGCCAAGCGGAGCAAGCAAAATCAAAAACCCTAATTGGACCTGTACAAAAACAATGAAAGCGACACAACAAATTATCACTATGCTACCACAGACAAATATTCGCTACAAAATTGAATCAAATGTGGCTAAGATATTTACCTCCCTCAAGAGTGAGGGGAGAAGAGATACCACGCGGAGACAGAGACTTGATGACGCTTGAGTTACGAAAACCCTATTTCGGAGAGGACTTCCTTCACGAACCGTCAATTGATGCGACGAACGATGCCAGAATCACAAATATACAATAGGGTTAGGGATTATAATAGGGCACAAATTTGGATTAGCAAAAATATACAAATTAGATCAAAAAATTCCAAGAATAAATAGAGGAAAATCTGAATAGTCGGGGAGAGGAGGGAGATTCTTACCCACGGAAGTCAAATCCGAGCTCAAGGAGGAGAGCGGAGAAACCCTAGGCGTCTCTCTCGCAAAATACCAGGCCAAGACTAAGGAAGAAGAAGGTTGCAGGCCTTTGGAGTAAGAACCAGCGGCCTGAAGAGTTGCTGCAGGATGCTGCAGGCCCTGGAGATGAGCAGGAGATGTCGGCCCATGCAGGGGGAGAAGGAGGCGGCCACGGCTTGGGGAGGAGGTTGAACTCCTGTCGTCCATGGCAGGAGGAAGGAGCCAGGACCTGCCGACCCCTTGGAGGTGCTGGAGTTGCCGGCCAGAGAAAGGAGCGCACGGGAGGGAGGAGCCGGAGGAGTAGTCGGCGCCTGGAGCAGGAGACGGGGCTTGCGGGAGCAGTGGCTTGCGGTGGAGTCGGGATCGGGGTAGCCCTAGACCAAGCGGGATGCAGGAGTCAGCGGGATCTGGAGAAGGGCTGCGGGTTTGCGAGAATAAAAGAAAAACGGGGGGGGGGGGGGGGGGGGGGGGGGGGGGGGGGGCTCGGGTTTTAAATTAGAGTTAGGTTAATTATTTTAAATATTATTACCTATACTAGATCGGGTTGTTACAATCATCTATAGACCGACGGTCAAGCTGAGGTTGTAAATAGGAGTTTAGGACATTTATTGTGCTGTTTGGTAGATCATCAGGGGAATTAGGATCTAATTCTTCCGCACGCTCAATTGGCCTATAATAATTTGAATAATAGATCTAGGGGTTTATCTTCAAATGAGGTTGTTCATGGTCACACTGTACAAGTGCCGCTAGATTTAGTACCACTGCCACTCACTTTTAGGACTAGCCAGTTTGCACATGACTATGCATTGCATTTGCATAATTTACATAAAAAAATTGAGCGGAAATTGCATATTACTTATGATTTATATGCAATTCATGGTAATAAGCATAAAAGAGATACTTGTTTCAAAGTGGATGACTTGGTGAAGATTCGGCTAAATCCGGAACGGGTACCTTCGGGTACCGTAAAAAGTTATTTGATCGCGGGACTTGACCTTTTAGAGTGGTAAAGCGGATTGGGCAAAATGCATATGAAGTTGAGAGGCCTTCTGTTCGGGGAGCAAATCCAGTTTTTAACGTAGCCGATTTGATTTTATTCCGCGATTATCCTCATAAGTCTTTAGATTTTCTCTTGTCTTCTCCTACATTTGATTCTTCTAGGTTGTTGAGTAACAGTGAGCTGCCACATTCAGTACATACCGACACTCATTCAGTTACTGACATGTCACCTGCAGTTCTTCTGTTTTCCTCTGACAGTTTTCAGGCAGAGCATGAGACACAAAGTGATACTACCATACCAGTTCTCGGAGCTACTGACAGACTTTCACGACATATTTTGGTTCTCGAGCAGATCTTGGATGACGAGACAGTGACCACTACTGATGGTGGTTTTCAGAGGTATTTGGTTCATTTGTATGACAGACCATAGATCGAGACCAGCTGAGTCTTGGCCGAGGAGTTATAGCGTATGGATGCTGATCTTTTAGAGCACTACCGATCAGAGCACTCACCAGTGATGAGTGATTTCGAGAGGTGGAGATTTGGTGGAGACCGGGTGACACAGAAGTACCCGAGACCGCACCCGACCGGAACCCTACCGACCCCGAGTTTTTGTACTTTTTTTTTATGTTATTTTGCATTTTATTTATTTATGTTATAGCAGTGTTATTTGCACGTCTGTGAGCGTAGCATTTATATTTTAAACTATTTCCATTTTATTATCTTGATTTCTCCTCCTAAAAACATATAAGAAGAAGCCATAAAAAGAATGACCGGTACTTTCCTTCTCCCCGATCGGTCAAGCTGCGAGTGTGTTTCCCGGTTCAACGACTGCAAGCAGTTAGGGTTTCTTGTGTATGGGCTCCCAGCTCCTCTGCCCCCATCCAAGCGATATTTCCAGACACCGCACCTCAATCTTCAAGTATTGTGCATTCCTCCTATAGCTGCCAGCCCATCGATGCCACCACAACAATCGGAGATGAGCGCAACCGTCTACTTCGACACGCCTCCTTGAACTGTTGTCATATCCGCTCCTGCAACTGTTGATGTAGGGAGTTATTTTGATTATTTTTGTGTTTTCGTCGATGCCCTATAATAGGGGCATCGTAGGGCATCGTGTATTTTGTTTTTAGAGATGTCGTTGAATGTATGATTTTGGGCTTCCAATTAGAGTTCAGATGAATGTAGAGTTGTTGATGAGAAGATTTTCCTGCGACCATTGTCTGAGAGTTAGTGTAGGAATGTTGAAATAGATGATGAACAGTAAAAGTTTGATGTTACCGTTGGGTCATTATTTTCCCGTTGATGATTTGATATTATGAATGTTGATGAGTGAAAATTTGTTGTTGCTATGTGAGTTTTGTTTTCTCCCGTGAACAATTCTGTGAAGGTTTTGATTTTGCTTTTGAATCCTTGGATAATTGTTTTTGTTAACTTGCTTCCCGTTTGAGATTGGGAACACTAAATTGATTTGATTTGTTTTTGTTGTTTGTGAGGTTTCGTGAATCCACCTTGTGTATGAGAGAGAGGAATATTTTCGTAGCGCCCGTGTGCGACAGCGACCGACCTCGAAGCGGAAGATCGAAGGTGACGAGGAATTTCTCGTGGGATCGCCGTCGACTTCGATTGCGAAAAGATGTCTCTTTCCGTGGGTAACTTGTTTCTTTTCCTTCCTTTGCGTGCGTCTACATTTTCTCTTTAGGATAATAGATTCATTGCTGGGTTTTTGCCTGGATTTTGTCAGCGAACGCTATGTCGAAAACTCCAATCAGAAACGTATTTGGAGTTCATGTTTTTTGTTTTGCAACGATAAGGAGAACAAGACGAAAGCTGTTAATTTCCTTCGCCGGATTTTGAATTGAATCATGTTTTTCAAGTAATTCAATTTCTTTGAAACAAAATAGATAATTTTATACTTAAAATTCTATTTTAAAAAGTTTCTTCTCTTTTAAAAAGTTTATGTGATTCCCGCTCGAAAACTTTTCTGCAAAAAAACTCCCTTAATCATCACATACATTTAGGGTTTTCTAGAAAAACCGACGGACGCTCAAACCTTACGCGCCGTCCTGCATCTTTTATATAAGGATCACTTACAATCATAAGAGATTTTGATAAGGTATCTCTAAAACCAGAAGTCGTTGATAAGGTCTCTCCAAAATCATGTGAGTTTTTGACAAAGTCACTCTAACCATGAGTTGTTGGTAAGGTCTCTTCAAAACTAAGAGTCTTTTCTAAGGGAGACTTAATGAACCAGTTGTTGTTAATAAGGTATCCCAAAAACCAACTATAATTTTTTAAAGAGATTCAAAAACTCTTTCAGCAGGTGGGATTTAAGTTTCCACAATATGTCCTTCAACAATAATCTCTGAAGAAACCGATTCATTGAACACGGTGTGGATTCAGGCTTCTTCTTATTAATCTAGATTCTGGAGGAGGAAGTCGAATCTTGATCTTCAGCGATGACCTTTGAGATAAGGGCTTCTTCGTTTTAATCTTCAGCACTGCAGGAGTTGATTTTCTTTTTGCTCAATGACCAGCCATTCTGTATGTTTATTCTTCGATCTGTTGATTTCTCTTTTATGTCTTCATTTGAAATTTCATCCAAAACTGTAGTATTAAATGCTCTGGGTGAATCGTTTTATAATCATTTCCCAGACATTGATGTCCTTAAAAAGAAGAGTAATGACTGTATTTTTTCCATGATTACTACTGTGAATAGTTCCAAGAAATGAACATTGAAGGCCTTCTAAGAAGCCGACGCCAAGTTGTCGATGTTACTCTGAAAGATGAGGTAAAAGACAGAGTTGCATTGAGTCTTTGATGCTCTGAGACCTCTCGACAATGCATCAATTACTTTCAATGTTGTGTAGAATACTATTTAACGTTACTTTGGAGAATTCGACGTCGCTTTGAGAATTTGACGTCGCTTTGAGATCTTCGATATTTTCTTGAGTAATCCAAATTTGTCATTGCTTAAATTACCCTTCTATACTACATAGGTAATATCCTAATTAATCACTCTTCAAACTTTATATTAAATCAAGATATTGGTTTTTCCCAATAATCTCCCATTATTTGATATACCAATTTTACAAGAATTTTGAGTGATTTTCAACAGAAGAAAAATAAGTTAAATCAATTAATGAAGATAAATTATGTCTTTCAGATTAGCCTTTACATTGCACAGATAAGAGTAAACATTAATGCCATCACAGGAGTATTCTTAGAAAAATAAGAGTTTGAGCATGATCCAGACATCAGGAAAGTTTCTTTATGATAATTTGTGAGTATTTGTTGATGGTTTTTTGTCTTTCTAGATTTTTTAAGTGAGTCCTAATTGATTGATAGATTGAGAGAGAAGAGCATATGGATAGAAGACAGAAAAATACTAGAAGAAGGAAGATTAAACTCTATCCTCATCATGTTCTTTGTGATAAGTATAACACAAATGACAAACAAATTTGCCTCGCGCTCCCCCTGGATCGTGGTCATCTTCGTCGGCAGCAATCTCTTGTTGAGCAGGACGTTGCTGTAGACACATGATTCACCATGGAGGATCCGGCTGGCGATGAGGAGGATCCAGATGGAAAGGAACCTGAGAATGAGGATGTGTGTGACCTCTGTCACTCCTCCTGATCAAGAGCTCAACATTCCTCACTGGAGAATGGCATTCGGTAAACATATGTGGAATTGCCATTATAAGGAAGAGATTGTGTGACATCAACCTCATGCAAAGAAATGGACTCTCGTGATCATGTGGCTTCTTCTTTTAAGATTGTAGTCGCAGTCCTTGCTAGGAAGCACCATTCTCCTTCTTGATTTTATAGAAGATAAAGATCAAGACCATCATAGGAAGAAACAATCAAGAAGAAGAGTTGAAAATGTTGCTTGAAGGACACGGCTATCTGAAGTCTTCAAGGACTAGAGAAAATTAGAGTGACGAGAAATATGAGACAGCCGGAAGAGGAGTGAGATCCAGATGTGAAACAGTCCTTTAATATATAAGTGGTACAAATTTTCTTACTTAAATGCAATGACAATTCATGTCAGGGAGTCAAAGATGATGCCAAATCAATGGAGAGAAAGTATCTTGGTACTTTTGTATAAGAATAAACGAGATATACAAAATTGTGTTAATTACAGAGAAATTAAATTGATGAGTCATACCATGAAACTATGAGAACGATTAATAGAAAGAAGATTAAGACGTGAGAGTAACATCTCGGAGAATCAATTTGGATTCATGCCAGGGAGGTCGACCATGGAAGCTATACATCTCTTGAGGGGATTCATTGACAACTATCGAGAAAGAAAATAAGATTTACATATGTTGTTTATTGATCTTGAGAAGGCTTATGATAAAGTTCCTAGAGAGATCTTATGGAGTCTTAGAAAAGAAAAGTGTAAATATATCATATATTGACACAATCAAAGATATGTATACAAATTCAGTGACAGGGGTGAGGACATCTGGAGGATTAACACGGGAATTCTCTATCACTGTTGGCTTACATCAAGGTTCAGCTTTAAGCCCTTATCTCTTTACCCTTATCTTAGATGAGCTCACCAGACATATCCAACAAGCAATACCTTGGTGTTTATTGTTTGCGGATGATACCGTTTTGGTTGTTGAGACGCGCGAGGGTGTAAATGCAAAACTTGAATCTTGGCGAGATACTTTAGAAAAGAAGGGTAGGTTGAGCAGGGCAAAGACGGAGTATATGGAGCTTAAACTTAGCAGTACAAGAAGGACAGATGACTTCGTTATTAAGTTGGGTGATCAAGATATTTCCCATAGTAAGTGTTTTAAATATCTTGGATCGATAGTTCAAAAAAGAGGTATTGATAAAGATGTGACACATAGAATCCAAGCGGGTTGGTTGAAGTGGAGAGGCACGTCAGGGATCTTATGTGTTCGTAAAGTACCACTAAAACTTATGGGCAAGTTTTATCGTGCTGCAATTAGACCCGCGATGCTCTATGGTTCCGAGTGTTGGGCAGTGAATTGTGTACATGAGCAAAAAATGGGAGTTACGGTGATGAGAATGCTTAGGTGGATGTGTGGACGCACGAGATTGGATAAAATTAGGAATGAAACTATCAGGGATAAGACAAGGGTAGCACCAATTGCAGAGAAGATGCGAGAAGCTCGTCTAAGATGGTTTGGACACGTACAAAAAAGACCATTAGATGCACCTGTTAGGCGTTGTAAGAGTCTAGTCACTAGGCATGTTAAACGTGGGAGGGGTAGACCAATAAAGACTTGGAATGAAACTGTAAGGAAAGACGTGATGTACTTAGGCATTAGTGAGATTAAGACAAAAGATTGGGCACAATGGAAACAAAGTATCCATATAGCCGACCCCACTATAGTGGGATAAAGGCTTGAATGTTGTTGTAAATGCAATGACAATTCAATTCTTTTGACCAAACAGACAGTTGGGAGAAGTAAAGTCACGAATGTTCGACATGTGAGTGTTCGGAGCTCTTTAACTCTCAATAGACGTAACGATACCTTGATATGATCGTGGAGACCTAAGGTTTTCTTGTCCTTCAATGCATGCAATCCTAATGCCAGTGATCACAGCCTAGATTCTTAGTCCTACACTTATACTAATTAAGGCGTGCAGTTAATTTTTCACGACATATACCCTAACTCATTCTATATTAACTATTCTAGCAGTTGAGTGTTTTTAGTCATGTCTCCATTCCACAACTGGTTTATGGAGGGACTGGCTTTTACCTTCATCAAGAATAAATATTTGAATGAGCCCAATTTACATTGGGTCCTATATTTACAATATAATAATTAATGTGGGAATAAAAATGAGTTCTCATGTTTCCCCTAGGGTGAGAGGTTGTTGAATACTGATTGATTGTACTCGCAATCTTTAATGAAGTGTCCTACCGTATTGAAGCAATGATATTTACACATTATATTTAGCTTTCCTTTTAATAAAATTTCTTATTTGTGCATGTTAGAGTTATTAGTATTTATATATTATTGTCATTTAGGAGTTTAGTCCCATACCGCCTATCGGTGTTGAGAGTCATGTTGTGTTTCCTTTATAATGCCCCCATTGTGGAAGAATAAAATTGCACCTTTCATTTCTTTCTACATGATATCAGAGGATCGATCTGAAACCTAAAGATATTTTTTCTGATTCCGTTGTCCGCTAATATTCTTCCCCCCATGACCCGTGTTTTTTTTCTGTGTGTTGCTAGGGCACATGCCCGCCGCTCCCGCTCCTGTCTACGAAGTCGATAGCTGATCCCGTCGACAGGAGCGGCTCTGATTCCGTCACTGTTGTCGTGTGCTGCTTTCGCCTGCGTCATCGACGCCATGTGCTGCTTCCGCCTGCGACATCGACGTCGTGGACTGCTTCCACCGCTGTCGCCGTGTTGCTTCGCCGACTGCTTCTGCCGTTGTGCTTCCGGCTGCTTCTCCCGACGGCTTCGCCGACTGCTTCCGTCGTTGTCTTTTCCGGTGGACGATCTTGTCATGCCGACGGCTCTGCTTTCGACGACTTCCGCTTCCGCTCTTTCCCCCCTCTTCTCCGATGAGAACTTGTTCCGCTTCTCCCGTCGGCCATGGTTTCCTCTGGCGCTTTTCCTGTCTTTCTCATCTGCACTGGTCGGCTTCTTTGACAACGGCCCCGGTGGCCTCTTCCTCTTCTCCGGCCCGGACGGCTTTTTGTCGGTTGTTCCACTGCTGATCCAGAATATCCTATTCCCGTAGGGCTCTTCTTCTTGTCTGGGTTTTGTCCTCCATCCTGCTGCCGTTGTGCGTCCTCCAGATCTGTAGGACCGTACCTCCTCAGCCTGGTCTTGCTGCTCCGTCGACAACTCTGGCTTGCCGCCGCCTCTTCCGGCTTGGTGGATCCATGTTACAGCTGCCCCTCTGGTTTCTATCGCTTCCCGCAGCTGCTAACCCTTATGGCGTGTTGATCTCCAAAGGATGCTGAAGTTTTGTGTGTTTTTTTGTGTTCTTGTTTTATGTGTGGTGTATGTCATTTGAGTCTCTTTATGATTTCGGCCTTCTTTCACGTGATCTGGGTTCATGTACCCGACGAGGGTCCCACACGTGCACATGGTCTACGTGAGGGGGAGTGTATGTCACGGCCTCTAGACATAGTCTATGCCTTCTTGCACATATTCCACGTGGGGTGAGAGAGTTTGTGATAACGGCGACTCAGATGTCTCTTTCCCGACTTCTGCCTTAGTCACACATGGCCCCTAGGTTGATTTTGTTTGTTGTGTGTGTGTCTCCCCGTTTCTTTTCTTCGCTTGGTGGTAGGAATTGTTTGGCATTCTTGGTTGACCTAGTTTCAGCTCCGAGTGTATCCAGCGTGATCATGGTCGGTTTGTGGACCAACGTCGTGTGGCCTTTGCCTGGTTGTAGTATCCCCGATGACACGCGGTTTGGCCTCAGTGGCTGCTGTTTTGTCCCATATTGCTACCCTTCTTTACCTTCCGTTTTATGTTGTGTTCAAGTTGTTGGTTTCCCCTCCAGCTTGAGGGGGTGTGTTAGAGTTATTAGTATTTAAATACTATTGTAATTTAGGAGTTTAGTCTCACCCCGCCTATCGGTGTTGAGAGTCATGTTGTGTTTCCTTTATAATGCCCCCATTATGGAAGAATAAAATTGCACCTTTCATTTCTTTATACAGTGCAGGTGGATGTGCATACATTTTTTGATATATAGAAAGAGGGGAATTTAAACATCTTGGACTGGAGAGGTCGAGTTGTATTTGACGCAAGGAGGTTTCTTGAAATACTATTCGACGGAACTTTATGAAAACGTCGATTAGTATTTGACGATTCTTCATGGCGACATTGAGAAGTATTGGACATTATATCATGACGTTGAATATTATTCAACGTTTCTGTTCAGTTTTTTTTACTGTCTCTTTTCTGGGCTTTTTGTTAGCGGGATTATTTGCACTAAGATGTTTCCCAAGAATTCCTTGTTCGGGCGAAGGAGTTGGGATGCTTCTTGCGCCATTATCATTAACATTAATTTTATTTGTCCTATATATTGATGGAATATCTTGTTCAAGAAACATAGTGGTTTTTCCTTTGCTCTTGACAAATGCCACTGGGCTCTTCCAAGTAGGAATATTTGAAGGGCACTTTGGTATGGAAGGATCAACTCCCAGTTTTCAATTCCAGTGGTACCATCCATCATTGTTTGATTATGGGATGTCAGCTCTTTCTTAAGATCTTTGATTTTCTTCACTATTTTGAGATGATCATAGCAAAGGACTTCAAAGTCTCTTCTTAATCCAAGTGAATTGTAATTTGTACAACCTCGCGCTCGCAGGAGGCAACTCGAGGAGTGTTGTGTTAGGGGCGAGAGGGGCGAAAGGACAGCATGGGCGAGTGGGACCATAGGGTCAACTCGCCGGTATCCTAAAAAGGGGCAGAATATGATGGGCGAGACGGGAACAACGGAACGACGAGACGGCTCTCGCGACGCGTGCTGACCCTTTATGACGAGACGCCTCTCGCAAGGCGGGGGACTCACGAGATGAGCAGATAGGCTCGTCTCGCCCGCCGGCTATTTTATCACTCGCCATAGGGGAAAAAGGTGTTTTTACTTTCGTACCCTCATGGGAGATTTTACTCTTTTACCCCTGGTAATTTTCCCCTTTTTCCCTTTTGTGGTCTGCGTATAACCCTTCAGAACAGTGGAGTTTAGCTGTTGGCAGATCCAGCCCAGGGTATTTTGGTAATTTCAGGTCGGTTCAGTTTGGTTATTGGCAGGTCAAACTTAGAGGCATATAAATAGATCGATAAGGTGCCTTGAAAAGGTTGTTGAACCCTTTCTATCTTCTTCCTCCAAGGCACCTAGCTCAGCACTGGCTAGGGAGGGGAAGAACTTCTAATTCTTCCGGGTGAGATGTGGGACCTACGAGCTGTAACCCTCTGTCTGTTTCTTGTTCTGAGACTCATATCGAGAGGGCGGTTTGAGAAGAGTAGGTGTGAGCTGCAACTTCAGGTCCGAACTATAGGTGAAGTCGGGTTACTGGCTTCAACATTTTTGGTGCGGTGAACGTGGACCGCAGCCTACACAGAAGAATCTTGTGCTACCTCATGGAGGGAGGTCATGGAGAAGGAGACGGGGACGGGTCTGAGAACCCGGGAAGATTCGTAGGAAGGGAGGAATTCATGGCGTCCATCAAGGGTATCATGGACATGTTACAGGGGATCTCGCGGCTGGGCGACTGCTCGACTCCTTTACCTCAGGTGCCCGCTCTCGCACAACAGGATGAGCTCGTCTCGGCAAGAGTTGGAGAGGACGCCCTCGGGAGGCGACCCAGCAAGGAAGTGCTGATAGAAGGAGGCGGGCGAGACCTGGCGGGAAGGGAGTTGTTCCCAAGCCCTGCGAGTGTCGTCTCGCCAGGAGACGTCGCGCGAGTGGGAGCGGCGAGACCCGTGGCGAGAGGGTCCCCATTCTGCGAGTTGGTCAGCTCCAGTCCCAGAAGGGTTCAGAGAGCCCGAGATGAACTACTATATGGGAAAAGACGACCCTCTCCAGCACCTGCAATGGTTCGAAGATGCGGTCTCCATCAGGCCGATGACGAACACGTTCAAGTGCTGTCTTTTCACCATCACCTTGAATGATATAGCTAGGGACTGGTTTCATCAACTCCCAACAGGCTCGATATACAGTTTTGAAGATCTAAGTAGAAGCTTCCAGTTGCGTTTCTCAACCTCAAATAAAAGGAAGAAGAATCCCGAGTCGATTTTTCTGATTCGGCAGAGCGCGGATGAGTCCTTGGCCCAGTACGTGGACAAGTTTCAGGAAGAAATCTTGGACATTCAGGAAGTGCCAGGATTTGCTCTCCAGATGGCTTTCACGGTTGGACTGCAGGAGGGCTTCTTCAAGATGAGCCTAACTCAGAAGGCGCCACTGTCATTTGAAGAGCTGATGGAGAAGGCCGCGAAATTGATAGCGATGGAGGAGGCAAACCCGGCCTTCGCTAGAAAACTGGCAAGATTGACGAAGGTCGAGTCAAAAGAATCAGGAGGGGGAAGACAACAAGAAGGGAGAAGGAGGGAGGAGCTGAGGGCACCGGCGTATCAGGAGTTGGATTGGAGGCAGCAAGGAGGCCCTGCCCAAGGACAGGGAAGAGGTCTCCCCCAGGAAGGATGGAACCATCAAGGAGGTCCAGGAAGGTTCAACCAGCAGGTGTGGGGATATGATCATAGACCACCCCTACCCCCGCCTCAGCAAGCTATGGCCATCGGCTGAGGGAGAGGTAGAGGCAGAGAAAGAGGAAGAGCAGGAGCAAGAGAGGGAAGAAGGAGGAACCCTCAGGAGGGGAGACGAGAGGAGCAGGTACGTTGTCATATTGTGACTTACATGAGAAGGAGGGTCACGCAACAGCTACCTACCCAGAATTTTTGGAGATGAAGACAGCTATGGGAGCAGTGGAACAATAGCTACCACTGCGAATAGTGGATGTGACTGGGACCGGGGAGGACCGGTGTGTAGATTGAGCAGATGTAGGAGATCGAGGTGGGATCGGAGTGATCCATGGGGGAGTATGGATTGAGGCTGCCCGTAAGGCGAGCCTTCATACCATGTACCGTCGGAGCGTAGCCTCGACGTCACAAGCCCCTCCCCCGGACGAGAAGATCACCTTCTCTCGAAAAGACATGCCGGACCACGAAGATCCCTTTTGTGATGCGCTGGTGATCCGGACTGCCATCGAAAACTTCACGGTGTTGCGGATCTTGGTCGATAATGGGAGTTCGGTGAATGTCATCTTCAAAAAGACATTCAATGAAATGAGGGTGGAGGCTCGAAGGGTGCGGGCAGCGGATGGGCCGTTGTTCAGATTTTCGGGAGAAAGGAAGGAAGTCGAGGGGGAGTGGGACTCTGGGGGGGGCTGTCCAGGAATTGTCGTTTTGTCATAGTGGACGCCCCCAGCAGTTACAACGCCATTTTTGGGCGCCCCTTGATCAGTGCCTTTAGGTGTATCCCGTCATCTTTCCACCAATGCCTGAAGCTCATTGTCGGGGGTCCCAGATCAGAGTAGGAGGAGATCCAAAGGCCGCCCAAGAGTGTTATGTGACAGCGGTGTCTTGGCAAGGAGAGGCCGAGGAATTGGAGAAGAGGATGGAACGATGGGAACAGGAGTTCGGAGGCGAAGTGGAGGAGGAGAAAGGAGAAAGGGAGGTCGAAGGGGAAGGAGAAGTAGAGATGGAGAGAGGCATTACGGTGAAGCCAGAAACGACAGGATAGAAAAAAGGAGAGATGGGGGTAGAGGAGGAGAAAGGAGAGGTGGAGTCGAAGGAAAGTGGAGGGGGGAGGAAAGAAAAAAGAAAGATGGAAGAAATGGGGCAGTCGTCCAGGGGGGAAGCCCGGCTGAAGAAGAGGGGAAGTTCACTGTTGAAGGAAAGAATACCAAGCGAGGAAGGGATGGAGAAGTTTCTGAAGGAAATGGCTGTGGCCGTTGCGGAGCACGATGCAGCAGACTGTGAGGTTGGAGAACATAAGGGTATGGTGGCGGAGCAGGAGAAAGAAGAGGAGCCGTCGAGACTGAAGGCGGCAGTGGAGGTGCTTGAGATGGAAGTCCTCACCAAGGAAGGGAGGAAAGAGAAGGTAAAAATCAGTGGAGAGCTCAGTTCCGAGGACCAGGAGGAGATCAAGGCGTGCGTGGAGAGGAACATTGACATCTTCGGCTGGAGCGCAGCCGACATGCCGGGGGTTGACGCGGACGTTGCGTGCCACCGTCTCAACCTCGACCCCCACGCTCGTCCTGTACAACAGAAGAAGAGAGTCATCGCCGCTAAGATGGTTGGACCCATCAAAGAAGAAGTAGAGAAGCTGCTTAAGTCGGGGTTCATATCTGCATGTAAATATCCGGGGTGGGTGAGTAACGTTGTAATGGTGAAAAAGGGTGAGGGGAAGTAGAGGATGTGTGCGGATTTTTCTCTCCTGAATAAAGCATGCCCTAAGGATTGTTATCCTCTGTCTCGAATCGACGCGTTGGTTGACTCAGTCGTCGGTTTTTCACTAATGAGCTTTCCAGATGCATTTTCAGGATATCACCAAATACGCATGCACCCGCCGAACGTCAAAGATGTCACCTTCGTCACGGAAGATGGGTGTTTCTGTTTCAACATGATGCCCTTTGAATTGAAGAACGCGGGGGCGACTTATCAAAAAATGATGGATCAAATCTTCCGGTAGCAGAAGGGGCGGAACCTCGAAGTTTATGTGGACGACCTGATGATCAAGAACCGAGATCCCAGGTCTCACATCTTAAGATCTAGAGGTGACCTTTGGATTCTTAAGGAAATACAAGATGAGACTTAACCCCCAAAAATGTGTCTTCGGAGCCAACATGGGAAATTTTTAGGGCATCTCCTTACCCCATCTGGAGTAGAACCCAATCCAGATAAAGTGAAGGCAATCCTAGAATTAGAATCTCCAAAAAACGCAAAGAAGTCCAACGTCTCACCGGTAAGCTGGCCGGATTAAGCGGATTTCTCTCCCGGATAGCGGAAAAGTGCTCACCTTTCTTCCGAACGCTAAGAGGGGGCCAAAAATTTGAGTGGACCATCGAATGCGAAGAAGCTTTTCAGGGCCTGAAACAACAACTCACCCGGACGCCTCAACTCCAAGGGCCAAGAGAAGGGGAGGGTTTTTTCCTATACCTATGAGTTGGGACCGGGGCCGTGAGTTCGGTTTTTGTACGAGAGGAAGGAAAAAATAGTTCCCAATCTATTACGTAAGCAGGGTCCTGAAGCAGGCGGAACTCGGGTACCCTGTCCTTGAAAAGCTGGCATTCGCTCTCATCATATCAGTCAGGAAGCTCAGACCATACTTCCAGGCCCATTCGATTCAGGTAGTGACGAATCACCCCCTTCGCCGCATCCTGGAGGAGGTGGAGCATTCTGGGAGGTTGGCCAAATGGTCGATAGAGCTCAGTGAGTTCGACCTCACTTTTACTCCTCGGCTAGCCATCAAAGCACAAGCGGTTGCCGATTTCCTGGCAGATTACATAGTTGAGGTCCGAGAGACTGAGGCACCCCCTTGAGCTGCTTGGGAGATACTGGTAGATGGAGCGTCGGGAAAAAATTCTTTTGGAGGGATGATCTTGGTAAGTCCAGAAGGGACCAAAATTGAGCAGGCTTTGAAGATCCATTTCACAATCACTAACAACCAAGCAGAATATGAGGCGATTATCGCGGGACTCAGGTTAGCCCGAGAGTTGGGCATATAAGACATTAAGGTCTCCACAGACTCTATGGTGGTTGCGGGGCAATTCAGAGGAGAATTTGAAGCAAGGGAACCCACCCTCCAGTTGTATCTGGTGAAGGTCAAAGACATCATTGGGCAATTCCGCAGCTTTTCGATTCAACACGTCCTGAGGGATGAAAGTGCTCAGGCTGACCTGCTCGCCAAACACGGCCCTCGGGACGGAGCAACGGTGACAGAACTCTTCAGGCCATCCATAGAGGAAGGATAATTAATGGAGGTGGACCAGCATGGGTCTTGGATGGACCCCTTCATCATCCTTTTGACCTCGGGGCAACTTCCCGAGAGGGATCTCGATAAGAAGCGTGTCAGGTGTAAATCGGCATACTACCTGCTGAAGGATGGGGCATTATACCGTAAGACGCTATCAATTTTACTGGCTCGATGCGTATCTGAGGGGGAGGTTTCAAGGGTCCTAGAAGAAATTCATTCAGGAGAGTGCGGGAGTCATTCGGGGAGTCGGACCTTGGAGGGGAGAGTGTTGAGGCAAGGCTACTTCTGGCCTACCCTCAGGAAGGATGCAGAAGAATTCGCGAAAAGATGTCAAAAGTGTCAGGAGTTCGCCCCTCTCCAACACCTTCCCGCCCAAAGACTATGTACAATCACGGCTCTCTGCCCCTTCGCGATATGGGGGCTGGATTTGGTGGGTCCTTTTCCCCAAGATAGTTGTCAAAGGAAGTTTCTGCTGGTCATGGTGGATTACTTTTCAAAGTGGCTGGAGGTGAAGGCGTTGGCTAAGGTGACGTCGTGTTACGCTCGGGGCCGAGTCGCGGCTGTTTGGAAGACAATACAAGCGTCGGGGACGACAGGAAGGTGATAACAACGGGGCTGAACCATCCGGTTCAGCCCCCACTCTCTGAAGACCGCCGATTTGGGGCTGAACCAGTTTGGTTCAGCCCCTATTGGGGCCGGCCAGCCCTTTAGGCCGGCCCCTCCTTGGTTCCGGGTATATATAACTCGGAACCCCTCTTTGGATGGGCAAGCAAGATATTTACAAGGTATTTCTTCCCTCCTTTCTAACTCTAGCCGTCTTCTTCTCTAGATCTCTCTTCTCTCTAGTAGTTTCTTAACATTTGGTATCATAGGCACTTCCTTCCACCATGGTGAACACGCGTACGCAAGAGGAGGCTAGCCGATTGGAAGCCCTAGAAGAAAACTTCGTAGGGTTGACGGATTCGGTGGCCGCAATGGAGGGGAACATTAAAACATCAATGCAGCGGTTGGAGGAGCGGATCGACGCCCGAATGGAGGAAATCAAGGCACTGTTGAAAGGGAAAGGCCCGATCAGTGAGGAGAACGGCGGATCGGGTTCGGATGCGGCGGAATCGCACCACTCGCTTCCGCCCGATATGCGGGAGGCGGGATTCGGCGGAGTCAGCGGCATCAATGGCGGCGCGGCTTGGCCTGGCGCAACCGGCGACCGCTGGCGGCAGCCGCTGATGGGAGCGGGGTCGACGGGGCCTCCCGCACCGTCTGCGGGTAACGGCGACCCACGCGCGGGCCGCACCCCCAGGCGGCGGAGCGGGGATGAACCACTGGGCTTCCAGCGGCCGGCTGCAGCGACGGGGCACGCCCCAGGCGTCCCGGGAGGGATTCTTCCCTTTCCACGGGCTGGTGGACCACCGGGAGGCTTTGCCCACGACAATCCTTGGGCCGGCCGGCCACCACCTCCGCCGTGGGGAGCACGACAATATCAAGGGCATGCTTTTCCGGAACCAGTTGAACAAGGAAGGCGAGAGGGCTACGGATATGGCCAAGGGTGGCCGGGGCAAGGTGCACAGCGGCCCCACTTGGCTCCAAAATTGACCCGCATGAATTTTCCAAAATACAACGACGGGGATGCTCTGGAATGGGTCCAAAAGGCAGAATTGTTCTTCCGTTACCAGGATGTACCCGAAAGCCAGTGGGTACAGTTGGCTTCTTTCCATCTGGAGGATGATGCGTTTCAGTGGACGCAATGGTTCCAGTACGAAGTTTTCATCCCAGTACTAGTTCATTTTCAGCGCCGATCATTCTAGTGAAAAAGAAAGATGGTTCGTGTCGGTTCTGTGTTGACTACCGAGCTCTGAATGGCGCCACGGTGAAGGATAATTTTCCAATTCCGGTAGTGGATGAGTTGTTGGATGAGTTGCATGGGGCGTTTGTTTTCACTAAGCTAGACCTGCGTTCCGGTTATTATCAGATTTTGATTAGGGAGGAGGATATCCACAAGACCGCATTTCGGACACATGATGGCCACTACGAGTTTCTCGTCATGGCCAATGGGTTGACCGGCGGCCCATCTACCTTTCAGGCCAACATGAATGAGATCTTCCGAGCACTTCTCTGTCAATTTGTGCTGATTTTCTTTGACGATATCCTTATCTACAGCGCCAGTTGGGAGGACCACGTGGGCCATGTTGAGCGAGTCCTTAGCATTCTTCGTCGGCACAAACTTTACGCCAAGCGTTCAAAGTGCTCATTTGGTCAGCTTGAGGTTGAATATTTGAGACATTTGGTTTTCGATCACGGCGTCAGAGCCGACCCCCAGAAGATTCAGAGTATGATATCCTGGCCACGACCCCTTACGGTGCGGGCGCTTCGCGGATTCCTCGGGTTGACGGGGTATTACCGGCGGTTTGTGAAAGACTATGGGAAGATAGCTCGGCCATTGACTCAGTTGCTGCAGAAGGATGCCTTCTCTTGGACGGGGGAGGCTGAGGAGGCATTTCAGGCACTCAAGCGGGCAATGACCACTACACCAGTTCTCGCTTTGCCTGATTTCTCGAAGGACTTTGTGCTAGAGACAGACGCCTCCGGTGTGGGCATCAGGGCGGTTTTGATGCAAGAAGGACGACCGTTGGCTTTCTACAGCAAGGCTCTTGCCCCACGGACCCTGGGGCTATCTACGTATGAGAAGGAAATGTTGGTTGTTATCCATGCCGTGGCGATGTGGCGGCCGTACCTACTGGGCCGACACTTTAAGATTCGCACTGATCACCAAAGTTTAAAGCATTTCCTAGACCAGCGGGTGTCTTCGCCTCTTCAACAGAAATGGGTCACTAAGCTCTTGGGTTATGATTATGAGATTACCTATCGGCAAGGCAAGGGGAATGTGGTTGCGGACGCTCTCTCGCGCATCCCTGAATCTACTGTGGCCCACATCACCGGGCCACTTGTTGACTCTTTGGACGAGATACAGGAGGAGGTGATGCGTACTCCCACGCTCCGTGCTCTAGTGGAGGCCTTGCAGCGGGGCGAGGTCGTGGAAGCCGGCTACCATCTTCAGAATGGTCGCCTTTACCACCATGGCAGGGTGGTTATTCCTCCAGCTTCAGCGTGGAAGACTGTTCTGATGCATGAGTTCCATTCTTCACCTGCTGGCGGCCATGCGGGTGTGCTTCGTACCCTCCAAAGAGCCCGAGCCAATGTCTTCTGGACCGGGATGCGGCGAGACATACAGCAATTTGTGCGACAGTGTGAGATCTGCCAACGGCAGAAGTACGAGACGACCTCTCCGGCTGGATTGCTTTTTCCTAGAAATTCCGCAGCAGATTTGGGACACCGTTTTCATGGATTTTATTGACGAGTTGCCCAAGTCCCAGGGCAAATCCGTGATTTTGGTGGTGGTGGACAAGCTCTCCAAGTATGGGCATTTTATTGCTTTGCATCACCCTTATACCGGCGAGTCTGTAACTGCACTTTTTGCTCGGGAGATTATGCGCTTGCACGGTCTTCCTCGTGTTGTCATTTCTGATCGGGACCCTACTTTTCTGAGTAAATTTTGGCAGGAACTGTTTCGTCTGCAGGGGACGTGTTTACGTTTCAGTACGTCACATCACCCCCAGACCGATGGGCAAACAGAGGTTTTAAACCGGGGCCTCGAGACCTACTTGCGTTGCTTTGTGATGGACGAGCCTCGCACTTGGCCGGATTGGTTGCACTGGGCGGAGTACTGTTACAACACGTCTTATCATTCTGCCAGCAAAATGACCCCCTTTGAGGTTGTCTACGGCCGTCCTCCGCCGACCTTGAGCAGCTATGAGCCGGAGAGCACGGCTTTGCCCGCCGTTGATAGAGCTCTGCGCGATAGGGACTGCATGTTGGTCACACTGCGCGACAACCTCCGTATGGCCCAGGACCGTATGAAGCTCCACGCCGACAAGCATCGCAAGGAGAGGGAATTTGCAGTTGGTGATGAAGTTTTCCTCAAACTTCAACCGTACCGTCAATTGTCTGTAGCTCGTCGCTTCAGCCAGAAGTTATCTCCTCGATATTACGGCCCCTTTCGGGTACTCAGCAGGGTGGGGCCGGTCGCTTACAAGCTAGATCTTCCTACGGGTTCTCGCATCCACCCGACGTTTCATGTGTCCTTGCTCAAACGGAAGGTGGGTGCCACTGTGCAACCAAGTGCTCTTTTACCTGAGGTCACCGGTGCGGGCGAGCTTCGCCCCCTTCCGGAGGCCGTGCTGTTGCTCAAGTGGAAACGACGGGGTGCAGAGTACCGACCAGAGTTGTTGGTCAAGTGGAAGAACTTCTCCGAGGCACACAATTCTTGGGTTGATCTACTGGATTTCAAGGAGCTTTACCCCGACTACCACCTTGGGGACAAGCTGGTTGTTGATGGGGAAGGGAATGTTACGCTCGGGGCCGAGTTGCGGCTGTTTGGAAGACAATACAAGCATCGGGGACGACAGGAAGGTGATAACAACGGGGCTGAACCATCCGGTTCAGCCCCCACTCTCTGAAGACCGCCGATTTGGGGATGAACCAGTTTGGTTCAGCCCTTATTGGGGCCCGCCAGCCCTTTAGGCCGGCCCCTCCTTGGTTTCGGGTATATATAACTCGGAACCCCTCTTTGGATGGGCAAGCAAGATATTTACAAGGTATTTCTTCCCTCCTTTCTAACTCTAGCCGTCTTCTTCTCTAGATCTCTTTTCTCTCTAGTAGTTTCTTAACACGTCGCAAGAGGTCAAAATTTTCATATGGGGAGAGATCATCTGCAGGCATGGGCTTCCGCTGGCCATCGTCACTGATAATGGACAACAATTCGCTAGCAGAGAATTCGTGGATTTCTGTATCCGGCTGGGCATAGACCCCCGTTTCGCCTCGGTTCATCATCCTCGGAGCAATGGACAGGTGGAAGCGGCAAACAAGATTATTGTGAATCTTCTGAAGAAGAAAGTGGAGAACTTGAGAGAAAGTTGGGTGAAACAGCTCACTTCAGTTCTCTGGGCCTTGAGGACCACACCAAACACCGTCACGGGGGAGACTCCATTTAAACTCTCTCATGGCTCGAGGCCGTCATACCTATAGAGTTCGAGGTCACATCTCCAAGAGTAGCCGCTGCAAATAAGGGAGACGAAGGATGGAGGACTGAGAACGAGGAGCAATAACTCTCTCTTGATCTGGTGGAGGAACTCAGGTATTTAGCATTGATCCGGCAGGAAGAAGTCAAGCGTCGGATGGCAAGATACTTTGATAAACATATAAGGGTCAAACAGTTCCAGAAGGGCGACTTGGTTCTCAAAAAAGTAGACGCAGCGGGCAGAGGATCCTCGGTGGGAAAACTCAATCCCAACTGGGAAGGCCCCTTTGTAGTGAAGGAGATCCTGAAGTCAGGAGGGTACCACCTCCAGGATGTGTACGGGGTATCCCTCGATCGTGCCCGAAGCGACGATGACTTAAAAAAATTCTATCCATAACCTTTTTTCATCTTTCAATATTTGTAAATTTGTTACGACCTTCTGATATAATGAAATTCAAGTTGTCTTCTTTCATGGCATGAGAGTGAAACGGATGGATGGCAAGAACCCGAGCAGACCCTCTGACCAGGCTCTCATCAAGCTGGCAGGACTGTAGGCTCACTCGGTGGTTGGAGGTTGTTTGGAGAGAAGACCCCGAGCAGACCCGCTGACCAGGCTCTCACCTAGCTGGCAGGACTGTAGGCTCACTCGGTGGTTGGAGGTTGTTTGGAGAGGCGACCACGAGCAGACCCGCTGACCAGACTCTGATCAAGCTGGCCGGGTTGTAGGCTCACTCGGTGGTTGGAGGTTGTTTGGAGAGGAGACCCCGAGCAGACTCGCTGACCAGGCTCTCACCTAGCTGGCAGGGTTGTAGGCTCACTCGGTGGTTGGCGGTTGTTTGGAGAGGAGTCCCCGAGCAGACCCGCTGACCAGGCTCTCACCTAGCTGGCAGGACTGTAGGCTCACTCGGTGACTGGAGGTTGTTTGGAGAGGCGACTCCGAGCAGACCCGCTGACCTGGCTCTCACCTAGCTGGCAGGACTGTAGACTCACTCGGTGGTTGGAGGCTGTTTGGAGAGGAGACCCCGAGCAGACCCGCTGACCAGGCTCTCACCTACCTGGCATGGCTGTAGGCTCACTCGGTGGTTGGAGGTTGTTGGTTTCGGAGACCCCGAGCAGACCTGCTGACCAGGCTCTCACCTAGCTGGCAGGGTTGTAGTCTCACTCGGTGGTTTGAGGTTGTTTGGAGAGGAGACCCGAGAAGATCCGCTGACCAGGCTCTCACCTAGCTGGCAGGACTGTAGGCTCACTCGGTGGTTGGAGGTTGTTTGGAGAGCAGACCCCGAGCAGACCCGCTAACCAGGCTCTCATCTAGCTTGCAGGACTGTAGGCTCACTCTGTGGTTGGAGGTTGTTTGGAGAGGAGACCCCGAGCAGACCCGCTGACCCGGCTCTCACCTAGCTAGCAGGGTTGTAGGCTCACTCGGTGGTTAGAGGTTGTTGGTTTCGGAGATCCCGAGCAGACCCGCTGACCAGACTCTCACCTAGCTTGCAGGACTGTAGGCTCACTCTGTGGTTGGAGGCTGTTTGGAGAGGAAACCCCGAGCAGACCCGCTGACCAGGCGCTCATCTAGCTGGCAGGGCTGTAGGCTCACTCGATGGTTGGAGGTTGTTTGGAGAGCAGTCCCCGAGCAGACTCGCTGACCAGGCTCTCATCAAGCTGACAGGGGTTGTATGCTTACTCGGTGGCAAGACAAATGGTGTAAATCCCCAAAGAAAAATATCAAAACTTATCAGAGAACGAAGAAGGTTTGTGGAAGACGAAAAACTCCTATGGGAGGAAGAGGTTGGTGCAAGGCAAATGAGGATGGACACCCCCAACCGGCATTCGGCCTAGAGGGTCTCGCCCATAGCGAGTAGGCGCTCGTTGGCAAAAGGCAGGTCTCGCATAAAAGATTAAAGAGGGGTGACTTCTCATAAAAGCGGGTTGGTCTCCTGGGTCTACTCGCGCTGGGTTCATCTCGAGGCGGGACGAGCGGAGGGGGCCAAGTGTTCTCGCGCACGGAAGGAGCGAGGCGAAGTCTAAGGACTCGTGCCCTAAGTGAATTCTCAAGCGAGACGGCAAGTAGCTCTACCTCGCGAGTAGGAGTAAAGTAGAGGGCCTCCCCCCGACAAATAAAGCAAAATAAAATGAAATAAAGGGAACATAGCGCGAGGGGTTATAACAAAAATTTCCTTACTCATTACAAAAAAAGGGGGGGAAGTATTATCCCATGATGAAATATTTCAATGTCCCAAAAAACAAGTAAAAAGTACAGGTGAAGGAGGGAAGCAAAAAAAAAGGAATGGGGGAGAAGTCCCAGGTCTCGCTGGCGCCCCTTCATTCCTCTTCACTGGAAGATGAACCCTCATCCGTCTCGCCATAGAGTTGTGGCACCAGGTCGCGGGCGGTAACCGTCTCGGCGTTTCTCTAACAACCCCCAGCTCCATCATCTTCAAAACGAGCTCGGTCGTCTTAATATTGGAATCCCGGCAGATCTCGTCGACCTCGTCGAAAGAGTAATGAGGGGGCGGGGGTACTCGAAGCGGATCCGAGTGAGAGGTAGGCAGGGCACTGTTCAGGAGACGGGCATTCTGGGCCTTTAGGTTTTTATTTTCCTCCTCCAGGGCCGATATGCGCGAACGCATCCGATTTGCCGTCGCGGCATCCTGCGAGACGCTCCTCAGTCAACAAAAGCATGCGCAAGAGTGAAACTTGCCAAAGACAAGATTAAACGGCTTACCACGCCGCCCTGACTTTTGGTGAGAAGATTGTCGGCAACCGCTAGCCTCTTCTCGAGTCCATCGGACTTCTCTCGCTCCACCACTAGGCCCGCCTCGGCATCCTTCCATTTCTTGTTGTTGAAAACTAGGCGGCGCGAGACTCTGTGCGAGAGCTCCAGGGCTCGAAGTTGAGCTTGAGCAATCTTCAGGACGAGGTCTCGTGACGTGTCCTTGTCGAAGCGATCCGTCCCAGGCCCACCATAGAGGCCATAGCCGAGAGAGAAGGCGTGGCTGGTGGGGGGGTCCTACTCCTTCCATGATGGAAGGAGGGTGGATACCTACACCCGGTTCGAGTCCTTTTCCCATAGGAGGACTGGGTCACCGGCTGCATCATTCACCACAGGCCCCATATTATAGTTTTGATGCGAGGAGGAGGCTGGGCGACTGGAGGAGCCAGTCTCGCTAGATGGCAGCTCAGCGGATACGGCCGGAGTGTTGGCGGGCCGGTCGAATAGTGTCGCCTCGCGAGACGGCGAGGCGGCTTGTGGGCAGGGCGACAACGAATCTGCCACGGAGATGGAGCTCAGGGTCCCCGACATCTCTTTTCTTTCTTTTCGGACGATCTCCTTTTTTCCCTTTGGGAACCTCACAACCTTCTTAATCTTCTTATTGGGGCTGTGTCGAGAAGGAACGTCATCATCTCCAGATCTTTTCTTGGAGGCGGGGGCCAAAGATTCCTTCGCCGCCTTTGCCGCCATGCTGGCGAGTGCAAGACTTTTGGCCTGCCCAGCATTGCTCAGGTAGGGGGGATGGACAGTAATATTCCTCTCACCTGAACGAGTAAATGGTTAGAGCAAAATAAGGGGATGGAAAACATAAGACCAAGGGAGCGCGAGTGTACCTTCACCGGGAAAGACGGGAAGGAGAGTGTCGAGGTATCGCCTCAAGAAGTTGATCTCGAAGTTCTTCGCCGCGAAGAACTCGCAGAGGTCTTTATCCGCGCCTCCGACCTTGGGGTTCATGTAGTATATCTCGGCGGGCGACACTGGGGCGAGCGGAATGCCTCCCAGATTCCCGCGGATGAAGACGAAGCGGGTGAGTCAGTGATGATTTTGTTGGGGGTCTCGCACACCTTCACCCCCTGACCTGTGAAGTACGAGACCCCATCATGGTTGGCGTGGTAGATGAACAACTTGGGGAAGGCGTTGAGACTGAATTTGATGCGCTCGTGGCGCATGTAGCTGGCGAATGCAACTAAAACCGAGATGACATTCGGATTTAGTTGCGCAGGGACGGCTCCGAAGTATTTTAGAACCTGTTTTACCTCTGACCAGAGGGGGAGCCTCAGCCCCAACCCGAAGTGCAAGACGGGGAAGGCGAGTTTGCCGGGATAAAAGGTGTTGATCGACTCGCCAACCTTCGGCGGCCGAGACTCAAAACCCTCCGCAAGGAATTCGCGGATGAAACGTCTATAGTCCTCCGAGATCTTGCCAAGGGGAAAGTCATGGTCGGAGAATCTTCTGCCACAATGGCTGCGACCCTCGCCCTCTTCAAGTTTTTTCTTTCCCATGCCAGGAGAGACGACGAGAGCGAGAAGAGGTGGAAAAGGGGTGACGAGAGTAAGTCGCGAAAGGAAGTAAACGAGAAGACAGCGCAGGTGTGAAAACATCTTGGTCTAGGGGGGGAGGTATTTATAGCGGATGGTGAGAGTAGAAAAATGGGCGTGAAAATATGAAGGGGGAAGTTGAAGGGATAGTCTGACGGTTCGTTCTCTTTCTCTCCTGACCTCAAAGTGCGGCGCCCCGCGGTGATCTTTCAAATGAGCCAAAATAAAAGGAAAAAAGACAGATCAATTAACACAGCTATAATAAAAGCACAGCATGAGAGAAGTCTACAGAATAGCATCATTAATTATTTTGTTCCGCACGAGGCGGACATCTTGTCCACGGCGCTTAAATAACAAGTTATAATTAAATATAATTAAATAGGCGAGACAGTTAATTAGATGCAGCAGAAGTACAAATCATAATTAAAGGAGCGAGACAATTGAACAAGCAAGAGGGGATGGTGGGTCTTCAGTTCTTGTGCCACCTCCAACGACCACCGCGAGACCCCGCGCATGGAGGCCGACCAGGGATGTGAATGGCGCGAACGACATCAGGACCGCGGCGCGCGAGGCGAAGCTGCTGGTCGACCTTGCTTATGATGGCCTGGGGGTCGGTCTCGTCTATTTCAATCCCGGCATCAATCTCGGAGGAAAGGCAAGCGCACTCAATTTCCAGCCAGTCGATGCGCCGATCGGTGGTCTGCTTGTCCTGTTCCATTTCGCGGATAATATGTGTATACTTTCGAAGCATCCCAGTCGTCCTGCGCTTCATCTCCAGTGGATCCATAGGATCGCCCAGATAGTCTTCAATCTCATCTGAGTGAGAAAAAGGCGAGACGGGGGGCGGCCCAGAGAAGTCCTCCGCTGCCGAGTCGATCTTGATACCTACACAAGAAAAGTTGAAGATCATAATGAAGGGTTGTCTTGCAAGAAGGCTTGGAGGCCGCGAGCTGTACGAAGAAAGTTTAGCCTGGTGGCCTCGAATACACCTTGTGAGGGAATGGAAATCTATATGAAGTAAAAATGCAGGATTAGTTCATTTACTCGGGATTCGAGAAGTCCCCGCAAGCTGTGAGAGGTTGTCATTCTTCGCAATAGGGGGCGTGGATCGCTGAGGCGAGTGGAAGTCTTGATCATGTTTGTCGGTGGCGTCAAGGGGATTCGCAGGCAGGGGGGAATAGGCGAGATTTCCCTGAAGAAGCATGAAGTCATTAAGCGAGACGAAAAAAGAAAAGTGGAAAGAGACGAGGGAAGGAGTCGAGAATCACCTGTCTCTCTCTAGAGGACGCGAGGGGAAGTTCATTGACTCCCAAGGATGCTGGAGTAGTCGCATCGACTGAGAAGGGAGGCCCGACGGTTTTTGCCTTCTTCAGGCGAGACGACGAGGGTAAAGAAGCGGGGGTGCGAGCCAGTGCGGGGGCCAGGGCCGCCACGTTGGCCTTGTTTTGCTTGCAGACCATCGCGAGACGTTCGCGGAAACTCTGGCTATGAGACATGTTGGTGGTAGAAGAGATGAGGAAATGAGGGAGGTGGCAATCTCCGCGATGAGGTAAGTGTCGCATATTTATAGGCCCCAGAGGAGGGCCCCACAAAAGATTCTCATAAATGAATTTCAACGCCGCGAGTCTCGGTTGGACTTTCTTTTCGAGCTTAAGGCAACCTCGAAAATAGCGGAGATTGTGTACAACCTCGGGCTCGCAGGAGGCAACTCGAGGAGTGTTGAGTTAGGGGCGAAAGGACAGCAGTGGCGAGTGGGAGCATAGGGTCAACTCGCCGCTATCCTAAAAAGGGGCAGAATATGATGGGCGAGACGGGAACATCGGAACGGCGAGACGGCTCTCGCGACGCACGCTGGCCCTTTATGGCGGGACGCCTCTCGCAAGGCGGGGGACTCACGAGACGAGCAGATAGGCTCGTCTCGCCCGCCGGCTATTTTCTCACTCGCCATAGAGGAAAAAAGTGTTTTTACTTTCTTACCCCCAAGGCCGGATTTTACTCTTTTATCTCAGGTAATTTTCCCCTTTTACCATTTGTGGTCTGCGTATAACCCTTCAGAACAGCGGAGTTTGCCTGTTGGCAGACCCAGCCCAGGGTATTCTAGTAATTTCAGGTCGGTTCAGTTTGGTTATTGGCATGTCAAACTCAGAGGCCTATAAATAGACTGATAAGGTGACTAGAAAAGGTTGTTGAACCATTTTTTTCTTCTTCCTCCAAGGCACCAAGCTCAGCACTGGCTAGGGAGGGGAAGAACTTCTAATTCTTCCGGGTGAGAGGTGGGACCTCCGAGCTGAGAACCTCGGTCTGTTTCTGGTTCTGAGACTCACGTCGAGAGGGCGGTTTGAGAAGAGTAGGTGTGAGCTGCAACTTCAGGTCTGAACTCTAGGTGAAGTCGGGTTACTGGCTTCAACATAATTAATGGTATCAAAATATTGTTCCTCTTTTACATGATCTTCTTCATTAATTTCATCTATGTCTGAGTCATTGAGAGCCATATTGTTGACTTCAAATTCCTCAGCCTCTTCCACATCATCGGAGATGGAGGAGCTTTTTTCTTTTTGGCTCCAGGTTTCAACAATGGAACCTTTGTCCTTCTTCAATGTCTTTTTTTTTTATCAAAGTTCTTCATATGATCCTTCTTGGCCTTTGTGACCTCAGTGCATTCAGGAGAAATTGGAGAGGAGCTTTTCTCTCTCCTTTCATCAGTAGAGCCTTCTAATAATCTTGTAAGGATTCCCAAGTTTCTTTTACTGGCTTGAGTCAGCCAATTTTTTGGAAAATGACATTAGACATTGGTGATACCAATATGTTTATGGTGCAATCTACTCGCCTCCGGCCTTCCGTTGCGCGCTGTCCGTCCCTGCTAACAGCCACAGCAAGCACAAACACCTAATTACCAGTTACAGCTTACCACAAACCCAGCACAGAACAGAACGTAAATGGATAGAAACAACTCCAAGGGATGATTCCCTGAAGGAATTGCGAAGAGGTGCAGGGCTCTCCCGTTGCTACCGCTCAGTTCACAGACTCCAAACAAAACATAGCATAAACCGGTTCACAAACAACAACCCGGTATAAAACCCCCCAAAACCCTAACACACCAAAAAGACACCACTACCCCTCCCAAACATTAAAAATAACAAACATAACATAAAAGATACGTAACATTCCACCCCCCATCAAACGTTCCTTGACCTCAAGGAACAAGATGCGGCCACTTTTGGCGGAGTGACCACAGATCCTCTCACGTTGCCTCCTCCGGGGTACCATTCACCCATTGAAAGTTGGGTCACTACTCGACCCTCACGGTTGGTGATACGCTGCTGCAGGATGGCCAACGGCTCTACAAGCAAATTGCCCTCGGCGTTGACGGTGTCCGGTAGCTGATGGATGACTCCCCCTCGCGGTCCTTTGTACTTCTTAAGCTGTGAGATGTGAAATGTGTGATGAATTTTTGTCTCCACCGGAAGACTCAGCTTATAAGCCACCTGTCCCACTCGTGCCAGCACGGCAAACGGGCCAAAAAATTTTGGTGCTAGTTTATGACCACGGTGTCCCTTGAGGCTGACCTGCCGATAGGGTTGTAACCGCACCCACACCCAGTCCCCAACCTCGAACACATGCTCCCTCCTTTTCGTATCCACCAACATCTTCATCCGATTCTGGTCTTGTGCGAGGTTAGTCTTGAGCAATTGCATCACCAGGTCCCTAGCTACCAACGAACGATCCACCGCTTCAAGTGACGATGTACCTTCCACATACATAGGGAGTGCCACCGGTTCTTGGCCATACACCACTTCATAAGGAGTCAACCAAATGGCACTTTGATACGACGTGTTATACCACCACTCGGTCAATGGTAGCCAACTCGCCCAACTCCTCGGTTTCTCAAAACACATGCAACGGAGATAATTTTCAACACATCGATTTACTACCTCCGTTTGGCCATCGGACTGGTGGTGATAGGCCGTAGACATGTTCAATTGCACCTGAAGGACCTTGAAGAGCTCTTGCCAAAAATTGCTAACAAAGACCGTGTCCCGGTCGCTTACTATGGCTGTAGGTAAACCATGCAAGCGAACGACCGAATCCAAAAAAACTTGTGCCACCCCTTCTGCGGTATACGGATGATTCAATGCAATAAAGTGCGCTTGCTTGCTCAACCGATCTACAATCACCAAGATCGTTGATTTACCGTTGCTCTTTGGTAGGCCTTCAATGAAATCCAAAGAGATCTCTTGCCAAATTCGCTCCGGTACGGGTAGTGGCTGCAGCAAACCCATAGGACGTTGATTATCCGGCTTGCACTGTTGACATACAGGGCACTGCTGAATATAATGGTACACGTCCGACTTCATATTTTTCCAATAGAGCACCCTCTTCATTCGTTTCTAGGTGGCCGTAATGCCGGAGTGGCCTCCCATGACACTGTCATGATAAATTTGAAGCAGTAGGGTCCTCAACCCGGAGTCATGTCCCACCACAAGCCTCCCCTTCCGCTGCAATACATTTCGTTCCCATGAAAATTTCAGGTAAGCATTAGGATCCTCCCTCTTGGCGGCTATAATTTTTTGGATATGAGCATCTCCTTCCCATGACACCTTAATTAATGGTAGTATATCAGCTTGCAACACGCTGATGGCGAACAAGGAGGTTGCTGGCTGCTCCTGCAATGTAGGTTGGGCCTCGGATTTTTCCGGAATTCGAGATAATGCATCCGCACATATATTATCCTTCCCTTGTTTGTAGTGCACCTTGAAGTCATACCCCATCAACTTCGAAAGGTAGTGTTGTTGAGCCGGCGTCGCAAGTTTTTGCTCCAACATAAACTTCAAACTATGATGATCCGTGCGAATCACGAACGAACACCCGATCAAATAATGCCTCCACTTCTGCACCGCTAACACGATGGCCAATAACTCCTTTTCGTATGTACACAGACCCGCATTTTTTGTTCCCAAAGCTTTGCTAAAAAATGCGATAGGTCGCTCATTCTGCAGCAGCACCGCCCCCACTCCTACATCTGATGCATCAGCTTCTATTACAAACGATTGGTCAAAATCCGGCAATTGCAATACCGGAGGGTGGGACACCGCCTGTTTTAATTTCTGGAAGTCCACCTCCGCCTCTTCGGTCCACCGGAAGGTGCGTTGTGTGAGTAGGTTGGTTAGAGGCCGGGCTAACTTCCCATAGCCTTGGATAAACCGTCGTTAATAACCCGTTAGTCCCAAGAAGCCCCGTACTTTCTTCAACAATGTTGGAGTGGGTCATTCCATCATTGCTTGTATCTTTAACGGATCGGTAGCAACGCCTAGTCCCGAAATCACATGCCCCAGATAATGCACTTGCGATAACCCAAAATCACACTTGCTCCGTTTAAGCACCAAATGATTGTCCCGCAAAATGCTGAATGTGAACGCAAGATGCTTCAAATGGTCCACCCATGTAGCGCTGAAAACTAAGATATCATCAAAAAAAACCAATATAAATTTTTGGAGTTAACCTTGGAAGAGACGGTTCATGAGGCTTTGAAACGTTGAAGGAGCATTGGTTAAGCCGAAGGGCATAACCAAGAATTCGTAGTGGCCTTGGTGCGTGCGGAACGCCGTTTTATGAACGTCTTCATCGGCCATCCTCACTTGGTGATATCCCGCACGTAGATCCAACTTGGAGAAGTACTTGGCACCATGCAATTCATCCATCAATTCCTTGATAAGCGGTATCGGAAACCTATCCTTCACGGTGTTCTGGTTCAGCTCTCGATAATCCACACATAATCGCCATGTTCCATCGTGTTTTTTTACCAAAACCACCGGTGATGCAAATTGGCTATTACTGTACTGAATTACTCTCGTCTCCATCATTTCTCCCACTAGGCGTTCAATTTCCGTCTTTTTTATGGGTGGATAGCGGTATGTCCGCAAATTAACGCATTTTCCGCCATCCTTCAACACTATCCGGTGTTCACGCTCCCTTCGAGGTGGTAATCCTTGTGGCTCGAGGAATAAATCAGCAAACTTCTCCAATAATTCATGCCGCCCTTCTTGTTCCCTTGGTGAGGACACGGACCCATGTCACCGCCACCCTTTACCATCCTTTTCTTCCTCTTCCCCCCTTGTTGCCGTCTCAGCATGGAGGCTGCAGAGCGCCATCATGTTCAGCTGCCCGCCATTAGTCTACAGCTTTTGAACCCGAGTTGCCTTGCTCCAAGATCCGTTGCCTTGCTTCGCGCCGCGAAGGGCAATCTTCCGCCCTTGACTCATGAACTCCATTTTAAGATTGCAAAAATCCCATTGAACCGGACCCAAGGTGATTAACGATTGTATTCCCAACACTACATCACACCCTCCTAGGGGTAAAATTAACATGTCGGAAGAGAACCCCACTCCTTGCATCTTCCACTTGAAATCCACGACTTTAGAGCAACTTGCAATTTTTTTCCCATTGACTACGGTCACAAGGAACGGTGGCATAGGTACTGTCACAACCCGCATTTTCTCCGAAATTTTAGAAGTATCAGAGTAAAAGAAAACGCGTGTTGTGATGCCACGTCGGACAGGGGATAACTGTCGACGCTCAGGCAACCACTAACTGCTAAGACTAAGAAAGTTCAAAACTTGAATGATGTGAAAACCAATTATATTTTTTTGAGGCCGTATCCCTCGGCTTCGTGGATCAACTAGTCCACCCTTTCAAAATTATACTTATACGTAGCGGAAAAATACTTTATTCATTTTTTTTTAACATCCTAAAAGAATGCTTATGCGTCCCCAGGGGACGCCTAAGGCTATGCAAAACCCTAGATTTAATTTATATATTATATATAGGAAATACCCTTTTTACGCGGTTTGAAAATAGTGATTAAGCTTTTTAGAAAAGAAAACATGATGCCTATATTTTTGATATAATAGTTATTTTTTATTATAGGTTTTAAAGTAACTAGCAACGTAACATAAATCATCCCAGAAGCAAGTTGAATAAACTCCAAAACAGGAAATCTAGCAGCATAAGCAAAGTACAAAGCATCTAAAAGAGAAACCACCAGTGGGCGCCAACAACTGACACGAACCCACTGGTGAGTAGGTATATCTGTACTACAAGTCTAAAGAACCTACCTCCCAGGAGTGAGGAAAAGAAACTCAGCAGCAGCTACAACACTAGCAAACTCCAGAAGAACCCTAGCCGCTCAGTCGGCTATAAACTTGAACCTGGGGCATTCAAAGAAGAGAACGCCTCAGCAAAGCAATATATAAATATGGAAATGGAACAATAACATAAGAAAGAAGTGAAACAGGTAAGAGCTAAGTAAACGAGTGCAGGAAAAATACTCGCCATGAGTGAGTAAAAAGGGGGTGCACCAAGTGCACGGGTGAGGTCAAGCCTCTCACATTTCTGCAGGAAGGATTAGCAAAATAACAAATAAATTCAAGTATAAAGCTAGAGCAGGAAGAGCCACCTAGTACTGGAGATGGACAAAAACGGAAATAAGGGCCTAGACTGGTGGCAACGGTCCAACCACGTCTCACAGGCCTAAACATCTCAAGGTGCTGTGGTGGTGGCATCGGTCCAACTCAACCAAACAGCTCACATTGTCTTAATAAGACAAGAAGTAAATCACGGGTGGCGGCATCGGTCCGACCCACCTCAAAATCACATCCTACTCCAGCACTACGTGACTCGGGGAAAGCCCTCACTAGTGGTTCCATGAACCACCAAGAAGTCACCACAACCATATCCCAACTAGAGCAATCCACCTAAGGACCTTATATACATACCAAGGGACTAAACATCGAGTTCGTCCAAGCAAGTGGTTGATACAAATAAATTAAAAGTGACATGATACAGAACTTGCGCAAGTAACTTGATACTAAATGCCTACCAATAACGTGATATTAAATATAACAAGCAGCTTGACCTCCGACTAAACCTATACATCTAGCTTGGGACAACACCCTAAATTTAACTTACTACAACCAAAATGTTTAGCTTGATACAACCCATAAGCAACTAGTTTAGGTGGTTCGATACCTACATTAGCAAGGGGCTTAACACGAATGCAAACAAGAGAATTGACACCAAAAAAGATAATGACAAGAGTTTTGGGCGATTTTGATACAAATCCAATTTCTTTCTTTTAGAGACCATGGGGCAACTACAATAAAACTCTTGAATTTAATTATAACAAAACACATTAATGGTTCATACCCAAGGAAATCACAACCAACCACATAACTCATGGATGAACAAGCTTATAACAAGGGCACCCGGGTTATACCCTACCGGGGCAAGATCCCTAGCAAAAGAAAAAAAATAACCTTGAAACCCTCCTACTCAAGGAACGAAATCAGCAAAAAAAACTAAAATAAAAAGGGGAGGTTAAGAGGCTTTGAACCATGTCTTCATGCGTATAATCAAGTAACAAGGAAAACACAAAAAAAATTTCATGAATCAAGCAAGCGGGACAAGGCATGGAATTACTTTGACAAGGGTATACTTGTCTTGATCTTAGGAGAAATTTCGGACAGCAACCACCTAAGAAATCCTGGAAATTGAAAGATCAATAGAGGAAAACCAAATCTGAGCACTAAAGGCAAGGAAACCGCAGCCCTAGGCTTGGAGAAAAGGGTGGTGAACTCTCAAAATAACTACCTTGGAATGGAGATCTTGCCTAGAAGAGTCCGAATCCGGCCTCGAACTGGAGATCCGGGCTGATTCGGCCGGCGAACGGGCGATCGGGGGCTGCGGGGACTTCCGCCTGCTTCCGCTCGGGCTGCCTGCGTCGGGTAAGGGGGGGGGGGGGGGGGAAGATAACCTAATACCGGTTTTATTTATATATATATATAGATATATATATATATATATATATATATAGATATATATATAGATATATATAGATATACATATATATATACACTTATTAAGTTATATACCCATATTTACATATAACACCCATATATATATATCTAAACCTACACCCTAACACACATATATATATGTATATTTATACACACACACTAACACATGATCGCAGGCACGCACTCGCAAATCATTAAAACCTTGCATGCCCACAGCACGCGCTATGCCCTAAATGCGCGAACATGAAAAAAAAATATGCTCGCACAAATGACGACTCGCTAACTAGCGACCGTCGAAAAGGCGCGAAAACTAACGCCCTCGGATTCCGAACAAATCCGCACCGCAGCTAAACACTCGGGCTACGAAAACATCGGCGGAGTCGGACACAACCTCCGACGACCACACACTTGGGCAAACCTCGCCCGAAGCCACAGTACAGGGATTCCCTAAGAGGCTCAGTCGGGCCTCCAAAACAGACACCGACTAGCTGGGGAAACCATACAACAGGCTATAACCTCTAAGAACACCTAACGAGGTACTCTAACAACGGCACGAGCCGGGAATGCGCCAACGTAACGCCAAACGAGGGTTTAAATAGTTGCCGAAAAATTCGGGGGCGTTACAGTCACTCCCCCTAAAAGAAAGTTTCGTCCCGAAACTTTACGTACACTACCTCTACTATAGCAGGAAAGTAACAATATAAAAGTTACTAGAAATATAACATACCCAACAGATCAGGAGAACAGGCGAGGGTAAGCCTCCCTCATAGCCGACTCTAGCTCCCAAGTCGCACTTTCCAAATCTTGATTCTTCCAAAGAACCTTCACCATCGGGATAGACTTTGATCGCAGCACCCGGTCCTGAGTATCCAAGATGCGGACCGGCACCTCAACATACGAGAGGTTGGGCTCCAACTGGGGCACGGCATCCAAGACTTGCCCACTGCTCCGCACACACTTCCGCAGCTGGCTCACGTGAAAGACATTATGCACGCCTGGGAAGTTGGCGGGTAGATCCAACCTATATGCTGCCACACCAATACGCTCCAAAATTCTGAATGGGCCCACATACCTCGGATCCAGCTTACGGTTCTTGCCGAACCTCTTCACTCCAACCATCGGAGACACCTTCAAGAAAACCAAATCCTCTACCGAAAATTCCAAATCAGACCTACGCCGGTTGGCGTTTTTCTCATATCTCTCCTGAGCTAACCGAAGCTTTTTCCGAATGAGCTTCACAGCAACCTCCATTTCCTCGAGAGCATCAGGACCCAACAAAGGCCTCTCACCGGCCTCAGTCCAAAACAACGGAGTTCTGCAGCGCCTCCCATATAATGCCTCGAAGGGAGCCATTTGCAAGCTCTCTTGGTAACTGTTATTGTAGGCAAACTCCATGAGCCGCAAACGCTCATCCCATGCTCCACCGTGATCTAGAATGTAGCACCTGATCATATCCTCCACAATGCGGTTCACCCTCTCGGTCTGCCCATTTGTCTGAGGGTGGTAAGCGGTAGAATATCTCAAGTCTGTGCCCAAACCCTCCTGCAAACTCTTCTAGAAACGGGAAGTAAATCTGGAGTCTCGGTCTGAAATGATGCTCACGGGAACTCCATGCAACCGGATGACCTCACTCAAATACAGCTCTGCTATCTTCTTCATCGGGTAGTCGATCTTATAAGGTACGAAGTGCGCACACTTCGTCAATCGGTCCACGATCACCCAAACTGAGTCAAATCCTCTTGGAGATCTTGGTAAGCCCGTTATGAAGTCCATAGAGATACTTTCCCACTTCCAAGTCGGGATTTCCAAAGGAGTCAGCTTTCCACCAGGCCTCTCATGATCGGCCTTCACCCGCTTGCAAGTGTAACATTCAGAAACATACCGAGCTATATCCCCTTTCATACCTTGCCACCAGGCGATCTGCTTCAAATCATGATACATCTTCGTGGATCCCGGGTGGTAGGCAACACTGGATCCATAAGCCTCTTTGCATACCGTGCTCCTGATGTCTCCAACCGCGGGGATGCAAAACCTGCCGCGGTACTTCAAGGTACCCGAATCGTCGATGGAGAAATCCGGCAACTCCCCTCTCTCAGCCCTGAGGTACAGGTGTAACAAATCTGGATCATCCTTCTGGTGCAACCTGGTGAGCGAAATCCAAGATGGCTCCACCACTGCCAAACTGCTTTGCAAATCACAGCATCCCACAGAGATGTCCATCAACAGGAACTCTTCCACTAAACGGTCCGCCGTGAGGTTGAAGATCTTCCCTGTCTTGCGGCTCAGGGCGTCGGCCACCACGTTGGCCTTGTCTGGGTGGTACTGGATCTCCACGTCATAATCGGCCACAAACTCTAGCCACCGCCGCTGGCGCAGATTCAGCTCCTTTTGAGTAAACACGTACTTCAGGCTCTTATGATCTGTGAAAATCTTGCACTGGACCCCATAGAGTAGATGCCTCCACAGCTTCAACGCAAAAATCACCGCCGCAAACTCGAGGTCATGCGTAGGGTAATTCCGCTCGTGAGTCTTCAACTGTCGCGACCCATACGCGATCACCTTCCCCTCTTGCATCAACACGCCTCCGAGCCCAACATGCGAGGCATCCACATAAACACCGTAGTCCTTGCCCTCCGTAGGCAATGTCAAAACAGGAGCAGTGCACAATCTCCTCTTTAGCTCCAGAAAGGCCTCCTCGCACTGCTCGCTCCAGATGAACGCTGCATGCTTCTGCGTCAACTTAGTCAAGGGCGCTGCCAAGGTAGAAAAGCCCTCAACAAACCTTCGATAATAGCCGGCCAACCCCAAGAAGCTCCTGATCTCCTTGGGTGTGCTCGGCCTATGCCAATCCATCACTGCAGAAATCTTCACCGGGTCTACTGAAATGCCATCTTTGTTCACCACGTGACCCAGGAAGGACACCTGCGGCAACCAGAACTCACATTTGCTCAACTTGGCGTACAACTGATGATCTCTCAAGGCAGATAACACCAACCGCAAGTGTTGATCATGCTCCGCAGCATTCCGTGAGTAAATCAGAGCGTCGTCTATGAATACGACCACAAACTTGTCCAGAAAATCTTTGAACACCCGGTTCATCATGTCCATGAATGCTGATGGCGCGTTGGTCAACCCAAAAGACATAACTAGGAATTCGAAATGTCCATGCCTCGATCGAAATGCCGTCCGTGGAATGTCCGACTCCCAGATTCTGAGCTGATGATATCCTGATCGAAGGTCAATCTTGGAGAACACAGAACTGCCACGTAACTGATCGAATAAGTCGTCGATTCTGGGCAGGGGGTACCTGTTCTTGATGGTGACTTTGTTCAACTCCCTATAGTCGATGCAAAGGCGCATCGAACCATCTTTCTTCTTCACAAAAAGAACGGGTGCACCCCAGGGCGACGAGCTCTGCCTTATGAAACCCTTCTCCAATAACTCATCCAGCTGGGTACGCAGCTCCTCCATCTCTCGCGGGGCCATCCGGTACGGCGCCTTAGCAATAGGACGCGTACCCGGCTCCAAATCAATCACGAACTCGACATCTCTGGCCGGGGGAAGACCGGGAAGGTCGCTAGGGAACACATCAGAAAACTCACGGACAACAGGAATCTCATCCAACAACGGCACACTGCTAACAGTCCCCAGCACCGAGACTAAGCAAGCAAAACAATCGGAACTGAATAACCTCTGAGCACATACCGCAGAAATCGCCGGAGAGGCCTGGCGCGGATCGCCATAAATACTCCCAGGCTGACCGTTGTCCTTCTTGAAGTCCAAGCGCCTACCCCTGCACTGGATCACCGCATCGTATCTGGACAACCAATCCATACCCAGGATGACGTCGAAATCTTCCAAGTCTATAACCTTCAGATCCGCCTTGGCTGGGAAATCCCCCAACATAATAGGACAATCCAGAATGCCCTGATCTGATATCACGGAATCACCCGAGTGAAATTTGACGCAAAAGGCATCACCGACACGATCAAGAACCAGCTGGCACCGCTCTACAAAGGCCCTAGCCACAAATGAGTGGGTAGCACCTGAGTCAAAGAGAACGCGCGCCCAGCGGTTCTTTACCTTAAAACTCCCTATATAAATATCAACGGGGAATTGCACAGTCAATAAAGAAAACAAAAGCCAGACTAATATGCAAAAGAAGTAAAAGACTAGCGAGAAGGTTAACCTGAAATGACTTGCGTCGAAGTTTGAGCCTCCGCTGAAGATATCACGTTCAGCTTCCCTTTGCCTCTATCCATAGACTGAGGCGGTGGCAGCGCCTGAAGAGGAACTGGTCGGTGCACAGACTGGAGCTGCGGGCATCGGGCCTTGGTATGACCTTTCTGTCCGCACTGATAGCAGACCTTGTCCTTTAACCAGCAACGGGCAACATCATGCCCCTCCTTCTTGCACAAAGTACACACCGCATTCTGTCTGGGAGCATCCTGTATAGCATGCACATGCACCTTCTGCGCCGCAGCCCTCTTGAAACATCTCTCAGCAGGATGGCCCGACCGGCCGCAAAAACTACAAACCTCCTTGCTCCTCTTCCCCGAAGGAGCACCAGGCACTTGGGGGCTCTTTGCTTCAGCAGCTTTCCTCTTCTCATTTCTCGCCTGCTGTCCTCTATGCTTCGCGTTTTCGATGGCCTCTACCTTCAAAGCGGCCTCCACTGCCCCAGCATAACTCACTGCTCCATGAGCCACCGCTAGCTGCTGTACCTCGCTCCGCAGGCCACCGAGGAACCGCTTTGCTCTATCCTCCTCTGAGCTCACCAAACTAGGGGCAAAGCGACTGAGTTTGCTGAACTCAATCTCATACTCGCTGACTGAGAGCTGCCTCTGCTTCAGATGTAAGAAGTCATTCATCAGCCTGTCTTGCTCCACTGACGGTAGAAATTTCCGCATCAAGATCTCCTTGAAGGAAGCCCAAGTGCTTCCTCCTACCATTCCCTCCTTCTCCCTCATCCACCAGCTCTTCGCTAACCCCTTCAGCTGATAGGCGGCCAGCATCACCTTCTGATCATCAGACACTCCAGAGTAGTGAAACATCTCTTCTATGGTAATCAACCAGTCATCCAATATCATGAAGTCCGCCTTACCATCGTAGGTAGGGGGTCGCAGTCGCTGGAACTGAGTGATGAAAGTCATCTCCGGGGGCACCACCACTGGAGGCACCAAAGGGGCTGGAGGTGCAGGAGGTGCGGGAACAGCTAAACCCGCAGCAGGGTCCTGCGCTCTCGGGGCTAGTCCTGCCACCACAGATAACAGGGACTGGATCTGGGACTGAACGTCCACCATCTGCCTCGATAGAGCCTCATTGCTCTGCCTCAGACTTTCCATAACTGTACCGCTTTGAGTACCAGAAGACCCGCCCTCAGATTGGGGAGTCGATCTCGCCACTCTACGCTTAGGCGCCATCCTAAAAAGGATCAACAAACAAACATCAGAACCTAGTTCAACTACTAGGACAAAACAACAGGTACAAACAAACCTACATAAGTACTTGCTTTCACTGCCAACTTGCTCTGGGGTTTTTATATATGTATATATATATTTATACAGGGGAAATAATGTCATGCTTAACCTAAGATGGTTCACCACCATCACACTAACTCTTGTGCCTAAGTCGAGCATGCATGAATTTATAATCTCTTTTTGACTCAAAACCATGTGTGTACATATGTCATCCTGCAAGTCTTTAGCTTGGCACGTTGTGCTTATGCAATGTTATGCTATGCATGATTGTGCTATGCATTCTAAAAAGGCCCTAATGCATGTTATGAGCGGCGTACACATGAAAATGTTATGCATCCCATACTACATAACATTTTCATGCAACGAAAAAGAAAACGTGCTAGTCGCATTCATGTGGTGAGGTTATGCATCTCATACTACATAACCCTCACATGTTGCCTCCTATGGTGGATCCATATACGAACACATATTATGCATCTCATACCACATAATATGCCCCGTATACTTCATGTTATGCTATGAGTGTAGTGTTCGTGCTTCAGCCAAGACGTGCCGATGACATATCGGTGTGTGTATGACATGATGCTAAACTTCTAATACCTACAAGGAAAGGTTGCCCGACAAATTGTCAAGCAACCTCCCTCTGATACCAACTGTCACAACCCGCATTTTCTCCGAAATTTTAGAAGTATCAGAGTAGAAGAAAACGCGCGTTGTGATGCCACGTCGGACAGGGGATAACTGTCGACGCTCAGGCAACCACTAACTGCTAAGACTAAGAAAGTTCAAAACTTGAATGATGTGAAAACCAATTATATTTTTTTGAGGCCGTATCCCTCGACTTCGTGGATCAACTAGTCCACCCTTTCAAAATTATACTTATACGTAGCGGAAAAATACTTTATTCATTTTTTTTTTAACATCCTAAGAGAATGCTTATGCGTCCCCAGGGGACGCCTAAGGCTATGCAAAACCCTAGATTTAATTTATATATTATATATAGGAAATACCCTTTTTACGCGGTTTGAAAATAGTGATTAAGATTTTTAGAAAGGAAAACATGATGCCTATATTTTTGATATAATAGTTATTTTCTTTTATAGGTTTTAAAGTAACTAGCAAACTAACATAAATCATCCCAGAAGCAAGTTGAATAAACTCCAAAACAGGAAATCTAGCAGCATAAGCAAAGTACAAAGCATCTAAAAGAGAAACCACCAGTGGGCGCCAACAACTGACACGAACCCACTGGTGAGTAGGTATATCTGTACTACAAGTCTAAAGAACCTACCTCCCAGGAGTGAGGAAAAGAAATTCAGCAGCAGCTACAACACTAGCAAACTCCAGAAGAACCCTAGCCGCTCAGTCGGCTATAAACCTGAACCTGGGGCATTCAAAGAAGAGAACGCCTCAGCAAAGCAATATATAAATATGGAAATGGAACAATAGCATAAGAAAGAAGTGAAACAGGTAAGAGCTAAGTAAACGAGTGCAGGAAAAATACTCGCCATGAGTGAGTAAAAAGGGGGTGCACCAAGTGCACGGGTGAGGTCAAGCCTCTCACATTTCTGCAGGAAGGATTAGCAAAATAACAAATAAATTCAAGTATAAAGCTAGAGCAGGAAGAGCCACCTAGTACTGGAGATGGACAAAAACGGAAATAAGGGCCTAGACTGGTGGCAACGGTCCAACCACGTCTCACAGGCCTAAACATCTCAAGGTGCTGTGGTGGTGGCATCGGTCCAACTCAACCAAACAGCTCACATTGTCTTAATAAGACAAGAAGTAAATCACGGGTGGCGGCATCGGTCCGACCCACCTCAAAATCACATCCTACTCCAGCACTACGTGACTCGGGGAAAGCCCTCACTAGTGGTTCCATGAACCACCAAGAAGTCACCACAACCATATCCCAACTAGAGCAATCCACCTAAGGACCTTATATACATACCAAGGGACTAAACATCGAGTTCGTCCAAGCAAGTGGTTGACACAAATAAATTAAAAGTGACATGATACAGAACTTGCGCAAGTAACTTGATACTAAATGCCTACCAATAACGTGATATTAAATATAACAAGCAGCTTGACCTCCGACTAAACCTATACATCTAGCTTGGGACAACACCCTAAATTTAACTTACTACAACCAAAATGTTTAGCTTGATACAACCCATAAGCAACTAGTTTAGGTGGTTCGATACCTACATTAGCAAGGGGCTTAACACGAATGCAAACAAGAGAATTGACACCAAAAAAGATAATGACAAGAGTTTTGGGCGATTTTGATACAAATCCAATTTCTTTCTTTTAGAGACCATGGGGCAACTACAATAAAACTCTTGAATTTAATTATAACAAAACACATTAATGGTTCACACCCAAGGAAATCACAACCAACCACATAACTCATGGATGAACAAGCTTATAACAAGGGCACCCGGGTTATACCCTACCGGGGCAAGATCCCTAGCAAAAGAAAAAAAAATAACCTTGAAACCCTCCTACTCAAGGAACGAAATCAGCAAAAAAAACTAAAATAAAAAGGGGAGGTTAAGAGGCTTTGAACCATGTCTTCATGCGTATAATCAAGTAACAAGGAAAACACAAAAAAAATTTCATGAATCAAGCAAGCGGGACAAGGCATGGAATTACTTTGGCAAGGGTATACTTGCCTTGATCTTAGGAGAAATTTCGGACAGCAACCACCTAAGAAATCCTGGAAATTGAAAGATCAATAGAGGAAAACCAAATCTGAGCACTAAAGGCAAGGAAACCGCAGCCCTAGGCTTGGAGAAAAGGATGGTGAACTCTCAAAATAACTACCTTGGAATGGAGATCTTGCCTAGAGGAGTCCGAATCCGGCCTCGAACTGGAGATCCGGGCTGATTCGGCCGGCGAACGGGCGATCGGGGGCTGCGGGGACTTCCGCCTGCTTCCGCTTGGGCTGCCTGCGTCGGGTAAGGGGGGGGGGAAGATAACCTAATACCGGTTTTATTTATATATATATATATATATATATATATATATATATATATATATATATACATATATATATACACTTATTAAGTTATATACCCATATTTACATATAACACCCATATATATATATCTAAACCTACACCCTAACACACATATATATATGTATATTTATACACACACACTAACACATGATCGCAGGCACGCACTCGCAAATCATTAAAACCTTGCATGCCCACAGCACGCGCTATGCCCTAAATGCGCGAACATGAAAAAAAAATATGCTCGCACAAATGACGACTCGCTAACTAGCGACCGTCGAAAAGGCGCGAAAACTAACGCCCTCGGATTCCGGACAAATCCGCACCGCAGCTAAACACTCGGGCTACGAAAACATCGGCGGAGTCGGACACAACCTCCGACGACCACACACTTGGGCAAACCTCGCCCGAAGCCACAGTACAGGGATTCCCTAAGAGGCTCAGCCGGGCCTCCAAAACAGACACCGACTAGCTGGGGAAACCATACAACAGGCTATAACCTCTAAGAACACCTAACGAGGTACTCTAACAACGGCACGAGCCGGGAATGCGCCAACGTAACGCCAAACGAGGGTTTAAATAGTTGCCGAAAAATTCGGGGGCGTTACAGGTACCACTGGGCATTGCAGTCGGTTAGCCGCCCCCTCGTATAAGAAATTGTGAGTGCTCCCCGAATCTATCAGCACATGAATCGGTTTGCCTTCATATGATGCTATCACCCGCATGGTATGGAAGTGCGACATGCCTGTCAACGCTTGCATTCACACTTGGGGTGTATGTCCATCTCCTTCCCCTTCCTGCAAGTCCACCACGTCCGTACCTTCCTCCGGTTGTTCATAGTCCTCCACTGCCTCTACTATAACATCCATCGAATATGCTTGCTTGTGGTTGGGACATTTGTGGTTGGGAGTGTAAGCTTGGTCGCACCAAAAACACAAACCTTTCCATCTCTTCTCATTCATTTCTGACGGTGTGGATTTCCGCCCTCCCCTAGATTTGGCATACCGCTGCCCAGCAATACGGTTATCACCCGTTACACCGGTAGGACGGTGAGTGTACCCGGTCCGCTCCTCCCTCCTGTAACTTTCCTCCACATGAATTGTTGTTTTCTTTCTACAGTATGAAATTTGTTGATCTTGAAGACGCGCTAACAAAAATACCTCCTGCATTGATTTTGGTTGGAACATTCGTACTCCATATTGTATATCCTCCCGGAGACCCGCAAGGCACAAACTAATTGCATGCCTTTCATCAATCACCACCCGGTGTAGCAACAAATCAAATTCCTCCAAATAGCTTTGCACTGATGCCCGTTGCCTCATGTTCTTCAACTCGCTCATGGGATCGTTAAAAAGGACGGACCCAAAACGCCCATGTAGCGCTTGACTATATTCTTCCCAATTCGGCCATTGTCGAGTCAACCTTGCCTTCATATACGACTGATGCCAATACAGGGCTGCTCCTTCCAAATGCACGGATGCCATTTTTGCCTTCATATCTTCCGGTGTGTCATCTATTTCAAAGAACTGGTCGCAGCGATAAATCCATTGGATCAAATCCTCACCCCAAAACCTTGGAAACTCCAGTCGAGGGAATCGGGTAACAATGTGCGACGATGATGAATGGTGGGACTTTCTGCCACTCTCCGGTGTGAATCCACCCCCACTCCTACGCTCTGCGGACTGCTCGCCCCGCAAACTAGCAAACATCGACCTCATCTCCTCACCCATCACCGGGATCGACCGAGCCAGCTCTTCCTGAGTGTTCTTGATAGCTTCCATTTCCGATTGTGTCTCCTTGGATTGAGTGGCATCCGAAACCGGCATCGCCCGCACGCCAACCTGGCTCTGATACCTTGGTGCAATCTACTCGCCTCCGGTCTTCCGTTGCGCACTGTCCGTCCCTGCTAACAGCCACAACAAGCAGAAACACCTAATTACCAGTTACAGCTTATCACAAACCCAGCATAGAACAGAACGTAAATGGATAGAAACAACTCCAAGGGATGATTCCCTGAAGGAATTGCGAAGAGGTGCAGGGACTCTCCCGTTGCTACCGCTCAGTTCACAGACTCCAAACAAAATATAGCATAAACCGGTTCACAAACAACAACTCGGTATAAAACCCCCCAAAACCCTAACACACCAAAAGGACACCACTACCCCTCCGAAACATTAAAAATAACAAACATAACATAACATAAAAGATACGTAACAGTTTGTGTTTTTATTATTGTTGGATCTAGCCTTTCTGTCAGTCTCTGTTTAGGAAGCACCAGTACAGGTACGGGTACCGGGTACGACATGATACGTTATAACAAATATAATATATATATATATATATATTACAAGTGCAATAAATAGTTCTCAAAACATCAATCATAAGAAAGTAAAAGCACGCAGAAAGCATAGATAAAAACACACAGATAAGGCAACACAGATTTTATGCTGATTTCTCAAATGTTGTGTACATTCACTCTTCTGCCTCAGCAGGATTCTCCACTAAACAATGCGGAGATTTTCATAACGACCCCTTAGAACCACAAGTGATTTTGACAAGGTCTTTAAAATCAGGTGTTGTTGATAAGGTCTCTCCAAAATCAAGTGAGTTTTTGATAAGACCACTCTAACTAGTTGTCGATAACTTCTTTCCAAAACTAAATGTCTTTTCTAAGGAAGACTCAATGAACCCCAAGTTGTTGATAAGGTATCTCCAAAACTAACTACAATCTTTTAATGAGATTCAAAAACTCTTTCAGAAGGTAGGATTTGAGTTTTCACAATATGTTCTTCCGCAATAATCTTTGAAGGAACTGATTCGTTCAACACGGTGTGGATTGAGGCTTCTTCTTATTGATCAAGATTCTGGAGGAGGAAATCGAATCTTGATCTTCAACAATGACCCTTTAGACAAAGGCTTTCGTTTGAATCTTCCTATAGAAGTGAAGATTCTTCTTGATCACTGAGGGAGTTGATCTTCTTTTTGCTCAATGACCCACCATTCTCTACGTATATTCTTCGATCTGCTGATTTCTCTTTTATATGTCTTCATTTGAATGTCCTTCCAAAACTACAGTATTAAATGTTTTGGGTGAATCATTCCATAAATGTTTTTCAGGCATTGATGTCTTTCTTGAATAGAAGAGTAACGGTTGTATTTTATCCATGATTACTGTCATGACTAGTTTTATCCATGATTACTGTCATGATTAGTTTTATCCATGATTACTGTCATGACTAGTTCCAAGAAATGAATGTTGGAGGCCTTCTAAAAGTCGACGCCGGGTTGTCGACGTTACTCTGAAAGATGACGTAAAAGACAGTTGCATTGAGGCTTTGATGCTCTGAGACCTCCAGACGGTGCATCAATTGCTTTTGACATTGCGTCGAATATTATTCGACGTTATTTTGGAGAATTTGACGTCACTTTGAGAATTCGACGTCACTTGAAGAATTCGACGTCGTTTTGAGAATTCAATGTCGCATTGAGAATTTGACGTCGTTTTGAGATCTTTGATGTTTTCTTGAGTTTCATAAATCTGTCTGACTCAAATTACCCTTTTATATAGCATGGGTAATATCATTAGAAATAAAAGAGGCCCAAGAAATCTTATATCATTCCACTACACCGAAACCTGAATCATTTTATGTATTGGTAAGTATACCTAGTAATGATTAACTAGAAAAAGAATATATTATTGATAGGAATTCCAATTTGGATAGAAAATATTTTGATTGTAGAACTCTTTCTATTTGTTTTAGAAAAAATATTGAGATCTGGACCAATGCTGATATTCGCAGAAAGATTCATAAAAAGGCTAAAGCTGAAATTAATATTAATAAAAGGAATAACTATGTATCAAATCAAGATATGGGTTTTTCCCAATAAATTTTCTTAATTTATTTATTATCTTCTTTGTCTGCCTACTTTATTAATTAAAATAATTTTCTGATGCTTTGTAGGTTGCAACAGATGTGGCATCTCGTGGCCTCGATGTCTCCGGTGTATCTCACGTTGTTAATCTGGATCTTCCAAAGGTTACTAGCTGCTACCAATTAAGCTAGCTGACGATAATAATGCCTGTCATTTTATAATGTTTCTCATGAGAGAAAGCTGTTATGAGATCTCTTACTCCGTGATTTCTCACCCTATTGTTTTTGTTACTAGATCTGCATTTTTATTAGCATGGTCGAAAACCAATTTTACTTGAATCATCACAGAGTATGGAGGATTATGTCCACAGAATCGGGAGAACCGGTCGTGCTGGTTGTGTTGGTCAAGCCACTTCATTTTACACAGATCGGGACATGGTTTGCTCACTCTTTGTTTTTTTTCATTTGTGTTCCCTTTTCCTCTGTAAGTTTCTTGTCATGTACCTTTTAAAAAAGGTTTGAAATGCCCGGTATTTTCAGTTCCTTGTGGCCCAAATAAGAAAAGCAATTGCTGATGCAGAATCTGGGAATGTCGTGTCCTTTGCCACTGGAAAGGTATTATATTTTGTTTAGTTTCAGGGTTTATGTTTTTCTTCTTCCAAGCTGCCTTTTTGAATTCCATAATCATACTTATATCAATCAATTTCCTTGTACCATATTATGTTTGATCTCCAATTTTATATAACAAGTCTACCTCCTTTGAGTATCATCACCCCCTTTGATTTGGCAGACTGCAAGGAGGAAAGAAAGGGAAGCCGCCGCCGCCCATAGAGAAACGAGGGATTCGTTTTCTAAGTTTTCCGTCAATAATACTACTTCTATAAAGATCGAAGAAAAATATCGTTATATGATCGGCCCGGCTAGCACGAGGAAAGAAGGTGTTGCAGATGATGCTTGGGATGATTAGCATTTTAAGTTACCTGACTAATACTTTATTGTCATTTGTTGTGAGCATTGATCTTCTTCCATTATGCGGCGGGATGCTATGAAGGTTATTTTCTAGTAAAAGACACTTGATCATGTGTAAATTATTTTTTCCAATTTTGATTGTATTTATTTCCTTGAAGCTTGTTGATTAAGGATTATTTGCTGTCATGTTTGAAATCACTTCCCTGTGTAGGTGTAGGTGTAGGGAGAAATTTTTTAAATCCTGATGGCTTATTATATATGCATAATAATCTTTTCATGTTGCGGTATGGAGGCCGGGCGGCCTGTTGCAGTTTGGAGGCCGGGCGGTCTGGCGGTTTATCTCAACGACTTGTCTGCCGGCCTGTTGCTGTTTGGAGACCGGCGGTCTAGCGGTCTCCTGTGGCGGCTTGTTCTCTGTGGCAGCTTGTTCTCTCCTTCTAGTGATTGTCGATCGGTTAGTCTATTCGTCTAACCGCGCGACTTGTTCGGTTTGTTTATTTGTAAAGCCGCATATACTTGTAATTATTTATTCTCACGTTACTTATTTGTAATCTCGCTCATCTACTTCATTCTATAAAAGGAAGGTTATACCTTTGTAATATACACCTTTTTTGGATAATAAAATTTGTTATTTCAAATTTTTGGCCTGTTTGTTTTTTGTTCGCACATGGAATCAGAGCACTCAATCTTTTCCTCTTGATTCTATGAGCTCTCTGTCCGCGTGACTTGTTTCTTCTTCTCGCGATCGGTCTTCGGGACTTGTTTCTTTCGTCGGCTTTGTCCTTGTTCGCGCAGTTTCTTTTGCTCCTTGTCGTTGTCCTTTGTGTGTGTGGTCTCTTTGATTCCTCTTTCTTCTCGCCGCGATCAGTTCTTATGTCATCGCGACCTATTATTATCGCGACTTGTGCTTAGTCGTCACGCCTCCTTTTTTAGCCGCGCCCTGCTCTTTGTCGTCGTGACCTCTCCTAGTCGCGACTTGTTTTTCTCGTTACTCTCTTTTATGGCAATCTCTGATATCTCTACCACCACTACTCTCGTTGCGCCTCCTCTTCCTCCTTCCACTCCTTCGGAAAATCTTGGCACCGTTTCCAAACTCATCGGTCTCAACTAATCGGATTGGAGTGTCTCCTTCACCTTCCTTCTCCGCTCTCAACGCAAACGTCATCATCTTACCGATGACCCTCCTCTGCATGATTCTCCTCTCCTTGACGATTGGGATGCCAGCGACGCTCTTGTTCGCACATGACTGTCTAACAGCATCTCTGATGAATGTCTGCCCGTCATCCGTCATGATGAAATGGTCACGGTTGTTTGGCTTCATCTCGCCGTTCTATACTCCAAGGGAGCTCCGACGTCCTGCATCTATACTCTGTATGCGGACTTCTTTGCCCGCCCCTCCACGTCTCCTGCTACTGCTTACCAACAAGTTCAGACTCTTGTAGACGAATTTTTCCAAAATCGCCCCTTCTCTGCAGATCTCGTTGAACAACACAAACATTTACAGGAGCTTCTAGTTGTGTGTTATCTTCTGTGACTTCCTGAGTCATGACATGATACGTCAACAAATCCTTGGCGAGGCGGAGTCTCCCACCCTGGATGCCACTGTTGCCCGCATTGCCGCTGTTACCTCTCTGCTACAACGTTCGCTGTTATCCTCCCCTCCTCAACCGGACAACTACGCTCACCATACTCAGCGACGTGGCTCTGGTGGCCGCCACCTCCCGTCCAGCGAACGTGGTGCTTCCCGCTTTCTCTGCTCTCACTGTGGCCGCATCGGCCACACGGTTGATCGTTGCTGGAAGAAGCATCCTCATCTTCGACCATTTGGAGACGCTTCCACTTCCTCTTTGAAGTCGTCTGCCTCCGTTGTCACATCTACAGGTAGTGTCCACGTCGCTACTTAAGGTAAATGGTTGATCGACTCTGGTGCTACCAATCATATGACCGGCAATCTGCAATTTTTTTCTCCTAGAACAGCATGATTGGTTGACCCTGGTCCTTATTGTGGACGACTCTCCTTCACCGGTCAATGGAACCGGAGTTGTTCAAGTTACTCCGTCTCTTCGCTTGGCGGACACCCTCTACATGTCCAAGTTCCCTTGCAACTTATTATCTGTTACTTCTCTTTGCAAGCAACTACAATGCTTCGTCACATTCACTTATACTACTTGTTCTTTTCAGGATTCGGGCTCCAAACGGGCGATTGCTACTGGGACTGAGAGAGGCGGCCTCTACTTCCTCGACAATGTTTCTGCACTGTCTGCCTTCTCCTCATCTTCTACTGATCTTCTCTAGTGGTACCTTCGTCTTGGTCATGCTCCTCCACGACTTCTTCGTCGGCTTCTGCCCCACCTTCCTCCGCAGAGTCCTCTCAATTCTAATGCATGTCAGCTTGGCAAGCATCACCGCTCGTCCTTCCTACTGAAGCTAGGTCGTGGATCTTCCCGACCGTTTGATCTTGTTCACTCCGACTTCTGGGGTCCTGCTCATACCCTCACCATAGGTCGGGGTAGTTCATATTTTGTAACATTTATTGATGATTTCTCTAGGTCTACGTGAGTGTATCTTTTAAAGGATTGCTCTGAACTCTTTTTTATATGGACCTCGTTTTATAATATGATTAAAAATCAGTTTGATATGTTTATTAAAATCTTTCGCTCTGACAATGCTAAGGAATATCTTAGTACTGCTTTCTCTTCTTTATGTATGCAACATGGTATTATTCATCAAACTAGCTGTGTTTATACCTCACAGCAAAATGGTGCGGTGGAACGCAAAAACCATCATCTCCTCGATATCGCTCGCACTCTGATAGCACATATGCAGGTTCCTCGCTCCTATTAGGGCTACGTTGTCCTCATCTCCTGTTACCTCATTAATCGCATTCTGTCCACAGTTCTCCACGGACAAACCCCATTCTCCATTTTATATCCAGGCAAGGATCTGTTTCCTCTCCCTCTGCGTATCTTTGGGTGCACGGTTTTTGTACACGCTCCTTCTGTCACTCATGACAAACTCGTCTCACGTGACACCAAGTGTGTCTTTTTGTGTTACTCAACTACTCAAAAAGGCTATTGTTGCTTTGATCCTGTTCTTCATAAGCAATACGTATCTGCGGATGTGACCTTCGAGAATGCGTCATATTTCTCTTCTGACCCCTCCCTCTCAAGTTATTTCGTCTTCTCCTACTGTCCCCTCCACCACGTATACTCCCATCGAGATTTTCCCACCGTCGCCTCCACCATCTCCTCCTCTCTCTCCCTTATCAACACTGCTCTCTCCCTCCTCTCTGCAGCCATCTCTCTACTCTCGGGCCAGCTCTCTCTGCCACGGATGCTCCGGTTACTGAGGAACATGCCGACCTGGATCTTCTCATTGCTCTTCGCAAAGGGGTGCAGACGTGTACCAAGCACCCGCTGGCTGCTGTTGTTTCATATGATCGTCTCACTTCTTCTCGCAAGACGTTTGCATTGGCTATCTCTGCGACTGTCACTCTCTGCACCTATCAGGATGCTCTTGATGTTCCTCATTGAAAGGCTGTCATGGATGAGGAAATTGATATCCTCATTGAACGGAGTACCTAGACCCTTGTTGCTCCCCCTTTGGGCACTGATGTGGTTAGCTGTCGCTGATTCTTTGTTGTAAAGTTCCGTCCGGATGACAGTGTGGATCGATATAAGGCCCGCCTGGTTGCCAAAGGCTTCACTCAAACCTATGGTGTTGATTATTTGACACTTTCTCTCTCGTTGCTCGTCTCAGCATCATTCGGGTCCTTCTCTCTGTGGTTGTCAACAGGGATTGACTCATTTCATAGCTGGATGTTAAGAATGTCTTTCTCTATGATGATCTTCAGAAAGATGTTTACATGGAGCAACATCTTGGGTATGTTGCTCAGGGGGAGACACAAGTATGTCGGCTGAAGCAGACCATCTATGGCCTAAAGCAAAGCCTCAGGCTTGGTTTGACAAGTTTAGCGGTATTGTTGTGGCCATTGGTTTTGCAAGAAGTTCAGCTAATGACTCCTTGTTCATTCGCAAAACCTCCTCGGGTCTGGTGGCTCTTGCGGTATATGTGGATGACATTCTTCTTACTGGCAATGACCAGGTTGGGCTAGCTTTGACAAAGAAATACTTCCGTCAACACCTACTCACAAAGGATATGGGCTCCCCAAAATACTTTCTGGGGATTGAAATCTCTAGGAAGCCCAACTCCATTGTCCTTTCCCAATGGAAGTATGCTCTTGATCTACTAAAAGTGAAAGGGTTGACAGGTGTTAAACCTGCCCGATGTCTCATGGCTGCTGGAGAAGACAAAACTTGGACAAATGACTCGTCTCTTCTATCTGATCTTACGAGGTACCGGCGTCTGGTTGGCAAACTCATTTATCTCATCGTAACCAGACCCAACATCTCATATGTTGTGGGCAAGGTGACAAATTCATGCAAGCTCATAGGGAGTGTCATCTACAATCTGCCCTGAGGATATTGGAGTATGTTAAAGCAGCGTCAGGAAAAAGGACTTCTTTTTCAGAAAAATGGTCACTTTAGGGTTGAAGCATACTCAGATTCAAGTTATGTTGATGACAAAGATGACCGCAAGTTAACATCGGGTTTTTGCATATTTGTTAGAGGAAATCTTGTGAGCTGGAAGAGCAAGCAACAGTCCGTGGTCTCCAGATCTAGTGCAGAAGCGGAATATCGTAGTATGACATCGATTACATGTGAGTTGAAGTGGTTACGAGCTCTCATGCTTGACTTAGGAGAGTTCTACAACTATCATCTTCCTATGTTCTACGACAACAAGGCCGCGATATATATCTCCAAAAATCTGGACTTTCATGAGAGAATAAAACACATAGAAGTCGACTGTCATTTTATTCGGGAAGAGATCTCGAATAAACAGATTTGTACTCCGTTCGTCACTTCTTACAACGAGTTGGCAGATATCTTCACCAAGTCTGTGTTCGCTTCCTTTTTCCATATTTGTAACAAGCTTGACATGATTGATATATATGCTCCAGCTTGAGGGGGAGTGTTGCGGTATGGAGGCCGGGCGGCCTGTTGCAGTTTGGAGGCCGGGTGGTCTGGCGCTTTATCTCAGCCGCTTGTCTGCCGGCCTGTTGCTGTTTGGAGACTGGCAGTCTAGCGGTCTTCTGTGGCGGCTTGTTCTCTGTGGCAGCTTGTTCTCTCCTTCTGGTGGTTGTCGAGCAGTTAGCCTATTCGTCTAACCGCGGGACTTGTTCGTTTTGTTTATTTGTAAAGCTGCATATACTTGTAATTATTTATTCTCACATTGTTTATTTGTAATCTCTTTTATCTCCTTCATTCTATACAAGGAAGGATATACCTTTATAATACACATTTTTTTTGGATAATAAAATTTATTACTCCAAATTTTCGACATGTTTGTTTATTGTTCGCACATTTCATAAACTTACTCTCCACGAATATGTAAATATATACACACACACATATAACATTATTATTGGTTTAGCTGACAGATCACTCATGGATTCAATTTTGCTTTCATCAGCAGTTTTTACTGCCCAATATCTAGATTAGAATCGTCACTTGCTAGTAGCATGCATATCCTTTTTGGTGCGCTTTTGGATTTTTTTCCCAATTACAAATGTGTGGTTCAATGATACAATTCAGTTCTAATTTGTTTGGCAAGCGGGAGCAATTGCTTTAAAAGCACCGCGTCGGTGGAATGTGATCTCGTTTCTAGCATGACATTAACACTTCATCCGTTCATTCTCTAATTTGATCTCATATTTGTGAGAGCTGACCATGGAGGTGCACGAGGTGGAGACTTGACCCAATCATGCAAGTTATATATGTTATTTGAATTTTAGAGGAATGGCTGTCATATCTGAGTCGTTCAAGTTATATATGTTTTATTCGTGACCTGGGCCCTATTGATTTGTATCGGAATGATCCATATGCCAATAAATTTAGAGTGCTGTTATACACAAATCAAAATTGATTATATACAAATTAATATTTTGAAATTTTTAGGTCCTTTTTATATACTATACACAAATCATTTAAAAACCTAAAATCCTCTCATTCCAACTCTAGCCGTTCTTGTTTTCCTTCTCCGCGGTGCTCTCGATTTTCAAAACTTTTCTCACGATCGCCGCTTCGATCGGGTAGAGGGAAGAGATCGAGCTGTCGTCGTTCTCGAAAGGAGCGCCACCTTCCGCGAAGAAGAAGCGCCTCTGTACTTCGAAGAAGAAGCGCCACGGTACTTCGAAGAAGAAGCGCACCCTAGCGATTTTTCTCCCGTCGCGAAGAAGCGCAACCTTACTTCGTCGTTCTCGCAAGGAGCGCAACCCTCCGCAATTTTTCTCCCGTCGCAGCTCCTCGCTGCAGCCTGTTTCAGGGTATTTGATTTACCTTTTTCTGTTCCCCTAGGCCTTCCGCGATTTTTCTCCAATCGCCACCCTTCGCGATTTTTCTCCCGTCGCAGCGCTTTTTTGTTTTTGTTAATTTGTTTATGAACCCTAAGCCTATATCAACTGAACTGGAATGGACTTCTTTATGTAGATCATAGAACTGGACTTTGTTCATCATAGAATTGAATTGGACTTCTTTTGTAGATCTGAAACCAATCATTATTAATTTGTTGCAATTAATTTGTTGATCTGAAACCAATCATGGAACTGAATTGGACTTCTTTTTGTAGAACTGAACTGGACTTCTTTCATCATAGACCTGAACTGGAATGGACTTCTTTTTCTATTAATTTGTTGTTGTTCTTCTATGTTCTTCTCAATCATTGTCGTGTCGTATAACTGTAACCAATAGATTTTGTTCTCTAGTTTTATTCTATTTTTTTCATTCCAGATTTTGCTACTCACCCGGTGTTTAACCTGATTTCTCAGATGGAACAATCACAATCACTTGTCGCTAAAGAGTGGGATAACACAGAGATCCCTTCTTTAGGATCAGAATATGGTATTGTCATTTATCAAAATTGTTTAGTTTTGTACATTGTTTTGTTTATGAACATGTTAGTTAGTTCGTTTATTTTGTTGCAATATTTGTTTAGATGTGATCTCATTCTTTCAAACAACTTCAATTGTTACGTCAAGAGAAGAGCTGATTGATTGGGTACGTAATATTGGTAGAAGCCTGAGTTATGTTGTCACGATTTTAGGTTCTGATAAAGTCACTGATAGAACACGTCCGCGTGTTCTTTTGGGGTGTGATAGATCCGGTTTTAAACGTGAGAATCCTAAACAAACTAACAAAAACATCCGCAAGACAACTTCAAAGAAATGTCGGTGTCCATTTCAAGTGAGGGGTAATAAGGAAATGAATGTAGATGAATGGCGAGTGGAAGTGTTGTGTGGAAAGCACAATCATTGTTCCGTGCATTTAGAGGCACATGCATATGCTGGTCGGTAGGATAAAAATGAGGAACAACTTGTTGAGAGTATGTTTTCCTCCAGTGATAAACATCGCAAAATACTCTCATCACTAAAGCAGAAGAGTAAAAGAAATACTACAACAATTAGAACTATTTACAATCAAAGAACGACTCTTCATAAGCAAGAATTGGGAGGTCGGACTCCAATTCAATTCATCTATAAATGTGTTACTGACGCTGAATACGTATGTTATAGTCGAGTGAAAAAGAATGGTTCAGTATTGGAAAGTTTTTTTAGAACATTCTATTTCTATTAAGTTGTGCCACATGTTTCCATTTGTATTTTGATTGGATTGTACTTACAAAACTAATAGGTACCAGATGCCTTTATTATCGATTGTTGGGGTAACTTCTACCAATCTATCATTTTTGGTGCATTTGTATTCCGGTCAGATGAGTCACAGCAAAGCTACTGTTGGGCTCTTGAGTGCTTTAAATCTCTTCTTGATTCGAGTTCTATACCAATTGTGTTGGTGACAGATAGAGAGCTAGCTCTGATGAATGTCATTAAGATTATTTTTTCTCATTCAAAAAATTTGTTATGCCAAGTACATATCTATAGAAACATTTTGGCACATTGCAGAAAGCTATTTACAAAAGGTAGTGAGTGCAATCATTTTTGGGGTCAATGGCAACGGTTAATGAATGGAAAAACAAAGGTGGAATATAATATGGAGTTCAACCTATTGTTAATAGCTTACGCAGAAAAAAAATCCGAAGGTATTCATGTATGTCGTCAACAATTGGATTGAACCCTACAAAGAATATTTCGTTTCAGCATGGATAGATAAATATTTACACTTGGGAAATGCTACTATAAATTGCGTAGAAAGTGGACACTCTCATTTGAAAAAAAAAAATTGGAAGTCTCCATTGGCGATTTAACAACTGTATGGAAGAAGTTTCACCAAATGATTAATTTACAATATACAGATATTAAGAGATCCTTTGGGCAAAGCGCGATTCAAGTAAGCAGTTTATATATGGGTCCACTATACATAAATCTTGTTAGGTGTGTCTTTGTAAGTGCATTGAAAATCATTAAAGTCGAGGAAGATAAAGTCAAAGCATCAAATTATTGCCAAACATTGGAGTGTGCACACAAAGTAAGATATTCAATGGGATTATCCTGTGCACATGAGTTAGTATCATATATTACACAAGCTACACCATTTTCTACATGTATGATATATCCTCATTGGAAACACTTATAATTGAAGCAAATTTTCGAAGTTAACTTTTCAGAAGATATCGCATCTGAGTTTGAATGTATTAACAAAAGATTTAATGAAACTTACTTAGCAGAGCATATCAAAGAGGTTCACAATGTCATTGGGGATGGTCATTGTGGGTATCGTGTCGTTGGACGTGCTTTGGAGATGGGAGAAAATCGGGCACAAGTTAGGTTGGATTTTACCAATGAACTAATGGTTCATTCTAGCATGTATGTTGGTATTTTTGGCAAGGAAAGATGGGAAGAGTTGTATCCTCTCTTCAATGTAATGAGATACCAGCACCTCCAAATAAATGTATGTCAATGCCGGACGTGGGTCTTGTTGTAGCTTCTTGCTATAATATTTCTTTTGTCCAAATTTCAGCAATTCAGAGTCTCACATTTTTTCCATTGAGCTCCCCACCGCCACCTACACAGAAGCTAGTTGCAGTGGGTTATATAGATGGTAATCATTTCATACATTTATTGATGCATGAAGGGTGTCCTTTGCCTTATATTATCTCATATTGTTGAAAATATCATGATCCGATTGCAAGCAAATGGGAAGAAATATATATCTCACGATTACCCACTCTAACTCAACAAATGCACATAAGTGAGATAGTATATAATTAAGTCTTCTAAGTCAAAATGTTAGAATTTTTTGATTAAATTATGTTTTAATGTATTTGGATTCACTTCAAACGTATCTAATTTTTTATTTTTATTGCAAAAACTAATCTATTGACGTTATTAATCGGAAGAAATGGCATGTTTGCATACATTTTTTCGGTTTCATTGCATTCCCTATTTATATCTTGAATTTTATTTTTTTGTAATGTCTATCTAATGAATTCATTAATTTTGCTCTAATATAATATGGTGTTTACAAAAGAGGAACTATTTTTTTAAAATTTTTGAACTGGTTTGTATATAACAATTTTGTTTACGAATAACAATTTTTTATTTGTACTGTTTTGTATATTATGAAAGTTTGTATATAGCCAAATCCGATTTGTCTATAACAACACCCTAAATTTATGCTCTGCTCTTCCCACAGAGGATAAACTAAATAAGATATGTTTTATGGGCTCTTAATTTTACAATATAATAGATTTTTGTTATTATTAAGCTTAAACAAAATTAATATGAGATTTGCTTCCAATCATTCAAATCATCAAATGATTTCTTTGGGGTGTAATGTTACATTATCTGGGAAATATTATATGAAATCACTTTTTGCTATTATCAAACTAGTTATTTTAAAAAATGTTATTCACAGGAATTCTCCATTACTGTTGGCTTACATCAAGGTTCAGCTTTAAATCCTTATCTATTTATTCTTTACCTTAGATGAACTCATCGGACATATCCAACAAGCAATACCTTGGTGTTTATTGTTTGTGGATGATATTGTTCTGGTCAATGAGACACGTGAGGGTGTAAATGTGAAACTTGAATCATGACGACAAACTTTAGAAAAGAAGAGTTTTAGGTTGAGCAGGGCTGGTGGTGTTCAAAAATATCGGGCCCAGGGAGCCGGCCCCGACCCAACCTGGGAAAAGCCCGGCCCGGGCCTAAGCCGGGCTTGAGGGCTTTACAAGGTTCACATTTCAGCCAGTAGCCTGGCCCGGTGTAACACCTCCATTCGTCACATGAAATATAACAGAGTCCGGTCGGGGACCCACGCCATATCCCACCGACAATCGGTGGAATTACATGTTCATATCAGAGACTAAACAAATTCTAACTCAGAGCATTCTAGCGAAGGCTTCAAGGGTTAACTTTTTGAACTCAAGTATTACAGTAATGTCCACAATAATAACATAGGAATGTTCTTACAAAATACACAAAAGATACTATCGCCAGCAAAAGTCACTGTCGCCCAGCGACAGTCAATAGTAGCCAAACTATTATAGCCTTAAGGCCTTACAATTATTCTTTAGAAGTGTGGTTTACAGACATCGGCGCGCATGTCGGCCACACATGAAAGCAATAAAACTTTGCTTGGCCTTTGAGGGCCGACATAGCTTTAGGGCTACAACTCACTATTTCCCACTCGGTTCTCTAGCACCTGCACAGGGACATTCCACTGGATGGTGGCAAACAAGACAATGGTTAGCTTTTGGCAGACCAATTTATAACGACCCTATCCCATTCCCGGGGTAGCGGTATTCCTTCCCTGCAGGCATAGCACTAACATAATAGATATATCACAAACAGGAACACTCAAGCACCATTCAATATATCACAAACGAGTGCCTCAGTGGCCAAACGTTTCGTACACTCATGGCACATTCTCGGTGTACCTGATTACCAGGGTCCCACCACCATTTAGATGTCTGAGACTTGACAGTCAACTTTGAGCATTCAATTCTTTTCGGCCTTGTCCTAAGACTGTCATTATGTCAATGATGAAAGCCATTTACTTTAGGCAATCTAGCCCGAATGACATAACGCAGGTACAGTTCAGCACTTTTCCCGTTGCCCAAATCGCCATGACATTGATGAAAATCGAAGCAATTGAGCCCCATGACAAGACGCGGGTCAGCTTCCCTTTTCCCGTTCGGCTCACTGGCCTTTTTGCTGGGCACAACATGCTCTCAACATCACATGCCGCTCACATGTCCCCAGGACCTGAGTCGGTCCATGATCAATCATGGCACTCATGGCTAATAGATGGGCTCTCCAAGCTCACAGCTTCTCATGTTACACATCTTATCTAATGGACACAGGCTTCGCAACAACAAAATGCTATCTGGAAGCTATCGCCGTCGATAGTCACTATCGTCTAGCGTTAGCGACAGAACTCTCTTTTATCTCCAGACTCAGCCACAACAGGACCATTTGTCCAGCCAAAACCCTATAGCATCATGTAGTGCCAAACTGGTCTTTCACAGCAATCATAGATCACCAAGATCTATCGCCAGCGATACTCGCTGTCTCCCGGTGATATCCAACAGTTATGCAAACTGTGGTATTTTCTGGGTACTTTCCTATAGCACACCTTTATTACTTCCTACTACTCTCATTTCACAGTTACAACCCACATACCACATAAACTACTCGTTTATACTCAGAGTCTTCTTTGCCATGCAAAATAAATCATCACTAATATAGACCAACCTATCTGGATGGGCTTCACACATGTCTATTTCGTACTGTGATTTTCGGATTCTATCTGAAAAACCACCCGGGGATATCATATTAACCCATCGGAATTCCCTCGATTCTCCACCTTTTGGTGGCGAATTCCATACATATGCAAAAGGAGGACTTCATTTGCCCAAGAAGGAAGATTGTTACTCTCGTAATTCGTTTCGGCACCATGAACGAGCTTTCTATCTGGCTGGAAAGGAGCACCTCGCTTTCCACTTCACGGATCTTTCCTTGGTTCTTGATTCCAACTCCTGGATCTCCTTCACCAAGCCTTGCTAAGCTCAGCCTCAGCCTTCTTCTTCTTTAGCTCTTTTCTCTCAAGGGGTTGGATGAACATGAGGAGGGAGAGTGAGAAGAAGAGAAATGACTTCTCTTTTATCCACTCCTCTACTTATGTGACCTCGGGATTAATCCCAGCCACAGGATCATTTCATCTAGAGAAAGCAATGACCACGATTTCAGCTGACAAGTCAAACATAAAGCTATCGCCTGGCGATATCCGCATTCGCCTGGGCGATATCGTGGGTAGCTGTTTTGACCCCAGTCAACCACCGCTCTTCGGCCGTCATACGACCATCTGACATGTGTCCAGCCATACGTGACAGTATTGCCCGACGAGACCCACTATCACCACTTTGATATCTCACTCCACGCTTCATCGAGTGCATCGATAGCATCGAGTGCGTCAAGAGCGTTGAGTGCGTTGAGTCTACTCAACATTATGTTGAAAGCGTTGAATGTTATCGCTATCACCAGCGATACCCACTGTCGCCCAGCCTTAGCCACGTTTAAGTTCCGTTTTCTAGATTTTGGGGTATTACAAACATCCCCTCCTTACAGAAATTTCGTCCCGAAATTTTATTCATCTATAGGAAAACAATACAAAACTATTACAACTTTACTATTACAAAACAACTCGGGAAACTCATTTCGCATGGTTTGTTCACGCTCTCATGTCAATTCTTTAGGACCACAATTATCCCAACGGACTTTGACCATCCTGATTGTCTTGTTTCGTAGCTGCCTGACCTCCATATCCTTGATCCGAATGGGTCTAACCGTCGTTGTCAGTCCACAATCGAATGGTAATTGGTCATTAACCACTAGTTGCGTCGGCTCTTTCAAAGCTTTCCGCAGCACGGATATGTGAAACACATCGTGCAAACCACTTTGCTCCGCCGAAAGAGCCAATCAATAGGCAGCTTCTCTAATCTGCTCTGAAAGTGATACCCTGATACCACTGAGTGAGACATAGATCTTAAGTTTACTCTAGAGGGGGGGTGAATAGAGTATTAAAAATTTATTCACAGATTTTTATTGCGGATTAAAAGTATAGTGATATATAAGTATATAAGAAAAGAAATCACAGCACACAAACACAAAAGTTAAAGCAATGTAGACGACCAAAGGAAATTATAGTGGTTCCCCTAAAACTTGGGTACGTCCACTCTTCTACCACCCTGCTAGGAATCCACTACAGTTTTTTGATCAGGTGTTCTGTCACCACAAGATCTATTTTCTAAGGGAGACCTCGCAACCCTTTGAGCTTTTGATCAGGTTCCCAAAAACCAAATTAAGTCTTTTGATCGGGAGACTTAACAACTAAGGAGTTAACTTTTGAACGGAGTTATAACCATGTACATAGTTGGAAATAGAAAAGTGATGGTGTTCTTCTCTGTCAACAATCTGAGAGAAGACTAGTGGATTTTGATGTTGTCAAAGCTCCCCCTGAGTTATTGATCTGATCAGGAGAATGGAAGCTTTGCTCAGGGTGTAGGACTTCAAATTGAAAACTGCTTCTTCCAGTATATGTATCTGAGAGGTTGTGAAGTTGATCTCAGAATAAGATTGTTTGCTGGAAGAAAAGCTTGAAGAAGAAGATGAAGATGAACAAGATGTTCTTGTTGTATGTACTGTTCTATTCTGTATTCAATCTTATGAAATTTTCCTTTAAATATAATTACTGATTTGAAATTCAAATTCCTTTGCATATTCTCTGGGAAATGAAACGGCTGTAATTTGTCTTCGATGTGTTTCCTCAACTGTACCAGTAAATATGTCAAGTAATAACTCTGTGAGATCCTAATTAATGCTGCCAGAAACGGCTATATTCTTGGGGATATTAAGCATTAATTATCAGAATATTACTGACTTAATCCTTGAATTTAAATTGGCTTAGTTGATTTGAGAATCTGCATAAAGATAGTTGAACAGTATCTGGATGGAGTTAGTCGAACACAGGAAATAATTCATCGACCTGATATCCAAGTTCGTCGAGCAGATAAATCTTCTTCGTCGAGCTGAGCTCCAAGATCATCGAGCAGGAAATGTACTTGCCAAACTGGGCTCCAAGTTCGTCGAGATTAGAAGCCACTTCATCGAGCTGAGATCCTGATATAAGCTCACAGTTCGTTGACTAGAGATAGAATTTCATCGAGCTTAATTCAGAGAAAGAACTCTGAATTCGTCAATCTGAGAACGACAATCGTTGAGCTGAGTTCAGCTATCGTCGAACGACTAATTCTGCTATCTTCAAAACTGTCTTGTCTCTTAAGTCTTGAAATCTCTGAAGTCTTCTGAAGGTAGGTCTCAGTATACTGACCTAAGAGATTGACCTAAAAACCTTGGAACTAACAAATGACCCTAGACTATACATGGTGGGTCAGCAATCCTAATAGTGAACCTAGCCCAAATCACAAGTAGGGTTCTAACAATCTCCCCCTATTTGGGTGAGGTCACTATACAAAATAAAAACAAAATCACAAAGCAAGAATAAAATATCTGAGAACCATAAATCATTCAACAGATATGAACAACAGTGCCTTGTGAGTTTACATTAGCAAAAATAAAAATCAAAATGCATAATAAGAAAGATCAAGATTGTTTCTTTGAGTCATCTGAAGAATGAGCAGGTTTAGTGAATATCATCTTTCTCCTGGGATCTGAAGTCTGCTGCTGAGTGATCCTCATGTCTTGAGCACCAAGAATTTTTATAGATGGTGCTCTGGGCATAATAGCTTCTGGATGTAAGTTCATATAAGAATCAATATTGAAAAGTTTTTGTACATAGTATTTGTCCAGTTCATTTTTTATGTATGTTGACATAGTGGAGAATTGAGAAGAATCTTTCACTTCCTCTTTGGCCTTCCTTATCTTGGATAGAGCAATCTGCTCATTGAATCTGGCCATTCTATAGTTGGGATCCAATTCTGGATCATATGTTGAAGAGGGAGGTCTTTCTAGACTAGAATCTTTTTCTTGTTTCTCTTCAGATGTCTACTGTTTGTGTTGCTTCTTGTGCTTTTGTTGACTTCCTTGAGAACTTTGCTGCTGTTTGTTGTTGCTATAAGAAGGTCTGGAAGACTAAGAAGATGATGTAGACCTTTGACCTTGAGAAATATTGTATGTTGATCCAGTTGTAGGATGAGGAGGAGGACCTCTCCTATGTTGTGCAGGAGGAGAGTATCTGATGAGTAAAATTAGGATTAGTAATATCTCTAAATTCTACGAACTATAGGCAAGAGCACATATCGTTCATAGTATTGGATATTTTAAGAATATCAAGTGTCGTATTCTTTCGGGTCTGTTGAGTACTCTTACTCACACAAATGAATATTATTTTATCGGTAAATAACGATAAAAAATTTAATAAAACTATGAACTAAGATTAACACTTGATGTAGACTTACTTTGAATTAAAATAAACTTTTCATGAACATAAGTACGCAAGACTCTTAAATTACTCACTCGACCGTCGAGGTTTCTAAAGTACAAAAGCGTCTCTCTCGAGTTCATGCATTTGAAAAACCTTAGGTGGATCGATTAAGACCTCTCGGCCAGTCGAGACCCCTAAGCTTGCTTTAGGCGGTGAACCCCTTCTATTGGATTTGACTCCAATCTGCAAGATCCATGTCATGCTCTCTCGAGGAGTAAATGCGGCTCCTTCTACCTTTGAGTGATCTCCTCGTATCCGCAACCTCTCGGTCATTTAGGATACAAATCTTAGATCGAAGAACATATCCACGAAATATTAATTCGACATGATAAAAGTCAAAAATAAATCGTTAGTGAGTAGAGTAAAGAACTTGACATTTTTGATAAAGTTGAAAAACTTATTTTATTCCAAGATTTATCATAATCAAGTGTTAAAAGAAGTTTAGCTACTAAATATGTTGAAGTAACTACAATAAAAGAAAGACAAAAACATGATAGAAAAAGTGCTTGAATTGAAATAAAGGAAAAACAAAACTAATCTATGAAATAGAAATTACATAAAAAACTAAAATTGGTTAACAATCTACTCCTAGATGCCTCCCTTGATGCTCCCCAGCTCCTGGCTTTCTCTGGAATTTATAGTAAAATTTCTGGAAGGTCACGCCCTAGGTCACGCCCGTGACCTAGGGCGTGTAAGGCTCGGAAACTGCTGTCTTGAAAGCCTAGGAACGTTGGAGAAAAACTGCAAAAAGTCGTCGTTCTTCGGGTCACGCCCCTAGGTCACACCCTTGACCTAGGGCGTGTCAAGTTTGTTACTGGAAATGGCGGGAAGGAGAAACGGCAGGAAATAAATTCTGACTGTTGCGGGAAGTCATGCCCCTAGGTCACACCCGTGACCTAGGACGTGTAACATGAAAACCGCTGGATCCAAAACTATCTTCATAACACACGGCACGCCTGGATGTCACGCCTGATAGTCACGTCTGTGACCCAGGCGTGTAACTTTAATCCGACGTGGAATTTGCACTGGAGCTCCTTTATGGGTCACAGCCACCTGCCACGCCCGTGACCTGGGGTGATGATTTTCCCAGCAATTTTCAGTTTCATCTCCTCATCAGTCCTATAAGCTCCAATTTGCTATTAGCAGCCCAGATTGACCTGAAATAAGAAAACAAAGGATTTTAAAAATAATATTAAAATAAACTAAATAAAATGTTATTATTTATTAAATAAAATCTATATATAAATAACTATAAATAATGACTTATTAAATACCCTCATATTTAAGATTTTGTTATTCTAGAGCAAAACTATGAGAAGTACTTATAAGAAATTAATATAATTTTTTAATCAAACTAAAAATTTATCAAATCAAAAAAAAGTTAAAAAATAACTTTAGGGATTCAAATTTTTAAGTCCTAACATATGAAAGTAAAATGTGAAGAGTTAAATATTTACCAAAGTTTTCTCTAATAAAATAATTAGAACTCAAAATTAAGTATTTAGTAAACAAAGTTAGATTAAAAATTGTAAACACTTTTTTCAGTAAAAAGAAACTTCAAGAAAAATTCAAACTACTACTTATGCTCTCTTAGCATTTTAATTTAATTCTAAAGCAATTATATTGGCTATTTGGTTTGGAAAAAGGAAATTGAAGAGGTTTTAGATTGGGGGTGATGAATTTTATCCTCTCACCCCACACAATTTTTTTCTTTTTTTTTGATATTCGAATATGTTTACCAAGAAAATGATTATCTCATTTTCCATGACATATGAACAAGTATTCTTTCCCTCTTCAAATAACAAAATAGATTAGGAGTAATGAATTTTATCTTCTTACTCCTTTTTATGGGGCTGCATATGTGTATCAAGGAATACTTGATTCCCATGACATATGATCTAACCAAAAAGAAAAAAATTACATATGTGTATCAGGGGATAATGAATTTTATCCTCTTATCCCCGTGACATATGAGCTAACAATAAAATAAAAAGAATAAAGGAAAGGATAGCAAAAATTTTTAGATTAAATTAAAATAATTAGAGAACAATTATAGTAAATTAAAATTTCCTAAAAATCTTAAAGTTTATGTGAATATAATTGAAATCTAAAGATTGTTAAACTAAGCACTATGAAATTAAAACTAATTAGAATTTGAGAGAAAAAAGACTAAATAAATTTCTCTAAACAAATTTACTTCATAAATTTATTTCTTAAAATCAAATCACATAAAAATTAAATCTAACTAACTTTGATGAAATAAAAGATTAGAAAATCAAAAATTATAAAAAATTCTTATAAATAAACTCAAAATAAATTTCTAAAAATCACAACAATTTAAGCAGGGGTTTATTATATTTTTTCTTGATTTTTCTATTTTTGTATTTTTTGTATTTTTTGGTTAAAATAAAATAAAAAAGAAGAAATTTTTTTAAAGTTTTTTTTAATATGTTTTTTGAAATTTGTAATAAAAAATAATAAAGAATACTCCACCCCCATACTTAAAGATAAACATGATCCCTAATGTTTATAGGACAAGTAGGAGGGGGAAGCAAAAAGAAATAAATTAAAATTTTTAGAAATAAAAAGACAAGAAATTAAGGATAAACAAGGGGTGTCTCCCAAGAGTGTTTTTTCCGTCTTTAAGCTAGACGGTTTGAGTTAGGAAAAAGAAAAATAAAATTTTAAGTGAACGAGCAACTCCCTTAATTCCCGTTTGGATAAATACGACGAAGTCGCTCGCCCGGCTACTCCTCTGCTTTCTTCTTGATTTTCTTTCTTTGAAAGGTTGACTTGAAAATGTAAATTCAAATCACCTATCCATATCTGAGGTGATTTGAATTTTTGTAGAGGAGCGACAAATGGATCGTGGAAGACGTTTAATAGCAACGACTCCTCTTCTACATAAAAATTGTTAGTATAAGAAAAATCAAAAGTAAGCGTTTCAGAATAAATTTTGCAATGAGGAGGCGTTTGCGAAACTATTTGTATAAGCTCGGGTTGTTTATTTTCTAAATTAAAATCATTATCAGAAGATTCATTTATAAAATTATGAGGCATAAAATTTTCATGAATTTGGATTCCTAAATATTTATAAGTGGTTCTTGTAAATTCATGATGAGAAGGAAAATCGGGAAAAATAGGAGAAGAAATATGTTTTTCTTCTATTTCACCCGGGGTGTCTATATCTTTAATAAATTCTTGATATAATAATTCTTCCTCTTCTTCCGAATAAATCCCCAAGGGGCACATGAAGATTCATGTTCCGTACTAGGTGAATTATTTGAAGAAGGTGAAGAATCATTAGAAAAGTGGTTAATAAATTCTTGATATAATAATTCCTCCTCCTCTTTGGAATAAACCACTAAGGGCACATGGGGAGTCATGTTCCGTCCTAGGTGAAATATTCGAAGAGGGGGAAAATCATTAGAACAAAAAATAATTTCTTCTAAATTTCGGTGTGGATCAAGTATGAATTGTATAAAATCCCCAAAATTAGAAGAAAAAGTTTGTGGTGTACTGGTGTGGTAAAAGAAGAACAAAAAATCGGATCTAAATAATTATTCACATTGCTTGGGAATTCTTCCAGTTGAACTTGCGAACAAGGAAAACCAACGTCCGAGGTAGAAGAAAAAATTTTTAAATCAAAATAAGTATTCTCGTTGAAACTAGAAAAATTATTTTCATGAATATTAGAAAGATTGGAAAAATTATTTTCATGAAGATTTGAATAAGAATTAGCATTAAAATGAGAAAAATCATTTTCATAATTATTATAAAATTTATTTTCATAAAAAATTTATAATAGTAATTATGAATATGACATTCCTCATTTTGATGGGGAGCAACACAATAATAACATAAAATTCTTCGCTTTCGAGCGGCTTGCTAAAGGAGTACTTTCTTTTGAAGCTCGGCAACCTTAGCGACCAATTCCGATAACATTATTAAAAAAATAAACAACCTTTACTCAATATAAGTGAATTTTAAAAAAAAGTAAAAAGAGAAATGGGATATAGAGAGAGATAGAGTGATAAAAGTAATACAATTTTTGCTTTCAAATATCAACAAAAAGAAATCCCCAACAACGGCGCTAACAACTTGATGAGTAAAATTAGGATTAGTAATATCTCCAAATTCTACGAACTATAGGCAAAAGCACCTATCGTTCATAGTATAGGATATTTTAAGAATATCAAGTGTCGTATTCTTCCGGGTCTGTTGAGTACTCCTACTCAAACAATTAATATTATTTTATCGGCAAATAACGATAGAAAATTTAATAAAACTATGAACTAAGATTAACACTTGATGTAGACTTACTTTGAATTAAAATAAACTTTTCATGAACATAAGTATGCAAGGCTCTTAAATTACTCACTCGACCGTGGAAGTTCCTAAAGTAAAAATCGTCTCTCTCGAGCTCATGCTTTTGACTAACCTTAGGTTGATCGATTAAGATCTCTTGTTCAGTCGAAACCCCTAAGCTTGCTTTAGACGGTGAACCCCTCTATTGGATTTGAATCCAATCCGGAAGATCCATGTCATCCTCTCTCGAGGAGTGCATGCGGCTCCTTCTACCTTGGAGTGATCTCCTCATATTCGCAACCTCTCAGTCATTTAGGATACGAATCCTTGATCGAGGAACATATCCTTGAAATATGAATTCGACACGATAAAAATCAAAGATAAATCGTTAGTGAGTTGAGTAAAGAACTTGACATTTTTGATAAAGTTAAAAAGCTTATTTTATTCCAAGGTTCATCATAATCAAGTGCTAAAAGAAGTTTAGCTACTAAACATGATGAAGTAACTACAATAAAAGAAGGACAAAAACATGATATAAAAAATGCTTGAATTGAAATAAAGGAAAAAAAACAAAACTAATATATGAAATAGAAATTACATAAAGAACTGAAATTGACTAACAATCTACTCTTAGATGCCTCCCTAAATGCTCCCCAACTCCTGGCTTTCTCTGGAATTTATAGTAAAATTTATAGAAGGTCACGCCCATGACCTAGGGCATGTAAGGCTCAGAAACTGCTATCTTGAAAGCCTGGGAACGTTGGAGAAAAACAGCCAAAAGTCGTCATTCTTCGGGTCACGCCCCTAGGTCACGTTCGTGACCTAGGGCGTGTCAAGTTTGTTACTACAAATGGCGGGAAGGAGAAACGGCGGGAAATAAATTCTGGCTATTGCGGGAAGTCATGCCCATATGTCACGCTCGTGACCTAGGGCGTGTAACCTAAAAAACGCTAGATCTGAAACTATCTTCATAACACACTACACGCCTGGATGTCACGCCGGATAGTCAGGCCCGTGGCCCAACGGTCACTCCCGTGACCCGAGCGTGTAACTTTAATCCGACGTGGAATTTGCACTAGAGCTCCTTTATGGGTCAAGGCCACCTGCCACGCCCGTGACCTGAGGGTCATGCCCGTGTTTGGGCCATGTAAAGTTGATTTTCCCAGCAATCTTCAGTTTCATCTCCTGATCAATCTTGTAAGCTCCAATTTGCTATTAGCAGCCCAGATTGATCTAAAATAAGAAAATAAAGGATTTTAATAACAATATTAAAATAAACTAAATAAAATCTATTATTATTTATTAAATAAAATCTATATATAAATAACTATAAATAATGACTTATCAGTATCTCCTTCTCTTCTTCCTGGCTTTCATTTCATTTTTTGAATATCTCATCTAGTGGGGAGTGTCTTGAGTGAGCGTGATATTATGCAGAATGTAATAAGGAGTGCCAGCAGTTGGATTTGGTTTTGAAGCAGCCTTGGGAGGAGCTTTCTTCTTAAATTTTCTCTTCTTTGAAGTGGAATCTTCAGAATCATCAGATTCATCATCATCATCAGAGTCATCTGCTGGATTATCATATAAAGCGTGAATCTGTTTCAGTATATCATCAGAAAGAATAGAATGAGCTTGTTGTGGTTGTATGGCTTCAGCCTGAGGCTGTTCAGCTTGAACATCTGATTCAGGAATGTCTTGAGCCTGAGTATTAGTAATCTCTGGTTCCATATCTTCAAACATGAAGTCATCAAGATCAGGAATTGGAGATTCACACCAGCTAAATGATGGAGGAGAAAAAGCCTTTGGCTCTGGAGTGTTTATTTTCTCTATAATTTGTTCATCAACAAACCTTGTCCTTATTAGTTTCAAAACTTGATGACTTGTAGGGGTTGTATAACATACTATAGCTTTAGAATAATCAGAGACTATATCAGCCATATCAAAAACTGGAAAGCTACTATAAACTGAATCAAAAGAATGCAGTAAAGAATGAATATCAACTGTGAGATTTATGATGAAATCACCAACAGTGATAATTGTTGTAGGTACTGAATATTCTTCTAAGCAAATCATTTTTGTATCTTCATCAAGAATTTCAATTGTTTCAACAGCTGGAATTGCTACTACTGCTACTATTATTGAAGTTTCTACTGCTGCTGCTACTGTTGCAGCTTGAGGAGCTTCTTCATTGAACATCTCCCCCTGCCTGGTTTCAGAGAGTCCTGATGTCAGGCCCCTAAAAGAAGGGACAGTGGAGATAGAATCAAGCTGAACAGATAGAAGAGAGGTGGAAGCAGTAAGAGGGGCAATAGCCTTAGCTATGAGCTGCTCCAGAGTAGGAGAAATGAATTTTAGAAGATCATTAGCAATATCAGAGAAGTTTAGATATAATTGTTCAGGATTAGAGGTGGTATAAGGAGGAGTATGACCACAGTTTGAACAGATGGAGAATCCTGAAGGGATGTCTGAAAGTGGAATGCTTGGTAAATGAAGTGGAACATCTGATGGAGGGATATCATGAATAGGTGAATGAAGTGGACAGTGTGTTGGAGATGATAGAAGTGGTGCTTGATGACTATAAGTGGATGGAATATCATCAAGATGTGATGGTAGAGGAGATTGAGGAGGTGGAGATAGTGTATCCTCAAGAATATGGATTGGTGATTGTGGTGGAGATGGTGGTTAAAGTGGTGAGACTGGATGAATGGAAGTAGAAGGGGTTTCTTCAATAATAGTGAATTGTTGTTGAAGAGGAGGAGAGGAAGGAGGAGCATGAGCTTCTTCTGGGATTGGAGAAGTGGCTGTTACAGCTCTGGTGTCCTTAGAAGCTCTGGAGGATGAGGCCCTGGAGGGCTTGGTGATAGTCCTCTCCTATCTACCAAATAGGGCAGAGGTAACCCTCTTAAAGGCATTAAGAAAAATGGTCTGGGAGACCAATAATTCTGGAACCTTGGCTTGGAGAAAGATTCCCAGAATTCTTCCATATCCAATATCTTTCTTGTTAATTTTCTTTTTGATCAAGTTAAATATGATATTGTCCAATTCACTGATTTCTTGTTTACCAAGGCACTCATCAAGTCAAACTAATGCCTGGTAATATGGTCATCGGCAGAGTGCTTGCCTAGGATGATCTTTCCAACCACATCTGCTAGAAACTTGTATTCAACTGACAAGTTCTTTTTCAAAAGCTTGTTAGGGTTTCCCAAGGAGTGACCCATCACAACTATCATATATTCAAACGCATTGCTATTTAACTCAAAATCATCTCTCCATTAACAAATCCAAAGATATCTGTTAAAATATCAGGGGTAAGAAAGACATGGTTTCCAGAAATTGATCCAGAGATGGTGGTTTGGTCTGGAAATACTATTGTGAAAACTCATTCTTTAATTTCCTATACTGGCAGTTTGATCCTGAGTCATGAATTGTCATAACTGCGGTGCCTCAAATAACTGAAGTATGTTCTGGAAGATTTGATCTGTGTGGTTGAAAGAATCAATGTCGATGTCGAACCTTGCATCAAACTTCATGCTGGAGAGCGTTGCCGTCGAAATCGCCATGCCTGCAAAACAAAAGATCAAGTGCACAAGAACTGAAAACCGCAGGATGGAGTTCGATGAAAACCATATTATATGTTTTCGGAACATGAAAAGGCATACTCCATCCAGCGAAAATGAAAAACTTCGAGATTAGGTTGACAAAAAATCTCATACAGAAATAAAATCGTCGAGCTACGTTAGAAGAGGGGGGAAAATAGTTCGTCGTCCTCCATTCGATGAAAAATTTTTAGAAACAAAATTCGTCGATCGTCGTTCGACGAAAAGCTTCGCAAAGAGATTTCGTCGATCTCCGTTCGACGAAAGATATCAAGAAAAGTTCACAGATCGTCGATCTCCGTTCGACGAAAACTGACCAATTCTTCGACCACCGACAGAAATCAAATTAAGACTTCTCCATTGATCATACATAGCTGATTTAGGAAGAATGGATGTTTCTTTTCATCCAATGGTTTGGTAAAGATGTCTGCTCTTTGTAAATCAGTAGAGATAAAGACAATATTAATTTTTTTTTTGTCTACACAATCCCTAATGAAATGATGTCTAATGTCTATATGATTAGCTCCACTATGTAGTACTGGATTTTGTGCAATAGAAATTGCACTAGTGTTGTCACAAAATATAGTTGAATTATGTAAGTTGAGACCAAAATCTAGGAGTTTGTTTTGAATTCACAAAATTTGTGAACAACAACTGTCAGCTGCTATATATTCAGCTTCAGCAGTTGAAGTTGACACAGATGTTTGTTTCTTACAAAACCAAGACATAAGCATATCACCTTGAACTAGCAAGTTCCTGATGTGCTTTTCCTGTCAACTCTACATCCAGCAAAGTCAGCATCTGAAAATCCAGTTAAATCAAATTCTGACTCAGTTGGATACTAGAGTCCTAGATTTGGACAACCCTTTATATATATCAAAAATCTTTTAAGTAAAATAATGTGAGATTCTTTAGGGTTCACTTGGAACCTAGCAATACAACAAGAACCCAACAATAGCCCTATATGTTTTCTAATCAACTGCTTGCCCTGTTCATCAGAATCAACCACAATATTTCAGGGCATGGGTGTTTTCTTGGCTGAGGCATCAAACATCCCAAATCTCTTTATTAGCTCCTTAGTATATTTAGATTGGGAGATGAAAATGCCATCAGGGGATTATTTCACTTGAATACCAAGGAAGTAGGAAAGCTCACCCATGCTACTCATTTCAAACTTGGAATGCATCAAGTTAGAAAACCTTTTGCATAGTTTGGAATCAGTAGAGCTAAAAATGATGTCATCTACATATATTTGCACTAACAAAATTTTATTTTTATGATGCTTGAAAAATAAAGTCCTATCTACAATGCCCCTAGAGAACTTATGTTCTAAAAGAAAGCTAGCTAGGGTCTTATACCAAGCTCTTGGAGCTTGCCTTAAACCATAGAGAGCTTTATGCAATTTAAAAACAAAAGAAGGATGAGTTGGGGAGATAAAATCTGGTGGTTGTTCAACATAAACTTCCTCTTTGAGTTCTCCATTCAGAAAGGCACTCTTCGCATCCATCTGGTAGACTTTGAATTTCTTGTATGCTGCATATGTAAGAAATATTCTGATGGCCTCTAGCCTTACAATAGGAGCAAATGTTTGGTCATAATCTATGCCATCCTCCTGAGAATAGCCTTGAGCCACCAATCTTGCCTTGTTCCTCACAATGATTCCTTGAGTATCCAATTTATTTCTGAATACCCATTTAGTTCCAATGACTGGGTAGTCTTTGGGTCTTGGAACTAAATCCAAAACTCTGCATCTCTCAAATTGATTGAGCTCCTCTTACGTTGCAATAATCCAGTGGAGATCTTGCTCTAAGTCATTTATGGATTGAGGTTCAATCTAAGATATGAAACAAGCATACATCAAATCTTGGTTGAATTGATGTCTTGTTTGCACACCAGCTCATATGTCTCTAATCACTTGAGATATGGGATGATCTCTAAGCGTGACAAAATTAGTAGGAGAAGTTGGTTGATCAACGGCTTGGGGAATTAATTATGCTTGTGGAATTATGTTAGTTGTTGTTGTTTCAACTATTCCAGTAATTTCTTCTTCCCTCTCTTCATCAGCAATAATCTGTTGAGAAGGATGCAATATATCCTCTTGTGTTAGGATCAAATCATCCATTTTATCACACAGATTTGGTCCCTGCAAATTTTTTATGGTAGAGATGTCTCTCTCCATATAAGACATGTTAGTTTCATCAAAAGTTACATGCACAGATTCTTTGATTTTTAAGGTTGATTTATTAAAAACCCTATAAGCCTTGCTAACTTGGGAATATTCAAGAAAAACTCCCTCTGTAGCTTTGGCTTCAAACTTTCTAAGATGTTTTTTGTTGTTATTGTGAATATAATATATACAACCAAATACTTTAAAATAGTTTATTTTAGGTTTCTTCACTTTAATTAATTTATAGCGAGTCTTACCCTAAAGTTTATGTATTAGACTTTTATTCAGAACATAATTTGTTGTGCTAACTGCCTCTGCACAAAAGGATAGGGGCGAGTAAACATCTACAAGTAATGTCCCTGCAAATTCAATCAGGGTTCTATCTTTCCTTTCTGCTACCCCCATTTTTTTGAGGAGTTCTAGGAGAAGAGAAGAATGTTTGATACCTTTCTTCTCAAAGAATTCTTGTATGAGAAGAGATTCAAAATCGGTGTCATGATCACTTCTGATCAATGCAACCTGAGTAGAATACTCAATCTGTATGCTCTTAAGAAATTCTGTAACTTTAAAGTTATCAGACTTGTTTCTCAGAAAGAACACCCGAGTGAATCTAGAAAAATCATCTACAATAACTAAAGTGTAAGATTTCACTCCCAGACTTTGTACAATAATGGGTCCAAAAAGACCCATGTTTAGCAAATATAAGATTCTGGGTGAGTCACTTTTGTTAATGGATTTAAAACTATTTTTAGTTTGCTTTCCAAACTGACAAACCCTGCAGAGTCATTCCTTCTTGTAGGGTCCAGAAGGTAGTCCTCTAATAAGGTTATCCTTAGATAATTTAGCTATATTCCTAAAGTTTACATGACCTAGTCTTTTATGTCATAATTTATTAGAATAGCAAATCTGATTAAATAAGCAAATTTCTGAACTAGCTGAATTGATATTAACTAAGTATATGTTATCTTGTCTAATACCAGTTAAAACAATTTTGTTTTTGTCAGAGATAATAAAACATAAGGATTTGTTAAAAGATACATGATAACCTTCAACATATAACTGACTTATGGAGATGAGATTATGCTTCAAACCATTCACATAAGAAACTTTCTTGAATGTCACTACTCCAATCTTGACATTTCCATAGCCTTCTGTTTGTCCATAATTGGAGTCACCAAAAATCACTTTGGGTCCAAGCTTTGTCTTGAAATCACTGAGGTTGGCCTTTGAACCTGTCATATGTTTTGAGCAACCACTATCCAAGTACCAATGTTGCTCTGTGGTAGGATAGTTCTTTATCTGCAAGAAAATAAGTTAAGAGTTTTTGACCCAGATTACCTTGGGTCCTTGATTTCTTTTATAACAGTAACTAGAAATATAAGAATAATCTGGTTGATCCTTATCTCCTAACAGGTGATATTTTTTAGGTGGAATTATCCATTGGTTAAAAGGATTAATAACAGATTTAAGTTTATTAAAATTTCCAAAAGAATTTATGTTTCTGTTATAATATTCTGGGTTCGACGAATTCCAGTAAGTTTGTTGATCTACGTTCAACGAATAGGAATGAGTTCGTCGAACTCCGCTCAGAGAATGAAGGTATTCATTTTCTGCGCCCCAATTTCGTCGATCGCGGTTCAACGACCCATATTGATTTTGTTGATCGTAGTTAGAGGAATAGTTATAAATAGAATCTGTGTTCATTGTTCGTCGATCTGAGTTCGACCAACCATATACATTTCGTCGTTCTTGGTTCGACCAAAAATGTTGAACATTGTTTTTATTAAAATTTCTCTTCTTCCTTTTCTTTTGCTGATTTTTCTGTGAAATTTATGTTTCATTATTCCTAACTTTTACATTTTCTTTCCCTTTAGCAGAAATAAATTTGATGGGGGTAGATAATATATTTTCTACAGAATAGGAGGCTGACTTGATGAAGGTCCCAAACCAGTTTGTCATTAAGTCTGACATTAACTGTGCTTGTGATGTTCATCAATTTGATGCTTCTTCCATTATGGAATTCTTCAAATTTCTTAGCCTCATTTAATTTGGTTTCTAAGGAAAGTATTTGTTTATTAGTTGTTTTTAGATCTTCCTTAACTTTTAAATTTTTTGAAGAGATATTTTCAAAATCAATCATTTTTTCTCTAAGAAGCTTGATTTCATTTTCAGACTTAATTAGATCAATACATAATAATTTAAATTCGGTTTTAAATTGTTATGAGGTAAAAATCAAAGGAAGAGATTACCTGATCCTCTTCTAGTTCAGATTTTGTTTCTGAATCTTCAGCTTCTGTATTCCTGCAAGAGGCATTGATAGCCATCAAGCATACCTCTCTAGCTTTAGCTTCTTATTCACCCTCACTAGAGCTGGATGAAGATTCTGAATCTGAGTTACTCCATGTCTCAGCCACAAATCCTCTCTCTTTCTTCCTGTATTTGTTGGAAGAGGATTTCTTGGAGTGTTTACTGGAGTCTATCTCCTTCTTCTTTTCCTTCTTCTTTTCAGGACATTCTGGCAAAATATGTCCAGGTTTCCTGCATCCATAACGAACAATTTCTTTTGTGGGGGTTTTGTCATACCTTGGTTTGTCTTCATGTCTGGATGATCTTCTTCTGAAGTCCTTCTTGGCCATTTTATAAAATCTTTTGACTAAAAGACTCGTGAGGTATTCATTTACTGGAATAGCTTCTTCTCCAACTGTAGCCTAGAAAGCAATGCTCTTTTCTTTACTAATTTTAACTAGTGTTGTGAATAGGGTGTGAAAAGGCAAGCATATGGCTATCAATATTGATACTATTAAATTTTAAATCACTAATGCCTAACTTATTAAGATCGTTATTTTTTCCTCACATTTATAGATGATTGTAATTCTATTTCCAGGAATGAGTGAAAATATAGTTAAGAGATATATGGGAGGAATTTTAAGATAAAGTTATATTTAGAAAAGTCTACTATACTATTTCCTATGCAATTACAACATCAAATTTCTCCTTGAATTCATGACAATCAGCTTGCGGAAAAATAAATTACCTATCGTTATTTCCAAATTTTTGAATTAGTTTGCTTAGGGACAAGCAAACACTTAAGTCTGGGGGTATTTGATGAGTACAATTATACATGTCCTTTTTACTATCATATTTGAAATCATGTCCACTATTATATACCTCCAGTCGGTATAATTGTGCAAAAATAGTTAAGAATATGAGTTACCATGAATAGAAGAGCACAGTATGGAGTTTTCTATACTTCTTATATTAAGCTATTTAGTTATTCATTCATCTTCTTAATGCAGGTATTGTAAGTCCTTGAAACTAATTATCTTGGAGCAAATAGAGGAGTTCACGGATCCAACATAACTGAGGATTGGACTGGAATTGGGCACACACGGGTAGGAACACGCCCATGTCACTACCCGTGTCCTTATCGGGAAAGATCACAAGGATTGGAAGAGAAGTCAGAGCACTACACGGGTAGGCACACGGCCGTGTCCCTAGCTGTCTCCTTATCAGGCCTGCTGCTGAACCAGGCCGTGTGTGGAGCCGCGAAGAACAACACGGCCGTGTTCTCAGTCGTATCAAATGACACGGCCCATGACCAAACACATCTTTTCGTGTTAAACTGCCTTAGAACCGCCCACACGGTCTGTGACACAACTGTGTTGCAACCCGTGTCCGACCCTGTTTGCAAGGAGACTATAAAAACCTGTAGAAAAAATAGAATGGGAACTTTTGGATTGAAGAACTTGGAGAACTTCTAGAGGACGAAAGTAGAGCATTCGGCGAAGGGGAGATCGAAGGAGATAATTCGTATGATTTTAATCTTCATGTATCTCTTTTAATCTTCCCCTTCTCTTAGTGGATCTAACTTTATTTTTTACATTTCACATGAGACTTATTTTTTGAATAATTCAGTAATCATGTATGTTAGTTTTTATGTCAGATTTGTGGTATTTTATTCGTATGTATGCGTTCTAACAATGAGATTGATATTACGCTTGAAATTAGAACTTGTTTTAATTGAATCCCAAACTTTTATATTGAGAAATTGGATGTTTGTGATGATGTGTTTATGTTCATATTCTAATGTTCTTTTTCTTTGTATTTTAAATTGCATGATCGAGAGATATGTTGTTTGGATAATAATAATACAGATAATTGGACTCATGGTATCTTAGAGATAGGATTTCATGAATTTATGTATTAGATAGGGTTTCTTATTATTAATGCAAATTTGAATATTTTGAATTGTTCGAGAGAAAATTTACTCAACTTAAGTTTAGGTATTGAACTGCTCGAGAGAGATTTCGATAAATGTTTAACACTTACAATACAACGAATTTGATAATCTTGTTATTACGTGATTACATAGAATTGAATTAATGAGTAATTATTCTCATGTGATTATTCTTAGATTTTCTGCTTTTTACTATCCTTAATTCTCCAATGTATCTTTATCCAAGTAGTCCTAGTTAAGTTAATTTAGGGTAGCAATCAATTTTAATTACTGGTACGATAATAGAGTGAAAGTGAGTACGAGTACTTGAAAAGACCCTGTGGAATACGACACGAGATGTAGATTTTTCTTATACTATGATCGATAGGTGCACTTGCCTGAGATTAAAATCAATCTAGTTTATGCCTATCCATATAGTTTTTACATAGAGCAAAACAAATTGCATCAACACCCTTGAGCCAAAATAATGCTCAAAATGGTCAAGTGAAGATCTAAACTAAAAAATAACTTTTCTAATTGAAAAAGTAGTGCACATGTAAGAAAATAAGCCTAGATGAGTCCGAAAAACATTATAAATATCGGACTCATCAACATCCCTCCACCAGTACTCCTGTATCTTTCATCATTTGGAGGGTGCATTCGGCGGCCTCTCAGCGACGTCGGCCTTGCTAAAGATCCTTGGGCTCTTGTACGAGAAGGTGGGCTCGATGTCACCCGTGAGGAAGAAGATCTGCCCTTGGCAACGGACCTCGCGATGGAGGCCCGTGTTCTCCTCCTTCAACATCGCGTTCTCCCCCTCCAGCCCGGCGATGCGGGTGCGCAGCTGGTCGTTCTCCTCTTCCATCCCAGCAACACGAGCCCGCAACACCCCAGCGTCCTTGGCATCTTGAAGGAAAAGGAAGCACGTTAGTAATAGCACAAAAAATTCTAAGTAAAAAGGAAAGCAGCTCGATGCTTGCCAGCCCGCCAGCAGCTTGAGCGAGTAAGTTCTCGGCGATGCCAAGTTGCCTCGCCAGATCGACGGCCTTGTCCTTGGCGACGTCGCGTGCCTGGTCGGCTTTCTGGAGGTGGTTTCTGCGATTGAAGCTGTGGCGGATCATCATATGATGAAGCTCCATGGCCCGCATATGGGCATGTATGCCTTTGTGGCTGAGCTGCTACAAGGCATGCCCTTGTAGGCCTCGGCGTCCTCGCGGCCATAAATTATAAAACCCCAAATCCCAAGTTTGGGTTCAGGTTGGTCAACACGGCTTGGGACACGGGCGTGTCCCAAGCCGCGCCCTATTCTATATGGATGAGCAGCCTGTCGAGTGCTCGACGAAATGCACTCGATGAGTTCTCAAGAGGGAACACTCCCTGCGACACGGGCGTGTATGAGGGCGTGTCCGCCTCTGGTTCGTCGACATCCACTCGAGTAAATGTGTTCGATGATCCTCGAGTAGGGAACATGGCCTGTGATACGTGCATGTCACATGACCGTATCCCTCTCTGGAGTGGCTAAGGCACTGAGGCCTAGTGAACACGGGCAGGACACGGGTATGTCTTTGGGCACACGACCTGTGACACGAGCGTGTCACATGGTCGTGTCTTATTCGGGTTTGAGAGGTTGTGTGCCACTTGAGGTACACGGCCGTAGACACGACCGTGTCTTTCTCTGGGATTGGCCAAGGCATTGAGGCCTTATGAACACGGGCAGGACATGAGTGTGTCTCTGGGCACACGGCCTATAACACGGGCTTGTCACATGGTCGTGTCTTGTTCGAGTTGAATCGGGTGTGTTCCACCTAAGGTACACGGCAGCAGACACGAGCGTGTCTGAAGGCGTGTTAGGGCACATGGCATGTGACATGGGCGTGTCACCTGGCTGTGTACTGCTCTGGGTAAGTCGGTTGTATGTCGCTTAAGGTACACGGCTTGTGATACGGGCGTGTCACAGGCCGTGTCAGTACAAAAATAGACCTTTGTGGAAAATTTGTGGCCGTCCATTTCCTTCATCTAGGATCTGATGGCCCAGGCTTCTCCCTATTGCTTTAAGGTCGGAATTGAGAAGATGAGTCTCATTTTTCCTTGGGCCACTCTCTTTCTAAAAGAGCTAGAGAGAAGGGAGAGCAAGGAGGAGAAGGAGAAAGGAGTCGGCCACCGGTGGAGCTTCAGTGTTCCGAATCGAGATCCGAGGCCAGATTTGGGGAGGCAAGGCCGCTGCGGCGCTTTCCAATCGGTTAGAATTCCATGGCTCCGAAGAGGTCGTCAAGGGTAACGATCTTCATTCTTGGACATGTGAAGTCCTTCTTTTGGCATGTGTATGGATTTCCCCCCACCAGAGGGTGGATTGCGAAGGGATTTCCATGGGTTGATTCTTGGAATCCCCAATAGTTTATGGAGTCGATGGGTTGGACCTGTGAAGGGTAGTAGCAGGAAGTACTGAGGTGGTAGTCCAGGAAAAGACCTTTGTGATGTTGGTGATTTCGATGGGTTGTGCCTGTGAAGGATAGTAGTAGGAAGTACTGGAGTGAAAGTCCAGGAAAACACCCAATACGTGCTTGTGTTGTGTGCTATGGCAAGACCAGTTTTCTGGCACTACATGATGCTGCAGGGTTTGGGCGTAGTTAGGTGCAGAAAGTGAGTTCTGCGGAACCCGATAAGCGATCGTGAAGTACGCTAGCAAGAACTCCTCTTGTTGATTGTGAAGCCAGTACTTGATGGACACTATGGCTATCATGAAGCCAGTCCTTGGTGGACGGCATGGCTATGGTGAGCTTGATGAGCTCTTGAAAAGGCCTCGTGCTGAACAGGAAAGGTGAAACCGACCTGCGCCTTATATTTGGCCTCGAGTACGTTGGTATTCGGTGATGGCAAGGCGACTTGAGCAACGGGGGGTGGCTGATCCGTACCTTCGTTATGTCCGTCTGACTTGAAGACCTGAAAGTGCGGTCAGTTGGAGCGCATAATGAGAGTCTAGGCTTGCGCACCAGAAAGACTAAATGCTCAATTTACCGTTGGGTTTTGGACCTGGAACGCTGGTGGGACCCTGGTTCGCTGGTACACCAAGAATGTGCCCTGAGTGCACGGATCGTCGGGCCGCGTGGATGAGGATTGTGATGGATTGTTTATGCATGAGAGCACAATGTGTGATATATATATATGCCTATGAATTGCTCTGCCTGCAGTGAAGGAATACCACTACCCCGGGAAAGAGGTAGGGTCGTTATAAATTGGTCAACTGAATGCTGACCGTTGCCTTGTTTGCCACCATTTGGTGGGTTGTCCTTGTGCAGGTGCTGGAGAGCCGAGCGGGACACGTAAGGGATGAAGTCCCTGCCGCTGATGTTGTTGTTGCCGCTGCTAGCCCTTGAAGGCTAAGCAACAAATATTGTGTTTTGCTCATGTGTGGCCGGCCTGCGCGCCGATATTTGGAATCCACAGTTGTAAAGTGAAACTATAAGGCCATAAGGCCAAACGTTAATGTATTTGTTATACATTCCTTTGACAGTTTATATAGCTAATGTGGCTTTATATATATATAGTGGACATTCATGGTTGGAGTTCAATTTTATTGTTAAAATCTTCCGCTAGCATGCTCTGAGTTAGGATGCGATTGTGTTGTGGTATTAACCTGTAACTTCTCCGCTTGTTTAGTGGCATATGGTGTGGGGCCCCGACCGGACCTTCTATTATACGCTATATGAACGGATGGAGTCGTTACATTTTGGTATCCGCCTGTATCGGTCTTTCCCTTTCGAATTCATGGTCGAATTATTTTGTGGGGTGGTGAGCACGTGTAAGTGCGAACCGCGTTAACACTAATGAACTCTTGAATGTCCACGTAGGAATACAAATACACGTGTTTGAGGAACCTGCGCATTCCTATATTGTTGTTATTTCTTGTGTGAGGTCGCTAACGTGTGTCTTATTCACCTATAGGTGACGCGTAGTGGTGTTGGGCAGTCAGATCCCCAGCGTTCTGATGAGAGTACGGCACCAGCTGAGGTGCCGACACCTCCCCCTTCCGCAGAAACTGTCCGCTTAGTTGTTGAGGCACTGTTTGCGATGTTTCAAGCACAGCCTGGTGGGCAAGCGCGGCCGGCAGTGGTGTTAGAACAGGTTGGGGCAAGGCCAGAACCTGTTGCGGATATGGATCCTCAAGCAGCTGAATAGCAGTTGAAGTAGTTCATGAGCTTCAATCCCCCTACGTTTACGGGTGTGGGATCCCCTATGTAGGCGGAGGATTGGTTCTCGCGCGTCAAACGTATCTTGGCAGCGATCAGGACGGAGGAGGATTAGAAGGTCACCTTGGCCACCTTCTTATTGGAAGGAGAGGCTCGGCTCTGGTGGGACGAGATCGAGTTACACCACTTAGCGGGCAAGCAGTTAACACAAGTTTCGATCGAGGAGTTCTCGCGGCTATTCCTGGTAAAGCACCTACCAGCGGGACAACGCATTGCCATGGAAAATGAGTTCCAACGGCTAACGCAAGGAGAAAGTAGTGTTGAGACTTACCTGCATGAGTTCACACGGTTGGGACGTTATGCAGGCTCCCTCTTCGCCGATGAGCAGCAGAAAACTAATAGGTTCGACGAAGGATTGCGGGATGAATTGCGATTCCTGCTCTCGAGTTCATTAAACTAAGGGTTCCAGGCATTTGTGGATACTACATGTGTGCTGGAAAAAGATATGAAGTGGGTGCAAGGAAAAAGGGCCTTGGCTGTGACAAAGCCAGAGTTCAAAGCGCCCCGACCTGGAAAATTGTACCATCAAAAGAAATGGGGCAAGAGGTCCAAGCCTTCTGGGCAAGCTCCTTCAACAGTTTTGTTGGGGGCCACTTCGTGGCCAAAGACTCGTACCTGCTTTACATGTGGAAGAGTGGGGCATATAGCCCGTGACTGTCGGGTTGCTCCACCAAAGGGTGAAAAAAATATGGTAGCATCTTATGCTGAGAAGGGAAAGGCAGTGGTGGAGTCCTCTGCATCCCAGACGCAGCCTCGAGTCTATAACCTTGGCCAGCAGGAGGCCATAAAGCAAAGTGATGTCGTCACAGGTACGAGTTAAGTAATTGATTGCTTTTCTTATTGCATGTTTTGTATGTGGATGGTGTGTGATGTGGTTGCCACAGACTTTGTTATGATTCGGAACACGCTGGCGAGAGCACTATTTGATACGGGTGCTTCGCATTCATTTCTGTCTAAGGACTTTGTAGCTCGAATTGGAGTACCTAGTCATGTGAACACAGATAGCGTAAGTGTGTTATTACTGAATGGTTGTTTGATGCTTGCGGATAGGGCTTGCGATGTGGAAGTTCAAATTGAAAGTCGGGATTTCTGTTTGAATGCATCTGTGCTACCAATATCAGAATTTGATGTGATCTTTGGTATGGACTGGCTCGCGGAGCAGCATGCCTTTATTGATTGCAAGTCAAAAGAGATCACACTGGGCCAAAATACCGAGCTTGAGACTAAGTTTGCTGGTATGCAAGGAGTGAGCGGGACCTTGATGTCTGCACTCCAAGTCGTCAATGCTGTTCGGAAGGGCGCGGAGTTATTCTTCATGCTAATTCAGGCTGTTGAGCCAAAGGCCAATGTGAGTGATGTTCTGATTGTGTCGGAGTTTACTGATGTGTTTCCTAAGGATCTTCCTTGGCTACCACCCCAGTGGAAGATCGACTTCACGATTGATTTGGTGGCAGGTGCGAAACATGTGGCCCGCTCGCCATATCGCGTCATGCCAAAGGAAATGACTGAATCGAAAGTCTAATTGCAAGAGTTGTTGGTGCAGGGATATATACACCCAAGTATGTCACCTTGGAACGCACCTGTTCTGTTTGTGAAAAAGAAGGACGGTGGTTTGCGGTTGTGTATTGACTACCGTGAATTGAATAAGCTGACAAAGAAGAACAAGTATCTGATTTCACGGATAGATGAACTGTTCGATCGGCTAGTGGGATCAACCGTCTATTCCAAATTGGATTTGAAATCTGGATATTACCAGTTGAGGATTCGGGAAGGTGACATTCACAAGACTGCATTTGGAACACGCTACGGTCATTAAGAGTTCACAGTAATACCATTTGGGCTATGTAATGCATCATCGCTGTTTATGGATCTAATGCACCGAACGTTCCGAGAGTACTTGAACTTGTTCTTGATTGTATTCATTGATGATATTTTGGTGTACTCTCAATCGGAAGCTGATCATGCAAACTACTTGCGGTTGGTGTTGCATACTTTGCGAAGGAATAAGCTCTATGCCAAGTTCTCAATGTGTGAGTTTTGGCTGTCTTCGGTGGCTTTTCTTGGCCATGTGGTAAGTGGAGAGGCATAGTAGTGGATCCGTCAAGGATAAAAGCCATACAGGAGTGGTCGGTGTTGTCTTCGGTGGCCGAAGTCAGGAGTTTCCTTGGACTTGCAGGCTACAACAGAAATTTTGTAGAGAATTTCTCATGGATCGCTTTGCCTCTGACCACACTGACGAGGAAGGATCAGAAGTTCGTTTGGACTCCAGAGTGCACACGAGCTTTTGAGGAGCTAAAGAATCGTTTGACCACGGCGCCTGTGTTGACATTGCCATGTGGTACAGATGGCTATGAGATCTATAGTGATGCATCAGGGAGTGGCTTAGGTTGTGTTATTCTGTAATTTGGAAACGTGATTGCTTATGGCTCACGTCAGTTGAAAGTGCATGAGCGAAATTATCCCGTCCATGACTTGGAGTTGGCGGCGGTGATCTTTGCACTGAAGTTATAGTGGCATTATCTTTATGGCGTAAAAGTGGATATCTTTACGGACCATAAGAGCATAAAGTACTTATTGGATCAGAAAGATCTGAATATGCTACAACGAAGGTGGATGGAGTTCCTTGGGGACTACACCTGTAACGTCCCGAATCGCTCTAGGCCCCTAGTGTGTGAGTTTTTGAGTCAGGAGGGTTGACTCGAGTCCTGAGAAGTGCAGGGAATTGGGCTGCACTTGTGGAGAAGTGGAGAAATCAGTGCATCAAGAGACGGGTAGTGACACGGGTAGCGACACGGGCGTATCCCTACCCGTGTGCATCGAGTTGAGCTCGACGAGCCGTGTCGAGACTGTCGAGCTGTGTCGACACCAGGTGACACGGGTAGTGACACGGGCGTGTCCCTACCCGTGTGTGTCGAGTTCCACTCGACAAGCCGTGTCGAGACTGGCGAGATGTGTCGACACCAAGTGACACGGGTAGTGACACGGGCGTGTCCCTACCCGTGTGCGTCGAGTTGAGCTCGACGAGGCGTGTCGAGATCGTCGAGATGTGTCGACACCAAGTGACACGGGTAGTGACACGGGCGTGTCCCTACCCGTGTGCGTCGAGTTGAGCTCGACGAGAAGTGTCGAGATGCAACCCGAGAAGTACACAACCAATGACACGGCCATGCACACGGCCGTGTCATGGGGACACGGGTCGGGACACGGGCGTGTCCCTACCCGTGTCAAACATTGAACCGACATGGAAACCGCCACGGCCGTTTCACGCAAGCAGGACACGGGTACGGACACGACCGTGTCCCTACCCGTGTCACATTTTGTATATAAGGGGGAGAGAAAACCCTAGCCGTTTTCATTCTCATTCTTCCCCTATTTTCTGTGAGATCTCCTGTGAGAGGGAAAACTGCAGGAGCAAGTTCTACCGAAGGAGATCAGCCATCGCCGTGAAAGAGAAGATGCCGCCAAGGAGAACTACGAGATCCATGGCCGGAAATGGTGGTACCGCTGGAGCCAATGTGAGTTTCCTACCCTCTCCCTTGGTGCTAGATCTATAGTTAGTTCCTAGGTGAGACATCGACTCAAGAGAGTCTTGATGGAGAGAAGAAGTCTTCTAGGTTTGGCCATGTTAGGACTTGTGTTCTAGATTTTAGATCTCTTCAACCACTCTCTTCTTCTATGTGATGATGGAGGATGGTTTCGTGAAGAATAATGGCCTCTTGAGGTTGAATAAGGGTGGAGGAAATTCTGGAATGATTTGGAAAGATCACCTTGAGGAGGAAGATGAACCGATGTCGTTCATTCCACCTTAAGATGCGTGCAGAATATGTATTCTGCGCGCAGCAAACTTCGTGATCATTTTTAAGTATGATATGGCCGGATCTGGGTTTTCAACTAAACACGAAAGTTGAAGCCCTTGAAAATACCTTTCCAACGAGTGGTTGCATGACGTCTGGCGAAGTCTGTAGCCACGGGAAAGTCTAAACGAAAATGGGGTTCAATAAATCTTGTATGCAGAAACTGTGTTCTGTACGCAGCGGACTTCAGGTCCGATTTCAAATAGGATAATGTCAAATCTGGGTTGAGCACTGAATATGAAAGATGTAGTCCATGAAAATACCTTTCCATCGAGGGGTTACACGACTTCACCGGATTCCGGTAGCCTCGGGAATCTCCGGTCGAAGTTGCTGTCCAGATTCAACCTGCGCCTAAATTCTGGGCTTAATGAAAGATGGATATTGATTCGGTGGAATTAATAATGCATGATACTTGCCTTGGATGAACCCTTATGATTAATCAGTTGTTGCATGATTGAAGTTGCTTATTAATTAGATTTCATATTATCAAATTGTGAAACAATCTTATTTAAACGAATCGAATTGGTAGGAATTGAAAGATTGATGTTGTGCACTTCATGTTTAAATTATGACATTATCAAGTGGAAAGTGTGATAGACCTCATATGCGCATCATGTTTATATTATATTGTCATCATATGGGAAGTCAAATAGATGAATAGATCATGGCCATGGATATGTTTGATTAATGAAATAAGTCTAGTGGACCAATACTTAGAGCGTCGTCTCCCTACGGGTAGTATTGTGAAGGGATGTAAGTGCGGGGTTGACCGCCACTTGTTTTGGTTGTGTTGGGATAAGGTGTGGATGGATGGTTGGGCTGTGTCCTCGTGTTTACTTCCGAGGCCCCATCCATGTTATGTTGATGTGAAATTTGCATGTGGTGTGAGTCGACACGCGGTGTCGTAATCCCGGGTTAAGGATAGTGTGGCAGGTCTACGGGCTCGCCAGTTGTCACACCGACGGGAGTTGGCAGTTAGACTTGGTCGTTTTGGGCTGTGTCCTCGGCGTTCACGTCCCGAGGCCCCTCCGGCCATGTGAACGGTTGGGCTGTGTCCTCGTGCTTTCTTCCGAGGCCCCTTCCGGGTCACGCAAGGCCAGTTCGGCCTGTGTTCCTGGTGCACATCTACCCAAAACCCCGCTGGGCCATAGTACGCGTGGGCTCCGCTGTTGTGTTCTTAGCGTTGAGGCGTACGGAGGCCTAGGTGAAGTAGTGTGATACCCGCCTAGTAGTAGAAGTGCCCGTTCTACTGTCACCGCCTGGCTACGGCGACTGATGCCTGAGAGGTTAGCTACCTGCTCGAAAAGTGGGAACTAGAGTCTGTGTCGACATAGCAATTGCATGGGTGTGCATGGGTGAGTCATTGCATAACATTTATAGCATTTCATAACATTGCACATCAAGATCCTCATCGTATAAGTTTGTATGGGCACTCCTATACGATGAGTTACTTTATGCAAACCGATCCTTAACTTATAAGCTTGTATGGGCATCCTTATAAGTTAAGTTACTTTCCTGCTGTAGATTTTCTTACACTTGTTGTTATATCTTGATGGTTCTTGTAGAATTGTTAGTTTATATATTGATAGCTTTTGTAGAACTGCTAGTTATACATTGATACTCATGTACCTTGTCACCTGTTTGTACTTTTATACTTATTATATATATAATGTACTCTTGTTCTCTTTCTCCGCCCGGTGCCGAGGAGTCGCCGGGGGAGCGGATGTGAAACCACTTAGTCGTTTCGACTAACGGTTGCTACGTCTTCCTTTTTAGGAGGTCACGCCGCAGGTAGAGCAGCCGCAGACTACGCAGCAGGACAGCCAGGCCAGGACGACAGGGCCTGATGTGACGGTGTCGTCGATACCGTCGGTTACTGATGTTAGTATTTTGATTACTCTGATGTAGCCCATTTGGGCAATGACTAGCTGTACTCTGATATTTTGTAGAAGCATGTTTAGCTTCTCACTATTTCATGTTTTTGGACATTATATACTTAATGTGGATTTTGACTTCTCTTGCTTATTTATTTGGTTGGGTTGGCATTTATATTGATATGGTTGTAGCCGGCGGAATAGGCGTCTTGTGGTACAGGTTAGCCCGTGTGCTAATGCTATCGCAAGGCGGCTGTTCCGGGCATAAGACTCCCCCTTCGTGCCGTGTTTTGGATCCGGGGAGGGGGGAGTTTTACAACACCTTTGATATTCATTATACTCCCGAGAAGGGAAACGTGGTCACTGATGCCTTGAGTCGTAGATCTCCGTCAAGGGCAAATTGGTTGCAGATGCATGATGAGCGTCTGATCCAGGAGTTAGAAGCGTTAGAGATTTCTTGTGTTGACAAGAATTCCACAGCCAATGCATGTTTAAATTGGGCGGAGGTACAATATGACCTTGCGGACAGGATTCGACGAGCAACGGAGCTGGATGAAAGTCTCCAACGTTATACAAAAGATGGGTTAGATGGCCAATTCTCCTGGGATGACATCCTTTTGCGGAAAGAGGGTCGTTTGTGCGTCCCGAGTATGGGTAAGTTGAGAGAATAATTAATGTATGAAGCGCATTTTACAAAATACTCAATTCACCCTGTGAGCACAAAGATGTTCAAGGATATGAAAAAGTTGTTCTGGTGGTCAGGACTAAAGAAATATATAGCTCATTATGTGGCTAAATGTCAAACTTATGCTTTGGTGAAGAATGCCCGAAGCCCGGAGGTTTCTTGAAGTCGTTACCGATTCCGGAATGGAAGTTTGATGATAGTTTAATGGATTTCATGCACGGGTTGCAAAGATCTCAACGCGAGAATGATTCAATCTGGGTGATTGTAGACCGGTTGACGAAAGTGGCTCACTTCCTTCCGAACAAGCAGGACGATTTAGTGGAAGTTTTGGCGAAGCTCTATGTGGAGCAGATCATACGGCTGCACGGTGTTCCTTATATCATCGGGAGTGATCGTGATGGGCGATGCACATCGAACGATTGGAGGCTAATACATCAATTATTGGGAACGAAGTTGACGTTCAGTACGGCCTTTCATCCCCAAACAGATTGCCAGACTGAGAGGACCAATAGAACAATGGAGGATATGCTCTGAATGTGCACCCTGGATTTTGGTAAGAGATGGGAAGATCATCTCTATATGGTGGAGTTTGCCTACAACAATAGTTACCAAGCGAGCACCGGTATGGCACCGTTTGAAGCTCTGTATAGTCGGAAGTGTCGTACAACTTTAGCTTGGGCAGAAGCAGGCGAATCCAGACTATATAAACGTAAAGTAGTCGATGAGGCTAACTCGACGATATGCTCTATTCGAGAGAGACTACTGATAGCCCAGGAACAACAAGCAAAGTACTATAATTCTAAGCACCAAAACGTGGAGTTTGCGGTGGGCGATTGGGTATATTTGAAGATCAAACCCTTCAAAGGTGTGTCCAGGATTCGGCATTTGAAAAAGTTGAGTCCGAGATATCTTGATCCGTTTGAAGTGGTGGAGCGAGTTGGGAAAGCTGCCTATCGGCTAGCACTTTTGGCAGAATTGAGTGGATTGCATGATGTGTTTCACATATTTGTACTTCAGAAAGCCATCAAAGATCCAGCTCAAGTGATTGAGAACGATCGTGTGCCGGTAGAGTATGGGCTAACTACGAAGGTTAGGCCCATTCGGATCGAGGATCGAGCCGATAAACAGTTGCAGAATAAGACAGCTCAGGAACAAGGGCTTTTTGCCCGCTATTTACCACTTTGCTCCGCAGCACCTGCAAGCACAAACCACCGCAAGTACCAAACTCGGGGCGGCGATGCTCCTTCCCTGCACTTTATTAGCATAACCAAGCAGTATAGTGTAAAAACTCTTCATCACAGGCGTGGGCACGCACGGCAACACACCCCGTGCTCTCAGGGCACATTCTCGGTGAACACGGTCAAAGTCCGCTGACTCACCACCACCCCCTGGGCGGCAATATCTTCTGAGCATTTGGTCTTTCTGGAAACTACCTAAGACCCTCCATCTATGCCAACGACGAGTACCACGTACCTTAGGTCTCTCTAACCGAACCACATAGAGCGGGTATTGTTCCGCCTAACCCGTTGCTCACACCGCCCTGTCACATTAAGATATTGGTGTGGGCCAAACTTCCCCGAGTCCCAATCCGATCACACCATTCACATAACCCAGTTATGTGCAAGTTGGCTCCCAGGCCATCATATTGCCAGAATCACACATCAGCACAGTTTTCCGGGTGCACCTTGGAGTTAGCCCCCAAGGCTCCTTGTTGCAATCTACCACGTAGAAAACACGAAAAACAAACATCCGCATGGAGTTTTCTCCTGCCATTCATGCAATGCAACATCACCGATCCAGACCAACTTGTCTGGGTAGGCTTCACACATCATGTCTATGTCCGTTTCTCGATTACGGACTCTACATGCTAAACAACGGGGACTATTCATGTCTACCCGAAGGAACGCCTTAAACTCACTGCAAACTCGCGAGAGCGGGCTTCCTATGCAAAGAAAAGAGGACTTCACATGTCCTAGGATGAGAATCGTTACCCTAGCATTCCTCTTTGGCGCCATAGAAATCTATGCGGATGAAAAGCAGCGCAATGTCCTCGCCTCCATAGATCCGAAGTCGGCTCACGATTTGGGGCTCTGAAGCTCCACCGGCGGCCGGATCTTCCTTCCTTCTTCTTCCTTGCTCTCCCCTCTCTCTAGAACTTTAGAAAGAGAGTATTTGGATGAAATGAAGGATTCAAAACCCTATACTCGAGTTTAACCTAGCAGGAACAGCCCCAAGCCGTTGGATCCTAAAATAAGGAAACAGACGGCCACGATTCGGGCTTAAAATCCAAAACCTGGGCCGAACACGGCTTGTGACACCCCCGTATCCAAGGTCGTGTTCCCCATTCGCCATCGAAACCGACGCGTCTCGAAAAGCATACGGGCTCTCGACATGCCTGTGTCCGACTTGACACGCCTGTGTCATACAGTATACGATCGTGTACCGTGTCGTGTTCCTCCTTCGACACATGATCAAAAACATCCCGCAAGGGACACGGGTACTCGACATGCCTGTGTCGAAACTTACACGCCCGCGTCTACCCGAACATGCCCGTGTGCTAACACCATGTGTCTCCCACGACACGGCTCGGCCTTTACCCCGAGAAGGACATGGCCTGGTACACGCCCGTGTCTCAGGCCGTGTTTGCTGCTCGACGATCATAGACTCCAAATTCGTCGACCTCTTGGCCAGATCATCGACCCGAGCATGACACGCCCCTGGGACACGCCCGTGTCCTAGGTCGTGTGACCCCTGCCAAGTTCCAAACTTGGCTCAAAATGCCTCCCGTCGCTCTTTTGATTTTCGGGGCATTACACTCTATATCTCTTGCATCTAGAGAGGTTGAGGATCCATTACCACCGGTTCCCTCGGCTCCTGCCTCACCTCTTGATGAGGTTGGACCTCTGCTCTTCTCTCATCTCTCCCATCAGCAATGCGGCCCCTTGGCTGATCATTTCTGGCTCCCCGTCCCTGATCCTCTGTTGGCCTCTTTGGGCCTCGAGTCGTGTGCCAATCTGCCTCAATCCTCTTTGCCATCTCCAATATCCGATGTATAGGCCCATCAGATACGAACAAAAGAGTCTCTCTCAGATCCTCTCGCAGGCCCTTATAGAACCTCTTAGTGTATCCTGCCTCATCCAGTTGATAGGAGTCCGCAAACCGTGCTAAATGATTGAACTGCCGGTGGTAATCCACCACCGTCTTGTTGCCCTACCTCAATTGTAGGAACCTATCTTCCAGCTCATCTCTTGCCGACTATGGAACGAAGTGCTCCAAAAATGCGGCCCTGAACTCCTCCCAAGTAATATCAGCAACCTCCCTATCTGCAAATGTCGTGTCCAGCAGTGTCTTCCACCATCTCTTGGCATGGGACTCCAAGAAAGACACCATCAATGACACCCTCTCCTCCCATGGGTACCGTATCCCGGTCAGCATCTCGTACATGATGTCGAGCCACTCCTCTGTCCGTACAGCCGACTATGTCCCCAAGTAAATGGGGGAGAAAGTTCTCGGAAGATGCTCAACCAATTGGCCCCCGGGTTTGGCTGCGGAGTCGGAACCTACTGGGCCCTGAAAGCCTCCAGAATGGCTGTCAGGGTCTGCCCCATCTCCGATTGTAAAAATGGAGTGGGAGCCGGGCGAGGTGGTGCAACATCTGGAGTTTGTTGGACTCTGCCCTGTGGTGTAGGATGTACTGGAGGCTACATAACAAAGACCACTGTAAGTAATTGACCCAAACCTAATTAAAAGTGAACGATTTATATGTGATCCCCCATATGGGCACACCACTGCTTCCGCTGCTTAGTTTGTCCCCAAACTAAACTCATGCGGGGGTGACCCAGGGTTTGTGGACTGCTACTTTTTCGATCGAGGTCTGCTCTGATACTACTTGTAAGACCCCCCCCCCCCCTTTTTCTTTTTAAACCATCGGGGTCTTAGGCCCAGAACCACCGCTTTGTGGTGACACCATCACGCCCGGGAAGTTCATCACTACAAAATGTCGATCCTGCCGGCCATATCAATCACAGAATAGTAGCAAGTAAGAGAGTACAAGTCCACAATAATCATATATATAATAAAAATTCTCCACGAACGGAGAGTCCACTGCAATAATAATAAAAATACTGGAAATGGGGCTAATGCCTGATACATCAAAGTCCTTACTACATGTCACTCATCGCGGAAGCAAATCTGTAACATCTACTAGCGAACGGAACTCACTATCCCAACTGTCTGAACTCTAGTGCTAGAATGTCCCGTCTCCAAAGGTGCGGACCTCCGGGGCTACACCTTCATGCTGGGCTCCATGATCCCCTAAAATGATTTGGTCTGAAAACTGTTAGTCTAAAAGACTAAGTCCTAGGATCCCCTACCCCTCCCTACATGGCTCCTAGGCACCGTGCGGGAAGGAGGAAAGGAAAGGTAATGAAGGTGGAGAGTAACCAAGTAGCAGCTGACGGTGGAACTAGTCTAACAGTTCTATATTAGCAGGTAAGTAAAGCTGTAAGTATGAGAGAGGTAAACACGAAACATGTAACCTTAACTTATAAGAATGCTCATACAAACTTATAAGTTAAGCGATCTTTTGCTAGGCTCTCATCGTATTAAAAGTCTCATACCGATTTATACATTGTGGTGTCGGTTTTCAAGCAAGCAATATATATATATATATATATATATATATATATATATATATATATATATATATATATATATATATATATATATATATATATATATATATATATATATATATATATATATATCCATAGAATAATAATATTAGCTTATAAGCACGCTCACACAAGCTTATAAACAAAGGGGTCGTTTTGTAGGGCCTATTGTAAAAAGCATCTCATACCACTTTATACGATAGGTGTCAGGGGTTATATGCAACGATGATGCTATGTCATGCAAATATGCCATGACGTGAACATGCAGGTCCAACACACTCACCCGACTCTGTGCACACAGACCTTTAGTTCCCCCTTTCTGGAGCCTAATGTAACACCCCCTATCCGTCGCATAGCATATAGCAGTAGGTCCGGCCGGGGCCCGACGCCATATACCACAGACAGACCGGGTGGTCACGTATGGAAACCATCCAACCAATCTCAACGTCCTACACAGAGCATTCTAGCGGAAGCAGTTTAAATAAGTTGTAAACAAGAACCCAGCATAAGAGCACGAATGTCCACTAACAAGATCATAGGAATGTTATTACAAAAATACCCAAATATTCGGCCTTAAGGCCTTACAGAATGTTTCTCTTGACTAATACATGATTTACAAACCTCGGCACGCAGGCCGGTCATACATGAGTAAAACAGAAAACATTTCCACTTGGGCCTTCGAGGGCCAGCTTCGCAAAAAGGGCTTTAGCCCGCTATTGACCGCTTGGTCCAGCTGCACCTGCAAGCAACAAACCACCGCACGGTGGCAAAACAAGGCAACGGTCAGCAATGCTGACCAAATTATAACGATCCCTCCCCCAACTCGGGGCGGCGATGCTCCTTCCCTGCATTTCATTAGCACAAGCGAGCAATGCATTTAACCATAGCCATTTCAACACAGACGTTGGCTCGTACGGCCACACGTCCCGTGCACTCAGGGCACATTCTCGGTGAACCGGTCGATGTTACGTCAATTAAAGCCATTAACATTCCGGACTCACCACCGCCACTTAGACGGCCATTCCTATGAGCAATTCGTCTTCATGGTATTGGTCACGTCAATTTAAGCCATCGACCACCGAAGACCCCCATTTATGCCAACGGCGAGTGCCATGTAACTTTAGGTCTCTCTAACCCGAACGACATAAAGCGGGTACGGCTCCATCTAACCCGTGCTCACATCGCAACGACAATTTAAGCCATATGCGCGGGTCAAACTTTCACCGAGTCCCATTCTACCGCAATACACATAACCCCGTTATGTTCAAGTTGGCTCTCAGGACACCAAGTTGGCAAGACCTCGTGTCCGCCCAGTTTTCCGGGTGCACCTTTGGGTTAGTCCCAAGGCTCCCTGCTGCAATCTACCGCGTAGAAAACCCGAAAAACACCCAATAGCACGGAGTCTTCTCCGGCCTTATGCAATGCAACATCGCCGATCCGGACTAACATGTCCGGGTAGGCTTCAACCAAAATGCCTACGTCTGTTCTCGCATACGGACTCTAAACAACGGAGACTTTACATATCTACCCGAAGGAACGCCTCCAACTCTTCGCAAACTCGCGAGAGAGGGCTTCCTATGCTAAGAAAGAGAGCTATCATGCTCACAAGTGAGGATCGTTACCCTTGGATTCCTCTTTGGCGCCATCGAAATGTAATCGGATAGAAATCACCGCACTTGCGTTGCCTCCGTGGATCCGGAGTCGGCTTGCGATTCGGAGCTCCGAAGCTCCTCCAATGGCGGATCTAGCTCCTCTTCCTCTTGCCTTAGCTCTTCTTTCTCCAAGGGTTTGGAGAGAGGATAAGGTATGAAAAGTGAAGTTTTCCAAGTCAACTCACGGGTATATCCCTGCAGGAACATCCCCCAGCCGTCGGATCTCAACCTAAGGAAACGAACGGCTTTGATTCGGGGCTGAAATGCCCAATCTGGGCCGAACATGGCCTGGCACACGCCCGTGTCCAGGGCCGTGTGCCGCATTCGCCGTCAAAATCGAATCTTCTGAACACGCACACGGGTATCGAACACGCCCGTGTTCGAGCTGACACGCCCGTGTTCCACCTCACACGGCAGTGTAGCCGGCCGTGTACCCCATGATTTTCTCCCGTTTTCAACCCGAGCACTGCACGGGTTCTAGGACACGCCCGTGTCCTTACCCGTGTCATATTGACACGCCTGGGCCCCCAGGCCGTGTACACGGGACATTTCGTCGAGGGGAGAACGACGACTCGATGACACGGCCTTGGACACGCCCGTGTCCTAGGCCGTGTGCCTTGTCTCGACGATCGTCGAGTGAATCTCGACGATTTCACCTTGACGATCGTCGACACGGGTCGACACGCCCTGCGACACGCCCGCGTCGCAGGCCGTGTGCCCATTCTCGACGAATCGTCGAGAATAACTCGACGATTTCACGGCTAAGTGTCGACACGGGTCGACACGCCCTGCGACACGCCCGTGTCGCAGGCCGTGTGCCCATTCTCAACGAATCGTCGAGAATAACTCGACGACTTCGCGGCTAAGTGTCGACACACGCTCGACACGCCCTGGGACACGCCCGTGTCCCAGGCCGTGTGCCTTCAGCCAGAAACCAAAACTGGCCCAAAACGTCCCCCTTTGCTCCTTTGAGTTTCGGGGCGTTACAACTCTCCCCCTCTTAAAAGAATTTCGCCCACGAAATTACATAAAGGAAAGATATACAAAAACAACATTTGTACCTGAGCGGAACAACTCCGGATACTCGTCAAGCATAGTCTGCTCTCGCTCCCAAGAGAGCTCCTCACGACCGCAATTGTCCCACCGGACTTTGACCATCCTGATCTCTTTATTGCGTAGCCGCTTGACCTCCGAGTCCTCAATCCGCACGGGCTTGACCTTTGTCGTTAGCCCACTATCCACCGGCACTTGATCGACCGCGATCACTTGCGTAGGCTCTTGCACCGCCTTCCGAAGCACCGAAATGTGGAACACATCATGTAAACCACTTAGCTCCACCGAAAGCTTCAACCTATAGGCCGCTTCTCCAACCCGCTCCAGAACCTCAAACGGTCCAAGGTACCTCGGGCTTAGCTTTTTCAACCGTCGCACCCGCGAGACACCCTTGAACGGCTTGATTTTTAGGTACACATAATCACCCACAGCGAACTCCACGTTCCTGTGCTTGGCATTATAGTACTTTGCTTGCCGGTCCTGAGCGATGAGCAACCTCTCCCGAATGGTTCTCACCAAAGAAGTAGCATCCTCCACTTCCGATCGCTTATACAACTTCGACTCGCCCGTTTCTAACCAAGACAACGGCGTGCGACATCTTCTACCATATAGGGCCTCGAAAGGCGCCATCTGAATACTTGCTTGGTAGCTGTTGTTGTATGCGAACTCCACCAAATAAAGGTGGTCCTCCCATTGCTTTCCAAAGTCCAAGACACACATGCGAAGCATGTCTTCTATCGTTCTATTGACCCTCTCGGTCTGCCCATCCGTTTGCGGATGGAAGGCTGTGCTAAACTTCAGCTTTGTTCCCAACATTTGCTGCACCAGCCTCCAATCATTGGACGTGAACCGCCCATCACGGTCACTCACGATGCTGCGGGGCACACCATGAAGCCGCACTATGTTATCCACATAAAGCTTTGCCAGCTTCTCCACCGGATCATCCTTCCTATGCGGAATAAAATGCGACACCTTTGTTAATCGATCGACCACCACCCAAATGGCGTCGTTCCCTTTTTGCGACCTTGACAAACCATGCACAAAGTCCATAGAGATGTCGTCGAATTTCCACTCCGGAATAGGCAAGGACTTAAGAAATCCTCCCGGCTTTTGGCACTCCGCCTTTACTAAGGCGCAGGTTTGGCACTTCGCTACGTATAGCGCCACATCCTTTTTCAAACCCGGCCACCAAAACAGTTTCTTGACGTCGCGGTACATCTTCGTGCTCCCCGGGTGAATCGAGTACTTGGTATGGTGTGCCTCGTACAACAACTCCACCTATAAATTGCCCACGCTTGGGACACACAGACGACCGTCTTTCCACAGCAATCCGTCCTCCACGACGAATTGGGAATTTGACCCATCCAGAGCCTCTATCATGAACTGCTTCATATGAGCATCCATATCCAAAGCCTGCCGAATCCGATCAGCCAGGTCATATTGGACTTCAGTCCAATTCAGAACTGCTTCAGCACTAGATTGTCTATCCACACAAACAATCTCCAACGCCTCCAGCTCCTGCACCAACCGCTCATCATGCACCAATAGCCAATTGGCTTGAGCTGGGGCTTGGCGACTCAACGCGTCCGCAACCGCATTCCCTTTGCCAGGCACGTAGTGGATCTTGAATGTATAGTCCCCCAGGAACTCCATCCATCTACGCTGCCGCATATTTAGATCTTTCTGATCAATCAAATACTTTAGGCTCTTGTGATCGGTGTAGATATCAATCTTCACACCGTACAAATAGTGTCTCCACAGCTTCAAGGCAAAAATCACGGCCGCTAACTCCAAGTCATGGACCGGATAATTCCTCTCGTGCACTTTTAGCTGTCTCGAGCCATAAGCTATCACGATGCCGTGCTGCAATAGCACGCAACCCAAACCGCTGCCTGAAGCGTCGCTATATATCTCATAGCCTTCGGTCCCCACCGGCGAACTCAGCACAGGCGCCGTGGTCAACCGACACTTCAATTCCTCAAAAGCTCGCGCGCACTCCGGCGTCCAAACGAACTTATGCTCCTTCCTCGTCAAAGTAGTGAGAGGTAGCGCTATCCGCGAGAAGTTCTCTACGAAGCGCCTATAATAGCCGGCAAGCCCCAAAAAGCTCCGGACTTCTGCTACCGTAGCAAGCTCAGGCCACTCCCGTATCGCAACAATCTTCGCCGGATCCACAGCAATACCCTCTCCACTCACTATATGCCCGAGGAACGCCACTGAGGATAGCCAAAACTCGCACTTCGAGAACTTGGCATACAACTGGTTTCTCCTTAGCGTCTCCAACACCAAATGAAGATGCTTGAAGTGATCTTCCTCACTTTGCGAGTACACCAAAATATCGTCGATGAAGACGATCACGAAATGGTCCAAGTACTCCCTGAACGTCCTGTTCATCAAATCCATGAATACTGACGGCGCATTAGTCAGCCCAAACGGCATGACCGTAAACTCATAATGCCCGTATCTCGTACTAAACGCTGTCTTCGGGATATCACTCTCCCTTATCCGCAGCTGATAGTACCCAGACTTGAGATCTAACTTCGAGTACACCGTCGACCCGACTAACTGATCGAAGAGATCATCAATCCGGGGGATCGGGTACTTGTTCTTCTCAGTCAGCTTGTTTAGCTCCCGATAATCAATACACAATCTCAAGCTTCCGTCCTTCTTCTTAACAAAGAGGACCGGTGCGCTCCAAGGCGAAGAACTCGGGCGCACATACCCTTGCTCCAACAACTCTTGCAGTTGAACTTTCAGCTCCGCCATTTCCTTAGGCGCTAGCCGATACGGAGATCGTGACACAGGCTTTGCACCTAGCACTAGCTCGATAGTAAAATCTATCTCCCGTTGAGGCGGGGCTCCAGGAAGATCTGCGGGGAACACATCAGGGTATTCCGATACCACTGAAATACAATCCAAAGTGGGCTTCGTCTTTGCAACCTCCACAAGTGTAAAGAACAGTTCTGCTCCGGCACGAACCGCCTTCACCACCTGAAGAGCAGACATCAACGTCTTGCTAGTTTTGACAAGAGATGAAGTGGGGGCACTCATTTTAGTCTCTAACTAACCCTAGTTATAGACCCCACCAAAATTAGTGCCCTGGTCAAACCAGACATCCAAATTGGTTCAAATCAATTTTAAAATAAATTAGACATCCAGAGCTACAATATTCATGTTGACCACTTTCTCTAAGTATTTTTAATAAATAAAAATGTCAATAGCATAATATGTGACAAAATTAATGAATGAATTTAAATAATTCCTAAGATCTAAATCTTGGCGCACGAATCTTGGCGCAGGAATGAATGACATCTGGTCATCTTCTCCAGCGCGCCAGCGGCCAGGATTCATTCTTCCTGGAGTTGTTTCCAAGTGATGCCGTCGGCCACCCAGCCATCTCCCTGGTCGACCACTGCCACCACCACCTCCGTCGAGGTGGTGGCTATCGCCAGGCGGCGGCACAGCCGCCGGAGGGGCGGATTCCTGTGATCCTGATAGGATGATTTTTCATGGAAAATGGGGAAAACGCCTTCTCGATCGGACTCAGTTGAGCCCGATTCTCATCCCTAATGATCCCTACGATCTACCCACAGAGAGAGGAGAAGGGGAGGACCTTATTGGAGGCTTGAAGTCGAGTTGATCGTCGGGTTGTCATGGTGGTGGTGTCGCCGATCGGGTTTCTGCAACAGCACAGTGGAATGACTCGTCTCCTTCAATTGAAGTGTGTAAATGACTCCCCTGAGTCCAGTGGTCCTTTTAAGATCATCAAAGGGGGAAGAGGAAGGGCCAAGCACTAATGGCAATTAATGGGCTTCAATGAGGCTTTCGACCAAGTGGTGGGGGGGTGAACCTGGCTTGGATTGGCCAAAAAATGGCTGGAAACTCCTCCTCTTCCCCAGAGGAGTTGAATCCAGCCATCAAATGTGGCCCATGGCCTCGTTATGTCGTGAATGGCTTCTCCCTCCCCCCTTTCTCTCTCCTCCATTAAAGGGAAATGAGCTTTCTCTCCCTCCTAGTCATCAAAGCTGACTTGCTCATCCTTTTAGCCTATTTGCAGCCCAATAAATCATACCATCATATAATTAGGAGGTGGTTAGCCCAAATGGAAATGGGCTTGAGCTTGGGTTAGTCCATTTGAGCTAAGTTTGACCTAACCTAGACTAGGGTTGGCCTTGGTCAATTTGACCTTTTGGATTGACCCCAATGGGTCCTTGGTGACCCATTGGCCTCCCCTAAGGTCTAGGTAGGGCTGGGTAGAGTTGACTTGCCACTTTGGGGGTCACTTGAGCCTTAGAAAGAGTACTTTGACCAAATTAGGGCTGGAGTTGATTTGGTCTACATGATCATTTGGGTTGACCCAAGGGATCTTTGGTGACTCATTGATTAGCTTAGGTCTAGTAAGACATAGGTCGGGTTGGTTGGGCTCCTTAGGGGCACATTGCCCTTAGTTAGGGCACCTTGCCCAGTTTAGGACTAGGATGATCCTAGGTCAACTTGGCCTCCCAGAGTTGTCTCTAATGGACCCTTAGGGCTCTAATGGACCTTCCAATAGGTTGGTGAGGTTGTGGCGAGGTCTTGGAGTCATGGTGAAGCCCCTTGATCATCCTAAACTAGTGTTTAGAAATCTACTATTTGCAGACCATAGTGATCTCACCTACATTCCTAAGTTCACTTGGTCTTCCTAGGGTTTTGTCATGACCTAGTCATGACAAAACCACTCCTAGGGGTCTAGTTGTCTGAGGGATGTTACGCATCCTTATCCACAAGTTGAAGAAGAAAGTGAAGAAGATAGTTTGGAAGTGGCTGAACTTCCTTCAACAGCTAATATAATTCCACAAGAGGAATTAATTCAACAAGCTGGTTGTAACACCCCAAAGCCTAGAAATTTGGCAAAATTTGGGTGGCACGGCCTGTGACACGGGCGTGTCACAGGGCGTGTCCTTCTTTGGTGAGCAGTCGACGAGTGGTTGACAAAACTTCGGTCGACGATTGTCGAGTGAGGGGTACATGGCCTGTGACACGGGCGTGTCATAGGGTGTATCCTCGCGGTTGACGAACTCAGCTCGATGAAGTTGAGCTGGGGCGTGTCTAGTACACACGGCCTGGGACACGGGCGTGTCACAGACCATGTAACTCTCGGGTTGATCTCGATGTTGTGCAGCCTGAAGAATACGGCCACAGACACGGGCGTGTCCGAAGGCGTGTCAGGTGACACGGCCCGTGATACGGCCGTGTCACATGGGTGTGTCACTGGATTGGATAAGTCAGTTGAGCACCGCTTGAGGCACACAGCCTAGAACACGGGCGTGTCACAGGCCGTGTCAGGCAAAAATGTGATTCTGTGGCAAAATCGTGGCAGTCCAAATCTTCGGCTGGGATCTGATGGCTGAGGTGCCTCCCTGATTCCTTATGGTCGTGGATGACAAGGAAGTTCCCATGTGCATTTTGGCCTTCATCTTTCTAAAAGCCTAGAGAGAGAAAGAGAGGAAGAAGGAGGAGGAGGAAGGAGAGCCGGCCACAGGTGGTGTTGTGGAGTTTCGACGAGAAATCCGAGGCCAGCGTTGCGGAGGAAAAGCCGTTGTGGTTCTTTCCAGCTAGTTAGGAGCTCATAGCACCGAAGCAGTCTTCGAGGGTAACGACTTTTTTTCCTAACCATGTGAAGGATTCCTTTTTGGCATGTACATATGATTCCCCCACCAGAGGGTGGCGTGTTATGGGAGTCCCTTGGGTTGATTCATGGAATCCCCAATCATTTGGCATATAGATCCGAAAAAGGAGTAAGGAATAGGCATGTTGTGTGAAGCTCATCTGGACAAGTTTGTCTGGATTGGTGATGTTGCATATATGCACCGGAGAAGACTCCGTGATAAACGTGTAGTTTAAGGAGTCGACGGGTTAGACCTGCGAAAGGCAGTAGCAGGAAGTACTGGAGTGGTATTCCAGGAAAATACCCTTGTGATGCTTGTGTTATTGGGTTATACATGTGAAGGGGAGTAGCAGGAAGTACTGGTGTGCCCAGGAAATACCCTTAGCAATGCTTGATGTTCATGGGTTGTACTTGTGAAGGGGAGTAGCAAGAAGTACTGTCGTGGTAAGTCAGGAAAATACCCTTGACATTTATGGTAATTGGGGGGTTGGCCCTGTGAAGGGAAGTAGCAGGAAGTACTGGTGTGCCCAGGAAAGACCCTCTGATGTTGTTATATGGAATGGGTGTGATGGAAGTACTGGTGCGCCCAGGAAAACACCCAAGCAACAGGAACGGTGAAACCGACCCGCGCCTTTTATTTAGCCGCGAATATGTCGTACTCGGTGATGGAAAGGCGATTTGAGCAACAGGGGGTGGATGATCTGAGCTGCGTTATGTCCGTCCGACATGAGACCTAAAAGTGCAGTCTGTTGGAGCGCATAGCGAGAGTCTTAGGCCTGCGTGCCGTGATACAATGGGGGGCTACGGGTCAATCCCGGTTCACTAAGACGATAATCTCCTGCTGCACTCCATGGAGTTAATGCTCAATGTTTTACCATTGGGTTGCGACCCTGATACGGTGGTGGGCAACTAGTTCGCCGGTACACCAAGAATGTGCCCTGAGTGCACGGATCGTCGGGTCGCGTTGCCGACGATTGTGATGCATTGTATGTGCATGAGAGCACAATGTATGATATACATATCTTCCTGTGAAATGCTATGCCTGCAGGGAAGGAATACCACCACACAGGGAAATGGGTGGGGTCGTTATAATTTTGTCAGCTGAATGCTGACCATTTCCTGTTTGCCACCGTTGGGTGGGCTGTCCCTGTGCAGGTGCTGGAGAATCAAGCGGGACGTATAAAGGTTGAAGTCCTTGCTGCTGTTGTTGCTGCTGCTGCTAGCCCTTGAAGGCTAAAGCTAAATGCTTTGTTTGTTTATGGCTGGCCTGCGCGCCAATGTTTAAGGCCACTATTTTGAAAGCCTTGTAAGGCCATAAGGCCAACTGTTTTGTATTTGGACATTCCTGCTTTATATAAATGTGAAGCTTTTATATGGTGGACATTCCTGTGTATGTGAGTTCAGCTACATGTTATAGGCTTCCACTAGAATACAATGAGTTATGATGCGCAACTCTGGTATCCCTACGTGACTTCCCCGCCTGTTTTATGGTATATGTTGTGGGGCCTCGGCCAGACCTTCTAGTATATACTTATGAACGGATGGAGTAGTTACATTTTTGGTATCAGTTGTCTCGGTCTTTTCCTTTTAAATTCGTGGTTGAATTCTTTTGTGGGGTGTCGAGCACGTGTATGTGCGAACCAAGTTAACACTAATGAACTCTGAAATGTCCATCTTAGGAATGCAAATACATGTGTTTGAGGAACCTGCGCGTTCTTATTTTGTTGTTTCGCTTGTATGTGGCCGCTAATGGGCGTGTCTTGTTCACCTATATGTGACGCGAAGTGCTGCGTGGCAGTCGGAGCCCCAATGTTCTGATGAAAGTACGACACCAGCTGAGGTGCCAACACCTCCGCCTTCTGTGAAAATTATGTGATTAGTTGCTGAGGCTTTGTTTGCTATGATTCAATCACAGCCGATTGGACAGGCGCAACCGGTATTGATGCCAGAACCTGTAGCAGCTGTGGATCCTCGTGCAGCTGAGAAGCAGTTAAAGCAGTTCATGGGTTTCAACCCGCCTATGTTTACGGTCCTGGGATCCCCTAAGCAGGCTGAGGACTGGTTGTCGCGCGTCAAGCAGATTATGACGGCAATTGGAACGGAGGAACATCAGAAAGTCACCTTAGCCACCTTCTTGCTGGAAGGAGAGGCTCGTTTATGGTGGGATGAGATAGAGCTACACCACTTATCGGGTCGACCGTTATCACAAGTGTCGATGGAGGAATTCTCCAAACTCTTCCTAGCAAAGAACCTCCCGGCGGCACAGCATATTGCCATGGAGAACGAATTCCAAAGGCTGACGCAAGGAGAAGGCAGTGTTGAAACGTACCTACATGAGTTTACACGCTTGGAGCGGTATGCGGGTTCTATTTTTGCTGATGAGCAGAGGAAGACGAATAGGTTCTATGAAGGACTGCGGGACGAGTTGAGGTTCCTGCTATGTAGTTCTGGTTCGGTCAACACTGCATGCGCGCTGGAAAAGGATATGAAGAGGGTGTATGGGAAGCGGGCCTTGGCTATGACACAGCTGGAATTCAAGGTGCCCCGACCTGGAAAATCATGTTATAAAAAGAGATGGGCCAAGAAGTCCAAGTCGGCTGGACAAGCTCCTTCTACCGTTGCATCGGGAGCAACGTCGGGGGCCACTTCAAAGCCGGAGACTCGTACATGCTTTAATTGTGGACGGGTGGGGCATATAGCATGTGATTGTCAGGTATCGCCAAAGAGTTAAAAGAAGGCGGGAGTGTCATATGCGGAGAAAGGAAAGGCAGTCGTGGAGTCTTCTGCCTCGCAAGTGCAGCCCCAAGTCTACAATCTTGGCCTGCAGGAGGCCATAAAGCAGAGTGACGTCGTCACAGGTACGAGTTAAGTTATTGTATTGCTTTGTTGATAGCATGCTTTGTTGATTGCCTAATTGTATGCGGCTTGTGTGTGTGACATGATTGTCACATGATTTGTGATGATTCGGAACACGCTGGCGCGAGCACTGTTTGATACTGGTGGTTCGTATTCTTTTCTATCTAAAGAGTTCATCGCACGGCTTGGGTTACCTAGTCATGCGAAGATAGATAGCATCGGGGTGGTGTTGTCGAATGGTTGTTTGATGCTCGCGGATCGAGCTTGCGATGTGGCCGTCCAAATAGTAAGTCGGGATTTCTGTTTGACTGCATCTGTATTGTCTATATCGGAATTCGACGTGATATTTGGTATGGATTGGCTCGCGGAGCAGCATGCCTTGATTGGTTGTAATGCCAAAGAGATCACATTGGGTCAGAATACCGACCAGGAGATGAAGTTCGTGGGGATGCAAGGAGTGGGAGGGACATTGATGTCTGCACTCCAAGTAGTCAAGGCTGTTCAGAAGGGCGCGGAGTGCTACTTCACGCTGATTCAGGCTGTGGAGCCTAAGGCTAGTATGTGTGTTGTTCCAGTTGTCTCGGAATTTGCAGATGTATTTCCGAAGGATCTCCCTGGGCTATCACCCCAGCGAGAGATTGACTTCACGATCGAGTTGGTGTCAGGTGCGAAACCTGTGGCCCGCTCGCCATATCGCATTGCGCCAAAGGAAATGACGGAGTTGAAAGTCCAACTGCAGGAGTTGTTGGAGCAGGGTTATATTCGCCCAAGTATGTCACCTTGGAGCGCGCCTGTTCTGTTTGTGAAAAAGAAAGACAGTGGTTTGCGGTTATGTATTGACTACCGTGAACTAAATAAGCTTACTGAGAAGAATAAGTATCCGATCCCACAGATTGATGAGTTGTTCGATCAGCTGGTGGAATCAATCGTCTACTCCAAGTTGGATTTGAAGTCTGGTTACTACCAGTTGAGAATTCAGGAAGGTGACATTCCAAAACCGCATTTGGAACACGTTACGGGCACTGTGAGTTCACAGTGATGTCGTTTGGGCTGTGCAATGCGCCATCGGTGTTCATGGACTTGATGCACCGAACGTTCTGAGAGTACCTGGACCTGTTTGTGATAGTATTCATTGATGATATTCTGATCTACTCTCGATCTGAAGCCGATCATGAAAACCACCCGCGGTTGGTGTTGCAAACGTTGAGGAAAAAGCAGCTCTACGTCAAGTTCTTGAAGTGCGAGTTTTGGCTATCGTCGGTGGCTTTTCTAGGCCATGTGGTAAGCGGAGAGGGCATAGCAGTGGATCCGGCAAAGATAAGGGTCATACAGGAGTGTCTAGTGTTGTCTTCTATGGCTGAAGTTAGGAGCTTCCTTGGACTAGCAGGCTACTATAGAAGATTTGTTGCAAACATCTCGCGGATCGCTTTGCCTTTAACCACACTGAAGAGAAAGGATCAGAAGTTCGTTTGGACGCCGGAGTGCGCACGAGCTTTTGCAGAGCTGAAGTGTCGGTTGACCACGGCGCCGGTGTTGACGTCGCCATGTGGTACTGATGGATTTGAAATCTACAGTGATGCGTCAGGAAGCGGCTTAGGCTGCGTTCTTCTGCAAAATGGGAACATGATTGCTTATGGCTCTCGCCAGTTGAAAGTGCACGAGAGAAATTATCCCGTCCATGACTTAGAGTTGGCGGCGGTGATCTTTGCACTGAAATTGTGGAGGCATTACCTGTATGGCGTGAAAGTGGAGATCTATACAGACCACAAGAGCCTAAAGTATTTGTTGGAGCAGAAGGACCTGAATATGCGACAACGAAGGTTGTTGGAGTTCCTTGGGGACTACACCTTTGTGATTCATTATACGCCCGGAAAGAGAAATGTTGTCGCGGATGCCTTGAGTCGGAGAGCTCCGGCAAGAGCAAGTTGGTCGCAGAGGCATGATGAACGTCTAATCCAGGAGTTGGAAGCGTTAGAGATTTCTTTTGTTGACAGGAATGCTACAGCTGATGCATGTTTGAACTGGACAGAGGTGCAGTGTGACCTTACGGACAGAGTTCGACGAGCAACGGAGCTAGATGAGAGTCTCCAACTCTATGCCAAGGATGGGCCAGAGGGCAAGTTCTCCTGGGATGACAGGCTTTTGAGGAAAGAAGGTCGTTTGTGCGTCCCAAGTTTGGGCAAATTGAGGGAAGAGATGATGTACGAAGCGCACTATACGAAGTACTCAATTCACCCTGTGAGCACAAAGATGTTCAGAGACATGAAAAAGCTGTTCTGGTGACCAGGACTGAAGAAAGATGTCGCTCATTATGTGGCCAAATGCCAGACTTGTGTTGTGGTAAAGTCGGAATGACAGAAGCCGGGTGGTTTCTTGAAGTCGTTGCCAATTCCAGAGTGGAAGTTCGATGATATTTCCATGGATTTCGTACATGGGTTGCCAAGATCTCAACGCGGAAATGATTCAATCTGGGTGATTGTGGACTGGCTGACGAAAGTGGCGCACTTCCTTCCGAATAGGCGGGACGATTCCGTGGAAAGTTTGGCAAAGTTGTATGTTGAACAAATTGTGCGGCTACACGGTGTTCCGAAGAGCATTGTAAGTGTTCGAGATGGGTGATTTTATTCGAGTGACTGGATACTAATCCATCAGCTGTTGGGCACAAAATTGGCATTCAGTATGACCTTTCATCCCCAAATAGATGGTCAAACTGAAAGGATCAACAGAACGATGGAGTATATGCTCCGGATGTGCGCCCTGTACTTTGGGAAGAGATGGGAAGATCATCTCTATCTGATAGAGTTTGCCTACAACAACAGCTACAAAGAGAGCATCGGGATGGCACCATTTGAAGCGTTATATGGTCGGAAGTGTCGTACTCCTTTAGCTTGGTTGGAAGCAGGCGAAGCCAGAGTGTATATGCGTAATGAAGTCGAGGATGCGAACTCGACAATATGCACTATTCGGAAACGGCTATTGATAGCTCAGGATCGACAAGCGAAATACTACAACGCCAAGCACCAGAATGTGGAATTCGCGATAGGCGATTGGGTATACTTGAAGATCAAACCCTTCAAAGGCGTATCTAGGATTCGACGTTTAAAAAAGTTGAGTCCACGGTAACATGGGCCGTTTGAAGTGGTGGAGCGGGTTGGAGAAGCTGCATATCGGCTAGCTCTGTCGGCAGACTTGAGTGGCTTACATGATGTGTTTCACATCTCAGTGCTGCGGAAAGCCGTGAAAGATCCAGCTCAAGTGATCGAGAATGATCGTGTGCCGGTAGAGTATGGGCTAACGATGAAAGTTAGGCTCATTCGGATCGAGGATCGTGCCAATAAATGGTTGCGGAACAAGACGATCGGGATGGTCAAAGTCCGGTGGGATAATTGCGCCCGTGAAGAACTCACATGGGAGCGAGAGCAGACCATGCGAGCTGAGTTTCCCGAGCTCTTTGTGTAACTATTATGCAGTGTATCTCGAGTTGTAATGAACGTTTGTGCAATGAAATCCTTCTGTTTGAGTTCCTTACTTTCTGCAAATTTCGGGGATGAAATTTTTGTAAGGAGGGGAGGGTTGTAACACTCCAAAGCCAAGAAATTTGGCAAAATTTCGATGACACATCCTGTGACACGGGCGTGTCCTTCTTGGGTGAGCAGTCGACGAGTGGTCGACAAAACTTCGGTCGACGATTGTCGAGTGCGGGGTACACGGCCTGTAACACGGGCGTGTCATAGGGCGTTTCCTCGCGGTCGACGAACTCAGCTCGACGAAGTGGAGCTGGGGCGTGTTTAGTGCACATAGCCTGGGACACGGTCGTGTCACAAGCCGTGTAACTCTCGGGTTGATCTTGATGTTGTGCAGCCTGAAGAACACGGCCACAGACACGGGCGTGTCCGAAGGTGTGTCAGGTGACACGGCCCGTGACACGGGCATGTCACATGGGCGTGTCACTGGATTGGATAAGTCGTTTGAGCACCGCTTGAGACACATGGCCTGGAACACGGGCGTGTCACAGGCCGTGTCAAGCAAAAAATGTGATTTTGTGGCAAAATCGTGGCTGTCCAAATCTTCAGCTGGGTTCTGATAGCTGAGGTGCCTCCCTGATTCCATAAGGTCGTGGATGAGAAGGAAGTTCACATGTGCATTTTGGCCTTCATCTTTCTAAAAGCCTAGAGAGAGAAAGAGAGGAAGAAGGAGGAGGAGGAAGGAGAGCCGGTCACCGGTGGTGCTGCGGAGTTCCAACGAGAAATCTGAGGCCAGCGTTGCGGCGGAAAAGCCGTTACGGTTCTTTCCAGTCAGTTAGGATCTCATGGCACTAAAGCGGTCTTCGAGGGTAATGACTTTTCTTCCTAGCCATGTGAAAGCTTCCTTTTTGGCATGTGCATATGATTCCACCACCATAGGGTGGCGTGTTATGGGAGTCCCTTGGGTTGATTCATGGAATCCCCAATCATTTGGCATATATATCCGGAAAAGGAGTACGAAATAAGCATGATGTGTGAAGCCCATCTGGACAGGTTGGTCTGGATTGGTGATGTTGCATATATGCACCAGAGAAGACTCTGTGATAAACGTGTAGTTTAAGGAGTCGACGGGTTAGACCTGCGAAGGGCAGTAGCAGGAAGTACTGGAGTGGTAGTCCAGGAAAATACCCTTGTGATGTTTTTGCTATTGTGTTATACCTGTAAAGGGGAGTAGCAGGAAATACCCTTAGTAATGCTTGATGTTCATGGGTGGTACCTGTGAAGGGGAGTAGCAGAAAGTACTGGCATGATAAGTCAGGAAAATACCCTTGACATTTGTGATAATTGGGGGGTTGGGCCTTTGAAGGGAAGTAGCAGGAAGTACTGGTGTGCCCAGGAAAGACCCTCTGATGTTGTGATATGGAATGGGTGTGATAGAAGTACTGGTGCGCCCAAGAAAACACCCAAGCAACAGGAACGGTGAAACCGACCCGCGCCTTTTATTTAGTCGCAAGTACGCCGTACTCGGTGATCGCAAGGCGATTTGAGCAACGGGGGGTGGATGATCCGACCTGCGTTATGTCCGTCCGACATGAGACCTGAAAGTGCGGTATGTTGGAGCGCATAGTGAGATTCTTATGCCTGCGCGCCGTGATACAATGGGGGGCTACGGGCTAATCCCGGTTCACTAAGACCATAATCTCTGGCTGCACGTCATGGAGTAAATGCTCAATGTTTTACCTTTGGGTTGCGACCCTGATATGGTGGTGGGCAACTGGTTCGTCGATACACCAAGAATGTGGCCTGAGTGCACGGATCGTCGGTCCACGATGCTGATGATTGTGATGGAATGTATGTGCGTGAGAGCACAATGTATGATATACATATCTGCATGTGAAATGCTATGCCTGTGGGGAAGGAATACCACCGCCACGGGAAAGGGGTGTGATCGTTATAATTTGGTCAGCTGAATGCTGACCATTGCCTGTTTGCCACCGTTGGGTGGGTTGTCCTGTGCAGGTGCTGGAGAGCCAAGAGGGACGCATAAAGGCTGAAGTCCTTGCTGCTGTTGTTGCTGCTGCCGCTAGCCCTTGAAGGCTAAAGCTAAATGCTTTGTTTGTTTATACGTGGCTGGCCTGCACGCCAATGTTTAAGGCCACTGTTTTGAAAGCCCTGTAAGGCCATAAGGCAACCTGTTTTGTATTTGGACATTCCTGCTTTATATAAATATGGAGCTTTTATATGGTGGACATTCCTGTGTGAGTGAGTTCAGCTGCGTGTTATAGGCTTTCGTTAGAATGCAATGAGTTATGATGCGCAACTCTGGTATCCCTACGTGACTTCCCCGCCTATTTTATGGTATATGTTGTGGGGCCCCGGCCGGACCTTCTAGTATATACTTGTGAAGGGATGGAGTCGTTACACTGTTGATCAACCAACTCCTCTCACTGATCTTGTCACACTTAGAGATCACCCTATATCTCAAGTGATTGGAGACATTTCAGTTGGTGTGCAAACAAGGCATCAACTCAACAATGATGTGATGCATGCTTGTTTCATTTCTCAACTTGAGCCCCACTCCATCAAAGATGCAGAGCAAGATCCCCACTGGATCATTGCAATGTAAGAGGAGCTCAATCAGTTTAAAAGGTGCAGAGTTTGGGATTTGGTTCCTAGACCCAAAGAATATCCAATCATTGGAACCAAATGGGTCTTCAGAAACAAACTGGATGCTGAAGGAACTATTATAAGGAACAAAGCAATGCTAGTAGCTCAAGGCTATTCACAGGAGGAAGGAATCGAGTATGATCAAACCTTTGCTCGAGTGGCAAGGCTTGAGGCTATAAGTATTTTCCTAGACTTTGCAGCCTATAAAAGATTTCAAGTCTACTAGATGGATGTAAAGAGTGTTTTCCTAAATGGAGATTTAAAATAAGAAGTATATGTGGAGCAACCACCATGTTTTATCTCTCTAACTCATTCTTCTTATGTCTTTAGATTGCATAAAGCTTTATATGGTTTAAAGCAAGCTCCAAGAGCGTGGTATGAGACCTTAGCTAGCTTTCTTATAGAGCATAAGTGTTCTAAGGGCATAGTAGATAGCACTCTTTTTATTAGACATCATAAAAATAAAATTTTGTTAGTACAAATATATGTAGATGATATTATTTTTGGCTTTACTGATTCCAAACTATGCAAACAATTATCTGATCTAATGCATTCATAGTTTGAGATAAATAGCATGGGTGAACTTTCATACTTCCTTGGTATCCAAGTGAAGCAATCACCTGATGGCATCTTCATCTCCCAATCCAAGTATGCTAAGGAGATTATTAAAAGATTTGTGATGTGTAATGCCTCGGTAATGAAAACACATATGGCCGCTAATGCTGTGATTGATTCTGATGAACATGGCAAGCCTGTTGATCAGAAAACTTATCGGGTTATTGTTGGGTCTCTATTATATCTCACTGCAAGTAGGCCTGACATAATGTTTACCACATGTATTTGTGCTAGATTTTAAGTGAACCCTAAAGAATCTCACTATATTTTATTAAAAAGGATTTTAAAATATATAAAGTGTTGTCCAAATCTAGGACTCCTATATCCATCAGAGTTAGAATTTGATTTAACTGAATTTTCTGATGCTGACTATGCTGGATGTAGAGTGGACAGGAAGATCACATCAGGAACTTGCAAGTTTCTTGGTGATAGGCTTGTGTCCTGGTTTTGTAAGAAGCAAACCTCTGTATCCACATCAATTGCTGAAGCTGAATACATAACTGCAGGCAGCTGTTGTTCATAGATTTTGTGGATACAAAATCAAATACTGGATTATGTTATCAACTTAAATAATTCAACTATATTTTGTGATAGTACCACTGCAATATCTATTGCACAAAATCCAGTGCATCATAGTATGACCAAGCATGTCGAAATTAGACATCATTTTATTAGAGATTGTGTAGACAAAAAGAAAATTAATCTTGTCTTTATCTCTACTGATTTACAAAGAGCAGACATCTTCAGCAAGTCATTAGATGAGAAGAAACATCTGTTCTTCTTAAATCAGCTAGGTATGATAAATGAGGCAGATTCAACTTAATTTTTGTCTATAGTTGACGATTTGGCACAATTCGTCGAACGGAGATCGACGATCTGTGCACTCTTCGTGAAGAGTTTGTCGAACGGAGATCGACAAACACTTCTTAGTGAAACAGATTTCGTCGAGCGGAGATCGATGATTTTGTTTCAGAAAAATTTTCGTCGACCTGAGAATGACGAAAACTTTTCCCCTCTTCTGCCTGAGATCGACGATATTATTCCTTCATGGATTTTTTCATCGGCCTGAGAACGAAGATTGTTTATCTTTCGCAGGACAGAGTCTAACGCTTCATATTTTGAATATCTTGTCTGAATAGAAAATAACTGACCGAAAATTTGGAGTAATTTAAATTTTATTATCCAAAAAAGGTATCAATTACAATGGTATAGCCTCTCTTTTATAGAATGGAGGAGATGAGAGATATTACAATTAAGCAATGTGGGACTAAAAATTTACAAGTAAATGCGGCTTTACAAAAAGACAACCCGGACAGGTCGTGCGGTTAGACAAGCCGGCTAACCGCCCGACAACCAACAAGAGGAGAGAACAAGAGCCGCAGAGAGCAAGCCGCCACAGGAGACCGCTAGACCGCTCGATCTCCAAGCCGTCTGAGACAAACCGCCAGACCGATGGGCACCAACCAGCAATAGCCCGGCAGACAGGCCGGCAAGGATAAACCGCCAGACCACAGGGACTCCGAACAGCAACAGACCGCCCGGCCTCCATACTGTAACAGTCCCCCTCAAGCTAGAGCATAGATATTAATCATGCCCAGCTTGTCGCAAATGTGGAAAAAGGAAGCTGATACCGGCTTGGTGAAGATGTCCGCCAACTCGTTGTCTGAAGTGATGAATGGAGTACAAATCTGTTTGTTCAAGATCTCCTCCCGAATAAAATGACAGTCGACTTCTATGTGTTTTGTTCTCTCATGAATGACCGGATTTTTGGAGATATATATCGCGGCCTTATTGTCACAGAACATAGGAAGAGGATAGTTGTAGACCTCTCCTAAATCAATTATGAGAGCCCGTAACTATTTCAACTCACACGTGGTCGACGTTATACTGCGATATTCCGCCTCTGCACTATACCTGGAGACCACAGACTGTTTCTTGTTCTTCCAACTCACAAGATTGCATCCAACAAACATGCAAAAACCTGATGTCGACTTGTGATCCCCTTTGTCATCCTCATAACTCGAATTAGAGTACGCTTCAACCCTTAGGTGACCATTCTTCTGAAAAAGAAGTCCCTTCCCTGGTGTTGCTTTAATATACTCCAATATCCTCATGGCAGATTGTAGATGACACTCCCTAGGAGCTTGCATGAACTGGCTCACCTTGCCAACAGCATAAGAGATGTTTGGTCTGGTTACCGTGAGATAAATGAGTTTGCCCACCAGACGCCAGTATCTCGTAAGATCGGATAGAAGAGGCGAGTCATTTGTCCAAGTTTTGTCTTCTCTAGCAGCCATGGGACAATGGGCAGGTTTAGCACTAGTCAATCCTGCCTCTTTTAGAAGATCAAGGGCATACTTCCATTGGGAAAGGGTCATGGAGTTGGGCTTCCTAGAGATTTCAATCCCCAGAAAGTATTTCGGGGAGCCCATATCCTTTGTGACCAGGTATTGACGGAGGTGTTTCTTTGTCAACGTTACCCCATCCTGGTCATCGCCAGTAAGAAGAATGTCATCAACATAAACTGCAAGAACTACCAGACCAGAAGCGGTTTTCCGAACAAATAGGGAGTGATCGGCTGAGCTTCTTGTAAAACCAATAGCCGCAACAATGCCGCTAAACTTATCAAACCATGTACGAGGAATCTGTTTGATGCCTTAGATAGCCTTCTTTAGCCGGCATACCCGTGTCTCCCCTTGAGCAACATACCTAGGAGGTTGCTCCATGTAAACATCTTCCTGCAGATCACCGTAGAGGAAAGCATTCTTAACATCCAGCTGCGAAATGGGTCAATCCCTGTTGACAGCGACAAAGAGAAGGACCTGAATGGTGCTGAGGCGAGCAATGTGAGAGAAGGTGTCGAAGTAATCAATACCATATGTCTGAGTGAATCCTTTGGCCACCAGGCGGGCCTTGTAGCGATCCACGCTGCCATCAGGATGAAATTTGACAACAAAGACCCAGCGGCAGCCAAAAACATCCGTGCCCAAAGGTGGGGGAACAAGGGTCCAGGTGCCCCGTTCAGTAAGGGTAGAAATTTCCTCATCCATGGAAGCCTTCTAATGAGGAATGGTGAGAGCTTCCTGGTAGGTGCGGGGAGTGGCAGTCTCTGAGATAGCCAAGGCAAACTCCCTGTGAGAAGGAGTAAGATGATCATAGGAAACAACAGTAGCCAGCGGGTGCTGGGTACATGTCAGCACCCCTTTGCGAAGAGCAATGGGAAGATCAAGGTCCGTAGGTTCCTCAGTAACCGGAGCATCCGTGGCGGAGAGAGCTGGCCCGGGAGAGAAGAGAGACGGCCGAGGAGAGGAAGGAGATGGTGGTGGGGATGAGGAAGAGGGGGAAGGAAGAGACGGTATAGGTGATGGTGGGAGAAGCTCAATGAGAGTAGACGGGGTGGAGGGGCGGTGGGAGAAGGAGGTGGAGGTGGGGGTGGGTCGGAGGAGAAAAATGACACATTCTCGAAGAATAGAAAAAGGTTCTGAGCGATCCTTTAAAAGATACATCCACATACATCTAGAGAAATCATCAATAAACTTTACAAAATACGAACTACCCTGACCAACGGTGAGGGTAGGAGCAGGACCCCAGACGTCGGAGTGAACAATTTCAAATTGCCGGGAAGATCCACGACCTTGCTTTGGTGGGAGGGAGGAGCGGTGATGCTTTCCAAGTTGACATGCTTCATAGTTGAGCGGTGGGCTGTGCGGAGGAAGATGCGGTAGAAGCTGATGAAGGAAACGGGGAGGAGCATGACCAAGACGAAGGTATCACTGGAGAAGATCAGTAGAAGATGCGGAGAAGGCGGAGAGTGAAGAAATGTCATCGAGGAAGTAGAGGCCGACACTCTCAGTCCCAGTAGCAATCGCCCGCTTGGTGCCCGGATCCTAAAAAGAACAAGTAGTAGACGTGAATGTGACAGAGCATTGTAGTTGTTTGCAAAGGGAAGTTACAAATAACAAGTTGCAAGGGAAATTGGGCACATAGCGGGTGTCCATCAAGCGAAGAGACGGAGTAATTTGAACCACCCCCATTCCATTGACCGGTGAGGGAGAGCCATCTGTAACAAGGACCGGGGGTAACCAGTCATGCTGATGTAGGAGAGAAAAATAGTGCGGATCGTCGGTCATATGATTAGTAGCACCAGAGTAAATCAGCCATTTACGTTGAGTCGCGACGTGGGCACTACCTGAAGACGTGACCACAGAGGCGGACATCTTCGAAGAGGAAGAGGAAGCGTCGCCAGATGGTCGAAGATGAGGATGCTTCTTCCAACAACGATCAATCGTATGGCCGGTGCGGCCACAATGAGAGTAAAGAAAGTGAGCAGCACCACGTTCACTGGAGGGGAGATGGAGACCACCAGAGCCACTTCGCTGAGTATGATGAGTGGAGTTGTCCGGTTGAGGAGGGGAGGATAACAGCGGACGTTGGAGTAAAGAAGTAACAGCGGCGATGCGTGCAGCGGTGGCATCCAGGGTGGGAGACTCCGCCTCACCAAGGATCTGTTGACGGATCATGTCATATGACTCCGGAAGACGAAGAAGATAACACACAACCATAAGCTTCTGGAATTGTTTGTGTTGGTCAGCAAGATCAGCAGAGAAGGGGCGATTTTGTAGAATTTCGGCTCTGAGAGCCTGAACTTGCTGGTAAGCGGCCGCTTGAGACATGGAGGGACGGGCAAAGAGGTCCGCATATAAAGTATAGACACGAGACGCCTGAGCCCCTTTGGAGTAGAGAGAAGCAAGATGTAACCAAGCGGCCTTAACGGTTTTATCATGACGGATAACAGGGAGGCATTCGTCAGAAAGGCTGTTAGCCAGCCATGTGCGGACAAGAGCATCGCTGGCATCCCAGTCGTCAAAGAGAGGGGAATCATGCGGAGGGGGATCATTGGTGAGATGATGACGTAAGTGTTGAGAGCGGAGGAGGAAGGTGAAGGAGACACTCCAATCCGGATAGTTGGGACCAATAAGCTTGGAAGCGGTGCCAAGATTACCAGAAGGAGTGGGAGGTGTACGAGGATGAGCAACGACGGGAGTAGTGGTGGTGGAGAGATCGGAGTTGGCCACAGAAGAAAGTAGAAGGAGAAACAAGTCGCGGCTAGAAGGATAAGCCGATAGAAGGAGAGCGGCTAACAATGTCACGACGACTTATGGAGAGGTCGTGATGATAAAGGAGAGGAGAGCGGCTAGCACAGGTCGCGGTGGCTTACAACAAGTCGCGGCGATAAAGAAGAGGAGCGGCTAGAAAAGAGGAAGCAAGAAGCTGCATACACAACAAGCATGAACAGGCAGAATCAAGCCGCTCGAACAGAAATCAAGCCGCTCGAATAGGAATCAAGCCGCGAAGACAGGTCGCGGAAAGAAGAAACAAGCCGCGAAGAAAAGTCATGGGTAAAGGTCAGAAGAGGAATCAAGCCGCGAAGACAGGTCGCGGAAAGAAGAAACAAGCCGCGAGGATAGGTCGCAGGAAGAGGAAACAAGCCGCGAAGATTGAGAGCGCACACACAATCAGGAGGAAAGGACCGAGAGCTCTGATACCATGTGTGAACAGAAAATAACAGGCCGAAAATTTGGAGTAATGTAAATTTTATTATCCAAAAAGGTATCAATTACAATGGTATAACCTCTCTTTTATAGAATGGAGGAGATGAGAGAGATTACAATTAAGCAATGTGGGACTAAAAATTTACAAGTAAATGCGGCTTTATAAAAAGACAACCTGGACAGGTCGTGTGGTTAGACAAGCCGGCTAACCGCCCGACAACCAACAAGAGGAGAGAACAAGAGCCGCAGAGAGCAAGCCGCCACAGGAGACCGCTAGACTGCACGATCTCCAAGTCATCTGAGACAAACCGCCAGACTGATGGGCACCAACCAGTAATAGCCTGACAGACAGGCCAGCAAGGATAAACCGCCAGACCGCCCGGAATCCGAACAGCAACAGACCGCCAGGCCTTCATACTGTAACATACCTTATAACTAGGTTTTCGTCATGCACTATCCCGCGCTTTATGTTCTCTTGCACTTGCTCTCTCTTTTGCTTTTGCAGGAAAACATATGGCGATTCTGACGCTCTCTCTCTCTCAAGCATGAAGCTTGACACTGGCTTTGATATTGATTTTGATTAATTCTGCGACACTGATCAAATCTTCATCGACATTCTCAAGCTGTGTGAAGACTAGCATCTGAAGAAGTACATGGCAATAAGGATCAAGATACCAGGAAATGAGATCAGAGAATGGGTCTTTACCTCAACATCTCCAGATGCAAATACCATGATTGGCACCATCAGTGACAACCAGGTCATTCTAACTCCTACAGTTTTAACTGAAATTTTTGATTTGGGTACTGGAGAAGATGATATTAAATTATATAATGATGAGCATGAGAATATGCTGAGCAGAATGGGTCACTCTGAAGGAAACCCAAATAAACTTCTAAAAAAGAATTTATCTGTACAATATAAGTTTTTGGCAGATATAGTTGGCAAGATTTTGTTGGGCAAGCATACAGCCCATGACTATATCACCAGGCACCAGTTTCTGGTGATGAGTGCTCTGGTAGAGAAGAAATCAGTTAACTGGGGACAGATTTTATTTGAGTTGATCAAGAAGAAAAATACAAATAAAGAGGTGTGCTTTAGGAGGATTCTAGGAATTTTCCTCCAGGAAAAGGCACCAGAACTATTGGTTTCACAGCCAATATTCATCAATGCCTCAAAGAGGATCACCTCTGCATTATTTGGCAGATGAGAGAGGACAATTCCAAAGCCCTCCAGGGCCTCCTCTTCCTCCAGGATTTCTGAGAACACAAGGGCAGTTATAGCCTATCATCCACCTCTAGAAGATATTCCTCCTTCCACTAGCATTCCTTCTCCTCCTCTCCAATAACAACAACAAAAACAACAGCCACTTTCACCTCTTTCTCAACCATCACCTACACATTCTCCCACCATCATTCATGAGAAAATTCCATCTCCACCTCCTCATTCTCCACCTCACACTCATGTTTTTGACATACCATCTACCTCCTCTCAACCATCTTTCAATCTACTGTCTCCTCCACCATCTTCATATCACTCTCCAGTTCAGGAACCCAACTCCACACCCACAACCACAATTCCCCCTTCTACCACTGAAATTCCATCCATTCCCCCTTCCACATTTTCAGAATACACCCACACAGAGTTCTCTCATGCCTTCTCTGTGTGTTCAAACTGTGGACATCACAATCCTTACTCCTCTGCTCCTGAACCCCTCTACCTCAATTTCTTTGATATAGCAAAAGATCTTCTTTCTTTCATCTTACCAACTCTTGAGCAACTTATAGCAAATACTATTTCTCCTCTCTCTGCTTCCATCCTCTCTCTCTCTCTTCCAGGATTGTTGCTCTCTCTTCTGTTCCTTCTGCTGGAGGACTGGATTTAGGACCCCTGAACCCAGCCAGGGGGAGATGTTCTGTGAAGAAGCTCTAGTTCTTCCTCCTACAGTAGCAGCAGCAGATTCTGAGATATCTGATGATTCAGCAGATGCAGCCCCTCCAACATAAATAATAGATTTAATTGATTCTGATACAGATATGGATGATACAATACCAGAAATAATCACTGCTAGTGATTTCTTTTTGAATCCCAGTCAATTTAGTTTCTTTACTGCATTCTTTTGATTCAGTGTACAGAAATATTCTACCAAGTTTTGATGTACAGAACTCCAAAGCTATTATAGCTTATACTGCTCCTATAAGTCCTGAAGTTGTAGAACAACTAAAGACAAGTTTTGCAGCTCCTGAGATTATAGAAAGCTTAGCTGATGAATTTATTGCTGAACTAGTTTCTGTGCACAAAGCATTCTCTCCACCAACCTTTGGCTGGTGTGAGTCTCCTATGACAAATCTGGATGACATTCTGTTTGCTGACATGGAAGAAGAAGCAAGAAATATTCAGACTACTATAGATATCTCTGCAGAGCCTACAAGCCTAGCACAGCCACAGATTCATGGAATCTCAGCTGATTTGCTAAAGAAGCTAGATGATCTTTATGACAATCCTGAATATTCTTCTTCAGATGATGATGATGATGATGATGAGTCAGATGACTCAGATAATAGAAGTTCAAAGAAAAGGAAGGCTCCTGCTAAATCTGCTCCTCCAAAGGCTGTTCCTAAGTCAAACCCCTCTATTGATATTCCAGATTACATCCTACATAATATTACACTCACTCCAAATACCCCAAACTAGATGAGGTATTCTAAAAATGAACAAAAAGCCAGGAAGAAGAGCATGAGGTACTATGCACCTCCTAAATTTAGGAGAGGTCCTCCTCCTCCTCCTGCTACTGCAGCTGGATCTTCTGGCAGTATTGGTCAAGTTCAAAAAGCTACATCTTCCCATCAGTCAAAATCCTCCAGCAGCAAATAGCATCAACATTCTTCTAGCAGCAGCAAGCAGCAACAGCAATACCAGAAGAAAAGCAGGCAACAGAAAGTATCTGAAGTTGATCAATCTGATAAAGCATCTCCTGAAAGACCTTACTCTCCACCAGTCCCTTTTGTTGATCCAGAACATGAAAACATCTCTAGAATGGTTAAATTTCAGGAGCTGGTTGGACTCTCTCAGATAAATAAAGCTAAAGAAGAAGGCAAAAATGCTTCTCAATATAATACAATGTCTTCTTACAGAAGATAGGAATTAAAAAGGTATGACAAAGCTAAACACTTTTTCATTGTTGATGCTTATATGAGTTTACATCCTGAGGCAGTTGTTCCAAGAGCAACTTCTGGCAATATCATTGGAGCAGCTGACATGACTTTGTCTAAAAGAGAACCAACAAATCCCAGCAGGGAAATCATTTTCAGGCAGCCATCAGAGAAAGACAAGTATAAGAAGTCCAATTAGTTTTCTGATTTTTCCTCTAAATTATTTGTTTTGATTAATTTGTCACAAAGCACTTGATGTATACATATATCTGCTAGACATTTCCTTCTGTCAGATATTTGTTGTTATGCTTTGTGATTGTATTTTATTATTTTAATGTATTGTACATAGTGACCTCACCCAAATAGGGGAAGATTATTGGATCCCTAGTTTGGATTTTGGCTAGGTTCACTATTAGGTTGTTGACCCTTTAATATATAGCCTAAGGTCATTTTGTTAGTTCTAAGGTGTAGGTCAGTCTGAATAGGTTAGTCAATCTTTGATCCAGTCCTCAGAAGAAATCAGAGTTCCAGACTTAGAAGAATGGCAGTTTTTAAGAGTTCAGAGAATCATTTCGAAGTTCTTCGAACTCAGCTCGACGATCGTCGATCGTAGCTCAGCGAACTCAGATTCCCTACTCTGAGTTGAGCTCGACGAACTTGGAGCTCCGGTGGACGATCTTCCCTCTTTTTTCAAGTTCTCAGCTCGACAAACTTTTATCTCTGGTCGACGAACTTGGAACTCAGCTTTGACAGTTTATTTCTCCAGATCAACCTTCGCTGATCTCAGCTCGATAAAGACGATTTCTTAGCTCGGCAAACTTGGAGTTCAGGTCGACGTAATCTGTTCTGAGCTCGCCGATTTCTGTTAGTTCTTTATTTCTCTTCTCTGCAGTTAATTCCTGGTTTGACCAAGGCTTATATAATATATTATTGTTTATATTGCTCTGAGTAATTAATTGCATATATTCTTATGAATCTAGTTGTTCATTGGCAGCAATAATTACTGGATTTCACGGAGTTAATATTCGGCTTAATAACTGGGACAGTTAAGGAATTAATTTATTGCCCTCTAGCCATTTGTCCAAGTTCCAAGATTTCAGTAATTAATTATGGAGAAGAATTCAAATTCAGAGATAGAATTTCTGCAGGAAGATAAAAGGACTGTTTTTTCAGAAGAACACTCAAGAAGAAGAATAAGGAAGAGAAAAGACATAGAGATTACACAGAGACATAGTAGCTGATACAAGCCTCACAAAGAATCTCACAGAGCTCTTCATCATTAGCTTTAGAGCTTTAAAAGGGACAACTATTCAATATTGGTCCAAAAGCTTCTGAAGATCTTTAAAAGATTGAAGTCCTACACCCTGCAAAGCTTCCAGCAAAATTGCCGAACCATAATCATCTCAGGGGGAGCTTTGACAATATCAAATTCACTAGTCTTCTCAGTTGCTTTTGAGAAAGAGAAGACAACATCAAATTTCTTATTCTCAATGTACACAGGGTTTTAACTCCCTTCAAAAGTAAACCACCTGGTTCTTAAGTCTCCTTATCAAAAGACTTACCTTGGTTTTTGGGCACCTGATTAAAAGCATAAAGGGTTGTGAGATCTCCCTTCAAATAGATCTTGTGGTGATAGGGCACCTGAGCAAAAACCTGTTGGTGGCAGGGCACCTGATCAAAAACCTATAGTGGATTCCTACCATGGTGGTAGAAGAGTGGATGTACCCAAGTTTAGGGGAATCACTATAAATTTCTTGTGTCGTCTGTATTGCTTTCTATTTTCTTATTAATGTGTGTTGTGTGTTGTGTTAGTTTGTTTTTCTTTCCTGCACTCTCTTAAGATATATTTATCACTATTTTAATTCTGCTATAAAAACCAATTTAGTTTTAAAAATACTCTATTCACATTCCCTCTAGAGTTAAATTGATGTATCCCCTCAGGTGGTAAAGTTTTTACCATCCTTCAATCAGTCTCTCAAAAACTCACATCTGTAACTGACGGCAGCGAAGGTAACGTCGTATCAGGACCTGTCACCCTGGCCTTGCTACCCTGCTGTATGACCTGCTGTTGCTGCTCTATCTGCTGGGTTTCCTCCTAAAATGGAAGACGTAGCAAGCGTTAGTTGACTATCACATCCGCTCCCCCGCCGTCTCTCAGGCATCGAGCGAAGAAAAGAAGAGAGTACAATATATATATAGGCAGTAATAACAAGCATGTGATATATATTCTTTATATCATGAGTGGTAATAGAAGCATAAAATAACAACAATATCAGCATTCTACTCTAACACTTCTACACAAGCAACATTCATCCAAAAAAAAGAATATAGATCTACAACAAGAAAGTAACTTAACTTATAAAAATGCTCATAAATATTTATAAGATAAGACTCGGCTTAACAGTAAAGTAACTCATCATATAAAAGTGTCTATACAAACTTATATGATCATAATCTTATAGGATGCAAGGTAATGTTATAAATGCAATATGATGACTCACCCATGCTCACACACACGCACACTGCTATGTCGACACAGATATGTAGTTTCCACTTTTCGAGCATGTAGCTAAACTCTGAGGCGCCAGCCGTCATGGACAGACGGTGACAGTGAAACGGGCTTTCCACTACTAGGCTGGTCTCCACACTACCTGGCCCAGGCCTCCGTACGCCTCAACGCTAAGAACACAACTGCGGAGTTCAATGCGTACTAAGGCTCAGAGGGTTCTTGGGTAGATGTGCACCAAGAACACAGCCCAAATTGAACTATCGTGTGGCATGGAAGGACTCTTGGGAATGAGAACCGAGTAACAAGCCCAACCGTTCAAAGTCTATCTCTTAACTCCCGTCGGTGTGACGACTGGTGAGTCCGTAGATAAATCTCTCGAGAATGAGAACTGAGGACCAAGCCCAACCGTTCAAAGTCTATCTCATAACTCCTGTTGGTGTAATGACTGGCGAGCCCGTAGACCTGTCACACTATCCTTAACCCAAGATTATGACATCGCGTGTCAACTCACACCAGATGCAAATTCACATGGCCTTGCCATCAACCATCCAAGGGCTCCAACCGAGTCCCTTTTCATCATTACCAATCCAGCGCGGTAAAATACTCACGCACTTACACCCTTTCACATTTTCATGCTCCCAAGCACTTAAGGGTTCAACATCAACACTGGTGGCAAGCCACCTTGAACAACATACTTCATGGCCATGAGATTTATCACATTTGATTTCTTCCTTATAATCAATCATTCAAAAACAATTTGGCCTTGAGATTTATCTCATCTGATTTCTTCCTTAAAATCAATCATTCACAAACAATTAGGCTTTCATATATTTATCACAACAATATATTAACTCTCATCGTATGTGATGAAAAACCTTAATGTTATGGTGAATAGTCAGGATGAGCATTCCCAAGGGCATGACACTCGACATGATTTACAAATACACTCACACCGCACATCCTTCGGCCCGCCCTACGTACAATATGAACCCCACAAACTATTTTATTTTCAGAAACAAATTATAGCATAATCACACATTTGTATTTTACTTGTGTGTTTGCATGCAATCACGTGTGATAGGTTAGTGAGTATAAGTTCACCCCATCACATTTCACCGCATGAACACCCTCAAGAGGTAAAACTCTGAGATGCGTCGAGTTGAGATTGGTCAATCGAGTCGTGGAAACAAAGGGAATGAAACACCCTCATGATTTATACCTTTCGCCCACCAAATGACGACATTAGCCGAAAGCATAATATTTAGTGCGAGAAGGGTTGAAAACCATAATGTTATGGTGAATAGTCTAGAAGAACATTCAATTAGGCCTCTTCAAGAAACCACACACCACTACTTAGAAAGGTGTACACTTATGAGAAATTCTATATCTGAGGATTACGAGTCAACTTACACCCACTCCCAAGAGTCTCATAATGGAGATTTTTACAATACTTTGATGATTATTATCAATCACAGAACATCACTTCCGGGAATCATGTTGATACACTGATACAATCTCATTATGCTAGATACGATCTGTATGATGACTATCATCGTTCTTACCGAGCACTCGAATATATCTTATTGATCATTCGACACATTATTATGATGATTGTGTTCTGTATCACTTCGGTCACCATAATAATGTGTCGAAGAAAAATGCATGCTCTTGCGATAAATGTGCGCCATGACAAAAAATGTGCGCTCGGGCGTAAAATTCACAGAAGGGCAAAAAATACGCGCCCCGGCAAAAAAAGAATGTATCGTACAGGCAAAAAATGTGCGTTCGTCAAACAAATGTACACCGGATAAGAAAGAGCATGGACGAGAGTAAAAAAAACGAATGATAGGAAAATGCACACCGGGAAATAAATGCCCGTCTGGACAAAAATGAGCAGAAAATTCTACGTCCCGGCGAAAAATGCATGCTCAGGCAAATAATGTGCCCCCGTGCAAAAAAATACGTTCCGACGAAAAATGCGTATATATGCGAAAATTGTGCGTACATGCAAAAAATACGCGCTCGACAAGCAAGTATGCACCGGATAAATAAGAAATAGCGTGGCTTCAGAATCAACTAAGGGTGGAGAGGATTCATGAACAGATTTCACCGGTGACTTTATCACCGGAACATAACGATCTTTGCTCTTCTTACCCATGGAGGCTGAGCCCAAGGCTCAAAACACCCGGAGACGACCAAAATGAAGAGCAGGCAACAAATTTGGAGCCAAACCACCACCGCACAGCAGCACTAAACGCCGCACAACAGCAGACCTGCCCGAACCAACAACCCTCCTTTACAGCACGCCGCCACCACGCACCCCGCAACAGCACGCCCTCCGCCACAGCAACGCCGCCACCGCAACGCCGCCACCGCAACGCCGCCACCGCACGCCGCCACCGCACGCCGCCACCGCACGCACTCACTTTCTCTCACTAGTTTTGCTCTCTCCAATCTCTAGAAACACTCTAACCAAAAATTTTTGGGTTCCTTGAAGATGGTTGTAGCCTATATATATAACAATGCAGAAAAAACAAAAGCTAGGGATTACACAGCTTGCATCATGCATCAGAAGCTGAGAAGAGGCGTGGTTAAGGGCATACCCCTATCCCACTTAAACTCCAAAAAACATGCATTCCTCGCGCGATGATCCGCCACTGAGTTCGCCTTACGGTTGACAAGGGATATTTGCATTTTTAGGAAGGCATGAAGTAGGCGGGCCACATTAGATTCACATTCGCCAACATAGCATCCGGCTAGAATCCTGTTCAATTTTGAGCATGCGTCAGGACTCGGAAGTAAATTGTGCGGCAAGATTGAGCGCAACACATGCAGCATGAAATTCGGTCATGGAGATCGATCTACTTCGATGTGGCACGCCCAAAGCAGCGATCAGTCCTCCATAATGATCACGGATGGCGCAACCCAAGCCGACTACGTTGTTCTCCATCACCGAGCTGTCAAAATTCATTTTTATACATCCGACGGGTGGGGGCGTCCAAGTAGGTTGTGGGTTACAAGTAAACGCCCAGTGTCCGCGCGATGTATCATGTAAAGCATTTATAAGGATAGTAGCTGGCTACATGTAGGGTTGTCCATGGACATGATAATTCCTTGCTTTCCAAATGTAATAAGCAATAGAGGTGAGGAAGGTTGATGTATCCGGTTCATTGCTAGTTTGTTGTTTACTCTTCAGGAATTCCATGATATTTCGGTTCAGGATAATGGAAGGGATTCCAAGCCGTGAACCCTCCAATAGAATTTTTGAGAAGAAACTGCATCCGCTAAACATGTGCTCGATTGTTTCCTCAACCCCGCATCCCCATGGGCATTGCGCATCATTGCGGAGACGGTGATAATATAGCCAAGAATGCTTAGGCTGCAGGGCATTGACGCCCGCCAAATGTGCGTCACCATTCTTGGCTGAGCTTTAATTTTCCAGCAATTATGGCCGGAGAGGCCGGACGGATGGCATTCGTTCGGCATCATAGGTTGCAGCAGCGGCCCTATCTTCTTTCTCGGTTTTGGCCCAGACAAGTCTATCGGCTTCGCCCGCGCTAGCACGAGGCAATTTCTTGATTGAGAGAATCAGTTCGGCACCAAAAAGGGAGAGCAGTTGGTCATCCCACTGTTCCGCATCATCCAGAAAATCCGCCATAAGGTTTGGTAGGTTGTTAACATTAACAAAGGTGGGCCACTTGGAAATTGGGAGGTGGCCGAGCCAGGCATCATTTAGTGATGAGACCAAGAAATCTGTCCCAATCATCCTGAAAGTGTTTCTCACCATCAAATCTGAGCCAAGACATATTGATTTCCGTATTTTTAAATGTCATCGCTTGCTGTTAAATAGATCCGGTTTTCCATATTTGCTCCCAAACGTGCGTGCCAAGAGGGAATCTTCTTTCTAAGAACGCGAGCCGCAATTATGCCCATACAAACTTTCTTCCATAATACCATATTTTTTATTCTAAGCCCACCCATATCTTTGGGTAGACAAATGTTATCCCAGCGAGCATAGTGTATGGCTCCCCTGTTTTAAGCTCCTGACCATAGGAAATTTTTGAGAAAGGAATTGATTTTTGATATTACCGAGGCCGACACGGGAGAGTTTGCAAGCGCGTGGAGTGGAATCGCCGCCAACGAGCTTTTTATTAATGCGGTCCGGCCGGCCAAAGAAAGATGGCGTGCCGCCCAACTTCTGATTTTTGTGGTCATATGCTCAAGGATCCCATCAAAGTCGCTAGTCCGGGATCACCCGGGACGAAGTTTGATGCCGAAGTAGCTAAGGGCTTTTACTCTTTTATGTCCAAGTTCACGAAAGATGCTGGACCTTGAGCTTGGCGGGACCTTCGGTCCAAAGCGGATGTTGGATTTGTTAGCATTCATTGGCTCACCCGAGAGAGAACAATAATGATTGAGGATGACAAATATTTCCTTAGCAGTGCCAGTTGTCGCCGTGTCAAAAAGAAGGGTGTCGTCAGCAAATAACAAGTGAGAAATTTTTTGGGCTGATGGACATACCTTAATTCCCAATCCTGGGTGGTGGCTTTGCTTGATAAGAATAGACAGGAATTCTGAGCATAAGATGAATAGATAAGGCGATAGAGGACAGCCCTGTCTTAGGCCGCAAGGAGCATTGATCCATTCAGATTTGATCCCATTGATGAGAAAGCCATATCTTGGGGAGGAGATACATTCCATAATTAAATTTGTCCATGCCGGCGGAAAGTTGAAAGCCTGAAGAACACGTCTAACAAAACTCCATTGGATTCTGTCAAATGCTTTTTCCATGTCGAGCTTGATCGCCATATACCAGCTCTTACTTTTCGTCGTATGTAAGCGACGGAGAATCTCTTGCGCTACTAAACAGTGGTCGGAGAGCAACCGCCCCGGGACAAATGCCGCTTGCTCTTCGGAAATCAGATTACGTAGCAATGGCTTTATTCTATTAGCAATAATTTTTGATGTTACCTTATAGATCGATGAGCAAAGGCTAATCGGCCTGAAGAGTTTCGGCTTATTAGCTGGGGAGCACTTTGGGATAAGCATAACTAGTGTGTCCTTCCAATTCTGTTCCATTCGTTGAAGAAATCCTTGATTGCACCAATAATTTTGGGCGTTGTGAAGTCCCAAAAATGAGTAAAGAACGTATGCGTGACCCAGTCGAAGCCCGGGGCTTTATTACGACCGAATGAGAAGACGGCATGTTTGATCTCAACATCTGTAATGGGCGACAAAAGAATTTGTGCAAGTTAATCATTTATAATGTTTGGCGGCCTTGACAGTTCATTGTCCGGCATCGCGTCATCAAGTGACCATCTTGAAGAGAAGTGCTTGAAAAATTCTTGCTCGATCAGAGATTGATCAGTGATTACTTCCTCGCCGAGGCAAATAGAAAAAATCTTGTTCTCGTGCTTTCGCTGAGTCGCAGCGGCATGGAAGAAGGCGGAATTTTGATCCCCGTGAGTATTCCAGTTGCATTTCGCATGCTGCCACCACCATGTGTCAAGCTTTGATTGGATTTCATTGTAATTAGCCACAAGTCCCCTAATAGTCATCAGTTCCGAATCATTCGGAGATCTGGATGCTTCAAGTAGCTGGATATGCTTTATTTCTTCTTCAATATTTTTTGCCTTTTCATCTTCAATTTTGGCATTGAATTTACTCCATCGAGCTAGCGCCTTAATGGTTCTTGCGCATTTATCCGCCAGAATTTTTTCAGGACTGCCCACCGCCGCTTTCATCCAGGTCCCTCGCGCCACCGAGAATGTGTTCGGCGTCGCAAGCCAAACCTCTTCAAATTTTAACCAGCCTGCGGAATTTTATTGTATTTTATCGATTTTTAAGAGCATTGGAGAGCGGTCTGAAGCAATTCTGGCCAGGTGATGGACAATAGAGCCCGGAAAAGTCAAAAAAGCCGAGGAGTTTAGTAATACCCGGTCAAGCCTGGAGAAGATTCTTGTTGCTGGGCTCATGTTATTATACAAGGTGAAAAAATTCCTAGTGAATGGGTCTTCATGAAGATTGTTGGGCTCATGTTATCTCTGATTTCTTTGCTGGCAAAGAAGACTATAAAGCATCCCAAGCTAAGATCATTGATACGGAAGCCTTCATAGGAGCCCACTTATCATGCAGCTACTTTGATAACCATTCAAACTGGAAGTTCATACCCACCACGTGCCCAACCAGTGCATTTTCAAACTTTGTTCGAATTAGGCTGCTTCATTCTCATCTAGAGTTATGACCCCATTCTTAGAGTAACTGTCTTCGGGTTCTGGTTGCACAGAAAATTCCGATGGGGCATGTCAAGCCCAAACATGCGGCAATTTTGACAAGGCTGGCGGTTTTTGTGCAGGCGGAGCCGGCGGGTCAAGTTTTGGGACGATACCGGATGCTGGGGTTCCGGCCTCGGGATACCACCGGAGCTACCACAAATTTGCATCAAGGCGTCAACGGATCCAGGAGCAAAAGGCTTGGACAGATGGTTCAGCGTGCTAGGGGTCAAGGCGGATTTTGCTAAAACTGGATGCTTCTCAGCAGCATTTAAGCAAACATCTTCAGGGCAACTTTTGTCTGAATCAGTTTCCTCTTTATCAGAAGTTAACAGTATGTCCATAGCAACTTTAGAAGAAATAGAACGGCGCGGGGAGGAAGACTCATCTAGACTGTTATTTGCCTCGGAAAAATTCAAAGGCTCGGAGGGGACAATCGGGGTACGCACCTTCTCCACCAAGGGAGCAGCAAGTTTCTTGTCTCTGTGCTTTTTACCCATGGCGCCGAAGCCCCAAGGGCCGCAGCACACAGAAGAGAGCCAAAATAGGGCAAATGAAACAGAGCTTTCCCAACAGGAACTGGAAAAATATTACCTGCAGCAGGCTCCCAAAGCACCAGACAAAAACTCCAGGACGCCGCCACAGCAAGGCTTCGCCATCCCCGCACAACTCCAGCAACACCCGCATAATATGCCGAACCCAACCCGCAGCAAGAAACGCCGCCACCGCTGCAACCCGCCCCCCACACAGCAATGCCGCCACCGCTTCCTCACTTTCTCTCACTAGCTTGCTCTCTCCAATCTCTAGAAAACACTCTCCCAAAGTTTTTGGGTTCCTTGAAACTGGCATTAGCATATATATATATATATATATATATATATATATATATATATATATATATATATATATATATATATATATATATATATATCAAAAACTAAAATGATTACATAGGCACATTATCCTTTGAGAGGATGAAAGAAAGAGCTTGGGTTAGGGTCATTCCCTTTTCCCACAGAAAGTCCGATCTACAAGCAGAATTTGCAACATAGTCAGCCACAGAGTTGGTTGTTCGATCAACAAGTGAAATCATAATCTTGGGGCAATCCTTCAGTGAGCGCGCTAGCATCCCTTCCATATCCCCATTCCAAACTCCTGATAATATGAGGTTTAAAGTAGAGCAAGCAAAGGCGGAGTCTCCCTCAAGAATTAATCCAATCGCAGCGCTCATGAAATTTTTTGCAACAGCAATGCCAAGCTGGGCACTCCTGACCTCTGTCATGTTTACTGATCGGCTTTGAATGCTGACCCCCTTAGCAATAATGAGAGCCCCATCATGATCCCGAATAGAGCAACCAATTCCGGCCACATTATTTGGGTGAACCGACCCATCAAAATTAATTTTCAACCATTCTAATGGCGGGGGCGACCAAAAAGGCTCAAGGTTTACACGGGCCGCCCAGTTACCATTGGAATCTTCCATGATTGCATTTAGAACAATGGTTGAGGGTTGCAAGAAGGGCTCACCATTAACACGTTGATTCCTTGCTTTCCAAGTTGCGTAAATTATAGAAGCCAACGCCTTCGTTTCCTTGGAACCGGTGCTAATGTCCATTTCCTCCATCAGCGCATCCAAAAGACGTGCTGGAGGAGTTTAAATGAATTCTCATTCTTGTCATCATCGCCCGAATGGACCGACAAAAGAGCAACTCCCATAGATGTGGTTTACATTTTCTGCATGGTTGTAATTCCAGGGACAGGCCGCATCGTTGCTTAGTCGGTGTTGGTACAGTCATTCGTTGGTGGGAAGCATGTCATTTATAGCTCGTCAAATCATGACTAAAAAACGTGGTTGCGCCTTTATTTTCCAAATTTTGCTGCCCTCATGAATCCCCTACGGGCACTCCAGGTCGTATAGCAAACTAGCACTCATCCGCTGTTTTTCGAAGTGGGCCCAAATCAGCTTGTCCTTACCTCCCACATTGTCCCTTGGTAATCGGGAGATAATATCAATTAAGAAATCACTTAGGCCACTCATATTCTCAATCAGCCATTCTGAATTTGAGTCAGGAATCCAGCAACAAGATTAGGCAAGGCATCAATCTTTATAAAAGTTGGCCATTGGAAGAGCGGAAGCACGCCAAGCCAGTTATCCTCCAAGGTAGAGATGTCCCTGCCGTTGTTGAAAATGGTGAAGTGAAAGTGGGTGATTGGACTTGGGCAACCTATCCGCGCGGACTACGCGGACAGGGTTGGCGGACAGCCAAGTCCGCAGAGCTGTTGCGGACAGCTTGTTTTGTGGCTGCCTGGGCGGTCTGTTCGTGCGGACTAAGCGAACAGAAGCAGTGGTTTGCCAGGCCGGCTTATGCTCAGCAGGCAGTTGGATCCCATAAGGTAACCGGTCAGATAGCAACTCTATCCGCGGAGTCCGGCAAGAAGCGGACTGGACTAGAGCTTGGCAGACCGGCTTGGCAGAAGCCTTGGTCTTGCTCTGGTGAAGCGGCAAGTGGTAGTCGCGGAGGTTGCCAGTCAGTTCGGATAGGTGCTGGAGTTCGCCGGGGCAGGCGGACTGGATCCAGTGTCTGCCAGTAAGTGCGGACGGGCCCTTGTGGCCAGTGATGTGGACTTGGTTGGTTCTGAAACAAGTCCAGGTTTGGCTCAGTCCGGGGAGATCGCACAGTGAAGCGCGGACTGTTTCTCAGTCCGCCGAGCTCGGCAGCAGTGTTGTGTGCCTTGATTGCGAGCTTGGAGAATGCAGACTGGAGTTGCATCCGCATGGGCGTGCGGACTGGAGTTGTGTCCGCTGAGTCCGGCAGTTGCCTTGATGGCGTGGTTGTGGACTTAGGATATGCGGACTAGAGCTGTTTGAAGTGCGTGCGGACTGGAGCTGTGTCGGCGGATAGGCGGACATGGTATTGCTGCAGAGTTCGGCTGTGGCGGTCTTGGCTTGGCCTTTGGCGACAAGGCGGACTGGCATTGCTGTTCGGCCTTGATGAAGCATAGGCGGACTGGCTATCCTGCACAGGTCGCGGCTGACTGGAGTGTATCCGCGGGTTGCGGAGACACTTGTTCTTGCTGCGGGATGAGACGGTGATCCTATCGGTTAGTGCGGTGACCACACTCCTCATCGTGCAAATAAAAAGGACCCATTTCACATCAGGAATTGACAAGAAAGAGAGCAAATGAACAGTAAGTGAGTCCGCCAATAGTTGTTGTAGACTGGATTTTAGTATCCGCGCGGGTTGATAGAGTTGACCAGTTTGTGCTGTGCAGGTTGTGCGGATAGCACTGGAAAGCCAGGAATTGGCTCTGATTGCGGTCAGGGACAGTGCGGACTCTGTGGTTAAGAAACAGGCGGTAAACAGCAGGTCGCAGACAGCGTCCAGGCGGTTTTATCTTTGATAACTTGTTTTCGGGTTCAATAAGTCGTCTGCTTCAGGCGGCCTGTTCAGTTCGGCCTCAGCAGCTTGTGCGGTCTGGCGGCTAGGCGACCTCGCGGTCAGGCGGCTTGCAGATCGGCGACTAGAGTTTAGCATTGAAATAACGGGCAATCCGCGCGGCTTGGTTTGCGGTCTGGCGACCTGGCGGACTATGCAGACTTCTTAGCAGTAAATCCGGTGGCTACTTGTTCAATCCGCGCGGCTTGACTTGTCTTGATTTTTGTAATTGTCTCTGCTTTCCCTGTGGTAGTTTTTGGCGAATCATGTCTCGCCATGTATGTCGCGTCTTGTAAAGAAGATTGTTGTTATCAATAAATACTCTTGTTACTGCATGTGTTTCTGGATGTGACTAACTTTAGTTGAGATAACCCCTGCTCATTCCAAAATCCGGAAATTTCAACATGCTATCAGAGGGAGTTTGGAGTGGATAAGCAGTGATCAACTGAAGTGATTGTTGCTCTTGTGAAGAGGGAACCAGTGGTAGAACCATAACAGTGGAAGATGCAAGTGGTCTTTGAATTGAACTCCTTACAGAGACTAACTTTGAGAGGTGGAAGTCTTGTATGGAGAGATTTCTTCTTGGCGAGGACCTTTGGGAGGTGGTGTGCGGAGCAGAAAGACAAGAGGTTACTGCTGGCAATGCTGAAAAGATGAGAGCTTGGAAGGAGACAAATACAAGAGCGGAGTCTACTCGCAAGCAGGTGATCTCATCGGAGCTCTTGGACCACATCAGTGGATGTCGGTCAGCTGCGGAGGTTTGGACTTCCCTTGATGGGTTGTTCAACAAGGAGGTGAAGGTTGCTGCGGAGGATGGTCTTTCTACTTCATATCAGTAAGAGAGGAGTGTTTCTCCTAGACATGATGGGAAAAGAAAGGAAGAACCAAGGTGTTATAGATGCAAGCAGCATGGTCATCTCAGGAAGGAGTGTAAGGTTGTCTTGCACTCGGTGAACGTTGCTCATGTTCGGAGTAAGGAGAAGAACTTGGTTGGGTCATCAACAAGTTCTGATACTGATCGAATGAAGGTCAGTGATAGTGCAACTATCTGGCATGAAAGACTGGGAATTTGGGGATGGACAAGCTGAAATCAATGGCGGTAAGAAGACTCGTAAGAGGCTTGCCTAGATGGTCATCCTACGGCGACGGTCAAGCTTGCGCAGGATGTCAACACGGTGAATCTTATCGCTTTACGGTTGATAAGGCGCAATATAGATGTAAAGCACCTTTGGAGGTTGTCCATTGTAATATGGTGGGACTGACCGTCACCTCCAGTCTTGGAGGCAGCAGGTACATGCTGATATTGGCTGATGACTATTCGAGGTATACTTGGGTTTACTTCATGAAGGAAAAGTCGAACATTATGCTTGTTGGTGGAGTTCAAGAAGCTTGTGGAGGGCCCGCTTGGCCTGCGGATAAAGAAGATGAGGACAAGCATCGGTGGTGAGCTCGGCTCAACCGAGTTCTCAAATTTTTGCAGGAACCATGGGATCCGAAGGAAGCTTTCTCGTGGACATACTTCACAGCAATGTGGTGTTGCAGATCGGATGATCCGTCTGTTGATGGAGACCTGGAAGTGTTGGCTTCAGTGCAAAGGCATTCCTAAGGCTTTTTGGGCGGAAGGGATGGCCTGTGCGGCACATGTCATCAATCGGATGCCTCTTAGTCCGATAAATGTGAAGACTCCATATGAGCTGATGTTCGGGGTGAAGCCTAATGTGAAGCATCTACGGGTGTTTGGATCTACCTGCTACATACACGCTCCGGATGCTCTCAAGACGAAGCTAGTCTTTGTTGGGTATGATGAGCAGCAGAGAAGATGGAGATGTATGGATCCTGCGACGAAGAGGTTTATCCTGTCGAGAGACGTTGTCTTCGATGAGCTGACGTCGTATTGGGGTAGCTCTTGTATGGAGCTGAAGGAGAGCAGGTCAGATGGTGGGCTGAAGGAGGCTGCTGCTAAGAATCAGATGGAGCTGCCTGTGTCACCAGGAGCTCCAGGTTGTTCTAGCTCTGGGGCAGAGGTGTCAGGGTCGGGAAGCAGGGGGAGCCATGCTCCAGGTGCTTTTGGCTTGAATACGGATGCTTCTGGTTCTAGATGCAGGGGGAGCGATGTTTCAGGTAGTTCATGTTCGAGAGTGGAGGCTTCTGGTTCAGGTAGCAGGGGGAGCGTTGCTCCAGGTGCTCCTGGTTCCAGTACGGTGGCTTCTTGTTCAGGAAGAAAGGGGAGCATTGTTCCGGGATTGCCCGAGAACGGAGCTGGTTCAGGAAGAGCAGCAGAGGTGGCTAGCCGTGATCAGGTTCTTCGGAGATCGAAGAGGATCAGCAACCCACCAGCTCGATATAGCGAAGGGAAATCGGTGAGCTTGGTCTCATGTTTCCTTGCAAACCCTCAGGTCGAGTGAGTACCTTCTAGCTGTGATGACAGCACTGGAGTCAAGGAGGTGAATGACATCAAAGCTGAGAAGGTGACTACTCTCAAATATGACGAGGCTTGGGCCCTTGTGCCCAAGGTCGTTGGTGATACTCCTGTGACGCACGAGTGGAGGTCGAAGATGAAGAAGAAGGCAGAGGGAAGCATGGCTTCTTTTGGGAGATGCTGGAGGAATCCTTCATGGTCCGGGATATACAGGGCGGGAACTATGTCTTGGACATCTCCTCGAAGACGCTATCAGAGGGACCGGTGAAAGGTTACGGGAGCTGCTGGGGTTGTTCACCACTTCTCACTTCAAAGTGAAGTGTTGAAAATGGTGAAGTGAAAGTGGGTGATTGGACTTGGGCAACCTATCCGCGCGGACTACGCGGACAAGGTTGGCGGACAGCCATGTCGGCAGAGCTGTTGCGGACAGCTTTTTTGTGGCGGCCTGGACGGTCGGTTCGCGCGGACTAAGCGAACAGAAGCAGCGGTTTGTCAGACCGGCTTATGCGCAGCAGGCAGTTGGATCCCAGAATGTAACTGGGCGGATAGCAACTTTATCCGCGGAGTCCGACAAGAAGCGGACTGGACTAGAGCTTGGCAGACCGGCTTCGCAGAAGCCTTGGTCTTTCTCTGTTGAAGCGGCAAGTCGTAGTCGCAAGGGTCGCCAGTCAGTGCAGACAGGTGCTGGAGTTTGTCGGGGCAGACGGACTGGATCTAATGTCCGCCAGTAAGTGCGGACTAGCACTTGTGGCCAGTGATGTGGACTTGGTTGGTTCTGAACCAAGTCCAGGTTTGGCTCAGTCCGGGGAGATCGCGTAGTGAAGCGCAGACTGTTTCTCAGTCTGTCGAGATCGGCAGCAGTGTCGTGTGCCTTGATTGCGAGCTTGGAGAATGCGGACTTAAGTTGCGTCCACATGGGCGTGCGGACTGGAGCTGTGTCCGCTGAGTCCGGCAGTTGCCTTGATGGCGTCGCTGTGGACTCGGGATATGCAGACTGGAGCTGTTTGCAGTGTGTGTGGACTGGAGCTGTGTCCGCAGATAGGCGGACATGGTGTTGCTGCAGAGTTCAGCTGTGACGGTCTTGGTTTGGCCTTTGGCGATAAGGTGGACTGGCGTTGTTGTCCGACCTTGATGAAGCATAAGCGGACTGGTTATCCTGCACAGGTTGAGGCGGACTGGAGTGTATCCGCGGGTTGCAGAGACACTTGTTCTTGCTGCGGGATGAGGCGGTGATCTTATCGGTTAGGGTGGTGACCACACTCCTCATCGTGTCAATAAATAGGACTCATGTCACATCAGGAATTGACAAGAAAGAGAGCGAATGAACGATAAATGAGCCCGCCAACAGTTGTTGCGGAATGGATTTTTGTATCTGCGCGGGTTGATAGAGTTGACTGATTTGTACTGTGCAGGTTGTGTGGATAGCGCTGGAAAGCCAGGACTTAGCTCTGATTGCGGTCAGGGATAGTGCGGACTCTGCGGTTAAGCAACAGGCGGTAAACAGCAGGTCGCGGACAGCGTACAGGCGGTTTTCTCTTTGGCAACTTGTTTTCAGGTTCAATAAGTCGTCTGCTTCAGGCGGCCTATTCAGTTCGGCCTCAGCAGCTTATGCGGTCTGGCGGCTAGGCGACCTCGCGGTCAGACGGCTTGCAGATCGGTGGCTAAAGTTTAATATTGGAATAACGGGCAGTCTGCGTGGCTTGGTATGCGGTCTGACGACCTGGCGGACTATGCGGACTTCTTAGTAGTAAATCCGGGGGCTACTTGTTCAGTCCGCGCGGCTTGACTTTTCTTGGTTTTTGTAATTGTCTCTGCTTTCCCTGTAGTGGTTTTTGGCGAATCATGTCTCGCCATGTATGTCTCGTCTTGTAAAGAAGATTGTTGTTATCAATAAAAACTCTTGTTACTGCATGTGTTTCTGGTTGTGACTAACTTTAGTTTAGATAACCCCTGCTCATTTCAAGATCCAGAAATTTCAACAGCCGTCTCCCACCATCCAGAAGGTATGTTTTTTCATGAGCTCGCCGCCAAGGGAGATGCACCCCCAGATTTTTGAGTGTCTACGATTGGGTTTGAATCTCTTTCGTCCAGCATACTTGGCCCCAAATATTCTTGCCAACAGAGTGTCATCGGCACCAGCCACCCTAGTCGTGATCTTACCCATCAGGATGCGCCGCCACAGGATTAAATTTTTGAAGCCCAGTCCGCCCTTTTCCTTTGGTAAACATAATTCCATCCATTTCATGTAGTGCAAGGAGCGTTTGTTAGGTGACCCACTTCAGAGGAATACTGACAGCAATCTCTTGATTTTGTTTATGGTGGAAACCGGCATTGGAGAATGGGCAAAAGCGTGTAGAGGAATTGCGGACAGAGTGCTTTTGATGAGGACAACTCTTCCCGCCAGTGATAAATGTCGGGAGCCCCAAGATCTGATTTTGCTGCTAACCTTATCCAATAAATGATCGAAATCAGCAATTCTAACCTTTCCCATCCGTAGCGTGATACCCAGAAAATTGATAGCATTGGATGGGTCATGCCCAAATAGATGTAATATGTCCCTTTTTGAGTCAATCGGGACCTTGGGACTGAAAAGGATGTTTGATTTTGATATGTTTACCGCTTCTCCGGAGAGTGCACAGTACCGCCTCAAGATCCCAGCGAATTCCTTCGCCGTCCCTGGTGTTGCCGAGCCAAACAAGAGTGTGTCATCAGCGAAGAGGAGGTGAGATAATTTTGGAGCAGCTGGGGTGATCTTTATGCCTATGCCCGGGTGTTTGCTTGAGTTGATCAATAAGGAAAGGTACTCAGAGCACATTATAAATAGGTACGGAGATAGGGGCAACACTGTCGCCGGCCGCAAGTAGCGTGTATCCATTTTGATCTAGAGCCGTTAATGAGAAGACAGAATCTTGGATGGGTGATGCATTCCATGATAAGATTAATCCAGAAGGGCGGGAAGTTAAGACCTTCCAAGGCGCGTCTGACGAAAGGCCCTTGAATCCGGTCAAAGGCCTTCTCCATGTCAATTTTCATAGCCATGTACCCAGAATTACTTTGAGCAGTGTGAACCCGATGCACTATTTCCTGGGCACGAAGGCGGTTTGTTCCCCAGAGATTAATCTTTGCAGCATCGGCTTCATGCGATTGGCCATGATCTTTGTCGCGACTTTATATATTGTTGAGCAGAGGCTGATTGGCCGATAGTGTTCTGGCAAGCTTGGGTTGCTGCACTTTGGGATAAGTACAACCAAGGTGTCCTGCCACTTTGCTTCCATTGAGCCGGTTGCAAAGAAACTTTTTACTGCAGCAATTAAATCAAACATTGTGAAGTTCCAAAAATGCGTAAAGAAAGAGTGTGTTAACCCGTCGCATCCTGGTGCTTTATTTTTCCCAAATGAGAAGACTGTTCTTTTAATCTCAGCATCAGTTGGCGGAGCAGCCAAAAGTTTACCCTCAAGCTCAGAAATTTTCTCCCGCGGGCTTCGCAGTCCCTCCACAGAGGCAGATTCTTTCGTACACCATCATTGAGAGAAATGTCCCACCATAATATCTTCAATATGGTCCTGTTCGGTGATGATCTCGTCCCCAATATGCAATCTGAAGACCCGGTTTTCATGTCTTCGCTGGGTGGCAGCCACCTGAAAGAATGCAAAATCTCAATCTATGTGCTCCAACCAGCAGCACTTCTCCCGTTGCCACCACCAGGTGTCAAGTTTTATTTGAATCTCATTGTAGCTTGCGACCAGGCCCCGAAGAGATTGTAACTCATCATCCGAGAGCGCTGAATCGGCTTCCCGAAGCTGGAGTGCGCTAATTTCCTCCTCTAATTTCCTTGCATTCCCTGCTTCCATTTTTGCATTAAATTTTGACCACCACGAAAGAGCCTTGATAGTTCTTGCACGCTTGACCTCCAAGATTTTACTTGGGCTTCCAATAACTGGCTTCATCCAGGAGCCAAGGGCGATGATATTGGCATCCGGATTCCTCATCCATGTCTCCTCAAATTTTAAGCTTCTTACAGATGTAGCAAATTTTATTAGGTCAATCTCGAGCAGCAGTGACGCATGATCAGAGGCTATTCTTGGCAAATGGTGTACAATTGATCCAAGAAAGGCTAGAAGCGTCGGGGCATTGAGCAACACACGGTCGAGCCGTGTGAGGATACGGTCGGCCGGTCGTTGATTGTTACACCATGTGAAAATATTTCCCGTGTAAGGAATTTCATGAAGCCCGCATAGTGTGATAAAGTTCGCAAATTCATGTGTCCCATTGGACAACTTAAATCTGCCACCCCCACCCCCACACCCCCCCCCCCCCCCCCCCCGCCGCTTCTCCTCCGCCCGCAACACACAATTGAAGTCCCCTCCAAAGACAGTAGGAATGCTCATATCGATGGTAGCCAACTCATCCCATAATGCCCGCCTTTGATGCATATACTTATCTGCATATATGGCTCCCAATTGCCATGTAACACCCGAGGGTAAGATTATGGATGTTTTTATGAATTGTCTATCTTTAACAATGTCACTAACTCTAATCAAATCATCAAGCCATAGCAAAATTATACCTCCAGATTTTCCAATCGAAGGAACATAGTGGAAGTTCCAGCGCCTACCAATCAGCCTGTCCACATCACGCCGAGAGAAAACTTGGCGCCGCGTCTCCAACAACACAACAGCTATAGGATTATTGGTACAAACTAGCCCTTCCAAATGCGCGCGGGAAGCGGGCTTACTTGCACCGCGACAATTTCAAAAGATTAACTTCGTCATTTCCGCGAAGGGGAGCCCCCCGCCGCTCACTCAGGATCTTCCTTGCGCAATATAGAACTCGCCCTGCTCTTGGAACGACCCTGCATCTTTTTTGTTGGTGATATGGCTCGCCGCACAGCTTCCTCCCCAACTTCCTCCGCATGTGTTGTCTCATTCTAGACCTGTACATCGGCTGGCTCCTTTTGGATCAGAAGATCCTTTTCAGCAACATCATTCGAGCTGATAGCTGTCATCTAGGCATGACTCCCTGCCTCAACAACATTTGCATTGTTGGCTGTCTCGATTTCTTGAATTTTTGTAATATTGTCTTCCTCTAGCGTAGGCAGCTTTGTGCTTATATGCTTCTCCACCTTCCGCCACACCCATGTTCTAGGCTTACGCTGTTGTACGCCACCTTCCTTGGGTTTTGGAGGGGGCTTCCTTGGCAGAACTAAGGTCCAGTCATCCAAACCCGCTTGCGGGTTGTGCTTCTCCATTTCGGCTTTTGTTGTTGGTCTTTGGCATGCTGTATCCCCATGGTTGGCAAGCCCACAAAAAGTGCACAAGGATCCAATGCCCTCGTAATTAAACTTTTGGAAAAACTTTCTAGATCCCGTGTTGTTCAACCAAATCCCCCCTAACAAAGGGGCGGAAAGGTCCCGGCATACACAGATTCATGCGAAATTTGTTCGTGATCTAGATTTTGTAAAAGCATCAATGTATAATGGCTCTCCAACAATTGCAGCAATACGAAATAAATTCTTGTCACCCCAAAATTGCAGTGGGAGGCCAGGGAGTCTAACCCATGTTGGCACCAACATTTTTGGGTTTAATGCGGGCATAAACTTTTCCGACCATACGTCCAGTCCAACAACTTGTCCGGCCACATGCCACGGGCCTCCAAGCCATACCTGATCTCAACTTTCTCTATTAGAAAACTTTAGCAGAAAACAGCCTTCTCCCAAGTCGCAGACTTGGAAACCCTGAAGCACTCCACATTTTAGATGTAGCTGGGCCGAGAGCCATTCAAAGTGGAAGTTAACACCAAAACTCTGCCAACCAATGCGTTTGCATATTCTGCTTGGATTTCCTCCACCTCATCATCATCCATGATCGCAATCCCATCAATATAGTAGTCAGCTTGCTGGATATCCATCTTCGAGAAGTGGACTGGGACATTTCTTGACCAGACCCGGGGCAACGGCGCCGGCGTTGACGTCTTCGGAATGGCGACTGGTGGGGTAGGAATTTGGGCCGTTCTTACGCCCAAGGACGGGTCAATTTGCGGGATACCACACGCGTTCATGAGGGCGTCGACTGAGCCCGGGATAAAGGGTCTGGCCGCATGGTTTAAGAGGGATTGATTATTGTTGCTTCTAAAGACTTGAGAAGAGGACGAGCTCACAGTTGCATTTACTCGAACACCTTGGGAACTTTCAGAAGAACTAGCAGATTTTATGGACTTTTCTGATTCCTCCGAATCAGACATAGCAGAAACATCATCATCAGAAGGTTTGGATAAGCCAAGGAATGGACTAACCTCTGCATCAGCAATATCCTTATCCTGGATTAAAGCCGCAGAACTGGGAGAAGAAACACCCAGCCAAGACGGACCTAAACCCGCAGGCGACAATGGCATAGCAGCCATCACAATCGGCAGAGGAGAAGCGGGCGATCCATGAAAAACCTCCAAATCCTTGCCTTTATCTTTTCGGTTTTTCTTCTTTCCCATGAAACGAGCAATTAGGGCCGAAGCTCTCGGAAACAGGGGCGGCACTGTTAATAATTAGTTTTTAAATGTCTGGACTGTTTTGACCGTTACTTTGTTTTTGCCTTAATCAGGTATTTCATGGGAGTTTATTTCCCTTAAATGATTTAGGAGTTATGATTTAATTAGGTGTTAATTGTTTGGATGTTTCTTTGTATATCTCCAGCTATATAATGTAGTTGTATTGCTGAACAAAAAAAATCAAGAAATTACACAAGCTTTCTTCCTTATATCATGTGTCATTTTTCTTTGTTTCCGTTGAGTTCTATCATTTGGTATCAGAGTCAGACATCGCCGCCACAGACCATCGTTCTCGTGAGGAGATCGATGACGACATCTTTGAAAAACGATGTGCTCAAATACCCGGTGCTCACGAGGAGCAACTATGGTGTTTAGGCTATCAGAATGAGGGGGATCCTCGATGTTCAAGATGCGTTGGAGGCGGTGGAACCAATCGATCCAACGGCGAAAGTGGATGCGAAAAAGAACAAAATAGCTTTTTCGGTCATCCAACAAGCACTTCCAGATGACGTTCTCCAGATGGTTGCGGAGAAGAAAACTGCGAAGGATATATGGGACATGCTTAGGATCATGTACCAAGGTGCGGACCGCGTCAAGGATGCAAAGATTCAAACTCTGCAGACGGAGTTTGAGATGCTTCGCATGAAGGAGACGGATTCAATAGATGATTTCACAATGAAGCTCACCACCAACGTCAACATGCAAAGGGCGTTGGGAGGAGAGGTAGCGGAGGCTGCGGTTGTGAAGAAGTTCTTGCGGTCCGTCCCATCGAAGTTCGTCCAGATTGCTTCGACGATAGAGCAATTTGGCGACTTCAAGACGATGACCGTGGAGGAAGTTGTTGGTCGTCTCAAGACTCATGAAGAGCGTGTTGGTGGGGCTACCAACAAAGATGAGGAGAAACTTCTCTTGATGATGATGGAGTTTATGGCTCGTGACAAGAAGCCATCCAATGGTGGCGGACACCAAACCGACGACCGTGGAGGTCGTGGCCGTGGACGAGGGCGAGGCGGACAACATCACAACAACGACCGATGAGAAGGTCAAGATCGCAATAACGGTGTTAAAGACAAGTCAAGAGTCGAGTGCTTCTATTGCCACAAGATGGGCCACTTTGCCGCGGAGTGCCGCTCAAAGAAGAGGGACAAAGAGGAGAAAGCGCACATGGCCTAAGCCTTCGAGGATCTTGAACCGGCCCTTTTATTGGCGGAGGGCGAAGAAGATCACTCGAAAATGGTATGTTCTAATCTTCTCCTTAATGAAGAGAATGTGCAACCAAGCATTTTTCTCGGCGACGTGGAGAAATCAGTTTGGTACCTTGATACGGGGGCTAGCAACCATATGTCGGGTTGCAAGGATTACTTCTCCTCGCTAGATGAGATGGTGAGAGGCAAGGTGAAGTTTGACGATGGCTCTTTGGTGGAGATATGTGTTCGGGGAGCGGTCTTCTTCAAAGACCAAAAGGAGAAGCACAAAGTCTTCACCAACGTCTACTACATTCCGAAACTTCGCACAAACATTGTGAGTTTAGGACAATTGGAGGAAAACGGATGCAAGGTCGTCATGGAGGACGGATTCTTGTGTCTATTCGATCAAGAGAGGCGTCTCTTGGCGAAGGTGGAGAGGTCCAAGAATCGTCTCTACATCCTAAATATGAAGACGGATGCTCCAGTGGCCTTGATAGCGGAGAAATACAAAGACGAGGCGTGGCTATGGCATGCTAGATGGGGACACCTCAATTTTCGGGCACTTCATGATATGGGGCATTTCAAGATGGTGGAGGGGATGCCCTCCATTGAGCACTCACAAGAACTTTGCGACGAGTGCTTGGTGGCGAAGCAAAGGCGATTACCATTTCCGAACGTTGTGGCGGATCGTGCATCAATTCCTCTTCAATTGGTGCATGGAGATTTGTGCGGACCCATCAATCCGGCAACCCCTGGAGGTAAACACTACTTCTTCTTGCTAGTAGATGATCATAGCAGGTTTATGTGGGTGGAGTTATTAAAATCCAAGGACGAGTCCCTGGATGCATTCAAAAGGCTAAAGGCGCTAGCGGAGATGGAAACGGAGTTCAAAATGAAAGGATTCTATAGCGATCGAGGTGGGGAGTTCACCTCCAAGGGGTTTGATGCCTATTGTGAGGGAGTTGGGATCAAACGATTCCTCACAGCCCCTTATTCTTCGTAACAAAACGGCGTGGTGGAGCGCCGCAATCAAACCGTCTTGGGGATGGTTCGGAGTCTTCTCAAGTGCAAAAACGTGCCTATGAAGTTTTGGGAGAAGCGTTGGCAACCGCGGTGCATCTTCTTAACCGAGCGGCTACTCATAGTGTTGTTGGGAAGACGCCTTACGAGGCATTCTACGGAAGGAAACCAAAAGTGCACCACCTTCGCACTTTCGGTTTCCTTGCATATACGAAGACGACGAAGCCAAATCTCACGAAACTAGCGGATAGAAGCACGCGGATGGTGTTTATCGGCTACGAGGCAGGTTCTAAAGCCTATCGCCTGTTCAACCCAGCAACCGGCAAACTGGTGATCAGCCGGGATGTTGTTTTTCACGAAGAGGCGAAGTGGGAGTGGGAGGAGAAAAGCCTTAAGGAGCTCTCTGTCCAAGATCCAATTTTTTCCTCAAAAGAGGGATCTGAAGGTGGATTTGGAGATCAGCTAGAACTGGGCCCCCAAAATTTGGAGGCAATTGGGGCCGGAACAAGTGCGGCCACAGCCCCATCAGGTGCGTCTGCAGCACCTCAGGCTTCTTCGGGCGTGAATCTCGAGGCTCCATCTCATGTGCACGACAACTCCCCAGTACCTCCACTACATCTTCAGTTGGGATCTCCTACCTCGTCAATTTCACGGAGCGGGTCCTCTTCCGACTCGGGTGGACCGATTCGATTTCGGTCGCTTGAAGAGATCTACGGCGAAATTGAAGACATGAAATTGCAGCAGGAGGAGGCTGAACTTTGCCTCTTCGCAGCAGGAGAGCCAGCAACATTTGAGGAAGCCAAAGACGAACCATGTTGGAGACGAGCTATGGAGGAAGAGCTAACTTCCATCCGGGACAATGACACTTGGGAAATCACCACCCTTCCAAATGGTCAAAAGCCCATTGGACTCAAGTGGGTCTTCAAGACAAAGAGAGATCCGGAGGGGAACATCGTGAAGCATAAAGCTCGGCTTGTGGTGAAGGGGTATGTGCAGCGACATGGGGTTGATTTCAACGAGGTGTTTGCACCCGTGGCGAGATTGGAGACGGTCTGTTTGCTCATTGCTTTGGCAGCAGAAGAAGGATGGGACATCCACCACATAGATGTCAAATCGGCGTTTCTCAACGGGGATCTAGTCGAAGAGGTATACGTTTCTCAACCCCCAGGTTTTGTCATTGTCGGAGGAGAACACATGGTGCTGAAGCTCAAGAAGGCGTTGTATGGCCTTCGACAAGCCCCGCGGGCTTGGAATTTCAAGCTGGATCAAAGTCTATCCTCATTGGGTTTTGAGAGGAGTCCGACTGAGCATGCCGTCTACAAGCGAGTTGTGGGAGAAACCAACTTGCTGGTTGGAGTCTATGTGGATGATCTCATCATCACCGGGTCAAGCGGCGTGGAGGTGGACAAGTTCAAAGCTCAGATGAACGAACTTTTCTACATGAGCGATCTCGGATTGCTCACCTACTACTTGGGGATAGAGGTATCCCAAACACCTCAGGAAATTACCCTTTGTCAGTCTTCGTATACATTAAAAATTCTTGAGAAATTTGGGATGAGAGACTGCAAGAGCGCTCAAGTTCCAATGGAACCAAGACTCAAATTGAGCAAGACCGGCGATTATCCTTTGGTGGATCCTACGGAGTATAGGAGCGCAATAGGATGCTTGAGATATTTGGTGAATACGCGTCCGGATATTGCATATGTTGTTGTTATTGCAAGCAGGTTCATGGAAAAGCCAAACACCCAGCACTTTGTGGCGGTGAAGCAGATTTTGCGGTATTTAAAAGGTATGAGCGGGTTTGGTCTTTCTTATGAAAGGAATCTTCGTGGAGGAACGAAACTAGTTGGCTACTGCGACAGTAACCATGGAGGGAGCATTGATGATAGAAAGAGCACTACAGGAGTTGCATACTTCCTAGGCCAGAACATCATCACTTGGATGTCTCAAAAGCAACGGGTTGTAGCCTTATTGTAACATCCCATTTCCAACTAGACCCCTAAGAGTGGTTTTGGCCATGACTAGGTCATGACAAAATCCTAGGAAGCCAGAAATGAGTCAAGAGATAGGGGACAGAATGTGGAAGATCATCATGGTCTGCAAATAGTAGAACTTTGAGCATGGTTTAGGATGACCATGGGCCACACCCTAACCCCAAGACCCTACCACAACACCCCTAATATCTTGGGAGGCCCATTAGAGCCAAAAGGACCCATTAGGGTCAACCCAAGAGGCTCAGTTGACCAAGGTCAACCCGAGCCCTAAATGGGTCAAACTAGCCTGCTTAGGGTCAATTGACCTGCTCCTATCCTAGAGGACCTCACCTAAGCCATCCTAACCCTAAAGTGAAGTCAAGGGGTCACTAGGGACACTTTGGGGTCAGCCCTAGAGGCCAGGTTGACCCAAGTCAACTTAAGCCCCTAATCTGGTCAAAGTACCCTTACTAAGGGTATGTGACCTCCAACGTGCAAGGTAACCCTACATAACCCTTCCTAGACCTTAGGGTAAGCCAATGGGTCACCAAGGACCCATTGGGTCAACCCAAATGATCATGTTGACCCAAGTCAACTCTAGCCCTAAAATGGTCAAAGTGCCCTTACCAAGGGACATGTGACCCCCAAGATGCCCAACCAACCCTATTCAAGTATTCCTAGACCTTAAGGGAGTCCAATGGGTCACCAAGGACCCATTGGGGTCAACTCAAATGGTCATGTTGACCAAGGTCAACTCTATTCTAGTGTTAGGTCAAATTAGCCTAAATGAGCTAACCCAAGCTCAAACCCATTTCCCCCACTTGGGCTAACCTCATTTTATTATTAATATGAGTTAGTGGGCTGCCAATAGGCTGGAGGAGAGATCAAAATTCGGTCATGGTGAGTAGGAGAGAGAAAGCTCCATTTTTCTCTTTAATGGAGGAGAGAGAAAGTGAGAAAAGAGGTCATTCATGGCCAAGGGAGATCAAGGGCCTCTCCAATTGATTCCAAAGGCTGAATACATTCCCCCTCATCAGTTTTGAGGAGTTTAATAGCCATGGCCAGCCACCCAAGGTGGCTGAATTTAATTCCTCCAATAGGGAAGAGAGAGAAAGAAGAAAGAGAAGGCCTTTCATGGTGGGGAAGGTGAATCACCCCTCCATTCTTCACCAATTAATTAGTATTCATCTCCCCTATCAGTTTTGAGGAGTTTCCAAACGAATTGGGACAAAGGGGAGGTGAATTTCCATGGATTTTCTCCAAAACCGAAATTCCAATTCATGATCATTAATGGATTTGAAGCCATGGCCCTCCCTCTCCCCCAACCCATTTGATGCTTTTAAAAGCTTCCCTGGGCCAAGAGAAATCGTTTCCACCCTTCACCTAAAGAAACCGGGCGGTTTGGTAGTGAAGTTGCAAGCATCGGAAAGCTCCACCACCGGCCATGGCGCACCACCACCACACTCGACGACAAGCTCGGTTAAAGGTCCTCCTCTACTCCTTCTTCCGTGGGTAGATCTTAGGAATCGTTTAGGACAAGAATCAGACTCAATTGAGCCAATCCAAGTTTTCATTTTCATGGTTTTTTCAAAAAAAAATGGTGGTCGGGTTCGCCGGAACCACCCCTCCGGCCGCCGTGCCGCCGCCCGGCGATAGCCCCCACCTCAACGAAGGTGGTGGCGGTGGTGGCCGGCCAGGGAGGTGGCCGTGTGGCCGGGAAATGCTCTTGGAATAAGCTCCAGGTTCGGCCAATCATGGCCCTTGGCTGGAGGAAGAAGATGACCAGGAGCCCCACGATTTGCTTTAAGATTCGTGCAGCATCATTTCTTTTATTTAGTTTTGATTTCTGAATTTTCTGTCCTATTTTTTGGGCTGTTTTGCATAAATTATTAAAATTACTTAGGTCCACCTGGTGGGAAAACGTTAAATATGAAAGTTGTAGCCCTAGGGGTCTAATGTAATCCAAAATTGATTTGGACCAATTTGGCCCTCTGGTTGGACCAGGGAACCCAGTTTCGTGGGACCTGTACCTAGGGATGACCTGAGACTCAAATGGATGCCCACCCTTCATCCCTTGTCCAAATTGGCTGAAATTTGGACAGACGATCATTCTTATCTATACCTAGGGCCTGTCCAAAAATGGGAAGTTTTGGAGAAACGATTTCTATAGTTTTTATAAAAATTTAATAATCCATAAATAAATTACATAGGTGTCCTAAACATCTCTAAACCCTCCCAAATTTTGGTGAGTGGTCCCGGGGCTCATGTTATGTATCGGTATAAAGTTTCACCTAATTTGGATGTATTTTGAATAGGTATTGACCCAACCCTAACTTTACCTTAATAAGGGTATTTTGGTCAAAAAGTGCACTTTTGATTTTGAGTGACCAAATCACCTCAACAGAGGCTGAAATTTGGGCCACTGACTTGGTATGGCACTTAGCACCTCCCAATGGAATGTGGGGTAGAGTGGAATTGATTTGCCCTAAGTTCCCAGGCCAAACCCTAAGGAAGGACCTTTGTGCCTTGTGAAGGGCATGAGCCCTAAACACCTTGGATGAACACCAAATTTTGCAAGGAGGTTCCTATGATGTATAAAACCCTCTGTTAAAAATATTAACTAATTTTGAAAAGGGTAGGGCCCCCAAAACCCTAACCCTAGCTTAGGACCTAAAACTTGTAGTGTAGGTTTGAGTTAGCTAAACATCTTGAAACTTAACCAAATTTGGGTAGTGAGGGAATGAGGATATTTTGAGTCTCTGATAATTTACTTGAGGAGTTTTGATCAATATTTGTAGCACTTCATTTGTAACCAATAGGATTGCCCTAATTAATAATTTGGCTATTGTGGTCTCACTGCCCATTGAAAGGGCATGAAACATTGGCAGAGGTAGTTTTAGACTATAATAATCATGTATGAATTTTGATAGAATTTTTGGATACCTAGTTAGGGCATCTACTTCACAAGTGCTCTATTTTGGTTACATACTAAATAATTCTTGCAAGAGCTCATTACTTATTGAAAAGTTATGAAACTTGCTACATTGTGTTTCTAGCTCAATATTATCATGTGGGAATTTTTGTGGAAATATGTGATGGTTAATTAGTATACTTTGTTCATTAACCCATAAACTTGAAATTTCATGAGAAAATCAAATATAGCCTTATTTTTAAATGATAAATTATGAAACTTTTTCTAGGGTATTTGTAGGCCATCTCAATCATCTCTGAAGTTTCTCTGAATTTTTGGAGGTATTATTACTGTAAAATATTTTAAATTGACTTTTTATGAGGTAACTTTGAAATTAAATTTAAGGGCCCAAACCTTGCTGAAAAATTTGAAGACTTAGGCCTTAGAGTTGATTATGCATTTTGTAATTACCATAAATTTATTGGAACATTATCTTGTCTGAAATTGCTACTTCATGTTCAAACTTGGGCTTTTTGGATACTAGAATAAATAAATAAATTATCAGACAAATTAGGAAAATTATGGATTTCTGGATTTATGCTTCAAATAGCATTTTAGCCCTCTAGTAATTATCATAGGGGTACTGGATGAGTATTTCATGTACTTCCCTTTTTACAGGTCATGTAGCTTAAGTGGTCTGCATATAGCAAAACTGCAGGAAATCATTTTGGATATGAATTAGAGCACGTCTGATGGGTCTTGATGGATTGCTGGAAGGATATGTAGAATGGGTGGCATCTATGGAAGATGAGTGAGTAGAGTGTGGTTTTTGTCTAGGGTTTAAAGACGTTTGGGTCCGACGGAAGATCGTCCTACCCAAGGAGAGAGTTGGAGTCAAATCACCCTAGGATTAGCATATCGGAACATGAGAAAGCAAAGGGTAAGGGAATCAACCAATAACAAAATAAGTACCTTGCGAAAGGGAACGCTGGGCGTAATCCCAACACAGTTCCTAGTGCCCTTTGAGAGCCTTTCACAGGGAATACCAGGGGCAGTCCTGGGTTAACGTAAACTGTTTTAACAAACTGAAAAGAGTAACTTAGTAATTAGGGTTGTATATTTCACAAACACTGATGGCACCGGATGTTAGCTGGGAGCTTCGGCTCGGATGGTTAAAAGGCGGACTTTGGGTCCGGGGAGCTTCGGCTCGATTGTTTGAGACGGACGTGTTGGTCCGGGGAGCTTCGGCTCGGTTCTTGATTACGCTAATTTGCATGTGCATAAAAGGAAAGGAAATTAAGGTGGTGGGTCTTCGGTATCGGAGGGTCGATGCACCGACGCCAATACGTTGACTCGGCAAGTGTGGTTAGCACTTCGCCAACAGAAGTCCGGTGCGCCAGCCGGCAAGAGTACGCAGGAGTCCGCTTCGTGCACCAAGCGTTGAGGCGTACGATAGGTCTGACCGGTAGTGCTTTACTGGTTTAGAGGTGGGCGAGGCCCAACCCACCGCTTCCGTCTGCCACTACGGAGGTATCCTGGGAGGTTACGGCTCCAGAAAGGGGGAACTAAAGGTCTGTGTGCACAGAGTCGAGTGTGTGTATTGCACTTGCATGTCCATCATACCCACTTGCATGTCATAGCATAATCGTTATCTTTAACCTTGACACCTAAAGTATAAGTGGAATGGGATGCTTATACTTTAGGACCTGCAAAACGACCCCTTGGTCTATAAGCTTGTGTGGGCAAGTTTATAAATTAAGGTTAATTTTGGATATATATATTTACTGCTGTTTGATAACCGACACCCCAACGTGTAAATTGGTATGTGACTTTTTATACGATGGGAGCCTCGCAGAAGACCCCTTGGCTTATGTGATTTCACATAAGTGAAGGTTACTTTTCATATTTCAGCTTATTGTCTTACATACTATAGAAATTGCTAGTATAGGACCGCTGCCATCTGCTTTTGATATTCTCCACCTTCAAGTCCTCCCCGTTCTTCCTCTCCGCTCGGTGCCTAGGAGCCATGGGGGAAGGGGTGGGGGATGATAGGACGTCTTTTAGACAAACGGTTTTCGAACCTCATCATTTAGGGGATCGTGGAGACCAGCATGGAGGAGCAGCCCCAGAGACCGGTGCGTTTGGAGGTGGGGCAGTCTAGCTCCGGAGTTCATTGATGAGTACGATTATGATAGGCTTTTTACTATCATAATTGTAATCATATCTGCCATTTTCTGCCCTTTTGTGTTGATTTCATGATAATAGCAAAGAAATTGTCGTATCATAGATAGAAGAGCGTATTTAGAACTCCTTGTCAGTTCTTGTTTTAAACCATTTACTGAGTCTAGTATTTTTCTATTGCAGGTAATGCCAACCAATGGACCTAAAAGTTTCGGAGCAAACAGAGGAGTTCACAGAGTCTACATGGCTGATGACAGGACAGAAATTTGGTGCACACGGCCAAACACACGGCCGTGTTCCTACCCGTGTCCGATGCACCTGAAGCTGAAGAATTTGGGCGCAGACAGAGGAGCCTCACACGGGTATGGCACACGCCCGTGTGCATACCCGTGTCATCTTTGCACACGACTGCTGATCAACCCGTGTCTGGTGGACACGGCCGCACACACGGCCGTGTCTACACCCGTATCATCTGACACGGCCCACTACCAGACACGCCTTTTCGTGGGGAACCGCCCAGGAACCGCCTAGGAACCGTCCACATGGCCTAGCACACGGCTGTGTGCGACCCCGTGTCCGACCTGTTTGCAAGGGAACTATAAATTTCCTGTAGAAAAATTTGTTTAGAACTTTTGGATCATTTCTGCATTGGAGAACTGCTGGAGGCCGAAGAGGAGCATCCAAGACAAGGAGGATTGAAGGGTATTTCTTATGTAATTTTTATTTAATCATTAACCCTTTGAATCCTTTCTTTCTCTTGATGATCCATCTTCAATTTATGTTTTAATTTGCATGAATTTTTCTTTGAACATTCTAGTAATCATGTATCATCTTGTTTATGTCATATTTGTAGTATTTTATTTGTGTTTATGTAATCAAACAAAGAGTTTAATCATCCCTTTGAATTACTTATTTGTTTTACACAATTTGCAATTGGCTAGATTGAGAAATTGGTTATTTTCAATGCTTTTGGTATGTTCATATTGTGATGATAATTCCCTTTGTATTTCAAACTCTATGATCGAGAGATATTCTGTTTGGAAAATTAGAACACGGATAAAAGGATTCATGTTAATTTAGAAATAAAATCCATGAATTTATGTAATAATAAAGGTATATTGTTTATTGCGAACTTGAGTGTTGTGAATTGTTCGAGAGAAAATTTACTATCTTAGGTTTAGATTTGGAATTACTCGAGAGAGAATTTTGATGAAAAATTAACCTTTACATTGCACAAATGTAACACTCTTTTCATGTCATGATCGTTTAGAATTGAATTGATAAATGGATTTGTTCATGTAATTATTTAAAAGCTTCATGTTGTTATCATTTTTATTTCTCCAACACTAAATTATCCAATTGGTCATAGTTAGGTTAATGTAGTTTAAATATCACTTTTGTTTAGAGGTATGAAAATAAAGGGAGGGTGAGTACGAATAGTTGAAACGACCCTGTGGAATACGACACGAGATGTAGATTTCTCATATATTACGATTGATAGGTGCGCTTGCCTGAATGCTAATTCAATCTAGTTAAGTCCATCTACATAATTATATTAGAATGTAGAATGAAATCACATTGAATTATTACTTGTTAGCAAGAAAAATCATCAAGTTTTTGGCGCCGTTGCCGGGGATCGTTTTCAATATTTTGAAATCCTAATCTTTATTGATCTACTAATTTTTATTTATATAGTTGTAAATTAGAATTTGAATAATTATATTGCGTAATATTTTTTTTTGTAGTCTGTTAGTCTATGACCAGGGGCAAAAATTCTGGGCTAGTACCATTTCATCCTGACCCAGAACGAATTCTCCATAACACTAACTTAAGGGACGTGGGAATTAATACCACAGATATTTCAAACGGACTATCAGAAGAGGAGACAGTAAACCAAGGAGAGAATCATCTTGAAAACTTAGATACTATGGCCAACCAAAATGAGCAAACCATGTCTGACTTTGCCAGACCTAATCTCCAAGGAACCGGGTCGAGCATCGTTAGACCACCGATAGCTAACAATAATTTTGAATTGAAGCCTAGTGTGATACAAATGGTTCAACAGTATGTCCAGTATGATGGCTTGCAAGATGAGGATCCTAACACCCACTTGGCCGGATTCTTAGAGATATGTGACACATTTAAGATCAATGGTGTTTCCAACGACACCATTCGATTGAGATTGTTTCCATTTTCTTTAAGGCATAAGGCGAAGCAGTGGTTGAATTCCTTACCTAGAGGGTCGATCACTACTTGGGACATGATGGTTGAGAAGTTTCTGATGAAGTATTTTCCACCTGCAAAGACTGTGAAGTTAAGGAATGACATCTCTACATACATTCAATTGGAGTCTGAATCGTTGTACGACACATGGGAACGATTCAAGGAGTTGTTAAGGAGATGCCCCCACCATGCTCTACCTTCATGGCTTCAGATTCAGACTTTCTATAATGGTCTAAATCCAGCCACCAAACAAATGATTGATGCGGCTAGTGGAGGAACTTTGAATAACAAGACACCTGAAGCGGCTCAGCAGTTGATAGAGGACATGGCAATGAACAATTACCAATGGACTACCGTAAGAAATAAGCCTAGCAAGCCCGCAGGAATTTATGAAGTAGATGCCGTCACCGCCTTAGCAATTCAAGTGGAGAAACTTCACCAAAAGATGGACAACCTTGCCTTAGCATCACCTTCCATGGCACCTCAACAATGGGACCCTTCATGCACTGGAATGCCTAGTTGTGAACCGCAAGTTCAAGAGCATGTTGACTATATGGGTAACAATATTAGCCACCTTTCAATCAAGCCAACAACCCATATAGCTCTACATATAATCCTGGATGGCGAAACCACCCCAATTTCTCTTGGGGAGGACAAGGAAATCAAGGGAAGCAGCCCATGTTTGGACAACAACCACAGTTGGAACCAAGGAAGCCTACATTGGAAGATGTGCTTACCAAATTCATGCAAACTACCGATGTAGCCTTCCGAAATCAAGAGGGTTCAATTCGGAACTTGGAAAATCAAATTGGTCAGCTTGCAAGGATGGTTTCTGAAAGGCAGCAAGGAACACTTCCAGGGAATACAGAGATAAATCCAAGGGAGCATGCAAAAGCCGTTCAATTGAGGAGCGGAAAGGAGTTACAAGACCCAAGGCCTACAAAAGAAGCACCCAAAATGGAGTCTAGCGGCGAAGGACCAAGCGAGATGAATGTACAACCGATGGAGTACCAACCAGCATTACCATACCCAGCAAAGCATAGCAAGGAGCGCATGGATGCGCAGTATGGTAAATTTTTATCTATGTTTAAGCAATTACATGTTAATTTACCTTTTTCTGAAATTATTCAAATGCCTAAATATGCAAAATTTCTTAAGGACTTGATTTCTAATAAAAAGAAAATAGAAGAATTATCATTAGTGACATTAAGTGAAGAATGTTCTGCTATTTTGCAAAATAAATTGCCACAAAAACTTAAGGATCCCGGTTCATTTTCAATTCCATGCTTAATCGGTGATTTACAAGTAAATATGACTTTAGCAGATCTAGGAGCAAGTATAAATTTAATGCCTTATAATTTATATCTGAAACTAGGCCTAGGAGAACTTAGCCCAACAAGAATGAGTATTCAATTAGCAGATCGATCGGTTAAGTATCCTAGAGGAATAATGGAAGATGTATTAGTTAAGGTAGATAAATTTATATTTCCTGCTGATTTTGTTATTTTAGATATGGATGAAAATATCGAAGTACCACTCATACTAGGTCGTCCATTTCTAGCTACACCTAGAGCACTTATTGATGTTTTTGATGGTAAATTAGTATTGCGAGTAGGAGAAGATGAAGTCACTTTTCAAATTGGCAAAACTATGAAACAATCTTTAGATAACGATGATTATTGCTATTTTTCTCATGGTATTGATGATTTTATGTCTTCTATAAATTCTAATTTTTATTATAAAGATCCTTTAGAAATTTGCATAACTAACAATTATCTAGAATATGATAAAAATGATGATATTATTGAACATTTATTTTTTCTAGAAAATTGTGTTGCTATGAATAGAACAACGGAATATAGTTTAATTACTGAAGGAGATCATGAAATTCTTAAGAATAATACTAAGGATCCACCAATAGTAGAATTAAAAAAATTACCGAATCATCTTGAGTATGCATTCTTAGGAACAAATTCTTCGTACCCAGTTATCATATCTTCAAATCTTTCCAAACTTGAAAAAGAAAAATTGATAACTGTATTGAAGAAATGTAAAGGTGCAATAACGTGACAAATATCTGGTATAAAGGGTATTAATCCTAGTTTTTGCACTCATAAAATTCTTTTGGAAGAAAACTATAAGTCGTCTATTCAACCGCAACGTAGGCTAAATCCTAATATGAAAGAGGTAGTTAAGGCTAAAATTGTGAAGTTATTAGATGCTGGTATTATATATCCTATTTCGGATAGTTCATGGGTTAGTCCTGTCCAAGTAGTTCCTAAGAAGGGTGGCCTGACTGTAGTAGCAAATGATAGAAATGAATTAATTCCAACGCGAACGGTAACAGGTTGGCGTGTCTGTATAGACTATAGGAAATTAAACGATGCCACTAGGAAAGACCATTTCCCTCTTCCTTTCATCGACCAGATATTATAACGCTTACCAGGACACTCTTATTATTGTTTTCTAGATGGACTTTCTGGATACTTTCAAATTCCTATAGCACCAGAAGACCAAGAGAAAACAACATTTACTTGCCCATTTGGTACCTTTGCCTATAGACGTATGCCTTTCGGGTTATGTAATGCACCCGCCACATTTCAAAGGTGCATGCTAGCCATCTTTAACGAGTATGTTGAAGATATCATGGAAGTGTTCATGGATGATTTTTCGGTTTTTGGTGACTCTTTTGAGTTGTGTTTGAATAATTTAGAGAAAGTCCTTAGGAGGTGTGAGGAGACGAACCTAGCGCTTAGTTGGGAGAAGTGTCATTTCATGGTACAAGAAGGGTTAGTACTTGGCCATAAAATTTCAAGCCAAGGAATTCAAGTAGATAAAGCAAAAATAGAGACCATAGAAAAATTGCCGCCACCAACCTCCGTAAAGGCAGTGAGAAGTTTCTTAGGACACGCGGGATTTTACCACCGTTTTATTAAAGACTTCTCTAAAATAGCTAAAGCACTTACAAGGCTTTTAGAAAAAGACACACCTTTTATTTTTGAACAAGAGTGTCTACACGCCTTTGAGTTCTTAAAAGAAAAATTAATTAATTCTCCTATTATGATCGCACCTGACTTTAGTCAACCATTTGAGATCATGTGTGACGCTAGTAGTTTTGTGGTAGGGGCTGTGTTAGGACAACGCCGAAACAAACATTTTCACCCAATATATTATGCTAGTAAAACACTTAATAATGCACAGGAGAATTATACAACTACTGAAAAAGAACTCTTAGCAGTGGTATTTGCCTTTGATAAATTTAGATCATATTTAACATTGTCCAAAGTGGTAGTTTATACAGATCACTCTGCACTTAGATATTTGCTAGCCAAAGCGGAAGCAAAGCCTCGTTTAATCCGATGGGTTCTTCTTCTACAAGAATTTGATCTAGAAATTAGGGATAAACGAGGAGCGGAAAACTTAGCGGCAGATCATCTTTCACGTTTAGAAAACCCACTACGATCAATGTTAGATGAGTCTGAAATTTCTGATACATTTCCTGAGGAATCATTATTTGCCATATCTACCAATATACATCTAGATTATCCATGGTTTGCAGATTATGCAAACTATCTTGTGGCTAAGGTCCTTCCAAAAGACTTTTCATATCAGCAGAAAAAGAAATTTTTCTCTGACTTGAAATATTACTTTTGGGAGGACCCTTTTCTTTTTCGGATATGTGCAGATTCTGTTATAAGAAGGTGTGTATCAGCGGAGGAAGGTTGGAAGATTTTGGAGCAGTGTCATTCAGGTCCTGCTGGTGGTCACTATGGAGCGAATCGCTCCGCTAAAAAGGTTCTTGATTCCGGGTTTTATTGGCCCCTTCTATTCAGGGATGCCCAAAGGTATGTGCTTTCATGTGATTCTTGCCAAAAAGCAGGTAATATTTCTAAATTACATGAAATGCCTCAAAAATTTATTCTTGAATGTGAGGTATTCGATGTGTGGGGTATAGATTTTATGGGACCATTCCCAGTTTCTTTTGGGAATAAATATATTTTGGTAGCTGTAGATTACGTATCAAGGTGGGTTGAAGCGCAAGCTTTGCCTACTAATGATAGTAGGGTTGTAATTAGATTTTTGAAATCCTTATTCGCACGATTTGGCACACCACGTGCACTTATTAGCGATAGGGGTTCACATTTTTGTAATCTACAACTAGACAAAGTACTAGAAAAATATGGAGTTACACATAGGATAGCCACTCCGTATCATCCTCAAACGAGTGGACAAGTTGAAGTGTCCAATAGAGAGCTTAAGAGAATCTTAGAAAAATCTATAGAAGGGAATAGGAAGCAGTGGTCTAGGAAACTTAACGACTGTTTATGGGCTTATAGGACCGCCTACAAAACACCTATAGGGACCACCCCCTTTAGATTAGTCTACGGTAAATCTTGCCACCTACCTATAGAATTAGAACACAAATCGTATTGGGCAATACGCTCCTTAAATTTTGACGCTAGTTCTATAGGAGAGAAACGTAAACTTCAACTTAACGAATTAGATGAGTGGAGAACTATGGCCTATGAGAACTCCCGGATTTATAAGGAGAAAACTAAACTATTTCATGACCGTCACCTTCGTAAACCCAAGGTATTCCAAAAAGGTGACCAAGTCCTCCTTTATAATTCCAGATTACGATTATTCCCAGGGAAGTTAAGGTCTAAGTGGTCCGGACCCTTTAAAGTTAAAGAAGTCTTTCCCTACGGTACCGTCGAGTTAACTCACCCAGAGAAGGGAGATTTTAAGGTTAATGGTCACCGACTTAAACCTTATTATGGTGAAATCCCTATGGACTTCCCTCGTCTAGAAACCTGCCTCCGTCTTGACTAATTTAATTTTAAGTATAGTAGTTGTTTTTAAGTATTCCTGTTTTAGTATAAATCTATTTAGTTGTAATGAAAAAAAAATTTATTAAAGAAAAAAATTTTTAATGAAAAGAAATATCCATCAAAATTTTAATGAAAAAAATTTCTGGAGCACCACACAGCTCACCACACGGCCGTGTGGCTAGCCGTGTACGCGACACAGGCTCGGGCCCAGCCGTGTGGAATTAATTCCGCAGAAAGGCAATTTCATCCCGAGCACAACACGGCTTCGCACCAACCCGTGTGCCGAGCCGTGTCTATCTCTCGACGATCGTCGAGACCGATGTGTCGAGACACCGAACACGGGCGTGTCGGCTCACCACACGGCCGTGTTACCCACCTACCCGTGTTTATGTACCGTGCCAGCTGCGACACGGGGCGACACACGGCCGTGTTGTCGCCCGTGTCCACCTGACGCGCTGTCCCCATCCAGTTTGACCACACGGACCGAGGCAGGCCCGTGTTCCACGAGGCCGCGGATCCCCTAACACGGGTGCACACACGCCCGTGTGCGCACCCGTGTTCAATTATTTTACACGGACCGACGCACCCCGTGTTCCACGAGGCTAAAGATTCCCTAACACGGGTTCACACACGCCTGTGTGCGAACCCGTGTTCAACATGTATAAATATTGCCGTGTGGATTTCTTCCTTGCTCACTCCAAACACTCTCCCAGCATCACTCATCCCGTGGCCAGATCCCCAAGGCACCATCTTTTCCAATTCTCGTCCCCCTTCACTCGCATTTTTCCCCTTCTGCGTCATGTCTTCCGGAAGAAGTGGTGGTCGCCGTCGCCGACCGGAATTACAAGTCTCGACGGAGAGGCGGGATGCCGCTACTCCGCTAATTTTCACAGATGCGTCGCACACCGCCCGCTTCAACTGCTTGCAATCCAAAAAATTTCAAGACATACGCATGATAGATTGGAGCGTACTTGAGGAGATAAACTTAGCTGGAGATGTCAGGGGGCTGATTTCTGTAACGGGGTGGAATCAATTTTTTGCCATAGAGGAATTAGGCTTTAGGGAACTCACCTTAGAGTTCCTATCGTCATTTTATTCCAGCTTTAGGCCTAATTTCATCGACGCACCGCACGCGCCCGAGGGGATAGTTTCATTTCGAGTGGGTTGCACATTTTACACACTCACCATGCTCCAATTCACCCAATACTTAGGGGTGTATGAGGAGTCGTTCCTTTTCAGTGCTGCCTACCCCGAACTCCATTTTGATCTCCCCAACCGCGATATGGCCGGTGGTATATGGCGCCAGATTTCTTTTGACACTGGCACCTACGAGGCCAAGAGATCTAAGGCATCCAAATTGATTTCCCCCGCCCTCCATTACATCCACCATCTACTCAGCCACACGTTGAGCGGCCGGGGCGAAAGCTCCGGAGTTGTTAGTAGGCAGGATCTGTTATACCTATACAGCATGACTTCACGATATCCTCTACATCTCGGTTATCTTCTAGCCCAGTTCATTCTTCACCAGGCTGACACCCCTCGTATAGGGTCTATTTGCGTAGCCCCCTATATTACTCGCCTCGTGAAGAATATGGGCATCTTTTTAGCCCTCCCCCAGATGACAGTGGTCGCAAAGACCGTGCCTATCACGATGGCTAGTCTTCGCGCCCTCCGCCTCGTCACCGCCCGTCAGGGCCGGGGAGGGGTTATATATTCTATTGCTCGACGTGGACCGCACATACAGGATGACAGTGAGGATGAGATAGATCCTGACCTCGACGAGCCGTTGGTGCCTCCACCCCGTTCCACCTACGCTCATGGCGACTCGTCTACTGCACCTCCTCCACCTCAGTCACGATACTCGCGCGAGTTCCGACAGTTTTTCGACACTGAGCTCTCGCCACGCTTTCAGGAAATTAAGGAGGAACATCAGGAAATTAAGGATCTCCTCGTACAGATTAGAGACCACCTTGGGATCGCCCCTCGCCAGCCGCCAGCTCCAGCACCGCCTTCCTTCCCGGACGATTCGACAGGCCACCATGAGTACTTCTGATATGTATCGATGTAGTTCTATCTTCATATATCGTATCTTGTATTTTTTTATCAATGTAGTCAGTTGAATCAGCTATTATATACCAGTGCATTCTAGTACAGCTCCTATTTCTTTTCTGTGCTCTTCTACTTATTATGATAGCAGTTTCTTTTTATATATCATCATGAAATCACTCTATGTCCGTTTTTTTTACATTGCACTGAGGACATTGCAAATCTTAAGTCTGGGGGTAGAATGGTTATTCAACTTGGTTACAATTAATTCTAATCTGCTATCATAATCCTCAAGTTTGTTATACCTCCCCCTACAAATTTTGTTGATCTTTTAAGCTCTCATTATTCACTCATTTGGGATTATAAATATTTAATTTACCTTCGCACACTGATTAAAATGAATTGATGTAGACTCATAGAGTATTCAACTTTGTTGATTTCGTAATTAAGCATAGAAATTTTTTTTTAGCTTAATTTTCTCTATATAATTTAATTTTAAGATTACTCCTCTATATTAGTAACTATCCAACACTCTATTTTAGAAAATATATTTATCTATAATAAAGTGAGTCGATGAGTGTAACATTTTTTATAATTTGGTATTAGGGTTTTAAAATTAAAAATTACTCCATATTGATGTCTAGGACTCACCCTCTAGCATTCCTCAAAACATTACATAAGTTAATTAGTAAGGGCGGAAATGACTTAGGCCTCCTATTGGATAGCTTGAGCCTTGTTATCCCAACACCTGTAACATGATATCCTTGCACACCCCATTTGAACCTAATCCCCATCCTTTTGATGCTCTACTATTAAAATTCACCAAGGTCAAATCCCTACCTATTAGCACACCTATCATTGATGCCTGCTTGGAATGATTTGTTCATTGTGATATGTGGCCTGAGTGCGTGTATCCTTGCACCCACTTGGAATGATCCCTACTTTGAACCCAAAAAAAAAAGACATAGTGATATGTGGCCTGAGTGCGTGTATACTTGCACCCACTTGGAATGATCCCTACTATGGTACCTTGGTTAAATATATATATAAAAATAGAGTACCCTTCAAAATATGGGAAATATACAAATTGCAAAGCCTGGGGGTGTTTCCAAAAAAATTGAAATATGTTAAGGTATCTTCCAACATAAGGCTCAATCAAGATTTAGGTGTGAAAAATTCATCAAACTTATCCTTCATTACCTCACCTTTAATCTTCTATCCTAGCCAAAAAGGCTACACCAAAATTCAAGTCCTAAGGATCCAACCTTACTAATTCTAAATTGTGCTGTGATGATGGTGTAAAAAGGGTAAGCTCATGATTATCAGTAAGAGTACTTATAAGTTTTGAAATGCTAATACATATTTTATAGAGATTGTTATTTTCTCCTCATATTTGTTAAAGATGACTATACTTTCATTTCTAAAAGCGAGTGAAAGATAGTTAAAATGATATACTAGAGGAATTTAAAGATAAATTTATATTTAGAAAAGTCTGCTAAATTATTTCCTATGCGATTACATCACCAAAGTTCTCTTAAATTCATAGCAACCAGTGTGCGGAGGCAAAATTATTTAATGGTAACCCATGTGTTTGAATTAGTTTGCTTAGGGACAAGCAAACATCTAAGTCTGGGGGTATTTGATGAGTACGATTATGATAGGCTTTTTACTATCATAATTGTAATCATATCTGCCATTTCCTGCCCTTTTGTGTTGATTTCATGATAATAGCAAAGAAATTGTCGTATCATAGATAGAAGAGCGTATTTAGAAGTCCTTGTCAGTTCTTGTTTTAAACCATTTACTGAGTCTAGTATTTTTCTATTGCAGGTAATGCCAACCAATGGACCTAAAATTTTCGGAGCAAACAGAGGAGTTCACGGAGTCTACATGGCTGATGACAGGACAGAAATTTGGTGCACACGGCCAGACACACGGCCGTGTTCCTACCCGTGTCCTATGCACCTGAAGCTGAAGAATTTGGGCGCAGACAGAGGAGCCTCACACGGGTATGGCACACGCCCGTGTGCATACCCGTGTCATCTTTGCACAAGACTGCTGATCAACCCGTGTCTGGTGGACACGGCCGCACACACGGCCGTGTCTACACCCGTGTCATCTGACACGGCCCACTACCAGACACGCCTTTTCGTGGGGAACCTCCCAGGAACCGCCTAGGAACCGTCCACACGGCCTGGCACACGGCCGTGTGCGACCCCGTGTCCGACCTGTTTGCAAGGGAACTATAAATTTCCTGTAGAAAAATTTGTTTAGAACTTTTGGATCATTTCTGCATTGGAGAACTGCTGGAGGCCGAAGAGGAGCATCCAAGACAAGGAGGATTGAAGGGTATTTCTTATGTAATTTTTATTTAATCATTAACCCTTTGAATCCTTTCTTTCTCTTGATGATCCATCTTCAATTTATGTTTTAATTTGCATGAATTTTTCTTTGAACATTCTAGTAATCATGTATCATCTTGTTTATGTCATATTTGTAGTATTTTATTTGTGTTTATGTAATCAAACAAAGAGTTTAATCATCCCTTTGAATTACTTATTTGTTTTACACAATTTGCAATTGGCTAGATTGAGAAATTGGTTATTTGCAATGCTTTTGGTATGTTCATATTGTGATGATAATTCCCTTTGTATTTCAAACTCTATGATCGAGAGATATTCTGTTTGGAAAATTAGAACACGGATAAAAGGATTCATGTTAATTTAGAAATAAAATCCATGAATTTATGTAATAATAAAGGTATTTTGTTTATTGCGAACTTGAGTGTTGTGAATTGTTCGAGAGAAAATTTACTATCTTAGGTTTAGATTTGGAATTACTCGAGAGAGAATTTTGATGAAAAATTAACCTTTACATTGCACAAATGTAACACTCTTTTCATGTCATGATCGCTTAGAATTGAATTGATAAATGGATTTGTTCATGTAATTATTTAAAAGCTTCATGTTGTTATCATTTTTATTTCTCCAACACTAAATTATCCAATTGGTTATAGTTAGGTTAAAGTAGTTTAAATATCACTTTTGTTTAGAGGTATGAAAATAAAGGGAGGGTGAGTACGAATAGTTGAAACGACCCTGTGGAATACGACACGAGATGTAGATTTCTCATATATTACGATTGATAGGTGCGCTTGCCTGAATGCTAATTCAATCTAGTTAAGTCCATCTACATAATTGTATTAGAATGTAGAATGAAATCACATTGAATTATTACTTGTTAGCAAGAAAAATCATCATTCATACAGCCGGGACCGTGAGTCTCGACCTTGAGTAGTTTTTCTGCTTTTGCTTCCGCATGAGTGATTTTGTAGTGAGGATATGATGTACCGGGCATAAGCCCGTAGTTAGCGCTCTGATGTTTTATTCTGTGGACACTCCCTTCGTGGAGATTTATTACTATGATATGTGATTTTCTGTGGACTGATAGTTTACATTTACTTTATTATGCTACTTTTCTGCGATCGAATCGGCCGGCAGTATCGGCGCTTTGTGGTGATGACCCTTCAGGGCGTGAAGGAGTCACCGCAAAACGGCGGTTTTGGGCCTAAGACCCTGGTGTCGAAAAGGAAAAAAAAGGGGGGGGGGGGTCTTACAAGTGGTATCAGAGGGGACCTCGATCGAAAAGTAGCAGTCCACAACCCTGGGTCACCCCCGCGCGAGTTTAGTTTGGGGACAAACTAAGCAGCGGAAGCAGTGGTGTGCCCATAAGGGGAATCACATGTAAAGTCCACCTTTTCATTAATTCAACTTGTTCTTCAGCTAGCAATTGGAATTCTTTTTTTGTAGCCTGTGGCAAACCCTGCCCCAGCAGGGAGTACCTCCGGCTGCGAAAATCCCATCTTATAATTCTCTAGTCAACAAGTTAGACTCAACCCACCAGGAGACATGACTAACCACGATAACGTACAGTATGCCCTAGTCCGAAATAGACTTGGGGTATGAACTCGGTTAAGCTAAGAAGATACCTAAAGAGAATAAAGGAGGAGTATAACATGAGAATGGCTACCTATGCCATAAACTCAGGTATCCCTACGGTCCCTATCAAGGATTACTCAAACCGGAAGGACTGCTTTAAGGAGAATTGAGACCAAAAATCCATTAGCAGAATGGTAGAAGACACATAGTCTCAACCCTCGTACTAGTAAGAAGATTACCTGGAGACAACCACCATGGCAAGCACCGAGTGCCGGATAGGAATTCAAGTTCGGAAGAGACTCGGTTGGGATTGGGAACTTTTTGACCCGGATAAGGGTGTCGTAAATATGACTCGGAGGGTTTTAAGTATGGAGTATATCAACAGATTCAGGTTAGAACCCCAAGTCAAGATTGATGCCCTAGGGATTGTGCACCCAGCTAGGATGGATATAACATAGATACTCAGCCCAAGGCAGGTAGAGGTTTATCTTTTGTTTATTGGGGGCTCATCTTTTGGGGGCGTGTCTTTTGTTTATTGGGCAAATTAGTTACTGACTTGGGGTTCCCTTAGATCTCATCTAGGAAAGTTTGCGTCGTAAATATAATGAAATGGACGTAAACCATACTCGGTGCACCCGGGCATCACAAAGATGACTGCGGATTTGAAGAACACTATGTACTGGCCTGTCATGAAGAAGGATATCACTCGGTTTGTGACCCACTGCGAAGCTTGCCAGTTAGTGAAGGCAGAGTGCAAAAACCCCGCGGGTTTGTTGCAACCACTCCCGGTACCAGAGTGTAAGTTCGAAGACATCGCGATGGACTTTATTCACGGACTTCCCCGATCACGAACAGGAAATGACTCGATTTGGGTCATCGTCGATCGGTTGACAAAACTAGCCAGGTTCATTGCGATCAGGAAGGACGACGCTGTTGGAGTATTAGTACGAAGATTTGTGGAGTAGTTCGTTCGATATCATGCGGTGCCCAAGACGATCGTGTCGGATCGGGATGGCCGGTTCACTTCCAGGGAGTGGAGATCCGTGCAAGCTTACTTAGGCACGCGATTGACCTTCAGCACTGCATTTCATCCACAGACAGACGGGCAGACAGAACACACCAACCGGACGCTGGAAGACCTTTTGAGGCTATGCATTTTGGACCGCGGGGAACCGTGGGAGAAACTCTTACCCCTGGTCGAGTTCTCTTATAACAACAGCCACCAGTCCAGCATCAGGATGGCGCCTTACGAAGCCTTGTACGGGAGGAGATGTCGGACCCCGCTTTCTTGGGTTCAGAACGAAGATCCGAAGGTGTTGGGATCAGAGTTTGTTGAAGACACCGAGGCACAGGTGAGGCTGATCAGAGACAGGATGCTAGAGGCGCAGAGTAGACATGCTAAGTACTATGACGCCCGGCATCGGCAGGTGGAGTTCCAGGTGGGAGACCGGGTGTTTCTGAAGATCCGGCCCATGCATGGAGTCTCGCGGGTGCGTGGTCGGTGGAAGAAGCTCAGCCCTAGGTACATGGGCCCTTACAGGATACTGGAGCGGATCGGACCCCTAGCCTACCGGCTGGAGTTACCACCAGAGCTGGAAGCGCTACACGACGTCTTCCATATTTCTTCGCTGAGGAGGGCTCTGCTACGCCCGGAGCAGCAGATTTTGACCACCGAAGGGCCGGTAGCTTCAGACCGGTCAGTTCGTTTGGAGCCGGTTAGGATCGACGACCGAGGAGTACGAGTCCTGCGTCGCAAGAAGGTCCCATTAGTCAAGGTCCTGTGGAGGAACCACGACCAGGAGGAGCATACCTGGGAGCCGCAGGACCTGATGCGACAAAGATACCCAGAGCTATTCAGTCAGGTATACCTCTCAGACCCCTCAAGATGTTAATTTATTCTCTTGCTTTAATTTACTAAGGGCTGCTCTAGGCAGATAGAGGCTTATCTTTTGTTTATTGGGGGCTTATCCTTGTTTATTGGGATCTTGGTCTGTCGATTGGGCGAAATGGTCATAGATCTAGGTTTCCCTTTAAACCTATTTTAGCAAATAAGGCGCCATGCTGGGATGTTACAAGGTTCTTTTCTTCGGTAGTAAGTCCCGTAGACTCAACCTTGATTTCGGGGACGAAATCTTTGTTTTGTTTATTGGGATTTGTAACATCCCATTTCCAACTAGACCCCTAAGAGTGGTTTTGGCCATGACTAGGTCATGACAAAACCCTAGGAAGCCAGAAATGGGCCAAGAGATAGGGGACAGAATGTGGAAGATCATCATGGTCTGCAAATAGTAGAACTTTGAGCATGGTTTAGGATGACCATGGGCCACACCCTAACCCCAAGACCCTACCACAACACCCCTAATACCTTGGGAGGCCCATTAGAGCCAAAAGGACCCATTAGGGTCAACCCAAGAGGCTCAGTTGACCAAGGTCAACCCTAGCCCTAAATGGGTCAAACTAGCCTGCTTAGGGTCAATTGACCTGCTCCTATCCTAGAGGACCCCACCTAAGCCATCCTAACCCTAAAGTGAAGTCAAGGGGTCACTAGGGACACTTTGGGGTCAGCCCTAGAGGCCAGGTTGACCCAAGTCAACTCAAGCCCCTAATCTGGTCAAAGTACCCTTATTAAGGGTATGTGACCTCCAACGTGCAAGGTAACCCTACATAACCCTTCCTAGACCTTAGGGGAAGCCAATGGGTCACAAAGGACCCATTGGGTCAACCCAAATGATCATGTTGACCCAAGTCAACTCTAGCCCTAAAATGATCAAAGTGCCCTTACCAAGGGACATGTGACCCCCAAGATGCCCAACCAACCCTATTCAAGTCTTCCTAGACCTTAAGGGAGTCCAATGGGTCACCAAGGACCCATTGAGGTCAACTCAAATGGTCATGTTGACCAAGGTCAACTCTATTCTAGTGTTAGGTCAAATTAGCCTAAATGGGCTAACCCAAGCTCAAACCCATTTCCCCCACTTGGGCTAACCTCATTTTATTATTAATATGAGTTAGTGGGCTGCCAATAGGCTGGAGGAGAGATCAAAATTCGGCCATGGTGAGTAGGAGAGAGAAAGCTCCATTTTTCTCTTTAATGGAGGAGAGAGAAAGTGAGAAAAGAGGCCATTCATGGCCAAGGGAGATCAAGGGCCTCTCCAATTGATTCCAAAGGCTGAATACATTCCCCCTCATCAGTTTTGAGGAGTTTAATAGCCATGGCCAGCCACCCAAGGTGGCTGAATTTAATTCCTCCAATAGGGAAGAGAGAGAAAGAAGAAAGAGAAGGTCATTCATGGTGGGGAAGGTGAATCACCCCTCCATTCTTCACCAATTAATTAGTATTCATCTCCCCTATCAGTTTTGAGGAGTTTCCAAACGAATTGGGACAAAGGGGAGGTGAATTTCCATGGATTTTCTCCAAAACCGAAATTCCAATTCATGATCATTAATGGATTTGAAGCTATGGCCCTCCCTCTCCCCCAACCCATTTGATGCTTTTAAAAGCTTCCCTGGGCCAAGAGAAATCGTTTCCACCCTTCACCTAAAGAAACCGGGCGGTTTGGTAGTGAAGTTGCAAGCATCGGAAAGCTCCACCACCGGCAATGGCGCACCACCACCACACTCGACGACAAGCTCGGTTAAAGGTCCTCCTCTCCTCCTTCTTCCGTGGGTAGATCTTAGGAATCGTTTAGGACAAGAATCGGACTCAATTGAGCCGATCCAAGTTTTCATTTTCATGGTTTTTCCAAAAAAATGGTGGTCGGGTTCGCCGGAACCACCCCTCCGGCCGCCGTGCCGCCGCCCGGTGATAGCCCCCACCTCAACGAAGGTGGTGGCGGTGGTGGCCGGCCAGGGAGGTGGCCGTGTGGCCGGGAAATGCTCTTGGAATAAGCTCCAGGTTCGGCCAATCATGACCCTTGGCTGGAGGAAGAAGATGACCAGGAGCCCCACGATTTGCTTTAAGATTCGTGCAGCATCATTTCTTTTATTTAGTTTTGATTTCTGAATTTTCTGTCCTGTTTTTTGGGCTGTTTTGCATTAATTATTAAAAATACTTAGGTCCACCTGGTGGGAAAACGTTCAATATGAAAGTTGTAGCCCTATGGGTCTAACCTAATCCAAAATTGATTTGGACCAATTTGGCCCTCTGGTTGGACCAGGGCACCCAGTTTCGTGGGACCTGTACCTAGGGATGACCTGAGACTCAAATGGATGCCCACCCTTCATCCCTTGTCCAAATTGGCTGAAATTTGGACAGAGGATCATTCTTATCTATACCTAGGGCCTGTCCAAAAATGGGAAGTTTTGGAGAAACGATTTCTATAGTTTTTATAAAAATTTAATAATCCATAAATAAATTACATAGGTGTCCTAAACATCTCTAAACCCTGCCAAATTTTGGTGAGTGGTCCCGGGGCTCATGTTATGTATCGGTATAAAGTTTCACCTAATTTGGATGTGTTTTGAATAGGTATTGACCCAACCCTAACTTTACCTTAATAAGGGTATTTTGGTCAAAAAGTGCACTTTTGATTTTGAGTGACCAAATCACCTCAACAGAGGCTGACATTTGGGCCACTGACTTGGTATGGCACTTAGCACCTCCCCATGGAATGTGGGGTAGAGTGGAATTGATTTGCCCTAAGTTCCCAGGCCAAACCCTAAGGAAGGACCTTTGTGCCTTGTGAAGGGCATGAGCCCTAAACACCTTGGATGAATACCAAATTTTGCAAGGAGGTTCCTAGGATGTATAAAACCCTATGTTAAAAATATTAACTAATTTTGAAAAGGGTAGGGCCCCAAAACCCTAACCCTAGCTTAGGACCTAAAACTTGTAGTGTAGGTTTGAGTTAGCTAAACATCTTGAAACTTAACCAAATTTGGGTAGTGAGGGAATGAGGATATTTTGAGCCTCTGATAATTTACTTGAGGAGTTTTGATCAATATTTGTAGCACTTCATTTGTAACCAATAGGATTGCCCTAATTAATAATTTGGCTATTGTGGTCTCACTGCCATTGAAAGGGCATGAAACATTGGCAGAGGTAGTTTTAGACTATACTAATCATGTATGAATTTTGATAGAATTTTTGGATACATAGTTAGGGCATCTACTTCACAAGTGCTCTATTTTGGTTACATACTAAATAATTCTTGCAAGAGCCCATTACTTATTGAAAAGTTATGAAACTTGCTACATTGTGTTTCTAGCTCAATATTATCATGTGGGAATTTTTGTGGAAATATTTGATGGTTAATTAGTATACTTTTTTCATTAACCCATAAACTTGAAATTTCATGAGAAAATCAAATATAGCCTTATATTTAAATGATAAATTATGAAACTTTTTCTAGGGTATTTGTAGGCCATCTCAATCATCTTTGAAGTTTCTCTGAATTTTTGGAGGTATTATTACTGTAAAATCTTTTAAATTGACTTTTTATGAGGTAACTTTGAAATTAAATTTAAGGACCCAAACCTTGCTGAAAAATTTGAAGACTTAGGCCTTAGAGTTGATTATGCATTTTGTAATTACCATAAATTTATTGGAACATTATCTTGTCTGAAATTGCTACTTCATGTTCAAACTTAGGCTTTTTGGATACTAGAATAAATAAATAAATTATCAGACAAATTAGGAAAATTATGGATTTCTGGATTTATGCTTCAAATATCATTTTAGCCCTCTAGTAATTATCATAGGGGTACTGGATGAGTATTTCATGTACTTCCCTTTTTACGGGTCATGTAGTTTAAGTGGTCTGCATATAGCAAAACTGCAGGAAATCATTTTGGATATGAATTAGAGCACGTGTGATGGGTCTTGATGGATTGCTGGAAGGATATGTAGAATGGGTGGCATCTATGGAAGATGAGTGAGTAGAGTGTGGTTTTTGTCTAGGGTTTAAAGGCGTTCGGGTCCGACGGAAGATCGTCCTACCCAAGGAGAGAGTTGGAGTCAAATCACCCTAAGATTAGCATATCGGAACATGAGAAAGCAAAGGGTAAGGGAATCAACCAATAACAAAATAAGTACCTTGCGAAAGGGAACGCTGGGCGTAATCCCAACACAGTTCCTAGTGCCCCTTGAGAGCCCTTCACAGGGAATACCAGGGGCAGTCCTGGGTTAACGTAAACTGTTTTAACAAACTGAAAAGAGTAACTTAGTAATTAGGGTTGTACATTTCACAAACACTGATGGCACCGGATGTTAGCTGGGAGCTTCGGCTCGGATGGTTAAAAGGCAGACTTTGGGTCCGGGGAGCTTCGGCTCGATTGTTTGAGACGGACGTGTTGGTCCGGGGAGCTTCGGCTCGGTTCTTGATTACGCTAATTTGCATGTGCATAAAAGGAAAGGAAATTAAGGTGGTGGGTCTTCGGTATCGGAGGGTCGATGCACCGACGCCAATACGTTGACTCGGCAAGTGTGGTTAGCACTTCGCCAACAGAAGTCCGGTGCGCCAGCCGGCAAGAGTACGCAGGAGTCCGCTTCGTGCACCAAGCGTTGAGGCGTACGATAGGTCTGACCGGTAGTGCTTTACTGGTTTAGAGGTGGGCGAGGCCCAACCCACCGCTTCCGTCTGCCACTACGGAGGTATCCTGGGAGATTACGGCTCCAGAAAGGGGGAACTAAAGGTCTGTGTGCACAGAGTCGGGTGTGTGTGTTGCACTTGCATGTCCATCATACCCACTTGCATGTCATAGCATAATCGTTATCTTTAACCTTGACACCTAAAGTATAAGTGGAATGAGACGCTTATACTTTAGGACCTGCAAAACGACCCCTTGGTCTATAAGCTTGTGTGGGCAAGTTTATAAATTAAGGTTAATTTTGGATATATATATTTACTACTGTTTGATAACCGACACCCCAACGTATAAATTGGTATGGGACTTTTTATACGATGGGAGCCTCGCAGAAGACCCCTTGGCTTATGTGATTTCACATAAGTGAAGGTTACTTTTCATATTTCAGCTTATTGTCTTACATGCTATAGAAATTGCTAGTATAGGACCGCTGCCATCTGCTTTTGATATTCTCCACCTTCAAGTCCTCCCCTTTCTTCCTCTCCGCTCGGTGCCTAGGAGCCGTGGGGGAAGGGGTGGGGGATGATAGGACTTAGTCTTTTAGACTAACGGTTTTCGAACCGCATCATTTAGGGGATCGTGGAGACCAGCATAGAGGAGCAGCCCCAGAGACCGGTGCATTTGGAGGTGGGGCAGTCTAGCTCCGGAGTTCATACAGCCGGGACCGTGAGTCTCGACCTTGAGTAGTTTTTCTGCTTTTGCTTCCGCATGAGTGATTTTGTAGTGAGGATATGATGTACCGGGCATAAGCCCGTAGTTAGCGCTCTGATGTTTTATTCTGTGGACACTCCCTTCGTGGAGATTTATTACTATGATATGTGATTTTCTGTGGACTGATAGTTTACATTTACTTTATTATGCTACTTTTCTGCGATCGAATCGGCCGGCAGTATCGGCGCTTTGTGGTGATGACCCTTCAGAGCGTGAAGGAGTCACCGTAAAACGGCGGTTCTGGGCCTAAGACCCTGGTGTCGAAAAGGAAAAAAAAAGGGGGGTCTTACACTTATCTTCTTGCGAGGCCGAATATATATCAGCTTCGATTGCGGCACAACAAGGAGTTTGGTTACTCAATCTACTCGATGATATTCGGAAGCGGATTAGGTGCAAAGCAACTCTCTTTGTTGACAACAAGTCGGCAATTGCACTAACCAAGAACCCCGTGTATCATGATCGGTCAAAACACATTGATACTCGTTACCACTACATTCGGGACTGCGCGGAGCGTGGGATGATCGAGGTCGAGTATGTACATACTAACGACCAGCTTGCTGACATATTCACTAAGGCACTCACAAGGAACAAGTTCGTTGAAATGCGGGAGCGACTTCGAGTGCGTGACGTGAAGGACAAACTAATTAGGGGTTGAATGTTAATAATTAGTTTTTAAATGTCTGGACTGTTTTTTACCGTTACTTTGTTTTTGCCTTAATCAGGTATTTCATGGGCCTTAATGTTGCGGCAGTTTTTTGGAGTTTATTTCCCTTAAATGGTTTAGGAGTTATGATTTAATTAGGTGTTAATTATTTGGGTGTTTCTTTGTATATCTCCAGCTATATAATGTAGTTGTATTGCTGAACAAAAAAATCAAGAAATTACACAAGCTTTCTTCCTTATATCCTGTGTCATTTTTCTTTGTTTCCGTTGAGTTCTATCAGGCACCACCCGCACCCAGCAGCCAACTACACAACAGCACTACACCCCGCACAGCAGCAACCCGCCGCTACCGCAAACGCCGCAGCACCACTCCCACTCTCTCACTAGAAGTGCTCTCTCCAATCTCTACAACACTCCCACTCCCTCCAAAGTTTTTGGGTTCCGTGAAATATGCACTAGCATGAAAAGAAAATAAAACAGAATACAACAGGGGAAACAAGAAAGAGTCAAAAACAATAATAAAAAAGTGCTGACAGGTGCAGCTCACACCCCATCCAAGATGCGTCTATCTTCAGCAACCAGAGTCTGAAATCCCACATCCGCGCCACACCCGGCCACCTAAAGGAAATCGCCACCGGCCGCAAGCTTGGCACAGTAATCAGCCTCCTGGTTGGCCCTCCGCCCCACATGTTGAAATTTGACCACCGAGAAGTCCCCCAAAAAAGCGAGGTCCTCCGCCATCGGAGACATGGCCGACCTCGCAGTCCGTCCAGCTTGCTTGATGCAGAAATTAATGACATTAGCTGCATCCCCCTCAATGATAACACCACGAGCATCGAAGGTTGATAGCAGCACTGCCCGTCGGATGGAGGCGATCGCCTAAAGCTCCACGCGCCCCGGATCCCAGTGTTGCCAAGCAAAGCCGGCCGCAGAGAGAACCTGGCCAGCATAATCACATACCACAATACTGAGGCCGGCAGTCCGCGAGGGCTGGAGAGAGCCGTCCACATTGATCTTAATCCAGACATGCGGTGGGGGTACCAAGAGGGTGACCGAAAGAGCCTCGAGCGGAGGGAGGTACGCCAACATCCTGACTTGTGATCTTGATCAAACAGGGCAGCATTCTCCAACACAGTGGCGACAATAACTAATGGAGTGTTCACCTGCCGACCGTGAATCAGCGCATTCCGGCTTCGCCAACACTGGTAGATGGAATAGCAGAGAAGTCAGACCGGCTCCAAACCTGTCTCCACGTCCTGCAAGGCGCATTGGAGATTTCCAGCCACCTCCAGCCCGTCGGGATCCTAATCCCCCACCGCAGTAGCTCCCGTCCAACAGCCATAGTCTGCTGGCAGCCCCCAGCCAAGTGGTCTGCATCCTCTGGGACCCCGCAATCCCAAGAGCAAAGAGGAGAGTCCGCGAGCCCATGTCAGTAGAGCCAGACCCGGGTCGACAAAGCATCCAAGGACGCACACCAACATAACATTTTTCCCATGGGTGGAGGCGGAGGTGTCCAAGCCAACCAAAGTCTCGCTCGGGGGCAGAGTAACTAGCCTGGAAAGGCATCGCCGAGACCTTCCGCCCGCTAAATTGCCGCAGCAATTCCGGGGCATCCTTGTCGTTGGTTGGCAAACTCTGAACAATGAGTTGTCGCACCTCTGCTCCAAAAGGGGAAGTCAGCGCATCAGAGTCCCAAGCCCCCGAATCATCAAGTAGGTCTGCCACGCTCAGGCCCTCAAGCCTAGTCACATCGACAAAGGTTGGCCAGCGCGCAAGCAGGGTATCAAGGATCCAACAGTCCCGAAGGGCGTCGACACATCTGCCATCTCCAATCCGCCAACGGATGATCGTCGAGAGGGACCTAAGGCCGTGTCGAATCATGGCCCAGGCCGGCAAATCAGATTGGTTGGGCTCTGAATCCCTCAACCGCTACCCGTACTTAGCCCAAAAGATTTCTCCAAAGAGGGAGCCATCCCGACGGAGCATGTCCCAAGCCAAGCGGGACCTTAGCGGACCTTCCCACTACCGAAGACGCCGGAGCCCGAGACCACCATGGCGCTCTGGCAAGCACAGCGACTCCCACTTGACATAGTGCATGCCTCGGCACGATGGGCTTTTCTGCCACAAGAAGATACGAGCGAGCCTTTCCACCGTGTCCACCACCGCCCGAGGTATTTCTGAGTGCGTAACACCGTAGGTCAGCCTGACCAGGAAGGAGAACTACACAAGAGCCACCCGACCCACTATGGAGAGATGGCGGTTGCCCCACTACCGAACCTTAGAGTGCCACCTTATCAGGACATTGGCAAAATCAGACTTGTGAAATTTCCGCATGGCCAGGCGAACTCCCAAGTAGTCCAGTTCAGTCACCCTACAAAACCCGAGTGAACGAGCAAAGCGGTTCCCTTTCCATAGAGGCATCGCCTTGCTGGCCACGAGCATGGACTTTGCCTTATTAATCCTTTGGCCTGTCCATTGGCAATACTCCTCAAGCACTTGGAGCAAATCCGGACCGCTCCCACCGTCGCACGCAGGAATATAAGGACATCATCTGCATACAAAAGGTGAGTCATGAGTGGTCCACCCGTGGAGATAGGGAACCCCAAAGCCGTGCCCCGCTGCTAAATCGCTGCCGACAGGAGCTCCGAGCAGAGGATAAATAAATAGGGGGATATGAGTAACCTTGGTGGAAGCCACAATCTCCCACAATCCAGTTCGATCTACGACCATTAATCACCAAGGTATATCTGGGAGCCTGCACACACTGAAACAGCCAATCCGCAAAGCGTGTCGGGAACCCCATCAGAGCAAGCACCTGTCGCAGGGTCTGCCAGCGCATTCGATCATAAGCCTGCTCCATGTCAACCTTGACCGCGAGGAAGACTTCCTTAGACGTCGAGACTCGCAACTTATTGAAAGCCTCCCGCGCAATTAGGCACTGATGGGAGATGCAGCGGCCCGGAACAAACGCACCCTGCTCCGGTGAAATAAGCTGCAGAAGTAGCCCCCTAAGTCTTCCCACAAGGATCTTAGCCACAATCTTGTAAATAGTGGAGCAGAGGCTAATTGGCCTGAACTTCTCTGGCCGGTCCGCATTAGGAATTTTTAGGATAAGCACAATCGCTGTGTCCTCTCATTCTACCGGCATGCACTCCGTAATAAAGAACTCCTTGATAGCCCTGGAGACATAAATCCCAACCAAGTCCCAAAAGATCTGAAAGAAGGAAGTGGGCAACCCATCCAACCTCGGAGCTCGATTCGGCTTGAGGTCCTTAACTATTGCCATAATTTCCCCATACGTGACCTAGCTCAAAAGCTCAGCCGCCCGACCAGTCACAATGTTTGACTGCTCGCCAAGGGTAGGCCACCCGGTGAGCACTAGCGGGTCGCATTGCCATTTTTGTTCGAAGTACTGAAGGAACCGGGACTCGATCACGTCTGGGTCATCGGTAACCAGCATCTCAGAAATAGCCACATGGTTAATGCGATTCGCCCGACGGCGGGAGGAGGCCATGGAATGAAAATAGGCTATGTTGGCATCTCCCTGGTGGATCCAACGGACCTCTGCATGTTGCCTCCACCTCGTGTTTAACCTACTGAGGGTGGCCAAGAGCTCTTTCACCTTCCCCACAAGTAGGACAGTATGCTCATCATTCCACACACCCCACTCTCCCTCGCGAGCCTGTAGGTCCGCCACCTCACCCTCAAGGTTGCCCTTGCACCTCTCCAGACCAGTGAGCTTATTTTGACTCCAAAAGGACAGAGCCCGGAGCGTATGGTGACACCGCCGTTGAAGAATCTCTGAAGTTGTGCCCTGATCGGCCCAATCCCATTGTTTCTGCACAATTTCTCTGGTAGCCGAGTAGGAAAGCCAAGCGTCTCCAAACTGAATCCACCGCTGCCGCGAAGGCTGGGAAAACCCGTTTAAAGGAAGTAGCAGGGAGCAGTGGTCTGAAACCACGCGGTTGAGATGTCGAATACCTCCCAGGGGAAGTAAACAACATCCCTACGAATTGGTTAGCACCCGGTCCAGTCGGATCAGAATTCTGTGGGGATCGGGCTGGTTGTTACACCAAGTGAACTGCGGCCCCGTGAACTCCACCTCATGCAGATCCGCCGAAAGGACGGCTTCCTCCATCTCACGAGCCCCTTCAGAGTAGACGAAGGTCTTGCCCCCCAATTTGTCTTCCAGCCGCATAATATAGTGGAAATCTCCCCCCAATGAATGCAGGGTTTGGTGCAACCGGCCACCATCTAACCTCCTCCCAGATGGCCCGCCTAGAGATGGGTTCCTTGTTGGCGTAAATGAAGGTAACAAGAGAACAGGGGAGGCCTTGGAGCTCAGCCCAGCCTACCACCCACTGTGGACAAGCATCCACAACCTGAATCTCCACCACGCCACTTTTCCAAATGACAAGGATGCCCCTAGACTTACCCACCGAGGGTTGATGGTAAAGCTCCCACCCACGCCCCGCCAGTCTGACAATTTCTGAGCGCAGCAAGCTCTCAACCTTGGTCTCAAGCAGGCCAACCAACCCCAGCCCGTGTTGGAGGATGAGGTCACGGAGGTTGTTGCGCGTTCCTTTCTTCCGCACCCCCTACAATTCCACCACAGGATGCTAGACATTAAGAATCGAAGGGTACGCGTCCCCGCCACATGACGATATGCCACCCCGTCAGTTTGTGTAGTTTGTCGCATTCTTTCTCTTATAGGCTTCTAGCCGCGCTGCCTTCACAAAAAGATGAGCTCTGGATGGTGGCCGCCTACCACGCTTGACCCCCTTCTCCACATCAGAGCTAATAACATCGTGTTGAACACTGGGTAGCCCGGACCACCAGTCTCTCAGTCCAGAATCCCCCGCAGTCAGGCTTTCATGTGCCTGCGTGGTAGATGTATCCACGTCAGTAGTGCCTCCCACCCTCCCCAAATTCCTAGTCTCCACTGCCGGCTCCATAACCACTTCATTTGTTGGTGGTGTGTCATCTGGTTCAGTTAGCAGTGCAAAATGATTCTCTCTCGTGGGTCGCCCTGGCCCATCCACCTTCCGTGGGGAGCTGGCCGTCCCCAATATCCCGCCTGGGCCCCCATTAGGTGCCAGAGTCGTCCTCTCCTTCCCCTTTTCTCCTGATAACCTTCCCCCTCAGGGACCCCCCGTCATCACACCCCTAACTTGAGCTGGTAGGTAAGCCGGCCCATCAACCCTACGCCTCAAAAGCCCATCAGTCCTAGCCGCCAAAGGCCAATCATTCGTATCATTTAGAGGCCCATCCATTCTTGTCTCTCCCCCAATTCTACAGCCACTACCCTGACTTCTTCTACTATGCCCACATCCAATTCCCCCATTGTTCTCAGCCATGGTCTCATCAAAGCCAGGGGCCACCATAGGAGCCAAACCAGCAGCGCTCTTGCTATCGGCGGGTCTGGGCCTGCGTTGCACCAGGGTCCATGGGTCATAGCCCACTTCCTCCATAGTATCAGAATTCACCACGTCGTTTCGCCTACTGCATCCCTGTGAGGTGCTAGCCGCCGCCTCAGCATTGTAGATCATCATATTGCCGCCAGTCGTGGGCGTCGCCACCAACGGTGGGATAGGAGATGGCTCTAGCCGCATGTCAGCCACCAAGCCAACAAAACCAGCAGAGGTAGCCGGAGACGGGAAATCCTCCGCTCGATGACCAACACACCTGCATTGAAAACAAAGTATCTTCAACCCCTCATACTCCACTTTCTGGAAAAAATTCTGGAAGCGGCTCTTAACCCGGACACCGAGTGGTAACGCTTAAGCGAGGTTAACCTTGACACAAAGCCTAGCACGGTGGAAGTCAGGAGTCCACACATCCAAACCCAGGTTAAAACCCCCGATTTGTCATGGCCCGTTACGTAGAATTTTGTCACGAATCAACGTGGACTCGAAAACACAAAGGAAGCACTCAGAACTAACCACAATGAGCTTGAACTGACCGTATTTTTCCCAACGTCGCTGTAGTTCGAATGCCAAGACATGAGGGGTGATTTTTCATCCTAAGAGACGACCAATGATAGCACATTCGAAATGGGTGATATCTTTCTCCGCAACAGCATTGTCCATCAACACAGCATCGTCAGCATCATCAAAGAATTCCATCGTTTCCTCCATTAGCTTGAGGGGTAGCGGTGGGAGTTTAGCCCAGGCATTAACAACACCTCCAGCACCCCAAGATGGAAGAGAAGAAGATTGTCCCGGCGGCCGGGATGCGGGCGGGGGCCAGTTTCAGCACCACACTTTATTATGGATGACTCTCCAATGCCTACTCTAGATGAGCTTATTCAGACAGACATTGAAGAAGAGAATAAGGCAGTAGCTGATAGCTCTGTCTCTTTTGATTCTTGTACAGTTATTTCTTCTCCTGTTGCTGAAACTCTTATTCCTGAACCTTCTGCCCCTCCTCCAGTAAAGGCTGTTATTTCTGATAAAGCTTTAAAAGCTTTGGATGCATTGTATGATACCCCTCAGGATTCAGAATCTGATGATGATGATATTGATTCTGATGAGGATGCAGCTAGTAGGAAAAAGAGATTGTTGGCAAAGAAGATAAAGGTTGCTCCTCCTCCCAAGTCAAATCCCACTGCAGACACTCCCTATTATATTCTGCACAATGTGACTCCATATAAGGGAATGTCAGCATGGATGTGGCTCTCCAAAAACTAGCAGAAAGATAGAAAGAGAAGCAGGAGATATTCCCCTCCTCCAGTGCACAGATATAGGAAGGATCCTCCTCCTCCTCCTCCAGCAGCTGGTGCCAGTGGCTCTAGCTCCCAGAGATCTGCCCCAATGCAAACTTATCAGAGACAATCAGGGAGATCTTCTGTAAGCAGCCAGCAGAGGCCATCCTCCTCAGGTAGTCAACATAAGCAGCAGCATCAACAAAGTTCTAAAGTACAAAAAGCTGAAAGCCCAAAGAAGCCAGACTCCCCTCCAATTCCTTCTGAAGATCCAGAGACTGCTAATACAGCAAGAATGGCTAGGTACCAAGAGATGATTGGTCTATCCTTGATAAATAAAGCCAAAGCAGAAGGAAAAGATATTTTTGGTCTTTCAACTATGTCAAAGTATAGAAAGGAAGAGCTGAAAAGATTTGACAAAGCTGATATGACCATGACAGTGGCTCAAGCTCAAAATCCTAATAGAGAAATCATTTTCAAGAAGCCAGGAGAAAAGATAGCAGAAGACAAACCTCAGCAGAAGAAGCCAAAGAAGTAATTTTTCTTGTTGATTCTTTTCTGTCTACTATTTGTTTTTAAACTGTGCTATCTGTTAAACAAAGTTGTGTGTATATATATATCTGTTGCATGTGTTATAATTCTCTGCAAGATATATTTCTTTTTTTGCTTTGTTTTTCTGTCTTGAGTCTCTGTTAGTGACCTCACCCAAATAGGGGGAGATTGTTGGATCCCTAGTTGATTTGGGCTAGGTTCACTGAATTAGGATGTGACCCATCCTGTATAGCCAGGGTCAATTTGTGTCCTAGAGTCTAGGTTAAGTCCTTAGGCTCAACTCCAGATGGACCAGCTTTCAACTAGACCCTCAGAGACTCCAGACTCACAAGTTTTCAAGACTAAGTAAAATGAGTTCGACGTTCATCGAACTCAGCTCGACAAAAGGAATTCTGCGCTCGACGATCGTGAGACAATTCTTAGTGCCGAGCTCAATGATCTATGTTCTCTGTTCGACGAAATCTCAGTTTCTGCATCAAGCCAAAGTCAGAAGGACTTCAAATTTTTCTAAGTCCGGCTTCATGCTTCGGTCGACGAATTATATTCTGAGCTCGACGAACTTGGACCTCAAGTTCACAGCTTCTCAGGTCGACGAAGTCAGCTTCTCAGGTCGACGAAGTCAGCTTCTCAGGTCGACGAATGCTATTCTCTACTCGACGATTTCTGGACTCAGAGAATCTGTGTCGACACTTAGGGTTTGTGTCGACACCAGTCAGCTTATGTCGACGCCAGGATTTCAGTCGACACCAGCTTCTGTCGACACCAGAGGATTTGTGTCGACACCAAGATCAATCCGTCGACACCAGTTTATGTCGACACAGCATGTCAGCAGATGCAAGATATTTTGTCTAAGTCCAGAACTTTTCTCAGGTCGACGATTTTGTTTCTCATCTCGACGAATGAAGAATGTCTGTTAAATGAATGAAGATTGTCTGGTCGATAAACTCTATCAAGCTCAGCTCGACGAACTCAAGCTCAGCTCGACGAACACAAGTTCAGCTCGACGAATTGTGTTCTTCGTTCGACGAATCCAGATTAGGTTTTCTTCAAGGTTCCCGTCCCGTTTCTTGGCGCTGATTCCTGAATATTTAATGCCAGATCTTCTCGGAATGTTACCGTTAGAACGTGCATTGACTATGGACGATTACATGTCGTTTTCCAAGGGATAGTTAGGAAAGTCATTGATTGCTGATTCTTTCCAAGGCCGACTGTAATTACTGTTCGACATTCAAAAGATTGAATTTTTCCTCAGTCAGTTACAGACACAACAGACAATCACAGATACACAAAAACCAGTGACACAGTAAGAGAACAGAATCAAGCAGAGTTCAAGAATTCCAGTACAGAAAATACTCAAAAGTTGCAGAAGAACAAACATTCGAAAAGCTAAAGTTCTTGACTGCAATCAGCCTTGACCAGAGGACTTTTGGAGAAGAAGAAGAACAACTAAATTCAATCAAGAGTCTTCTTCTCTCCATTTACAGGATAACTTCAAAGGACAACAATCAAAAATCTGTCAAAGAAGTTCCTGCAGCAGTTCTGGTCCAGGCATTCTAGGTCATTGAAGGTCTATCACCCTAAAGCAGTACTCCAGCATTCCTGACCAATTCAAGATCTCAGAGGGAGCAAGAGGTGCTACATCAATCCACAAGTCTTCTCTCTGACTGTTGACAGAGAAGACACTATCACCCTCTCCCTCTTATTCCTGTATAGGGTTTTAAATACCTTCAAAATTATTCTGCTTGCAAGTCTCCTTCCAAAATACTTGAAGGTTTGGTTTTTGGGGACCTGATCAAAACCCATTGGTGCCCAGGATACCTGATCAACTCATCCTGCAGTGGATTCCTACCTAGGATGGTAGAAGAGTGGATGTACCCAGATTGATTGGGGAACCACTATAGCTCCTTGTGTCTTCTGGTTGCTTATTTTCTTTTGTTTTCTGGCTGTGATCTGTGATTGCTCTGTGTTTAGTTAGGTGGTGTGTTTACTTTATGTTATTTGCTTCCCTGTTCACTTAGGTATACAACAACAGTTGTAAAAGTTTTTTAGTAAGCATCATACTCTATTCACCTCCCTAGAGTATATCAGATCTAACTTGCAATTTCACTCCCCATTCGACCTGTCTTGAAACACGAACCAAGGAGACTGACATGCATGTGAGCTGATGGGTGATAAAGCCCGTAGGGCGCAAGGAAGCTGATGAGCGGCATCCTCTTATGAGGTGCACTGCCGACCGACCTTGATCTTATGTGAAGAGTTTGAGTGAGAGCATGTGTGCCGGGACCCGAAAGATGGTGAACTATGCCTGAGCAGGGCAAATCCAGAGGAAACTATGGTGGAGGCCCGCAGCGATACTGACGTGCAAATCATTCATCTGACTTGGGTATAGGAGCAAAAGACTAACTGAACCATCTATTAGTTGTTTCCCTCCGAAGTTTACCTCAAGATAGCTGGAGCCTGGTGCAAAGTTCTATCTAGTAAAGCCAATGATTAGAGGCATCAAGGGCACAATGCCCTCGACCTATTCTCAAACTTTAAATAAGTAGGATGGCTTGGCTGCTTTGTTGAGCCACATGTCATTGAATCGAGGGCTCCAAGTGGGCCATTTTTGGTAAGCAGAACTGGCGATGCGGGATGAACAAGAAGTCGGGTTACGGTGCCTAATTGTGCGCTAACCTAGAACACACAAAGGGTGTTGGTCGATTAAGACAGCATGATGGTGGTCATAGAAGTTGAAATCTGATAAGGAGTTTGTAACAACTCACCTGACGAATCAACTAGCCCCGAAAATGGATGGCGCTTAAGCGCGTGACCTACGCCTGGCCATCGAGGCAAATGCCATACCTTGATTAGTAGGAGGGCGCAGCGGCTGCTGTGAAACTAGGGGCGCGAGCTCGTGGGGAGCGATCTTTGGCGTGGATCTTGGTGGTAGTAGCAAATATTCAAATGAGTGCTTTGAAGGCCGAAGTGGGGAAAGGTTCCATGTGAACGACATTTGCACATGGGTTAGCCGATCCTAAGAGACGGGGGAAGCCCGTCAGAGAGCGTCACTTCACGCGAGCTTCGAAAGGGAGTCAGGTTAAAATTCTCGAGCTGGGATGTGGCGGTTGATGGCAACATTCGATAGTCCGGAGATGTTGGCGGGGGCGTCAGGAAGACTTATCTTTTCTGCTTAACAGCCTGTCAGGCCTAGAAACAGCTCAGCTGAAGGTAGGGTACAATATATATAAGAAGTAATAACAAGCATGTGGTACATCTTCTATATATCATGAGTGGTAATAGAAGAATAAAATAAGAAAAATATCAGCATTCTACTCTAGCAGTTCTACACAAGCAACATTCATCCAAAAAAAGAATATAGATCTACAACAAGAATGTAACTTAACTTATAAAAATGCCCATAAATATTTATAAGTTAAGGATCGGCTTAACATTATAGTAACTCATCATATAAGAGTGCATATACAAACTTATTTGATAAGAATCTTATGTGATGCAAGGTAATGTTATAAATGCAATATGATGACTCACCCATGCTCATACACACGCACAATGCTATGTCGACACAGACTTATAGTTTCCATTTTTTGAGCAGGTAGCTAAACTCTGAGGCACCAGCCATCGTGGCCAGACGGTGAACCTGAGGATGGCCCTTCAGCCCGTGAAGCTGAGCTCCTCGAGAAGTATGAGCTTCTGCTCAACACTTTCGATGAGTGCCGAAAGAGACTGAAGGCTGAGAAGAAGGAAGTAAAATTCCTTAAGGGTGAATGTGTTTCCCTAAGGGAAGAGGTCACTAGCTTGATTTCTCTCCGACAGGAACACCTTGACCTGACTTCCAAGCACTCAGAGTCTTTGAAGCTCCTTGATCTCAAGCAGGAGGAAGTCAACAAATTGGAAGAACTACTTGCGGCAGAAAGGAAGATCGTACAGAGCTTCTCTATGCCAAAAACAGTGCTTCCAGTCGTTGACACCTTCTCTGCTCAGGCCAAAGGAGCTGGCTTGGGGCATATTGGGGCATCTGGTTCTTCATCTAGGAGAAACAAGAACCAGAGGAAGAATAAGGCCGCCAAGAAGGCCTCTGCTGATGAAAAGGGTAAGGCTCCTCTCAGTCCTGTTGCGTTCAGAAAGCCTGGCTTTCCTTGCAACCAACATGACTTTGAGTCAACATTTGGGCATCATTTCCGGCCCTCGGTTGCAAAGCCTAAGAGCCGGTATGACGGTTGGAACTTCCCCCGGAACTTTGGTGAGAGTGCCTTCAAGGCACCTTATGAGGAAATCCACATAGGAAATTATGGTCCGTTCTCTAGCGGCCATAATAGAAAGCAGGCACCTAAGGCCAAACCTGTTATACAGAAGGTGACAAAGTCATGTGACTGTTGTCACCATGAGGTCTCCACCTCCAGATCCAAGGCCCCAGCTGCACCCACCGTTCCAAGGGTAAGGCAGGAGCCTAGGAAGAGATACAACAGGTTCGACTGTTGGTGCTGTGGCAAAGTCGGTCACTTTGCCGTGGATTGTTGGTTTAATCCAAGACATTACGAGACTCCCCATGTTAATAATGCGAGGCCGACCACTCGTAGGGTTAACCAACCGAGGGGGAGTGTGCTAACCAGGAATCTAGGACCCAAAGTCGATTGGGTTCCTAAGGCGAATTAATTTTGTTTTGCAGGAATGTCCAAAGGCCACCAAAACGCCAATCTGGTATTTGGACAGTGGATGCTCCCGGCATATGACTGGGACAAGAAGCCTGCTGCGTGATTACACTCCCGTCGAGAATGGACCCAAAGTCATCTTCGGAGCGTCAGATCGAGGAGTCACCAGAGGTTACGGTATGATTTCCAACGGTATAATCTCTATCACCGACGTGGCTTATGTTGAAGGGTTAAACCATAACCTGATCAGCGTAAGTCAGTTATGTGACAAAGGTTATGACGTTAAATTCTGCAAGGATAAATGTCTGATAATTTCACGTACCTCTTCTGAGACGGTATTATCAGGCATTAGGAGCAGAAATATCTTCTGCTTAGATTTTCTTAGTATAGATTCATCTACCCCCGTATGCCTTGTGGCAACAGGCAGTGCATCTCTTTGTGAACAATGGCACAAGAGATTGACACATATTAATTATAAGACAATTAGTATGCTATTTTCTAAGAATTTAGTAAGAGATGCTCCCAGTATCAAGTGCATCAAGGATAGCCCCTGTCATGTATGCCAGATGGGCAAACAGACACGGGCTACCTTTAAGAGCATTACATATGGACTTGTTTGGTCCAATGCAAGTTCATAGCTTGGGAGGCAAATCATATACGCTAGTGATAGTTGATGATCACTCTCGGTTTACATGGGTGTTCTTTTTGAAACGAAAGTCAGATACTTTTGACATCTTCACTAATTTTGTCAAGCAGGTTCAGAATGAATTTAACTGCTCCGTGGTCAAAGTCAGAAGTGACCATGGAACAGAATTCGAATCTGGTGCTATGACAGAATTCTGTGAAGAACACGGTATCTTTCATGAGTTTTCCTCCCCACGCACTCCTCAGCAAAATGGGGTTGTGGAGAGGAGAAATAGAACTCTCATTGAAGCCTGCACGACAATGTTGAAAGACGCCTCTCTCCCGGAATACTTCTGGGCAGAGGCTGTCAATACAGCTTGTCATGCACAAAACCGAGCATTGATCAACAAGCATAATCGTAAGACGCCCTACGAGCTACTGAAAGGCAGGAAACCAACCATGTCCTACTTAAGGATTTTTGGTTGCAGATGCTATGTACTAAATAATGGGAAGTACCCGCGTACTAAATTCGGTGAAAAATGCTTCGAAGGTATATTCATGGGCTATAGTTCCCATAGTCGGGCATATAGGGTCTTCAATAAGAAAACCCTAGTGGTAGAAGAATCAATAAATGTTGTATTTGATGAAGGAAGTTTGCTTCACAGCAACCCTTCCAGTGGTTTTCTTGAAGATGCAGGTGCACGATTGAAACAGCTGAGTCTGGATGAGCCCGCTCAAGATGACACTCCTAAGTACATCAAAGTGTCCACCTCCACGTCATCTGAAAATGTCGAAGACCAAGATGAATCAAATCACTTGGAAGAAAGAGAAGCCCAAGAAGTAGTTGAAGCACCGGACGCCAGACTTCTAGAGCTCCGTCACATGAGGGATCATCCTAGAGAACAGATCATCGGAGATCCTCGTGTCGGCGTCAGAACTCGAAGAGGTACAACTAACGAAGTATTGCATCTTAGCTTCCTGTCACAGGTAGAGCCAAAGAAGTTCGACGAGGCGAACAAGGATGCGACATGGATTCTGGCCATGCAAGAGGAACTACATCAATTCGAACGGTGCAAAGTTTGGACGCTGGTTCCCAGACCATACAAGCAGAATGTGATCGGCACAAAGTGGATCTTCAGAAACAAGCTGGATGAACATGGTGTCATCGTAAAGAACAAAGCCAGGCTGGTGGCTCAAGGTTACCGACAGGAGGAAGGGATTGATTTCGATCAGACCTTTGCACCAGTAGCAAGGCTCGAGGCAATCAGGTTGTTCCTGGCGTATGCTGCAGTCAAAGGATTCACAGTCTATCAAATGGATGTGAAATCGGCATTCCTAAACGGAGATCTGAAAGAGGAAGTATACGTCGCTCAACCCCCAGGTTTTGTCGATCCTACTTTTCCCAACCATGTTTACTTTCTTAATAAAGCATTATATGGGTTGAAACAAGCTCCACGAGCTTGGTATGAGACTTTATCTAGGTTTCTTCTTGAGAACAAGTTCTCTAGAGGTAAAATAGATAAAACATTGTTTCTCAGGGAAGTCAAAGGCAAGATTTTGCTGGTGCAAATCTATGTCGACGACATAATATTCGGCTCAACGGACAACAATCTTTGAAAAAGGTTTTCTAAACTTATGCAAGGAAAGTTTGAAATGAGCAGTATGAGAGAGCTCAAGTATTTCTTAGGACTTCAAGTGAAACAATCTGAGGATGGAATCTTCATCTCTCAGACGAAGTTCACAAATGAACTACTTAAGAAATTCGGTATGGAGAGTGCAACCTCTATGAGGACTCCAATGGGATCCACCATGTCTCTGGATAAGGATGAGAAAGGTAAACCTTTCGATGAAACCAAATACAGAAGCATCATTGGATCCCTGCTCTACCTTACTGCCAGTAGACTGGATATTATGTTCTCCACATGTGTCTGTGCCAGATATCAGGTGAACACTAAGGAATCTCACCATGTCGCTGCAAAGCGAATTCTAAGATACCTTAAAGGGAGTAGGGATGACAGGAAAAGCACTTCCGGGACGTGCCAATTCCTCGGAAGAAGGCTTATCTCATGGAACAGCAAGAAGCAGAACTGTGTGGCTACCTCCACAGCAGAATCTGAGTACATCTCCGCAGGCAGCTGTTGCGCACAACTCCTTTGGATCCGAAATCAGTTGGCTGACTACAACCTTCAGTTCAAGGAAGTTCCTATGTAATGCGACTCCTCCAGTGCTATTGCCATTGCCAACAATCCTGTCTCGCACAGCAGAACGAAGCATATTGAAGTGCGCTACCACTTCATTCGGGAGCACGTGGAAAACAAGGACATCTCTCTCTGTTATGTCCCCACGGACAGGCAGATTGCTGATATATTCACAAAGCCCTTAGACGAGGCAAAGTTCAATCTTTTCAAGACTGAATTGGGGATGCTCAATTATGAAGAATGAAGACTACAGAAGCTTCCGACCCGTGCATGATCTGAGGGGGAGCTAAGGGCCAAAGGTTACTGACCCCGATTTGCCGAAGCCGAAAAGGGGGAGATTACCCTCTCGGGGTCAAGGCTAAGGTGGCTCCAGCTTGCTCCCAAGCAATCGGTATTGGTAAGGGATGACTCCACTTAATGATGTTAAGTTTATGGCTTTCAGTTGCTTTCCTTTCCATTTACTCTATTCACCTTAGCTTGTAGGGTTTAGGCTTCTTCAAATAGGGGGAGATTGTTGGGTATTGTATCCACAATGTACCTGATTTGAAGAAGCCCCTGGACAAGCTAAGGTCAATAGACTATGTATTTGATAAACTTTTTCAAGTTGTACTTGCAGTTTCTCCACGCTAAGTGCACACCAATGTCAGGGTGCAGTAGGTCAATATACATGGGTCTGCACGACGTAATCCCTCGTTGAGCAGATCAGTGTGTTGGCCTATGTGTACTCTCTCTATTGGAGTGCACTTGCTTTCAAGTACAGGGCCGTTCATATGCAAGCAAAAACAAGGAGCATGGAGGATCAAGGAGCAGCTCCTAGGTGGAAGACGAAAAATCGTCCAAGGCAAATTCGACGAGAATCACCAAGTGATTCTCGCCGAATCGGCGAGAATCACTAGTGATTCTCGCCGAATCGACGAGAATCATCAGTGATTCTCGCCGACTCCTTCTGGCCATCTCAAAATGGTGCCAAGTAAGATTCGGCGAGAATTACTTGTAATTCCCGCCGAACCAGTGGTCAAGCAGCCCATGAATACAAAGTCAAATTCGTTGAGAATCGACAAGTGATTCGACGAGAATCACAAACGATTCTCGACGAATCGTCGAGAATCACTTGGTGATTCTCGCCGATTCGTCGAGAATCGTCTGCGATTCTCGCCGATTTTCACTTGGCGTTTTCTCAGGATGCTGCTGAACCGGATTCTGCTTCTGGATTAGTTTGAACCGGATTTTGGGGATTTCATTTGTGGGTCCCACAACAGTCAAATTTGCTGTATCTACAGGGTATAAATACATGGGTATTTTGAACAGTAATAACACAGAAAAAGACGCCGAGCTTACGGAAACCCTAAGATCGCGAAATCCTTCCGCCGCCTCCGTCGCCGCTCGCGCAAGTTCGTCGCCGCCGCTGATCGATCTTCTTCCCGATCTCCGGCGACAGAAGCTTAGCAAGGCTTGTGTCTCACGCGTCTATCCAGAGATCCTTTGTCTCTCGATTTGTTGATCGGAAAAACTTCCCATACGAATCGATCGAGACGACCGATCCTCGTGTGACCGTTGGAAGACCGAGCTTGCTTCGCTACGAAGTTTGGATCTCAAAGTCCTGCAGCTGCCGCTCGCCATCGTAGCAGCCGACTCCGAACCAAGCCGCCGCTCGGATTGCCGCCGCCGGTTCCGGGAGATCCTCTCCAAGTGAGACCAAGGTCGTAGACTCTTCATCGACCTCGAGAACACGTCGTCTAACGAAGAGGAACACCGTAGTCTCCGAAAGAAGTTTGTATCTCATATACATTCCATATTTACTTTTGTTGTAAAGGAACTTTTGTTCCGTGTTGTAAGGGTTGGGTGCAACCCGTTTTGTGGGAGTGTTGACTCTCACGTGTGGAAGGGCTCCTTCCGTTAGTGAAGGGATTGGATTTCAATCCCGTTGGAGAAGTGACCGAGTCGTCCCTTGTTGGGGAGATAGGTCGAAGGGGGAAAGTGGATGTACCCAAGTCGGGGAACCACTATAAATTTGCTGTGTATTCTGTGTGCTGTGCTTGTTGTTTTTATTGTGCAGGTACATCCGTAAATTCCGCAAAAGAACCACACGTCACCTATTCCCCCCCCCCCCATAGGTGCACATAGCTGACACTAGGTGGACTTTCAGAAATATTTTATCAAATACATTGTGAATTCATCTTAGCTTGACAGGTGGCTTCTTCAAATCCAGGTAATTGTGGATACAATACCCAACAATCTCCCCCTATTTGACGAAGCCAAAATCCTACTAGCTAAGATGAATACCACCAACTAGATAATATATACAACATAGAGAATATAAAGATGCGGCACAAGAAAATATAGGCAGACAGATCAAGGCTTGAGTCAATCATAAATTCATATACATATGTATATATAAATATAATCAATAAGACAAGACAAAAGTGTTCAAGAGACAATGACAATCTATGAATTTCTGTCTATGGATTTTTGGCTAGGTCATCCTTATGTTTCTGAGCCAAAAACTTCTTTCTTTGTCTTTCAACATACTCCTTGGGCTTTGGATAGTATCTGGGAGAAGGAGCTTTATCTGCCGCAGTGTTGGTCCTGAAGAAGATGTTCCGTTTAGCTTCATACGTCTTGTGCAGCTCCCACTCATGCTGGCTGTATACGTCGTTTCGATTGATTTCTCCTTTTTCTTGTAGCCAGAATGTGTCCAAGATGATACTCTTTGATACCGGACTCCACTTTTCGTTTCTTACTTCCTGCTCCTTCAATCTGATTCTCTTTTCATCTTGTGTTTCCTTGGATGTCCCTTCTTGAGATTTTCTCTTGTCCCTGGCTTTTGCTAGGGCTCCTTGGTCAAACATTGTCATCAGTTTTGCCTTGGAGGTAGCCCTAGCAGCCCTATAAGCATCAGCTTCACTTAAAAGAGCTTCTTCAGCACTGGCTCCCTCAACAGCCGCAGTATTAATTTCAGGAGCAGGAGTACCCTCGGGATTTTCAGGGATATTAACGCCTAACGCTTGTTGGAGCATCCACCAGCAACTGTCATAAACATATTTGTTTGACTGCTCAAAGTTTTTGATGATGATTTCTTGGAGCTCGGCCATCTTAGCTATATATTCTTTCTCCCCCTTTTTGGCTTCGACTGCAATGGAGTTTGCATAAGAATGCAGTGACTCATCAATGTGCTTTGTAGTCCTGGAGAATTCAGTGACCAAGGCTTGTTGATTGGTGTTAAGAGTTACCATATTGCCATCAAACTTTTGAATGTTATTTGCTACGACATGAGCATTCTGATTTACGATTTTGAGAGTATCAGTGTTCCTTTTTAATTCGTCCATAAGAAGAGTGACGGCTTGGCTGGCCGCTGTATACTTATCTTCAAACTTCTTTTCCATCACGTCCAGTTTGTGATTGATCTCCACCATGTTCTTGAACATGAGATTCTCTGATTTCTTAATTCTTTTCAACATTTTATTTTGAGCTTTCTCAAAAGATGCTTTGAGCTCATCCACTATACCCTGAATGACATTCACAGTGTGATTGGCTAGATCATCTCGTAGTTGATGAGCCTGAGGCACTCCTTGGCCTTGCGCTTCAGCAGATGCACCTGTAGAGTTGGACACGAGCACAGTCTCTAAGGGGGGAATACTTGCTGCCTCTGAAGATTTCTCGGAAGTACTAGGCAGTCTCTGCTGAGAGGACTCCCCCTCCACTGTTGCACCAATTGTCTCAGGAACGATCTCAGGAGCGTGCTTGTTAGATGGAACTTCAGTGATATCCTGAGTCTCCAAAGCTTCCTGTCCCTCATTGCCTTCTTCCTCATCTACATCATTCATGAGATCATTCTCATCAGCATCATCTTTCAAACTTCCCTCATCATTTTCCTCTACATTAGCTTCGACTCCTTGATCATGCACGGTCGGGGTCGCCTCATTCTCCATCACAGCTTCACTTTCTTCTTGTATCTCTGCCACTGCATCTCTGGCCATCTGAGAGATATCAGATACAATATTAGCATAAGTGGGTAGAGGCTCCCCCTCAATTCCTGCAGTCAGTCCATCAGGAATTTCACTGGGGATTACTAAGGACTCAGCCACAGTTCCGTCCTCGGCTGGAGATACTTCTTGTTGTTCTACCACGGCAGCCTGCCCAATGCGTCTCTCCCATCTGTCAAAGACGCTCGAGTCCATTTTCTTCATGTAATGCAGTGGAACTCCATTACTCATGTCATACTTATCTCCGTTTAATTGATTGAGATATAGACTGATGATTCAGCCAAAGCTAGGAGATCTGAGGGTGTCTTTTATCTTCTCAAACAGCAATGCCCCCCAGTTGAATCTTTTTCTGCAGATAATTGCCACAAGGATCTTGAACATGTCCGCAGAGATGTGGTCATGAGAGCCCGGCTTGCATATGAGTACTTTTCCAATGATGTCTGACAGAAGTTTCCCCTCCTCATTCATATCCTTTCGCTTTATCGACCTAGTTCCTCGAGCGAGTCCACATAATAATAAAGTCCTGGTTTTGTCCTGTTCATCCAGATAATCCTCGTGCGCCGAGCTAGTGAGCTGCAAGTATTGGGTTAGCTTGCTTGCCGACATCTTGATCGTTGCCCCTGCAACCTTGCTCTTGATGAGAGAGTCTTCATTTCGGAGTTTGGCGGTAGCGAAGAACTCCAGCACTTCCTTGTCCAAGATTTTACATGGGTGCTCCAGTACGAATGAGAGTCCAGCCTCTTCCAGCATGATAATGATGTTTCTGAATTCGTCAGAAGCATGTGAGAACCCTGTTCGAACCAGCTCACATCCAGTGATCAGTCCAGCGGTTGTCCTTGGAGCCATTGCAAACCTAGGAAGAGAATCCCTACTCTATGCTTAATCAAAAGTCAAAAGGGAAGCGACACTAGTAATAAAGTCCTTGTAAGGATGAGGATGTGGTTACCCAAAAGCGTAGACGGTGAGAATCGACAGAAGCGGCGGGAAACCGGAAGAAGATCGCGACGAAGAATCGGCGAGTTGCCTCTGGTTATCGACGGAAGGGGAAGAGGCGGGATTCCTGTGGTTGTCGATGGAAAAGGTGGGATTCCTGCGGTTGTCGACGGAAGGGGAAGAGTCGGCGAGTTTGACGGGTGAGAATCCTGTGCGATATCGACGAGCTTGAAGGGACGATTCGGCGAGTGTGAAGGAGGAAAAGGAGAGAATCCTTCGGTGAGCTTCCTTCGGTAAGTTTCCTACGGAAATGAAGGGTCGGCGGGATTCCTTTGTGTTAACGACAGGTTTTAACAGGGTTTTAACGGGATCCCTTTGCTAAGGAACGGTGGGAATTTGTCTACGTCGATATCGAAGGGATTCTTTAATAGGAATCTTCAGGTTAAGAGGCATGACGCATTCTCGAAGTCTTCTGATGTCAAGTCAATTTAAAAACCTTCTAAATATATATATATTTCTTAAAGCCAATCTATTTAGGGTTTGAGTGGGGCGTTTCCATACAGTTCTTGATGTCAATTGTAAGTTGTCGAGATTTCCAATGACGTATCTTCATGAGTTTTTAGTGAACTGATTTACGCCTGTAGATGTTAGTTCTTGAATCTACCAGTGGAACTTCCGATAAATCTTTATTGATGTATCTAAGGTTTATATTTACCGTGTTAACCTATCCTTAGGTGTACACTCATATATGTGTATATATGTATATATAAATATATATGTATGTATATATCGATACAATATGACTCAAGTATATGAGCTGATCAAAAATACCTGGGATTATGAGATTCATAATTTACCCCCTCAGTTTGAGACAGACCAGGTGTCCAATGCGTGTATCCCATTGTAAATGGTACTTCTGATATTCCATATATTTGTTCCAATTTAGTCTTGAAACATCTACTATCTAGTTCCCATCATGTTTACGGGAACCTAGACTACCCTGCAAAAGAGAGTTACTTTACCTTAGGAACCCAATACATATTGGGTCCTAGGTTCTTGTTAGCATAAACACTCGACTGCCTTCCTTCAGAAATCCTGTCAGGAAAACTACCTCTGCCCAGGAGATGTGGATAGGTCCTTGCCCTTGACACAGAGGGGTTGTGCCAACAGTCTATGGCAAAGTGTCCTACCTTGCCATAGTACCAACACGCGTGAATGTTGTATCTCCGTTTCTGACCTGATCTAGTGACTGAGGTAGTCATGAGCCTAGGTCCAAACAGGATAGATCTGGATCTGCTCCCAGAACTGCCTCTTCCACCGCGACACGAGGAAGGGTGGAATGAATGCATGCAGCGAGCGTCACGAGGACTGGGAGGTGGTGCCTTCCTTTCAGTCAGTCCCCTTCCTGAGGCCCCATGAGAACTTACAGCATGACTTCTAACCCCCCTTTCCTGCGTCCTTGGGTGGAGAGAAGAGTTCTGAGAGCTGATACCAGCCAATTCATGCCGAGTAGGGGCAGTGGCTGAGAATACAAAGGGCTCAGACTGAGCCTTAGGTATTCTCTCATGGGTGGCCATGACGGCCCTTGCACTATGGATGTCCCCAAATGAGGACAGATCACCCTTGCAGTGACCACGATTATTCCTGTGATCATACCTGAAGGCATGATGAGTAGCCTTCCTGCTTGGAGTGGGGGGTCGGAATACCGTTTCCCCATTTCTCCACGAATTGATAATTCGGGAGATCCACCCATTTTCTACCTTTCTCTTCATAGCATCAACCTTGGAAAAGTTAGATACTATCCTTTTCTCATTCTCTAGACTACTCTCTAGATCTGAGATTTTAGAGTCCTTGACCTTGTTGGATGCCAATTGGAGAACCAACAAGATCTTCAGCCGAGCAATCTCCTGCGCTTGCTCCTCAACAAGTAGATTGCTTGTCTGAAGGGCTCTTTTCAGGGAATCAGGATTTTCTGAAGGGAAATAGTTCCTGTCTTCAGGAACTTCAAGAGAGACGGGGCAAGATGAAGAAGTTACCTGCTCTTCAGAGTCATTGTCACTAGCGCCAGTGACCGTTGTGTCATCCTCATCAGAACTGCTTTCCTCACTGGCTTCTTCAGTCTCTGACACGGATACTAGAGCTCTGATGCTGTCCGATTGATCCTTGCCTTCATCTTCAGAGGCGAGGACACCCACATAGGCTTCATCCTCTAGTTGACAGCAGATTCCAGCTTGCTTTGATCCCCCCATCAGCTTTGAGATCATCACCCACATAGATTTGGTCGTCCCACATTTTTCCAATCTAGAGCGAGAAGGTCCAGACCAGACATCTATGATAATCTGACGAATCATCTTGTCCAGAATAAATAATGAGAGTTCCGTCTCCGACATATCAGCAATACACTTGGGCACTTGGATATTCTTTCCGGAGCCGGAGGTCTTCATAGGAATAAAAGGACCCTCTTCCAGGATGAAGGATGCTCGAGGATCGATAGCCTCCAAGTGATATGACACTCTCATCTTCCAGACGGGATAATACTCATTTGTGCATGTGGGAAGTCTTAGTGGCGATATCTCATGATCCAGCTCCATGCTTCTGACACTGGTGGCAGGATTCTACTCAAGGTGTAAACCTTTTTGATGAGCAACCTCGCTCTGATACCACTTGAAAGTCCACCTAGTGTCAACTACCTTCACCTATGGGGGGGGGGGGGGTAGGAATAGGTGACGTGCAGCGTTTTTGCGGAATTAAAATTGTACCTGCACACGAAAATAAAACACCACAGCAAAGAAGGTACACAAGCAATTTATAGTGGTTCCCCGATTTGGGTACATGCACTTTCCCCCTTCGACCTATATCCCAACAAGGGACGACTCGGTCACTTCACCAACAGGATTGAAATCCAATCCTTGCACTATCGGAAGGAACCCTTCCACACGTAGGAGTCAACACTCCCACAACACGCGTTGCACCCAACCCTTACAACTCGGAACCAACGTTCCTTTACAACAAAAATGAACTAGAATGTACAAGAAATACAAACTACTTTTGGAGACTAAGGTGTCCCTCTTTGTTGACGACGTGTTCTTGAAGTCCACGAAGAGTCCACAACCCTAGATCTCTCTTATAGAGAATCTCCCCGGAACAGGCGGCGGCAAGATGGGCGGCGTCTTGGTTCATGTGATCGGCGGTGACAACGGTGTGCGGCTGTTGTACTTTGAAGATCCAAACTTCATAGCAAAGCTAGCTAGGTCTTCCAACGGTCACACTAGGATCGATCGTCTCAATCGATTCGGACGGGGAAGGTTTTCCCGATCAACAAATCAAGAGACAAAGGATCTCCGGTTAGACACGTGAGACGCTATGCTTGGCTAAGCTTCTATCGACGGGAGATCTGGAAGAAACCACGATCAAGACCGGCGATCAACTTGCTCGAGCGGCGACGGCGGCGGCGGCGGAGCGGAACTCGCGATCTAGGTCACGTCGCGGCTCGTCTTTTTCAAATCTTCTTCGCTCAACTACTGTTCAAAAATACGCGTGTATTTATACAGTAAAATACTCTTTTATGACCGTTATGGGTCCCACCAGAAGAAACCCTAATTCTGGTTCAAAACAGTGCCAGCGGCAGAATCCGGTCCAGCTGTTTCCAGAAAATTGCCCAAGTCAAAATCGGCGAGAATCGAAGGTGATTCTCGTCGAATCGGCGAGAATCAAAGGTGATTCTCGTCGATTCGGCGAGAATCAAAGTTGATTCTCGTTGATGTTAACTTGATTGCACGCTCTGATTTAGCCGGGTCGAGACGACGAGAATCAGCCAGTGATTCTCGACGATTCGGCGAGAATCACTAGTGATTCTCGTCGATTATTACTTAGCATCAGAGTTGCTCGCTTTGAAGTAGCTGGATCGAGTCGGCGAGAGTCAGCCAATGATTCTCGACGATTCGGCGAGAATCACTAGTGATTCTCGTCGATTTACACTTAGATGATTTTTCGTCTTTCCACCCATGAGGTGCTCCTTGACCCATCCTTGCTCCTTGTCTGCTCTTGCCTTAACACAGCCCTGTACTTGAAAATAATTACACTCCAATAGAGAGAGTACACGTAGGCCAACACACTGATCTGCTCAACGAGGGATTACGTCGCGCAGACCTGTGTATATTGACCTACTGCACCCTGACATTGGTGTGTACTTAGTGTGGAATAACTGCAAGCACAACTTGAAAGATTTTATCAAATACATTGTGAATTCATCTTAGCTTGATAGGTGGCTTCCTCAAATCCAGGTAATTGTGGATACAATACCTAATACTCCTACATTCAGCCTTTATAAAATAGGCTTACAACTCAGATCTATACAAGATCCTACAGAATTTGATTATACAAAGTAATTAACGACAACCCTGACAGAGAGAGATGAGTTGACTGGCTTCTTGATGAGTTCTTGGAAGAACTTGGCAGAGATCAACCTCCCTTAGCTTTCTTCAAAGCTTCTTGAATTAGAACTCAGTAGGTTTGAATCTCCTGTGAAGATGATCTTCAATCAACTTCTGTCTTGAAATTCAGATCTCAATCTGAATCTTACTTAGCAGCCTGATTCAGCAGCTGTTCTCCTTAGAAGGAGCTCTCTCTCTCTCCAACTTCTTAAATCTTCTGTCAAAGGTCTTCTTCTTTTGTGTTGTTAGATCTCTGTGTAGATCTTCAATCTATTATTGATCTTCAATGAATAATATGTTGATTGATTGTCACTCCATGTTGAAAGAAAAAGCCTTTATATAAACTTTCTCCATGGTGACCGGCTGATTCGGTTTCTAACAACCTCCTGACAGCTCTGATAGTTGCAGTTGACCAGTTGAAATGACAGCTGTCAGGTCATCCAGTCACTTCTTGAAATTACTGTCACTGTCTGAAAGTGCCGAGACAGATAGTCATTATGTGTCGACACAAATAGACTAAGTGTCGACACAAGTAGACTAAGTGTCGACACTAGCCTTGATGGTGTCGACACAACTCCTTGTGTTGTTGTAACAGCTTCTCGACACTGCTTCTTCAGAATGTGTCGACACTGATTCTGTGTGTCGACACAAGCCTTCTATAGAATGTGTCGACACTGATTGAGTGTGTCGACACAAGTACTTCTTCTTTAACACTTAGTTGAATTCTGCTGTGTGTCGACTCAACTCCTTTGTGTCGACACATGCCTTCTTGTATTGAAAACTTGCTGAGTGTCGACACATCTCTTTTGTGTCGACACATGCCTTTATGTGTTGAAACTTGCTGAGTGTCGACACATCTCCTTTGTGTCGACAAAAGTACTTTAACTTTGTTGAAGCTTTGCTGAGTGTCGACACAGCCTCCTGGTGTCGACACATTTGATGTCGACAAAGTTTCTCTGGGTGTCGACACTGCCTCTAAGTGTCGACACAGATTATGTTGACAATTCTTCACAGTGTATCGACACTGCCTGTATGTGTCGACACTTTTCTTCTGGTGTCGACTCTGCCTTTCCTGGTGTCGACACAATTACTCTAAGTGTCGACACAGCTTCTCTAGGTGTCGACACAAGCCTTCATAAGTGTCGACACAGCATCTCTAGGTGTCGACACATGGACTTAGAAACACATGCCCTTATCTTCTGTCTCTCAAAATAATGATAAGGCTTAGGGAAATACTTGCTAGGCTCTTGTGCATTAGGAGGTAGCTTCCCTAATTTAGCCTTCCTTCTGTATTGTACTATGACTTCTTGCCTAACTTCATGTTTTCTCCATTCCTGGTCAGAGTACCATTTGCCCCTCTCTAGGAAATTATCCTTTGCAGCCTTCCAAGCAGTTAATATGATATTCCTATAAGTTGGGCTCCACTGTTCAAAATCAGGCCTTAACTCTGTCTGTTCTCTGAACCTCTTCTTAGATAATTGAGCTTCTTGCTCCTTTAATACTGCCTCTAGCACAGGCTGTACTACTTTCTCACAAATAATATTCTGATTACCCTCAGGAGGGCTATACATCGATTCTACCTCCTGATGTATCATCTCAAAATCAGCTGGAGGGTAGATTACTTGTGCAACTTCAGCTGGCTCACCTCCAAAATATGCAGGATTTGTCCCAGATTCTGCTACATTATCATCAACACACAAGAGTGGATATCCAAGGGTAGCTCTGATGCTGTTTGAAATCCATTTAGCATGCTCAGAGCCTGCTTTGACTAATACCCTCTCCCCCTTTATGACTTCTCTTTCTATATGATCCCTAAGATCATCCTTCTGAAACCTGATCTGAGCATTCAGATAGTTAACACCATCTTTATAAAAAGATTTTAACCTTTGGAGATTTTTAGTGATAACCTTTTGAGAATCTTCAATGGCAGTTTTAACAGCAGTGAGGCTTTCTTGTAAGTGCTTGTTAAACTCAGCCTTGGCAGTAGTCCTTGCTGCAGTCTTAGCAGCTGCAATATTCTACATTTCAATTACTATCACATAATGTGATTCAGTTAAATTGTCATTCATTCTAATCTGGTTTTCCAGGACATATCCTTGTTTCACTGCCATGTCATTAACCTGCTTCTTTATCTGCTCTTGATGTGTAGCCAGATATACCACTGTATTGCCTCCTTTGTGGAAACAATCAGTCATTTCTTTCTTAGTTTGATTAACTTCAAATCTAATAGATTTTATATCTTGAGCCAGATCAAATTGAAGTGATTTATGTCCTTCATCCATATAAGTTTGGAGAGCCTTCCTTTGCTCATCCATCTTGATCTGCAAAGCCACCAATAATGAACTATAATCAGCAGTTGGGCAGGCTGTGGAACAATGATTTGCAGTGCTTTGTTGTAGGTCTGGCTTCTCCTTTTGAAAACTTGTAGCTTTCTTTTCTTGGCTCTAGCAGCCTCTTCATCTTCAGAGTCAGAAGTACTAGCAATGTCTACTCTATCCTGTGGAGTACGTGGCAATTCCTTTTCTGCTCTTGGTAGCTCCTCAGTCTCTTTTCTAGCAGTCTCCTCCTGTGATCTTACATGCTCCCCCTCAAGGTTAGCTGACTCCCCCTCAACAGCTGCTCTTTCTCCCTCAAAATCAGTCTGTAGTAAATCAGGGAACAGCTCTTCTAGAGTAAACTCCTGTTGAGTAGGGACTGGAGAATCTCTGATCTCAGTAGCATTATCAGCAACTGATGTGTCCTCCATGACAACATCTTGTGGTTGACTATGTAACTGAGTTTGCTGATCAACATCAAGTAATGATTCAGTCAATACTTCATCCTCAATATTGAAAATAGATTGATTAACTTCATTGATCACCTCAAGAATTGTTTGGGTTACCCTTTCACTATCTAAGTGAGTTGGCTCATCCACATGTTGAGGCTCCCCCTAGAGTGGATCCAGGTGAATGGGGTTAGCTGATGGTAGCTCCCCCTGCCTCTGTGCATCTTCAGGTCTTACTGGTGACTGTCCAGCATTTACACCCTCTCCATCATCAGAACTAAAAACCACCTGCTCTTCTGAGCTACTGGAGGATTTAGGAGCCACAATGGCTTTCTTCTTCTTCTGATGGAAACTTCCTTTTCAGGAGTAGGCATTTCCTTGGTTAACACTCTATCCCACCTTGAGATAATTCTAACATCCATTCTCCTCATATGGTTTATCTTAGAACATGTAGCTTGGTTCATCACTTTTGGAATACTTCCAGCTAAGTATAAACTCATAATCCTACCCAGATTGGGCTTCTTCAGACTCTCCTTTATCTTATCAAACATTACTGCTGACCAATCAGTTTTAAGTTGAAAAATTATCCTTGTCATTAAACTGAACATGAGGAGCTGATATTCTATCATGCCCACCTGGCTTGCTCAGAATTACTTTGCCTACTATTTCAGACAAGAACTTGCCCTGCATGTTCATGCCTTTCCTATTAAAGACTGATCCAATCTTCATGCTCGAATCAAGTCCACACCATTGCAGTGCCTCCCTTGTCTTTGATGCAGGTACATCTTCCTCTTCTTTAGTTCTAGGTAGATGTAGAATCTTTCTTAGACTTTTCTGAATGATTTTTACTTTTGTCCCATGGACTGTGGACTTAATATTGAGTCCAATTTTATCATGTGTAGCTGCACTAAAGAATTCAAGGACCTCCTTCTTCCAAATCTTGATTGGTTATGAAACAAGATACTCTAACCCAGTCTCTGCAACTAGGGTTACAACACCGTGAATTTCTGGTTCTGCGTCGTCAAAAGCGTGTCGCACGAGCTCATAACCTTCATTGATGTTCTCTTCTAGCTTGGGCGTCATTAGGGTTTGGAGAAATTTTGAATTTAGAGAAGAGAGATGTCGACACACAAGTTTGGTCTTGAAACTATGGTGAGCGTGTCGACAAACAATGGTGAAGACCTATTTATACCTTTCTAAAATCAAAGGTGAAAAGGCGCGTCAAAATACTTGAAATGTGTCGACACTGTTGAAAAGTGTCGACACTTACTTCTAATGTCTCGACAACTATGTGTCGACACAAATATAGTCGACAGAATATATGTGTCGACACTAATACATCTCAGCTCGATGATTAGTCGAAACTCTACTCGACGAAGTCTGTGTAAATCCTAAGTGTCGACAACACCCTGGATGTGTCGACACTAATTCTCTGAAGTGTCGACACTGACTGCCTAGATGTGTCGACACCATTTCTCTGAAATGTCGACACAACTTCTATGTGTCGACACAGACAGCTCTGTGTGTCGACACTATTTTACTTAGCCAATTTTTTAAACTATTTTAAGTTTAACATTCCTAATTCAATTTTAAAATTATTGAATTTGGTTTCATCTAGTGGATTAGTAAACATATCAGCTATCTGACTATCTGTCTTAACATATTCTAGTGAAATGTCTCCTTTTTCTACATGTTCTCTAAGAAAATGGTATTTAATTTCTATGTGTTTAGTCCTACTATGAGAGATAGGATTATTTGCAATAGAAATGGCACTTGTAGAATCACAAAATAAAGGTGTTCTACTTACTTGAATACCATAGTCTTCTAGCTGGTGCTAAATCCAAAAAGGTTGTGCATAGCAACTTCCTACTGCCACATATTCTGACTCAGCTGTGGAGATAGCCACACTGGTCTGCTTCTTACTGCTCCACGACACCAGCCTTCCACCTAGAAACTGACAGGTTCTTGTAGTACTCTTCATATCTTCAGAAAGTCCACCTAGTGTCAACTACCTTCACCTATGGGGGGGGGGGGGGAATAGGTGACGTGCAGCGTTTTTGCGGAATTTAAAATTGTACCTGCACAAGAGAACAAAACAGCACAGCACAGAAAGTACACAAGCAATTTATAGTGGTTCCCCGATTTGGGTACATCCACTTTCCCACTTCGACCTATCTCCCAACAAGGGACGACTCGGTCTCTTCACCAACAGGATTGAAATCCAATCCTTGCAATATCGGAAGGAACCCTTCCACACGTAGGAGTCAACACTCCCACAACACGGATTGCACCCAACCCTTACAACTCGAAACCAACGTTCCTTTACAACAAAAATGAACTAGAATGTACAAGAAATACAAACTACGTTTGGAGATTAAGGTGTCCCTCTTCGTTGACGACGTGTTCTTGAAGTCCACGAAGAGTCCACAACCCTAGATCTCTCTTGGAGAGAATCTCCCCGGAACCGGCGGCGGCAAGATGGGCGGCGGCTTGGTTCATGGGATCGGCGGCGACAGCGGTGTGCGACTGCTGTACTTTGGAGATCCAAACTTCGTAGCTAAGCTAGCTAGGTCTTCCAACGGTCACATTAGGATCGATCGTCTCAATCGATTCAGACGGGGAAGGTTTTCCCGATCAACAAATCAAGAGACAAAGGATCTCTGGTTAGACGCGTGAGACTCTAAGCTTGGCTAAGCTTCTGTCGTCGGGAGATCTGGAAGAAACCACGATCAAGACCGGCGATCAACTTGCTCGAGCGGCGACGGCGGCGGCGGCGGAGCGGAACTCGCGATCTAGGTCACGTCGCGGCTCGTCTTTTTCAATTCTTCTTCGCTGATCTACTGTTCAAAAATATACGTGTATTTATACAGTGAAATACTCTTTTATGACCGTTATGGGTCCCACCAGAAGAAACCCTAAATCCGGTTCAAAACAGTGCCAGCGGCAGAGTCCGGTCCAGCTTTTTCCAAAAAATTGCCCAAGTCAAAATCGGCGAGAATCGAAAGTGAGTCTCGTCGAATCGTCGAGAATCAAAGGTGATTCTCGACGATTCGGCGAGAATCAAAGATGATTCTCGTCGAAGTTGACTTGGTTGCACGCACTGATTTAGCCGGGTCGAGACGGCGAGAATCAACCAGTGATTCTCGACGATTCGGCGAGAATCACTAGTGATTCTCGCCGAATCGGCGAGAATCACTTGGTGATTCTCGTCAATTCTTACTTAGAATCAGAGTTGCTTGCTTTGAAGTAGCTGGATCGAGTCGGCGAGAATCAGCCAATGATTCTCGACGATTCGGCGAGAATCACTTGGTGATTCTCGTCGATTTATACTTAGACGATTTTTCGTCTTTCCACCCATGAGGTGCTCCTTGACCCATCCTTGCTCCTTATCTGCTCTTGCCTTGACACAGCCCTGTACTTGAAAATAAGTACACTCCAATAGAGAGAGTACACGTAGACCAACACACTGATCTGCTCAACGAGGGATTACGTCGTGCAGACCCGTGTATATTGACCTACTGCACCATGACATTGGTGTGCACTTAGCGTGGAATAACTGCAAGCATAACTTGAAAGATTTTATCAAATACATTGTGAATTCATCTTAGCTTGATAGGTGGCTTCCTCAAATCCAGGTAATTGTGGATACAATACCCAACAATCTCCCCCTATTTGACGAAGCCAAAATCCTACTAACTAAGATGAATACCACCAACCAGATAATATATACAACATAAAGAATATAAAGATGCGGCACAAGAAAATATAGGCACATAGATCAAGGCTTGAGTCAATCATAAATTCATATATATATATATATATATATATATATATATATATATATATATATATATATATATATATATATATATATATATATATATATATATATATATATATATAAAATCAAGATTGTTCATATATCAATAAGACAAGACAAAAGTGTTCAAAAGACAATGATAATCTATGAATTTCTGTCTATGGATTTTTGGCTAGGTCATCCTTAAGTTTCTGAGCCAAAAACTTCTTTTTTTGCCTTTCAACATATTCCTTGGGCTTTGGATAGTATCTGGGTGGAGGAGCTTTATCTGCCGCAGTGTTGGTCCTGAAAAAGATGTTCCGTTTAGCTTCATACGTCTTGTGCACCTCCCACTCATGCTGGCTATATACGTCGTTTCGATTTATTTCTCCTTTTTCTTGTAGCCAGAATGTGTCCAAGATGATACTCTTTGAAACCGGACTCCTCTTTTCGTTTCTTACTTCCTCCTCCTTCAATCTGATTCTCTTTTCAGCTTGTGTTTCCTTGGATGTCCCTTCTTGAGATTTTCTCTTATCTCTGGCTTTTGCTAGGGCTCCTTGGTCAAACATTGCCATCAGTTTTGCCTTGGAGGTGGCCCTAGCAGCCTCAGCTTCACTTAAGGGAACTGCTGCAGCACTTACTCCCTCAGGAGCCGTAGTATTCTCAGGAGCATGAATACCCGCAGGATTTTCAGGCAAATCGATGCCTAACGCTTGTTGGAGCATCCACCAGCAACTGTCATAGACATATTGGTTTGACTGTTCAAAGTTTTTGATCATGATTTCCCGAAGCTCAGCCATCTTAGCTATATATTCTTTCTCCCCCTTTTTGGCTTTGACTGCAATGGAGTTTGCATAAGAATGCAGTGACTCATCAATATGCTTTGTAGTCCTGGAGAATTCAGTGACCAAGGCTTGTTGATTGGTGTTGAGAGTTACCATATTGTCATCAAACGTTTGAATGATATTTGCTACGACATGAGCATTCTGATTTACGATTGTGAGAGTATCAGTGTTCCTTTTTAATCCGTCCATAAGAAGAGTGACAGCTTGGCCGGATGTAGTATACTTATCTTCAAACTTCTTTTCCATCACGTCCAGTTTGTGATTGATCTCTACCATGTTCTGGAGTATGAGATTCTCTGATTTCTTAATTCTTTTCAACATTTTATTTTGAGCTTTCTCAAAGGATGCTTTAAGCTCATCCACTATACCCTGAATGACATTCACGGTGTGATTGGCTAGATCATCTCGTAGTGGAAGATCCTGAGGCACTCCTTGGCCTTGCTCTTCAGCAGATGCACCTGTAGAGCTGGACATGAGCACAGTCTCTAAGGGGGGAATGCTTGCGGCCTCTGTAGATTTCTCGGACTCCCCCTCCACTGTTGCACCAATGTTCTCAGGGACGATCTCAGGAGCATGCTTGTCAGATGGAACTTCAGTGATATCCTGAGTCTCCAATGCTTCCTGTCCCTCATTGCCTTCTTCCTCACCTTCATCATCCATGAGATCATTCTCATCAGCATCATCTTCCAACCCTTCGTCAGCAGTCTCCTCTACAGCACCTCCGACTCCTAGATCGTTCAGGTTCAGGGCCTCCTCATTCTCCAGCATAGCTTCACTTTCTTCTTGTATATCCGCCACTGCATCTTTGGCTATCTGAGAGATGTCAGATACGATATTAGCATCAGTGGGTAGAGGCTCCCCCTCAATTCCTGCAGTCAAAGCATCAGGAATTTCACTGGGGATAACTAAGGAATCAGCCACAGTTCCGTCCTCGGCTGCAGATACTTCCTGTTGTTCTACCACGGCAGCCTGCCCAATGCGCCTCTCCCATCTGTCAAAAACACTCGAGTCCATTTTCTTCAAGTAATGTAGAGGAACACCTTTACTCATGTCATACTTATCTCCGTTCAACTGATTGAGATACAGACTGATGATTCGGCCAAAGCTAGGAGATCTGAGGGTGTCCTTTATCTTCTCAAAAAGCAATGCCCCCCAGTTGAATCCTTTTCTGCAGACAATTGCCACCAGGATCTTGAACATGTCCGCAGAGATGTGGTCATGAGAACCCGGTTTGCATATGAGTACCTTCCCAATGATGTCTGACAGAAGTTTCCCTTCTTCATTCATATCCTTTCGCTTTATCGACCGAGTTCCTCGAGCGAGTCCACAGAATAATAAAGTCCTGGTTTTGTCTTCTTCCTCAAGATAATCCTCGTGCTCCGAACTAGTGAGCTGCAAGTATTGGGTTAGCTTGTTTGCAGACATCTTGATCGTTTCCCCTGCAACCTTGCTCTTGATGAGAGAGTCTTCATTTCGGAGTTTGGCGGTAGCGAAGAACTCCAGCACTTCCTTGTCCAAGATTTTACACGGGTGCTCCAGTACGAATGAGAGTCCAGCCTCTTCCAGCATAATAATGATGTTTCTGAATTCGTCAGAGGCATGTGAGAACCCTGTTCGAACCAGCTCACATCCAGTGATCAGTCCAGCGGTTGTCCTTGGAGCCATCGCAAACCTAGGGAGAGAATCCCTACTCTACGCTTAATCAAAAGTCAAAAGGGAAGCGACACTAGTAATAAAGTTCTTGTAAGGATGAGGATGTGGTTACCTAACAACGTAGACGGTGAGTTAGTATGATAAAGACGACGAACACCAGGGAGGTGCACCCGACTGTGAGTGATCGAAACTGTGGAGAAATCCCTGGACGAGAGAGAGGAGAGATCCACGGAAGGCAATCGGCGAGATCAGCGAATCGGGAAGAGTCGGCGAGGGTCCTTTGTGAGAAATCTTGCGGGATGTCGACGGAAGGGGAAGAATCACGAGTCCTTCGGTGAGAGTCCTTCGGTGAGAGTCCTTCGGGAAGAAGCTTGTGGGAATCTTGCGGGAATGCTTCACGAATCGGCGAGAGTCCTGCTGTTGTTGATTCCTGCTGTTGTCGACGAAAGAGGCGATCGGCGAGTTTAAAAAGGATTTCCGTGTGAATATGAAGGGTCGGCGGGATTCCTGCTGTTGGATTCCTGCGGTCGATCGGCGAGTTTCCTTCGGTGAGCTTCCTGCGGAATATGAAGGGTCGGCGGGATACTATGCGATATCGACGAGTTTAAAAAGGCTTTCTGTGTGAAGAGTAAAACGCTAAGGTTCGGGCCCCGCCGGATTCTCGAAGTCTTCTGATATCAAGACAATTTACAAAATCCTCTAAATATATATATATTTCTTAAAGCCAATATATTTAGGGTTTGAACCGGGCTTTTCCATACATTTCTTGATGTCAAGATTTCCAATGACGTATCTTCGTTGGTTTTCAGTGAACTGATTTACGCCTGTAGATGTTAGTTCTCGAATCTACCAGTGGAATTTCTGATAAATCTTCATTGATGTGTCTAAGGTTTATGTTTACCGTGTTAACCTATCCTTAGGTGTACACACATATATGTGTATATGAATATATAAATATATATATATGGAAATGTCGATACAATATGACTCAAGTCTTGGAGCTGATTAAGAGTACCTGGGATTATGAGAGTTATCTTTTAGCCCCTCTGGTTAAAACATACCAGGTGCTCAATGTGAGTATGCCCAGGTAGATATCACTTCTATTATTCCATATGTATGTTCCAATATAGTCTTGAAACATCTACTGTCTAGTTCCCATTATATTTACGGGAACCTAGACTACCCTGCAAAAGAGAGTTACTTTACCTTAGGAACCCAATACATATTGGGTCCTAGGTTCTTGTTAGCATAAACACTCGACTGCCTTCCTTCAGAAATCCTGACAGGAAGACTACCTCTGCCCAGGAGATGTGGATAGGCCCTTGCCCTTGACACAAAGGGGTTGTGCCAACAGTCTATGGCAAAGTGTCCCACCTTGCCACAGCACCAACACGCGTGAATATTGTATCTCCGTTTCTGACCTGATCTACTGACTGAGGTAGTCATGAGCCTAGGTCCAAATGGGATAGATCTGGATCTGCTCCCAGAACTGCCTCTTCCACCGTGACACGTGGAAGGGTGGACTGAATGCATGCAGCGAGCGTCACGAGACCGAGGAGGAGGTGCCTTCCTTTCAGTCAGCCCCCTTCCTGAGGCCCCATGAGAACTTACAGCATGACTTCTAACCCACCTTTCCTGCGTCCTTGGGTGGAGAGAAGGGTTCTGAGAGCTGATACTAGCCGATTCATGCCGAGTAGGGGCAGTGGCCGAGAATACAAAGGGCTCAGAATGAGCCTTGGGTATTCTCTTATGGGTGGCCATGACGGCCCTTGCACTATGGGTGTCTCCACATGAGGACATATCACCCTTGCAGTGACCACGATTATTCCTGTGATCATACCTGAAGGCATGATGAGTAGCCTTCCTGCTTGGAGTGGGGGGTCGGAATACCGTTTCTCCATTTCTCCACGAATTGATAATTCGGGAGATCCACCCATTTTCTACATTTCTCTTCATAGCATCAACCTTGGAAAAGTTAGATACTATACTTTTCTCATTCTCTAGACTACTCTCTAGATCTGAGATTTTAGAGTCCTTGACCTTGTTGGATGCCAATTGGAGAACCAACAAGATCTTCAGCCGAGCAATCTCCTGCGCTTGCTCCTCAACAAGTAGGTTGCTTGTCTGAAGGGCTCTATTCAGGGAATCAGGATTTTCTGATGGGAAACAATTCCTGTCCTCAGGAACTTCAAGAGAGACGGGGCAAGATGAAGAAGTTACCTGCTCTTCAGAGTCATTGTCACTAGCGCCAGTGACCGTTGTGTCATCCTCATCAGAATTGCTTTCCTCACTGGCTTCTTCAGTCTCTGACACGGACACTGGAGCTCTGATGCTGTCCGATTGATCCTTGCCTTCATCTTCAGAGGCGAGGACCCCCACACAGGCTTCATCCTCTAGTTGACAGCAGATTCCAGCTTGCTTTGATCCCCCCATCAGCTCTGAGATCATCACCCACATAGATTTAGCCGTCCCACATTTTTCCAATCTAGAGCGAGAAGGTCCAGACCAGATATCCATGATAATCTGTCGAATCATCTTGTCCAGATTAAATAATGAGAGTTCCGTCTCCAACATCTCAGCAATACACTTGGGCACTTGGATATTCTTTCCAGAGCCGGAGGTCTTCATAGGAATAAAAGGACCCTCTTCCAGGATGAAAGATGCTCGAGGATCGATAGCCTCCAAGTGATACGACACTCTCATCCTCCAGACGGGATAATACTCCTTTGTGTATGTGGGAAGTCTTAGTGGCGATATCTCATGATCCAGCTCCATGCTTCTGACACTGGTGGCAGGATTCTACTCAAGGTGTAAACCTTTTTGATGAGAAACCTGGCTCTGATACCACTTGAAAGTCCACCTAGTGTCAACTACCTTCACCTATGGGGGGGGGGAATAGGTGACGTGCAGCGTTTTTGCGGAATTTAAAATTGTACCTGCACAAGAGAACAAAACAGCACAGCACAGAAAGTACACAAGCAATTTATAGTGGTTCCCCAATTTGGGTACATCCACTTCCCCCTTCGACCTATCTCCCAACAAGGGATGACTCGGTCTCTTCACCAATAGGATTGAATTCCAATCCTTGCAGTATCGGATGGAACCCTTCCACATGTAGGAGTCAACACTCCCACAACACGGGTTGCACCCAACCCTTACAACTCGGAACCAACGTTCCTTTACAACAAAAATGAACTAGAATGTACAGGAAATACAAACTACGTTTGGAGACTAAGGTGTCCCTCTTCGTTGACGACGTGTTCTTGAAGTCCACGAAGAGTCCACAACCCTAGATCTCTCTTGGAGAGAATCTCCCCGGAACCGGCGGCGGCAAGATGGGCGGCGGCTTGGTTCACGGGATCGGCGGCGACAGCGGTGTGCGGCTGCTGTACTTTGGAGATCCAAACTTCGTAGCTAAGCTAGCTAGGTCTTCCAACGGTCACACTAGGATCGATCGTCTCAATCGATTCGAACGGGGAAGGTTTTCCCGATCAACAAATCAAGAGACAAAGGATCTCTGGTTAGACGCGTGAGACTCTAAGCTTGGCAAAGCTTCTGTCGCCGGGAGATCTGGAAGAAACCACGATCAAGACCGGCGATCAACTTGCTCAAGCGGCGACGGCGGCGGCGGCGGAGCGGAACTCGCGATCTAGGTCACGTCGCGGCTAGTCTTTTTCAATTCTTCTTTGCTGATCTACTGTTCAAAAATACGTGTGTATTTATACAGTGAAATACTCTTTTATGACAGTTATGGGTCCCACCAGAAAAAACCCTAAATCTGGTTCAAAACAGTGCCAGCAGCAGAGTCCGGTCCAGCTTTTTCTAGAAAATTTCCCAAGTCAAAATCGGCGAGAATCGAAAGTGAGTCTCGTCGAATCGTCGAGAATCAAAGGTGATTCTCGACGATTCGGCGAGAATCAAAGATGATTCTCGTCGAAGTTGACTTGGTTGCACGCACTGATTTAGCCGGGTCAAGACGGCGAGAATCAGCTAGTGATTCTCGACGATTCGGCGAGAATCACTTGGTGATTCTCGTCGATTCTTACTTAGAATCAGAGTTGCTCGCTTTGAAGTAGCTGGATCGAGTCGGCGAGAATCAGCCAATGATTCTCGACGATTCGGCGAGAATCACTTGGTGATTCTCGTCGATTTATACTTAGACGATTTTTCGTCTTTCCACCCATGAGGTGCTCCTTGACCCATACTTGCTCCTTGTCTGCTCTTGCCTTGACACAACCCTGTACTTGAAAATAAGTACACTCCAATAGAGAGAGTACACGTAGGCCAACACACTGATCTGCTCAACGAGGGATTACGTCGTGCAGACCCGTGTATATTGACCTACTGCACCCTGACATTGGTGTGCACTTAGCGTGGAATAACTGCAAGCACAACTTGAAAGATTTTATCAAATACATTGTGAATTCATCTTAGCTTGACAGGTGGCTTCCTCAAATCCAGGTAATTGTGGATACAATACCCAACATCTTCCTTGCAGCCTACAAAATCTGCATCTGAATAACCTGTCAGTACAAAATCTCCATTCCTAGGGTACCAAAGGCCTAGATAAGGTGTGCCCTTAAGATATCTCAAAATCCTTTGAACTGCTGTCAGATGAGATTCTTTAGGGCATGCTTGGTACCTAGCACAGACACATGTAGCATGCATGATATCTGGTCTACTAGCAGTCAAATACAGTAGGGAGACAACTATCCCTCTATACAAAGTTTCATCTACAGGTTTCCCTGCATCATCTTTGCTTATAGACATGCTTGACCCCATAGGAGTTTTCATGGTAGTGGATGATTCCATATCATACTTCTTTATCAACTCTAGGATGAACTTAGACTGGCATATGGACAAGCCATCTTCAGTCTGTCTAACTTGGAGAGCCAAGAAGAACTTAAGTTCCCCCATACTGCTCATTTCAAATTGTCCTTGCATAAGTTTTACAAACTTTCTACAAAGACTACTTTCTGTAGACCCAAATATTATGTCATCTACATATATTTGGACTAAGATAATCTTGCCTTTAGATTCCCTAAGGAATAGAGTCTTGTCTATTTTCCCCCTTGAGAATTTGTTCTCAATGAGGAAACTAGACAGGGTTTCATACCAAGCCCTTTGGGCTTGTTTTAATCCATACAAAGACTTCCTAAGTCTATATACATAATCAGGTTTAAGAGAATCAACAAAACCTGATGGCTGCTCTACATAGACTTCTTCCTTCAGATTTCCATTCAGAAAAGCTGACTTTACATCCATTTGATATACCTTAAACCCTTGATATGTTGCATAGGCAAGGAATATCCTGATTGCCTCCAGTCTTGCTACTGGTGCAAAGGTTTGATCAAAATCAATACCTTCTTCCTACCTATATCCCTTTACAACAAGTCTAGCTTTATTTTTTATGATAATTCCATTCTCATCCAATTTATTCCTAAAGATCCACTTTGTTCCAATGATATTGTGGTCTTTGGGTTTAGGAACAAGCTTCCAGACTTTGCACCTCCTGAACTGGTTCAGCTCCTCTTGCATGGCCTTAATCCAATGAGGGTTTAGAATTGCTTCTTCAAACTTCTTTGGTTCCACTTGGGATAGGAATCTGGAGTAAAGAACTGTACTTAGATTCCTGCTCCTTGTTTGTACTCCTTGTCTGGGATCTCCAATTATTTGATTGGCTGGATGATCCTTTAAGTGTCTATTTGCTGGAGGCAGTCTGTCTTCAGGTTGTACACCTTCAGTCTCTTCATTTAGCTGCACCTCTTGATCTTCGTCAGCATCAGGAGTATCTTGTACTCCCCTTGGACAGCAGCCACCATCTTCCACTTGCTGACTTGCAGAAGAAACTTCTATTATGGTAAGCTTGTCCATCCTCTCAGTTACACCTGTAGAGCTGCAAATACTACTTGGCAATTCACAGTTAATGAGTCATGCTTCATCAAAAACTACATGTACAGACTCTTCTACAACTTGAGTAATCAAGTTGTAGACCCTATAAGCCTTACTATTATTGATGTACCCAACAACGATCCCCTCTTGGGATTTGGCAACAAACTTGGTTAGATAAGACTTTCCATTGTTAAGTATATAGCACTTGCAACCAAAGATCCTGAAATAGGATAAATTTGGTTTTCTGCCCTTCACAATCTCATAGGGGGTCTTCTTGTGGCTTTTGGTGATAGTAGCCCTATTGATCACATGACAAGCAGTATTTTCTGCCTCAGCCCAGAAATATTCAGGGAGAGAAGTGTCACTCAATAGGGTTCTACCAGCCTCTATCAAGGTTCTATTCTTCCTTTCAGCAATACCATTTTGCTGAGGTGTTCTTGGTGAGGAAAATTTCTGAAAAATTCCAAATTCTTCACACAGTTTTGTCATACTTTCATACTGAAATTCAGTGTCATGGTCACTTCTAATTTTGACCATTGTACTGTCCAATTCATTCTGAATTTGTTTAACAAAACTATATAAGATACTTGGGGTTTCAGATTTTTGCCTTAGGAAGAATACCCAGGAATATCTTGAATAGTCATCTACGACCACAAATGTGTAGACCTTCCTACCTAGACTGTGAATTGGCATATGACCAAAAAGATCCATATGCAAGAGGTATAGACACCTCACAGAATCCTTGTTCTCAAGGCTATGAAAGGTGGACCACAAATGTGTAGACCTTCCTACCTAGACTGTGAATTGGCATAAGACCAAAAAGATCCATATGCAAGAGGTATTGACACCTCATAGAATCGTTGTTCTCAAGGCTATGAAAGGTGGATTTGGTCTGTTTGCCTTTTTGACAAGCTGAGCATATCTCATCCTTTATACACTTAACTTGAGGACCATTCCTCACTAACTCTTTGCTAAAGAGTTGACCAATTGTCTTATAGTTAAGATGAGCCAGCCTCTTATGCCATTTAACACAATGTGAGACTTTCTCATCAGCTACAAGACAAATAGGAGAAACATTGTTCTCACATACAAAGTCAAGACAATAGACATTTCTCTTCCTATATCCTGTCAGAATGATCTTTTGATCACTTGACCTTTTGATATGACAATCATTCTTGACAAATGAGATGTCATATTCTAAATCACTCAGCTTACTTATGCTAATGAGGTTATGTTTCAAACCCTTTACATAATCCACTTGAGTAATTGTAATCAGGTTGCTAGAAATGTTACCAAAGTCTTTGATGATTCCTTTTTCTGAACCACCAAAGGTAACTTTAGGGCCATCCTTGATAGGTGTATAGTCCTTCAGCAACCCCCTAGTTCCAGTCATGTGTCTGGAACATCCACTGTCCAAGTACCATATAGGGGCATGACCACTTGGACTCACCTGCAAAACAGATTACTTAACCTCAGGCTCTTGTGATCGGTGTAGATATCAATCTTCACACCGTACAAATAGTGTCTCCACAGCTTCAAAGCAAAAATCACGACGGCTAACTCCAAGTCATGGACCGGATAGTTCCTTTCATGCACTTGTAGCTGTCTCCTTCCTCTTTTCAGGACATTCAGCCACTACATGTCCCTGTCTATTGCAGCAATAGCACACAATCTTTGATGATGTAGCTTTGCTTGGCTTGGACCTGCTTCTGTCATTCCTTAATGACTTCTTTTCTGATAGTAGTCATCTTTTGGCTGAGAAGTGGAAGGCTTAGACCTCCACTGCTTCTTCTTCAGAAACTTTTGAAAATGTCTAGTAAAAGCAGCAAAGTCTTCATCACTTTCACTGCTATCTGAATTCTTGCTTTCTGAATTATCTGTCACAGCCTCAGCAACTATTTGAGGTGTAGATGGAGACTTGATTCTATACTTCCTAGTGGCTTCAGTCTTGAAGGCCACAGATCTTTCCTTGTGCTCCACTTTAGTAGTCTTCTCTTCCTCCTTTCTAGCCATTAAATGCATCTCATAAGATAATAGTTTTCCAAACAAAGTTGGAGGAGGTATGTCAGCTAGTTTGGCCACTTCCTCAATGGCACAAATCTTGGTGTCCCAGTCCTTAGTCAGGGATCTTAAGAACTTGTCATTCAGCTCATAGTTGCTGAATTCTCTTCCATAGGACATCAATTCATTTACTATCCTATAGAACTTCTTGTAACATTCTGTAATGCTATCAGACTTTTCTTGTCTGAAGCTTCCATATTTCTGATTTAACAAGGACTTCCTATCTTGTCTTACTTCTTCTGATCCCTCCAAATAAACGATTAATGTGTCCCACATTTCTTTAGAGGTTTTACAATGAATTAAGTTTTGAAATGTTGCATCATCAATAGCATTTACAATAATATTCTGGGCTCTCTTATCCATAGTGGCCAGAATGATTTCATCTTTAGTCATTTCAGAGAAGTCCTTGGGAGTTTTCTGATTTGCATCCAGAATGGATATTTTCATTGGCACATATGGGCCTTCTTTAACTGTAATATATATTCTTTGATCAGAAGCTTTCATAAAGAGTCTAACCCTCTCTTTTCATATGCCAAATATCTATTTTCTACATATTGGCAATTTCATGGACTCCAACTCTTTGTGATTCTCACTAGAATCCATTTTCTTGATTCTTGTTTGTTCTGGATCTGCCTTCTGGATTTTACTCAGACTGCTATGTCCCTTTTTGAGTAACCTCCCTTTGATACCACTTGAAAGAAATAGTGCCTAACCACCTAGAGGGGGGGGGGTGAATAACTGTACTTTTTCCTTTTAAATTTTAAGGCAGAAACTCTGTACAGCAAATGCAATTCTACAACTATCACAACACAGCGACTATAAAAACAAACATACACAGAGTGCACACAGTATTTATAGTGGTTCCCCAAGGTCTGGGTACATCCACTTTCCCCCTTCGCCTATCTAGTAGTGTACTAGATTCGGCCTAACTTCAGCACTTCTCCTCAGATCCTCAGATCTTATAGCTCAGAACCCCAAACAGGTTCCTACAACTCAGAGTGTACCCACTCCTACAACTCAGGCAAAAAGCCCTACCACTCAGTCTTCAACAAGATCTACACTCAGAGAACAAAGTCTCCTACAACTCAGGCACAAGGCCCTACCTCAGTCTTCAACAAGACCTACACTCAAAGCACACAGTCTCCTACACTCAGCCTTTATAAAATAGGCTTACAGCTCAGATCTATACAAGATCCTACATGAATTTGATTATACAAAGTAATTAACCACAACCCTGACAGAGAAAGATGAGTTGACTGGCTTCTTGATGAGTTCTTGGAAGAACGTGGCAGAGATTAACCTCCCTTAGCTTTCTTCAAAGCTTCTTGAATTAGAACTCAGTAGGGTTGAATCTCCTGTGAAGATGATCTTCAATCAACTTCTGTCTTGAGATTCAGATCTCAATCTGAATCTTACTTAACAGCCTGGTTCAGCAGCTGTTCTCCTTAGAAGGAGCTCTCTCTCTCCAATTTCTTAGATCTTCTGTCGAAGGTCTTCTTCTTTTGTGTTGTTAGATCTATGTGTAGATCTTCAATCTGTTATTGATCTTCAATGAATAATCTGTTGATTGATTGTCACTCCCTGTTGAAAGAAAAAGCCTTTATATAAACTTTCTCCATGGTGACCAGCTGATCCGGTTTCTAACAACCTCCTGACAGCTCTGACAGTTGCAGTTGACTGGTTGAAATGGCAGCTGTCAGGTCATCCAGTCACATCTTGAAATTACTGTCACTATCTGAAAGTGTCGAGACAGATAGTCATTATGTGTCGACACAAATAGACTAAGTGTCGACACAAGTAGACTAAGTGTCGACACTAGCCTTGATGGTGTCGACACAACTCCTTGTATTGTTGTAACAGCTTCTCGACACTGCTTCTTCAGAATGTGTCGACATTGATTCTGTGTGTCGACACAAGCCTTCTGTAGAATGTGTGGACACTGATTGAGTGTGTCGACACAAGTACTTCTTTAACACTTAGTTGAATTCTGTTGTGTGTCGACTCAACTCCTTTGTGTCGACACATGTCTTCTTGTGTTGAAAACTTGCTGAGTGTCGACACATCTCCTTTGTGTCGACACATGCCTTCATGTGTTGAAACTTGCTGAGTGTCGACACATCTCCTTTGTGTCAACACAAGTACTTTAACTTTGTTGAAGCTTTGCTGAGTGTCGACACAGCCTCCTGGTGTCGACACATTTGATGTCGACAAAGATTATGTTGACAATTCTTCACAGTGTGTCGACACTGCCTGTATGTGTCGACACTTTTCTTCTGGTGTCGACTCTGCCTTTCCTGGTGTCGACACAATTACTCCAAGTGTCGACACAGTTTCTCTAGGTGTCGACACAAGCTTTCATAAGTGTCGACACAGCATCTCTAGGTGTCAACACATGGACTTAGAAACTTTTCTGCATTTCCTGCAATTACTTAACCTGCACATATAAAATCAAAGCACATCAAATACACCTTGATGTATTTCATTGAGTAGGGTGAGACTTCTTCAAATCTGGTACACATTTTCCAATGTACCCAATAGTGATGAACCAATTCATCCCGCAGATTAACAGTCGCATAATTTAGCAACTCGTCTTGGTCTAAACATGTCAAAAATGACATTTAGAAAGCGCACTTACTTTGCTATCTTGATCGCATGCTGTATGAAATCAAGCGCACAAGTAAGTCAAACAGTGACTGTTCCCGTTCATTTGGTGTGACCTTACAGAGGAACCATGTCATCACAGCGATAATATAATAACTTATATTATGGACTACAAGAGGCTTTATCAAGGCATTGTGGTCGCTACAACAACATGGTAGTGGGTAACAAAACATAATGACCTGTGTCTACCTTTGCCATGTGATATTATGAATATAGTGCAAAATAGGACCCTGTCATTTCCGCACTATATTTGTCATTCTCGGTCTCATAAGTGAGTTGTATTTATAACTACTTCAGTTATTTGCATACAATTACAACCTCGATTTACCAAGGGGCCCGACCATATCACTACCCAAACAATTTAGGGATAAACGATATTCTGATATGCAAAGTTCTTATGCGTAAGTGTGAACAACGAATCACTATATATTACCATCAAAATATGACCTTCAACTATAATCGCATTGTACACATCGACACGTTAAATCTACACATGTTCAGTACACTAGACACGTTGTAAACATTAATGACACTTAACACATTCCATATAATGTTATAACATGAAAATAGGTCAACCTCAATATGTATGAAAACACACGCATACACATTCATATGATTAGACGACAATCATTTATCAACATTTATAGAACTCAAATGTACATTAACCAATATGACAATCTAAACCCGGTAATCAATGTTCCTCTTTGATTACCACGATTGTGAGGAAAAACATAAGATTACACGACGGAGTGCCAGGTGGAGTAAGTTGTGGTACAATACCACACTCCTTTAGGTAAATAGCGAACATATGGCTCAAGTACTCACTCCCACGATCAGTTCTCAAAATTTTAATTCTCTTGTCGAGCTGGTTCTCTACTTCATTTTTGTATTCATTGAATTTCTCAAGGGATTCACTTTTATACTTCATGAGATAAATATAGCTGTAGCGACTATGATCATCCGTGAATGTGGTGAAGTACCTATAACCATCTCTTACACTAGTACTCATTGGACCACATACATCGGAGTGTATCAATTCCAACAAGTTGTTTGCTCTTCTACCTTTCTTGCTGAAAGGTGTCTTGGTCATCTTTTCTGCTAAACACGATTCACATGTCTCAATTACATAAAAATCAAATGAATCCAAAAGATTAGCTTGATGCAATTTCCTTATGCATTTTTTTCATTTATGTGACTAAGGCGATGGTGTCATAAGAGTGTCTCATTTATATGAGATACTTTGAGTCTTTTGTTATTGATATTCATAAAATGTTTATCTTCAACTATATTAAGCAAATACAAACCATTTGAAATGAAAGCATTTGCATAAAACAAACCATCCTTCTTAATTGTCATTTGTGAATTATTTATCATAAAAGAAAAACCTTCTGCATCCAAACATGACACAGAAATAATGTTTCTTAAAACAGAAGGGACATGATAAACATCTTTCAAAATAAAACATAAACCACTAGATAAATGAAGATCAAGGGTGCCAACAGTAATCGCAGAGATTCTTGCACCATTTCCAACTGTGGTATCAGAGCCAGGTTTGATATCTCATGACAATGAGCCTCTTTTTGTGCCCAGTGGTTTGGATTGGTTATGTCTCAACCCTTAATTCAAGATTACGTAATCCGTTGTTGTATGGATTATGAGAAGATTATTTTTTTGGATTTAAAATGATCTGGTTGAATCATGTTGGGTTGTGTACATTGACCTATCCATCGCTTGGGTTCAGGCTTGTGTTGCTTGCTTTGGCATTTTTTTATATTATCTCTAGAATGTAATTTTTGTTTGGGATGCATGTAATAATTAGAATGTCGTGTGTTAGGTTATTTTTGTTATTTCTCAGTTCTTTAGAGGAATGTGAAGAGAAAGATTTAAGATTAGTTTTCCTTCTCATTTTATCCACTTATGCTGGTCACCTTGGAAAATCATGAGTGTGATTCCAATCACTAGAAATGGTGCAACGTGTGTAAGCTTGGTATTAGGGCACAAGAGATTGAATTTTGTGTGAGGCACATTTTAGTTTTCTTGTAGAAATACCGCGTTCACACTTGTTGCCCAATAAAATGAGTTTTCCTAAACAAGACGTTCAAGATCTAGGCTTGAATCTTTTGGGAAAAGGTTTTCTTATCATCTCTTTTTGCTTGAATCATGCAATAATATCGTTCAAGAGTCATAAGGGTTAAGCATTGCTTAAAGGCTATGATTGGTGCTTTGTACCTACCTGGACAAATAAATGGATGAGTCCATTTGTTTTGGAAAGGCTCTTGTGCGTGTATATATTATTATTTTGATATAACAATAACAAACTTTTTTTTTATCATGAACTCTAAGTAAATATTTATTCTCTCTCATTTTTTTTGTCATGTCTACTCTACCAAATTTTTTGTGTTCCATGATTGATAAGAGTCCTCTTGTTAATGACAGTTCAAACTATTCTGATTGGATCCCCAAGTTGAATATTGTGTTACGTTTGAAAAATCTCCAACAAATTCTGGATGGTCGTTGCCCAAAAGAGAAGGAGAACGGCAAACCAACTGATGTTGAAAAGGAGGAACAAAAGAAATGGAATGAACAACAGTGTGTTGTGCAGACACTAATCTTTGCCAGCATTGGCGATCAGTTGCAAAGGAAATTTATTGACACTCCCGCCAAGGAAATTATAGCACAATTAGAGAAGATGTTCATCGATAGTGCTCGGAAAGAGCATTATAAGACCACCATAGCACTCACAAGGTGCAAGATGATGGAGGGTGAATCTGTCTTGGTGCACTTCCTTATGGTGCAGGGCTATCTAGAGAAACTAGAGAAACTAAATTCTCAAATTCCTGATGATATTGCTGAGGATATCATACTGGGGTCACTTCCTTACTCCTATAAGAATTTTATAATGCATTATCATATGTGTGAAAGGAAGATGACCATGACTGAGCTCCATAATGCCCTCAAAATAGCTGAGGTAGATATGGACAAGACAAAGGCGAATTATGTCTTGGTCGTTGCCTCAAGTAGCAAGAAGCCCTTTAATAATAAATGCAATGTCACAAAAAAGACTGCAAGTTGAAACTCCTCATTCAAAGGCAATAAGGGGGGAGCTCATGTGACCACCTCCAAGGGAAGCAAAGTGAAGAACTCTCAAACTGTTGTCACTGAATGCTTCCATTGTCATGAGAAAGGACACTACAAGATGAATTGCCCCAACTATAAGCGTGACTTGGATGAAAACAAGATTGAACGCAAGTGTCCCAAAAGTATATTTATTTGTTGAATTAAATCTAAACTTGACCACAACTATCCTTGATTGGGTAATGGATACCAGATCATGTGCTCACTTAGTTTCAAATGTGCAGTCACTAAGGGATAGGAGAACGCTCTCCAAAGGAGAGGTTGTGCTGAAGGTTGGAAATGGTGCAAGAATCTTTGCGGTTACTATTGGAACCCTTGATCTTCATTTATCTAGTAGTTTATGTTTTATTTTGAAAGATGTTTATCATGTCCCTTCTATTTTTGACTCAACACAGAATTGACGGAAGGGCTGAAACTTAAAGGAATTGACGGAAGGGCACCACTAGGAGTGGAGCCTGTGGCTTTATTTGACTCAACACGGGGAAACTTATCAGGTCCAGACATAGTAAGGATTGACATACTGAGAGTGCTTTCTTGATTCTATGGGTGGTGGTGCATGGTCGTTCTTAGTTGGTGGAGTGATTTGTCTGGTTAATTCCGTTAGCGAACGAGACCTCAACCTGTTAACTAGCTATGTGGAGTTCAACCTGTGCGGCCAGCTTCTTAGAGGGACTATGGCCTTTCAGGCCACGGAAGTTTGAGGAAATAATAGGTCTGTGATGCCATTAGATGTTCTGGGCCACAGGCATGCTACACTGATGTATTCAACGAGTATATTACCTTGGCCGATAGGTTCAGGTAATCTTTTTAAAACTTCATCGTGATGGGGATAGATCATTGCAATTGTTGGTCTTCAATGAGGAATTCATAGTAAGCATGAGTCATCGGCTCGCGTTGACCACGTCCCTGCACTTTGTACACACCGCTCGTCGCTCTTACCAATTGAATGATCCGCTGAAGTGTTCAAATCGCTGTGACGTGGGTGGTTCGCTTCCTGCGATGCTGCAAGAAGTCCGTTGAACCTTATCATTTAGAGAAAGAAGAAGTCATAACAAGGTTTTCGTAGGTGAACCTGCAGAAGGATCATTGTCGAGACCCTAAAAAGATTGAGCGATTTGACAGCTTGTGAACTTATTCAGCAACTCATTGATGTTGTTGCGCACTCGTCCATCTTTTGCATGAACAACCTGATGGTAACATGTTCTAGATGGAGGGGAGATCAACTCGGCGCAGATTTGTATCAAGGTAAATATGTAGTATGAGTAGAATTTCAACCGTATATTCTCAAAGCGATT